>OX387432.1:7746305-10447664 GCA_947563755.1 Lochmaea crataegi | reverse complement strand
TTTTGTTTTGTTGACATCACCGTTTTCAAAAATAATGGTCAGTATTTACAAAGTAATCGAAGCTAAGCATTTCTAGTTTGGTACAATAAGAATAAATAAATAAAATGTGTCACGACATTTTTATTTTGATAAATTATAAAATATGGAAAATCAAATTCATATCTGTCTCATTAGAAACTTGAATGAATAGAGCAAAATTTACCAGAGAAGTTACTGTAAACAATTTAAGATAATCCAACAAGGTGGTGTTAGTGAGAGTCTGTTACTTGTCTGTACCTTGGTCAGAAATTGTTTATATAATTAAGAAAAATAGTTATTGTTGCATCAATAAAAATTTTTTTTCTAATTATTATTTGACTAATTTCTCCCGAAAACGGCTCCTGACATTTTCACATAGAATGAATATTTCTCAAGTTATTCTTATTCAATTTTTTTTTCACTCACAATACCGGGAACCCAATCATATGAACACCAAAAATAAGGCGGAAAATATTGTTTGGCAGCCCAAGGGCGAAAAATTCTTAACGTCACGATATTGTGGTATTTCACCAACTGTCACTGCTGCTTGTTGGTCTTATTATCAAAATTACTTTCGCACGATAGTTTTAGAATCCGACTACATGAAATGCGTCGTATTATTTATTATAATATGACTTCCAGTGTGCCAGGCGAATAGTAATAATTGATTAAAATACGGAGCAATTAACATTCCACTCTGGATACGATTCCGAATAAAATTGAAATCAACAGACGTCATCTTGAGCAAAATTCGAAAAATTCAAGGAAACAATAGTTATTAGATCCATATCGACACTATCTCAAAACGACAGACTGATATCCTCAATAAGTGGAATTCCAAATATCTTAGCCGACTCTTTCTACCTTTTTGGAATACAAAAACCCAGTTGACTGCAACTTTCCAATAATAAACGATTACTCTTACCTAAATTATCCGATAACTTACCAAGAATTTCATTTTTGTCTGTAAGATTTGAAAAATACTGCCCCAAGTCCTGATGATATTCTATCTTTATTTTTGAAAAACCTTCCGTACAATGTTAAACAAATTCTTTTAGAGCGCTTTGATAACATATTCTTACAAGAAGAATTCCCCAGACTTTGGCGTCAATCAATACTCATACCGATTCCGGAACCAAACAAACCGAAAATCGAACCAACTTCATATCGTCCCATTTCAGCCTCAAGCTAAACACTCGAATCTGAAATTCATGAGTCTTTCCTAATCGATCAAAAATTAATAGCCATATTTTTAGACTTGAATAAAGCTTTTGACGATGAAATGAATTTTTTGGGTCTCACCTTTGATTATAGGTTAAAATGGGAAACACACTTAGCAAATTGACAACGATTATGTCAACCAAGAATAAATTTACTCAAAGTTCTATCAAACAGTACTTAGGGTTCAGATACTACAACCTTATTCAGTCTATACAACTCATTGATAAGGAGCAAGCTGGACTATGGAGCTATCTGCTACGAAACAATCAACAAAACTTTGCCAAAAAAATTAAACTCCATCCAATCCACTACAATGAAAGCAATAAATGAACAATGAATGAATGAAAACAACTTTCTTATTATCTCTGACTCGTTAAGCACCCTAACAGATCTGAAAAATTTATACCCGTCACACCCGATCTATGAACTCGTTAAAAAGGAACTTTATAACTTGCGAGATAAAAACAACTCGTCTTTATGGGTTCCATCACACATGGGAATAAGAGTTAACGAGAATGTTGTTTCCTTAGCCCTAAAATCAACTTCCACTGATAATTCACCCCTCCTTACAAAATTCCTCCTCACCGATCACAGATCCTCAATAAAAAAAATTCATATACCAAAAATGGCAATTCATCTGGGAAGAAACTGAAACCAATTTGAGACAAATAATGCCCGAAACTGAAACCAAACTCCCACTACCAAATAAAAGAAAATAACAAGTTATAGTAAACCGTTTAAGAATTGGACATATACGCATAACACATCACTACTTAACAATAGAAACCGCACCCTTAAGACAAACATGTCAGATTCAACTCACAGTAAAGCATCTAAATTCTATAACTGCGACGCCCATACTACCTAGTCTATTTAGTATGTGAATAATTAAGTTCTTTTGAAGCAAAAAAAGAACCAGATCTATACCTATTACGAAAATGTTGAGACATACTGTCTTGTAAACCTGTCGAACTATGTGTGGAAGTGATGAAAACAATTTCCTTCTCGGCATAATTACCTGAAGAGGCACATGTATCATCGTCGTAGTCGTAGTCGTCGTCGTCGTCGTCTTCTTCTCCGTCGTCTTCTTCTTCATCGCCTTCGTCCGTTTCACTCAGATCAGAATGCCGTCTTCGTTTTTTAGGTGTTCGCCTTTTAGGTCTTCGCTTTCTATTTTTCTTACTTTTTTTTCTTCGTACTTGTTTTCCCAATTCTCCTCCCGAACTCAATTTCTGCATTGTTTTGAAAATACTATAATCTTTTTGATTCATACCCAAAACGTATTTTCCATTTTTGGATTTTATGAATCCGTTCGATATACCATGTTTTAAGGCTCGATTAATCTATAAAAATATTTATTAATTTCAATTATATTTATCTGGCTTGTTCGTATAGCAATCCAGAAGGGTTAGAAACAAGACGACTCACGCGAAGTGGATGAAAACCGTTCACTCACAGTGAGTATCTACGCATGAATCGTCCAGTTTCCAACCACTGTGATCACACTACGAACAAACCTATTATAAATATTTATCGATCGTGATGCTACAATACTAACCTGCCTTGAATGATTTTGTATTTTTTTATTTAGAATGCACTCCACCTGATCTCTGATATTATTTTCGGTCGAACCTTTGGCCTCTTTAAGAGTATATATAGCTTCAAGAACTTCGTTGAACAGACGAGGATGTAAAGGTCCTCTTTTGGGGTACATTTTTCAACTGAATAAATTAATGAATCGTTAAAGGTGAAAATTTTAATTTTTTGTTTAAAAATATAATAAACGGAGCTTACCTTTTCACATAAATTTGTTTAAATCACGAAAAAACCGAAAATTCCTTGTGAAAACGCCATTTGTAAAAAAAATTCATCAATTTTGACAACTTCCCAATGTTAAACAAATTTCTTTTTGTTTCAAAATTGCTATAGCAACTAAAACTAGGTAATATGATAAAAATCACGTGAAAGAATTGGTTGACTGACGTTAGTCTCCGCTGCACCGACATGTTAAAGTCACCAGTAGCACATAAAAAAAACGCAGTTGTTGTTTACGTAATTCATCATTATATCTGACAGATGACAATCGAGACCACTTGAAATTTCTTCAATCACTGACGCTGTTAATAGTGCAGTCAATACTTTGTTAGTTAATTATCACATTCTAAATTTATTTCTATTTGTTCGTCCGTTTCTTTAATAATTCGCTAGAACCGCTTCAAATCTTTACTTTTTATTCTATTACTACTATAGAACAGTTTGAGAGAGAAAAAATCCTGGATGATGCACTTTTAAAAGAATAAACTGCAAATAAAAGTACTTTAAAGACGCCATTTTTTCGTTTCAGACAAAAAAGTCATTTAATTTGACATTTACGTCTAGGTAATAAATGGTCACAAATTTAAGAATGAGGGTTAAATGTTGCCAGTTCTCACTTTCGTATTTCTTGACTGCTTGTGGATCTTTCACCTATAGCTATATGGAAGGTTTATAGCACTAAGCCCGCTAAACTGAACTGGTTTAAATAGTTAAACGCCCTTAATTTTGCCTTGATGTGCACCGAACGAAGATTAGTTAAACCTGAAAGAAGTTTGACAACGTTGAAAAATGTAGGGATTTTTTTGTGTGAAAAACATTCGTTGGTGACAATACTTGACGTTATTTCAGTTTACAGTTACGTAAGTGACGGTTGTTATTTGAATTCCGAATTACATATTATTTCATTGATAAAACATGCAACAATTTAAATAATTAGAATCAACAACTTTTTCTTAACAGTCTCCTCATCAAAAATGTAATTAACCTTTTATGAGACATTGACAGAAGTCACACGTGTGTCAAAAACAGTTTAAAGTTAATCCTACAATATTGAGCGTTTAAGACATGGAGACTAGACAAGGAGATCGAACTCATACGGGAAAATTCACTAAATCTGTCCTCAAAATCGTCTATCTAAGCAGTTTGTCGCGCATTGTAACTAGTGAACCATTTTAAAACTATAAGGACAATAACCTTACTTTTCCTATTTTACAGTAGGCAAATACTTAGTAAATATTACTTGTGAATAATAAGAACTAGAAAATTGAAATTGTTAAAAAAATTTTACGTTGTTGAAATTTATTGCAATACCTAGTGGTTGTTACCTAGTGTAGATTATTTAAAACGAAAACGTGAATTGAATTCAATTTAAGAAAACCAGAGTTTTTTCATTTACCAAAAGTAATCAGAAATATTCATAGATAAATAAAGTAGGAATGAATATTTATTATGATAGACTAAAATTATATAACTACCTTACTTGTGAGAAGTCCAGAAAAAGCACAATTGCAGACAATAGTATATTGTATACCTAGGCGGAAAAGTGGCATTTTTCAGGCCGAAAGAAGATATGGACTTCTTGAAGCCTGAAAAAAGCACTTTACTGCCGTGGTTTACACATCATTTTTTATCCTACTCAATAATTTGTTGGTAATATTTTATATAAAAAATTTATTTATAATATGAAATTCATTACTGTGAGTCATTATTTTTTAAAGTTTTATTAAAAATCGGATTATGTATAGTACAGTTAACAAAAGAGATTCCTTGTAAATGACATAAAGAAATGATTTGTCAATATAAGTATTCTGCGTCGATATACCTTCAATTACTGATTAATTCAGCCGCTGTCCAATCGCACTAGGGGGAAGCGGCTATATTTAAAAACTCGTGTATCTTCCTACGTTTGACAAGCTATACCGCTTGAAAGAAGATTCTTACCATAGATGAAGTAAGTTTTTTTATTTTTTCCAGCAATTGAGGGAAATCTCGACATCTACTTATATTTAACTATAACAAATACATTGTCATGGAGGTCTATGAATTGCTCCAACCAATCATGATATAAGAAGACGAATGTCTTGCAGGACATGCTAGAGTAGGCACTCATTAGTTCTTTTGTAAAACTATCTTGATTACGCTAGATGTACCTACTTGGTTGATTACGATTGACATTTCCTTCACGGAAATACGTAACCACACTGTGGGAAAGTACTCAATGACTTAGGGTATTCGCTCCTGTAACTCAGTAGCCTCTAAGTAGTAGAGACGGTAGTAAATCATCTGACATTCAGCAGACACTCACATGTACTGGCTATTTATTGTATGCTTTTTTCTGTTTAGTTATGTATAAGCTTAAAAATAGTAGAGTTTATAATTTTGTATTCTCTTTTATGTATTCATACACTTAACACTTAGTCACCTTGATTCTGTATACCATTTCTACTTTTATTATCTGTGTTATTGTTTTGTATATTGTATTTTCAGTTTAGTATTCACCTAGGTATGTATATATGTATTGACCTTTAAAGGAATTGTAAATTTTGTTGGACAATAGATGTTATTATTTTTATTATTGTTATAATCACACGCACAACTACATCACACTTAGACACTTATTGACATTAACTCGCACACCAGTCATGCACTCACTCACTCACATACAGTCGCACGATCATACACTCACTCAACATGTCAGCAGTAAGTAGTTACTCTGCAGGTACTCAAAAAAGTGGCTCATCAGTTGCTCGCAGTAGTCTCTATAGCCACTCGGTAGTTACTAAATAGGTTCTGACTAATCTCTCCGTAGACGAATGTCTTGCAGGTCGTGCTAGAGTAGGCAGTCAGTAGTTCTTTTGTAAAATTATCTTGATTACGCTACATGTACCTACTTGGTTGATTACGATTGACATTTCCTTCACGGAAACACGTAACCACACCGTGGGAAAGTACTCAGAGACTTAGGGTGTTGGTAAGTTCTCGCCTCCAAAACGAACAGTCACTTATTGGGTCGAGTGCGAAAAGGGTTCGCCAGTAGGGGAAATTGTTGCCCAGAATGGGCTGTCAAAATATCGTAGATCGACATTTTCCTAATTCATCCAGAATTTCATTTTGTCCAGCACTCAAGCATTTCTTTTTGTTTTTTTTTATCCTCAACAAGTTAATTTCTTACAATTTTTATTTTATTCAAATTATAAAATTTTGTATCATACACTCCTCTTCCAAATATTGACCTGAACAGTATTCACCTGGAAAAAATATGGTCATCCTGTCTTATCCTTCATCATATCCATGACAGCAGTAAGTAGGTACTCTGCAGTTACTCAAAAAAGTCGCTCAGCAGTTGCTCGCAGTAGTCTCCATAGCCACTCGGTAGTTACTAGATAGATTCTGACCAATCTCTCCGAAGACGAATGTCTTGCAGGTCATGCTCAAGTAGTAGGTTAGGTTAGGTTAGGTTTTTGATGAGTGGGTCTATAAGGCCTTCCACTGCGACTCGCAAGAGTCTATTGTGGCTAACACCTATTCAGATTTCACCAAACAAATTCAGCTTCTTAACAAAGCCAATTAGTTTATTTGGTGAATGATATTTCAGGTCCAAGGGCGAGAGAGAATCCCTGCCAAACATCAGATACCTGATTCGAGCCGCGGCGGGGCAGGCACAAATTATATGCTCTGCTGATTCATAATCTTCCAGACAAAGACGGCAGGTCGGATCTTCCGACAGTCCAAGTTTTAGCATATGATGATTCAGATGACAGTTCTTCTTGCCGTCCAGGTATTCAGTGTTTGTTTGACAAAACTTATTGCGATGCCAATTATTGGTTCTGGTCCGATAGAAACACGTACGACACCCTCCCTTGCAAGAGAGTCTGCCTTCTCGTTTCCTTCCATGCCAGAATGGCCAGGGATCCAGACCAGCAATACTGTATTGAGTTCTCCGATTAAGGAGAGTCTTCTTTGGCAGTCTAAAACCAATTTCGACGTTACACGGTGAGAGCTAAGTGCTTTCAAAGCCGCTTGGCTGTCCGAGAAAATTTTTATTGTTCTATGTATGAGATTGGCTTGCTCCAATCTCTCCACACATGAAACAATGGCGTAAATTTCCGCCTGGAATACGGTTGCATAGGATCCTAGAGAGGTTGAGATTTCTGTCCTAGGTCTGCGCCCGTATACACCTGCACCAGAGCCTGAGGGTGTTTTTGAACCGTCTGTGTACCAACAGCTGTCTGCTCTTAATAGTTCATCCTTACGGAGGACCCATTCATCTCTATTTGGAATTAGGACGGTATAAGGCAGGCCGTAGTATACTGTTGGAGGCATTATGCCAGAGGTCATTCCCAGAATACTGTGACTTTCAGTGTCCACTAGCATTCTGCTTCGTTCTGTATAAGCCTGATTTGTGCATTTAGAAATATGCAAAATTCTGTAAGTTGTCCATCTAGCCTCTCTTTCCAAAAATATATAGAGAGGAGGTAGGTCCAGAAGGATTTCCATGGCTGCTGACGGTGTGGAGCTGATAGCACCAGTAATTGCCAGGCAAGCCTGTCTCTGTAAACCAGAGAGCTTTGCTTGGGCCGTTCGCTGTAAAGCTTTTGGCCACCAGGCAATAGCTCCATATGTGATCATTGGTCTAACGATCATCACATATATCCAATAGATTTGTTTGGGTCCCAAGCCCCAAGATTTTCCACAGATCATACGACATGTCCACAAGGATAGTCTGGCCTTATGGATAACTTTTTCCAAGTGAGCGTTCCAAGTAAGTTTCATCTAGGATAATCCCCAAATATTTTACTTCCGCTGCAAATGGAATAACCTCACCATTGTAGGAAAGTGGTGGAGTATCCTCCAACTTTCTTTTCCTAGTGAAGGGAACTATTACAGTTTTACCAGGGTTAACAGACATCTGTTCCCTCTGACACCAACTGTGGACATCGTCCAACGTATTTTGGAGGGTATTATATGCTACCCTTCCTGACTTGGTCCTTGCCAAGATGACAAGGTCGTCTGCATACGCTTGCAGTTCTACCCCTCTTCTTTCGAGAGCGCTAAGCAAGTTATCCATCAAGAGTGACCATAGTAGGGGAGATAGTACTCCGCCTTGTGGGCAGCCCCTGGAAACCTTAAAGCTAATGGTCTCGTCCTGAAGAGATGTAGTGGCTGTCCTATTAGTGAGCATGGCATATATCCAACCGGTAATGGTTGGTTTGATGCCCTTTTCAGTCAAAGCTGAACCAATGGAGGTCGGTAGTGCATTGTCAAATGCTCCTTCAATGTCAAGAAATATGGCCACCGCAATCTCCTTGTTGTTAAGGGATTGTGTGATTTTCTCAACAAGGTTGTGTAATGCTAAATCTGTTGATTGGCCAGTTTGATAAGCATATTGGTGGATGCTCAGGGGGGAATTATATAAAGCAACCCGCCTGATGTAGCAATCCAGTGCTTTTTCAAGTCCTTTAAGCAGGAAAGATGTTAGGCTAATTGGTCTGACCGATTTAGGGTGTGGGTCTGTGCGGCCCACTTTCGGTATATATACCACCCTAGCCGTCAACCAACTGGGTGGTATGTAATTCCACGCCAGACTAGCTCTATACAGTTTAATGAGGATGGGTGAAAGTAATTCCAGTCCGTTTTGCAGCAGAGCTGGAAATATTCCATCCTCACCAGGAGATTTGAAAGGCTGAAAAGATTTGATTGCCCATTCAACTGCTGGTGCTGTGATAACTTCCTTGGCGGCCTCCCAATCGATCTTTTTTGGCCGCCTTGCGCCCTCAAAGAGCGGAGGTCGATTGTTATCCAGAGTCAAACTTCCAGGAAAGTGATTTTTAATCAAAAGCTCTAACGTTTCTTTTCTAGAGGTCGTGAAAGTGCCATCAGGTCGCTTCATCGACCCAATCTCGGCAATCGACTCTTTAGAGAGAATCTTGTGGATTCTAGTACTACGAGGTATATCAGAAATACTCTCACAGAACTTTTTCCAAGACTCCCGCTTCGCCTTTCTGATTTCTTTATTGTAACTTGTTAGAGTAGTTCTATAAAGCTCCCAGTTGCCTGACTCTTTAGCTCGGTTAAATAGTCGTCGAACTTCTTTTCTTCGCTTTTCTAGGCATTTGTTCCACCAAGTAGAGTTGCGATTATCTCTTTTAGTCAGGAGTGGACAGTTTTCATGATAGGAGAAGATCACTGCTTCGCGAAGTTTTTCCGTTGCAGTATCTATCCCATCACAACTGTTAATTGTGGTGAAACCATCCTTAATGTACAGTTGAAGGGCATTTTTATATCCACTCCAATCAGTAGCTTTTGAGTCGCGATATTCCACTACTGGCCTCTGGCCTATTTTAATGTTGAATTGAATATGTCTATGATCTGAACACGAAGGTTTAGTAGATACAGCCCAATGCTGTATCTTATTGCTCAGAAAGTTTGAGCTGATAGTTAAGTCTAATACCTCTGATCTGTTTCTAGTTACAAAGGTTGGTTCGAAGCCCTTATTAATAACAGATAGCCCTTCCCCTAGTATATAATCAAAGAGTAACTTACATCTGCGATTTATATTCGTGCTGCCCCACGATGTATGGTGTGAATTGGCGTCACAGCCCATGACTAACTGAAGTCCGTTCTTCTTGCTATAGTCGATTAATCGCCGTATAGCAAGAGGGGGTACAGTATCCATGTCTCCTGGGAAGTATGCAGAGCAGGCGACTATGTTTGTCATACCATTCTTCTCCGGTAAGTACATCTGGATGGCTACTACATCTGGAGTGCAAAAGCCTGTAAGCAAAAAATAATTAATATTTTTCCTGATAAGTAGACATGCTCTAGGTTTCACCCCAGGGCAGACTATTACCTCAACAGGAATATTGCTGAGACCAGTTACTCGGTCTGTGTTTCCTGTCCATGGTTCTTGCAGGAAGGCAAGGTCGATTAATTCGTCCTTGAACGTTTTGCCAAGGATATAAAAAGCGGCCTTGGCATGCTGTAAGTTTGCCTGTAAGCAATTGAATGTGGCAGAGTGTTGAGTGCCGCAAGCAAACTTATATCTTCTCAAATATTGGAAGGATCAGTCGGTGGGTCAATTAAGACGCCACCATCTGCTCCTGCCAGAAGTGATAAAAGGATGCCAATATTTTCAATGAATAGTTCTCACTTCGAAACCCCCCCATGCAAATTTTCAGTTTTCATTTACCTGTAGTTCACGAGATCTGTCTAACCGACGGTTTATCGGCCGCACCCTCTATATATATATATATATATATATATATATATGTTTTGTTCAGGTCGACAGGGTGTGTTTAGTTTATTGTTTAGTGTGGACTTCACAGACAATGTATAGTGAAGGACTGTAAGGTAAGCTTTATATTTTTATAAAATAAAACATGTTTCATTAACTAAAAAGTTACAAAATATTGAAGTAGTTATTCTTTTATACAGCCTTATACTTCCCAGCCTCGAAGAAGAACGTTCAGTTTGGCTGGAAAGAAGTGGAAACCAATCTTTGGAGGCGAAAACATTGGAGAATATTGATTACCTTGTATTATGTTTTATTTTATATCATTATATAGTGCTTAAAAAATTGGGACAGGACCATGTATGCATTTTTGATAAAACCGTTCAGCTTCAACTATCACGAATTTCAATCATTTAATTATATTGATTTAAGACCATTGTGACGCCTTTTTACCTACCCTTTGGATTTTACCAACAGGGCACGCCACTTTTGACACCCTCTACAACTTTACACTTTCTCGGGCGCCAGATTTTTAACGTGGTTAACTCCACGGCCCCTTGACTTCAATCGTCAAGAGTTCCAGGTAGCCTCAGATGGAGGTACGGTAATGTCCAGGGGTCTAGTTATATCCAAACCGGCTGGGGTAGTGGTCCTCGTTGTTCCTGAAACAAACGTTCTCACTCCTGGCCCACAATGCGGTGAAGCTAAATTCGTGCAACTAAGCAACTACTCTACGATAGGGAAACTCTACACTCTACAGTACTTCAGAAAAACACACAGGTTCAGTTAAGTTTTATTACTACACTCACCCTCAATAGTAGGTACATATGTTACAATAATAAGTTACAAAATGAAACAATACCCTGGTATCCAAAAAAAAACACAAAAATATAATTACTGTGACGTCTAATTTACCTACCCTTTGGATTTTACCAACAGGGCACGTCACTTTGGTCAACCTCGATGCAAAATCTTATAAACGAATGCTCGGGCGCCAGATTTTTTACGTGGTTTGCTCCACGGCCCCTTGACCCTTCGCGTCAAGAGTTCCAGATAGCCTCAGATGGAGGTTACGGAAAATTCCAGGGGTCTCGTTGAATTCAACACTTCTAAAACACTCTAAACCATCAGACGACTATGCTACGGGTTATTAAGAAAACACTAATTGGGTCGAATTGTATATTACCAGGTATATTTAATTTCCACAGGGATAAGTACATAAATATTTACAGTAATTTATATTTTAGAAATACCATAAATTAAATATTTTCGGCGGTTCCCAACAAAATAAATATAATACAGTGTGCAAATGCGTCAAAAATATTCGGGTTATGTAAAATTTGCCGGTAGAACGTGCATAAGCGATGGTACGATAACGGAGATATAAGCAGGTTATTTAAGCGATTAGCAACAGGTAAAGCGATATAAGCAATGCGTGAGCAAACAGTGAGCAGTTTTAAAGGAAAAAAAATTATATTACAGTAGTGGGCAAAAACAAATTATCGTACAAAATTAACCATTTAACCACAACTACAAAAGGTCGTTAATTTGGAAGACTGGGAAAACGGATCAACCACTGGTAATGAAGACTTTGAATTAAACTAGATATTCAATCAACCAATGGCATCGGCCTCAGACTTGTTTGAATATCATAAACGAATTAAAATAAATGAATGAAAAATTTATGTATTTACGTAACTTTACCGGCTGAAGGTTGGACAACGCATGGAATAGTCCTCGCACTTGCCCCACGATCAGTTTTTATTTCAAATAATCGAAATGAAAATTATAATCAAATATTACAACAAAAGGGTTGTTAATTTGGGAAGGCAGGGAAAACGGATCAACCACTGATAATGAAGACTTTGAATTAAACTAGATATTCAATCAACCAATGGCATCGGCCTCAGACTTGTTTGAATACCATAAACGAATTAAAATAAATGGATGAAAAATTAATGTATTTACGTAACTTTACCGGCTGAAGGTTGGACAACGCATGGAATAGTCCTCGCACTTGCCCCACGATCAGTTTTTATTTCAAATAATCGAAATGAAAATTATAATCAAATATTACAACAAAAGGGTTGTTAATTTGGGAAGGCAGGGAAAACGGATCAACCACTGATAATGAAAACTTTGAATTAAACTAGATATTCAATCAACCAATGGCATCGGCCTCAGACTTGTTTGAATATCATAAACGAATTAAAATAAATGAATGAAAAATTAATGTATTTTCGTAACTTTACCGGCTGAAGGTTGGACAACGCATGGAATATTCCTCGCACTTGCCCCACGATCAGTTTTTATTTCAAATAATCGAAATGAAAATTTTTAATATATTCGGGAAATTTTTAGGACCGGACAATGGGTATAAGGATTTAATTCGGGAAAAACAAAATCTAAAATAAAATACTTGATGTATTGAGCATTCAATTAAGAATTATAACCAACCCAATATAAAAAAATGTAACAATAATAAAACTGAAAAATAAATTTTCTTATCTATTGCAAAAAAAACTCACTAGAATACTGTACTAAATTTCGACAATCAGAATATCGAAACTGATAACGGAAATATATTTTTAAGCGGAACAAAATAATTATATTCTTTGGCTTTACTAAAACAATTTTTCTTACTTACGCAGAAACGGTTGGATACTACGGATTCACTGTAACTGGACTTCCAAAATTTTTGGTCGGTAGGAGAGATTTTTGGTTTAAACAAACGACAGCGGAGTTTCGAAAACAAACGGTAGCCGAGCGCGATTATTGTTGAAAACAACCGGTAGCAGAGAGGCCCAAAATCGTTCGGTTTTCGAATTTATATCCCAATTCCTACCTAAAATTTTTGCCTTATCGGAATCATACGTGAAATTAATTTACTTTCAACTACAAAAAAGTTTTTACTAGACTGGACGGCTTTTGTTATAATTAAAATAGTTTATATACCGAACGTCCTCTAGTCTTTAAATTTTTGAGAATCAAAATTAATAAATTTTATATTTTTAGTTTCGTATTCATGTGTTTTGAATTACTAAGAAAATATAATATTGCGGTAAAAAAAATCAATGTGGTAGCAGAAAGGATCGGAAAGTAAGTAACGAGTTATATAAAAATAAGATATGCTACAGTGAAAACTAAAAATGAACTCCAAATCGGTGTCCCACAAAATAACTCGTTACACACCCCCTTTACTTCGGTAAAAAAAAATTAATGAACGAAAGTGCAACTTTCGGACATTACATTTTTTTTCACAACCACCTTACTATCTATAAATTATACTTATCAACTAAATAATAAAATAAACATCAGCTGGACGTTTCAGAATCTGGCAATTCGACGCCGGGTGGTTGACGAGTGGGTCGCAGGTTGAGGTCCTCTTCCACGGTGTGACTGGCGGCGATACGACCGGAAGTGAGGCCGAACGGCTTTCTGGGCTGGTCTTGGGTGTTCGGAGTCTAGGTTGCACTGAATTCCGGCATCTTGCATCGTACGAGGTTGGTGGGAAACAGCTGCGAAGTGGCTTTGGACGGCCACCGATCGGGTACGAGGGCTGGTTTCAGGCACCAGTCCGACAGGGCGTAGGCTGGGTCCCTCACACGGACAGTTTCGGGACATCTGGCCAATTTCTCCACATCGGGAACAAAACAGGATGGAGGGTCCATTGCAACTCTCTCGGCGGCGGCCTGCTGTGCCGCATCTCCAACACAGATCCCGCGTTACGGAGATGAAGGAACGTACTTCTCCCTGGCGGAAATGATCGGCTGGGGCCTCGGGCTGGAGACGGTCTCGGACTTCGGCTGCATACTGGATCAATTTTGGGATCTTCATCCTCATCAGCTCCTGGAATTTCACATTCGAGCGGACCTGCTGCTCCTCGGACAGCGGTGTTGAAGTTGTCCCTTCCTGGTCATCCGGAAGGCTATCAGTGTCGGACAAGTGGAGTATGTCCATGGGGAATTCGGGATCCATGGTTGAAACTGTTGGGGTACTAAAACAAAAGTAAAAAAAAATTACTAACCATTGCGACCTTTTATACGGTTTCGGTTCAGCGGCTTTGAGAATACCAATGACGATATTCAACATGTGAACTTAATCAGAGCTCTTACTTCTGATGAAAATGCAACAAAAATGGAGAAAATTTATTCGGAGTCTAACTGACAAAGAAATACTTGATAGTTCCCACCTTTATCTATCGAGAATGGTTGAGTCGTCGGATGAGGTCTCTTCATGGGGGAGGGGGAATTAGCACGTTGTGCCTTTTCCCAGCGGTATCAAACACCCTCGCCCTGTACCATTTGGTCGGATCGGCGCTGCTCGGTCGCAAAAACTGAGCTTTTTCGGCCCAGTCTTTCGGCCACTCTTGGAAGCGGGGCCATTGTTGGGTAAATTCCAGTATCTCCCAACTCCGCGACTTCGCATCTAGTTCCTCTTGGGAACTGGGAGTGGGGTTGTTGGGCTCCTCCCTCTCAACCGACGGTGGAGTTGCATCTGATGGCTCCCGTAGAGGGAGAAATAATTCGGAGGACTCCATGGTGCGAGGGGTAAATGTGGTATACACCCCGGAGTAGAACTCCGAGATCGTCTCCGTCACCTCAGCCGGATTCTCCTCGGCCGCGGGGTGGATGATGGTCTTCTTCTCCACCAAAGTGCACATTACTATTTTCTCTTCGTACACCCCTGGTTTCATCGCTGACGGAGACCTCGGTGGAGTGTTGCCAGGAGCGTATCGGGCTAACCCGAACATTTCGTCAAACTCCTCCTCGAACCGGGCGGAGGTCATCTCCCAGTCCAGATTGGCCCAGTCCTCCTCGTCGAAGAGTTCGGCGTGGGCGGTATTCGGTGGGGGTGGAATGGCACCCATAAAAACGTCGGGAGAGGCTGGCGGAGTAGTTTCTCCCGTCAGGTCGACTATCTCCCAGTCATCATCGGTCGGTGGCGGTCGGGGACGGAATGGCGGCGGTGCAGCTTGGCGTGATTCCATCCTAAGGGTTAAAGATAAAAAAAAGTTTACTCATTTGCGGGTTTTAGGTCTTTTATATGCACGTGCTTATATCGCTTTCCATTGTGGTCTTGTAAATCGTACACTACCGGAGAGATGACTCGCACGACTCTATACGGACCGGAAAATTTCGGGGCTAGCTTAGCAGCTACGTGATCAGCGGCAGATAACAAAGTATGTTCTTTTTTCATAACTTTGTCTCCTATGGTACATTTCCAGTCTCGACGGCGTAAATTATAATAGCGGCTTTGACTGGTAAATGCTTTCGACAAATTCAAACGGACCAGATCAAAACAGTCTTGCAACTTTTCCATTCGCAAGAGATGTGGTTTCGAATCCTCTTCGCCAGGGTCGTCCTCTCCAGTATCTTCTTTCGGATTTTCCTCGGACGCATCTTCAGCTTCTCTCCGGAAAGATTTCGGTATTTCGGGATCTCTTCCAAAATTTAGGAAGGCAGGTGAGAATCCAGTCGAGTCGTGTCTGGAGTTATTCATCGCAAATTTTAAGTCCGGCAACCTTATATCCCAGTCTCGGTGATCCTCTTCGCAATATTGTGCAATCATTGTTTTCAAGGTGCGGTTTGCTCGTTCTACTGGATTTGCTTGCGGTGTATACGGCGGAGTAAAACGATGTCGGATTCCCAATCCACTCAGCATCCCCTTGAAAAGCTTACTGTCGTACTGAGTTCCATTGTCGGTCAGTACGGTACGGGGGCATCCAAATATTGTCAATATTTCTTCATAAAAGGCCGAACTTATGCTACTGGCAGTAGCATTCCTTAACGGTTTACACTGTACCCATTTAGTGAATCGGTCTTGAAACATTATGATATAGCAGTTCCCTTTCTTACTCCTTGGTAACGGTCCAATAATATCGGAACTAACGGTTTGCCATGGTTGCTTATTCGATGATGGTTGCATCTTCCCTGGGAGCTTTTGTTGCGACGGCTTGTACTTTTGACATTGCAGACATCTCCTCACATATTTGGTGATGTCCCTAAACATTCCTGGCCAATAGTACAGTCTTGCAATACGGGTGATGGTTTTCGCGATTCCCATATGACCAGCGCTCGGAGCATCATGGTTTTCTTGAAGTATTCGATTTCGGTCAGGCTTAGCTACACATAACTTCCAGGGATCACTCATCTCGGGCTCCCTGAAATCGTTTATGTCCCAGAAGTGACGATACAGACGGTCTTCTCGAATGCAGTAGTCCGGAAATTTACCTTGGTCCTTCAGAACCTCTTCCTTCTTGTTCCGGTACCATGAACATTCGGTGGTTACATTGGTCAAACAGAGGGCAGACGGTGGATTGGTCTCGGTGGTCATTGGTAGCGGATTTCTGGACAAGGCATCGGCTACACGGTTTAGCGCACCTTTACGGTATTGTATTTCGAAATCATACTGCTGCAGAAAAATACTCCACCTAGCTAAACGTCCGGACGGACTGGATATGGAATGCAGCCATCTAAGAGATTGATGATCGGTAACAACCGTGAAATGGTAGCCCTCTAAATAAGGACGCATCTTTTCAATCCCCCAAACAATGGCAAGACACTATTTTTCAGTGACGGAATAATTCTTCTCGGCAGGACTCAGGGTGCGACTTGCATATGCCACCACATGCTCATGACCATCCTTCTGTTGGGTGAGGGCTATTCCCAAACCATATTCGGAGGCATCGGTCTGTAGAGTGAACGGTACGGTGAAGTCGGGACAGCTCAAAACGGGTGCTTCTGACAAACATGATTTTATCTTAGCGGAAGCAGCTTCTTGTTCTTCAGCCCACTTCCATCGCTGAGACTTGCGGAGTAATTTGGTTAACGGAGCCACCTTTTGTGAAAACGATGGCACAAACCTCCTATACCAGGATGCAACTCCCAAAAACCTTCTTAGTTCTCGGATATTTCTCGGGGCTGCAAATCTTATTATACTTTCGACCTTTTCTGGATCGGTACGGATTCCATCTCCAGTGACTACATGGCCTAAGTATTTCATGGACGGTAAACAGAAGTGACATTTCGCCGGGTTGAGCTTCAGCCGTGCTCCTCGTAATCGACGGAACACCTCGGATAGTTTTTCCAAATGCTGTTCGAAGGTTTCTCCCAGAACGATGATGTCGTCCAGGTAAGCAAAGGCGTAAGGATCTAAATCTGGACCAATTAACTGATCAACCAGTCTCTGGAACGTGGCAGGTGCGGAGTGCAAGCCAAATGGAAGAACCGTGAATTGAAACAATCCACGTCCCGGAGCGGTGAAGGCGGTAATGGGTTTGCTTTCAGCTGTTAACGGAACTTGCCAATACCCACTTTTCAAATCTAAGCTGGAAATATACTTGGCCTTTCGCAGTTTGTCCAGTATAGCAATGATAAATGGAAGAGGGTAGGCATCCTTCATTGTTACCTCATTGACCTTTCGGAAGTCGATACAGAAACGGTTCTTTCCATCTTTTTTCTTTACAATCACAATCGGAGAGCTCCACGGGCTTGTAGAGGGTTCTATCACACCTTCTTTGAGCATGGCGTCTATTTCAGCATTGCAAATTTCCTGCATTTTCGGATTCTGGGGCCGGTATCTCTGTTTTATCGGACGTGATTGCAGCAAACGGATTTCATGCTCAACTAGCGTGGTTGGACCTCGTAAGGATCCAAATTTCGGTAACTCTTGGTCTAGGAAGATGTTCAGCCTGTCTGCCTGTTCTTTCGATAAATTTCTTTCTGTAAGCGGAGTTATGGTTTCCAACGGACATCCTATCCAATCATACTCCTCGTCATCCCCTAGATCTTCCAGGGAGAACGCAGATATTACAGAAACGGTTTGCTCCTTGTCAACCCCTAACAACTCCAGGGAGGACGCAGAGGCTTCAAAACCAGATTGTTCCTTATCAACCCCTAACAACACCGGGGAAAACTCAGAACCTTCAACAACGGATTGCTCCTTGTCAACCCCTAACTCCAGGGAAGACGCAGAGACTTCAAAACCAAATTGTTCCTCGTCAACCCCTAACAACACCGGGGAAAACTCAGAACCTTCAACAACGGATTGCTCCTTGTCAACCCCTAACTCCAGGGAAGACGCAGAGACTTCAAAACCAAATTGTTCCTCGTCAACCCCTAACAACACCGGGGAAAACTCAGAACCTTCAACCAAATTTGTAACGCGTTTTCTTCCTCCTCGTACTTTACGTCGAAACTAAGTACCTGGACACGTCACAATTGACACCCCAAAACCGCGGATTCAAGTTTTATCTCGGGCGCCAGATTTTTAGCGTGGTTAACTCCACGGCCCCTTGACTTCCAGCGTCAAGAGTTCCAGGTAACCTCAGATGGAGGTACGGTCAGTTCCAGGGGTCTAGTTATTTCCAGAAAAAAGGTCCGCGCTGGTCCTGAAATAAAAGTTAGTCTCCGGGCCCACACTACAGCAAAGCTAAATTCTTGCTACAAAACCACTATTCCACCATAGGAGTTTTCTAATTGGTAGTAGGTCAGTAAAACACAAACGTTTGGTTAAATTAAAATCTATTACCTTCACAAATACTTACAAGGTCGGTAGCTGACCAAATCGTTACAGAAAAAGAAAAACAACAAAAAAAAACTATCCTGCGTAGCAGGCAACAATACCCTGGCATTTACAAAAAAAAACCATCAATATAAGCAAACTATTAACTAATTATACCAATACCATGCGTTTATTAGAGACGAAGCGGGCAGGACATAAGCGAGAGAGGTTTATAAATATAAGCAATGTTTTTATATTCAACCGAAAACGGTAAAAGCAAGCTGACCTTTTCCAAAAAAAGAAAAGTATTTTCAATAAGCAGGTTAATAATTGAAAGCAAGAAAACGGATTCCAGGTTGATGCTAGCAAGGTATACAACCACTTGCGATGCACCCGGTATGTAAACTGAACGTGAAAATTTGATTAAAATGTCTCACGGGATCGGAAAAGGAAGTACGGAATGGTTCGATCCGTGAATGAAAATATCAATGAGCCCTGGCAGGACGCCTGGAAAACCTTAATATTTTGATTCAGCGGGCTTTAAGTTCTCGAATTGAAATATCAACGAGCCCTGGCAGGACGCCTGGAAAACTTCAATATTTCAACCGAAACGGGGTTTGGAAACGGGAATGAGTACGGAAGGGTTTGATCCGTGAATAAAAATATCAATGAGCCCTGGCAGGACGCCTGGAAAACCTTAATATTTTGATTCAGCGGGCTTTACGTTCTCGAATTGAAATATCAACGAGCCCTGGCAGGACGCCTGGAAAACTTCAATATTTCAACCGAAACGGGAATAAGTACGGAAGGGTTTGATCCGTGAATAAAAATATCAATGAGCCCTGGCAGGACGCCTGGAAAACCTTAATATTTTGATTCAGCGGCCTTTAAGTTCTCGAATTGAAATACCAACGAGCCCTGGCAGGACGCCTGGAAAACTTCAGTATTTCAACCGAAACGGGAACGAGTACGGAAATTAAAACTTAACTGTACGAGCTATCGTTATATTATTAACGAAGTTAATTTTCCGACAATAGTTATTTTTAAGTTTCCGAATATATTTTCATTTAATATTGTATATAATCCGTGATATCCTATGACTTCTGTGTAGAAGTATTTTGTTAAGAAAAATCCATTCCAATTTTTAATTTAAAATTTCAAATTCCAACCGCGATATAATTGTAAACAGGTATGGTTCCCCACTGTCGCGAAACAAGTAGCGCGCAGGTCGAACTAACCAAGAGAGGTGGAAAGCAGTCTGAATCGAGGAAGGCTTAAGCGGCGAGTCGACAGGTAGTTCAATGCAGGCTGGCGAAGATAAGAGTCGCTAGCATTGAACGCTCCGTCCGCCGAATTTTGTTGTTTGCTTGGTAGTTAGTTTGTTTTGATTTTTTTCTTTAAATATAGTAAATTTTGATATTCTTTTTTTTATTTCCAAGTCAAAGTATTTGCTGCGAAGGTAAGATTTTATGGAAATAATAATTTTAAATAATAGCTGGTCTTTTCAATAATTGTTAGGCGAAAATTCATTCAATATAATTCATATTTCATTTTTACAAAACAAGCATTATTCTGATTTAGTAGTGTCATTGTATGTCAATAATATAACGATAGCTCGTACAGTTAAGTTTTAATTTCCGTACTCGTTCCCGTTTCGGTTGAAATACTGAAGTTTTCCAGGCGTCTTGCCAGGGCTCGTTGGTATTTCAATTCGAGAACTTAAAGGCCGCTGAATCAAAATATTAAGGTTTTCCAGGCGTCCTGCCAGGGCTCATTGATATTTTTATTCACGGATCAAACCCTTCCGTACTCATTCCCGTTTCGGTTGAAATATTGAAGTTTTCCAGGCGTCCTGCCAGGGCTCGTTGATATTTCAATTCGAGAACGTAAAGCCCGCTGAATCAAAATATTAAGGTTTTCCAGGCGTCCTGCCAGGGCTCATTGATATTTTTATTCACGGATCAAACCCTTCCGTACTCATTCCCGTTTCCAAACCCCGTTTCGGTTGGAATATTGAAGTTTTCCAGGCGTCCTGCCAGGGCTCGTTGATATTTCAATTCGAGAACTTAAAGCCCGCTGAATCAAAATATTAAGGTTTTCCAGGCGTCCTGCCAGGGCTCATTGATATTTTCATTCACGGATCGAACCCTTCCGTACTCCCTTTTCCGATCCCGTGAGACATTTTAATCAAATTTTCACGTTCAGTTTACTTCCGTACAATCCGTTTTCTTGCTTTCAATTATTAACCTGCTTATTGAAAATACTTTTCTTTTTTTTGGAAAAGGTCAGCTTGCTTTTACCGTTTTCGGTTGAATATAAAAACATTGCTTATATTTATAAACCTCTCTCGCTTATGTCCTGCCCGCTTCGTCTCTAATAAACGCATGGTATTGGTATAATTAGTTAATAGTTTGCTTATATTGATGGTTTTTTTGTAAATGCCAGGGTATTGTTGCCTGCTACGCAGGATAGTTTTTTGTTGTTTTTCTTTTTCTGTAACGATTTGGTCAGCTACCGACCTTGTAATTATTTGTGAAGGTAATAGATTTTAATTTAACCAAACCTTTGTGTTTTACTGACCTACTACCAATTAGAAAACTCCTATGGTGGTATAGTTGTTTTGTAGCAAGAATTTAGCTTTGCTGTAGTGTGGGCCCGGAGACTAACTTTATTTCAGGACCAGCGCGGACCTTTTTCTGGAAATAACTAGACCCCTGGAACTGACCGTACCTCCATCTGAGGTTACCTGGAACTCTTGACGCTGGAAGTCAAGGGGCCGTGGAGTTAACCACGCTAAAAATCTGGCGCCCGAGATAAAACTTGAATCCGCGGTTTTGGGGTGTCAATTGTGACGTGTCCAGGTACTTAGTTTCGACGTAAAGTACGAGGAGGAAGAAAACGCGTTACAAATTTGGCGCCCGAGCAGGGACGGTTTTTCCGTTTTAAAACATTTTTTCCCGTATTATTGATTGAGCAGGGACCCTGATTGTCAAAACAGGAACCGTTTATTTTGTTTTTGATTTTTTCCGTATTGTTGATTAGAGGAGGGACTGTTTTATACCATTTTCAATTTTTTTTAGTACCTTGTTGCTTGGACCGTTTTATTCTGTTTTGACGTTTTATTTTCTTTCGTATTGTTGATTAAACAGGGCCGTTGATTGTTTGTTAAGAAGAGCACCGACTCGATGATTGAGAGTAGCCTGTGGACATTTTGTTTAAATGGACCGTTTTGCCTGTCCCTGATCTTGTTCCTTTGGTATTTAAGGAGATTTTGTTTTCTGCTTGAGTTTAAAAGCTTGTCAGAAGGGATAGCTGAGCCTAGTGCCAAAAGGCCAATTTCAAGAAGAAATATTTCTCCACGACCCGTTTCTGACCGATCCGATACCGGAATCGTTCCAACCGTTATGGCCAACCCTCCGCCGAATGTACATGACTGGAAGGTGTGCTTTGGAAACCGAGGAGATCCGGTCGGATTTATCGAAAGAATTGAAGAAATATGTACAGCAAGGAATGTTCAAAAAGATAATTTGCTTCCTTTGCTACCTGAATTACTGTCCGGTGAGCCCGCACTATGGTACCGGAATAACCGAAACAGATATACCCACTGGACCGATTTCGAAAGCGATTTCCGAATTTTCTTCTATCCCGTCAACTATGAAGTTGACTTAGAAGCCGAGATTGGCCGACGTCTACAAAGCAGAAATGAGTCCGTGGCTACCTACATGACCGAACTACAAACTCTCATGCGAAGACATGGGAAGCTAACTCCTGAACAACAGTTAGCATGGTTGTACCGTAACCTTTTACCCGAATATCGTCTGCAAATTCGAAAAGGGGACTTTGATGACTTCTCTACATTTTGTCAAGTGGTAAGGGAATATGAGCTTCTTAGAAAAGAACTCCAGAATGTACCCAGCCACAGTGGACCGAACCGTGGATCAACCCGTCCGCAGCCGATGAATACACCCAGATATGGAACGTCCCATAACTCGAATCCTGGTCCGTACAGAGAGCCCATTCCCGGTACCAGCCAACCGACATCATCCGGTACTCCTCGCAGTCCGCCACATGATACTACCAATCAACCGTCTGGCTCATTTTCCCGGCAACCAATCTGTTTCCGCTGCGGAGAATCTGGTCACTACCGAAACAATTGTCAGAACCCTCAGAAGATATTCTGTTCTCGTTGCCATAAGGAAGGAGTATTTTCCAGAGATTGTTCCTGCAGGAGGCAGGAAAACTAATCCGAAGCTGTCCCGAGGAGAGGCCGACACAGCTTCCGCAAATATTTGCCTCTCATGCTGAAATACCAGAAGAAATGACCGATTTCCGACCGCACATCGACGTCGAAATTGAGAATCACAAGTACAAAGGCCTGTTAGATACTGGAGCTGCGAGATCATACATCGGTGATCATATAGCTAAGACATTTTCCCAAAGAAAGCAAACCACCACCCGTCAAGCTACGAGGGCACGTTTAGCTAATGGAAATTTGGTCTCTATCACCGACTCTTATGAGCTAAAATTGAAGACCCATGACGTCATTATGGAAGGACCGTTCGAACATTTCCCTGGTCTGATAACCGATATTGTTTTAGGACACGATGTTCTCCGAAAATATAATTTCCGTTTGGAGTTAGGAACTGGAAATATATATATCAATAATGAACTAGTAAGGCGTTCATCATTAGCAAGTCCTGTTGGAATATTGGAGAAAGTGAACACAGCCATGAAAGAAATCGATGCCGCTGTACCGATAATATGTAAGGAAGAAACCAACCATCGTTTTGCTGAAGACCACTGTTCTCGAAGCCTGTCTGTTTCTGAAGTCTCCGCGTCTTCCCTGGTGTTAGGGGTTGACAAGGAGCAACTTGTTTCCGAAGTCTCTGCGTTTTCCCTGGAGTTAGGGGTTAACAAGGAGCAATTTGTTTCTGAAGTCTCGACGTCTTCCCTGGTGTTAGGGGAAGAAAAAGAGCAATCTATGTCTGAAGTCTCTGCGTCTTCCCCGGAGTTGTTAGGGGTGGACAAGGAGCAATCTGTTGTTAAAATTTCTAAGTTTTCCCCGGTGCTGTTAGGGGTTAATGAAGAAGAATCTATTGTTGAAGTCTCTGCGTCTACCCCGGAGTTGTTAGGGGTTGACAAGGAGCAGTCCGTTGTCAAAACTTCTGATTCCTCCCCGGTGTTGTTAGGGGTTGATGAAGAAAACTCTATTTTCGAAGTCTCTGCGTCTTCCCTGGTGTTAGGGGTTGACAAGGAGCAAATTGTTTCCGAAGTCTCTGCGTTTTCCCTGGAGATAGGGGTTAACAAGGAGCAATTTGTTACTGAAGTCTCCGCGTCCTCCCTGGTGTTAGGGGTCGATGAGGAGCAGTCCGTTTCTAAATTATCTGCGTTCTCCCTGGAAGACTTAGGGGATGACGAGAATTTTGGTTATATAGGATGTCCATTGGAAACCATAATTCCACTTACTGAAAGAAATTTATCGAAAGAACAGACAGACAGACTGAATACCTTTCTGAACCAAGAGTTACCGCAATTTGAGAAGATTCAAGGTCCAACGACACTGGTTGAGCATGAAATACGTCTTCTACAACCCCGTCCGATCAAACAGAGATACCGACCTCAGAATCCGAAAATGCAAGGAATTTGCAATACTGAGATAGACGCCATGTTGAAAGAAGGAGTAATAGAACCCTCTACAAGTCCGTGGAGTTCTCCGATTGTAATCGTGAAGAAAAAGGATGGGAAAAACCGCTTCTGCATTGATTTTCGTAAGGTCAATGAGGTAACAATGAAGGATGCCTACCCTCTTCCATTTATCAATGCTATACTGGACAAACTGCGAAAAGCCAAGTACATTTCCAGTTTAGATCTGAAGAGTGGGTATTGGCAAGTTCCGTTAACACCCGACAGCAAACCCATCACCGCCTTCACCGCACCGGGACGTGGATTGTTTCAATTCACGGTTCTTCCATTTGGCTTACACTCCGCACCAGCCACATTCCAGAGACTGGTGGATCAGTTAATAGGTCCGGATTTGGACCCTTACGCATTTGCATATCTGGATGACATAATCGTGCTGGGGGAAACGTTTGAGCAACATTTGGAAAATCTATCTGGAGTGTTCCGCCGATTACGAGCAGCACGACTGAAACTAAATCCGGAAAAATGTCATTTTTGTTTACCATCAATGAAATACTTAGGCCATGTAGTCACTGGAGATGGAATCCGTACCGATCCAGAAAAGGTCGAAAGTATAATTAAGTTTGCAGCCCCGAGAAACATCCGAGAACTAAGAAGGTTTTTGGGAGTTGCATCCTGGTATAGGAGGTTTGTGCCATCGTTTTCGCAAAAGGTGGCCCCGTTAACAAAGTTGCTTCGCAAATCTCAGCGATGGAAATGGACTGAAGATCAAGAAACCGCTTTCACTAAAATTAAAACCTGCTTGTCTGAAGCTCCTGTATTAAGCTGTCCCGATTTCAGTATACCGTTCACTCTACAGACCGATGCCTCCGAGTATGGGTTAGGAATAGCCCTTACCCAGCAGAAGGATGGACATGAACACGTCGTAGCGTATGCAAGCCGCACTTTGAGTCCTGCCGAGAAAAATTACTCCGTCACGGAAAAAGAATGTCTTGCCATTGTATGGGGGATTGAAAAGATGCGTCCTTATTTAGAGGGCTACCATTTCACGGTTGTTACCGATCATCAGTCCCTTAGATGGTTACATTCCATAGCTAGTCCGTCCGGACGTTTGGCGCGATGGAGTATCTTTCTGCAGCAATATGACTTCGAGATACAGTATCGTAAAGGTGCTCTAAACCGTGTGGCCGACGCCCTGTCCAGAAATCCGCTTCCAATGACCGCCGAGGCCGACCCACCATCTGTACTCTGTCTGACCGATGTACCCACCGAATGTTCATGGTACCGGAATAAAAAGGAAGAAGTCCTGAAGGAACCAGACAAGTTCCCTGACTACTGCATCAAAGAAGGCCGTTTGTACCGTCATTTCTGGGATATAAATGATTTAAGAGAACCTGAGATGAGTGACCCATGGAAACTGTGCATAGCAAAATCCGACAGAACCCGAGTCCTCCAAGAGAATCATGATGCTCCTAATGCAGGGCATCTGGGAATTGCTAAGACTATCACCCGTATTGCTAAGTCGTACTATTGGCCTGGAATGTTTCGAGACATCACCAAGTACGTTCGCCGGTGTTTACAATGCCAGAAGTACAAACCGTCACAACAAAAACCTCCAGGGAAAATGCAACCATCTCCAAACCAACGACCATGGGATACCGTTAGTTCCGATATCATTGGACCATTGCCGCGTAGTAAGAAGGGTCACTGCTATATTGTAATGTTCCAGGACCGATTTACCAAATGGGTACAATGTAAAGCATTGAGGAATGCTACTGCCAATAGCATCAGCACGGCATTTCATGAAGAAATATTGACAACATTTGGATGTCCCCGTACAGTGTTAACTGATAATGGGACTCAGTATAATAGTACGATGTTCAAAAGTATGTTGAAAGAACTGGGAATTCGACACCGTTTTACACCACCGTACACCCCGCAAGCCAATCCGGTTGAAAGAGCAAATCGCACTCTGAAGACAATGATTGCACAATATTGCGAACAAGATCACCGGGACTGGGATATAAGATTAGCCGATTTGAAGTTTGCAATGAACAACTCCAAACACGATTCCACCGGATTTTCACCTGCCTTTCTAAATTTTGGACGAGACCCCGACGTTCCGAAATCTCTCAAGAGGGAAACTGAAGATAAACCTGAAGCCAATTCGAGTCCAGTTGACGAGACTGAAAATCCCGCCGAGGCAGATGCAAAACCGCATCTCTTAAGACTTGATAAATTACAAGAGTGTTTTGATCTTGTCCGTTTAAATCTCTCCAGAGCATTCACCAGTCAAAGTCATTATTACAATTTACGTCGCCGTGACTGGAAATGCAGCTTGGGAGACAAAGTTATGAAAAAGGAAAATATTTTGTCGTCAGCTGTTGATCATGTAGCGGCGAAGTTAGCCCCGAAATACTCTGGGCCTTATGAAGTTGTCCGCGTCGTTTCTCCGGTAGTATATGATTTACGAGACGAAAACGGCAAGCGATATAACCGAATACACATTAAGGATTTAAAACCCTCAGCTAACTAGTTTATTTCGGGATGAAACCGCGGTGCGACGAACCACCCCGAGTGCCGATCCCTGTCTCAACCGCTTACGCGAGAGCTTCTCTCGCCTACACCGAGATATCCGAGCCCGAGGATTTGGACCAAGCTCCGGAGTCCGTAGCAGAGGCTACAGGCGCTGAACACCCTTACGTAGAAGATAAGTCCGGATCATGTGACAAAGACTGTATTTAGTATTAAGTTGTAATTTAGTGATAATTTGTTTGTAGGGTAGTAAGTAATTGGAAAAAATGTAAAGTACGCAAGCGATGCTCGCGTCCTTTAATTTTTTTTATCGAAGTAAGGGGGGGATGTAACGAAGTTAATTTTCCGACAATAGTTATTTTTAAGTTTCCGAATATATTTTCATTTAATATTGTATATAATCCGTGATATCCTATGACTTCTGTGTAGAAGTATTTTGTTAAGAAAAATCCATTCCAATTTTTAATTTAAAATTTCAAATTCCAACCGCGATATAATTGTAAACAGGTATGGTTCCCCACTGTCGCGAAACAAGTAGCGCGCAGGTCGAACTAACCAAGAGAGGTGGAAAGCAGTCTGAATCGAGGAAGGCTTAAGCGGCGAGTCGACAGGTAGTTCAATGCAGGCTGGCGAAGATAAGAGTCGCTAGCATTGAACGCTCCGTCCGCCGAATTTTGTTGTTTGCTTGGTAGTTAGTTTGTTTTGATTTTTTTCTTTAAATATAGTAAATTTTGATATTCTTTTTTTTATTTCCAAGTCAAAGTATTTGCTGCGAAGGTAAGATTTTATGGAAATAATAATTTTAAATAATAGCTGGTCTTTTCAATAATTGTTAGGCGAAAATTCATTCAATATAATTCATATTTCATTTTTACAAAACAAGCATTATTCTGATTTAGTAGTGTCATTGTATGTCAATAATATAACGATAGCTCGTACAGTTAAGTTTTAATTTCCGTACTCGTTCCCGTTTCGGTTGAAATACTGAAGTTTTCCAGGCGTCTTGCCAGGGCTCGTTGGTATTTCAATTCGAGAACTTAAAGGCCGCTGAATCAAAATATTAAGGTTTTCCAGGCGTCCTGCCAGGGCTCATTGATATTTTTATTCACGGATCAAACCCTTCCGTACTCATTCCCGTTTCGGTTGAAATATTGAAGTTTTCCAGGCGTCCTGCCAGGGCTCGTTGATATTTCAATTCGAGAACGTAAAGCCCGCTGAATCAAAATATTAAGGTTTTCCAGGCGTCCTGCCAGGGCTCATTGATATTTTTATTCACGGATCAAACCCTTCCGTACTCATTCCCGTTTCCAAACCCCGTTTCGGTTGGAATATTGAAGTTTTCCAGGCGTCCTGCCAGGGCTCGTTGATATTTCAATTCGAGAACTTAAAGCCCGCTGAATCAAAATATTAAGGTTTTCCAGGCGTCCTGCCAGGGCTCATTGATATTTTCATTCACGGATCGAACCCTTCCGTACTCCCTTTTCCGATCCCGTGAGACATTTTAATCAAATTTTCACGTTCAGTTTACTTCCGTACAATCCGTTTTCTTGCTTTCAATTATTAACCTGCTTATTGAAAATACTTTTCTTTTTTTTGGAAAAGGTCAGCTTGCTTTTACCGTTTTCGGTTGAATATAAAAACATTGCTTATATTTATAAACCTCTCTCGCTTATGTCCTGCCCGCTTCGTCTCTAATAAACGCATGGTATTGGTATAATTAGTTAATAGTTTGCTTATATTGATGGTTTTTTTGTAAATGCCAGGGTATTGTTGCCTGCTACGCAGGATAGTTTTTTTGTTGTTTTTCTTTTTCTGTAACGATTTGGTCAGCTACCGACCTTGTAATTATTTGTGAAGGTAATAGATTTTAATTTAACCAAACCTTTGTGTTTTACTGACCTACTACCAATTAGAAAACTCCTATGGTGGTATAGTTGTTTTGTAGCAAGAATTTAGCTTTGCTGTAGTGTGGGCCCGGAGACTAACTTTATTTCAGGACCAGCGCGGACCTTTTTCTGGAAATAACTAGACCCCTGGAACTGACCGTACCTCCATCTGAGGTTACCTGGAACTCTTGACGCTGGAAGTCAAGGGGCCGTGGAGTTAACCACGCTAAAAATCTGGCGCCCGAGATAAAACTTGAATCCGCGGTTTTGGGGTGTCAATTGTGACGTGTCCAGGTACTTAGTTTCGACGTAAAGTACGAGGAGGAAGAAAACGCGTGTAACGAAGTTAATTTTCCGACAATAGTTATTTTTAAGTTTCCGAATATATTTTCATTTAATATTGTATATAATCCGTGATATCCTATGACTTCTGTGTAGAAGTATTTTGTTAAGAAAAATCCATTCCAATTTTTAATTTAAAATTTCAAATTCCAACCGCGATATAATTGTAAACAGGTATGGTTCCCCACTGTCGCGAAACAAGTAGCGCGCAGGTCGAACTAACCAAGAGAGGTGGAAAGCAGTCTGAATCGAGGAAGGCTTAAGCGGCGAGTCGACAAGTAGTTCAATGCAGGCTGGCGAAGATAAGAGTCGCTAGCATTGAACGCTCCGTCCGCCGAATTTTGTTGTTTGCTTGGTAGTTAGTTTGTTTTGATTTTTTTCTTTAAATATAGTAAATTTTGATATTCTTTTTTTTATTTCCAAGTCAAAGTATTTGCTGCGAAGGTAAGATTTTATGGAAATAATAATTTTAAATAATAGCTGGTCTTTTCAATAATTGTTAGGCGAAAATTCATTCAATATAATTCATATTTCATTTTTACAAAACAAGCATTATTCTGATTTAGTAGTGTCATTGTATGTCAATAATATAACGATAGCTCGTACAGTTAAGTTTTAATTTCCGTACTCGTTCCCGTTTCGGTTGAAATACTGAAGTTTTCCAGGCGTCTTGCCAGGGCTCGTTGGTATTTCAATTCGAGAACTTAAAGGCCGCTGAATCAAAATATTAAGGTTTTCCAGGCGTCCTGCCAGGGCTCATTGATATTTTTATTCACGGATCAAACCCTTCCGTACTCATTCCCGTTTCGGTTGAAATATTGAAGTTTTCCAGGCGTCCTGCCAGGGCTCGTTGATATTTCAATTCGAGAACGTAAAGCCCGCTGAATCAAAATATTAAGGTTTTCCAGGCGTCCTGCCAGGGCTCATTGATATTTTTATTCACGGATCAAACCCTTCCGTACTCATTCCCGTTTCCAAACCCCGTTTCGGTTGAAATATTGAAGTTTTCCAGGCGTCCTGCCAGGGCTCGTTGATATTTCAATTCGAGAACTTAAAGCCCGCTGAATCAAAATATTAAGGTTTTCCAGGCGTCCTGCCAGGGCTCATTGATATTTTCATTCACGGATCGAACCCTTCCGTACTTCCTTTTCCGATCCCGTGAGACATTTTAATCAAATTTTCACGTTCAGTTTACTTCCGTACAATCCGTTTTCTTGCTTTCAATTATTAACCTGCTTATTGAAAATACTTTTCTTTTTTTTGGAAAAGGTCAGCTTGCTTTTACCGTTTTCGGTTGAATATAAAAACATTGCTTATATTTATAAACCTCTCTCGCTTATGTCCTGCCCGCTTCGTCTCTAATAAACGCATGGTATTGGTATAATTAGTTAATAGTTTGCTTATATTGATGGTTTTTTTTGTAAATGCCAGGGTATTGTTGCCTGCTACGCAGGATAGTTTTTTTGTTGTTTTTCTTTTTCTGTAACGATTTGGTCAGCTACCGACCTTGTAATTATTTGTGAAGGTAATAGATTTTAATTTAACCAAACCTTTGTGTTTTACTGACCTACTACCAATTAGAAAACTCCTATGGTGGAATAGTTGTTTTGTAGCAAGAATTTAGCTTTGCTGTAGTGTGGGCCAGGAGACTAACTTTTATTTCAGGACCAGCGCGGACCTTTTTTCTGGAAATAACTAGACCCCTGGAACTGACCGTACCTCCATCTGAGGTTACCTGGAACTCTTGACGCTGGAAGTCAAGGGGCCGTGGAGTTAACCACGCTAAAAATCTGGCGCCCGAGATAAAACTTGAATCCGCGGTTTTGGGGTGTCAATTGTGACGTGTCCAGGTACTTAGTTTCGACGTAAAGTACGAGGAGGAAGAAAACGCGTTACAAATTTGGCGCCCGAGCAGGGACCGTTTTTCCGTTTTAAAACTTTTTTTTTTCCCGTATTGTTGATTGAGCAGGGACCCTGATTGTTAAAACAGGAACCGTTTATTTTGTTTTGGATTTTTTCCGTATTGTTGATTTGAGCAGGGACCTGATTGTTAAAACAGGAACCGTTTATTTCGTCCTGGATTTTTTTTTACCGTATTGTTGATTAGAGGAGGGACTGTTGTACTCCGTTTTCAATTTTTTTTGTTGATTAGGGTAGGAACGGTTTTATGCCGTTTACAGTTTTATAGGGAATTGTTGCTGGGACCGTTTCATTTCGTTTTTGGTTGTTTTCCGCACTGTTGGTTGGTACAGGGCACCGTTTCATAAAAGGTAGATGTCTAGAAGAAATTCTGAGGAATTGGACATTTCTTCCCTATTTGATCAAGAAAAAGCAAAAGAAACTGAATCCGTTCCTCCAGTACCGACTGTAAGTTCCGTTGGAGAAATAACCGACAATCGAGTAAGCTGGGTATACTTACTCAAGAACGAGGGTCTTAATACCGAGCTAGTAAAGAGGAATTTATCGGTTGCTGGAACCGTTCCTAACAAACGGAAAAGACTCGTCAACTTTTTAAGACGAAGAAATATTGCTCCCCGAACCGCTATAGACCAAGAGGAACCTGTGGAATATCCGACCGCGATGGCAACTCCACCGATAAACGTACACGATTGGAAGGTGTGCTTTGGAAATCGAGGAGATCCTGCCGCGTTTATAGAAAGGATTGAAGAAATATGTACGGCAAAGAATGTCCAGAAAGACAATTTGCTTCCTGTTTTGCCGGAATTGCTATCCGGCGAACCCGCATTATGGTACCGAAACAACCGAAGTAGATATACCAGCTGGAACGATTTTGAAAGCGATTTCCGAATTTTCTTCTATCCCGTCAACTATGAAGTTGACTTAGAAGCCGAGATTGGCCGACGTCTACAAAGGAGAAATGAGTCCGTGGCTACCTACATGACCGAACTACAAACTCTCATGCGAAGACATGGGAAGCTAACTCCTGAACAACAGTTAGCATGGTTGTACCGTAACCTTTTACCCGAATATCGTCTGCAAATTCGAAAAGGGGACTTTGATGACTTCTCTACATTTTGTCAAGTGGTAAGGGAATATGAGCTTCTTAGAAAAGAACTCCAGAATGTACCCAGCCACAGTGGACCGAACCGTGGATCAACCCGTCCGCAGCCGATGAATACACCCAGATATGGAACGTCCCATAACTCGAATCCTGGTCCGTACAGAGAGCCCATTCCCGGTACCAGCCAACCGACATCATCCGGTACTCCTCGCCGTCCGCCACATGATACTACCAATCAACCGTCTGGCTCATTTTCCCGGCAACCAATCTGTTTCCGCTGCGGAGAATCTGGTCACTACCGAAACAATTGTCAGAACCCTCAGAAGATATTCTGTTCTCGTTGCCATAAGGAAGGAGTATTTTCCAGAGATTGTTCCTGCAGGAGGCAGGAAAACTAATCCGAAGCTGTCCCGAGGAGAGGCCGACACAGCTTCCGCAAATATTTGCCTCTCATGCTGAAATACCAGAAGAAATGACCGATTTCCGACCGCACATCGACGTCGAAATTGAGAATCACAAGTACAAAGGCCTGTTAGATACTGGAGTTGCGAGATCATACATCGGTGATCATATAGCTAAGACATTTTCCCAAAGAAAGCAAACCACCACCCGTCAAGCTACGAGGGCACGTTTAGCTAATGGAAATTTGGTCTCTATCACCGACTCTTATGAGCTAAAATTGAAGACCCATGACGTCATTATGGAAGGACCGTTCGAACATTTCCCTGGTCTGATAACCGATATTGTTTTAGGACACGATGTTCTCCGAAAATATAATTTCCGTTTGGAGTTAGGAACTGGAAATATATATATCAATAATGAACTAGTAAGGCGTTCATCATTAGCAAGTCCTGTTGGAATATTGGAGAAAGTGAACACAGCCATGAAAGAAATCGATGCCGCTGTACCGATAATATGTAAGGAAGAAACCAACCATCGTTTTGCTGAAGACCACTGTTCTCGAAGCCTGTCTGTTTCTGAAGTCTCCGCGTCTTCCCTGGTGTTAGGGGTTGACAAGGAGCAACTTGTTTCCGAAGTCTCTGCGTTTTCCCTGGAGTTAGGGGTTAACAAGGAGCAATTTGTTTCTGAAGTCTCGACGTCTTCCCTGGTGTTAGGGGAAGAAAAAGAGCAATCTATGTCTGAAGTCTCTGCGTCTTCCCCGGAGTTGTTAGGGGTGGACAAGGAGCAATCTGTTGTTAAAATTTCTAAGTTTTCCCCGGTGCTGTTAGGGGTTAATGAAGAAGAATCTATTGTTGAAGTCTCTGCGTCTACCCCGGAGTTGTTAGGGGTTGACAAGGAGCAGTCCGTTGTCAAAACTTCTGATTCCTCCCCGGTGTTGTTAGGGGTTGATGAAGAAAACTCTATTTTCGAAGTCTCTGCGTCTTCCCTGGTGTTAGGGGTTGACAAGGAGCAAATTGTTTCCGAAGTCTCTGCGTTTTCCCTGGAGATAGGGGTTAACAAGGAGCAATTTGTTACTGAAGTCTCCGCGTCCTCCCTGGTGTTAGGGGTCGATGAGGAGCAGCCCGCTTCTGAATTATCTGCGTTCTCCCTGGAAGATTTAGGGGATGACGAGAATTTTGGTTATATAGGATGTCCATTGGAAACCATAATTCCACTTACTGAAAGAAATTTATCGAAAGAACAGACAGACAGACTGAATACGTTTCTGAACCAAGAGTTACCGCAATTTGAAAAGATTCAAGGTCCAACGACACTGGTTGAGCATGAAATACGTCTGCTACAACCCCGTCCGATCAAACAGAGATACCGACCTCAGAATCCGAAAATGCAAGAAATTTGCAATACTGAAATAGACGCCATGTTGAGAGAAGGAGTAATAGAACCCTCTACAAGTCCGTGGAGTTCTCCGATTGTAATCGTGAAGAAAAAGGATGGGAAAAACCGCTTCTGCATTGATTTTCGTAAGGTCAATGAGGTAACAATGAAGGATGCCTACCCTCTTCCATTTATCAATGCTATACTGGACAAACTGCGAAAAGCCAAGTACATTTCCAGTTTAGATCTGAAGAGTGGGTATTGGCAAGTTCCGTTAACACCCGAAAGCAAACCCATCACCGCCTTCACCGCACCGGGACGTGGATTGTTTCAATTCACGGTTCTTCCATTTGGCTTACACTCCGCACCAGCCACATTCCAGAGACTGGTTGATCAGTTAATAGGTCCGGATTTGGACCCTTACGCATTTGCATATCTGGATGACATAATCGTGCTGGGGGAAACGTTTGAGCAACATTTGGAAAATCTATCTGAAGTGTTCCGCCGATTACGAGCAGCACGACTGAAACTAAATCCGGAGAAATGTCATTTTTGTTTACCATCTATGAAATACTTGGGCCATGTAGTCACTGGAGATGGAATCCGTACCGATCCAGAAAAGGTCGAAAGTATAATTAAGTTTGCAGCCCCGAGAAACATCCGAGAACTAAGAAGGTTTTTGGGAGTTGCATCCTGGTATAGGAGGTTTGTGCCATCGTTTTCGCAAAAGGTGGCCCCGTTAACAAAGTTGCTTCGCAAATCTCAGCGATGGAAATGGACTGAAGATCAAGAAACCGCTTTCACTAAAATTAAAACCCTCAGCTAACTAGTTTATTTCGGGATGAAACCGCGGTGCGACGAACCACCCCGAGTGCCGATCCCTGTCTCAACCGCTTACGCGAGAGCTTCTCTCGCCTACACCGAGATATCCGAGCCCGAGGATTTGGACCAAGCTCCGGAGTCCGTAGCAGAGGCTACAGGCGCTGAACACCCTTACGTAGAAGATAAGTCCGGATCATGTGACAAAGACTGTATTTAGTATTAAGTTGTAATTTAGTGATAATTTGTTTGTAGGGTAGTAAGTAATTGGAAAAAATGTAAAGTACGCAAGCGATGCTCGCGTCCTTTAATTTTTTTTATCGAAGTAAGGGGGGGATGTAACGAAGTTAATTTTCCGACAATAGTTATTTTTAAGTTTCCGAATATATTTTCATTTAATATTGTATATAATCCGTGATATCCTATGACTTCTGTGTAGAAGTATTTTGTTAAGAAAAATCCATTCCAATTTTTAATTTAAAATTTCAAATTCCAACCGCGATATAATTGTAAACAGGTATGGTTCCCCACTGTCGCGAAACAAGTAGCGCGCAGGTCGAACTAACCAAGAGAGGTGGAAAGCAGTCTGAATCGAGGAAGGCTTAAGCGGCGAGTCGACAAGTAGTTCAATGCAGGCTGGCGAAGATAAGAGTCGCTAGCATTGAACGCTCCGTCCGCCGAATTTTGTTGTTTGCTTGGTAGTTAGTTTGTTTTGATTTTTTTCTTTAAATATAGTAAATTTTGATATTCTTTTTTTTATTTCCAAGTCAAAGTATTTGCTGCGAAGGTAAGATTTTATGGAAATAATAATTTTAAATAATAGCTGGTCTTTTCAATAATTGTTAGGCGAAAATTCATTCAATATAATTCATATTTCATTTTTACAAAACAAGCATTATTCTGATTTAGTAGTGTCATTGTATGTCAATAATATAACGATAGCTCGTACAGTTAAGTTTTAATTTCCGTACTCGTTCCCGTTTCGGTTGAAATACTGAAGTTTTCCAGGCGTCTTGCCAGGGCTCGTTGGTATTTCAATTCGAGAACTTAAAGGCCGCTGAATCAAAATATTAAGGTTTTCCAGGCGTCCTGCCAGGGCTCATTGATATTTTTATTCACGGATCAAACCCTTCCGTACTCATTCCCGTTTCGGTTGAAATATTGAAGTTTTCCAGGCGTCCTGCCAGGGCTCGTTGATATTTCAATTCGAGAACGTAAAGCCCGCTGAATCAAAATATTAAGGTTTTCCAGGCGTCCTGCCAGGGCTCATTGATATTTTTATTCACGGATCAAACCCTTCCGTACTCATTCCCGTTTCCAAACCCCGTTTCGGTTGAAATATTGAAGTTTTCCAGGCGTCCTGCCAGGGCTCGTTGATATTTCAATTCGAGAACTTAAAGCCCGCTGAATCAAAATATTAAGGTTTTCCAGGCGTCCTGCCAGGGCTCATTGATATTTTCATTCACGGATCGAACCCTTCCGTACTTCCTTTTCCGATCCCGTGAGACATTTTAATCAAATTTTCACGTTCAGTTTACTTCCGTACAATCCGTTTTCTTGCTTTCAATTATTAACCTGCTTATTGAAAATACTTTTCTTTTTTTTGGAAAAGGTCAGCTTGCTTTTACCGTTTTCGGTTGAATATAAAAACATTGCTTATATTTATAAACCTCTCTCGCTTATGTCCTGCCCGCTTCGTCTCTAATAAACGCATGGTATTGGTATAATTAGTTAATAGTTTGCTTATATTGATGGTTTTTTTTGTAAATGCCAGGGTATTGTTGCCTGCTACGCAGGATAGTTTTTTTGTTGTTTTTCTTTTTCTGTAACGATTTGGTCAGCTACCGACCTTGTAATTATTTGTGAAGGTAATAGATTTTAATTTAACCAAACCTTTGTGTTTTACTGACCTACTACCAATTAGAAAACTCCTATGGTGGAATAGTTGTTTTGTAGCAAGAATTTAGCTTTGCTGTAGTGTGGGCCAGGAGACTAACTTTTATTTCAGGACCAGCGCGGACCTTTTTTCTGGAAATAACTAGACCCCTGGAACTGACCGTACCTCCATCTGAGGTTACCTGGAACTCTTGACGCTGGAAGTCAAGGGGCCGTGGAGTTAACCACGCTAAAAATCTGGCGCCCGAGATAAAACTTGAATCCGCGGTTTTGGGGTGTCAATTGTGACGTGTCCAGGTACTTAGTTTCGACGTAAAGTACGAGGAGGAAGAAAACGCGTAACGCGTTTTCTTCCTCCTCGTACTTTACGTCGAAACTAAGTACCTGGACACGTCACAATTGACACCCCAAAACCGCGGATTCAAGTTTTATCTCGGGCGCCAGATTTTTAGCGTGGTTAACTCCACGGCCCCTTGACTTCCAGTGTCAAGAGTTCCAGGTAACCTCAGATGGAGGTACGGTCAGTTCCAGGGGTCTAGTTATTTCCAGAAAAAAACAACAAATTTGGCGCCCGAGCAGGGACCGTTGTTCCGTTTTAAAATTTTTTTTTTCCGTATTGTTGATTTGAGCAGGGACCCTGATTGTCAAAACAGGAACCGTTTATTTTGTTTTGGATTTTTTCCGTATTGTTGATTAGAGGAGGGACTGTTTTATACCATTTTCAATTTTTTTTAGTATCTTGTTGCTTGGACCGTTTTATTCTGTTTTGACGTTTTATTTTCTTTCGTATTGTTGATCAAACAGGGCCGTTGATTGTTTGTTAAGAAGAGCACCGACTCGATGATTGAGAGTAGCCTGTGGACATTTTGTTTAAATGGACCGTTTTGCCTGTCCCTGATCTTGTTCCTTTGGTATTTAAGGAGATTTTGTTTTCCGCTTGAGTTTAAAAGCTTGTCAGAAGGGATTGCTGAGCCTAGGGCCAAAAGGTCAATATCAAGAGGAAATATTTCTCCACGTCCCGTTTCTGAGCGTTCCGATACCGGAACAGTTCCAACCGTTATGGCCAACCCTCCGCCGAATGTGCATGACTGGAAGGTGTGCTATGGAAACCGAGGAGATCCGGTCGGATTTATCGAAAGAATTGAAGAAATATGTACCGCAAGGAATGTTCAAAAAGATAATTTGCTTCCTTTGCTACCTGAATTACTGTCCGGTGAGCCCGCACTATGGTACCGGAATAACCGAAACAGATATACCCACTGGACCGATTTCGAAACCGATTTCCGAATTTTCTTCTATCCTGTTAACTACGAGGTTGACTTAGAAGCCGAGATAGGCAGACGTCTACAAAGAAGAAACGAGTCCGTCGCTACGTACATAACCGAACTTCAAACCCTGATGAGAAGGCATGGAAAGCTAACTCCCGGACAACAGTTAGCTTGGTTGTACCGTAACCTGTTACCTGAATACCGGCTGCAGATCCGAAAAGGGGACTTTGATGATTTTTCCACATTTTGGCAAGTGGTAAGGGAATATGAGCTCCTCAGGAAGGAACTCCAGAATGTTCCCGGTCAGAGTACACCAAACCGTGGATCTACCCGTCCCCAGCCGATAAGTACACCAAGGTATGGACCATCTCCCAATTCGACTCCTGCTCCATTCAGAGAGCCCATCCCTGATACCAGCCAACCGACATCATCCGATACCCCTCGCCGTCCGCCACATGATACTACCAATCAACCGTCTGGCTCATCTTCCCGGCAACCAATCTGTTTCCGCTGCGGAGAAACTGGTCACTACCGAAACAATTGTCAGAACCCTCAGAAGATATTCTGTTCTCGTTGCCATAAGGAAGGGGTATTTTCCAGAGATTGTTCCTGCAGGAGGCAGGAAAACTAATCCGAAGCTGTCCCGAGGAGAGGCCGACACAGCTTCCGCAAATATTTGCCTCTCATGCTGAAATACCAGAAGAAATGACCGATTTCCGACCGCACATCGACGTCGAAATTGAGAATCACAAGTACAAAGGCCTGTTAGATACTGGAGCTGCGAAATCATACATCGGTGATCATATAGCTAAGACATTTTCCCAAAGAAAGCAAACCACCACCCGTCAAGCTACGAGGGCACGTTTAGCTAATGGAAATTTGGTCTCTATCACCGACTCTTATGAGCTAAAATTGAAGACCCATGACGTCATTATGGAAGGACCGTTCGAACATTTCCCTGGTCTGATAACCGATATTGTTTTAGGACACGATGTTCTCCGAAAATATAATTTCTGTTTGGAGTTAGGAACTGGAAATATATATATCAATAATGAACTAGTAAGGCGTTCATCATTAGCAAGTCCTGTTGGAATATTGGAGAAAGTGAACACAGCCATGAAAGAAATCGATGCCGCTGTACCGATAATATGTAAGGAAGAAACAAACCATCGTTTTGCTGAAGACCACTGTTCTCGAAGCCTGTCTGTTTCTGAAGTCTCCGCGTCTTCCCTGGTGTTAGGGGTTGACAAGGAGCAACTTGTTTCCGAAGTCTCTGCGTTTTCCCTGGAGTTAGGGGTTAACAAGGAGCAATTTGTTTCTGAAGTCTCTGCGTCTTCCCCGGAGTTATTAGGGGTGGACAAGGAGCAATCTGTTGTTAAAATTTCTAAGTTTTCCCCGGTGCTGTTAGGGGTTAATGAAGAAGAATCTATTGTTGAAGTCTCTGCGTCTACCCCGGAGTTGTTAGGGGTTGACAAGGAGCAGTCCGTTGTCAAAACTTCTGATTCCTCCCCGGTGTTGTTAGGGGTTGATGAAGAAAACTCTATTTTCGAAGTCTCTGCGTCTTCCCTGGTGTTAGGGGTTGACAAGGAGCAAATTGTTTCCGAAGTCTCTGCGTTTTCCCTGGAGATAGGGGTCGATGAGGAGCAGCCCGTTTCTAAATTATCTGCGTTCTCCCTGGAAGACTTAGGGGATGACGAGAATTTTGGTTATATAGGATGTCCATTGGAAACCATAATTCCACTTACTGAAAGAAATTTATCGAAAGAACAGACAGACAGACTGAATACCTTTCTGAACCAAGAGTTACCGCAATTTGAAAAGATTCAAGGTCCAACGACACTGGTTGAGCATGAAATACGTCTGCTACAACCCCGTCCGATCAAACAGAGATACCGACCTCAGAATCCGAAAATGCAAGAAATTTGCAATACTGAAATAGACGCCATGTTGAAAGAAGGAGTAATAGAACCCTCTACAAGTCCGTGGAGTTCTCCGATTGTAATCGTGAAGAAAAAGGATGGGAAAAACCGCTTCTGCATTGATTTTCGTAAGGTCAATGAGGTAACAATGAAGGATGCCTACCCCCTTCCATTTATCAATGCTATACTGGACAAACTGCGAAAAGCCAAGTACATTTCCAGTTTAGATCTGAAGAGTGGGTATTGGCAAGTTCCGTTAGCACCCGACAGCAAACCCATCACCGCCTTCACCGCACCGGGACGTGGATTGTTTCAATTCACGGTTCTTCCATTTGGCTTACACTCCGCACCAGCCACATTCCAGAGACTGGTTGATCAGTTAATAGGTCCGGATTTGGACCCTTACGCATTTGCATATCTGGATGACATAATCGTGCTGGGGGAAACGTTTGAGCAACATTTGGAAAATCTATCTGAAGTGTTCCGCCGATTACGAGCAGCACGACTGAAACTAAATCCGGAAAAATGTCATTTTTGTTTACCATCAATGAAATACTTAGGCCATGTAGTCACTGGAGATGGAATCCGTACCGATCCAGAAAAGGTCGAAAGTATAATTAAGTTTGCAGCCCCGAGAAATATCCGAGAACTAAGAAGGTTTTTGGGGGTTGCATCCTGGTATAGGAGGTTTGTGCCATCGTTTTCGCAAAAGGTGGCCCCGTTAACAAAGTTGCTTCGCAAATCTCAGCGATGGAAATGGACTGAAGATCAAGAAACCGCTTTCACTAAAATTAAAACCTGCTTGTCGGAAGCTCCTGTATTAAGCTGTCCCGATTTCAGTATACCGTTCACTCTACAGACCGATGCCTCCGAGTATGGGTTGGGAATAGCCCTTACCCAGCAGAAGGATGGACATGAACACGTCGTAGCGTATGCAAGCCGCACTTTGAGTCCTGCCGAGAAAAATTACTCCGTCACGGAAAAAGAATGTCTTGCCATTGTATGGGGGATTGAAAAGATGCGTCCTTATTTAGAGGGCTACCATTTCACGGTTGTTACCGATCATCAGAGCCTTAGATGGTTACATTCCATAGCTAGTCCGTCCGGACGTTTGGCGCGATGGAGTATCTTTCTGCAGCAATATGACTTCGAGATACAGTATCGTAAAGGTGCTCTAAACCGTGTGGCCGACGCCCTGTCCAGAAATCCGCTTCCAATGACCGCCGAGGCCGACCCACCATCTGTACTCTGTCTGACCGATGTACCCACCGAATGTTCATGGTACCGGAATAAAAAGGAAGAAGTCCTGAAGGAACCAGACAAGTTCCCTGACTACTGCATCAAAGAAGGCCGTTTGTACCGTCATTTCTGGGATATAAATGATTTAAGAGAACCTGAGATGAGTGATCCATGGAAACTGTGCATAGCAAAATCCGACAGAACCCGAGTCCTCCAAGAGAATCATGATGCTCCTAATGCAGGGCATCTGGGAATTGCTAAGACTATCACCCGTATTGCTAAGTCGTACTATTGGCCTGGAATGTTTCGAGACATCACCAAGTACGTTCGCCGGTGTTTACAATGCCAGAAGTACAAACCGTCACAACAAAAACCTCCAGGGAAAATGCAACCATCTCCAAACCAACGACCATGGGATACCGTTAGTTCCGATATCATTGGACCATTGCCGCGTAGTAAGAAGGGTCACTGCTATATTGTAATGTTCCAGGACCGATTTACCAAATGGGTACAATGTAAAGCATTGAGGAATGCTACTGCCAATAGCATCAGCACGGCATTTCATGAAGAACAACATTTGGATGTCCCCGTACAGTATTAACTGATAATGGGACTCAGTATAATAGTACGATGTTCAAAAGTATGTTGAAAGAACTGGGAATTCGACACCGTTTTACACCACCGTACACCCCGCAAGCCAATCCGGTTGAAAGAGCAAATCGCACTCTGAAGACAATGATTGCACAATATTGCGAACAAGATCACCGGGACTGGGATATAAGATTAGCCGATTTGAAGTTTGCAATGAACAACTCCAAACACGATTCCACCGGATTTTCACCTGCCTTTCTAAATTTTGGACGAGACCCCGACGTTCCGAAATCTCTCAAGAGGGAAACTGAAGATAAACCTGAAGCCAATTCGAGTCCAGTTGACGAGACTGAAAATCCCGCCGAGGCAGATGCAAAACCGCATCTCTTAAGACTTGATAAATTACAAGAGTGTTTTGATCTTGTCCGTTTAAATCTCTCCAGAGCATTCACCAGTCAAAGTCATTATTACAATTTACGTCGCCGTGACTGGAAATGCACCTTGGGAGACAAAGTTATGAAGAAGGAAAATACTTTGTCTTCAGCCGTCGATCATGTAGCTGCGAAATTAGCCCCGAAATACTCTGGGCCTTATGAAGTTGTCCGCGTCGTTTCTCCGGTAGTATATGATTTAAGAGACGAAAAGGGCAAGCAATATAACCGAATACACATTAAGGATTTAAAACCCTCAGCTAACTAGTTTATTTCGGGATGAAACCGCGGTGCGACGAACCACCCCGAGTGCCGATCCCTGTCTCAACCGCCTACGCGAGAGCTTCTCTGGCCTACGCCGAGATATCCGAGCCCGAGGATTTGGACCAAGCTCCGGAGTCCGTAGAAGAGGCTACAGGTGCTGAACACCCTTACGTAGAAGATAAGTCCGGATCATGTGACAAAGACTGTATTTAGTATTAAGTTGTAATTTAGTGATAATTTGTTTGTAGGGTAGTAAGTAATTGGGAAAAAAATGTAAAGTACGCAAGCGATGCTCGCGTCCTTTAATTTTTTTTTCTCGAAGTAAGGGGGGGATGTAACGAAGTTAATTTTCCGACAATAGTTATTTTTAAGTTTCCGAATATATTTTCATTTAATATTGTATATAATCCGTGATATCCTATGACTTCTGTGTAGAAGTATTTTGTTAAGAAAAATCCATTCCAATTTTTAATTTAAAATTTCAAATTCCAACCGCGATATAATTGTAAACAGGTATGGTTCCCCACTGTCGCGAAACAAGTAGCGCGCAGGTCGAACTAACCAAGAGAGGTGGAAAGCAGTCTGAATCGAGGAAGGCTTAAGCGGCGAGTCGACAAGTAGTTCAATGCAGGCTGGCGAAGATAAGAGTCGCTAGCATTGAACGCTCCGTCCGCCGAATTTTGTTGTTTGCTTGGTAGTTAGTTTGTTTTGCTTTTGTCTTTAAATATAGTAAATTTTGATATTCTTTTTTTTTATTTCCAAGTCAAAGTATTTGCTGCGAAGGTAAGATTTTATGGAAATAATAATTTTAAATCAAAGCTGGTCTTTTCAATAATTGTTAGGCGAAAATTCATTCAATATAATTCATATTTCATTTTTACAAAACAAGCATTATTCTGATTTAGTAGTGTCAATGTATGTCAATAATATAACGATAGCTCGTACAGTTAAGTTTTAATTTCCGTACTCGTTCCCGTTTCGGTTGAAATACTGAAGTTTTCCAGGCGTCCTGCCAGGGCTCGTTGGTATTTCAATTCGAGAACTTAAAGGCCGCTGAATCAAAATATTAAGGTTTTCCAGGCGTCCTGCCAGGGCTCATTGATATTTTTATTCACGGATCAAACCCTTCCGTACGCATTCCCGTTTCGGTTGAAATATTGAAGTTTTCCAGGCGTCCTGCCAGGGCTCGTTGATATTTCAATTCGAGAACGTAAAGCCCGCTGAATCAAAATATTAAGGTTTTCCAGGCGTCCTGCCAGGGCTCATTGATATTTTTATTCACGGATCAAACCCTTCCGTACTCATTCCCGTTTCCAAACCCCGTTTCGGTTGGAATATTGAAGTTTTCCAGGCGTCCTGCCAGGGCTCGTTGATATTTCAATTCGAGAACTTAAAGCCCGCTGAATCAAAATATTAAGGTTTTCCAGGCGTCCTGCCAGGGCTCATTGATATTTTCATTCACGGATCGAACCCTTCCGTACTCCCTTTTCCGATCCCGTGAGACATTTTAATCAAATTTTCACGTTCAGTTTACTTCCGTACAATCCGTTTTCTTGCTTTCAATTATTAACCTGCTTATTGAAAATACTTTTCTTTTTTTTGGAAAAGGTCAGCTTGCTTTTACCGTTTTCGGTTGAATATAAAAACATTGCTTATATTTATAAACCTCTCTCGCTTATGTCCTGCCCGCTTCGTCTCTAATAAACGCATGGTATTGGTATAATTAGTTAATAGTTTGCTTATATTGATGGTTTTTTTGTAAATGCCAGGGTATTGTTGCCTGCTACGCAGGATAGTTTTTTTGTTGTTTTTCTTTTTCTGTAACGATTTGGTCAGCTACCGACCTTGTAATTATTTGTGAAGGTAATAGATTTTAATTTAACCAAACCTTTGTGTTTTACTGACCTACTACCAATTAGAAAACTCCTATGGTGGTATAGTTGTTTTGTAGCAAGAATTTAGCTTTGCTGTAGTGTGGGCCCGGAGACTAACTTTATTTCAGGACCAGCGCGGACCTTTTTCTGGAAATAACTAGACCCCTGGAACTGACCGTACCTCCATCTGAGGTTACCTGGAACTCTTGACGCTGGAAGTCAAGGGGCCGTGGAGTTAACCACGCTAAAAATCTGGCGCCCGAGATAAAACTTGAATCCGCGGTTTTGGGGTGTCAATTGTGACGTGTCCAGGTACTTAGTTTCGACGTAAAGTACGAGGAGGAAGAAAACGCGTTACAAATTTGGCACGTGTACACACGTGTAACGAAGTTAATTTTCCGACAATAGTTATTTTTAAGTTTCCGAATATATTTTCATTTAATATTGTATATAATCCGTGATATCCTATGACTTCTGTGTAGAAGTATTTTGTTAAGAAAAATCCATTCCAATTTTTAATTTAAAATTTCAAATTCCAACCGCGATATAATTGTAAACAGGTATGGTTCCCCACTGTCGCGAAACAAGTAGCGCGCAGGTCGAACTAACCAAGAGAGGTGGAAAGCAGTCTGAATCGAGGAAGGCTTAAACGGCGAGTCGACAGGTAGTTCAATGCAGGCTGGCGAAGATAAGAGTCGCTAGCATTGAACGCTCCGTCCGCCGAATTTTGTTGTTTGCTTGGTAGTTAGTTTGTTTTGCTTTTGTCTTTAAATATAGTAAATTTTGATATTCTTTTTTTTATTTCCAAGTCAAAGTATTTGCTGCGAAGGTAAGATTTTATGGAAATAATAATTTTAAAATCAAAGCTGGTCTTTTCAATAATTGTTAGGCGAAAATTCATTCAATATAATTCATATTTCATTTTTACAAAACAAGCATTATTCTGATTTAGTAGTGTCAATGTATGTCAATAATATAACGATAGCTCGTACAGTTAAGTTTTAATTTCCGTACTCGTTCCCGTTTCGGTTGAAATACTGAAGTTTTCCAGGCGTCCTGCCAGGGCTCGTTGGTATTTCAATTCGAGAACTTAAAGGCCGCTGAATCAAAATATTAAGGTTTTCCAGGCGTCCTGCCAGGGCTCATTGATATTTTTATTCACGGATCAAACCCTTCCGTACTCATTCCCGTTTCGGTTGAAATATTGAAGTTTTCCAGGCGTCCTGCCAGGGCTCGTTGATATTTCAATTCGAGAACGTAAAGCCCGCTGAATCAAAATATTAAGGTTTTCCAGGCGTCCTGCCAGGGCTCATTGATATTTTTATTCACGGATCAAACCCTTCCGTACTCATTCCCGTTTCCAAACCCCGTTTCGGTTGAAATATTGAAGTTTTCCAGGCGTCCTGCCAGGGCTCGTTGATATTTCAATTCGAGAACTTAAAGCCCGCTGAATCAAAATATTAAGGTTTTCCAGGCGTCCTGCCAGGGCTCATTGATATTTTCATTCACGGATCGAACCCTTCCGTACTTCCTTTTCCGATCCCGTGAGACATTTTAATCAAATTTTCACGTTCAGTTTACATACCGGGTGCATCGCAAGTGGTTGTATACCTTGCTAGCATCAACCAGGAATCCGTTTTCTTGCTTTCAATGATTAACCTGCTTATTGAAAATACTTTTTTTTTTTTTTGGAAAAGGTCAGCTTGCTTTTACCGTTTTCGGTTGAATATAAAAACATTGCTTATATTTATAAACCTCTCTCGCTTATGTCCTGTCCGCTTCGTCTCTAATAAACGCATGGTATTGGTATAATTAGTTAATAGTTTGCTTATATTGATGGGTTTTTTTTGTAAATGCCAGGGTATTGTTGCCTGCTACGCAGGATAGTTTTTTTGTTGTTTTTCTTTTTCTGTAACGATTTGGTCAGCTACCGACCTTGTAATTATTTGTGAAGGTAATAGATTTTAATTTAACCAAACCTTTGTGTTTTACTGACCTACTACCAATTAGAAAACTCCTATGGTAGTATAGTTGTTTTGTAGCAAGAATTTAGCTTTGCTGTAGTGTGGGCCCGGAGACTAACTTTATTTCAGGACCAGCGCGGACCTTTTTCTGGAAATAACTAGACCCCTGGAACTGACCGTACCTCCATCTGAGGTTACCTGGAACTCTTGACGCTGGAAGTCAAGGGGCCGTGGAGTTAACCACGCTAAAAATCTGGCGCCCGAGATAAAACTTGAATCCGCGGTTTTGGGGTGTCAATTGTGACGTGTCCAGGTACTTAGTTTCGACGTAAAGTACGAGGAGGAAGAAAACGCGTTACAAATTTGGCGCCCGAGCAGGGACCGTTTTTCCGTTTTAAAACTTTTTTTTTTCCCGTATTGTTGATTGAGCAGGGACCCTGATTGTTAAAACAGGAACCGTTTATTTTGTTTTGGATTTTTTCCGTATTGTTGATTTGAGCAGGGACCTGATTGTTAAAACAGGAACCGTTTATTTCGTCCTGGATTTTTTTTTACCGTATTGTTGATTAGAGGAGGGACTGTTGTACTCCGTTTTCAATTTTTTTTGTTGATTAGGGCAGGAACCGCTTTATTCCATTTTCGTTTTACCGTATAGTTGGAGAGAGCAGAGCAGAGATTGTTGATTAGGGTAGGAACGGTTTTATGCCGTTTACAGTTTTATAGGGAATTGTTGCTGGGACCGTTTCATTTCGTTTTTGGTTGTTTTCCGCACTGTTGGTTGGTACAGGGCACCGTTTCATAAAAGGTAGATGTCTAGAAGAAATTCTGAGGAATTGGACATTTCTTCCCTATTTGATCAAGAAAAAGCTAAAGAAACTGAATCCGTTCCTCCAGTACCGACTGTAAGTTCCGTTGGAGAAATAACCGACAATCGAGTAAGCTGGGTATACTTACTCAAGAACGAGGGTCTTAATACCGAGCTAGTAAAGAGGAATTTATCGGTTGCTGGAACCGTTCCTAACAAACGGAAAAGACTCGTAAACTTTTTAAGACGAAGAAATATTGCTCCCCGAACCGCTATAGACCAAGAGGAACCTGTGGAATATCCGACCGCGATGGCAACTCCACCGATAAACGTACACGATTGGAAGGTGTGCTTTGGAAATCGAGGAGATCCTGCCGCGTTTATAGAAAGGATTGAAGAAATATGTACGGCAAAGAATGTCCAGAAAGACAATTTGCTTCCTGTTTTGCCGGAATTGCTATCCGGCGAACCCGCATTATGGTACCGAAACAACCGAAGTAGATATACCAGCTGGAACGATTTTGAAAGCGATTTCCGAATTTTCTTCTATCCCGTCAACTATGAAGTTGACTTAGAAGCCGAGATTGGCCGACGTCTACAAAGGAGAAATGAGTCCGTGGCTACCTACATGACCGAACTACAAACTCTCATGCGAAGACATGGGAAGCTAACTCCTGAACAACAGTTAGCATGGTTGTACCGTAACCTTTTACCCGAATATCGTCTGCAAATTCGAAAAGGGGACTTTGATGACTTCTCTACATTTTGTCAAGTGGTAAGGGAATATGAGCTTCTTAGAAAAGAACTCCAGAATGTACCCAGCCACAGTGGACCGAACCGTGGATCAACCCGTCCGCAGCCGATGAATACACCCAGATATGGAACGTCCCATAACTCGAATCCTGGTCCGTACAGAGAGCCCATTCCCGGTACCAGCCAACCGACATCATCCGGTACTCCTCGCCGTCCGCCACATGATACTACCAATCAACCGTCTGGCTCATTTTCCCGGCAACCAATCTGTTTCCGCTGCGGAGAATCTGGTCACTACCGAAACAATTGTCAGAACCCTCAGAAGATATTCTGTTCTCGTTGCCATAAGGAAGGAGTATTTTCCAGAGATTGTTCCTGCAGGAGGCAGGAAAACTAATCCGAAGCTGTCCCGAGGAGAGGCCGACACAGCTTCCGCAAATATTTGCCTCTCATGCTGAAATACCAGAAGAAATGACCGATTTCCGACCGCACATCGACGTCGAAATTGAGAATCACAAGTACAAAGGCCTGTTAGATACTGGAGCTGCGAGATCATACATCGGTGATCATATAGCTAAGACATTTTCCCAAAGAAAGCAAACCACCACCCGTCAAGCTACGAGGGCACGTTTAGCTAATGGAAATTTGGTCTCTATCACCGACTCTTATGAGCTAAAATTGAAGACCCATGACGTCATTATGGAAGGACCGTTCGAACATTTCCCTGGTCTGATAACCGATATTGTTTTAGGACACGATGTTCTCCGAAAATATAATTTCCGTTTGGAGTTAGGAACTGGAAATATATATATCAATAATGAACTAGTAAGGCGTTCATCATTAGCAAGTCCTGTTGGAATATTGGAGAAAGTGAACACAGCCATGAAAGAAATCGATGCCGCTGTACCGATAATATGTAAGGAAGAAACCAACCATCGTTTTGCTGAAGACCACTGTTCTCGAAGCCTGTCTGTTTCTGAAGTCTCCGCGTCTTCCCTGGTGTTAGGGGTTGACAAGGAGCAACTTGTTTCCGAAGTCTCTGCGTTTTCCCTGGAGTTAGGGGTTAACAAGGAGCAATTTGTTTCTGAAGTCTCGACGTCTTCCCTGGTGTTAGGGGAAGAAAAAGAGCAATCTATGTCTGAAGTCTCTGCGTCTTCCCCGGAGTTGTTAGGGGTGGACAAGGAGCAATCTGTTGTTAAAATTTCTAAGTTTTCCCCGGTGCTGTTAGGGGTTAATGAAGAAGAATCTATTGTTGAAGTCTCTGCGTCTACCCCGGAGTTGTTAGGGGTTGACAAGGAGCAGTCCGTTGTCAAAACTTCTGATTCCTCCCCGGTGTTGTTAGGGGTTGATGAAGAAAACTCTATTTTCGAAGTCTCTGCGTCTTCCCTGGTGTTAGGGGTTGACAAGGAGCAAATTGTTTCCGAAGTCTCTGCGTTTTCCCTGGAGATAGGGGTTAACAAGGAGCAATTTGTTACTGAAGTCTCCGCGTCCTCCCTGGTGTTAGGGGTCGATGAGGAGCAGTCCGTTTCTAAATTATCTGCGTTCTCCCTGGAAGACTTAGGGGATGACGAGAATTTTGGTTATATAGGATGTCCATTGGAAACCATAATTCCACTTACTGAAAGAAATTTATCGAAAGAACAGACAGACAGACTGAATACCTTTCTGAACCAAGAGTTACCGCAATTTGAGAAGATTCAAGGTCCAACGACACTGGTTGAGCATGAAATACGTCTTCTACAACCCCGTCCGATCAAACAGAGATACCGACCTCAGAATCCGAAAATGCAAGGAATTTGCAATACTGAGATAGACGCCATGTTGAAAGGAGGAGTAATAGAACCCTCTACAAGTCCGTGGAGTTCTCCGATTGTAATCGTGAAGAAAAAGGATGGGAAAAACCGCTTCTGCATTGATTTTCGTAAGGTCAATGAGGTAACAATGAAGGATGCCTACCCTCTTCCATTTATCAATGCTATACTGGACAAACTGCGAAAAGCCAAGTACATTTCCAGTTTAGATCTGAAGAGTGGGTATTGGCAAGTTCCGTTAACACCCGACAGCAAACCCATCACCGCCTTCACCGCACCGGGACGTGGATTGTTTCAATTCACGGTTCTTCCATTTGGCTTACACTCCGCACCAGCCACATTCCAGAGACTGGTGGATCAGTTAATAGGTCCGGATTTGGACCCTTACGCATTTGCATATCTGGATGACATAATCGTGCTGGGGGAAACGTTTGAGCAACATTTGGAAAATCTATCTGGAGTGTTCCGCCGATTACGAGCAGCACGACTGAAACTAAATCCGGAAAAATGTCATTTTTGTTTACCATCAATGAAATACTTAGGCCATGTAGTCACTGGAGATGGAATCCGTACCGATCCAGAAAAGGTCGAAAGTATAATTAAGTTTGCAGCCCCGAGAAACATCCGAGAACTAAGAAGGTTTTTGGGAGTTGCATCCTGGTATAGGAGGTTTGTGCCATCGTTTTCGCAAAAGGTGGCCCCGTTAACAAAGTTGCTTCGCAAATCTCAGCGATGGAAATGGACTGAAGATCAAGAAACCGCTTTCACTAAAATTAAAACCTGCTTGTCTGAAGCTCCTGTATTAAGCTGTCCCGATTTCAGTATACCGTTCACTCTACAGACCGATGCCTCCGAGTATGGGTTAGGAATAGCCCTTACCCAGCAGAAGGATGGACATGAACACGTCGTAGCGTATGCAAGCCGCACTTTGAGTCCTGCCGAGAAAAATTACTCCGTCACGGAAAAAGAATGTCTTGCCATTGTATGGGGGATTGAAAAGATGCGTCCTTATTTAGAGGGCTACCATTTCACGGTTGTTACCGATCATCAGTCCCTTAGATGGTTACATTCCATAGCTAGTCCGTCCGGACGTTTGGCGCGATGGAGTATCTTTCTGCAGCAATATGACTTCGAGATACAGTATCGTAAAGGTGCTCTAAACCGTGTGGCCGACGCCCTGTCCAGAAATCCGCTTCCAATGACCGCCGAGGCCGACCCACCATCTGTACTCTGTCTGACCGATGTACCCACCGAATGTTCATGGTACCGGAATAAAAAGGAAGAAGTCCTGAAGGAACCAGACAAGTTCCCTGACTACTGCATCAAAGAAGGCCGTTTGTACCGTCATTTCTGGGATATAAATGATTTAAGAGAACCTGAGATGAGTGACCCATGGAAACTGTGCATAGCAAAATCCGACAGAACCCGAGTCCTCCAAGAGAATCATGATGCTCCTAATGCAGGGCATCTGGGAATTGCTAAGACTATCACCCGTATTGCTAAGTCGTACTATTGGCCTGGAATGTTTCGAGACATCACCAAGTACGTTCGCCGGTGTTTACAATGCCAGAAGTACAAACCGTCACAACAAAAACCTCCAGGGAAAATGCAACCATCTCCAAACCAACGACCATGGGATACCGTTAGTTCCGATATCATTGGACCATTGCCGCGTAGTAAGAAGGGTCACTGCTATATTGTAATGTTCCAGGACCGATTTACCAAATGGGTACAATGTAAAGCATTGAGGAATGCTACTGCCAATAGCATCAGCACGGCATTTCATGAAGAAATATTGACAACATTTGGATGTCCCCGTACAGTGTTAACTGATAATGGGACTCAGTATAATAGTACGATGTTCAAAAGTATGTTGAAAGAACTGGGAATTCGACACCGTTTTACACCACCGTACACCCCGCAAGCCAATCCGGTTGAAAGAGCAAATCGCACTCTGAAGACAATGATTGCACAATATTGCGAACAAGATCACCGGGACTGGGATATAAGATTAGCCGATTTGAAGTTTGCAATGAACAACTCCAAACACGATTCCACCGGATTTTCACCTGCCTTTCTAAATTTTGGACGAGACCCCGACGTTCCGAAATCTCTCAAGAGGGAAACTGAAGATAAACCTGAAGCCAATTCGAGTCCAGTTGACGAGACTGAAAATCCCGCCGAGGCAGATGCAAAACCGCATCTCTTAAGACTTGATAAATTACAAGAGTGTTTTGATCTTGTCCGTTTAAATCTCTCCAGAGCATTCACCAGTCAAAGTCATTATTACAATTTACGTCGCCGTGACTGGAAATGCAGCTTGGGAGACAAAGTTATGAAAAAGGAAAATATTTTGTCGTCAGCTGTTGATCATGTAGCGGCGAAGTTAGCCCCGAAATACTCTGGGCCTTATGAAGTTGTCCGCGTCGTTTCTCCGGTAGTATATGATTTACGAGACGAAAACGGCAAGCGATATAACCGAATACACATTAAGGATTTAAAACCCTCAGCTAACTAGTTTATTTCGGGATGAAACCGCGGTGCGACAAACCACCCCGAGTGCCGATCCCTGTCTCAACCGCTTACGCGAGAGCTTCTCTCGCCTACACCGAGATATCCGAGCCCGAGGATTTGGACCAAGCTCCGGAGTCCGTAGCAGAGGCTACAGGCGCTGAACACCCTTACGTAGAAGATAAGTCCGGATCATGTGACAAAGACTGTATTTAGTATTAAGTTGTAATTTAGTGATAATTTGTTTGTAGGGTAGTAAGTAATTGGAAAAAATGTAAAGTACGCAAGCGATGCTCGCGTCCTTTAATTTTTTTTATCGAAGTAAGGGGGGGATGTAACGAAGTTAATTTTCCGACAATAGTTATTTTTAAGTTTCCGAATATATTTTCATTTAATATTGTATATAATCCGTGATATCCTATGACTTCTGTGTAGAAGTATTTTGTTAAGAAAAATCCATTCCAATTTTTAATTTAAAATTTCAAATTCCAACCGCGATATAATTGTAAACAGGTATGGTTCCCCACTGTCGCGAAACAAGTAGCGCGCAGGTCGAACTAACCAAGAGAGGTGGAAAGCAGTCTGAATCGAGGAAGGCTTAAGCGGCGAGTCGACAGGTAGTTCAATGCAGGCTGGCGAAGATAAGAGTCGCTAGCATTGAACGCTCCGTCCGCCGAATTTTGTTGTTTGCTTGGTAGTTAGTTTGTTTTGCTTTTGTCTTTAAATATAGTAAATTTTGATATTCTTTTTTTTATTTCCAAGTCAAAGTATTTGCTGCGAAGGTAAGATTTTATGGAAATAATAATTTTAAAATCAAAGCTGGTCTTTTCAATAATTGTTAGGCGAAAATTCATTCAATATAATTCATATTTCATTTTTACAAAACAAGCATTATTCTGATTTAGTAGTGTCAATGTATGTCAATAATATAACGATAGCTCGTACAGTTAAGTTTTAATTTCCGTACTCGTTCCCGTTTCGGTTGAAATACTGAAGTTTTCCAGGCGTCCTGCCAGGGCTCGTTGGTATTTCAATTCGAGAACTTAAAGGCCGCTGAATCAAAATATTAAGGTTTTCCAGGCGTCCTGCCAGGGCTCATTGATATTTTTATTCACGGATCAAACCCTTCCGTACTCATTCCCGTTTCGGTTGAAATATTGAAGTTTTCCAGGCGTCCTGCCAGGGCTCGTTGATATTTCAATTCGAGAACGTAAAGCCCGCTGAATCAAAATATTAAGGTTTTCCAGGCGTCCTGCCAGGGCTCATTGATATTTTTATTCACGGATCAAACCCTTCCGTACTCATTCCCGTTTCCAAACCCCGTTTCGGTTGAAATATTGAAGTTTTCCAGGCGTCCTGCCAGGGCTCGTTGATATTTCAATTCGAGAACTTAAAGCCCGCTGAATCAAAATATTAAGGTTTTCCAGGCGTCCTGCCAGGGCTCATTGATATTTTCATTCACGGATCGAACCCTTCCGTACTTCCTTTTCCGATCCCGTGAGACATTTTAATCAAATTTTCACGTTCAGTTTACATACCGGGTGCATCGCAAGTGGTTGTATACCTTGCTAGCATCAACCAGGAATCCGTTTTCTTGCTTTCAATGATTAACCTGCTTATTGAAAATACTTTTTTTTTTTTTTGGAAAAGGTCAGCTTGCTTTTACCGTTTTCGGTTGAATATAAAAACATTGCTTATATTTATAAACCTCTCTCGCTTATGTCCTGTCCGCTTCGTCTCTAATAAACGCATGGTATTGGTATAATTAGTTAATAGTTTGCTTATATTGATGGGTTTTTTTTGTAAATGCCAGGGTATTGTTGCCTGCTACGCAGGATAGTTTTTTTGTTGTTTTTCTTTTTCTGTAACGATTTGGTCAGCTACCGACCTTGTAATTATTTGTGAAGGTAATAGATTTTAATTTAACCAAACCTTTGTGTTTTACTGACCTACTACCAATTAAAAAACTCCTATGGTGGTATAGTTGTTTTGTAGCAAAAATTTAGCTTTGCTGTAGTGTGGGCCCGGAGACTAACTTTATTTCAGGACCAGCGCGGACCTTTTTCTGGAAATAACTAGACCCCTAGAACTGACCGTACCTCCATCTGAGGTTACCTGGAACTCTTGACGCTGGAAGTCAAGGGGCCGTGGAGTTAACCACGCTAAAAATCTGGCGCCCGAGATAAAACTTGAATCCGCGGTTTTGGGGTGTCAATTGTGACGTGTCCAGGTACTTAGTTTCGACGTAAAGTACGAGGAGGAAGAAAACGCGTTACAATTTCCGTACTCGTTCCCGTTTCGGTTGAAATACTGAAGTTTTCCAGGCGTCTTGCCAGGGCTCGTTGGTATTTCAATTCGAGAACTTAAAGGCCGCTGAATCAAAATATTAAGGTTTTCCAGGCGTCCTGCCAGGGCTCATTGATATTTTTATTCACGGATCAAACCCTTCCGTACTCATTCCCGTTTCGGTTGAAATATTGAAGTTTTCCAGGCGTCCTGCCAGGGCTCGTTGATATTTCAATTCGAGAACGTAAAGCCCGCTGAATCAAAATATTAAGGTTTTCCAGGCGTCCTGCCAGGGCTCATTGATATTTTTATTCACGGATCAAACCCTTCCGTACTCATTCCCGTTTCCAAACCCCGTTTCGGTTGGAATATTGAAGTTTTCCAGGCGTCCTGCCAGGGCTCGTTGATATTTCAATTCGAGAACTTAAAGCCCGCTGAATCAAAATATTAAGGTTTTCCAGGCGTCCTGCCAGGGCTCATTGATATTTTCATTCACGGATCGAACCCTTCCGTACTTCCTTTTCCGATCCCGTGAGACATTTTAATCAAATTTTCACGTTCAGTTTACTTCCGTACAATCCGTTTTCTTGCTTTCAATTATTAACCTGCTTATTGAAAATACTTTTCTTTTTTTTGGAAAAGGTCAGCTTGCTTTTACCGTTTTCGGTTGAATATAAAAACATTGCTTATATTTATAAACCTCTCTCGCTTATGTCCTGCCCGCTTCGTCTCTAATAAACGCATGGTATTGGTATAATTAGTTAATAGTTTGCTTATATTGATGGTTTTTTTTGTAAATGCCAGGGTATTGTTGCCTGCTACGCAGGATAGTTTTTTTTGTTGTTTTTCTTTTTCTGTAACGATTTGGTCAGCTACCGACCTTGTAATTATTTGTGAAGGTAATAGACTTTAATTTAACCAAACCTTTGTGTTTTACTGACCTACTACCAATTAGAAAACTCCTATGGTGGAATAGTTGTTTTGTAGCAAGAATTTAGCTTTGCTGTAGTGTGGGCCAGGAGACTAACTTTTATTTCAGGACCAGCGCGGACCTTTTTTTTTTCTGGAAATAACTAGACCCCTGGAACTGACCGTACCTCCATCTGAGGTTACCTGGAACTCTTGACACTGGAAGTCAAGGGGCCGTGGAGTTAACCACGCTAAAAATCTGGCGCCCGAGATAAAACTTGAATCCGCGGTTTTGGGGTGTCAATTGTGACGTGTCCAGGTACTTAGTTTCGACGTAAAGTACGAGGAGGAAGAAAACGCGTTACAAAATCCAAGGGTCCAGGGTTCAAGTCCCTGCTCGGGCGCCAAATTTGTAACGCGCTTTCTTCCTCCTCGTACTTTACGTCGAAACTAAGTACCTGGACACGTCACAATTGACACCCCAAAACCGCGGATTCAAGTTTTATCTCGGGCGCCAGATTTTTAGCGTGGTTAACTCCACGGCCCCTTGACTTCCAGTGTCAAGAGTTCCAGGTAACCTCAGATGGAGGTACGGTCAGTTCCAGGGGTCTAGTTATTTCCAGAAAAAAAAAAGGTCCGCGCTGGTCCTGAAATAAAAGTTAGTCTCCTGGCCCACACTACAGCAAAGCTAAATTCTTGCTACAAAACAACTATTCCACCATAGGAGTTTTCTAATTGGTAGTAGGTCAGTAAAACACAAAGGTTTGGTTAAATTAAAATCTATTACCTTCACAAATAATTACAAGGTCGGTAGCTGACCAAATCGTTACAGAAAAAGAAAAACAACAAAAAAACTATCCTGCGTAGCAGGCAACAATACCCTGGCATTTACAAAAAAAACCATCAATATAAGCAAACTATTAACTAATTATACCAATACCATGCGTTTATTAGAGACGAAGCGGGCAGGACATAAGCGAGAGAGGTTTATAAATATAAGCAATGTTTTTATATTCAACCGAAAACGGTAAAAGCAAGCTGACCTTTTCCAAAAAAAAGAAAAGTATTTTCAATAAGCAGGTTAATAATTGAAAGCAAGAAAACGGATTGTACGGAAGTAAACTGAACGTGAAAATTTGATTAAAATGTCTCACGGGATCGGAAAAGAAAGTACGGAAGGGTTCGATCCGTGAATGAAAATATCAATGAGCCCTGGCAGGACGCCTGGAAAACCTTAATATTTTGATTCAGCGGGCTTTAAGTTCTCGAATTGAAATATCAACGAGCCCTGGCAGGACGCCTGGAAAACTTCAATATTTCAACCGAAACGGGGTTTGGAAACGGGAATGAGTACGGAAGGGTTTGATCCGTGAATAAAAATATCAATGAGCCCTGGCAGGACGCCTGGAAAACCTTAATATTTTGATTCAGCGGGCTTTACGTTCTCGAATTGAAATATCAACGAGCCCTGGCAGGACGCCTGGAAAACTTCAATATTTCAACCGAAACGGGAATGAGTACGGAAGGGTTTGATCCGTGAATAAAAATATCAATGAGCCCTGGCAGGACGCCTGGAAAACCTTAATATTTTGATTCAGCGGCCTTTAAGTTCTCGAATTGAAATACCAACGAGCCCTGGCAGGACGCCTGGAAAACTTCAGTATTTCAACCGAAACGGGAACGAGTACGGAAATTAAAACTTAACTTTACGAGCTATCGTTATATTATTGACATACATTGACACTACTAAATCAGAATAATGCTTGTTTTGTAAAAATGAAATATGAATTATATTGAATGAATTTTCGCCTAACAATTATTGAAAAGACCAGCTTTGATTTAAAATTATTATTTCCATAAAATCTTACCTTCGCAGCAAATACTTTGACTTGGAAATAAAAAAAAAAGAATATTAAAATTTACTATATTTAAAGACAAAAGCAAAACAAACTAACTACCAAGCAAACAACAAAATTCGGTGGACGGAGCGTTCAATGCTAGCGACTCTTATCTTCGCCAGCCTGCATTGAACTACCTGTCGACTCGCCGCTTAAGCCTTCCTCGATTCAGACTGCTTTCCACCTCTCTTGGTTAGTTCGACCTGCGCGCTACTTGTTTCGCGACAGTGGGGAACCATACCTGTTTACAATTATATCGCGGTTGGAATTTGAAATTTTAAATTAAAAATTGGAATGGATTTTTCTTAACAAAATACTTCTACACAGAAGTCATAGGATATCACGGATTATATACAATATTAAATGAAAATATATTCGGAAACTTAAAAATAACTATTGTCGGAAAATTAACTTCGTTACATCCCCCCCTTACTTCGATAAAAAAAATTAAAGGACGCGAGCATCGCTTGCGTACTTTACATTTTTTTTCCAATTACTTACTACCCTACAAACAAATTATCACTAAATTACAACTTAATACTAAATACAGTCTTTGTCACATGATCCGGACTTATCTTCTACGTAAGGGTGTTCAGCACCTGTAGCCTCTTCTACGGACTCCGGAGCTTGGTCCAAATCCTCGGGCTCGGATATCTCGGTGTAGGCGAGAGAAGCTCTCGCGTAAGCGGTTGAGACAGGGATCGGCACTCGGGGTGGTTCGTCGCACCGCGGTTTCATCCCGAAATAAACTAGTTAGCTGAGGGTTTTAAATCCTTAATGTGTATTCGGTTATATCGCTTGCCGTTTTCGTCTCGTAAATCATATACTACCGGAGAAACGACGCGGACAACTTCATAAGGCCCAGAGTATTTCGGGGCTAACTTTGCCGCTACATGATCAACAGCTGACGACAAAATATTTTCCTTTTTCATAACTTTGTCTCCCAAGCTGCATTTCCAGTCACGGCGACGTAAATTGTAATAATGACTTTGACTGGTGAATGCTCTGGAGAGATTTAAACGGACAAGATCAAAACACTCTTGTAATTTATCAAGTCTTAAGAGATGCGGTTTTGCATCTGCCTCGGCGGGATTTTCAGTCTCGTCAACTGGACTCGAATTGGCTTCAGGTTTATCTTCAGTTTCCCTCTTGAGAGATTTCGGAACGTCGGGGTCTCGTCCAAAATTTAGAAAGGCAGGTGAAAATCCGGTGGAATCGTGTTTGGAGTTGTTCATTGCAAACTTCAAATCGCCTAATCTTGTATCCCAGTCCCGGTGATCTTGTTCGCAATATTGTGCAATCATTGTCTTCAGAGTGCGATTTGCTCTTTCAACCGGATTGGCTTGCGGGGTGTACGGTGGTGTAAAACGGTGTCGAATTCCCAGTTCTGTCAACATACTTTTGAACATCGTACTATTATACTGAGTCCCATTATCAGTTAACACTGTACGGGGACATCCAAATGTTGTCAATATTTCTTCATGAAATGCCGTGCTGATGCTATTGGCAGTAGCATTCCTCAATGCTTTACATTGTACCCATTTGGTAAATCGGTCCTGGAACATTACAATATAGCAGTGACCCTTCTTACTACGCGGCAATGGTCCAATGATATCGGAACTAACGGTATCCCATGGTCGTTGGTTTGGAGATGGTTGCATTTTCCCTGGAGGTTTTTGTTGTGACGGTTTGTACTTCTGGCATTGTAAACACCGGCGAACGTACTTGGTGATGTCTCGAAACATTCCAGGCCAATAGTACGACTTAGCAATACGGGTGATAGTCTTAGCAATTCCCAGATGCCCTGCATTAGGAGCATCGTGATTCTCTTGGAGGACTCGGGTTCTGTCGGATTTTGCTATGCACAGTTTCCATGGGTCACTCATCTCAGGTTCTCTTAAATCATTTATATCCCAGAAATGACGGTACAAACGGCCTTCTTTGATGCAGTAGTCAGGGAACTTGTCTGGTTCCTTCAGGACTTCTTCCTTTTTATTCCGGTACCATGAACATTCGGTGGGTACATCGGTCAGACAGAGTACAGATGGTGGGTCGGCCTCGGCGGTCATTGGAAGCGGATTTCTGGACAGGGCGTCGGCCACACGGTTTAGAGCACCTTTACGATACTGTATCTCGAAGTCATATTGTTGCAGAAAGATACTCCATCGCGCTAAACGTCCAGACGGACTAGCTATGGAATGTAACCATTTAAGGGACTGATGATCGGTAACAACCGTGAAATGGTAGCCCTCTAGATAAGGACGCATCTTTTCAATCCCCCATACAATGGCAAGACATTCTTTTTCCGTGACGGAGTAATTTTTCTCGGCAGGACTCAAAGTGCGGCTTGCATACGCTACGACGTGTTCATGTCCATCCTGTTGTTGGGTAAGGGCTATTCCTAACCCATACTCGGAGGCATCGGTCTGTAGAGTGAACGGTATACTGAAATTGGGACAGCTTAATACAGGAGCTTCCGACAAGCAGGTTTTAATTTTCGTGAAAGCGGTTTCTTGATCTTCAGTCCATTTCCATCGCTGAGATTTCCGGAGCAATTTTGTCAACGGAGCCACCTTTTGGGAAAACGATGGCACGAACCTCCTATACCAGGATGCAACTCCCAAAAACCTTCTTAGTTCTCGGATATTTCTCGGGGCTGCAAATTTAATTATACTCTCGACCTTTTCTGGATCGGTACGGATTCCATCTCCAGTGATTACATGGCCTAAGTATTTCATTGATGGTGAACAAAAATGACATTTTTCCGGATTTAGTTTCAGCCGTGCTGCTCGTAATCGGCGGAACACTTCGGACAGCTTTTCCAAATGTTGCTCAAACGTTTCCCCCAGCACGATTATGTCATCCAGATATGCAAATGCGTAAGGGTCCAAATCCGGACCTATTAACTGATCAACCAGTCTCTGGAATGTGGCTGGTGCGGAGTGTAAGCCAAATGGAAGAACCGTGAATTGAAACAATCCACGTCCCGGTGCGGTGAAGGCGGTGATGGGTTTGCTTTCGGGTGTTAACGGAACTTGCCAATACCCACTCTTCAGATCCAAACTGGAAATATATTTGGCTTTTCGCAGCTTATCCAGGATAGCATTGATAAATGGAAGCGGGTAGGCATCCTTCATGGTAACCTCATTAACTTTACGAAAATCAATGCAGAAGCGGTTTTTCCCATCCTTTTTCTTCACGATTACTATCGGAGAACTCCACGGACTTGTAGAGGGCTCTATTACTCCTTCTTTCAGCATGGCGTCTATTTCAGTATTGCAAATTTCTTGCATTTTCGGATTCTGAGGTCGGTATCTCTGTTTGATCGGACGGGGTTGTAGCAGACGGATTTCATGCTCAACTAGTGTCGTTGGACCTTGAATCTTCTCAAACCTTGGCAACTCACGGCTTAGGAAAATGTTCAGTCTATCTGTCTGTTCTTTCGATAAATTCCTTTCCAAAATCGGCGTTATTGTTTCCAACGGACATCCTATATAACTAAAATTCTCGTCATCCCCTAAATCTTCCCGGGAGAACGCAGATAATTTAGAAACGGGTTGCTCCTCATCGACCCCTAACACCAGGGAGGACGCAGAGACTTCGGTAACAAATTGCTCCTTGTTAACCCCTAGCTCCAGGGAAAACGCAGAGACTTCGGAAACAAGTTGCTCCTTGTCAACCCCTAACACCAGGGAAGACGTAGAGACTTCAGAAACAGAGTTTTCTTCAACAACCCCTAACAGCACCGGGGAAGAATCAGAAGTTTTGACAACGGACCGCTCCTTGTCAACCCTTAACAACTCCGGGGTAGACGCAGAGACTTCAACAACAGATTTTTCTTCATTAACCCCTAACAGCACCGGGGAAAACTTAGAAGTTTTAACAACAGATTGCTCCTTGTCAACCCCTAACAACTCCGGGGAAGACACAGAGACTTCAGACATAGATTGCTCTTTATATGTAACGCGTTTTCTTCCTCCTCGTACTTTACGTCGAAACTAAGTACCTGGACACGTCACAATTGACACCCCAAAACCGCGGATTCAAGTTTTATCTCGGGCGCCAGATTTTTAGCGTGGTTAACTCCACGGCCCCTTGACTTCCAGTGTCAAGAGTTCCAGGTAACCTCAGATGGAGGTACGGTCAGTTCCAGGGGTCTAGTTATTTCCAGAAAAAAAAAAGGTCCGCGCTGGTCCTGAAATAAAAGTTAGTCTCCTGGCCCACACTACAGCAAAGCTAAATTCTTGCTACAAAACAACTATTCCACCATAGGAGTTTTCTAATTGGTAGTAGGTCAGTAAAACACAAAGGTTTGGTTAAATTAAAGTCTATTACCTTCACAAATAATTACAAGGTCGGTAGCTGACCAAATCGTTACAGAAAAAGAAAAACAACAAAAAAAACTATCCTGCGTAGCAGGCAACAATACCCTGGCATTTACAAAAAAAACCATCAATATAAGCAAACTATTAACTAATTATACCAATACCATGCGTTTATTAGAGACGAAGCGGGCAGGACATAAGCGAGAGAGGTTTATAAATATAAGCAATGTTTTTATATTCAACCAGAAACGGTAAAAGCAAGCTGACCTTTTCCAAAAAAAAGAAAAGTATTTTCAATAAGCAGGTTAATAATTGAAAGCAAGAAAACGGATTGTACGGAAGTAAACTGAACGTGAAAATTTGATTAAAATGTCTCACGGGATCGGAAAAGGAAGTACGGAAGGGTTCGATCCGTGAATGAAAATATCAATGAGCCCTGGCAGGACGCCTGGAAAACCTTAATATTTTGATTCAGCGGGCTTTAAGTTCTCGAATTGAAATATCAACGAGCCCTGGCAGGACGCCTGGAAAACTTCAATATTTCAACCGAAACGGGGTTTGGAAACGGGAATGAGTACGGAAGGGTTTGATCCGTGAATAAAAATATCAATGAGCCCTGGCAGGACGCCTGGAAAACCTTAATATTTTGATTCAGCGGGCTTTACGTTCTCGAATTGAAATATCAACGAGCCCTGGCAGGACGCCTGGAAAACTTCAATATTTCAACCGAAACGGGAATGAGTACGGAAGGGTTTGATCCGTGAATAAAAATATCAATGAGCCCTGGCAGGACGCCTGGAAAACCTTAATATTTTGATTCAGCGGCCTTTAAGTTCTCGAATTGAAATACCAACGAGCCCTGGCAGGACGCCTGGAAAACTTCAGTATTTCAACCGAAACGGGAACGAGTACGGAAATTAAAACTTAACTGTACGAGCTATCGTTATATTATTGACATACATTGACACTACTAAATCAGAATAATGCTTGTTTTGTAAAAATGAAATATGAATTATATTGAATGAATTTTCGCCTAACAATTATTGAAAAGACCAGCTTTGATTTTAAAATTATTATTTCCATAAAATCTTACCTTCGCAGCAAATACTTTGACTTGGAAATAAAAAAAAGAATATCAAAATTTACTATATTTAAAGACAAAAGCAAAACAAACTAACTACCAAGCAAACAACAAAATTCGGCGGACGGAGCGTTCAATGCTAGCGACTCTTATCTTCGCCAGCCTGCATTGAACTACCTGTCGACTCGCCGCTTAAGCCTTCCTCGATTCAGACTGCTTTCCACCTCTCTTGGTTAGTTCGACCTGCGCGCTACTTGTTTCGCGACAGTGGGGAACCATACCTGTTTACAATTATATCGCGGTTGGAATTTGAAATTTTAAATTAAAAATTGGAATGGATTTTTCTTAACAAAATACTTCTACACAGAAGTCATAGGATATCACGGATTATATACAATATTAAATGAAAATATATTCGGAAACTTAAAAATAACTATTGTCGGAAAATTAACTTCGTTACATCCCCCCCTTACTTCGATAAAAAAAATTAAAGGACGCGAGCATCGCTTGCGTACTTTACATTTTTTCCAATTACTTACTACCCTACAAACAAATTATCACTAAATTACAACTTAATACTAAATACAGTCTTTGTCACATGATCCGGACTTATCTTCTACGTAAGGGTGTTCAGCGCCTGTAGCCTCTGCTACGGACTCCGGAGCTTGGTCCAAATCCTCGGGCTCGGATATCTCGGTGTAGGCGAGAGAAGCTCTCGCGTAAGCGGTTGAGACAGGGATCGGCACTCGGGGTGGTTCGTCGCACCGCGGTTTCATCCCGAAATAAACTAGTTAGCTGAGGGTTTTAAATCCTTAATGTGTATTCGGTTATATCGCTTGCCGTTTTCGTCTCGTAAATCATATACTACCGGAGAAACGACGCGGACAACTTCATAAGGCCCAGAGTATTTCGGGGCTAACTTCGCCGCTACATGATCAACAGCTGACGACAAAATATTTTCCTTTTTCATAACTTTGTCTCCCAAGCTGCATTTCCAGTCACGGCGACGTAAATTGTAATAATGACTTTGACTGGTGAATGCTCTGGAGAGATTTAAACGGACAAGATCAAAACACTCTTGTAATTTATCAAGTCTTAAGAGATGCGGTTTTGCATCTGCCTCGGCGGGATTTTCAGTCTCGTCAACTGGACTCGAATTGGCTTCAGGTTTATCTTCAGTTTCCCTCTTGAGAGATTTCGGAACGTCGGGGTCTCGTCCAAAATTTAGAAAGGCAGGTGAAAATCCGGTGGAATCGTGTTTGGAGTTGTTCATTGCAAACTTCAAATCGGCTAATCTTATATCCCAGTCCCGGTGATCTTGTTCGCAATATTGTGCAATCATTGTCTTCAGAGTGCGATTTGCTCTTTCAACCGGATTGGCTTGCGGGGTGTACGGTGGTGTAAAACGGTGTCGAATTCCCAGTTCTTTCAACATACTTTTGAACATCGTACTATTATACTGAGTCCCATTATCAGTTAACACTGTACGGGGACATCCAAATGTTGTCAATATTTCTTCATGAAATGCCGTGCTGATGCTATTGGCAGTAGCATTCCTCAATGCTTTACATTGTACCCATTTGGTAAATCGGTCCTGGAACATTACAATATAGCAGTGACCCTTCTTACTACGCGGCAATGGTCCAATGATATCGGAACTAACGGTATCCCATGGTCGTTGGTTTGGAGATGGTTGCATTTTCCCTGGAGGTTTTTGTTGTGACGGTTTGTACTTCTGGCATTGTAAACACCGGCGAACGTACTTGGTGATGTCTCGAAACATTCCAGGCCAATAGTACGACTTAGCAATACGGGTGATAGTCTTAGCAATTCCCAGATGCCCTGCATTAGGAGCATCATGATTCTCTTGGAGGACTCGGGTTCTGTCGGATTTTGCTATGCACAGTTTCCATGGGTCACTCATCTCAGGTTCTCTTAAATCATTTATATCCCAGAAATGACGGTACAAACGGCCTTCTTTGATGCAGTAGTCAGGGAACTTGTCTGGTTCCTTCAGGACTTCTTCCTTTTTATTCTGGTACCATGAACATTCGGTGGGTACATCGGTCAGACAGAGTACAGATGGTGGGTCGGCCTCGGCGGTCATTGGAAGCGGATTTCTGGACAGGGCGTCGGCCACACGGTTTAGAGCACCTTTACGATACTGTATCTCGAAGTCATATTGCTGCAGAAAGATACTCCATCGCGCCAAACGTCCGGACGGACTAGCTATGGAATGTAACCATCTAAGGCTCTGATGATCGGTAACAACCGTGAAATGGTAGCCCTCTAAATAAGGACGCATCTTTTCAATCCCCCATACAATGGCAAGACATTCTTTTTCCGTGACGGAGTAATTTTTCTCGGCAGGACTCAAAGTGCGGCTTGCATACGCTACGACGTGTTCATGTCCATCCTTCTGCTGGGTAAGGGCTATTCCTAACCCATACTCGGAGGCATCGGTCTGTAGAGTGAACGGTATACTGAAATCGGGACAGCTTAATACAGGAGCTTCAGACAAGCAGGTTTTAATTTTAGTGAAAGCGGTTTCTTGATCTTCAGTCCATTTCCATCGCTGAGATTTGCGAAGCAACTTTGTTAACGGGGCCACCTTTTGCGAAAACGATGGCACAAACCTCCTATACCAGGATGCAACTCCCAAAAACCTTCTTAGTTCTCGGATGTTTCTCGGGGCTGCAAACTTAATTATACTTTCGACCTTTTCTGGATCGGTACGGATTCCATCTCCAGTGACTACATGGCCCAAGTATTTCATAGATGGTAAACAAAAATGACATTTTTCCGGATTTAGTTTCAGTCGTGCTGCTCGTAATCGGCGGAACACTTCAGATAGATTTTCCAAATGTTGCTCAAACGTTTCCCCCAGCACGATTATGTCATCCAGATATGCAAATGCGTAAGGGTCCAAATCCGGACCTATTAACTGATCAACCAGTCTCTGGAATGTGGCTGGTGCGGAGTGTAAGCCAAATGGAAGAACCGTGAATTGAAACAATCCACGTCCCGGTGCGGTGAAGGCGGTGATGGGTTTGCTTTCGGGTGTTAACGGAACTTGCCAATACCCACTCTTCAGATCTAAACTGGAAATGTACTTGGCTTTTCGCAGTTTGTCCAGTATAGCATTGATAAATGGAAGGGGGTAGGCATCCTTCATTGTTACCTCATTGACCTTACGAAAATCAATGCAGAAGCGGTTTTTCCCATCCTTTTTCTTCACGATTACAATCGGAGAACTCCACGGACTTGTAGAGGGTTCTATTACTCCTTCTTTCAACATGGCGTCTATTTCAGTATTGCAAATTTCTTGCATTTTCGGATTCTGAGGTCGGTATCTCTGTTTGATCGGACGGGGTTGTAGCAGACGTATTTCATGCTCAACCAGTGTCGTTGGACCTTGAATCTTCTGAAATTGCGGTAACTCTCGGTTCAGAAAGGTATTCAGTCTGTCTGTCTGTTCTTTTGATAAGTTTCTTTCAGTAAGGGGAATTATGGTTTCGAATGGACATCCTATATAACCAAAATTCTCGTCATCCCCTAAGTCTTCCAGGGAGAACGCAGATAATTTAGAAACGGGCTGCTCCTCATCGACCCCTAACACCAGGGAGGACGCGGAGACTTCAGTAACAAATTGCTCCTTGTTAACCCCTATCTCCAGGGAAAACGCAGAGACTTCGGAAACAATTTGCTCCTTGTCAACCCCTAACACCAGGGAAGACGCAGAGACTTCGAAAATAGAGTTTTCTTCATCAACCCCTAACAATACCGGGGAGGAATAAGAAGTTTTGACAACGGACTGCTCCTTGTCAACCCCTAACAACTCCGGGGTAGACGCAGAGACTTCAACAGCAGACTTTTCTTCATTAACCCCTAACAGCACCGGGGAAAACTTAGAAGTTTTAACAACAGATTGCTCCTTGTCAACCCCTAACACCAGGGAAGACGCAGAGACTTCAGTAACAGACAGATTTCCAGAACGTTCGTCTTCAGCTAGACAACGGTTGATTTCTTCCTTAAAGATGATTGGAACAACATCGACTTCTTTCATGGACATATGTGCCAACCCTAATATTCCAACAGGATTGGCTAATGACGGACATCCTACTATTTCATTATTGATGTATATCTTTCCCGTTCCTAACTCCAAACGGAAATTATATTTTCGGAGGACATCGTATCCTAACACAATATCGGTTATCAGACCAGGTAGATGTTCTAACGAACCCTCCATAGTGACGTCATTGATTTTCCACTTCAGCTCATAAATGTCGGTGATGGAGACTAAATTTCCATTAGCTAAACGTGCCCTCGTAGCTTGACGGGCGGTGGTTTGCTTTCTTTGGGAAAATGTCTTAGCTACTTGATCACCAATATATGATTTCGCTGCTCCGGTATCTAACAATGCTTTGTACTTGTGATTCTCAATTTCGACGTCTATATGCGGTCGGGGGTCGTTTATTTCTTCTGGCGGTTCGGTATGAGAGGCAAAAATTTGCGGAAGCTGTGTCGGCCTCTCCTCGGGACAGCTTCGGATTAGTTTTCCTGCATCCTGCAGGAACAATCCCTTGAAAATACTCCTTCCTTATGACAACGAGAACAGAATATCTTCGGAGGGTTTTGGCAGTGATTTCTGAAGTGGCCAGTCTCACCACAGCGGAAACAGATTGGTGGCCGGGAAGATGAGCCAGACGGATGCTGAGTTGTACCCAGAGGCGGACGGCGAGGGGTATCGGATGATGTCGGTTGGCTGGTACCAGCGATGGGCTCTCTGAATGGAGCAGGAGTCGAATTAGGAGATGGTCCATACCTTGGTGTACTCATCGGCGGGGAACGGGCCGGTCCACGGTTTGGTCCACTGTTGCTGGGTATATTCTGGAGTTCCTTCCTGAGGAGCTCATATTCCCTTACCACTTGACAAAATGTGGAAAAATCATCAAAGTCCCCTTTTCGGATCTGCAGCCGGTATTCAGGTAACAGGTTACGGTACAACCAAGCTAACTGTTGTTCGGGAGTTAGCTTTCCATGCCTTCTCATCAGGGTTTGAAGTTCGGTTATGTACGTAGCGACGGACTCGTTTCTTCTTTGTAGACGTCTGCCTATCTCGGCTTCTAAGTCAACCTCGTAGTTAACAGGATAGAAGAAAATTCGGAAATCGGTTTCGAAATCGGTCCAGTGGGTATATCTGTTTCGGTTATTCCGGTACCATAGTGCGGGCTCACCGGACAGTAATTCAGGTAGCAAAGGAAGCAAATTATCTTTTTGAACATTCCTTGCGGTACATATTTCTTCAATTCTTTCGATAAATCCGACCGGATCTCCTCGGTTTCCAAAACACACCTTCCAGTCATGCACATTCGGCGGAGGGTTGGCCATAACGGTTGGAACGATTCCGGTATCGGATCGGTCAGAAACGGGTCGTGGAGAAATATTTCTTCTTGAAATTGGCCTTTTGGCCCTAGGCTCAGCAATCCCTTCTGACAAGCTTTTAAACTCAAGCGGAAAACAAAATCTCCTTAAATACCAAAGGAACAAGATCAGGGACAGGCAAAACGGTCCATTTAAACAAAATGTCCACAGGCTACTCTCAATCATCGAGTCGGTGCTCTTCTTAACAAACAATCAACGGCCCTGTTTAATCAACAATACGAAAGAAAATAAAACGTCAAAACAGAATAAAACGGTCCAAGCAACAAGATACTAAAAAAAATTGAAAATGGTATAAAACAGTCCCTCCTCTAATCAACAATACGGAACAAATCCAAAACAAAATAAACGGTTCCTGTTTTGACAATCAGGGTCCCTGCTCAAATCAACAATACGGAAAAAAAAAATTTAAAACGGAAAAACGGTCCCTGTTCAAATCAACAATACGGAAAAAAAAAAAATTTAAAACGGAAAAACGGTCCCTGCTCGGGCGCCAAATTTGTAACGCGTTTTCTTCCTCCTCGTACTTTACGTCGAAACTAAGTACCTGGACACGTCACAATTGACACCCCAAAACCGCGGATTCAAGTTTTATCTCGGGCGCCAGATTTTTAGCGTGGTTAACTCCACGGCCCCTTGACTTCCAGTGTCAAGAGTTCCAGGTAACCTCAGATGGAGGTACGGTCAGTTCCAGGGGTCTAGTTATTTCCAGAAAAAAAAAAGGTCCGCGCTGGTCCTGAAATAAAAGTTAGTCTCCTGGCCCACACTACAGCAAAGCTAAATTCTTGCTACAAAACAACTATTCCACCATAGGAGTTTTCTAATTGGTAGTAGGTCAGTAAAACACAAAGGTTTGGTTAAATTAAAGTCTATTACCTTCACAAATAATTACAAGGTCGGTAGCTGACCAAATCGTTACAGAAAAAGAAAAACAACAAAAAAAACTATCCTGCGTAGCAGGCAACAATACCCTGGCATTTACAAAAAAAACCATCAATATAAGCAAACTATTAACTAATTATACCAATACCATGCGTTTATTAGAGACGAAGCGGGCAGGACATAAGCGAGAGAGGTTTATAAATATAAGCAATGTTTTTATATTCAACCGAAAACGGTAAAAGCAAGCTGACCTTTTCCAAAAAAAAGAAAAGTATTTTCAATAAGCAGGTTAATAATTGAAAGCAAGAAAACGGATTGTACGGAAGTAAACTGAACGTGAAAATTTGATTAAAATGTCTCACGGGATCGGAAAAGGAAGTACGGAAGGGTTCGATCCGTGAATGAAAATATCAATGAGCCCTGGCAGGACGCCTGGAAAACCTTAATATTTTGATTCAGCGGGCTTTAAGTTCTCGAATTGAAATATCAACGAGCCCTGGCAGGACGCCTGGAAAACTTCAATATTTCAACCGAAACGGGGTTTGGAAACGGGAATGAGTACGGAAGGGTTTGATCCGTGAATAAAAATATCAATGAGCCCTGGCAGGACGCCTGGAAAACCTTAATATTTTGATTCAGCGGGCTTTACGTTCTCGAATTGAAATATCAACGAGCCCTGGCAGGACGCCTGGAAAACTTCAATATTTCAACCGAAACGGGAATGAGTACGGAAGGGTTTGATCCGTGAATAAAAATATCAATGAGCCCTGGCAGGACGCCTGGAAAACCTTAATATTTTGATTCAGCGGCCTTTAAGTTCTCGAATTGAAATACCAACGAGCCCTGGCAGGACGCCTGGAAAACTTCAGTATTTCAACCGAAACGGGAACGAGTACGGAAATTAAAACTTAACTGTACGAGCTATCGTTATATTATTGACATACATTGACACTACTAAATCAGAATAATGCTTGTTTTGTAAAAATGAAATATGAATTATATTGAATGAATTTTCGCCTAACAATTATTGAAAAGACCAGCTTTGATTTTAAAATTATTATTTCCATAAAATCTTACCTTCGCAGCAAATACTTTGACTTGGAAATAAAAAAAAGAATATCAAAATTTACTATATTTAAAGACAAAAGCAAAACAAACTAACTACCAAGCAAACAACAAAATTCGGCGGACGGAGCGTTCAATGCTAGCGACTCTTATCTTCGCCAGCCTGCATTGAACTACCTGTCGACTCGCCGCTTAAGCCTTCCTCGATTCAGACTGCTTTCCACCTCTCTTGGTTAGTTCGACCTGCGCGCTACTTGTTTCGCGACAGTGGGGAACCATACCTGTTTACAATTATATCGCGGTTGGAATTTGAAATTTTAAATTAAAAATTGGAATGGATTTTTCTTAACAAAATACTTCTACACAGAAGTCATAGGATATCACGGATTATATACAATATTAAATGAAAATATATTCGGAAACTTAAAAATAACTATTGTCGGAAAATTAACTTCGTTACAACGGATTGCTCCTTGTCAACCCCTAACTCCAGGGAAGACGCAGAGACTTCAAAACCAAATTGTTCCTCGTCAACCCCTAACAACACCGGGGAAAACTCAGAACCTTCAACAACGGGTTGCTCCTTGTCAACCCCTAACTCCAGGGAAGACGCAGAGACTTCGGTAACAGACAGATTTCCAGAACATTTGTCTTTAGCTAGACGATGGTTGATTTCTTCCTTAAAGATGATCGGGGCAACATCGAGTTTTCCCATGGACATATTCACCAACCCTAATATTTCAACAGGATTGGCTAATGACGGACGTCCTACTATTTCATTATTGATGTATATTTTCCCCGTTCCTAACTCCAAACGGAAATTATATTTCCGGAGGACATCGTGACCTAACACAATATCGGTTATCAGACCAGGTAGATGTTCCAACGAACCCTCCATAGTGACGTCATCGATTTTCCATTCCAGCTCATAAATGTCGGTGATGGAGACCAAATTTCCATTAGCTAAACGGGCCTTCGTATCTTGACGGGCGGTAGTTTGCTTTCTTTGGGAAAATGTCTTAGCTACTTGATCACCAATATATGATTTTGCTGCTCCGGTATCTAACAATGCTTTAAACTTGTGCTTTTCAATTTCGACGTCTATGTGAGGTCGGGGGTCGTTTATTTCTTCTGGCGGTTCGGTATGAGAGGCAAAAATTTGCGGAAGCTGTGTCGGCCTCTCCTCGGGACAGCTTCGGATTAGTTTTCCTGCCTCCTGCAGGAACAATCTCTGGAAAATACTCCTTCCTTATGACAACGAGAACAGAATATCTTCGGAGGGTTTTGGCAGTGATTTCTGAAGTGGCCAGACTCACCACAGCGGAAACAGATTGGTTGCCGGGAAGATGATCCAGACGGATGCTGAGTTGTACCCGGAGGCGGACGGCGAGGGGTATCGGATGATGTCGGTTGGCTGGTACCAGCGATGGGCTCTCTGAATGGAGCAGGAGTCGGATTAGGAGATGGTCCATACCTTGGTGTACTCATCGGCGGGGAACGGGCCGGTCCACGGTTTGGTCCACTGTTGCTGGGTATATTCTGGAGTTCCTTCCTGAGGAGCTCATATTCCCTTACCACTTGACAAAATGTGGAAAAATCATCAAAGTCCCCTTTTCGGATTTGCAGACGGTAGTCGGGCAACAGGTTACGGTACAGCCATGCTAACTGTTGTTCGGGAGTTAGCTTTCCATGTCTACGCATTAACGTCTGGAGTTCGGTGATATAAGTAGCGGCGGACTCATTTCTTCTTTGTAGACGACGGCCTATCTCGGCTTCTAAGTCAACCTCGTAGTTAACGGGATAAAAGAAAATTCGGAAGTCTGCCTCAAATTCCTCCCAGGTCGTGTACCTACTCCGGTTGTTGCGGTACCAAAATGCCGGTTCACCTGACAGTAATTCCGGTAACACAGGAAGCAGATTGTCTTTCTGGACATTCCTTGCGGTACAGATTTCTTCAATTCTTTCGATGAATGCCGCAGGATCTCCCCGGTTTCCAAAAGACACCTTCCAATCGTGTACGTTTATCGGTGTAGTTGCCATAGCGGTCGGATTTTCAACAGGTTCCTCTTGGTCTATAGCGGATCGGGGAGCAATATTTCTTCGTCTCAAAAAGTTGACGAGTGTTTTTCGTTTGTTAGGAACGGTTCCAGCAACCGATAAATTCCTCTTTACTAGCTCGGTATTAAGACCCTCGTTCTTGAGTAAGTATACCCAGCTTACTCGATTGTCGGCTATTTTTCCAACGGAACTTACGGTCGGTACTGGAGGAACGGATTCGGTTTCTTCAGCTTCTTCTTGATGAAATAGGGAAAAAATGTCCAATTCCTCAGAATTTCTTCTAGACATCTACCTTTTATGAAACGCCGCCCTGTACTATCCAACAGTGCGGAAAACAACCAAAAACGAAATGAAACGGTCCCAGCAACAAAATCCTATAAAAATTGTAAACGGCATAAAACCGTTCCTACCCTAATCAACAATCAGCTCTCTGCAACTATACGGTAAAAAGAAAATGGAATAACGGTCCCTGCTCAATCAACAATACGAAGAAAAAAAAAATTAAAACGGAAAAACGGTTCCTGCTCAATCAACAATACGGAAAAAAATTTTAAAACGGGAAAACGGTCCCTGCTCAATGAACAATACGAAAAAAAATTTTAAACGGAAAAAACGGTCCCTGCTCAATCAACAATACGAAAAAAAAATAATTTAAACAGAGAAACGGTTCTTGCTCAATCAACAATACGGGAAAAAATTTTAAAACGGAAAAACGGTCCCTGCTCAATCAACAATACGAAGAAAAAAAATTTTAAAACGGAAAAAGGGTCCCTGCTCGGGCGCCAATTTGTGACGTCTAATTTACCTACCCTTTGGATTTTACCAACAGGGCACGTCACTTTGGTCACCCTCGATGCAAAATCTTATAAACGAATGCTCGGGCGCCAGATTTTTTACGTGGTTTGCTCCACGGCCCCTTGACCCTTCGTGTCAAGAGTTCCAGATAGCCTCAGATGGAGGTTACGGAAAATTCCAGGGGTCTCGTTGAATTCAACACTTCTAAAACACTCTAAACCATCAGACGACTATGCTACGGGTTATTAAGAAAACACTAATTGGGTCGAATTGTATATTACCAGGTATATTTAATTTCCACAGGGATAAGTACATAAATATTTACAGTAATTTATATTTTAGAAATACCATAAATTAAATATTTTCGGCGGTTCCCAACAAAATAAATATAATACAGTGTGCAAATGCGTCAAAAATATTCGGGTTATGTAAAATTTGCCGGTAGAACGTGCATAAGCGATGGTACGATAACGGAGATATAAGCAGGTTATTTAAGCGATTAGCAACAGGTAAAGCGATATAAGCAATGCGTGAGCAAACAGTGAGCAGTTTTAAAGGAAAAAAAATTATATTACAGTAGTGAGCAAAAACAAATTATCGTACAAAATTAACCATTTAACCACAACTACAAAAGGTCGTTAATTTGGAAGACTGGGAAAACGGATCAACCACTGATAATGAAGACTTTGAATTAAACTAGATATTCAATCAACCAATGGCATCGGCCTCAGACTTGTTTGAATATCATAAACGAATTAAAATAAATGAATGAAAAATTTATGTATTTACGTAACTTTACCGGCTGAAGGTTGGACAACGCATGGAATAGTCCTCGCAATTGCCCCACGATCAGTTTTTATTTTAAATAATTGCAATGAAAATTATAATCAAATATTACAACAAAAGGGTTGTTAATTTGGGAAGGCAGGGAAAACGGATCAACCACTGATAATGAAGACTTTGAATTAAACTAGATAATCAATCAACCAATGGCATCGGCCTCAGACTTGTTTGAATATCATAAACGAATTAAAATAAATGAATGAAAAATTAATGTATTTACGTAACTTTACCGGCTGAAGGTTGGACAACGCATGGAATAGTCCTCGCACTTGCCCCACGATCAGTTTTTATTTCAAATAATCGAAATGAAAATTATAATCAAATATTACAACAAAAGGGTTGTTAATTTGGGAAGGCAGGGAAAACGGATCAACCACTGATAATGAAGACTTTGAATTAAACTAGATATTCAATCAACCAATGGCATCGGCCTCAGACTTGTTTGAATATCATAAACGAATTAAAATAAATGAATGAAAAATTAATGTATTTACGTAACTTTACCGGCTGAAGGTTGGACAACGCATGGAATAGTCCTCGCACTTGCCCCACGATCAGTTTTTATTTCAAATAATCGAAATGAAAATTATAATCAAATATTACAACAACAAGAGGGTTGTTAATTTGGGAAGGCAGGGAAAACGGATCAACCACTGATAATGAAAACTTTGAATTAAACTAGATATTCAATCAACCAATGGCATCGGCCTCAGACTTGTTTGAATATCATAAACGAATTAAAATAAATGAATGAAAAATTAATGTATTTTCGTAACTTTACCGGCTGAAGGTTGGACAACGCATGGAATAGTCCTCGCACTTGCCCCACGATCAGTTTTTATTTCAAATAATCGAAATGAAAATTATAATCAAATATTACAACAAAAGGGTTGTTAATTTGGGAAGGCAGGGAAAACGGATCAACCACTGATAATGAAGACTTTGAATTAAACTAGATATTCAATCAACCAATGGCATCGGCCTCAGACTTGTTTGAATATCATAAACGAATTAAAATAAATGAATGAAAAATTAATGTATTTTCGTAACTTTACCGGCTGAAGGTTGGACAACGCATGGAATAGTCCTCGCACTTGCCCCACGATCAGTTTTTATTTCAAATAATCGAAATGAAAATTATAATCAAATATTACAACAAAAGGGTTGTTAATTTGGGAAGGCAGGGAAAACGGATCAACCACTGATAATGAAAACTTTGAATTAAACTAGATATTCAATCAACCAATGGCATCGGCCTCAGACTTTTTTGAATATCATAAACGAATTAAAATAAATGAATGAAAAATTAAGGTATTTTTCGTAACTTCACCGGCTGAAGGTTGGACAACGCATGGAATAGTCCTCGCACTTGCCCCACGATCAGTTTTTATTTCAAATAATCGAAATGAAAATTATAATCAAATATTACAACAAAAGGGTTGTTAATTTGGGAAGGCAGGGAAAACGGATCAACCACTGATAATGAAAACTTTGAATTAAACTAGATATTCAATCAACCAATGGCATCGGCCTCAGACTTTTTTGAATATCATAAACGAATTAAAATAAATGAATGAAAAATTAAGGTATTTTTCGTAACTTCACCGGCTGAAGGTTGGACAACGCATGGAATAGTCCTCGAAATGAAAATTTTTAATATATTCGGGAAAGTTTTAGGACCGGACAATGGGTATAAGGATTTAATTCGGGAAAAACAAAATCTAAAATAAAATACTTGATGTATTGAGCATTCAATTAAGAATTATAACCAACCCAATATAAAAAAATGTAACAATAATAAAACTGAAAAATAAATTTTCTTATCTATTGCAAAAAAAACTCACTAGAATACTGTACTAAATTTCGACAATCAGAATATCGAAACTGATAACGGAAATATATTTTTAAGCGGAACAAAATAATTATATTCTTTGGCTTTACTAAAACAATTTTTCTTACTTACGCAGAAACGGTTGGATACTACGGATTCACTGTAACTGGACTTCCAAAATTTTTGGCCGGTAGGAGAGATTTTTGGTTTAAACAAACGACAGCGGAGTTTCGAAAACAAACGGTAGCCGAGCGCGATTATTGTTGAAAACAACCGGTAGCAGAGAGGCCCAAAATCGTTCGGTTTTCGAATTTATATCCCAATTCCTACCTAAAATTTTTGCCTTATCGGAATCATACGAGAAATTAATTTACTTTCAACTACAAAAAAGTTTTTACTAGACTGGACGGCTTTTGTTATAATTAAAATAGTTTATATACCGAACGTCCTCTAGTCTTTAAATTTTTGAGAATCAAAATTAATAAATTTTATATTTTTAGTTTCGTATTCATGTGTTTTGAATTACTAAGAAAATATAATATTGCGGTAAAAAAAATCAATGTGGTAGCAGAAAGGATCGGAAAGTAAGTAACGAGCTATATAAAAATAAGATAGTGAAAACTAAAAATGAACTCCAAATCGGTGTCCCACAAAATAACTCGTTACATTACTATACGGTGATCTATGAGTTATATGTACATTATTCATGCGTTAATAGCCAAAATAGAGACGAAGCGAGCAGGACATAAGCGAAAAAGGTTTATAAGCACACTCAAATGTTTTGTATGAAAAAGAAGCGATAAAAAACCACAAAGCAAAATTAGATTTCAGGTGTCTTTTCACTAATTCGGTTATTTAAAATGGAAACAAATCAAACATTAAAACTTTTAATCAATTCGGAAAAGAAGAGGTGAAAGGGTGTGGTCCCAGAACTAAAATATCCAAGAGCCCTAGCTTAGACGCCTGGCACTCCTCAATATTTTGATCGAGAACCGTTTTACAACTTAAATTATCAAAGAGCCCTGGCTAAGACGCCTGGCACTCCCCAATATTTCAATCGGGACGGGAAATCGGAATCGGGAATGAATATATAAAAAAAAGGGTAGTCCCCGGATTAGAATGTCAAAGAGCCCTGGCTTAGACGCCTGGCACTCCTCAAGATTTTAATCTAGAGCGGCTTTACGAATTAAATTATCAAAGAGCCCTGGCTAAGACGCCTGGCACTCCTCAATATTTCAATCGGGACGGGAAATCGGAATCGGGAATGAATATATCAAAACAAGGGTAGTCCCCGGATTAGAATGTCAAAGAGCCCTGGCTTAGACGCCTGGCACTCCTCAAGATTTTAATCTAGAGCGGCTTCACGAATTAAATTATCAAAGAGCCCTGGCTAAGACGCCTGGCACTCCTCACTGACTCGGGACGGGAAATCGGAATCGGGAATGAATATTAAAGGATTTTCAAAAGGAAATTTTACTTGAATTCGGAAATATTTGCTATGAAACGGAAATACTTACTGAGAAATATAATTCTGATACAATGGAATAAACTTTATTTATTAGTGATTTAAAAGACCACCTGTGTTAAATGTAAATAGTTTCCAATCAATTCTTACCTTCACAGCAACGGTTTATACTTTTATCTCATAAAAGTGAATTACTAAAACAAAACAAATTCAAAATACAAAAAAAAAACAGAGAAATGGTAAACAACAAGAGTAAATCGGCAGACGGAGCGTTCAATACTAGCGACTCATATCTTCGCCAGCCAGCAAGGAACTGTCCTCTCGACTCTCTGACTCTCCGGGCTTCGTCTCGCTATCCCCTTCCTTCGATCAGCTTGACCTGCGCGCTACCTACTCTATATTTAGTGGCAGTGGGGAAACATGAATTTTCGGACCGCAGCGCGGTGAACGTACAATTTTGATTACAATAAATCGGAGAAAATATTATTTCTACCCATAGTCAGAGGGTATAAGGGGTTATATACAATCTTGACTCAAAATATATTTTAAACAAAATAATTCCTAGTAACTAAAAAAAACCTCGTTACATCCCCCCCTTACTTCGTTAAAAAAATTAAAGGACGTAAACATCGTTTCCGTGCTTTACATTTTTTTTATAACCTACTACCTAAGAAACAAATATAATACTACAAAATTTCTTAAAACTACAAACAGTCTATGTGCCGGAATAATCCGGACTTTATTTGATGTAGTGGAGTTCAGAGTCGGTAGCCCCTGCTACGAACTCCGGAGCTTGGTCCAAATCCTCGGACTCTGATATTTTGGTGCAGGCGGGAGTATCTTTCGTGTAGGCGGTTGGTTGCCGGTAGTGGTGACATGGAACATTCGCATAGGTCGCATTGTACACCCTTCTCCTGGGTTGCCCGTCGTGGACGGGAATTAGAACGGGATACTAAGTGAGCCTGAACGGCTACGGACTTCATCGGTTTCATAGTTCGGGAACGGTCGGTAGTCCGGTCACATGGACAGTCTCGGGACATTTTCCCCACTCTCCCACATCGGGAGCAAAACAGGACAGCTTGACGGGTACAAGCATGCCGGTTGTGGCCAGTGGTTCCACACCTCCAACAAAGGTCAGTGGTGATGCGTATGAAACTCTCCGATTCCGGGCGGTTTCGCTTCCTTTTGGTTCGCGGAGAAAGAACATCGGACTGGGAATAGCCAGCTTTCTGCTGCTGATGTATCCGGGGAACTTCAACTGTTTCGTTAATTTCTTCTGAGACCCTTTTCACGGGCGCCAAATTTGTAATACGCGCGGATAAACCCTCCGCATCATCTGATAGACTATCGGCGGTGTCGTAAAAACTCAACACTTCATAGGATGACTCTGACTCGGGATCCATTTTCCTTTTGGGAGTTCCGGTTGTAAATTAACTATAACAGAGTAAACAAATTTCTATTATTCGCACGGTAGTGTCGGATGATCATTGTTATCCTGACTAAGTTCGGTTTTACCGCTTCCTTTAATTACGGAAACTGAAACAAGTGGTATGTCCAACAAAATTAAATGGAGAAACTTGAGTAAAGAAAGAAATCCTTTTCCCCAACGATTAACGATTAAAATGAAATCAAGAAGAATCCTAACACACACAAAAAAACTTATCCTAAGTTCGTTTACATGAGGCGGAAGAAACACACGCACAATTTCACAACTAAAATAACACCGTCACTGGTGATTAACTTATCATTTTTTTTTTAGTTTGTCTCAATTCTCACGGGGGGAGATAGGGGGTAGGGAAATATTATGGCGTTGGCCATCGGGTCCTCTTATCCTCACGACGTGCCACCGCGTGGGAGGTGCGGTACGGGGTCGCAAGAAGGCGGCTCGTTCGGCCCACTCCCTCGGCCAAGGTTGTGAGCGGGGTTGCTGCAGCGCAAAAGCCAGGATGGCCAGACTTTTTGTCCGGCGACTTTCTTGCTCCGGTATTGTTGTCGATTCATTTTTCGGGGCTTCTTCCACCGTCAGAATCCTGCTGGCTAGTTTGGGGTTGTCGCTATCTGGGGTGAAAGTGTGATGAACCCCAGAGTGATACTGGGATACGGCTTCTGTCACTTCTTCGGTGACCTGCCAATCGTGGTCCATTGCGTGTCTCGTCGTCCTCTCGTACAGAGTGCACACTAGGTATGATTCCCGGTGCACTCCAGTCTCCGGTGGTGGAGGTGAGGGTGGAGGTGTGTTCCCCGGTATGTAGGGGTCTAGGTCGAACACCCCTGGGTCGAAATTCTGCTCCACCTCCGCTTCCGTGGGGATGTCGAAATCGCACCCGTCGATGTAATCGAAGGCGGACTCCGGAAATAGTGTCTCGTCTTCGGGTTCGGGAGAGCCGGTTGAAGGAGTCGCGGCGGTAAGGTCCACAACTTCATAGTCGCTGAGCGTTGGCGACTTTCTCAGCCTTCGGGCGGCTTCTTTGACCTTCTCGGTCCGGGCTTTTTCCCTACTCTGCCTCTCTAGCAGGTCCTCGTAGGGGTTGTGACAGGGAAGCGGCTCACTCCCTCGGGGTGGTGCGTCGCACCGCGGTTTCATTCTGAAATAAACTTTAAATGGTTAGGGGTTTTAAATCCTTAATATGTATACGGTTACATCGCTTGCCGTTTTCGTCTCTTAAATCATATACTACCGGAGAAACGACGCGGACAACTTCATAAGGCCCAGAGTATTTCGGGGCTAATTTCGCAGCTACATGATCAACAGCTGACGACAAAGTATTTTCCTTTTTCATAACTTTGTCTCCCAAGGTGCATTTCCAGTCACGGCGACGTGAATTGTAATAATGACTTTGACTGGTGAATGCTCTGGAGAGATTTAAACGGACAAGATCAAAACACTCTTGTAATTTATCAAGTCTTAAGAGATGCGGTTTTGCATCTGCCTCGGCGGGATTTTCAGTTTCAGCATCTTTCCTTGACTCGTTCTCCGGATTATCTTCAGTTTCCTTCCTGTATGATTTCGGAACATCGGGGTCTCGTCCGAAATTTAAAAAAGCGGGTGAAAAACCAGTAGAATCGTGCTTGGAATTGTTCATCGCAAACTTCAAATCGGCTAATCTCAAGTCCCAATCTCGATGATCCCTTTCGCAATATTGCGCAATCATCGTTTTCAACGTTCGATTGGCTCTTTCCACCGGATTAGCTTGAGGGGTATACGGCGGCGTGAAACGATGTCGAATTCCCAATTCTTTTAACATACTCTTGAACAGTGTACTATTATACTGAGTTCCATTATCGGTTAAAACTGTACGGGGACATCCAAATACAGTCAGTATTTCTTCATAAAATGCGGTACTGATGCTACTGGCAGTAGCATTCCTCAGTGCTTTACATTGTACCCATTTGGTAAATCGGTCTTGGAACATTACGATATAGCAGTGACCCTTCTTACTTCGCGGCAATGGTCCAATGATATCGGAACTAACGGTATCCCATGGTCGTTGGTTTGGAGACGGTTCCATTTTTCCTGGAGGTTTCTGTTGTGACGGTTTGTACTTCTGGCATTGTAAACACCAGCGAACGTACTTGGTGATGTCTCGAAACATTCCAGGCCAATAGTACGACTTAGCAATACGGGTGATAGTCTTAGCAATTCCCAGATGCCCTGCATTAGGAGCATCATGATTCTCTTGGAGGACTCGGGTTCTGTCGGATTTTGCTATGCACAGTTTCCATGGATCACTCATCTCAGGTTCCCTGAAATCATTTATATCCCAGAAATGACGGTACAAACGGCCTTCTTTGATGCAGTAGTCGGGGAACTTGTCTGGTTCCTTCAGGACTTCTTCCTTTTTATTTCGGTACCATGAACATTCGGTGGGTACATCGGTCAGACAGAGTACAGATGGTGGGTCGGCCTCGGCGGTCATTGGAAGCGGATTTCTGGACAGGGCGTCGGCAACACGGTTTAGAGCACCTTTACGATACTGTATCTCGAAGTCATATTGTTGCAGAAAGATACTCCATCGCGCTAAGCGTCCGGACGGACTAGCTATGGAATGTAACCATCTAAGGGACTGATGATCGGTAACAACCGTGAAATGGTAGCCCTCTAAATAAGGACGCATCTTTTCAATCCCCCATACAATGGCAAGACATTCTTTTTCTGTGACGGAGTAATTTTTCTCGGCAGGACTCAAAGTGCGGCTTGCATACGCCACGACTTGTTCATGTCCATCCTTCTGCTGGGTAAGGGCTATTCCCAACCCATACTCGGAGGCATCGGTCTGTAGAGTGAACGGTATACTGAAATTGGGACAGCTTAATACAGGAGCTTTCGACAAGTAGGTTTTAATTTTAGTGAAAGCGGTTTCTTGATCTTCAGTCCATTTCCATCGATGAGATTTACGGAGCAATTTTGTCAACGGAGCCACCTTTTGTGAAAAGGACGGAACAAATCTTCTATACCATGAGGCAACTCCCAAAAATCTCCTCAATTCCCGGACATTCTTTGGGGCAGCAAACTTTACTATGCTTTCTACCTTTTCGGGATCGGTACGGATTCCATCTCCAGTAATGACATGGCCCAAATACTTCATAGATGGCAAACAGAAATGACATTTTTCCGGATTCAATTTTAGTTGTGCTCCTCGTAGTCGACGGAACACTTCAGATAAATTTTCCAAGTGTTGATCAAACGTTTCCCCCAGAACAATGATGTCATCCAGATATGCAAATGCGTAAGGGTCCAAATCCGGACCTATTAACTGATCAACCAGTCTCTGGAATGTGGCTGGTGCGGAGTGTAAGCCAAATGGAAGAACCGTGAATTGAAACAATCCACGGTGCGGTGAAGGCGGTGATGGGTTTGCTTTCGGGTGTTAACGGAACTTGCCAATACCCACTCTTCAGATCTAAACTGGAAATATATTTGGCTTTTCGCAGCTTATCCAGGATAGCATTGATAAATGGAAGCGGGTAGGCATCCTTCATGGTAACCTCATTAACTTTACGAAAATCAATGCAGAAGCGGTTTTTCCCATCTTTCTTCTTCACGATAACAATCGGAGAACTCCATGGACTTGTAGAGGATTCTATTACTCCTTCTTTCAGCATGGCGTCTATTTCAGTATTGCAAATTTCTTGCATTTTCGGATTCTGAGGTCGGTATCTCTGTTTGATCGGACGGGGTTGTAGCAGACGGATCTCATGCTCAACTAGTGTCGTTGGACCTTGAATCTTCTCAAACCTTGGCAACTCACGGCTTAGGAAAATGTTCAGTCTATCTGTCTGTTCTTTTGATAAATTCCTTTCCAAAATCGGCGTTATTGTTTCCAACGGACATCCTATATAACCAAAATTCTCGTCATCCCCTAAATCTTCCCGGGAGAACGCAGATAATTTAGAAACGGGTTGCTCCTCATCGACCCCTAACACCAGGGAGGACGCGGAGACTTCATTAACAAATTGCTCCTTGTTAACCCCTAACTCCAGGGAAAACGCAGAGACTTCGGAAACAAGTTGTTCCTTGTCAACCCCTAACACCAGGGAAGACGCAAAGACTTCAAAAATAGTGTTTTCTTCATCAACCCCTAACAACACCGGGGAGGAATCAGAAGTTTTGACAACGGACTGCTCCTTGTCAACCCCTAACAACTCCGGGGAAGACGCAGAGACTTCAGAGATAGATTGCTCTTTCTCCTTCCCTAACACCAGGGAAGACGTAGAGACTTCAGAAACAGACAGGCTTCGAGAACAGCGGTTTTCAGCAAAACGATGGTTGGCTTTTCCCTTATATATTATTGGTACAGCGGCATCGATTTCTTTCATGGCTGTGTTCACTTTCTCCAATATTCCAACAGGACTTGCTAATGATGAACGTCTTACTAGTTCATTATTGATATATATATTTCCAGTTCCTAACTCCAAACGGAAATTATATCTTCGGAGAACATCGTGTCCTAAAACAATATCGGTTATCAGACCAGGGAAATGTTCGAACGGTCCTTCCATAATGACGTCATGGGTCTTCAATTTTAGCTCATAAGAGTCGGTGATAGAGACCAAATTTCCATTAGCCAAACGGGCCTTCGTATCTTGACGGGCGGTGGTTTGCTTTCTTTGGGAAAATGTCTTAGCTATCTGATCACCGACGTATGATTTCGCCGCTCCAGTATCTAACAGGGCTTTGTACTTATGATTCTCAATTTCGACGTCGATGTGCGGTCGGAAATCGGTCATTTCTTCTGGTATTTCAGCATGAGAGGCAAATATTTGCGGAAGCTGTGTCGGCCTCTCCTCGGGACAGCTTCGGATTAGTTTTCCTGCCTCCTGCAGGAACAATCTCTGGAAAATACTCCTTCCTTATGGCAACGGGAACAGAATATCTTCTGAGGGTTCTGACAATTGTTTCGGTAGTGACCAGATTCTCCGCAGCGGAAACAGATTGGTTGCCGGGAAGATGAGCCGGACGATTGATTGATAGTATCATGTGGCGGACGGCGAGGAGTATCGGATGATGTCGGTTGGCTGGTACCGGGAATGGCCTCTCTGTACGGACCAGGATTCGAATTATGGGACGTTCCATATCTGGGTGTATTCATCGGCTGCGGACGGGTTGATCCACGGTTCGGTCCACTGTGGCTGGGTACATTCTGGAGTTCTTTTCTAAGAAGCTCATATTCCCTTACCACTTGACAAAATGTGGAGAAGTCATCAAAGTCCCCTTTTCGAATTTGCAGACGATATTCGGGCAAAAGGTTACGGTACAACCATGCTAACTGTTGTTCAGGAGTTAGCTTCCCATGTCTTCGCATGAGAGTTTGTAGTTCGGTCATGTAGGTAGCCACGGACTCATTTCTCCTTTGTAGACGTTTACCTATCTCGGCTTCTAAGTCTACTTCATAGTTGACAGGATAAAAGAAAATTCGGAAATCGCTTTCAAAATCGTTCCAGCTGGTATATCTACTTCGGTTGTTTCGGTACCATAATGCGGGTTCGCCGGACAGCAATTCCGGCAAAACAGGAAGCAAATTGTCTTTCTGGACATTCTTTGCCGTACATATTTCTTCAATCCTTTCTATAAACGCGGCAGGATCTCCTCGATTTCCAAAGCACACCTTCCAATCGTGTACGTTTATCGGTGGAGTTGCCATCGCGGTCGGGTTTTCAACAGGTTCCTCTTGGTCTATAGCGGATCGGGGAGCAATATTCCTTCGTCTCAAAAAGTTGACGAGTCTTTTTCGTTTGTTAGGAACGGTTCCAGCAACCGATAAATTTCTCTCTTTTAATTGGATAGTGAGACCCTCGTTTTTCAGCAAATATACCCAACTTACTCGATGGTCTGTGACTTCTTCCACGGAACTTACGGTCGGTAGTTGGGACGGTACCAAAATATCAGATTCGGAGTTTTCCGCTCCTTCTTGATCAAACAGATGGGTCAAGTCAATATTTTCAGAGTTTTCTCCAGACATAAAAGGCTATTTCGGCTAGACAGTGGTAACTAGTCCGGTTCGTTTGTCTAACTCAACTCTCCTCTTCTTCAATCTTCGCAGCTTCGCAAAACAGTTTTCACAGCACAAGAAAACAGTTTACAATAGTCCTTACTCTTAAAAAAAAACAAAAAAAAAATACAAATAAACAAGCTATAATTATAACAATGAGGTCCCTGCTCGGGCGCCAAATTTGTGACGCCTTTTTACCTACCCTTTGGATTTTACCAACAGGGCACGCCACTTTTGACACCCTCTACAACTTTACACTTTCTCGGGCGCCAGATTTTTAACGTGGTTAACTCCACGGCCCCTTGACTTCAATCGTCAAGAGTTCCAGGTAGCCTCAGATGGAGGTACGGTAATGTCCAGGGGTCTAGTTATATCCAAACCGGCTGGGGTAGTGGTCCTCGTTGTTCCTGAAACAAACGTTCTCACTCCTGGCCCACAATGCGGTGAAGCTAAATTCGTGCAACTAAGCAACTACTCTACGATAGGGAAACTCTACACTCTACAGTACTTCAGAAAAACACACAGGTTCAGTTAAGTTTTATTACTACACTCACCCTCAATAGTAGGTACATATGTTACAATAATAAGTTACAAAATGAAACAATACCCTGGTATCCAAAAAAAACACAAAAATATAATTACTATACGGTGATCTATGAGTTATATGTACATTATTCATGCGTTAATAGCCAAAATAGAGACGAAGCGGGCAGGACATAAGCGAAAAAGGTTTATAAGCACACTCAAATGTTTTGTATGAAAAAGAAGCGGTAAAAAACCACAAAGCAAAATTAGATTTCAGGTGTCTTTTCACTAATTCGGTTATTTAAAATGGAAACAAATCAAACATTAAAACTTTTAATCAATTCGGAAAAGAAGAGGTGAAAGGGTGTGGTCCCAGAACTAAAATATCCAAGAGCCCTAGCTTAGACGCCTGGCACTCCTCAATATTTTGATCGAGAACCGTTTTACAACTTAAATTATCAAAGAGCCCTGGCTAAGACGCCTGGCACTCCCCAATATTTCAATCGGGACGGGAAATCGGAATCGGGAATGAATATATAAAAAAAGGGTAGTCCCCGGATTAGAATGTCAAAGAGCCCTGGCTTAGACGCCTGGCACTCCTCAAGATTTCAATCTAGAGCGGCTTTACGAATTAAATTATCAAAGAGCCCTGGCTAAGACGCCTGGCACTCCTCAATATTTCAATCGGGACGGGAAATCGGAATCGGGAATGAATATATCAAAACAAGGGTAGTCCCCGGATTAGAATGTCAAAGAGCCCTGGCTTAGACGCCTGGCACTCCTCAAGATTTTAATCTAGAGCGGCTTTACGAATTAAATTATCAAAGAGCCCTGGCTAAGACGCCTGGCACTCCTCAATATTTCAATCGGGACGGGAAATCGGAATCGGGAATGAATATTAAAGGATTTTCAAAAGGAAATTTTACTTGAATTCGGAAATATTTGCTATGAAACGGAAATACTTACTGTAAAATATAATTCTGATACAATGGAATAAACTTTATTTATTAGTGATTTAAAAGACCACCTGTGTTAAATGTAAATAGTTTCCAATCAATTCTTACCTTCACATCAACGGTTTATACTTTTATCTCATAAAAGTGAATTACTAAAACAAAACAAATTCAAAATACAAAAAAAAACAGAGAAATGGTAAACAACAAAAGTAAATCGGCAGACGGAGCGTTCAATACTAGCGACTCATATCTTCGCCAGTCAGCAAGGAACTGTCCTCTCGACTCTCTGACTCTCCGGGCTTCGTCTCGCTATCCCCTTCCTTCGATCAGCTTGACCTGCGCGCTACCTACTCTATATTTAGTGGCAGTGGGGAAACATGAATTTTCGGACCGCAGCGCGGTGAACGTACAATTTTGATTACAATAAATCGGAGAAAATATTATTTCTACCCATAGTCAGAGGGTATAAGGGGTTATATACAATCTTGACTCAAAATATATTTTAAACAAAATAATTCCTAGTAACTAAAAAAAACCTCGTTACACCATGTTAATCGGCTTTGTTAAGAAGTTTGATTTGTTTGGCAAAATTTGAATGAGACGTTATTCTGCATATTTTAGAGCAAATGTCAAATGTTTTTGACGTCAGCGTTTTGCGTACGGCTGCCATCTTGAATTTTTTGAAATGGCAACCTAGGTCTAGTGACGTATCACAAAGAAGCTTATTTTTTTCTTTCGAGAAATAGTAGCAATGTATCACCTTAATACAAAATATCTTATAAAATATCAGTTTTATTTTTCTAAATTGAATTTTACTGCACTAATGATATGACTTTGTAGGTTTTTAAAATTAAGCAAAAAACAATAGTAGTCATTAAAAACGTGAACCACAATTATGTACAAATTGTGAAAACTGATACCAATTTCAAATTAGCATAAAGTTTAAAAGTAAATTAAGAATAACGGCACATTTATCGGAAAAACAACGAATCGAAATATTAATGTTAGTTGAATATGGTGATCGCAAACGTTCCCATGACGAAGCAGCTCATATTTTTAATACGGCTTCTCACGAGAGCGAGATTTTTCTCGTCCCGTACCGTTCTCGTCTCGTAAAAGCGAGAAGAGACGAGACTAGGGCTTCATACGAGAGCGAGATTTTTCTCGCCTCGTCTCGATGAGACCACATACAGCGCAAACCGAGAGTCTCGTTTTTGGTTTTTATTAGAAAAATTAGAAAAGGTCTACATAGAGAACAATATTTTATTGTGGATTAAAAAAAACTCAAGGTTAAAACTCTAATTTTTGGAGAATACGATATATCGTAGCTTATCAATACAAAACATCATGGCATCCTTAACAGAGTATGATTTTTCCATATTTTTACTATAAATTGTTAACTCTTTTTATAGTTACCTATCACTTATCACAAATACTTATCCTTGCAGATTATTATATTTTAGATTTCATATCGAATGATTCCTTCCAAAAGATCGACGGGTTAACTTAATTTCGGTTGCGTATGTGTATCTACGAGCTAGAGAGTCATAAACGTGTGTACTATTGAAGGGGTTTCTTTGGCTCGAAATATTCTACCTTACTAAACAGACATACAGTAAACTCTTTTTATATTTGACGCGTCCTTTTTCAACGCCTATATAAAATAATTAAATATAGAGAATTTCTACAAAAATCGCCAGTGTGTTTAGTCTATATTATACATCGATTGTTTCACAAATACGCGTTTTTTTAAAAGAATATTAATTATTATGTTTGTTATACACTTGCGATAATTAAGATTATCTTTCAAGAAAAAATACAAATATAAAAACTATACTATTTATTTGATTTTCCGAAGGAGAAAAGTGCCTCATTATTTATTCAAAAATACTATAAAAATAGGATCTTAATTTTTTTCTATATGGAATAAAATGATAAAACAGGTCGTTTTTACCAAAATTAAAACGACACGTCTTGTATCGCGTCAAATATAATAGGGTAGTAAAATTCAGTAGAATGGTTAAGCTCTTGAGAAAAATAAAAAAAAATTCTGGTAATCTTTTTAACGACCAAATAGATATCAACCATTCTCCCTTATTAAATTTATTTCGGAGTTGGTAATTTGGTCCCCAAAGATGAGGTCACGAAATTTCAAAAGGTAATTTGGTCCCCATAGCTGACAGGTATAAATTCCCTACAAGTAATTTCGTCCCCGCAATCAAGTAGGTATATGCTTTCGGTTCAAAGAAGAAATAAAATCAGGCTACAGTTCCGTATCCGAGCATCTGAATTTTTTGATGAAACTCAGCAGGTAGATAGTTCATGTAAAGACCTTTCCAACGATGGGCGGATGTAATTTCGGCCGGAAAAAGGGCAGGTACTAAAAGCCGGTAGGTAAATTCGGCCGGAGGTTTTAAGTTGCTTCCTTATCTCATAGGTATTTTCGGCCGCAAATCAAATAAAATAACAGAATGCTTCATATTAAAATATTCCTTTATTTCAATAAAATTATTACATCATTTTATTTCTATAACTTAGGTAACCAACCTAACAAAACCTAACCCCAACCCCAGTTCGATTCGACAGCGGACCGAATTACGAAATCAAGTGATATTGGAAAATGGTTGCGTTATTTCAAATAAATGACAACTGTATATGTAGGTCTTGAATATTTAATTATAATAAATAAGAATTAAAAACCGCAGTTCCGATGCACCCGGGCACGAGTTGGTGTATTAATTTTCTACCTGGTTTTTGAACGGGCACGAGCTGGTCAGTGATTTTCGGGGCCAGGTAATAACGGGCACGAGTTGGGAAACGCCGGCCGAAATTACCCCTGTCATAAATGGTACCCCTTGATTTATGCAGGTAGGCCAAGGGATTACCGGCCGAAATTACGCCCGCCGCCAACGATATATAACATTTTGCGCGGAAACGTTTCGGTGCGGAGAATCAGCGTTTCAAAGTTAGGTTTGGTTAGGTTAGGTTTGGTTAGGTTTGGTTAGGTTTGGTTAGGTTTGGTTAGGTTTGGTTAGGTTTGTTAGGTTTGGTTAGGTTTGGTTAGGTTTGGTTAGGTTTGGTTAGGTTTGGTTAGGTTTGGTTAGGTTTGGTTAGGTTTGGTTAGGTTTGGTTAGGTTTGGTTAGGTTTGGTTAGGTTTGGTTAGGTTTGGTTAGGTTTGGTTAGGTTTGGTTAGGTTTGGTTAGGTTTGGTTAGGTTTGGTTAGGTTAGGTTAGGTTAGGTTAGGTTAGGTTAGGTTAGGTTAGGTTAGGTTAGGTTAGGTTAGGTTAGGTTAGTTTAGGTTAGGTTAGGTTAGGTTAGGTTAGGTTAGGTTAGGTTAGTTTAGGTTAGGTTAGTTTAGTTTAGGTTAGGTTAGGTTAGGTTAGGTTAGGTTAGGTTAGGTTAGGTTAGGTTAGGTTAGGTTAGGTTAGGTTAGGTTAGGTCAAACTAAGTAAAAAGCAAAATGATAGAAAATTATAATAATTCAAGGGTTTTATTTCCATCTAAACTACCTCTTTTTCCTAAAAATTTCTAAGAAGCAGAATTAATTATAATATTTTAATTTGGGGGCGAAATTACCAGTCGGATTATCGAAATGTTTGTGTTCTAACGGATTAACACAGGTAGCGGGGACCAAATCGCCCATCCCCATTTATTTACCTAGAAGATAGGTCAGGAGTAATTGTTATGAATGATTTCCAGGTAAACTTGATCAATAATTTTGTTAATATTTCTTGAATTCCGTATTTAGGAATTTTTTGTACTTGCTTTATTTCCATGTAAACATTTTGCAATACTTTGTCAATATTCTTAAAATTCCGTATTTATGCTCTGTATAAATTAAAAATTTTTCATTATACCTTCAGTCATGTAATTTAAGAGAAAAAATTCAGAGTGTAGGGATAAAAAAATTATCTCCTATTTGTAAAAATAATTTTGTATAATAGCGTTATAAATATAGTTTAAAAAAATTATTTATGGAATTTCTATCAATATTTAGAATTAAGCGAGACGAGACGAGACAACCGGTAACGAGACGAGACCGAGACTCAATTTCTTCGGAATTGACGAGAACGAGAACGAGACGAGAGATTTTTGTTACTCTCGCCCACACTCGTCTCGTGCGAAGCCTTAATTTTTAACGATTTAAATCCTGAATGCTCTCCTATAAGTAAATTTACAGTGACAAGGTTGATAAACAATAAGCATTTGCGCATTAACATTTCGGAAAGCCTGCCTTATTCTAAATTTCCGATCGTCTGGTGTACTTTGTACCCCTGATCTTTAGCATAGACTCTAAAGAACAAATCACTTTATTCAATTCTGGTGATCTTGGTGCCCAGAAAACAATCCAACTTTCAGGGAACATCATTCAATTGACTGAATAAGTGCATTATGATGAGTAGAAGCTTCGTCAAGTAGATACCCCATTTGTTGACAAACGAATTAGGTAAATGTAAATGTTTGTTGATATTTCGGAACCTACCTAATTACTAAGTGCGACAATAATAGTGCGGATCTAATTTTACTATTTGGAAAAACGATATCAAGAAATCTGTCCCTTATGTGGCACTGTTATCGATGTTTTAAAAGATTTTTCTAAAATCCTAACTCGTTAATTGTTCTGAATGAATTTTATATAGCTGTTTTTCATTGATTTTTTGTTGGAAATAAAATTTTTGATCATAAAATTGAAATATCACAGAAACCATTCAGTTTGGGTATAGGGAATACTTATCAAATTTGAAGTATAGTGAAGTAATTTTCATTTACGGATATAAATTACAAGGTGATCCGTTCAAAAAAATTGTGAAGCCGATGTATTCGAGTTTGAACTCGCCCTGTATACGGATTTCTAGTTACGGAAGTAGGTCTAGTGAATTATAATATTATAGTTTATTTCAACAAGTAGGTACATAGAGTATTGGAATGCAATACTCCCCCAACTAACAGATGTTTATCGGATATCACAGAGTTGTACTCAAAATTGACGAAATATTTTGCAATAATTTAATGGTAACTTAGGTAGGTACTATTGAAAAATAAATACTTTTGGGTGTCACAATTTTTAAGTTTATAAAAGAAAACTTGTGGTGGATCACTTCGAATAAAAAATTATGTACTATAAAATATTATAGCTTCCGTACGCATTGTAAACAAACTGTCACTATCGGTTTGACCTGTTATGAATAAACACAGGAAGATTATCTATTGTTCTCCAATTCGCAGATACAAAAACAAAAAACTGGTTATGTATTTTGAGAAATATTAATGTACAATTTCGTCATTATAACCTACAGGTTTTCATATTAGTTTTAATTATGGTTTTAGTTTTGTAATAACCTTTGAGAAGGGTTGTACCTATTTGTAAAAGTTTGGACCATTAGGACTAAACGAACAAAAGATTATTTTAAACGTATTTCGGTATATACAGAAAGAAAATCGCATGTCCTTAAACACGCCTTCTTCTAGTGGTTACTGTTTGCAAAACAGTGTTGACAGCATTATAGAAAAGTGTGCACAAATTACCGGAGTGGGGATATCGATTATTTACAAAGTAATACGAGAACAAAAAACAAATCAGGTTTTAAGCGAACCTAAGGAGAAACCAGGACGAAAAGTAGAGAAAACCAATGAATTTATAAACAACGCAATCAGAAGATACATCCATTCATTTTATATGAAAAATGAAGTACTAACATTAAATAAAATATTTCAATTATTAAAAACTGATGCGAATTTGTCGCTTATAAGTAAAACAACGTTTTGTTGCATTTGCATAAAATAGGTTTTAAGTGTAAGCAACAAAGTAGGAGTAGTTGTCTTACTGGAAAACATATAATCAGATTATCTTCGCGAGATAATGGCAGCAAGTCGATGGGGAAAACAAATTTTTTATCTTGATGAAACTTGGGTTAACGAAGGACATACCCCTTCTAAGATTTGGCAGGATTCTAATATTAACAGCGGTAAACAGGCGTTTATGGATAATGGTCAACCGGCATTGTAGGTTGATTATTGGACAAATTGGTTTCGCATCTGGTTTTACTGAAAATGGTTTGTTACTATTTACATCAAAAACTGACAGCGACTATCATGAAGAAATGAACCCACAAATAAGGTTTAAGCCGTTCTTGGAAAATATACCACGATCACTCATAGCTCTTGATAATAGTGCCCTACAATAAAATGACCAACCTGCTCATGGAGAAACGCTGAATTAATGAAATGGCTACAAAATAAAGGTATAACATTTAATCACAGCATTACCAAAGCCTGTCTCTATGAGATTGCTAAGCAACATAAGTGAAAATATAAAAAATATGTGATATATGGACTTGTCAGTGTTTTACGGCTCTCCCCTCACCACTGCGAGTTAAGCCCAATAGAGTTGGTTTGGGCAGAAATTAAACAGTTCGGAGCGAGAAACAATATTACATACAAATTAGAATATGTAAAGAAATTACTATTAGGTCACGTTGAAAAAATTGAAAATGACATGTGGAATATGGATCATAATGTTATTAAAAGTGTGAAAGTAAATCATTAATGTAGATAGTTCTAACACAAGTGATAGTGAATCAAGTACAAGTGACACTGATAACGATGACGACCAGTAACTTTATGCTTATATGGAGTGGATTTTTCGTTTTTCATTGAAGGAATTATTCTTACAGTACCTATGTTGTTTTTTACATTTTTATGCGATTATATTTATCACTCAATCATTTTAGTAAAATAATATATTTTCAGTTACTATTAAATTTTTGAAACATATTTCGTCAATTTTGAGTAAAACTCCGATAAACGCCTGTTAGTTAGGGGATTATTGAATTCCAATACTTTATGTACATGTTGGAATAAACTATAGAAGACAATCACAGACGTATGGCTGTAACTGATTAATTTCAAAATGTGCAGTTTAAAGTATACATGGGCATTGAACTCTTTAGATTTTCAGGAAAAAGTGGTCAGAACTTCTCAAAAACACTGTGTAACCTAGTACAACCTCATATGATTGCATTAGAGAAATCAAGCAGAATTCAAATTAGAAGTAGAATACAGGGTGTCCCATTTAAAAACTGTAGCTTTCATCAGGCACGGCGTTCTGGAACACACTGTACAATTGCAACCAATTTTAAAATATGAACCTTCAGGGTGGAGAGCACCGGTCAAACTTTTATTCGTATATATTCGAGGATTTACAATATATTGGACTCTATGACGTTAATGAATTACCCTGTATACAATTTGCATCTGCTTTCACCGAGGACCAATCTTTCAACATTATTTACGGGGTTCTTTATTTTTCTGTCAATAAACTAATTAATTTAAGTACACTCCAATTTCATACAAAAATTTATTATCTCACGGTAAACACGAAATAATAAAATGAGACTTTGCGGGTTGATGAAAAATTAGACCAGCCATACAACCACGATAAACATCTTTAATTTAATGACGTTATTTTTTATCACGTGTCTCAACTTTCAAATTTCAAATGACACTTCCTGCATATTTTGAGAATTATTGGGTAAGCGCTTAGTGATAAAATCGAAGATCAGAATGAAATTGTTTTCTACCTGTAAATTTTTTATATATTTGACATTACTTACTATTTCATTGTATTGTTATTAGTTGACTTACGTTTACGTTTTATCTTTTATGGATCGCAAAATTTGCAGAGTTTTGTCTTCCCAGCGACATAACCTGAATTAAACTGCGTCAATCAACAAGAAAACAAAATTATGTAATTATGCTGCTATGGGCCCAGAGTCCTAGTAAATTATGTAAGTTTATAAAAGTTTCCTATGAAACAACCACCGAAGAAATATTCAGCAATATAGTCACTTAGTTCTTAAAATTGCGGTGTTGCCACCAGCGGACGCACAAGTTGCTTGGTTTGGCTAAAAAATATTTTAGTATATTCACATCGTGTATATACAAGTGCGCCAGTGCGGAAATTTATGGAACTCACATATGATATACTCCACTCGTATTTTGACGTCCACCAAAAATTATGCAAGATTGCTTGTTATGATGTAAAACTATCGAAAAAGTAGTTTAAATTGAAAAATAATTGTGTGTCCGTATATCGGTCGCACAACTACCATCGGACGCACGATTAAATGTAAAAGGACAATGTACGGACGCACAAAGGCGTAAAGATAAATATATATATATATATATATATATATATATATATATATATATATATATATATATATAATATATATATATATAATATATATATATATATAATATATATATATATATATATATATATATATATATATATATAATATATTGATATGGAAAGTGAAATCATACAACACACACCAAACAAGGGTTATTTCAGTATAAAATCTAAATAAAATATAAACAAATCACCTGACAAATATTTACAACCCAAACTTTAAACGGGAATCTTTATAACTTCTCTCTAATTTATTGAAATCCTATCACATAGTTTCAGAATTTTCAAAAGCTTCGCAAAAGTTTCTTGGCTCATCATAAATCTAAAAAGAAAGAACCTGAAAATTGAAAATTATTAGTTAGGTTATAAAATCTGACATTGGTAAAAATAGAAGAAGTACACTTATGAACATATCTAACAAAGTGTGAATCTAGATTTGTCAACTCGAACGGAAGAAAGGAGATGACAACTGAAATAAAAACAGATGTCAAATAATTTTAAAATGTTTTAACTAAAAGATAAAAATAATAATAAATTATTTGGAGACATTAAAAATAAACTTTGATATCAGAAAAAGATCAAATTATAAAACAATCATGTCAAATAACAGAAATCAAAGATTATTAAATGAATTTGATTGGTCAGCAAATATAGAAAAACTTAAAAATAGAGAGACATATGGATTTTGAAAAGATAGAAAAATTTGATATTGGTTGCTATTGATTAGAAAACGGTTAGTTACGAAAAATATACAGAATTGAGAAGTATAAGCTTTTTCATGTTTAAAAATTTATTTAAAATTAGACTACATTGTATTAAAAGTGAAACTATAGAGTGATTTGTGTTTCTAACCTTTCCTTATCAAGTTCCTGTTAAAAACAGAGGTTGAATAATCTCTGTTAATATAAAATTCCTTAAACAAACCATGGGTGAAGGTTCCGAGAGGTAAACAAAACTGAAAATCTGCCCAAGCCGACCCCGAAGCCATATTGAAGCCACTTCTACGAGAGACTCCAAGGCCCAGAAAGGTCTAAAACATAGAAAATCTTGAAAAATAATACAAGATAAAAAGATATTTCATAAACTATAAGTTAAATTATTAAACTTACGTGCGTGTGATCAAATCCAGAACTTAATATTTATTGATCTTCGTTACGATTACAATATCGTCAAATTTGTATATAAAATCTGTTAAAAACAGATGTTCTATTTTGTCTTTGGTTATTAGTGTTACATGTTAAAAGAGTTGTATAATTTTCATATATTTATTAGATATAAGAACTTCATTTAGTGTGAACGTTGAGCGAAAGATCATTTAGATAAGTGTTTTGAATTGTTTCTTATGTATTTACTTATCAATTCTATATAAATACGCAGTTCATTAAAAAATAAATTAAATAATATTTCATAAATTTCGAATATAAAGAGTTTTCTTCCTATTAAATTGGCAAAACTGCTTCACAGTTGGATAATTCCTATTATTCAAGGGCATGTTAAAAGAGTTGTATAATTTTCATATATTTATTAGATATAAGAACTTCATTTAGTGTGAACGTTGAGCGAAAGATCATTTAGATAAGTGTTTTGAATTGTTTCTTATGTATTTACTTATCAATTCTATATAAATACGCCGTTCATTAAAAAATAAATTAAATAATATTTCATAAATTTCGAATATAAAGAGTTTTTTTCCTATTAAGTTGGCAAAACTGCTTCACAGTTGGATAATTCCTATTATTCAAGGGCAAGGACACAGGACCGGCCTGAGAATATATTAAATAATAAAATAAAAAAAGAAACTAAGTGAGCATTTTACCCATGAACCCAACCTGAGGTGAAGAGTCATCATAAAAGGTGAGTGATGTATGATATCACTAATATTTAAATTAACATTCATATTAATTGGCGCCCAAATAAATATATTACAATAAATAAATTAAAATACATATTAACACCATAAATTAAAAATAATATATTATATATATATATATATATTGATATGAATTTTTAATTTATGGTGTATGGTATATATATATATATATATAAAAAGAAGCAGTAGGGTAGTTACGGCTGACTAGTTGAAAAATAAACTATACATTTTTTTATGGGGCACAGCCAAAATGATTTGTTGATGGTAAAGAAGACTCTTTTTTACTAATCCAAGCTTTCGATAATGTTTATTATCATTTTCAAGGCTAAAATTATAAATTATTTGTTACAATTTAGATAAAGAATATATTTTTTATAACAAACTTACTAGCAAGTGAGTTAATTCCTTTGAGAATGTAAATTTTTTACAAACGAATTTACATTCTCAAAGGAATTAACTCACTTGCTAGTAAGTTTGTTATAAAAAATATATTCTTTATCTAAATTGTAACAAATAATTTATAATTTTAGCCTTGAAAATGATAATAAACATTATCGAAAGCTTGGATTAGTAAAAAAGAGTCTTCTTCACCACCAACAAATCATTTTGGCTGTGCCCCATAAAAAATTTATAGTTTATATATATATATATATATATATATATATATATATATATAAAAAGAAGCAGTAGGGTAGTTACGGCTGACTAGTTGAAAAATAAACTATAAAATTTTTTATGGGGCACAGCCAAAATGATTTGTTGATGGTAAAGAAGACTCTTTTTTACTAATCCAAGCTTTCGATAATGTTTATTATCATTTTCAAGGCTCAAATTATAAATTATTTGTTACAATTTAGATAAAGAATATATTTTTTATAACAAACTTACTAGCAAGTGAGTTAATTCCTTTGAGAATGTAAATTCGTTTGTAAAACATGGAAACTAATCTTAACAAACTATTATTGAAAATTTACACATATTTTTAAAAAATTAAAACTACTAAAATTGTTAAAAATGACAAAATTCAGTCATCTTGGTTCCATTATAAACTACACAAAACAAGTAACTGACCAAGTTTTTCATATTGTAGAAATGATAAAAAAGTCATCAGCTCGAAAATATAAAATGCCTGTTTTAAGAAAAATACATTGTTACCAACAAAACTAGTACCAACTGAAATCAAGGCACCAATTTTTGAATAATTTAAGATTTGATTTATATTATTTTAATTCAATATCTTTGAAAATAGAAAAAAAAATTAAAATTATTAATATATCTGTTAGTGTTGGATTTGAAATCTACATAACATTTCTTACTTTTGTTTTTATTTGATTTTATAAATCCCTTTTTACAGTTGCCAATTGCAAAAGTCCTACTAGTGGAAAGAAATTGAAAAATTAGGAATTTCACTCAACCAACTTACAGTCACTAACCTGTCACATCAGAAACTATGAGTTGTCAAAGTGAAATGGAAGTTTGGTTTAAGAAACATCAGTTTGTCGAATTAAAGTCAACTCTCAAAAATTGCAAACAAGTGATTCAAACACAATAGGTAGTTGCTAAGTACCTATCCTCTTTTTTATAATTATTAAAAATATTTTTGAATGTTATAAAAGAAAATTCTGCAATCCTTATCGAAACACTGTCTGCCACACAGTATCTCAAGCAAACCAACAAAAATTCGTGTTATTAATGTGACATGGTTACAAATTAAGAGAGCTGTTAATTTTGTATATCTGTTAAAATGAAATTTTTTTTTATTTAAATTAACGTGTCTCGACTGCTGAGGCCATTGACACAGTTACAGTATTTCGTACATTTTAGGTAAAACAGTTATGATATTCGATACTTTTTAGGTAGAACATATTAGATATGATTTATTAAATTTATGTCTTTTAGGTAGGTTAGCACTGTATTCACTTCACTAAATTTCAAGATATCACTTAGTGGTTTTTTTATATTGTGTTTCTGCTGGTAGATTTGGTATCGGGGACATTCCACTAAGATGTGTTTAACAGTTAGATGAACAGAACATAACTGGCACAGGGGACGATCTTCTTTTGTCATCAAGTATCCATGAGTATAGCGTGTATGTCCAATGCGCAATCTTCTTATAATTACTTTTTCTTTTCTGGAGAGTGTGGAGTCTTGGTGATATTTTAGACTAGATTTTTAAACAGTGATTTTAGGTCGTCATGGATTTGTAAGCTTGTTTTTTGGGTTTTGGTTATAGCCAGCTCAGCGGCGTTGTCAGCTGTTTCATTTCCAGTGATTCCAATATATGATGGGGTCCAAATTATCGTGACCGTTGTGTTTTGAGAAAATAGTGTCTCGTATCTTTCGTGGATTTTTTGTATTAGAGGGTGTTTTGTGTTGGCTTTCCTAATTTCTTGGATTGAGGAGAGAGAGTCTGTACAGATAGCGACTTTTTTATTTCTTGCGTTTATTATTTTGAAGGCCAGGAGAATTGCAAAAATTTCTGCAGTAAATATACTACAAGTGTCTTCAAGAGCAGTTGTGTAAAGGGTTTTGTTTGATGAGGTGACCGCGCATCCTACTCCTTTGCTGTTTTTGGAAGCGTCTGTATATATGATTTGGTCGAACTTCTGTTTGGTTGATTCGTTTGGTGAATGTTTTTCTTAGGATAATGCTTGGGGTTTCTTGATTTTTGAGTCCCAGTAGTGTTGTGTCGATCATTGGTATAGGTTTTTTCCATGGAGGAGAGGAGGATATACTTAAAGGTAGTGTGAGGTTGAGGTCGATGTTGTGTAGGATAGGTTTTAGCGTGTCGATGATGGTGCGTGTTGATTTTGGGGGGTGATTTGATTCTTCGTTATATATGTTTGGGATTAATTTATAGACTGGGTTGTGGGGGTTGGCCGAAGTTGAACTGAAATATGCTTGTAAAAGATATTGTCTTCTCAGGTGAAGGGGAGGTTCGTTAGCTTCCACATATAAGCTGTCAATTGGGCTAGATTTAAAGGCGCCTAGGCATATGCGGAGGGCTGTGTTATGGATGGTGTTAAGCGTGTTTAGATGGGATTTTGAAGAGGAGAGATAAACTATGCTACCGTAATCTATTTTTGATCTGATAACAGCTCTGTACACTCTGAGAAGTACTGTTTCGTCACTTCCCCAATGGTGACGGGATAATGTTTTTAGTATGTTAAGTCTTTTGATGCAGTTTGCTTTCGTTTCTTGGATGTGTTGTTTGAAGTTGAGTTTGTTGTCAAACGTTAAGCCTAGAATTTTATGGTGAGTAACTACAGGTAGGGTGTTTCCGTTGAGTTTTAGAATAGGGTTTTGTGTATTATGTTTCCTACTAAACTTGATGATTTTGGATTTAGTGGCAGAAAAGGTTAGTCCGGTTTTAGAGGACCAGTTGCTGACGTGGTTTATTGCTGTTTGTAAGATTGCGCAAGTTGATTCTGTGTTTTTACCATGGCTATAGATGATTAGATCGTCAGCATACAATGCGTGTTTTACTGGCGATTGAAAGTTTCTAGAAATATCGTTGATAGCTAAGATGAATAAGGTGGTGCTGAGAATGGAGCCTTGAGGTACTCCGCTTTTTTGAGCAAAGGATTTGGAGGTGCATCCGTTTGTGATTATTTTAAAGGTTCGGGAAGAAAGAAAATTTTTTATAAAGGAGTAGATATTATTTATTAATCCATTTTCTTTAAGTTTTTGGAGAATGGAGGATTTTGTTATATGGTCGAATGCGCCTTCGATGTCGAAGAAGGCTGCTATTCCTTCATGTTTTCGGGATAGAGCCTCAGCTATGTCAGTATGTAAGAGGACAAGGTTATCCATAGTAGAGCGGTTACTTATAAAACCTGATTGGGCTTCATTAATTATGCAATGTTTTTGGAGGTACCAGGTTAGTCGGTTATTGACTACTTTCTCCATTAGTTTACATAGGGTGCAGGTTAATGAGATTGGTCGGTAAGATTTTGCGTGATTGGAAGGTTGGTCGGGTTTTTTGATAGGTATTATAAGTGACTGACGCCAAATGTTGGGAAATTGATTGGTTGACCATATTTTATTGAAGAGATCCAACAATTTTGTGATAGATAGGGGTGATAGGTTTTTTAGGAATATAAAGGGAATTTGATCAGGTCCTGCGGCAGAGTTTTTACAGGATTTGAGGGCATTTATGAGTTCATCTTTGGTAAGAGGTGAATTAATGGCAGAGATGTCTTCCTCATTTTTTGGTAGATAACGGAATGGACTGAATGTATCTGGGTGTTTTATGGTGGAGCTTGTGAATTTGTTTTCGAAATTTTTCCCAAGAAGTTCGGCAATTTTCCCATTATTGTTGATAATCTGTCCTTCGTGTAGTATGGCGGGTATTTTTTGGTGTGTTTTATGTCCTTGTATTTGGTTGATTTTTGACCATATTTGTGCCGTGGGGGTGTTTATTGTTATTGATGATACATAGTTTTGCCAAGAGGCTTTTTTGCTATTTTTAATTATGAATTTAGCTCTGGCTTTAAGTTTTTTGAAGTTAATTAGGTTTTCGATATTCTTTGCTCGACGATATTTGTTTAGGGCTGATTTACTTTGATGGACTGCCGTTTCACATTCGCTATTCCACCAGGGAATTCTTTTATGATTTGAGGAAAGGTTAGTTTGTCCGATAGTTTCTTTTGCAGCTGTGATAATGCAGCTATTGAAGTTTGCGATGGTTTCATCTATATTGTTGGTTAGTTTGAAATTGGAAAGTATAGTTTCAGTACATTGGGTAAATTGGGGCCAATCTGCTTGAGATATTTTCCATTTTGTTAGATTGGGAGTTACATTTTCGACATTATTGGATATGAGTATAGGGAAATGGTTGCTGTCGTATAAGTCATCTAATGTTTGCCATGTTAGGGTTGGATAGGATTTTGAATCACAAAAGCTGAGATCAATTGAACTGAATGTACCCGAGGATATGTTAAAGTGTGTGTTGGAACCTGTATTTAGGATAGCTACATGGTTGTTATTAAGGAAATTTTCTATAATTTTCCCTCGTCCGAATGTTTTGTTGGAACCCCAGATAGTGTTGTGTGCATTAAAATCGCCAGTTAAGATGAAGGGGTTGGGTAGCTGTCGTATTAAGTTATCTAGTTCTGTTTCAGTTAGATTGTGCTTGGGGGGAATATATACGCTACAGATTGTCATTTTATTGGGGCACCATACATTGACTGCTGTGGCTTCAAGATCTGTGTTCAGATGAAAATGTTCAGAGTATAATTGATTTGAGACGAAGATGGTAGAGCCTCCGCTGGCTCTGAGTGGGTCGAGTCTGAGAAAGTGATAGCCGAGAAAGTTTTTTAGTGCTTTTTTGTGTGAGTCGTTGAAGTTAGTCTCTTGGAGGCAGATTATATTAACTTTAGTGTTAGTGATTAGTTGTTGCAACCGTTCTAGGCGAGGATAAAATCCATCGCAATTCCACTGTAGTAAACAGAAAAGGAAGTATTTTTAAGGTAATGAGTTTTGGGAGCAATCTGATTGGTATTTATCTGACATATCTTCAATAGAGGATATTGAGGCTCCACTTTCTATGGTATCAAGTTCGATTTTCAGTGCTTTTTTTACTTTTCTGGTTAATCTGGTGAGTCTATTTTTCATAGATTTATCCTCCAGAGATCTGTGAACTAGTTGTATGTTGTCCAAAAGGCTTTTAATGTTTGGTGTGAATCGTTTTGCCTCAGCAAGAGGGTTGCTGTTTCCCAAAGCGTTTTCAAGAAATGCGAGGAAACTCTCAATGGGTAGAATGAATAGGCTTTCGTTTTGTATGTAACAGCTTTGAATTATGGTTTTTGAGTTCTCAGAGAGTACAGCTGTGTTGGTTTTTGGAGGATCTGTTTTTGATTTTTTTGTGATAGGTTTGATTTTTGGGGGTGGCATATCGTGTGGTTCGTTATCGGTTAGATTAGTAGATTGAAGGTCTGATGGTTTAGATTCACTTGTTAGGGAGCGTGGTCTTTTTTGTCTTGTTGTTGCATTATCAGGGGCGAGGCTTGTTGAGGAGTGTTGTGAGGGTGGGTAACTGCTTTCTTGTGTGTGTGTTGGGATATGTAAGTAGGCTGAGTAGAGTGGGAAGTTGATTGTGTTGGTTCAGGTTGTTGATGGGGTGGAATTTGAGGTTCAGGAGGTAGTTGAGTTTGGTTGTTTTGGGTGTTGGGGCAATTTTGGGCTACATGACCGGTAAGTTTACAAAGGAAGCATTCCATTCTGTCTGTGGAGAGAAATATTCTGTATGAATTGCCGTCGAAGGGTATTAACATTGAGGTTTGAATTTCGAAGTTATCCGTAGGAGGTATAATGTAGGCTTGTCTTCTGAAGCTTAGTATGTGGGAGTATTCTTCTCCTGGGATGCCGGCTTTTAAATTAGATATAGGTGAAGCTAGTTGATATCCTGCATCCTGTATGAATTTTTCTATGATATCATGTGGTATGCATGGTGAAACATTGGATATTACTATTCGTTTTGCTGGTGTAACTAGTCTCCTTATTGAAAAGTTTGTAGAGTTGATTGATAAGACTGAGTGGTTTGAGATGATTTCATCTACGAGTTCAACTTTGTCTAGATATATGCAAATCCTGTTGTTGGAGATTCTCGAGGCGTAACAGATATTTTTGGGGTTTACTATGTCACCAATTGCTTTGACGTAGTCATGCAGAACGAAATTGGGTTCTGAGTGGATTATTATAGCTTGTTCTCTTTTAGGGAATATAGGTTGTGGTTTAGACTTGGCAGCGGCAACATAGGAAATATTACCACTTATTTGATTATTGCTATTTGAGATTGTATTATCAGTAGATGTTCTTAAATCGTCGCTCATGTTGCCAAATGCGACGATTCGGTTTTGTTTATGATTTGTTTATTAAAGCACTATTAATAGGCAGACCGATTTGTCGCATTGTTGTTGAACTGGTTGTCGATTTTATCGACCAGTATGTGTGATAGTCCCACCGTTTTTAGGTAGGTACAGACAAAAACGGTAAACGATAATTAGTAATTTCTTACGTGTTTTCTAATGTTTCTTCTACTGTTGTTTAATTAGCTGACTACACTAACGTTTTTGATGCACTTTAATTGTTTATATTGTCCGTGGAACACTATTGAAAGTAAATAATCTTTCACTAAGATAACAGAGCGTTTGTACTCGTTGACTACACACACTCGAGTTCCCAAAATGAAATTAATAACAATTAAATAGAATTATAATGTTATATTGTTAGGAAGATGAAAATTATAATATTTAAATCTTCGAACTAAAAACTGTCATTACCATCATCACCAGAAATGCAAATTAGATAAAGAGAAAAAAAAACACAATAATATATATTTAGTTTGTTATTATTAGAATTGATATCTTCTCAACAATCTCAACTTTTGTATTAATATGATTTAATCAATCCCTTTTTGCAGTTGCCAACTGCAAAAGTCCTACTAGTGGAGAGAACTAATAAAATTAGGAAATTCACTCAACCAACTCATAGTCATTAACCTATCACATCAAAAACTATGAGTTGTCAAAATGAATTGGAAGTTTAGTTGTTTCAGCATCAGTTTGTTAAAATTGGAAACAACTCTCGAAAATGTAAACAAGTGATTACAACACAATAGGTAGTTGCTAATTACCTATCATCTTTTTTTAAATTATTTATTATTAAATTTATAGATGTTATGAAAGAAAAATTCCGCGAATTTCCTCAAGACAAATGTCTGCCACCCAGTATCATAAGAAAACTCACAAAAATCGTGTTATGTATGTGACATGGTTACACTTATAGAGAGCTGTTAATTTTGTGTCATATTTGAATGAAATTTTAAAATTATAATGTTAGGAAGATAAAAATTGTAACAATTCAAACATCAAAACTAAAAACTGTCAAAACAAACATCATCAGAATTGGATGAAGTCCGGTTATTGTCATCAAATTGCTTTTTATGAAAAGTGAGTAAATAAGTGTAAATAGGACTAACAGTAGAAATTTCCATTTTTTTATTAATAGATGGTTGGTTTAGTTTAATATGAATCATTTCAATGAACTCGCGTTTAGTCTTATTCATTTCAACGTCAAGTATTTTAGCACCTGCATAGTTCATCTTATGACCTGTATCAATGACATGTTCAGTTAAAGCACATGATCTCTTTTGTCTATTACAATCACTGCGATGCTGAGTTATACGATGCTTCAGAGTACGTGAGGTTTGCCCTGTATAACTAGACTCGCATAAAGCAAGGTATATTATAAATTACATTAGTTTGCATATCCCTGTCTTCTTTTTGCTTCAATCTCGAAAAAATGTCACCCACCTTAACAACATTTCTATTAGCTATTTTTATGTTTTCATTACTAAAGACTTTATGAATTTTATCTGAGAGGTTTTTTATGAATGGAATCGAACCATATTTATACCTTATTATTCCATCTTCAGGAAGTTGTTCAATCCTCCTATTTTGTACCTGATTGATGATAGGCTCAACAATCCTATTAAATAACAGTTTGTTTAAAATGTGTTTTGGATAACTATTGTTTAAAAAAATTTTATACAGGATGTTTAAATTTTTATTTAGTAATGAAGGATGACAAATTCGTGCTATTCTATTCTTCATGGCCAACACTAGATTGAGTTTGATTTTTTCCGAATGATATGAGTTGTAATTGAGGTATCTACCTGAACTTGTAGGTTTTCTGTACCAATCTAAAATCACTTTGTTGTTTTCGGTTCTTATTAATTTAGTGTCCAGAAAAGGAACACTAAAATTATTTTCAACCTCAACAGTAAATTGTATATGTGGATTGTAGTCATTAAAATTCTGTAAGATGGTGTTTACGCCATTACTGGGAATTGCACAGATTAAATCATCAACGTATTTTTTCATAAAATGGACTTCAAAAGGTAACTGTGGAATACACTCGTCAAGCAAATCATCCATCACGTATTGTGCATAAATGGGTGATACAGAACTACCCATTGGTGTACCAAAAATTTGTTTATATAATTTGTCATTAAAAGCAAAAAAAGTACCTTTATCTATCAAATCAACAAATTCAAGAAAAATGTCAAATGTTAGTTTACAATTATTTTGAATAGATGGCCAATGTTTCCTGATACTACTTTTGACTAAATCAATGGGAATATTGGAGAAAAGTGACACAACATCCAAACTAATAATAATATAGTCAGGTGGTAATTGTTTTTCTTGTATGAATTCAGCAAAACAAAAAGAATCATGGATAAAATATTGGTTATCTGTAGAATATAAAGTTGTCAAAATATTAGTAACAAATTGCGAAATACCTCCAATAGGTGACTCAATGGATGATATAATTGGTCTTAAGCTTAAAGTAGTTTTGTGAATCTTAGGTAAACCGTAATATTTCGGTGTAAGGGCTGCAGTTGATCTCAATTTCCTCAATTCATGTGTAGTGAAATTGTTTTTGTACTTTGAAGTTAAAGCATATACTTTTTGTGTTAGAGTGGATATGGGATTTGTTTTGATCTCTTTATAATATTTAGCATCACTTAAAAGGTTTGAAGATAGTCTTATATAATCATTTTTATACATTAAAACGGTAACATTACCCTTATCAGCTCTAGTAACAATTAAGTCTGTGTTATTTTTTAAAAAATTTTTACTTTTTTCCATTAGATATCTAAAAAAAGAAGAGTTGTGTGTTTTACCTTTTTGAAAGAAATTGGTCAATATGTTTGTTACTTTTGTTCTGAATAAATTTTGTTTTTCATTGTTAAAATCATTAATCAAAAATTCAATATCAGCCAACAACCTGTGCACAGAAATACCACTAATATACATAACAAACTGTTATTTAATAGGATTGTTGAGCCTATCATCAATCAGGTACAAAATAGGAGGATTGAACAACTTCCTGAAGATGGAATAATAAGGTATAAATATGGTTCGATTCCATTCATAAAAAACCTCTCAGATAAAATTCATAAAGTCTTTAGTAATGAAAACATAAAAATAGCTAATAGAAATGTTGTTAAGGTGGGTGACATTTTTTCGAGATTGAAGCAAAAAGAAGACAGGGATATGCAAACTAATGTAATTTATAATATACCTTGCTTTAACTGCGAGTCTAGTTATACAGGGCAAACCTCACGTACTCTGAAGCATCATATAACTCAGCATCGCAGTGATTGTAATAGACAAAAGAGATCATGTGCTTTAACTGAACATGTCATTGATACAGGTCATAAGATGAACTATGCAGGTGCTAAAATACTTGACGTTGAAATGAATAAGACTAAACGCGAGTTCATTGAAATGATTCATATTAAACTAAACCAACCATCTATTAATAAAAAAATGGAAATTTCTACTGTTAGTCCTATTTACACTTATTTACTCACTTTTCATAAAAAGCAATTTGATGACAATAACCGGACTTCATCCAATTCTGATGATGTTTGTTTTGACAGTTTTTAGTTTTGATGTTTGAATCGTTACAATTTTTATCTTCCTAACATTATAATTTTAAAATTTCATTCAAATATGACACAAAATTAACAGCTCTCTATAAGTGTAACCATGTCACATACATAACACGATTTTTGTGAGTTTTCTTATGATACTGGGTGGCAGACATTTGTCTTGAGGAAATTCGCGGAATTTTTCTTTCATAACATCTATAAATTTAACAATAAATAATTTAAAAAAAGATGATAGGTAATTAGCAACTACCTATTGTGTTGTAATCACTTGTTTACATTTTCGAGAGTTGTTTCCAATTTTAACAAACTGATGCTGAAACAACTAAACTTCCAATTCATTTTGACAACTCATAGTTTTTGATGTGATAGGTTAATGACTGTGAGTTGGTTGAGTGAATTTCCTAATTTTATTAGTTCTCTCCACTAGTAGGACTTTTGCAGTTGGCAACTGCAAAAAGGGATTGATTAAATCATATTAATACAAAAGTTGAGATTGTTGAGAAGATATCAATTCTAATAATAACAAACTAAATATATATTATTGTGTTTTTTTTTTCTCTTTATCTAATTTGCATTTCTGGTGATGATGGTAATGACAGTTTTTAGTTCGAAGATTTAAATATTATAATTTTCATCTTCCTAACAATATAACATTATAATTCTATTTAATTGTTATTAATTTCATTTTAACAGATATACAAAATTAACAGCCCTCTTAATTTGTAACCATGTCACATTAATAACACGAATTTTTGTTGGTTTGCTTGAGATACTGTGTGGCAGACAGTGTTTCGATAAGGATTGCAGAATTTTCTTTTATAACATTCAAAAATATTTTTAATAATTATAAAAAAGAGGATAGGTAATTAGCAACTACCTATTGTGTTTGAATCACTTGTTTGCAATTTTTGAGAGTTGACTTTAATTCGACAAACTGATGTTTCTTAAACCAAACTTCCATTTCACTTTGACAACTCATAGTTTCTGCTGTGACAGGTTAGTGACTGTAAGTTGGTTGAGTGAAATTCCTAATTTTTCAATTTCTTTCCACTAGTAGGACTTTTGCAATTGGCAACTGTAAAAAGGGATTTATAAAATCAAATAAAAACAAAAGTAAGAAATGTTATGTAGATTTCAAATTCCAACACTAACAGATATATTAATAATTTTAATTTTTTTTTCTATTTTCAAAGATATTGAATTAAAATAATATAAATTAAATCTTAAATTATTCAAAAATTGGTGCCTTGATTTCAGTTGGTACTAGTTTTGTTGGTAACAATGTATTTTTCTTAAAACAGGTATTTTATATTTTCGAGCTGATGACTTTTTTATTATTTCTACACTATGAAAAACTTGGTCAGTTACTTGTTTTGTGTAGTTTATAATGGAACCAAGATGACTGAATTTTGTCATTTTTAACAATTTTAGTAGTTTTAATTTTTTTAAAATATGTGTAAATTTTCAATAATAGTTTGTTAAGATTAGTTTCCATGTTTTACAAATGAATTTACATTCTCAAAGGAATTAACTCACTTGCTAGTAAGTTTGTTATAAAAAATATATATATAAATAATTTATAATTTTAGCCTTGAAAATGATAATAAACATTATCGAAAGCTTGGATTAGTAAAAAAGAGTCTTCTTTACCATCAACAAATCATTTTGGCTGTGCCCCATAAACATTTTTATAGTTTATATATATATATATATATTCTAAATGGCTAAATGTACGACAAAAATATATATGAGAAATAGGTATGGAAATGTACTACATACCGGCCAAAAAATATTTTATTGGCGCATATAGTTCACCTACTCCACCACAGATGGCAGACGAAGTTACCAAAAGATATTATTTGTAAAATATTTAGACCACATAAGGTTACTTGTTTTGCAATACATTCAAAGATACAAGATACTGGAAAAAGTATGAGTTAAAATATTCTAGATACTTAAAAATAGCGAAAATACATTTATAGTATCTAAAATAATTTTTAAATATCAAAAACACTTATGGGGAATCTACAATATTTTTTTTTATAAATACTTACAACTCTATAATCCGTAAGTCAAGCAGTAATTAACAATAATTATTATAATAAATAAATTCGTACTACTGAAGTTTCAAAGTAATTTATGTACATTGAATATTTTTGTTACATGTTCCTATTTACTGTTTTTTCGGTAGACCAAATACACTGTGTAACAGATAGAGAAAACACTAGCAGATTTTCGCTTAGCATGCAGCCAATCCTTATTTTCTGCCTTTGTAACACAACATACCATATCAACATATCATTTATTTTAGCTAATGTCACTTCATTGTACTAACTGGGATATTAAAAACTGCTGAATATGTGACATAAACAAATTCATGACAAGACTTCAATCAGTCAACGTTTATTATTGCAATTTGCTGATTACTAATCTTAACCCATATGTGGAACTTATATTTCACAGCTACATAGAAATCAAACCACCACACCTGCAAAAGTTCAGCACTAAGCATTTTAGATGTACTGCTAATTATATTGATGCACTTATTTCAAATAAGTAGGTATACATACATACATTGGAGACAAATATATGTATGCAAGCACAGAAAAATCTGTTGAATCTAAACTCAGTACTTGACTATCTTACGATACTTTTCAAAGTTATTGAAAAGATTTCTCAAAAGTATCTTTATTTTCGAATATATTATTTTTCACGACGGCATTACTATAACAATAAAATCTGGCAAATCGATAGTTTCATCTTTGTCTAGATAGAGTGAATTACACCTGAACGATGAAATAAAACAATATAATTTGTTTAAAACTTCATTATTCGAACTAACGTTCCTTCAATATGGATCTTCATCAAGTAAAAGCCTCATCTATTCAATTTTTTAATTACACCTATTCTCATCTCCGTCGCTGATCCACAGAATATAGGTTGCACTTCTTACTTTATGTGCATTTTATTAATTTTTAAAGTCTTAGATAAAAATTAATTGTTAAGTAGTTTCACTGTTAATAGGTTTGTAGGTAAATTAAAACAAAATTGTGACAGTAATATTATATTTCATGTACAAATCTACCAAACATAAATTTTATCACATTGTTTGGGTAACATGTAGACACTTTCAACAGGATATGCTCTTTGACTAGAACACTTAAAAAAAGAAACAAAATATAAAAATAATGATTTGTGCTTAACCATAAAATCGCTTTGGAATATAGGCCAAGATATAGGTAAATATTTTTGACAAAAATCCTTGTAGAAAACGGATGGTGCTATAATATAAAAGACATTACGTAGTATAATTTTGATATGTTTTGGACACGCGAATGTTTTTCAGTAATTGGTTATGTTATAAACATTTAAAACGAAAAAAACCTCCTTGTTGTACTTTTTTTCATGAACGTGAAAAGTACTTTTTACGATATATGAAAAAAAACTAAAAAAGGGAGTTTTTTTTGTTATAGATATTTATAACAAATTACTGAAAAACATTTGCGTGTCCAAAACATATCAAAATTATACTATGTAATGTCTTCTATATTATGGTATCATCCGTTTTCTACTAGAATTTTTGTCAAAAATTACTATACTTGCTTGCTCTATTGCTTGGCCTAATATTAGATACTAAAAAAAACTAAAAATTTAAAATCGATATTTTCACATATATAACATATGTACACACTTGACGAGGTTTTTAAGAGTAACTAACAAAACAGGTATCAACATTTTTAAACTCAGAAATCAATAATTCCTGTACAAATGACATTGAGAAAATGTTGATACTAACTTTTTGAAACGTTTTTCTATAAACTATGTACCTAATTTCGGTTTTATAAAAAAAAACGCCGCTAGTTGAATAAAAACATTCGCCGTTATCGCTGCTGCAATCATTAAAACAAACCATAAAATCACTTTGGAATATTAGATTCTGAGAAAAAACTAAAAATGTAAAATCTATGTTTTTACCAATAAACTATTGATTTGGATAATATATACAGGGTGATTGATTAGTGTGATAAAGCTCAGCTTAAAGCTGCCTACAATTTTCATAATATAAACTTTTTTTGGTATCTTTCATGAAAACAGACCTTCTGAGCTTTATCACACTAAGCAATCACCCTGTATACACTCTTAAGAGGTTTTCAAGAGTAACTATCAAAACAGGTATAAACATTTTTATATTCATAAATCAATAATTCCTGTACAAATGACATTGAGAAAATGTTGATACTGATTTTGAAGTAACTTTTTAAAACGTTTTTTTATAAACTATGCACCTAATAAAAATTTCGGTTTTATAAAAAATTGCCGCTAGTTGAATAAAAACATTCGCTGTCGGTTTTATAAAAAAACGCTGCTAGTTGGATAAAAACATTCGCTGTTATCGCTGCTGCAACCATTGAACAGACTAGATGAATGTAACAACATGTAACAACACCCTTTGTTGTTTTACCATAGTTAAATCGTTGAGTTTTAAGATATCCTTAATATTGTGAAGCAACTTGAAACAATTCAACCAAGGAAATTTTGATTATTCGTTTAAATTGTAGGTATTTAGAAAATGATGAACACTGTAAAATGTGCAAGAGAAAATGTCAAAGTAGCGTTTACTATATATCTTTCCAGGGACAAACAAATTCTGAGCCCCTGAGATGTGGGCTGCAAACAAAGTGTGTTGTCGGTATCGACCGTTATTAATGTATACTAAATTCAAACACAAGCTGCTGACGATGTGAACAAACACCAGCGTGGAGAGACGTATGTCGTAAGCTGGTGTTTATTTACATCGTCGGCAGCTTGTGTTTGAATTTAGTATAGCCTGTTTAATGATCAAAGGTTGTCAGTTTCACATATTCTGCTTGGCCTGGACATATTTGTAATCATGTTGTAATTGACTGCGGATCACCGATGTTGTTTTTCCTCGTAATTCTCGAACTGTCTCAATAGCTTCATTCATTTCTGTAATAGATGGATATGTCAAAGGACGTTTGCCTTCGTAGTACGGTCGAAAAATTTGTCTTAGGGCTTGTTTTTGTGGCGTTCGCCAACGTCGACAGTTTCTTGCATTATCTAAAAAAAAACAGAACACATAAAATAATACTACATACAATATTTTTCTATATACTAATAATGTGAACAACTGTTCACTAGTTTTTTTAGAAATAAATGAGAAAAGATTAATCCACTTTTTTAAGGTCTATTAGTTAAAAAAATATAAGTTTTACCAGAATTTCGTTCCAAATCTAATTTCATCCAGTTTCTTATTTGAGCTGGCCCTCTGGATAATTTACCGTCAGCAGTGTACAGACATTCTTCTAATGATGGGACTGTTTTTTCGGCATAATATGATTTGAATAGTTCTCTGGTCAATTTTCTTTCAGGTGTCATCCATGATTTCCTTTGGCAATTTGTTAAGGGAAGCCGTTTTTTTATGGGAGTTACATTTACGTCGGAATCGATGCAAGAATCCGACATAGGGGTAGAAGACCTCTTTGTAGGTGTTGTGCAATCGGCCGAAAGTCGTGTTGGTTCATCGGAAATTGAAGAAGTGGTAGGCAAGTTACTATGAGAGCTATTTTCTGTCTCGATATATTCTGGTAAATCATGTGAGAGAGTTGTATCTTCAATTTCGTCCCTTTGTAGCCATGAGGCAGACAAACTATTAATAACTTCCGTTATGGGTTGAATATTGTTTTCTTCAGAAACTTTTCTGGTAAAACCGTTACATGTAAATAAAATGTCACCCATAGTAAATATATCACTTTGTATTGGTTGTTTCTGATATATCTTTTGGTGGACTCCTTCTTCATGGCCCATAAATTTACTGATCACTCCCTGCTTTACTGTGTCCAAAGGACTGGTGCTGCTCGCAAGATGATACCTGAACCTAGTTGCAGAAAATTTCTGAGTGTTCAAATTATGACTTTTACAAAAGTTGACCAGAATATGATGAGCTGTGAAATAATCATAACATTTTTTGTCTGGATCAGCCCATAAAAATTTATTTGTAGCTACTCCAGCTTGGTCTCGATATGTTTTTAGTAGTTTTATGGCTCTTATATGTTTCCTTAAAATAAGTATAGATGCATTTTGATTAAGTTTACCTCTAGTCACATATCGTGCCAACTGATGTGCCAAATTTTGTTTGTTTTCATCCATACTAGTTATGAAGTCACCCTCCATGACATTAATCCGATTATACTCCTGCATTTCCAATCTCTCAATATCACCAGGTCTCTTTCTACAAAATATCATGATATATATTAACAACATTTTGGTTAAATGTTTCCATTTTTCTAAATCAAAGGTTTCGGACAAAAGGTAATAAGATTTCATAATTTCTTCATCAATTTTTGTTAACAATGCATTGATTTCATCTCGTGAGGGAATCACAACTTTTTATTCCGTTGAATCGCCGTTCTCTTTTCTAAAGCAATCTTTGTTAAATCTGGATTTTGGCTGTGTGTAAGCAAGTAAATGAATCTATCAAAAATCTCAATTTCCGGAGTATTGTTTTGCTTTATTGCCAAACATCTTAAAAATATAGCAAATCGCCGGATTGCATTACATGCAGCATTCATCACTGTTGGGTGCTCTATGCTATCCTTAGCATAACCAGCAATTTTCTTGACTGCTATTACAAAGGCGTCGTAATGCACAGCATTTATCATCTCTTTTAAACATGTTAAAGTGGTCACATCAGTGGACATAGTGATAAATATTCGGCATAAAAGACGTAGGTGTTGAGCAACCATTTTATCATGGTGCTGATTCGTTTGAAGATAGGTCAGTGCATTTATATTTCCAAATAAAACCAACGACTCATCTTGAGTGATGAGCTTGAAGTTATCATCTCTTCTAATTCGTGGAAAAATATAATCTCTCATTAATCTATTGGCTCTTGGATGGATATCTGCCATTAGCACTCTACTTATTCCATTTAAATCAACACCTTTTAAATAGGAAAACTTACACAGTTTAATGTGTTTTCTTAAATAGTTTTTGTTATAATATCCATTACATTTTGGACAAACAACGGCATCAACTCCTTCGGTTGCTCCAACCGCGATTATGTCGTCGCCTTTTTGATTGTGGTCTTTATCTCCCAATTTTCTGATTTTTTCCAAAAGAGGACTTCTGTCCTTCGATTTCATAGGAAAGGCTATTGCGTTTTGGACATCCTGTTCATTTTTATGTTTATACACCAAGTGCCTGGCGATTTGTGATTTTAATTGGCCACAGTACAACCAATAATGCTTTTTGTTCCTATTCGACTTGAGCAGTTGATCCGCATGTAACGATCCTATAAAACGAAAAATACATTTAATATGTGTATCAAAACTTGGAATAGTAAGCAGGGTATTTGAAAAGTAAGTAGACATTGAATAAAAAAAAGTTGCAAAAATGTTGAAATTTCAAATGCAATTGTCTTTGTGTTGCCAGTACAATTTCTTCTTTTGCAAGTGAGCAGTATAACTTACAAATTAAAATATCCATGTATAATTGTGGACTATGGCAGAAGATCTTTTGGTTATTTCTTTTGCAAATGAGCAGTATAACTTACAAATCAGAATATCCATTTATAATTGTGGTTTCGGGTAGATGAGTTTTTGGTTACATCTTTCGGGCAGCTTCACAAGAATTTTTTTTATAAATATGTAGCAGGGTATTTAAAGAGCAAGTAAATATTGAACAAAAAAATGTAGCAGAAATGTCGAAATGATCGTTTTAAATGCAATTGTCCTAATATTTTTGAGTTGTCAGTACAACTTCTTCTTTTGCAAGTCACCAGTATAACTTACAAATTAAAATATCCATGTATAATTGTGGTCTCTGGCAGAAGATCTTTTGGTTATTTCTTTTGCAAATGAGCAGTATAACTTACAAATCAAAATATCCATTTATAATTGTGGTTTCGGGTAGATGATTTTTCGGTTATATCTTTCGGGCAGCTTCACAAGAATTTTTTTTACAAATATGTAGCAGGGTATTTAAAGAGCAAGTAAATATTGAACAAAAAAATGTAGCAGAAATGTCGAAATGATCGTTTTAAATGCAATTGTCCTAATATTTTTGAGTTGTCAGTAAAATATATTATCCATGTATAATTGTGGTTTCTTGCAAGTACCTGAACTACTGAAACTTTATAATATTGATAAGCCAAAATAATATTACTTGCTAGAAAGCTAATAAATGCATCGAATACTCATATTAAATACAGCGAATACTCATGCAACTAGTGTTAGCTGTATAACACCAATTGATTGAGTTAAATGTGAAATTACAAGATACAAAATTTCTAAATGTAACAATAAGAGTGTAACAAAGTAGTCAGTTCAAGCTAAAAATCCTTGCGATGCAAATGTTATTTGTGAAATTGGTTGAGAAATATGTTTTATTCTGTTGTGGAATTTGATATTTATTGTTTTTATCCAATAATTATGGACATATTCCACGTAGTAAGAGTTGAATCAATTAATTTGTTAATGAAAATTTACTCTTTTCTCTGTAGTGTTTCATGTACTTTCAGTTAGCAGTATAACTTAGCGGTCTGCAATAATAGATACCTCTGGCAGTCCAATTGAATATCTGTCATGCAAAAGTATTCTATTTGAAACAGAACTTTACTGCTGTAGATTTGAAAGTACTTGTATAGTTATTTGAAAGTTTGTTGCAAAAGCTACATTAAAATATTCGCTAAATATAAACAGTGGATTTTAGATATTATCAAAATTAAATGCATATGAAATTGAGATATTCTTACCTGTATTGATTTCTTCATCTAGATAGAGTTGACAGTTGTCTTCGAAAGATAAAGTATCATTGAAAATATCTCCAATTTCTTCAACAGGAGCTTGTACACTGTCCAGTTTCTTACAAGATGTCGCTTCAATTTTTTCTAGCAATGTATATGGCAGGTTGTTGTTGATATTGTATAATAAATTTTGCAACAGTACTTCTTCGTCGTGAAAACATTTCACAGTCACCAAATGTTCAGATGCATCTACTCGAAGATAATACTTGCCATTGATGCAGTGTAACATAGAGGAAGGAATAACGATCAAGGAAGAATTAGATTCGTCACAATCAATATCAACAAGAGCAAACATTTTATCAATCGAAATTAAGTTTTTGTTTATGAGGACGGTCTCGTGGTACAATATTTTTCTTCAAAAGTAATGGAGGAATAACAGACTCAACTACACATTGGTTATCTGGGGTTTTTAAATTGTCTGAATTTGAATCATTTGTTATCAAGACCACGGGTAGATTTTCATTCAATTTATCAACCAAATCTATTAAATAGCAAATACCAGCATTCGGGATGACACATACAATCGAATCGCCTTTGTTTAGAAAAGATTTTTCTCTGGATACAACTTTCCAGTCGTATTATGGTAAAATCTGCCATTGTGTCAATATAAATTCCAATTCGCGAAACGCATATAATAAAAGAAAATAACATCGTTTATAAAGAAAAACAACGCTTGTGCAAAAAAACAACGCTTGTGAAAAAAAAAACAACGCTTGTTAAAAAAACACCGCTCTTAGAAAAAAACAACGCTTGTTCAAAAAAACACTGCTCATAGAAAAAAAACAACGCTTGTTAAAAAACACCGCTTATAAAAAAACAAAAAACCAACGCTAATAGTTTATAGGTGTTGTCCGTTTGTCGCCGCCACAAGCACCCACATTCAAAGTAATACCCTGCTTAGCCGAAAATAATGCCGTAGATGTCTTCAATAACCCCTCAATCCAAATCACCATCTAAAAGTAAATAATATACTTATTATATATATATATATATGGCTTAACACCTCATGTGAGGTTGCGCCGCTTTCGCTTTCTAAATCCGTTTATCGGGGTGGATCAGTCTAAAAAAAATTAAAAATAAATTTTATTAGAATCAAAATACAACAGTATGCAAATATTCGTTGAGTTTACCACCTTACTCATCAAAGTTAATGTTTAAGGGCATTGTTTTAAAAATAAAAATTATTTAACTTATGTCAAATACATTTTTAGAATTTGGTAATGATGCAGGTTTCTAAGCTTCCACCTATTTAAAATGTAATCAATTGCAATCAATATTCATTACCAATCAAACCAAGTCTTTAAATTTGTGGTTTCGGATGCTTACATTGTCTTTTCGATTACAAATATCATAAAATTTTCGAACTTTGGTTTTACATTTTTTGTTGTATTTGAATAATTTGATATTGTAGGAATATTCTAAATAGATCCAATATTAATCCAATAGAATTAATGGAAATAAAGTGGTTATGGTAAAAAAAACCGAGGTGCTGATTTTGTTTTTAAATTACAGAGATTTCTTAACACATATGTATCAGGTTATTTAAAGAGCTAGTAAATATTGAACAAAAAAAAGTAACAAAAATGTCGAAATGATCGTTCTAAATGCAATTGTCTTTATATTTTTGAGTTGTCAGTACAACTTCTTCTTTTGCAAGTCAGCAGTATAACTTACAAATTAAAATATCGATGTATAATAGGAATAATCCAAAAGTAAATAATATATTTATTACTAAAAAAAATAATAAATTCTATTGGTATCAAAATACAACATTATGCAAATATTCGTTGAGTTTACCTCTTTACTTATTAAAGTTAATGTTTAAGGGCATTGTTTTAAAAATAAAAATTATTCAACTTATGTCAAATACATTTTTAGAATTTGATAATGTTACAGGCTCTAAACTTCCACCTATTTAAAATGTAATCAATTGCGATCAATATTCATTACTAATCAAACAAAGTCTGTCGCTTGATATGGCCGGCTGGCATCCCGCCATTATGTATGTGGAAAATTCTAAAATGTTGATATAAAATACCCTTCAATGTATTTTCTTTATATTTAAATATTATTACTATAGGCAGTGGATATTTACCGATAATAATTTAGGGTAGCAAACTTAACCTAAACCACAATTTTCACAGAATCCACCACACATGACACGCTTACGCCCAACCCCGACAATGAACAACAATAAAATGAAAAGTTCTAGAAGAGTGGCAGGAAATCCGCTATGAAAAAATAAAGGCGCGCTTTTCAAAATACCTTGGTCACAAACCAAAATAGGATAAACTTTGGGAAGGTCAAAGGAGTGTCAAAAATGGGGTTTTAAAGAAGGAAAGTTCGGATACTTCCGTTACCTTTTCGATTACAAATATCATAAAATTTTCGAACTTTGGTTTTACATTTTTTGTTTTATTCGAATTTGATATTGTAGGAATATTCTAAATAGATACAATATTAATCAATAGAATTAATGGAAATAAAGTGGTTATGGTAAAAGGAAACCGATGTGCTGATTTTGTTTTTAAATTACAGAGATTTCTCAACACATATGTAGCAGGGTATTTAAAGAGCTAGTAAATATTAAACTAAAAAAGTAGCAAAAATGTCGAAATGATCGTTTTTAAATGCAATTGTCTTTATATTTTTGAGTAGTCAGTGCAACTTCTTCTTTTGCAAGTCAGCAGTATAACTCACAAATTAAAATATCCATGTATAATTGTGGTTTCGGGTAGATGATTTTTTGGTTATCTTTCGGACAGCTTCACAAGAATTTTTTCACAAATATGTAGCAGGATATTCAAAGAGCAAGTAAGTTATTGAACAAAAGAATGTAGCAAATATGTCAAAATGATCGTTTTAAATGCAATTGTCTTAATATTTTTGAGTTGACAGTACAACTTCTTCTTTTGCAAGTCAGCAGTATAACTTACAAATTAAAATATCCATGTATAATTGTGGTCTCTGACAGAAGATCTTTTGGTTATTTCTTTTGCAAATGAGCAGTATAACTTACAAATAATAATATCCATTTATAATTGTGGTTTCGGGTAGATGATTTTTTGGTTATATCTTTCGGGCAGCTTCACAAGAATTTTTTCACAAATATGTAACAGGGTATTTAAAGAGCAAGTAAGTATTGAACAAAAAAATGTAGTAAAAATGTCAAAATGATCGTTTTAAATTTTTGAGTTGTCAGTACAACTTCTTCTTTTGCAAGTCAGCAGTATAACTCACAAATTAAAATTAATTGTAATAATCTAAAAGTAAATAATATATTTATTACTAAAAAAAATTAAAAATAAATTCTATTAGTATGAAAATACAACATTATGCAAATATTCTTTGAGTTTACTACTTTACTCATTAAAGTGAATGTTCAAGGGCATTGTTTTAAAAATAAAAATTATTTAACTTATGTCAAATACATTTTTAGAATTTGAAAACGTTACAGGTTCTAAACTTCCACCTATTTAAAATGTAATCAATTGCAATCAATATTCATTACTAATCAAACCAAGTCTGTAAATTTGTGGTTTCGTAGTTGCGACGAAAAACAATTCAAAAAAATTCAAAACTTGTATCCTGCAATGTGCCTATGTCGCTTGGTGATATGGCCGGCTGGCATCCCGCCATAATGTAATTGGAAAATTCTAAAATGTTGATATAAAATATCATTCAATATATTTTCTTTATATTTAAATATTATTACTATAGGCAGTGGATATTTACCCATAATAATTTAGGGTAGCAAACTTAACCTCAACCACAATTTTCACATAATCTACCATACATTACACACTTACGCCCAACCCCGACAATCGACAGCAATAAAATGAATTGAATAGTGCTAGAAAAGAGTGGAAACTAACGGTGACAGGAAATCGGCTATGAAGAAATAAAGGCGCGCTTTTCAAAATACCTTGGTCACAAACCAAAATAGGAGAAACTGTGGGAAGGTCAAAGGAGTGTCAAAAATGGGGTTTTAAAGGTTCGGATACTTACGTTGTCTTTTCGATTACAAATATCATAAAATTTTCGAACTTTGGTTTTACATTTCTTGTTTTATTCGAATAATTTGATATTGTAGGAATATTCTAAATAGATCCAATATTAATCCAAGAGAATCAATGGAAATAAAGTGGTTATGGTAAAAAAAGACTGAGGTGCTGATTTTGTTTTTAAATTACATTAGAAACTCGGTAGCTTGCAGATTTTATGGAATACACAAAAGAAAAATATTGTTTGAAAGGACCCAGTAGGCAGTTTTCTTATTGAAAATAGCTTCCGGTCAATTTTTTTATCCAATGCTCTAGTTTTCGACATCAAGATCATATGCACAAAATTATCCTATTGCTAGTCTTTGGGGTACAGGGTGTTGAAATTGGAAAATTTCATCTTCATCAATAATTGAACAATTGTTCACTATTAACAAAACAAAAAAACATTTAATCTCAAATTTTTTAATGCTACAGTAGTTTGGTTTATATTTTGTAAAGGGTGAATAAAAAATATAGTAATTAAAAGTGGTTTAATTTTAAAACTCCTCATATTTCCAAAAACGATTAGTGTTTTAAATTTCAAGGTAAAAACATTCTTTTGTTGCCAACATTATATACATATTATTCACCCACTACTCAAAACAAATATTTAGCATTTATTTTGACTTACTATGGATACTATATTTGTATGTACCTCTGTATTAATTCTAAGAATGTAAGTATTTTTCAGTATTTTTTTTATATTTTAACATTAGTGGTATTAAGTACAAGTTATAATGATGAGGCTAAAAATTCATATCTACTATATTTTTTATTTACTCTGTATAAATATAGTGCCAAACAGCAATGACAATTTTGAACAAGTATTTGGTTAACAGTGATATATTTCAAATATCTAATTGGTGGAGATGAAAATGTAATTTTAAAATAGTAACATTTTTCAACTTATAGCACCCTATATCTGAAACCTGATCATAAGGTGAATCAAGTTCAAACTACAGCTATAACTTCATGAATGACATTTTTTTTGATAAAAAATAAATTCTAACTAATGTATGACCTCATACAAACTTTAATATGGAGCATAATTAGTTTTTTCAGTGCTTGATAGGAGGTACTGATACTGTAATCATTGTCAAATCAAAATCGCTTACCCTAGCAACAATGCATTTCTTTTGGAAATGTAAAAAGGTATCTCTTCTATGTGAGTAGGTTATTCGCTAGTATGGTAAAATATATTAAGGACTATTTCAACAATAAATTTTGCAACATAATTAAATAGTAAATTAATAGGACTTACCCAATTCGGAAATATCACAAAAAACTCGGAAATAACAATGGATATGTGATTCATCATCGCAAACAATGCACTTATATAGGGGCAAGGCTCCAGACACATCTAATGGAATTTTATCCAGGCAAGCAGTGTGGTATAAGTGTCCACATCCGGACAATGTTTGTTCTGGAGCTGGGAAAAACAATTTTGGCATCTCATCCCAAAAATATTAAATGTTGAGAAAATTGTAATTTACATGTTACAAGCACTTTTATTGAGTAAAAACAAATGTATTTCATATTCAAATTCAAACATTGCTGAATCATCAAGATCAATCGAAGAAAGGTAAACTTACATGTCATAGTTTCGAAGGCTGTATTCGACATGGCCCCAAAACAAAACTTGCAAGGAAAATTTTTCCAGTGGCAAAACTTGCCTATCAAGTGACGGACACAAACCATGGATATGCAGTTTCTGGGCACATGTGACTTGATAGCATAGGCAATCCTATCTGTTTCCAACGTAACATTTTCCGTAAATGGCCTGACAAAATTTTTCAGCTCTTGCATTTCGATTTCTTTCAAATGAAATTGGGTGCAGCTGTTTCCTCGAAAGTTAGGACTGGTCTTATTGCAGTACAGATAATCATGTATGTACTTACAGTTTGTCCTTTTGCTAGAACCTTCCAATACAAACTGTCTGCAAGCCTTATTTACTGCTTCAATCAAGAACTAAAAAATAAATAAAAATCATATCCTGAATTGTTTAATTCCATTCTATTATATGAAAACAACACAGCTTGAAGTATTGACTTTTTTGTGTATGCACAAGTACTTTAAAAAAATATCAAATATAAACTATACCATGTTAATACTGTACGGATAACATTAGTAGGTTAAGAACAAATTTAAAGTAACATATCAACTATTTTTATAACTAAATTAATAATTGAAATATCTTCAGTTACCAATTAAACATATTAAAAGTATAGTTTGAGTGCAAAATAAATTATTTTATGTATAACCTTTTTACTTACGTCTTTTTACATATGTCATGGAAACCATTTTCCTGCAGACTGGACATGATAATGAAACATTTTCCAAATGTTCATTATCTGGAATATTGTCGACGATATTTAAATGGCATGTGTTACACAGCAAATGGCCACATGTTAAAAAACCACCATTGAATGGATTTACCCCTTCCTTGCAGACAGTGCACTTCGCCAAGTATTTTTTGCTTCCCTTGGGAGTGAAATGCTTGTAGGTGCAATTTGCTGTGTCACACTTGCCTGTGGCTCTGTATATTCCACAGACACCCCCTAGCTGAAAAGTTCTTGCAGCTTCTGCTGCAATAATTTTGAGAATTCTCCTGGTTCTTGAAGTTTCATAAGACATTACTTCTGTATGATTGACATGCATGAAAATGCATTCTTCGCCCCTACTGCAAATCTTGTAGTTTTGGTAATCTTTACAGAAGTAATATCTATGATATTTTTCACACCAGGGGGTGCATTCCAGCCCCTTATTGAATTTTGTACACCTAAAACGTTTTGAATTGAAAGACTACAATTTTGGACTAGTTAGTTATTAATTACATGCATCATGCTAATAATTGACAATAATTAGTTTATTGGTAATCTAATTTCAAGTATGAAGCAGAAATATAATAATTTGGAGTTGATGATGTAACCATCAAATTGGGTATTTGGTGCAAATTTGATATTTACTCTGTATGTGTAAACAGCATGAAAAAAAATGAAAAATACAATTCACTAATTAATTAAACCATCACGGAAACTGTAGATATACACATACAATGGGAAATAATTTGTACCAAAAACATACTGCAGGTTTGTATAAATAAATCGATAGCAAACAAATATCGATAATATTGAAAAATCCTAAAAACAGCATTTATCAACATGGCGTCATTCATGAATTACTAAAATGAAAACTGCTAAATGTGCATAACAAATCATATACTAACCATGCTGATTTCTCCATAATGAACTGACTTATTCTTCAGTCTTCACAATTTGTATAGGATGAATTCTACGAAACTACGAAATAAACTGCACACTGAACACAACACAGATTAGACTAAACGCTGAAAGTAGTGAGAGTGAGAGCAAAGAATGGTGTATTCTTTGGTGAGAGCACCGGTACCGTACTCTACCCGCTAGCCGGTAGGCATTTTTCTAACCAGTGTTGCCAAAATATCCCTGACGCAGGTCTAGAAAAATCCCACATTTGTTCAAAAAATCCTTCCAATTTTAAATAATGCTACAGCTGCATTAAAAAGTATATTTTACGCCTGTAGTAAAAAAAATACTTGAATATTTAAGGAAACTTTTCATAAATATACAAAAGTTGAAATATGATTAAGAAATAAAAACAAATGTTTTTAATTCTTAAAAGAATAAATCTCTTCAAGTAGGTATATGTGTGTAGTTTCAATAGCTTTTTTATTGTTTATAAATATACTGTTTAAATAGGTATAATGAAGTTATTATTTCTGTTATTTATGGAAAATTAAACCACAATAGTTCAATTTCCCAAAAGTAACAAAAAAAAAATTGAATATACCACAAAGGATCATACAGAAGATAGGTAGGTATAATAAAGATCCATAAGGTTTGTATAGAAGTATCAATAGACTAATTCAAACAACAACAGAAATGAAAAAATTAATTATTGTAAATAATTGTATATAATAAATATTATGTTTCTGGTGAATTATTAAATTATACGGTTTCATTTCCAAAAAATAACAAAGAAAATTTGCTATTTTATATGAAACTAACTTTTTCTAATTGATTGCATTTAAAGAAAATGGTTGACCCTAAAGGCCATCCCGGCAACTTCCCGCTAAATGCAATTTTCAAACGCATGCGATTTTGTCGCTAGTTGCAATGTTTTTGAGCTCTTCGAGTTATTTAATTTTTGTGTTATTTTGAGCTCTCCGAGCTCAAAGATAAAGCTATTCGAAGCTTTTGAGCTCTTCGAGCTCAAAAGTCTGAAGACAGTATCATGAAACAGTAATTGCTAAATCACTTAGACTGCTCGGCTACACCGGCCGTTAAATATAATGAATATAAGTAGTTGATATAATTTTTGTTAAATTAATTACAATCAAATAATATTCATTAAGTTGTCATTGTAACAACAAAAAAAGTAGCTGTTTTATCTTATCAAACTTCGATGAAACACGATTTTTTAAATTTTCAAACTGCTATAACTTTTGAATGAATCTACTGATTTTCACGCGGTTAGCGGCGATCGATGTAGTTTTTTGAGCTCTATAAGAAAAAGGGAAAGGGAAAGACAAAGGGAAATATTGTTTATCATTTTACAACCAAAAATTAAGAGCGACGGGATGTGTGCAAAATGTGAGAGAGATATTAATTGTTAGGAATTTTTTTTTAAAGTTTCTTAGGACAGGAGAACGTAGAAAAAGGGTATTAGAGATATTATTTTGGTCCACAAATTCGTAGAGAAACGGTTTAAAATAAATTATCTGAAATTTCCAATGAAAGATATTATTTTTTTTGTAATACCTAGTGTATATTTTACTGACGTGAAAAAAGTAGGATCTTTAATCCCATTGATGGTAAACGCCGACCATTGGCGTGCGTATATTTATTTGCCTTCATTTGATTATAAAATACATACAATGATTTTTTTTTTGTTGAAGTGTACCTGAGTTTCATTTGATTAACGTGAACTATATTTAATCTGTATCTTCCTTCAAGCATCAAAACATTGACTTTTCCTGTAGATCTAGAATTTTATGCACAATTTACACACTGTCTAACATAATTAATTATTTCTGAATGTATATTTGGCCATTACACGTAGCTTCTTGCTAAATCTTTCATTCGTTCTTGACCTGGATGTCCTTTATGTAACTGCTTCAGAATTTATTGTCGAAATTTCATTGGAATGACTATTCTTTCACCGAACATTATACATCCTTCGACAAGGATATTTCTTATTGCCTCTGTTTTTGAAGAATCTGGACGAATTCCTCTGCCGTTGACTACGTAGCCCAAATACTTGATTTCTTTGACACTAAATTTACATTTTTCAAGTTTAAGTGAAATCCAAACTCTTTGATACGTTCAAGAACTTTGATCAAATTTTGCATCAGAAAGATGAATAATACTAAAAATATTACTATATACTGGCTAGTTTTGCAAAAATTTCGTCTGGAGTTGGTAATGGATAATGGTGAGATTTTAGATCACTATTATTTAGTCCTGTTGAATAATCTCCCCATATTCTGACTTCTCCCTTAGATTTCTTAATAACTACGATGGGTGTTGCGGTGCTGCCCATTCTGCATAGGTAACTTGTGAGATTATGTTGAAACGTTGTAATCTCTGTAACACCTATCTCTGAAATATGTTATATTGGTAAAAGTTACACTGCATTGCATCTCCAAATATAAGATAAGTGTGTCTTCCGAAGCGTTTTAGGAAACATGGTTTGTTGTAGAGCATTCAAGTTTTCCCAACTTATTCCATGTTTCCGTTGAAATGATTGTTATATCTGATGCTGTATCAACCTGTAAATTTATTGGAATTTGGTTAACAATTACTTCTAAATACTTTCGATTTTGATTATTTCCAATTTGGTTGATGCTATTCTCCTGTATAACATTAGTGCCAGATCTCGACTTTTTATTTTTATAGGTAGGTAATTTGATTTTCCTCTGATGTAACAATAACCTTTTTATGTCCAAGTTAATTGCACTGTTGGCATTTATGTTTTTTGAATTGATAGTATTTTTCGTAGTGAAATTCGCCACACCTCCAGCAAGGCTCTATTGGAATATACTGTTTTGCACCCCGCACATGAGAATTATTTGACCCACCTTGTAAGCTATCAAATTCTTGTAGCAAATAATAATTTCATTCTGTCAAATAAAGGAGTAAATTTTTCGATTTGAAACAGATAAAAATATCGGTCTTAACGCTGCCAATATGACCAAAAAAAGTACGCTAGAGCCAATTGGATTGTCACGTTGTCAATGTAATGTACGACACTACAAAATCGGGTAATTACGGATGCACTCTAACCCTACGAGTTGGACAAACTCTACCTATAAAACATTTTAAATGCATTTTTTAAAACCATTTTGCATTTTAAATGGAATTTTCTTCAGAAATACCTAGGTATATTCAAGGTGCAATTTATCATAGATTTGCCAAAGATTCAACTTAATATTTTACTTATAGCATACTTCATCGAAAAATATTTATTATTTGAATTTAACTCAATTCGTAATTTAAATGTTTAATTTTAGAACTGAATACAAACATTTTGTAGAGCTCTTGGTGCTTCAGGTAAAACCCATTAAACCCATTATTGACCGACATCCTTTTCAATTTGATAACAATAATACTAAGCTGAATTCAATATCTATATAACAGTGGCGGCTCGTGAACTTTTTAAGAGAGGAGGTTGGACATAAAACGTTTTTGTAAAAATATACTCTATTCAGCCAATTAATTTAACCTTTGCGCAGCGACCATACCAGCTACTTCAGTGACAAAATTAATTGTTGCCCAAAGTGGAGTAATAGAGTTTCTCTTGACAACACATTTTTTTTGTTCGTTTTTTAACTTCCCGCTAAGAAAATCAATGATTCTTCCCAATGATTTTCGAAAAATCGGGAAGTTATTGTTTTTACCCCGTTTTGCAAAAATCGAGGTTTCAAAAAATCTCGACGTTTTCAAGCCCTAAGAAGCTTTCATGACTATTTTTATGATTATGTCCGTACGTCTGTATGTATGTATGTGTGTGTGTGTATGTAAACCTCTTATAACTTCTGAATGGCTTGACCGATTTGATCGCAGTTGGTGTCATTCGAAAGGGCTTCACCAAACTTAGATTTCCTGTAAGTTGGAACCAATGTGGACCAGTAGATTTCGAGAAATTGCAAAAAAAGTTGGTATTTTTTTCATTTTTTCAAAATATCTCCGAATTGGCTGAACCGATCGACCTCAAAAACTAATTAGCTCTTAACCTTGAAAACTCGCATCGATGGCCACCAAGTGCGTCGGAATCGGTTGATGCGTTCGTGAGATATCGTTGTCGAAAAAAATCGAAAAAAAGTGTTTTTTTTGTAATAACTCCGAAATGTTTCATCAGATCAATTTTTTTTGTTCCAAATTTTTTATAGAGCTCAAAAAACTACATCGATCGCCGCCAACCGCGTGAAAATCGGTTGATTCATTCAAAAGTTATAGCAGTTTGAAAATTTAAAAAATCGTGTTTCATCGAACTTTTATAAGACTTTTGAGCTCGAAGAGCTCAAAAGCATGGAATGGCTTTATCTTTGAGCTCAGAGAGCTCAAAATAACACAAAAATTAAATTTTTGAGATCGAAGAGCTCAAAAACATCGCAACTAGCGACAAAATCGCATGCGTTTGAAAATTGAATTTAGCGGGAAGTTGCAGGGATGGCCTTTAGGGTCAACCGATTTCCAAATTTTTTTTTGTGAATTTCATGAACTTTTTTTTATATATTAACGGAATTCTACGGTCTTTGGTTTGCGAAAAATGATCAATAATATTATCATAAAATGTATCATTTAGTTTCAAGTGTTTCGGGATCGCCGAGTTGTACCCATAGATAAGGGAGGGATAGATAGGAAACTGCAATGTTAAAATTTGAGACTCTGAAATGTCAAATTTTCGCCATCAAACCAGCTGTTCTCGAACTAAAACTGACATTACAGAGTAGGGGGAAATTCAAATATTCCTATTGACGCCACCTACCGGCTGATTTCTACAAATTTGACAGGAATAGCGGGAAATTTAAATATTTGAGTAACTATCACAACAAATTAATTTCTTTTATTTTCATATACACTCTACCAATTACACATTTTCAATCAAATTTTGTTGAGCCGATGCTTAAGAGATAACTTTTTGCTTAAAAATGTGAAATCTTTAGCATGTATATGAAAATTGAAGAAAAGCCATGTTGTTTATGAGAATGGTAACATACATTTAATTCAACTCTTCATAAATGGCGTACTCCAAGCTGCTCGTTTTTTTCTTTATACTTACTTTATAACATATTTTTCACTCAGCCTGCAGTTATTACTTTGTTTCAAGATTTAATATTGACTTCGTTTGGACTTTTTTTGTATATAAAATGAAAAACATTGTCACACACAAAAATAAATATCTATAATGTATTACTCACTTAAACTAGATAATATATCAGAATAGAAATAAGAAGACTTTTAAAGTATACTTTTAAATAAAATTTATTATTAAAAAAACTAACTATACTATACTTAAAAATAAACAATACATTTAGAATGGCTTTACTTTTTTTTTAAATTTATTTTGGTGATAGGTTAAAGCCTTCTGGTGCATGCAGTCTATCTTAGAACTACTTTGGCCCAATAAATTTTGATTGAGCCCCTCTTTCCAATTGAAACATATAATATTAATGAACTTAGAGATAATTTGTCTTTCCATCTCCACAGTATGGTCACATATATCGAACTGAAAATACTGCTTATTTATAACCGATGCATTTAGCTTACAAATTATGTTTTTCTCGTTGCATTTTATTGGCAGTACCTTCATGATCCATCCAAACCAAACCATAAATAAATTTATGTGATGCATACTTTAATCTTTTAATATTTGCATCATATTCTTTAGCTTGGCTGATATCATGCCAATTGTCCATGATTGTGTGCTCATCGGCTATAAAATTATTGATGCATACAACACAATTTTGAAAATCTTTTATTTTACTCAAGACATAACCACTAACATGGCCAATCACAGCTTTATCTCTATATGACAAGGGGTGAGAATCAACAACAATATTATCAATATTTTCTGTATTAGTATTTTCATATAGAATGTCATCCTCCACCCCCTGTGATACAAAATATTTTACAGAGTCCAGCAGTTTCGGTGGATTTATTTTGTCTTCCTCACAATTTGCTGCTATTGAATGTCGATCAACCATGTTATTTATGAGAAATGTCTTGAAAAAATTTTTAAAAGTATATGGGCTTGGATTTGTATCCCTTAGAATGTTGGCGTAATTGACCAAAGAAATTTTCTAGTGGATCCTGGTTTAACATTCTTGGTTTAAAATATGATATTTTGTATTTTTTTAGTTCTTTGGCCAAGAATGCCAAACCGTTTAAAGTAACTGCCCAATTAACTAATGTAGGTGGTCTCACAAGTGTATCATCAGTGGGTTTCTTAAAATGCATGGTAGACAATTCATTTTTCTTGTGAGACCGCACACTTTAAGGGTTTTCCAGATGTACTGTTATAACGTGTATGTCCATTGACACTGTCAAACAAATTATCAAAAAATTCCAAAATTTTAACTGTACACCTGGCTGAATTTTTCAGAACATGAACTCCATCTTTAGACTTGATTCCTAAAAATAACAAAATATTAATGTGTAACTAAATTGGAAGTTATTCTATATTGGAAAATGACCAAATATAAAAATTCTTATAGAAGATTTCCAAAAATTACCTTTTCTATACATTAAATGCGTTACTGATGCAAACTTGTGACTGAACACCTGGGCAGCTACTGAAACTTTCATTTTTCTCACATATTTTTCGTAGACATGCCCTTTTTTAATTTTGTTTAAAGCTCGAAGTCTTCCTGCTTCATTGTCAATGTCATATGTAGCTACAACATCTTGCCAATCACCAAAAATCCTATTTTTATTGACCTTCCAATATAATTGTTTCTTCAATAAATTGTTGCGAATTCCCTTAATCAAATCTGGCGGATCATATATTATATGTGCAATTGTTTGTCTGTTAATTTGATATATTTTCAATTGTTTGTTAATATTATTTGGGACTCCATTGTGTTTTACTAAATAATTTATTGCCCCTGTATTTTTGGTGCCTTGGTCCGATACTGTAGCTACTACCGTTAAGCCTGCTTTTTGACATTCATGGACAATGGTTTTTATTTCTCTTACTATGTTTATGGAACTATTTTTAGCACTAACGAAAGAATATGCAATGGGTTGTTTCCAGCCCGTTCTAATTCCTGAAACAAAAAGAGTTAAATGATTAGGATTTTTTTATAGGACCATCAGAAAATAATTGACCCATTAGATGTATTCAAAATTTGTCAATACGAGAATGCAACCACAGATTTTTCATTCCATTCTATATTAGATATAGCCTATATACAGGGCGTTTCCAAAGTAATTTGAAATATTCTTGTGCATGATTCGTCATTAAATGTTTTTATTATTTCGAATAACCTTGTGATAAACATAAAAGTAGTAGGGTGACGGCACCGGTTGTCGGCCTTTTAGCGCCATGTTGGGATTGAAATGCATATTTTCGATAGATACAACTACGTTAATGGAAAAGAGACATTGTCATATGGTGAGTTCGACCTTCTAGTGTCTCACGAATACCCTGAAAGTATAATTTGATTACGTCGAAAAAATACAGAAAATGTTTTTCAAGAAAATGCACTTTTCACTAGTTGTCGGCCAGGGCTCTATTATTCTCGGCCTTTATTCCACCTGTTCTCGGCCTCCTGGCCGACAAATAACTGTTTGACAGCCGTACCTATATGGTAAGATCTCTAGATAGGTTTCCTAGTTTCCTTCTATATTATCTAATATAACTTGCTGATAAGTAAATATAATTGGGTGATAGGAATAATAAAATAAATAAAAAGTAGAAGTTTGGAAACTCTTTATAGACAGTGAAAAAGTATCTATGACAATTTTAACGTTTCCATCCTCGCGAGGCAAGTACCTTACCCGTTTTGGGGAACAATGCGAAACCGGCTTCATCGCCGTTAAATATTCTTTGAGGATGTTTAACTATTTCTCGTAAGTTATTGTTTTCAAGAAATTCGTTTAAGTCTCTGAACCATGCTCTTATAATTTCCTCGGTTATTAAGGCTCGACCTTTCTTAATTCCCCCAGCCTCCCGAATGGAAATTTCTGGATGACGCTGTAGAAAACATCTATACCATCTAATACCTGGCTTGTTTGGGAAGCGATACCGTTCTCCTTTCTCTTTAGCAATCTTTGTTACAGTTTCAATTCAAAAATCCTTTTTTGTCTTTTTTAATTGGAAAACCGGACTTAGCGATGTTAATAGCCCATTCTGCTATCCTTATTTTTTCGCCATCGACACCCATTATCGGCTGTGGACCCGTTTTCTGGACAGCATCACCACGTCTGCTATGCAATCTATCTTGCAGAGCAGCTCTTGGCACCCTGAACCGCCTAGTAGCCTCTCTTATTGAAATTTCACCTAATCGGATATGGTTAAGAGCTTCCTTCAATGATTCTTCGGAGTATGTGAATAATTTCCTCTTGAGGACTTTGTCCTTTGATTTGGATTTCTTTTTGAGCTCTTTCCCGTGACCCGACATCTGGAAATGTTGGAAACAACAAAATATTTACCTATTTTCATATACTGAACAAGTAATAAAGCAGTGGCCGAGAAAGACCTGGTTGTCGGCCTCATAATTCAAGTCCCCGCAACCATTAAATTATTTTTCTGTGGAACTAAATAAAAGCGGCCGCGAACTGGTCTAGACCATTTTCAAATATATCTTGTCATTTACAAAAAAGAGAGACTACAAATAACGTCACTAGGTGTTAAAAAAGAACAGAGTAAAAAATCCCACCTAGAACCACTTTTCGGCCACCCTGGCCGACAGCCGGTAAAATCCATTTTAATGAACCTGTTGAGCGGCCCCCCAATATTTTTTTGTAAAATGAGTATTTTTCAATATGTTAATGGTTAAATATGATATTTTGTCCATTAGCTTTATGCTGATGTGATTATGCATGCCTTTACTAAAGAATTCGTCAAGATATTCACTATTTCCGACGCTTCGTTCAACTAAACAAAAAGCATGTAATCACAGCTGCAGTTGGAACACGAGTTTGTCGCCATATTAAATAATTTATAAACAGTGACTTTGGACTCTGCACCCGCGCAGCTTCTGACAAATGATGTATGAAGTATCTTAGAACTCACAGACTACTATTAGTTTCAGGTTATATAGGAAAGTTTCCTATTATATTCAAATATTTAGAGAAATGGCCGACAACTGGTAACGGCCGGACAACCGGTGCCATCCTACATTTCAGTACAAATCACATATGTTTAAGGGAACTTTTCGTCTCAAAATTGAATGACGAATCGCCCACAAGAATATTTCAGATTACTTTGGAAACACCCTGTTTAATAAAAGGAACAAACCTCTAATCATATAAGCTTGGGCATAATCTACAAAATCAGCATTTCGCACATCACCATAATCTACGAAGCCATCAAATTCTGAATTTTTTTTATTAACATCAATATGTGCCTGTAAAGATATTTCATCAAAAAGCAAGGCACATACTCAGTCTTCCTCTTTCATGTTAGCCACATTTATTTTAAGGTTCCTAAATAGGACCTCATTTATCCCAGCATCTATAGGAATCCTATTCAACAATTGTTGCAAAGTTTTTTTATTAGGCATTGCAAAAAGCCTGGAAAAGAGTTTATAGCTCTTTCCACTCTGTTTTTGTAAAACTAAGCCCAAGACTTTCTCATCCAGAGTGTAACAACGACCTTTGGAAGATTTGATTTTGGATGACTTCACTTGGAGTTTTACTAAAGTAGCAACATGCTTTTCTAAACCTTCCGTTATTTGATCTAGCATCTCTTCATTCGTTAGGTGTTTAGTAGATACTCGTGATCTACATTTATTTGCTAAGCGTTTTTTTAGTTGTAGTGCCTTTTGGTACAATAGTTTTTCTCTGGAATTTAAATCTTTCACTCTTCGAACACCTGTATTCTCCAAAATATTAAATGAATCTGAAATTTTAAAATTACTTGTTAGAATGGATCAATTCCAAGAAAAGAAGTTACAAATTTGAATGTTGAGGTCAGTTATTTTGTGGTGGTCAATATCACATTACATTTATTTAAATAAATGACATGTAACACACTTTACTACAACTGAAAATGCAATTGCTGTAAAGTAAAAACAACATTTTTTAATGCCCCAGTCTACCAAAAGATAATCCATTTTGAAATTAAACTTTTTCAAATTGTAATAACAAACTAAACAGTAACTATATACTTACATTTCCTCTTTCTTACAACTATTCTTTTAGTAGCTTTGAACTGGGATGAAATTCTTGAAGTGGAAGGTAAATTTTCAAGTACATTTACTTCTACAGATGACTCTGCCATTTCTGTGGAAACTCATGAATTATCAGTGGATTTCCACATTTCAGGCATATCATTGTCTCCATGTTGTAAATAATCATGGTCACATACATCTACAACAAAAACATGTGTTTTTTTAAACAATCATTTCGTTTGAATTATATTGACAATCCATAAATTGTTAATATAACTATACACTTCACTTATTACATATTTTTATAAAAATTGATTGCCCAAAAAACTTATATGCATATATGAATGGCACCCAAGGCGTTAACCTTGTTGATTACCTACTAAATCAACATTATACAAATAACTTACACTGTGTCACTTGTGGAGCAGTACTGTTAGATGTTGATGGTAAATTCTGGACATTTTGTGACATTCCTTGAGAAGTATTCTCAATTTCTTCATAGACTGTAACAAGAAATATTTATAGTATAAATAAACCTAATTGGGTGTGGCTGCCTAACTCCATTTAGGTATTAAGTATTCATTCACATTCATTACCTTTATCTTTATTGGCTCCACAAAGCAGCGTTGGAACAGCATTACGTAAAAGACGATTGTTTGTAGTTTTGTCTTCGGTTCAAAAGTGTACATCACAAATTCTATGTGACCTATAAATCAATTCACATGGCAATGTTTTTAAATATGAATTGCCCGTAACTTCAAGCCATTTAATGAACAGATCCTTGTTGTTTGTTGGAATTGGAAACCGATGACGGGGTGAATCCAAATCAACACATCCTTGGACTGCACACGTTCGGGACCATTTGTTCATCTTACCCATTTTATTCTACAAAAAAGATCTTTTTTGTTAGCGCATTCCTGTTAACAGCAGATAAATAAAAAATCATGTCACCATGTTTATGATAAAAGTAGAGAATCTATAAAATTATTAAATTGATTTGTATCTTAATACCGAATAACCAAAAAAACTTACCAAGTCTTAAACAGAACACTGAACTAATTTCAAAAAGTTTTTTGCAACAAACATACGAAACAAAAACAGCAAATAATAAAAAATCTAGAAGCACGTCCAGATCATCAAACAGCACAATCTAAAATGGCGATGGGATGAGTAATCTCAGTAATCTGCGATGGCGATATTTCAAACAATTGACTTCTTTCACCGGCTACACTAACGACGAATCGACCTGTTCTCGAACTAAAAACAGGCAAAGAAAAATATCTCCTTCTCACTTATGAGAGTCTCAGCATGGGCCATTCAAGTTTCCATACCCTGGTTGTACCACAAGATATCAGGTAGGTATAATCCTACCGTCGAGCTGTACCACCGAATTTCCTAGGAGGATTAACGATTTAAAAATAAAGTCTAATGACTAATGACCTTAACAATTTTATAGTTGTAGTTTTTATCGAGAAGGGCAAGGAAAATCATTGAAGAAGCTATACAGTGTTAAAAAAATGGCTTCATCAATGATTTTCCTTGCCCTTCTCGATAAATTAATCAATGATCCACCTCGATGGTCAGTATAATCCCCAATAAAGGCGGAAATGGATTAACTCAGGTAGTCGTGGTACAACTCGGTAGTCCCCAAGTGTTTTAGTAGGTAAATCTTTTTGAATATTATTGTATATTGTATTTCGCAGGTAAGTTTTAATTCGTTTGAGAGTAGAAAATATGATCTCTCCACCGATGCCGACGTGACAGGAATGGTGACTGTCAAACAAAGTAGTTTATAAAACTGAGGTAAAACTTGTTGCAAATCATTGTCTATCATTATATTTTATCATATCGGCGTGAATGTCGTACTAACCTAAAATATCTCTATCCGAGTATACAACGCATACCTACCTAATTCCTTGTGCAGTGCTATTTTATCAAAAAATTTATATTTTAGAACTACCTAAGTTATCTGAAAGTGTATTGGGAAACTCTTTTGAAAAAGATTCGAATAAGCTTTTATTCGTCAAGTCGAAAAACTTCAATTCATGTAAATCGGAAAATCCAATCTCAATTTGACTTTTAATAGTATCTATAATTTCATAAAAAAGTTGTGTATAATGTAGGTACCTAGTTTCTTCCACCAAATTATATGATTTCCTCCTTTTCGCGGGAGGAGCCCCATCAGATGAAAATTTTTCAAATAAAATTTAGAACGAAATTCTGTATTAGATACCTACCTACGAAAACTTGAAATTTTATCATTGAGATGTTTCAGACGATCTCTAGAATAAATTAAATCAGTGAATTTATGTTGTAAAATCTGAAAATAAGATGAGTTTGTTCAAATATTGATTTAAAAGTATCAAGAAAAAACAAAAATTCTTAATTTTTTAAATAAAATTTTAAACCAACAGCAGCATATTAGTCCTATTCCGTAGTTCATGTATCAACACGACCGCACTCCTGAGAGAGTTGCCATTTTATCTATTTTTTACGATATTAAGCAATTGGACTGGTCGAAAAAACGGCAACTGTGTTGAGCACCTGTTGTTTGTAGAATCTAGCCTCAGGGCACTGTTGTCAGATTCAAAAATGACTACTGAAAACGGAGAATTAAGTGTAAAATTTAAACATTATCAGATAAACAGGAAATAAAATGAAGAATTTTCAACAAACCATTTTTGTTATAAACTTGCGATAATTGAGATAATCATTTAAGAAAAAATAGAATTTACAAATATAAAAATTATACTATTTATTTTCCGAAGGAGCAAAAGTGCCTTATTATTTATTCAAAAGTACTGTAAAAGTAGGGTGAGTCTTAATTTTTTCTATGTGGAATAAAATGATAAAACAGGTCGGTTTTACCAAAATTAAATCGACACATCCTGTATCGCCTCAAATACAATAGGGTAGTGAAATTCAGCAGAATGGATAAGCTCTTGAGATAAATAAAAAAAATCTGGTAGGTAATCTTCTTTACGACCAAATATATATCAACCATTCTCCCTTATTAAACTTATCCCCTAGAAGATAGTTTCCAGGTACACTTGTTCCATAATTTTGTTAATATTCCTTGAATTCCGTATTTAGTCTTTCAAAGTGATTACAATTCTATTAAAAAGTGTATCGACATGAATAGTCTTCATAAAACATCGACAGAATCTTCGAAACATTGGAAAGCTGAATTTAAAGAATATTTAATATTAGAAAGAGCACATGAAAATGAAATATTTCAGAGTGCTGGAAAGTGCATGAAAAGGTTTTTCTCCACGACTACCTATATAATAATGCACAAATGATTTTTACATATTTAGCTGAATAATGATATAAATTCGTCACACTAGTGAAGAATAAAAAAGAATCCACTCTCGTTAGCCAATCACATTCTCCGATTATCAGAAATCACGATAAAATTAACAAATCACATCGTCTCTTTCAAATCGTCAAATACCCAACTACGCAAAATAAGTAATTGTAATACCTTTACTATAAATTTTGCAAAAGAATGAATCTAACTTAAGTACCTATATTTATGTTATCTCTATTATTATTATTATTACGAGATTTTTGATACTCTCGCCCACTCTCGTCTCGTGTGAAGCCCTAATAACCACACAAGTTTTACATGTAACTTTCTTAACTATAGGCAGTAATAACAACGATAGGTGGGTACCTAATTTGTAGAATAACCCTGTATCATTGTTGGTACCAATACCAAAAAAATAGTAGGTACCTACGGCAGGTATATACCTATTTACTTTTGATATAAAAGTTCGTCCCAAATTCAGAAAAAACTGCGTAGGTATTATGTACCTATCTATAGAAATGTCAATAATAAATGAACAGAAACATAATACCCATTTCTATTTCTAGCCACTCATTACCTATCCTTTTTGCTGCCCTTCTTTCAGTTACACTGCCTCTTCTTCTAAATAAATCCTCATTTCCAACCTCCAAATAATAACGCACGCCCCTGCCGCATACCTCAAAGACAAAAAAAACTTCTTCGCGGACCAAATAGTCAAAACATATCTTATCTCACTCCTTCTCATTATTACTTTTCTTTTCCCCGAACAAATACTCTCTTAAAATTTACAAGTTCGATAGAATGGTCTTCGCGCCAACCCCCACTTTCTCACCAGCTAGTTTTATTTTTTCAAATTAAACTTCATGAAATATTTACATTTTGTTTTCTGATATCAGAATAAGTCGGATTACTTTTATTATATATAGTTCAACATTATTAAGGTTGCCTTCTTATGTCAATTTCAAAAGAATTAATTGTTACCTATCTACCTGTCTGTATGTGTAACATAGGTAGGTACCTACCTACCTACACCAATCCATATTAATTTTTTACCTCAACAGTCCTAAAGAGAAAATTTTTAATCTACATATTGTATACAACATTATCACAATATTCATATACCATCCTATTCCATGTACTTATTCAATGTCAAATTATAACAATGTATTTCAATGTATCGTTAACTTCGAATTATTTACTTAATTCTCCTGCTTCTTAATTATGTGATAGAAATTTATTAATTTTCTCACTTTCGCTATAATCAAACATTTAAAAAAGTTTTATTTCACATGTCATTGCCCTTGATCATAAATTATTTTACATTACTACATATACAATTTATAAAACACACGTAGGTCTACTATTTACTTTATTACGTATGCAACATTCATACCATATTCTAATTATTCTTTATTAATGTCTTCAATACATAGGCAACTCACTTTACCCAAGTAAGTCCAACAAAAATAACTTACAATTATTTCAAAATTATGCACACTATAGCCATCTATGTGCGAATGGCAGTAGAGTTCGGCTTACAAGTCGTTAAGTATGCGCCCTAGATAGATATATAGACCGCGAGGAACTCGATCGTCGTACATTTCCCCTTCGATTTTGAGAGCGTCGTACTTTTCTCCAAAAACCGTCGTACATTTCTTCAGAATGTCGTACTTAGTCACATTCCAGCGACTATAAGGTAGTACATTTGTCGATTTAGAATATATATATATATAGTGAAGGGTAGTCTTTGCTGACTAGTTAGAAAGTAACTTCTGTGGAGATATTTTTTTTAGGGAGTGCAGCAATAAAACGTAAACGTGTACTCTTTTAAGTATTTAATCCAAGCTTTCGAGTGAATTTTCACCCATCATCAGGGAAGCTACATAAAATATATTGTTAGAATAATAAAATATTATTTTCAAATTTTTTTTTCCACTTACAAACTTATTGAGATTGTAACGTGAAGATAACAAAGGTAAAAACATGGATGGCCATCAACAACACTAAAGACTATGTCTATTTATAACTAATATTGCATCACATTTTATTGCTGTTTAAAATTATTTTTGATTACTTTAAAACACATTAAAATTCATTTTGTTAATGTTAGGTTATTAAAACACGTGCTTGAAATCTCAACTGCACAATGACAGATAGTTTTGTGGTTTCAATTATTGTAGGTTATTTAGCCAGCTGGCCTGTACATAAGTAAACAATTAGTTATTGATTTGAAATTAATCTTAATATTTAAGTATATCCAGTTAAATTGAATATTTAATAAATTATGTTTATGAAAACTTTGATGTTTCCTTTAATGAAAGAATAGTTTGGGTGACATGGAGCTCTCTAGAACACCACAATCCCAACATTGCGCCCATCGCAACCATTTGACTGATGAGATCAATGGCTACGCATGTACACAATGCAAGATCATGGGAACCATTCAGCTAATGAGACTGGGAGTCCCATAATGTGCCAGAGAGTTCCCTGCCTCAATTTTTTCCTCTTTCCTGGGAATATAAAAGTAATAAATAAGCAAAAATATCACTAAGATGTTTAGTATCAATTCTGTGGTTTATGTTGTTCGGATTTCTTTTTATGTGTACCATTTCAAGAAAATTTCTTTTTGATTTAATATGTTCTGTATCCAATATCTTGACAGACTCATAGTTCATTAGATGACCTGTTTTGTTAACATGTTCCGCCAGAGCACATCTTTCAGGGTGCAATCACTTTTATGACTAGTGATCCTATCTTTTATATATACAGTGTGGAAACCACTTATGGAATAAAATTCTTTATGTCATTATTTTAGAAAATTATAAAAAATGCCGAGACACGTCAACTTTTGAATTAAGGGGGACACTTTTTGGCGATAATGTCATAAACGTCTGATTCACCCCCTCCCTACTGGAGACACCCCTTACATTTTTTCAAATGGCATTAGGTATCAAGTCACACCTCATTTAAAAGGTCTGGTAAATCTCTATTCAATCATTTTGTTTTGCCTTTGATACGAGCCTTCCATTGTTATTTAATCGTTGTTTAAAATTGGCTCTTTTTCAACTTTTATTGCCTGAATGTTAACGGTGGTCACTTTGACGGCATTATTAAATAGCAGTTTTTCCTTGTTAACAGTTGTCTTTTTACTATTTGTAAATTTTTCATTCTTTAAAGAGTCTTTCTATCATAACAAAATGTGGGAGCATACGAAAAGTTGAAAAAGAGCCAATTTTAAACAACGATTAAATAACAATGGAAGGCTAGTATCAAAGGCAAAATAAAATGATTGAATAGAGATTTACTAGACCTTTAAAATGAGGTGTGACTTGATACCTAATGCCATTTGAAAAAATGTAAGGGGTGTCTCCAGTAGGAAGGGGGTGAATCTGACGTTTATGACATTAGCGCCAAAAAGTGCCCCCCTCAATTCAAAAGTTGACGTGTCTCGGCATTTTTTATAATTTTCTAAAATAATGACATAAAGAATTTTATTCCATAAGTGGTTTCCACACTGTATATATATATATATATATATATATATATATATATAAAAACAGAAATATTGGGGAAACGGCAAGTTTATAAAAGTGAACTCTTCTTACTAATTTAACAAGCTTTCGGAAACTTTTATTTCCATTATCAAGTTACAGTAAATTGAGGATTGATATAAAATGGTAAATATATATTAAATGCTAAAATTGGTATTAGAATTTTTTAAAAAATATTGAAATATTGTCATTATGACAGATAAACAATTTCATTTTTTTCTTCTAATAAGTTATAAAAATTATGTCAAAAAATGCAGAGTTTAGGTTATGGTATATATATGATATGATATATATATATATATATATATATATATATATATATATATATATATATATATATATAGTTATAGTAGATATTTGCCGAATAATAATGTACAAGGACAGGAATATTGGGGAAGCGGCAAAATTGTAAAATGAGTACTCTTTACACTATTTTCCAAGCTTTCGGAATATCTTTATTTCCATTCTCAAGGACAGCATTCGAGATTGTATTACAAGTTGTTTCAAATGGTAAATACATCTAATAATAATAATTTTGATTTGAATTTTTTTAAAAAGTAAATGTCAAAATGATGTCAAACAAAATCGTTTGCTCATAGAAAAAGAAATAGTATATAATAGAAGAGTTCTATATAAGGTCAATGTAACCAACACAATAAATTAAAATTATCGAAATGACATAAGAAATGGGGGTCACTGAAAGGGGTCACCATTTAACTTACTTCTTGTTTCTTTCAGATATACTCAATGTTTTATATAATATATATTGTACCCATAAGATAAAAAGCTTGTTTTAAGTTAGGGAATTTTGATTCTTAAGGCTTATGGCCTATCTGTTAACTGTCAAAGTCAACGTCATAACATTGGTTGTCATAGCGTAGTTTTATTTTTATAAACATTATTCGTTTGTATATATGTCTTTCCAGTGTATTATAATTCAATTTTGAAAATTTGAAACATACAAAACAAATACCAAGCTAAAACTACGCCTATGTTGCTTGCACTGAAAATGTTGACAGTTACCTGTGACATTTGTGGTAAACATTAGAAAGCAAAACTCCCTAAATTAAAACGAGCATTTTATCATTCGGGTACAAGATATATTGCATAAAACATGGTTTATATCTGAAAAACTGAAAAATTTAGTCAATAGGTGAACCCTTTCAGTGACCCCCATTTCATATGTCATTTTGATCATTTTATTTTATTGTGTTGGCTACATTGACCTTATATAGAACTCTTCCATTATAACTAACTTATATCTAAAAATATCAAGATTGGCTAGGTTCGTCTTCTTTTTTTTAATTTGTTTGATGTTATTTTAACCTCAAATGTTTGAAATAGACGAATTTGAAATTTGATGACACTCATGCTCCCTATCAATAGCCAAAAGGTAGTAATAAATATCACTCAAATTTTTATGATCACTCTTTCTATTGATGATATTTTGTTCTTGAGATATGTGAGCCATTTCCAAGAAAAGTCTTTTTTTGGTATTTGATTGTATATCTAAAATACTGACAGAATCAAAATCCATAATATGGTCTTTATCAATTATATGTTTGGCCAAAGCACATCTATCGGGATATAATCTGGAATCACTTTTATGGATGGAAATTCGGTTTTTTAATTTTTGGCTAGTGTGACCAATATATTTATCCTCGCAATTTCTACAAGGGATACAGTATACTACATTTGAAAGATTAAGAATATCAGTTTTATCTTTAACTCTTGTATAAATTGATTTGATCGTTGAACATGTTGTATTTGCAATTTTTATGTTAGTAAGTGGTTTGAAAGTTCTAATTAATTTTGGTCTAATTTCTCTAATGTATGGCAAAGAAATATAGTAATAGGGAATTTCAGCATGTTCTGAAATAATGTCCAAATTTGGAGAGTTATTATAAAATATGTTTTTTATCAACTTGTTTGGATATCCATTATCTAAAAATAATTGATGAAGGATTTTTAAGTTTTTTTCATGAAATACAGGATCTGAAATATTAATTATTCTATTTTTCATTTGCCTTATCAAATTAATTTTCACAGAATACTTATGATATGACCAAAAGTTCATGAATCTTCCAGAACTCATTGGTTTCCTATACCAATCAATAGATAAAGTGTTATTAGAATTTCTTATCATTCTAGTATCTAAAAAAGGTATACTTTGTAATTCGTCTTCCTTCTCTATTGTAAACTGAATGTGTTGATCATAGTTGTTAAATATGGAAAGAACTTCATCTACTTTATTACCTGGTAAAGCTAGAATAATATCGTCAACATACTTTTTTATGAAGATTAAATTGAAAGGCAATATTTGTATAACTGAGTCTAACAAATTATCCATAACGTAACATGCTATAATTGGCGAGATTGTTGCTCCCATTGGAGTACCAAAAGTTTGTTTATATATTTGATTATCAAAAGTGAAATAGGTATTTTCATATAGAAATGTTATGATATCTTGGAAATATTTCTTATTTATTTGACATTGTTGACTTATTTTTTCCCAATTTTTATCGATTGCCTTCAGAGCTGAATCTAAATATACATTACTAAACAAAGATACAACATCTAAACTACAAATAACATGGTTGTTTGGTAATTGAAATTTATTAAATTGTTTATATACTTCAAAAGAGTCTTTGATGTAGTATTTTGTATTAAGATCATAAGCTTTTGTTAAAATTTCTGTAATATAAGAGCCTAAAAAATTTGTAGGAGTACATAAAGATGCAACTATGGGTCTAACTGATAAAGTTGGTTTGTGGATTTTAGGAAGACCATAAAATTTCGCAGGTATACCGTTATAACAAGTAAGTTTTTCTTTCGTAATTTTATCTATTTGTTTAGTATTATATAGTTTTTTAATAATAGTGTTACATTTATTTTGTATTGATAACGTAGGATCTCTTTTCAATCTGATATAAGAAGAACTATTATCAATAATTTCTAAGGAAAGTTCAATATATATATATACCTAGAGTAGCTTGCCGGGACAAAATTCGACATCTTCAGTTGTTTAATGGGACATCGTGGTGGTTAAAGCTACGTCGCGTTAAAAGCTCGTTATCTAGCGGTAGTTTACGTCCCATTACAGTGTTGCCAATTCTCAAAATTATTAGGGGTGGTATGTACCAACTAAATATAGATATATGTTCAGTGCGACGTCGCGCTATCATTCTCCGTTTGTATAATCTTTGATCATTCTGTTGCGCCAACTACCATGCCATTCTGTCACGTTATCTACCATTATATCGCGCCAACAAATATAAAAATATGAAATTTATTTAATATATGAACAGTAAACAATTTCTGCATTTTGTAAAATATTTATAAAGTGAATAAAAACAACATATTAGACATAAGTATTAATAGTTGTTACAGGTAGGTAAATAGTAAACTATTGAAATTATTACCTGAGTAATTATACTGGTAGTGGAAGTAATTAGAATTTGATTCAAAAATCATTCAGAACGGTTCACAGTAGCTAAACGTTTCGTTTATGAAGATAAGTAAACGAGGATATGTATAGTTGGATAACTATATTTAAAACGGTTCGGCAGAACTATTTAGAATCAAAACCCGAACAGAGGCCTATCGAGTGACCCAAGCCTGGGTCATAACTACAATGTCGCGTTAGCTACCATTATTGTGTCGCGCCAACAAACAATATCTGATATAGGTAAAATTTTTTATATTTGTAATTATACGTATTCTAGCAAATATCTTAAAAGTGTCTTTCCAAACCAAATTATATTTTTTTTATTATTTGTTCTTACATTCATACATGTCGTTTAGAAATTTACATTATTTAGGTATAATAATAAAAGCGTCTTTCGGTAAAAACAAAAATACGAAATACCTAATAACAAAAATGACGTTTTGAAGATTCCTCTCAGTTGCCAACGCAATTTTGGATTACAAACCACAATAAAAATACCCTAAGAGCTCCTTGTCAGTTCTATTATATGTAGAGGTACATTCTCTTGTTTCTTTACTGCCGGATTCACGAATCGGGCGCAAGGCACTAGTCGGTCTAAGGAGTTCTGTGCCCGCACGATATATACAATGTGCCCGTGTATGTAAGTATTGGAGTGCATTAAGCAATTTTCATTCGTTGACAATCATAATATATATATACAATGTGCCCGTGTATGTAAGTATTGGAGTGCATTAAGCAATTTTCATTCGTTGACAATCATAATATGTGAAAGGTAAATTATAAATCTTATGTTGTATAAAATCATATTTGTAAATAATAAAATTGTTCACAGATATCAAGATCATTATGGAGCCACCTATGGAGGCTCCCCACTTATAAGAACTGTAAATAATAGACAAACATTTAAGCGTTTACAGTACTAATTAAAAGTGTCTGTGAATAAATGATATATTATTTATGATAGTCATAATCTCAAGATTTACTAGATTGCCATTGTAAACTATCCTTTGTTTTTAATCGATGTGTTTTTTGCTTTTTGTAATACATTTAGCTTCCCATAGTAGGTACCGGTTTTTCAAGCTGTTGAAGTAAATTGTGGTTAAGCTCTTATATTATTTCTTTCTATTTACAAATACATGAACAAAACATTTATTTATTTTGTTATTTTTGATAATGAATAAAAATATACAAACTGGTGGATTATTGTTTAATTTTTCCCTTTTCAGGCATTATATTGTACATTTTTGTCATTTCATTCAATTTAACTTGACTATTTGATTGTTAATATAATATTAATCAAATGTTGAGTTACTTATTTTAATGAAATGTTGAAAAATTGACCATAAATGACATTTTGCAATGAAGGTAAAATTGGGGTCAGATGCCTATCTGTATGTAGGTTATCTGTGGATACATTCACCCTCATTTTATATTCATTTTAGACATTTATACTCTGGCAATAATTATGAAAGAAGAGACTCAAGTAGAAAAGGTACAAAGTGATTAATCTCGATATCTAGCCTCATTTTCAAGATATATCTGTTTTTTAACATTGCATTGCATGCAATTTAGTTCAACATAGCGCCAGTATTTAGAAAAAGAATAGGACACAGAGCAACTGTAGATAGAGGACATCAAAATAAAACAAATGATCACAACAAGCCTTAATAAAGTGTGATTGCTTACCTAGGTACAGGGGCTTGTAAAATAAAACACACACACATAAAATATCCTGAATGTCAATGAGATGTTATCAAGGCAGGTTTTGCTCATTTGTAATATTTTGACATACTCTATCTACAGTTGCTATGTGTCCCATCACTCTTCTAAATACTGTCACTGTCGAACTAAATTACCAAGCAATACAATATTAAAATACGAATATCTCGAAATTGAGGATATATAGCAAGATAAGTCAAGTATATCTTTTCTATTTAGAAGAGCCTCTTTTTTCATAATTTATTTCCAGAGTCCAAATGTTGAAAATAAAAAAATAGGGTTAATGCGTCCATGCGTCTTTAACTACTGCCCTCCAAGAGCAACCTGAAAATTACTTAAACATTCAGATTTGACGTCCTAAAAAACGTAAGGATGCAAATTTTTGCTGCGATACGTTCAGCGGCCGCTGTCAAGTTATTATGAATTTTCATAAATAAATTTTAAAAACCCTGTATTTTGGTAAGGAGTGACATTTTAATAAGGTGTTTAGTTCAATCGTTACATTTTAGCCCCAGGATAATCCAATAGCAATTGTGCTACTTCGTTTGAAAACACCCTGTATAAAATTCCACACTTAAATAAAGCATTCATTTAATCAATTTTTAAAATTTATTTGATATTTACTTGAAAAATCTATGTCTTTTTATAGTAGTTACAAGTGATAAAACTATACAACTAACAACTTAGAAACTGTCTGAATTTCGTTGTTGCATGTATTTCACTTTTCTAAGCAGCGAGTCGGCCGTTCTGTTTTTCAGAACGTCATATTTTGAAATTAATTCTTCCATTTCTAGAAGAGATGGCTCAGATCCTTCTAGTGAAATATTTCTCATACTACTTTCTAAAATTTCTCTTTCAGGTGTGGAATAACGCAGACGTTTATCTAAAAATGAATGGACAAAAATGTAAAATCACGAGTTTAACGTCGTTTTCGATTGACCACTGTGGATCTTTCTGAGAGCACCCTCAGAATGTTCGACTGACCTGTGCTCGCCTTTAGAGGAAAAATTCATTTTTGATGGCCTATTGAATTTGAATGAGAGCCAAACTGCTCTGGGAGAGATCTGGAGCAGTCAATCGAAAACAATAATTTATAAACTTATTCTACTAAATCTACTAAAAAGTAAAAGAAAAAATATATATTGTAGAGTAAGTGACCTTAAAATGAAATCCTTAATTATCACATAGAAAAGGGAGGGCGACTGCAGTTAAACATTTCTTCATATTTTAAAGGAATTCTCAGTTTTTTGTACCAATATTTTGACTTCACACATATATATAGTAAAACTTTATTGATTCAGAAGCTTTTCTTAAAGATGTCATGGTTCCTTTCTCTGTCTGCATTTGCATATAATTTTCTCTTACTTCTCTAAGCAAATTTATAAGACACTCTATACATTATGTATTATGACTGTATCATAACAATTTACAATTTTGCATATCGAGGATTTAGGGCTATAGAGACGTACCTAACTATAAATTTTGCATTTTAGAATTGCATCAAAGCATGTCTTAAGTATAAATATATGCCATGAATTTGGTGATAAAAGAATGGATATGCTAGTTTCAATGCGAAACACATTCTAATAACCTCATTGACAAAAATACATATCTGTTTAATGCAACAATATGAAAGAATGCTCAAGTCACTCTGCTAATTTCAATGTTCCTTTATATAAATTAGTTCATTTCTCTAGTATTCATAAAAAGTTAATAAAGCCGACAATGGCTCAAATTCAATTCTTAAACACATTTTTAGTACTTAGGTATTTCATTATCGCTCTAAACCTTCAATACGATACGGCCATAATATATAAATTCAATAAAAAGCCAGATAATTTGAATGGCAAAACACTTTTTCAAATTGGAAGTTTTTAAGTACAAAAATTTTGCAAAAAAAATATCATTACTGAAATCTAGACTGTTACTGTATAGACGTGCTGTATAAATTGCATTAAATGTTTTACTGATTTTTTTAAAAAAGTACTTTTAAAATCACTCTCTTGTTTTTCGATTTTCATATTTTCTCCTTCTATCCATTGCTTAATCATTGGGACAGATCTGTGTATCATCAATTTTTGGTTCACTTCTTTGAATTTTCTAATTTTCTCATTTTGAATTGTTTTATTACCCATTATTTCCATTCCAAAAAAATTTCTTGTAGTTCGTTTCTCTAAAGATGTCCATAGTCTTCTTTTTCTGAATTTTCCTAATGAAAAGACAAGAGTACTAGACAACTTCATATATGATATAATTGTAGCAAAATAAGTAAACCAATCAAACTTTGACATGTTTACGTTAACTCAAGACTTTTAGTTAATTACAGTTACCTGTGAAAAATTGTCATATTTTAGTAAAGCGTGTTATCAACAGATGTCAAACGTAATAGTTTAATACTATTATAACGCCTTACAAAGTCTTTGAAATAGTAATTATCCGTCAAGGTAGAAAAGTGAGGTATTATTTTCGAGGTCTTTAATGGATCCGAGACATTAATACATTTTTCTACCGTGGCTCATAAAGCACTTTTTTCACTACTTCACTACCGGCATTTTATTTTTTTAAATATTAGTTTTTAAAACTAATAAAAATAGAATATGAATTTCTAAATTTTCACTAGTAATACCACTAGAGGTCAAATTATTCCCGGAAATTTTTTCGAGCTCATGAATATTTTGAAAATTATCCAGAGTCAAAGACGAGGGATAATTTTCTAAAAATATTCAAGAACGAGAAAAAATTTCAGGGTTTAATTTGACCTCGTGTGGTATTCGGTAAGAAAATTTCACATCAAATTGTGTGTGAAATAATTAAAATTTATTTTTCGATTTCCAACAACGTCACAAACTGATTTTAGTAGCTCAAAAGTGCCATTTTCTTATTTTATAGTTACTTGGGCTTACTACAAGTGGTAGAAAATCATTCAATCATCATCATCAATCGTTTTTCGGAACGCTGCATGAACAGATTTACAGCGCGTTACAGTTTTGGTAGCATTTTAGACCTTTAAATTGTTGATTTCTACTCGTTGTAGTTGCACGAAAATACCATCTCAAGACTCAATTCTTCAATTTTACATAAGTTTTGAGTAACTACAAGTGGTAGAAAATTGCTTTTTTGCAAATAAAAACTAGGATCATTATCAACCTCAAAAAAATTTCCAGTATAATTCGCTGTTGGGTACCCACGAGGAAAAAATTTCCGCTAAAATTGCCTCAACAAAAGGCAATAAAGTTAGGTTTAGAGGCTAGTAGTGAAAGAAATCCTTTTGAAAGAACAGACCGTTCACTAATAAGCAACAACTACTTCTCGGGCTATATGCCCCGACAGACATTGAATTACACTTCTAAGTTAAATGGGGTAGGTATATTTGCAAGAAAGAACCAACCATTCTGGTTTTTACTTATAAGGGACAAAATCACTTGTAAACCGGTTTCGGCGTATTTGCGCCTCATCAGTACAAGGTAGATGCTATCCGTTCAGACGTAATCCTGGACCGGAGACAACGTTGAAACCACACCAATACATTAACCTCAGTAAAGAAAATGCTAAGAATGCGAAACCGGTCTACAAGTGATTTTGTCCCTTTTAATTACAAACCAGAATGGTTCGTTATATCTTACAGATATACCAACCCCGTTTAACTTAGAAGTGTAATTCAATGTCTGTCGGGGCATATAGCCCGAGAAGTACTTGTTGCTTCTTAGTGAACGGTCTGTTCTTTAAAAAGTATTTTTCAAAAACTTTGTAAGGCGTTATAATTGTATTAAACTATTATCTTTGACATAAACTCAATACTTACCAAGACAATGTTCTGCTTCTTCCAAACTTGGCTCATCGCCTGTAGAACTGCCATCACTCATTACATCGTAGTTTTCAGAAAATTTTTTTAGTTTTTCTTGATATCTGACCTGATTATGTTTTTTCAATTGCATATTTTTTGGTTGATATTTTTTTTGAACATAATAGATTTCACTATCATAACTGGTATCAGAAGTACATTCCGATTTTCTTGTTATATCTCTATCTATATCTTTATCTTCTATTTTTTTTTCGGTTTTCCTTGATTTCTGATCTGATTTCGTTTTTTCAAATGCATTTTTTTTGGGCACTTTTTTCTTGAAGCATTATCAATTTCACTATCAGAAATGGTCTCAGAAGTACATTCCGATTTTCTTGTTATATCTCTATCTATATCTTTATCTTCTATTTTTTCACATTTTGTTTTTCTTCTTTTTACTGTACCTCCTAAATGTTTAGAAACTGTAGTTATATCTACTAATGCAGCACTCTGGTCATAAATTTTTTTTATGTATATTAAAATCATGTGACATGTAACTTGAAACTCTCCTTTCTTCTTCTTGTGAAGTTCCTTTTTTTGCAATCTCGGTGGCAAAATGTTTTCGCAATTTTGTAAAAGTAAAATTTTCATGATGTATGGCCAAGACTTCACAGAATTGTTTGTGACACCTGTAGGCATCAAATGTAATATTTTTGTCTACATTTGATGGCTTAGCAAAAAGATATATATTGGATGAATGAACTCCTGCTTCTTGTCTGTATCTCAAAATAAGTTTTATTCCAGGAAGAATTTTAATCTTATCTATTAGAAGAGCCGTGGAGTTGCCCAATTTTCCCCTAAATCCCATTCTTTCATATTTGTCAGCTTGTATTTTTTCTGTTTGGTCAAGATGCATTAGATCTCTGGTACTTACACATTCACGGTTATAAAAATCTTCTATTTCAATTCTTTGAGTCTCGCCGGGACGTTTTCTATTAAATACTGCCGAATATACCATTATATATTGATTTAATTTCATCCAAGCTGTATCTGAAAATTTAATTTGTAATTGCTTTCGAAGAGAAGAAATGTTTTTGTATAGATATTCCAAGTATTTCCCAATCTCTTCGTTTTCTGGTAATTCATTTCGTTTTCGTTTAAATCTCCGAAGTTTATTTTCACTATTTTTACAGACACGATTAATGTAAGGTGCCAGCTCCTGCTTCACTCTACGTGAAAACCCTTTTGCTCTCTTCATAAGATTATCATCTTCATTCTTGTCGCTTTCAGATTTGACTACCTGAATTATTTTCTTTATTTCAGTGAGAAGAGTACGAGCAATTGTTGGATGCTTATATGTGTTTGTAGAAAAATCCATATCTCCAATGTCATCTATGGCTTTACGGACAGTTTCTATATTTCGTGAATTAATTAATTCCTAGCAACTTGCAATATCGGGATCATGCCATTTTACCCTCAACATAAATCTCCCTAATAGCCGCAACTGTGCCCTTATGTGGTTTTTCAAGTGATGCTCAGTATATTTTATGCATAAGTAGTTGCCATATACTACTAATATTTCATCGAAGAATATTTGGTTTATAACCTCATCATGGAACATGTCCGGGGTTATTATATTTTTCAGAGTGTCTGAAGCTTTTTCATGAATATGAAAAGTTAATTTTCTGGAAGCTGCTTGTAATTGTCTGTTTCCTGGATTTGGAGAACAGTTTTGTTTATGGTGGCGAATATTTTTTTTGCTGAAGTATCCTAAACAGGAGGGACAAGGCACATATACAGCTTTGGAATTCTTTGACATTCTTGCAACAATATTTTTATCAATATTAAAAGCATTCAATTTGTTATGCTTGAAATCACCTCTTCGTCTCAATCTATCAATTTTCTGTCTTCTTAAAAGATTCGTTGAATGTAAACTCATAATTGCCCTTACTTCAGGCTCCTCTTTATGTACATTTTTCCAATGTCTAACTAATTGAAATATTATTTTCTTACAAAATAAACAACAATGTCTTTTATGGGTACTTGTCTTGCATTCATTTGACTGATCGACTAAAAAGAAAGAAAATACAAACAGAATAACCAAATTATGTTACTTTGTACATGACGTGTTTTTCAATTTAAAAATGTTTAGTTTAGTTACTTCAAAAATTATAAAAAAGTTCAATAAAAGATTTTGTGTAAGTAGTTATAAATATTTCCAGTTGTGACTACAAATCAATTTAAAATGTTTTTTTCCACAAAATTTGAAATTTTTATCAAGAAACTTGTCCTGTCTTTTCGAATTAGCAAGTCGTTATTTATTTCACCACTAGCTCTTTGAATACAATATGATAGATTGTTCTCTATTATACACCGGAGTTGCAAGAGCTCTTTCCTTCAACAAATTCCAAAAATAAAATTTAGTGGATTGACGTCGGATCATCGAGGAAAAAGTATATGCAGCTCCGGTGTACAATAAAGAAAATCTATTACATATATTGTACTCAAAGGGCACGTTAATTCGAAAAATGGGTCATTAATAAATCAATGTTATTGTTGCATTGATGAAAATGGATTTCACTTTGAACATTCATGAAGTTTTATAAAAACTATCGTTTTAATTAGGATTGGATTAGGAAGTCAAAATATTTGAAAAACAAAGATTCTTAGCAAATAATATCGATAGTATTTTTTTCAGTAAATAGAATAATTTTTGAATATTTGGACTAAAAAAATACCTTTCACCATTGGCTTATAAGATTAGGGGTTCATAAGGGAACAAAACCCCATACCTACGCTATTGGTTTTCACCAAAAAATGTTATTCCCCTCAAATATTTAGTTGGAAACGGAGAGCCATAGAGAAAAATATTATAGGAAAGACCGCTATTATTTTTTCATGTTCTACTTTTTCCTAAAGTTAAGAACAAAAAAACGAAAATTGTGAATGTTAATGTCCGGTAAATACCTCCTAATCTCTGGAGAGGTTAAAATAAGTCCTATAATGTTTTTTCCTAATGTGCTTCGTAACGGAGTTATGGGGAGCCCTGATGCTAAATCAACCTTTTACTATTATCAGGTGTCTAGAAATGGGCTGGCCCTATCTCATACTGACCTCAAAATATTCACATAAGTGATTTTATCAAACTGAAAATATTATTTTTAAATAGGTTTTTCTTTAAAATAAAGTAGACTTCATTTTAAAATTATTCCTGATGATGCCAGCCCACATATTCACCATAAACCTTTAATAGTGGCTCTTCTTGAACATCTTGCAAAGTAACATTTACCTATTTTCATTGATCAATGTTTTATGTTGTAAAAGTTATTTTTCAAATGTCTATTTTTATTTCCAGTTCCTGTTAAAGTATAACCAGCCCGTTCAAAGGTTTTTGGACTTGATGAAGTTAAAGGAACTAAAAGCATGAAATACCTAATTTGTGAAAAAATAAATTTTAACCTTGCACTTTTTTTAGATTATCTAAAAATAATATTTTCAGTTTGTTAAAATCACGTCTGTCAACATATTGGAAAAAAACACAAAATATACTTAGTGTTACAAATTATTAGGACAAACCGTAATACTATTTGACCTCCCCTGTATACTCCCAAGAGATTAGGAGGTATTTATTGGACATCCTATATAATTTTTTTTTAAATAGTAATGACAATAATTGACTTACCATGAATCTCAGAGTCTGAATGTAATACAGTTTCTGATGAATGTTCATGAAGATTATTTCTATTTTCCGCTATATCCAAAGCCAAATTTGCTAAAAATATACTTAGTGTTACAAATTATTAGGTCAAACCATTATACTATTTGACCTCCCCTGTATACTCCCAAGAGATTAGGTGGTATTTACTGGACATCCTATATAATTTTTTTTAAATAGCAATGACAATAATTGACTTACCATGAATCTCAGAGACTGAATATAATACAGTTTCTGCTGATTGTTCATGAAGATTATTTCTATTTTCCGCTATATCCAAAGTCAAATTTGCTAAAAATATATTTAGTGTTACAAATTATTAGGTCAAACCGTTATACTATTTGGCCTCCCCTGTATACTCCCAAGAGATTAGGAGGTATTTATTGGACATCCTATAAAATTTTTCTTTAAATAGCAATGACAATAATTGACTTACCATGAATCTCGGAGTCTGAATGTAATACAGTTTCTGCTGAATGTTCATGAAGATTATTTCTATTTTCCGCTATATCCAAAGCCAAATTTGCTAAAAATATACTTAGTGTTACAAATTATTAGGTCAAACCGTAATACTATTTGACCTCCCCTATATACTCCCAAGAGATTGGGTGGTATTTACTAGACATCTTATATAATTTTTTTTTAAATAGCAATGACAATAATTGACTTACCATGAATATCAGAGTCTGAATGTAATACAGTTTCTGCTGAATGTTCATGTAGATTATTTCTATTTTCCGCTATATCTAAAGCCAAATTTTCTAAAAATATACTTAGTGTTACAAATTATTAGGTCAAACCAGTACCCACATATTCTTGGAACTAAAATAATGGAAATTTTCTCCTGCCATTTTTTTCTTAATACAGGGTGCCAATATAAAAATGATTTTTATTTATCTCCAATGATTTTATAGATATGTATGTGAAATTTTGCATATTTTTTATCTAAATTGGCATATTTTCTGTACAACTTTAATTAAAACATCAAAGCACCAATAGAGGAAAAGGTGGGTGCATAGTACCCATGAACTTCCCAATACCTTTTTGAGAATGCCTATGGCTCCAAAACATTGTTTTTTTCTATCCTTACAAGATTTTGATTTGGTGCTTGGCTTACGGGTATTGCAACTTTTCTGAATACATTTTCAAATTCAAATTTAAAGACCACCTAATTCCCCCGACATCAGACTTTAGTTTCTAGAGTTTCATGCATGATTTCGTTTACATGGTTCCAACAACAACAGTTAAGAGAAAATTGTACAAGGTGAACATTTATGCTGAAAGCGTATTTTACAAAATATTCCATACTTTCTCCTTGAAAGAACCTGAGTATATAAGGTGATTCTAAAAGTAGGTAGTATCATAAATTTGACTGTTTCATTAACCCCCAAAATGAGATGAATAGTTCATATAAACATACTTAAAAACCTCTATTTTTAGTAATTTCAATCGGTTACCTTAGCTTTTGTCTTATAGAAAATTCTGAAAATTTCAGACCCCTAATTAAGTATATTAAAAACACACTTACGATTATTTTCAACTGGATTTGTTACATTTTCTGCAATATTATCCTGTTTCTCTGTGGCATCCAATTCATTTCCTGAGAAAAAATTAATTTTTATTTTCTGATGTAAAATAAAACAGATATCTGGCGTCTTAAACGATTCAGCTATATAGTGTAATGTTAATGTATACATTCAAATATACCGTGCAGGCGATCCAGCATAAAATTTTACGCCTGATCTTGAAAATGTTTGCTTCAATTAAGCAGCATGCCAGCAGCTGGAGGTGCTTTATCGTCTTAGACCTCAGGATTATGTTCCAAGAAAACGACTATGATTTTCATTCGTTCATTAGGTATGACGAACAAGATTACCTACTAAACTTCATATCATAAATCATCATAGAGTATATAATTACTTACCTTTCTTTTTCATTTCTCGCATTAACTCATTCAAAGTTAATCTATTATTGTTGGTAGCGATTATATTTGCTTCGTAAAAACCCATACGTTTATAAGGAGCCCATACTAGTCTTCCTTCAATTGGAGTAATACTCTTCGAAGCCGTTACATAGAAAATGTCGTCTTCAACGAACTTGACCAGTGAAAACATTGTGCTATAATATACAAAATTCTCATCAATTTGTTAGTTCGGCCCGTATATTTGTAATCTTACAATGGCATTAAATAATACATACCTGTTTTTTCAATAAAACACCTAATAATAATAAGAGTGCAGTCTCCACCCTTAACAGACGACGGATATAACATAGAATAGAAAAATGATCAGGGCGCGTATTCTTGAAAGAACGAGAAAGGAGGGCTCCCTCATTTGAACTCCCCAATAAAAAAACGTTATATTCTTGAAAAATGAAAAGTGCCGGAGAGCAGCGATGAGGGAGCAGAATTGGGGAACAGCGTTGCCAGTTGCCTTAACCAATGAACTTGCAGAAATTTTGACAGACAAGGTAACGGAATTAATAATTTAGTTCGTCCATAACCTCACTATTTTGTCTTGGTTGATATAATTTAAAAAATATAATATGGATGTTAAAAGTAAACAGTTGAGTCCTAAACAAAAAGAATCTTTAGTAGATTTTGTTTACGCGCGACCCGAAATGTACAAAGGCAAATTAACCGCCACTTATACAAAGGCAATAAGCATACTAATGTGGAAAGAAGTGACCTGCCTTTTGAATGCTATGCCTGAAGGAGCAACTAAGGACTGGAAACAGTGGAGAAAGGTAAGGTTTCTACATCTACTCATTGTTTTGAAATTTTTGTTTTCCTCTTATTTGTAAGCTCTTTTTTTAGACATGGACGGATATTAAAAAAAATGTTAAATGCAGAATGAGCAGAGAGAAAAAACACAGTCAAGGAACAGGAGGGGGTCCTCCTATGTCCCCTCCAAATGACACAGAGAAAACAATTGAAGAAAAAATGTTTGAAATTATAACTCCAGTTGCCATCCAGGGAAATGAAGAGGTAACTGAATCAGAATGTATATTTGAGTTTGAAGACCTCAAAAGTACCAATGAAATAGAGGTGAGAAGTGATAAAATAATGCTAAGATATTTGAAAAGCCTCTGTAACAAAACAAGTAAAAACATAGCCTTTAGTCATCTTGTATTCATTCATTTATGACCTTTTAAAATAAAATATATGTCTTTTTTAGTGAAAGGGTCAATTTGTTTTGGCAAATCAGAGTTAATATATTTTCCATTTGGATTTACTTTAAAACATTTTATACAATCTTGCACTACTTTGCAAACTAAGAATATTGCTGAACTTATTCTCTTATTGCCATTAGAGTATTCATGATTGCTATTTTCTTTTTCTGGTACGTTTTAGGAAGTTGAATATCCTGTGCAAGATTGGAATGTAGTCCATATGCAAAATGAGGAAATGGAAGGTATAGAAGTAGGAATCGACCACACATATTATACCGTGCCTTCACCTAAAACAACTCCATCTGGCAAAGCCAAAAAGGAGGCTATTAAAGAGAATAGGGCACCTAGAAAAAGGTATACAAAAACCACAAGGTTGATGGATTCCATAAGGAATAACAAGCAGTTCCTTGAAATCAGCCAAAAAGGCATACTTTCTACAGATAGTTACAGAGAAAAAAAACTACAATTAATTACAACACAAAATAATATGAAGAAAGACTATTACAAAACAAAATTGGAAGGTAAACAAAAATATTATAAAAAAAAATTGAAATTCTTGATGAAGTTTCAAATTCATTAAATAGAATTGCAGCTGTATGCGAGACTGTGAAACAGTCCGTTCCCGAGAAAGCATTGGGTTTAGTGTAGTAGTTGTATATATTTATTATTGTTATTCTTATGTTACTAGAAAATTAGTTGTTTTGTTTGTTATTTATTAAGCTTAGTTTAGATAACATCTAGGCTCTCTAATCCTTTATGTAACTCCATTCCCAAGAAAACATTATGTTTAGTATAGAGTATAGTAGGTGTATATATATTTATTTTGTTGTATGTTACTGGAAAATTAGTTGTTTTGTTAGTTATTTATTTATTCATGATTATTTTTATTAAGCTTACTTTAAAATAACTTTATGCTCCATAAGCCTTTTCGTTACTGTTGGTGAATAAAATATTTGCAATACTTATTTAAAAATGTTTTAATATCCTCACAAAATGAAATCTTAACCTAATTAATAATTAAAATGATTAGCAATAATGTTTTGCTGCAAATTCCTTCCAGCAACCAAATCGGGATTAATTAGTTGCGGCATGTTATCAATAAAATTTTGATTATTATACATGCCATACTCAGGCTCTTCTAAATGAGGTTCATCTGGTTCTGGAATATTTCGCTCCAAACACAGATTATGGAGAACACAGCAAGCATTTACAATTTTTCCAGCTGTAGTTGGGTGGTAATGTAGAGTGCGATATCTCAACAAACACCTAAATCGGTTTTTCAGAACACCATTACATCGCTCAATAATGGATCTTATGGAACATAATCTTTCATTATAAAGCTGTTGCCCATCATTTTGAGGATTCACAATTGGGGTTAATAACCAAGGACGAGTAGGATAGCCTAAAATAATATAACAGAAATCTTTTAGCGAATCATTTACAAAAAAGTTAAAAAAAACAAGAAAATTTCATTTCTTTCTACATCTATAATCCTTACCTGAATCACCCAATAAGAAAAAAATATTGGCTGGATTCCTCCTGTATACTTGTTCCAATAAATTGGATACTGCAGATTCTCTCCAAATGTGTGCATCATGAGTGGACCCTGGGAACTTAGAGTTTACATTTAATATTTTCATATTATTATCGCAAATCTGAAAAAAATGTATGTATGAAGTGTTATCTTTGCATAGGTTTTTTTTTTAAATTGACTTACTAGTTGTACATTAAGTGAATGATAATTCTTTCTGTTCACATAAACATGCTCAGGAAAATTCTCATCATTAACCAGAGGAGCCACAATGCTTACGTGGGTACAGTCAATGCATCCTATTATTCCAGGAAACTGGTGATTTTCATAAAACCTAAAAAAATTATCCACTCAGTGCTACTAGAGCCATACAAAAAATAAAATTATACAGACTAAACATTTTAATAATTTTTCTTTCTGTTAATATCAACTTACCTGGTGCGAAGAGTTTCCAACTCTACAGTATTTTGAGGAAATCTTATCAAATTATTGAAAATTTCGGGTTGGTTCAATGCATTTGTCACTTCATTAATAGCTCTACTGGTTGAAGGTTGGCTAATGGCTACAAAACTGTTGGAGCCAGTAATTTCCTGGTAGCTGCCTGAAGCATAAAATCTCAGGGCAGCAAGTACCTAAAAACCATGCAAATTATTTTTGAGAAATAGGTATCAGTACCTACTTATATACATAAGCATGCCTTGACTAACTATTATATATTTGCTTACCTTGGTTTGTATGGATAGAGCAGAGGTTCTTGTGGGTTGTGGTAGAAAAGGGGTGACCATGTCAATTATGTTATGACAGAGGTCTTTATGGACTCTAAATAACTGCACAAATTTTCTCTCTGATAGCTGGAACGGATTTGTCTGGGGCAAAACATCCCTACCAATACCCACTTCTTCTAACGCCTCCTCAACATTCTCGTTAATTATATGATTCCACAGCATTAAATTGAAATCTTCCACATTCATTTTAGTATACAAATTAAAATATCTTCCAAATTTTGAACCACAGTAAATCAAAACAATTAGAGGTTAGGTCAATACTCCCTTTTGCAATTCTCTCATTAGCTAGTAGGGGAACTTCGAGTTCTCTTGGGAGGTGCTCCCTCCCTCAAATTTATTTCAAGAATACCTGTTCTATCTTTTTAAGAGAACCACGCCTACTTCTCTCGCAAAGTTCTACTCCCTGAAATTCAAGAATAGGCACCCAGGAAGGAACACGAGAACGAGGGTTTCCCGCGATTTTTATGGATCACCGGAAATTTAGAATGATCGTTTTTGATTAGTAAAATGCTGATTTAGGTTTGTTTTTTTATGTTTTTATAGCAAAATCGCAAATTTGATGTACATCACTAACCCGATACAATTTATATAATGTAATAATGGTAATAATAATAAATTGATGGTTTTACATACCTCATATTAGGGATATTCGATTTACATCGATGCATCGAAAACATCGATGTTTACAATGCGATAAATCGAATCGATCCGATGTTTTGAAAAGCCATCGATATACTCGATGTTTTTTCATAAAACATCGAATCGATGATAACCAGTTAATTTCGCAAAAACTCAAGTTTGACCACTAAAATTTTACCTAAATTTGACGGTTGGTGAGAGGTTAAAAAGTTAAAACAGAAAATATGACACGAAACGACAAAGTCAGAGATAAAACACGAAAACAGATACTTCGTCTTCTTTTTTCCTCCTTTGTTCATATCAAAACATGTTTCGATTGTGTTCGATAGTCATAAACATCGATAACTATCGATAGCGCTATCGATAGTTCTCGACCTCTGCTGTTTTGGAACACTCCGTTTGCTCCAGCGTGATTTCTGATAATCGGAGAATGTAATTGGCTAACGAGAGTGAATTCTTTTTCATTCTTCACTGGTGAGAAGAATGTATATCATTATTTAGCTAAATATGTAAAAATAATTTGTGCATTATTATATAGTCGTGGAGAATAGTATATTGTGCAACAAGGGGGGAAAGTTCAGAAAAAAAAACTACTTTTTCCTACGATCACTACCCAAAGTAGGCTTTTGCCCACTCAAATCTAACCGCAAAGTTGATGTTTTCCGCGAGCTGTCATAATTTGACATTATTGGCGCTCTTAAGCAGAAAGTAACTTTGGCGCACGCCTAATTTTATTTATAGATAAAAGAGAGCTAGTAATTATTTTAATAATAACTGTAGAATAAATAAATATTTTAGTTGGTTTTCTAATATGTTAAAGCATCCAACAGTATTTTCCGTAATAATTTAATGAGAAATAGGGAAATCTAAAAAATATCTGACATTAATGTAATAAGTGTTGCTTACGTACATGGGTACACGAAACTGCAATCTGGAAACTGCTAAGTACAAACAATGGCAATAGGTAGGCAACACAACATACTTGCAAATAACTTACGGATTATAAGAATCAAGTATGTCTACGTCAAAGAAAGAACCTATAGTGCATTGTCACTGAAATATTTTTTGAGATAGTTCTGTGCTGTGTAATTGTATTAATATTTTACTATAAGTCAGTAAGTACTTAAAAAAACAAGAAAAATGGATACAAGTGATTTTTCAAATACATCGCCAGATATTGTATTAATATTCATACAACCATAAAATCATAAAGTCTATTGTCATAAGTAGGCAACACAACATACACAATTAATCTTTTGTCTTCAAATAGTAGGCTTAATATGTCAAATAAACTTCCAATATTGTAATGAAAGTAACGTTTTTAATAAAAAATTAATTTTATTTTGGTGTGATCGTAGAAAAAATCTTGTGTGTATTTCGAGCAGAAAGTCCTTTGGTAGTCTCGACAGATTGCCGCGCTCCGCTGACGCGTCGCGCGGCAACTTTCTGTCTCGACTGCCAAAGTACTACTTTCTGCTCTTGATACACAAATAGCTATATCTCACCCTAATGTCTCTTTTTTAAACTGTTTAACAAATACATATTTTATATAGGTACGAAAATCGATTAAAAAAACGTCTTTATTAATGATTGTAGTTAGGTGATTGAAATAAAATCAACTTTTATTAATTCAACATCCGTCAATATATATAAACAAGGAAATAATCCCACTTTTGGGGTTGGTTGGCGCCAATAAGTAGGCTGTGTGACAGTGACAGTACTGACAGTGTTAGGCGTTTGACGTTAAGATTCTTTCTCTTAATCTTCTTAATTTAACGCATTCAGCTGCTCGTGCAATGGTACAGCATCAAATTGATCGCATTTTTACTCCATATCAGCTTTCAAAATATGTTCTTTACCTAACATCTTAACTATCGATAGTACCGAAAACTATCGATTTTTTTCGAGTGAAAAATATCGATAGACCTTTAAAATAATGGCATCTCAAGGAAGAAATTAGATAATTGATTTTGATTTATGAAAGAAATAAGAAGTTGTTTTAACAAAAAGCGCAGTATCTGATTATCATCAGAATCGCTATACCTTGTTTTTAAACTAAGAGACAACGTGGTAAATGATTTTAGGTTATGTAAATGTAGAGTTTGTTTATTTGCATTAGCTTACCTTTTATGCTTGGTTTTAGCCAATGACGTATTAAGTTTTAGCAAATTTCAAGGAAAAAATAAGTATTTCGCGTAGCTGGTGCTATTTTTGGTTAAAGGTAAGTTTCTTTAGTATCATTATATAATTGCAAAATAGGAATGAAAACAATAAAAAATATTTCACACATTTTTACTATGTCTATAATTGAACAAAAAATATGTACCCATAAATTACTGATTGTTTATGTTGTTACAGACAATGCCCCGAAAAACGTGATGAGTGAAAATGAAATTCACAGAGAATTAAGAAGGGGTTAATGTATCACTGTGCAGTAGTAATTCAGACCATTCTGAGCACATCAAAGAGTTACAAGTACTGATTGAAAGTAAATCCAATGAAGAAGGTACTTCTATTAAATAATACCAATTATACCAAGAAAGATAAATTCAAGATAGTGATTGTGAAACGAGTTGATGTGAAATATACAAATTGTGATTAGCTCAGTTTTCATCATGTCCTATAAATGGCTATCAGCAGTTATAAAATAAACTATAAAGTGGGCTATTTCAAACTCGAAGAATATGTTCTTTTTGTGCTATAAGTGGAATGCAGAAAAGGACCAAAACAATTTGCAGAGAGTGTGGTGTCCTATCATATGAGCACCGTTTTGCTATATATCATAATTAAAAATGTATATATTCCGTAAAATAAATGAATGATATAAAAATTATAAATAGAGAGAGTTTTATTAGCAAGATTCATAAAATCAATATATGCAAGTGCAATAAAAACATTTAAAAATTATAAACATAATATAAAAATAAAAAGCAAAAGTAGATTTTCTTGTCCTTCCTACAGGTCGACCTGAAGACATTCTTCAACTGTGAAATAATCTAAATTTAGAGCTTAATCTCAAACAGTTTTATTGAACTTCTCTATATATTCTTCTATTTTGATATTAACTGGTAATTTGTTGAAACGTCTAATAAAAGCATAATCTGTTGATTTTTCTGTACCTGACAGTCTATGTGATGGCAGATTATAATTTATAATTGTTGTTATGTTTATCAGCATAATGCTGTATATTATGTTCTTTGAAAGATGAACATCAAAATTCATACAAGTACATTATATTACAACCATGGAATGACACAATATATATGTACCACCCCCTCACCACTTACGCAAATATTTGGAATTCGTTTCAGATAATCATGCACAAGCTTTTTTCTTGGAAGTCCATAAAAAATAGGAGAAAAATTTTTGTTAATAAAAAATTGGTATAGGTTATGGGTATTGGTTAAAAAAATTACAAACTACTACAAACTGGAAGTATTCATATTCAAAACAGTGAACAAAAACATTTGTTTTTAGAAGTAAAATATATTTAATGAAGATACACATGTTCAATAAATAAAATATGAAACATTTAAAATAATACATTTAAGAAGATAACTTGCTAAATTAAATAAAATTGTTGAAGTAGTCATAGATCTCAAGATGGGTCCTGAGTTTTACGGGATCCATTTTTTTTTTCAATAAAAGTAAGATTAAAATTTTAAATTTGTAAGCCAGTGTGTGGGGAAGGGTATTTGATTGAGAAGTATATTTATTTTGCAAAAAGTCTTAACAATGTTTTTGTGATGTAAGGGATTTTAAAAATTTTCAATCCTACGTTTAATATAATTGTTGATTAATTTCACTGCACCTATGTGTGTAATCACTTATAAATTATTTGATTTGTACAAATTGAGTCAGTTACTCCACCTCAGCTCTTTGCTTATAGTTGAAATCTGTCACTTAAAAGTTTATTTTTAATTAGAACTTAAAATCAGTTAAGTTCTCACATCAATTAATTTGTGTTATGGTAAGTAGATATATGATTTTTTCTTGACAAAATACAAATTATATTGAATTCTTGTATTAGATAGGTATATGGATGTGATATCCCATATAAAAAACATGTTTCTCTTACATTAATAGCCTGGGCTGGAGATTTGTAATCCTGTGATATCACATTATTTATTGTTTTTGTTTAAACTACTAGGTACTGTCAAACAAAAATCCCTTATTGTTACAAAAAAAGACAACTAAATATATTTACTTGTACATTAATAAATACTTACAGAAATTGATAAATTCTCTTTATATATATAAAATACAGCCCATTTAGTTTTTTTACATATAACCAAAATTTTAAAAATATTATCTCTGAAACTCTCTAGGGATTGTGTAGGTAGTTGCTTTGCTTTCATGATAATTCTGATCTATTAGAAACTTCCTGATCTTCCAATAATTCCTGTTGCTAAATGTATAGATCTGTTTTACTTGATAGGTACCTACTGCTATTCATTTTTAGAGGAATTGAGTTTGGCATTTGCTGTTAATCAGTGATAAGGAAATACATTGATGGTCGATCTTTAGCGAAGCTTCATGTTATTATATGATCCTCTTCCTCTTTAAATTGAGTGTGACAAACATAATCATTTGCTTTCAATGTATAGAGGGCTCCATTATTTCAATATGTTAAGGTTAACGTGTTCATTTATTAGAAGTAAAATATAGTTACTTTAATACCCAAACAGCACAAGGACGTCCTTTGAAACTCCTAAGGATATGTTCATCGGGATATACGAGATATCCTGAGGATATTCCTTTGTAATCCCCGTACATCCTAAGGATGTCCCGGGGAATTGGAACTGAGCGCCTCAATAGAGCCTATAAATATCCTCAGGATATTTTATTTCAACATCCTAAGGATATTTGCAGGCTGTTTATAGGAATCCTCAAAATCCTCAAAACGTCCATAATACATCCTCAATTAGTCCAGGATACATCATTACGGAGCTTTATATGCTATTTCTAGGATTAATTTGGGTCATATGCATATTGTTTCCAGGACTGTTTCAGAATTTAAAAAAATTACATATATGAATAAAAAAAATTTATTTAGTATGGCTGTATATATAAATATATATATATATATATATATATATATATATATATATATATATATATACATATATATATATATTATATTACTACTTCAAAGGCCACTTCACCCTCGTCCTCGTCATCCGCTTCTCGGTTGTCTTGCAGAATACTCGTAGATTTTGCTTTGGTATCCATGCTAAAAGGATTTTCGTTAGATTAATAAAATTACTAACATTGTATTTATATTAAATTATACATACTTCTCCGTTTCTGCATACTGGCGGTCATCTTCTTGTAGTATATCAAAGACTTCTTTGAGCTTAAAATAATATTGAGTTTTTGAAAACTATACAACTCTTAAGCATATTCAATTTATAATATAAAATTTATAAAAACATGAAAGCAACATACTTTTTCTTATGATTACGTTCACTTGCATGTCTCAGCCAAGATTTTATGTGATCTCTCTAGCTTCCGGATGGAAAATTCTCACTGCACCTAAAATGAAATATATAAAATACATATTTACAAAAAATAAGATATTAAAGTTAAAGACAAAATAATAAAGCAAATATATAGCATAATTTCTACATGGTCCTTGTGGTGTTTTATATTTTTCCTCTTTGTTAACTGGGAATAATCACACTTTTTCTCAAAAAAGTGTGGTTACAATACAACAAATATATAGCAATTAGATAAAATCACGTGATCAAATTAAACTGCAAAATAATTTGAAGTTAAGAAAATATATATATTTTACTAGTCTATCGATACTTTACCAGTTAATAAAATATATGATTTGAGTTTTATATTTACCAAATAAAATTTTCCGAAGATGTAAATCAAAGAAAGACTGTTTGTTTTTTCCTCCAACGTAACTGAACATGCTTCCCACTGAATCGCTCATAATCTGTCGTAAAATATTAAATGTGATTGACTTAATGTCTGTTCCATCAATTCTTGCCAGTTGTTTCATCTGAATAAAATTGATAAAATTAAATCTTTTCATTTGTTACATTTTTATATGTAATATAGTTTCTATTTTGGAATATACATACTAGTGCTGTATGATTAATTTTATTATTTATCAATAGTTGTTCCAATTCTTGCAATTTTTCTATAGGAAAGAGTTCCATGTAGTCGGATTCAACATCATTTTTATTTATTTTATTATCATCCAACCCAAATGTTTGAATTTGATTTTGAATATAATCCATTTTAGAATTCATATTTCTTTGACGATCCTGTATTGATGAAACTTTATGCTCTATATCTAATAGTTTTCGAATAATATATCGTTCAAACTGTGTGATTGCTGTAAATAAAATGTATTGTATAATAATAAAATGTATGTATATGTAAATTTGAGAATTATTACATAAACTAATAGGTATTCACAAGTAATAAAAGAATCAGCTTCGGCAAAATTTACCAGTAATAAATATTTATTGTCATAACTATATACATTACCTGTAGTATTAATTGAATCCTTTGAAGGTGTAGTTGTTGGTAGATTAAAATTGTCATTTTCTAACTGTTAGATGCATTACATGATGTTGATGGGGCATCAATTAAAGCTTTATTAATCATACCACTTTCTAATTTGCGAAGTTTACGATGTGTCGAAGAATTAATATCATTACCACGTTTCATCTTAACCTCAAAAGTTATTTATATAAAAAATATGTATAATAAAATAATGTAAGCTTACCTTTTGATTTTACTCAATTAAGAAGGCCGGCGGGAAATCTGAATACAACGATTATCATTAATTACACATAAATTAAATATGTAATTACTATCACTGATTACCGGTATAATCGCTGAACATGGATATAAACAAAGTAAACACAATAACCTAAAAACTTGTAACTGCAAACTGCACGTATGCGCAGAAGTGTAACCGAGAGCTCCGATCCCTTTTAACCATGTATTCGTTCTAAGCTTTAACTAATGTTTAGCGTAGCACGGTGGAAACGTGCTGGGGTTGTAACCCAGGGGTCAGTGGATCGAAACCCATTTCTGACAAGAATTTTTTTAATTTCATCCAAGCTCATTATGCTTTTTAATTTTCATATTTTTATTCGTTTATCCTCTTCAATGATATTCCTTGCCCTTCTTGATAAATTAACCAATAATCTATCTATTTGTAAGTATAAAAAAACATCATGAAACGCTTGCGGCCTGCGGAATCTCCACCTCTGTGATCTCCACCCTAGACTAAAGTTAAAAAGCGGCATGATAATGAGCCAATCAAAGTGTCGATATTTTTCACCAATTTGTTTTATATTATTCAAATTTTTGTTTTTAAATGATTCTGAAAAAAATATTACAGTATACGTCTAGAGTATCCTGCGGATGTCTTCAGAACGTTTTTCGAACATTTGTGCTGTTAGATAGGTATAACCTGAGTTGATCCTTGAAATAGCATATATGGAGACCTCAATTAGGTATTTTCAATTAATTCAGGATGCAATGTGGATGTTCCAAGGATTACGATAGGTATTCTATTAACGTTTTTAAGATTCTAAAATATTTCCTATAGGGGATATTGCTTAAAGTGAATATATTTTTTGTTTTTGTTTGCTATTTCATTTTTCCTGGAAACAAAATGAGAAACAAAAGAATATCCTCTAAAATGTCCCATGTATATCCACATGGGACATCCTAAAGACATCCAAAAAACATCCTCAGGCGTTCGGACTTGAGTATAATATCCTAAATATGTCCTACTTATATCCCAGGATATTCAGGATATACTCAGGATCATCCTGAGGATATCTTGTGCTGTTTGGGAATTTTATAGAAATTATTTCACGTACTGTTGGCCAGAAAAAATACAGACAGAGGTGTATATTTTTTATCATTTTACGTCTAGCTGGACAACTTTTCACAACACACGTTTTTACCATTATTTTTAATTTTTAAAGACGGAGATTTTGTTAGGTTAACTTGGTCGGCATACTTCACTCTGTCTTTTTACTCTTTAGTCTTTAGCTATCTCTGCTTTAGCTACTCTCGTGCCATCTGCTATTTACTGCTTTACCTTTGGACAGTTTTTCACGAGGGCCTAGCTGCAGAAAGGCTCCCACCAATCAGAGTGTATTTTGTGCAATGTAATTATTCCCTTCTCTTTCTCGAAAAAATATCAAATAATTTGTATTCCACATGAAGTTTTCCAAAAAGGGGAAGGGCTTATTTCACTTCTTGATTTATGCAATTTACATTGCACATAACATATACAATCTGATTGGTGGGGGCCTTTCTGCAGCTAGGCCCTCGTCACTTTTTCGACATTCTTCCTATAATAGTTATTTATGCAACAAGTGCGTAAAGTAACCCTTTTTTGACGAATGTACTTTTGTTTACCGTAGCTATAGTCGGAAGATCTCAATTTAAATTTTAAATGTCAGATTCAATGCATGAAGAAATGTCAGTCAAGATATGTGAGAGGATTTGAGTTAACTCGTAGATGTCGCTTCATGCGCCGTATCAATTAGATGACTAATTTTTTGTCACTCAATAATTTATAACTCACTGATTTGGATAGCCTCATCATTTCTGAAGAAAAAAGGGGTACTTCTTTGATCTTCAAAATATTAACCTTTTTCGAAATATTTGAATTTTACTGATTCACTACATGGTCGTCGTTTATTTAACTGCAAAGTTCAATATTTCCCTAATTGATGAAATTTATGTGAAAAACCATTCATAAAAATAATATTTATAATAAGCTCTCCTACAACCACTGAATGTGAAAATAGTGTATGGTTGGGTAACATTAAAAAACTTATTTTGTTACATCCAGATACGTACTCAAACACACACATAAATTTCATCAAAATCGGACCAACCGTTTAGAAGTTATTCAGTATAAACCCGATTGCAGCGCTACCTACCGGGACTAATTGTGAATCTAAACCATCCAGTTACTTACTCAAACACACTCATGAAATTTCATCAAAATCGGACATACACGCACAGAGGAAATATATAAATATATTATTGTTCTGATATAATAGTTGTCTACCGCGACTCGTAAAGTCTCTATAACCAAGATGTCCCGGTATACAACATGTCGCGATAAACATGAATCATATATATTATGTCGCGATAAACAACATGTAGCATTTATAGCGACTTTGCAACGTTGCCGCTTTTTGGTTCGATAATCACCGCTAGACATATAAAAATCTTAGGGAGCGCTAACCACCGCAATACATACATACATACATATATATATATATATATATACATATATATATATATATATATATATATATATATATATATATATATATATATATATATATATATATATATATATATATATATATATATATATATATATATATATATATATATATATATATATATATATATATATATATATATATATATATATGTTCGTTGCCGATACTAGTTATATACATATATACATATATATATATAGGTAGGGATAACGGGGATTTTCAGTCAAAAATTCAATAAAATCTTTTATTTACTAAAAGCCGAGCTTTCGTGTCGTTTTGACACTTCTTCAGGGCACTAAAAAATATACAATATTGAAAATAACAGGATTTAAAATCAATAGAACTACTTACATGTAAACATTAATTTAAAGTGATACATAAAATGTTTAAAATCTTGTGAATGTTGAAAAAAATTTATATAAAATATGGAATTATAATTTTAACATAATAGGTATAGTAAAATTAATACCTATTTAGAGGTACCAGCCGTTTTAGTAACTTAACGTATGCGGCTTCTTGAACCATCTGACATTAACATGAAATCAAAATTTGACGAAACTTCAAAAACGTGACATCTAATAAATTAGTTACGACGTTCATTTTTGTTGGTAATTTTTTGTTTCAACCGATTTATTAATAATAAATAAGGATGGTCTTATTCTAAATGGGTATAAAATTTACTATATATGGTGACATACTTCACATAGACAAATCAATAAACAATTTTGTTTAATTTTGCAATTATTCATATCTCTTAGGTTTTGTTTTTTGATTGAAGTTTTAAGAAAATTTTAGGTTAGATTATAACCTAAGAAAATGATTTTGACATATAATTTGTTAGAAACTTTGACATTTAAAAATAAATCTATTTTCTATGAAAAAATTTTTATTGATGATTGATTGTATCGAATATTATATTTTAGTCCAAAGTCAGGAGGTAGCTATAAATATTGCTAAGATTTTCAATGTCACTTTTCTTGTTCATACTATTCTTAGCCTTGTTAATTTCTATCATTTCAAGAAAATATCTCTTAGAAATATTTTGTTCAGTGTGTAATACTTTAGGTTAACTACGACCTGCCTTATACCGTCTTAATTCCAAATAGAGACGAACGGGTCCTCCGCAAGGATAATTTATTAAGAACAGACAGCTGTTGGTACACAGATGGATCAAAAATACCCTTAGGCTCTGGTGCGGGTGTATACGGGCGATGACCTAGGACAGAAATGTCAACCTCTCTAGGATCCTATGCAACCGTATTTGTGGCGGAAATTTACGGCATTGCTTCATGTGTGGAGAGATTGGAGCAAACCAATCTGGAGCGAACCAGAACCTTCAATTGACATCGCGAGGAGCTTTGCCAAACAAACACTGAATACCTGGACTGAAAGAAGAGCTTTAGACTTCTGGCATAATATACCAGGATTGGTTCATTCAAAGGCTTTTATACATCCTTCGAAGAATGTCTCCAACCAAAGTTAGAATAGCAGGCATGACCTACGATGTCTAACAGGCCGTTTAACAGGCCACTGTCATCTGAATCATCGTATGCTAAGACTTGGACTGTTGGAAGATTCGACTTGTCGTCCTTGTCTGGAAAAGTTCATTAGAGAATTTTGTAAAATACAATCGCTAACAGCGTCCTTATAATATTTTCAATTCGAAAACTTCTGCTACTGAAAAATATGAGTTTGGGGGTGAGATGTAAACAACTTTACAAAAACTCATTGTTGAAGTATAATTATTTTGTGTAGACTATATGCCTTAAGGCCAAATGCTTTTGGCCAACTTAATTTGTTGTGAAAATCATGTGTCAAGATATACTTTGAATGAATGAATTCTCTTCTATTTGGTTTGGTCTGAACTATTGAATTCAAGAATTGGTCAGTTATAAGCATTTATAGTCTGTCGGTATTGCTTATACTACGAAAGGTATGTTATATATTTTATTAAGTATTTTAGGTGCCCGGAGATTTATTCTCTATACTTTGTTTTAGGCGCCTTTCTTTAATAATTCAAGAATACAAGTTTGTATATATTTAATGTTGCAATATATTACATTAGATTGAATCCAGTTCTGTTTACTTACTTGCATCCACCCTTCAAGGTATCAAAAATAACAACAGGTTAAGGGCCCAGTAAGAGTTTAGTAATCAGGACTGCAAGAAGAGCCAAAGTTTCGAGGTCTAGAATAATTATTTTTTTTTTATTGTCAGTTGGAGACAATTTGGACTGTCGTCAGGTATACTTTGAAAGTCAAATTTCAAGACGGTATTTTATAGAAAAGTTTTCTGTTTTAAAGTACGTACGCTATTTTAGTTTAGTTTGTATTTTCTGGATTGAAGTAAATATTTATGTAAAGTATAGGCAATCCTGATGGATTCCATAAAATCGCATTTAGAAACATTATGTGAGGATTCAGAAGGTCATGTGAATTATGTGTCTTGGAAATTTAAGCTGAATTTAACCCTAAAAACATCCTCATGGATCGGAGAAGGATCCAGAAGTTTCAGCATGGTTAAAACAGGATTTGGAGGCACAAGCATTAATAGGCCTAAACGTAAGTAGCAACATTGCACTTAAAATTTCAAATTGTTATTCAGCTTATCAAATGTTATAGAAGTTAGATATATTATATGGAAAGAAGTCTGAATTAACTATTGAAGGTTTGCAAAGACAGTTTTTTAATTTCAAGTATGATCTAGGTAAATCGGTGATTGAAAACTGTATGACAATACAGCAATATGCTGATGATCTAAAAGCTGAAGGTGAAGACATTAAAGAGAGTTGGGTAATGACTAGAATTTTGGGGGTGCTACCAACGAAACTACATCATTTTCGTACTGCTTGGGACAATGTAAGTGGGGCAGATAAAAATATTAACACAATGTTTGAAAGACTTAGGTTAGAGGACGACAGGTTGAAAGAAAGTGAACAGGCAAATCAAGGTCAGGCGACTTCATCAAATGCGCTTATTTCCCATCAAAATCGAGTCTCTGGAAAACCTCAGAATTCCAGAACAAATCTTTCTAATGGAAGCTCAAATGTTGAATGCTTTAAATGTGGAAAAAAAGGACATATGAAGAAGTATTGTAGGAATGCATCATCTGCAAAGTATTTAGCTTATTGTAGGAATAATTATGCCTGTAATAATTGTAAGCAAAAGGGTCATTTTGCTAAAGATTGTCGGAAAGCCAATTCTGGAAGAGATGAGAGTAATCAGAATAACTATTCGAATCGCCGTGCATTTATTACTGTTGGTTTGTCAACTGCAAGTGTAGAGGACATTGAGGCTGAACCTGATTCCAACGTTTCATGGTATCAGGATTGTGCTGCTACACAACATATGACTGGTAAACAGGACTGGCTAATCAATTTTGTAGAATTTGAAGAGCCAACCATGGTCGTAATAGGTGATTCTACTAAACTCAAAGGAATCGGAATGGGTGATATTGAGCTAGAAGCTTTTAACGGAACAATTTGGAGCCAAGTACTATTAAAAAATGTTTTGTATGTACCAAAGATGGCATTTAATCTTTTTTCTGTAACTCAAATTCTGGATAAAGGTTATGTACAATGTGCAGATGCAGAACAATCTATATTCGAAAGGGTAGATGAATCCGAGGCTGTTGCAATGGCAAACAGGGATGGAAACCTGTATAAAATGATGTTTCGTCAAGAAAAATCTGAAAAATGCCTAATGAATGTCTCTATCAAAACCTGGCATGAACGATTTGCTCATCAAAATGTCAAGTATGTTAGGGACACCTTAAGAAGAAGTGGAAAAAATTATATTGATGACTGGGATGATTATGTATGTTCAGGTTGTGTTTATGGAAAACAACATAGAATTACTCACCCTAGAAATCTAAAAATAGCCGAAAAACCATTAGACTTAGTACATGTTGATTTATGTGAAATGAATATTAGATCTCTAGGAGGAGCTAAATATTTTTTCTTATTTAAAGATGATTACTCACACTTTAGAACGGTTTATTTCATCCAATCCAAAGATGAGGCTTTATCAAAATTAAAAGCATTCATGAAACTGACTGAAAACCAATTTGACAGAAAAATTAAAAGCCTAAGGTCAGATAATGGCACTGAAATTAAAAATCTTGCCACAAAAAATCTTTTCGAAGAACTTGGTATTTTTCATACAAAAAGTAATGCATACACCCCTGAACAAAACGGACGAGTTGAGAGAGAAATGCGAACTGTTGTTGAGTCAGCTAGGTCTGCTATACATGCGAAAAATTTAGACGAAAATCTATGGGCTGAAGCTGTAAACTATGCAGTTTTTACCTTAAACCAAACGGGAACTAGTACATTGAAGGACAAAAGTCCAGCAGAAATGTGGTTTGGAAGAAAACTGAATGTTAAGAAATTAAAAAGTTTTGTTGTGATTGTTACGTTTTAATTGAAGCACACAAAAGAGCAAAAACTGAAAAGAAGTCTAAAAAAGGGATATTCGTAGGGTATGAATTGGACTCTCCATGTTACAGGATTTACATTCCAAAAGAAAATAATGTCATTAGTTCTGACAATGTTATATTTGATGAACAAATTGGAATTGACAAATTCACTGAAATTAAAATGCCTATTGTAGAAAATAAACAAGAAATGTTGGAAGAACCGCCGTCCGAAGTTTCAGAAGATGAATTTATTGAAGAAGAAAGACTGACTAGATTGCGTGATAGAAGAACAATAAGACCACCAGAGAGATTTAATGACTATGTATTAAATCATTTAGATGAAGAAAACTATCCACACAGCCATGATTGGAGAAATTGAAAATATAAGCGTAATGGATGCATTGAAAGAAGAAAACTGGAATAGAGCTATGACAGAGGAATTTGAATCATTAAATAAATTGAAGACTTGGGACTTGGTTAGGCAACCAGAAGCTGTAAAACCATTGACATGTCGTTGGATTTTACGAAAGAAGCATGATGGAAAGTTTAAGGCAAGACTTGTTGTCAGAGGTTTTGAACAAAGAGAAGGAATCGACTACTCTGAAACATTCAGCCCTGTTGCACGTCATGTTTCAGTCAGATTAATACTTAGCCTTGCAGCTTCAAACAAAATGAAATTAATTACTTTCGATGTGAAAACAGCTTTCTTGCATGGTGACTTGAAAGAAATTATTTACATGCATCAGCCTGAAGGGTTTGACGATAAATCCGGTCGCGTATGTAAGTTAAATAAAAGTTTATATGGACTTAAACAAGCACCGAAAAATTGGAATGATAAATTTCCCTCGTTCTTGAAGTCTCTTGAATTTACAAATACAGATGATGATCCATGTGTATATTACAATATAGACAGGAGTGTGATACTTACTTTATTTGTTGATGACGGATTAATTGCTGGAACAAATCACACTGAAACGATGAAAATTCTCAATAAATTGGAGAAAAGATTTGAAATTACATATGACAAATCACCTGAAGGAAAATTGTCATACCTTGGAATGGAAATAACTAATGATCCAGATAATGGAATTTTTGTAAGTCAATCGAAGTATACTGAAAGTATGCTAGAACGATTTAAATTCAACATAGTGAACACAGCCAGCACACCAATGGAAAAAGGAATGTTGACAGAAAATGAAAACTATGTGAATGACAAGCTACTGGGCAAGTCAGAACCCTACCGTGAAGCTATAGGGAGTTTATTGTACTTATCTACTATAACTCGACCTGATATTAGTTTTGCAGTTAATTACCTAAGTAGATTCACTAACCAGCCAAAAGTAAGTCATTGGAAAATGATAAAACGTATTTTTCAGTATTTGAGAGGGACTGCTCGATATGGAATATCTTTCAATGGAGATACACAACTAATAGCATATTATACTGATTCAGATTATGGAGGAGACAAATTAACCAGACACTCAACCAGTGGAGTTCTGATATTACGTGGAGGACCTATTGTATGGTATGCACAAAAGCAAAGATTAGTGGCAACATCTACTGCTGAAGCAGAGTGCAGAGCCGTCGTATCTTCCATTGATGACATTTGCTGGATAAGACGAATAGGTGATGAACTTGGTTTTATCGATAAAGATGAGCCAACACCTGTGTATGTTGATAATCAATCCGCCATACAAATGTTACAAAATACACATGAAGGAAAAATAATGAAGGGCAAAAAACATATTGAGATTCCCAGCAAATTTATACAACAACACATTGGTAAGACAATAGATTTGAAACATGTTAACAGTGCAAGTCAACTAGCCGACATATTGACTAAACCATTGAATAAAAAAATATTTGATAATCTGAAGGGCAAAATAATTAAGGAGGAGTGTTGAAGTATAATTATTTTGTGTAGACTATATGCCTTAAGGCCAAATGCTTTTGGCCAACTTAATTTGTTATGAAAATCATGTGTCAAGATATACTTTGAATGAATGTCAGAGAAGATAATCATTGCACTAGATTCTCTTCTATTTGGTTTGGTCTGAACTATTGAATTCAAGAATTGGTCAGTTATAAGCATTTATAGTCTGTCGGTATTGCTTATACTACGAAAGGTATGTTATATATTTTATTAAGTATTTTAGGTGCCCGGAGATTTATTCTCTATACTTTGTTTTAGGCGCCTTTCTTTAATAATTCAAGAATACAAGTTTGTATATATATTTAATGTTGCAATATATTACATTAGATTGAATCCAGTTCTGTTTACTTACTTGCATCCACACTTCAAGGTATCAAAAATAACAACACTCATTTCAATGTGGAAGTTAATTAAGGGAGTGTCCTTTGACGATAAGCAGTATTGTTTCTTTACAGTAAAAACAAATTATTGAATTAGTGAGATATTCACGAGAGAAAAAAAAGTTTATTTCCAAAGTTATTCTGAAGTTTCACTGAAATTAAAAGGGTGTAGACAGAAAAAAGTTTCAATTGACATTTTGTGACATTTTTGAAATAAACAAAAAAATGGTGGGTGGTAAATTTATTCCCTACTTATTCAAAAATAATTGTACTCTCCGGAAGTATGTTGTAGGTGGAGAAAAAACTAATAACTTCACTGAATAGAAATTAATTAATTCCAAAACGTTACCAATATTCACTTGGAAATTTTCAATTTGAATCTCATTAAAAGTCTTATCAAAAATTTCCTTATTATCCAATCCAAATGAAAAGATTTTCCATTCTGTTTGTTCAGGTCGTTTATATTAATTTTCTAGGGTCGTATGCGAGCCACAACATCTGTATAAGTGATAAATTCTCTTCCATATACTTTTTTAACAAGAAAATAATTTAGCATTAAGTATAAAATTCGAAAAGGATGTTTTAAAATCAATTCAGCTGGTCAATTTTAAAATTTACTATATTTCGTGAACGAAAAGAGATGTCAAAAAATTGCAAAACTGTTTTTAAGGTACAAAAGTGAAACTAAAATAATATGATGCACTCCCATCAACCCCCTATGCCACACCTACCCCACATGGAAAACTTTAAATGACAACTCTATAGTTATAAGGAAGTAGCACTTGCAGCATTTCTAGTCATCGAAGGTGCTTTTGACAACACATTGATATCATCAATTATCCGATCCCTTAGAAAAGAGGGATTAACAGCACCACATGCAAATGGATAGGATCCATGCTCGAGCATAGGAAAATAACAGCACATATGCATGATAAAACATACACCGTTAGGACAACTAAAGGATGCCCTCAAGGTGGAGTACTTTCACCAATTTGTGGAACCCAGTTGTGGATGACTTGATCTGTAGATTGAATGATCAAGGCATATGGACGCAGGGCTTTGCGGACGACATAGTGATTGTCTTCAATGGGAAATTCACAGAGGTGGTTATGAATGTCTTACAGGAAGCACTGCGAATTGTGGAGGAATGGTGCCTTACAGAGGACCTTTCAGTTAATCCAAAAAAACCAAACTAGTTGCTTCCACGAATAGAAGAGTTCTCCCGCAGGGTAGAGTACTGTTGTTCAGAGAAGAACCAGAAATATCCAAATAAGTTAAATATCTGGGAGTGACCCTTGATTCCAAACTGAATTGGAAGGCACACCTGGAAAAAATTACTACCAGGGCGACTAGGCTTTTCTGGCAATGCAGAAGACTTATTGGCAAAACCTGGGGAATACGACCTGAGCTGGTTCACTGGCTCTACATAACTGTGATAAGGCCAACGATCACCTATGGAACAATAGTCTGGTGGAGGAGGGAAGAAGTGTCCTATGCAGTTAATATATTAACTGCAATCCAAAGACAAGCCCTTCTTGGTATTACCGGGGCAATGGACAGCACGGGGACGGCATCAATGGAAGCCTTTATTGGACTTCCTCCTCTAGAACTTTGTATAAGGGCGGAGGCAATGATGGTAATTCTTAGGCTGAAATCGGGAGACTTATGGTCCCCGAACAATGTTCGAAAAGGACACACTCATACAACTGGGACATTACTAGACGAACCCATATTTCACATGAGTTTTATAGCATGACACCAGAGAATATATTCACTGAGCGAGTGAATATCATCATCCCATCTAGGGAATAGGTGATGCACCCAGGTAATTCTGGAGAAATCATCTGGTTCACCGATGTCTCCAAAACAAACCATGACACTGGGGCTGGTATAAAAGGACCTAGAAAGAAAATGTTCTCTATCCTTGGTCGACATACGACTGTGTTTCAAGCAGAGACGATTGCCTCTATAGCCTGTATTGATGAAAACATTAGAAGAGGATATACCGGACAAAAAATTGAAATATTATATTTAAGGTTATCAGTAATCCAACAACTAGATCTAGACTGGTGAAAAACTGCAAAGAATCCCTCACCAGGCTGGCAAGAGGCAACAAGGTGTCTCTAATGTGGGTGCCGGCATATGAGGGAATTGCAGTTAATGAAATGGTGGACCAGTTAGCTAAAGAAGGCTCTAAAGGAGACTTCATAGGTCCGGAACCGTTTTGTGGAATCACAAAAATTGCATAAGAGGAGAAATCGGGAACTGGCTAGACAAGGAACACCAATTCAAATGGAGGGTGACACAAGGGCACCTTCATACATGGAGTTTACTGAACAAGGTAGACAAGGAACTCTCAACCAGGCTACTAAAACTGGGTAAGAAACATTTGAAGAAAGTTACCGACCTGGTGACTGGACACTGCACCTTGAGGAAATATCTTTACAAAATGGGCAAAGTTAGTGAACCTATCTCCAGAAAATGTGAACTTGATGATGAAATACCTACTCACATACTCTGCTTCTGCGAGAACTTACAAGAACTTAGAGGGAAGCACTTTGGAGAGGAATTAATTAAAACCATCACAACTACTGAAAATCCCTCCAGTCAAACTAGTGGTCTTTATAGAAGACTCGAAGCTTCTGGAATGGAAGTAGATAACATGGGAAATGGTACAAAGATTCAGTTCAAGTGCCTGGGTTGATGAGCACAACCCAAATATATGAATGAATGACAACTCCCTAGATTTTCAAAAAGTACTATACTTACCTCCCTTCCCCTTCATTGTATGTATTGTATAGATATGAAATAATAGAAAAAACATTTTTTTATATATAAATATGTCACTACTATAAAATGAATATTTGTATGTAATTGATCTATTAGATAAGACAAATATTGAAGTTTTATGTCAATTATTTAAAAAAGAAGATAGAGTCAGGTCTAAATGTTTCCGGATGTCAAATTTTGAATAACCAATGAAAAAATTTGAAATTTGAAAAAGGGGTGCTCAAAAAGAATAATGGAGGGCATTGCGATATAAATAAAAGGGAATTAGTTTATAAAAATTATTTGAAAAGTTTAAAATAGAAGTAAAAATCAAATGAAAGGAACTGAAATTAAAAATAATGAGATGGGATTAATGCAGAGCAGAAAATGTTAGAATCACAGTTGGATTTATGAATCCTCAACAGAATAAAAGGAAAATTTAAAATAATTGATGAAGAGCTACTTCTTTATTAAACAAATTAAATAAAGTGACATCACCCTTCTTCTTACTTCTTACTTCTTATGTAACTGAATCTGATAATGTAAGATTAGAAATAAAACAGCCTGGGCAACAGGCGGAGGTAAAAGCAATATATTTGTGTGCTCAATAGTACCTCAAAGAACGCTCCAACTCGGCCAGAATATTCATTGAGCCAGGCTGCCTCTAAGTCTACAACTTATGAGTCTAAGACAGTCTGGAACTGCAAACAATCTCTCAAGCAACTGGCTGTACACAACAAATTATCTTTATTGTGGGTACCGGGGCATGGAGGAATTGTCGGAAGAGGTTGCTGATGGTCTTGCAGAAGAAGGACCCTTTAGTCCTTCCATCGGTATCCCAAAAAGCCGCCCGTTGGAAAAATACTACAGGTCAAAGAGAGGCAAAAAGGTAATTACCACCCTTTGCTTGCGAAACTAATTTGTTCCTTGAGAAATCTGATCTCAGAGTAATCACAGAAATTCCCTCTGGAAACGCAGATATCATCTCTGTGAGATGGGTAAATTGGACAGTGGAACATGCAGATTCTACGATGCTGATGATGAGCCAGGGGAACACATCATCTGCAATTGCAAGGTAATTGTTCGCCAACACACTAAATCCATGGAAGAGGTCTACTTAGGGTTTGATCAGACTGCAGACCTAGCTCCAAAAGCCTGGATCGTTTGGACAAAAACAAACATAAATATAGGGTATACTTTTGAAACAGTTAAACGATTTTTTGACACTTTTGTTGACAAGATATAGTCCATTGTAAGTTTCAAACTTAACACATATCATGTATAACTTTCACTCAAAATGTAAAAATGAAACTGAAAGATCTCGTTTTCAAAATTAATTCAATTAATGATAATAGAAATGAAATTTCGCCCAAGATAATTATTCCCTTTGGAAATAACGTACTGTCTTAACTCAATAAACCTTATAGTTTGTCAATTATTCGGAAGGTCCGTTCCAGGCTAATTTTCGGGATTTAATTCCATTAGCTGATCATGCCACCGTACCAACTATTAAATTATTAACTATCATAAACTGCTGATGAAATTTGAAATTGTAATGTCGAAACAATAATTTACTTAATAAATACTTAAATAATAGAAATGTTTGATAATTTTATTCATTTAATTTGCTTTTTATATTAACCGAAATTTGACTAGAATATATTTACTTATATATCTGCGTTCCTATAAGTTAAATTAGTCTTATAATTTTGTCATTTGAATTCAGGATGCTGCTAGGTAAAATCTAACGTTTCTGAGATTTATAACGTGAAATTTTCATGTTCATGTTCACTTTCTTGCAACTTTCACCTTTTGACGTTTGCCTATGATAATTCCTTTCATGTCCTGGAGCAGCTCCGAGCGACTCCAGTGCAAGTTGCACGTGTTAAATTCAACGGAGGCTTGATGCTCCTGAGCTGCACCGGACTGCCTTCCCCTTTCCCCTTATGCACTACCTAGCGAGGTGGGGTTTCGAGCTTTTTTTTCCTTTTAGGTTATGTCAAAAACAACAACATGTCTGAGAATGTTAGTTGCAGAAGCAATAGTAGTAATAATAATAATATTTGCGAATTATTACTACAGGATCCAGAAACACAACAAACTTATAAGTTATTACTTAATAGTGATTATTACAAGAAAGCAACTTCAGGTAAAGTATTTTTTCTTTACAATAAATTAGGCTCATACTTGTTACCTTTTGTTTAGATGCAACTTTGCAGCGTCATTATTATTGCGCGCTCAACGTGAAGTAATGGCAATCAACTCCACGCACGAGGAAGGCGATGAAATTTTAGAGCAGGGTGAAGTTGACCTTGAGGATGGTAATTCATCCTTGACAGCTTGAAAGCAGTCAAAACAGTCAAACAAGTGAAGCTTGAACAGGAGCTATAATAAGGCCAAGCACAACAAATTTAGAACAGGACAAGGACCAAACCGTTTCCAATTTTACGAAAATATGGATGAAATTGTAGGTGATAAGCCTACAAATAGTTGTCATCACTCATTAAATTCAAGTGAGAATATTCCAGAGGTCGAAGAGGCCCAATAAGCTGATGTCAAAGAGCGAAAATCGGAAGAAATTAGTGAGACAAACGAAAAAAAATGTGTAGAGTGGAAATCAAAGAATTGATAAAAATAAGCTAAAAAAATATATTACCATTAAAGAAAGGCAATTGAAGGCAAAGGAGAAACGCCACCAAGACAAAATGCAAGTTGAAAAAGAGCGAATTGAAATAGAAAGAAAAAAAATAAAGTTATTTGAAGAATATCTAAATAAAAAATAATATCCTTGGATTTTTGCTTTTTCAAGTTGTTAATTTTTGTTCACTTCTTCTGTTTTTATATTTAAGTTAATAGTCACAAGGGTTTACTCTCATAAACTATATTGTTATTTTGAGTATTTAATTTGTTTTAAATATTAAGTCAATATCTAGTCGACTGTCTTGTAAAATATATTTTCTGTTGATTTTAAACATATGTTTGTGGTATATACATGGGGCTGAATATGATTGGAGAATTAATATTAATTTTAGAATAGTAGTAATGGTTTATTCTCATAACTATATTTTTATCTCTAAAATATCGTTATTTCGAGTATTTTTCATATTTATTTGTTTCAAATATTTAAGTCAATATCTATTCGACTGTCTCAAAAACTATATTTTCTGTTGAATTTACTATTTGGACCCTTACTTTGTGGAATCTTCTCGTATTTCTTTTTTAAATGAAACTAAGTGTTTCTAAAAAATTATTAATGATGATCATATGTCAATATCGAGAGAATTATCAATATCTTAGAGTTTTCATAATTTTTTCATTAAATAGTGGAATCAATTAGAAACACTTAGTTTCATTTAAAAAAGTATATTTTCTGTTATCATTCTAAAAATATGTTTTGTTGAGTATAATTTAGGAATTAATGTTAATTTAATAATAGTAGTGAAGCATAAGAAATAATAAAAGTTTGAAATACTCTATTTTTTATTAACCAACAAATGATTTACAAATTTAATTATTAATTCAGAAGGTCTCCTTGTCGACGGCTATTCTCAGTAATATACAAATATTTTGAGTAAATGGTATATGTTGTGGTTGATTAAAAACCGTGAGCTCTGCTTCAATAAAATCATTCTTGTCGAGACAAATGTGTATTATACATGCAACCATGATTACTTCAGATCCCAGGTTGACATTTATATTGTCCAGTTTTCTAAGTCTTCTGAATCTGCCTTTCAGTAAGCCAAATGCATTCTCAACAACTACACGTGAAGAACATAACCTATAATTAAACCTTCTTTCTTCTCTTGTAAGGTGCCCATTTTCTCTAAAAGGTGTAACTAACCAATCCAAATTCGGATAAGCTGTATCACCTATTAGAAAACAACAACAACATTCAGATGGTTTGGGTTATTTTGTAGCTTATCATATATAGCAGATTTTCTAATCAGCATCATGCATTGATCCGGGCTCACCGCAAAAAATATCAATAATTTTTTTTATGATCCACAATACCTTGCAGCAATAAACTGTGGTATCCTTTCCTATTTATATATGCATCTTGATTTATTTAGGTTTATTTATTTCTATATGGGTTCCATCTATTGCACCTAGGAAATCTTCCATACCTTGTTTACTTCTGAAACCATTTTTTACTATTTCTACTTGTTCCCCTGTAGGCCATTTTATAATCTGGGATTTCATTGACAAAAAGAACCTCAAACACCTCCGTAAGGTGCGATATGCACTGCTATATGTAACACCAAATCTATCGGACACTTCTCGAAAAGTTTCTTGATTACTTAAATACCATATACGTAGCAGTAGAGCTTTTTCAGCAGTTATCTTTTCCCTCCCATCTTTATGAGTGGATAAAAATTTGCTATTTGCCAGCATATCCAAAAAAACATTAGAAGTACCTACTTTCAATTACTTAAATAATATTATAATTATGTGTTTTCCAAACCATTTCTTTGCCTAATGATGTTTTGATAATTTGCATCTCACCTATATATGTTGTGCTATTATTCAAGCGGAAGTTTTTCTTAAATTCTTCCAAGTTGTAGCCTCTGACTGTTATTTCCAAATAATTTTTTTTTCTTGACAGAGACTGTCGCGGTTCTTCATCACTGTCGGTCTCAGAAAACCAAGAAAAAGTGGAAGAAGAATCCGAAGAGTCACTAACGTTCTCTGGACTTTCAATAAAAAACTGAAAATAATAATAATAATAAAATATTGTGAAATCTGCCTACAGACATATACGTATTTTGTACAGTAACTCTTCGTCCATCATAATATACTCTATCAAACTGAAAAGTTTTTACACAAAGACTAGTATTTACAGTAAATCTTTCACAACTATTTAGGCTTTCACTTATAACACCTGTTATAAAGGATGTTACACAGTGAAAGGGTATAAATAAAGATATTAAATACCCTTTGAATATCTCAGAGTTAAGGAAGGGGTTCTTAAGGGGACAAATGAAACTATCGCGTTATGTAGATATATGATCAATAAATATAATGGTTTTGCCTAACAGGTGGTAGGCCATACAGATTACAAGTATGTATATGAAGGTACTCACAAAAAGGGGCTCTTACGAAAGGAAGCTAGGGAACACGTGGTTTATCTATGGTGAGAACCACCGATATAATTAAACTTCAAATATCAAATTTGGTGTTGACTTATTTCTAGAATTATAACCACGTGCAAATTTGAGAAAAGTTTAGATGAATATAATTATAATAGATATGAATTTATTGAAAATCACCCAAAGTATGCATACCTAGGACAGTATTTATGATTTGCTTAAAATTAATATATCGTATATACAAAGATTACTGAAGGTAAATATTTAAAAAGGTATGAATGTACAATTAAAATCCTGTTAAATTTATTCTTGGTAGAATACGAAGTTGTCGGAGAGAAGTCCTAGGGATTCACTTGAACCTATGTTACCTAGGATAACCACTTGCGAAAGGTTAGGACGTGTAGGGGTGAATACCAAAAGTCCTCGCACGTGTAGATCGGGGTAACAATTGTCCTATGATGTTCCAGAGGTCCACGCAGATTCTTAGAAGGTTCCGATCACGCTTAAGCAGATATTGGGTGGCCTTTAAGTGAAACATGGATATGAAGGAAACGTTGAAATTGAAATGGAAGTTGAAAGATTGAAATGGAAGGTGCAAGATGAAGTGGAAGGTGAAAGATGAAGGCCTGAAATAGAAATAAACGTAAGTGAAGCCAGTATTCAGAATATAATCACATAAAAGTGAGTGGTCGACAAACTTACCGTTGATGGTGGGTGGCCTTTAAGTGAAACCAGACAAGTTGGGGTAATTACAATTTGTTTGTGAAGGAATAAATCCAACCCACTGGTTGAGTTTCCAGTTCTAAGGAACCTTGGAAACTTTTCCTTTTTAAACTTTTTGTAAATTACAAAAAATCCTTCAAATTAACGTTAGGTGCTCCAAAAACAAAATGGATCAATATCTCTCTTCCCTTGATCCCAACCTGCCGTGAATGGTTGGTTCTTTTCCTTCACCAGTAGCTTCTAAGAGTTCCAAAGATATGCTATATGTGAATTTACAAAGGTGGAAAAGGATAAAGAATGTACTGAATTTGTAAAACTACCACTTTGTTAATGAATGATTGATTATTAATCATATCTGATTATCAATCAATTAATTTTATTTTATTTTCTTGGTCTGACAGATGTCAATTTAACCTAGATGATCTAAATGTAAACATTTGAACCTTTGAGATATATACTTTATTATTAAAACTAAATACATTATATTCTGAAACTGATCTTGCTCGCAATCACTACTTAAGAATCATTTTCTATTTGTACATATTGAAGATGTAGTCTATAAAAGATTTAAAAGAGGAAATGTAGGTCAATTACGTATGCTAAGTAAAAGTAGTATTATTAAAATACAAAATAAACACAAATATGAAGAGTAAGTCCTAATATTTATTTATTTTCACTATAATTTGTTGGTAAAAATTGGCATATTGAGTGAGTGTTTGCATGTAGCTTTTGACCTGTAACACACTTTACCTAATGAAAATAAAAGTTGGGTTATGTTATGAGCAATGAAATGTCAAAATTAATGACATGATGCATTCCCTACTCTTATTTCATGTTCCATTCAAGTGGTGCACCGAGCTACACAGGTTTTGAGGCCCAAAGGTCTCACGCACCTGAAAGGAAAGCAGTAAATATATACAGAATTAAACCTAATAAATCGATGATGTGCTTCAACTGGCAGTATTTTGGAAAACATTAGAGTACGATTTGTACTACTAGCATTAGTTTTTGCTCTCTACTTTCGAAATATTAATAGTAACCTTGGCTTTTATTACAAAAAATGACGAAACATGCAGCATGTATCTTTGCCTTATACAGATAAAATTTTCCTTATGATCTCTCATAAGCAAAAATCATGTGAATCGCTTAAGAAATACTTGAGAGATGACAAATTACACAATATCTACAATATTGTGTTTACATGCTTATGAGTTGGCAGAGTAGATTAGACTTGATATTTCAAATCTTACATATGTAAGAATTTTTTCATCGTCGATTTTCGATGTATCGGGCAAAATTATCAATTACATCATCCTGTATAACTTCATTTGCTGCAATCACTGTAGAGGGTGCGTTCAGTTGCCTTTTTTTCGGTCCTGCAGTACTTGTGGATGGTTTGGCATTTAAATGATCCACATTTATTTCGCTGTCAGTGTCTCTTACTTCATTTTGACTAATTGACATGATTTCTTTTAAGGATCCGCAAATTTTAAATTCCGCGTCTTGCCGGGCATATTTGTTGTTATAAAATGGATGTTTTGTGTCAAAAAGGCACAGGTTCACGGCACGGGTCCATTCAATCTATTTACAAGAAAAAATTCTTTACTCGACTTCTACGTATTATAGTAATTATTATTTTACCTTTTTATTCTCCGTAATTCCAAAATTTTCCATTTTCAACCTCTTTTGCTGTAACTATTACTAAATACGACGCTACAAGCTAATTTCGAACAACTGACAGATCACAAACAGACAATGGATATGGCGTTTCCAAGTAACGGCATCCCGCGCCATGTTGTCAGCTGATCACGAACAGCCTTCAGAAAGATGCATTGTTTGCTGATTTAAATATAAATCAAGAACAAAAGTTAAATGGTCTTGGTAAATTTGTGTACTAGTGTGTATTACTTGGATACTATAATAATTTAAAAGTGTAAAAAAGCAATTGTTACGAGTTATATCGTGTTGTATTATTTGGATTGAGGTTATATTAGAATTTAGTGTGTAAGTTGTCCGGTAACAGAAATTCGCCACGATGATATACTTGGAAAAGGACAATTACGAAAAATACTTTCAACTTATAAAGACGTAATGCCCATTTGCACCGTTTGGATTTTAGGTACGCCTTTCGTAAGCTGTTCTCAACTTTAAGAAGCACTAGAGTTTTTCGCTTGTTGCACCGCTGCAGCTTAAGCATTACATGGCAACACTGAGAAAACCTAGTGACTTTTCAGATTTGACTTTGTATCGAGTGACAGTTAGCTTTCGCCCGCATTAAATGTAAATAAATACAAAGAAAACAACAAACTTCAGAAATCAGCAATGGTTATCAAATGACCAGCGCAAGCATAAAACCTAAGTGCTGCTAGCAACTGATTCATGAGGGACATGCTGTTGATTCTGTAATAATAGTTCATTTGGTCTAATAAAAATATTTTATTATATAAATAAACATCGCGAATTGATATCTCTAACGCCAATGTTCTGGCTCCATTGATTGTATTGATATCTTTACCAATTAACTCTATGGCGGCTCCTTGCTAAACAGCATTATCAGCATGTTGTCGCAGAATTATGATCTATAATCGATCAGTACGCATCTAACAATAAACGTTTCCAGGTGTTGTATTTTCCCTAAAAAGTCAGCAAAAAAACAGTGCTCATTTGGTAGGTTTCCTTATTAGGTAATATTTTACTTAAAAATAATTTCGAAATTTCAGTTTCCTCTATCAATCCTGAAACCAGTAAACAGCAAGCAAGCAAGAAAAGTTTTTCAGGTAAAGTCAGCTGTCAACCGCGACTTCAAACTAAGTGGAACTTAAGTCGATCCAATCGGGATCTTAATATTAAGTTTGAGGAATACTTAGAGAGCGGTGCAACGCAAACTAGTCTTTTTAAGATTACTTTATTTTAAGACTGTCTTAAAGTGAACGGTGCAATCGGGCATAAAAAAATAGGTACTTTCCTATTCCTTATGATCCGCTATGTTCACTCAGGAATTATGCTGATTCTTGCTGACAGCCTCTCTCAAGAAATATCATATGCGAATGAACACATATAACGTTAAGATTTTTCATAAGGCCACTCTTAAGGAAAATCTTATAATGTAAACCCACTTTAATAAGAACAAGAAGGTAGTTACGTTATTTTGCTTTGGGGCTGATAGACAACCTTATTCCCCACTTTGAACTCCCGGTATGGCACCCCTAAAGTGTAGCTTTTAGGGGGGGATGAATTTTCAAACGTGTAATTAATATCCATGCCCCTGGATCATGGGCCCCATTTGGGTTCTTGTTTTATGTCGTCAAGGAGGTCGCCAAAGTTCGCGAACTCAATATGCCAATCCAATATGAGCTAAACGTGTAATTTTTCCTCTGTGGACATGGATCATGGGCCCTGCGCTGTTGTTTTGTGATCTTTGTTAACAATAAACTGTAGAACAAAGATTTCCAAACGCCTTACCTCTGGGGCGTCACTAAGTGGCCGCTATAATGGAGCAAACATGTCTCCTTTGTCATTCATTTTGATGTCCTGAACAAAGTTCCAAAAGCGCCATACCGATGCGATGTTGCCAACGTCAGATATTGGCTTCCCAAGTTGTCACATTTTTATAGGTTGAGTGTATTGGAGGCTCCACGACCATACTAGCATTTTTATGTGTATTTTGAAGTATAAAGCGCAAATATATTACTGCTTTACCCATTGCATGTCGCTAACGTGCACAATTAATCAGAGATATATATGAAATGAAATGAAATATTCAATATATTTAAAAACATTTCAAAACAAAGACAAAATATGAAATAAAATAATAATTCCAAAAGAGTAAAAAAGTTCAAACTATAATAATATTAAAGATTAAAATATCTTAAATTGTAAACAATAAAAAATATATGTAAGAAATAAATATCAATAAAATATACTAATGGGAAATCAATTAGCCATTTATGATGAAAATAATACAAATGTATGAATTTTAAAATAAACCAATATATTAAAACAATCCAAAAACATAATATTTAGAGCATTAATAAGTAAACGATTATAATATTAGATAATTTAATAGAATCACAAAAATTTATTAGATTGAAAAATAATGGAAATCCCAGAAAGTATATTTTTGTAAAGTAAAACTTGATTGAATATAAATATGTTTAAAGTATCACAAATATGAGGAATAGAAAATAAAATGTAGTTTTAAAAGTAAAGTTTTTTTTTATGTGTATAAAATATATGTAAAGGCCATCAGATAAATTGTAAGAGGTGGGATGAAAGGTAATATAGATTTTAAAAGTAGAAAGAAAGTATTAAAACTTTATGATAACATAATTATAGGACTTTGAAATTTCAAAAATTAGTAAAATAGGTGACAGTAAGAAATTATTTGACAAGTCAAAAAAATTATTGATAAAAATTTTGGAAGCATATGAAAAGAAACTTCAATTTTGAGAGGTAGAAAAAAATTGACTGGAGAGAGAATCAACAATTTAAAAAAAATTTTGGAGAAGAGAAATCGAATTGAATTTAAAAACTAAAAATAATATAAATTGTAAAGAAAGAAGTAACATTTGATGGTGGAGGAGAGTATTTGAGAAGATAAATCGAATTGAAGTTAAAAACTGAAAATAATATAAATTATAAAGAAAGAAGTAACATTTGATGGTGGAGGAGAGTATTTGAGAATTTTAGTTCAAGAAAGGAACAGAAAGACCAGATTTTTATGAACCGAAGAGAACGTCTAGTGGAACTTGTCCATTATAAACATTCTGACGTATAAACCTCCTTGTCACCTACTATTAATGTCTATGATTATTCTTTACATTGATTGACAAGTCGTGTCATGTGTATTTTATATTAAGTCGGATTGAAGTTAATTAAAGCTAAATAACTTATTTAGTTTGTTTAATTTTGCTACAATTTAATTAACTTAATATGACCGACACTGATACGAAACTCCCGCCCAATGTGGCAAGGTACCTACGACCCGAGAAGTTCGATGTGGATCCCACCGCAACAGAAGCGGACCTAAAGTGGACCCATTGGAAATATACTTTTGACAATTTTATACTCGAAAAAATTCCTAAAGGTACCGACTCCATAAAGCTTAAACTTTTGATGAATCATTTATCAGCGCATATCTTTCCGCACGTATGTGATACTTTCACCTATGATGATGCCATGAAGGTACTTGATAAAATATACCTCAAACCAAAGAATGTTATACTAGCTCGTCACTTACTAGCCACGCGTAAGCAGAAGCCTGACGAATCTATATCCGACTACGGAAGGTAACTCAGACTCTTAGCCCGCGATTGTAGCTTCGAAGCTGTCTCTGCTACAACGCATGAAGAAGAAGCTATAAGAGGTGCATTTATATCTGGAATACTATCACTGAAAATCCGGGAAAAATTACTTCAAGAAAACTCTCTCACCTTAGATAAAGCTCTCGATCAAGCTCTCTCCGTGGAAACTGCGGAAAGGGATTCCCGGGCCATGACCAGCGGAGTGAATGAAATAAATCTTAATGCTTTACCAGTGCCGTCATTATCAAGACGCACGACTAGAAACTCCCAGAATCCCCGAGCTACTTTGGAAGAGCCAAGTAAATGGACCTGTTTCTATTGCGGAGGAACTACATCACACCGAAGACTCAAATGTCCAGCTTTCAGCGCCCAGTGCCAACTATGCTCCAAGAAGGGACATTTTGCTAATGTATGTAGAGCTATGAAGGTTACTAATAACGCCGTTACCGTTGAAGAATGTGTCTCGGACTCGGATGAGTCTGAAGTGGTTGCTAATGCTGTCTCAGCTGCCTCTCCATCGAGTCTTTCAAAGGCTACTATCCCCGTAACTCTCAACAACTATCACGCCGACGCGTTAATTGACACGGGAAGTTCAGTGAGCTTTATAGACGAGAAGATAGCAAAACTAATGCAGCTGAAACTGAAACCTCACAAACAGACTGTCACATTAGCCTCTCAAAATAACGTATCTTTCGTAAGAAGTGTTTCCTTTGCAACTGTAACTATGAACGAATGCTCACACAAACACAGGCCATTTCGCGTCGTCAGCAACCTTTGTGCTGATGTTATCATAGGCCATGATATAATTAAAGAACACTCCAGTCTCCAATTCAACTTCGGAGGATCTAAAGAACCTTTGGTCTGCAATGTAATGCAAGCTTCAGTGCCCCCCGCCTCAATAATTACTAACCTCTCTCCGGATATCAAACCTATAGCCGTGAAATCCAGACATTATAGTGAACAAGACGAAAAATTGATCACGGAAGAAGTCTCGAAGCTACTGGAAGACGGCGTAATAGAACCGAGCATATCTCCTTGGCGTGCGCAGGTCTTAGTAGCAGGAGGAGGGGCATACCGAAAAAGGCTCGTGATCGACTACTCCTTGACCGTAAACAAGTTTACAGAATTGGACGCATACCCGTTACCTCATATCGAGACCATTGTGTCGAAGGTTGCGAAATTCAGTGTCTTCAGTCAGATAGACTTAAAGAGCGCCTATCACCAAGTGCCTATTAAAGAGAGTGAAAAACCGTACATGGCATTTGAAGCTGCAGGAAAACTCTATCAATTTACGAGAATCCCATTCGGAGTCACCAACGGTGTCGCAGCATTTCAGCGTACGCTCGAATATATAATAGAAAAGGAAAAGCTTAAAGGGACTTTTACTTACCTCGACGATGTCACCGTATGCGGAAAAGATGACAGCGATCACGATCAGAACCTACTGAACTTTCAAGCTGCTGCAAAAAGGTACAACCTAACTTTGAATTATCAAAAATGTAAATTTCGTCAGCTGGCCATAAGTTTGTTGGGCTACACGACCAAAAATAATACCATTGAACCAGACAAAGAACGTCTCCAACCACTACTACAGCTACCAGTCCCCACGAACACTGCTGAGCTGAAACGCGCTCTAGGGCTGTTTGCCCATTACGCAAAATGGGTGAAAGATTTTTCGACTAAACTATAGCCTTTAACGATCGTAAGCAGTTTCCCGTTACCTGAAAGTGCCGTTATCCAGTTTGAGCAATTAAAGTCAGATATTTGTAAAGCTTCACTGGTAGCAATTGATGGAGATGAGATACTGACTGTTGAAACTGACGCGTCAGAGTATGCGATAGCTGCCACGCTCTCTCAAAAAGGCCGACCAGTGGCATTCTTCTCCAGGACACTATCGAATGCTGAACGTAGACACCCAACGGTTGAAAAAGAAGCATACGCTATTGTGGAAAGCCTAAGAAAGTGGCGGCATTTCCTGATGGGGAAATACTTCATGTTGATAACGGATCAACAATCCGTGGGTTTCATGTTCAACCAAAACCACTCTAGTAAAATTAAAAATGAAAAAATTCAACGCTGGCGTCTTGAGCTCTCCTGTTTTAAATACGATATCATCTATCGACCTGGCTCCCAAAACACTGCAGCAGATGCACTATCCAGAGTCTGCGCACTCATGGATAATAATAAATTATATTAGTTACATGCTCTACTATGTCACCCTGGCATAACGAGGATGTACCACTGGGTACGCTCAAAGAACCTCCCGTACTCGATCAATAACATAAAGACTATGACGACCTCTTGTAGAGTATGTGCTGAACTTAAACCACGCTTCATGACAACAAAAGGACAACTAATAAAAGCGTTGGCTCCCTTTGAAAGGCTGAATTTGGACTTCAAAGGGCCTCTTCCATCAAAATCGGAGAATAAATATTTACTCACCATAATTGACGAGTATAGCCGATTTCCATGGGCTTACCCTTGCAAAGACATGTCATCTGCAACGATCATCAAATGCTTACAAGACCTTTTTAGTACGTTTGGACATCCGCTGTACATCCATAGCGACAGAGGAAGCTCCTTTATGTCAGAAGAACTTAAAACTTTCTTGAGAGCTAACAGCGTTGCCTCTTCCCGAACTACTCCGTACAATCCACGAGGAAATGGCCAAGTAGAACGCCTTAATGGTACTCTGTGGCGTGCAGTACAACTCAGCTTGCGTTCCAACAACATAACAGTAGAACACTGGGAACGAGTCTTGAAGAACGCTCTTCACTCCATTCGATCACTTCTCTGCACATCTACCAATGAGACGCCTCACGAGAGACTTTTCAAACATCCGCGGAGGTCGCCCAATGGAGAATCAATGCCTACATGGCTAGCGCCAGGACCGGTTCTCGTTAAAAATCACGTTCGCTCAAAAAACGATCCCTTGGTGGAAGAAGCTGAACTGCTTGACTATAATCCACACTATTCCGTAATTCGAAGGTCGAACGGCACGATTCTCGCTCTTCAATTGAAGAGTCATTTGAAGATGATTCCTTTGATGAATCCTTTCATTCAGTGAACGCGGACGGCCCCACTCCAGATCCTCAAGACGTGAATCTTCCGGGCACTTCACAAGAAGTTAGGGGAGAAACTCCTGCCAACGAAAGACCCAAGAGGAATCGCCGGCTACCTTCTCATCTACACGACTTTGTGGTAGGAGGAGAAAAACGTAGACGGGGAGAATGACGTATAAACCTCCTTGTCACCTACTATTAATGTCTATGATTATTCTTTACATTGATTGACAAGTCGTGTCATGTGTATTTTATATTAAGTCGGATTGAAGTTGATTAAAGCTAAATAACTTATTTAGTTTGTTTAATTTTGCTACACATTCCATGTAAATAACTGACAAAAAAAAATATATAAGCGGCTCAGCAGACATTGACGAATTGGTGAGAAATTTATTTATTATATTGCATTTCCTGAAACCCAGAAGGATAAAGAGATTAAACATGGTAAATTTCAATTAAATAAGAAGAGTTAGAAGATATAGTTAGTTTGTTTAGTAAAATATAAGGGTCCGGTAAGGTTTGCGACCCTCGGAATTTTGCAACAATTTTTTTTTATTAGAAAGCCCTATTGCTATAGAACATTTTAGAAGAAAAAAATTCTTGGATCATGCACTTTTGAAAGAGAAAATTGCAATTGAAAGTACTAAAAATCCGCCATTTTTTTAAAATTTTTGACAATGTTTGACAATTATGTCTAGATATCAGATGGTCACAAATTTTAGATAGAGCGGTGGATGGACAATGTTGCCAGTTCTCATTTCCGTAACTCGTGACGGCTTGAAAATACTTAACACAAGGTTTTAGATCTTTTTACTAAAACATGTGTGGTACATTCAGAATTTATAGAGAAAAATCCAAAAAAACAATATTTTTTCACCACGACCACTATTTGGACAGATATTTTATATAAAAAATAGTTAAATACTTTATATTCAACATCAATTTTTCCGAGATGAGGAATAAATATGTATGTATAAATGTAGACATAAATATCAAATAATTTATATTCCACATGAAGTTTTTTTTTCCAAAAAGGGGAAGGTAATAATCCCTTCCCCTTTTTGGAAAAATTCTTGTGGAATACAAATTATTTGATATTTTTACGAGAAGGGGAAGGGAATAAATATGTATGTATATAGATAGTCATAAATATCAAATAATTTGTATTCCACATGAAGTTTTCCAAAAAGGGGAAGGGAATAATCCCTTCCCCTTCTGGAAAACTTCATGTGGAATACAAATTATTTGATATTTTTTCGAGAAGGGGAAGGGAATAAATATGTATGTATATAGATAGATATAAATATCAAATAATTTGTATTCCACATAAAGTTTTCCAAAAAGGAGAAGGGAATAAATATGTATGTATATAGATAGACATATTTTTTCGGAAAGGGGAAGGGCATAAATATGTATGTATATAGATAGACATAAATATAGGCGTCCGGCGAGTTGCATCCCAAAAAGCAAAATTTTACCTTAACGAAAAAAGGTGACGGTCGAATAGCATCCGAAATCCAAAAAGGTCTGTTCATTAATAATCGCCTATCATGGTCAAAAGCAGGTCAAATTTTATTTCAATGTATTTGAATCGTAAATATTTTTATAAAAATTGGAACATAAATCTGTATGAGATTTGAAAAATGTCATCATAGGAGGAGGAGATTATCTTTATTGGTTACCCAAATGGCTAACGACCGAGGTCTTTCTGCCACAGATTTTTACAATTTACTTGTATAACAAAATTTTTTTTATATAGTTATAATAAATAAAATGCAAAAAAAATAGTGAAAATAAATAGATAACAATTATATAAGTATATATGTAAGATGTAATTAGAACACTTAATAGAGTCTGATTTAGAGACATACATTGCACTAATTTACAGCGTTTGCTTTAATACTCATTATTTTTGTAAACATGTCATCATATTTTCTTAGTTTAAATCTCTTAAGCTTTTGATTGTGGCTAATGTAATCTTATCGATAGTAGAAAGTGTGACGTGTTGAGACCTAACCTAACCTAACCAAACCAAACCAAACCTAACCTAACCAAACCTAACCAAACCTAACCAAACCTAACCAAACCTAACCAAACCTAACCAAACCTAACCAAACCTAACCAAACCTAACCAAACCTAACCAAACCTAACCAAACCTAACCAAACCTAACCAAACCTAACCAAACCTAACCAAACCTAACCAAACCTAACCAAACCTAACCAAACCTAACCAAACCTAACCAAACCTAACCAAACCTAACCAAACCTAACCAAACCTAACCAAACCTAACCAAACCTAACCAAACCTAACCAAACCTAACCAAACCTAACCAAACCTAACCAAACCTAACCAAACCTAACCAAACCTAACCAAACCTAACCAAACCTAACCAAACCTAACCAAACCTAACCAAACCTAACCAAACCTAACCAAACCTAACCAAACCTAACCAAACCTAACCAAACCTAACCAAACCTAACCAAACCTAACCAAACCTAACCAAACCTAACCAAACCTAACCAAACCTAACCAAACCTAACCAAACCTAACCAAACCTAACCAAACCTAACCAAACCTAACCAAACCTAACCAAACCTAACCAAACCTAACCAAACCTAACCAAACCTAACCAAACCTAACCAAACCTAACCAAACCTAACCAAACCTAACCAAACCTAACCAAACCTAACCAAACCTAACCAAACCTAACCAAACCTAACCAAACCTAACCAAACCTAACCAAACCTAACCAAACCAAACAAAACATAACCAAACCAAACCAAACCAAGGCAAACCTAACCTAACCAAAACTAACCAAACCTGACCAAACCTAATCAAACCTAACCTAATCAAACCTAACCAAACCTACATAATTGAATAATGTATAAATTAAATTAATATATTATTCACTATATTGCTATAAAACTGTATTAGACGCAGTTTTGGGAATAAAATTTAGTATCAGTTACGATATCAGAATAAACATGACAACAATGCCCGCTTTTATTTAATTATCTACCAGTTTTAGACACAATATTAAATTTGTTGACGGGATGCAACTCAGCGGTGAGACGGATGCAACTCAGCGGTCAAAAGTTTGGCCTGCTCAAATGGGATGCAACTCACCGGTCCCGTAAATATCAAATAATTTGTATTCCACATGAAGTTTTCCAAAAAGTTTTTGTGCCGAAATAGCATAATTAGGAATAACATATCTTTTACAAATAATAACCATAACAATAGTTTTCATAATTCAATTCATCATCGCTTCCCGACCAACTGACACCGATCAAAGTGTAACTATCTATAACAATATAAGATAATATGAAACAGAAAATAGTAAATAACAATAGAAATAACCTCAATAAAAAATAGTAATGACAATCAATAGTTTCCATCATAATCCAACACATATCGCTTCCCGACCAACTGACACAGATCAAAGTGTAACTAGAACCAAAACCTAACCTAACTTACATGAACCAAATGAAACTCAACAATGTAATAAACTAGAGAGGTTAAGCTTCGAAGTATCATTTCATTTATTTTAAAGTAATTATATATATATATATATATATATGTATATATATATATATATATAAAACTATGTGGTAGGTACAGCAGTAAGTTTGTTATAAACTCTTACATTTAATGTGAGAAATAAAGAAAATCTAAGATAAAAATTATATTCTAAGGATGCTTAATATTTCAATTTTTATTATTATAAATGCAAATCATTTTGTATTTTTATATATTCCTGTAATCTATTTCAATGCAAAATTAATTCAACTAAAAGAAAATAAACACCATTTGACAACGCCGCTAAAGCTATCACCTGATCATACAATTACCATGATTTGTGAACCTAAGGTATATAGACATAAGATTTTAGTGTAGTTCACAGCACAGGGGGAGTGTCCTGTGGTGTAATTTTATAACCTATAAGTGTCGAGTGAAAATAATTATGCTTAAAAATATTTCTGAAAATTGGCGAAATTTAAGTATTTTCTTCCGGTTTTTTTTGTGAAACAGACTTACATTTAGTTAAAGATAATAACCTTTACAGTTTAAAGGGAAAATATTCACCGTAAAATAGCATTAAATAGTGTTGAAAAAGTACCATTTTTTGAACTAAATTCGTGATTTTTAAAGTAATTTCTGAATAATCCAACGAAATTTTTGTTCTAATCTACTTTATTAAAGGTGAGCTATCAAACAAATTTAAAATTAACATAAAATTCCGAGGGTCGCGAAGTCTACCAGAACCAAATATAATATAAAGAATAATAATTTTTGAGGTTAGTTACACTTAGTAATAGATTATTTAAACAACTACGAAATTTCTTACATATAAAATATTACAGATTGAACTTTAAAATTAAAATAAATAAAACAGTACAATACTTACATAATATTAATAATTAGATAATTAGAGTCCATAAAACAAATTAGTCTTGACAATAGCTTTACATCCATTTTATTCAGAATTTTTTTTAAACCGCCCTCTAACAGAGGATTTGCAAATTATCTGAAGGCAATATTTAACGAGAGATTGCGAGGGGTGTAAAAAATTTATTATTGAAGGAAGGTTTAATATTTTTGAAATAAAATTAAATAATTATTGTTTCATATCATAGATATTTAATTTCCTACTAAAATTTTGAATTTTTTTTTGTCAGATTGGAACTATTCGACCCTGAGGTTAAAAGAATCTCATAGGTATAATATAATTGATTATTAATTTTTTTTTGGAACAATTTGGCGCCCAACAAATATGTAAAACTAAATAAATTGAATAAAAATAAAACAAAATATAAATTTAATAAAATTTGCCATAATAAAAAAAAGGCACAAAATAAAATCATAACAATATATATATATATATATATATATATATATATTAGACGTTTTAGGTATGGATGTGATGTGATGATGATGTGATCTATATATATATATATATATATATATATATATATATATATATATATATATATATATATATATATAAAGACTGCTACCGTTATTGCGTCCGCATGGAATCCAATCTTATTGCATCCCCGGCCATTTGAACCATAAACGTTATTTTTTGCGCGAATATTGATTATATATTTTTTTTAACATAGGGTTGCCGTTTTTTTATTTAAATGCAATAAGTTTTTAAATATATGAATACTCATTTATATTTTCTACCTTGTTGCATCTTTTCAAAAATCGACCTTGTTGGTTCCTTTTTGAAGCATATTATACATTGCTGAGTCCATGCGGTGTTGCCTAGCTTCTGGACGGAACAAAAGCGTAAATTTATAAGGTGGTTATATATTATAATGATTTTGCTTTTGCGGTAACTAATATTAATGAGACCTATCGAGAATAGTTTCCCTTGGAATGATTGATTGGTAGGGATTTCAACATATTAAATATTATATCTAATCCTATATTAATATGTCATAATTAATAATAAAATAATTACGTTTCAGACTTCAAACTAATTACGTTTCAGTTTTCAATTTTGAAGTTTTTATTATTTTTAAGTTCTGTAAATATTAAGTTTTATTCCAACCTGTCATTTTCGCACTGAATTTATTATGACCTAAGGTCATCGTATATATATGTATGTATAGAGTAGTGATTTTGTCACAAAACAAGTCGTAAGTACTACAAATCAGTTTAATTCATTATGTTTTCACAAAGTGCTTTTTAGCTTTCATTACTAATAAAATACATAGTCAAAAGATATGAAATACACTTTATGACTAAATAGAAAATATAAACTAAAAAAAAGATTCTGTTTAATAATAAGGTAAGTACATATATTATAAATTTAAAAACACAACAGTCACTAAGTTCAACATTATATAATACCTATTTTAACGTTTCAAGCTGACTTTGGTCATCATAAGAAAATAGTAATAAATATAACTTTAAAAAATAAGGCAAACAAAATACTATTGAATTAAAAACAGTTTGGTCATGATATACATTTAAAAAATTACTTCAATAAAATAACATTTAGGTACATCAATATCATGGTTTTAAATGAATACTATACATATTATCAAACTGTTTTCAATTAATTAATTGTATATCTATTGCTTTTTAAAATTACTAATATTATTTTTTCTGGTGATGACCAAAGTCGGGTTACAACGTTAAAATAATATATTATGTTAGATGTGATGATTGTTGCATTCTCAAATTTATAATAGTTATTATATTCAAGTATGTTTTTAATATTTGCCACCTCTCATTTTTTCTTCCTATATTCATTTTGGATAAAAACCTTTATTTTAAGCCAGTCCTTATTATGAAATAGTTCTGGATTTAGTTTTTTAAGTTGCTCACATTCTATGCGTCTAGGTGGTGTCTTTGATTTAATATGATTCTTGAAAAACTCTTTCACAACTTCTTTTTGTTTACTAGTCCATGGAATAAGTGAACGAATTTTGCATTCAATAGGAACTACAGCGGTAGAAGCAACAGCAGAAATATCTGTAGTGACAACACCTGAGGTTTGGGTTAAGTTTTCTTCAAAAATCTCCTCAGTATCACTTTCTTCTTTCTCGCTTAGTAAATTGTCGTCCATATTAATATCAATTTCATCCAACGATTTACCTTGATATTGGTTTGCATCACCCTTTTCCATTACCAATAGAAGCTTTGAAATCTTTGCCGTCTGATATACATCATCTGGTAAACGATATGAACTTCGATGAACTCCTGGTGTATGTCCCATGAAGGTTGCTAATTGTTCAATTTCTTGATCGGATAAATTAAAAAGTTGGGAGAGTGTAGCAAGGTGCTTTCGCAAACGGGTCGATGTTATGGAAGATGGATTTTTAGCTCCACAACTTTTAGCATATTTATTTAGAGTTCTGTAACCAATCAAAGAAGATGAAGAATTTGCTTTGGCGAATAGGTATCTATTATCTTTGGGTACATATTTATCGCGGATTTCGATTAAAAATTGAATGTGATTCTGGACATCGACACTAAACAATACTGGCACACCTCTACCTCTCTTTCCTCTTATGACGATCCTTTTCATTTTTTTTAACAATAATTTTTCTGTAGGAGATATAACTTTATTAAATTCTTCATATTCTTCCTTTTCCGAAGAAATATTTAGATACGTATGCAAGAGCATTCTTTCCAGTTCACCTGAACGTTTTCTGTTCAGCAATATAACTCTGCAGTACACTGATTCCATCAACTTATCAAACGCTGATGAGTCAACATTTTCCTTCAGGGCTTTCAAAGAATCTTCAGCCACTTTTATTAAATAATCTTTTAGTAGCTTCAGGTCATTTGCCAATGGAACTATTGTTACTTTATTCCATTTATTAAGGTGCAAATTATTGGCTGCTTCTGTAGAAACTACAAAACGCCAATTCGATTCGAATAAAGTAATTAGGGTTTTTAACTTTGCTTCGCTTTCCGCTGTAGAAACTGTTAAGTAATTACTGCTTTTCTTATATGCGTACATAATGGCGATCTCACAACACTGCTTGAGTGAGGTGGCTATATTCATAGCAATAGTGGGGGAACAGTACATCTCTTTATCAGTATCGTATTTTCCTAGACATTTTGCTGCTTCAACAAAATAATCAAAATGTTCTGGAAGTAGCGCGGAAAACAGGTTTGTAATAGATGAATCAAGTTTTCGAACTTCAATTAAAACTTTAGCGAGTTCTCTCATTTTACGTGAAGTTACCGGAATAAAATGCTTTTCTCTATGTATGTTAAGATATCGTGAGCCAAAAGCGCAAATTAATGCGTCATTTTGAGCTTCCAGAGATATTTTATCCGCACGCATACGAGGAAATACTTCTTTTTTTAATCGCGGATCAACTCTATTATTGAATATCATTTTTGCCTGGCCCGCAGCCTGAGCACCACCAGTTGCTTGGCCATTGGTACACTTTTTTCTGTGTCGGTATAAAATTTTTGAAGAAAAAAAGCCCAAACAATTATCACATGGTAAGGTGGTTCTATCAGGAACATAGGACTCTCTTACTACTTTAAAACATTTCTGGTTTCCTCCACTTGCTAGAAAATTTCCCTTTCTTCTAAGCCTGTCCAGTAAATATCGCCTTTCTTTACTTTTGGAAGGTTTTGAAAATATTTCTGCTACATCAATTTCGGCTGGATGATTTCGTCTAATATGTCTTACAAAATTTTGGACTGCAGTTTCACAAAAATAACAGAAATCTGGTTTTCTTTTATAGACTGTATTAGATACAGACTGTTTATCAGTCATTTCAATAGAAATATTTTCATAACGATCGGATGCCTGTGTGTCAGATAGAAATAGTTTTGTTTCAATAGAGATTTTTTCACTATTCTTGGCTGGTTCAGTCGCTGACTTCTCTGTATTTATTTCATAATGCGATTCGTAAATGCTATGTACAGTATCGGGTATTTTTGTATTAATAATGTTATTGACATGAATACCAGGAGACTTTTTATTTATATAGGATGTTCTTCGTATACTTCGAGTAGTAGTTCCCAAGTTCTGAAACAAAATTAAAAAATCTAGTAGTTTATAAATTTTATATACCTACCAATAATATGAATATTTCTAATGCGATTTCATATTAAATAAATACATATACAATAAGATTACCTCGATTTCATCTTCATCAGAAGTATCAGGAATATATGATGTGTCACTATCTGTCTGAAACGGATCTTCTGGTGCTTCAGCTTGCTCATTGTCTAAGGAAAAATTGTCATTTGATTGATACTCAGAAGTATTACTACAATAATTCTGTTGTGATGAAAAAGAATCATTCATCTAGAAAGAAAGGTACTTTTAAAGACACAGTTTTTCGAGATAAAAAAATCTACAAAACTATATAAAAATGTAGGATCAGTTTTTAACCAAATTAGCGTTTTTTCGGTTGAAAAAAAGAAAAAAATCTAGCGACTACGTCACCCGCATTTATACATATTTCAAGAAAATATTCACATGTTAAAATCCCTGTTTTATCCACTGTATATTTTATTTATGATAAGAAATTCTATAAAATTTCGTAGAGCATTACATGCTTTATTTGTCTTCATATGATAGCCAAATATCTACAAAAGGTATTATAAAAATTAACACCTTCTTTGACCCATATTTGACTTTTTGCCTTACTCTTAAACACAAGACATGTTTATAAAATACTACAGAGTTATTTAGGAAATATGATTAAACATTACCTACCCATTGTTTGTGATCGTTTTGTTGGATGATTTTGTTGTCAAATAAATTATCCGAAAATACATCTGGAGGCTTCAAGGTTAGAATTTGTTGTATTATAATTTTATTATCGTTTGTTTTTGTCTCCTGTTCATGTGAACCACTTAAATTTGGTACCTAAAAATTGCGAAATAAATTAAATAAACTAATTGTTTTATGAGAGACATATCAATTTAATGCACTGTCAGTAATAATGGTCCGTTAAATATAATGGAACTTTGTGAATAACCTATACGGCTGTTAAGTGTAATAATTAGTTGTCTTACCATGGTTTTTGTTTTATTTACAATTATATTTTCTATTGGTGGAAGCTCAGGCGAAGGAACGGGTGAAAACCCTCGATTGCAAAACCAGTTTTCTTTCTTTTTTACTTTCCAAAAATCTGATGGGTTATCTTAAAAATAAAATAATTGAAATAGAAAAATCAAGATGTGAAAAAATTATAATACACTAATGAAAGTTCAAATTAAAAACGGATTTGTGAATAAAAATACTGTTAAAAGAAACTGATTGTGTTTAAAACTATTATGTACAGTAATTTTTGAAAAGTCACTTTTATTTATTTAAAATTTTTTTTTCCAAAAAAACCCTTGTGCAAAATATGAAAAAGTTGCTATTTCTGATTATAAAGAGAAGAAAAATTCAACAGGTAATAAAAGCCGGATAAGCATGGTGGAATGGCCCCCATGGCCAACGGTCAAAATAGCATCAGATTTAATATTAGTACAATCATCACTTTTTTTTCAAATAAATTTTTCTCAAAAACTATAATAGATAAAAGCGTCTTTTTGATTTTAATCCGTTTTGTTGTGGTAAAAGTACATACTCTAAGGAATATCCATAAAAATTATTTTCGATTTTTTGGACCGTTAAAAATCGTGCAAAAATGTGAAAAAATCTATAATATTCTTCGAATAATTCTACAGAGATTTGCGTTGAGCTCATGTTTTTATCTATTAGTTTTAGAAAAAAATTAATTTGGAAAATAATAACCTTGCATCTCTGTTATCTCAAAAGTCGTTTGAGAATCCATTCTAAAAACGGTATTTATGTTTTCAGAGTGTGCTGATATTAAAACTTTAGTATTTTTACCGTTCGCCATGGGGGCCATTTCACCATGCTTATCCAGGTAGACCCTTTTATATAAATAAATAAATATTAGAATAATAGACCTACCTCTTCTGTCACTATTATTATTTAGACACAAATTGACTAATTTTTCACCCCTGGACATATTTAAAGTGTGGATGCAGCAATAACCGCACTCCTGTTACACGACGTGTGGAAATAAGCAATAATAAGGAATAAAATGTAACCACCAACACAAGATACATCTATAAATAGATTGCGACGTTGTCAAATTTATGGACGCTACAATACACGAAATTTGAACTGCAAGTACAAGATATATATATTCATTTAGCGCCTCTAGCGAAGTTTTGCTGAACTAAAAATGTACGTTATTGAGACCATTCTCACTTTGAAAATCTTTAATTATCTACGCCATCCAATAGGATACTCTTGAGACCGGTTGACATTTAAAATTACAGCGGGAATTATTATATAACTGCCAAAGAAGGATTGGAAGAATTGGCGGGAAACTTGATTAACCATGGCTGACTATATTGAGTCCGATATGCGGACCCAATAACGCTATGGAGTCAACAATCAATGTAATAGGTAAATGAAAGGACCCAATAAAGGTAGCAGGACATATATATATATATATATATATATATATATATATATATATATATCCTTCTATCGTTACAGCGTCCATACATTCTGAAATCGCATTCAATAGAGCGTCCAAGTGCATACAGCGTCCGTATACGGACGCTCTATGCACACCCCTTGTAATAATTTGTCCAGGGACTTGAAATTACGTCACGAACCTACCAACAAAATTTTTGGGGGACGCTTTTTTGGTCATGAAATGAACGAAAATATACAGTTCTCGAATATATTTAGTTCGCGCAACTCTCCGTCAGAGTCGCTAGGAGTATTAAGTTGTATATAGAGTATACATTTTATCCTTATAGTTATTCGCGCTTAGAGCGTCCCGAGATTTGACAACACTGCAGTTTCAGTAGAACATTAAATTACTTATATTGTTGAATGCAACAGTTAGAAAAATACATTTCTGGTACATTACTCAACTCTGAGTATTCTCTCAAATACATGCTCTCGTCTTTAGAGCGTCACGTCAACCACTCTCCTCTAATAGCGCCGAATTAAGAGAGTCCGATACATTAACGTAAGTAAAGGTTTAGATATGAGGTAGGAAGGTCAGTGAGCTGGCGCATTCCTTTATTAATAGTATTCTACAGTGAACGGCTAAATTATGGAATATTATTATTATTTCGAGAACCGTCGAGTTTTAAGGGAAATCCCGAAACAGGTCGATTTTTGTTGTAAAATACCCATGTTATAACGTACATGGAGTAGGGATGACGTCACCGGTGTAGGTGTAGTGACGTAATCGTTAATTTTTTTAAATAGAAATCGGTATAATGTGACACCTCATTTGAACGAGAATTCAATTCCTCATTCAACGACATTACATTTTCAACTAAAATATTTTTTTAAGAGTACGAAAACAATTTTTTTAATTTAAATTCAACCAAATTTCAACTAATGATTTAATTAATAATGTACTTTAAAGTAACCAAATTATGCATAACAATTATTTTAAATTAAATGTTCGAAATGCCATCCATCGGTTTCTTGACAATATGCGAATCCACGGACACATTCATCAAGTACATTGCGGATGACTTCTGGAGTAATTAGACTCTTCTCATGCCTAATTCTATCTTTCAAGTCCTGTAAGTTTTGAGGTCTATTGACATAAACTTTTGATTTTATGTAACTCCACAGGAAAAAGTCTAGAGGTGTTAGATCTGGCGACCTTGCTGGCCACTCTATAAAACCTCGTCTTCCGATCCACCTCCCGGGAAAGCAATTATTTAAAAATTGACGTACTTCACGTGCGTAATGCGGAGGGGATCCATCTTGTTGAAACCAGATATTTTCACTAGGTATATTTGGATTATTGGCATTTGGATACATGTTAGCAAGGACAGGTATAAGTTGATTTCTCAAAAAAGTTAAATAACGTTTTCCTGTTAGATTTTCTTCAAAGAAAAAAGGGCCAATGATTCTGTCATTGATGATCCCTGTCCATACATTCACTTTCTGAGGATATTGCGTGTGTGCCTCAGTCATCCAATGTGGGTTTTCTTGACTCCAATATCTGCAATTTTGACGATTCACGGTACCATGTATAAAAAATGTTGCTTCATCGGAAAAAAGGATTTGATTGATGAAAAGTGGATTGCGGATACATGAATCCTGCATAACTTTAGAAAATTGAAGCCGGCGATCGGGATCGTCGTCGTTTAATTCCTGATGTAGTTGAATTTTCTAGGGATGGTATTTTTCTTTTTTTAAAATATGTAATACCGATCTTTGGGAAACTCCAGCATATTCACCCATTTGTGTTGAACTACTGTGAGGATTGTCATGTACATTTAATAAAATATCAAGTTTCACATTGTCTTCAATTTTAGGACGCCCAGCGTTTGGAATATGTTTAACGTGCCCAGTTTCTCCAAATTTTCGGACTATTTTACTTACTGTTGATTGGCTGATGGGTCTGACGGGATATTTTGCGTTGACTAAACTGCATACTTCGTTCTGTGTTCTTTTTTTATCTCCGCATCCGCTAAGAATTAATATTTCTATGCGTTGTGATTCATTTAGGTGAGCCATAATTTACTATTCAAAAGTGAAAATCACAATTGACAACTGATAACGATTCACAAAATCAAAACATTTACGACAATAAATATTACAGTATCTATGCCACTATCACTTGCTTGAATTAACATATGACAAAAAGTTTCAGTGTTCATGAGAGAACTTTTTGTGTGGGCATTTTACAACAAAAATCGACCTGTTTTGGGGATTTCCCTTAAAACTCGACGGTTCTCGGAATAATGATAATATTCCATAGTTTAGCCGTTCACTGTATATTAATTATTGAGGAGGACATTATATACAAACTATTCTCGGTCATCTAAAAGACAAGTATAATGTCAATATTATATTATGTTGACTACCCCCAAATTTATTTGGAAGCTAAAACGTCTTAAAGAAAACCACTTTAATTAGGTTATAAATCTAGATTTTATTGTTTTAATACCTAGTAAGTAGTAATTATAAAACAATGTCGAATATGGGACAAATAAAATGTAAATTATTACACAAAACAAAAAATAGTTTTCTACTATATAATCTACATATACACAGATAAACTTAAAAGTCCTACAATACTACAAAGTTATTCAGATTGAAAAAAAATCCTCCAGGGATACAAAAATCAAAAGCATTAGAATTTAATGAACTACAGCCTTCATCTCTAACTTCTTTGTGTGTTTCCATTGCATGTACTTGGACGTCTTCTTCGATCATAAAAATATTTATTTTTCTTAAAAAAAAAAAGGTTAGCACGTTGTATGCGGATGGTCAGTGGACGCCGTAAACGCGAAACAATATACGCAAATTATACATGAAACAATATGAATGAATCCCTTTTTCATTTAAAATCGAAGTCCCAAGTTACTTCCCAGTTCTTAATTTCTTAGATACGTTCCTGTATATAGGGTGCGTCCAAGTAACGCATAAATTTATTATAAGCTAAATAAAAAGTACTATTAAAAATTCCACAAACAGGTCAATTTTTGATTTTGAATTACCAAAATAAACAAAAGAAAATTTACAATAAATGTTCAGCTTGTTCATCATTGACCAGTAGACATGACGGGCATTAAGGCCTAGGGTCTACTCTAACACTTTGTAGCATAGAGGGTGTTATGTTCCGCATTTATTGCCTGCCTCGGTCTTATATAGCTCTCGAATAGTTGAATGAAATTAAAAAAAATTGCAAAATATACTTTTAAACAATAAAAATATATATACAGGATGGTCCGTAAGTAATGGTCCAAAGTGAAATGGAAGATTCTTGGCCTGAAAATATTACAATCTGACGCAACTTGCTCCAATGAAATATTGATTATAAAAAAGATACAGGGTGGCAAAGTTGAAATGTCGAAAATGTTTTTTCTCAGTAAATTAAAAGATTTCGGATATACAAACGTATTAATTTGAAGATGGGGGTTTTAGCTCCTGCGAAATCATAATATCATATCCGTTTTGATGTATTTTTTAGAGGGCGCCACATGAGCTACGTTGTTGGTGTAACTGTGCACTTAACTTTTTTATCGTTTACACTATCTTGCTTTTGATTGAAAAATATTAAAATGACATCATTTTTGTGAAAAAAATTTATACTTATCATAAGTCTCAAAGGTTGCTAGTTTTCAAGATATTCGCATCTTAAAAACCCTCTACATAATTTGCATTTTATTTATTAGTACTTTGACATATAAATAAAGCAACCATTATGAGCTCAATAACTTTTAATCAAGAGAAAAAAGAACAATTTATTGAAAAATACAACAACAAAATTTAAATATCATTTCACAGTAATTGTTCAATATGTCCGCCATTCATCTCGATACATTTATCCATGCGTTTCATGAAAGATCGCCTAATATTAAACAATGTCAATGATTTCTTGCCAAAGTTGAACTCGACTATTTATAGGGTTTCTGTGAACTATTTCCTTCATTGTGCCCCACATACTGAAATCCAAGGGGTTATATTCTGGACTGCGTGGTGGCCAATGATAGGGACTACCACGACCAATCCAGCGTTCAGGAAACAAGGTGTTTAAATAGTTTCGTACTTCAAGAGTGTAATGAGATTAACTGTGAAAACACGAATGACTAACTGACAGGAGTATTGTTGACATCGGCACCTACTATGTTAATTCTTGCGATGATAAATTTGCTGACATCAGCGCCTACTAACGCTATTATTTGCACCGTTCACTAACTAACGACGTTAGTTAGTGTACGGTGTTATTTGTGCTAATAAATAAAATAAAAATTATGTAGGAGGTTTTTTAAATGCGAATATCTCGAAAACTAGTAATTTTTGAGACTAATGATAGATATTTATTTTTGTCGCAAATGATGTAGTTTTAATATTTTTCAATAAAAAAAGAGATAGCGTTAACGATGAAAAATTTAAGCGCACAGTTACACCAACAACATAGCTCATGTGGCGCCCTCTAGGAAATACATCAAAACGGATATCATATTACGATTTCTCATGCCTTAAAACCCCCATCTCTTAATTTTTACGTTTGTATATCCAAAATCTTTCAATTTACTGAGAAAAAACATCTTTCACATTCAAACTTTGCCACCCTGTATATTTTCCATTATCAATATTTGATTAAAGCAAGTTGCAAGAGATTGTAATATTTTCAGGCCAAAAATCTCCCATTTCACTTTGGACCATTACTTACGGACCACCCTGTATATAATACTTCATTTGGAATGGCAAATCAGAAAGAACCAACTGAAGGACTCATTGGAAAACCAACAACAGGTTGATATGACATAATTTCATTAGATTAATAACAAAAAATTCAATTTTTTTTAACAACAAAAATATTAGTACAAGGGCCAAAAGTTATTCCTTTTCCTATACACAATATTGATGTATGAAACATAAAAGTAGCCAATATCGCCAAGAGGCAGATTTTATAAGTATTCATGAATATATAGGATGTTCCAAAATTGATTGAAGAACCCAACTAAACCCAAGTAAATATAGGGACATTCAAGCCATTCTTTTTTAAATAATCAATTGTTTTAGCTGAAAAATCTTTGAAGTTAAAAAAGTGATTTTCAACACCCTGGAATTTAGAAACTATAACTATTTGACCCCAAGTGCTATAGTTTTTCGAAATCAGCTCTTCGAAGAGAATCGAAAGATGTTAGGAAATACAGGGTGTTACATAAAAAATATGTGTTTGGTTCGTTACTGAATTTTGGAGCAGACTGTATGTTTATGAACATTTTTAAAATCTGGTCCTTGACGATACCTACTTACTTCTTTTGTTAATAATGTTGTTTCGTGGCACTAAGGATAAACGAGATATCTAGCTCCGACTGATGTATTAGAATATTATTTGAACCAGTTGATGTACCCAGATGACTGCACCTTATGCACGAGGCTATTAGTTTTCACCCAAAATTTGTTTTCTAATACTTCACTTGAAAAAACTAGGAAAACATTTTTTAATAACAAAAATTTCATAAAACTACATCAAGAAATGGATTCCTCGTATTAAAATACATGATACTGCATAATTTTTTCCATTCATTCAATATAAACCAAAATGTACAATTTTTTGGTCAGGACTGCAAAATGTTTAACATGCATCTCAATTACTTACTACATTTGAATTCTTCCATTTTTTGATTCCGATTTCGGAGAAATTTCGTATAGGAAGTTTTTTGATACGAAGATTCCAACAAATTTGTAAGTTATTCGTTAAAAAAATTATTTCGGGTGGAAAATTGAGAAAACTTCATGAAAATGGAATTTTCCGAAAAACTGTAAATCAGATTCTAATCATTTACGAACTAAGCCTCAGTTTTTATATTCTGAACCTACTTATAAAATTTCATTGAAAAATTCGGTAGTGTTTTTGAGTTATCGTGTTGACAACTGACCGACCGACATTTTTTAAAAATAGGTTTTTTGGACTAATATGAAACGTGTAGATCCATTCGAATCTCGAAACGTCAAAATCAGTCCATCACATCACTTCCCTTATAGTATTTTCCCGTAACCCACAATTTTAAGGAAATAAGTTATTTATCTACGCAGGAAAAATATTAGTTCACAACTAGGATTAAAACTCTTCACCGACAATACTCTTGTCCTGAATGATCACAAATGTCACAAAAAATCATATTTTTTGTAACTTCCTACATAAATAGCTATTCTTCAACTAGTACCTAACAAACACCATATAAAATAATAACTATCATGTAATTCTGAAATTAATGCAATTTTGTGAAGAAATTGTCCATTTGAAGATTTATTTAAGTTCACTGTCTTCAATATTTTGAGTGTTTGTAACTTGTTAAGTGAATACTTCTGAAATTTCATTGCAATAACATAATATAGATCCCTCCTACTTACAATAACCACATTATATCTTATTTGTCCTCCTATTTTCTGTAAATAGCAGATATGTACTTACAGCGGCAACAACGCAATAACAAAATTGACGCCCTAAAGGCTATCGTATATACGTAATGCTGAATATAAGAGACGCCCAATTGTCCATCGACTGAAAGGGCGCCATAATGTTTGGAAAATATACAGCAATGTTGTGTTTTCCGTGCCAAAGTCCTTTTTTCCATTTATCTCCACCATCCTTCATCTATATTAAAAAGTATTCAGCTCAATTAACACTATATCTGCAGAAAACAACGTCGGACGCCATAAAGCACATTTTTGTCTGGACGCTTTAACGATAGAAGGATGTATATATATATATATATATATATATATATATAGATTGATAAAGGGTACGATGTCGCCTCAAAAAGTGTTATAAAGTGTATATTGTCGCCTCATATATAACGTTGTCGCCTCACTTTGGTGAGGTGACAAAGTTTTCACATGAAACTTTCACAGAATGTTCCTGGTACCTTCTTTAGTCGATCTGTGAAATTTCGTTTTGAGGCCACAAGGATACCCCAGCCACTATTTTTTCCTCTCTCAGTTTGGCTATATATCACTGGCGCTAGTATCGTTCTTTCTGGTGTTACACGCTGAACGATGTGACTTCAGCATATAAATGATGTTTTCCCGTTACGTTTCGTACGTTCCTACCTCAGAAATTTGACAACGTAGGAAAGCGGCTATAAATAGATATTTTGTATTGAGACAAAATGTAAAACTACCTACTATTCGAGTTCTCTCTTAAATTCATATTTTTGAAGTCTCAAAAGAGTGGTTTTAGTTAAAGATTGCTAAGTATTTTTTGAAGGTGTGGTTTTTTGACTATATCACAACACAAAAATAGGAAAAAAGAAAGATGTCTTCAAGAAGCAGAAGAATACTAGCTATACTTAAGGTATGTATAAATATTTACTAACCATAATAGATATCATTTTGTGTACAAAATGTTTTTTCGAATTTTGTTTTATATAAGGTTTAAAATTTAACCTATAAATTCTAAAAAACATTTTTTACACAAGGTACTTCTAAATTGATGCGAAAGATTTTACCGGGAAATTTTTCATTCAAAATTAATGGTAGTTTTTCATATACATTTAGTTGCATATCTTCTCTGGTGATAGTAATATAAATTCAAATTTTTTTATACGTCATAGTCTCCTCAAAACACATAGACAGTATTAATTTTGTCAAGTTCTTATCAGTCAGTGGCGTGGTACCAGGGGTTCGTAAACTTTTATTACCCCATATTCCTGAAACACCAACAAAAGTATTTCGAGTTAAAAACTCCAATTCTTGACTGAATTTTCTACATAAAAGAAGACTATGACGTTCAAAAAAATTTGAAGTTATATTTCTATTCCCCAAGAAGATATGCAATAAAATTTGTATTTCATCTACACACTTCATCACCCTGTATCTCACAAACTAACCAGGTTAGAGAAGAATTGAATTTCATATTTTAAATATTTTGTAACGAGCTACCAACCCTCATATTTACGGTACCTATTCACGGGACACCCTGTATATTGAATGAATCTTTTTAAAACAATATGTTTAAACAAATTGTTTGTGAACTATTCTTTACAATTACCTACATGACATTGTAGATAAAAATAAGTATTCTGTTTTTTATACCCGATGCTCGTGGCAAAAATGTGGTAGAAATGTAAATAGTTTCCTTCCTATTTCTGTGAAATATTTTAAACTTATAAAATTTAGATGCATTCTGTTGAAAAATTCTATGTTATCAATTTATAGTACACATCGTCCGGCAAAATTGGCGTAACACTGGATTCATGGCTCAATTAAGACGTTTATGAAAAATTAACCTAAATTAAAGTTATTACACGTGTGGAAAATCCAAATGGAATAAATTCATCAATTCGTTTACTATACATATTTGCTAAAAATCCCGAAACACGTCAAATTTGAATTAAAAATTGATATTCTTCAACGTTTAAATGTTATACCTATCTTCAAGTCCGAAACTACCGAAATTACTTACAATACAATTTGTTAAGACAAACTAATGTTGTCACGGACACTATTTAATGTACATATTTTTAATGGATACCATCTTATTAGTTATTGTTATTAAAAGGCGTTATTACTATTTTTTTTAATACTGTATTATCGTTTTTAAGTATTACTATTAATTACCTACTTTGTGTTCCCATCCTGTAATTGGCTTCAGGGTATAAAAAAACCAGAAAAAATTAATAATGATAATTTATTTATAGACGTCAAAGATAATAGTTAATACTATTATAACGCCTTCCAAAGTTTTTGAAAAATATTTACTACACTAAGAAGCAACAACTACTTCCCTGGCTATATGCTCGACATACATTGAATTACACTTCTAAGTTAAACGGGGCTGGTATATCTGCAAGATATAACCAACCATTTTGGTTTGTAATTAGAAGGGACATCACTTGCAGACCGGTGTATTTACTTTACTAAAATATGACAATTTTTACAGGAATGTGTAATTAAGTAGATAATTTATTTGTTTTATTTTATATGAAACACCGTGTATGTTAATTATTTTTTGCGATAGCTCAAATATTTCAGTACCTGAAAATTAGTTGTGGTAGTGGAATAAAATAATAAAATATCAGAAGGTTTATTCATTTTATCAAACAAATTAAAAATTAATGTTGAACTTTCAACATTTAACTTAATGTATTACCTAAGAATGTTATTAAACCAAATGTTCAAAATGAAAACGCTCAAATACCTGACAATATCCTAATTTATCAGCAGATGAACTTAATTACGGAGTTAGAGTAAGGCAATACCTAAACATTGTATTTTCTTGAAGATAGTTTGTCCGAAGGGGACATTAAGTGACCAGATTTATCACCATCAGATTTTTTTCCTTGGGATCATTGAAAAAGTGTAGTTTACAAGGAACGGGTTAACTATTTAGAAGAATTAAATAACACCTAATATTTTAATTTTTTTATTCATTTACCATATTAACGGAATTTGTCATATGTCAGAAAATATAACGTATATCGAAAAAAATATACTTTTATAAGGTCAGTTTTTGATACACCTCATAATTAAACTACAATTAAAGTGTTCCGCCAATTTTATCGAATTTTACTAGTCAATAAAATTTCTGCCAGTAAGTTTTCAAAGCGATGTTTGAAGCCTAAATTTTTTGGTATCCTTGATATACTCTTTCTTCATCCTGGTTTAGTATGTGAAGCATTTCTACATGGGCATAACTATAATCTATCTCTTCCTCTCTCGTATTTCAGGATCGAAAGAAGATCAACTCAAACTCTGATCAAAATAAAGAAGAAAATTCTACTCAAACTTGTTCGCAGGAAAAGAATGACTCCTTTAATGAACCAGAAACCGATTGTAGTCATATATCTGACACACCCGAAAAATCTTTATCATTGAAAGAAACTGACCAGGATTCCGCAAATAATTCACAGTCGTTTGAAATCCCCCTACAAGATTCTTTAAATATCTCTTTATTTAGTAATTTGGGTATTGTACAGAATCCATTTATAATCCTAAATGAAAGTTTTTTAACACCAGGATCGAGTGAGTTCTCAGATAATGTTGTATCCAATCTGTCCCTGGAAGCTGTCAACGTCCAAAACGTCAGTGAGACTCTGGAGTGTAAATCAAAAGATAAGCTTACCAATATCATAAGTTGTAATAGTGACAATATTCCAAATCAAAACAATGTTAGTTGGGAAAATATTGAATCAGTTTATGGTAATCAAGAAAATTCAGAAAATACAATAAATTTGACTGTATCTGATACTGGTGAACTATCCAGCTTCGAGATTGATCCTTGTATCCGTCGTGATAGTAATGATGTGCAGAATTTCACTAATACCACTAATTCCGAAAGTAATAATTCCGATGATGAAAAAGATGAGGATTTTGACGTTTCAAAATACAAAAATCAATCTTATTCTAGTAGTGACAGCAGTTCTGGGGAATATGAAGAAATAGGAACTCGTGTATTGATTCAAAATGCAGAAGAAAAAAAAGAAACTCAAAATCTTATTCCAAAAAAAATATTCTGTAATTATTGTAAAAATGATTTGCTATCCAAAAATTTTGCAAGGCACATGCAAACTTTTCATGGAGACGAAAAAGAAATTTTGAAAATAATGCAGCTTCCAAAAAACTGTAAAGCTAGACGAGAAGCTTTTGGTTTACTGAGAAACCAAATTAACTTTGACTTATATATCAAACGAGATGTACGTCCTGTTAGAAACCAAAATATGGAAGGATTCAATTTTTACCCTTGTATTCATTGCCAGGGCGTATTTAAAAAATCTTACCTTAAAAGACACGCCAGACTTTGTAAGCAGAAACAAAATAGAGGTGCTAGGAGTAATTATGTTTCAGAATCCCAAACGTTAACAGCTTGCTTAATGGACCCAACAAATGCAATATCTAAATTAAATGTCAAGGAAAAAGTTTTTGACAAAATGAAAGGAGATGCCATATCTTTTGAAGCAAAAAAAGATCTGTTAATAGTAAATTTTGGAAACTCTTATTTAAAAAAACACAAAAGAGAGGGTATTGATTATGCATGCAGCAGTAGGATGCGTGACCTCTCCAAATTACTCATCGAGTATAGAAACATTGTTAAAGAAGATAAGATCTCTTTAAAAGATATTCTTAGGCCAACAAATTTCGACATTATTTTAACGGCAGCAAGAACTATATCTGGATACAACCCAACGGAAAAAACATTTAACGCTCCTAGTCTAGCAATGCATTTGGGAACATATTTGAAACTGTGTTGTGATGAACTTCATCATTTGATATTGAAAGGATCTACTGGTTTTACCTGCAGAAACGATGAAGAATCCAGAAACTGGCTGAGAGATATAAAAAATTTCAAACATTTACTTACTTCTCGCTGGAGTGTTGAAATTGCCTCCCTTGCAAATAAAAACCTACAAGAAAAGAAGTGGAATAAACCACTACTTGTACCCTTGGTTAATGATATTAAAATATTTAGAGAAAAAACCATGGCAATTGCTTCTGAGTGCCAAAAGCAATTTGAGGATAATACCGACACTGTTGAAACATATAAGAAATTAGTGAACTCGGCTTTAGCGTTGGTGATTCTTTTTAATAGAAGAAGAATTGGAGATGTCCAGTATTTAAAATTAACAGAATATGCCAATAACAGGAAAACTAACTTCAGCGATTTTGAAAATGTGTTAACCGATGTAGAAAAAGCACTTACAAGAGAATATAGAAGAATTGTATGTTCCGGCAAAGGTTCGCGAGCTGTTGTAATTTTAATGCCAAAAATGTTACAAAATTTTATAGACACTCTAATCATATATCGACAAAAATATATTTCTGATGACAATCAATATGTTTTTGCCACTCCTGGGAGCACAATTAAATGGGGAAAAGGAGATGTCGCTATTCGCCAGTTAACAAAAAAAATGAACTTACAAAATCCAGATGCAATTTCAAGCAATAAATTACGAAAGCACATTGCAACTGTCGCCCAAATTTTAAATATGTCAAAACAGGATACAAAACAGTTTTCAAAATTTATGGGACACGACGAAAAAACACACAACGAATTTTATGAATTGCCTGCGGATATTTACCAAACGGCAAAAGTATCAAAGTTTTTATTAGTTATGGAAAGGGGAAAACTGCCTCTAGAGTACAAAGGAAAATCTTTTGATGATATTGACTTCGATGCAAATTTAGAAATACCGGAAGAGAATAATGATGATGTGCTTCCGGTGCCAAATGATGAACAGCCGAGTACATCAAATATTCCAAAAAATCAAGAATTAGAGACAGCCGTCGAGAAAAGTGAAGAGACGAATAAAAAAAGGAGATCATTGGAAGAATTGGACAGGATGTTAGAAGATGAGGATAGCGATGATACAATGCGTGGTAAAAGAAAAAAAATTAAAAAGCAAACTTGGACCAAGCAAGAAATGAATCAACTTAAAAAAGAATTTTCATCATACTTGAAAACGAGAAAATATCCGTCATCCAAAGAAATAAAAGAGTTTCTAACTAAAAATGGGCTGAATAGGTCTGTTCCGATTGTAAAAGCTAAATTGCAACATTTATTTAAATCATAGTATTATTACATTATATTGCTATTATTTCATATTATTATTATTATTTCATTATTTTTCTAAAAAATATATTAAATCTTAGCTACACTTTTCATACAATAAACAATAAAATGTAGATGATATTCATTTTTGCACCAAATCGCTTATCCACCCTCCAAAAAAAATATGATCAAAATTTTGAATCATCCGACTAAGTACACGCTTATATTTTACCCACTATTTTACTAAATATAAGTCACCTATCAATTGTATTACATTATTAGATTCAAAGTAAACGTGGCAACACCTAGAGAGGCAACATCGTTCTACGTTTAACTATCTTCCATATATGGCTCTGAGGTGACAACGGATTTGATTTAACCGCACATATATACACCCCACAAAAATTATCGCATCACTGGTATTTTAGGATATTTTTAATATATAATTTTAGTTTTTTGGGACAATCTGTATATGTATCAACTTAATAGATATTTCTGGTTTCTTATCATGGGCAAAAAATAATCACAATTTCTTACAAATTTTTTTGGAAGCAAAAATGCTCGAGTAAATCATTTCTGTCTTGGAGAATGCATTGAGATCGAGAACTTTCTAAGCAAATTGTGTTATTGTATAGTGAAAATTTAAATTTATTTTGTTAATAATGGATGTGCCTCAACGTTTAACAAGACATGTGACGAATGAAGAAGCCGCTAGAATCATCGCGCTCATACAAGATGGCCGCAGTCAAAGATACGTCGCCGGGGTAATTGGAGTTCAACAAAGCACCATATCCAGAGTTGTTATTCGCTACCAAGAAACAGGGCAGCTAACCAGAAGACCCGGACAAGGCCGCGGAAGGGTAACTTCGGTAGTAGATGATCGTTATTTGAGGTTAACGGCGTTAAGAATTAGGCATACCACCGCTCGAAGGCTGCAAACAGATCTGTTGGCTGCTCGTAATGTTCGAATAAGCCTACAAACAGTTCGAAATAGGTTGAGAGAAGCAGGTATACGAGCCAGAGTGCCAGCTAGAGGTCCACGTCTTACCAGAGAACATCGAGTAGCAAGATTGGAATTTGCTCGAGAACACGCAAATTGGAATATTCAAGATTGGTCCAATATTTTATTCACGGATGAATCAAGATTTTGTCTGTATTCATCAGATAGGCGTGTACCAGTATATAGGCGACTTGGTGAACGGCACGATCAGGTTAATTTTTGTCAAACTGAAAGCTTTGGTGGTGGCTCTATCATGGTTTGGGGAGGAATTTCTTTCGAGGGTCGCACGGAGTTAGTACCAGTGAATGATGGAAGACTAAATGCTGACAGGTACATAACCAATATCCTAGAACCCCATGTAGTGCCCTATATGCCTCATATCGGTGACAACTCTGTGCTAATGCACGATAATGCTCGTCCACACGCTGCTAGAGTGGTTCGGCAGTACTTAGAAGAGGTCGAGATACCCACCCTGAATTGGCCTGCACGTAGCCCGGACCTTAACCCAATAGAGCATGTCTGGGACCATCTAGGATGGCAAATTCAGCAACATCCGGCACCAATAAGAACACTAGATGATCTTCAAAATGTTCTTTTTAACTTCTGGGAAAACATGCCGCAAGGATACGTCCAGAACCTGTTTAGAAGCCTTCCAAGACGAATGGAAGCTGTAATTGGAGCGAGGGGCGGCAACACACGCTATTAGAAGTTCATTGGCTGGTTTTAGTTTAAGCACCGTTCATTTTTTTGTATAGATGTTTTCGATGTTTTGGTAAATCAAACTTTTTATGCTCTGTAGATTAAACTGATATAAAATAAATGTTGCAAAAGGCGTATCTATTGGTGTTTTAATTCGTAATAATAATAAAATTCGAAAAACAGGCAACTCATTTAAAATATTTAAAAAATAATGAGTGATGCGATAATTTTTGTGGGGTGATATATAAAAAAAAAGTCAAAAACCTTTTCCCCTCTTTTGAGTTTCTGACTAAGGAAACTCCCCTCATGCCATATATGCAAACATTTTTTAAAAAATATTACTGGTAATAGGTGAGGCCAGGTCGTCCTGTTCGTAACCGTGAGGCGACAAGGATACGTTCATCGATGTATATATATATATATATATATATATATATATATATATATATATATATATATATATATATATATTTATCTTCACGCCTTTGTGCGTCCGATATACAATTATTTGTCAATTTAAACTACTTTTTCGATAGTTTTACATCATAACAACCATTCTCGCAAATTTTATGGTGGACGTCAAAATACGACAAAATGAGTGAAGTATATAATATGTGAGTTCCATAAATACACATATACACGATGTGAATATACTAAAATATTTTTTATCCAAACCAAGCGAATTGTGCGTCCGTTGTTGGCAACATTGCATGTTAAGAATTAAGTGACTATTTCTGAATATTTCTTCGCTGGTCGTTTCATAGGAATCTTTTATGAACTCACATATTTATTAGGACTCTGGGCCCATAGCAGCTACTGACATAATTCTGTTTTCTTGTTGATTGACGCAGTTTCCTTCAGCTTATGTCGCTGGGAAGACAATGCACTGCAACTTTTACAATCCATAAAAGTCGAAACGTGATTGTGAGACAACTAATAAATAAATACAATGAATTAGTAACTAATGTCAAATATATAAAAATTTTACAGGTAACTATAGAGAAGAATTGTTAAAAAGTTTCTTTATGATCTTTGATTTGATCACTTATCGCTTACCCAATAATTCTCAAAATATACAGGTGTAATTTAAAATTTGAAAGTTGATACACGTGATCTAAAATGACGTCATTAAGTTAAATATATTTATCGTGGTTGTATGGCTCGTCTCATTTTTCATCGACCCGCAAAGTCTCAACTGGTGACACTTTATTATTTCGGAGATACAGGATGCATGAACTTCGTAGCCAGTGATTTTAAGGCAGCAATCGTTCAAATTATACACCAAGCATTATAACATTGTTAAATTGGTTCTTTTTGTATAATTTGAAATTTTTAAATTGTACTGGTTGTATCTTTAAACATTTGACAGTAACTGAAAACGACTTAAACGCTATGGTCGATATCTTATAGCATGTCTCACCTCTTATGGCACCTTAGAGTTCCAAAAAAGTATCTTTAACTGGAGATATAAATTGATTATCTTTCTCGAATCACCCTGTATTAGACATGTTTTGTTGACGCCGCAACTTATTATATTAACATATGCTAGAAACAACATTTTTTCTACGAGCGGACGGATACAAACTAACAAGTTTATTAGTTACCTTCTGGTAATTGATATATCAATAATAGTTATTAACGCAATATAAAACAAAATTTCAATAAAACGAAAACAATAATTATTTATTATTTAGCGTGCGGTGAAGTAGAATCGTGGAAAAAAATCTGTATATTAAACTATATCCACTACAATATCCGTAACACGTAACCAAACACAAACTTCGTCATACCAAATAGATAAAATAATCATAATATCATATTTAAGAGAGAAATTAATTATCTATTAGAATTTCCATTTTTCACCCAGTAGGGGTCTTAATATTACCGTGTTACCGAGATGTTACCGATAACGAGCATTGGGTTTTGTAGTGGATATATCTTTGTGTGAAATTGGAGAGTGTACTTAAATAAATTAGAGTTTATTAAGAGAAAAATAAAGAATTCCGTAATGTTAAAAGATTGGTCCTCAGTGGAAGCAGATGTAAACATAAATAGAGGAAATAAGTGTAACTATTAAAAAACGTTTAGTACCATCATACAGGATGTCTCATTTTAAAGCTAAAAATATCGATATAAATACACATACATTTCAAATTTTGTTCAAAAAATCTTTATATTTTGTTGATATTTATTTGAAAGCCTATTATAAAATATATATTATCATTTGAACCAATCAAACTTGAAAAGATAATATGCTTATTTCGAAAAAAAATACACTGAAGTGATTGCCTCTCAATGAGGAGAAAAAAACGCTTGGACAAGTCGATTTTCATCAGGAGATAGCTATTTCTTCAATTTTTTTGAATAACTAAAATGGTCACCTAATTTTAAAGGTGATTTTTGAAATGTATTACAAATGGTTTGTGGTGAGTAGGTCAATTAGGCACTCCACTGCAACTCGCTAGTGGCTCACACCTACTCATATTTTACCAAACAAATTCATTTTCTTAACAAAGCCGATTAGCATGGTCTAAAATCAATAATTAAATGATTGTAATTTGTGACAGTTGAAGCTGAAAGGTTCTATCAAAAAGTTTAGAGTTTTTGTCCACTTTGTATTATTGTTCTAATTATAGCATTAGATAGTGCTTAAAAAATTAATAAGCCATTTTGATAAACTTCAAACCATTTTCAGATATTTTGCTGGTTACCATAGCAACGATGTCGAAATAAAGCATCTGATTTGTATAATGATGACTTATAAAATTTTCGAAGAAATTCGAAATTCGACGTGTCCAATCGTTTTTTTTTACTCTCTATTTACAGGGATGGCAATAAGACTTATATCTCATTACTGTTCTCCTATATTTTTTTCCTAAATCAATTTTTCAACGAACCAAAGTGTTAATATTAAAATGTTGCATAGTTTAACTTTTAACTTACAGTATCCTATTATTTCTACTGGATTCCCCGAATTTTTTTTTTTGGTCATGTCACAATAATAATATGGTGTTTTTCCCTATGAGAATGCTTAAACAAAATTTTTAGCCAGATTGTAGGGGGAGTCCCCACTCAATACTTAGTGTGACAACTGAAATATTCAATTTATGTGATCACTGTGCATTCAAATATCGCGTAAAACACTTTTTGTTACTTGTACTAACTTTTTAAATTTACCCTATAACTTAAGCGGTGGTGAAAAATTGAGAATTTCTGAACATATTATCATTAGACATTTGATACGAAAGCAATCTCCTACCATTTAAAATCAATAACCACTTAAAGTTGACAAAATGCGACCCCTAAGACCCCAATTGTAATAGTTTGTTCAAGGTGATTCAAATGTGTATCGTAATGTAACCAACCAACTACAATTTTTACGTTTTTACGAATATCTATAAATTTATTTCATTGTGTAGTATCAAAAATATTACCACATCTTGTATGTTTGTAAAAACAATATTCAACCAAATAACGCGAGTTGTGCGTCCTCTGACTTGAATCTTTTCGGCGAATCCTTTGATTTCTGATATAGTTTGCCTTATCTGTTTTTCCGTCACCGCCATGTAAGGGTTGAGGGTTTACATTTTGAGAATATGCAGTCTTGATAACAATATCTGTTTGTTACCGTTTCGAGTAGTTTTTGAGTTTTTAAAATAGTGACAATGATTAATGTGAGTACACGGACGAAAAAGATGATGGTTCTAGCCGCTGCGAATAAAGGTAAATTCTGTTGTTTTGTTTTTATTCAGTTCGTGGGTAATTGATCACAAATTTTCCATTTGTTTATTTAGGCCAAGCAATAGGTAAATATTTTTGACAAAAATCCTAGTAGAAAACGAATGGTGTCATCATACAAAAGACATAGTAGTATAATTTTGATAAACCTTACTTTTTTAATTTCTTTCATATAACGTAAAAAATACTGAGGAAATCTCAATGTGATATAAATCGTAGGTAATTGAAATACGAACAAAATGAAGGGTCGAGCGAGTTAATCGAATAATTAGGAACCGAGTAAATTAGGAAAAACCGGAAAATTAGTCATTTTTTTGAAAATACATATTTTCATCATTTTTCAATTGTGAGAGCTGAAACTTGGTACAAAGGAAGTTCTTCATGTGCACTTTACAAGTGCGATGAGCAGGCGCCAGGCGACGGTTACTTTTATCGCAATTGCAATTGTAATTTTTGATGCGATAATATGCAAAGTGTCTGGATGCGTTATCGATTGTCCAATTTTGAATTTTAAAGCGGTTTTGAAAAATACAGATATAGAGCCATAAAACTTATATTTTCAATTTGTGATCATATGCTGTGAATTAGGTCAAAAACGCTCGGAAATACGGCCGAAAATGATCCTCTACCAGAAAGTAACGGAGTAGAAGGATAGCCGGGGGTCGAGGCATACTATATAGATATACGATCGCACTAGCGGGCGGCGTAACCAGTCATTTTCGACGGTGATCTTGGGCGTTTTTGGCCAACTTCGCATTATTTAATTACAAATCGAAAATATACATTTTGTTGCTCCACATCTACTCTTTTCAAAACCGGTTTAAAATTTAAAATCGGACAATCGACAACGCATCCAGACACGTTGCAAATTATCAAAAAATTACAATTGCAATTGCGATAAAAGTAACCGTCGCCTGGCGTCTGATATTCGCACATATAAAGTGCATATGGAGAACTTCCTTTGTACCAAGATTCAGCTCTCACAATTGAAATTGGCAAAAATATGAATTTTCAAAAAAATGACTAATTTTTCGGTTTTTCCAAATTTTCTCGGTTCCCAAATATCCGATTAACTCGCTCGACCCCTCCTTTTGTTCCTTTTGTTCGTATTTTAATTACCTACGATTTATCCATACATACTATTGGGATTGCTTTAGTACTTTTTACGTTATATGAAAAAACCAAAAAAGGGTGGTTTTTTTCGTTTAAAATGTTTATAACAAATTACTGGAAAACATTTGCGTGTCCAAAACATATCATAATTATACTACGTAATGTCCTTTATATGATGGCATCATACGTTTTCTACTAGGGTTTTTGTCAAAAATCACTATACTTGCATGCTCTATTGCTTGGCCTATATTGAAGAAGATATTTATTAAAAATAGTTACGTGCTTTTGCTGGCGTGGTCCTATACCACACAAGAAATATTTTTTAACAGGGTAAACTGTTCATGTAAATTATTTGCCACATATCATTTTAGGGATGCAAAAAAATGTATCAAATAAAAACAACGAAGAAAGAAAAAATACCAGTATCTCAGCAGATGAAGGCGAGGTAATATTTTATTTATTATACAGGGTGACAGATATTTGAATGCAGTAACCTGCAATTTCTAAAACAATTCCGGAACATTAATATAGAGTAATCAAAATTTTTGTAAAAGCCTTGTTAGGTTAATATCATGAAATTTTTTTTATTGTATATACAGGGTGTCCCACGTTCTTTTGGCAGTCCAATATCTCGAAAACTCTTCCCCTTAGAAATATGAAATTTGACAGCTAAAAAGAGTTAAAACTGATATATCTCATGTCTATCATAAAATGACTTCCGTTTCTCCTCTCATTTCCGGTCACGTGATTCCGTCAATTTTTTTAATGGGACAACCTGTATATTATTACGTTTTCGGATCTTTCAAAAACAAACTCAACGATATATTTTGTCATGATTGGGGTCTAGTTTATGTTACACTCCTAACTGATTTTGATGAATTGAAGGATAAAATAAAACAAGCTTGTCGTACCGCAAACGTAGTACGTTGTTTTAAACTATTCAATCGTCCATTTAATACACCTTAACATCGATTGAATCATGACGTTTGGTATAGTTAAATTTGGTTTTGGAAAATGTACCCAAAAATTTAATATACCGGATGTCACATTGAAAAAATTCGAAGAGTCACGTGGACGGAAATGAGAGGAGAAACAGAAGTCATTTCATCAGCTTCGACTGTTTATAGATGCCAAATTTCATACTTGTCATGTGAACAGTTTTCGAGATATCGGGCTGTTAAAACTTTTATACAAAATACAATATGAAACATTCCAAATTTTCTTACAGAACATATTAAGACGTAACAAATTAAAAAATATATATTTTAAATAAAAGAAATATATAATATATTATTTAAGAAACTGATGAGTAGATGTATTTCGGCAACAGGAGTATGATTAAATCTGATAAACTGCCAAAGAACCGATATATAACTTCTGATAATTTTTCTTACTCTCAAACATTATAAAAATGTAAAAAAAATTTTTCTCCAAAAACGTATATCGGATCTAAAAGTGGCAATTTTCCTGCATTTGTTTATTGAATGGAATATGAAATTGCAATAAACTGCAATTGAATATTTACCTATCTATATATATATAAATGTTCGATTAAGGTTAATGCTTATACTATTTCTTTTAGGTATCAGTGTCATCCTCCAATTCTGTTAGAGACGGCTATTTAGATTTGGGATTTTCATTAGAAGTAATTATATTTCTCACATTAGATCTATATAATATAGTTTGGAAATTTTTCAAAAGTATCTCTTCTCTTGTTATTAATTAAGGATATTCTTAATTTACACAGTAGGTACCTAATATTTCTCATCTTCTTTTTTTCAGGATATTGAAAAATTACAATCTCCAATTAAAATACCACAGGACACATTGGATACAACACAGGTTTGTTTATTTTGATATGATATTTTATACTACAGTATGTGTTTCACAATACGTTTTACCGAACTAAGCTGAACTTATATCAGCCCAGAAATTCCTATGTATATTAAATAATGCATTTTCCAAATTGAAAATTCAAAGAACTTGTATATTATTCAAAAAATTAGCAGACTCACCAAAAAATGATAGATAAAATGATTTTGATGAAACAAAAATATTGGCCTCAGATTGACAACAAATTATTTAGTAAAAAGTTAACATTCAAAAATACGGAGCACTAATTTTGAAATTTCGCGCTAATCGTTTGGAGGAAAACATTTAATGTCACTATATGAATAAAAAAAGGTTATTTTAGACTTTTGACCAGTAATCTTTTTTTTTAGCCAATTATGTCACCAAAATAATTCAATGCTTTGGATAACTTATTATCTTCTACTTTGAAAGATATAAGAGAGGTAAGCTAATTATAATTTTCGTTAGGAAAAATTAAATTTTCTATTATGGATGAGGATATTATTTTCAATAATTGCGAGTGAAACATACCATGCCGGGGGGAGCGTACCTAGTTTACTATCTACCTTAGATTAATTTCTGTCCATGGATAACTGAAAAGACAACAACAAGTTGTATGTATCATTCAACTATAACAGGTTTTTATACAGGCTGCATAAAAATGGACCACGAGTTTATTCTACATTTCACAGGAAAATGTACTGTGACACGTAGAAATTCATATTCAAGTATCAGATTCAATAATTTGAATATCTCCAGAAAAAAAAATTAAAACCAAGGGTTGGATAGTGATGTTCTGAGAAGTTGAAAATTACATCGATGGTCTTCTATTTACAAAAATATTACTTAATACAATAGAATTATATAATATTATATAAATAAGTCGTATTTCAGGTTATACAAAATGGAAGTACGATGAGTGGATTGGAAAATTCTCCCATAAACGAGGTTAAATATTTTAGTACACGCAATCAAACAAATTATAAAATCTTCATTATTACAGGTATCAAAGACATTTAGTTCCGGGCATGAAGAAATCCATTCTGATTTGGACTTCGTTCCTACAGATAGTTCCAGTTACGTAAGTGATTTAACATAAATATACATTTATATTTATCTTTGACTTTTTTATATTCGTGTATTGTCTTTTCAATGCAGACGGCCCATATTATTAAAGACTCTTACTTAGGTATACCATTGTTTTTTAGTTTAATATCTTTGTATACAGACAAAATCTTGAAATCCTTATTTGGAGTCTGAACATTTCCCCAATTAGCATTTTAACATTAATGAATAAAATATCACCTACCACCATGTTTCTGCTCTCATTTCAATAAAAGGTTTTTTTAATATTCTCTTGATTACGGCAATCCTTCAAAAAAACAACATCATTAATTCCATTGAACAACTATCCAACGTGTGTTACAAAACTTCTTTCCTTTTACATTAATTCTGATTTTGTAATTTTACAATATCTTTTTTCAAAAACATTTACCTAATGTGACTCCAATTATTTATTTTTCTTTTCAAATTCCTGTATCTTGTAAACAAATGTGCAACTTTCTTAATTACAATGTTTTTTTTTATTTTTTCTTTCTTGGGAAAATTTTCTTTTTATTTTATGTATCATATTTGAATTGTTTTTTTTTTAATAAAAATTGGCCGACGACTCACTTAAATTCGTTATTCCTCTTTATTTTTTAAATTGTTGGTTTATTCTCCTATTTTGCTGTTTTCCATAGCATCCTTATTACATGAAAACCCCTATCTATTTCTAGACCAGTTAATTTTTCTTTAGTGTATGGATGGTATAGGCAAGGCTGTGTACGAAAAAGTGTGCATCAAAAGGCATTAAATTAAGGTGGCCAGTGGGTGAATTTTAAGAGTAGTGATGAGCAAAATATTTCTTGGTCTTGCATACATACACTAGTCAGATCAAGAACGAATGAACTAGAACAAGACCAAAACCAAGACCGAGAATGCAAGACTAAACTAAAAATTACAACTTTAGTTTCAAATACAATATTTGAGAATATTTGTCTTAACTTCAATATATGTTTTTGTTGGAACAAAACATTTTGTGTGCTTAAGATTTCCAATGTACACCACATAATTTAAACACCAAAATATATAAAAAAGGTCAACTTTACCATTGTCCGAAAAAAAAAATGATCTGTAAGAGTATTCTCGAAGTAACTTTTCTTTTCCGTTGTCTGGTTAATGCATGGTTGATGTAGAGCTAAGCTAATTTTTTAAAATATTTCCACGTAATGTATTTACTGGTTCCAGTTCACTTGTCAACTTGTTGTTGATAGTTAACTACTTCAATATTATTTGTTATATATTTATTTTTCAGAATACTACTACTTCAATCATTGCTAGTGAAGACATTTCAACCGAGTTACTGGATACCCCTAGAAAGGCAGTTCAAATAGTTAAAATCAAATCTTCTATTACTCTTGAACAGAATGAAAGAATAGCAATAAAAAAAAGAGAAAAAGATTACTGCTACTTTTGCGAAACTCTAGTATTAAATTTTGGTAGACATATTAGGAGAAGCCATTTTGCAGAAATAGAAGTTCAGCAAGCACTTTCCTTGCCTTTAAAAAGCAACAAAAGGAAATCTTTAATTAGTGATCTTAGAAAAAAAGGAAATTATTTATTAAGTAGTAGTGAGTGCTTTAAACCAATGAGAAAGTGTAAAATAGATCAAGGGAGAGTACCGTGCCAATATTGCTTAGGATTCTATGCTCCTAAGCAACTATGGAAACATAAAAAGAGTTGTTCACAAAACCAGTCTCTTGGAGGAAGAGCTGTTAACAGACTTTTGGACCATTGCAAAATAAACCAAAATCTGAAAGAAAATGTATTTCCAAGGATGAGATTTGATAAAATATCTTTAACTGCACAAAAAGACGTTTTGATTTGTGCATATGGAGCACGTTACATGAATACCCATAGAGAGAAACATTTTGTAAATGTAATCTCTAGAAAAATGCGGGAGCTTTCAAGACTACTACTAGAGGTACAGAAAACGAATCCCACCATAAAAAATTTGTTTGAAGCATTACAACCTCAGCACTACGATATGCTTGTGCAAAGTGCAAAAAATGTATCAAACTATAGTACTGAGACAAATACTTTTGATGCGCCCACATACGCTATGAATATTGCAACAGCTTTGAAGCAGTGTTGTGATATTGCTTTAACATTTGCTTTAAAGCGGAAGGAAATTTACTCCACAGTTAATGCGGGAGAATCTGAAGCAAACTTAAAAACCTTGATTCAACTATTAAATTCTAACTGGCGTTTCGATATTAGTACTCAAGCGGCACAAGACCTAAACGTTAAAAAATGGAACAAGATCACTATAGTCCCACTGGCCAGTGACTTGAAGATGTTCAAATAATATTTGTTGCGAATATCAGCAGATTCAAAAAGAAGACTACAAAATGATACATCAGCATACATAAATTTGATAGAAGCCATTTACTGTAAAGTAATACTGTTGAACAGAAGACGTCCTGGTGAATTGCAGAGGTTGTTATTATGTGACTACAAGCTCTCTGCAAATTCCTCTAGTTATGAAGAGTTTTCTGACGCAATATCACCATCTGAGAAAATTCTAATGCAATCTCTGAAGAGACTTGTAATAAGAGGTAAGAGGGGTCGTGGAGTTCCAGTTCTATTTAATAAAGATGTCCAAGAAGATATTGAAGTAATTACTAAAGCTAGACCATACCTGTTTGAAAAAACTAACGTCTACTTCTTTGGGCATCCACGAACTGAAAGTCATTTGTGTGGTTATAAGGTTCTATCAAAACACGCCCAAGCTTCGGGCGCAAAAAATCCAAGTGCATTAACTTCAACTCGATTAAGAAAACATTTAGCTACTCTCAGTCAAATTTTTAACTTGAAGGAATCGGAATTGGAGCAATTGTCAACTTTTATGGGTCACACCTCAGACGTCCATAAAAATTCATACAGATTACCGGATGAAGTGTATCAAACAGCAAAAACTGCGAAAATATTATTGCTCATGGAAAGTGGCACATGTGCTAATTTTGAAGGTAAATCTCTAGAAGAGATCGAAGTTAATATGGAAGATGATCTCATGGAAGGACACTTGTTGAATGATGTAGATGAAGAGGACGAACTTAACGATTTTAACCCACAAGAAAATATACAGATCAATGAAACTTCTATACCTACATTAGATTCGTCTACTACCAGCGGACACCCGAAAAAAAAGTGTATTCGTATCCCTTGGACTACTGAGCAAAAAGATATATGCAGGCAATTCTTCGAACAGCACATAAAGGCAAAGCGTCCTCCGAAGAGGCATGAATGTGAACAACTGATTGCCAATCATTCTCAACTTTTCCATAATAAAAACTGGCTCAAAATAAAAGTATTGATTCAAAATATTTATAATAAAAAATGCAAATTAGAAATTGATTTACTGTGAAAATGGTGCTTTAAGCTGATAGAATAAATTTTTATATTTATATTTTGATTTTACGTTGCTGGACTTGTATTATTTATTTTTAAAATTTCTAGTTTTGAACTGACAGCATGGCTGTAACTATGTTGAATAATCTTTTGAGTTTATTATGAATCTGTCTTTATTTTTTTGTAAAAAAATTCAACAATATTTTTACAATGGTTTATAGATTATTTTTCAATAAATCACTCTTTTAATTAAATGTTCCGTTTTATTTTTATTACCTTTTTAATGTAAGTATCCAGTAGTTTTTTTCACTTGAACGTAGTTTATTCAATTGATTATGTAGTATTTATTACTGAACAATCATTTGAATTTACAATTTCTCACTGGTTTTTGTTCGGCTACTATAAGCATAACTTGAACCATGCAACCTTTGGATTACAATGTAGCCCTATGATCCTGGGTTGTCTAGGCGATTGCATTAATAAGCGAATTGGACCCATATATGTCGATATAAATCATTAGATTGTTCGCCTTTCAGCGTTTCGGCACAAAGGTATTACATGTTGCTCACCAATTGTTCATCGAACTGTTTTTCGCTGATGCTGAAATCCTCTTGTATAACATCCACTACCATTTTCAAATAGATGTATCTTTCTATCTATAGAAGGTGAAACTACTATTGAATTTCTTCAATAGCAGTTTATTTAAACTTTTAATTTGAAATGACAAGCTATTTTCATTATTACCATTAAATAGCTTTATACTGGATGCCATTATTTTTATGTGGTTCATGATGAGCCTGCTGTAAAATTCTTCAAAAGTAGACTTAATGTCGTAGGAAAAATCATTATTTTTTGTAGCTAGGAAACCTAAAATCTCTGTTTCACCCTATAAATGGTGTGGCGAGAAAAATTTTGATTGAAAGTAATGGCGAATACAAAAATGAAGTATTTTCGAGACATTTCGATTTTTTTCAAAATTTTGAAAAAATCCTAGTTCACACTGAATAACGATATCTCCATCAATAATGAATTAAGTGATGTGAAATTGTAACCAATAAAAAACAAGCGCATGCCCATATGTCAATTAATAATCCTTTCATGCTATTGGTTACTTTTCAGAATTAATAACCTATAAAAAAATAATAAAATATCACCTTAAATAGTGGAAATCGTGGCCTACCCTCTATTAATGTTGAAATAATTAAGTGTTATGTTTTAACTAAGATAAATTTTTCATTTTTGGTATAGGACATTGTGCACAAATTTTATCTAAAATTTCATGTAGATTTCGAAAATATAAAAAATATTAGGTTTTATTTAAAATAACAAAGTTGACGTCTAGATCTGGTATAACCGGAAGTGCCAAATTTGGGACAACATTATGATTGAACTCTGCGTCATCCAAAACCTATAGCTTCGTAATTTCAGATTTTTAACATAACTGTATCCGCCATTACTTTTAATCAAAACTTCTCGCGCCACATCCTGTATACTCGGGAAAACTGTCCAGTTTTCACAAAATAGGCTAATATTGTTCACCTTAGCGTCTCGTGGTTTCGTAGCAATAATGAGTTCTATCACTTAATTAAGAGATATTATTTCCCTAATTTTTAAATAACCTCTACTGATCACCAATCCCAATATCAACACCCTATATACTTGAAAAGTTCACCCAGGAAACATTCGGTAATTGATAATTTAATGTTTTTATTTTACTAAAAGCAATTCTAAAAGTAGCATCAGCTGGATTATAATAGGTACTTGTTGAAATCTACAATTAAAAAAAAATTGTTTGAGGGCTGTATGTGAAAAGAGGCCAAAATGTTTGCTGGGTTATGATAATGACCAAGATTCAGATTTATAAATTTATAGTATTATATATTATTATTTTTATAAAGTTTTTATTATCAATGAATAGTCTGTTATTGAGTTAATTAACCAATAATTGATTAATTCATACTCATTAATCAACTACATTAAATTTTAAAACATTTTTAGTTGGACCACTACACACTTTCATACGCGATGTATATGGACATAATCTACATAATATTTTTAAAATTATATAATGCTTGGAACGGACGCAGAATAGTGTCTCAGTGAAATTATTCGTGTATAGGTATGTGAAAAACTTGGCAACCTTGCATGGATGTACGATTAAATGCAAATCAGACAAAAACGTATATGTTGGAAGTTCAAATACTTTGGAATGTCAAAAATGCAAATTTTTTTTTGTATATATAAACAAATTTAAACCGACATTGCTGTTCTAGATGCACAAAAGAGAAAATATAGGTACACAACCAAAATATTCGAAAATGTAGTCCTTCGAGTGGACGCACAAATACATTTCCTTGTACGAACGCACAATAGATAGCGGAATGTATATATATTTATCTGTACGCCTTTGTGCGTCCGTACATTGTCCTTTTACATTTAATCGTGCGTCCGATGGTAGCTGTGCGTCCGATATACGGACGCACAATTATTTTTCAATTTAAACCAAGCAACTTGTGCGTCCGTTGGTGGCAACACCGCAATTTTAAGAATTAAGTGACTATATTTCTGAATAATTCTTCGGAGGTCTTTTTATAGGAAACTTTTATAAACTTACATAATTTACTAGGACTCTGGGCCCATAGCAGCATAATGACATAATTTTGTTTTCTTGTTGATTGACGCAGTTTCATTCATATGTCGCTAGGAAGACAAAACACTGCAAATTTTACGATCCATAAAAGATAAAAACGTGAACGTAAGACAACTAATAACAGTACAATGAAATAGTAAGTAATGTCAAATATACAGTTGTATGGCTCGTCTCATTTTTCATCGACCCGCAAAGTCTCATTTCATTATTTCGGAGATACAGGATGCATGAACTTCCTGACCAGTGATTTTAAGGCAGCAATCGTTCAAATTAGACACCAAGTATTATAGCATTTTTTAATTGGTTATATTTGTATAATTAAAAATTTTTAAATTGTACAGGTTGTATCTTTAAACGTTTGACAGTAACTGAAAACGATGTAAACGCTATGGTCGGTACTTGATAACCCCTCTCACCTCTTATGACTCCTCAAAGTTTCAAAAAAGTATCTTTTACCGAAGATATAAACGGACTATCTTTCTTGGACCACCCTGTAATAGACATGTTTTGTTGAAGCCGCAACTTATAATATCAACAAACATGCATTTTCCCTTCAAATAGTTATTTTCCTAACGCTTCACGCATATGTTAGAAACAACATTTTTTCTACGAGCGGACGGATACAAATTAACAAGTTTATAAGTTACCTTCTGGTTATCAATGTAATCAATAATAGTTACTAACGTCATATTAAACAAAATTTCAATGAAACCAAAAAAAGAATTGTAAAAAGCAATAAATGATACCTTGCGTGCGGTAAAGTAGAATCGTGCGCCATAGTATACTTTTCCGCGCGCTCGTAGAAAAAAATATTGGATAGTTTTTTTTAAGTTGAGAAAACTAAAAATTGAACTATTGAAATTTAAAAAGATTATGTAAATTGAAGTATATCCAGTACAATATCCGTTATACGTAACCAAACACAAACTTCTCTTCGTCGTATTTGCACCACGTTACCAAATAGATAAATAGTATATTACATACCTAGGCCAGTAAAGTATGAAATGTCTCAGATCTCATGTAATTGTCGGCCGAAGCGAAGTGAGGTCGACAAACATGTGATCTGAGACTGAGACGGAGCCGGAAAGCGGCAACTTCCTTTAGCGCGACGGCCAGAAAGTTGACAGAAAATAATCATAATGTAATATTCAAGTGAGAAACTAATTATCTATTAGAATTTCCATTTTTCACCTAGTAGGGGTCTTAATATTACCGTGTTACCGTGAGATTACTAATAACGTACATTGGGTTTTGTAGTGAATATATTTTTGTGTGAAATTGGAGATTGTACTTAAATTAATTAGTTTATTGACAGAAAAATAAAGAACCCCGTAAATAATGTTAAAAGATTGGTCCTCGGTGAAAGCAGATGCAAATTGTATACATGGTAATTCATTAATGTCATAGAGTCCAATATATTGTAAATCCTCGAATATATACGAATAAAAGTTTGACCGGTGCTAGTCACCCTGAAGGTTCATATTTTAAAATTGGTTGCAATTATACAGTGTGTTCCAGAACGCCGTGCCAGATGAAAGCTACAGTTTTTTAAATGGGACACCCTGTATTCCACTTCTAATTTGAATTCTGCATGATTTCTCTATTGCAATGATATAAGGTTGTACTAGGTTATACTGTGTATTTAAGAAGTTCTGACCACTTGTTCCTGAAAATCGTAATGAGTTCAATGCCCATGTATACTTTAAACTGTACAATTTGAAATTAGTCTGTTACAGTCAGACGTCTGTAATAGTCTTCTATAGTTTATTCCAACAAGTACATAAAGTATAGGAATGCAATAATCCCCTGACTAACAGGCGTTAATCGGAGTTTTACTCGAAATTTACGAAATGTTACAAAAATGTAATAGTAACTGAAAATATATTATTTTGCTAAAATTATTGAGTCATAAATATAATCGCATAAAAATGTGAAAAACAACATAGGTACTATAAGAATAATTCCTTCAATGGAAAACGAAAAGCAGAAAGTTACTGGTCGTCATCGTTATCAGTGTCACTTGTACTTGATTCACTATCACTTGTGTTAAAACTATCTACATTAATAATTAAAGGATTTACTTTCACACTTTTAATAACATTATGATCCATATTCCACATATCATTTTCAATTTTTTAACATGACTAATGCTTTGCCACGTTTCTTCGGTAATATTTCCAACTGCACTTAATAGTAATTTCTTCACATCTCCTAATTTGTATGTAAACTTAAACAATGGTGATATTGTTTCTCGCAACGAACTGTTTAATTTCTGCCCAAACCAACTTTATTGGGTTCAACTCGCAGTGGTGAGGGGAGAGCCGTAAAATACTGACAAGTCCATCTATCACATATTTTTTATATTTTTACTTATGTTGGTTAGCAATGTTAGAGATAGGCTTTGGTAAATCTGTGATTAAATGATATACCTTTATCTTATAATAATAATAATTCTTTATTTTCTTTTTGACAAACAACAAAGTTTGTATAGAATTAGTCACAATGAAAACTTAATCCTAATCTAAAATTGACATGCAAATTATAACTAAACAATATCTGATAAAATTTCAAATCATAATACGAACAAACAAATAAATAATTATTCATACTACATTCACGAGTTTAAAAATTCTTCTGTGGAGTAAAAACAACGTTCAATTAAAAATGATTTTAAAACTTTTTTGAATTCTATTAGTGTAGTACAGTTTCTGATGGTTAAAGGTAATGTATTATAAAACCGTTGTCATTGTATAGCCGGAGATTTAAAATGAATATTTCCCTTAGATAAAGGTACATGTAGATCATTACAATGTCTTGTATTAAATCTATGGACTTGTAGACTTGTAGCCATTTCATTAATTCTGCGTTTATCCATGAGCAGGTTGGTCATTTTTCTTGCAGAGCACTATTATTAAGAGCCATGAGAGATGGTGGTATATTTTCCAAAAAACGACTTAAACCAATTTTAACATTTGTGCGTTCATATATTTATGATAGTCGCTGTCAGTTTTTGAAGTAAATAGTAACAAATCATTCTCAGTAAAACCAGATGCGGAACCAATATGTCCAATAATCAAACAGCGACCTTTCCCACAAGGACCTTCAATGCCGGTTGATTAGAATCCTGCCAAATCTAAGAAGGGGTATGTCCTTCGTTAACCCAAGTATCGTCAAGATAAAAAATTTGTTTTCCCCATCATCTTGCTGCCATTAACTCGCGAAGATAATCTGATTACTCGTTTTCGAGTAAGACAACTATTCCTACTCCGTTGCTTACACTTAAAACCTATTTTATGCAAATGCATCACAACGTTGTTTTACTTATAAGCGACAAATTCGCATCAGTTTTTAATAATTGAAATATTTTATTTAATGTTCGACCTTCATTTTTCATATAAAATGAATGGATGTATCTTCTGATTACGTTGTTTATAAATTCATTGTTTTTCTCCACTTTTCGTCCTGGTTTCTCCTTAGGTTCGCTTAAAACCTGATTTGTTTTTTGTTCACGTATTACTTTGTCACAGTCGATATCCCCACTCCGGTAATTTGTGCACATTTTTCTATAGTGCTGTCAACACTGTTTTGCAAACAGTAAGCACTAGAAGAAGGCGTGTTTAAGGACTTGCGATTTTCTTCCTGTATATACGTTTAAAATCATCGTTTGTTCGTTTAGACCGAATGGTCCAAACTTTTACAAATAGACAGCCCTTCTCAAAGACGGTTATTACAAAACTAAAACCATAATTAAAAATAGTATGAAAACCTATAGGTCATAATGACGAAATTGTACATTAATATTTCTCAAAATACGTAACCAGTTTTTTGTTTTTCTACCTGCGAATTGGAGAACAATAGATAATATTTTTGTGTTTATTTATAACATGTCAAATCGATAGTGAAAGTTTGTTTACAATGGGTACGGGGGCTATAATATTAGTACATAATTTTTTATTCGAAGTGATCCACCACAAGTTTCCTTTTATAAACTTAAAAATTGTGTCGCCTAAAAGTATTTATTTTTCAATAGTGGGTACCTACCTAAGGTACAATTGATAATTGTAAAATATTTCGTCAATTTTCAGTACAGCTTTGTGATATCCGATAAACATCTGTTAGTAACTAACTGTTAGGGGAGTGGGAGTATTGCATTCAAATACTCTATGTACCTACTTGTTGGAATACACTCTAATATCACAATTCACTAGACCTGCTTCCATATCTAGAAATCCGTATACAGGGCGAGTTCAAACTCTAATACATCGGCTTCACAATTTTTTAAACGGATCACCTTGTAATTTATATCCGTAAATGAAAGTTGCTTCACTATACTTCAAATTTGATAAGTATTCCTTATACCAAAACTGAATGGTTTCTGTGATATTTCAATTTTATGATCAAAAATTTTATTTCCAACGAAAAATCAATGAAAAACAGCTATATAAAATTCATTCACAACAATTAACGAGTTAGAATTTTAGAAAAATCTTTTAAAACATTGACAACAGTGCCACATTTTCCAAATAGTAAAATTATATACACACTATTATTGTCGCACTTAGTAATTAGGTAGGTTCCGAAATATCAACAAACATTTACATTTACCTAATTCGTTTGTCAACAAATAGGGTATCTACATGACGGAGCTCCTACTCATCATAATGCACTTATTCAGTCAATTGATTGATGTTTCCTGAAAATTGGATTGCACGATAAGCACCAGTTTTCTGGGCACCAGGATCACCAGAATTGAATGAAGTGATTTGTTCTTTAGAGGCTATGCTGAAGATCAGGGGTACAAAGTACACCAGACGATGGGAAATATAGAATAAGGCAGGCTTTCCGAAATGTTAATGCGCAAATGCTTATTGTTTATCAACCTTGTCATTGTAGCACTACTCATAGGAGGGCATTCAGGATTTAAATCGTTAAAAATATGAGCTGCTTCGTCATGGGAACCTTTGCAATCACCATATTCAACTAACATTAAGATTTCGATTCGTTGTTTTTCCGATAAATGTGCCGTTATTCTTAATTTACTTTTAAACTTTATGCTAATTTGAAATTGGTATCAGTTTTCACAATTTGTTCATAAATGTGTTTCACGTTTTTAATGACTACTATTGTTTTTTGTTTAATTTTTAAAACCTACAAAGTCATATCATTAGTACAGTACAATTCAATTTAGAAAAATAAAACTGATATTTTATAAGATATTTTGTATCAAGGTGATACATTGCTATTATTTCTCGAAAGAAAAAAATAAACTTCTTTGTGATACGTCACTCGACCTAGGTTGCCATTTCAAAAAATTCAAGATGGCAGCCGTACGCAAAACGCTGACGTCAAAAACATTTGCTGTAAAATATGCAGAATAACGTCTCATTCAAATTTTGCCAAACAAATTAAACTTCTTAACAAAGCCAAAGTCTTAAATCAATAATTAAATGATTGAAATTCGTGACAGTTGAAGCTGAACGGTTTTATCAAAAATGCATACATGGTCCTGTCCTAATTTTTAAAGCACTATATAATGATATAATATAAAACATAATACAAGGTAATCAAAAGTTTAGAGTTTTTGACCACTTTGTATTATGGTTTTTCTTATAGCATTAGATAGTGCTTGAAAAATTAATATAGGTCAATATAAGCCATTTTAATAAACTTTGAACAGTTTAGCTTCAGCTGTTACTTGAAGTTCAAAACATACGAATATAAACTATAAACTGTAAATTATTGACTATAAATATACCATATGTGTTAATTTTTAAATCTTCTATTTATACCCTTCCAAATGAAGTGTTACTTACTTAACCCCTTTTGCTATTTAAAAACATTGAAGGGATGAATAATATCACCTGAAAGGGGTTCAACAACGTATCGAAACTTATAGTGACGGATATTTAAAGAAATTCGATAGTCGACGTATCCTAACGATTTTTTACTCTTTATTTACAGGGATAAGATTTAATCTTATCACTGTATATCTACATTTTTTTCGAAATGAATATTTCAGCAAAAATCAGTGCTAATATTACATAGTTCAACATTTAACTTGAAGAATCATTTTATTTATACTGGCTAGTCAGTGTAGTGCAGTAAGAGTAAATATGAACAACAAAAAAATTGTAAAAAGATTCTCTATAAATTTTTTTTTACATGCGTCACAATAATAATATCGTGTTTTTATTTATGAGAATGATTGAAAAAAATTCAACTAATAATTTCTCAATTCATCCTCATTAATTAACTACATTAAATTTTAAAACATTTTCAGTTGGACCACTACACACTTTTATACGTGATTTATCCTGTATGGACATAATCTACAATTTCTCAAATTATGTTATGCTTTGAACGGACGCAGGATAGTGTATCACTGAAATAATTGGTGAATAGGTATGTGAAAAACTTGGCAACCTTGCATGGACGTATGATTGAATGCAAATCAGACAAAAACGTTTATGTTGGAAGTTCAAATACTTACGGCTGGGAGGAGCTGGAAATACTTTGGAATGTCAAAAATGCAATTTTTTTTTTGTATATATAAAGTAATTTAAACCGACAGTGGTATTCTAGATGCACAAAAGATTAAATATACGCAACCAAAATATTGAAAAATTTAGTCTTTCTAGTGGACGCACAAATACATTTCCTTATACGGACGCACGATAGATAGCGGGATGTATATATATAGTGAAGGGTAGTCTTTGCTGACTAGTTAGAAAGTAACTTCTGTGGAGATATTTTTTTAGGGAGTGCAGCAATAAAACGTAAACGTGTACTCTTTTAAGTATTTAATCCAAGCTTTCGAGTGAATTTTCACCCATCATCAGGGAAGAAACTTGTTGAGATTGTAACGAGAAGATAACAAAGGTAAAAACATGGATGGCCATCAACAACACTAAAGACTATGTCTATTTATAACTAATATATATATATATATATATATATATATATATATATAAAAATTGACAAGAGATTGCGAGAATTCGGACAATTTAATTCAAAATTACAAGGTAGCGGTAGAAAACGAACTGTAAGAACTGTGCAATTAGAGGAGGCTGTTCTAAACCGTATTGAAAAGAGACCATATTTAAGCACTCGCATCATTGGCAAATCTTTAAATGTAAGTAACTCAACTGTGTAGAATATTTTAAATGAACAGCAGTTGTATCCTTATAAGTATACCCAAGTTCAGGCCCTGAAACCAACAGCTTGTCCTCAAAGAGTGGAGTTTGCCAATTGGTACACCCAAAAATGTTTAGAAAATAGGAACTTTACCGAATTTGTTCTATTTACTGATGAAGCCAAATTCACACGTGAAGGAATTTTCAATTCAAGGAATAGCCACGTGTGGGATGACGAAAATCCATATGTTATTCGACAACGTGGATTTCAGGAAAAATTCTCGCTTAACGTGTGGGCAGGCATTCTTGGAGATTGTATAGTGGGTCCATATTTATTACCTAATAAACTAAATGGTAATATTTATTGTAATTTTTTGAGAGAAACCCTGCCTGATTTATTAAACGACGTTGTACCATTAAATATCAGGGCAAATATGGATAATCTATGGTTTCATCACGATGGGGCATCTGTACATTATACTCTAGCGGCCAGACAACTTATAACCCAACAATACGGAAACCACTGGATAGGCCGAGGTGGACCCAATATGTGGCCTGCGAGGTCACCGGATTTGAATCAAATCGATTTCTTTCTGTGGGGTTACATGAAGTCCCCGAGGAAGTCCCTTGTCTACTATACAATAGTAGAAACGGAGGAGGAACAGGTAGCAGGAATCCATGCAGCCACAGAAATTATTTCCGGCAATCGCCAGTCTTTCCAAGGTATGCGATTTTCAATGAGAAAACGTTGCAGATTATGTATAAATAATGTGAATGGAGAAATTTTGAACATCTCTTGTAATTTGTTGGCTGCTTAGTGAAAAATTATGTTTGAATGGGATATTATTTAACTTTGTAATTATCTTATTTTTTATTGTTATTACTTATTTTGTTAATAAAATCACAAGTTTGGAAGAGTATTTTCAACAATCTTCTCTCAATGTTTTAGATGCATTGCTGTTTCAGAAATTAGTTCCTGTTGCATATTCTAACCATTAGTAGTTTGGTAGTTATTAAAAACAATTCAAGAAAAATATTTTTTTTTATTTCATTATTAAAAAGTGATTTTGCAGACTTCATAAAAACATTAAATATCTTGAAAACTACAAATTTTTTGATATGTAAAGGTTATGCGTTTTTCACGTGAAAAGCATTGAGGAATACAAAGTAAAATAAAAATAGCTTCAAATGCCAGTGGCGTAAAAAATGGGAGGGGAAAGGTGTCATATTCTTCCAAATTTACACCACTGGATCAAGAATTGAAACATGTTTTTCCATCAAAATATTCCCTTTTACATTTAAAAACAACCTGCCAAATGTCAAGTCAATATATTCATCCATTTCAAAGTTATTAAATTGAAACCTTTAATTTTTCATAACTTTAACACCCTGTATTTCGAAAAGTAAATAGGCTAGACCCCCCAATCCCTATATCATTTTGTCCAATTTTACGAGAGGTATCTACATGCAAACGTTGTAAGTGTCATATATATATATATATATATATATATATATATTATTTTAATTACTCCTCGTTTAAAATTTGTCATTTTCTTGTTGATATGTATTGTTCAATTAGTGTTGGTTTTATATTTTATTGAGTATTTTTTATTTTTACTGGCATTGGTGGAAGAGCAGGAGAGGACTACTCGTCTGAACCTGAACCAATCTAGCCATTTATCCACATCAGTTGGAAACATTCAAAAAATTGTCTCTATTTTGTAATGTTAATCTTACACTATATTGTGTTCCTGTTATATACTCAATGTGGATAATAAATGTATTATTATTATTATTATATCACTTTCGTTGATTATTGTTTTTGTTAATAATGTAATTAGAGTTGATTAGTAAATTTCTTAGATTTTTATCTTCCTTCTCAATGTTTTATATGCGATTTTTTTAATTATTTGTAAATTGCTGTTAGTGTTATTATTTTAATTTTTGTTTTCAATAAGTACATAGTTTAAAATTTCATTAGTTTTAAGTTTTCTAAATATATAAAAGGTTGTTTTTTTTTTATTTTTTCATCATAAATTTATGAATTTTTAACTCTAGTCACATATCCTGTAGTATGAACTCCAATTCTGGTTTAATCGTATCACTTTCGTTGATAAGTATTTTTTGTTATTAATACAACTAAAATTTATTGTAAAATCTGTTTTATTATCTCTTTTGTATTTTTCAAAATTTTAAACAATTAGTCACATATCCATTAGTGTTTATTTTCAGTTAACTACGCTTTGGGTTTAATCAATAAATAATTCAGTAATAAAAAATCTTTCATTTCCACTCCTATATTACCTAAAAGTCTGTTCGACCCTTTGCTTTTATAACTGTTTTACTAAAATGATGACCTCACATCTGAAACGGTAGAAAAAGAAGAAATTCGTTTCACGCTTCTTTTGTATAAGATTTATTAATTTAGAACTGGTTATTGAATCAAAACAGTTTTTAGGCGTAATGTATTTTTCTTTTATTTCTATGTTCAACTTTAAATTTATTTTCTTAAATGTACTTTTACTGAAAGAGAAAAATAGGCCGCAATTAGTTATAATGATAGTTTATTTTATCGCATAGATTACGTGAAAAGACAGAAAATAGAAAATTTAAAAGTTTAAAAATTTCTTGATTTAACAATTTTTGAGATTAGCATCCAATTTTTCTAATAGAATTTTGGTTGTCAAATATTTTTTCTTGTGTTCAACCTCAACTTCAAAAACTCTTTTATTTGATTAGTCTTTTCACTATACTTCTTCAGTTTTGTAAAGTGCAATAAACCGACGACCTCGAGACATCTATTTGCAAGACAACTTTCTCACATAATTATTAGTTTACTTTACAATAAAAATTGGAATCTACACTTTCTGTGTCTATACCGACTTTTCGACATCAAGTTTCTCTTAAAAGAGGTTCACCTACATAAGCAAGTTTATTCGGTAGTTCGTCTGGGAATTTTATATCTGACCTTATTGAAACTTGTTTTGTACTGAATTAAATGTATATAACAAACTGGAAGTATTTTTCATTCTCCAGTTTATACTCAAATTCGCGCTATTAATGTTTGTGATTTTAAGTGTCAACCAAGAGTTTCGTGTGGAGAGAATCTATAGTGCGTGAGTAAGTATTTGTTTTTTAATTCCAATCCGTAAAATCCACCGATTTTTTCACTTTTAGAGTATATTTTTACAGAGTGATTATTGAAAAAAAAAATTCTAATTTATAATAAACATCGCTTAGTGTTGATGATAAAATTAGGATGTTTATATTTTTGCCAAATAGTTTTATTCATTAATAACCTCTTTGTTATGAATAAAGCAGATTTACAATATTTTCCCTAATCTGAGTGAAAGGTTACGTTTTTTAAAATATTTTAACATCTTTGTAAAACGTAAATATTATTCAATTTCTAAAAATATATACTATTGTTGCTCTGATCTAGTTCCTATGTCAGTTCCTCGTGTATTTCAATTTAAAATTTAAACTATAAAACTTATATTACTAAACTTCTGAGGTAGATATATTTAAGATATTGACATTTTGATGGTATTCTGTGACGTAAACATGGTTATCATTTTGTCTGATAATTTTAAATGGGATAGTATGATAAATAATACTTTATTTGAAAGCTCGTTTTAAGTACTTTCCAATATTAATACGATTAAAATGTTACTATATATAAATAAATTTATAAGTTTGAGCTGGCTTCCTAAATTCCTTTAACTTCAAAATATTATTCATTTTTTTTTTCGTAGTGTCAGATAGGGACCATAATTTAAAAAGCTAATTATTCTTGATAACGGTAGCTGGAACGCTACCGAAACGTTGAAATAAAACACATCAATTATAACTTTTCCGATCTCTTCCTCAACATCTCCTTCGTCCATTCTTCCATGTATACGTCTTTTTCCTCTTCCGGAGTCGCTGGACCTAAATCGTTGTTCAACTGAATAAAAATATGCCAGGTATCCGAAAATATAGAGGTATCCCTATAACTAAGGTAACTGAAAATATATTTGTAAAATTATTTTTATGTTACTATCACTATGGCATCTGCAAATACAGAGGTATCTTTGAATTATTAAAAAAAAATACGATTATTAATTAAAATTTTATTTTCTAAATATTGCAGCTACATTTTTTTTGCTGAATATTTTCACGCATTTCCAATAGATGTTCTGAAGCTTCAGAAAAGTATTCAACCGTAGACTCATTCTTAATAAATTCTCGAAATCTTCAAGGGTTTTACATTCAAATTTGCCTTTTCTATGTGAAATATCAAAATCATGTGGTAGGTAGTGCTGTGTTATGTTCAATCCAAAAATAAGGCGCAATTTTTATTTCATTCATATTTCATTCAAGCAAATCCTTAGTTATTATACCATATTTCTTAGCTACTTCATAGAAAATTAAACTTTCTGCGAGACAAACGCTACATTAGTTGCCCCGAATAAATTCTTGTTCAATGCTACATTTAATTAGGTTCAGTTAAATGTGCTCTCGCATAGGATTAGCTACAACCATGACTGCTCACTTCAAGAGCTACTTCAATAATAAGTTCCCTGCTCTTTTATTTCAATCCGTCCGTCAAAAAATGCTATACCTTTTGCATAACTTTTTTTTTGCTATGCCCACTTGTACTATCGAAGATATACCATATTTCTAGTCAATTCATAAGATATTTAAATTTCTGGTGGAAGTGAGTTAGAGTACCTAGTCTGCTTAAATAAATTCCTGCCTGATCCAACATTTTATTAAGTTAGGAACAAACATATTTCAAACAATTATATTTTTTAGCGGAGAAATAAGTTCTACGCAAACTTAACTGAAAAGTTTTCAACATCATGTCTGTTTTTCATATGGCGATATATATCAGTTCTATTCATAAACTTTCCGCATTTCTCACAAAGTAGCTGTCTCCGATCATAATAAAATTGCCACTTTTTAAAATCTTCGTAACTCGACCATGAATACATATTAAATGGAATCCATTCTCCACTATTTTCGCCGCCTATAATATAACATTTGTCGCAGAGTTCAAGTATAGTAAAAGCGTGCTCAATAGAACAGCGCTTGCAAATTTTCGTCATGACTGCTCTGTAGGATGGTTAGATGTAGAATTACTTATGTGAGTCTTAACAATAAGTTTTAAATGTAATGTTCTAACTAATTTTTATTTTTATCTCCTTGATACTCAAAAGTGCATTATATCAAATTATCAATTGTATGACTAGCTACTCAGGTTTTTTATTGTCTGTTTGGCTACTCTGACTCGTGTTCAATTTTTAGCTGAAAACCAGCATTTTCGAGGGCGGATTAAATGGTTTTGGCACTTATTTTCACATTAGTTTTATGTTCACCTGCAATATTTTTTGAATATTGATTGTAAGCTTTCATTTTGAAACTCTAATATCTAACATAATATCCAATATTTGAGTCTAAGTATTCAAAGTAATCAATCACTTCGTCTAACTACAAAAGCGTTATACCAACAATAATTATTTTGCTTCAGAACTTTGAAGCGTTCCTCTTCATAACAATTTTTTATTAATTTAAAAGTAAGTTATACTTCCAATTATTTCCATTTTTTCTCTGACATGATTTCTTGATGTTATGTATTCAAAATAATCAACCGTTCCGTTCATCTTAAAAGCAATATACCGTCAAACGGGGTTAAGTGAATCAAAAAAAGAAGTTATTTTGCAATAACTATTATTCCATTAACAGAAAAATTACGCAAAAATTAATCAAGATTCTTTACGTCCTTGTCAATTATATTCTATATTTATAAATGTCCTACCGCCAGTGGTGGCCCATTTATTTTTTTCCAAAGTGTGATTCTCTTTACCCACCACTATGGGGTAAAGTGAATCGGGTATTAAACTGAACGATTGATTTACTTTTGAAGCACTTGGGGCAAAGTGAATCGTTACTAATGTTTTTAAAAAACAAAAATGAGTTCAAGATAAAAATTCGAACAAAAAAAAACACTAAAAATAGACAAACTTAACTTTTATTTCATATTATCACAATATAGAAAACAGAACAAAACGTAACATTCTTCAAATTAAAAAAACACTACTAAAACACATGTAAAAACTTATAAAACTCATAAAATTATAAAACAACACAGAAGAAAACAAATAAATAAATAAATAAACTAAAAATAAAACATTGTAAAACAAGTGAAACGTAAAAATAATTTGTTTTGCCTATTCTAACTCTTGGAACTCATCGGGTTTTAAATTAAACACATAAGTGCCCCTTTTTACAAATTTTAAGGTAACTTTACGTATAAACTGAGTTTTGATTATCACTGACAAATCAGGAATATCCGGATAAACAAAATATCCTTTCTCTAAGCCTTTTTTCCGGAAAACATTTATTGTTATTTCGTCTGCAATCGACTCCAATTTCCCAATGAAATGTCGGTCTCTTTTTGAGGTGGGAAATTTAGCCACTATATAGTCTCCAATTTTTAGCTCCTGGCTATTTGTACTCAAGGAGGACAATGGTTCTATATTTTCTTCTTCGCTGTCGTTCACATTTTCTTCGATTCCTTGCTCACCTTCGCTTGATGAAATATGTTCAGTTGCCTTTTTTTTAACGCTTTTTTGGCTCCTCATCAGAAATAGAGTTGATAATCAAATCAGCAGTGGCAATGCTTTTTCCATGTGATATGTTCACCTTTTTGCCCCTTTTTAGCAGTGCACTGCCTCCAGGCCCCGTTTTTAATTGCTCGAAATGATCAATAATTGCTTGACTCCACGCTCGCTCTTGTGTTCCATCGGGTTGAATGTTCCGTGGAATTTTTTGAAGAACTCTATTGGGATTAAAGGGAATTATCCCACGGGCTTCAAAACCAGCTAGACAGTTTTCTGCTGATCGTATTCCAATGGTGTCGATAGTTTTTTGATGTGCTGCGGAAATATTGTTTTTGGAAGAACTCCTCGATTTTTTTGTTTCCATTGCTCCAGATTTTGTTTCCAAGCACGTTTTAATGGCCTGAAGTAGGCTACATCTAGCGGTTGTAACAAATGTGTGGCGTTAGGGGGCAGGAGAATGAATCTAATGTTATTGGCTTCACATTTCTGGACGACACTTACTGTGAGAAGACTGTTTAAGTTGTCTCCCAACAGCACCTTCGGACCCGTCAATTTTCGGAAGTACGGTATTGCGATGCTGCTGAACCAGTCCTCAAAAAGGTCAGAATCGAACCAGCCGCTAACACTTCGATTATACCTCGCTCCTTCGACGCCATTTTCAGTCCATCCCTCGTACATGTGTTTCGCCTTGTATACCACATATGGTGGTAGCAAGGCTCCATTGCCTGCTATGGCAAACATAACAGTCGTACTGCTTTTAGACGTATCAATGGTTCTGAATGTGTGTTTGGATCCCCTTTTTGTCACGACTTTAACCGCTCCTGGGTCGTCCCCAAAATTTGTTTCATCATAGTTAACGATATGAGCAGAAGGTACATCTTTCAACGTTTCTTTCAGATTTTGAAAATATTCTTCAATCATGTCATAATTTAGTCCTGCTCTGGCTCGTTTGGTATTTTCAGCTAATTTTAATGTCAGTGCGGGATTTTTTCTCATAAAGCATTTGAACCAGTCATTGCCTGGTTTATTTTCATTAAATCTGGTAGTACGGCCCTGCGTATTCAGATATTGTTGCACAATAATACTGATATCCGTTGATCTTGAAGGGAATCCCCATTCGTCGCAGATGTTACACGCTTCGACGATATGAGCCTCTTCTTCTGACAAAACAGGTTGACGACCATATTTCAGGGAATGTGTTCCTCGCACCCTCCTCTGAACCGTCGAGAACGGAACCCCGTATTGCACCGAAGCCTGACGCATAGACATCCTGCCAATACGCACGGCGGCTACAGCTCGTTGTACAAACTCTGCGTTGTAATTACATTTTCCGTGTGCACCAAGCTTTTTCTTATAAACTCTAGGCATCCTGAAACAAAAAAATAACAATGGCAAAAACCTAAATATAAATTTATAAAAAAATTTCCTCCCCCTACCCATTGCAAAAAGTTATATCTACGCCACTTAATACGAAAAAATTAACAACACTAAAATATTATCATTTAAATGAAAATACCTAATTATATAGATATTTGCATAGTGATTCATTTTACCTCATAAACTAGAGTAAAAGAGAAAAATGCAACAAAAAACCTAGGTTATGTATATTCTTACAACTTTTCTCTCGGCATATAGTTCTTAACAAACCAAGAAACCTATTTTATGTGATACCCATCGCAAATATTAAAATTGGAGCTCTCCAGAAGTAAACGTTTCAGCAATTAATAAAATCGGCCAAAAAACGCGGGAAAAATACATTACCGTATTCTACTTACGTTACGATCAGCGCAGCATTCAACACCTTCTATATGTTGCCTCTACAATCAACAAAAGCATACTGCAGTTAGATCCACTGGGAACGACTTAGTATACCGTCGACAACCGAAAATTTCCAAATTACACCGATTGATTCACTTTATACTCCCCGATTCACTTAACCCCATTTGACGGTACCTTCCTAACAATAATTATTTTTGTTTTAGAACTTTGAAATGTTTAGTCGTGTCCTCAGCTCTTAATAATTTGAGAAGATTTTTATTAATTTTTAAGTAAGTTATACTTTCAATTATACCCATTTTTCTCTAACATGATATTTGAGGTTATGTATTCAAAAATAATCAACCGTTCAGTTTTCCGTCCGACTAAAGTGTACCTTATGCCTATAAATAATTATTTTTCGCATAATGTTTGAGAACTTTGAAGCGTTTAATCGTGTTCTCTGACAGCTCTTCCTATTTGTTAGGAAAGTTTTTTATCAATTTAAAAGTAAGTTATACTTTCAATTATTTCCATTTTTCTCTAACATATTTGAGGTTAAGTATTCAAAATAATCAACCGTTCAGTTCTCCGTCCGACTAAAAGTGTACCTTATACCTATAAATAATTATTTTTCGCATTCTGTTTCAAAACTTTGAAGCATTCAATCGTGTTCTCTAACAGCTCTTCCTATTTGTTTGGAAAGTTTTTTAATAATTTAAAAGTAAGTTATACTTCCAATTATTTCCATTTTTTTTTTCAGAATGGCTCGGTTCGCTGATTTATTGATATACATTGCTGCTTTGCTAGGATTGGTGTCCCCAAATGATGATAGAAAGATTAGAGAAGGGTTGATGGAATGCCAGAAGGGGATACGTCGAATTCTAAATGCAATGAAGACTGCGAAGACGATGGGTGAGAAACAGCATTTGGAGATCTGCTTGAGAAACATTAAAACCATGAGACATCAATTCAAAGCGGCTCAAAAGAAGGGGACAGGGCTTACTATGCGTCCTGAAGGTGCTAGGGAACGTGTTCGATGGGAGGATTCGGACTCAGCATTTAAGTCACGAATCAGTACAGGCGTAATATCGAACTTGAAACATAAAGATCCCCAATCTTTCCTGATTGATGCCAAGTCGATATTTACACGCCGAATTCAAAATGTTTTAAAGAAAGATGCCGCAGTCAAGGTGAACGCTGCTTTTTGAGTGAATTTGAAGTGGTAAAGGGAGAAAGTGTACTTAATGAGTACAAGTACTTCACCACTTCGAATTCAGCCATTTATCGGGATACGGATATCGATAGATGGTTCGATGATAAAGTGACCGATCCCATTATGAAGGAACTGAGCGATTATCATGAAAGAGATAGCGGCTGGGCACTGAGAAGGGTAGTGAATCTAGGGGTCAATATCAACAAATATACCCCGCAATTGGGGTCCTCATATATTGAACTACCCTATCAAATTAAGAAAAAGAACGCATGCATTAACGTAAAGAACTATGATGATGCATGTTTTGCATGGGCCATAACATCAGCATTGTACTCTTGTGGTAATAAAAACTCGGATTTGATAACGTCATACCCTCACTACTCCTAGGTATTAAAATTGAAAGGTATACAGTGGCCTATGACAATGAAGCAGATCCCAAACTTTGAGAAGCAGAACCAGATCTCTGTAAACGTGTATATACTTCAAAAAGAAAAAAAGACGCTCAAAACTCTTCCAACGTATTTAACTAGAGATAAAAAGGATAAACATGTAAATTTGCTGATGGTGCAGGATAAATATTATGAGGATGGGGATGAGGCGGGAAGTGCGCCTGTAAAGTACCACTTTGTATGGATAAAGAGCATGTCGAGACTTTTATCCAACCAACTTAGTAAACATAAAGGTCGAAAATCCTTCTGTAATCGTTGCCTTCATTATTTTCGATCAGAAGAAAAATTGTATAAACATACTGAAGACTGTGTAAAACTAAACGAAACATGTATTAGAATGGCTGAGCCAGGGAAAAGCATATTAAAGTTTAAAAATTACAGGAATAAAGAGACGGCATCATTCATAGTTTACGCAGACCTAGAGAGCGTGCTAGAACGGACAGATAACCCTAAGAAGCCACAGCGCCACGTTCCAGCTGCCGTTGGATACTATGTTAAGTGCTCTTACGATGATTCCCTAACACCGAGGGCAGGACTGTATGGCGTGGTTCGCTGATGAAATGTCGAGTTTAGCTACAGTGTTTTGGTGTCCGTATGATATTCATATGACATGGTTGCAGGAAGTTGAGCATAGAAGAGCTCCACACTGCCACATCTGTGAGCACCCATTCACAAGTGAAGAACCAAAAGTGCGTGATCATAACCACTTGATAGCTGAGAACAACTATCGTGGAGCAGCTCATGGATCATGCAATATTAACTATAAAGACAGTCACGTGGTACCGATAGTGTTTCACAACTTGAGCGGCTATGATGCACATTTCATTATAGAAGACATTGCTTCTAGAATTAAGGGAACGATAGATTTACTACCAATCACAAAAGAAAAGTATATCAGTTTTACTAAACATGTTGACGAGACCTCAATTCAATTCCGTTTTATAGATAGTTTCCGTTTTATGGCATCCTCTCTAGATAAACTAGCATCTTTTATGCCAGAGTTCACCAATCTGAAGTCTCAGTTCACCGAGTTAGATGAAGAAAAATTTAATTTGTTAACTAAAAAGGGGGTGATGCCATACGATTACATTGACTCATTCGATCGATTTCATGAAACTGAACTGATAAATTTTATGACAAATTGGATGATAAGCCCTGCCCCCACCGTCTTCATCAACGTGCACAGCTGGTGTGGAACACGTTCAACTGTCAGACCTTGGGTGATTATGTTGATCTTTACATGAAGACAGACATTCTCCTCCTCGCTGACGTGTTTGAGCGATTCCGTGCAAGCTGTCGCAAAACTTATGGTTTGGACCCTGCCCACTATTTTACATTACCCGGATATACTTGGGATGCAATGTTAAAGTATACCAATATTGAGCTTGAGCTTTTGACAGACCTCGATATGTTTCTGTTTGTTGAGCGAGGTATCAGAGGGGGCCTCAGCCAAGTTTGCTCGAAAAGACGAGCTAAAGCAAACAATGCCTATGTAAATAATTATGATCCTTCAAAGCCCAAAACTTTCATGATGTTCTTAGATATAAATAACCAATATGGTTGGAGTATGTCACAGTTTCTCCCCTATGGAGGTTTCGAATGGGTCGACCCCAACATAGATGTCACAACAGTGCCTGATGATGCTGATGTAGGATATATGCTTGAGGTTGACCTAGAATACCCACGACAACTACATGATTTACATAAGGATATACCGTTTTGTCCTGAACATATAAACCCCAAGACAAGCATGCCTCCTAAAACTGCATCAGAATTAACGAAATTAATGTCAACCCTCACCAATAAGACGAAGTATATTATACATTACCGCACACTAAAACAGGCGCTAACCCATGGTTTGACCCTAAAGAAGGTTCATCGGGTTTTGAAATTCCGACAATCTCCCTGGCTCAGGTCATACATAGATCTCAACACAGAGTTGAGAAAAAATGCTCAGAATGAGTTTGAAAAAAATTTATTTAAGTTAATGAATAATGCGGTATTTGGAAAGACCATGGAGAACATCCGCAAAAGAGTTAACATTCGTCTTCTTACGGAGTGGGCTGGAAGGTACGGCGCTGAGGCTTACATCGCAAAATCTGAGTTCAAGACTTGTACAATATTTAATGAGAACTTGGTGGCGGTGGAGCTCAGGAAACTAGAAATCTTCCTCAACAAGCCGATATATGTTGGACAGGCCATTTTGGATCTAGCAAAGACAACTATTTACGATTTCCACTATGGTTATATGTGTAATGTTTTTAATGAAAATTGTACCGTATTATACACAGATACGGATAGTTTAATATATGAGATAAGAGATCAAGATCCCTATGAGCGCATTAGAACAGATTGTCATACCTATTTCGACACCTCCGACTATCCTCCGGAAAATATGTATGGCATCCCTCTAGTCAATAAAAAAGTTCTCGGTAAAATGAAGGATGAGAACAATGGCGTACCTATGACAGATTATGTGGGGTTAAGATCGAAATTGTACGCGACAAAAGTTCAAACAATCAAAGCAGACTTTGGAAAGAAACGTAAAAGAATGATTGAGGATGGGTATGATGATGATGAAATACAGGATATGATTAACAATATGGATATCGCGAAAAAGGCTAAGGGTGTTAAATCGAGCGTTGTGAAGACGAAAATTCATTTTGACGATTACATTGAATGTTTAGATAGCTGACAGCAGAAAACAGTTTGTCAAAATCTCATCCGCTCAGAAAAGCATCAGGTACATTCTACTGTCCAACAAAAGATTGCACTCAGCCCGGGGGACGATAAAAGATATCTCATTCCTAGGGCTGATGAAACACTGCCGTGGGGGCACTATTCAATACCACCAAAAGAGGTGATAGATATCGATAGCACTCCGTAGTGTATCTTTTTCATCTTGTTTTACCTCATAATTTGAAATATTGCTTCAATAATAATCTAGTTATGGATATTACTGTTGATTGTTGTTGGGGTAGTCTCACATGAATGATTAAATAAGAATTAATAGATTAATGCAATGCAATCGTATATATGAAGTTTGAAGAATACCTCCTAACTAAACTTTAGAGTGTGTGTATTCACTCCTTGATATTACAAAAAGATGTTATTTAAAACTCTTCAAGGTTTGAAGGATACCTCCTGACTAAACTTGGGATTCTGTGTATTCACTCCTTGATATTAAAAAAAAAATGTTATTTACAACTCTGCAAGGTTTGAAGGATACCTCCTAACTAAACTTGGGATTCTGTGTATTCACTCCTTGATATTTAAAAAAAAATGTTATTTACAACTCTGCAAGGTTTGAAGGATACCTCCTAACTAAACTTGGGATTCTGTGTATTCACTCTTTGATATTTAAAAAAAAAATGTTATTTACAACTCTGCAAGGTTTGAAGGATACCTCCTAACTAAACTTGGGAGTGTGTGTGTATTCACTCGTCAATATATTCGCGCATATGAACTATTTTAAAAAGAAACATTATTACTACTTATCTTGTCTTCTTTCATCGTTGATGCAGCTAACTTCACATCAATTTGCTGGTATTATCCTATTAGATGAACTCAGTAAAACTCAGTAAAGTGTTTTTTCGTAGGTCTAATGGGGTTGCCTTTCCACAAACATTAATTTTAAAAAAGGCTACGCGCCCATGTCTTACCTCATAAGTCTTTTGAATAAGTCTTCAAGGTGGTGTGGAAATAGACAAAATCTTTTCACAATCAAGGAAATTCAGCAACCATAATTGATAGTACGTTCTATTTAACATCTGGATGCTCGTATTAATACGATATTACCTATGTAGATTTAATAAAAATTTATTTTGGGGTAATTGGTTTTCATTGAAACACCTTGTATATTTCCCAACATTTATATCACAAGAATAGTAGAATTTTCTCTTGTATCACATGACGTTTGACGTATCACGTTTTTCGTTATTTTTTTTTTTAGTTACTGTATATGTTAAAAGAATGTTTCGCATACTGAACGTTAAGGCTTTTCAAACGATACGTTGTTTGCTATGATTGGTTGACTCCTAGTATGAGGGGTGCTGCTTGGGGGATGAGCGGGAGCAGGTAGAATTTTTTCATTATCTTATGTATATACTAGACGTTAAGAAAACCTTTCAAACGATACGTCGTTTTGAACATTCTGTATATTCATCAACTTTTATATAACATGAAGATTCAAATTTTCGTTTCACAATTTTTAAAATTGAAGCAAAGACAGATACTAATATTACACATGTCATGACAAAACTAGACGGACAATGTCACCTGATTTTTTCTATGTACTCTAATAATACACCCTGTATAGGTACGTAAGACGTATCTAGAAGGTTAATGCCTCCTGATTTTTTCTTTGTACTCTAATGATACACCCTGTATATGTGAGACGTATCTAGATACCCTTTTCAACGATATGTCACTTGTCTTTGTACTCTAATGATACACCCTATATATGTTGAAAGAATGTTTTATGAGGTGTTTTTCAACGATATGTCACTGGACGTTAATGTCTTTTCAGTGATACGTCAGTTGATTATCTTCGCGAACTATAATTTTGCAACACTCTGTATATGGTAAAAGAATGTTTCGTATACTAGAGAATAAGGTCAATGATATACCACTTGTCATGATGTGTTTTTTGATATACTTTGTTTAAATTTTTAATGTACCTGTGCATACTAGACTTATCCTGAAGTCTATTTTACTTCAAACCAAGCTGAACACATGAATGCACTCAGATTTTCTTTTTATACCTCTCCTTGCATCTTTCACATATGAGTGCGAATGGCCATGTGCGTTAGACGCATTGTTTCAGACGCGAAGGTTGATGGTTCGCGCCCAGACTCCGGCGAAAGTTTTTTTAACTTAAAATAAATCGACGAGGATTTTTCAAAGGTGGCTGAGTGTAAATTTGCAGAGTGGGTTGAAGATTGGGGTGGGTGGTTGAATTTGGGGGTGCTAAACATTTGGGGGTGGGCCTAGACTCTGAGGTACTAGGTGGATATTGGAATTTGAGGAATGGAGCTAAAATTTTAAAATCATTTCAAGTATATACGATCCGGTCCGGTCCGGTTGCCGGTGTAAACCCACCCTCAGTCCGGTTGCCGGTGTGAACCCACCTTAGAATCCAAATTTGCCAGAACGAACCTTAGCTTTTTTCGCGATTTTCTTATGGAGATTCCCATGTTAGCGCCTCCGCCAATAGGCGGAACTCTCCTAGCACCTTTACTAATGTTTATGAATAATTGAAGGGAGGAGCAGAAAATTTTGAAACAAAGAAAAAAGTGAATACTGAGGTTGTTAATACAAATTCACAAATTGATTTAAGTTCAACAGATAATAAAATAAATAATAATAATAATGACCCAGGCCGAACAGAAACAATTTGGAAAAAGCAGTCAATACCAAATTTGAAAAGTAGAACCTCAAAAATTTTGAAAAGGCCATTGGATTCAAACTCACTTCCACAGGTATTTATGAAAATCATGATTCAAATTAAATAATACATTGAATAATACTTGCCATATCAGGACCCATAACTTGTAGCATGTCTATTTTCACTTATTATTTTGCTTGTATGTTCTTGATTTGTAAATTAGTTGGTGAAAGCCTCAGTTTAATTATAAATAATTCTTTTATAGGTACAAAGTTCAAAATGAAATTTGACACGTCGAGAAGGAGACCATCTTCAACCACTGTTAGAGCGCTCTCAGCAAATGACTTAGCAGAAAAGTATCAGCAGCTTGCTGACAAAAAGATTGTCGTAGCCGATTATACTTTGGAAAAAATACAAAATGACATTAAAAACTGTAAAGAAAAACATAAATTGAAATGTGAGAAACTGAATAATGACATAAACATTTCAAAAGAAGAGCATAATTTAAGGTGCAAACTTCTTAAATTAGAAATTCTTTTGAAAGAAAAACAAGTGAACTCTTTGTTCTGATTTTTTGGTTTCTATGTTATGTTATGACTGTTTTTCCCTACTATTTTTTCCAGTTCGGTTTTTTGTTAATTATATTTATTCAATATGTGATACCATGTTGTAATAAAATATAGATAATAAGTTAAGGGTAGGAAGCAACTAGAATTACCATTACGCACAAAAAAACAATCTTTGTTTTTTTTCTAACCAGAAGGTAGTTGGAAAGTATGTTTAAAAATAAAGTTAATACAATTTGATAGTATTTTATTGTCGTTTTCCATTTTACTTAAATTTGTATTATTATATGTCTATTAATAATTTGACACCCAGGAATTCTTTTATTATTTTTTAAATTTATTCATTGCTATAAAATTAAAGTTCATAATCCTGCAAAATATGTGTTTACCAATTCATTTTGTACATTATGTATGTCATTGTCTCTTCGACCTTCCAGATGTATGTTTCCTGTTTCTATTAAATAATTGCCATCTGGCATGGGTGGTTCAGGTTCATGCATAGTACGTGCAATATTGTGTAAAACAGTTGTTGCTATAATTACTGATTTCACTATATCTAGCTTTAGGCGTATGCCGTATGCTATAACTGGAAATCTTCTTTTCCAGAGGCCAATATGCCTTTCAATCCCATCTCTGGTCCGTATTCAAGACTCGTTATACAGTTGTTCTGCTTGTGTAACAGGGTTAATAAGAGGAGTCATAAAATAATTTCGCAGAGGATAGCCACTGTCTCCTGAGAAATAATTTCGTTGTTATACAGGAAGTTTCATAACTGAATGTCAATACCAATCTAGACATGATTTCAAAAAAAGGTCGTATCATGCATTAAAATACAAATGAGTTGGAAGTTAAATACAAGGAATTTAAAAAAGACTTTACAAACATAACAAAAGTTGGGCAAATTCTATTTTTACCTATCAACAAACAATTTTCATATTCATGGTTTTCAAATCTGGCTCGTAGTGTACAGTTAGCAAATATTGTTGCATCATGGGTAGAACCTGGCCATCGAGCAACAACATCTAAAAATTTCAGATCCGCATTGCCAACCACTTGAACATTTATAGAGAAGTAAGATTTTCTATTGCGATACACCTCTGCATTTTCATTGTCTAAAACAAATTTACTCGTATACCTACCTGGATGAATTTTGGGAAGGGTACAAAAATTTAATTTGGGTTTAAAAATATATATTGAGTCAGTAAATTCAGTATTTTAAAAAATGAATTGGTATTTATTACAAGCAAAATATAGCCAAAGTATAGAACCTAGATTCACTTTTTTTACTAAAAATTCTAAATGGTATGCCAAGTTTGAAAATATACCTACCTATTATCTGGGTAATCCAGTTCGCCTTCGATTTGTTGTACAATATTTAAAACTGTGTTTTTGTAAAGCCTAATCCTTTTAAAAAAACTTAACTCGTCCATTTCCTGGTAGTAATTACGTCTGTTATGTACCCTTCTTGGAAACCCATATTCAATGATATCAAGAACTTCGAGGTCGTCCTCAAATAAATCCATTTTTTTAAACGACTTCAATACTTGATTTTGATAATAAAACCAAAGGAAAACCACAAAAATAATTTTAAAAAAAGAGCAAGGAACCCTGTTTTCTGTCCTTGGGTTTTCTCTACTTTTTAGATGGCCATCAAAACAAAAAACATAACCTTACAAAACACTAAGTTGAATTTAAGTCCTGAAAATCCACGACTTAATAAAGTGAACCTTAAAGAAGCACTTAAGTTTTGGTGCAATATAAATTCGCATTTTAAGGATTCCTTAGCGCTAAGGCTTCCTCAAAAAAGTTGGTGCAACCGGGCATAAGAGTAATATATAAATAAAATAAATAATTAAATTTACTTTAATTATTTCTAATAAGGTTGGAATATCTGGAGCAATTTCATCAAGTAAAAGCCTCATCTATTCAATTAATTTATGATCTGATTTATTTGTATCTAATAATATTTTCTTATACTTTGGTTTTATTTTATTTCGTTGTTCCATATCTAAATAAACAACGTCTGTTTTTGGTTTTCTTTCAAGATTAATTTTATTAAATTGTTCAGTTCTTTTCATTAATTGTTTTTGATAGAGATCGTTAAAAAATGGAATAATTTCTGTTTTTCGATATTCATTGTAATCTTGGTAAATTTGTTTATTAGGATCAATTTCGTGAAGGTTTAAGTTTTCGTATGGACCATAAAGAAGTGAAAAGGGGGTAAAGTTTGTTATTGAATGTACTGATTGGTTATAGATAAGAATAGCGGTTGTAACTAAATCAGTAATATTTTCTTTTGCTTTTGTCTTAAAATTCTCAATTTTTCGATTAAGGAGGAATGAGCTCTTTCTATTGGAGAGTTTCCAGTATGTGATTGAAGGGTTGTATAATGGATTTTTATTTAAAAAAGTGACATGTATTCTTTGAAGGTTTCGCTTGTAAATTCTCTTGCATTATCGCAAGTTATTTGCGAAGGGTAATTGTGGTGAGATAAATAATGACGTAATTTATTAAGAATACTGATAGAATTTGAATCGCTAATTTCGTAGGCTTGGAGGTATCTAGAAAATAAATCGAGCATTGTTAAATATTGTTTATTTTCTACAGAAAATACGTCGATATGAAGGTTTTCAAGAGGTTTTTTGGAAATAAGTGGTCCAGACAATGGAACTTTACGAGGGTTTCTATCATATTTTGAAGTGAGACATAGTTCGCAATGATTAATATGATTTGTTACTAATTCTAAATTGGATTCTTGTGCAGAATGTTTAGTTTCGTCTGAAGCGATACTTTTCATATCATCGGGTATTGTACTCGGAATTTCGTTAGATGAGTGCTAAATTTGGGTCGGAATTTGCTCTAGCTAAGATTGAAATAGAATCAATATCATCAGAGTTTTGTTTAAAATGTTTAGTCTTTATACTTTGTTTTCGGGGAGTGATAGTTATATCACTAATTATATTAATTTTTTGTTTTGATTTAGCGGATTTTTTATCAATTGCATTGATTTAAATTCTAGATAAGGCGTCGGCGACATAATTTTCTTCTCCTTTTTTATATTTAAATTCGAAATCAAACTCTTCGAGTTTTAATTTCCATCTTATTAAACGCTGATTGGGTTCTTTAAGAGAGTGTAGCCAGACGAGTGGCCTGTGATCAGTTTCAATGATAAATTTCTTACAATATAAATATGGTCGGAAATGTTTGCAGCTATCGATTATAGCTGATAACTCTTTTTCTATAATTTCTTTCGGCTGAATTTAGAGTTCTAGAATAAAAGGCTATGGGATGAGAATCTTGAAAAGTACGCTTCCTATAGCAATATTTGAAGCGTAGGTTGTTAAGGTAAATGTTTTTGTCAATTCGGGGTACGCTAAAACTGGAGAGTTACAAAGAAGCTGTTTACATTTTCCCAATGCGCCCAGGTATTCTGGGTCATTTAAATCTAGTTTGGTTCCTTTTTTAAGGTATTAATTTATTGGGTAGGTTATTTTGGCAAAGTTTTGAATGAATTTACGATAATATGAGAGCATGCCTAAAAATGATTTAATTTGTTTTTCATTTTATGGTAAGGGGAAATTTTGGATTGATTTTATTTTATCTGGATTCGGTTTGATACCGTTAGGGGTTATTACGTGACCTAAGAAGGCGACTTCTTTTCTGAGAAATTCAGATTTGTCTAATTGTACTTTTGAATTATATTTTTCTAATCCATTGAATATTTGTTTAATATGGATAATATGATCTTGAAGGGATTTTGAGAAAATGACTATGTCGTCCATGTATACAAAACATGATTTATAAAGAAAAGGACGAAGAATTGTGTCCATGACACGTTGAAAAGTTGCTGGGGCATTTTTCAAACCAAATGGGATACGTGTATATTCGTAGTGGCCATTATCTACTGTAAATGCAGTTTTTTCTGCAGAATTGGGGTCTATTTCGATTTGGTGGAAACCTTGTGATAAATCTAATGTGGAAAAATAAGTGCTTCGACCAAGATTGTCGAGAATTTCGTCGATACGAGGAAGGGGGTATTTATCTTCAATGGTTTTTTCATTGAGTTTTATATAGTCTATAACTGAACGAAATTTCTTTTTTCCGCTAGCATCCATTCTCTTAGGGACAAGAAAAGTAGGAAAGCTGTATGGAGATATACTGGGCTTTATTATTTTATTATTTAAAAGTTTTTGAATTTGCTCTTGGATTTCTTGTTTTAAATGATAGGGATATCTATACGATTTTTGATAAATCGGTTTATCATCAACTGTTCTAATATCATGCTTAACTGCATGAGTAAATGTTAAGTCTGAGTTTTCATTATAAAATATATTTTCAAACATTTTACAAAGAGAAAATATTGCATCTATTTCTTCGGGATTCAGATGATCTGTTCGAAGAAGTTTGGTGATGTCAATATTGTTATAATACGACTTAGGGTTCCTTTCGTGAGATTTTGAAAGGGGTTGAACTTGAGGAGGTTCATGAAAATTTTTAGGAATATTATTTAATGAAACTTCTTGTTCTATTGGTATTTTACAATAACCGTTTTGTGCTACAGCTATACATTCGGGTATAATTATATCGTTTAATTTTGTTTCTGGGAGAACTATTGGTCCATTATCGATATTTACTGGGATATTTAAAGTTCTTTTATCTAAAGGTTCAGAATAAGGAGTAAATAAACGAGGGTTAATTTCAAAATGAAAAGTTATTTTAATAGAATTGATTTGTAAAATATAATTTTCATAGTCAATGAGAGCTTTTAGTTTATCGAAGTCTTGACTACCTATTAATGCATCGAATCTATCGTGCCAAGGTACTATAAACATATCAAATGTGTATTTAATACCAAATTCTTTTAAAAGAGGGTATTTACAGTTGAAATTACCATTATAAGTAGTTTTAATAGCTTTAACGGAAAATTTGGACTTATAAATAGAATTAGAAAATAATCTATAAGTCGGTTCTGGATTTATAATAGAATTACTTGCGCCGGGATCAATCAATATTTTTAAATCTAAATTTGAGAGATATATAAATGGAAGTTTTGGGTATGAATTTATATTATTTATATAAATTCCGAGGCTCTTAATCAAAAATTTTGAGTTTCGTCATAATTTTCGTTTTGAGGCTCGTCGTATTGTAAATCATTAGGATTAAGATCTACGTCTTTGACAGCTACATTAGAGGGTCCCGTTTGTTTAAAAAAATTTTGTGGGGGTCTATAAGTATTTGCGGTAGAAGTACTCATTGGGGTTGGCCTGTAATTGCTCGTGGAAGGTTGTGGATGACGATTGAAGTTTTGATTGTTAGGGGATTGGATTTGTCTATTAATTGATTGATTATTCGGTCTTTGGTAGTTATTTTGATACTAGGGTCTTTGATATTTATTAATTTGTTTATTACTGGAATGCTGGGGTACTTGAGGTACTTGTGAAAAATTATGGAATGATTGACTTCTTGTTGGTTGATTACCTGAATTATTGTATTTTGGAGGGGGTCGATTTCTTTGAAATATCTGGGATCTAAGGAAATTTGCAAAGTCAATTTGAGATCTTTCATTGTCTAAACGTTTACATTCGTACAATGCTTGCTCGAGGGAAATTATTGAAATATGAAGTAAATGGTCTCTGTAAGGGTTTAAAATACCTGCCTTAAATGCCATAAGGGCTTGATCGGTATACATTATTTCTTTAGAGATTCTAACTTCTTCATTATCTGAATTTATAGCTAAATGTTCTTCGAGAACTTGTAATTTACGAGTGACCTCGTCATGAAATTCTGAAAATGTTTGGGGGTGTGATTGAATTGACGTATTCAGATCATGAGATAATATTTCTTCGGACCTAGGGTCACCAAAACGAGTAATGAGGGCTGTTTTTAAATGAAGCCAATCATCAAAAGATCTATTTATTATTACGTCTCTAGCTGGATCTAATAATTTAGATTTTACTTGCTCTAACAGAAGAGAGTTAAATAAATCATTATTTTCGGTTTTTAGTAAGGTTAAATAGGCCAAATCTTTTGAACCACCGTTATAGGTTGGGACAAGATTGTTTGCCATAGATAATTCAATTGGGGTAATTTAAGTAGACATTTCGGTAGCAGTATTCAAATTACGTTCTGTATTAGATAACGGAGATCTAGATCGATCACGACTGATTGACATATATATATATATATATATATATATATATATATATATATATATATATATATGTTTATCAATAATATCGATATTTAAATATATAGAGTATTAGAATTTGATAATATAATTATTTTCCAATTTATTAATTTAGATTAAGAAAATTTTCATTTATTATATTTAAATTAATTCAATAATTGTAAATCGATTGTGATTGAGAAAAAAAATTACATCAGTTATAAATAAAGGAAAAGACTTACAGGAGGATACACTGGAGCATCATCTGTGAGCTTCTTCTTTGTTTTGGATTCACTTAAGGATTCTGGACAACCGTCTTTTTCACTGGAGGAATGGTCAGGTTGGAAACAACTTCTTGCACTGTTTCTTGCTTCACCTGAGTTTTTAAAATGTTCGGATACCGTTTAAATTTCTTAATATAAAATGTAGATGTTCACCGCACTGGAGGGGTGTTTTTCTACAAAAAGTATCCTGTTCGCAGCGCCAGTTATATTTTTTAAGTAAAAAAGATACTTTTTAAACAATTTATTTAAAACTTAGATGACAAGTATTTGATACAAAGATACAATGTAGACTGAATAAAAATTTTAAAATTATGAAACAATAGAAATAGAAAAATGCTGAATATAATATAATATAATATAAAGATAAGGTTCGTGTTAACAGGATGTTATACACGTGTTGAAATGTTTTTGCTGATTTTGACAAATGTAATATAATAAAAATAATCTAGTAAGTTTCCGTGAGAAATATCTAGTAAGCAGTTATATAGTTATTGTGTTCATATGACTCGCGCAATGCTCTCCCCTTCCTCCTATTTGACTAGACTCGTCCCCTCTGAGGGGCCCAGAAGGTCCCTCCCATTTTTTCCTTCACTTTTTCCATCGTCTTCATCTACTTATTTCCTTCCTTTACTACATTCTATCTTCCCTGGCTCATGTCCCCTTTCCCCACATACCCTACAAAGGAAGGCCTGCCGACAGTCTCTGGCCATGTGATCCTCAGTCTTACATAGCCAGCACTTAATCCTCTCCTTGACTCCCATCACCTTACACCCTGCTACTTTGTGCCCCTTCACCTCACATCCAAAGCATCTGCCCTCCTCTCTACCCTCTACAATAGTTACCCTGTTCCACCCCAATGTAATCCCCCTTTTCCCCAGTAAGGCTTCCGCTTTTTCCCATTCCGCCTTCACCACCGCCATTTTCATCCCGTTCCTCTTCCTTGCCACCTTAATCACCTTTGTCTCTTTCCCAATCAATTTCTCTATTTTCACCCTCACCACTTCATCTTTCATCCACGGGTCTAGCCCTACCATCTTTATGGTCTTTGTTCCCCTTCCCGCTTCCACCACCCTAGCTGCTGTCACCCTTTCCACCTCCTCCAGAATTCCCCTCACCTCAACCCCCTTCTTTGCCTCTATAACCACCTCCCTATTTCTTGAGACTCTGAGTCAATCCACCCACTCCCCTTTCATCTCCCCCAACCCCTTTTTAATCCTCTCGATCCCCTCCTGATCGACTTCTTCGATATCCCTCAGGATCATCGCCCCATTTCTACCCTCCTTTTCCTTTTCCCTATCTGTATAGATTGTTACCTCCGCCACCTCTCACCCACGCCACCATCTTTTTCATCACCTCCACCTCTACCTGCACAAGCTTGTGGAGTCCAATGCTGTCCCCGCTCCCCACCTCCCCAAACGGCCGACTCATCAGCACGAACACCTTCTTCTCATCCCTACAATCTCCCTCCATCCGACAGATCAACTCCTCCGTCTTCACCCTTACCCCATAACTTTCCGTAGTGCGAACCTCCTTGACCCACTTCATTTCCTCTCCTTTCCCTCCTAGCATCGGGTACCTATCCCTAAACATCCTCTGTATCCCCTCCTCCATACCACTGTCTTCCTTGGTCACCCATACCACTTTTACCTTCTCATCTCCTATCAAAGGATTTCCCACCTTCACCTCTATTCCCTCCCCCTTTTTACCAACCCAGTCCCTATCTTTAACCTCCTTCCAACCTTCTCCGTCTCTTTGCCCCATCTCCCATCTTGTTTGCATTATCTCCATTATATCGTCCTCCCACCTCAAACTCTCCAATTCCTTGACCCGCCCCTCTGCCGCTGCCTTCTCCTACTCCAGCCTTTCCACACTCTCCTCCAGCCGCCTTACCATATCTTTCAATCTCTCTACACTCTCCATCTCTTCTTCCGTCCCATTATCCACTTCCTTCATTCCTTTATCCTTCAGTTTCCTCTTCTGTTCCTTGTCTTCCAAAGGCGATACCTCCTTACTCTCCACCCCAGTATCACTCCTCCCGCTCGTCTCCCCCGCCTTATCAGGCGTTCGTTTTCTTTCCTCGACCTACCAAAAATTCCTTGCCTACCTTCATCCATCACCACCTGTTCTATTTCTTCTTGTCCTTTATCCATATTACATCCCACGAGTAGCTAGGGAATTGATTGTCCACCACCACAGAGCCTCGCTTGTGGTGGTAAGGCTGGTTACTCCGAGAGGTCACCAGGTATCCCGGAGGCACCGTTTCTGACTGACTCTCGCGCAGCCATTCATCCATTGCCACGGTAGCTAACAACGTAGATTACGGATTGTTTGATCGAGGTTTACTCCTCTAGGCTTTTTCTCAAGGTTGCCTCCGGACGCAGTGGCTTCCGTTACCTATGTAACCTTAAAAATTGAGCTGAAGCCCAAATAAGAATTTAGTTATAAAATTTAAATGATATTTAAAAAAAAACAAGTGCACTATTATAAATTAATTTGTCTACTCGGTTACATAAGTTTCGGTTGCTCCGGTGACAACCTTAGGCCTTCGACGTCGCTCAGAACGGAGATAGGGGTGGATCCCTCTTATTGATCTTCCGGACAAAATAGTGGACAACTTGTGTGGGCGCCAACTGAGTTTTCCGCTTTGGCCTAGCGCAACTAATTTCCCCCGATAACCCAATAAAACAAGGGATGAAACTAAAAGGCATACCTCAGCTTATGTTCCTTATAATTACGAAATTAAAATAGTTAATACCCTTAAGGGGATGTAAATGCCCCCCACTTAAAAAAATAGCGTGAGCATCTGTTACACATAAAAAAATAAATCAAATGATTAACAATTAAATTCCAACCTATACCAGTTAATTGACCTAGGTAGTGGGAAATTAATATGGCTGTTCGAGTGTACCAGTACAGATTAAATACAAACTTATTAATTATATTTTACCTGAAAAGTAGTGTAAAGTTTATAAAAAAACAATTTCATACAAGGCGACACCGTAGTCAAGGCGTTGGTATCAAGGCAGAGGCGCATGCGCAAGTGAATAAAATTATGAAAATTAGATTGTGAAAATTTACCGCAAAGTATTAATTTCCACCATTACAATTTCATAATAAAATAAATCGGTAAGGAACTACCTAACTACTGTATATACATGTTGGCGTAAAGCCTAAAATAAAAATAAAAACCCCCGATACCGGGTTACCCTCAATGTGGCCTTCTTCAAGAAGTTGTTGAAAAGTAGCAGCAAACTGCAGAAGTCATCATTATCTATCCACCAGGTAGACTCCAAACATCCCGAAGTGTGTATCTGGCCCCACAGGTGAAGTGTGTATAATCTGGCCCCCAGGTGAAGTGTGTATCTTGAGGGTGGTAAGTATACCCTGGCCCCACAGGTGAACCCTTAAAAATTAAAACAGGTGTCAGCTAAAAACTGAGCCTATACAGGAACAAATCCAACACCTCGACAAGTTAAGGTTGTCTCGGCCTGTGCCAGAAGCTAATTTATAAGAATTTACAAGTAACGTACAAATCAAAATCAACCCCAAATTAACTGAATCAAACCCACAAAGTAGCCATAAGGCCTACTTACAATCAACAGTGTCAGCAACAGTATACTACACTGAATTTAAATCAAATAATAAGATTACGATAAGCATCTAAAATAAACACAGGGTAACAGAATAGACTGTCTTAATCAAAAATATACAATCAACAGGTAGTATTTTACCACCAACTGTTTTAACTACAAATCTATGAGACATACCTTTTCCAAAAAGGGTCTAATACTCAAAATTTTCCTCTACTGAATGGCAACCAACTAATGAACCAGCAAAACCATGTGACACACCTCCAATTCCAAAACTTCAACATAGGCGGTTTCCTTTAAATAGTGGTAAATACATAGTGATGCGAAATCAGTAAGTAGAGAAAATACTTACAATCGTTTTAGTGCAATAAATCCCCTATAAGGGTTTGTGAAAACGGCTTCCAGAACAGGACGGAATTCTTCAACAATACGATCTCCCGTAGAACCAAAATACTAAACCGTATATTCCACAACTAATTCAGAACGAGAACCTATAAATACCAGCAGGGGATGACTACCCAGTCATTAACAAAATTCAGATTCTCGTTCGATGCACTTTTGGAAACCAACTATCAAGTAGGAGCACACACCGGAAAAGAAAAAGTGACTGACACATCTTCAACTTCAATACAGAATACTACCATAGAGAAACCTACCCGAAACATACATCCGAACTACACTGCTCACTACACCGAGCGTGTTCCGCACAGATCAAGTCATAAAGTGCTACACTTCCCTTTATGTAAGTCAATACGCATTCGCGAGTAAAACAGCCTACACTCCTGAGTAGCATCGATCAAACGCTCTAACAGTTCCCTAAAACGGAGCGACAACATTTGTCTTTGGACTCGTAAAGTCACAGAGTAAACGATCTATCTCTGCCGACATCAGTGCGACAAACTAAGTTGTCTGTGGACTCTTCAAGTCACAGAGCATCGCCTAACATCCAGTACGACTACACTCAGCGACATGACGAACGAACGCTTTTATCCAAGACACGACTGTCACGGCCAATTGTCAATGTCATCCTACAAATAAACACTTGTGAACATTGGACAGAAATGATAAAGTCAATGTATTAAAACTTATTCAAATAAATTTGAACAATCATAGTACCACAATACACTCCTGCCAAAGTAAAGAAAGCAAGATCAAACACTCGGATTTAACAGACAAAACACATGGCGATAAACAGCTAATATATTTTAAGTAGATGTTAAGAATATATTCGAGTGCCAACCTACACAGAAGATTTCTAAATAGTATGTCTTTACTCAAGCCAAAATATGGTAGATACATGAAGAAAATATACCTTTAACTCAAAAGTAAAGTATGTCTACATGGATCAATAAGTTTTATCCAACCTAATTACTGTTTTAAATGTTTTAGACTTCAAGTCAAGGAGTCAGTAATTTATAACTGAACCCTAATAAACTTTAGCGTTTATCAAGCTGAAGCGGACAAAGTATTTGGACTACTGTGCCTACACCCCAAAGGTGATATAATCAAAGCCAGAAACAAAATCATTCACCCCTAATCTCTCATACAAGTTTTCGGAGGTGGGGTTTTCCACCCGACACGGCGCGTCCCAATGGCTCATAGGGTGTCTCCAGGGGGCGTGGTCAGTCAAGGGACTCGTGCTCTTCGAGTTGTAAGGGCCTCATGACCGACCAACCCTCGGGATAAGCAATAAATAAGGATCCAGTATAGGAACCCGAATAATTGCTCGCGGATCAAAAGGAATAGAGGAGTAAACCTCGATAAAAAACCAGCAACATAGGGGTAGGAAGCTATGTTGTGGTGTAGTGTAGGCAACGGAAGCCACTGCGTCCGGAGGCAACCGTGAGAAAAAGCCTAGAGGAGTAAACCTCGATCAAACAATCCGTAATCTACGTTGTTAGATACCGAGGCAATGGATGAATGGCTACGCGAAAGTCAGTCAGAATCGGTGCCTCCGGGATACCTGGTGAACTCCCGGAGTAACCAGCCTTACCACCACAAGAGGGGCTCTGTGGTGGTGGACATTCAATTCCCTAGCTACTCATGGGATGGAATATGGAGAAAAAAGAAATAGAAATAGAACAGGAGGTGATGGGCGAAGGAAGGCAAGGAATTTTTTCTAAATCGAACAAAGTAAAACGAACGCCTGATAAGGCGGGGGAGACGAGAGGGTGGAGTGATACTGGAGTGAAGAGAAAGGAGGTATCGCCTCTGGAGGACAAGGAACAAAAGAGGGAACTGAAGGAGAAAGGAAAGAAGGAAGTGGAGAATGGGAAGGAAGAAGAGAGGGAAAGTGTAGAGAGATTGAAAGATAGAGGATTGAAGGTAAGGCGACTGGAGGAGAAGGTGGAAAGGCTGGAGGAAGAGAAGGCAGCGGCAGAGGGGCGGGTCAAGGAATTGGAGAGAGGGGAGGGAGGACGATAGAAAGGAGATAATGCAAACACGATGGGAGGTGGGGCAAAGAGACTGGGAAAGATGGAAGGAGGTTAGAGATAGGGACTGGAATGGTAAAAAGGGGAAGGGAATAGAGGTCTTCACCTCTATTCCTGGGAAATCCAATATTAGGGGATGAAAAGGTAAAGGTGGTATGGGTGACCAAGGAAGACAGTGGAATGGAGAAGGGAATACAGAGGATGTTTAGGGATAGGTACCCGATGCTAGGAGGAAAAGTAGAGGAAATGGAGTGGGTCAAGGAGGTACGCACTACGGAAAGGAATGGAGTGAGGGTGAAGACGGAGGAGTTGATCAGTCGGATGGAGGGAGATTGTAGGGATGAGAAAAAGGTGTTTGAGCTGATGAGTCGACTGTTTGGAGAAGTGGGGAGCGGGGACAGCATTGGACTCCACAGGCTTGAGCAGGTAGAGGTGGTGGTGCTGAAGAAGATGGTGGCGTGGGTGAGAGGTGACGGAGAGGTGCCGGAGGTAACAATCTATACAGATGGGGAAAAGGAAAAGGAGGGTAGAAATGGGGCGATGATCCTGAGGGATATCGAAGAAGTCGATCAGGAGGGGATCGAGAGGATTAAGAAGGGGTTGGGGGAGATGAAAGGGGAGTGGGTGGATAGACTCAGAGTCTCAAGAAATAGGGAGGTGGTTATAGAGGCAAAGAAGGGGGTTGAGGTGAGGGGAATTCTGGAGGAGGTGGGAAGGGTGACAGCAGCTAGGGTGGAGGAAGCGGGGAGCGGAACAAAAACCATTAAAATGGTAGTGATAGAACCGTGGATGGAAGATGAAAAGGTGAGGGGGAAAATAGAGAATTTGATTGGGAAAGGGACAACGGTGATTAAAGTGGAAAGAGAGAGGAACAGGATGAAAATGGCGGTGGTGAGGGCGGAATGGGAAAAAGCGGTAGCCTCATTGGAAAAAAAGGAGATTAGATTGGGGTGGAACAGGGTAAATATTATAGAGGATAGAGAGGATGACAGATGTTTTGGATGTGGGATAAAGGGCCATAAAGTATCAGGGTGTAAGGTGGAGGTAGTCAAGGAGAGGAGTAAGTGCTGGCTTTGTAAGAGCGAGGATCACATGGCGAGAGACTGTCGGCAGGCCTTCCTTTGTAGGGTATGTGCGGAAAGGGGACACAACCAGGGAAGATAGAATGTAATAGGGGAAGGAAGAGAGTAGATGAAGACGATGGAAAACAGGAAGGAAAAAATGGGAGGGACCCTCTGGACCCCTCAGAGGGGACGAGTCTGGACGAGGAAGGGGAGTTCAGTGGGCAGGAAGAAGGAATGTAGGGGATGGTTGGAGGGTGCTGCAGATAAATTTAGGGAAATGCAGGATAGCGCATGATATATTGGATCAAGTGATTTTTAGGAGGGAAGTGGATGTGGTGTGTGGATCTGAGGTAAATTCTAGATAAGTGGGAAAGCAGGGATGGATTATGGATGTTACAAGAGAGGCAGGAATAAGAGTGGTGGGAGATGGACTGAGGGCGGATGAAGTGAGGAAAGAAAACGGATGGGTGGTAGTGCGAATGGGAGACATGGTGTGTATATAAGTGTGCCCGTGGGCAGCTGGGCGGGGTAATGGGCTTGGTGGAAAGGGCTAGGGAGGGCAGCTGGAGGAACAAGAAATTGGCCCTACTCGTGTTCTTCGGCTTACTTATGGAATTGTTGTGGTCAGTTCTAGACTACCAGAAATTTTCTGTAGTTACCTTTTTATGTTTTCTTTGGTCCAAGTAGGCTCCATGGAACTGAACACTTCTAAAAAGTTCGACAACTTAGACAATTATCAAATTTTCTCAAGCTCCATTCACAGTGGACGTTTTATAAAAAAAATTTTTTTTGTCGAATATTTCATGATACTATTTGAAGGTGAACGAATGATTTTATCAAAAAACTAAGTCAGCCAGTCGATTCCTCGTCCCAAAAAACAAATTTTCGGCATTTTTCATGTCACTAATTTTTTTTTACATTGAAAACTTTGAACAAAGATAAGGAATGGAAATATTTCGCTATTCAACATTTTAGTCTCTCTAAATTTTCTCCTGAATCGATTGGAGGTTAGTAGAACGTTCCAACTCTTGAATTGTAGGAGTTACTCGTTGTGTTATGAACCACAAATTTGTTTTTCAATAATTTGACTTTGACTATCTATAAAATGGAAACTCCTCAGGTTATGTTATTGTGAATTTTTTTCCAGTAGATATTTAGGTGGAAAAATCATTTCATCAAAAAGCTGGCCAGTCGATTTCTCGTCCCAATTTTCAACATTTTTCAAAAATTTTTGTCGTAAATTTTGAGCAAACGAATAGAAATATCTCGCGATTCAACATTTTCACAATAAAGTATTTTAATACCTGTAAATAACGATTGAAAATTCACTTGTATATGTGAAATTTTCTCCTGAATCGATTGGTGGTCACTAGAACTTTCTAACTGTTGAATTGTAGGAGTTACGCCTTGTGATTTGTTCCAGAATTTGGTTTTTTGGGTATTTTCAATAATTTTACTTTGAGGTTGGTTTACGTTATGGTGAAATTTTTCCCAGTAGATTGAGACTCAATATCCTCTCTAAAAAACCCAAACATTATGATGAAGTTTTAAAAAGTTATGTTAGTTCTTCGATTATTATTACTGGGTATTAAAAATTATTTCTTAGGCCCACAGGCAATATTTATGAAAAAATTGTTTATTATTCATACAAAAGTAGAATGTACATCTATTTTTTATTGTAGGTTTTAAAACTGAATGGCAAGATCTCGCACAAGCTCAATGTTGGGATTTTTAACGAAATGATAAATTTAACATTACTGGAATTGGCCAATAATTCATGGAAATATGACTGTTCAGCAGTGTATTTACAAAAGTTTTTAAAATCTCGTTACAAACAGGTAAATTGCAAACCCATAATTTTCAAATGAATCTTACAAACGTTCATGGTATTGTTAGCAAGAAATATTATAATAAATCTGTTCCAGGTAAATCCGAACGACGTTGTATGCCTCAAAGACCGAAAACTTCTTGTGGAAAAAACGGATCTTTGCATCTACTCTCTAGCAATTAAGATGAGTTTTCTATTTTCCACAGTGTTATTACTGTTGATAGTAATTTTTCTGGGATTGTACATACACTACAGATTAAACATAAAAATTTGGTTATATTCCAAAAATGTATGCTTATGGTTTGTAACGGAAGAAGAATTAGACGAAGACAAAATATACGTCGTATTTATAAGTTTCGCATGACAAAATGAAAAATTTGTCACAGAGCATCTCCTACCAGTTCTAGAATCCGGTCCTGAAACCTTCTCCATCTGTATCCATTTCAGAGACTGGATAGCCGGGTCTACGATATTATCAAATATTGGTTATTCAGATTTAAATTCCAAAAGAATTCTTGTCATTCTATCTAATAATTTTCTGGATAGTGTCTGGAGTAAAAGGGGAATTTTGCTTAGCACATACCCAAGCTATAAAGGAAGGTAGAGCTAGATTGATAGTTATTAAATATGGAGATTTAGAAGAGCATGAATTATATGATGTTCTAAGGCGTATCTTGATACAAATACTTATGTTGAGTGGGGAAAGCATTGGGGAAAGTTGAGGTTTGATGAGACTAAGTTGCTATTCAATGGATTTGGCTGTTGTTTTATATTTAAGTTCCTATTTAAAAATATTATTGTCACTTAATTTTAGTTAAATGTATTGTGTGATATTATTTTTAGATATACTATAATAGCTTTGTTACATTTGTAAATAGTAGCTAGGTAATATTTGCATTTCTACAATCAATGTTAGATAACTAAGACAATGGGTAAAGTAGATAGATAGATAGATAGATAGATGATAGCTCTGTAAAATATACTCACATGGGAGCGGAAGAATCTCGAATTTTTTAAAGAGAGGACGACACGTGGCATTATAATCCGCGTTATCGATTGTGCGAATTGCTGCCTTCTGCAATGAAAAAATTTTGTTCGCTGATGAACTGTTACCCCACAAAAGTACACCGTAATTTAGTACATTGTGGATAGTTGCAAAATACACTGATCTTATAACTTGCTTATTCAGAGAATAACTAAGTTGTCTCAGTGCGAACAGCTGAGAAGATGATTTATTTGCCAAAGTATTAATTTGAGGAGTCCAATGTAATCGTGTATCAAGTGTGATGCCCAAGAGCTTCACTGGTTCTGATGCACATATTCGTTTATTTGAAGTAAACGTAATCTGCTGTGTTTTTTGTTTATTCAGCTTCAGCTCATTACTTGAGAACCATTCTTCTATAGCAGAGATGCATTCGCTCGTGTCAGACTCCTCGTCGGCTACGAAGGAAGTATCATCCGCGAACTGTAGACAACTGCCAGACTGTAAATTGGCTGAAAGATCGTTCACATATATTAGAAACAACAAAGGGCCCAATACAGAACCCTGTGGTACTCCCCTGTGAATGGGTAATAGATCCGAATCTACATTATTGCAGCTAACATATTGCATACGGTTTGTCAGATAAGATGAAAAAAGATTTAACTGATTCTGTCTAATGCCGTAATACTCTAATTTATTTGATAGTATATTGATATTCATACAGTCAAAGGCCTTGGTGAGGTCACACAACACAACGTTAGTATCGTTGCCATCGTCAAGGCCCTCCACTACTTTATCAATGATGGCAAGTATAGCTTTTACAGTGGATTTGTTTTTGCGGAATCCGAATTGTGAATCAGCAAGGATGTTTTTCGATTCCAAATAACACACAAGCCTCTCCTTTAAAATTATTTCAAATACCTTTCCAATGACAGGTACTATGGCAATAGGTCTGTAATTATCGGGAATATTAGTATCACCCGTTTTGTATAACGGTATAACTTTACTGATTTTCAAAGCATCGGGCCATGATCCCTCAACGATACACTTATTATAAAGAACACTCAGCGGTTCTGCTAGACAGTCACTAGCAGATTTTAGCATGGCACTATTCATACCGTAATAATCAATGCATGATGAATTTTTAAGTTGAAGAATGGCTTCTCTAACGTCACTTCCAATAATCGGCCCCAGAAAAAATGATGTAGATGGCTCTCGCATATTTTTCAAAAAATCAGAGAAGTTGATATTCGGACTGTTGATGGTACCTATAACTGATTCTGCTACGGATGTAAAAAATTTATTTAGATCTTCCGGAGGAATGTCTGGAGCTCGGGCAGAGTGGAAATTCCTATTACCACCTCTCTCCATATTAACTATATTCCATATTGTTTTATTTTTGCTGTCAGAGGAACTAATTTTGTGAGTGTAAAAATTACGTTTTTCTTTTCTACTAATTTGCTTATATTTTCTACGTAAATTGCAATACGAACTCCAGTCATCCATAGAATTACTCTGATTAAAAATAGATTTCTTGCGAAATACATGTTTTCTCAATTTACGCAGATCTTTATTAAACCACCCCGAAAACCTTCTTTTACCTGAAAAAGTTTTTATGGGGAAACACGAATCGACAAAATGTGTCATAATGTCTAAAATTATTTTACAGGTGTCAGATGAGTTCATTTCCTCCAACTCTAGCTCATGCCAGACAATTTCTCGCAAATGATTCGCAAAATTACTGATTCCATTTTCAGTTATAAACCTTTTTTTATAAGGAGCTGTATCAATATTTTTTCCAGTTGATTCAATAATCAGATAAACACTAATATGATCAGCAATAGCTGTATCAAAAATTCCTGTTTTCAAGCAGTCAGGACTAATGTTTGAAATAACATTATCAAGAGTTTGAGGTGATACGAGTAAAATTATTAATAAAATGTCTAAGATTATATGTGGATAAAATGTTCCTTATATCTCTAACGTGTTCAGTATTTCCATTCAAATCCAAATTAAAATCCCCAACTATACTAATATTTTTATATTTACGGGAAAAACTGAACAATAAATCAAAAAGTTTTTCTTTAAAAACCCTAATATCTCCAGTAGATGAAGATCTATAAACAGTAACAATAATGCTATTCGAATTAATAATTTCCGCCGCACAGAATTCTGCGTGTTTGGCAATACAAAAACTTGAGCAATCAACAGATTTAAGATTAATCTTTTTGCTCGCAAATATGGCAACTCCACCATGTTGGTTGAAATCACGACAAAATGATGATATTAAATCATAATTGGCAATACTAACAGATGACAAATTATTTTTGGTGAGCCAGTGCTCGGAAAAGCAGATAACATCAAATTTATAGTCCACTAACAAACCATGTATTTCATTCACCTTGTTGGCCAAACTTTGTACATTAATATGCAATACTGAACAGTTTGGAGATTTAGACAAATAAGTTTCTAGCATATCAAATGGCTCCTCTACTGTTGGAAGTGTGGAGTCTTCTTGATGGAAAAAACTTGTTAATTAACACACCGCGGGGCCAAATTTTTTCGTCCAATAAAACCTCGGATTCATCGCTGGGAACAGATACTTTGAAAGATGAAACCATTGGATTTCGAGAAAGTAGTTGCTCAACTCGTACGTTTGGTGCTAATTCAGTTAAATACTTGGAAAGTTTTATATTTAAGTTCCTATTTAAAAATATTATTGTCACTTAATTTTAGTTAAATATATTGTGTGATATTATTTTTAGATATACTATAATAGCTTTGTTACATTTGTAAATAGTAGCTAGGTAATATTTGCATTTCTACAATCAATGTTAGATAACTAAGACAATGGGTAAAGTAAAGTAAGGTAAGGTAAGGTAAGGTAAGGTAAGGTAAGGTAAGGTAAGGTAAGGTAAGGTAAGGTAAGGTAAGGTAAGGTAAGGTAAGGTAAGGTAAGGTAAGGTAAGGTAAGGTAAGGTAAGGTAAGGTAAGGTAAGGTAAGGTAAGGTAAGGTAAGGTAAGGTAAGGTAAGGTAAGGTAAGGTAAGGTAAGGTAAGGTAAGGTAAGGTAAGGTAAGGTAAGGTAAGGTAAGGTAAGGTAAGGTAAGGTAAGGTAAGGTAAGGTAAGGTAAGGTAAGGTAAGGTAAGGTAAGGTAAGGTAAGGTAAGGTAAGGTAAGGTAAGGTAAGGTAAGGTAAGGTAAGGTAAGGTAAGGTAAGGTAAGGTAAGGTAAGGTAAGGTACGGTAAGGTAAGGTAAGGTAAGGTAAGGTAAGGTAAGGTAAGGTAAGGTAAGGTAAGGTAAGGTAAGGTAAGGTAAGGTAAGGTAAGGTAAGGTAAGGTAAGGTAAGGTAAGGTAAGGTAAGGTAAGGTAAGGTAAGGTAAGGTAAGGTAAGGTAAGGTAAGGTAAGGTAAGGTAAGGTAAGGTAAGGTAAGGTAAGGTAAGGTAAGGTAAGGTAAGGTAAGGTAAGGTAAGGTAAGGTAAGGTAAGGTGAGGTAAGGTAAGGTAAGGTAAGGTAAGGTAAGGTAAGGTATGGTAAGGTAAGGTAAGGTAAAGTAAAGTGAAGTAAAGCGTTTAATAGTATTGAACTATTATTTTTTGACGTCTATAGATCACGCTTTACTAATATGACAATTATTCACAGGTAATTAGGTAATTAAGGTAATTAAGTAAATACCTACAAAACCGAGATGGTTTTTTGTCGATATAGAATTTTGGTTTGTGATTAGATGTAGAGATGTCGCTTATATCGCACTCTTAGCATTTCCTTTACTGAGGCTAATGTATTGGTGTGGTATCAACGTAGTCTCTAGTCCAGGATTATGCTCTCGGAGCTTCTGGACGAATAGCATCTACCTTGTGCTGATGAGGCGCAAAAACGCCGAAAACGGTCTACAAGTGATGTTCTAATCGCAAACCAGAATGGTTGGTTCTATCTTAACAGATATACCAACCCCGTTTACTTTGGAAGTGTAATTAAATGTCTGTCGGGGCATATAGCCCGAGTAGTTGTTGCTTCTTAGTGGACGGTCTGCTCTGTGGAAATTAATTTTTCTAATTTTGTAAAGCGTTCAATACCATTGAACTATTATTTTTTGACGTCTGATAAGGACTGCTGATCTCTTCACATAAACGGTACAACCAAGAGCACGAAAAGCATAAAGGCTGAGGTGTCGAGGATTCGAAGCCTGTTACTGGTGGTGCTGAGCTAATCAATCAATCTATCAATACTCGTAGAGGCAGGATGAACGATGTCAAGAGTACAAGTAAAACTAACTGCTCAACTCTGATATGGATGCTAGAGCATTAGGGCATTAAAGGATATGGGGAAGCAGATGGACTCACGCTAATCAGGATATGGGGAATTAGAGGAAAAGTAAGTTTTGAAATTGGTTAAAGGAACTTATAAAAAAGCACGTTGTAAATTTGATACATTTATTTTCAAAACATACAATATTTGAATGTTAATATTATTTTGAAATTAAGTAATGTAAATATAATAATGATCATATCAACAGAAAAACAAATTTATTTACATATAAAATTATTGTCAAAATATCAGTTTTCAATTAGTAAACATTAAAATTATTGAAATAAGTCAATATTAGGCACTTTCTGTACATTTTTGTAGATAAAAATTTATTACGAAATATCGAACTATCCATTCAATGATTTCATGTGAGGTAAAAGCAATAAAAATCTCACCCTCATAAAGATAGTTGTATTATTTCACATAATAAAAAATGGGTAAAGAGGATGTCTACCTGTCAAAAACCTATCCCTTTTCAGGATTAAATACTCATAAAATAACATAACAGAAGTCACAAATATCAAAAATGAGAAACAGTGTTCGACGAGAACAATAAATATCCAAACTACCTGTCACAGAAGTTTTCATGAATAAATTATACCTACGTATTTATTTCAAACCTAAAATTGTGAAAAAGCTTTTTCGTGCTTTCCTGAAACAATATTAACGTGATTATTGGCCCAATTAACCAGATTACCGCCCTTGGAACAGGGAAAACGACCGTAGTTGTCCCGGCGTGAAATTAGCTTGGAAAACATTCTGTTAACCCTCAAGAGAAAAATTTAAACTTGAAAATTAAATTTACAACAATAATCTTGCAACGAATACAACTTAAAGTAAATAAAGTCAGTGGAATAGGAATAGGAAATTTAATGCTTAAGACGAAGAAAAAGAAGAGAAGCCACTAGATATATGGGAGAGAAAAATACTGAGAAGAATATATGGGGAGAGGGGAAAGTGGATAAGAACCTCATGGGATTAATGAAAGTCCTCCGATATCAAGGTCGTAACATATAAAATACTTGGGGTACAGGAGAGACCAAAGAAGTACTTAGAAGAGGAACTGGATGTAAAAGCAAAAGCGGTGGACCAAAAAACAAATGGAAAGAGGCAGAAGAAAGGGACCTAGAGCTGTTAAATGCAGATGGGAAGAGGTGGGAAAAACAAAAGAGAATGGTGGAAAATTTCCAACCAAGCCTTAGGCATCCATGGTCTATAGAGCTTAATACAAGAGATGGATTTTATAACCTGAGAAATACAGAAAAATGGCATGGAAGTAACAGCAATGTATTGAGGACAATTTAAGACCAAACCCTAAAGAAACAGGGGTATATAGTACGTTTCAAAATCTTCTGGAATGCTGGAAAGATGTAGCATAATCGGAGCAGCATTTATAGGTAATTAAGAAATGCTAGAAAGTGAAAAACTAGAAGAAAGAAACTAGGGAAAGAAAATAACTGGTGGATAATGGAATAGAAAAAAAAACTGAGATGATTTCATCTTGTCAAGTATAGCAGAAATATATATATTATTAGGAGAAGAGTTGTACCTCCAGGAAAATAATACAATTATTTTATAAAGAAGATAAACGAATTACAAATAGTCAGCATGATATCCATTTTATATGGTTTCTGTCTAAATTTGTTTCACCTTGTTAAAAAAAATATGTAATTGTCATACATAATAAAACATGTACAAATTATAAAAGCTGATTAATGTAATCACAGTAATAAATATATATACAATATTAACTTTTGCTATACAGAGTGTTTTAAAATATCAGAAAACGTTTGTGATATTTTAAAACTTTAAAGAAGTCAATGAAATGAAAAAAAATAATAGAATAACTTGGACGAACACATTCATTAAAATATAGAGAGAGCTTATATGACATCTTCATCGTTATCGTCTTTAACTAAAGTGTCTGTTTTTTTGTCGTTTGCTGTGTTATCAATAATAGTAATTGCATAATTTATATCACCTTTATCATCACAAAAGTCTTTAATGAACTCATGATTACTTGAAACGTACTTTTTCCCAATAAATTTACTATTATCATCTTTCAAATAATAACATGGTCCCATAAGACTAATCACCTCCACATTTGTATTAGTCATAAAAAGAGAAATTTTAAAAGAATATTCACGTAGCTTTGTAGGTTTACTTATGACGTATACAGCAAATCTTAAAGCACCGGTGTCTTCACTAAGGTCCCAAGAACACCTGAAAACTGTGTCGAATATGTACAGCAAGATAAAATAGTTTCTGTTAACTGTTTGTAAGAAATTTGTCACTTTTAATTTCTGTTCGTTTTGGAAAAAAAGGTTTTCCGTGTGGAGATTACGGCAGTGATCCAGAATTTCGGATCTTGAACCTCGCCATTCGCACTCATTAAATCTGTAAAGTAAGATGATTTCTGTGTGAATTTTATCAAATCATCAATAAGGGTAACGAGGTACCATATCTCGGAAGCCATATGTCCTAGAGTTTGGGGAAAAAGTTTTATGAGAAAATCGGCCCTAAAAAATTATTAAAAATGTTTTTTAGACCATAGTTTTTCGCTAGGTGGCGCAATATGTCACTCACAAAATATAATTGGATTTTTTACAAAATATTCTTCAATTTGGGTTGGTGAAAAATATCAACTTCAAAAACTACCGTCCTTATTCTACAACTTTTGTCTAATTTCTGTATTACCTATTCTGAAGTGGTGGGGAAAGTGTTCTTTCGTTGGCATGAAAAAGTCCGAGATATGGTACCTCGTTACCCTTATTGAATCACCCGGTACAGTCTCTAGGCAACACCAGATCAGATCTAGACTGTTCTGGCACGTTACCCTTATTGAATCACAATGTGAACGAGACATAGTCCATAGGTAGTAAGTTTTAAAATTGACACACTGTATAAAATTATACTAACCTTAAAGGACATAAAGCAGGAGAAAATTCACAATATTCCTGATGTAATGTCATGACATCGCCTTTTCCTTCGAAGGCGCATCCTAAAAAGTATTAAAACTTATAATACTATTTATTCCTTCAACAAATCAAAAGTTTCTCAATATATCGCTAGTTACAATGAGATTTTATATACGAAGTATATAAAGTTCCTTGTTCAAATAAGTTATTGAAAAATCTCAAATGTACTTACCCAGCTCACAAAATTTACAGGGAAATGTTAGCGATGCGTGGATCTGCTCCAGAATTATACATCTATAGGGACTTTTGTTGGCTCGACATAGAGCGCAATTTTTGAGCTTTTCAAAACAGCTGCTGCAATAACTGTGTCCAGATAGACAGAGTCTGATTGGAGGAACCATGTATTTGAAGCAAACCGGGCACTCAAATTTGCTAATGAGATTATCCACGCACGAATTCTCCATGTTTTAGCTGAAAATTAATATAGAATATTAGGTTGAAAATTCTGAAATTTATAGGTAAAAATTATTTTTTGGCTTGTCTTATAAAATAAAAAGGAGACTTCATCATAATAATATCTTAAGAGGAAAGATCAAAGTTGAGGGAAAGTTTGATGATCTAGGAGAGTAAAGACAAAAATTGCAAAGAGGAAGACCTGGTAAACATGTTTTATATTATATATATATATATATATATATAAGGATTTTCCTGGAAATGGCATTCATATCTCAGAAAGATAATTGATTAAATAAAAGAACAGATATTCAAAAACTTAGTGCAATTTATATCTATTTATTATCTTTTGACAAACAAACAAAAAATTCAAATATTGAAAATGAGAATTCTGTTACTTTTAATTAGCTTACCAACTATTATTTCATTTGCTAATATACTAAACATACTTAAAGACATTTCTATGACTACTAAAAATTAACATCGATGTCGTAATGTCAATTTTGAAAGTTTTATTTTTTATTTAATTTCTTTGAAAAAGAAAATTATATAACATGTGTTTTCTCCATTTTATACATATTTATAGATATTGTGAATAACCTCACTTAGTTGTAAGTAATTAATGTTTTTACTTTTAAACTAATTTATTTTTATTTTAAAATATCTATAAATGTACCTATCTTTTGTAGTTATTTGACAATGGTTTTAATAAATTATCGAAAGCTCAAAACAAACTAAAAAGAGTTCACTTTTTCACATTTCCGCATCTCCCACAATAAGTTTGACATATATATAACTTAACTTTTAATTAACTGAGAAAGTGTTTTTAAAAACTAACTTTATTACTAAACAACCTTACAATTTGGATTCCAGTTCTAGACTCATTTATAAACTACAAAAAATGAATTAACTAATAAAATACAACTAAGCATAAATGGAATGGAAGTGATAACGACAAACAATAAAAATATAATTATAAGCAATTTAGATATGCAACCTAAGGTTAACAAATACGGTAACACCTCCCCCTTCAGAATGAAGCTCCTTCTGGCAGCTGAACTCCTTCTGTTGGTCCGTTGTTCTTCTTTTTTCCATATTTTAAAATAATCTTCCTATATACCATACAACTTAATATTATCGTTATACCAATATAGACAAACACAGTCCATACACTTGGGATATGGAAATAATACTTTTCATTTGATATTGATTCCATAAATGGAGGTGAAATTTCTTTCAATTTGAGAGTTTTTAAATTAATTTTCATCGACGAAATATTTAACTGATGAAAATCTAAATTAAGTTTATTAATTATAAATAGTTGTCCAAAGGTCTTGTCTTGAAATGTTAATTCTTGATTTTGGAAAATTATTGTACAAGGTGAATTTTCTATTAGATAAATTCCTTTTAAATTTCTGGTTTCGGTTTCTCGTTCACACTTTATTATTAATTTTTCTTCAAATGGAAATATGGCTAAAAATTGATTAATTTCTGGAATAATTTCTATGTGATTATTCTCAATATTTATTTTTATGTACTGTCACTTTGAAGAATTTCCATTCAATAGAATTTGTTCTTCGCAGAGATGATTATTATTGTCCTGGAGATGATTGGGGCAATGGAAAATATTACTGTGCGTGCATATGTCGTTTAGAGGTCTGATTAATTTATCAGATTTTAATAAATATTTAGTATTAGGTATAAGAGTAACAAATTCTGATTCGATTTTGGTAGGTATGGGTAACATATAAAACAAATCAAACTTAATATTATAATCTATGGGAATTGATAGGAAATAATTTATTTTATATTTTTCTACTTTGCATGTTACGTCTATGACTGATTCAAAATTTGAAATATTCTCATAATTTATTTCAAATGGCAATTCAGCTTTATAATGAGACGATATTTTTCGCAATTCTACGAATAGTTCACTTGATTTTATAATACTCGGATGTAGGATTCTCAGTTTACAAAAAGTTAGCGAGTTTTCTACTGTTTCCATGAAATCTAGAATTACGTTAAACGTTATCAAAAGTTCGTTTAACAATTCTTTTAAATAAATAACATTCTCAGAATTTGCTTGAGCTTGTAAAATATCTCTAATTTCAAAAATTTTTGCTTTTAATAAAATCTCGTTATTTTGAATCTCTTCAATTGTTCTGTTGAAATTTTCTATAATTTGATGGCTGACAGAGTACTGCATCTTTATTTGATTTTGCAAGTTGCCTTGATTTTCCTTTAAGTGTTCTAAAATTAAATTAATTTTATCACCATCTTCAGAGTCTAAATTACCAGTTATGGTTTTTATAATTGATCCAAAACCGTTTATTTCTATGTATCATAGAATGAATATTAAGATTACTGAACTTTTCTTCTATACTATTCCTAGTTAATTGAATTATATTTACAATGTTATCTGTTTTACTTCTAAGAAATGTATTATTAGAAATATTAATTTTAATGCACATATACTGTGAACTTAACCTATTATATTCTATGAATAATTGACTCAAGTCGTAAAAATGAACAAAAGTGTGACTTGACTTCTGTAATTTGGCAGGTCCTAGATTAATAGGAAGAATGCCCAAATTATGGGTGATGTCCTTTATTTCGACTGTTGCGTCTCCGATGGTGACGAACCTGAAATAAATTTATACGGAGTCTTTTTAGGACGTTTTATATTCGACAAATGAATATTTTCAGTAGTATTCTTATGTTTTGTGACAATTTTTGCAGTTTTAAGCTTAGTATTTTTACTTTTAATTTCTTCATTTTTATATTTATTTTTAGTTTTACCTTGCGCTTGTTTATTACGCACAAAAACTTTTGTAGGAATTGTCTCTGGTAATTCTTCGCGATTTTTATTGACTTTAGAAATTACTTTTGACTTATTTTCTTGCAGTCTTTGATTTATTTTTGAATAGAATAGTTTCATCTTATCTCTGTGGTTTTGAACATAATTATTAACTATTTGCTGATCTATTTCTACATCAAAAGGTGTATTGCTATTTAAATGGCCCGTGATGATTTCATTAGGTTTTAAATTTGTCGCCGAATGAATACTATCATTATAAGCTAGTAATGCATAAATAATTTTATTCTCAATGGGTTCATTTTTATAGTCAATTTGGTTGTTTAATAGTCTAATGTGTTCAATAATAGTAGAGTGGAATCTTTCAGCAATTCCATTCGATTCTGGATGTTGTGAACTGATAAAATGTATTTTTACTTTATGAGTTTCTAATAGTTCTTTTACAACAGAATTTTTTAATTCAGTACCATTATCTGAAATTACTTGTTCTGGTACACCGTGATGTGTGAAATATTTAATTAAACTATGGGCTACATCGATTCCTTGATTGGATCTCAAATGATAAAGTTGACCGTATTTGGAGAATGAATCTACTAATGTCAAAAATTTAGTATTTTCTAATGTTATAGAATCTAAATGCAAAATTTGAAAAGGTTTCGTAGCTGTGGGAGTAACATTTAAATATGGTTTTATAGGATTTCTGTCATATTTTGTTAATTGACATATTTCGCATTCATTTATAAAAGTCTGTATTGATGCTCTTTGATTGGGCCAATAATACAGCGCTTTCAATCGGTTTTCGGTCTCGTCTAATCCTCTATGATTAGTCTTACCTTCGTGATAGTTTTGAATTACTTCTTTAACTTCGTTTAAAGGAACGTCTATCAGCTTTTTGTTGCATTTAACTAAGTCAATTTGAGAATTTTTGAAATAATTTTGAAGTACTACACTAAATTTTTCGTAAATAGGGTCCTCAAAATAAATAAAATATTTAGCTTTTGGCACCACAAATTCTTTCACAAAGTTAATGACATCTTTCTCAAAATTATTTTTCGAAAATTGTACTATAATTCTTTGTTTAGTATCATACAGTTTTATAATAGTAGGTGCGGCTGGCTCGAAATTCACTTCTGAAAAAATTAACTGATTTTTTCCAATATTTACAGCTGACTCTGAAATTGGTATACCTATTACAGGATTTTCTACATTTGTATGAACGGTAATGTCATCTTCATCTTCGTTATTATTAAGATTATCATTACCTGTTTCAACTATTAGGGATTCGTTATCATCAAGATTTTCTGATAATGACTTGTTAAATTTGTCCATATAATCTTAAAAATTTTTAGAACACTGGGGTTCTTGTACATCAGTTTCATTAATATTTAATTGTATTCGTGATAAACAATCACTATTGGTATTTAAAGCACCTTTTTTATAAACAATATCATAATCATATTCTTCTAGTTTCAAACGCCACCGAACAAGTTTGGAACTAGGATCTTTAAGTGAAAATAACCATTGAAGTGGCTTATGATCTGTAACTATGGTAAATTTCCTACCGAAAAGATAAGGGCGAAAATATTTGACTGCCCACACTATGGCGAGAAGTTCTTTTTCTATCACAGAATAGTTACATTCTGAAACGTTTAGAGTTCTGCTAGCGTAAGCCACCGGTAAATCAGTACCTATTTTACCTTGGCTCAAAACAGCTCCTAAAGCGTAATTGCTTGCATCTGTGGTGAGATTAAAAGGTTTCGTGAAATCAGGATATTGAAGTATTGGTTCGTTAATTAGTAAATTTTTACACGTTTCAAAACATACTTTATAATCTGAATCATTTATATTAATAACCGCGTTTTTCTTTAACCTAATAGTTAAAGGCTTTGTCAATTTTGAAAAATCTTTAATGAATTTTCGGTAATAGCCTAAAAGTCCGAGGAATCCTTTTAATTCCTTTGGATTTTTTGGTATGGGAAATTTCTTTATCGCTATTATTTTATCTTGGTTGGGTTTTACACCTTCCGGGGTGACAATATGCCCCAAATATGCTACTTCTTTTCGCAAGAATTCGCATTTATCAACCTGTAATTTAAAATTAGAATCTCTTAATCTGACAAATACTTCTTTCAGATTACTCAGGTGTTCTTGCAGACTTGTACTGAACACAATGATATCATCGAGGTATACCAAACATTTTTCATTTTGTATGCCTCTTAAAATATTATCCATGACTCTTTGGAAGGTTGCAGGAGCTCCCTTAAGACCCATGGGCATGCGCACATACTCGTAGTGCCCATTTTCTGTGTTGAACGCTGTCTTAGGAATATCTTCCTCAGCCATCTCGATCTGGTGGAAACCAGAGGCGAGATCTAAAGTTGTGAAATATTGACAACGTCCTAGCTTATCTAGTAGCGTTGTAATATCTGGTAATGGGTAACGATCACCAATCGTAATGGCATTAAGTTTTCGATAATCGATAACGATTCGAAATTTAGGTTTTTGGGAAGCATCTAGCTTTTTTGGGACCACCCAAATATTGCTAGACCAAGGGGAACTAGAGGGCCTAATGATATTTTCATTTAACATTTTATTAATTTGATTTTGAACTTCAGTTCGATAAATTTCCGGATATCTATAAGATTTTGAATAAATAGGGATTTCATTTGAAGTTTTTATGTGATGCTTTATTTTACTAGTAAAGGTAAGGATTTCCTTCAACATGAAAAATATCACTATACTCTTGTAATAATTTTAAAATTGCTTGGCTTTCTTCGGAATTCATATGTTCCGTCCTAACTTTTGAAATATCGAATTTGACATTTTCTGTGTAAATATTATTTAAATTTGGGTTGAGTGGTTGTTCGTATTCATCGAACTTCTCAACATCAATAAAAGGGCTAAGATCTACTTTGAAAGTGGATTCTGAAGCATTTAAAATTGTGCATAAAGCTAAATTATTTTCAACATTTGCCAAACACTCTGGAATTTCTAGTTTCCCAATTCGAGTGTATGGTATAATTACATCACCATTTTTTACATTTTTAATATTTAATTTAATTACTTGCTCACAACGTGGAGGCACTACTATGCAATTCGTGGATCCAGTTTTTATGTTGAAGTAATTTATTTTAATTTGACTATAAGGAGTGATCAAAATATTATTATTTAAATCAATATTTGCATTAATCCTTTTTAAGTTATCTAAACCTAATAGACAGTCAAAATGGTCATGAAATTTGAAAACGCAATACTCTAAATTAATTGGTTTCTTATAATTAAATATTTTAGAAGTAGGAATGAAAGTGCAGTAATTTTGTTGACAGCTTCCAAGAGCTGAAGTTACATTGAACGGTTTTCGAACAAAAGATTTCTTAAAATATTTTTCAGCTACCACTGGTGTCACAAAAGATCTTGTGCTACCGGTATCAATCAATACTTTTAAATTCTGTTCTGGAAAAAATATATACGGTAGTACACTTTCTGGATTATTTAAGTTTAAAAGTTCTATTGTATTTCGTTGGGTACCGAGGCTGGTATCTCTAAAAAATTATCGGAATCTTTATTTGTACCTTCAAAATCATCTAGATTATGAAGTTCTTCTGAGATAAAAATTTTTTGTTGATTGGCAGAACTATTTTGAAATCTATTTTGAAAATTTTGGGTGGGTCTTGCTGTATTTCTAGTAGAAATGCTCATTGGAGTGGGATTTTGAAATCTTTGATTCTGGTTAGGCTTGAAAACATTTGAGCCGTTACTAGAAAAATTGGTAGTATTCCTATTAGGAGGATTAAAAGAAGTTGATGAATGATTTTGTGGATTTGGAGGAAGATTTCTATTTGTATTTTGATAGTTCTGCATTGGCTTTTGCCTAGGAGGTGGCTGCGTATGTACCACATTATTTTGGAAGTTACTTTTATTTTTATTTGAAAAATAAAGCGAATTTGTATTTGGAAAAAAATTTTTTTGCTGATTATTTTGACTCATATAAACCTGAAAATCGTTTGTTAGAACATTTAAAGCAATATTCAAATTTTCGGGATTTTTCGTGCGCATTAATGTACCTAATGGTTCTTTTAAACCGCGTAGCAATACTCTGAGCGCCAAATTCTTAAAATAATTACCTAATATATTATGTTCATGAATATTTGAATGTGTCATGAGATAAGAAATTTGTAAGTTCAAAATATGTTGAATTCTATTATAATATTCGAAAGGCGTTTCATTACCTTGTTTCATTTCGGACAATTCAATATTTAATGTGTAAATATCTCGTTTGTCTGAATATGTATTTATCAAAGCATCCTTGAGGTTCTCCCAAGTTTTTATACTACAAGAAGAAATGTTAATAGCTGCTTCACCTTTTATTTTAGCTAAGATGCTGGACATCAAATATTCATTTTGAAAATCCCCAACATCTACAGTATTATAAAATTTCGTAACTAATTTTTCACAAATTTCTATGAACCTAGGAAGTAAAGCATTGTTTCCATTGAAGTCTGGAATCATGTCCAGGTATTCCTTCTTTAAAACAGGTAACTGTGGAGTCGCCATTTTATTTGTATTATTTAAAGGTAAAAGTTTTGGATTGGTTAAAATTATTTTTTTCTTATTATTAAAATGTGAGTTAGAACTTGGAATACTTGAATCAGAATTTGAGTCAGAATCGTCAGATGTTTCAGATAAGTTAAAATGTATATTTTCTCTATACGACATATAAAAACACTACTTACAGTAAAAGAAGAAAGATCCTTTCCATTGGCTCGAAGCTAACAGGAACACAATATTCTTTTGAGTTTTCTGTCTTCTTGCACTACAAAGATCTTCTAGTTGAGTTACTCAATTCACCCAACTAAGAGTTCCAAAATTTAAATATAAAATTTCACTTTGTTCCAGTAGTCAACAAATCATAGAAATGAACCGACTGTTATATACACTAACGACCGTTTGACTATCCTACTGACTGCGCCACTTAACTTTTAATTAACTGAGAAAGTGTTTTTAAAAACTAACTTTATTACTAAACAACCTTACAATTTGGATTCCAGTTCTAGACTCATTTATAAACTACAAAAAATGAATTAACTAATAAAATACAACTAAGCATAAATGGAATGGAAGTGATAACGACAAACAATAAAAATATAATTATAAGCAATTTAGATATGCAACCTAGGGTTAACAAATACGGTAACATATATATATATATATATATATATATATATAAAATTATGTCAAAAAATGGAGAGTGTAGGTTATGATAATGTCAAATTATTATAAAAGTTTTTTTTTTTAAATTAATTTTTGATTAAGAATTGAAATTTGAAATCTTATTATTGTCATATTGACAATATTTCAATATTTTTAAGAAAATTCAAATACCAATTTTAGCATTTAATATATATTTACCATTTTATATCAATCCTCAATTTACTGTAACTTGATAATGGAAATAAAAGTTTCCGAAAGCTTGTTAAATTAGTAAGAAGAGTTCAAAAATTGAATAGATGAGGCTTTTACTTGATGAAGATCTATACTACTGATGAAATAAAACAAATTAATTTGTTTAAATCTTCATTATTTATTTTGAACTGACGTTCAAATTAAAATTAGTGACGCGTTTCGCTACACAGTAGCTTTTTCAAACTAGTGAAGATACAATGAAAAACTTTTAATTTATATAGTGCCTTAATACGGAATTCTAAGATATTGATAAAAGTATTAAAAATGGGGATAAGTACAAAAAGTGCTTAAATACGGAATTCTAAGATATTGACAAAAGTATTATAATATATTTAAATAGGTATAAGTACAAAAAGTGTCTAAATACGGGATTCTAAGAAAGTTACAAAGGTATTGAAAAAAGGTACCTGGGAAATTGATCAACAACTATCACATTTTCTAGGTAAAAAGGTTTAATAAGGGAGAATGATTGATATCTATTTGGTCGTTAAGCAGATTACCGGAATATTTGTTTTTGTTAATCTCGAGGGCTTCTAAAAGATTCAATTTAAAGGATTTGGGTTCTACATGCAAAATTTCAAAATTTGAGTCGAAAGTGTGTTGGTTTGTTAATAGATGATTTGAATAGTTGGAATCTAATTTGTTATTGTCATAGCTGCGTTTGTGTTCTGAAATTCTAGTTTTAAAGTTCCTAAAAGTTCTACCGATATACATTTTGTCACAGTTGTCGTTACCACATTTTAATTTATAAACATCTGACTTGTTTAATTTTGAGGATTTAGATTTGTTATTTTTAATGAATTTAGATAGATTGTAGTCAGTTTTAAAGCAAATATTCATATTTAAAGATTCTAAAAATGATTTGATTTTTAAGGATGGTGTTCCAAAGTATGTTAAGCTTTTAAATTGATTATTTTTATTTTTATCTGAAGGATATACTTGTTCTAAAGTGCGTTTCTTTATCTTTTTATTTATGATATTGTCAATTAAGTTTGGATCGTAATTATTATTGACTGCTATTTGTTTAATGATATTTAGTTCTTTGTTGAAATTATTATTGTTTAATGGGACTGTTAAAAGTCTGTGAATCATACTATTGAAAGCTGCTAATTTATGACTAAATGGGTGGACCGAACTATTATGAATTGTAATGTCTGTATGTGATGGTTTGCGAAATATAGAAAAATCATGTTTATTGTTTATATTTGAAATTGTAAGGTCTAAAAAGTTTATAGACTTATTTTCTTCATGTTCTACGGTAAATTTTATATTGCTATGAATTGAGTTAATATAAGTAATGAAGCTATCTAGTTGTCTAGTAGTGCCAGTGAAACTCGCTAAAATGTCATCTACATAACGGTGCCAGTACATAAATTTTTCACTAAGGGGGTGTTTATGAATTATTTTTTCTATATTATCCATGAAAATTTCAGCTAATAGGGGACTGAGGGGGTTGCCCATAATCAAACCATCTTTACTACTATAAATCTCTCCATTGAAATGAAAATAATTTTGGTTTAAGCAAACTTTTAATAAATTTATTATGTCAGAATGAATTATAGGGTTAACATTATTATACGTGAGCAAATTATCAACAAGAGTTAAATTTCTTTAGGAGGTATACTAGGGAATAGATTAGTTACATCGAACGATATGAATTTAGAATTGTGAGGTAATTTTATATCTTGAATATTATTAATTAATTCCGTTGAGTTTTTAATAGAATATCGAGGTTTGAAAGAACAATATTTAGAAATTAAATCTATGAGAATCTTTGAAACTTTAAATGAAGGTGCTGTGAAAAAAGAAACGACCGGTCTAATAGGGTACCCCTCTTTATGGAGTTTCATTAAAGAATAAAGTTCAGGGTGTTGAGGATTGGGTAAAATTAATTTATATTTTTCTTTGTCGCTAATTATTGATTTCGCGTTATCTACTGCTAATTTTATTTCTTTCTGAAATTTACTAGTTGGGTAACTGTAATTAAGTAAATAACTAAATGTGTATTAAAATCAAACAGTGTCTACAATAACTAACTAAGTTATTACTCAAACCAAAAAGCAACACACCAAGCAATAAATATTTTAATTTGTTTTACAAGATACGCAAAAGCTAAGGTGCAAGGCTTTACTAGTATGTCTAGATGCGGGTGAAAATGGTGAAACTTAACTAGCGGTCAGATGAAAAATACACAGAGAAAGCATTATTAAGGCACTAGCAGGGTTTAACGAAGCGTTTCTTATTATTTGTGTACCGGTTTAAACAAAACAAAGGTTATTTATAAACTACCCTCGGTTACCGATACTCTGTACTGAACACTCAAAAAAAGGAAATTTTATCAACTCGCCTGGAAACCTCCCGAATTTTGTACCTGCTTTGGCAGCGTACATGTACGAAATTATTCTAGGTTATCACGGTTATCGTAACCTGTCTTTTTAAGATTGACGTTACCACGGCCGTTGGTGCTAAATCAACTACTTGAATAAAAGTTAGACGACAGAATCCGAAAACCTCTCCTTTGTGATCCTGCTTATGCAGCGAACACGCGTTAGATTATTTTGCTCAACGCCTTGGAAAACCCTTGAAGTTTTGGAATTGTACACAAATACGCAGAAAAAACTTTACTAAAATTAAACAAGCAATAAGCAAAAATAAATTCTATCAATGTTAAATCAAAAGAAGCCTGTCACAAGTGAATTTATATCGGAAATAATTATTTACAACAAAATTCTTAAATTCGCTTACCTCGTGCACGAAAATCAGTCAGAGAACGGTCGGTCGGATAACAACGGCTGGAACTAAAACGGCCCAAAAGAGATCGGAAGAAAAAAAGTCATTTTGTCTCGCTCCCCCGTTTTATCCATTTTTCTCTCGACCCCACTCAGGAGGTCTCCTACTTAAAAATCTTAAGTAATGCGCGGACTGATTTGCGCGAACGGTACCGTAAATAATAAAGGTATATTTTTACAATATACTGGATGTTTTGAAAGTGATACACATATACCAAAATAAATATTAATACTCTAATATAATAACTAGACACGACAGAGCGGTAATCTTAATAATAAAAAAACTGAAATATATACTATAGGATAACGGGAAAATAGTAACAACGTTACAAAATGTCCCCACCATTGTAGTTGTCTTTCTTCTATAAAGTCTAAGGTTGATTGTAATCCAAGGTCTTTTCTTATATCTGTTTTTCATTCTATCTTCTTTTGTTACACGTTTTACTCTTCATCTCTGTCCCCCTCATATTTCACATCCATATGTAAGTATTGGTCGATATATTGTTTTTAATAATTTTAATTTCGTATCTTTAGATATATCTTCCTTCCTTATAAATTTGGTAGGTATTCATGGCATAGAAAAATTTGTTAGTTTTAACTATATATAATATCTGCTTCTTGTGTTCCGTATTCGTCTATTTTCGTTCCAAGGTACTGGAAATGTTCAACTCCATTTTGTCTGTATCTGTTTTAAAATAAAAGACTTACAATTAAACATACATCTCACCTTTTGCATTAACTATATTGGCTTCGATACACTTCTTAAACAGAATTTTCTGATTTGAAAAAAATCTATCCATATTATATATAGAAGGAATGAAATTGTTATAATTGGTACCTACTAATACGTATTAGATACTACATCCATGTATTTCTTTCCAGATATTACAAATTAAAAAAATGTCCTGTAAATAGATACTAAATAATAAAAAATATATAGATTCATGATTTATCAAATTTTAATACATAAAAGTGTTTGGTAAGTCTTGGACTAAAAATAGCGAAATACGCTACTGTCAACATTTAAGAAATCTTTTTCCAAATATGTAATAGGTACATACAAACTTTTATGTCATACTAGTTCGTTATTGCAATCCAATCTCAATACAAATCAGGTTTGAATAAATAAAAATGCCATTTTATCATAGTAGACACTATCGTTGCTAGGCGAATGTTGACAAACGTAAATGTCATAAAATCACAATAATTTTTATGTGTGGCATAAAGTACGACATGAGATAGTTGGTAACTAAGCAATAAAAACACAATAATGAACTAGTATGACATAAAAAATATTTTATCATTATGCTCGTAACAACAGATGTACATATTGAGAGAATAAGTATAAACATTAAAATTAGAACCAAAAAGACATGACAATTTTGCAAGTATGTACAAAAATAAGTGGAGCTCATTTATTTACGGTTGATATTGTACTATTTACTCAAACCTTGTTTACCCAAAGGTGAATAATAGAAAGAAGAAAATTAGGTCATTGTATACAACAGGTCCTTTTGGATTTCACAATAAAAAATTGTACTCACACTATATATTTTTCAATAATTTTCCTTGCCCTTTTCGATAAATTAACCAATGATCTGTTTTAAAAAGTCCTATTATAATTGCGATGTTGTCAGATTGTCAGGATAATCTTATTTTTAATAATTTTCTCTCTTGAGGTTACCCTACTAATTTTTAATTTCTTGATTGAAAAATATTATAATTTAATACCAAATGTCAAGTTGAATTCAGGTGCGCTGACTGAAACTTGCAGAAAATACATTCTACAGTCATTTTAAACAATTTTATGGAAACATTGACTCAAAATACCATAAGGACCTGTTGTATACAATTACCGAAAATTGTTTTTTGTTGTTACAAAAAAACTTTTTTCAAAACAAAATATTATATATTAAATTACCTAATAATTTGTTGCATTGGTCTTATTGATTTTATATTCGAAATAACATAACATATGGAATGTATAATAGAAATCATAAGCATTAAAATATATACCAGTAGACAAGCAAACATTTTGTCACCATTAAAAACTAAAATATACCTTCATGTTCAAAAAACGGATACCAAATAATGTTTATTTTAAAAATTTCGAGTTCTTCAAAAAATTACTTAAAAAAAACTAACTACAACTATAGGTTGATATGAGTTTGTAGTACAGTCAATTTTTAAATGAATATTTGATATCGGAATGTTGATCTAATAGTACAGTTGTTATTTAAACACAATCTGTCTTTTGCTTTTTCTGTGCTTTTAGAACTACTTACTGTGGATAGATGCCAAGGAGAGGGGTTGAAACCCTTTTGGGACATTATATTGAAAATGTAAACAAATTGGACCATTGGAAAAATATAGTAGGACTGAGATGAATATACAACCAGATGACAAAGAAGACCAGAAGCAAAGTTACTCACTATTCTTTTTGTTAATTATTTTGGGAAATTAAACCACAATCTTGCTGCAAATATCAGATATCCTGTGAATGCGACAAAACGTCTAGACCATTGAAAATCCGAATAAAAGAACACAAAAAGTATATTAAAGATAGGGAGTTCTTTAAGTCAGATATTTGCAAACACTCTTGGGAAGAGCGGCATCATATTCAATGGAATTCGGCGCACATAATATTGAAAGAGCCCAATAGTGAAAGACCAAAAATTAAAGAAAGTGCTTTAATACAACTAAATGCTGATAAATCTGTAGCTAGGTATTTCAGCCTAATATAGTCAAAGGACTATGCTTCCATCTTATGGAAAATAAAAGACCACTCAAATGCGGATATTTTGAAACCAACTTATTCGTCTTGAAAAATAGAACATTTGATAACATTGCGCCAATGTTGTAATTTAATTAATAAACCCACAATTAATGATATTATTTTTAAAATCGCTTACGGAGATTGTATGAGTAAGACAGAGAGAAAATACGTAAATAGACATGTATTACAGATTCCACGGAAGTAAGGATATCAGCGGTGATAAGAAATGAATAAATAAAACCAGACAGGGTTGAACTGACCTAATTTTATCAGTTAATTTTCATATTTTGTTTTTTCTTTGTAGTATTTTGTAGTGTATTTGTTGGCATCGGTAACTCTTTAAAAAAAATAGGATAGGGATGCGGAATAGATTTTTTTATATGGAAGATGTTAATTGTCTATTAACTGTTAATACAAAAATGCTTGTGAAATGTGTGTAGGTAATGAGCCCGACGTAAAGGGTGATAATAAAAGATAATGTATAATTCTTAGAGTATCCCCTTTTACGCGCTCCACCTTCCCCCCACAGGCAGTGCCTGAGGACCTCATTACCTTCTATCCGCGAAGTGTAGCTGAAAACAAAATTTTTATTGGCCTAAGCCGGTTTTTATATTTTTTTGGTAGCTAAAGTCGCCTTTTTGCTTTATTAAATTTTTTTGATGGCCGAAGCCGGGTTTTGTTTAATTTTTTTATTTTTTTGATAGCCGAAGCCAGGTTTTGTTTAATTTTTGTATTTTTTTGATAGCCGAAGCCGGTTTTTGTGTTATATATATTTTGATGGCGATGAGTGTTTTCCCTTGCGTGACATAAAAAGCACTGTTAACTGAAATCTATTTTGCATCATTATATTTCTTCATGATTAGGTATAGTTCGATCAGCAGCGTCAACTACAGTCAACCAGTCTACCTGTTCCATAATTAGGATACGTTAAGCCGACACTCGAGTTCCCGTCAGGGTGAAAACTGACCTGTCTAAAAGGTGTTTATGGTAATTATTACGGTAAATTCTCTGAATCATCTGATATCTAGCTATGTATTTATTGCATATTGTAATAAGTGAACAGTAAAAGTTTTAAGGGAGGTCCGTTTTCAGATGTATGGAATAAGAAATAGTTATAAATGTCTTATGTTTGGCACTATTACACGATATTATTTTATATGATATCATTATTGGAATAAAATACGGAATTTTAATTCTACAATTTTATTGCGTACTACTACTGAACTGAGTCATAAATACATACATGTACAGAAGCTAACCTAACATATAACCTAACCAGAAAGGGTTTACCCTTTTCACTTAGTATTACTTCAAGCATTTTGTGTATCACTATAGTCGATAGTCGAAATTCTGTAAAGTGACGTCATCGGTTATCTACCGATTTAAAGTGAACTCCATGAGCGTATCATAGTTTAAGGGTGCGAATACTGAAATATCTGGAATTTCAATTTTTAACATTTGAAATAATAACTTATCACAAGTTGTTCATAAGTAAGTTAAAACAAAATAAAAAAATGTTTAAAAGGCAATTCCAACTTACTACTACTAAAACTAAAATTGGGGTAACATTTTCGTTATTTGCTAACCGGCATTATCATTACGTAAAAGAAAGTTGTTTGTCAAGACCAAAATAAATTACCGATAAGTATAGGTATGTTGCGAGGTCACTTGTAAAATGTCTGACTAACTGGAAGCGGTATCACTCCCTGAAGACTCCTCAGAATCATCGCTTTCTCCTCCTATATCGATAATGAGTGGTTCCGTCATTACTTCTACACGTATGTCTAAATCCCAAAACTTTATTTCTTCTTTTAATACGTGTTGAATACATTTACGCCAACTCTCAGCAGTAACGGTATGCAGCGCCTCGTCAAACAGTTTCTCAACGTCAGCCATTTTGAATGTACTGTTTTTTCTCGCAACATAATTTTTCACTTGGGCCCAAACCAGCTCGATGGGGTTTAACTCACAGTGGTAGGGAGGAAGTCTAACAACTGAGACGTTGAAATCTTTCGCCATTTCATCGACAACGTACTTAATATAACTGCTTTTATGTTTCCGTACGAGAGATAATAATTCAACTTTTAGCATTGCCTCGTTGTGCGGAATGCTTTTACTCTCTAACCAATCAATTATAACCCTCTTGCGGCTAGCTGAAGTAGGTATTTGCTCCAGTCGACGAGAGTGGTATGAAGCATTATCCATAACTATCACTGAACCAGGAGTTACCTTTGTTAAAATTGATCTAAACCATGTTTCAAACCGGTTACCATCCATCTCTTCATGGTAATCGACAGTTTTTTTGGACTGAAAACTTAGTAATCCACCTTCTACAAATCCTTCCTCGCTGCCAATGTGAGTGATAATCAGTCGACGTCCTTTCCCAGAGGGAGCTTTTAAACCGGAAGAGAAACCCGCCATAAAGGCTTGTCGATTGCTTCGTATATTCATGTCTTGCCACACTTTTGACACAGTGTGGCCTTCATTTAACCATGTTTCGTCAAGATAATATATGTGCCGTCCTTCGTTACGAAACTGTCGTATCTGTTTTAAATAATTTCTCCTCCATTCCACAATGTCATTTCGTTCAATTAAGGCACTGTTTCTACTTCTTGTTTGGTAACGAAAATTCATTAATTTTTAAGTTCGTCTCAAAACTTTATCACTGATGTTTGGTAAAGTATCATCAGCTTCTATTACCTTGCTCAATTTAGCTACCGAGGGGATTTCATTCCTAAAATAAAAAGAATGTATTTCCCTACGTATAGCATTCCGTGTTTGGTCGTCCAAAACAATTTTCTTTCTTCCGCTACTTTCCGGTTTACAGTTTTCACCTCGTTCTCTTGTCAAAGATCCGTCCCGCGATTTCTTTAGAATATTGTATATAGTACTCTCAGAAACTTTAGTTAAATAACTGCACTTAATCACAGCGTCACTAACACCCAACTGTTTGTCCATGGCACGCAGTCCTTCGTACACATTTAATATGAGGACTTTTTCTTCCCGAATTAAATTGTTACGACGCCGTTTTTTATCGCCAACACCGCTACACTCCGCCATTATTGTCACTAAATATACCGATATAAATATTACAATAAATACCAATAATAACCGATTTATCACACAAAACCACAACACAAATACTGATGTTACGTTCATGAAGAGAATAAACACCTCACATAACTGTTTACTATCACTGTCTCATTCGCGTAGCTCGATCTATCTATCTCGTTCTCAAAGCCGGAACATTGAAGCGACTCTCCAACATTGTCAAATCGGCGAGTTTTTCACAACAAACTTTGCGTTCAAGAAATATACATAAACACTTTATTTCACATTTCAAGTAAACTAATTATTATTAGTCTGCTTGAAATTTGAAATAAATATATTAAATTGGTATTGACTTAATTACATTGCATCTTTTGTACCTGAAATATTGACACAATGGATTTGAAGTGTATTTATAAAATACAGCATTTCTCTCTAGAATACATATGGCAACTGCGCTTTAACCAAAGTGTTGATTAGATAGCTCTGACTCTCACCTTTAGTTGTGATATTGATAATTTATGCTTTAATGGACATATTCTAGAAAAAAAAGTCCAAATTTTTAGAAATCTAGATCGATAAAATTTGACCAGCTTATTTCAGCATTAACAAAAAAATAGGCATCAGGATTTTATTCACTTCAAATTATATCCAACGAACTGAGTTCATCCCGGTGTGTCCGAACTGCGTACTGTTTAATCCCACTGACCGAATTGCGTACAAAATTTTAATTTACCTACCCTAGGATTATCGGAGCCTTCGAACTGCGTACCATTTAATCACTTATCCCAGCGGGGGGTACAACTTCACCATCGCCGGAATCCGGGAGCACCGGCACAAACAGCACAGGGGAGGTAATAGTTCATTTAAAGAGCGTTTTGAAAATGTGAGCCTTTATTATGAAAAAACAATAATTTCACAAGAGTCATAATTATAAGAAAATTTTATAATACTACCATACTACCAAATTTATAGCTAACGCATTTTACAAAATTATATCTAAATATTTTATTATTTTTGTACTGCACAATTTTTGAATTAATAAACTCTTGTTTATTTAAAACATCCTTAGGAATTAGGTAAGGTTTTCCTCGAGAAAACTGAGAGAAACTGACATTTTATTCGAATGAACGACTTAAACATCCTTTTTGCAATAATTGCTATTGGTGGATGAAAATCAAAGCTAAGCTAATTGTGTAATTACAAGTGTCGCATGCCGCTAATCATTTGCAAGCGACCTCCCGCAATTTACCTACCTGCCAAGTTTAAACCCCATTGATATCTTCCGGTACGCAATTCGGTCACCTATCAGTAATTACCGTTATACCTGGCAAAATTTGGTACGCAGTTCGGATATCACCGTTCATCCACAAGTAAAATGGCAGTCCCTCTTGACATATTTGCCGTTTTCTATGGGATTCTGAATTCAAGATATTTTTCAATCGGTATAGCTCTTTTCACGATCTAAGAAACTGACTAGACTTGACTTAGGCTTGAGATGCAATAAAACCATAAAACTTTTAGGATTTACCGTGCAGGGCTGCACTATACCTAAAGAAAAGTACTAAGTATTCATAATAAGAATGACCCAAAAGGCTTATAGAGTTTTCAGGTAATAATTTATTCGCCAACGACAATATAAATAGCCTGTCACGGCTAATACTTTTATGGCTTTATTGCATGTCATTATCCCATCTCAGGTCAGGTCAGTTTCTTAGATCGTGAATAGAACTATACTTGTTTTGTAATAGAGTTAGAAATCTATGCAGTATAGAATAGTGTGATTCATGTAGACAATAATAATTTATGGAAGGATACATTCTGACTCTTAGTTGTATTTTCATTTCGGAAGCTATCTGATTTCAAAAAAATGTTAGCTACTGCTAAATAGCAAATTATTTCTTCAATTTATAAAAGTAAAAAGTTGTATAACTATATACACTATGAAATAAGAGAGGAAAAAAGCTAAAAAAGGGGCTTAAAAAAACATAGAGTCCAGTCATGGGACTGCCGACAGAAGTGAAAACACCAATAAATGAATACCTTTAAAAATTTTATCGTAAGTCCGTAAATGGAATTTTTTACAAAAAGGAGTACACATATATACACAGTAGACTGATTAAAAAAAATGATGAATTTTTTTTTCCTTAATTATATCGAAAATATTGTTGGAAATGACAAAAAAAAATACTGTGAAAGTTTAAGTTCTTAATATTAATATTAAGAGGTGCCGCATCGCAAATTTCTGCAAATAACTTAGGACCTGTCAAAAATATCAAAAACTTTTATAGAGATAAGTTATAGAAAATAGATTGCTCTCCAAAAAATGTCCCATAAAATTTTCTCATAAAGTTTATGGTTGCGTAAAAAAATGGAAAAATATTAAAATTTGTGATGAAATAAAACAATTTAATTTGTTTAAATCCTCATTTTATTTTGAGCTAACGTTCAAATTAAATTAGTGACGCGTTTCGCTACACAGTAGCTTTTTCAAGACTAGTGAAGATACAATGAAAAACTTTTAATTTATATAGTGCCTTAATACGGAATTCTAAGATATTGACAAAAGTATTATAATATATTTAAATGGGGATAAGTACAAAAAGTGTCTAAATACAGAATTCTATGAATATTACAAAGTTTCTACATGCAAAATTTCAAAATTTGAGTCGAAAGTGTGTTGGTTTGTTAATAGATGATTTGAATAGTTAGAATCTAATTTGTTGTTGTCATAGCTGCGTTTGTGTTCTGAAATTCTAGTTTTAAAGTTCCTAAAAGTCCTACCTATATAAATTTTGTCACAGTTGTCGTTACCACATTTTAATTTATAAACACTTGATTTGTTTAATTTTGAGGATTTAGATTTGTTATTTTTAATGAATTTAGATAGATTGTAATCGGTTTTAAAGCATATATTCATATTTAAAGATTCTAAAAATGATTTGATTTTTGAGGATGGTGTTCCGAAGTATGTTAAGCTTTTAAATTGATTATTTTTATTTTTATCTGAAGGATATACTTGTTCTAAAGTGCGTTTCTTTATCTTTTTATTTATGATATTGTCAATTAAGTTTGGATCGTAATTATTATTAACTGCTATTTGTTTTATGATATTTAGTTTTTTGTTGAAATTATTAGTGTTTAATGGGACTGTTAAAAGTCTGTGTATCATACTATGAAAGCTGCTAATTCATGACTGAATGGGTGGACCTGTAACGGTTGAATTTGTCACTACGTCTATTGTATATATTAAGTATTTGTATATAGTATATACCTGACCGATATCGTCTCTATATTTCTAATATCATTTGATCACTACGAAAGTACTTCAGTAGTTAAATAGTTTCTGTCAGCCCAGAGTTTTAGGGACTACTCTGCCATCATCCTTCCGGTGAAGTGGTGCAGGCTGTAACCATACCTGTCTTCACATCTTGACAACAATTTTATATTTTGTCGCTAGGTAAGGTAAATAATAAAACTAGCGCCTACTTGGTAAATGTCCGTATAGATATATTCATGTTAGTTGTTTCTTTTTGTTTGTTATATTATAATTCATAATTAAGGGTAGTAAGGGGTTTTCTCTCTTGTGGATTTTACTTTAGTTTTTAGTTACCGTGGGACTACTGATTTTGTTTCCGGCTTTGATTATATCACCTTTGGGGTGTAGCCACAGTAGTCCAAATACTTTGTCCGCTTCAGCTTGATAAACGCTAAAGTTTATTAGGGTTCAGTTATAAATTATTACTGACTCCTTGACTTGAAGTCTAAAACATTTAAAGTAGTAATTAGGTTTGATAAAACTTACTGATCTATATAGACATACTTTACTTTTGAGTTAGAGGTATATTTTCTTCATTTATCTACCATATTTTGGCTTAAGCAAATATATACTAGTTAGAAATCTTCTATGTAAGATGGCATTCGAATATTTTATGAACATCTACTTATAATCTATATTAGCTGTTATCGCCATGTGTTTTGTATGTTAAATCCGAGTGTTCGATCTTGCTTTGTTTACGTTGGTTTGGTATTGTGGTACTATGTTTACTCAAATTTATTTGAATAAGTTTTAATACATTGACTTTATCATTTATCTCCAATGTTTACAAGTGTTTATTTGTAGGATGACATTGACATTTGGACCGTGACAGCTGTGTTTTTGGATAAAAGCGTTCGTTCGTCATGACTTACATAGAAGTGTAGCACTTTATGACTTGATCTGTGCGGAACACGCTCGGTGTAGTGAGCAGTGTAGTTCGGATGTATGTTTCGGCTAGGTTTCTCTATGTATGTATGTATGTATTCTGTATTGAAGTTGAAGATGTGTCAGTCACTTTTTCTTTTCCGGTGTGTGCTCCTACTTGATAGTTGGTTTCCAAAGGTGCATCGAACGAGAATCTGAATTTTGCTAATGACTGGTTAGTCATCCCCTGCTGGTATTTATAGGTTCTCGTTCTGAATTAGTTGTGGAATATACGGTTTAGTATTTTGGTTCTACGGGAGATCGTATTGTTGAAGAGATCCGTCCTGTTCTGGAAGCCGTTTTCACAAACCCTTATAGGGGATTTATTGCACTAAAACGATTGTAAGTATTTTCTCTACTTACTGATTTCGCATCACTATGTATTTATCACTATTTAAAGGAAATCGCCAACGTTGAAGTTTTGAAATTGAAGGTGTGCCACATGCTGTTGTTGGTTCGTTATTTGTTGGTAGCCGTCCAGTAAGAGGAAAATTTTGAGTATTGGACCCTTTTTGGAGAAGGTATGTCTCATAGATTTGTAGTTTTTGTAGATAAAACAGTTGGTGGTAAAATACTACCTGTTGATTGTAAATTTTTGATTAAGACAGTCTATTCTGTTACCCTGTGTATATTTTGTTTTCTTTGCCCGCTTTAGTCTAACGAATACTATAATTCGTGGGTGGTTCTTCAAACTTACCCTGGTTACGACCAAAAACAGTTAATTTTAGATGCTTATCGCATTCTTATTATTTGATTTAAATTCAGTGTAGTATACTGTTACTGACACTGTTGATTGTAAGTAGACCTTATGACTACTTTGTGGGTTTGATTAAGTTAATTTGGGTTTGATTTTGATTTGTACGTTACTTCTGGCATAGGCCGAGACAAGCTTAACTTGTCGAGGTGTTTGATTGGTTCCTGTATAGGCTCAGTTTTTAGCTGATACCTGTTTTAATTTTTGAGGGTTCACCGGTGGGGCCAGGGTATACTTACCACCCTCAAGATACACACTTCACCTGTGGGGCCAGATTATACACACTTCACCTGTGGGGCCAGATACACACTTCACCTGTGGGGCCAGATACACACTTCACCTGTGGGGCCAGATACACACTTCGGGTTGTTTGGAGTTTACCTGGTAGATCGATGGTGCAGTTTGCTGCTACTCTTCAACAACTTCTTGAAGAAGACCACATTGAGGGTAACCTGGTATCGGGGGTTTTTCTGGTTTATTTACTTATTTTTACTTTAGGCTTTACGCCAACATGTATATACATTAGCTAGGTAGTTCCTACTGATTTATTTTATTATGCAATTGTAATGGTGGAAATTAATATTTTGCGGTAAATTTTCACAATCTAATTTTCATAATTTTATCCACTTGCGCATGCGTCTCTGCCTTGGTACCAACGCCTTGACTACGGTGTCGCCTTATATGGAATTGTTTTTTTATAAACTTTACACTACTTTTCAGGTAACATATAATTGAAAGTTTGTATTTAATCTGTATTGGTACACTCGAACAGCCATATTAATTTCCCACTACGTAAGGTCAATTAACTGGGATATGTTGGAATTTAATTGTTAATCATTTAGTTTTTTTATTATGTGTGACAGAGGTTCTCACTATTTTCTTTAAGTGGGTTCACATTAGCTATTAATTGTAAAATATCCCTTAAGGATATTAGGTATTTTATTTTAGTTATTATAAGGATCATAAGCTGAGGTTTGCCTTTTATTTTCATCCCTTGTTTTACTGGGTTATCGGGGGAAATTCGTCGTGCTAGGCCAAAGTGGAAAACTCAGTGTGCGCCCACACAAGTTGTCTACTATTTTGTCCGGAAGATCAATAAGAGGGATCCACCCCTACCTCCGTTCTGAGCGACGTCGAAGGCCTAAGGTTGTCACCGGAGCAACCGAAACTTATGTAACCAAATAGACAAATTAATTCACAATCTTGCACTTTTTTTTTAATTAATTAAATTTTATGACTTTATTCTTATTTGGGCTTGAGCTCAAATTTTCAAGGTTACAGACCGAACTATTATGAAATATAATGTCTGTATGTGATGGTTTGCGAAATATAGAAAAATCATGTTTATTGTTTATATTTGAAATTGTAAGGTCTAAAAAGTTTATAGACTTATTTTATTCATGTTCTACGGTAAATTTTATATTGCTATGTATTGAGTTAATATAAGTAATGAAGCTGTCTAATTGTCTAGTAGTGCCAGTGAAGCTCGCTAAAATGTCATCTACATATCGGTGCCAGTACATGAATTTTTTACTAAGGGGGTGTTAATGAATTATTTTTTCTATGTTATCCATGAACTGAGGGGATTGCCCATAATCAAACCATCTTGACTGCTATAAATCTCTCCATTGAAATGAAAATAATTTTGATTTAGGCACACTTTCAATAAATTTATTATATCAGAATGAATTATAGGGTTAACATTATTTTACGTGAGCAAGTTATCAACAAGAGTTAACTAAGTTGGGAATTCTGGAACCGTTGGCGATACTTGACACTGAACACTGTTTACACTACCACTACACCAACACTAACACTTAACACTATCTTACGCGCGTTTCGATAACCAAGTTATCTTCTTCAGAGACTGAAGGTAAACTAACACTAGGGTGCTTCGGCATCCATATATACTAATCTTTTATCGCGCCAAACTAGTTAATCCGCGGGAACAAACCATTCTGGCGCGAAAAAAAAAAAAAAAAATTTTACAATTGTTTTTTTCCTAATAAACTATACAACGGACTATAAGGTATAGGTCCTTTGTCTTTATTCAAACTATTATTACATTTAACTATTTCTATACTTTCAAATGCATCCAACATTCTATTGTTAGATACATTTTTTAACAATTTTACACTATCTAAACTTATTGAATGATTATAATCTAAAACATGTTCAGCAACACTAGATTTCTCCGTACGCCCATATTTTAAATGAGCTACATGCTCTTTATAACGAACTTTTACAGACCTCTTAGTCTGCCCAACATATTTCATATCACAATCATTACAACTAATTTCATAAATACCACTCTTCCAATTCCATTATATTATCCTTTGGGTTACCTAACAGCTGTTTTAAAGTATTGTTTGATTTATAAACTAAATTTAATCCTGCTTTATTAAAAATGTTTTTTAAACCTTGTGTATAACAAGGGTTAAAAGGTACTGAAATAAATTTTTCTATTTTACTATTTTCATTTTTGAAAAAAGTGGTATCATGGAGAGATTTCTTAAACCTATGGCGATTAATTAACTTATCTACTATTTTCCTATCATACCCGTTAATAACAGCTATATCCCCAATTAAATTCTTTTCATTATTATATCTTTCCTTATTAAGAGGAAAATAAGTTAATCTATGTACCAAAAAATGAAGACTAGCCATTTTATGTTGATTACAATGAAAAGAATCAGCTGGGATATACCTGTGAGTAGCAGTATCTTTTCTATAAATATCAAATTCTAACCTATTCTTATTCCTAATTACTAATGTATCTAAAAATGGTAACTGTCCATTTATTTCCAATTCATAAGTAAATTTAATACTTGAAAACTTTGAATTTAATTTTAAAATAAAATCATCAACTTTTGCTTTATTTGTATCAAATACAGCAAAAATATCATCCACATACCTATACCACACTCTAGGAAAATACTCAAATTCTTTTCTAACCTGTGTCTCAAAGCAACTCATGAATAAATTAGCCATAAACGGCGATAAGCAATTACCCATAGCCGTTCCCTCATATTGTTTATAAAATTGGTCCCTATACTGAAAATAATTTTGATCCATGCACATCTTTGCCAAACGTAAATAATCTGCGGTTACTTTGTGACTCAAACTATTGGAAACAAGTAAATCCTCCAAGTACTGCAAGGACTGTGGAATTGGCACACTAGGAAATAATGAACTAATATCAAACGAGATCAACACTTCCCCATCTTGAATTACCGTATCTTTAACTTTATTCATAAATTCCAATGAATTTTTAATTACAAAACTTTCTGGCTGAATGGGTAAATGTTCAAACTCCTTTGATAGCCACTTAGAAATATTATAACTAGGTGAAGAAACAGCTGAAACTATAGGTCTCATTGCCTTCCCAGATTTATGTATCTTAGGAAGACAATAGAGCTTTGACATCGTAGGGTTACTAACAGGTAATTTATATTTTAAATTACCGGTAACAACGTTGTTACAATTTTTAAGAGTATCTTTCACACTCGTTATCATTTTATTTAATGGATTCTTTGCGACATTCAAATAAGGACCTGATTCAATCAAATCATCCACTCTATTGAAATAATCCTGTTTGTCCATTATAACAACTTTGTTCCCTTTATCTGCTTTCAAATAAAAACAATCCTTTTTCCTCAAACTTTTGACAATATTCATATCCCTTTTAGATGGAAACCTATTTTTATTATTTGAAATATTCTTAGATATTTGACTTCTGCAAGCCTCCCTAACAAAACCCTTAGCATCATGAGGAAGATATTGAATAGAACTTTCAATATGTCCAATCAGTTCACCAAGGTCACCAGAAGGCAACGCAAAGTTCAAACCTTTGTTTAACAATTCAATCTCTTCACTGTCAAAAGTTTGGGATGAAATGTTTTCAACAATATTAATAGTTTCCATAGGAAATGTTTTGGTTTTTGGTTTTAATTTCCCAAGTTTCTTACGTAAAATAAACATCTTCTTTTTAAATTTTGAATCAATAACCCTAAACATTTTCCTTTGGAACTCACACCAATTTTCGTATTCTAAATATGTTAACCTATGTGTTAATTTTTTGTAAAGTCCGTATGCCTCTATTTCAAGACTACTTCGTTTACTGTACAGATATTTCATTTCTAAATTTAACCACTTTGTTTTTGCAAAAACGCACACCCTATCAGAAATCACACTCTTACTTATATCAACCTTAATGAAGTTTGGGAAAACTTGAAATTTTTGACAAGACTTTGAAAACCAAATATCAGCACTTACTAACCTAATTTTAATACTAAGTTTTACATACCTGTTTTGTTCCGCTGACCGTGAAGCCATCACAACTAAGTTGGGAATTCTGGAACCGTTGGGTCTTTTTTAATAATATCGGAAGCTTTATGTTTTAGATTGGAATTATTTGGAAAATTGTATAAGTTAATTTCTGTTTCTATACCTAGTTTGTTGAAGTTATCAAATGAACATGTGGGTTGAATATTATGTTTAAAACCTTTTTGCAGTAATTGAATTTCTTTATCTGAAAAACCGTATTTGAAAGATTTACAAATCTATGAAAAAATATATGTTCTGAAAACTTGGTTTGAGGGTTTTTTAATACTGGTTTATTATCTAATAATGACTTTAGTTTACGTTTTTGGACTAGGTACTTTTTATGAATTATTGATCTAATTTTTTCTCTTATCTCACGATCTAAAATGTCAAACTCTATGGGGTGTAGTATATGTGATAGCTGTGAATGAATTACCTTAACATAAATACTAAAAATGTATCTGTTACTATACTGAGTGTTCTTATCTTCTTTTAAACATTTTTCTTTGCCATGGATACTTGCTTTGATGGATATACTTTATAGCTGGATTCTTTTTCTTTTATATGACCCAATTCATCACAGGACATGGTTCCTTCAAACAATAGGTAAAGACCAAAGTGAAGCATGTGAGTACTGCAAGGCTGACATTGACGATGCCCGGCATACTGCATTAATATGCCCCAGGTTTGAACAACACAGGATCGCCTTTCGGCTGAGATCGGGATCACGTTGGAAACAGCAAGTTTCCTCGAAGCTGCAACCAGCTCCGAAGAAAGATATGATGAAATTTGCAAGCACATAACTGGTATAATGAAGGTGGAAAACGATGAGGAATTGGCAAGACAAAAAAAGGCAAGAACAGACCAGCATGATGATGATAAAAATATTATAACCTAAGGACAAAAATACTACAAGAAGCTGCTCGCGAGTCATCGATACTATGCCATATAGGCGGATCCGATGACAAAGCGCCAGGGGGTGGACTGTTTAGTGAGTAGTACCTCTTGGTGTGCCTCACACTATGTTGTAGTCGCAAACAGCTCAGGGTGTTTGGGCCAATAATTGTGCGTAAACTGCATTGCAACCACCCCCGCATCATTGGTGACAATCTGCTGACGCCCGTAAAACTCCATAAGGAGAGATGCGGACGTCAGTGGCCTGCCGGCACAAAAAAAGGTTTATTGTTTGTTTTTTAAATAAATAATATATCTTCAAATATAGCATATATTTCACTCATTTTAGTAATTTTGAATCACACAGTATATGAGTGTGTGTTTGTTTTGAATGGATCATAGTGAAGAATCAATGAAGCTTAGTTAGAACTATATGCCAAATACTTTAAATAAAACAAAATTCAAAATATTTTCTATTCAAAAAGTCAAAAAGTAAAAGTGTAAGGTAATGAGGTGTAATAATAGAGGTGATATAAAAATATAATAAACCATTTATACATCAATCTGCAGAGCAGAAAACTAATTGTGGTAATATTATATTCAAATGAATCCTAATTCAATGTGAAAGAAAATACATACCTTCATTACATCTGATGTTAAGTCTTGAACACTATTTTGTTCTTTGGCTATAGTCTTTTTTTTCAACAATTCAGGAAGTGTTGGCTGCTTAGTTTTCTTAATAGTACAAGTGGTTGACATACTTTCATCACTTACTTCAATAATGTCACTATCAGAATCTGATAATATTAGTTTGCTCACTGTTCTAGGAGTAAAGGCTGCTTCAGGGTTTTGAAAAGACTTTGGAGTAACAAAATTTCCCCCACAAATGTCTTGCATGTCACTGCTAAAATTCAATATATGCCTCAATTATCTATCACAGGTTACAAATATATAATGCTACAGTTAAAGTTTTTACTTGGCTAGTTTATAAACTGGATAGTATACAGAGTATATAATATAAAATAAATATATATTATAATAATATACATGAAATGTTTTGAAAAGGAAATGTACCTAATATATACTTTGTATACTATCCAGCTAGTTCATTAACTAGCCAAGTAAACACTTCAACCTTAAAATATATAAAGAATGTAAATATTATTGCAAAATAAACAAATTGGTAAACAAATACCGCTACCCTTTTGAATCACCCATGTATATTTAGCTATAAATTATGTGGTAGGTACGATTAATGCTTACCTTTGTTTGATGAGTCTTGGTGTCACAATTGATTTATTTAACATCCTTTTTCCAGTTGTCTTATTTGTAGGAGTACTTGTTGGATTTTCATCCTTAAACGTACTACAAAAGAATATTTTTTCATTAAAATCTTGGGAGATTCTATCTTGAACCTTCAATTCTTCATCAGAATCTGAACTAATCACAATATGTCTCTTTATTGATTGTGTTCTCACTGAAGATTTTTCAGAATGAATGTTTCCATCTTCAGAGAATAACACCTGTTATAAAGGATGTTAAACAGTGAAAGGGTATAAATAAAAGATAATAAACACCCTTTTGAATATCTCAGGGTTGAGGGAGGGATTCTTAAGGGGACAAATAAAACTATCTCGTTATGTAGTTATGTGATTAATAGATTCTATTGATTTACCTAACAGGTGGTAGGCCATACAGATTACACGTATGTCTATTAAGGTACTCACAAAAAGGGGCTCTTACAAAAATACGAAGGGAAGGCAGGGAACACCTGATAAATTGATTCTTGGTAGAATACGAAGTGGTCGGAGAGAAGTCCTAGGGATTTACTTAAACCTATGTTACCCACGTGTTCCCTGTCTTCCCTTCGTATTTTTGTGAGAGCCCCTTTTTGTGAGTACCTTAATAGACATACGTGTAATCTGTATGGCCTACCTCCTGTTAGGTAAATCAATAGAATCTATTAATCACATAACTACATAACGAGAGAGTTTTATTTGTCCCCTTAAGAATCCCTCCCTCAACCCTGAGATATTCAAAAGGGTGTTTATTATCTTTTATTTATACCCTTTCACTGTTTAACATCCTTTATAACAGGTGTTATACTCTGAAGATGAAAACATTCTTTCTGAAAAATCTTCAGTGAGAACACAATCAATAAAGAAACATATTGTGATTAGTTCAGATTCTGATGAAGAATTGAAGGTTCAAGATAGAATCTCCCAAGATTTCAAAGAAAAAAATATTCTTTTCTAGTACGTTTAAGGATGAAAATCCAACAAGTACTCCTACAAGTAAGACAACTGGAAAAAGGATGTTAAATAAATCAATTGTGACACCAAGACTCATCAAACAAATAAATGAAGAGGCATCCAGGTAAGCATTAATCGTACCTACCACATGATTAATAGCTAAATATACATGGGTGATTCAAAAGGGTAGCGGTATTAGTTTACCAATTTGTTTATTTTGCAATGATATTTACATTCTTTATATATTTTAAGGTTGAAGTGTTTACTTGGCTAGCTGGATAGTATACAAAGTATATAATAGGTACATTCCCTTTTCAAAACATTTCATGTATGTAACGTTAATTTCGTTCACTTTACTTCCCTCGATTGAATTAATAAATTATCGTATGGGCGGCGAATAGCCAGTCCTTTCTCATACCCAACACCGAGAAATGTTTCAAGGCTGAATATATTTACTGTCGACGAGAGTCGAAATCAACGTTTCTATGCGCGCTGATCGAGGGCCGTCTGTCGGGAAAATAGTCACGTCCATTTTGAAATTCCCACTTCGATCTCGTGTCTCTTCTTCTACCAATTATAAATCAAGAATTCACTACTGAAAGGTAAATTCCTTTCCTGGCCAAAGCGTATGAGCGTGACACGAACATGAGACGTAAGTCGGTTGTCGTTCACATGATTTCGTGTATTTAAACAAGTGGCAAAGGGGTTTCGTTCTTCTTTCCGGCGAACATGTGCTATTGAAGCCTTTCTGGCTTATCTTATCTTATCTTAGAAGTGCATTCATTTGAGTGGCAAGTCATTTCACTTAAATGTATAACTAACTCTCCTTTCTTAATAGCTTCTACCTTCCTATCTTTATTATGTAGCAATGTCATTCCAGTGCCAGGAATAATATATATCGATATGAATTTGTTTTTTTTCTTTCAGTTTTTTTTATATTATCTTTGAATATATTTCAAACCTATTTAAAAATATAGACATATTTAAAATATGTATGTATTTACCGGTGCAGAATCGGTTATTCGATTTTATCGTTTTCATTTATTTATTTCATTTATTGCTTTCTTTGAGTATTTCTTTTATCTAAAAAAATACAGGATGTATGAACCACGTTGTCAAATAATTTTCTTCAACAATAAATATTAACTGTACTGTAATATCATACTTCAATACTTCAGACATCCTGGATTTTAGTTAAATTGGAAAATTGTTCCTGATACTATATTTGTTCCCCAGCACTTTACCTGGGACTTTTTACCTGGAGCACTTTACCTGGGATACTTTATCCGGGATACTTTACCTGGAGCACTTTACCTGGAGCACTTTACCTGGGACACTTTACCTGGGACACTTTACCTGGAATACTTTACCTGGAATACTTTATCCGGGACTTCAAGTTTTCCGACAACTTCTCTACAAGTGTATCTACAACAAGAACAGGAAAGTACAATAGTTCTTGCTCTCCAACACAACATATGTCGTCATCCAATAACTAGTCAATTTTTTTATTTTTTTTATTTCATATTTTTTTTGAAAATATACAACTTGTAAATTTAATAACGTTGTTCATATAGTTTTTTTTCCCTTCCAATCTTCCAGGATTTGTCGCTATAATGCAGATGTATTGCTAGTATTATTCAGAGTGGCGCCCACTTACCTTTCCTAATTTTCATAATTTATCTTTATTTCACCTTAAATAAATTTCAAGTAGAATTACCAGAGAACCGGTAAGACTACTCTCTGAATTTGTACTAGTTTGGTCTCAGAATCTACACCTGAGGTGCTCTCTAAACTGAGTAGCCGTAACAAATTGGCGCCCAACGTGTGTGGGCCTTGTTTTACACATCTGCTTTATAATAATAAATCTTGAAACTTGGAAGTTTGGAAAGTACTTGAAGTCAGAAGCAATCACTTTAATATTCTATATATATATATATATATATATATATATATATATATATATCTTTTTTCACTTATCGTATTATTTATCTTTTTATCTTTTACTTATCATATCGTTCATATGTTGAGTTGGTAATATCTATTTTTATTATCGTTTATCTAACATATCTTTATATTTTTATCGTATATCTTCACGTATCGTACCTATAAAATTTTCTTTTTCGTCAATATCAACAGTACTCGTTTTTTCTCTTTTATCTTATATTTTTAATACCGTCAATTAACGTATAATAACATGGCTCGAATTTTCAAATTAAATGTTGATTATCTTTTATCTCATGAATTGGATTACGAACTTTCCTATCGTGGCTTGGAAATACCTTCACTGGTTACAGAGAAGAGGAAATTATTACGCGGTGTTCTAACACAGGAAGTATCTATGAGGAGTTCGATTTCATATGTTGAACTTCCTTTTATTACCGAAATTACAGGTATTAAGATGTCTTTTGCCTACTTGAAGAAGAAGGTTCAAGATTTTGTTGGAACTTCTTCGGATGTCGAGTACAGAAGATTGACTTGCCGTCTAACTCACCTCACTCAACGTACTTCTCGTGTAACTTGCGAGGAGGACGAACAAGAACAAGTAAAGAAACATTTAACAACAGAAATATTTTGCTTAGAAGGTGAATTACATAGCAAAATCAATGTTATCGATTCAGACAGACAATCCACTTCAGTAAATACAAGTCAAAGCTTTTCTTTTTCTAAACCTGTACCTGTACATAAATGGGGGATAAGATTCTCAGGAATAGATTCCAAAGAATCTGTACTTGGATTTTTAGAACGCGTAAATTGCCTCAAACTTTCGAGAGGTATCACAGATGCTGAATTGTTTTCTAGCTCAGCTGATTTGTTTAGTGATCAGGCTTTTAATTGGTATCTTATTAACAGATGCAAAGTTCAGAATTGGGAACAATTGGTGACCAAATTAAAATCCGATTTCTTACCGTATAACTACCAAGATGATTTACTAGAGGAAATCAAAGCTAGAAAACAAGGTCAACATGAACGAGTTACCTTGTATATTAACGCCATGTGTGGTTTGTTCAACCGTCTTGATGACAAACCAAGTGAAAGTGCCATCATTCGTATTATTCGTAGAAATCTTTTACCTCATTATGCACAACCATTAGCTTTAATTGATATTGATACTGTTGATATTTTGACCGAAAAATGTAAACGACTAGAGGAAACATTAACTTGGGACCAACAGTTCACAGCTAATCATAAAAGCAGTCAATATTTACTTGAACCAGATTTGAGCATACCTAGTACCTCTTTTAAGGATAATTCTTGTTTTAAACAAACACAAAAAAAATCTATCTGTAGTATTTTCTACCTGGACTTGCTGGAATTGCAAACAAGCAGGTCATATGTATTATAACTGTCAAGTTCCTAGGAAACTGTTTTGTTTTGGTTGTGGACATCCTGATACAGTAAAAACGAAATGTCCAAAGTGTTCAAAAAACGAACCAAGCGGTGGTCGAGCTTCCCACTCTACCACAGTCGCTCAGAAACCGGGAACATCAGGAAAATCCAGCACCAAAGTAAAACCAAAACCTCAGGAAAAACCTACAAAAGACAAAAATTGAGGTTATCTCAAATAAATCCTGTAAATTCCAGTTCTGCAAGGAAAATTTCTCCTTCTATCTTAAAAAAGGTTCCTACTGTAAGTCGCTCCGACTGGAATTCATGGCTTTTATTTGTCAAAAATTTCTATAATCTAAATTCAAGATCAAATTCAATAGTTTCAAATTCGAAGCATAAGTCTTTAGCAAATGTAGGGTCACTGTTGTATAACATGGAAAATGATAATCGACCTTATGTCGATATCATAATTTTTGATAAAACAATTTTTTGCCTTGTTGATACTGGTTCAAATATCTCATTGATTGGTTCTCGTGCACTAGATTTTATTCATAACTTATCGATACCTATCTTAAACGATGATAACTTAAAAATATCTACTGCAGATGGCAAGTTGCAGGACGTTCATGTCATCACAGACAAGATATCTAGGCTTATGAAATTTTATCTAATACCTTCTGTTAAACATGACATTATTCTCGGTATGGACTTTCTTAAGATTTTTAATGTAAAAATAAATTTCTCTAAATTATCTTTAACTGTAAATTCTCTCTCGTTGGCTGTAGTCAATACAATTCGGGATATATCTCATTTAACTCCTAATCAAACTGGTAAATTAAATCAAACTATTGATCTCTTCAAGACTATTAGTCCTTCAGATAAAATCGGCAAAACTCATTTGATAGAGCATTTCATTGATACCGGAAATTCCCCTCCCTTTAAACAAACCCAATATCCCTTACCTCAGGCAATGCAAGCTTACCTGGAAAAGGAAGTAGATACTTTGCTTGAATTAGGTGTAATTTAGGAAAGTAAATCTTCATATTGTAGCCCTATCTGGTTAGTTCAAAAGGGAGATGGTAAATACAGAATGTGTTTTGATGGACGTAAATTAAATAGTGTAACTTTAAATAAAGATGCTTATCCCTTACCTTCAATCGAAGTTATACTGAGTCAACTTCGAGATACTCGTTATATATCTAGTATCGATCTGAAGCAAGCATTTTATCAAATTCCGTTGGAGAAATCATCTCGGGAAAAAACAGCTTTTGCAGTTAAGGGTAAAGGTTTATTCGAGTATGTCACTACCCCTTTCGGTTTAGTCTCTGCTCCTGCTAGTATGTGTCGTTTGATCGATTTGGTCATTGGTCCTTCCTTAGAACCTTATTGTTTTTACTACCTGGATGACATCATCATTTGTACTCCTGATTTTGACAAACACATGGAAATTCTCCAGAGTGTTTTTGAGAGATTACGAAATGCCGGCTTGACGGTGAATTTAGATAAATGTCAGTTTTGTCGTTCTTCCCTTAGATATCTAGGTTATGTAGTGGATGAAAATGGTCTTCGTACCGATCCTGAAAAGAATTTGACTTTGCAATTAACTTACATAGTTGCTGACATATCAGGGGATATCGAAGTTATTATCTTAGCTCTAAAGTTTTATTACTTCAGTTATCTAAAATTTCTATTATCTTAACTATCTTGAAATTTTAATATCTTAACTGTTTTAAAATTTCCTTTATCTTAATTATCTTAAAAATTTTCATTACCTTCATGTTGAAGATTTTTAGTATCTCAAGTGTTTTAAATTTTTTTTATTATCTATTTGTTAATATGTTCGAGATGTCAACTTACATACAGAAATTCTTTTTGCCTATCTTCAGTCAATATCTTTCCTAATATCTTGTTTACTTAAAATTTTTCTATTTTGCTCATTATATACCTCTATCTATGATCGTCGTGCACGATGCACCGCAAGAAGTATAATGACGGGTCTAGGTACGGGTCAGGTAGGTGGTTATTCATTCTCTTTAAACTTGCGAGCACAGCAGTGATAAGAAGTACACTACAGGGTCATCTAGGAGGACGTGTACAATAGAAGTATAATTTAATTTTCCAACCACTTTTTCTTTATAATACTTTTGAAAAAATACATTATATAAATTAAAATCTATTCGATTATTTTGCGATAAGCAGATTCTTGATCTCGACGGTACAAGAGGGGTAGCATTCCGAGTATTATAATTATGATTATATACCTCTATCCGTTTCTATCCAATCAAATGCCATTTTGCGACCAATCAGAAGCAAATTATACTGGATATTTTTTGACATAAGTGAATATACCTGCCACAGCCAGTTTTTAATGTTGTCACATTAACGTCATATTTTTGTTAATTAACAGCAACACCCCCAAGCCACTACTGTTTATTATAACTGTGTATTTAACAATACTTATAATTAATTTTATGTTGGTTTTATTCCATTGTCAATTGTTTAGGTTTCGTTTCGTTTTGACCGTTTTTCCTAATAAAAATATAAATTATTATGTAGCTACATAAATTATTTTGAAAATCTTCCATTTCGTTGTGTGTTTTCGTCTTTTTCTGTATATAATCTGGGCATATACCACTCGAGGTATATATTTTGTTTTGAACATTTTTTGACATTTTTGTGTAAAATTTCTGTAAAAATTGCGCGAGACAAAAATTCTTTAAAAATATCCCGACAGGCGAAGCTGGAAGGATATTTTTTAAAGAGAATCTTTCGAAAAATATTCACCTCTTGTGATATAACTAGTGAATATCCGCGTTGGATACCAGCAAATCGATATTGAGATGAATACTCATCAGAGACTCATAAATGAACATACAAGGAAGAGTAAGGATTTGGAGCTTTTTAAATAGTTTCTGGCATGGGTCACCATATTGAACATTTGCGATGATACGAACAGTCATTTTTTGTAATGAAAAAACTTTTTAAGCATTTGCTGCTCCGCCCCACAGTATAACACCATAACTAAGATGACTATGAACGAGTGTAAAATAAACTACTCGAAGGATATTATGACTCAAACAATTTATAATATGCTTTAGAGCGAATATTTGCGATGATGTTTTGAGCATTAGCAAAATATGCGAGGTTTTATTCGGAAATGACTCCTGAAATGAGACTTTACCAAACTGCCACTGAGAGCAATCTAGCTGAGCAGATTCTGCCTTACATACCCCAGCAGACGATGACTATGGGGGAGGAGAAACTCATTCGAACTATGACGAGCCCACGAATCGACGAGACCAGTCCAGAATACCGCTAGTGGTAGACTTTTTATCATGGTACATGAATTTTAGACTGGAATTGTCCTTCCCCACGTTTAAGCTATACGACGACTTGTTTGGCCTCAAGAGAGTGTACGTCTACACGCATCTGTTTCACCTGTCCAGCATCCTGCTGTTTCAGAACAGATTTTGCCCTCCGCGGCAGAACCCAGCCACGAACCTCCCCTTCGAAGGCCCTCGATGCATATACGGACCTTAGGCTTGGCAAGAGGGACTGAGACAGAAGGGCTGGACCATAATTACAATCATGTTAATCAACCTAGTCGCCGAGGAGTATGAAACGTCGGCGTCATTGATAGGGCAAAGAGACAATCAGGTTATCCTCCTTCGAATCCCATCCCTGCCTCGCCTCATCAAGATGGGATTGACCGAGGAGACTTATTAGTGGAGCAATCAGAGAGATGTGGCCTACCCATAAAGGAAGAGGAAACCTGGCGCTCGAAGGGGTTGTTCGAGTACTCCAGAGAGTATTACTACCGCGGTACCGCCGTCAGCTCCGCGATTAAGAGCATAAATCGATTATCTAGTGAAGCCCATCAAACCCTACCAACTCTCGGAGATAACTTGACCAGCCTGTACTCGACTGGTGCATCCGCATCCAGTATCGATTCGGCCGTTAAACTGTACAGACGTACCTAGGTACCGATCGCGCATACAGCAGTACGCAGCTATCGAAGAAAGTGATACCAGTGAGTGTGGCCCCCATGGGGCTTCGCTACGAAAATCGAACAAAAGTTCTGTGCGCGTACATCTCAGCTGGACTTAGAAAGATTCCAACCTCGAAATATTCTAATTTCATTCATTTTGACCTGACAACTGTACTCGTAGAGGAATACACCTCTGTTGCTCTATGCTTCCGGTGCCGCAGATATGGGCATGTGAACAGAGTCTGCTGCGAAGTGAAGCCAACCTGCTACAAATGTGGTGGGGAGCATGACGGTAGAGAATGCACAAATTCGAGGCTAAACCGTGCAAATTGCGAAAAGCTTAGGCTAAACCCTAGGTGTCACCAGGCAAGGGACTCCGAGTGAGATCCGGAGACAAACAAACTATAGGGAATAAACCACACCTCCGTCTATACCAAGACTACCCTTTCTTCCTACCTTTCTACTTACTTTCAACAGACAAGACAAACGTGGTATATTCCAACCAGCATGAGAATATTACAATTCAATGCTGGTACAGGACAAGCAGCTACAGACTAATTACACCAAAAATTGAAAGACGGCGACATTGACATTGCTCTCGTACAAGAACCTTATGCCAGACTAAGACACTCGCCATTATACCACGTAATACTCGACGACACAACCTCAAAAGCCCCCATCCTGATCAAGTCAAAGCTACTACAAATAACTGCACTTGTAAAAGACACTACTGACACAAATACAACCACAATTAACCTAAAAACAGAAGAAGGGACATTGACAATTATAAACATTTACGACGAACCTGGTGGTAGACAAAACCAACGTTTTGACAAGCACAAACATAAATTCGAACAAATCAATAACAAGGAACTAATCGGGGGGGATTTTAATGCAAAAAATACTAGCTGGGGAGGAAACATCACCGACGCTAGAGGGGAAGAATTAATGAATTGGACAGTGACGAACAGCTACATCATAAACAATACCCATGACAGCCTACCGACTTTTGTAAGCCAGAGAGGCAAAAGCTGGATTGACCTGACAATGACAAAAGACGTGTACATACAAAACTGGACGGTTACTGAAGAGGAAACTCTCAGCGACCACCAATACGTTACTTACGACACAGACATACGATCCTACAAACAAAACAAAAACGTACAATTTGACGTGACACGTATAAATTACGAAAAGTTACGATTGGCAATCAACACCACCGATTGGACAATGCATCTTGATTGTAACGACAAGGCCAAATTTAAACAAGAAACGATACAAAACATCACGAAACAAACGACACCAACAAAAAAGCACAGAAGGAAAAAAACGGAAATATGGTGGACGGACGAGTTATCAGTGCTCAGACAAAGGACGAACAAACTCAGAACTATGGCACAAAAAGAAACTGACCAAGTACTCCGCGTGGACAAGATAAGCGACTATCGTAGACAGCGACGTATGTACAAAAACTGCATAAAGGAGGCAAAAAAGTCATCCATCCGGGACTTTATGACAAACGTTGACATGGACAATCCCTGGGGGACGTCATACAAAATAATCAGGACTAGAATCAACGAAGACAGAACTATCAGAACTATTCAAAGACAGGACGGCAGTTGGACTACTGATTGACAAGATACCATGAACTTCCTTCACGAGAAATACTTCCCCTTGGACAACAATACAACGGACAATGAAACCCGTAAGACATTAAGACTCCAAAAGCACCTAATAACAAATACCAACGACGAAACAAACTTTACTGACATAGAAATACGACAAAGCCTTGAAAATATGAAGAAGAAAAGGGCAACAGCTAGGGATGGTATACCCAAGGAAATCCTCGATGTTATCCACGAGGAGAAACCGGAAGTACTTATCGAACTCTTTAATGAGTGCTTAGAGGGGGGCATTTTCCCAAAAATCTGGAAGAGGGCGAACATGGTGTGGTTACCGAAAAAAGATGGAGGCAAAAGGCCCATTTGTCTTCTACCCACGATAGGCAAAACACTAGACAAGCTTATAGCAAAACGGATCAGTCATTATCTAGAAAATTCTGCCGCCATCAACCCCTGTCAATTCGGTATTAGAGAAGGGATGTCGACAATAGACGCGTTAGTCTCGGTTACGGGCAAAATAGAGGATAACATACGGGGAAAACGACATCAGGTAGCCATAACGCTAGACCTTAAGAACGCGTTTAATTCTGCATGGACACCTTCCATTACCTACATGTTAAGCAAACGGAAGGTTCCAAATAACCTATTAAAAATGTGTATTGACTTCCTAAGCGACCGACAAATACAAACTGAGGACATAATAACGGACACAGACAGAGGTTGTCCACAGGGATCAAGCTTAGGACCTGTCCTATGGTTGATCCTTATGGAGGACTGGTTTGACAGGACAAGACAAACAGACGGAGTAGAAGAGGAATGGGACGTATTACAGGCTTTTGCTGACGACCAAATACTTATACTGACAGGAATCTCACTACGACACATCGAATAAAAACATGGAAGACATGTAAACAATGGGCATCTGACAACAAACTCGAATATGCCCTGACAAAGACTGAAGGAATGTTTATACCACATAAACAGACAAGGCAGCCCAGACTGAAAATAGACAGGACACCCCTAGTATTTCAACAGAACATAGAATACTTAGGACTGACATTAGATAGCAAACTCCTCTGGTTGGATCACGTCAAAAAGACCAGACAGTATACATTGGACATTGCAAACAAACTGTATGCGATAGCAGGACGAAACTGGGAGAGGAAACCGGAAATTCGAAGACAAATTTACGAAAAAGCGATAAAGCCTATGATGCTGTATGGTTCTGAGGTATGGGGAGGCAGGTGTGGTGAAACAAGATTGGCCAAGCAGCTGAATGCAGCTGAGAGACCTTTCTTGTTGTCTATAACAAAATCCTACAAGACGGCACCCACATCTGCATTACATGTATTAGCCGAGGTAATACCACTAGCATCGGAGGCAAAAGCTAGACACTGGGCACACGAAAATTATAGATAGTTAACATTCCACTACAAAATAAAAACAACAGACAAGGCACACCCAGCACACCGTACACCAATCAGGGAAACGGATAAACCATCGGTAAATGTTTATTTACACCGACGCAAGGATAAAGGAGAACAGTACGACTATTGGAATATACATACCCACAAAACAACGTTGCATCTCCAAGAGTGAAAAACTAGACACGACCAGCAACGTACACGACATAGAGCTACTAGGCGTCCAAAAGGGTCTCGAGACTATAAACACAGCATATAGACAAGGTGACGGACAAACGGTGACGATACACACGGACTCACATAACGCAATTAACAGAATACGCCACAACAATGTCGGAAACAAGTTAACAGCGACAATTATGAAATTAATATACGGACTAGACAATGCTAAGGACATAAAATGCGCCATTACTTATTCCAGCGTAAAGGACCCTGGAATAAAGAAAGCACACCATCTGGCAAATGAAGCACATGAATGAAGGGAATATGACAACAACTACAAAAATAAAAGGGACATTAAAAAGAAAAGACACGAATACGTAATGAGACATTGGCAGACTTACTGGGACACATGCCTGACGGGAAGGAAAACCTACGAGTTGGTAAAAACTGTACGTGACAAACAAATGAATATCAAATGGAAAACGGTACAGCTACTCACAGGACACGGGCACATTAAGGACTACTATGTACGCTTGAACTTAAGAGACATAGACGGGAACTGTGAGACTGACGAAGTAGACGAGACGCGTAACCACCTCATAGCAGAATGTACATTAACTAGACGGGTGGAGGCTAACAAAAAATATAAAGACAGGCTACGGACTAAAGGCATCGTCTTCCCACCAATGGACTTAGACATGACAGAAACTGTAATAAACGAATGGACAAATGAATGGGCAGAAGCACTTATACTTGACGATGACGATGACATAAATACATAATACAATAATGACAAACACCTACATAGCGCAATAATTCACTAATACCATAAAAATATACACAGATATATGAGTATAGTATCCTACCACTCTCTGAGTACGTATCACATATATTGTAATGGTTTCGTTGTTAACACTAAGATACTCACTAACCTTAGTGAATTTAACCATTAAACCAGTACAATTAATTTAAAAAAAACCAAGCCAGCGATCTCTTATCTCAGGGGTGTTTCAGTAGGGAGTAAGAAATAAAATTATTATTTTTATATTTTAAACGCCAATTGTTATGGTATATAATATATTTTTTCTATATTATAAATAAAGTAATATGTCTAGGAAACAACCTAAAATAAACAAAGCAATTGAACAAAACTCCACGAATAAATCGATATCAAACCACAATTAATATATGAAATTCTTTTTAAAAATGTTATACTAATTAATCTAATAACACCCTAACTAATATCTATTCTAATCACTTTATACTCAGTTTTTTTTTAATATAATTTCACACTATTTGTCAGTTTGCAAACTAATGTCAAAATCCGTACTTTTTCTAATTTTGCTTTAAATCAATGTTCATGAATTTTGATAGTGACCTCCAATTGAATGTATTGATACAAGTGAGATCATTCATATTAACATAATCTTCAAATTCAAAATTTTTGAGAATAACTCACCAACTCTATTTTTGAACATTCCATACCATGTCATATATTCATAATTTTGACCATTCCACTATTTGGACGATAATAAAAATATATATTTCGTCTCTTTATTCAGGAAAAATTATATTTTCTTTGACTTCTCTTCTCTCGTCAAAATTTAAAAAAAAATCCTCCTTTCAAAAAAAAATATCCATGGAAACCATTTAAAAAAAAATCATTGCATTGGAAACCATTTCTCTCAAATTTATCGGCACATAATTCTGGCCTATCAATAAATATTTTCTTTTTATTTCACATTTAACACTATTATAAAATTTAAATATTATTTAATTTACACAATAATTAAAATTATGAACATGCGTTGTTTTCTAGACATAATACCAATATATAACATCCAACAATAAAATTAATTTCTTTAAAATATCGATTGCCTGGTGGATACCATAACAAATGCCCCAAATTGTGATTTGAAATAACAATTAGTATGTTATTTTATATCACAAATTTCATGTTCTCTTTTTTTTCTTTTAGGATACAACCAAATAAGAACTTGACCTGCCAAATTGTTTGTTATTATGTCTTTAAAATCCGTTCTATCTTTGCTTTTATCAATCTTATTTCTCAAAACTTTTATAAATACTTTTGGATGCACTTTTCGTATATCCCCGTCAAATTGTATTCTGCTTGCTTCATTGTGGCATGTTAAGATGCAAGTTTGCCCCCTGTTCTCTTGTCTTATTTCTCCCATTTCTTTTACAAGTTTTTCTCTCTCTTGTCTGATCTGTTCTAGTTCTATTTCCATATTGGTCATTCTATCTACATCAATTGATCTATTATCTTGATTTTGCAGGTTTTTTCTGCTGCGCGCCATTTTTCTTCTGTTTCTTTGAGCTTTCTTTCTATCTCTTTCAACAATTTTCTTTCTGTTTTTAGATTTTCTTCCTCAGCTTTTCCCAAATTTGTAATAATACCTTCTTTTAACTCTTTTTGCAATTCTTGAATATCCTTACTGCTGGTCAAAATTTTTCTTTCCAAATCATTAGGCTGCTTGTTTTGATTTTGTACTATGTTATCCGTCTTGTCAAACCTATTGTCCAGTTGATGTTTTTGTGTCTCGATTTTTTTATTTAAATTTTGCATATTTCTTGCAGATTCCTTGGTCATCTCATCTTTTATGCTTTCAATCTTCGTGTTTACAACCTCCAATTCATTCCTAATACTTCCAATCTCTGTCTTAAAAATCTGTTCTTGTTTAACAAAATCAGTTTTGACTTCATCTTTCATTGCTGTCATTGATTGTTCTAATTTGAGAATAGCCAAAAACACTTCTCTCATGTAATCTGGTCCATTATCTCTTTCTCCTCTATCTATTGTTTGCTCTGTAACTGTTGTCACATGATCTTCACATTTGTCTTCAGTTTTCTTATCCTCCACTTCTATTCCAAATGTGTAGACTTCTGGATCGATCCCTTCATTTTCCATTGCCTCTATCAGACGATGTACTAAAGTTTGCTTCAATCCAGTTTTGTCCAGGTTCCAGCGTTCTAATTCGTCTTTCAGTTCGTTTGTTTTGAGATCATAAATTATTTTACCTGCCATTTTGGTAAATAATATTTTTTTTTGTAATTGATAATTTGCAATATTTATATGAAATAATGTGTCAGGTTTAAGATACTTTTATGTCCCCTGTCATTCAATAAATAGTTTACACAGATATTGTTTTTCTAACCGCAAACTATGCAAAGTATTTAGTAGTAGTTTTATATTATCTTACGAAATTTGTACAGAATATTAAGTAATTGATTCCCAATATTAATATTTTTTTACTATCAACAAATCTGCCCCACGTTTTGGACGCCAATTGTAATGGTTTTGTTGTTAACACTAGGATACTCACTAACCTTAGTGAATTTAACCATTAAACCAGTTCAATTAATTTAAAAAAAAAAACCAAGCCAGCGATCTGTTATCTCAGGGGTGTTCAGTAGGGAGTAAGAAATAAAATTATTATTTTTTTATTATAAACGCCAATTGTTATGGTATATAATATATTTTCTCTATATTATAAATAAAGTAATATGTCTAGGAAACAACCTAAAATAAACAATGCAATTGAACAAAACTTCACGAATAAATCGATATCAAACCACAATCAATATATGAAATTTTTGTGATATCACCAAAATTCTTTTTAAAAATGTTATACTAATGAATCTAATAACACCCTAACTAATACTATTCTAATCACTTTATACTCAGTTTTTTTTTAAATATAATTTCACACTATTTGTCAGTTTGCAAACTAATGTCAAAATCCGTACTTTTTCTAATTTTGCTTTAAATCAATGTTCATGAATTTTGATAGTGACCTCCAATTGAATGTATTGATACAAATGAGATCATTTATATTAATATAATCTTCAAATTCAAAATTTTTGAGAATAACTCACCAACTCTATTTTTGGACATTCCATACAAAAACCGCTCCTTCACATACCATGTCATATATTCATAATTTTGACCATTCCACTATTTGGACGATAATAAAAATATATATTTCGTCTCTTTATTCAGGAAAAATTATATTTTCTTTGACTTCTCTTCTCTCGTCAAAATTTAAAAAAAAAATCCTCCTTTAAAAAAAAAATATCCATGGAAACCATTTAAAAAAAAAATCATTTCCTTGGAAACCATTTCTCTCAAATTTATCGGCACATAATTCTGGCCTATCAATAAATATTTTCTTTTTATTTCACATTTGACTAAGAATTAACACTATTATGAAATTTAAATATTATTTAATTTACACAATAATTAAAATTATGAACATGCGTTGTTTTCTAGACATAATACCAATATATAACATCCAACATTAAAATTAATTTCTTTAAAATATCGATTGCCTGGTGGATACCATAACAATATATCGTAACATTGTATACATAATCGATACTTACATTGCATGTACATCTCACATTGTTTTATTATTATTTTTATATTATTTTATTTATAATTATCATCATAAAATAACGAATAAACTGTTCGTTAATACTATGCAATAACATGCTCTAACAACGGGTAAGGTTTGTAACCCTAATATGTATTATTATATTTTCTTTATTATTTCTCATACTATTATTGTAACTATTATGTACTATCAACGCTATCAACTAACAAAGGTATGAGGTTTTCATATTTACTGTCATACACTGTATATTAATGTCTGGCTTAAACTAAATCAATAAAGGTCAATCTTCTCCCCTGCTAATTTTTGGAGTGCGGTTGTTGGGATGGAGTTCATCTTGACAGTGGTTTCGTTAGAGAGAGGCAAACATCGTCTGATGCCGAAAGGTATGAACCCTATTTCCTGGTGCATCCGCATTCTCGATCCGGCCGTTAAAGTGAACAGACGTACCTAGGTACCGAACGCGCAGTCAGTCTTACGCAGTGTCGAATAAATCGGTATTCGTGAAAGTGGCCCCCATAGGGCTTCGCTTCGAAAAAGTGCCAAAAGTTTTGTGCGCGGACATATAAATTTTTTTTAAGTTCCAGCAATACTTAGAAAAATTTTCAGCTTTGGAACAAGAAGAAAAATACTCAACCACACCAGGAATTTCAAACATATTCCCGAAAATTTATATTTCGACCACCATCAAATTACACCACAAGATCATCGGTGGAGTCGGGAAGGGTGAAAAACTACCCCTAACCTGGAATTCATCACGGCCAAAAGCGACCAGAAAGCTACTTTCGGACCATTCAGGGGTGGAAAAAATTTTATTGACTGGACTGCAGAAAGGGATGGACATAGACACTTTTGGAAAACGAAGAACTAAGTGAAACATTCGGCCACCTTTTACATGACATAAAAATTTTAACCACAAGACCGTGCCGAAATCAGTGGAAGGAGAATGTTGTCATTCAAGGACCAGCAGAGGCGTGGAAGTACGTCCTAAAACAGGGTTTCCTCTACTTCGACCTTACCAGAATTACCGTTGAGGAATACATGTCGGTATCGATATGCTTCCGTTGTTGTCGATACAAGCATGTTCTGAAATATTGCAAAGGAGAAAAACCGACATGCTACAAATGCAGCGGAAAACACGACGGGAGAAACTGCGAATGTAATATTCTTAATTGTATTAACTGCGAAATCATGAGACTAACACCTAGAAGCCACCAAGCCAGGGACACGTCGTGTCCAATATTTAGAAGAAAATGGGAAGACACCCGAAATCAAATTAATTACCAAGGGTAAACACAAAAACCACAAACTCTAAAACACACAAAGATACAGAGTACAGTTTACAAACATGTGTCACATGTATGTGTACGTAGTGAAATAATTTGTGTAACTTCAACTTTACCTGCTTTGTGGATGTAGTCGTTGCCGTTTATCCTTTAAAATTAGTTTATGTTATTTATTTGAAAGGAGCCGGGTGAACATTTGATTTGCTTATTGAAAAACAATGGAAGACGAATCAGAATTAGTTGAAATTTCAATAAACTATTTGGGTGTAGATTACACATGTGTTGTTAATATTACTGAAGCGAATGTACTTTTAAATGGTATTTATGGTTTTTACAATTAGTTGGTATTTTATTGAATATTGTTATTTTATAGATCCTGTAGCTGCCTCTAATTTGGTAGAACATAATATTCTGTCGACCGAGACCTAGACACAGTCGTCAAGCCAGATTAATTTAGTAACATCTAGAGGTACCTCCAGCCTTTGATTATCCCAAGGCTCCAGAAGTCATGGTATCAATTTGGATGAGATTTTAGAGGCTGGAAGTAGTGAAGAGGAGTCTCACTTGAATATTTGGACGTCAAAAAAGCTAAATGAAAGGGACCATCAAGCCACCTTAATTTTTTCAAAATTAAGGGAAAAATATTCACAGAAATTTGATGGGCAAAAATGTTCAAAGTCAACTTTGTGGAAATAAATTAGCATAGAAATGCAGAGGTTAGGTTATAATTTAGGAGATTCTGCTAAAGAGCAAGTCGAGAAGTTAGGCAAAAATTTGCAAATCTACAAAGAGCCTATTTAGACTATATAAAACACACAAAAACGACAGGAGAGGGAAAGAAAAAACCTCCACCATATTTCGAGGAGATGCATACTATTTTAGGCAACAAAGATAAAATTGACCCAAAATATTTACAAGATAGTCTTGAAATGGATGAAAGTGACAATGCAAACAAAAATTCAAAAGAGAACTTTTCTAGAGAAAATGACACAGAAGAAAGTGGGCTTGGAAAAATTAAAAATAGATTCAAAACATTAAAAAGTGTAAGGCCTCGTAGTGCTTTTTCACAACTATTAGAGGTCATTAAACTACAACATCAAGAAAACAGAGAAGATAGAACTAAACAGTTAGAAACCATAGAAAATATAATGAAAACTCAAAATCAACAAAGGGAGAGATTTTTAAATATACTGGAAAAAAGTTTTATTTCCAATCCAAAAAAACGGCGCCATAGTTCAGATAGTGACTAGGCAGTATTCATCTCCCTTTTATTGATTTTTGGTTTTTGTTAAATGAAGCTATGTGTTTTTTTTCTAATAGTTTTTGTTCTCGTTTTTGTTGCTTGCACTTTGTAATCATGACAAATAGTATGTAGTTTTTGTTTTTGATATTTTTTTAACCAAAAATTAATATTTTTATTTCTAGAAGAATGTGACTGAAAACATTGATACTGTGATGATATTTTTATTTGTGATGTACTTTATCCTAAGAATAAACATCTGTTTTTGTACCTAAAAGGATTCCCACCTTTTATTATATGTTTATGTAAAAGAAGATTGAATGGTCATAGAGATATAGAAATGTACAAGGTGGTCCAAAGCACTGATGATATGAATATGTTATGATTTTTTTTGATCCTAAGGATTAATATTTTCATGTTTTTGTTAAAAGACTAGAGTACTGTATCTTTTAATGTTTTTCCATTTATTAAATTTTCTATTCTAAAAAGTGTTTTATTATAATATTAACTCTATGGTTCCATTGCAAAAAAATACACATTTTAAGAACTTTATTATGAATGAAAAACAAAAATTATTGCAATAAATACAAGCTATATATGCAAAGTTCCTTGTCATTTCAAACATTATACACAGTGAAATCTTAAAGTGAAGAATAAATTAATTAGTTAAGCTAGGTTTAATCTGTTTATTTATCTATGTCTCCATAACTCTTCACTAATATAGTTTCTTTTTCGCCTAGCTGTTGCATCGTCTTCCATTAAATTTACGGCATTGTTACCTCCTTCTATATAGTCATCCACTTCTTCCCATTTCGATAGCAAAAATTATGCAAAACACATGCGGCCGTAACTATTTCAATGCTTTTACTTATGGAGTAGGTATTAATAAATTTTAGTCTGTGGTATCTACCTTTCAATAAACCAAATGTATTTTCTATACCCACTATATCTGCACTTAAGAGGTAATTATGGTGAGCTTGTATCCTATTTAACCCAGCTGTAGGATAGGGTTTCATCAGCCATTGCCTTAAAGGAAAGGCACTATCTCCTATAATATGGTAGTCTTCATGGGGAAATAGCCTTTCACTGCCATGTCTCTCAATTGTATTTACAAAATTAGAATTTGAAAATATCCTGGAATCATGAGCAGATTTAGGAAACCCTATAAAAACATATGTTAACAGCCGTTCTGCTGTACAAATAGCCATTAAATTTATAGACCGTCTCAATTTTCTATTAATATAACTATCTTGTTGGTTTACGGGGCGTATGGTAATTTCTATATGGGTTCCATCTACTACTCCTATGGTTCCTAGAATTTTAACAATATATTATTACTCAAAAAAAAGTTATTAAATTACTCACTTGGATATCTAGAAAAACCTCTGCTAATATACATATATTCTTCTCTACTTTTGGGCCAATAGATATAGTTATTTTTTATTTGTAGCATTAAATACAATATATTATTAACATCATTCATAACTGTTGATCGAACAACATCGAATCTATCCACTATTTCATTTAGTGTGTCTTGGTAATTAATGTACCACAAAAACATAAGTAGCGACTTTTCAGGGGTTAGAGGTTTTCTACCTCCTCTAAAAGGTTTTTGAAGAATTTTTTCTCTATCGATCCTTAATAAATTTTCAAGAAGTTTTTGAAACGCAGTTTTGTTGTAATTATTAAGCCAAACAAATTAATTCATAAACATTCTTATGTGTTTCTCTCTTATTATTGCTGACGTTAAGTAAGCATCGACATTATTTTCAATTATAAGAGCATTGTTTATTAAAAACAAGTTTTCGTCAAACAAATAGCTCCCAAATTACTGGAAGTAACTGAAGATTTATTTCCATCTTCTTAATTTTTCCAATAAGTACGCACAGAACAAAAACAAAAACAAACCCTAAATAACCAAATATATAATATGTCAAGTTAACCGTTTTACCACCGTTTGTGTTTTAGCGTTCTTTTCCAGTTATTGGTAGTGGGGATGACAAATTACATACCGGAACGATACCGACACCCGTTACTGAAGCTTCAACGGTATCCTCGCTAAAACTGCCTTAATGTTTAGTGTTGAATGTCAAGCTCTGTTCTTGCTCGATAAAGCCTATTCACGAAGTTTTCGCTTTATTTATTAAAATTTATTAGGCAATAACAATAAAATGGACAAATTACTAAGGCCAGACCGATTTGATGTAGATCCGAACTCTCCTAAAGCTACTGCAAAACTACTTTTAAAAATTTTATTTCGTATGTTGAAGAAATAAATGAGGAACAAAAACTGAAGCTAGTCGTAAATTATGTAAGTAACATCAACTTTGTACTTATTGCTGACTGTAAGAAATATGCTGATGCTATGCAAGTCCTTGATTCTGCTTTTGTAAAACCTAAGAATGAAATATTTGCAAGACATAGTCTCATGACTAGAAAACAATTTGGAGAAGATGTGGATAAGTATATATTAATCTTAAAGCAACTAGCTAACTACTGTAATTTTAATCTTTTTTTTTCTTCTAATCAAAATCGAGACGACTACATAAGAGATGATTACTGGACTTACTTCTGCGCACATTAGGCAGCGTTTTTTGGAGAACCATACTTCAACATTAGAGGAAACTATAACCTTAGCTCAATCACTAGAATCTGCGCAAAAACATTCAGAAGCTTATATTTCTGCTCCTCAAGTTGTTAATTCAATCCAATCAATCGAAATTTCGCTAGAATCAAATCAAGTTACGTCTGCTGCAATTGAAAACTTCAAATGCTACTACTGTGGATCTAATAGAAAACATTTACGGAGTTCATGTTCAGCTAAAAATTCTGTTTGTTCCGAATGTGGTAAACAAGGACATTTCACAAAAGTATGTCAAAGCAAGAAGTATAAACCTTCATCAGCTTCAATTTTACCTGTTGCTTCTTCATCTATCTCTTCAAACTCCAAATATCTTGCTGCCGCCCCACAAAGTTTATCTCAAAGTCTAATCAAAATCAAAATTAACGGAACTCCTACCCACGCTTTAATAGATACTGGTAGCTCAGAATCGTACCTAAATAAAAACTTTGCCTCATTTTTGAAGATTTAAATTCTTCCAAGTTCTGGTCACATACTAATGGCATCCACGAAATTGAAGTCTTCTTTATCTGGACACTGCTTTGTCGATTTTGCAATAAAGGATGGATTGCATTCAAATATCCGTATATCTATTTTTCAAGATTTATGTGCTATTGTAGTTATTGGCCATGATTTACTTAAACAGTATTTCGCTCTTGAAAAACCACATTTGGAGACCGGAAATCACGTTTAATAATTGATTTATCTGGCAAAATATGCAGTTTTGCTCATCTTAATATAGAATCTCCCACACTATTTTCAAATTCATCAGACGATTGCAGACCTATTGCAACTAAGTCTAGACAATTTTCGACAGAAGATTCTAAATGTAGATCTGATCAAGTAAGTTCCCTCTTATCTCATGGAATTATAGAAAAAAGTAGCTCGCCTTGGCGCGCTCAGGTATAAATTACGAAGAGTGAAACTCATAAGAAGAGAATGGTGGTCGACTATTCTCAAACTATCAACAAATTTACATATTTAGATGATTACCCACTTCCGAAAATTGAAGTTGTAGTTCGCACTGTTGCAAAATATTCTATATTTAGTTCTATCGATGTCCAGAGTGCTTACCACCATGTACCAATAAGAGAAGAAGAAAATCATTTTACAGCTTTTGAAGCTGATGGGAAGTTATATCAGTTTCGACGAATACCTTTTGGAGTCACTGATGGAGTTGCATGCTTTCAGAGGGTAATAGATAATATTATAAAATTGGAAAACCTAGAAGGTGTACATGCATATCTGGATGATATTACTAAATGCGGAATAAATCAAGCACAACATGATGACAATCTTAACAAATTCATGCAAGTTGTAAAGAAGTACAATTTTACAATTAATCAAAAGAAAAGTTTGTATTGACAAAAATCTTCTTGGATATCGAAAATCAAACTCTAAGACCCTATCCTGAAAGACTTGAACCTTTAATAAAACTGCCACTACCTCAAAACTCTCAATCGCTTAAAAGAGCTATTGGTATGTTTTCTCAATATTCAAAATTTATTCCTCGTTTTTAGGAAAAAATCCATCGATTAGTTACCATCAAAACTTTCCCTTTGTCTAATCTGGTAGCTCAGGATTTTGAAATTCTTAAAAATGGAATTGCCTTGTCAGCTGTAGCTTCTATTGATGATAAAATTCCCCTTGTCGTTGAGATGGATGCGTCTGACCATTATATTGCTGCGACTCTCAGTCAAGAAGGAAGGCCTGTAGCATTTTTCTCAAGGACATTAACAAGTAGTGGAGGAAATCATTCTTCCGTTGAAAAAGAGGCATATGTTTTACTGCCGTCCTAAACCCAAGGGCGTATCTAAATTTTTTACGAATTTTAGATTTTACTTGCCTCAGACTCACTATAAAGTACTTATTGATTTTGATAAGAAATTTGGCCGGATCTCATCGTGCTAAGCCTTCAAAAACATTAGTAAAAATAGACGTATATCCAAAATTACCGAAAATCCTAAGCTATTTAGACTTAACTCAGTCGTGGTAAGCGAAATGGGCGCATCTCTGACATACGTCTTATTTGCTTAGGATATTTCACCGTTTGCATAAACATCCGGAGTACATGGCCGAGAATGTGAGCCGTTAGTCTTTCGGTTCACAAGTTTGCAGTAGAGTTTTGTTCCTGTAGACGAATAGCATTAAGTGGGTTTCAGTGTGGTATAACTAGGTAAGTGTTTATAGATTTCACTATATTATAATAAGTAGTACTTTCTTGGTGCAATTTTAATGATTTGTCAATTTTAGTAAATTTGTTATCTTGTACAACTAAGACATAAAATGAAAAATAAATTTGCTTGCTTTTGTCTAGTAACAGGTCCGCACTTAGGTAGCAAACACGCCTCTAACAAATTATTTAGACTAGTATTATTAGTGTTGTACCATTTTCCACTTTCTATTTCAGACTTGAGCAATGAAGGAATCCCGAGGAAAGAAAATGTTGATGTTACCTTTAAACAAGCAAACAAAGGAACGTTTTAAAACAATTAAAGACAAAGTACCCAATATATCTACTTCGAATAATGAGCCAGATTACATTCCAAGTGATGATAATGATAGCGAGCATGGTTCATGCCATAATCAAGAGGTGTCAGGCGAAGAAATTTTAACCTTGCCAGAATCCAGTGTGGGAGTATCCTCAACTATGAATGGAAGTGATAGTAATAAAAATCAGTGCGCTACTATTACTGCAAAGATAGCTGTAAGTTCAGATAATTCCATAATTAATAATATTTCTGTAACTAATGAAAATGAACTAACGAAAATAGGGACATTTCGGAGAAGGAAGAGGTACGCGTTATCTGTGAAAGAGAGGAAGAAGCAAAAATCTGCCGCACTAGCCAAATTTCATGGTGTTTTGAAAGAATCGTGCAAAGAAAATTGTAAAAAGGGGTGTGAGAAAGTAATATCAGAACAGCAACGAATAATTATCAATTCTGAATATTGGGGAATGCCAAAACAAGAACAAAAATCATTCATGCTTCATCATACATCAATCTTACCCGTAAAGCAACGAACAACGGCGAAGATCGAAAATCACTGAAGACAAAAATCATTTAGATATTCGTTAAAAGATGAAAATGACACTTTACAAAAAGTGTGTAAAGTTTTTTTACTACCTTAGGGTTTAAAAAAAATAAAGATAAAGTATTACGTAATGTAATGCAACGTGCTAAGAACTACATGGTGGCTTTGGAAGATGGAAGAAATAGAGTAAAGCCACATAATAAAATCGACGACGAAGTAATACGTACCCATATATTATAGTTCAACCCGACTATCTCTCACTATCGTCGAGAGCATGCGCCCAACCGTTTGTATCTTCCCAGTGACGTAAGCTTTACAACCTTGTTTACAGATTTTGTGGCAAAAAATTCAAATTTCAAATGCTCTTATGAAAAATATAGGACAGTCGCCAAAGAACTTAATATTTCAATTGTTAAGTTATGTCACGAGGAGTGTGAGTTATGCGAGGAGCTCACGCTGAATGACCCAAATCACACAAAAGAAAATCTGATTCCAGACTGCGATATTTGCAGTAAGTGGAAGGTACACATCGACAAAGCCACGAAAGTCCGAGAAAAATACAGAGAAGATGCGGAGACTGATTCTTTTCACCATAAGGCTGAATTATCCATGAAACGAATGGGAAATAAGCTTTATGACTTTTCAGATTTTACACGGGCTGTAAAAGGGACATCGAAACATACTGAAGTTTTAAGTATGGATCTGTCAAACTTTTACAAATGGGTTGATTATTCATCTCAGTACAAATTGAACAAGATAGTACCACGGCCGTATATAAACGATATGGTTCATATTAAATTTGAACGAAATTCATTAAATATGAAATACAAGACAGATTTTGATGGGGAATTTTTCTATATAAACTTCCTTAGAGCATCCGTAACAAAAAATATGAGGTTAGATTAACCAGAACGCTGTAATCGGGTGGTTGGTATATCTTCTCAAAAGAAAATTTCGATATTAAATAATTTAGGTAGCCTTATACCGAAAAATCGCCCAAAATATTGGGAAAGTCTTCAAGTATCAGATGGGTAACATTTAAGTTTGGATAACTTATTTTTTTATTTTCAGAGTAGACAACTGTTGGACTTTTACTAAGGAAATTGTATGGTTTTGTTGTTTTTTTTAATTTCAGTTTAGAAAACTGTTTGCTTTTGTCGATATTTTTTAATTATATTACAATTTATTGTATGGGCGTTATGTAACATGAGAAATCATGATTTTGTTAGAGTCCGAGACTTTTGGATAATGTATTTTTTTAATTTTTACTAATGAAAATTGTATGGTTTTTTTATGTATTGTATAAATATTTTACTAATGTCCGTTATGTAAAATTGAGAAATAAATGTTGGTTCCAATCGTTTCTATTATCATTACTGTTCATTTGTTGGCGTATCTCATTTTAGTTGTATCAAAGTCATTAGCAAAATAGGCGTATCTCAGTTTTTCAAAAAAAATAAATTTTATGTTGGGACAAAATGTGTGCTGATTTAATTATTACAAAATGCTGAATATCTCAAAACTAGTCAATATTGACTTACGCCCTTTGGGCATAGGACGGCAGTATAGGTGAAGCCGTTAAAAAATGGCGACACTTTTTAATTGGAAGACATTTTCAACTTATAACATCGTTTATGTTCAACATGCGACACTCCAGTAAAATCAAAAACGAAAAGATTAAAAGGTGGCGTCTAGAATTATCCTGTTACAGTTTTGATATTCAGTATCGGCCAGGAACTGACAATGTGGTACCTGAAACCTTTTTCAAGAGTTTTCTGCACAACTACTATTGTCAAGCTCTGTTCTTGCTTAATAAAGCCTATTCTCGAAGGTTTCGCTCTATTTATTACATATTATACCTCATAGTGTTACGTTACTAGAACAGATATCAAAAGATATTTAAACCTGCAGTGATTTACGAGTAATTTATTTTTAACTACGTTCACAAATTACTAATTGAATCATTGTAACTTTGATGGTTGTCGTTCAAACTTTTACTAAACTTGTATTGAGCAAAGCTGATTTTAGTGATATGTGGGTTGAGCCAGGAAGCAGTTCTACAGGGAGATTCAAGCAAGGATGTGCGTAAGTACTTTATTTTATATATATATCATATTGTTGATACATACAGATTGTGTCTCGCGGCGTGCTACCGCCTTTTGAACGGTCTCAGTGAATGATACTACCTACTTAGGTTTGTGTTTATTCTCAACAAGAATACATTGCGCTCGTGTGACCAAATTGTTAATTTTAACGGAAATCCTTTATGTATTAGATTTAAATTTATTTTCGCATTGATTCTTTGCGTTTAATGTGCTTATCAGATTTAAATTGAGTTTGCACATTTTTGTTCCACTAGTTTTAGGATTCATGAAAAACGGCCGTTCAATTTAGTTGTGCGTATTGTAACATGCTGTTCAGCTTGTTACGTTTTTCGTTTTCAAACTATTTTATTTAGTTAATTTTTGTGGCTCATTAGTCACTTCCTCCCAAATTTCTATTAGATTTCTGAACATGCCGTTTCCTTGTCGCATTAGCCACTCCAAAATAAAAGATTCATTTTTATTTAATGCCCCTTCCATTTTTGTCTTTAGATATTCTGAATTTCAAATTGTCGATTGGAACTCTTTCTTTTCTCTAACTGCCACCTTAAAGGCAACAGTCAAATAATATAATAAATTTTAATTTTTGTTGGTGAACAATTTTATATCGTCTGGTTGCTCGGCAGCACTCAATTTTAGCACTCAAGTTTTACCCTCAAGTTTCACCCTAAGTTTCGCCCTCAAGTTTATATCAAGTTTTCCCGTTCCCGTGCACGAGGTCCACAGCCGTTGGAGTCATCGCTAAGAGCTGCAAACATCCTAGACTTTTAAGATAGGTTCCTTCATCCTATCTTTAGCGTGTATAAGATTTGGATTTGGCGTGTTAATTATTACAATTTGGTATTCTCCTCGTTTGGTTTTTTAGTATCCAATTTTTAAATTTCAATAAATAATTATTGTTTTCATTCTTTGTACCAGCGCCTTTGGGTGATGCAGTTGCTAAATGAAGACCTTGAGTCTAACTTTTTTATTTGTTATGAGCGTAATCTCGAACAAATACATTATTTAATGACGAAGTAGCTATATTGAAAAACGGTAGTCCTACTGCTCAGTTATGGCCACAATACATTGAATTAATATCAATAGCTGATGATTTCATTCGTGCTGAGAGACTAGGGTTATGGAATGATTATCTTACAAGTGTTCAGCGAATGCTTCCGTATTTTCATGCATCTGGTCATTTCCTGTATGCTAAATCTGCACATTTATACTTGCAAGATATGATAGCTTTGAAAGATTAAATGGATAGCCAAGACTATACAAACTTTACAAAAACATTTGCAGTAAGACCCACAGAAAAATTCAACTCTGGAACCTGGACTGACATGATTATTGAACAAAGTTTGATGAATTCTATGAAAACTGAAGGAGGGGTTTCTTGAGGAAGGAGTACTCATGAAAGCGTCTTATCTAAATGGATATATGGCATGTATGCAACGAATGCAATTTGTGAAGAAATTGAAACATTTTGCGATCTTTCATTTGATACTGCAGATCAACATGTAGACTCAAGAGATTCACGAATTGAAAGAGACAATACTGACATTAAAAAACGTGTAGAGTGCTTTGCATAATCCTTTTTCAAGTTGCAATCACGTAGTTTCTGTATCAACAGGAATTGTTGGCAATAATAAAATCAACTGTTATAATGCCAAAGAAATTGGTCTGCAGTCAATTAAAAAAATTAGAGGAGTAACTTTCGACAAAATTCAATTAAAACGCTCTATTATGGTTCATAACTGCAAGGTAACGATCGATCAGTTATTGCTATTTCAACGAATGAGTTGAGGAATAAAAAATTTGCGGAAAATCTTTGCGAATACTTACAATATGAATTAAGTCCATATACAACAGCACTATTTGATAATTTTGGCATAAGAAAAACTCAAAAGTCGAAAATATACGACTACCTCGAGCCAATTAATTATCAACTAGTTTGTGATAATGCAACATACATAATCGATGGTGGATTTCTTATGCATCGTGTCGTATGGCAAAAAATGATACATTTCATATTATCATTAACAAATATATTGATTATTTATTAAATAATTTCGGTACAAATACTGTTGTCATTTTTAATGGTTACTCTGATACCTGTAAAAATATCAAAGCGATGGAACAGCTAAGACGAACTGCTTGCGTTTCCACATCTTGTGGAGTGCACTTCAACGAATCGATGGAAATTCCTATCAGTCAAGAAAAAATTCTTACCTAATCGATTTAACAAAAGAAAATTAAAGGCTAATGGAACAGTAGGGATCCGCAGTCAATATCACAACCTCACACACAAAAGAAAATTAATTGAAATGTTTATTGAGAAGTTAGAAGAAGTTGGTATTGCTACAAGACAATCACGTAATAATGCTGACGTTTTGATAGTTGAAACAGGGATTGGAAAATCAATAAATAATACTACAATTATTGTTGGCGAAGATATATATCTATTGGTACTTCTCATAGCACGCACACAAATACTTGATCAACCTTCATCATTTTTTTTAAACCAACGATATCTGTTGCAGCTCCTACTGGAGAGGTCCTACTCGGTCATATTAATATTATCATACAACAATTCATGGATTGGTGTAAACTAATCAGACTTATTTGTAACAGTGATAAAACAGAAATAATACAATTTCATTTACCAAATTGTCCCCGTAATATTGAAACATCGTTACAACTTATAGGAACAATCAAGCTGTCAGGTACGAAATTTGATTAAAATTTAAAGATCACATCACATGTTGATTATGTTTGCTTTCAGTTAAATAAAGCATTCCACGCAATTTTACAAATGAAAAATGTTTTATCCGAGACAGATCTAATTAATTTGTATTAAGCGTTTGCCTATAGCCATATGGCATATAACACTGTTTCTTGGGGAATTTCAACAAACTGGGAACGCGTCTTTAAATGCCAGAAACGTATAATTCGATTATTATTCAATCTCAGTTATGGAGAAAGTTGTAAAGAAATATTTAAAACAAAACTGCTATTAACATTTCCATATTCTAATAACTATAAATTACGTGTCACGTTGTTTGTCCGCGATGGACTCCTAAACTACTTAACCGATTTTAATCAAATTTGCATACCGTGTGCAGTTTGATCCAACTTGAAAGAAAGGATAGCTTACATCTTAATTTATAGTCGCAATATTATTTTATTGCAAATTATTTGTCTATTATTTGGCATTCACAATTATCTGTTAACTCCAAACGATTTTAACAGATGGCGATATCTGTTGACTGGATTGGTTAAGTAATCAATAGATGGCGCTGATGTTAAAACTACAAACGTGTCATATAAGCTTTAATTCAATAGCATAACCACCACGTGTTGTTGAGGCTAAAGTATAAGTTTATTTTGTAGTAAACGAAATACCGTGAAATTCAATTGTTTTTACTTTTTAAATTTTTGGTGTTAGCATAGCCGGCCACGTGTTACTTAGACTGAAGTGTAAATTAAATTCATATTTTAGTGAAGATAATACATTGAAATTATTCCTGCTTTTTAATTATTTGTGATTCATTGTCTATCTCATTGGCTCAGTCATCGGGCGATTTTGGCAGCCAAAAATGTTAATTGAATTTACTGTTTGGACCCTTACTTTGTGGAATCTACTCATATTAATGTTATAAATGAAACCAACTGTTTCTAATTAATTCCACTATTTAATTGAAAAATTATGAAAATTATTAAAGGATATTGATAATTATTTCGATATTGACATATCATCGTCAGAATGACAGAAGTTACATTTTATGTGATACCTACTTGATGTTTAATATTTTGGCTAGACCAAATAGTAAGTGACCTATCTTGTGATTGACTTGATATATATGAATAGAAAAAAGAAAAGCTTAGGTATTATTAGCCCTATGGGGATATCCTGGATATCTTTTTCCCATTTAAGATCAGTATACCTGTGCAATGATATAGGAAACCAAGGAAAACTATATCTGCTGATCTTTACAATTTTTACTCAAGAAGACAATTCATTAGTGGAGAGCTCCCTAGATTTATCTGTTCATTGACAACTTCATATTGTGGGTCTCTTAAGTGTCTTCTTATTTCTAGTTCTTCAAGGAAATCTAGTTCTTGTTTCTTATCACAAATATGCAGTACTTCTAGTTCTGTGTTAGGTGTTAATGAATGTTTTGTGTCAAGAAGGTGTTTTGCGTAATGTGATTTATCTGGCTGTTTTAATCTGTATGCTCGTGAGTGTTCATTGTATCCAATTTCAAAATTTCGAATTGTTTGACCAATATAGACAGCATTACATTCTGGACATTTAAGTTTATATAATCCAGACTTTTTTAATGCGGGTATTTTTGTTTTTACATTTAACAATTTTTTACTCACATTGTTTTCTGTTTTAAAAGAAATTGCTGTATTTGTTGAACAAGATATTATCTTTGAAATATTATTAGAAATATTGCCAGCATATGTGATGGTTTTGTAATTTTGTATTTCTCCAGTTTTTTCAGGAAATATTAATTGTAATGCAACTTTTTCCTCTTTTTTAATAATTAATTTATTTATTGTATGTAATGGATAACCGTTGGATATGGCTATTTGTTTAATTATATTAATTTCTCTATCAAAATTATATTTGTTCATAGGAACTGAAAATGCTCTATGTATCATTGAATTATATGCTGCTAATTTATGTGACATGGGATGATTGGAACTATATGGTATAGTCACATCAGTATGTGTTGGTTTTCTGTAAATTGAAAAATCAAGTATATTATTGACTCTTTGAATTTTAATATCAAGAAAATTGATTGAGTTATTTCCTTCAACTTCCAATGTATATTTAATTTTTGGATGTAAATTATTAATATGATTGAACAATATATCTAATTGTCGTTCACTACCTACAAAACAAGCTAATATGTCATCTACACACCTATACCAAAATAATATATTTTTTCTACACCCACATGTATATTATCCATTTTCTGCACAATTTACAGAATGTAAATGTAGGCCATTCCGGTTAACTGAACGGATATGATTTCATATACATCCTAGAACGTATATGAAATCCACCAATCAGCATTTGCGTTTAGTACCCGCCAACTAATCTTTTTTCAATTTCATAGAAACGTCAAAATAACTTGTCAAAATATTTCTATGGTTTTTAAGAAAAATATTAGTAAAAATGAGTGATTCCAGTGATGAATCAATAAATAATTTTCCACCAGATATTCGCTTAGCCGCAAAGGAGACGTATAACGTATAGAAACAGAATAAATTGAATATTTAAGGGTACTCCTCACAAACGTCAGTTTTTATGTAATACATTTGACGTTATAGATAGATAATTAGTATATTCATCGGTAGTCCAGTGGTAAGTATCCCAGCCTCTCACGCGGTAGATCAGAGTTCGATTCCCCGTTGGGAAATTTTTTTTAAATATTAATTTTATTTCTAAATAATAATAAAATAATAATAATAGTAAAATTATTAAAAATTTTTAATTTGAAGTTATATTATAGTTTGATAAAATGTTTATTTTATAAATTTTTTCTTAAGTGGGTCGTAGAAAAAATATACTGTTCGACTCGTGTGGATTGTCCATATCACTCTCGGACGATTGAGCACTCCGCCTATGGCGTCGTGCTCAAACTTCGTCCTCGTGCGAGATGGCCATCATATCCACACTAGTTGCACAAACTAATATTTTGAAATGTTACATTCAAAGATTTTTCTTTCTAAACTGTCCATAAAAATGTTTGCTAAAATTGGTGATACATTGGTAAACCTTCATTTTGAGTATATACCTTATTATCAAAAATAAAATAATTCTGATTAATACATACATCAAACAAATTAAGTATATCTGATATTATTCCTGGATTGATATTTTTATCCTCTAGTAATTTTTTAACAAGTGTTATGCATTCTTTAGGAGGAATTTTAGAGAACATATTGGTAACATCAAATGAAATAAGTTTAGAGTTATCTTGTAATTTGTATGTTTTTAATTTTTTGATTAGTTCTATTGAATTTTCAATTGAGTATTTAGATATACCTCCATAGCTATTAAGTATATTGTTTAGTTTTTTAGCTAACTTATTATTAGGAGTATTAACGTAAGAAACTACAGGTCTAATTGGTTTCGATTCTTTTTCTACTCCTGTTTTATAATATACTTATTAAAAGACTAAAATCTGTATCATAATGATATTCATTATGATACAGATTTTTAAGCCAATAGGAATGCGACATTCGCACAATATTTAATATAGTCATGGATACCTGGTTGACATTTCTGAAATTAATTATATTAGGTGACACTTAATTTGACAGCTGTCAAATAATTTTGATTTTCAAAAGTAACTATATATGATAATTATTAATTAAATAATTCTTATTAATCGGAGTAGAAAAAATATTGTATGCAACTTTCATGTAATGGTCATTAATACACTCGCATATTATATACGAAACTCGCCTGCGGCTCGTTTCGTATCCTACAACATGCTCGTGTCTTAATGGCTATCATTACATGATCGTTGCATAAAATACTATTATGTAATTTAACAGTTCCATATAATTGTGGAGACTGAGGATTTTTATTAATCATGTATTTTTTCTCATAATCATTGAAAACATAATTTGAACTATTGACAATCTCTCTAACAGTATTAGAAAACTTTTTTGTTGGGTCAGCCCTTAGAATTTTTACATCAGAAGATTCTATAAAATTATTAACTTTAGATTTATATTCTTCGGATTTTAAAATGACAGTGGCATTTCCTTTGTCAGATTTTTTTATTGTGAGGTTATAATCTTCTACTTTTTGTTTAATTGAATTTAATGCTGAAATATCATTTTTTGTTTGAAGTTTAACCTTTGAAGGTTTCATATTTTTAATCAACTAATAAAAAAATTAAAAACATACAAATTACAAGATAACTCTAAACTTATTTCATTTGATGTAACCAATATGTTCTCTAAAATTCCTCCTAAAGAATGCATAACACTTGTTAACAAATTACTAGAGGATAAAAATATAAATCCAGGAATAATATCAGATGTACTTAATTTGTTTGATGTATGTATTAATCAGAATTATTTTACTTTTGATAATAAGGTATATATTCAAAATGAAGGTTTACCAATGGGAAGCCCTATATCACCAATTTTAGCAAACATTTTTATGGACAGTTTAGAAAGAAAAATCTTTGAATGTAACATTTCAAAATATATATTATTTTGGTATAGGTATGTAGATGACATATTAGCTTGTTTTGTAGGTACTGAACGACAATTAGATATATTGTTCAATGATATTAATAATTTACATCCAAAAATTAAATTTACATTAAAAGTTGAAGAAAATAACTCAATCAATTTTCTTGATATTAAAAATCAAAGAGTCAATAATATACTTTATTTTTCAATTTACAGAAAACCAACACATACTGATGTGACTATACCATATAATTCTAATCAACCCATGTCACATAAATTAGCAGCATATAATTCAATGATACATAGAGCATTTTCAGTTCCTATGAACAAATATAATTTTGATACAGAAATTAATGTAATTAAACAAATAGCCACATCCAACGGTTATCCATTACATATAATAAATTAATTAATTAATAAAAAAGAGGAAAAAGTGGCATTACAATTAATATTTCCTGAAAAAACTAGGGAAATACAAAATTACAAAACCATCACATATGCTGGTAATATTTCTAATAATATTTCAAAGATAATATCTTGTTCAACAAATACAGCAATTTCTTTTAAAACAAAAAACAATGTGAGTAATAAATTGTTAAATGTAAAAACAAAAATACCCCCAATAAAAAAGTCTGGAATATATAAACTTAAATGTCCAGAATGTAATGCTGTCTATACTGGTCAAACAATTCGAAATTTTGAAGTTAGATACAATGAACACTCACGAGCATACAGATTAAAACAGCCAGATAAATCACATTACGCAAAACACCTTCTTGACACAAAACATTCATTAACACCTAACCATAGTATATAAACAAAAGAATAGTAGGTTCACTCTAAGCTCCTCCCAGCTCGATGCCTATCTCACTCGGTCTCCGTCTCCGTCTTTTCTGGTATCCTGAAGCTCGAGCGATAGACAGATACCGTGTGTCTTTTGTAGTTTGAAGCTACGAGCAGAGTTATTAGTATACCGGCTGGACTGTCTTTGCAGTGAATTATTTAATTATTATTACGGTATATTTTTTATTAAAAAGAAAATGCCACGAGTGTGTTGTGTGGACGGTTGTATGAGTAGAGATGGGGTAAAAATATCTTCCTTCAGATTTCCCAAGGATGAAACTAGGTAAAGTTTACAATATTATTTAGCAAAGGATATTAGTCATTTTGTTATAAAAAGCAGTGTAGTAGATGTTTTGTGTTTCAAAATAAAATATTACCAAAAAATCTTTTTAGATGTCAACGTTGGAAACAGGCCTTAGGTTTTGTTGATTGTCACAGGTATGCCAATTTAGAGGCTAAACAATGCAACAAAAAATTAAGAGTTTGCGATAGACACTTTTCCCAAGAAAATTATATGCGCAGTAATAGCAGGACAAATCTGCAATATGATGCAGTTCCGTCCTTGCTTAAAAATAGTAAGTTCCCAAAATTTTTGGTACCTAAACAATACTTTTGATAATTGGATTTTGTTTTGTATATTTATGGTAGGTATTTCAAATAATTTGCAAATTTTTTAGATGACGGTAAAATTTTAAAAGAAGTTGCAGTTCAAACCGATTTTAACACAATGCTGCCCAATGAAGGTATGTATTTATTATTTTACTGAACGATGGTGTGTTTTGGATATAATAAACATATTATGTAGGTTAGGTATTTTATAGCAAAGGTATTTGTTTTTTAGACGATATGAGAAATCAGGATGTTTATGTTCAAACAGAAGGCGAATTTTTTTCAGAAAATGTTAAAAGTGGAAACGATGTTTCTACTCAAGCTTCTGGGGTTACCAGAGGTATTTATGTTGTTTTTTAATTAAATTTTTTTTTATTTTTATGTCTATTATAATTTCGTGGTTAATACTTACTCATTTAAAAGTGGTGGTGAAACTTTCATCATGTATAGAATTTTTTATTTGTTTTAGATAAATATTTACAGACGTCAATGACGCTTACGGTCAATACTCCTCGAAAAAAAGTGTTGAGAGAGGAGATAAAGTGTTTGAAAAAATCTACTGTGGCTGCTCAATGTTCAAGACAGTTGGAAATTGGAATATCGTTCGAAGATATTTCCAAATATTTGGAAAATAATTACTCAGAAGAGGCCTGCAAACTTCTGAAGTCTCAGATAAGTTTATTAAATAAATCACCTAAAGGTTGTAGGTACACAGACGATTTTAAGAAGTTTGCTTTGAGCGTCTACTTTTTAGGACCTAAAGCATACAAAAAAATTTCTACTTTGTACCGGTTACCTTCCAAAAGCACGCTTAACCGCTTTACCCGTCGTTGGGCAGTAAACCCAGGCTTTAACGAATTTATTTTTCGCCTTATTGATCTTAGGTCTCGACTATTAAGTGATAAAGAAAAAGATTGCATTATTTGCCTCGATGAGATGTCATTGAAAACTCATTTATTTTATGATTTGTCAAAGGATAAAATAGTAGGCTTCCAAGAATCACTTTCATCAGAAAACGAATCCGAACCAGCAACGAGTGCATTAGTTGTTATGGCACGGGGTGTATCAAGCAGCTGGAAACAACCGCTTGCCTACTTCTTTTACAAATCAACGGCGCCTCCAAATGAAATAAAAGACATTTTGTATAAAACAGTTAGAAAATTACGTGATATCGGTCTAAATGTGCTAGGTGTAGTGTCTGATCAGGGTTCTAACTTCCAAAAATTAGTTAAAAGCTGCCTTAAATTGAGCACAGGCAATGTTTTTTTTTACGTAGATAATATCAAGCTTGTTTACTTTTTTGATGTGCCACACTTACTTAAATCTACTAGGAACAATTTTTTTTCTTACTGGTTTGAGTTACCAGAAGGAACCACCAATAAGATGTATTTGGATACATTTTACAATTATGAAAAAAAAAGAAATCTGTCCAAAATTAACTGACGAGCATATGTTTCCAAATAATTTTCAGAAAATGAAAGTAAAATATGCTTCTCAAATTTTTAGTCATTCTGTTGCCGTTGCCCTTAACACATATGTTGATTTTAAAGTTTTGCCTGCAGATGCCAAGATAACTGCTAAATTCATTAAAACAATGAATGATGTTTTTGATTTATTAAATTCGTGCCATTTGAATAATTTCAATGCATTTATGGGTACCCAACAACAGTTTCAGCTATTGGAAGAATTTGAAACTTTACTGAAAAATTTGCGTGTGGTTAACAGTGAAGGAAAAAATTTTACTAATAAAATGAAATTTATATTTGGTTGGCAACTTACAATACAATCAGTTAAAGCCCTTTGGGGTATATTAAAATCAAAGGGCTACACATTTTTACTGACAAGGAATTTGAATCAAGACTGTCTTGAAAACTTTTTTGGGCAAGTAAGAAACTATAATTCAAAAAACCCTACGCCTATACAGTTTTCTAGAGCATTAAAAAAATTGTTTACTCTGAAGTACTTTGACCATGTTGACGGAGCAAACTGCATTAATGACATTAATGAATTGTTGTTGAATATTACTCCGGACTTGGCAGAAAACTGTAAAGATCTTATTTTACCGTCAATAGAACCATCAAATCCTTTAAAAGTTTTTACAACGGATTACAGGAATCTAAACAGTACAGATGGCAACGCGTTAGTTTACGTTACTGGTTATTTATTAAAAAATGTATGCAGCAACATTCCTGCGACATATGTATTGCTTTTAATGAACAAAATACGTTAACCAAAGAATCAACTATTTTTTCTCAGACAAAAGCCTATGTAAACAATACAAATTTTCCATTTGGTGGGCTCAATGTACCTAGTCTGAATTTTGTTGAGTATGTTACCCAACTTAAAAATATATTTGTAGCTAACTTCAATAAGTTAGCATGTAATAATTGTATGGGAGCGACATTGAAAGATCTTTTTAAAAACGTATCATTTACGCATCCTTGTGAAAATTTTCCTTTAAGTTATTTCTTATCCCTGTATACAAGAGTGCGTTTATATTATACAATTAAATTCGCAAATCGCGACATAAAAATTAAAAAATCCTATAAACCTAATACTAAATTACAAATATTACAAAATTTGTAATTATTAGGTACCTTTTGTTTTGCCTTATTTTATAAGTTTGGTTTAGGATTTCATTTTTTTACTAAATACAATTATTCAACATTGTTTTTATATGCAAAACCAATGTAGAATCTGGTATAATTTTTAATGACTTTAAATAGTTGTTTATGTTTTCTATTTTTATATTACAAGATATATTATATTTGTACATTTTTGACGAATTATTTTATTTATATAATGTATTAAAAGCTATTCTTATGAATGATTCTAGTTTATTTCTTATAATTAAATACAATTAAATACATAGCAAAACAACATTGTTTTTTGAAATAAGTTGTCTAGCCTAACGTACATTTTTATCAGCCCCCGTACCAAACACTCCATTTATAAATCAACAAGCTATGAAGATAGTAATTCGCGCGACCCCTGTTTATACGACACACGTGTGCTTTTACGATCGTTTTTCGGCAAGTCTTTAGCAGCGCTACATGAAACAGCCGACGAGGAGTGAACCTACTATTCTTTTGTTTATATACTATGACCTAACACAGAACTAGAAGTACTGCATATTTGTGATAAGAAACAAGAACTAGATTTCCTTGAAGAACTAGAAATAAGAAGACACTTAAGAGACCCACAATATGAAGTTGTCAATGAACAGATAAATCTAGGGAGCTCTCCACTAATAAATTGTCTTCTTAAGTAACTATTGTAAAGATCAGCAGATATAGTTTTCCTTGGTTTCCTATATCATTGCACAGTTATACTGATCTTAAATGGGAAAAAGATATCCAGGATATCCCCATAGGGCTAATAATACCTAAGCTTTAATATTTGTAAAATCATATCTTCTTCTTTTTTCTATTCATATAAATTAAGTCAATCACAAGATAGGTCACTTACTATTTGGTCTAGCCAAAATATTAAACATCAAGTAGGTAACTTCTGTCATTCTGACGATGATATGTCAATATCGAAATAATTATCAATATCCTTTAATAATTTTCATAATTTTTTAATTAAATAGTGGAATTAATTAGAAACACTTAGTTTCATTTATAACATTAAAAATGTTGATGTTGACGGAATTAACTTCCAGATACAACAGTTGTTACCAGGCGATCTGATGTCTTTTAAATCAATCGATACTGTTGTTGATGAAAATGAAAGTGTAAATTTTCCAATTGAATTTTTAAATTCACTAGATATACCTGGAATGCCACCACATAATCTTCGATTAAAGATTGGTTTCCCTATTATTCTCCTACGTAATTTGAATCCAACTCAATTATGCAATGGTACGCGTTTGGTCATCAAAAAGATCTCCGGAAATATTCTTGAAGCAACCATTTTAACTGGGAATCAATGTCAATCAATTGTCGAAGTGAGAGGGAAGAACACACGCACGCGCTTGCCAATAGGTAGTCAGGTAGCGACGGAGGTTCGATAAATATTCACCAATTGAGTTGGTAGGAGGGAGTGGTAATTATGATTTTCGCAAGACGTTGCCGGCTTGAAGGAAACCCATAACATATTTGGAAAAGTGTCAAACTTTAAATATTCAGAAATTGAAAAAATAATGTTAATAGACAAAATCCAATGAAACAAGCACATTAAAGAACTAAAGTTTAATCATTATTGACATATTGTTAATAATAAAAAGTCCATTTTCTAATTATTATCACTACATACTTAGCACTTTGGGTTTTTCATAGTTAAACGTGGCAATATCGAATGTTTTCGACCGCATTCCTTTCTACAGCTTCAGTTATGTTTGCCAAACTATGTTTGTGTTAGCTAAAGACAGGTTAACCAAAAATATTATGCACCGATTAGTGCTAAATTAATTTGAAATTAAAAGTATTTATAATTCAAAATAATGAATATTATTGTTAAAGATTTAAGACTATCTGCCCTACCTACCTCATTCATAAGTTTAAGTGTCACATGTTATTTACTAACAACTTTGTAATATACTCTATCTCTAATAATTCTTTTGTATTGATTTTTACTTAATATCAACTGTACGAAAATTTTAATCAATCGTGTTCAAAGTCCTTCCCCCTTCAAATCCCAATCCATTGGATTTTTATACCAGCTTTAACGTTTCCGTCTTCGTACGTAAATAATAATATCATTGTACTGAGGGGTTACGGTAGTAGAAAATCTGTCATGGAGGTCGCCATATTTTTTTACAAATGGCATCTATGTAAAAACGCATGGTGGTTCCCGTGACTGATGTTCTCCTACCGTTCCTCTTAAATAGTTTACTACAATGTGATATAACAAAAACCTCAGCCACAGCAACGCGTGGCCGGGTCTGCTGGTAATTATATATTTTTAAATGTGTTACATACGTTAGAGCTAACTATAACGATTTTCTTGAAGCAACAGTCCACGAAATAGTGATCTTGTTGTCCCTTTGCATAGGACATCTACATATAAAAAGTCTCCATATTACAATTGCATTACACTATATAACTCCTTGCCATGTTACATAAAAAAAATTGTTTCTAACTATAAGTACAAAAATGAAGTTAAGAAGTTTCTTGTTAATAGCTGTTTTTATAATGTAAGTTATTTTCGTTCTTATTAACTGTAATTGTGATTTTTATATTTTATATATCATTGTTGATTTTATTTATACTTTTTAATGTACCTATTTGTATGTATGTAAACAAATTTTTTTGACATGCCTTCAATATGTACATATTTAAAGGTAAATAAAGCTACCTATCTATATATCTATCTATACTCGACTGATAGCTTCAACAATCATCCACATTGCAAGAAAAATATTCTGTTTCTACATGCCATGACCGGATGTGATACAGCTTCAGCACTTTTTGGGAGAGGAAAATTGAAAGTCATGAAGATGTTTGAAAAAAGACCCGATTTAAACAATTGTGCAGAAATATTCCAACAAGAAAATTGCTCTCGGGATGTCATTGTCAATGCTGGAATACATTTTCTACTAGCAATATACGGTGCTCCAAAAACAGAACAATCGATAGATAATTACAGATACTGTAGCTTTGCTAGGCTAACAAGGCAAAGTACAGCTGTGAAATTTCCTTTATTACCACCTACTTCTTCAGCAGCTCAACAGAATATTTATCGAGTATATTATCAAATACAAACCTGGCTAGGAAGAGAAATTGATCCAGAACAGTGGGGTTGGGAGTTAAAAAATAATGTACTACAGCCCGTAACGACTTCATACCACCATCACCCGATGATCTACTGAACATCATCTTTTGTAATTGTACGAAAGGTAGTGGCGGCAAATGTGAATGCAAAAAAATTGGATTGAGATGTTCAAAAGTTTGTGGACATTGCCGTGGCGCTTAAAGGCAGAGTCAACAAATGATGAGAATGATGAAGATGTAGATGTAAGTCTAGAAATGAGTCCACTCGATGTTTTGTCAGCAACTATTACTGATAGAGAAACTGAAGATATCGACAATCAATAAAAAAATATATATACTAAAGTTTACTTTTTTTGTATTTTACAGAATTCCAATAAAAAATTATTTATTCTTGAATAAAAAACATTTTATTGAATATCATGGATTATGTCTACGGGGGAAACCATGTAAAAAAACGCGCTTTGCATTCTATCTCGTAGGTGGTGAGGAAACGAGTGCATCGTCATAATATAGTCGCTTTCTCAGCGCTCTATTTCGAAGACGGTTGATTTTACAGAAAAATGCAAGAGACATTTTACTAGGAACAATTGTTATAATGACCTCTATTGACCTCCGAGCAATAGGTCGCGAGATATTTGCGGAAAACTGATTTTAGTGACACTTTGACCTTCATAACTTTTTTATCCGGCACGATATCGATGTCGATTTTTCACATCTTCATAACAACACCGTAATAAAGGTGTATACAAAAATCCAGCTCACTAGGAATTTTTCCGCAGATAAAACGTAAAATGACTGGACTAGTAGCCCTATTTGTCAGAAACGACATCGAATCAAACGAAATTCTAATGAATACAAACTAAGAAGCGATTGCAGTATAGTTATATATATGTTAGACTCAGATGCCGAACTCGCCCATTTGCCGAAATTAATACTCAGACCGCCATATGATCAAAGAGAAATGATCAGATGTATTGAATTTAGTAAAGCGTTGTCTGCAGGTATTGTTTTTGTTTAAGTTTGTAACATTCACTTGTATTTTCATGTTGTCAAATAAGAGAGTTATATAGTTGTCATTTTTACATTAAAAGATCATTCCAGTACCAGTTTTTCATTTTCATATAATCACAATAATTCAAAAGGTTATGGGCCCAGATTACGTGAAATTGTAAAGGAAGATTAACTGCAGTAAATATCGTTATTTATTTTGTGCAAGAATTATTTGTGAACTCAAAAAAAGAAAATTGGAAAGCAATTTATTTTTTGAAGTTTTGAAGCCGATAATTATTAAAAGACAAAATAAATGGAAGGCGATCGCGTTAATATTGAAAAGCTGGAAAGCGGCAGCAACTGGCTAACATGGAAGTTTCAAATGCGTCAGATTTTAGAAGCTAACGATCTTTTTGACTACGTCGATGGAACAAACGTCAAACCGACATCTGAATGTACAAATTATGCGAAGGAAATTGTGACTTGGAAGAAGGCGGATGCTATGGCCAGACGAGCAATTTCCACGACTTGTATGAAACAGGCATTACTGCAGATTATGAATTGTGAAACAGCTCAAGAGATGTGGGAGACGCTCAAAAGTACGTATGAGCAAACATCAAAGGCAAATATTTTATTTTTACAACAAAAATATTATGGCTACACAAAACAACCGGAAGATGACATTGCGACATTTTTATCAAAATTAATGGAAATAGTGCAGCAATTACGTGATCAAAAAGAAATTATTTCTGAGTCCATGGTAATTTCGAAGATTTTAATGTCACTACCGTCCGAGTTTAATCATTTCCATAGTGCATGGGAATCTGCAAACGCAGATAGTCAAACTTTGGCAAATTTGCGGGCTCGTTTGATGGCAGAAGAACTTCGTTTGAAGTGGCAGGGTCAAGTTCAAGAAGTAGAGGCGCTAATGGCTAAGAGAATCTTCTCGAAGAAACAAATCAATAATTACAAGAAAGGAAATTCATCGAATAATAACAAAGCGACAGATAAAAATGACAAACCGAAAGGCAAATGCTTCAAATGTGGGAAAAGGGCCACTGGAAAAGGGAATGCTCGGAAAAGAAGACTAACTTCAACGGGAGAAAAGAAGAAAATTCAAATGATGCTTTTATTTGTTACAAAACAACAAATAGAGACCAAGATACTTGGATTTTGGACTCAGGTGCAACTGATCACATGAGTCATCGCCGAGAATGGTTCGAAAACTATACGGAAATAGCTGAACCAATTACAGTTGGTAATGGTGACAAGATAATGGCTCTGGGCAAAGGCGATATCAACATTTTTGCTTTTAATGGAGATGAATGGATTCGCAAACGAGTCATGGGAGTCTTGTTCGTGCCGGAACTTAAGAAAAATTTGTTTTCATCGGGAAAGGTGTTAGATCGCGGGCATCAATTGAACATGAACAACGAAGGTTGCAAATTGCTGAAAGAAGGAAACATTGTTGCAGTGGGAGTTCGCAGAAAAGGTTTGTTTCAAATGTTGTTCAGAACAATACAACCATCAAAGATTGAAACTACAGCGAGTGTAGCAATCAAAAACGCTACACTTCGTTCATGGCACGAACGTCTAGGACATCAGAATTCGACACATGTGAAGAAGTTTCTACTAAGTCGGGGTATAGATTTCATTGATGAGGAATTTGCATGTGAAGCTTGTGTCTATGGAAAGCATCATCGAAGCAGTTTCAAGAGTCGCGAAGAAAAGTCAAAGATGTGTGGCGAAATCATTCACACTGACGTGTGTGGTCCGTTTCAGACGAATTCAATTGGTGGATCCAGATATTTTTTGTTGCTCAAAGATGATTATTCTCATTTTCGTTTCGTATATTTCATGAAACAAAAATCAGAATTAGCGAGTATTATCGAAAAATGTGTTAAACTGATTCAGAAGAAGCATGGTCACAGTGTTCGCAATATCAGATCTGACAACGGCACAGAGTTTGTCAATGAAAAGCTGAAAGTTTTCTTTGAAGCAGCTGGAATTCATCATCAACGAACTGTGCCATATACACCAGAGCAGAATGGTTGTGCAGAAAGGGAAATACGAACTATCGTTGAATCAGCAAGGACAATGCTTGAGGCAAAGAAGATTGATAGGAAATTCTGGGCGGAAGCAGTAAATCCAGCAGTTCATGTGCTAAATCAAACTGGAACAAGCACAGTTGACAACAAATCACCGTATGAATTATGGCATAACAAGGAGGCGAAGCTAGACCATTTACGGATTTTTGGTTCGGAAGTATTTATTCACATTCCAAAAGAAAAACGTCAGAAGCTCGACGCGAAGGCAGAAAAATGTATGTTTGTTGGTTATGACAATAATTCAAAGGGATATCGAGTTTGGAATTCGAAAACTAGTAAAATCGAGATCTCACGAGACGTCGTTTTTTTGTTAGAAAATTCAAGGGGAACACACGATATTTGTGTTGAAGAAAATGCTAGTGTAGTCAGTAAGAATGAAAATAACGAAAACGAAGACAATTATGGTATTGACAAAGGTGCAGAAAATGAAAATGACGAAGATAAGGACACAAATGAATGTGCGTCACTAGATCAACAGAAAAATCGTGGTATGACCTGCGATCTTGATAGCAGAAATATTGTCAATAGGCGTCTACGTGATCGTAACACATTAACACATCTGGTAACTGGTGAACATTCTGCAATGTTGGCAGTCAGTGATGAGCCAAGAACGTATGAGCAGGCAATTCAGTCGATTGATTACAAGCAGTGGGAGCGAGCAATGGATGAAGAGTACGATTCACTTATGAAAAATCATACTTGGATTTTGGTCGATGCGCCAGTTGATCAAAAAGTGATTGACAATCGCTGGGTCTACAAGGTCAAAGAAAATCCGGATGGGAGTGTTAATCGGTATAAGGCACGATTGGTAGTACGAGGCTTTACACAAGAGTACGGAATCGATTACCAGGAAACATTTAGTCCAGTGGTGAAGTTTACATCAATCAGAGCGATCCTAGCATTGGCTGCGGCAAAGCGTATGACACTAAAACATTTTGATGTGAAAACGGCTTTTTCTAAATGGCGATTTAGAAGAAAATGTTTATATGAGCCAGCCAATTGGATATAATGACAACAGTGGCCGAGTGTGTAAACTATACAAAAGTTTATATGGTTTGAAGCAGGCTTCGCGCTGTTGGAATAAGAAGCTTACTTCTTTCCTTAACAGTTTTGGTTTCAAAGAGAGTGGATCCGATCCATGCGTTTTTTGTTAGCAACGGAAAAGATGGAATGTTAATTTTGGCAATTTACGTTGACGATGGATTGATTGCAGCAGAAAAACAAGAAGCCATCAAGCCGGTCATTAGACACTTACAGAGAGAATTTGAGATCAAAATTTTTGAGCTGAAATGTTTTTTTTGGGACTCGAAATTGATCAGCTTTTGGATGGATCGATTCATGTTCATCAACAAGGATATGCAAGAAAGGTTCTTGATCGTTTTGATATGACATATTGTAAGACAGTGACAGCTCCATTAGCTAGTTCACAAAACCTCGGAGATTTTGAAGCTGATAAAAAAATCGATTTTCCTTATCGAGAGGCAGTCGGGAGCTTGATGTATCTGGCCGTTGCAACCAGACCAGATATTAGTTTCGCAGTTGGAAGTGTCAGTCGATATTTGGAAAAATCAGCTACTGCACATGTGAATGCAGTAAAACACATTATGAAATATATCAAAGGTACAATGAACAAAGGAATACGTTTCGTAAGCGGAAATAATTTAGACTTTTGCGGGTATAGTGATGCCGACTATGCTGGAGACACGCAAACACGAAGATCAACATCAGGTTATGTTTTCATGCTTGGAGGAAGTGTAATTAGCTGGGGATCAGAACGACAAAAATCCGTCGCACTATCCACAACAGAATCCGAGTATGTGGCAGCGTCACAAGCTATAAAAGAGCTTGTCTGGTTGAAGAATCTCTTATGTGATCTTCGACAAGTTAAATTGGATGTACCAGTTTTATTTATGGATAATCAAAGCGCAATACGACTTGTGAAGAATCCAGAGTTTCATAAGAGAACTAAGCATATTGACGTACGTTACCATTTTATCCGAGATCAATTCAAAGATGAATTTTTTGAATTACAATATGTTCAAACAGATGACCAGGCAGCCGATATCATGACAAAGGCATTATCAAAATTGAAACATCAACATTTTTGTCAAATGTTGAATGTATTGTCAAAGTGAATGTTGACATTGACTTGTAACAAAAAGTGGGAGTATTGAATTTAGTAAAGCGTTTTCTGCAGGTATTGTTTTTGTTTAAGTTTGTAACATTCACTTGTATTTTCATGTTGTCAAATAAGACAGTTATATAGTTGTCATTTTTACATTAAAAGATCATTCCAGTACCAGTTTTTCATTTTCATATAATCACAATAATTCAAAAAGATGCCGACAACAGATTCTATTTCGGAATTTGTTTACTCTAATTTATACATTTCGCGAACTGAGCAATTCAGACTTGCTCAAATGCCGATTATGAATTTATTTTGGAAGATGATTATTTTTAGATTTATATTTTGCTGATTGTACAATTTAGAAATGACCAGTTCCCGATTGCAAATACAAAAATGTTACTTTTCAATTAAAAGAACATTTATTTCTCAACAGATACAGCTTATAACTTAAATGAAATTTTTAATATTCATTATTATTTATTACAACAAGAAGAACTATTATGAGATTTGCTGTTACATTTCATTTTACTCAAACACAAACCCAAACACAAAATCACAAACAACTTTCTTCGGAAATGCATCATTTTACCGACTTTAGAATAACTGAAACTAACAAATAAACTATAATAAATAATATAAACAATGTAAAAATTGAGTTTAATCCTCTTCCCGACCTTTAACACATATCAATGAATAATATCTATTCTTATCAGCTTAATATCGCTTCAAAAATCTCAAGAGACAAACGTTTTTGTAGACGCCTGTTTACGGAGCCCAATTGCCGAGTAGGTATAGTTCGAATCATTCTAAATTCTACAATGTTTTATCAATAAATGAAAATGGTATATTTCCGCAAGAAGTTTTTTGCGTGTTCATGTTTAGAAAATTGTCTAAAATATAAAACAGAAACGTATTTTTTTGTAACTGCATTTATGCATTTCCGCAAAAAAAATGTCGACTCTTTCTGTTTAGAAAATGCAACATATCGAAAACTACTTATTTCTTAATTGTACAATTGACGAAATATAAAACTAAAAATAATCATATGCCAAAATAAATTCATAATCGGCAGTTGAGCAAGTCTGAATTGCTCAGTTCGCGAAGTGTATAAATCAGAGTAAATAAATTCCGAAATAGAATCTGTTTTCGGCATCTCATCATTTCACTTTGATCATATCGCGGACTGAGTATTAATTTCGGCGATTATTAAACACCGGTGAACCCACAAGATTCTATTTATACAATGGTATCCTCTCAGCTATAGACCTTTCCTCTTGTTCTCCCTCAATAACATCCTGGATGAAATGGGAAACCATATAATATTTGCATGATAGCGATCATTTCCCCATTAAAATATATCTACTACAAAAGGAGCCTCCAACAAGCCTCCCTTACCAAACATGGAAAATAAAAACCGCAGACTGGGGTGAATATCAAAAAGAAATAGTAAATTATATGACAACCTTTATGCATGTCAATGACGTAAATGAGAATGTTAAAAATCTCAATAGTATAAATTTAAACGTGGCAAATTCCCACATTGGAAAAACCAAACTATGCAAAAAACAACCAGTACCCTGGTGGAACCAAAATATAGCCCAAGCATTGACAGCCTGTAAACATGCGTTTAATTCATGGAAAAGGCATACCTAAGACAAATGAAAATCTCTTGAAGTTTGTAACGTTAATTTCGTTCACTTTACTTCCCTCGATTGAATTAATAAATTATCGTATGGGCGGCGAATAGCCAGTCCTTTCTCATGCCCAACGCCGAGAAATGTTTCAAGGCTGAATATATTTACTGTCGACGAGAGTCGAAATCAACGTTTCTATGCGCGATGATCGAGGCCCGTCTGTCGGAAAATAGTCACGCCCATCTTGAAATTCCCACTTCGATTTCGTGTCTCTTCTTCTTCTACCAATTATAAATCAAATATGAATCAAGAATTCACTACTGAAAGGTAAATTCCTTTCCTGGTCAAATCGTATGAGCGTGACACGAACATGAGACGTAAGTCGGTTGTCGTTCACATGATTTAGTGTATTTAAACAAGTGGCAAAGGGGTTTCGTTCTTTTCTTTCCTGCATACATGTGCTATTGAAGCCTTCTGGCTTATATTATCTTATCTTAGAAGTGCATTCATTTGAGTGCACTTTACCTGGGACTAAACTTTACCTGGGACTAAACTTTACCTGGGACTAAATTTTACCTGAGACACTTCCTGGAACTTTACCTGGGCCAGGACTTTTACCTGGAATACTCTACCTGGGAATATTATCTGGGACAAGATATGTAACTTCAAAAGGACACCAAGGACACCATCTCCTCACCATCACTCCAGGAAAGTAATATATATATTTCATCGCTTCTTCAACGACTTCAATAAAAACTAGTCAATTTTTTTTTACTTTGTTTGTAACAAAAGTCAATATACAACTTGTAAATTTAATAACGTTGTTCATATAGTTTTTTTTCCCTTCCAATCTTCCAGGATTTGTCGCTATAATGCAGAGGTGAATAATCAAATAAACTAGTATTATTCAGAGTGGCGCCCACTTACCTTTCCTAATTTACATAGTTTATCTTTATTTCACCTTAATTGAATTTCAAGTAGAATTACCCGCGAACCGGTAAGACTACTCTCTGAATTTATACTAGTTTGGTCTCAGAATCTACACCTGAGGTGCTCTCTAACCTGAGCAGCCGTTGCAAATTGGCGCCCAACGTGGGGCCTTGTTTTACACATCTGCTTTATATCGATAAATCTTGAAACTTGGAAGTTTGGACAGTAGTTGAAGTCAGAAGCAATCACTTTAATATTCTATATATATATCTTCTTTCACTTATCGTATTATTTATCTTTCTATCTTTTACTTATCATATCGTTCATATGTTGAGTTGGTAATATCTATTTTTATTATCGTTTATCTAACATATCTTTATATTTTTATCGTATATCTTCACGTATCGTACCTATAAAATTTTCTTTTTCGTCAATATCAACAGTACTCGTTTTTTCTCTTTTATCTTATATTTTTAATACCGTCAATTAACGTATAAAAACATGGCTCGAATTTTCAAATTAAATGTTGATTATCTTTTATCTCATGAATTGGATTACGAACTTTCTTATCGTGGCTTGGAAATCCCTTCACTGGTTACAGAGAAGAGGAAATTATTACGCGGTGTTCTAACACAGGAAGTATCTATGAGGAGTTCGATTTCATATGTTGAACTTCCTTTTATTACCGAAATTACAGGTATTAAGATGTCTTTTGCCGACTTGAAGAAGAAGGTTCAAGATTTTGTTGGAACTTCTTCGGATGTCGAGTACAGAAGATTGACTTGCCGTCTAACTCACCTCACTCAACGTACTTCTCGTGTAACTTGCGAGGAGGACGAACAAGAACAAGTAAAGAGACATTTAACAACAGAAATATTTTGTTTAGAAGGTGAATTAGATAGCAAAATCAATGTTATCGATTCAGACAGACAATCCACTCCAGTAAATACAAGTCAAAGCTTTTCTTTTTCTAAACCTGTACCTGTACATAAATGGGGGATAAGATTCTCAGGAATAGATTCCAAAGAATCTGTACTTGGATTTTTAGAACGCGTAAATTGCCTCAAACTTTCGAGAGGTATCACAGATGCTGAATTGTTTTCTAGCTCAGCTGATTTATTTAGTGATCAGGCTTTTAATTGGTATCTTATTAACAGATGCAAAGTTCAGAATTGGGAACAATTAGTGACCAAATTAAAATCCGATTTCTTACCGTATAACTACCAAGATGATTTACTAGAGGAAATCAAAGCTAGAAAACAAGGTCAACATGAACGAGTTACCTTGTATATTAACGCCATGTGTGGTTTGTTCAACCGTCTTGATGACAAACCAAGTGAAAGTGCCATCATTCGCATTATTCGTAGAAATCTTTTACCTCATTATGCACAACCATTAGCTTTAATTGATATTGATACTGTTGATATTTTGACTGAAAAATGTAAACGACTAGAGGAAACATTAACTTGGGACCAACAGTTCACAGCTAATCATAAAAGCAGTCAATATTTACTTGAACCAGATTTGAGCATACCTAGTACCTCTTTTAAGGATAATTCTTGTTTTAAGCAAACACGAAAAAATCTATCTGTAGTATCTTCTACCTGGACTTGCTGGAATTGCAAACAAGCAGGTCATATGTATTATAACTGTCAAGTTCCGAGGAAACTGTTTTGTTTTGGTTGTGGACATCCTGATACAGTAAAAACGAAATGTCCAAAGTGTTCAAAAAACGAACAAAGCGGTGGTCGAACTTCCCACTCAACCACAGTCGCTCAGAAACCGGGAACATCAGGAAAATCCAGCACCAAAGTAAAACCAAAACCTCAGGAAAAACCTACAAAAGACAAAAATTGAGGCTATCTCAAATAAATCCTGTAAATTCCAGTTCTGCAAGGAAAATTTCTCCTTCTATCTTAAAAAAGGTTCCTACTGTAAGTCGCTCCGACTGGAATTCATGGCTTTTATTTGTCAAAAATTTCTATAAACTAAATTCAAGATCAAGTTCAATAGTTTCAAATTCGAAGCATAAGTCTTTAGCAAATGTAGGGTCACTGTTGTATAACATGGAAAATGATAATCGACCTTATGTCGATATCATAATTTTTGATAAAACAATTTCTTGCCTTGTTGATACTGGTTCAAATATCTCATTGATTGGTTCTCGTGCACTAGATTTTATTCATAACTTATCGATACCTATCTTAGACGATGATAACTTAAAAATATCTACTGCAGATGGCAAGTTGCAGGACGTTCTTGGTTATATCGAAACATATGTCATCACAGACAAGATATCTAGGCTTATGAAATTTTATCTAATACCTTCTGTTAAACATGACATTATTCTCGGTATGGACTTTCTTAAGATTTTTAATGTAAAAATAAATTTCTCTAAATTATCTTTAACTGTAAATTCTCTCTCGTTGGCTGTAGTCAATACAATTCGGGATGTATCTCATTTAACTCCTAATCAAACTGGTAAATTAAATCAAACTATTGATCTCTTCAAGACTATTAGTCCTTCAGATAAAATCGGCAAAACTCATTTGATAGAGCATTTCATTGATACCGGAAATTCCCCTCCCTTTAAACAAACCCAATATCCCTTACCTCAGGCAATGCAAGCTTACCTGGAAAAGGAAGTAGATACTTTGCTTGAATTAGGTGTAATTCAGGAAAGTAAATCTTCATATTGTAGTCCTATCTGGTTAGTTCAAAAGGGAGATGGTAAATACAGAATGTGTTTTGATGGACGTAAATTAAATAGTGTAACTTTAAATAAAGATGCTTATCCCTTACCTTCAATCGAAGTTATACTGAGTCAACTTCGAGATACTCGTTATATATCTAGTATCGATCTGAAGCAAGCATTTTATCAAATTCCGTTGGAGAAATCATCTCGGGAAAAAACGGCTTTTGCAGTTAAGGGTAAAGGTTTATTCGAGTATGTCACTACCCCTTTCGGTTTAGTCTCTGCTCCTGCTAGTATGTGTCGTTTGATCGATTTGGTCATTGGTCCTTCCTTAGAACCTTATTGTTTTTACTACCTGGATGACATCATCATTTGTACTCCTGATTTTGACAAACACATGGAAATTCTCCAGAGTGTTTTTGAGAGATTACGAGATGCCGGCTTGACGGTGAATTTAGATAAATGTCAGTTTTGTCGTTCTTCCCTTAGATATCTAGGTTATGTCGTGGATGAAAATGGTCTTCGTACCGATCCTGAAAAGGTTTCTGCTATTTGTGAGTATCCTGTTCCGAAAACTGCCACTCAGGTGCGTAGATTCTTGGGAATGGTTTCGTATTATCGACGGTTTCTTAAAGATTTTTCTTCCTTATCTGCTCCAATTTCTGATCTTCTAAGTGAGCGAAAGAAACACCAACCCATTACTTGGACACCCCAAGCAGATCAAGCTTTCGAAAAGGTGAAAACAGTCTTAACTACCGCTCCTATCTTAAGTAGTCCCGATTTCACCAAACCTTTCTTCCTTATGACAGATGCTAGTGATGTTGGGGTAGGAAGTGTTCTTTTTCAACTGGAAGATGGACTCGAACATCCCATAGCTTATATGAGTAAGAAACTCACAAAGGGTCAAAAGAAGTTCAGTACTACCGAAAAGGAACTGTTAGCAGTTTTGTTAGGGATCGATCATTTTAGGTATTATCTTATCGGTCGTCATTTCACCGTAATTACCGATCATTCTTCTCTGGTTTGGTTGAATAACATGAAAAAACCTTCTCCTCGCTTAGCTAGATGGATATTGCAATTGTCGCAATACAACTTTTCTATCGTACACCGTAGATCTACCGGAACTGTAGTTGCTGATGCTTTATCTCGTATACCTGAAGTTAGTATTTTAGACTTATCTACCTTGCATCCTGATAAATGGTATAATGATATGATTTCTCATGTTCAGGATTTTCCGGAAAAATACCCAAGTTTTCGAGTTGAGAATAACATATTATATAAACATGTCTTTAATAAATTTGGACCAATTAGTAATATTTCCGATTGGAAAATTGTCGTTCCTACTAAAAATAGAAATGAAATTCTACATTATTTTCATGATAGTCCAACTTCTTCTCACTTCGGTGTTTTTAAAACATTAGAGAGAATTTCTGAAATTTATTATTGGCCAAATCTTAGAAAATCGGTTTATAAATATGTCACTCGTTGTAAAATATGTGCATCGTGCAAACCCTCTAACTTACCCCAAGCAGGATTAATGGGACAATATCGTAATATTAACTTCCCTTTTCAATTAATATCGTGTGATCTTTTAGGGCCATATCCCCGATCTCGCAAAGGTAATCAGTTCGCACTTGTTGTAGTTGACTGGTTCACTAAGTTCGTATTGGTTCATCCCTTACGTCAGGCTACCGCTCGTTCTATAGTTGATTTCTTAGAAAATCATGTTTTCCTCATTTTTGGAATACCTCAAATCGTTTCGTGTGATAATGGTAAACAGTTCACGAGTCATCTTTTCAAAAATCTCATGGAAAAATATTCAGTACAAAAGATATGGTATAATGCTAACTTTCATCCTCAAATTAATCATACTGAGCGCGTAAACAAATCCATTGTCACAGCTATACGATCTTATAGTTATGAAGATCATAGAACATGGGATGAAGAAATATATAAAATTGCTCAAGCAATTCGGCTGTCGAAACATGAGGTTACCGACTTCACCCCTTCCTTCCTTACCTTTGCTCGAAATGTACCTGTCTCGGGAAATTTTTATGGTAAAATTGCAGAAAATGCAAATAATCAGGTTACCATTTCTGACAAAGTTCACCGAATTCAGGATACACAAGAAATGCCTAAATTTTTCGAAGTGGTGAGAAAGAACTTGCAAACAGCATATCGACAAAGTAGTCAACGTTATAATTTGCGCAAACGTGATCATAGGTTTTATGTAGGTGATCGGGTTTGGAAAAAGAACTACCCAAAATCGGACAAAGCCAGATATATTTCCGCAAAATTTTTACCCAAATATACACAATGTACCGTATATCGTGTTATCTCTCCCTTAGTGTATGAATTAAAAGATGAAACGGGAAAAAATATTGGTCGATGGCACATGAAAGACCTTAAAGCTGGTATCTTGTCTGATGATGAGTGTTCTGATATCGATGATTCCGAAGCGGCCCTAACGTAATCAGATAGATATATCTTTCCTAATTTTTCATTCTATTTGTGTTGTATGTTGGTGTCTCGAATATTTTTTTAATCTTTTTATCATAGAGATTTTCCTTTTCTTTGACTAGAAAACGATAATGACTTTCTTTCCCTACTACTGATTAGCAAATTAACATTCGTGTTCTGGGATAAATGAGTAGTGTAATAAATATTTTCCTAGCCGGATGGAATTCTAATCTAAGAATTATAATATAAAATCTGTTGAGAATTTTTCGAATTTTTAAAATATTCAAATTTATTATAATTTTGAAAAAGTTTTTTTGCACCGTCAAATCAAATTGAGTAATAAACCTGTTGCGCACATGCATAGAGGTTAGTGAATTGGGTCTAATTGATTTGGAGAAATATCGGATATACCTTAAATGTTTAGGGGTGATATTATATCTTCAGTACCTTATCTTATCTTAATTATCGTAGTTTACGATAAATATCTTAACTTATCTTATCTTATCTTATCTAAGTGGACAAGGGTAGTAACTTGTCTACTGTACTATATATTTTATAGTACTTATCTTATCTTATCGTTACAGACAAAGTGTCTTGTCTGTATTTATATACCGAAAGGGTATATTAAAAATTTTTTAGACCATTGACAATTTGACTTTGCAATTAACTTACATAGTTGCTGACATATCAGGGGATATCGAAGTTATTATCTTAGCTCTAAAGTTTTATTACTTCAGTTATCTAAAATTTCTATTATCTTAACTATCTTGAAATTTTAATATCTTAACTGTTTTAAAATTTCCTTTATCTTAATTATCTTAAAAATTTTCATTACCTTCATGTTGAAGATTTTTAGTATCTCAAGTGTTTTAATTTTTTTTATTATCTATTTGTTAATATGTTCGAGATGGCAACTTACATTACAGAAATTCTTTTTGCCTATCTTCAATCAATATCTTACCTAATATCTTGTTTACTTAAAATTTTTCTATTTTGCTCATTACATACCTCTATCTATGATCATTCCGAAAGATTGATCTAGATATTTCACTTATAGACATGGATTCAATCTGTCTATATTTTATTGCATCACATTTTCCCTTTTTGATATATTTTTTGTTGGATTTCTCAGCAGTGGGTGTTGAGGGAGCTCAGAGCGGTCTGGAATGTGTTTCAGGGTTCAGCGTCGGGGGGTTAATCAGCCTGGGAGGCAGAGGTGGCTAAGGTCTGCTGTCATTTAGTTAAATCTACTTGGGGGGTTAGCTACTGCGTTTGTGCCAACATGGCTCACATATCGCTCTGGGGATTTTCCAACAGTACTGTTGTGGGATGCCGTTGTCAATTTCTCTTTTCCCCAAATTTCAGCTTGACAGAAGCTACATTCTGTTAGGGGGCTAGATCGAGCCTCCTTGGACTTGCTGTATCAGCTTGTTCCAAAAAATTTTTTTTTAATTTTTTTCTTTCGTTTTTATCGGTTGTTGTTATTCATTATTTAGTTTATCGATCTTAAAAGCTTTCCTATTTAAGGAACTTTATGTTGTATTGTCATGGTGTTTCGGGTTTGGATTTCATCTGAAGCTGAGATTGAAGACCACGACGCGATTTAACATCTCTCGCGAGGTCCTTCTCATTAGGCAGAAGTTGATTTCTTGATCGGTGATACTGTGGTGATGCACATATCCGACCAAATATATGAGTAGTTTTTTTTTGGTTTTTTTATTTTTCTTCATATATCCTTATATGGGGTATAATACATTGGAAATTTTAGCTTGACAGGAGCTACATTCTGTTAGGGAGTAATACAAACTTCCTTGGCATTGTTCCAAAACATTTTAGCTTGACAGGAGCTACATTCTGTTAGGGAGTAATACAAACTTCCTTGGCATTGTTCCAAAACATTTTAGCTTGACAGGAGCTACATTCTGTTAGGGAGTAATACAAACTTCCTTGGATTTGTTCCAAAAATATATATTTTTTTTCTATTCATATGATAGTAGTAATTAAATAAAGAAACATTTTATAAATAATAACTCATCCATATCTTTTTTTATCTAACTGAGGGATAATCAATGTATCTGATGGGAGTCTCATTTCTTTCCTTATCTTATCTTATCTTAAGTCATTATCTTTGGAAACCCACTGATGCAGTGATTTATCTTACTATTAAATTTCTAAAATTATTGGTATGTAGATACCTGGTACTGGTTCCGCTTTTCTCAGAATTTACCGTTCAAAGTTTCTGCTGTGTTTGTGAGATGATTTTTTTTTCCTAGTGTTCTGCTTGCGCGATGACCAATGGCTACTGTGGACGCTAACTGGCAACCTCCCTGGTAAGAGCCTAGGAAGAAAGAAAATCACCTGGCGTACCGGTGAAGACTTTGGACCGTTCCCTTTCTTTCATTTTTTTTTTATCTTTATTTTTCTCTAAATTAATTATTCGGAAGAATCCTCAAATTCTTTTCCTTCAGTATCGCAGTGACTCGTTCCTTTCTTCTTAGTCTTCCTATCGTTCAATATCTTCTTAATATCTTCTTTATTTCAGTCTCGTAATAGCTCAATGATTTTCACTTATAAAAAAATTTTTTTGGAAAAAATTTTTTTTTTCGGGTTGTAAGGGTGTGTAACGTTAATTTCGTTCACTTTACTTCCCTCGATTGAATTAATAAATTATCGTATGGGCGGCGAATAGCCAGTCCTTTCTCATGCCCAACGCCGAGAAATGTTTCAAGGCTGAATATATTTACTGTCGACGAGAGTCGAAATCAACGTTTCTATGCGCGATGATCGAGGCCCGTCTGTCGGAAAATAGTCACGCCCATCTTGAAATTCCCACTTCGATTTCGTGTCTCTTCTTCTTCTACCAATTATAAATCAAATATGAATCAAGAATTCACTACTGAAAGGTAAATTCCTTTCCTGGTCAAATCGTATGAGCGTGACACGAACATGAGACGTAAGTCGGTTGTCGTTCACATGATTTAGTGTATTTAAACAAGTGGCAAAGGGGTTTCGTTCTTTTCTTTCCTGCATACATGTGCTATTGAAGCCTTCTGGCTTATATTATCTTATCTTAGAAGTGCATTCATTTGAGTGCACTTTACCTGGGACTAAACTTTACCTGGGACTAAACTTTACCTGGGACTAAATTTTACCTGAGACACTTCCTGGAACTTTACCTGGGCCAGGACTTTTACCTGGAATACTCTACCTGGGAATATTATCTGGGACAAGATATGTAACTTCAAAAGGACACCAAGGACACCATCTCCTCACCATCACTCCAGGAAAGTAATATATATATTTCATCGCTTCTTCAACGACTTCAATAAAAACTAGTCAATTTTTTTTTACTTTGTTTGTAACAAAAGTCAATATACAACTTGTAAATTTAATAACGTTGTTCATATAGTTTTTTTTCCCTTCCAATCTTCCAGGATTTGTCGCTATAATGCAGAGGTGAATAATCAAATAAACTAGTATTATTCAGAGTGGCGCCCACTTACCTTTCCTAATTTACATAGTTTATCTTTATTTCACCTTAATTGAATTTCAAGTAGAATTACCCGCGAACCGGTAAGACTACTCTCTGAATTTATACTAGTTTGGTCTCAGAATCTACACCTGAGGTGCTCTCTAACCTGAGCAGCCGTTGCAAGTTCAAAAACCTTAGAGCCAAGACCCGGTATCTCATAAAGAAGAGCAAGAGAGAATCGTGGGCTAGTTATGTATCCTCTATAAATTCTTCCACTCCAATAGACGTCATATATATATATATATATATATATATATATATATATTTATCTTTACGCCTTTATGCGTCCGTACATTGTCCTTTTACATTTAATCGTGCGTCCGATGGTAGTTGTGCACAATTATTTTTCAATTTAAACTACTTTTTCGATAGTTTTACACCATAACAAGCATTCTTGCAAATTTTATGGTGGGCGTCAAAATACGACAAAATGAGTGGAGTATATAATATGTGAGTTCCATAAATTTCCGCACTGGCGCACTTGTATATACACGATGTGAATATACTAAAATATTTTTTAGCCAAACCAAGTGACTTGTGCGTCCGCTGGTGGCAACACCGCAATTTTAAGAATTAAGTGACTATATTTCTGAATATTTCTTCGGTGGTTGTTTCATATGAAACTTTTATAAACTTACATAATTTACTAGGACTTTGGGCCCATAGCAGCATAATGACATACTTTTGTTTTCTTGTTGATTGACGCAGTTTAATTCAGCTTATGTCGCTGGGAAGACAAAACACTGCAAATTTTATGATCCATAAAAGATAAAACGTAAACGTAAGTCAACTAATAACGATACAATGAAATAGTAAGTAATGTCAAATATATAAAAATTTTACAAGTAGACAAAAATTTCATACTGATCTTTGATTTTATCACTAAGCGCTTACCCAATAATTCTCAAAATATACAGGAAGTGTCATTTGAAATTTGAAAGTTGAGACACGTGATAAAAAATGACGTCATTAAATTAAAGATGTTTATCGTGGTTGTATGGCTGGTCTAATTTTTCATCAACCCGCAAAGTCTCATTTTATTATTTCGGAGATACAGGAAGCATGAACTTCGTGACCAGTGATTTTAAGGAAACAATAGTTCAAATTAGACACCAAGTAACAACATTTTTTAATTGGTTATTTTCGTATAATTTAAAATTTTTAAATTGTACAGGTTGTATCTTTAAACGTTTGACAGTAACTGAAAACGATGTAAACGCTATGGTCGGTACTTTATAGCCCCCCTCACCTCTTATGGCTCCTCAAAGTTTCCAGAAAATAACTTTTATCGGAGATATAAACGGATTATCTTTCTGTATTAGACTTGTTTTGTTGACGCCGCAACTTATAATATTACCAAACATTCATTTTCCCTTGAAATAGTTATTTTCCTAACGCTTCACGCATATGTTAGAAACAACATTTTTTCTACGAGCGGACGGATACAAACTAACAAGTTTACTAATTATAGTAGTATATCCAGTATATCCAGTACAATATCCGTTATACGTAACCAAACACAAACTTCACTTCTTCGTCATATTTGCACCACGTTACCAAATAGATAAAATAATCATAATGTAATATTTATCTATTAGAATTTCCATTTTTCACCTAGTAGGGGTCTTAATATTATCGTGTTACCGTGAGATTACTAATAACGTACATTGGGTTTTGTAGTGAATATATTTTTGTGTGAAATTGGAGTGTACTTAAATTAATTAGTTTATTGAGAGAAAATTAACATAATGTTAAAAGATTGGTCCTCGGTGGAAGCAGATGCAAATTGTATACAGGGTAATTCATTAGTACCATAGAGTCCAATATATTGTAAATCCTCGAAGATTTTCGAATAAAAGTTTGACCGGTGCTCTCCACCCTGAAGGTTCATATTTGAAAATTGGTTGCAATTGTACAGTGTGTTCCAGAACGCCGTGCCAGATGAAAGCTACAGTTTTTTAAATGGGACATCCTGTATTCTACTTCTAATTTGAATACTGCTTGATTTCTCTATTGCAATGGTATGAGGTTGTACTAGGTTACACAGTGTTTTTAAGAAGTTCTGACCACTTTTTCCTGAAAATCAATGCCCATGTATACTTTAAACTGCACATTTTGAAATTAATCTGTTACAGCCATACGTCTGTGATTGTCTTCTATAGTTTATTCCAACAAGTACATAAAGTATTGGAATTCAATAATCCCCTAACTAACAGGCGTTTATCGGATTTTACTCAAAATTGACGAAATATGTTTCAAAAATTTAATAGTAACTGAAAATATATTATTTTACTAAAATGGTTGAGTGATAAATATAATCGCATAAAAATGTAAAAAACAACATAGGTACTGTAAGAATAATTCCTTCAATGAAAAACGAAAAATACACACCATATAAGCATAAAGTTACTGGTCGTCATCGTTATTAGTGTCACTTGTACTTGATTCACTATCAGTTGTGTTAGAACTATCTACATTAATAATTAAAGGATTTACTTTCACACTTTTAATAACATTATGATCCATATTCCACATGTCATTTTCAATTTTTTCAACGTGACTTAATAGTAATTTCTTTACATATTCTAATGTGTATGTAATATTGTTTCTCTCACCGAACTGTTTAATTTCTGCCCAAACCAACTCTATTGGGTTTAACTCGCAGTGGTGAGGGGGGAGCCGTAAAATACTGACAAGTCCATCTATCACATATTTTTTATATGTTCACTTATGTTGCTTAGCAATCTCATAGAGACAGGCTTTGGTAATGTTGTGATTAAATGATATACCTTTATTTTGTAGCCATTTAATTAATTCAGCGTTTCTCCACTTTTCTTGTATGGCACTATTATCAAGAGCTATGAGTGATCGTGGTATATTTTCCAAAAACGGCTTAAACCAATTTTACCATTTGTGCGTTCATATCTTTATGATAATCGCCGTCAGTTTTTGAAGTAAATAGTAACAAACCATTTTCAGTAAAACCAGATGCGAAACCAATTTGTCCAATAATCAAACAGCGACCTTTCCCACAAGGACCTACAATGACGGTTGACCATTATCCATAAACGCCTGTTTACCGCTGTTAATATTAGAATCCTGCCAAATCTTAGAAGGGGTATGTCCTTCGTTAACCCAAGTTTCATCAAGATAAAAAATTTGTTTTCCCCATCGACTTGCATCTCGCGAAGATAATCTGATTACACGTTTTCCAGTAAGACAACTATTCCTACTCCGTTGCTTACACTTAAAACCTATTTTATGCAAATGCAACAAAATGTTGTTTCCCTTATAAGCGACAAATTCGCGTCAGTTTTTAATAATTGAGATATTTTATTTAATGTTAGTACTTCATTTTTCATATAAAATGAATGGATGTATCTTCTGATTGCGTTGTTTATAAATTCATTGGTTTTCTCTACTTTTCGTCCTGGTTTCTCCTTAGGTTCGCTTAAAACCTAATTTGTTTTTTGTTCTCGTATTACTTTGTAAATAATCGATATCCCCACTCCAGTAATTTGTGCACACTTTTCTATAGTGCTGTCAACACTGTATTCCAAACAGTAAGCACTCGAATCTTTTGTTCGTTTAGTCCTAATGGTCCAAACTTTTACAAATAGGTACAACCCTTCTCAAAGGTTATTACAAAACTAAAACCATAATTAAAACTAATATGAAAACCTATAAGTCATAATGACGAAATTGTACATTAATATTTCTCAAAATACGTAACCAGTTTTTTGTTTTTCTACCTGCGAATTGGAGAACAATAGATAATCTTTCTGTGTTTATTCATAACATGTCAAATCGATAGTGAAAGTTTGTTTACAATGGGTACGGGGGCTATAATATTTTATAGTACATAATTTTTTATTCGAAGTGATCCACCACAAGTTTCCTTTTATAAACTTAAAAATTGTGACACCTAAAAGTATTTATTTTTCAATAGTACCTACCTAAGTTACCATTAAATTATTGTAAAATATTTCATCAATTTTGAGTACAACTTTGTGATATCCGATAAACATCTGTTAGTATGTAACTAACTGTTAGGGGAGAGGGAGTATTGAATTCCAATACTCTATGTGCCTACTTGTTGAAATAAACTATAATATCACAATTCACTAGACCTGCTTCCATATTTAGAAATCCGTATACAGGGCGAGTTCAAACTCTAATACATCGGCTTCACAATTTTTTAAACGGATCACCTTGTAATTTATATCCGCAAATGAAAGTTACTTCACTATACTTCAAATTTGATAAGTATTCCCTATACCCAAACTGAATGGTTTCTGTGATATTTCAATTTTATGATCAAAAATTTTATTTCCAACAAAAAATCAATGAAAAACAGCGATATAAAATTCATTAACAACAATTAACGAGTTAGAATTTTAGAAAAATCTTTTAAAACATTGACAACAGTGCCACATTTTCCAAATAGTAAAATTAGATCCACACTATTATTGTCGCACTTAGTAATTAGGTAGGTTCCGAAATATCAACAAACATTTACTTAATTCGTTTGTCAACAAATGGGGTATCTGCATGACGAAGGTCCTACTCTTCATAATGCACTTATTCAGTCAATTGAATGATGTTTCCTGAAAATTGGAATGGACGATAAGCACCAGTTTTCTGGGCACCAATATCACCAGAATTGAATGAAGTGATTTGTTCTTTAGAGGCTATGCTAAAGATCAGGGGTACAAAGTACACCAGACGATAGGAAATATAGAATAAGGCAGGCTTTCCGAAATGTTAATGCGCAAATGCTTATTGTTTATTAACCTTGTCACTGTAGATCTACTTATGGGCGGGCATTCAGGATTCAAATCGTTCAAAATATGAGCTGCTTCGTCATGGGAACGTTTGCGATCACCATATTCAACTAACATTAAGATTTCGATTCGTTATTTTTCCGATAAATGTGCCATAATTCTTAATTTACTTTTAAACTTTATGCTAATTTGAAATTGGTATTAGTTTTCACAATTTGTACATAAATGTGGTTCACGTTTTTGATGACTACTATTGTTTTTTGTTTAATTTCAAAAACCTACAAAGTCATATCATTAGTACAGTACAATTCAATTTAGAAAAATAAAACTGATATTGTTCTAATATGGTCGAGCTTAGAGGGTGCTCTTCCGTGCTGTCCATCAATGAATCCATTGTTCACAAACACTCCCGAGTGGGTAGTTCAGGTGCTTGGTACGAAATACAAAAAAAACACAATTGTTTGAGATCAGTTCGGTCTTGCGAGTTGGTTGAGGGTTCGACGAACACTGTTCTTATTAATGCATATATTGAAAAATCCAATTAATTCAGAATTACAATAATCTGACAAAACATATGTCAATCTGACAACTGTCTGTATGTTGTTCTGGCACCTATATTTATACTTGTCTCGCTCGTTGTGATTGGTCGAGTGTGCGTCCAAAACACGCTTCGGCTAGGGTCTGCACGGACAGACGGGAAACTGGACAGTGTGCGTCCAGAACACCCCCCCGCTCCGAAGGCCGAACTGTATCTTTATTTGCAAAACGGAAATGGAAAACATGTTTTTCAAATGAAATGGAAAAATATATATAAACAATGGTTATGTCTCTTGTCCTCCAGGTGGATTATCTCTCTCTGGCGGGGCTGGTCTGACGTCGTCCACGTGGAGGATTGCGGTCTTGCCGTCTGCTTTTCGGACCTTGTAGGTGTGTGGTCCAAGGGCTCGTTGGATTGTGTTTGATTCCAGCCAGGTTGGTCCGAAGTTTCCTCTTACGTGGTTGCGGATGAGGACTTTATCATTTGGCTGATAGGAAGGCTGTTCTCTAGTCATCTCAGGGATCAGATTCCTAGCCTAGTCCGTGGCTCGTCGTTTTGCCTCCTGGATGCGCTGTTCTCGCCGTTCTGGGGTGTTTGGCTGGTCCATAGTTCGTTGCTCTTCCGGTCTCCGGGGGTCATAGCCTAGCAGGAGCTGTGCTGGGGTGGTCTGTGATGCGGCGTTGGAACGAGTCCTCAGGCTGAACATGGCCTCTGGTAAATGGACTTCCCAGTTGTTGTCATCTGGAGAAGTGACTTTGGCTCTGAGGATTTTCTTTAGCTCCTGGACTCGTCTTTCCACTGGGTTTGCCCTTTGGTGGTAGATCGGCGAGAACTCTTGAGTTATGTGGTTCTGCGCTAGGAAGCGTTCCCAGATGTCTCCTCGGAATTGGGTTCCATTGTCCGTGATTATTCTGGATGGGTAGCCCCAGCGGTTGCACACCTCTTCTTTCATGAAGGCTACTGCTTGTAGACTCTTGGCGGCCGGGACACAGCGGTATTCGACCCAGTGGGAGAATGTGTCGGTTGCCAGCAAAATGAATCTGTTCTTCTTCCCTCTGGATCGTGGGTATGGTCCGAGAATATCGAACGATACCGTGTGCCATGGTGCCTCTGGTTGCCTAGGTTGCACTGGGGCTGGCTGTTGTCTGGCCGCGGCTTTGGTAGTGGCGCAGGTGATACAGCTTTTGACGTGTTGCTGCACGTCTTTTCGGACGCTGGGCCAGTAGAATTTCCTTCTGATTGCCCTGGTGGTTTCTTCTTGGCCTGGGTGGTTTGCTGTGGGGGAGTCGTGGTATTCTCGTATGACGTCCATCCGGAAGGCTGATGGGACAACGGCGTTTTTGGTCTCTGGTGTTGGTGTGAAGTATACCACGCCGTTTTCCACCGTGAATTGGTCTCGGATGTCGGTCTCCACTGGTCCCTGCGGTTCACGGGAGTGGATGTCTTCTTTCCTCTGTTTAAACCTCAGCATCCCTTCGTGGGTGTGGTGGCTGGCCTTTATTTTTTCTTCCAGAGTGGCGTTTGGTGGCAAAGGTGTCTCGGTTTCTTCTTCTTCTTCTTCCAAGAGGCAGAGTAGTGGGAAGTTTTCATCGTCGACGTCGGCGGGTGTGTTTTGGGTCGTTGGCCAGGCAAGTCTGTCGATCTGGTCGTCTTCCTCTTGGGCCGCGTCTCTGGTGAGGTCTTCGGCGTTCCTGGAAAGGTGGTCTGGCAGCTGGTTCAGTTTACCCGGCACATGGGTGATTTGGAAGTTAAAGTCCTGCAATAGGATGGCCCATCGGGTAAGTTTCGCCTTGTCGTCCTTGAATCTGTCGAGCCAGGTGAGGGCTCGGCTGTCTGTGAGCAGCGTGAATTTCTGGTCTTGCAGGAAGTGGCGGAATCGTCTTAAGGCCCATGTGACTGCCAGGCATTCCGTCTCATTGGCGTGATATTTTGTCTCTGCCGGACTCAGCTTTGCACTGGCATATGCTATCACCTTGCGTTTGGTTGGGTCGCCTTGAAAGAGGACTGCTCCCATGCCTTTGGCGGATGCGTCAGTCTGGAGGAAGAATGGGAGGTTGGGTTGTGGTCTGGACAGCTTCAAGGGTTGACTTAGCTGGTTCTTCACTGTTGTGAATGCTTTCTCGGCTTCGGTTGACCATCTGAATTTCTTCCCCTTCTTGGTCAGGTCCGTGAGTGGCGAGATTACTTCTGCGAAGTGTGGTATATAGTCTCTCAGCCAGCTCGCTGTGCCTATGAATGATCTGAGCTGCTTCGTTGTGGCTGGTGTGGTGAAACCTCTGATTTTTGTTTGGTGTCGCTCTAGTGGCAGGGTGGCGTCGGCTGTCACCTTGTGGCCAAGATATTCTAGCTCCGGAACGGCGAAGTGGCACTTTTCTATTGATATCCACAGGCCATGGGCACGTAGACGCTCCAGAACCAGGTGGAGGTGGTATATATGGGCGTCAAGGTCTTCGGAATATATGATTATATCATCCATATATACCTTGACGCAGTTGTCTATGAGGCCAGCCAAGACTGCGGTTATTAGCTTCTGGAAGGCGGCCGGTCCGTTTTTTAGTCCAAACGGCATTACCCTAAACTCGTACGCTGAGCCGTCAGGTAGCGTAAAAGCCGTATATTGTGTAGACTCGGGATCCATCGGTATCTGCCAGAAGCCGCTCTTCAGGTCAAGAGCAGTAAAGATCTTGGCGGCTCCTAGCTCCTGGACGGTCTCGTGTATCGGCGGAAACTGTGATACCTCGTCCAGGGTGATGGCGTTGAGTCTCCTGTAGTCTACTCAAAACCTTGGTTTTCCATCCTTTTTGTTGACTATGACTATAGGGCTGTTATAGCCAGAGTGGCTTGGTTGGATGACTCCGGCTGCCAACATTTGTCCGACTTCTTCATAAATCAACTTCTTCTTGGCTGGTGAGTATTTATATGGTCTCACGTTCACTGGCTTTGGCGTGGTGAGTTTTATCGACATGGTTGTGGCCTTCGTGGTTGGCTGTTTCAGACGGTCATCGAAGACATCGCTGAATTTACTCAGGAGACCTTGTATTGATTCGTAGGCCTCCGGTGTGGTTTTGTCTGGGTCGAGCATCTTTCGGGGCGCTTCACGATCTCTTGACTGGTTTTGAGCTTTCCAGAAAATGGTCCGTCTCTGGTCTTTTCCGGCGTGCAGACAGTTTCTTGGGAACTCCATCAGGACGCGGCACGGCATCCCGAGGATCACGTCGTGGTTCAGGTTAGGCAGTAGACGGCATTGGGCTGGGAAGGTCCAGTCGTTGATCTTGACAGTCAGTTTGGCGGTACCGGGACTCTTTACCTGGCGGTTCTGGCAGGCTAGTTGGACCTGGACCTCGTCTGTGATGGCTTCCTCTGAGGCCACCAGCTTGGTGGAGCAGAAGTTTGTCGTAGCTCCGGTGTCGATCAGTACTCGGATTGTACGTCCCTGGACTTCTGCTTCTAAGACGGGTAGGACTGCTAGTTTCGCCTTTTCCCAGGCCGGGCCGAGTGTGATTGTCCCGGTGTTGGCTGACTGTGTTGGTGTGGATCCTAGTGGGCGCCCCTGTATCCGTTTCCCGACTGCTGACCGGGATTGGGATGTCTGGTTGTGGATGTTGGTCGTTGGTGGGAGGGAGATCTGGCTCTGGAAGCTGCCCTCCATCTTGGTGGTGATCGCCTCCTTGGTGGTGAGCTTCTCCGTGGGGGTGAGCTTCTCCGTGGTGGTGAGCTTCTCCGTGGTGGTGAGCTTCTCCGTGGTGGTGACCATCTTCTAGGGGCTGATCTGGTGCCTTCTACTGGTTGGCGACTCGGCCTCTGTGATGGTGGATGGCTCCGTGTTCTCACATTGAGGTCCCTCTCGATGTCTTCCGCTATCCTCAGGAGGTCCTCCACTCGGTCTGGGGCGGATACTCGAAGTAGGCAGCGTACCTCAGGGCGAAGTTGCTCCAGCATTGTCCTCACCAGGGTGGCGTGTGGCATCCTGGGAAAAAGCCGGTTGGAGATGGCCCACTTTGTCATGATGAACTGGGCGGCAGACTCGTCTCTCTGTAGACTCCCGTAGAATCTCGAAGTTAATCTCGCAATTGTTGCTGGATGGTTGAAGTGCTCTAGCAGTCTCAGGGTCAAGAAGGAGTAGCTGTCCTGGCTCTGATACATCCTGGCCCAGTTCTCCGCCTCCCCGCGCAGTTGTTGGACTAGGATGTGGTGCCATTGGTCTCTGGGGGCCTGGAATTCGGAAAAGTAGCTCTCCAGGTTATGGAGGAAGGCATCAGGACATTGTTCTTCGGAGCCGCTGAATGTTGGTGGTTCTTTCCTCCACCTCTGGTTCGGCTGGTCACCTGATGTCCTCAGTGTTAGTTGCTGTAACGTCTCCGCAATGAGCGTCAGTGGGTTGACCTCTGTGGATGAAATCTGGACTGATCTGGATGGTCTGGTCTCTGAAGGGGGGGTACGGTCATCCGCCTGGGTGACAACGCTTCTCACATGCTGGGCGCCATGTTCTAATATGGTCGAGCTTAGAGGGTGCTCTTCCGTGCTGTCCATCAATGAATCCATTGTTCACAAACACTCCCGAGTGGGTAGTTCAGGTGCTTGGTACGAAATACAAAAAAAACACAATTGTTTGAGATCAGTTCGGTCTTGCGAATTGGTTGAGGGTTCGACGAACACTGTTCTTATTAATGCATATATTGAAAAATCCAATTAATTCAGAATTACAATAATCTGACAAAACATATGTCAATCTGACAACTGTCTGTATGTTGTTCTGGCACCTATATTTATACTTGTCTCGCTCGTTGTGATTGGTCGAGTGTGCGTCCAAAACACGCTTCGGCTAGGGTCTGCACGGACAGACGGGAAACTGGACAGTGTGCGTCCGGAACAATATTTTATAAGATATTTTGTATTAAGGTGATACATTGCTATTATTTCTCAAAAGAAAAAAATAAGCTTTTTTGTGATACGTCACTCGACCTAGGTTGCCATTTCAAAAAATTCAAGATGGCAGCCGTACGCAAAACGCTGACGTCAAAAACATTTGACATTTGCTCTAAAATATGCAGAATAACGTCTCATTCAAACTTTGCCAAACAAATCAAACTTCTTAACAAAGCCGATTAACATGGTCTTAAATCAATAATTAAATGATTGAAATTCGTGACAGTTGAAGCTGAACGGTTTTATCAAAAATGCATACATGGTCCTGTCCTAATTTTTTAAGCACTATATAATGATATAATATAAAACATAATACAAGGTAATCAAAAGTTTAGAGTTTTTGACCATTTTGTATTATGGTTTTTCTTATAGCATTAGATAGTGCTTGAAAAATTAATATAGGTCAATATAAGCCATTTTAATAAACTTTGAACAGTTTAGCTTCAGCTGTTACTTGAAGTTCAAAACATACGAATATAAACTGTCTAAAGATCGTAAATTATTGACTATAAATATACCCCATGTGTTAATTTTGAAATCTTCTATTTATACCCTTCCAAATGAAGTGTTACTCACTTGACCCCTTTTGCTATTTAAAAACATTGAAGGGATGAATATCAACAAAATATCGAAACTTATAGTGACAGATATTTGAAGAAATTCGACGATAAGATTTAATCTTATCACTGTATATCTACATTTTTTTCGAAATAAATATTTCAGTAAAAATCAGTGCTAATATTACATAGTTCAACATTTAACTTGAAGAATCATTTTATTTATACTGGCTAGTCAGTGTAGTGCAGTAAGAGTAAATATGAACAAGAAAATAAATGAAAAATTCTAAAAAGATTCTCTAGTTTTTTTTTTACATGCGTCACAATAATAATAATATCGTGTTTTTATTTATGAGAATGCTTGAAAAAAATTCAACCAATAATTTCTTAATTTATACTCATTAATTAACTACATTAAATTTTAAAACATTTTCAGTTGGACCACTACACACTTTTATACGCGATTTATCCTGAATGGACATAATCTACAATTTCTCAAATTATGTTATGCTTTGAACGGACGCAGAATAGTGTATCGCTGAAATATTTGGTGTATAGGTATGTGAAAAACTTGGCAACCTTGCATGGACGTACGATTGAATGCAAATCAGACAAAAACGTATATGTTGGAAGTTCAAATACTTACGGCTGGTAGGAGCTAGAAGTACTTTGGAATTTTGGTTGCGTATATTTACTCTTTTGTGCATCTAGAATACCGGTTTAAATTACTTCATATATACAAAAAAAAAATTGCATTTTTGACATTCCAAAGTACTTCTAGCTCCTACCAGCCGTAAGTATTTGAACTTCCAACATATACGTTTTTGTCTGATTTGCAAAATATTTTGGTTGCGTATATTTACTCTTTTGTGCATCTAGAATACCGGTTTAAATTACTTCATATATACAAAAAAAAATTGCATTTTTGACATTCCAAAGTACTTCTAGCTCCTACCAGCCGTAAGTATTTGAACTTCCAACATATACGTTTTTGTCTGATTTGCATTCAATCGTACGTCCATGCAAGGTTGCCAAGTTTTTCACATACCTATACACCAATTATTTCAGTGATACACTATTCTGCGTCCGTTCAAAGCATAACATAATTTGAGAAATTGTAGATTATGTCCATACAGGATAAATCGCGTATAAAAGTGTGTAGTGGTCAAACTGAAAATGTTTTAAAATTTAATGAAGTTAATTAATGCGTATAAATTAAGAAATTATTGGTAGAATTTTTTTCAAGCATTCTCATAAATAAAAACACGATATTATTATTGTGACGCATGTAAAAAAAATTTTCTACAGAATCTTTTTGAAATTTTTCATTTATTTTTGTTGTTCATATTTACTCTTACTTCACTACACTGACTAGCCAGTATAAATAAAATGATTCTTTAAGTTAAATGTTGAACTATGTAATATTAGCACTGATTTTTGCTGAAATATTTATTTCGAACAAAATGTAGATATACAGTGATAAGATTAAATCTTATCGTCGACTTTCGAATTTCTTTAAATATCCGTCACTATAAAACGCTATAAGTTTCGATATTTTGTTGAACCCCTTTCAGGTAATATTCATCCCTTCAATGTTTTTAATTAGCGAAAGGGGTCAAGTAAGTAACGCTTCATTTGGAAGGGTATAAATAGAAGATTTAAAAATTAACACATAGGGTATATTTATAGTCAATAATTTACGATCTTTAGACAGTTTATATTCGTATGTTTTGAACTTCAAGTAACAGCTGAAGCTAAACTGTTCAAAGTTTATTAAAATGGCTTATATGGACCTATCTTAATTTTTCAAGCACTATCTAATGCTACAAGAAAAACCATAATACAGAGTGGTCAAAAACTCTAAACTTTTGATTACCTTGTATTATGTTTCATATTATATCATTATATAGTGCTTAAAAAATTGGGACAGGACCATGTATGCATTTTTGATAAAACCGTTCAGCTTCAACTATCACGAATTTCAATCATTTAATTATTTATTTAAGACCATGTTAATCGGCTTTGTTAAGAAGTTTGATTTGTTTGGCAAAATTTGAATGAGACGTTATTCTGCATATTTTAGAGCAAATGTCAAATGTTTTTGACGTCAGTGTTTTGCGTACGGCTGCCATCTTGAATTTTTTGAAATGGCAACCTAGGTCGAGTGACGTATCACAAAGAAGCTTATTTTTTCTTTCGAGAAATAATAGCAATGTATCACCTTAATACAAAATATCTTATAAAATATCAGTTTTATTTTTCTAAATTGAATTTTACTGCACTAATGATATGACTTTGTAGGTTTTCAAAATTAAACAAAAAACAATAGTAGTCATTAAAAACGTGAACCACATTTATGTACAAATTGTGAAAACTGATACCAATTTCAAATTAGCATAAAGTTTAAAAGTAAATTAAGAATAACGGCACATTTATCGGAAAAACAACGAATCGAAATATTAATGTTAGTTGAATATGGTGATCGCAAACGTTCCCATGACGAAGCAGCTCATATTTTTAATAGGGCTTCACACGAGAGCGAGATTTTTCTCGTCCCGTCCCGTTCTCGTCTCGTAAAAGCGAGAAGAGACGAGACTAGGGCTTCACACGAGAGCGAGATTTTTCTCGCCTCGTCTCGATGAGACCACATACAGCGCAAACCGAGAGTCTCGTTTTTGGTTTTTATTAGAAAAATTAGAAAAGGTCTACATAGAGAACAATATTTTATTGTGGATTAAAAAAAACTCAAGGTTAAAACTCAAATTTTTGGAGAATACGATATATCGTAGCTTATCAATACAAAACATCATGGCATCCTTAACAGAGTATGATTTTTCCATATTTTTACTATAATTTGTTAACTCTTTTTATAGTTACTTATCACTTATCACAAATACTTATCCTTGCAGATTATTAAATTTTAGATTTCATATCGAATGATTTCTTTCAAAAGATCGACGGGTTAACTTAATTTCGGTTGCGTATGTGTTTCTACGAGCTAGAGAGTCATAAGCGTGTGTACTATTGAAGGGGTTTCTTTGGCTCGAAATTTTCTACCTTACTAAACAGACATACAGTAAACTCTTTTTATATTTGACGCGTCCTTTTTCAACACCTATATAAAATAATTAAATATAGAGAATTTCTACAAAAATCGCCAGTGTGTTTTGTCTATATTATACATCGATTGTTTCACAAATACGCGTTTTTTTTTAAAGAATATTAATTATTATGTTTGTTATACACTTGCGATAATTAAGATTATCTTTCAAGAAAAAATACAAATATAAAAACTATACTATTTATTTTATTTTCCGAAGGAGCAAAGTGCCTCATTATTTATTCAAAAGTACTATAAAAATAGGGCCTTTATTTTTTTCTATATGGAATAAAATGATAAAACAGGTCGTTTTTACCAAAATTAAAACGACACGTCCTGTATCGCCTCAAATACAATAGGGTAGTAAAATTCAGCAGAATGGTTAAGCTCTTGGGATAAATAAAAAAAATTCTGGTAATCTTCTTAACGATCAAATAGATATCAACCATTCCCCCTTATTAAACTTATTTACCTAGAAGTTAGGTCAGGAGTAATTGTTATGAATGATTTCCAGGTGAACTTGTTCAATAATTTTGTTAATATTTCTTGAATTCCGTATTTAGGAATTTTTTGTACTTGCTTTATTTCCATGTAAACATTTTGTAATACTTTGACAATATTCTTAAAATTCCGTATTTATGCTCTGTAAATTTTTCATCATACCTTCAGTCATGTAATTTAAGAGAAAAAATTAAGAGTGTAGAGATAAAAAAATTATCTCCTATTTGTGAAAATAATTTTGTATAATAGCGTTATAAATATAGTTTCAAAAAATTATTTATGGAATTTATATCAATATTTAGAATTAAGCGAGACGAGACGAGACAACCGGTAACGAGACGAGACCGAGACTCAATTTCTTCGGAATTGACGAGAACGAGACGAGATTTTTGATACTCTCGCCCACTCTCGTCTCGTGCGAAGCCTTAATTTTTAACGATTTAAATCCTGAATGCTCTCCTATAAGTAAATCTACAGTGACAAGGTTGATAAACAATAAGCATTTGCGCATTAACATTTCGGAAAGCCTGCCTTATTCTAAATTTCCTATCGTCTGGTGTACTTTGTACCCCTGATCTTTAGCATAGACTCTAAAGAACAAATCACTTTACTCAATTCTGGTGATCTTGGTGCCCAGAAAACAATCCAACTTTCAGGAAACATCATTCAATTGACTGAATAAGTGCATTATGATGAGTAGAAGCTTCGTCATGTAGATACCCCATTTTTTGACAAACGAATTAGGTAAATGTAAATGTTTGTTGATATTTCGGAACCTACCTAATTACTAAGTGCGACAATAATAGTGCGGATCTAATTTTACTATTTGGAAAAACGATATCAAGAAATCTGTCCCTTATGTGGCACTGTTATCGATGTTTTAAAAGATTTTTCTAAAATCCTAACCCGTTAATTGTTCTGAATGAATTTTATATAGCTGTTTTTCATTGATTTTTTGTTGGAAATAAAATTTTTGATTATAAAATTGAAATATCAGAGAAACCATTCAGTTTGGGTATAGGGAATACTTATCAAATTTGAAGTATAGTGAAGTAATTTTCATTTACGGATATAAATTACAAGGTGATCCGTTCAAAAAAATTGTGAAGCCGATGTATTCGAGTTTGAACTCGCCCTGTATACGGATTTCTAGTTACGGAAGTAGGTCTAGTGAATTATAATATTATAGTTTATTTCAACAAGTAGGTACATAGAGTATTGGAATGCAATACTCCCCTAACTAACAGATGTTTATCGGATATCACAGAGTTGTACTCAAAATTGACAATATATTTTGCAATAATTTAATGGTAACTTAGGTAGGTACTATTGAAAAATAAATACTTTAGGTGTCACAATTTTTAAGTTTATAAAAGAAAACTTGTGGTGGATCACTTCGAATAAAAAATTATGTACTATAAAATATTATAGCTTCCGTACGCATTGTAAACAAACTGTCACTATCGGTTTGACCTGTTATGAATAAACACAGGAAGATTATCTATTGTTCTCCAATTCGCAGATACAAAAACAAAAAACTGGTTATGTATTTTGAGAAATATTAATGTACAATTTCGTCATTATAACCTACAGGTTTTCATATTAGTTTTAATTATGGTTTTAGTTTTGTAATAACCTTTGAGAAGGGTTGCACCTATTTGTAAAAGTTTGGACCATTAGGACTAAACGAACAAAATATTATTTTAAACGTATTTCGGTATATACAGAAAGAAAATCGCATGTTCTTAAACACGCCTTCTTCTAGTGGTTACTGTTTGCAAAACAGTGTTGACAGCACTATAGAAAAGTGTGCACAAATTACCGGAGTGGGGATATCGATTATTTACAAAGTAATACGAGAACAAAAAACAAATCAGGTCTTAAGCGAACCTAAGGAGAAACCAGGACGAAAAGTAGAGAAAACCAATGAATTTATAAACAACGCAATCAGAAGATACATCCGGTCATTTTATATGAAAAATGAAGTACTAACATTAAATAAAATATTTCAATTATTAAAAACTGATGCGAATTTGTCGCTTATAAGTAAAACAACGTTTTGTTGCATTTCCATGAAATAGGTTTTAAGTGTAAGCAACGGAGTAGGAATAGTTGTCTTACTGGAAAACGTGTAATCCATATTATCTTCGCGAGATAATGGCATCAAGTCGATGGGGAAAACAAATTTTTTATCTTGATGAAACTTGGGTTAACGAAGGACATACCCCTTCTATTATTTGGCAGGATTCTAATATTAACAGCGGTAAACAGGCGTTTATGGATAATGGTCAACCGGCATTGTAGGTTGATTATTGGACAAATTGGTTTCGCATCTGGTTTTACTGAAAATGGTTTGTTACTATTTACTTCAAAAACTGACAGCGACTATCATAAAGAAATGAACGCACAAATAAGGTTTAAGCCGTTTTTGGAAAATATACCACGATCACTCATAGCTCTTGATAATAGTTCCCTACAAAAAAAATGACCAACCTGCTCATGGAGAAACGCTGAATTAATGAAATGGCTACAAAATAAAGGTATATCATTTAATCACAGCATTACCAAAGCCTGTCTCTATGAGATTGCTAAGCAACATAAGTGAAAATATAAAAAATATGTGATATATGGACTTGTCAGTGTTTTACGGCTCTCCCCTCACCACTGCGAATTAAGCCCAATAGAGTTGGTTTGGGCAGAAATTTAACAGTTCGGAGCGAGAAACAATATTACATACAAATTAGAATATGTAAAGAAATTACTATTAAGTCACGTTGAAAAAATTGAAAATGACATGTGGAATATGGATCATAATGTTATTAAAAGTGTGAAAGTAAATCATTAATGTAGATAGTTCTAACACAAGTGATAGTGAATCAAGTACAAGTGACACTGATAACGATGACGACCAGTAACTTTATGCTTATATGGAGTGTATTTTTCGTTTTTCATTGAAGAAATTATTCTTACAGTACCTATGTTGTTTTTTACATTTTTATGCGATTATATTATCACTCAATAATTTTAGTAAAATAATATATTTTCAGTTACTATTAAATTTTTGAAACATATTTCGTCAATTTTGAGTAAAACTCCGATAAACGCCTGTTAGTTAGGGGATTATTGAATTCCAATACTTTATGTACATGTTGGAATAAACTATAGAAGACAATCACAGACGTATGGCTGCAACTGATTAATTTCAAAATGTGCAGTTTAAAGTATACATGGGCATTGAACTCATTAGATTTTCAGGAAAAAGTGGTCAGAACTTCCTAAAAACACTGTGTAACCTAGTACAACCTCATATCATTGCATTAGAGAAATCAAGCAGAATTCAAATTAGAAGTATAATACAAAAAAAACTGTAGCTTTCATCAGGCACGGCGTTCTGGAACACACTGTACAATTGCAACCAATTTTAAAATATGTACCTTCAGGGTGGAGAGCACCGGTCAAACTTTTATTCGAAAATCTTCGAGGATTTACAATATATTGGACTCTATGGTACTAATGAATTACCCTGTATCCAATTTGCATCTGCTTCCACCGAGGACAAATCTTTTAACATTATGTTAATTTTCTCTCAATAAACTAATTAATTTAAGTACACTCCAATGTCATACAAAAATATATTCACTACTAAACCCAATGTACGTTATTAGTAATCTCTCGATAACACGATAATATTAAGACCCCTACTAGGTGAGAAATGGAAATTCTAATAGATAAATATTACATTATGATTATTTTATCTATTTGGTAACGTGGTGCAAATATGACGAAGAAGTGAAGTTTGTGTTTGGTTACGTATAACGGATATTGTACTGGATATACTTCAATTTACATAATCTTTTTAAATTTCAATAGTTCAATTTTCAGTTTTCTCAACTTAAAAAAAAAACTATCCAATATTTTTTTCTACGAGCACGCGGAAAAGTATACTATGGCGCACGATTCTACTTTACCGCACGCAAGGTATTATTTATTGTCTTTTATAATTATTTTTCTCGTTTCATTGAAATTTTGTTTAATATGGCGTTAATAACTATTATTGATTACATCAATAACCAGACGGTAACTAATGAACTTGTTAGTTTGTATCCGTCCGCTCGTAGAAAAAATGTTGTTTCTAACATATACGTGAAGCGTTAGGAAAATAACTATTTCAAAGGAAAATTATTGTTTGTTAATATTATAAGTTGCGGCGTCAACAAAACATGTCTAATACAGAAAGATAATCCGTTTATATATCCGGTAAAAGATACTTTCTTGAAACTTTGAGAAGCCATAAGAGGTGAGAGGGGCTATAAAGTACCGACCATAGCGTTTACATCGTTTTCAGTTACTGTCAAATGTTTAAAGATACAACCTGTACAATTTAAAAATTTTAAATTATACAAAAATAACCAATTAAAAAATGCTATAATACTTGGTGTCTAATTTGAACTATTGTTTCCTTAAAATCACTGGTCTCGAAGTTCATGCTTCCTATATCTCCGGAATAATAAAATGAGACTTTGCGGGTTGAATAAAAATTAGACCAGCCATACAACCACGATAAACATCTTTAATTTAATGACGTAATTTTTTATCACGTGTCTCAACTTTCAAATTTCAAATGACACTTCCTGTATATTTTGAGAATTATTGGGTAAGCGCTTAGTGATAAAATCAAAGATCAGAATGACATTTTTTTCTACCTGTAAAATTTTGACATTACTTACTATTTCATTGTATCGTTATTAGTTGACTTACGTTTACGTTTTATCTTTTATGGATCATAAAATTTGCAGTGTTTTGTCTTCCCAGCGACATAAGCTGAATTAAACTGCGTCAATCAACAAGAAAACAAAAGTATGTCATTATGCTGCTATGGGCCCAAAGTCCTAGTAAATTATGTAAGTTTATAAAAGTTTCCTATGAAACAACCACCGAAGAAATATTCAGAAATATAGTCACTTAATTCTTAAAATTGCGGTGTTGCCACCAGCGGACGCACAAGTCGCTTGGTTTGGTTAGAAAATATTTTAGTATATTCACATCGTGTATATATAGTAAAATTAATACCTATTTAGAGGTACCAGCCGTTTTAGTAACTTAACGTATGCGGCTTCTTGAACCATCTGACATTAACATGAAATCAAAATTTGACGTAACTTCAAAAACGTGACATCTAATAAATTAGTTACGACGTTAATTTTTGTTGGTAATTTTTTGTTTCAACCGATTTATTAATAATAAATAAGGATGGTCTTATTCTAAATGGGTATAAAATTTACTATACAAGTGCGCCAATGCGGAAATTCATGGAACTCACATATTATATACTCCACTCATTTTGTCGTATTTTGACGTCCACCATAAAATTTGCAAGAATGCTTGTTATGATGTAAAACTATCGAAAAAGCAGTTTAAATTGAAAAATAATTGTGCGTCCGTATATCGGACGCACAAAGGCGTAAAGATAAATATATATATATATATAAGGAAGAAGCTGGCATAATTTTCATTTTTTCGACTTCAGAATAGCTGAAACCAGTTACAAAAAAATACGTTTCTGTTTTATATTTTAGACAATTTTCTAAACATGAACACGCAAAAAACTTCTTGCGGAAATATACCATTTTCATTTATTGATAAAACATTGTAGAATTTAGAATGATTCGAACTATATCTACTCGGCAATTGGGCTCCGCAAACAGGCGTCTACAGAAACGTTTGTCTCTTGAGATTTTTGAAGCGATATTAAGCTGATAAGAATAGATATTATTCATTGATATGTGTTAAAGGCCGGGAAGAGGATTAAACTCAATTTTTACATTGTTTATATTATTTATTATAGTTTATTTGTTAGTTTCAGTTATTCTAAAGTCGGGAAAATGATGCATTTCCGAAGAAAGTTGTTTGTGATTTTGTGTTTGGGTTTGTGTTTGAGTAAAATGAAATGTAACAGCAAATGTCATAATAGTTCTTCTTGTTGTTAGAACTTTATTTACTTTTCAAGTACTTTTTTCAAAAAGTGGCAACACCACGGAAACAATATATATTTGTGTGTCGAGCCAAAAAATAAGTAATTTCATGAGATTATCAAGAAAAGCTTTTTTATTTTATATTACACCATGTAAAATATATTATTATGTTCATCAAGTGAATACAGTCCACAGTTTCAAGTTTATTATTCAGTAACCAGCAAACAAGTAATTCATAAACATTTTTGGTCCTTCGAGCCGGATTAAAAGCAAAAATAATTTTACAATATTCAAGTCAGCATGTGGTAAGATTATCGATCCAGTATACAGCGTGATCCAGTATACAGCAGCGTAACGAATTGAGTCAAGTCCAGTAGCCCCAGTTCATGTCAATGCAGAAAAGTTCCGGTCTAGCGGTAACTACTAAGCAGGGTGACTAGCTAGTACAATATAGGTCAGAGAATTCCTTTCTATTCCTTTCAGTTAACACGTTTAATTTGCATTTTTATATATTTAAACTGAATAACCAGGTGAATAATTCGTAAACAAATTGAGCAGTGATCTTCAGTTTGTATTTATCGAGATTGGAGTTCAAAATAGTAAAGCGTAGTTTCAATTAATAACCTAAATTTGTTTAGTTTTGTGTAAAATCAAGATTCAAGATGCCAGATTCAGAAAATGAACAGGTAACAAGCGAATTAAAAATTCTTAAGCGTAACAGAGGTACAATTAAGCAAAAATTGACATTGTTAGAAAAATATATCGAAACTATTAAAACCTCTTCAAGTGATGATTCACCTAATATCAACGATGTAGAGTTGCGATTTGATAATCATTCAAGTTTATTAAATGAGTTTGAGAAGGTTCAAACCATTTTAGAATCAAAATGTAGCGATGACGGTTTAGAAAGTCATTTTTTAGAAAGAGAGGATTTTGAGAATGGATTTTATAAATCCCAATCATATTTAAAAACATGATTGAGTCGAATACGGGCTCCGGTTGCACATTCAAGTCATGAGTTACATTTGGGTTCACAGCCGAACGTTTCGACTACTAATATTGACCCTCTTCAGAACATGTGGCTGCCTAAAATAAAGATACCGACATTTTCAGGACAATTTCAACAATGGATTAACTTTAAAAATAATTTCAATTCCACTATCGCTAATAACAAATCGTTAAATGATAATCAAAAGTTTCAGTATTTAAAAGCCTCGTTAGAAGGTTACGCGGCTAACTTTATTGAGGGCATAGATAGCACTGAACAACCTTTTAAAAAGTCTTGGGAGTTGTTGTGTGAGCGTTTCGACAAGAAACAGTTTTTGTTGGATAGTCATTTTAAGCATTTGTTAAATGTACAATGTATTCATAAGGAGACTTATCCAAATTTTCGGAAAATGTTAGACGAGGTATCCAAACACTTAACTTCTTTAGATGGAATAGGACTCAACAAAGACTTGTTGTACGATTCTCTCATTATTCATGTTCTGTCAACCAAGTTAGATAAAAATACATTGCGAGATTGTAAAGAATGCAAGTTTAATGATGATTTGCCATCATTACCAGAGTTTGTAGAGTTCTTTAAAAAGAAAGCTGATGTTTTACAATGTCTAGATGACGCACAATTGTTAAAAGCTTGTATTTCAAGTTTTCACAGTAAACCGAGTTCATACAACAATTATAAATCAAGTACTCAAGTAAATCTGGCTACAAACTATACTTGTAATTTTTGTAAGAAAAATCATTCTATCTATAAATGTCCAGATTTCTTGGCATTATCTACCGAGCAAAAAATTCAAAAAGTAAAACAGTTACGGTTATGTGAGAATTGTTTATTATCAGGACATAATAAAACCCATTGCAAAATTGGTCCATGTCCTCTTTGTAAACTTCATAAGCACAATAAATTACTTCATCGAGAAATAGTACAAGCTACAAGTTCAATTGGTAATATAAATGATCAAATGGGTTCACTAAACCTATTAGCAAGAAAAGAGGAAAACTTAAAATCCAACGTTAGTATCAACCTTTTAAACGGTAAAAATCAAGTTTTGTTATCAACCATAAGTTGTTATGTACAAGACAACGACAAACAATTTCATTCTTGCAGAGCTCTCTTAGATTGCGGAGCGCAGATGAGTTTGATCAGCACCTCCTTTTGTGAAAAATTAAAAATTCCATTTGTTAATACTAATTGTTCAATTATAGGTATCACTCAAAGTCAGTCAAATATTAATAAAAAGTGTACAATTGAAGTTTCGTCGCGATGTTCGGATTATAAATCAAGTATATCATGCTTTGTTGTTCCAATCATTACAAATAGAATTCCTACGTATTCTTTCAACATTATTAGTATGCGTTTACCTCATAATATAGACTTAGCAGACCCTGAATTCAACCATTCTAACGACATTGGCCTATTGCTAGGGGCTAACATTTTTTGGGACCTTTTGTTAGAAGGAAAAATCCAATTAGGGAAAAACCTTCCTTCATTAGTAAATACAAAGTTTGGTTGGATAATAACTGGGACGATGCCTGTTAGTCAATCCGTTAAGCGCATTTGCAATTTTGCAAAAATTCAGGTGCCTGAGGATGAACAACTTAAAAAATTTTGGGAAATAGAGGACTTGCAAGGTAAAAATGAATTCATTTCCCAGGAAGACACTATATGTGAATCTCTTTTCAATAAAGATACTCATCGTGCGGATAATGGTCAATTTATTGTAAAATTTCCACTTAAACATTCTACTGAATTATTAGGTGATACAAGTGTGTCCGCTGTAAAGCGGTTCAAGTCTTTGGAAAACAAATTCTTCGATTCCAATTTTAAAAAATTGTACTGTGATTTCATACACGAATATCAGAATCTCGGTCATATGAGTAAAGTTTCAGACAACCTCGAGGCAGAATTTGGTTACTTTCTACCACATCACGGTGTGCTTAAAGAAACAAGCATCACTACAAAACTTCGTACAGTTTTCGATGGTAGCTGCAAAAGCACAACAGGATGGTCGCTTAACGACATTCAATATGTAGGGCCCAATGTACAAAACGATATTTTCGACATTTTAGTAAGATTCCGCACATATACTTTTGTTGCGTCAGCAGACATTTCGAAAATGTATCGACAAATACTTATGCATCCCGAGCATAGACCTTTGCAAAAGATTATATGGCGAGAAAACCCAAACGAAGATTTTGGTATTTACCACTTGAATACAGTTACTTATGGTACACGATCAGCGCCATATTTAGCAATTAATTGTATTCGGACGTTAGCAACTCAACACATACACGAATGCCCAGAAGCCTCTCAGACAATTTTGTCAGATATGTACGTGGACGATTTGTTAACTGGCTCTAACGATTTGGAAGAGCTGCAAGTACGGTGTAAGACAATTTTTAATATATTGAAGTCTGCACATTTCATTTTACGCAAATGGACTTCCAATCATAAGCAAGTGGTTGCCGCCTTTGCAAAATCTGATATTTCCAATTCTATTCTAAATATTGGAGATCAAAATTCTAGTAAAACGTTAGGGGTTCAATGGGATAATAATTCAGATACATTGAAATACACGATTAAACAATTTTCTTGTCAAACTTTTTATACTAAATGATCCATTTTATCCACGATTGCTCACATTTATGACCCTTTGGGACTTTTAAGTCCATCTATTATTTTAGCCAAAATACTTATCAAGAAACTTTGGTCTCTTCACATTTCTTGGGATTCTCCAGTCCCCCCAGACATTCTCAAGAACTGGTTGCAATTTCAAAATAGCCTTGACAGTTTCAATCGACTATCCATTTCCCGCAATGTATCCTCAGAAAAATTTGTAGATATTCATTGCCTCTGTGATGCATCACAAGATGCATATGCGACATGTATCTATCTTCGTAGTACAGATAGTGCTGGTAATTATACTATTAACTTACTTTGTTCAAAGTCTAGAGTATCACCCTTAAAGGCTATAACTATTCCTAAATTAGAACTATGTGCTTGTCTTTTAGGTGCGCAATTAACCAGACATGTAGTCAGTGCTCTTAAAGCTGATATTCCTATCTATTTATGGTCTGATTCACAAGTTGCTTTGAGTTGGATCTACACTGAACCCTGTGATTTACAAGTTTTCGTGGCGAACCGTGTGTCAAAGATTCAAGCACTTTCAACCGTCGCTGACTGGAAGTATGTAAATAGTTTAAGTAATCCGGCTGATGTAGCTTCAAGAGGTATGTTACCGGATAAGTTAATTCTTAATGGCATATGGTGGAAAGGCCCTGATTTTCTACAATTGCGCTCTTCCGAGTGGCCAAGTGAAAATTTTATTATTAGAAAATCAGAGTTACTTGAGTTAAAAAATAAACCCTCAGTTTTACACGTAGTTTCAACATTTGCATCAGATTTAATTACCAGGTTTTCTACTTTAATCAAATTACAACGAGTTACAGCTTGGTGTTTACGTTTTTATAACAATTTGAAAGGTGAATTGAACAGGCAAACTGGCGTTTTAACCGTTACAGAACTAGAAAATTCTTTAAAAATATTAGTTCAACAAGTTCAAGCAGAGTCGTTTTGCGAAGAATTGAAAGCTGTTAAAGGAAGCAAGACACTTTCTAACAAACACAAACTTTCATCATTAGCGCCTTTTCTAGATGGTCAGGGAATTATAAGAGTGGGAGGAAGATTGAAACACACATATTTACCATTCAGTACCAAACACCCAATTTTATTGTCGTCCTCACATCATTTTACAAAATTAATTTTCGAACATAAACATAAACAATTATTACACCCAGGTCCTCAGTTGCTATTGGCATCCGTTAGACAATTTTATTGGCCTATAGGAGGGCGTATTTTAGCTAAACGAACAGTGAAAAATTGTCTCACATGCGTTAAATTTAACCCAGTTCCATTTTCAGCCCCAATGCCTGATTTGCCAAATGAAAGAATTGCGCCGCAGCTTCCATTTCAAGTAATGGGGATTGACTATGCTGGTCCTTTCTCAATTCTTAACAAAAAGGGGAGAGGATCAAGGCTAATAAAATGTTATTTAACTGTATTTGTTTGTTTTTGCACAAAGGCAATCCACCTTGAAGTTGTTTCCGACCTCACCACAGACAACTTTTTGGCAAGTTTTAAAAGGTTCGTTTCACGAAGGGGTGTTCCGTCTGTTATCTATTCTGACAACGGAAGTACGTTTGTCGGAGCAAGTAATAAATTGAAGGAGTTCGGACAATTTATGTCCAGCAATTGTAATTCTATTAATAACAAGTTAATAAATCAGTTTAACATTAAATGGGTTTTTATCCCCCCATATACCCCAAATCATGGAGGTTTATGGGAAGCAGCGGTAAAAATGGCAAAACATCACTTGAAAAGAGTTTTGATCAATAAAAGTGTCACATTTGAGGAATTTAATACTCTCGTCATAAAAATTGAAGGGATTCTCAATTCGCGACCTTTATTTGATGCGTCCAATGATCCAAATGATCCATCGCCAATTACTCCCTCCCATTTCCTGATTGGACATAATATCACATCTCTACCTGATCCCTACCTAATCAGTCTACCTGCAAATCGCCTATCACGACTCCAGCATATTCAACAGTTATATCAACAATTTTGGCGGCAGTTTTCGAAGCAGTACATTTCACAGTTGCATCAGTTGTATAAATGGAAAGATGCGCCATGTGAAATAAAACCTGACACACTCGTACTTATCAAAAATGATGCACAACCACCTTGTAGGTGGCCTATTGGCAGAATAATCCGACTATTTCCAGGCAGAGACGGAGTATCGAGGATAGCCGAAGTTTACACCTCCAAAGGAACAGTTGTGCAGTCTGTTAGACACTTATGTCCGTTACCATTACAAAAAGACACTTATAATTAAATGTAATGGGTAGTGCTACTCTCGTTTTTTTTTTTTTTTAGAATATTAATCTAATTTAATGAGTTTATTTTTTGAAGGTGCCCTTCAAAGTGGGGGCTATGTTAGAACTTTATTTACTTTTCAAGTACTTTTTTCAAAAAGTGGCAACACCACGGAAACAATATATATTTGTGTGTCGAGCCAAAAAATAAGTGACAGTGACAAGTAAAATTTCATGAGATTATCAAGAAAAGCTTTTTTATTTTATATTACACCATGTAAAATATATTATTATGTTCATCAAGTAAATACAGTCCACAGTTTCAAGTTTATTATTCAGTAACCAGCAAACAAGTAATTCATAAACACTTGTTGTAATAAATAATAATGAATATTAAAAATTTCATTTAAGTTATAAGCTGTATCTGTTGAGAAATAAATGTTCTTTTAATTGAAAAGTACATTTTTGTATTTGCAATCGGGAACTGGTCATTTCTAAATTGTACAATCAGCAAAATATAAATCTAAAAATAATCATCTTCCAAAATAAATTCATAATCGGCATTTGAGCAAGTCTGAAATGTATAAATTAGAGTAAACAAATTCCGAAATAGAATCTGTTGTCGGCATCTGATCATTTCTCTTTGATGGGTCGCGGAAATTTTTTCGAAAACACCGTTTTCGAAAAACAATTTTTCGAAAACATTCTTTCGAAAAACAATTTTCCGAAAAACATTTTTTTCGAAAAACAATTTTTCGAAAATTATTATTTTCGAAAGGTATTTTTTTCGAATAACAACTTTTCGAAAGGTTCCTTTTTCGAAAACCTTCATTTCGAAAATGCGTTTATTCGAAAACACTCTATTTACTCACCTACGATGGACGCACGAGGAACCCTGCATATGAGTAATATTTCGCAATAATTGTCAGTGAAGTTAAACAGTCTGTCAGGTATTTGACAAGTAAGTACCTATATAATAATAGATATCGATAAAGATTATAAAGATGAAAGATAACAAAGCTCTTAAATTAATCGAAACACCGCGCGGAAAAACTAAGGCATACTTGGATGGATATTTCTATCTTAAAGACAAAGTGGCAAAAGGTATTATATATTGGAAATGTGAAGACTTCAACAAGGGATGTAAGGGACGACTGAAGAGTATAGATAATGAGAATATTGCTGAAACTATATTTGGAAATCACAACCATCCAGGTAAACCTGAGAAACTTGAAATAGAAACGATTCTTAGTGATATTCGCAATATATCACGTAAGTCAATAGCGACGCCACAGAATATAATTGCTGATTCTATCGGAAATGCCAGTGTTTCAGCCTTGGTGAATCTTCCGTCAATTCCATCCATGAAGAGAACTATACGTAACATAAGAACTCGAGAAAGTAGTGCAATTGCACAACCTTTGGATACAATGTCTCTGAATTTACCGGATAAATATAAAAGTGCGCAATATATGTTCATCGTTTGAAGAAACATGTAATGATGATGAATTGATTGCTTTTTTAAAAAATATAGCTAACGTTTTGTAATGTTGTGAATTGTAATAATTGAATTGAATAAGTGTTTTCTACTTTTTCAGCCGAAACTAGTTGAGTACATTGTAATTTTTAGTTCATTATATTGTGCGGTCGACCAACTTTGAGTTTTTTTTATTTGATTCAGATTTGGGCAACTTTGAGTATGGATGATTTCCACAACAATTAAAAATGTTTTTAAAAAGCTGTTATTCGAAAGATATGGTTCTCGAAATTTTGTTTTTCGAAAAATTTTATTTTCGAAAATAGACATTTTCGAACAATTGTTTTTCGAAAAAGATGATTTTCGAAAAATTATCTTTCGAAAACAAGTATATTAGAAAATTTGTTTTTTCTGAAAAATGTTTTTCGAAAAATTTTCCGTTCGAAATTTCGTTTTCGAAAACAAATTTTCGAAAAAATTTCCGCGACCCCTCTTTGATCATATGGCGGTCTGAGTATTAATTTTGGCAAATGGGCGAGTTCGGCATCTGAGTCTAACATATATATAACTATACTGCAATCGCTTCTTAGTTTGTATTCATTAGAATTTCGTTTGATTCGATGTCGTTTCTGACAAATATGGCTACTAGTCCAGTCATTTTGCGTTTTATCTGCGGAAAAATTCCTAGTGAGCTGGATTTTTGTATACACCTTTATTACGGTGTTGTTATGAAGATGTGAAAAATCGATATCGTGCCGGATAAAAAAGTTATGAAGGTCAAAGTGTCACTAAAATCAGTTTTCCGCAAATATCTCGCGACCTATTGCTCGGAGGTCAATAGAGGTCATTATAACAATTGTTCCTAGTAAAATGTCTCTTGCATTTTTCTGTAAAATCAACCGTCTTCGAAATAGAGCGCTGAGAAAGCGACTATATTATGACGATGCACTCGTTTCCTCACCACCTACGAGATAGAATGCAAAGCGCGTTTTTTACATGGTTTCCCCCGTAGACATAATCCATGATATTCAATAAAATGTTTTTTATTCAAGAATAAATAATTTTTTATTGGAATTCTGTAAAATACAAAAAAAGTAAACTTTAGTATATATATTTTTTTATTCATTGTCGATATCTTCAGTTTCTCTATCAGTAATAGTTGCTGACAAAACATCGAGTGGACTCATTTCTAGATTTACATCTACATCTTCATCATTCTCATCATTTGTTGACTCTGCCTTTAAGCGCCACGGCAATGTCCACAAACTTTTGAACATCTCAATTCAATTTTTTTGCATTCACATTTGCCGCCACTACCTTTCGTACAATTACAAAAGATGATGTTCAGTAGATGGTAGATGGTGGTTGAAGTCGTTACGGGCTGTAGTACATTATTTTTTAACTCCCAACCCTACTGTTCTGGATCAATTTCTCTTCCTAGCCAGGTTTGTATTTGATAATATACTCGATAAATATTCTGTTGAGCTGCTGAAGAAGTAGGTGGTAATAAAGGAAATTTCACAGCTGTACTTTGCCTTGTTAGCCTAGCAAAGCTACAGTATCTGTAATTATCTATCGATTGTTCTGTTTTTGGAGCACCGTATATTGCTAGTAGAAAATGTATTCCAGCATTGACAATGACATCCCGAGAGCAATTTTCTTGTTGGAATATTTCTGCACAATTGTTTAAATCGGGTCTTTTTTCAAACATCTTCATGACTTTCAATTTTCCTCTCCCAAAAAGTGCTGAAGCTGTATCACATCCGGTCATGGCATGTAGAAACAGAATATTTTTCTTGCAATGTGGATGATTGTTGAAGCTATCAGTCGAGTATAGATAGATATATAGATAGGTAGCTTTATTTACCTTCAAATATGTACATATTGAAGGCATGTCAAAAAAATTTGTTTACATACATACAAATGGGTACATTAAAAAGTATAAATAAAATCAACAATGATATATAAAATATAAAAATCACAATTACAGTTAATAAGAACGAAAATAACTTACATTATAAAAACAGCTATTAACAAGAAACTTCTTAACTTCATTTTTGTACTTATAGTTAGAAACAATTTTTTTTATGTAACATGGCAAGGAGTTATATAGTGTAATGCAATTGTAATATGGAGACTTTTCATATGTAGATGTCCTATGCAAAGGGACAACAAGATCACTATTTCGTGGACTGTTGCTTCAAGAAAATCGTTATAGTTAGCTCTAACGTATGTAACACATTTAAAAATATATAATTACTAGCAGACCCGGCCACGCGTTGCTGTGGCTGAGGTTTTTGTTATATCACATTGTAGTAAACTATCTAAGAGGAACGGTAGGAGAACATCAGTCACGGGAACCACCATGCTTTTTTACATAGATGCCATTTGTAAAAAAATATGGCGACCTCCATGACAGATTTTCTACTACCGTAACCCCTCAGTACAATGATATTATTATTTACGTACGAAGACGGAAACGTTAAAGCTGGTATAAAAATCCACTGGATTGGGATTTGAAGTGGGAAGGACTTTGAACACGATTGATTAAAATTTTCGTACAGTTGATATTAAGTAAAAATCAATACAAAAGAATTAATTTTAAAATTTATTATTATTTTTATTCAATTTTGTAACAAATGAGTATATTACAAAGTTGTTAGTAAATAACATGTGACACTTAAACTTATGAATGAGGTAGGTAGGGCAGATAGTCTTAAATCTTTAACAATAATATTTATTATTTTGAATTATAAATACTTTTAATTTCAATTTAATTTAGCACTAATCGGTGCATAATATTTTTGGTTAACCTGTCTTTAGCTAACACAAACATAGTTTGGCAAACATAACTGAAGCTGTAGAAAGGAATGCGGTCGAAAACATTCGATATTGCCACGTTTAACTATGAAAAACCCAAAGTGCTAAGTATGTAGTGATAATAATTAGAAAATGGACTTTTTATTATTAACAATATGTCAATAATGATTAAACTTTAGTTCTTTAATGTGCTTGTTTCATTGGATTTTGTCTATTAACATTATTTTTTCAATTTCTGAATATTGAAAGTTTGACACTTTTCCAAATATGTTATGGGTTTCCTTCAAGCCGGCAACGTCGTGCGAAAATCATAATTACCACTCCCTCCTACCAACTCAATTGGTGAATATTTATCGAACCTCCGTCGCTACCTGACTTCCTATTGGCAAGACTTCCTATTGGCAAGCGCGTGCGTATGTTCTTCCCTCTCATTTCGACAATTGATTGACATTGATTATCCAGTGGCGTTTATAATGTCAATATTTTCCTTCGTATTTTCAGTTTTACTTGGTATCTTATTATTTCGTATCCATATTGAATTCAAGTACGATTTTTAACAAATAGGTACCGTGTTTTGGAAAATACCTCACCTTTAAAGCTTAGCATAAATCAGTTTCTACATATATATAATTAATATATAATAATTATTATTATTTTTAATACTTTTATAAAATAGGTACCGTACGCTATTGGTACGTTTATGACAGATATCGGCCATGTTTCCTTCCCTCTTACGGATGCCCCGTAGCTTCAGATAGACTTGCCAAACTATAGATTCGACGGTTTCCCTACACGTGAACATGCAACATATAGTTGCCCATAAGAAAAACATGGATTTTCTAAATCTAAGCCACAAATGGGCATTGTTTGGCCTTGAGACTTATTTATAGACATGGCAAAAGCTAAACGAATTGGAAACTTTCTTTCATAAAAACTATTAAAACTTATCTCTTGGTCTCCCCTAAAAAAACAAATAGTGTGCTTCTGCACGTGTACGTTTTCGAGAAACCACCCCTCCATGTCCTCCTCCTACCGATACTCTCTAATGTTCCACGAGTCTAAAAATATACTTCCAGCCCTCACGAAGCTCTCTTCATCATCAGACAGTGGTGCGAGCAAATGTTATGAAATTCACTCCTGTACCGGTGAATAAAAACCGGCATTTCAACGATGAATTAGGTCATATAATAATATTACTAATTAACATTAAAGGTTATACTTCAACAGCATATCATCAAAGTAACAGTGGTAAAGTCTTAATTGCCTTGCAAAGATAATAAAAACTTTATAATTAAACCAAGTAATAAAAACTAGTGAAAAGTGCTACCATATTTAATTTATCATACCCTACAAACTCTTATGAAATTACTCAAATCTCGTCACATAAAATACAGTGACTGGTCCATCGACAAAAAGAAACAAATTAATTAAACCCGCATTCTAACAAATCAAAACTGAGAAGAGTGAGATTCAGTTAAAAACAGTTACTGTGAGTAAAACTTTGTATGATACTGTTTTTAAGGAAATGAATCTGCGTTTTGGTGCTCCTCGATCAGATACGTGCAATATATGCGATGAATTCTATGTGCAACTACGTTCTGCGCTATCAGAAGATGATAGGAAGAAAATACAGATGGAATCTGATTAACATCAGAGTAAAGCATCTTTAGGATATCAAGAACTTGAAGCGGACATACTTAAATCTAAAGCAAATAATTCATCCACTGTCGTTCTTTGTGTAGATATGCATCAGGTTCTATTTTGCCCCACGCTGACCCACTCAGATATATTTTATCAAAGCATCCTAGCTGCTATAATTTTGCTGTTCATAATATGGGAAATAACAGAGCCACAATGCATTTATGGTACGAATGCGGGAAGAGGCTCTACAGAAATAGCGTCCTGCTTGATTAAATTTCTTACTCTAAATTACAATAAATTAACAGAGGGAGAAGAGCGTAAGTGAATCGTTTGTTCCGATCGATGCGTAGGACAAAATAATAACTGGAGAATATTGAACACATATTGGTATCTTGCAAAATGTGAATATTTTACTGAGATTAATCAAAAGTTTCTTTCATCAAACTGTGCCGTGCGATCGAGACTTTGCCGTCATCGAGAAGGCAAAAAAACAGCAAATGTCATAAAATCTTGGGAGTCATTTAAAATTTTCATAGACAACTGGGAAGTTAATATAAAGCCTGAAGACTTGAATCCACTTTATAATGAACTGCCAATTATACAAAATAAAAGATTCATTGAAAATGATCCTATATATGAAGAGAGAATATGCTGATTTTTATAGATCACTACCACAGCAGTGACCTTTGTAGTATTTTAAGTTTTTTTTTTAATAAATATTTTCGACTTATTACCTCACCTTTTCTTTCAACAGTAAAATTGCTAAAATAACACGTCACGTGATAATGAAAAAGTTTGTTTTTAAATAGTATTTTCGTAGAAACATCATTCATAATTGATCTTTTCTTGTAATAAAAGTCTGTCAAATTTTGATATTCATCTGCATGATTTTTGTAAATTTAGAAGAGAGTAAAACCAGCTGGTCCTTCGAAGAAGAGTTTATGATACAGTTGTCTTTATGAATTACATTGGATTTTATTTCACGACCTATGGAAATTATTTCTGAGGTACAGATAAGTCAATGTATACTTTGTTTAACCATCCTTTGCCGTTACGTCAAACATTGTCACACTTTATCTTGTACTCATGAAATGGATGAGACGGAATTATGACGTCATTAACGTATTTCTCAACTAATCTCGACGTAAATTTTATTTGTTACTTTTGACAGTTCAGTTGTCATATTTTGATTTGTTCAGTATTTTTGGTCATTTTCGCATTTTTCAATTAATTTTTCATTGTCAAAATTCCTTCCCGGTATAATGAGAAAGAGCAAAGTTTTATTTTGAAGTTGATTAATTACTTTTCAAGAGAAAGAGATGCTGGAATGCTGCTTTTACCGTTAAATGCAGTCTACAACCATTGTATAAAGATAGGGATAGTAAAACAGTAGCAATGTTAAAACCGTTTGAGGCAATTTTGCACGCCATCTAGTTACTTTTACGCTCGTTCTTCATTAAAATGACCCGTAACTTACTGCCCTCTGAAATAAACTGCACTATTTTCAATAACTAAATTATTTTTGAAAAGTTCCCTACTAAATGTGAAGATTTCTTTATCGTCGAATTCCGAACAATTAATGTTCACCGAAGGCCGACGATACATTGTTGCCGATTTTACTTTTTATTACGAAAGTGACATAAATCACCAACTTGATGGGATTCTATAATAGATAGATAGCGCGTATTTTCGTATTTTGAAATATCATGTTCATAATAATGTTATAGCATTGTATACATATACAATGGTTATAACAGGTATTCATCTTGATCCGAAAATAAACATTAATCTGTTTATCACTTTAAAAAGATGGGATAAAAAGAAGAATCCTAGTACAAAGGTAGATAAAATATAATACTTTCATTGGGTGACTGAAATAATGTGAAAATTTGCGATTTCTGAACTTCGTTCGAGAATGTAAATTAATTCAAAGAATATTTTTGTAAACATTCGTATTTTGATGATCTCTTAAGGAGACTGCTTTTTTAAGCTTCCAGTTGAAAATTTATTCATTTTGCTTTCCATTCTGGTGAAAATATTTTTGATTTTGTTCCGCTAACAATAACTTCAAAAAAGTGCTAACTATACTAATTCATTAAATATAATGAGATGAAATATACTTAATATATCATAATACAATATAATATCGTGCTAATAATAAAATTAATGACATTGTAGAATAATGAAATTGTGCAATAGGTCCTTTCATGAAGAAATGCCCTCGTCGATCTATTTGCGGCTCATTATTCTGAAGGTAGATGCTAATTTTTTGGCATTGAAGGTTTTAACAGGTCGGTGGTCGGTAGTGTGAATCACATATTTTTGCTCTGAATAGAAAAATCTTGCTAGGGTCGAATTCCGCAAAACTACCTGAAACTACCCGAATGAGGGATTATCGTGGGACCATATAATTTAGTGATTTCCAAAAATAGAGTATTCAGGTACATAGAAGCTCTCGTAATTTATCGAGAAGGACAAGAAAAATTATTGAAGAGAGTATACAGTGTTAAAAAACGGGCATTTAGTGGTTAGCCATATTCTAATCCTACAGCTACGACAACATACACAAATCCAAGTAGTAACAATTCAATCGTTTAAAAATTATTGATTTTCATAATTTATCACTTGAAGATGATAGGATTTCTTTCTTTAGTTACTTAATACACAAAAACATAAAAACAAGTACAAATTGTTAGTGGGAAATTCGAATGGCCAACAAATTAAGTAAACTATTGCAGTTTTAAAACTTTTTCAAATTCGTAAAATGTTTTTTGCAAACTTTGATATACAGGGTGCTGCTTCGGAACGCATCACATTATTCACGTTCTAGTTTTTTTTTGGTTTTTCGTAAATTATTTTTTTATAACCAGTACCCGACTCGTTTGGGCTAAGATAACTTTGTGTTATCAAGAAAATATACAGAGTAGCTCATTAGTTTTGACCTTAGGAAGAAATGGGCAAAATCCACTAAACAACCTGTATCTCGGTTACAAAGACCGTAAAACCCCAAAAATGTAGTACCTATATGTAGAATCTACTCGCGGTGACCTCTATTCTTCGGTCAAGTATTCACATTTACTATCGAAATACCTTCTCAAAATAAAAATGTTGATTCATTATTCTTTTTGTTATTTATTATGGGAAATCAAATCACACTCTACAAAAAATATTTCATCATCCTTAAAAAATCTACAATTTTTTGCAGTCTTAAACTTTATAATATTATTGATAGTCTAGTTTTCGAATTTTTTCATTAATGTCATCTAGGGACCAACAATTTTATAAAACTCAATTATTCTTGATAACGGGTAGCTGGCTGCTACCGGGTAGCTGATTGCTACCGAAACGTTGAAAGAAAAACATAAAAAAGATTGTGGTTTAATTTGCAAAAATAAATAGCAAAAAGAATAATTAATATACCACAAGGAACATACAAAATATATTGGTTATTCAGTTATGCTGAATGATTGATAGTTTATTATTTTTCTTTGTCTGTCTAGTTTTTAATGAACTTGAAAAAGTTTTACAATATTTGAAAGTCTGAGTCCGCAACAATAAATTGAAAATATATTACCCATGACTACAACAGATTGCATTTGTTGCATACCAGTCGGAAAGAAATTTTTCTATTTTTCTAACAATTTTCTTTTTCAAATTTAATATTATTTTATTATTTTAAATTTTGCCGATATTTTCGTCGAAACTATTAAGTACTATCATGGTGAAATTTTCCAACAGTGATGTTGGAGTTTTCAAAGCACACTTATCATTTAAATTTTTATAAAATATAAGAAGCTCCTTTTCAAGATTCCTCTTAATAGACATTTCGTCGAACATTAGAATACACTTCTTCTCGTAAGGCAGCATCGTATCCGCCTTTAAAGTAAGATTCATAATAAAATTTTTATTGAATCCGGGTTTGCATCGGAAATTGGCATCCCATGATTTCACTGTTGATATTGGTGGCAAGGTAAATCCTTTTTGTCGCAAATATCTATATGTCTCAGGTCCTTTATAAAGTAATGATACGGCAGGTTTTTTTTCAGATGGTAACCATGGGGATTTCATCTTATGTCGTATTTGCATATTTACAAGAGATTTTGTAAAATCCGTTAAAGTTGCGTCTCCATACAAAACGTTCGCAGAGAGTTAAGTTTTCATAATCCTTTTTTTGTAGTTCTCAATAGAGTATTCAAGCTGTTGACTTTTTTCCTAACATTGGTTAGTTCTTTTCTCAACATTTTCTTCTTGCAATGATTGCTTCCTATCTCCACTTCTCGTAGAACAAGATGGAAGGTTCTGTAACTCTTGCAACCACTGTTCATCTTCATGGTTACTGACAGAACCATCAGAAAAAGTCATGTCAATGTTTCTGGAAGAAATCGGGGCAATATCATCCCTTCTCGAATATGTTTGTGGAAGTGAGGAAACATCCAATTGCATTATTTGTTCATCCAAACTTTCCTTAACCGATTCACTTTCTGAACCCTCATCACTTATGTAGCGGAATGGCACAGCAGTAATAGGCAATCTTTTAGATTGACTAATATTTTCACTGAAATGTTTGCTACAAATCAGCTTATTTCTTAGCGATTTCTGGCTTAGCTCTGCCAAAACAGCATTACCTGAAATTAGGAACATGAACGTTAACAAACATATTATTTATTGTAATGGTTATGGTAAAGTAAGTATTTTTTTGTGTTTAAAAAAACTTGAATTTATTTCATTTCTGTAACGAGCATTACTAAAAACAACTACAGTAAAACCCTTGTTTGGAATTTCCCGAATTGTATTGAGATAATCCCATACCTGTGCATCATTCCCAAAAACAACTACTCATCATTGAAATTTCTTGGTAGGTAAAGCCTGTTCATAGTTATAAGAAAGTAAATTAAGCGGATTATTGAAGGGTAGCTATTAACTAACAATGACATGAAATTTATTACCCGATTTTCGTAGTTTTAGAACAGGTAGGCTATGGTCCGTACCCATTTAAAATCTTTATCCTATACTTTATCAAGGGGTACTTCCTAATAGGATTCAGTCAGTCACTTTCTTATATCTATGAGCTGGCTTTACACAACAACGGCAAAAATACTTTGATACTTATCTTTAATAAGGGTTTTTAAAATCAAACAAAAGACCATTCACAAGAATCGTAACAAAACCGGAAATAAAAAAATAACAAATATATACGTACAAAAGATATTTGAATAATCTGAATTGATTATAAATATTTTTATTTGCCTGGTGTTGAAAGTAACCGGTCAACGTGAAAATTTGGATAAGCCCAGTAAACAAAAAATTCTTTATATCAAAGAAAAAATTTTTTTCTATGAACTACTACGCAAAATACCTACCTGACGTCCTTTTGACAGCTTTATCACTTACTGATAAGGGTACACAACTAACCCAATACTAAGGACCGGTCTTAAATATTTCACAATAAACTGCCGAAAATTATAATCATTGAAAATATTATTTATTGTGTTATATTTATGGGTAAATCTGTTCTAACTGTGATTTTTTTATTAATAATTTTTGTTCTTTAAAATTAATTTTTTTTTATTTGTTTATGCATATTATTACTCTACTTTATTGTAAAAATAAAAGTCTGTAAGGATTTTGCTACAACTTCAAAGCATGGAGAATGATAATCAAATTTCAAATTGTCCGTTCCTCGGTAGGTACTGAGACTCACATATCCACGGTACTGACATAAAGTAAATTTAGTAGACATTCTTTGGAAAAATCGTTTAATTTATTGTTTTGTTCACATTTATATACATTTTAATTTATGAGATAATTATAGTTTGAATCATTTATTGCTACAAAAAAAAAAGAAATTTATCGAAAAATTCTAGATATGCACATGACACGGTATACTGACATTTAAGAGATCTACTGAAAGTTGCAAGTAATACTTGACAAAAAAAGTGAAAAGTGATGAAATATGATCATTAATATCTAATTAACACAGAAATTCCATTAATAGATTGTTGATTAAGGGCCAGAGAGAACAAATAGTGAAGGAAATAAAAAATCACAGTTAGAACAGAATCACCCTTATACTTATTGGATTGAGCAAACAATAATAAAATATATGATAGAAAACTTAAAACTTTGCTCATTGTTGAATTAAATATGTTTATATTACTGCTGCTACTAATTTAACAAAATGATTTTATTCACACATTTGGTGATAAATCAAGCATGAGACTTATATATTTTTGAAATCATCACCTATAAAATAGAAATAAAATAAAATGGAAATAAAAAAAATATATACCATTAAAAAAGGCGTAATAGGCGTTTAATAAAGTCATAACGTTATAAACACACAAACTACTACAGTTGAAAGTAAAAATTGATCTTCTCGAGGATTTTTTTCAATGTTTCATTTTTTAAAAATAATTAATTTATTCTATAGTTTTATACGGGCTGTTGATATTATCATAATATGGTAACATTACTATATTCTAAACTGTAATAGTTACTAAGACAATTAAATGGACAAAACGGTAACTGTATTATGGAGGGATATTATATTTGTTAAAAAAAGTCTTATTTTATATCGAAATATTAGGTAAGGTCCAAAGTAAGGCTCTCGGTACATTTTTTTGGCACAATCAAAACAAGTTTACAAAATAACTTCGACAGTTACGACAATTACTTATTTGAGATAAAACGTCATAAAAATCTGAAGTGTGATATATCGCTTAATTTGAATATTTAACATTGACTAATAATTACAATAAATAGGCATATCCCTATTTAAAAAAAATATGTTAGCCTCGTGAAGACACGAAACGTCGTATCGAAGATATGTTGGTACATGTATATAGTAAATTCGTGTTCAAATAAAACTTTGCTGTTCTTTGATATTTTTTTATTTAAAAATTCTATTCTGAAAAAACCAAAAGCAGCCTGTTTAGTTCTCCCAGTATTACTCGAGAATGGCGGAAATCTTGGTAAATTTTTCAAAAAATTTTAATGTTCTCCATAATAGTTACAGTTTGTCAATCTATTACGGCCTATAATATAGTATTATAGCCATATATGATAAAAGAAACAGTCTGTATACATTTAAACAGGTGAAATTTTTATCTTGTTGACGGAGTAGCTCCCAATTATAAACACAGAGATCCATTATACCTTATTATTACGTGCTTAGTTCATAAACATAAAATAAATAACAAAAAATGCTATTTCCAATTATTTCAATTTTCGTGGAATATTAATGTCCAACCCTTTGTATTCGGTTAGTTGTGTTCACCTACAAGTTTGAAATATTTTCAATAGTTTTTTATTCTGTTACTTTACTATAGAGGTGGTTGTAAAATTTAAATTTAGGCAGGATTCAAGTACTTTTGATAAATTTAAGATTTAACGGATATGGAATTTCTACTAGTTAAATTCTTGTACTCGTATAATATGCAATGTAACCATAAAACAAATAAGCTCATTATCAGAAAAAACGAACGAATTGTCTTTTATTTGACGATAATCAAATACTTATGTTTAGTTTTGAAAATTTGCATACACACTTATTATTCACATTCACTATTTTTTACTCATCTATGAAAAATAATCGTCGGAAGGATAACTCACCCGAGTGTATGATCCATCTGGTAGGGTCATTCACAGGAAATCGGTTCATTTTAATTGTAGGATCTGATCTCTTACTTAGTCCACACTTCCTGGTGGCGTGGAGACCTACCAGGGTCCCCAGGTGGCGGATAGAGGAACGGTCAGGAGCCAACGCTCTTGATCAGTGGCAGCCATAAGTAGGGTGAGAGGACGTAAAACTCCTCAAAAGCCTTTGCGAAAGCTATCACCGTGGACCAACTCCCCCAAGTGAAGGTGTGAAGGTACCGTGCCGATGTACTGGATGGTCACAGGGAATGTGGCCTCGAACGGTCCCCTGGGGGCACCAGGCGAAACCCCCTTGTATCCCAGCCTTACCTCCTCACGCGGGGCTCTGAGGAGGTGGACAAAAAATTCCCTAGCTACTCGTGGGATTCAGATGGATCTAAATACAACCAAAAAACCAAACGCCCAGGAGACGACTAGCAACGACAAGGCTGAAGGAGCCGCCGTGGCTAGCACGTCTTCGGAGGCGAAAAAAGAAAAGAAAGGCGGTCACCAGAAAGCGAGCTTTAAAGCGAACTCACTGGAAGAGGTGGACCGTATGTCGGAGGAGGATCTCCGCGGCGCCAGACTGGCGGGAGCCTCGAAGGAAAAGATGATCTGTTGAAAGGGGGCCTGGATTACATTGAAGCCAAAAAGGCGGTAATCAAGGAGAACCTCGCAAAGTAGCTTCTACCAAAGAACAAACGAGAAGAGGTAGGCGAGCACCCTACCAAAGCTAAAGTAGAGGCGAGGAAGCGCCCTACGGTAGCTACGGAGGAGGTGAAGAAGCGCCCCAGGTCACAAGGGACAACCCCTCCACAGGCAAGACCCGTGACGAAAAGGCCCAGAAGGGAGGATAAACCGTCCTTCCGGGATGCGGCCTCGTCGGAGAGGGTAGCCATAGTGGAGGAAGGATATCCTAGTTGTCAGATGGAGTCGGATAGGCTTAAAGCTCTCCAGCACTCCATCATGAAGGCATACGAGGGGGTGGCAGATGACGGACCTCAGGTGAGATTTGTCAAATGCACCCATAAACCCGGGTACCTTCTAATCACTTGCGCGGACTTGGCGAGTGCTGAATGGTTGGATGGGGTGGTTCCCTCACTGGTTCCCTGGGACAACGCAAGTCTCAGGACCCTGAGGGGAGACAGCTTACCGAGACCTGCAGCTGCTTGCTACGTCTTTGTCCCTGACGAGGATGGCGAGAGATTGGAGGGTAAACGAATCCTAAGCAGGCTGAAGGTTAGCAACCGGAAGCTAAGGACATCGCTCTGGACCATATGGGGAAAGACCCCGATGGAAAGGGGTCAGATGTGGACCTTCTCCATGGATGAGGAATCCTTGGAGGAGATCAAAAGGCTGGACATGAGTCCCTACTTCGGGATGGGCCGAATTAATTTGAAGGTCAAGGAGCAGGGACCCAAGTCCAAAGGTGCAGTGGAGAGGGAGGCTGTAAAGCCTGGACCCTCCACTGACACAACCGGCAGTGCGGCCTCCCCACAGGTGAGAGCAAGTGCCTCGCGGAAGGGCCCAGGGCTGAAAAAGGGGAAGAAGAAGAAGAAGGGGGAATCTTCTACAGAGGTTAGACCCGGGGAAGCAGACCAGCAAAGTGGCGTTAGCCCTCTCAAAAGGCCGTTACCGGTCAGGGAGGAGGCTGAAGCCATGGAGCAGAGGGAAGGGTTATTTATTGCCAATAGAGGTACAGAACCTACTTTTGTCACAGCGGTTAGGGAAGAGGTATTAGACTTGACTTTGAGTACCAACAGAATAAGTGATAACATAGTGGCTTGGCGGGTATCGCAGGAACCATCATGTTCCGACCACAGGCATATCAGATTTGAGCTGAAGTCATCAGCCCTAATAGTGACTAAGTTCAGAAATCCAAGAGAGACTAACTGGGAAGGATATGATGAATCCCTCAGAGAGTCACTTAAGAAAGGGACATTCACTATTAAAGGGAAATAAAGCCTAGAAGTGGCAGTTGACCAGGTTAACGAGGCAATGTTGAATGCCTACCGAGTGAACTGTCCATAACGAACAAGGCAACGCAAAGGGAACACAGTTTGGTCGAATAATTACCTAGAGGGATTAAGAACCGAGGTAAGAAGGCTATTCAATAAAGCCAAGCTCAACCAAAACTGGGACCTGTACAGGAGTAAGCTTACTCACTATAATAAGGAGATCCGGAAGGCCAAAAGGGACTCATGGAGAAGGTTCTGTGAGGAAATTACAGAGACCACAGAATGCGCCCGAATCCACAAAGTTCTGGCCAAAGAAGGCTCCAATGAAAAGGTGAGTCTCCTGAAGGAAACGGACGGGAACTATGCAGAAACGGCTCAGGAAAGCTTGGAGTTGCTGACAAGAGCACACTTCCCAGGAGCTATCATGTATCTAGGTCGGCAGGAGGTAGCCAGAAATCTCCAAGAGGTAGGTAGACCCAGTCGGGAAGACTGGCAAATTGCCACTGCTATTACAAGACCAGATAAAATAAGATGGGCGATAGATGAATTCCAACCCTTTAAATCACCGGGAGAGGATGGAATCTATCCAGCCCTACTGCAGAAGGGTAAAGAGGCATTAGTGCCGCAACTAAGTAAGATCTTCAAGGCTAGCCTAGCTTGGAAATATACTCCGGTAATATGGAGGAAGGTGAAGCTCATCTACCTTCCGAAAGTAGGTAGAATATCAGACCAAACGCCCCAATCATATAGACCAATTAGCCTAACGTCCTTCCTGCTTAAGACTGGAAAAGCTAGTAGATAGGTACATAAAGGACATCGCTCTGACAACTCGCCCTCTAAGCGAGCGTCAGTATGCCTACCAACAAGGCAAGTCAACAGACTTGGCTCTGGATGACTTAAACAGGCTACTTTCCAAGTCGATCGATGACAAGGAAATAGCAGTAGCTACTTTTCTGGATATAAAGGGAGCATTCAATAATGCGTCTCCAATATCTATAACCAGGTGTATGGAAAGAAGAGGGATCGAAACCATCATCTGCAGGTGGCTTGCAGTCAATCTAGGGAATAGGATAATCACATCCACCCTGGGAGAGGCAACCATCACGGCGGGGGTGTGTTGCCCTCAGGGAGGCGTGTTATCGCCCCTTTTGTGGGTGATTCTTGTAGATACTCTTCTAGTACGGCTGTCCGATGAAGGTATTCAGTGCCTAGGGTATGCGGACGATCTTACTGTCGTCATAAGAGGACGGTTTCCAAACACGATATCAGAGCGCACCCAAATGGCGCTTAATATAGTAAGTGGCTGGTGTAGGGAGGAGCAACTGGCAGTGAACCCTCACAAAACTACACTGGTACCGTTTACAAAAAAGAGAAATTTGCAAGGTCTACAAAAGCCACAAATTAACGGAGTGGAAATTCCATTTGCTAAAGAAGTTAAGTACCTAGGGGTAATCTTTGACCAGAAGCCTACATGGAATTCTCACATCGAAAAAACCACGCACAAGGCCAGCATCGCTCTCGGAAGGTGTAGGCAGATGTGTGGGAAGAATTGGGGATTGAATCCTAACATGACCAAATGGTTATATACACAGGTCGTGAGGCCAATGATAACCTATGGATCAGTAGTCTGGTGGCCCAGGACACTGCAGATTGGGGCGCAAAGGCAGTTAAGTGGTATCCAAAGGCAAGCTTGCCTAAGTATCACAGGGGCCATGAGAACGACTCCGACTGCAGTCCTGGTAATACTGAACCTGCCACCACTGCATATCTTCGTTCAGGGAAATGCAAGATCTGTAAGTCACAGATTATTACAGGGGCCTCCTCCGATAAGTCAAGGACAAGGTAAGGTCTACAAAAAGCTATATGAAGAAATAAAGGCAGATCCAATACTGGGAATGCCAATGGATCAGATTGCCCCACAATATAGTTTTAAAAATGAATACACAGTAATCATTCCAGAGAGAAAGGACTGGGATACAGGGCCTCCTATAATAGCGAATCTCAACTGGTACACTGATGGCTCTAAAACAGACTCTGGAGTAGGAGCCGGAATATATGGGGTACAAGAGAAGATCACGATCTCTCTAAGCCTTGGGAAACATGCCACTGTCTTTCAGGCAGAGGTAATGGCGGTGCAATGCTGTGCAGAAGAGTTGATGAGACGGGAGGTAGATAGCCAAAGAATCGTCATCTACTCCGATAGCCAAGCAACACTAAAAGCGATAAGCTCATATCGGACGACGTCAAATCTGGTGTGGGAGTGTCGCAAGGCCCAAACAGACTAGGTAGTCATAATAGAGTGACCCTAGCCTGGGTGCCAGGCCATCAAGGAATAAAAGGCAATGAAAAGGCCGATGAATTAGCCAAGCAGGGAGCGACGGAGGTCATGATAGGGCCAGAACCTTCCTGCGGAATTGCTAAATGCCTCACCAAGGAGGGCATCCACCAATGGATAAACAACCAGGCGTTGCGCTGGTGGCATGAAACTCCGGGGCAAAGGCACGCTAAGCTATTCCTTAAAAGCCCTTCGGTCAGACTGTCACGCGACCTACTATGTCAAAGTCGAGAAACGACGAGGATGATGGTGGGAATGCTGACAGGGCATTGTAGGCTAAGGAAGCATATGCACACAATTGGCCTAGCAGATGACAGCCTATGTAGGTTATGCCAGGAAGAAGACGAAACCGCGGAGCACTTACTCTGCGAGTGCGAAGGCCTAGCAAGGGTGCGGTTTCACCTATTCGGAGAAGAAAAACCGGGGGCAGAGAGCTACGCAAAGGAGGCGGTATCCAGGCTAATAGGTCTAATAAAAAGAATAAAGCTAGATATCGAGCTCTAAATATGGCGGAGGACCACAATAGATCTGCAAAGGTCGCAGAGGGATAGGACAAAGAGCCACTCCAATTCTAATCTAATCTAATCTAGTCCACACTTGAAATAAACAAATTTATTTCCAGCCATTTCTGAAATATCGAAAAGAAGATTTAAATTATAATCAGGTAAAAATGTCGACATTCATATTATAATAAAATTATGGAATTTATTCATTCTCTACTGACTGAGCACATAACGAGCTGATTGATAAAAGTGATTATTTGTTATATTAATACATTTTAGTAAGTAGGTCGCTAAATACAGTTTTTTTTTTGGAAATTGTAAGCTGTAGCATTTATAGGTACACTTAATGCCCTGTTAATATAATTTAGATATATTAACCAAATTAGGTATTGATGTATAAACGCAACTGAGCTAAGAATACTTTTAAAAATTAAGAATTAAAATTTGAATCCTAGAAACTATAATTTGTAACATTATTTACGGTGATTAACTAAGCTGAACTTAATTAAGAATTCATTGTTAAATGAATTATTTTTAAAAGCTGATTGGTCCATTTTAATAATGCAACCAATCAGTATCCAAAATTCTAAATATAATTGTCAATTTTTAGTTTGTAGATTTTGTGGTTTTACTAAAAGAAGAGATAGGTATAGTAATTGTAATAATGTCCACTTACCTTAAAAATGAAATATATATCAACGTTCAGAGATTCTTAAATGAAACAATAATCGAAATGCACAGCCAACGAAACACAACAATGACACACAACGAACACAATACAATATTAATAATGAACTTCAAATTGCAACTTTACCATAGGTACCCAAAATAAGAAACTTTGCAACACAGCTCTTATGGATGTATATAACATTCTGAATAATTTTGGCGCCATCTGTTATTGGGGTAATTCGGCGACCAAAACTGAGGAAATTCGTAATTCAAGCTACGACGTACAGTAAGAAAAGACGTGCCGTGGACGCAAACTCCCCACTGCCATCTATTGGTGGCGACCACCTCGTCAAATGATATCCTCGAAAGTTTAACCTACTATCCCTATCTTTATACAATGCTACAACGTGAGTATCTAACTATAATATGCAAAATGTAGGTGTTTATTGATTTTATTTTATTAAATTTTATAGCTTGTTGCTAATGCTCTAGAAATATATATTAGAACCGTCCAAAAACTAGTTACTAGTGGAATGGAAACAGATAAAGACTACAAAATCAAAGTTCATGCCGGACATGTTTCTGCTTGAGGATCATACACCAAATGCAATAAGAACACGAGTGTATGCGATGTATTTTGCAGGTTGGTACATACTCAGTTTTTCTTTTGCAATTTTTAAACTTCAACTTATTTATTTTGTTTCAACAGGCGAACACGTCACAGTTAGGTCCCTCCATAAAATACTTGAAGATATTGACGGTGTTGAGATATCCTTGAGCTCCCTGGCCGGTGCTTTGGCCAAACTGAAATTTAATTGGAGGAAAATGTCTAATGGAGCAATCTGCAGTTACGCAAAAAAGAATAAAAATTTTGCGGGAGTATACAAAAAATCAAAACGATCATTTTTCTTTGAAACCAGTCGTCTTAGATGAAACCTGGATTTTCAGTTAGGGAGCATTTAGAAAAAGCTCGCAAGATGAGTCTTTAAAAACTGTGAAAAAAAACTGGAGAAGGTGTTCGTTATATTGTCCTACATGCAGGTTCCGAGGATGGTTTTGTGGAAAATGCTAGTCTTGTTTTCATGTCTGGTAGTAAATCGGGCGATTATCATGATTCAATCAATTGCATAAATTTTGAAAAATGGTTTACTGATCAATTATTACCAAACTTGCCTGAGCCTTCATTGACTATCATGGACAATGCATCGTATCATTGCGGTCTTGTCGAGAGAATACCAAATCAAAGTTGGAAGAAGCAATCATTGGTGGAGTGGCTAGAGGAAAAGCAAATTCACTATCCACAATTTGCTATGAAAGATCAACTGTGGGATGTAATAAAAAGGCACTTACCAGAAAAAAGATATAGGTAGGATATTTTCGGAGCATATTTTTGAAATATTTCATATGTTTGCATATTTTCATAATTCTTTATTTTATTCAGAATGGTCACAACATGGTCATCGGGTTTTACGTCTTCCACCCTGTCACTGCCAGTATAATGCCATAGAGATGGTATGGTCAGAGAGCAAAAGATACTATGATTCCAAAATAACCTCGGTTCACCCTGCTACAGCCACTGCTGTATTAAATATATGGAATAAAGCCCTTGCACAGGCAAGATTTGGTTTTATTAATGTTGATTAAAAAACCGTTTGTTGATTTGAATTGAACCAGTAGAGATTTAATAAGATAGCTTACCCTGTATGTATTTCAAATATGATAAAAAACCTCAGGCTACAGTTAGATTGCGTGAAGTTTCAGCTAGAATTTTAAAATAAGTAAGGCCAAAATGTGGTATTTTATTAACGAGTGAAATTGTGTTTTTATGGTGTTTAAATAAAATTTTATTTTAGGTTACTCTTGAGAATGGAAGCTCTATATCAAGCACACAAATCAATTAATCAGTAATGACTGGGAAACAGAAAAATACATTGCATGCATCTCATTTTCTTCCTGTTATCATAGATCTGAATGAATCGGACTTCCACAATGATGATGAAGATGATTTTGTCAGTGATGAAGCTTAGACTTTGCATATTATTTCATTACATATGCTCTTTCAGTTAACCTTTCTTATCCATTTGTTCGTTCCTTTTTCCTGTTTTTATTGGATGTTTTTTCATAAAATGAATTTATTTATTGTTTTCTCCCATACATGTGTTTTTCTTGCATTTCTCAGGAATACTCACGAAATTGTTTCTCACAATGACACAGACAATAATTACTATACAATTTTTAAAAATATGAGTATATAGATATTCTATCTAATTTTAAATAACCTTTGGATTCACCCCAAAAATATAATGGTATAATACATTTTTGATTCGCCATTTAATCACGATTCGGAAATCCGTAATTTTTTAAATTCAGTCAAAAATCAAGCTCAGGGACGTTAAACATCCTCAAGCTAGAAATTTGAAACAAATCAGTTAAAAAACGGAGATTCCAAGTTAAAACAAAACTAAATTATGTAAAAAGGTACGCAACGCATAAAGCAAAATACAATTGATATCAAAGAATAAATATATATTTTACGCTTTACAAACTAAGTTTTGAAAAATATTTTTCAAAAACAGTGACCGTTCAACTAAGAAGATGCAACTACTTCCCGGGCTACATGCCCCGACAGACATTGAATTAAACTTCTAAGTCAAACGGGGTTGGTAAATCTACAATATTTAAACCAACCATTCTGGTTTGTAATTAGAAGGGACAACATAACTTGTAGACCGGTTTCGGCGTTTTGCGCCTCATCAGTACAAGGTATATGTTATCGTCCGAGAGTTAATCCCGGACTGACTATGTCTCTATAATCACCAACTATACATACCTTCCAGGTACGGAAATGTAAAAGTTGCGATAATAGCGACATCTTCACCTCCAAATCACAAACCAAAATTCAAAATGTGACAACAAGCCCGTGGGCTTGTAACAATAATGAATTATCACAGTTTCCTGTAAAATTGTCGTATTTAGTAAAGCATGTTACCAACAGATATCAAAGAATAAATATATATTCTACGCTTTACCAACTAAGTTTTGAAAAATATTTTTCAAAAACCAGAATGGTTGGTTTAAATCTTGTAGATTCACCAACCCCGTTTGACTTAGGAGTGTAATTCAATGTCTGTCGGGGCATGTAACCCGGGAAGTAGTTGTCACGGTCACTGTTTTTGAAAAATATTTTTCAAAACTTAGTTTGTAAAGCGTAGAATATATATTTATTCTTTGATATCTGTTGGTAACACGCTTTACTAAATGCGACAATTTTACAGGAAAATGTAATAATTCATCAAATTACAATTTTTGGCATTACCAATTTATTCATACAAACACACCTTAACATATCTCATTGAAAACAATAGAGGAGTTCAGTTTAAGGTCAATGTGACCAACAAAAAGTGGTTTTTATGACAAGAAAGTTATGTCAGATGTCAGTGTTATTTGTTTTTGTTAATATTCGTTTATCGTTTATGTTTATTTTCCATACTTTTGTAGTAGTTCTAGTTAGTTGTATCTCTTTATTCTTCCGATTGCCTTTTCCACTGACATCTGACATAACTAGTGACATAATGACAGAAGATAATTGGTGATTTGCCAAAAGTTCCTAGAATTACTGACCACCGATGCATAGAGAATTCAGCTAAAACGTCATTTTAAATTTTAAGATTTACGCTACGGGGGTGTACTCATTGTACCTGCAAAAATCTTAGGTTTTGGATGGTAGACATTAACTGTTATTCTTGTCATAAAAACCACTTTTTGTTGGTCACACTGACCTTAGACTCCTCTATTCTTAACATATGTCATTGATTAAAATTTTGTGGTTAAGTGTAAAATAACATTTAACTAATATAAGACAAACGTAAAATAGCACAATACGTGTGAGACCTCATAAAAAAGACTACTTCTAAATTATACGAGGTCTCTTAATAAAATCAAAATATAACTTATTCAATAAAAGTTTAATGTAACGCATTGATAAAATAAAATAAAAGGGCTAGCTTATGTACTAGCTTACAAAAACTAAGTTATTTTGAATAAATGTCTGAATTATAACCAGGCTAGCCATCACTTGTTGATTCAATAATGTATTCACCTGTAACTGAGAGAAAAACAATATCTGAGCCAAAGAATTAGTCTGAATAAATGAATTTGACTTATTATGGTATAATGTGCTCTTTAATTATTATATTAGTGATTACAATTACAACGGACCAAAAATACTGAACGACAGTATGCGGCATGAACGACAATGCCTGAAATATTCCGAACGACAGGAATAATGCATGTGCAAAAGATAAATTCGGTTTGCCCGTGAAAAAACTCACCTAATTTGTAAGACAGCAAGCACAACCACAAAAGTCACAATTATTATTCAAGTCACCTAGGTAACCAATTTTAAATAACACAGAATACTAAGAGTGGAAACTTTTTTGTTTAGTCTATGAAATGATTTATATTTCACTTCAGAATCGGGTACCTATTTAATTTTTATGAAATTTTGTTTTTAAAAAAATGAATTCTTACATACGTCACCGATTATGACGTAACGGCGAAGGATGGTTAAACAAAGTTTACCTCTCTCACTGTTAATAAACAGATCAACACTAGATGCGTTTGCTGTACTCCATGCACTCAAAATGTGCAAAACAGCAAATGAAAGCAACTTTCTCTTCATCTCTGACTCATTGAGCACCCTAACAGATATTAAAAATTTATACCCATCACACCCGAACCATGAGCTTGTAAAAACCGAACTTTATAACTTACGAGATAAAAACATCTCATTTTTATGGGTACCATCACACATGGGAATAAGAGGCAACGAGGAAGTTGACTCCTTAGCCCTAAAATCAACTTCCACTGATAATGTACCCCTCCTTACAAAATTTCCCCACACCGATCACAGATCTTCAATAACAAAATACATATACCAAAAGTGGCAATTCACCTGGGAAGACACTGAAACCAATTTGAGACAAATAATGCCCGAAACTGAAACCAAACTCCCACTGCCAAATAAAAGAAGAGAACAAGTTATAGTAAACCGTTTAAGAATTGGACATACACGAATAACACATCAACATCACTTGACAAAAGAAACCGCACCCTTATGTCAAACTCACAGTAAGCATCTGTTACTCGAACGTCCAAAAAAATAAAGAACAAAGAAGACGCCACAATATAGGAAACACTTTGAAGTCAATTCTTTCTTCAAATGGAAACGAAGTGCTATCTTATCTCAAAGACAAACTTAACATCTAAAATTTAATTTTTGTTATTATAAATGTACCACTCTGTTTTTGTAAATGCTAATAACTCTTAGTAGTTGATGCGGGGTTATGTATGTTTGAATAAAAAAAAACCTCAACCACATGTAAGAAATCTAACATCAAAAATATTATCTATTTTTAAAGATGTTAATAACATTAGAATCGCAAATAAACCAATAAGCTAATTGTTGAAAAACTTCTAGTTCGTCAACTGTACCAAATCAACCTTTATAATTATTTAGAAATCATACTCATAACGCCACCTCTCCATTAGTAGCGAAATTAACCTTTTCTATCTAATTGCTTCCTTCCTATTATTCTTATGTTAGTTTTTGCACTCGACACTAGTCGAAAAGCATCCAGTCTTCGAACTCCGAACTCTCAACCGACACGCTTCTTAACCTCAACCGACAAGATTGAACAACATGTAAAAAGTTCTAATTCATAATCTCTCAGCCATCCTTAAATAAACAATTTAGAAAATATACTAAAATTAAATTACAATCAATCATAAGTATACCAAGTATAATAGTTTTGAAAATTAATGGTGTTTTAAATGTAAAAGTGATATGTAAAAATTTATTTTTCCAAATTTAACCTGTGTAATAATCTATGAAAAAACTTTAGACAAAGTTTCATTGTTTATAAACGATTTTCTGTATATGATCTCATATTCTTTTGATAAAAAAATTAATTTTCCAAATTTAACCTGTGTGAAAACCTATGAAAAAACTTTAGACAAAGTTTCATTGTTTATAATTTATTTATAATCAATTCTCTGCATGATCTCGTATTCTTTTGATGAAAAAAATTATTTTTTCAAATTAACCTATCAAAAATCTCTGAAAACCTTTAAGAAAAAGGTTTTTCATTATTGATTTTATGTGAATTATTTCATATTCGTTGGATAAAAAGTTTTAGTTTTATATTGCATCATACGAATATATTTTTTTTTGCAGCAACTTACCTGTTTGTATGTACAAAATAATTTATTAGGCTTTAATCTATCCTGTTGATGTATAACAAACTCGTTACACTATTGCAACTGAATTTGTACTTGGTTTTCAAAGCTATCCTACTTGTGTTATACATTTTAAAAATATTAGTACTTCGGTCATACAGTTATGCATAGATAGAGGTTCCCAACCAAAGTGAAGGAGGAAACCAATTGAAAAATAATATATGTAACTCTTATTCCATTATATTACCTTACTCAATCCTTTAACCTACTACAATGGCTTCCAACAAAAAAGTAGAAGTCCTCAGAAACCAAAGAGATTCTTTTAAAAATAATATTCTTCGCATCCAGACATGGTATACTAAAAATCAACAATCAAATCTGGACAAATTTCAAGTAACCGCATTGAAGCATTATCAAAAAATTTTGACAATTACTCAGAAGCACACGCAGAATTATCCCAATCCCCTTATAATGGAGACGATGAAGAAGATACAGACTTGTTTGAAGACATTTATTTTGACATTAAAGGACAATTACAAAACCATTCAGAACAAATTACTCCTGTTCCTAAATCTATTGGCACCCGAACCAATCCTCATCCACCACAATCTAATGTAAAGCTGCCGAGTATTAGCATTCCCATTTTTTCAGGTAACTTTACAGAATATCCTTCTTTTATAAACTTGTTTAATGCTTTAATTGTGAAAAATGAACAATTACAATCACAATCTGAAAGATTTTTTCACCTCAAACCTTTTTTCGGAGGGGAACCTCTTCAACTAATTGAAAAATTATCTATAACTGATGAAAACTTGTATGTAGCCCTTAAACTCTTGTCCAAGCGTTATGAAAACAAAAAACAATAAGTATACAATTACTTTCAGCAATTGTTAAACATTCAAACTGTAACAAAATGTACTTCTCAAAATTTGAGACAATTCTCTGCAACCTCAACTTCTATACTAGATGCTTTAAACTCTGTTGATTGTACTAATGAGGAGCTTTATGAAGATTTTCTTGTTCAAGTCTTGGAACAGAAACTGATTTTAAGACGAAAAGAACCTTTGAAGAACAAAGTGTCTTTTCAACATGATGGGTGCCCGGCACATTACTCTAGGAATGTTCAGAATTTCTTAAACCAAACATATCCTGACAGGTGGATAGGACGTGGAAGTTTATTTCATTGGCCAGCCAGGTACCCAGACCTGACGTGTTCAGATTTTTACTTGTGGGGACGAATAAAAGATCTAGTTTTTTCCAACAGACCCACGACAAGGGATGACATGATCCTAAGAATACGAAATGCAATACAAAGTATTTCAGTTTCAGAAATTGAAAATGCCGTTTTATCTACCCGTCACAGATTGGAATCTTGTATTGCAAATTATGGACGACAATTTGAACATCTAGGACGCCACTAATCGCACCCTTTGTTGCTATTTGTTTAATTTGTTTTGTTGATTGTTAGGTTTGTTAAGTTGTTTTCAACTTGGTTTACTAATATCTACTAATCTACTGTTTGATAAAAGTTATCAAATAGCGATTTTTACTGATGGATAGAAGTTTTTGTGTAGTCTAATTTACCTACATCTATTTCATTAATATGACAATATTTTTAATTACTTCAGATAGGCCAGTGTAAAACCTTTCTAACAGGACTTAATTTGTTTATTTCCGTTGAGGCTAACTAGTCTAATTGAAGGTTGACAAGTGGCCAGTGTAAAACCTTTCTAACAGGACTTAATTTATTTATTTCCGTTGAGGCTAACTAGTCTAATTGAAGGTTGACAAGAAATTCTCAACATTTACGCGTTTCTTAAGATATATCGGGATAGGAAAAAGATATCGACGTGCGGTTTTCGCCATTATGTTGCTAATTTTGTCTACTTTTATAATCCTTAGTTGAAAATGCATGCTTCCGTTTAATATTTTCCAAAGAGAACTAGATTTCTAAAAAACTTTAAATAACGCCCTCTAACGGGCATGTCACTTAATAAGTGGAATTGAGAATATAACCCTTACAATGGTGGAAAAGAGCTCTTTTCATCAAGACAAAATTTGCAAAGATCGGTTAAGTAGAATCGGAGTTATGGTCGTTTTTTCATAACAAAGTTCCCACTCTCCCCTATCTCTTATTTGAATAGTTAGACTAAAACTTGCATTATTAAATATACGCCAAATTTTTTGAGGAATACGGAGATTGTTTTTGTTATGCTTCTTAATTAGGCATATTTTCTAAAATTTGGCTTTTTAAATTTTTTTTATTCAATAACGCCCTCTAGCGGTGGACCTACAATTCTATAAATCATTTCCAGGTTTTTCTCGTGGCCACTTTTGTTATACATTTTTTTTTCCAAAGTTGTACTACAATCCGAACCTAAGATATGGCCGACAGTCGTTCTTATTTGCCCACCCATCCTTACTGATTGGAAAATATTTTCTTAAAACATTGTAAATCTAAGCCATACAAAAATACCCCGCCCCACTTTCTTTATCAAGAACATATTGATCATAGAATTGCATGGGTTCTGTGACGCTAGCTCCTCAGCCTATGGTTGTTGTTTTCACCTTCGAACCATTTATTCAGACCAAACAGCCTCCTCTCAACTCATAGCTTCGAAGTCCAGAGTAGCACCGTTGAACAAAATTGTAACCATTCCGAAATTAGAATTGTGTGCCATGGCACTGCCTTCATCCCTTTATGCTAGACTGTTGAAAATCTTATCCAAATATCCTTTAAAATCTCATTCTCTTTTGTGGTCAGACTCTCAGGTAGCTCTTTCCTGGATAAATGCTCATCCTTCTAGATGGAACACCTTTGTAGCTAACAGAGTTGTGCAAATCCAATCACTAACCCAATTAAAAGACTGGCGCTATATCAAATCCTCACTTAATCCTGCTGACATGTTGTCGAGAGGAAGGATACATAACACGAAACACCTTTCCTGGCAAAACGGCCCTCTGTTTCTGCTAGATAGTCAAACCAACATGCAGGAATTTCAAACTTTTGGTCTCATCCCCAATCCGCCTGAAGAAAAACATTTATCTCTTCTTGTTAGCCACAATATAGAAAATATGTGGTTACCATTCATAGCCAAATTTTCATCGTCAACAAAATTAATCTGCTCATTGGCTTACATTTTAAACTTTGTACATAATTGTAAATACCCTCATGATAAAAAACATTCTCTTTCTCTCTCAGACCTATTGAAAGCTAAACTTTATCTTATAAAACAAGTTCAAGCTATTAGCTTTTCTGATACACTTGTTACTTTGCAACAAAGCACTCCTATTCTATCTAAAAAACTAACCTCATTGAATTTGTTTCTTGATAATGATCTCATCCGAGTAGGTGGACGGTGGTCCAACGCTGACATACCTTATGACCAACAACACCCCTATTTAGTCCCTAGCAAAAATCACTTTACTTCATTAATTTCAACCCATGAACACAGACGACTCGGGCACATCGGACCACAATGTACCCTCTCAAATGTTAGGCTACAATACTGGCCTTTGGATGGCTTGAGAGACATCAAACGAATCATAAATAAATATGTTGTCTGTACCAGATTCAAAGCTGTAACTTCCCAACAAATAATGGCCCCTCTTCCTAAGGAAAGGATAACCCCATCCAAACCGTTTGTTCATACTGGAGTAGATTTCGGCGGACCGTTTCGAATCAAATCCTCTCATCTCAACGAGCCCCAATCCTCAAAGGATACTTAGCACTCTTTGTTTGTCTGGCAACAATGTTCATCAATTCACCAGCAGTTCTGGAAACGATGGTCTACAGACTACCTTATTAGACTGCAGCACAGACCCAAATGGGCTCACCCTCATCCCAATGCACAAGTAAACGACTTAGTGCTAATTAAGAATGACTCACCCATTTGCAATGGCCGTTAGCTCGAGTTGTGGACACAATCCCTAGCTCTGACGGCAAAATCAAAGCCGTCCACGTGCAAACACAACAAGGCGTGTTCATACGGCCAATTACTAAAATTGTACGATTAATAAATGAAAATCCTATTGTGGAACAATAACCCTGTCCACGATCCCTTGTGCGTATTCTTTAACAAAATTGAATTTAGCTTATACTAACCTTTTTCATTTTTTAAGTATATTTACTTCACTTGTGAGGTACCTATTTCTTGTTGTCTCACTAAACTCTAATTTTTTCTCTTGATGCCACGAAGAAACGCTAAAGCGGTGATTTGGGATCCGCTTGCGAGTTGACCTGGCTGTATTTTTATTATTTGGACAATATTGTCCTGGTCCTTCGAGTTTTTGATGATTGAATATACATTATCTGTGTTTATCGTTGCCTTTTGCTCTGGTGGGCAGTATGTTGAAAAACTACTAGTTCTTCAAAAATTTTTTCCGATAAAGTTGACGAAGTGCAACGAAAGCTCAACAAAATAAAGTGTGTACTTTGAAAATAAATATTTTTTTCTAAAAAACCACAATATATAATCAGAGTTATATATATCGAGTGAGTTACTCGAAAAGGCCAAAACCTCATTTTTCACTTATGGGTACCAAACGACTCCCAAACAACGTATTTAGCTACTACAAAAAGATCCAAGTGTTAAAAATAGTCTAGCTCCGTCTGTTGGTAATAGAACCAACCGACAGAGCTTTAGAAACAGATTTGTATTTTCTAGAAAGGGATCCAAGTCGTTTGGTTCTTTTTGAATGAAGAAGTTATTCATCTCGCATGCGTCAGTGTTACTTGGATTGTGTAACGGTGTAGTATATAGTTAGTTTACTTTCACTTAGGCTTAAATTGTTACTACGGATCCTCGAATTAAATGTCTTGCGAAAGACTCTGCTTGCTCTGACTGTAAGAAAAAATGACACTGTGCCTCCGTATGTAAATTATCCAAAATAAAACAGTCCAAGATACTATTACATCTGCTATAGTAATTCAATTATAGCTGCTTTCCATCCTAGCCTATCTAAGTCTACAATTAAAATTTTAGTCGATGGTGTTTATGTTGATACTTTGGTGGATACTGGTAGTTCAGAGAGCTTTATAAGTTCTAACATCGTTTTATCAAGAAATATTAAAACTTTTCCTCTCAATGGCTTCGTTTCTATGGCCTCTTCTTCATTTACCTCTAAAATACTAGGATATTCTTCAGTCAACCTTAAATTCTATAGACACAACTATACTAAGGTGAAGCTATTAATTATTGACAATCTATGTGCCGATGTTATATTAGGTCATGATATTCAGGGTAAACACTCGTCTTTGGAGTTGAAGTTAGGTATTTCTAGTTTAGCGGCTGCTAAAGTTCCCGAAGCCAGTCTTTTCGCAAATATGTCTCCTGATTGTCGACCTATTGCTACCAAATCTAGAAGATATTCACAGACAGATGAAAAATTCATCAAATCTGAAATCAAAAATCTTCTACAGGAGGGTATTATTGAAGAAAGTTGTTCTCCTTGGAGAGAGCAAGTCTTGATTACTTCCAACAGTAATCATAAACAAAGAATGGTAGTTGATTACTCTCAAATGGTATATAAATTCACGTTTCTAGATGCATTTCCACTTCCTAGAATAGATCAAATGATTCAGAGAATATCTCAATATACATTTTTCAGCACCGTTGATCTTCAGAGCGCTTATTATCAAACTCCTATCAAGTCTTCTGATGAACAGTACACTGCTTTTGAAGCTTGTGCTCAGCTTTACCAGTATACTAGAATACCTTTTGGAGTAACAAATGGTGTTGCTGGATTTCAACGAGTAATCAATAGCATAATACAGCTAGAGGATCTTAAAGATACATTTGCTTATTTAGATCACATTACCATTTGTGATAAAACTCAAGAGGAGCATGATTTTAACTTGGACAACTTCATTAAAATTGCACAAAAGTACAGGCTTACGAGCAATGACTCTAAATCAAAATTCTCTACTAAAACAATTAAACTTTTAGGTCACATTATTGAAAATGGCACCATTAAGCTTGATGCTGAGCGTATTAGGGGGAAGTCGGGTAATTGTGCGCGGAGGACAATGGTGCGCACCATAATACGAAACGAAAATGCTCATTATTTGTTTAAATCTGTACACGTAGCGTTATCTTTTGGTTGTTATTGAAAGTTACGCTGTCATTAGGGCGATTTTCTGCTTAAACGACCGGGTTATGGTGTTTGCCGGTTTTTCAGGTTTATGTTTATTAAATTTGTCGGTGTGAAAATAAGCCATAACTTTTTAAATAAAAAAGTTTTTATTTCGGTTCTTAGACTAAGATAATCAGTGTAGTTCGGGTTATTATTGGAGTAATTTACTTGAGGTAAATAACATAAAGTTTTATTTTTGTGAATTTTTATTACCAGCAAGTTTTGTCCGTTAATGGTGCGCAATGCGCACAATTAGCCGTCCTTTTAAATTTTAAAAGTTCTTATGGTATTAATTTGAAAATACAATGACACGAAGTTTTTATTGTTTCAGATGCCAAAATATACCCGCAAAACAAATAAAGCTAGCTGGGACGCAGATTTAATGAAAAAAGCTATCTTATTTGTTACAAATGGAGGGACAATTAGAGATGCCGGGCGAAGGTTTGGAATACCTGAATCCACAATTCGCAAAAGAAAGAAAGACTATGATAAAGGCAATGTTATCCAGGGTCCTCAATTGGGACGACACTCTATTTTTTCGCAGAAACAAGAAGGGGATTTGGCTAGTCATGTATTAAAAATGGCTAAACTCTTTTATGGCGTATCAAGAACTCAACTTCGGCGATTGGCGTATTCCTATGCATTAGCTAATAATATCCCAAACAATTTTAATGCTACAACGAAAATGGCAGGGAAAGACTGGTACTATCAGTTTTTAAAAAGAAACAACGGATTGTCGCTCAGAAAACCAGAACCAACCAGCATTAATCGAATATCCGCATTCAACGAAGCACAGGTTACACAATTCTTTGAGAATTTAAAGAAGCTTTACGAAAAATATCACTTCAAAGATGATAAGATTTTCAACGTAGATGAAACGGGCACTTCAACGGTCCAGAAGCCATCTAAACGTCTTGGTCCCAAAGGAGTGAAGCAATTCGGAGCAAAAACTTCAGGTGAAAGGGGGAAAACGGTAAGCGTAATTTGTTGCTTTAATGCTGCTGGTACATGCTACGTACCTCCGATGTTTATTTTTCCCCGAGCTCGGATGACAAGCACATTAGAAAAAAATGGGCCGCCCCATGCAAAGTATAGTTGCTCAAAATCTGGCTGGAGTAACGAACAACTGTTTTATCAGTGGCTTCAACATTTTAAGGAAACTGTTAAACCTTCCAAAGATCAACCCGTTCTGATAATTCTGGACAATCACTCCAGCCATATTTCTGTAGAAATTTATGATTTTTGTAAGCAAAATGGAATAGAATTACTAACCATTCCACCTCATACATCCCATCGCTTACAGCCTTTGGATTTAACATTTTATGGCCCACTTAAATCGGCGTTTAACCGCCAGTGTGACAACTATCTTTTACATTTTGAAAGAATAACACCCTACGATTTGGCAGAACTCTTTCATAAGGCCTATAGTCAAGTCGCAACTATTGAGAAAGCTCAATCAGGATTTAAAGCTGCAGGAATATGGCCATTTCAGCCTGAAAAATTTACCAAAGAAGACTTTTTGCCATCAAATCATTACATGCCGACATTGACAGTCGAAGAAGATCATCAAATTGGGTCCTTTATAGAGACTGAAGTTTCCTGTCCCAATACTTCTAAAGTTTGCAAGCAAGTTGAATCTCAGGCAAGCACTTCAACTGCTGGACAAACTATTTCTGGCCCAAGTGGCGTTTCAAGTTGCTCGCTTGAAGTTTCATTTGAAGAATTGAACCCAATTCCAACTCCATCTACTAGTAAAATTCAACGCCGTAAGAAACAGAAGTCCGAAATTTTGACAGAGACGCCCAATAAAGACGTTTTGCTAGCCAGCGAGTCACAAAAAAAAGTGAGACAAGCAAATTTGGAAAAAAAAATAAAACAAAAACCGTCAATAAAAGGTAAGGCTAGTGCAAAACATCCCGCTAAAAATAGAAAGGCCGTTAAAAGGAAGGTTTTTGAAGAAAGTGACTCTGAAGAAGACCTATCTGATGGCCACTTATGTGATGATGATGAGATGGATGACACGGAAGCCAACCCCGAAGATAGATGCTTAATTTGTGATGACACGAGCAAAAAAGATGAATTTTGGTTTCAATGTGTTATGTGCGGCAGATGGGCTCATGAGCTTTGCAGTGGTGTTGACTCCCCCGAAGGTTATATCTGTGACTTTTGCGATCATTAATTTGTAGTTTTTAAGTTGCAATAAATATATAATGTTCTTTGTATCACTTGTTTTAATTCTACCCTTTATATCCTAAAGTTTTGAGTAGTTTTTTGCTTGCGCACAATTACCCTGACCAGTGCGCACAATTAACCGCATAGGGTGGACAATTGTGCGCAATGTCAGTTTTTATCTTATTTTGTCCCTAGGCCCAAAAAATTGTTTTTGTAATATTTGGTTAATTTGGGATATAACCTATAAAAAGAAGAACATCTGTGCCAAATTTCAAAGCTCCATCTACCATACTTTAAAAAATATATGTTTTTTTTCTTAGGTGCGCACAATTCACCGACTTTCCCCTAAGCCTCTCATGGAGCTTTCAGAACCCAATTATCTTCCATCTTTACGAAGGGCATTAGGTTTGTTTTCTTACTATTCATGTTTTTCAGAAAAAGTGCATCCTTTAACACATTCAGAATTGCCTTAAGTCGAGTTAGTTCTTCCACAAGTCTAGTCTAATCAAACTCTATGAAATGCATGTATCACTATGTCATCCTGGTATTACTCGCATGTACCACTGGCACAGGTCAAAGAATTTACCTTTTTCACTTGAAGAAGTTCGTAAAATATTCAGTTCTTGCCGCATATGCAATGAAATTAAGCCCAAATTATATAAAGTACAAAGGCCCCCTTCCAACTTCTTCCGGAAATTCGTATATGCGTACGGGAATTCTACAGATTCCCGTTTGCATTTCCTTGTTCTAGTACTGCTTCTTCTGAAGTTATCAAGCATCTCAAACAACTCTTTTTTTCTATTCGGTACACCTTCTTAAATACACACTGATCAAGGTTCCTCCTTTATGTCCCGTGAAATTAAGTCCTTTTTAGAACTTCTGGGAGTTGCTACGATCAGAACTACTCCATACAATCCCCGTGGAAATGGCCGATGCGAACGCTACAATGGTATTATATGGAAAACCATTCGATTGGCTCTTCAGTCTCGTAATCTTCAGATGAATCAATGGGAGCAAGTACTGCCTGAAGCTCTTCACTCTATCCGATCATTACTATGCACAACCACTAACTCTACACCTCACGAAAGAATGTTCACCCATCCGAGACCTCAATGAACGGAACCTCTCTTCCGACTTGACTGAGTACTGGTCCCGTTTTAATGAGAAATTTTTAAGCAAGAATGATCCCATGGTTGAAAAAGTAGAGCTTGTTCATGTGAATTCTCTATATGCTCAAGAACGTTTATCAGATGGAAGAGAAACCACCGTATCTCTGAGACATCTAGCCCCTCTTCACGATTATGACACTCTACAAGTTTCAGAAGAAGATTCTCCTCTGGCCGCTCAAGATCTACAAACAACCCCCAAAAAGGTCCACTTTTACTCAAGATCCACGAACTAGTGTTGACGATGCTGTAACATCTCCCAGTCGTTTAGTTGGCCATACAATGTCCGAACCGAATACTGTACCTCACTTGCAGGATTACGATAACAGTAGACCTACTAGAGCAAGAAGACCTCCTGCATTCCTGAAGGATTACATTCATTAACTGAGGCGGGAAGAATGTAGTATATAGTTAGTTTACTTTCACTTAGTCTTAAATTGTATCTATGGATATTTTTGTCATCTTTATTTGGTCGTCATGTTCAATTTTGTTTATTAAAACCTATCGTAAGGTTTCCTTAATTTTATTACAAACGGTGCAGTCGTAATAATAATAATTATTTATAAATTTTCGAATCGGCTTTTAAAAATTTGTGTGTTTCATCATATTTGTTGGAGAAATAGCTATGTCTGGCAAGTGGCAAAAAATTCCAGATTATTAAAAGAGCAGCAAGAGCTGCAAAATGCTGAAAATATCAAAATTGTGCCAGTTATTGTTTAAGGTAAGTTTTCAAAAACCTCATGCATGTACAGATATGTTTTTTTTAATTGGCAAGTAGGTAATAGTTAACTTTTTGATTAGTGTGATAAAAACTTAGCCTTTGGAGTTTTAGTATTTAAACTCGTACAAAAAAACTATAACAGGCTGAAAAAGTTTTTAGGTTCTTTCTAAATATATTTAGTAATGCCAAAGTTTCTGCATGGATCTCTTTTAACTTAATTTATTACAGAAACATCTAATTTTTTACTTATTGCGTTTCAGTTGCCAGAACTTTATCCGGAGATTACTATCAATATAAACTACGCACTGACACCTAGTACTGAAAATACTAATGTGATAGATAAACATGTCGAACAAGAAATGGGCTGTGTTTTTTAATCTAAGTTTGTGCTATTTTTGCCCTACGTTTAGTTGTAACTTTTTAAATATTTTTTTATGCGTTAGCATGCGTTCAAGCAAAAAGAACCACTGAATCCTCTTCAGTTAGTGAAAGCAGAATAGAATCTGAACATGAGAATATTATTAGAAATAAATTTGACAATAATACAAGGAAATAACGATATATTATTACACTACAGATCCCTTAAAAACAGAGGGATTAACAGTACCACATGCAAATGGACATGCTTGAGCATAGGAGAATAACAGCACATATGCATGATAAAACATACACCGTTAGGACAACTAAAGGATGTCCTCAAGGTGAAGTACTTTCACCACCACTTTTGTGGAACCTAGTTGTGGATGATTTGATCTGTAGGTTGAATGATCAAGTCATATGGACGCAGGGTTTTGCGGACGACATAGTGATTGTCACCAATGGGAAATTCCCGGAGGTGGTTATGAATGTCCTATAGGAAGCACTGCGAATTGTGGAGGAATGGTGCCTTACAGTTAATAAAAAAAAAAAAAAACTAGTTGCTTTTACGAACAGAAGAGTTCCCCTGCAGGGTAGAGTACTGTTGTTCGGAGAAGAACTAGAAATATCCAAAGAAGTCAAATATCTGGGAGTGACCGTTGATTCCAAACTGAATTGGAAGGCACACCTGGAAAAAATTACTACACTAGGCTTTTCTGGCAATGTAGAAGAGTTATGGGCAAAACCTGGGGAATACGACCTGAGGTGGTTCACTGGCTATACACAACTGTGATAAGGCCAACGATCACCTATGGAACAATAGTCTGGTGGAGGAGGACAGAAGTGGCCTCTGCAGTTAATATGTTAACTGCAATCCAAAGACAAGCTCTTCTTGGTATTACCGGGGCAATGAACAGCGCGGGGACGGCATCAATGGAAGCCCTTATTGGAATTCCTCCTCTAAAACTTTTTATAAGGGCGGAGACAATGATGGCGATTCTTAGGCTAAAATCGGGAGACTTATGGTCCCCGAACAATGTTCGAGAAGGACACACTGATACAACTGGGACATTACTATACATTACTAGATGAACCCATATTTCACATGAGTTTTGATAGCATGACACCAGAGAATATATTCACATTCCCATCTAGGGAACAGGTGATGCACCCAGGTAATTCTGGAGAAATCATCTGGTTCACCGATGGCTCCAAAACAAACCATGGCACTGGGGCTGGTATAGAAGGACCTAGACAAAGAATGTTCTTTAGCCTTGGTCGATATACGACTGTGTTTCAAGCAGAGACGATTGCCGCTATAGCCTGAATTGATGATAACATCAGAAGAGGATATACCGGACAATCATTGAAATACTCACTGACAGCCAGACTCTGCTTAAGGCTATCAGTAATCCAACAACGAAGTCTAGACTGGTGAAAAACTGCAAAGAATCCCTCAACAGGCTGGCAAGAGACAACAAAGTGTCTCTAATATGGGTGCCGGCACATGAGGGGATTGCAGGTAATGAAATGGCGGACCAGTTAGCTAAAGAAGAGGGGAAATCGGGAACTGGCTACATAGGGAACACCAATTCAAATGGAGGGTGACACAAGGGCACCTTCATACAAATAGATTACTAAACAAGGTAGACAAGGAACTCTCAACCAGGCTACTGAAACTGGGTAAGAGACATTTTAAGACAGTTACCGACCTGGTGACTGGACACTGCACCTTGAGGAAACATCTGTACAATATGGGCAAAGTTAGTGAACCTATGTGAAGAAAATGTGAACTTGATGATGAAACACCTACCTACATACTCCGCTTCTGTGAGGACTTACAAGAACTTAGACGGAAGCACTTTGGAGAGGAATTTATACAACCATCACAACTTCTGAAAATCCCTCTAGTCAAACTAGTGGCCTTTATAGAAGACACGATACTTCTGGAATGGAAGTAGATAACATGGGAAATGGTACAAAGATTCAGTTCAAGTGCCTGGGCTGATGAGCACAACCCAAATATATGAATGAATGAATGAATGATGTATTATTATTTCCAACGAAAAAAGTGCGATTTTGGTAAGTTCATAGCAAGTATAATAATAAAATGAAACAATAGAACAAATCCTAATGCTTCCTATCATCATAACAACTTAAAAAAAATTTAGGCAACAGGTCATGATGACGCAAAAAATATCCTGCCGACTGAATTTTCTTCCATTAGTGAAACAAGAACAGAATCCGAAGAAGTTAATATCAATGTAAATAAAGGTACAAGGAAGGAACAAAATAATATTTTAAATGGAAATGGGGCGATTTTGGTAAGTTTACATAGAGCCGAGAAATAAAAGTGAGATAACATTTGATTACTTAGTTTTTAGAATGAAAAACTTCAAAGGGAAATTGAATTGGAAAACTTTGAGGATTTTGAAGATTCTGAAAGTGAATACATTCCAAACGATGAAGAAGCCGAAAGAGATGTATCGTCCAACGATAACATAAGTGAAGAAAGTGATGACACAGAGCATTGCGAACGAAATGTGCAAGAAAACAACAGGCCAATAAAGGGAAGAAATAAAAAATATCCTGGTCAAACTTTCCAGTGTAGAAAATTATTAAAAAACTCTAATCAAGCACATTATACTGTGAAGGGGAAACGGGTCGAAGCAAAAACTTACGTGCTCTCTTAAAGTGTGGATCAAAAATGTGCATCATATACCACACAAAGGATAACAAGAAGATGGCTATTGGCAATTTTTTTCGCATAATGGATATTGCTGGAATCAATTCACAAATTATTAACGATTCCAGAAAATCAATAAATACCTCATCTAGACGAAGAAAATTTTTAACTGACCTGAGTTTCTCCCTCATGGAAAGTCATATGAAGGAATGGACCAAAATACAAACGCAAAGATATTAGAGAATTTCTCAGCAAAAAGTTGACGAATGTGTTACAGTAAATCGACGTGATGGACCAGCAAGCATAAAAATACAAAAACTACAGTAATTTGCAGTTCATGACAACAGTTTGTAAAGCACATAGCGAAAAGACAGTGTAGTGCAATATATGTTTGTATCCTCCGATGGAGGAAGACTGAATTCTTTTTATATATTTTATAGTTTACCTATTAGTTTATTTTTAAGTACATTCAAAAATATTGTTCATTTCAATCAGCTACTCTGTGTAACGGAAAGAATATTAAAATTACGTTTGTTTATTGTTCAGTCGAACTTAATTTTTATTGTTAGTTGTGTTATTTTGTTTAAACGTTTAACAAATCACTTTTTATTATTTATTGTACACCAAAGCTACTTATTACTTTTTTGCCGTTTTTACATCAATTTTCAGTAAGCAGCATAAAGTGCCACAACGCGACTGTCCATGTAAGTTTTTATGATGCGACCGCCGGAGTGGTAATTGTGCAGGGATCAAGCAATAACGATAATGATATTGTGCCGGCGGATATAGAAATAATTCACAATGTTGAAAATGTAAGTAGTATAGATGATGTGTGTGACCTGGTTGTTCATTTACTGTTCTATTATAATTTTACAGATTTTGGAAAATACAACCGAAAAGGAATTTTACATTTTAAAATTTGTTTTGTATATTAAACAACTTTTGCATTATACATGATTGTTTCGTATAATACACAGACGAACAAAATAGAATCTTTCTGATGAGAACCCTGATTAGGTTTTAAAATATGTTCGTCCAACGGAAACGCATCGTCAGCTAAAAAAACGTACGGTAATGATTTGATTGTATTTGGTAAAGCTTTATTGAGAGGTAAATGCAATTTGTCTTCTTGAAGTTTCTTGTGATACGATGTATTCTTTATTACCATCTGATATTCTCCCCCGACATTCAACATCGGCGAAAGTAAAACAATAGTCTGCATCGACAACAGCCATTGAGACAATACTAAATGTGGACTTATAGTTGAAGAATTCACTTCCTGTACTTATTGGAGCTTGAAGCACTACGTGTTTGCCATCTATTGATCCCACGCAAATGGGGAAATTCCATGATTCATCGAATTCTTTTGCAATGTCCAACCACTCCTGTTCTCCTTGGGGCAACTGAAAATAATATTACCAAATTAATTAAAGTTTAATTTGATCAAAATTTCTTATGAGAATGAATTAATCTCTAATTATTAAGAGAGAGCACTTAGTTTTATTTACTTTTTCAGAGTCAGAACGAATCCGACCAAATGACACAAGTCGAAGATTTTGAGGACAACACTGACAGAGTAAACAGGGATTTGGATGAAACAAACATCAATGAAAGTAATAATGATAATCAAGAAACCATCCCAAAGCGCAAAGAATTTGTTTCCCCCAAAAAAATTACAAGAAAAAAAAAACAAAACTTACTGAAGATCCTGAAGGGACAACATAACTTGTAGACCGGTTTCGGCGTATTGCGCCTCATCAGTACAAAGTATATGTTATCGTCCGAGAGTTAATCCCGAACTGAATTTATCTCTACAATCGCCAACTATACATACCTTCCACTGACGGAAATGTGTTAGTTGCGAAAGTAGCGACACCTTCACCTCCAAGTCACAAACCAAAATTCTAAAGTGACAACAAGCGTTGAACGGTCACTTAGCGTTAGAATAATATATTTTTATTCTTCGATATCTATTGGTATAACGCTTTACTAAATACGACAATTTTACAGGAAACTGTAATAATTCATTATTGCTTTCAAACTTAGATCTTACAATTCTTACACACGGGCTGTTGTTGAGCATCATATCAATAATATAATCTTCAATGCGGACATCGTAACGAGTTATTTTTTTTTTGGCACCGAATTGAGGTTTACTTTTATTTTTCCGTAACATATTCTATTTATACCGCTATGTTTTATATAACTCGTTACTTACTTTCCGACCCCTTTCCGTTACCGCATTGATATTCTGTTTTTTTTTCTGCTCAAATGCTTAGTATAAAAACATTAATTATACTAAGTATATTGATAAACAGGAATATGAAAGGGAGGAGGAGAAGTTAGTTGGTTGTTGGAATTTTTGGAAGAAGGTTGAGAAAAATTAAATGATAAATAATTCATATTGTAAATGAAAAATCCGAATCCTTTTCCAAGTAAATGTATGAAAAGGTATTAAAGAACAAGAAACAATATGAATAAACCAGTTTATTACATACCTTGAGTAAATTGAGAGGCCAGCGTCCAGCTCACCGAAGAAATCAAGTACAGCAATTCCAGATATCTAGTCGAGATACTTTATAAGTTCTACCTCCAGAGTGGTTGTACATTAAAATGGTGCACAAGGTTAGTGAAATATATTATGGGTACCAATAACTAAATAGAAACAGTTTAAGATGTACATCTAAAAAGTATTTTCACTTTTTCAATTCACGATATATAAATCTAAAGACTAAACTCACTTAAAAATGTTACAGAAATCCATTGTATTTTAGGTTAGAATTTTGTTTCAGTTCACATTGTTTTTATTGAACATTCACAAACTATGTTATATCATCCATGTAATCTTTTATATCTCAATGCGTCAAACTTCCTTTAATTATATTGTTATAGTTCAGTATTTTTTTTTATTTAAATAAAACATTTCAATAACCTTACAAAAGTACAAAACGCTGCTAAACATTCTTGTAAGTAAAGAGGTTGCCTAACCCATCAACAAGATTCTTCATAGGAAACAGGGGCGTATTAAAATTTATTGACAAAATAATTCTGAAATTAAAATTGGTAAACAAAACATAAAATTTATAATATATTTTATTGCAAAAACATTTCTCAATAATTACAATAGTTAATTTATTATTAAAAAAAATTAAAAAACTAGAGGTTGTTTTATAATTTATTAACGTTCATAACTAAATAATTAACCAGAATAGAATGATTATATATTTTGTTGGCGCCGGAACTCAAAGAGAGCAGGAGTTTGATGTTCCCGGATAATTTTGAGCTAGCTTAAAAAGGGTAAGTTTAAAGGTTTTAAATTATAAAATCATAACAAATTGATTCCATAACTACTTAATTACAGTTACCTGTAAATAATTGTCATATCAGTAAAGCGGGATCTATAGACGTCAAAAAAAAATAATAGTTCGATACTATTAAACGCTCTATACAAAATTGGAAAAATAAATTTCAACAACTACTTCTCGTGCTATATGCCCCGACAGACATTGAATTACACTCCTAAAGTAAACGGGGTTGGTATATCTGTTAAGACAGAACCTACCATTCTGATTTGCGATTAGAAGGAATAACATCACTTGTAGACCGGTTTCTGCGTTTTTGCGCCTCATCAGCACAAGGTAGATGCTATTCGTCCAGAAGCTCTGAGAGCATAATCCTGGACTAGAGACTATGTTGATACCACACCAATACATTAGCCTCAGTGAAGGAAATGCTAAGAGTGCGATATCAGCGACATCTTCACATCTAATCACAAACCAAAATTCTATTTCGACAAAAAACCATCTCGGTTTTGTAGGTATTTACTTAATTACAGTTACCTGTAAATAATTGTCATATCAGTAAAGCGTGATCTATCGACGTCAATACTATTAAACGCTTTACAAAATTGGAAAAATAAATTTCCAAAGAGCAGATCGTCCACTGAGAAGCAACAACTACTTCTCGGGCTATATGCCCCGACAGACATTTAATTACACTTTTAAAGTAAACGGGGTTGGTATATAGGTAAATATACAGTAATGCGTATTGTGTGGTTAAGCAAACATAGTTCTAATATTTTTAAATACATAATAAAAATTAGGTATTCAAAATTTACTAGGGAAGTTGTCCTATACATAGAGCAGGTTTTTATTTTTTCAATTTCCTTCAATTTTTTGAATAGCGTGAGACAATAACAAATATGTCACTACCCTGGTATGTCCTCATATCATTTTGTTTTATGTTGTGACAGATATAATAAGAATCTCCGGATGTATGCAAGTTTTTTTAATGTGTAATTTTTAAAGTAATATGGACAATATTGTACCTATAAAGAAACAAAACATTTTTTTTCAATTGCTGTAATTTAGTCTTTTATTTCTGTCCCTGGCTTTTAATGTCACCTACCCTGGCAATTTAAATATTCAAACATTTGAATATGAATCTATTGGTAGGAAGGCATTGCATTGACGAAAATTTACCACCTATGATCGCAAACTGCATTTAGGTTATGTATTGTTCAGTTTCCTGCACGTGTTGTAGCGGATAGGTTGTTGGCTTCAGCAAATATAGTACTTACCCTGGTAGGTATAATTTTGTTACTAAGTTTTTTTAGTGAAAAAAGATATGTTTTCATTTACTGGTCAATAATCAGACAGTCTTTTTTCATTTAAATATTGAGATTCATAATTGAGATATCAAACTTTTTACTGGAAATTGTCACTCCCCTGGAGTTTTACCCTGGCAAAATTGCAGCCAGGATAGTGACAGAAAACCAGGGTAGTGACTGGAAGATAAGGAAGATATATTTTTATGATGTTTCATTTTATTCCTTATACTTTTTAAGAACAGTTTATGTTTTGAATCATTTTATATATGTACTGATATATATACCTATCTATTGTTTTTAGTTTATAGGAAATATGGTAGGCACAAAGAAAAAACTAACTAGGTGCAACGGCTACTCAGGTTAGAGAGCACCTCAGGTGTAGATTCTGAGACCAAACTAGTATAAAATCAGAGAGTAGTCTTACCGGTTCGCGGGTAATTCTACTTGAAATTCAATTAAGGTGAAATAAAGATAAATTATGTAAATTAGGAAAGGTAAGTGGGCGCCACTCTGAATAATACTAGTTTATTTGTTATTCACCTCTGCATTATAGCGACAAATCCTGGAAGATTGGAAGGGAAAAAAAACTATATGAACAACGTTATTAAATTTACAAGTTGTATATTTACTTTAAAATTAAATAGCAAAAAAAAAATGAATAGTCGACATATGTTGTTGTATGTTGTGTTGGAGAGCAAGAACTATTGTACTTTCCTGTTGTAGTGTCTCAGGTAAGGGTCCCGGTAAAGTTTCGGGTCCTGGTAAAGTTTCGGGTCCTAGTAAAGTTTTAGATCCTGGTAAAGTTTCAGGTCCTGGCACGGTTTCAGGTCCTGGTAAAGGTTCAGGTCCTGGTAAAGTTTCAGGTCCTGGTAAAGTTTAGTCCCAGGTAAAGTTTCAGGTAACGTGTCTCAGGTAAGTGTCCCAGGTAAAGTTTCAGGTAACGTGTCTCAGGTAAGTGTCCCAGGTAAAGTTTAGTCCCAGGTAAAGTTTAGTCCCAGGTAAAGTGCTAGGGAACAGATATAATATCAGGAACAATTTTCACAAATTCAACAAAATCCAGGATGTCTGAAGTATGATATTACAAGTATGATATTACGATATTAAAGAAAATTATTTGACAACGTGGTTCATACATCCTGTATTTTTAGATAAAAAGAAAGCAAATAAAAAAACGATAAAATAGAATAACCGATTCTGCACCGGTAAATACATACATTTGTTTAAATACGTATATATTTTTAAATAGATATTTTTAAATAGATAATATAAAAAAACTGAAAGAAAAACAAATTCATATCGATATATATTATTCCTGGCACTGGAATGATATTGCTACATAATAAAGATAGGAAGGTAGAAGCTATTAAGAAAGGAGAGTTAGTTATACATTTAAGCGAAATGACTTACCACTCAAATGAATGCACTTCTAAGATAAGATAATATAAGCCATAAGGCTTCAATAGCACATGTATGCAGGAAAGAAAGAACGAAACCCCTTTGCCACTTGTTTAAATACACTAAATCATGTGAACGACAACCGACTTACGTCTCATGTTCGTGTCACGCTCATACGATTTGACCAGGAAAGGAATTTACCTTTCAGTAGTGAATTCTTGATTCATATTTGCTTTATAATTGGTAGAAGAAGAAGAGACACGAAATCGAAGTGGGAATTTCAAGATGGGCGTGACTATTTTCCGACAGACGGGCCTCGATCATCGCGCATAGAAACGTTGATTTCGACTCTCGTCGACAGTAAATATATTCAGCCTTGAAACATTTCTCGGTGTTGGGCATGAGAAAGGACTGGCTATTCGCCGCCCATACGATAATTTATTAATTCAATCGAGGGAAGTAAAGTGAACGAAATTAACGTTACATAGGGAAGAAAGAAAGAGAATAGCCTAAAGATTACGTTATCAGCGTATAAAAAATGACCCTGAGAGATTCAAAGAACAACAAGAAAAATAAAAAAGAAAGTATGTGAATAAAAAAGAAAAGGGCATTATAAAATCTATTGAAGAAATGACTCTAAGGCAGCAACGTAAAACTAGAAAAATATGGAAAGAAAAAACTCGCAAGCATAGAGAACGTCTAAGGCTTCAGACGGATTTGGTAGCACCTGTTACATCTCCCAACTCTGATAATAAAGCTGAATTGCGAAGGCAGTCTGATGGAAGAACTATATCTGCCAGAAGAAAGGCTGAGAAAAACCGAAAATCTAAAATAGATAATTAAACAGCAAGAAAAAATAATCGGAAATCTTCAAACTAAGCTTGCAAAATACAAGAAGAGGCTTCAAAGGACAAAAAAAGAAAAAAATGTAACCCCAAATAGAAAAGTTCAGCAACTTCTAGACGCTCCAAATTCTCAGGACGTTGTTGGGAAAGAAATATTATTTGGCGAAGTATTAAGTCAACAGCTAATGGACAATTTTTCCAATTTAAGTACAAAAGAAGACAAAACAATTTTTAAAAAAGTCATTAGTGGTCGGATTGTTAATAAATATGATATATTTAGACAATAAGACCGATTCAAAGAAGTGTACTGCTCAGAAATTTAGTAGATCGTCGACGAGCAAACAGAAAAAGCAAGTATGCAGAACTAAAAACGAAAGTTATTAGATTTCTTCAAGAAGACTGTCATAGTCGTTTGAGCCCTGGAAGAAGAGACTACATAACAAGAAGTAAGATACGAAAACAAAAAAGGACATTGCTTAACAGCTTAAAAAATTTACACAAAAAGTTCAATAAGAAAGAAAACTGTCAAATTTCTTATTCGTTTTTTTTTGCAGATTATGTCCATTTTGGGTGGTGAGACAAAATGTTAACCAAAGAGAGACTTGTCTTTGTGTGATTCACGCCAATATTGATTTAATTTTAATATCTTCATCACAAGCTAACATTATCACCATAAGAAACCACCAGCAGCTACTAGAATTAACGTGCTGCGACAGATACGATGAAAACTGTCTTTCCAGAAAATGTACAAGCTGCAAAAACAAATTTTTAAAATTTTCGGAATTCGATAATTCAACCATGATAAGACCTAAAAAGTGGCTATCAGTTAAACAAAAAATAGTAGATCCTAAGACAAAAAAAAACGGTTAGTTCGCAAATACTCAAAAATTATTAAGTCATCATACCTGAGGGAAGTTATTGAGCAGTTTGAGGTAGAGTTGGAGAAGTTTTTTATTCATGAATCAAACATTGTACACCAATAAAAAGTTATGAAATCTCTTAAAGATAATTCAACTGCTAGTGACTGTTTAATTCATATGGATTTCAGTGAATATTTCCAAACAAAATACTTTGAAGAAATTCAGTCGTTCCACTTTGGTGGATCCCAGACCCAAATCAGCTCACACATCGTTGTAGTTTATACAAGAGAGAGTGGTGAAATACGATCAAAATGCTCTTGTGCGATGTCCACGAATCTAAATCATTCTCCCTCAGGTATTTCGGCTCATTTGCAACCAGTACTTGATAATTTGCCATCCTCTTGCACAAATATCCATTTTCTCAGTGATGGGCCTGTCACTCAATATAGAAATAAAATTATGTTTTTTTACTAGCTAATAAAATGCAAGACTTCTATCCCAATGTTCAAACTTTCACTTGGAATTATCATGAGGCTGGCCACGGGAAGGGTGCTCCAGACGGAGTTGGAGCAGTGTGCAAGAGGACAGCAGATAGAATAGTGGAAAGTCAGAAACGGTGCCACCGGGATACCTGGTGACCTCCCGGAGTAACCAGTCTTACCACCACAAGCGGGGCTCTGTGGTGGTGGACATTCAATTCTCTAGCTACTCGTGGGATGGAATATGGATAAAGGACAAGAAGAAATAGAATAGGAGGTGATGGATGAAGGTAGAAAAGGAATTTTTGGTAGATCGAGGAAAGTAAAACGAACGCCCGATAAGGCGGGGGAGACGAGCGGGTGGAGTGATACTGGGGTGGATAGAAAGGAGGTATCGCCTTTGGAAGACAAGAAACAGAAGAGGAAACTGAAGGAGAAAGGAATGAAGGAAGTGGAGAATGGGACGGAAGAAGAGAGGGAGAGTGTAGAGAGTTTGAAAGATATGGTAAGGCGGCTGGAGGAGAGGGTGGAAAGGCTGGAGGAGGAGAAGGCAGCGGCATAGGGGCGGGTCAAGGAATTGGAGAGTTTGAGGTGGGGGGACGGATAGGGACGAGATAATGCAAACACGATGGGAGGTGGGGCAAAGAGACTGGGAAGGTTGGAAGGACTGGGATGGTAAAAAGGGGGAGGAAATAGAGGTGAAGGTGGGAAATCCTTTGATAGGAGATGAGAAGGTAAAGGTGGTATGGGTGACCAAGGAAGACTGTGGTATGGAGAAGGGGATACAGAGGATGTTTAGGGATAGGTACCCAATGCTAGGAGGGAAAGGAGAGGAAATGGAGAGGTTCAAGCACTACGGAAAGGAATGGGGTAAGGATGAAGACGGAGGAATTGATCTGTCGGATGGAGGGAGATTGTAGGGATGAGATGAAGGTGTTCGAGCCGATGAGTCGGCTGTTTGGGGAAGTGGGGAGCGGGGACAGCATTGAACTCCAGGGTTACTAAAAATCATGAAAGAAAATATTCAGTAACTGAACTTGAAATGGCAAGTGTGGTATTTTGCATCACTAAATTAAGATTCTTTTTACTAGGAGCTAAATTTATAGTAGAAAGTGATCATTCTGCTTTGACAGCCATGTTAAGAATAGGTATGCTAACAACAGAGTACATCGGTGGATTTTGCTATTACAGGAATATGATTTTGAAATTAGATAGGAAGACAAAATATAGTAGTAGATGCTTTAAGTAGGGAGACTGAAACAACATCAGAACAAAGGAAGTATAAAATAGGGATAAATACATTGCTACAAGAAGCTGGACTGTATTCGCTTAGCAAAATTAGGGAAGATCAACAAAATTTAGAAACAAAGTATAAAAATAAATCTATTAATATAGAAGATATTTGGTATACAAATTTAGAAGATATAGAGGTGTTTATAATTACTCGAAATTATGCAAAAGAAATTTTGAAAGATTTACATGAAAAATATGGACACGTAGGGGCTAGAATCATGGATGCTTTTCAGGGAAAATTATATAACGAAAAAGGACTTGGCTTGCTAAAAATATTTGTAAATTTTGTACAGCATGCCAGTTAGCGAAAGAAAAAAATTATCACAATAAAAATTTGGCAAAGTCAATTGTAGCACAAAATACTTTACAAATTGTAGCTATAGACTTTATAAGTAATTTAATACCTAGTATATGAGGAAATAAGCATCTATATGTCACCATGGATATTTTTACAAAATTTGTTAAAGTATATCCTTGTAAGAGGACCAATGCGAAAGCAGTCATAGAATTTCTTAAATTATACAGGGTGAGTTACGAGGAACTGTATATACTTCTACCTTAAGTAGAGGCACATAGGAGGATTATAAAATGCCTATCAAAAAATGTCTTCTTGTTTTGATTATTAATATACATGGTGAATTATGGATCTTTACCAAAACAATGTTTCATGATATCTTTTCAATGATTAAGTAGATTTGTCTCATTTTTTGATGAAAGTGTGTATTGGTGCCTGGCAACTAACTGACATATTCAGAATTAAAAAAATCCAGGACCGTCTTCGTGAAAATTTGTGAGACTGCTTCATATTCAACACTTCACTCTGTACATGATTTTTCTAAAATCTGATATAATTTTTTCAGAGGGCATGAATAGACAGTTAGACCTGGGTATTTGAACTTTTTGTTACACTTACCTCACATTTCCAATTAAAGATTCATTTTAGAGTCAAATTGAAAATTGGCAATTATGAACTATCTTACTGTATAATAATGTTTAGTTATTGAAAAGAAATCTTTAAAATAAACAGAAACGACACACACTGTGTTCCAGTATGGTAAATACCATAATTTGAATTGATTTACAGGGCCGGATTTAAAAATCTGGCATATCTGGTTCATCTCAATTATTCACCCTGTATGTAACTTTTTCCACCCGTAATAGACAAAAAACAGATGAAAAATGTTTATAATAACCTAGTTTACTTATTTGTTTAAGGAAAAATCATGTCTAAGTATTTTAATCGGAATGAAATGAACAAGCCCAGGAAATGTTTATTCACAAATAAAAAAATAAAATAAATAACAATAACCAAACAATAAAACTTGATGAAATCCATATGCCTCAATACACTTTTCTTGAGGAATGTTTAAATGTGTAATGGACTTTCTGATTGTCAGTTGGTCATTTCTGATACGTGATAAATGTTGCAGCAGGCTGTGACAATGTGACATGATCGTGGTTGAAATTATTTGTTTAGTTTGACATTAGATCTCAATTTGTTCAGTGTTTTAATAATTAATAAGTCAATTACGTTCGGTATTCATAGGGTGTAACTTTTTTGTTCAAAAATGCCTTAGCAGTTTTCAAATGCTGAATACGCTGATATTATTTTTGTTTATGGCTTTTGCAATGGTAATGGTATGGCTGCCGCAAGGGAGTATGAAAGGCGATTCCCTCAACGCCGGATACCCAATCATCAAACGTTCGGATCAGTTTTTAATTTCTCGAAAAACAATGGTACTTTTCCTAAAACAAAATCAGAACGAAATGTAGATCCTGTTTTAGAAAACAGTATACTGGATACTGTAGACTTAAATCCAAAAATGAGTATGTTACTACCCGCTATTCCCCTTTATCCCCTAAGCGGGTTTAGAAGGTAGTAAAACGGAAAGAATGGTTAATGTGTAGGTATTTTATCCACTTAACTAGCTTAGACGCAGTGTTTTCTTCCCGGACTTCTCGTTCGCGGAGAGTGGGTGGGTAAAACCTAAATGAGGGAAAGTTTAAGTGTTTCACCTCTAGTGATGGGATAGTCTGTGATCTCTAAGATTGAAGGGGTAAATGATCTACTCAGTAGGCGTGTTGGCTTAAGATCTATTTCTGTGGAACAATGGGGTTCCGTGAACCTACAGATTGACACAAGACATAATTGACAGCGCTTGGCTTGCCTTATACCAAAAATAACATATAAATAATTATTCTGATGAAATATTTAACTTATTCTATGGAAAGATTCCACAGTAGTATACGTCTGGGATTACACTTGTTTCCTGGTAAGTATTATATTATAGTTAGCTTATGAATACTTTGTTAACATGATACTATTTACATTGAGTGATAAATCTTATATGGCTAAATTAAAAGGGGGAAAATCTGTTTCAGATATTAAACTATTGCCGAGGTTAGCAAGTATAGGACGAACTATATCAGATATACTATAATTACCCCTGGATGCACTTAACTCAGTTAATGGGAAAATGGTCTAAACCTAAAGTCTGAATGAACTCCAGATAAACTATATCAGGTAAGGTACACTTCCAAATTGTTAATATGTACTATCGTCACTGTCTAACTAGTAACCGAAAGAGATGAACTCTAGCCGAGAGGCATCACGAAATTTGTTAATCAGAAAGGTCTTACTTGAACTGTTCACGTCGGAGAATCCTGATGAGGTTACCTACAGGTGGTATTCTGCTCTGCTTTTGTAGCTATCGGTGTGTAGTAGCTATACGCTTACTGTTGAAGACGTCATCTTAAAGAAAAGGTACCAAAAGAACTGAAGGAAACGATGCAGAAGATCCAAAAGAACAAGATTTAAAAAGAAGAAAAGAAGGAAGAAAGAAAGAAAGAAGGTCTGAAAAGAAAATATAAATAAGAAACTGTGTTGGTGATTGAGTCCCAATAGATATCGCGTAGATTACTTACCCTAGATGGTGGGTGACCTTTAAGTGTTTTGTATTTATAAAATCAGGAACTATATCCATGCATACGCATGCTCCTTAACATCCCTTTGTATTGGAGAATCCCTGATTGTTAATTTTCCTAAATCACAAATCCGTATTAAACGTAGGTTGAACAACCATGTAGACTTGAAAAAGAAAGCGCAATACAAAATGGTGGTTTCAAACCAGTCCTATGTCACTGGCCTTGAAAGGTCAAAAGAGGTCTTCTACCTTTTGAGTTGGGGTCAAGGTCAAATGGCTAACTGGATACACAAAGAATCAAGACACATTTGGAATGTGTAAAATACTCTCACCAAGGTTAACCTATGAACCAGTTATTAATGTCAATAAATAATAATGATTTGTTTCTTCCACTTGAATAAAAATATTTACAATGTACAGATTCATGACTTTAAAATAAATATATACATTTTGGAGGTAACAAATAAATCTTTTATGCATCACCCTATAGTTATTAATAAATTTTATTGTTATTGCAGGGTGAACCGTAACAAGTAGTGTGTAGAGTGTTGCGAAAAAATAACTTACATCCGTACCACATACAATTAGTTCAACGGTTACATCCTAGAGATGAAATCCACCGCCTAGCATTTTCAAGGTGGTTTGCAAATCGCCGACTTGTATTGTACAGAAATTTATTCACTGATGAAGCACAATTTACCAGAGATGGAATAAACAATTTACGAAATTCGCACGAATGGGCCGAAGAAAATCTACATGCGATTCGAGAATATCGCTCGCAACGAAGATTCTCTGTAAATGTCTGGATCGGAGTAATCTACACTCATTTAATAGGACCCCATTTTTTTGATGGTCCACTAACAGGACATGTTTATTTAAATTTTTTGCAGAATATCTTACCCAATCTACTTGCTAATGTGGGCCTCAGATACCAATCATGGAAACCGATGGATAGGGTCCTATTCCATGGGCACCAAGATCCCCAGACTATAACCCTGTTGATTTTTACATTTGGGGACGATTAAAAGAGCTGGTCTACGAAGAAAATATAAATACGGGGCAACAGCTCATTGACAGCATAATTCACTGTTGCAATATTATCAGAAATGACCAACTGACAATCAGAAAGTCCATTACACATTTAAACATTCGTCAAGAAAAGTGTATTGAAGCATATGGATTGCATTTTGAACATCTTTTATAATCGTAATCTTTATTAAATTGTTTTTTACTTTTTTCCACATTGTTTCACTGTTTTATTGTCTGGTTATTAATATTTATTTTATTTTTTAATTTATGAATAATTATTTCCTTGGCTTGTTTATTTCATTCCGATTAAAATAATTGGACATGATTTTTCCTCAAACAAATTAGAAAACTAGGTTATTACAAACATTTTTTATCTGTTTTTTTTGTCTATTACGGGTGAAAAAAGTTACATACAGGGTGAATTATTGAGATGAAGCAGATATGCCAGATTTTTAAATCCGGCCCTGTAAATCGATTCAATTTATGGTATTTACCATAATGGAACACAGTGTGTGTCGAGATTTCTTTTTAATAACTAAACATTATTATACAGTAAGATAATTCATTATTGCCAATTTTCAATTTGACTCTAAAATGAATCTTTAATTGGAAATGTGAGGTGAGTGTAACAAAAAATTTAAATACCCAGGTCTAACTGTCTAGTCATGCCCTATGAAAAAATTATGTCAATTTTAAAAAAAATCATATACAGGGTGAAGTGTTGAATATGAAGCAGTCTCACAAATTTTCACGAAGACGGTCGTAGATTTTTTTTAATTCTGAATATGTCAGTTAGTTGCCAGACACAAATACACACTCTCGCCAAAAAATGAGACAAATCGACTTAATCATTGAAAAGATATGATGAAACATTGTTTTGGTGAAGATCCATAATTCACCCTGTATATTAATAATCAAAACAAGAAGACATTTTTTATTGGTCATTTGCTAATCCCCTAACGTGCCTCTACTTATGGTAGAAGTATGTACAGTTCCTCGTAACTCACCCTGTATATGAACGAGTACGGGATTCCGAAAACAATACTTTTGGACCATGCAACATATTTCAAAAGTTCAAAGTTAGAACAATTTAGTAAGACTCATAAATTTAAATTAAATTTTATTAGTATTAGAAAACCATCATCAAACCCAGCGGAAAGATACATAAAAGAGATAAATAAATACTTACGGATATTGTGTAATCATGATAGCATCCAATGGGAAAATAACCTAAAACAGGTAGAAAGGTTCCTCAACCAAGTACCTCATGGTGTCACAAACGAGTGTCCAGAGTATTTATTCACAGGTACGGTACCTAAAAGAAATTGGATAGTTAATAGAAATGTAGTGTAACGTTAATTTCGTTCACTTTACTTCCCTCGATTGAATTAATAAATTATCGTATGGGCGGCGAATAGCCAGTCCTTTCTCATACCCAACACCGAGAAATGTTTCAAGGCTGAATATATTTACTGTCGACGAGAGTCGAAATCAACGTTTCTATGCGCGCTGATCGAGGTCCGTCTGTCGGAAGATAGTCACGTCTATATTGAAATTCCCACTTCGATCACGTGTCTCTTCTTCTACCAATTATAAATCAAATATGAATCAAGAATTCACTACTGAAAGGTAAATTTCTTTCCTGGTCAAAGCGTATGAGCGTGACACGAACATGAGACGTAAGTCGGTTGTCGTTCACATGATTTCGTGTATTTAAACAAGTGGCAAAGGGGTTTCGTTCTTCTTCCCGGCGAACATGTGCTATTGAAGCCTTTCTGGCTTATCTTATCTTATCTTAGAAGTGCATTCATTTGAGTGCACTTCACCTGGGATACTTTATCCGGGATACTTTACCTGGAGCACTTTACCTGGGACACTTTACCTGGAGCACTTTACCTGGGATACTTTACCTGGAATACTCTACCTGGAATACTTTCCGACAACTTCTCTACAAGTGTATCTACAACTACACAAGAACAGGAAAGTACAATAGTTCTTGCTCTCCAACACAACATATGTCGTCATCCAATAACTAGTCAATTTTTTTTATTTTTTTTATTTCATATTTTTTTTGAAAATATACAACTTGTAAATTTAATAACGTTGTTCATATAGTTTTTTTCCCTTCCAATCTTCCAGGATTTGTCGCTATAATGCAGATGTGAATAACAAATAAACTAGTATTATTCAGAGTGGCGCCCACTTACCTTTCCTAATTTTCATAATTTATCTTTATTTCACCTTAAATAAATTTCAAGTAGAATTACCCGAGAACCGGTAAGACTACTCTCTGAATTTATACTAGTTTGGTCTCAGAATCTACACCTGAGGTGCTCTCTAAACTGAGTAGCCGTAACAGTAGACATCGAAGAAATCATGAAAAGGTTAATGAAAGACTACAGAAACAAGCTAAAAAATATATTAATAGGATCAATAAACAAAATAAAAAGAAGACACTTTTTGAAAAAGGAGAGTTGGTAGTCGTGAGATCATTATAATTGGCAAATAGATTAGAGAATCGTTGTGCAAAATTGTTATTACCATTTGAGGGACCTTACATTGTAGGCAATTATGGAGCACAAAATAGTTATAAGTTGCTAGATCCTAATACAGGTATGTAAAGAGGAATATTTAAAAATGAATTATTACAGTTTCCTGTAAAATTGTCGTATTTACTAAAGCGTTTTAACAATAGATGTCGAAGAATAAAAATATATTATTCTAACGCTTTGACAAAGTTTTGAAAAATAATTTTTCCAAATAACATGTACCTTGTACTGATGAGGCGCAATACGCCGAAACCGGTCTACAAGTTAAGTTGTCCCTTCTAGTTGCAAACCAGAATGGTTGGTTTAAATCTTGTAGATTTACCAACCCCGTTTGACTTAGAAGTGTAATTCAATGTCTGTCGGGGCATGTAGCCCGGGAAGTAGTTGTTTCTTCTTCGTTGAACGGTCACTGTTTTTGGAAAAATTATTTTTCAAAACTTTGTCAAAGCGTTAGAATAATATATTTTTATTCTTCGACATCTAGGAATATTCAACATTGATCAAATATATAAATATCATGAATAATCTGGAATAGATAATATTATGACACAAACATGTAAATGATAGTTGGAGTTTATTTATAATTTGAATAGAGTAGAATATAGATAGTGCTACAGAACATTAATAATTTAATATAATTTTTTTTTAAATATTGAAGGAAATATAATAGTAGAGGGGAAGAAATGATATATGAATAATACAGTTTGAAAATTGAAATTTAAGCAGCTCTCTAAATATTTAAGATCTGTTGAATTTAAATTAGAGGGGAATTGAAATAATATGGTTTATTTGAGTTCACGAATGTAAATAGTAAAAGAGAATGTACCTTAATTTGTTCAATATTCCATAATTCTATACAAGTATCTTCAATGTTGAATAATTTATTAATAGAAGTCTCATAAATATCTTAAAAGCCACAACCTGAAATAGGAATTAACTATTAGTAAACATTATATTTCAACATTAATTATTTAGTTTGGAAATGTCAGAAAAAAATTGTAGGTTAGTTGTCAAGATGACATAAAGTCAATGAATGATGTATGCCATAAATATCCATGGAACGTTCAGAAAGAACCATGAAACACTTAATCTTAGAAATGTGAAATTAGGAAATAGACAGTTTTGTTGTTTTTGTTTTTCATATATATTTACAATTTTCAAATGATTCAAATTAAAAATCTAAGCTAAGTTTATATCGAATAATGGATGCCATATAATTAATAAGCATTTAAGAAAAGGTTACATGAGTGAAACTTAATTTATAGGTTGTATAAATTTCATTATTTGATGTTAAAGATGAAATCATACTATTGAGTATTTTTCTTAAAAAGGACAATTTAAAATTGAAATAGTATAAAAACATTATACTAAGTGAATTGATAAATAGAAATATGAAAAGACTGATTTATTAAAGTGAAAAGTACATTGAATATAAGAAAAGTATCATACTTACACTACCTCAGAAAAATCAAGTGAGAACATATTTTTACCTAGCAGCGGTTGTTAGAAAGTTTGTTAGGACGCGGAGGAGAAGTTAGTTGGTTGTTGGAATTTTTGGAAGAAGGTTTGAGAAAAATTAAATGATAAAAATTTATATTGTAAGTGAAAAATCCGAAATAAAACATTTCAATAACCTTACAAAGGTACAAAACGCTGCTCAACATTCTTGTAAGTGAAGAGGTTGCCTAACCCATCAACAAGATTCTTTATAAGAAACAGGGGCGTATTGAAATTCATTGACAAAATAATTCTGAAATTAAAATTAGTAAACAAAACATAAAATTTATAATGTATTTTATTGCTGAAACATTTTTCAATAATTACAATAGTTAATTCCTTATAAAAAAAATTAAAAGACTAAAGGTTGTTTTATAATTTATTCACGTTCATAACTAAATAATAAACAAAAATAGAATGATTATATATTTTGTTGGCGCCGGAACTCAAAGAGAGTAGGAGTTTCATGTTCCCGGATAATTTTAGTTTAAAAGTTTTAAATTATAAAATCATAACAAATTGATTCCATAACGTTTGGCTCTGATATTTAGGGCCCATAAACAACACATTATATCAATATCTTTTTTATTGTTGAAATCGTAGTTTCTGTTTTAATTTAAATCCAAAGGGTTTCTCGAACTTGGAAGTGGCTCCGTTACAAATTGTTCGATTACCTGGCAGATTTAAAACATTCTTTCCCCGTCTCGTGAACCAATATATATTTTTTCTATTGTTGAAATCGTAGTTTCTATTTCAATTTAAATCCAGAGGGATTCTCGAACTTGGAAGTGGCTCCATTACAACTTGTTCGATTACCTGGTGAACAAAGAGTAGGTTATAACAGCCGTATATTCCTAATAAAGGCCGTTTACACTCCTCGTTTGTGTACAACGCTATAGTGTTTCTCCATGCGCTGTAATCGAATATGCTTAAATGAAACACTTGGTGATTATAGAGGAGTTTATTACACTTAACTTCACAGACTTCACAATTGGCCATGTGGGGCCGCCATGAGGACATCAGGTCCGACACATTACTTGTTGTTACCTTGTCAATTATTAGGCCCAACTGGGCTTGGTCACCAAGTATTAACTTTTCATAAACTAAACTGATATTACTATGTACATAAAACTACAACAAAATAAATAACGTTATAAGCATGACTATCTTTTTTAACATTGCATCATTCTCTGTGCGGATCTCTTGTTCACACACCAATCAATAACTGTCAGGAATGGACTGCGCGTAGGGTACCGGTACCTTTTCTCATTGGCTGCATTTTCGCGGTCAAAACAGACAGCGCCTATGAAAGAGATTCATAAAACCTCGCACTCTGTGCAGTGTAAAGAACAACTAACAACAAATAGAATTTTAAACTATTAACTTGAAATTACCACAGTTCGGATTTTGTCCAAACCCGAACATACTGGGGGGCTACAAGGAATATAGAAAACATTTTCACCCATGGGGAAAGCGTTGAAAAGTGAACACTGGATTACTTCAAGACGAGGTTGCCCGTTGGTGTCCAGAATAACCATGGGTCATCCCCATGAAGGTCCACAGTATTCACTTCCGTAGCCTTTCATGAAAAGTACAAAAGGTCAAAAGTTATTGGAAAAAATATCATCAAACAAATAGGTATAGAAGATTCTAGTTAATGGCAATTCTGACAATATAATGAATGGGTAAATTAATATAACAAGGATTGCCCTGACTTAAATCGGGGCAGAACATATACATAACCGTAAGGGCGTTATTACTCACTAGTAAAACGAATACATTAAAAAAGGTTACTTTAAGAAAATCATAAGTGCGTTCTTACTCACTAGTAGAACGGATACGTTAAAGAAAGGTTACTGAACAGTAAATCATAAAGGGCGTTCTTACTCACTAGTAAAACGGATACATTGAAAAGGTTACTGAACAGTAAATCATAGGGGCGTGGCCACGAAGTTGAAGCAAAGTGTAAGAAAACTCTAATTAGAACTGCAGGGGGTTATGTACAAGGAAGTTTTGGGTTTATTTACATATTTACAAATGGTATTAAGGGTTTTGGGAAGAAATGGAATCATTTGTAGGTAATGGAACAATTTTAACGATGGGGCGTACATATTGTCCAGAGGCGTTTTTACTTGAACTGACCTTATTCTACCATCTTTGCCAGGTATCACGTCAGTGATCCGTGCCAAGGGCCATTTTAATGGGGGAGGGGTTTCATCGTCTTTCACGAGTAACATGTCACCAATCTTAAGGTCTGGCCGAAGTGTTGTCCACTTTGGACGATTCTGTAGCTGGTTGAGGTAATCCACTGACCACCTCTTCCAGAAGTTTTGCTGCACATACAAACAATGTTGCCAGAATTTTAATCTGTTTACCGGCATGAGGGAAATATCCTTGTCAGGAAGAGACATTAAGGGGGTTCCTATCAGAAAATGACCTGGGGTCAGAGGATTTAAATCAGAGGGATCTGATGAAAGGGGAAATAATGGTCTCGAGCTGAGAATGGCTTCTATCTGGCATAGAATGGTAGAAAATTGCTCGAACGTATAAGTAGAAGTACCAATTACTTTGTACAAATGGGACTCGACACTCTTAATACCGGCTTCCCAAAGACCCCCCCAATGCGGGGATCTTGGGGGAATAAGTTTCCAGTCGATTGAGCTCGAAAGTAAATGTTCCCGTATAGGATTGACCTGTTTCACAAGAAATTACGATAATTCTTTCAGTTGGTTGTTGGCACCAACAAAGTTAGTCGCTAGACGCCACTGCCGTCAAGTAGAAAGAGTTCATTGAAAATGTCTCCGTAATTAAACCCATTTTTCTGGGAAATTACGAGCAATCAATTAGTGAAAAGTAGTGAAATAAGTTGAGTATTGTGCATTGTGAATGTGTGAAAAAAACTAGCCGTATTACAAGTAAGGCTAGATTAATATTTGTAATTTTATAAACATTTTTAGTCAAAGTTCGGTTTAAATTCAGATTTCTACGAACACATTAATTACTATAAACGGTTCGTATAGTTTTTGTTGAATAGATAAGGAAGGACAAAATAAGTAATTAAATTATTACCAGTAGCGTAGATAAAAAGGTTATGGAGTTCAAAAAATTTAAGTCTTGCAAAACCTTGGAGTTTAAATATTACCGTTGTATTAGATGTTGTGGAATTTATCACAACAGTTGTGCTGAAAAGAGAAAAAATGTAGTGTACTTTTCTGGATATGACATCTACTGTTCTAAGGAATGTCAAGAAGTAGATAAAAGAAAGTGTGTAGATTGTGATAAGCTATTCAATAAAATAAGAGAACTTAAAGATCAAATAATCGAAAAGGATATGTTATATGAAAAATTAGAAGCGAACTTTAATGAGGAAAAGGAGGAACTTTATGCACAAATTGAAAAGTTTTCAAAAGAAATTAAAGAAAAAGATAGATACGCAGAACGCTTAAAAAGAAATACCCAGAGCTTTGAAGACGAAGTGCTTGAGCAAGAGGAAAGTTTTACAACGTTACTAAAAGGTAAAAGTGAAACAATCAAAGATTTAAATAATAAAATTACCCATATACAATGTGTAAAGGATAAGCTTCATAAAGAGATACAAGAAAAAGAGGAACAACTGGAAGAAGTGAATAACAAATTAGCGGAATATATCAACATCAACCAACAAATGATGGTAGCAATTGAGACTCTAGAAGCAGAGAATAAAAGCAATGAACAGAAAATGGAAAGACTTAAATTAGAAATTGACGCAATCAATAAAATAAAAATTAGTCAATGTGAAGAAAATAAGGAAGTGTCCGGCAAAGTAAACATTTCAGAATGTGGTAATATTGGTAATCTAGGGGAACCTACAACAAACATTAAAAATTTTGTAAAACCTACAAGAAAAATATTGATTTTAGGTGATGAAACTGCTTTCTCTATAGGTAATATGCTTAGAAGTAAGTTAAAGTGCAATGTTATATCGTTTATTAAACCGGGTGGAAAATTTGAAGCTGTTATAGAGAGTATGGATAAATTGGCGGAAACTTTTACAGATAATGATTATGTAATAGTATTCGGTGGTTCAAATGACTTTAAAAATCAAGCTTTTCCGAAAGTATCAATGATTCATAATAAATTAAAACTCTGCACACACACAAATATAATTTTTACCACAACATCTCCTTTGGTACATCCTAAAAAAAACGGACACTTTGTTAATAAATTTGTTAATAAATTTAATAAAAAGTTTCATGAATATGTTTTAAAAATGAATCAATATGCCGAAGGAAAGATAATATTTCTAAATATAACATGTGCTCAAGGAGAATATTACTCAAAGTTTAAAATTTCCAATATTTTACAGCAGGAAATTTTGAATAATCATAAATATAAAAATAATAATCTTGTTTTTGTTAAATGTAATTACACTAGTAATGATAAAGACCAAATTGTAAATGCCACAGATATAGATGTATCTACTTCTGTTGTCGAAGTAGAAACGGAAGAAAATATTTTTTTAGACAGAACACACACCAAAAATCTCATAACAATAGAGACAAATAATATAGTATGTAATAATAACGATAACTTTATGATATATTTAAATGCTGAAAGCCTTGTAGCCCATATAGATGAACTTACTAATTATATAATTATAACTAAACCTTATTTAATTTGTGTTTCTGAAACGTGTTTGACCAATAATATTTATGACTCGGAAATAGATATAGAAGGGTACAAAAATTTTAGAGTGGACAGTAATAGCAGGCATACTGGAGGAGTTGTAATATATGTCAGAAATGAGATTACAGTTTTAAAGTCTTTTAGTTTTTGTGTTCAAAAGGTTTATTGGATCATGTCAATAGTAGTAATATTTCAAAATTCGAAATTTTTAATTGTTGCTCTATATAGGTCACCTAGTTCTAGCTGTGCATTATTCTCGGACAGCTTTGCAGCATGGGCCGACGAACATCTATGTGATAAAAGTGTAACAATTATTGTTGCTGGGGACTTCAATATTGATATGCTAAACACAGATACTTACAGCAGAAGGCTAAAAAATATATTCTCTGATGTTGGTTTAAAAAATATAGTTACAGAGTATACGAGGCCCAATAAAACAGGAGGAGGCACTCTTATAGATTTAGTTGTTACAAACAGTGATAGAGTTTCTGTTCAAATTATTAAAATACCAAGAATTAGTGATCATTTTATGATTTTGACTAAGGTGACTTCAAAAGATCGTAAATTATCTTCATTTACCATTGAAACCAGAGGAAAAGACATAAATTATGAGCTCCTTAATAACGAATTGTCAAGAATAACATGGAACTATCACATATATGATATGAATGAAAAATATAATCATTTTATTTTTAATATATTAAATGTTTTAAATAATATAGCCCCTAAAAAAGAAGTTAAAATCTTTCCTAAATACAAATTGTGGTGGAATGAAAAGGTAAAAGAGGCTACTAAAGATAGGGATCTTAGTTACAAAATATATTCAAATAATAAAATGGAAGAATATTGGAATGATTATAAAGTGAAGAGAAACATTGCAGTTAAAGTAATAAGAACCGAAAAAAGTAAATACTTTGAAAAACAAATATCTGAAACAAAGGGAAACTCTAAAGAAATGTGGAAAACATTAGAAAGCCTCATACCTAAAGATAAAAAATTGTGTGACCTAGTAGAATTGGAGATGGGTAATGAAATAATAAAAGACGTGGTTTGTTTACCTAATGCTCTAAATTCTTTTTATATAACTAGTATACAGGAAATAACTGATGGTATTAACCGTATTTTTACTGATTTTCAAATTTTAGATAAACATAACGGAAATTATTTATCTGATTTTCAGTTATGCTCACCAGAAAGGCTTGAAGAACTAATATTTTCCTTGCCCAATAAAAATAGTACTGACGATATTAATGCTCATTTTATTAAAAAGTGTTTTTATAGTATTGACAAGCCTTTGTTGAATTTAGTTAATTCTTCGTTAGAAAAATCTGAAATGCCTGATGACCTGAAAGTTTCTACGATTGTTCCAGTTCCTAAAGTTAAAGGTTCTAATAAAGCAGTAGACCTAAGACCAATTAACATGCTAACTTGTATTGAAAAAATAATTGAGAAAGTTGTCTATGAACAAATCGTTGGTTTTTTAGAGCAAAATAACTTATTAATAAGCAACCAATCAGGGTTTAGAAGTAAACACAACTGTGAAACGGCCATTCAATGTGTGTTAGATGAGTGGAAACACCAATTAGATAAAAACTGTATCACTTTGGCTGTTTTTATAGACTTGAAAAGAGCATTTGAGACTGTAGACCAAACTCTCTTAATAAAAAAACTGCGAAGTATAGGTATAGTAGGGAGGGCATTAGATTGGTGCATTGACTACTTAACTAATAGGAAACAAAAAGTAAAATTGAATAAAATAATATCGGATGAAATAAATTGTAACCGGGGTGTACCACAGGGTAGTGTATTGGGCCCACTTCTATTTTTGATATATATCAACGATATTACGGATGTGAAGGGACAATGTATACTGCATTTGTTTGCCGATGACTGTTTGATATGCTTTTCTAGCAAAAGTTTGGATATATTGGTTAATGTGATAAATCAAACCTTACAAAATCTTTACCAATGGTGTTGCAAAAATCTATTAAAAATTAATATTAACAAAACAAAATATATGGTAATATGTAACAAATACCAATATTCACACTTTTTAAATCAAAACTACAACATCGAGGTCGCTGGAAATACTATAGAATCAGTGAATACAATTAAATATTTGGGAGTTGTCATTGATAAGCAAATGAAATTTAAAGAACATGCTAATTCTGTAGTTAAATTAATTTCATATAAGTTGAGCTATCTTTTCAGGTGCTCCTTTGGATTATCACGATGGACCAAAAATATTATATATAATACAATTATTCTGCCCCACTTAAATTATTGTTCCACAATTCTATATCTTCTGAATCAAAATGAACTAAATCGTTTGCAAAAACTGCAGAACAGGGCTATGAGAATAATCCTGTCATGCTCAAAATACACTCCTATCAAAGACATGTTATGTGCACTGAAATGGTTGCCAATAAAATATTATTTGTTATATAATGCATTAATCTTTATTTACAAAATTAAAAATAATTTACTACCAAATTATCTGAGCGAAAAAGTATGCTATAATTTTAATATTCATGACTACTCAACTAGAAGCAGGCAAAATTTTTTTGTTACCCCAGTAGTAAAGAGTGCTACTCAAAATTCTATATTTTTTAAGGGACTGAACCGTTACAATGACCTACCGGAGTCCATTAGATCCATTAACACATTAAACTCTTTTAAAAACAAGCTCAAAGATTATTTAATGAGTCAATATTCAAGTAGCAGCAATGGATGTTGAGTTATGTCTATAAATTAGGCCTGCAAATCACTTAATTCTGTAATCTTGTTTTTGTGGTTTGATTTTATGTCTGGTTTTCGGCTATAAAATTTTTGTATTGTATTTATTTATTTATTTATGTTAGTATTTATGTTTTGTACAAATGTGTTGATATTGTCGATTTATTATCATAATTTGGACATACGTTTACTGTAATATAATTTGTATTGGTATTCTTATCATATATGTAATGTTGTTTTGTTTGGATGTAATATTGTAACTGTATTATATTCTATGTTTATATTAGCTGACTGATTTGCTAAATAAAGGATTTAATATATATGGCTGAGGGTAGTCCACGTCGGGACGTAAAACGTATCAGGCAGGCGATAAATGGCTCAGTGGATAAATCGGAAACTAGTTCCAAATGAATGGCTTTGGATGAAAAACATACGAAGAAGGCCAAATAGCACTTGGTAATAGGGGCTTTCCTGAGATATGAGGATTTTACTGCAAAAGGTCCTCCAAAGTCAATACCCACTGTTTGGAAGGGTCGAGAAGGGGAGATACGTGTTTTAGGAAGATCTGCCATAATCTGTTGTGCAGTTATGGCCTAAACCTGTGGCACATAGCACACTTGTTAATTATTCTTTTTATTTCTCGAAGGCCCCCAAGGGGCCAAAACTGGAGGCGTACATTAGCCAACACATTTTGAGGGCCACTATGTCCTAATCTGCGGTGTTCCCTTTGCAACACCAACGATGTGAAATGACTACCAGAGGGTAGCAATATGGGGTGTTTTTGCTGATATGAGACGTCAGCATGTGAGAGTCTACCACCGACTCTTATAATTCCGTCTTCGTCAACAAACAGGTTTGATGAAGCTAATCGTTTGTCTGAAGGAATTTGTTTCTTACGGAGCAAGCGTAGAAGGTTGGGAAAATCATGTTCTTGGACTTGAGTCACAAGTAAGGATAGGGCTTTGTCTAAATCCTTGGAAGAAAAATAATTATTCTGTACATCATGAGGAGTTTTAAGGCGACTAACAAACTTAAACACATAGGCAACAGATCTGATCAGCTTAGTAAATGAGGAAGATCGAGATATCAGAGCCATAAATATATTTGTTGAGGGGGTTGTTACTACAAGGGATTTTTTATTTTACTCGGGGAGGTTTACAATTGTTGAAAATGTATCATAGAATGCAGTATCTTGAGATGAATTCCATAAAAAGGATGGTCCGGAAAACCAAAACTTGCTCGGAAAGTCTAACGGTTGACCTCTAGACAGAAGATCTGCAGGGTTCAAGTGAGATCTAATATGCCTCCAAGAGGCTGCATGGGTTAACTGTTGGATTTGGGCAACTGGGTTGCAAACGAAAACTGACCATCGTGTAGGAATACTTTTAATCCACGAAAGTGCGATCTGTGAATCAGACCAAAGAATAAAGGAAGAAAGTTGCAACTGTTTTTCAAGAATGAGTTTCACACGGGAATAAAGATTTGCCAACAGTGGCATAGCACACAACTCCAATTTAGGTATTGTTAAGGGTTTGTTTAAGGGTGCTACACGAGATTTAGAAATAATGAGTTGAGAAGATGCTGAGCAATCTGCATATGTTGCTCTCAAGTATATACATCCTCCGTACGCAACTGAGCTGGCGTCACAGAAGCCATGAAGCTCTACTTGACAAAGGGTTCTATCTAACAGAGTGTATCTGAAAATATTAAGTTTATGAAGCGACTGTATGCTATCAAGAAATTTACACCATTGTTTAATGTGGGAAGGATCCGTAATAGGTTCATCCCATCTAAGTTTAAGCATCCAGAGTTGCTGCATTGTCAGCTTCCCTTGGACGATCACAGAGTTAATGAGCCGTAAAGGGTCATAGCATTGGGAGACGATTGACAGTATCTGTCTCTTAGTAATACATTTATCAAGAGGAGATGAAGGAGTCAAGATTTTCAAAGTATCAAGTTTAGGAGACCAATAAATCCCTAAAATTTTACTAGGGTTTTCGTCCAAGTTTAGGTCTTTCCCTGGCGGTGATTCAGGAAAATGAGTGTTCATAATTTCAACAGAATTGGAGCAAAATTTATGCAGGTTAAAACCAGATGATGCAAGGACGCTTTTAAGCGAAAAATATATTTTATCATCAAGACTGAATCTAGTAGTTATTTTATACCAATATAGTAGTTATTACAATAATATATTAATTTTGTGTGGTAAAGGTTGGTTCAGAAATTTTGTAAAGCACACAGTTTGTGGCCCAACGTGAGGACTTTCTAGTGATATAAAACTTAAATCAATCTGCATACTCTAAATGCTTGAAGCATCTTAAATAGTGCATTTTAAACCAGTTTAAATACCGAACAGTAAGTTTTTTTTTTTAACCAAAAACCAATTAGCATAGAAAAACCAGAATCCACTATCTACACTAATTGAAGACGCTGATGCAAGAAGGGGATAAGTAACAATTCTTAGATTTTTCAGGAGAGATAAAAACTTTTTTTTATTTTTTAGTTTGGTTTAAATGCTATTTAAGGTACAGATAGAAAAGTTAAGTTTTTTTGTCTATATTAGATAAAGGTACCTGCGTAAAGAAGCTAGAAATTTACGAAAAAAGATTTATGGTGCAAAAAAGGTATATGTTAACCTATTTCTACTTTCTGGTATATAAGAAGGTGCAAGAAAGGGATAAGTAACAAATACACTACTTTCGTGTGGAACTTCATATTTATTATTTTAAATACTAATAATACAAAAACATTACAGAAATAAGCGAAACTAATAAGAAATAAAAACGAAAATATGGTAATATGATAAATCAAATGCAACGAATTTTAAAGCGAGTACAAACTTTTGTAGAATTAGGTATGCAAAAATGCATTTAAATGAAAAAGCAATGAGTGTTCAATAAACATCCTTATTCTGAATTATCGGAGTCACAAACTTCTGAGTCATGGTGCTCTAAACATTGATCGGATTTTAGAGACAAGTAAAAATGCATCTCACTTCTGCTTACATATTCATCTGCCAATAACATTACGTTTTTATATTTCAAGTCTTTTAAAGGCAACTTATCTAAATAAGCTTGTCCCACGTCAGTCAAAGTAGGATTTGAAACAACAACTGTTTTGCGGCTGAAGAGAGGGGATGTTGTAGGCGTATCTCAAAAACACAACTATTTGTGGTGCAAAAACGGGATAAGTTACACGACACATATACCATTCTTGCACCAGTTCATTATAGGGGATATGTGTTTTTCTGTTATAACTCGGTATCCTTTCGTCGCACAAGTACCATATTTGCACCACAGTGAAAGGAAATATTTTACTACCTATAGCCAGAATAATATCATTTTTCAAAATTTTGCACATGTCCCCTTCTTGCATCAGAGTCTTCAATTGCTGCTGATAACTTGAAAACTGAATTCTACAGGGGTACCTCAAAAAGATACTGAAGAAAATATTGCTGTGTAGATATTTGTATGTTCTACAATGATGATGATTTCGTCATTCACAATTGATTATTTCAAGTATATGTCATCATAATCATTATCAAAAGACAAGAAATCATCGTTTTTGTTTTACATAGTGAATATTATTAAATGAATGAATACATAAAAAAATAAATGAAAGGAAAAGAAAATGGAAGGGCATTTTAAGTGTTGTAAAAAAAAGGAATTTTCAAACTTAATGTGTATTGTTTGTTTTGATGTGTATCATTTTTCATGTTTGGATAGGAAAAAAGAATATAAGCTCATTGATCGTAATAAAATTTATTGCTCAGTAAAATGTGAAGAAAATGATCCAAAAATAGAAATTAACAAACTAAATGAAGAAGTAACTAGATTAAAAAATAAAATAAGAGAAAAGGATCTAGAATTAGAAAAAGTAGAAGGTGAAAATGTTGACAAAATGAATGACATGCAACAAGAAGTAAACGAGCTACACAAAGAAATAAAGGATAAAAATTGTTATATACTAAGAATGAAAAAAAGGACGCAGGACTTTGAAGATGAGGTATTTGAGTTGGAAAATAGAGATACCAAGAGAATAAGAGAGCAAGATGAAAAAATAAAAGAATTAAATAGAGAAATTAAACAAATTGAAAATAAGTTAAAAGCGCAAGAGAAAGATTTACAAAGCGGAATTGATAACCAAGTTTTACTAAATAATAGAATTAAGGAAATGGATACTGTTAGTCGGGAAATGGTGAATGCAATACGAATTCTTGAGGAAGAAAATGATAGAACCAATGAAGAACTATCTAGATATAAAAAATTGGGAAATGAAAATAGGATAGGGCTGACAGTACTGGATACAGGAAAAAAGGCAATTAAGGAAACAACGCAAACAGTGCAACTATCAGATGGAGTAGGGAAAGCTATTAATAAACGAGACAGTGGAAAAGGAGGAAACATTAAGCAGAGGAAATTGTTAATACGGTGTGATGAAAATGGACGTAAGTTAAGAAAGACAATAGAGTTAGAATTAGAAAATTTAGGATGTAAGGATTTTTTGTTAGAAACGATTATAAAACCGGGGGCTACTTATGAGAATGTTATTGCAGACATAGATGAACTTACAATTAATTACAATCTAAATGACTGTGTAATTATATTGGGTGGTATAAATAATTTTAAAAATAATAAGTACCCGAGTGTACAGTTCATACATAATAAAATAAGACACTGTACACATACAAATTTGGTATTTGTCAAAATTCCAGAGGGAAACTTTCAAAAATATAGTAAAAAATATGTAAATAATTTCAACTTCAGATTTCAGGATTATATAAAAAGGCTGGACAATTATGCTCAAGGTTTCGCAAGGGTAATTGATTTATGTGATAGAAAGGGATTTTTTAATATTAATATGTATGGAAAAGTATGCAATAAGTTAGTTAATGAGATATTACAGGCAAAAAAGAATAATAATCTTGTATTCATTGAAACTGTAAATTCTAAAAAAATTAGTGATCAACAAAGTGATGAAGACAGTAAAAATAAAGGCACCTCTTTTTTAGAAATAGCAAACAGCGAAAACGTCACAGCATAGAAAATAACTTTAAAAATAACTCTTTTATATTGTATCTAAATGCTCAAAGTCTTCCAGCTCATATAGATGAGGTTAGGAATTTAGTTCAAACAAGAAAACCTTTAATTGTATGTCTATCAGAAACTCATGTTACAGAGGACATATTTAATTCTGAAATTAATATTAATAATTATGTTGTCCATAGGACAGACAGTAATAGCAGACACACGGGTGGAACTGCAGTATTTGTAGATAATAAATTAAAAATAGTTGATGTGCAGGGATATTGTATTGAGGGAGTGTTGTGGATAACTGGAGTGTCCATTATATTCCAAAATAAAAAATATTGGGTATTTGTTCTATATAGATCTCCAAGTAGTAGCATGATAAGATTTTTGCAATTATTTGAAGATTGGTTTGAAGAACATATCAAGGAGGAAAATGATAAAACTATTTTATGTGGGGATTTTAATTTGAATTGGCTAGATAATGATAACAATTGCAGTTGTAGGCTACGAAGTTTTATAACGGATATGGGATTTATAAATTCAGTGACAGAATACACTCACTTAACAAAGGGGGGAGGTACATTAATTGATCTAGCTTTATCGAATTTAGAAATGGATGTAAGTGTTTTTGATTTCCCTAAAATAAGCTCTCACCGCAATATAGCAATATATTTAAAACACATAAAAGTACCAAGAAAAGAACTTTATATAGAAACGAGGGGCAGAAATATTGACTTTGAAAGAATTGGGTTTAAATTGAAAAATATAAACTGGAACTATACGGAATTAAATTTGAATAAAAGATATACAATGATGAGAAAGTTAGGCAGGCGGCAAGAGACAAGGATGAAAGTTATAGAATGTACATAAAAAACAGAACAACAGAATATTGGGAAATATACAAGCAAAAAAGAAATATAGCAGTAAAAACAATAAGGGAAGAAAAGAGAAAATATTTTGAAAATAAAATAGATCATAATAAACAAAATCCGACTGAAATGTGGAAAATTTTAAAGGCGTTCATTCCAAATGATAAACAAGAAAATAATCTTAATATAATAGATATGGGTGATGGTGATTTAGTATCGGATATAAATGTAATACCAAATTGTTTAAATACATATTATGTTAAAAGTTTTCCAGTAGTAGATAAAGTTATTACTAATAAAATGACCACTTTTAATTTAATTAGTCTAGAGGAATTGGAAAAAATAATTAGTTCATTAAAGAATAAAAGTAGTCCTGATGATATCAGTGTAGAATTATTAAAAAAGTGTTTCAAAGATATTTGTAATCCTATATTAAACATAATTAATGGTTCTTTAGAGTTAAGTCAAGTTCCTACAGAAATGAAAATATCTACTATAGTTCCCATACCCAAGAAACCAGATACAAATACAGCTACAAATTTGAGACCAGTTAATATGATTAATGCTGTTGCTAAAGTATTGGAAAAAGTTGTATATGAGCAACTGGTAGATTATCTAGAAGGTAATAAGATTCTTTGTGAGTATCAATCAGGATTCCGTAATAAACATAGTTGTGAAACGGCTCTACAATGCGTTTTGAGTGATTGGAAAAATAATATTGAAAATAATTTAGTCACAATTGCGGTATTTTTAGATCTACAAAGAGCATTTGAAACAGTAGATAGATATAGGCTAATACAGAAAATTAAAAGCGTAGGTATTAATGGGACAGCTCTTATTTGGATAATAGATTATTTGAACAACAGGCAACAAATGGTAAAACTCAATAACATACAGTCAAGCGGGTTATGTAATGATATGGGTGTACCACAGGGCAGTGGCACCTTTGCTGTTTTTGGTATATTTAAATGATATTGTGGACATTGCAAGGGAGTGCAAAATTCATTTATTTGCGGATGATACCCTACTGTACTTCTGCTGGAGTGATCTTGAACACTGCATAGGAGTCATAAGCGCTGCTCTAAAAAGGGTGAATATGTATTGTTGTGCAAATTTGTTAAAAATTAATATACAGAAAACAAAATGTATGGTATTGGGGGTAAAAGATAGGTATAGGGAAGTTAGTTTAAATATAAGATTTGGTGATGAAACAGTGGAGACAGTAAAAAAATTTGTCTACTTAGGAGTAACTATTGACAATAATTTAAAATTTAAGGAGCATGCAAACCAAGTTATTAAAACTGTGGCCTATAAAATTAACTATTTGAGACGATGCTCTCCACATCTAAGCCAATGGTCCAAATTAACTGTTTTCAACACTGTAATATTACCACATTTTAATTATTGCCCTACAATTTTGTATCTACTCAAACAAAATGAAATCAATCGTCTTCAAAGGATGCAAAACCGTGCCATGCGAATAATATTGAAGTGCTCTAGGTATACTCTTATAACCAGCATGCTAAAGACACTTAACTGGATGCCAATAATTAAATTAATTCAGTACTTCACATTAATTTTTATTTTCAAAATTAAAATTGGACATGCACCAGTGTATCTGCAGGATAAGCTCTCTAATAGTCTTGGTGTACATAACTATAATACAAGAAATAAGGAAAATTTAAGAATTGAAATGTGTAGGAGAAGCAGTACATACAACTCTGTATTTCACAAAGGTATTAATTCTTTCAATAGTTTACCAGAATACATTAAAAAAAGTTCATCTGTACATTCTTTTAAAAGAGCATTAAAGGATTATTTATTGTCGGAGTGAGCAGTCACAGCCTAATATTATATGTTTGTTTAAATTTGTTTTATTCTAATTTTAATTTATTTATGATGTACCTAATTTTTTGTGCTGTAAACACTATATGTACTGTTCTTTTATTTTATATTGTGTACTTATATTTTGTAAACAGAATTAGTTATTTTTGACTAAATAAAGATATATATATATATATATATATATATAAGCTGAAAAGCGATAAACGCATGTGATCGTTGCTGATCAATTAGGACACAAACAGACAAATACTATTGAGGTTAGCAGCAAAAAAGGAAAAAGTGTACTCTTTTTAAATTTCCAAGCTTTCGTAAATCTTTATTTACATCATCAGGGAACTACAAAAGTGAGAAAAAACATAAATTACAAAGCGGTCCGCTACAACAGTTTCATAACTTACGTTAATCGAGAATGATTCCTTGATCTTAACATTGGGAAAAGTGTTAAACAGTTAGCACTGAAGAATGAGACAAGTCCAGCTTGCATTATAAGCAATAGCTAACAGTCACATAATAAAATATATTAAAAATCATTACAAAGTTAAAATATTAAAAATGAAAGAATCCACACAAACACGTGGATTTATACATGTTATTAATTAAACAATGATTGAAAAATAGGTTAAGGACAAGTTCTTCTTTTCTTTGAAGTAGAAAAGAAGAGATACTACTCAGACCCAGACTTACTAAGATTTTTTCTCAATATTTACAAAATGTTAAGTTTGCATGTAAGAGTGCCTTAGTAGTAAAATCTATTTACAATCCGTTAAAAGATAAAATTCCTACATTAGATAATAGTAATGTGATTTATAAAATTGGTTGCAATAGCTGTGATCTTTCTTATATTGGTCAAACTTCTCAAAAACTCTCTAGCCGTATATCTCTCCACAAGAGTGATATAAGATTACATCCTGAAAGATGTTCTCTTGCAAATCATGTTTCCTCTTTAGATCATAGAATAGATTTTGAAGGGATTAAGATCTTATCCCGTGAAAATAACTATAGTAAAAGATTATTTCTAGAAATGGCTTTCATTTTTCAGGAGGATGATCATATTAATAAGAAAACAGACATTCAAAATTTAAGTAATCTTTACTCACTTTTATTAACTTTGGATAAACATAATTTTCATAAACAAATTGATATCAATTCAAATAATATTTCATCATAACTCCTACCTAATTTTTGTACCTCCCTCGTATTTCAATAATTTATATTTCTATTGTTTTTGGTTGATGTCATTATAGTCGTAGTATCTCTTCTTTTCTACTTCAAAGAAAAGAAGAACTTGTCCTTAACCTATTTTTCAATCATTGTTTAATTAATAACATGTATAAATCCACGTGTTTGTGTGGATTCTTTCATTTTTAATATTTTAACTTTGTAATGATTTTTAATATATTTTATTATGTGACTGTTAGCTATTGCTTATAATGCAAGCTGGACTTGTCTCATTCTTCAGTGCTAACTGTTTAACACTTTTCCCAATGTTAAGATCAAGGAATCATTCTCGATTAACGTAAGTTATGAAACTGTTGTAGCGGACCGCTTTGTAATTTATGTTTTTTCTCACTTTTGTAGTTCCCTGATGATGTAAATAAAGATTTACGAAAGCTTGGAAATTTAAAAAGAGTACACTTTTTCCTTTTTTGCTGCTAACCTCAATAGTATTTGTCTGTTTGTGTCCTAATTGATCAGCAACGATCACATGCGTTTATCGCTTTTCAGCTTATGTGCATGATGGGGTTTTTTGAAGATATTCAGTCCACCTATGGGAATTTAGCAGTTGGGTTTTTGAAGAAATGGTCCAAGACCAAGATGAAATTAGCTAAGGAGTTAAATAGAAGAATATTTCTTTTAAAATGTAGAAAAGCAGGTGTCTTACCAAGTCATATAATGAATTCCACAATTCCTGTAGAAAATTTGATTTATATGCAGGATTCACACACACATGTTACAAGAAGGTTTATTAACAGGTTAGGATACAAACTGCTAAATATTGAAATTGGTATTAATCATAATTTAATTGTTACTCTGGAAGACAATCTTTCAAAATTAAAAACAGATATAATCAATAGTACTAATGAATTCATCTGCAATAATTTCATTCATAAACAGTTGAGACATTACAATAGATCTTTCCATAGTATTAAAACTAACAACATTAATAAGTTTAATAATTTAAAAACCGAATGGTATGGTACAGTGCTTAGGACTAAATCTTCTTGGATAAAAAATCTTTCTAATGTTAACATCCCTCCTAATGTTGAAAAGTTTCTTTCTTTTGGTCCTAAATTCAGTGTGGAACCTCAATTAGGTTTTGATATCCCAATCAAATCCATCCTTTCTGACATAGATTATATTTCCTCATTGATACCTAATATTGACAATAGAAATTTAGCAGTTGCTAAATCCATTAATGTTATCACAAATCATGCTTATAGAAAGGATAGTCATCCATCAATTTTTCAAAAATTGTTGTCAGAAACAAAAAATTTTCTTAAATTACATCCTGAGTTGATTGTTACAAAATCAGATAAGGGGAATGTAACTGTTGTTATGTTAAAGGATGATTATTTAAAGTTATCCCAAGATATAATTGATAACGACTCTTCCTATGTTTCTCTCCCAAAAGATCCAAGTAGGGGGATTCAAACTAAATCAAATGCTCTAGTTAGGAGATTATATAATAAAAGACAAATTGATGAAATCACTAGAAAGAAATTGACATCCTATAATTCTGTTATAGCAAAATTTTACACTCTTCCAAAAATTCATAAACCTACCCTAACGATGAGACCCATAGTTGCATCAATAAACTCTCCAACTGAACTTATTGCTACTTTTCTAACTGATATTTTGACAAAGGCATACAATACTGATAATGATTATTTCATTAAGGACTCTTTTCAAGTTTTTGAACTATTTAACAGGAAGGTTCTTCCTCATGATTATGTTTTGGTCAGTCTGGATGTGGTTTCACTTTTTAGTAATGTTTATTTACAAGCAGTCATACGTTCAATACACAAACATTGGTCCTCAATCAGTGTTCAGTGTAATATTGACAAAGATACTTTCATTGAGTTGATTGACTTCCTTTTCAGTTCTACGTGTTTTTCTTTTAATAATAAATTTTATAAACAAACTTTTGGTACTCCTATGGGAGCTAGCATTTCTCCCATATTGGCTTGTTACGTAATGGATGATCTGTTGGATGTAGTCATTCCGGTACTTCCTTTTAATATCCCTTTCATCAAGAAATATGTCGATGATATTATCTTGGCTTGTCCTAAGGACTCCACAGATGATCTCCTGTTCACTTTTAATAGTTATGATCCCTATATCCAGTTCACCCTTGAAGTGGAAAACCCAAATATGGCTGTGCCTTTTCTTGATACACTTTTTACCAGGACACCTGATAATGTGATGATAATTGATTGGTATAGAAAACCATGTAGCTCTGGGAGATTTCTCAACTACAATTCTTACCATAAATTTAGCATAAAGGTTAACTTGGTTAAACAAATGACAGCTAGGGTTATGAGTCTTTCCGACCCCATTTTTAAGAATAAGAACCGTGATATTCTTTTCAATTTGTTCCTTGATAATTCCTATCCCAAATCGTTACTAAGAAAGATTATTTTCAATACATCATCTGTCATAACACAAATTCCTACACTTTCAGTAGTTGAAGCAGGTGTAACTGATCAGGATGCTCTTTCGATTTCAGAAAGGGTTCCTACCACTTCAATTGTTTCTTTACCATATATAAGGGAAGTTACTCCCAGACTTACTAATATTTTTTCTCAATATTTACAAAATGTTAAGTTTGCATGTAAGAGTGCCTTAGTAGTAAAATCTATTTACAATCCGTTAAAAGATAAAATTCCTACATTAGATAATAGTAATGTGATTTATAAAATTGGTTGCAATAGCTGTGATCTTTCTTATATTGGTCAAACTTCTCAAAAACTCTCTAGCCGTATATCTCTCCACAAGAGTGATATAAGATTACATCCTGAAAGATGTTCTCTTGCAAATCATGTTTCCTCTTTAGATCATAGAATAGATTTTGAAGGGATTAAGATCTTATCCCGTGAAAATAACTATAGTAAAAGATTATTTCTAGAAATGGCTTTCATTTTTCAGGAGGATGATCATATTAATAAGAAAACAGACATTCAAAATTTAAGTAATCTTTACTCACTTTTATTAACTTTGGATAAACATAATTTTCATAAACAAATTGATATCAATTCAAATAATATTTCATCATAACTCCTACCTAATTTTTGTACCTCCCTCGTATTTCAATAATTTATATTTCTATTGTTTTTGGTTGATGTCATTATAGTCGTAGTATCTCTTCTTTTCTACTTCAAAGAAAAGAAGAACTTGTCCTTAACCTATTTTTCAATCATTGTTTAATTAATAACATGTATAAATCCACGTGTTTGTGTGGATTCTTTCATTTTTAATATTTTAACTTTGTAATGATTTTTAATATATTTTATTATGTGACTGTTAGCTATTGCTTATAATGCAAGCTGGACTTGTCTCATTCTTCAGTGCTAACTGTTTAACACTTTTCCCAATGTTAAGATCAAGGAATCATTCTCGATTAACGTAAGTTATGAAACTGTTGTAGCGGACCGCTTTGTAATTTATGTTTTTTCTCACTTTTGTAGTTCCCTGATGATGTAAATAAAGATTTACGAAAGCTTGGAAATTTAAAAAGAGTACATTTTTTCCTTTTTTGCTGCTAACCTCAATAGTATTTGTCTGTTTGTATATATATATATATATATATATATATATATATATATATATATAAAGTTATAGTAGATATTTGCCGATTAATAATGTACAAGGACAGGAATATTGGGGAAGCGGCAAAATTGTAAAATGAGTACTCTTTACACTATTTTCCAAGCTTTCGGAATATCTTTATTTCCATTCTCAAGGACAGCATTCGAGATTGTATTACAAGTTGTTTCAAATGGTAAATACATCTAATAATAATAATTTTGATTTGAATTTTTTAAAAAGTAAATGTCAAAATGATGTCAAACAAAATCGTTTGCTTATAGAAAAAGAAATAGTATATAATTATAACTAACTTATATCTAAAAATATCAAGATTGGCTAGGTTCGTCTTCTTTTTTTTAATTTGTTTGATGTTATTTTAACCTCAAATGTTTGAAATAGACGAATTTGAAATTTGATGACACTCATGCTCCCTATCAATAGCCAAAAGGTAGTAATAAATATCACTCAAATTTTTATGATCACTCTTTCTATTGATGATATTTTGTTCTTGAGATATGTGAGCCATTTCCAAAATGGAGATTTTCATTTTGTAAATATAGCATAAATAAAATTTTTTCTTATTACTAATTTTTTTCTCATATCTGTATTTATTAAATCATCACTTTTTTGAGATATTTTTGCATATAATACTGCATATTTCAGTTAAAGCTGTGCAAATTTTCGTCATTTGTAGTGAATATAAATGTGCATATTTTTTCAATTTTGAATATAAATCCGCGCTTTAGTTATGAGGTACCAGATGATAATAAGATGTTTTTAATAACTTTATACAGGGTGGGGCACTATGAACGAACTATTCTCTGGCGTCTTAACAGCAAATAAAATTAGAAAAAATTAGACGTAGAATTAAGTAGATTACTTAGGACTATAATTTAAAAATATTTTGGAATATACAGGGTGCTCCAAAAAAGCGTGCCGTATCAAAGTTAGGTTCCTTTAAATGGAACACCCTGTATTTTATCACATTTTTGAATTGTACTATTAAAAATAATGTAAGTTCATTAACATTTCCCTATACCTATCTAGTTCAGTTTCCAGGATAAATCGATTTTACATAATTTGTAGACCCTCCGAAAAAATACAATAACTTCAAAATAAAAACGAATAACCACTTTTGCTTTACACTATCTCACTAAAAGCTTTTAACATTCTGTTTCCAATATTTACTGGTATGCTATAATATACAGGGTGTTTTTAATATGACAGTATAACACCAACCATTTAATACATAAATTTCTGGCTTAATTTAAATGGAACACCCTGTATCTGTTGGGTCTGTTAAACGTGGGAATTTATTACCTTTCAGTTGGTATTAGGGTTGCCTATATCTAACTCTGATAGTTTTCGAGAAATTTTAAATTTGTTTTTTAATATTCAATTATTTGCTGACATCTAGTTACCTATGACATGATACTCCGATGGAAAGTTTTTAAAAATTTAAAATTTGTTATTTTGACAGTAAGTGCTTTGTTGTATGATTTATTATTGATAAATTAAAGGTCTCTTGAATCAGAATTTTTTTAAGGGTAAGTACACTTTTATTGGGCATACAGATACAATAAGCTTCAAAATTATAAAAAAATAACTACAAAAAATTTAAAGAAGGTGTTCAAAGTGACGCCCATCTTGTTGGATACAAATTTGAACTCTTTTAAAAAAGTTATTGTTCACTTTCTTTAACATTTCTGGTGTTACTGTTTGAAACGCTCTCCTTATCCTATCCTTCATGTTCTCAGGAGTGGTTGGCTCTGTATTGTAGACAATACTTTTTATGTAACCCCAAAGAAAATAGCCTAATGGCGTCAAGCATGGGGACCTTGCCGACCAAAGATAAGGACCCCCTCGCCCAATCCATTTTTGTGGAAAAATATTGTTTTACCTAAACGCCGGACAATTACACTGTAATGAACAGACGCACCATCTAACTGCAGCCACATTTTTTGTCTTGTAGCTAGTGGAACGTCATCTAAAAGTTCGGGTAGTTTGTTACGTAAAAATTTACGAAATTTTCTTCCAGTTAGCGTTCCATTAAAAAAATGAGGCCCTATTATGTGGGTTCCAACGATTCCTGCCCATACATTTAATGACCAACGATGTTGATGATCAACACTTCGGAAGTAATGCGGATTTTCGTAGTTATAGTAATGAAAATTATGTCTGTTTACTAAACCGTTTTTATGAAACGTAGCTTCATCCGTAAAATCTTCAGACCCTGCCACTTTTAGTGAGATAGTGTAAAGCAAATGTGGTTATTCGTTTTTATTTTGAAGTTATTGTATTTTTTCGGAGGGTCTACAAATTATGTAAAATCGATTTATCCTGGAAACTGAACTAGATAGGTATAGGGAAATGTTAATGAACTTACATTATTTTTAATAGTACAATTCAAAAATGTGATAAAATACAGGGTGTTCCATTTAAAGGAACCTAACTTTGATACGGCACGCTTTTTTGGAGCACCCTGTATATTCCAAAATATTTTTAAATTATAGTCCTAAGTAATCTACTTAATTCTACGTCTAATTTTTTCTAATTTTATTTGCCGTTAAGACGCCAGAGAATAGTTCGTTCATAGTGCCCCACCCTGTATATCATTTTCACTTGAAAATAATTAAATCATGATTTCAAAAAGTGCTGATTTTCATTAACTACAATAAATGATATTTTTTCATGTTCTATGGTTTTGATAAGTATATAAGAATCGAATGTTTATTTTTATAGATGTTCCTTTGATAAAAAAAAAGAAAAGGAGCAGTCTTCTTGAAATTGGTGGTGCTACTCGACAAGTGAAATTAACACCAAGAAAAAAAGCTTTTTATAAGAAAGCCAGGGAATTGCAGAAGGTAGCTGCTAAACTTAAATTCCAAAACACATCTATAAGAAAAAAACTGAAGTTTATAAGTAGCCAAGAAAAATTATTTCTTGTTTGAAAAATGTGAATGACACGACTGCTAATTTTTTTTTATCACAGCAACGTACTCAAAAATATAAACCCAGAGGTAGAAGGTTTAACTTGAACGACAAAATATTTGCACTTTCCCTGGTCGTGCCTATAGATATTTATCTAAAATTTTCAGTCTTCCCTCAAGGAAAACTTTGTCGACCCTGTTGAATCGAATTCCTTTCAGAAGAGGCATTAACTCCAGCATATTCGAGCATTTAAAATCTGTGGTGAAAAAATTAAAACCAATAGACAAAACATGTATTTTGATGTTCGATGAAATATCTTTAGATGCTGGTCTGCAATACAATCAGAGGGCAGATGTTTTGGAGGGATTAGTGGACTATGGTGGTTCTGATAGAGTAGCCTTATTTGCCGATCATGCCTAAGTATTTTTATTAAAGGGTGTTCACAGAAAGTGGAAGCAACCAGTTTGCTTCACTTTCTGTGAAGGTACAACACCGACGGCCCAGTTAGTGAAAATTCTAAAGAATGTGGTCAGGCAAGTAAGAGATGCAGGACTTCATATAGTTGCAAGTATATCTGACCAAGGTGCTACAAACAGATCTGCTATAAATGCATTATTGCGGGAAACATCTGATTTCCTGTTAAGAAATAATGTAGGAAATCGTTATCAAGGATACCTTGTGGATGGTGAGGAAATTGTACATTTGTATGATTTTCCTCACCTGATGAAATGTATCAGAAACAATTTAATTACAAAAAAATTAAAATTTACAATGTCTGGTATTTCAAAAGTAGCATCTTGGTCACATATGGTGAAACTATATGAAATTGACAAAAAAACAGGGACCTTATAGTCCATTCTATAGATTATCAAATGAGCACGTTATACCAAACAAATTGAAAAAAATGAAGGTCAAAAATTGCACTCAAGTGATGAGCCACACTGTAGGAAGTGCAATGTATGTTATGGCTAAAGTCAGCCAAAGTCTCCCTAAGGATTCCGAATTCTATCTTGACCCTAAAGATGTTGATGCTGCCGACTTATTTTTATTTTTCGATAAATTGTTTGACAGTATTAATGGCTCTTCCCTTCATCCTCCTCCTGGAAAGCAATTACGTTGTGCAGCAACAAAAAAGTCTGGCCACCTGACATTTTGGGATTCATGCATCCTTGTTTTAGAATCCATGTGCTTCGTTTCCTCAACTGATCCTGAAAAAAAATCATATGCCCCATCCCTAAATAATTGGATCTTTTCATTGAAAGGATTAAAATACATCATGGAGAAACATCTGAAAACAGATTTTAAGCATGTTGCGCCAAGATGTTTTAATCAGGATCCAGTTGAGAATTTGTTTTCCTAATTGAGAAGCCATGGAGTAAGGAACATAAATCCTAATTGCTCATCATTTGTTTCCTCTATGAAATCCCTTCTAGTTAACAACTTTGTTGCTACACATTCGGCTGGCACGAATTGTGAGGAGGATGAGTCAAGTGGCATCCTTGATACGTTAAAAGATTTTATCCAGCAAGAAGGGAATGAGAATCAGTCGGAAACTCCACTTGTTCCTCTACCTGTTCTGCCAAAATATAATAAATTACAATCAAGTTTTGTGCAAGATTATGCATCTGCCTACGTCGCTGGGTATGTGGCAAAAAAAGTTTTACCCAGTAAATGTTGTATATGTTACAATAAAATATGTACAGACAAAAACATTCCTCAAAATATTTTAATACAGGGCAGAGAATATGAAGGCAGTAAATTGATTCGGCCTTCTAGTATTTTCTGTTTTGTATTCAAAACAGTTACAGAAGTTGTTTTGAACTATTTGCCAACGATTATAACAGTATATGGGATAAAATCCAAATTAATTTCTCATGTTCCAAGAACATGTTTAGAAGATATTTCTACACTGTTTTGTGACAGTCATACAAACAGTGTGGAAAAATTTCTGAACATGTCTATCAATGTAATTTTCTTCATGTATTTAAAAACAGTCAACAAGATTTTGTCTGGCAAAGATTTAAGGAGGGCCACTCAGGATCCAATCACATGTTTGGCTACAAAAAAATATAAAAAAAAATTAAAACGGTAATATTTTATTTTTAAGTCTAAAAAACTGTTGTATTATTTTGTATAATTGTTAATAATAAAAATGGATAATATACCGATGTTCTAAAATAATAGTTTTTATTTTTTCCACTATTTGGTTTGTTTTTATTGGGAATTAAACCACAAATGAATTATAAACATTTATTCATTTATAATATCCTCCTCACACCCTTAGTTAGAAAAAGTAACAAATTAATTACACCTTGTAACCTCCGACTCCTGAGTTTGTGGTTTAATTTCCAGTAAAAACATACAGAAGACATTTTTTCACCACCTATGGTACAAGAAAACCACACAATTAATTTAATTTTCCCGGGTAAAGATACTTGAAAATGTACAGAATACTGTCGTACCAGGCACAATTTTTTTGAGATATTCCAATAGATGGCGCTCAGCATACAATTATTTTTAGGAAGTAGAGAGTAGGTATCTTTTCTCATTGGCTGCATTTTCGCGGTCAAAACAGACAGCGCCTATAAGAGAGATTCAAAAAACCTCGCACTCTGTGCAGTGTAAAGAACAACTAACAACAAATAGAATTTTAAAGTATTAACTTGAAATTACCACAGTTCGAATTTTGTCCAAACCCGAACACCTGGCATATTTAAAACGTTATTTCTCGTCGCGTGAACCGATATATTTTTTTTATTGTTGAAATCATACTTTTCTGTTTTAATTCAAATCCTGAGGGTTTCTCGAACTTGGAAGTGGCTTCGTTACAACTTGTTCGTTTACCCGGCCGATTTGAACCGTATTTTTTTTTGTTACCTCCGTTATAGTACCATGTATATGTTGTAAATACCATTTTTTGTCCGTTATTTAAATTAAATAGACCACTGAGTATTAATAGACTAAATATTTGAATTCCTATTTTCTTCGTTATTAACCGGAACTTATTTATTGGAGAACCAAGATTTGGCTTTTCGATTTTTTTAAGCGTTTTTTTGCTTGGACCGTTTTAGTCTGTTTTGACTGTTTTTCTGCCGTATTGCAGGGACCGTTATTCCGTTTCGTTCTACCGTATTGTTGCAGAGAGTTGATTATTGATTAAAACAAGGACCGTTTCCCATATTTTTAGTACCTTTTTGCTTGGACCGTTTATTCCGTTTTGACGGGTCCTTTGTCTTTCGTATTGTTGATTAGACAGGGCCGTTGATTGTTTGCTTAAGAAGGGACCGTAATTCCGTTTTCGATTTTTTTTCATTCCGCATTGTTAGGAAGAGCACAGACTCGATGGTTGAGAGTAATCTGTGGACATTTTGTTTAAACGGACCTTTTTGCCTGTCCCTGATCGTTTTCCTTGGGTATTTAACCCAAACTAAGCATTTTTTGGTGCTCTCCCCCACTCTACCTTCCTAGCTCCACGTCTTACGGACATACCAGTGTCCAGTGTCGTGTTAGCTATTATACAGGAAGCAATATTACATATTTTGTGCATTTTTGACCCCACGCGACCAATTGTGTAACAGTTTTATTTTGGGCGGATTAATGGTATTTGGCAAGGTAAGTGTCCAATTATTTGTTTATTTCTATAATGTATGGTATTTCTTTTTTGGAAACAGCTGTTCATTGACATTATTGTTTGTAACAATTATAGATACATTTTTTTTTCAAATTGATTCATTTTTTTTGTGATAAAAACATAATAAAATATTAATTTCAGGATGTCTTTATCGGATTCGAAAAGACCCCTAACTGAAGCAGAATTACAGGCGATTATAGATAATTTGAACGACGACGAAGATGATCTGGTTCCTGTTGAAGTGGGTGCAACACTAAATGATGTTTATAGATATGAGACCCTCAAAAAGATGTTGAGCACCAAAATATGAGCCAATAAAGAGATATTTTTCTTCACTTCTCAGGGTTGAAGTTATGAACGTGGGTTCTTATGAACCTAGAGTGAATTGCAGAGAATAGTCTAATCGGATAACATGATTTAGAGCTATTGTAATAATATCTTGTAAGTAAAGACCATGGGCGCCACAAAGTTTTCTCAAAAACTTTGAAAAGACCTACAAAGACCCTAGGTAGTAGCTATTTTGAAATTTACTTGTTTACTGCAGGTAGGTAATTGAAATTAAAAATAAAGACAGTCTCAATGATTACTAAGTCTAATGAAAATAATTAGGTGAAGGTATATAAAAAAAATACAATAGTTATACAAAAAAAATACAATATTGACTGCTTTTTATAAGGGTTAGTTAGTTGTTAGTGTTTTTGGATATTTTCAATATTAGGAAAAATATATAAAAGTAAGATGAATGCCGCATACAAAAAATTATCCTCTTAATTTACTTATCTGTAGCGGTTCTTGCAGCTGGTAGGTGAGGTCCCGCGATGGTTGATGGGTAACCTGCAGTAACTGCTAGGTCAGATGAACCTCCAGGCAAGTGTCAAGTCCTCTGCTCACAGATAAGTCTTTCGACATCTGTCAAATTTATTCCGGCAAGCTGTTAACCAAGCTTCACAAACCTCTTAGGAAACCATAAAAAAACTTCTTAGAAAACCATTAAAAAAAACCTCTTAGGAAACCATAAAAAAACCGTAGAGATAAGAATTATCGTTTAAACCATTTATTTAACAACCATTTATTGTTTACAAATTATAATTCTTCAATATCTCTGCGGCTTCAAAGGAATTTTATTTCGCCATTTCTTAGCGACAGATTCAGAGAGACCACCCAGCCTGCTTTTACAACTTCCTCTCTGTCTTAGCGCGGAACCACAGAAGCGCAGGTCACATGTAAAAATCAATAATTCCCTGGAAATGCCTGCTACCACTCCAACGTTAATATAAGAAACAATAGTTGCTGTTTCATACCCCTAATAGCAGGAAAAAAAAATTTCAGTGAGAAGAAATTTTTTATTATAACAACCAGAAAACCCCCCGCAAGATTAATATACGCCGAACACTAGCCTAACCTGCACATGAAAGAAAAGAAAAAAGAAAACAAAGACACCAATGTCTTCCGATATCATGTTTAGTCAAGGTTAAAATATTGGTGAGAAAAACCAACCAGAACTATAACCACCCTTGGAAAGACCTCGCGTAAGATGTTCGTCAGCATCGTGGTTAACTTCCCTGGTAGTTATAATCCGGGAAGATCTTTCACCCCAACATTACACCTTACTAAGATATCTACGAAAAACTTAAATACTAAGTGAAATGGAACAATGAATGAACTCAGGCCGTAACAAAAAAACTAAGAAAACACGGTAACTATTTTTTTTGCAGGAAAATAAGAAAAACCTCCAAAAATTCCTTCATGGGAATGCTATTGCAGATATATGGCGTCAAAATCGGGACTAAAATTATTCATACATAAGAAAATATATGTCGTAATTAGATGTCTTATATAAGATATTTCGTCAATAGTCATTTAGTTACACTAAAAATACGGTACTAAAATTGGAACAGACAATCAATCCTGCACTAACATCTGGTAAACCAAGATGGCATAATCGGTGGTGAGGTATTAATTTCTGAACTTATTTATAGCGTAATCTACAAAAATGAACAATTGGGATCATTAAAAGATTCAAATTCAAAGAAAATTAAGCAATAGTAACGGTATTACTACAAATACGATACCTACTAAACTTGGAACAGACAATTAATCCTACATTAACATGTTTCCAAAACGATGTCATATTCTGAGATGTGGTATTAATTTCTGAACTTATTTATAGTATTCTCCTCTAAAAAAAATATCAAAAGGAATCATATATATAACTTAATTTCTGCTTAACCCATTTAGAGAAATAGTGAGGTAAAGATAAAGATACTTGTCTGAAAAAAGACATAAAGTACTGTACTAAATAATATAATTATCTGCTTGTTAAAGATTCAAAATAAATAACTTATAAGATATTCTAAACTACTACTAAATAAGTTATTTCTTTAACTAATATAAAGAAACCATGGGTTTGATTTTGAGTACTTATTCAAAGGAACAATCTCTTAAGTAGAATTGAAGTTACTCAAAATCATGCTATATACATATATACAGGAAACGATTATGATAAGAGACCTAACTACTCTATACAATATATTACAATAATACACTGTATCGTGTACTAAGATAATTTAGCTCTAGATAAAGATACTATCAGGTACCAACGATAAGTTTAGAGCTAAATATAAGGTAATTGTCCAACAAGACAAGTGAAATGTCATCTAAGACATAAGATAAGGTATATGTCAATTAAGACATAAGGTGAGGTATATGTCATTCGAGACATAAGGTAAGATATATGTCACTCAAGACATAAGGTAAGATATATGTCAATTAAGACATAAGGTAAGATATATGTCTTTCGAGACATAAGGTAAGATATGTCACTTAAGACATAAGGTACGATATATGTCAATTAAGACATAAGGTAAGGTATATGTCATTCAAGACATAAGGTAAGATATATGTCACTTGAGACATAAGGTAAGGTAAGCGATATATGTCAACTAAGACTAAGATAAAGTAATTAAACGGTAAAGATAATATTGCCAGTGTATATACAACATCTAGCATAAAAATAAGGTATTATACTAACCATATTAGTTAGTATTTAACCACAATTCATAGAATGATAATATGGAAAACCTAAATTTAGTTTCTTAACACAGTATTCCAAAATTATTATTCTCAAATACAAGTATTAAACATATAATACTCGGTCAAATTAAACAAAATAGATACTGATAATTATGTTTATCATTTCTTAGTCTCAAACTTAGTTTAAAAAATTGAAAATCATAACTAGCAGATAATTAATCATTAGAGCTTTCGGAACTGATACTCGACTCTTCATAATTGGGATCAGATATCTCATGAACAGAATACCACAAAGAACACATAATGTATTTTTCTGAATTCCAGCACTGATTCTAAGGGACAGTCTACTAGTTTAGAAACTGAGCATACTTAAACTAGAAAAATACTAAAAAGACAAAGAAAAAGATAGAAACACACGAAAACACTCTCACACATGTTCTGTACTAACATATGAAACTCTGATATAAAAAACAAGTTTTTTGTCAAATAAAAATGTCACCTTCTACGGTGTGAGATATATCAAGATTATTATAGATATTTGAACTAGTGATAAAAACTATTTGTTAGATATAGATAAACATTTAAACATTTCAAAATCTGAACACTGAAATTAAAATTAATCATAATGAACTGGATTCATTAAGAATCTATAAACTAGAAACGATAAAGGTAATATATGACGAAAAGGTAATAGATTTAAAATAATTTTAAAAAATTAAGTAACATAGATCATCGGTAATTTTTATCCTGTTGTGCCATAAGTGGTAAGAGTCAAATCCGGGTATGAATAACTAGCTAGCAAAGCTAATATTCTATTTACATGTCGTCATGTGTAACACTAGCTATATGTCTAATGACATAAGATACACGTCTTGTAAGATAATATAGGATATAAAGATAATTTTCCATGTGCCATTTCCTTTAGCACATAAAAAAACAGATAAGGTAAGATATTTCAGTTTCTGTAACTTGACACAATTCAACTGAAAAAGAGAAGGCAAGATATTTCAGTTTGTGTAACTTGACACAATTCAACTGAAAAGACTAATGTACTATACAGATATATAATTTTATGGAACATCCTAAATTTTAGTTTCACTAATTAACGTTCCAAAATTATATACCTCAAATTTAGTAACCAAATATAAGTATTAAATACGTAATACTCTCAAATTTCACAATCAAGTTATTGCAGTGATAAATCTAGTTTACCACCATATTTATTCAGCTTATAGCACAACAGAGATATATCGAGATATTCTAATCAGAAAAAAATTAAAATAAAAAGGTCAAACCACATGGTTCATCTAACAAATAATTATTTACTATAAGGCAAAATTCTGAGCCTTAAAGATAAGGTTCCTAGAGTCATTAATAGATAAGTTATATGATTCAAGATATTTGAATAGTCAACGTTCTATAGTTTCCCCATTACATCCATAAAGCTACCTGAAGAGAGATATAATACAATGTAACATTCAATGTACCTATAGTTAGAAGTTAATTTTTCAGAAATAAATTGAGCTTTTACTGATTTACAAAAATTCATGTAATCAACTATCGTCACTTATGAAATTTTTACCAATTTTACCAAGAAAAATGAAGCTAAACAAAATAAACTAACAGCAGATCCAAACATAGAGCTAAAATATGACTCAAAGAATAAGCAAAGACAAATTTTTCTTCTAAAATCATTGATTGGGAGAAGAAAGGAGACAAAATTGATAAAGGGGTCCATCTAAAATTTTCACCGGAAAGTTGAATGATATTTTTTTTAAAGTTCATACCAGGGAGGTTGCCATTCAGTATACACAGTAACCATTGGTCATCGCGCAAGCAGAACATTCGAAAAAAAATCATCGACCAAACACAGCAAATATTTTGACAGTGCAAGATATGAGACAATAACCTGAGATGTTAAACATCTTAACGATATTTTTGAATTATTGTGATTATATGAAAATGAAAAACTGGTACTGGAATGATCTTTTAATGTAAAAATGACAACTATATAACTGTCTTATTTGACAACATGAAAATACAAGTGAATGTTACAAACTTAAACAAAACAATACCTGCAGACAACGCTTTACTAAATTCAATACTCCCACTTTTTGTTACAAGTCAATGTCAACATTCACTTTGACAATACATTCAACATTTGACAAAAATGTTGATGTTTCAATTTTGATAATGCCTTTGTCATGATATCGGCTGCCTGGTCATCTGTTTGAACATATTGTAATTCAAAAAATCCATGTTTGAATTTCTCTCGGATAAAATGGTAACGTACGTCAATATGCTTAGTTCTCTTATGAAACTCTGGATTCTTCACAAGTCGTATTGCGCTTTGATTATCCATAAATAAAACTGGTACATCCAATTTAACTTGTCGAAGATCACATAAGAGATTCTTCAACCAGACAAGTTCTTTTATAGCTTGTGACGCTGCCACATACTCGGATTCTGTTGTGGATAGTGCGACGGATTTTTGTCGTTCTGATCCCCAGCTAATTACACTTCCTCCAAGCATGAAAACATAACCTGATGTTGATCTTCGTGTTTGCGTGTCTCCAGCATAGTCGGCATCACTATACCCGCAAAAGTCTAAATTATTTCCGCTTACGAAACGTATTCCTTTGTTCATTGTACCTTTGATATATTTCATGTGTTTTACTGCATTCACATGTGCAGTAGCTGGTTTTTCCAAATATCGACTGACACTTCCAACTGCGAAACTAATATCTGGTCTGGTTGCAACGGCCAGATACATCAAGCTCCCGACTGCCTCTCGATAAGGAAAATCGATTTTTTTATCAGCTTCAAAATCTCCGAGGTTTTGTGAACTAGCTAATGGAGTTGTCACTGTCTTACAATATGTCATATCAAAACGATCAAGAACCTTTCTTGCATATCCTTGTTGATGAACATGAATCGATCCATCCAAAAGCTGATCAATTTCGAGTCCCAAAAAACATTTCAGCTCAAAAATTTTGATCTCAAATTCTCTCTGTAAGTGTCTAATGACCGGCTTAATGGCTTCTTGTTCTTCTGCTGCAATCAATCCATCGTCAACGTAAATTGCCAAAATTAACATTCCATCTTTTCCGTTGCTAACAAAAACGCATGGATCGGATCCACTCTCTTTGAAACAAAAACTGTTAAGGAAAGAAGTAAGCTTCTTATTCCAACAGCGCGAAGCCTGCTTCAAACCATATAAACTTTTGTATAGTTTACACACTCGGCCACTGTTGTCATTATATCCAATTGGCTGGCTCATATAAACATTTGCTTCTAAATCGCCATTTAGAAAAGCCGTTTTCACATCAAACTGTTTTAGTGTCATACGCTTTGCCGCAGCCAATGCTAGGATCGCTCTGATTGATGTAAACTTCACCACTGGACTAAATGTTTCCTGGTAATCGATTCCGTACTCTTGTGTAAAGCCTCGTACTACCAATCGTGCCTTATACCGATTAACACTCCCATCCGGATTTTCTTTGACCTTGTAGACCCAGCGATTGTCAATCACTTTTTGATCAACTGGCGCATCGACCAAAATCCAAGTATGATTTTTCATAAGTGAATCGTACTCTTCATCCATTGCTCGCTCCCACTGCTTGTAATCAATCGACTGAATTGCCTGCTCATACGTTCTTGGCTCATCACTGACTGCCAACATTGCAGAATGTTCACCAGTTACCAGATGTGTTAATGTGTTACGATCACGTAGACGCCTATTGACAATATTTCTGCTATCAAGATCGCAGGTCATACCACGATTTTTCTGTTGATCTAGTGACGCACATTCATTTGTGTCCTTATCTTCGTCATTTTCATTTTCTGCACCTTTGTCAATACCATAATTGTCTTCGTTTTCGTTATTTTCATTCTTACTGACTACACTAGCATTTTCTTCAACACAAATATCGAGTGTTCCCATTGAATTTTCTAACAAAAAAACGACGTCTCGTGAGATCTCGATTTTACTAGTTTTCGAATTCCAAACTCGATATCCCTTTGAATTATTGTCATAACCAACAAACATACATTTTTCTGCCTTCGCGTCGAGCTTCTGACGTTTTTCTTTTGGAATGTGAATAAATACTTCCGAACCAAAAATCCGTAAATGGTCTAGCTTCGCCTCCTTGTTATGCCATAATTCATACGGTGATTTGTTGTCAACTGTGCTTGTTCCAGTTTGATTTAGCACATGAACTGCTGTATTTACTGCTTCCGCCCAGAATTTCCTATCAATCTTCTTTGCCTCAAGCATTGTCCTTGCTGATTCAACGATAGTTCGTATTTCCCTTTCTGCACAACCATTCTGCTCTGGTGTATATGGCACAGTTCGTTGATGATGAATTCCAGCTGCTTCAAAGAAAACTTTCAGCTTTTCATTGACAAACTCTGTGCCGTTGTCAGATCTGATATTGCGAACACTGTGACCATGCTTCTTCTGAATCAGTTTAACACATTTTTCGATAATACTCGCTACTTCTGATTTTTGTTTCATGAAATATACGAAACGAAAATGAGAATAATCATCTTTGAGCAACAAAAAATATCTGGATCCACCAATTGAATTCGTCTGAAACGGACCACACACGTCAGTATGAATGATTTCGCCACACATCTTTGACTTTTCCTCGCGACTCTTGAAACTGCTTCGATGATGCTTTCCATAGACACAAGCTTCACATGCAAATTCCTCATCAATGAAATCTATACCCCGACTTAGTAGGAACTTTTTCACGTGTGTCGAATTCTGATGTCCTAGACGTTCGTGCCATGAACGAAGTGTAGCGTTTTTGATTGCTACACTCGCTGTAGTTTCAATCTTTGATGGTTGTATTGTTCTGAACAACATTTGGAACAAACTTTTTCTGCGAACTCCCACTGCAACAATGTTTCCATCTTTCAGCAATTTGCAACCTTCGTTGTTCATGTTCAATTGATGCCCGCGATCTAACACCTTTCCCGACGAAAACAAATTTTTCTTAAGTTCCGGCACGAACAAGACTCCCATGACTCGTTTGCGAATCCATTCATCTCCATTAAAAGCAAAAATGTTGATATCGCCTTTGCCCAGAGCCATTATCTTGTCACCATTACCAACTGTAATTGGTTCAGCTATTTCCGTATAGTTTTCGAACCATTCTCGGCGATGACTCATGTGATCAGTTGCACCTGAGTCCAAAATCCAAGTATCTTGGTCTCTATTTGTTGTTTTGTAACAAATAAAAGCATCATTTGAATTTTCTTCTTTTCTCCCGTTGAAGTTAGTCTTCTTTTCCGAGCATTCCCTTTTCCAGTGGCCCTTTTTTCCACATTTGAAGCATTTGCCTTTCGGTTTGTCATTTTTATCTGTCGCTTTGTTATTATTCGATGAATTTCCTTTCTTGTAATTATTGATTTGTTTCTTCGAGAAGATTCTCTTAGCCATTAGCGCCTCTACTTCTTGAACTTGACCCTGCGACTTCAAACGAAGTTCTTCTGCCATCAAACGAGCCCGCAAATTTGCCAAAGTTTGACTATCTGCGTTTGCAGATTCCCATGCACTATGGAAATGATTAAACTCGGACGGTAGTGACATTAAAATCTTCGAAATTACCATGGACTCAGAAATAATTTCTTTTTGATCACGTAATTGCTGCACTATTTCCATTAATTTTGATAAAAATGTCGCAATGTCATCTTCCGGTTGTTTTGTGTAGCCATAATATTTTTGTTGTAAAAATAAAATATTTGCCTTTGATGTTTGCTCATACGTACTTTTGAGCGTCTCCCACATCTCTTGAGCTGTTTCACAATTCATAATCTGCAGTAATGCCTGTTTCATACAAGTCGTGGAAATTGCTCGTCTGGCCATAGCATCCGCCTTCTTCCAAGTCACAATTTCCTTCGCATAATTTGTACATTCAGATGTCGGTTTGACGTTTGTTCCATCGACGTAGTCAAAAAGATCGTTAGCTTCTAAAATCTGACGCATTTGAAACTTCCATGTTAGCCAGTTGCTGCCGCTTTCCAGCTTTTCAATATTAACGCGATCGCCTTCCATTTATTTTGTCTTTTAATAATTATCGGCTTCAAAACTTCAAAAATAAATTGCTTTCCAATTTTCCTTTTCGAGTTCACAAATAAATCTTGCACAAAATAAATAACGATATTTACTGCAGTTAATCTTCCTTTACAATTTCACGTAATCTGGGCCCATAACCTTTTGAATTATTGTGATTATATGAAAATGAAAAACTGGTACTGGAATGATCTTTTAATGTAAAAATGACAACTATATACCTGTCTTATTTGACAACATGAAAATACAAGTGAATGTTACAAACTTAAACAAAACAATACCTGCAGACAACGCTTTACTAAATTCAATAGATATAGATATAAAGAAAAACGAACTTATTGTCGAAAAACTGAATTAAAGATATTTAAATGTGCTACGATATGCAGCGAAATTTTAAGATATAAAGATCAAGTCAGAAATAAAAGTACCTATAGTTTTTGTCACCAACTAATGTAGAGAAATATGCCACGATGAAATATTATAGTCAGTATCATTCAGTACTCAGAAAAAATAAATGAACTTTCATTTGTCGTGCAAAAAAAACAATGTGGTATTATTGGTACTCGTATCAAAAGATAAAGGGACAAGATAAATCATATATTGAGAACAAGAGCGCTACCAAGCAGACAAAGATAATTTCTCAATATACTCATAATAAGGGACTGCTACCACCATAACTGAATCGAATTTTGCATGAAGCAGGGATTTCAGAAAATGTTTGTGCGAAATAGTTGTTCCAAAATGTTCTGAACTCCAAAGGTGCATAAAGCCAGATAATTCCAGGAAATTTTAAACATTCACGGAAGGTTGTTCTCCATAGAACAGCGTTTTAGGTATTTCAAATACTCAGAAACAAAAAAAAGATACGATAAGACACAAACCTAATACACTAATTGTTTATTGCACAACAGACCATCAGAAAGCCTAGGTATATAAAAAAAATGTAGGTACTTAGGATAATCTCAAGCTATAACAAAAGATAGGATAAAGTCATGGTCAATCATTAACCTAAAAAAAATGTCATATATATGCGGTAAGACTATAACTTTCACAAAGATATAGAGACAAAATCATTGTTGACAAAAAAAATGCAGATACTCCACTGCATACTCAAGATATTTTGATTGTTAATCCTATATATTCTTATTAATCTTTACGATACACTGAGGTACACTAAAATATTGCAAAGATAAATATTAATTTCGATACCCGATAACGAATCTACAGGGTGTCCCACGACGATTAAGACAAGTAATATATCAGAATTGGGCAGTAGTAGATAATTATAATTTTGGGGGTGTAAATTAGAGCAAATGTTGCATCTTTTCTTGTTATTGTGTTACCCAATGAGGTATTTGTTTTTGGTCACGTGACGTCGCATTCAAAATTATTAATGGGACAACCTGTATATTTGTGCCTTTCTGTGTTCCTCCCGATAAAACAATTCCAACTAACTAGCACACTTGGGGTCTAAAGTGATTAATTCAAGAGCTACAGGTACTCAAAGCTTCCCTGAATAGATATAAATACTTTTAAATTTACTCATAAAGAAAAGATATATTCACTTTTTCCCTTTACAATCTGTATAATTTTGGCTATTAAATATTTTTCACCTACTGCGCAATCAAGCAAACCTAAAAATATTTGTAATTTTCCCTATTAAGCAAGAGAAAGAAATCAAAAAATAGGTAGACAATAAGAGAAAAGCTAAGTTAAGTAAAGGCAAAGAAAAGTTATAGCTACTTTTAACACGTTGGGCGTCAAAATATGCACCACTAATTGATATGAGACCCTCAAAAAGATGTTGAGCACCAAAATATGAGCCGATAAAGAGATATTTTTCTTCACTTCTCAGGGTTGAAGTTATGAACGTGGGTTCTTATGAACCTAGAGTGAATTGCAGAGAATATTCTAATCGGATAACATGATTTAGAGCTATTGTAATAATATCTTGTAAGTAAATACCATGGGCGCCACAAAGTTTTCTCAAAAACTTTGAAAAGACCTACAAAGACTCTAGGTAGTAGCTATTTTGAAGTTTACTGCAGGTAGGTAATTGAAATTAAAAATAAAGACAGTCTCAATGATTACTAAGTCTAATGAAAATAATTAGGTGGGGGTATATAAAAAAAATACAATAGTTATACAAAAAAAATACAATATTGACTGCTTTTTATAAGGGTTAGTTAGTTGTTAGTGTTTTTCGATATTTTCAATAAGGGAAAATATATAAAAGTCGCATACAAAAAATTATCCTGTTAATTTACTTATCTGTAGCGGTTCTTGCAGCTGGTAGGTGAGGTCCCGCGATGGTTGATGGGTAACCTGCAGTAAGTGCTGGGTCATATGAACCTCCAGGCAAGTGTCAAGTCCTCTGCTCACAGACATCTGTCAAATTTATTCCGGCAAGCTGTTAACCAAGCTTCACAAACCTCTTAGGAAACCATAAAAAAACTTCTTAGAAAACCATTAAAAAAACCTCTTAGGAAACCATAAAAAAACCGCATAGATGAGAATTATCGTTTAAACCATTTATTTAACAACCATTTATTGTTTACAAATTATAATTCTTCAATATCTCTTCAGCTTCAAAGGAATTTTATTTCGCCCTTTCTTAGCGACAGATTCAGAGAGACCACCCCATAGGTAACATAAATAAGATAGATAGGCATCTCAATGTAAAAATCTCTGACCATGTTTTTCAAGCCCTCAGTTGGTCTGGTGACCGAACTATATAGCTGTAACTGTGAACCTTGTTGAGCCAAGACCAGAAGATTAAACTCTATATGTAACTGTGAATCTTATTCAGTCAAGACCAGTGGCAGTATGTCATGCTATGCAAAAGACATCGAGAAAAGAAAATCGGCAGTACGCATGTTCGAATTTCAAATTTAGGCGGAACGGTACGGTTGTTCGGGGGTTCACGTAAAAATATTGTCGGTCTTCAATGTCCAATTTAACAGAATAAAAACTATTTTTTTTAACAACAAAAATTTAGTTTTCAATCTGCTAAATTGCTCATTCCAGACTTTAACATTTTTACATGGTGGGATAACGAAAAACAACGTACATCATACATATTTATCAAAAAGTAATGATTATGGAATTAAAAAAGTTTACTTATTCAAATGGTTTTATTGTAAAATTATAGGGATTATCATACTTTTTATTTATAACAGTAAGCCAATTAGAAACAACAATGATATTTCTATTTTTTATGTGTTAGGTTATCCTATTTTATTGTTAAATAAAGAACACTGGAAATGATGAACAATATTATATTATAAACGAAATATCAATAAAAACCAATCATTTATGAAACAAATAAAAGAAGTGGAGCAAGCAAGCAACAGTTATGAAAAATGAACTTCTCACATAAAAAATTGAAATTTCCAATGGTCAAAGAAAACTAAATATATAATACATTTAAAAGCAAAAATTACCGACAGGAAGAGAGTATATACAACAATAGAAATGAGTAAATATTTACAATATAAATTAGACAGATACACTTATAGAAAGTAAAAAATGTACTACCTACCAGCCTTTACAATCCTTTTCTCTTTAATTTTTTGGTATAAATATCTTGTGCTTTTCTATAAATAGGATTATAGAAACTTATTTGTTTTGAATTTTCTTTTCACACTATATTTTGCATGAAGTCTGGAATGTGCAAGTCGTTTGTATTGCAAAGCTTTCTTATATAATAGCTTTTCTTTTGGGCTTAGTTTATGAATTCTTGTGACATTGGCAAGTTCAAGCAATGATGTCTTTCTGCCTGCAATGAGAATTGTTGTGTGAGTTTTATATGAAATACAAACTATAAATAATATATATATATATATATATAGTTATAGTAGATATTTGCCGAATAATAATGTACAAGGACAGGAATATTGGGGAAGCGGCCGCTTCCCCAATATTCCTGTCCTTGTATATATATATATATATATATATATATATATATATATATATATATATACCTCATACCGGATTTTTGAGTCCTTTTAAAAATGGGAGGAGTTATATATTTCTTTACTCATAACATCTACAGTTTCGGTCCACGCGATGTTGCCACATGTACAGTGGTCTGAATGTGCCTATTGCATATCTCAATTAATAAAAACAACTCTCGAAAATAAGGACAGCTTTTAGGCAGGTCTTTCCACAAAGTTAACTCTACAATTAGTTTTGGGATTATAAAAATGGGTATACTTGTATAGTATTGGTGTTTCATATGAATTCCAAAAATATTTTCCACTTGATTATTGAAATGTGAAAATATTCACGCGAAAATCTGCTACAATTCGTTGTACGGTTGAAGTTTTATTCGTTGACCGATTTGCACAAATGGTTAAACGGATATTCTTATGTCTGCGATTGAAATTTAACTTTTATGGAATGATGTAGAATGTTTATGCAGCTTGACTGAGAATAAATGCTTAATGTGACTACAAAAGAGGAGGTATGTTTGGCAATAAACAAGTTTAAAGATGCCGAAATAAATGGTTTACAAGTTGTCTTGTATTGGAAAAAAATAAAAAAACCATATTTCGGCTAATCACAAAAATGCAAACAGTCGGAACGTTACTATAAAAAGTTGTTAACTTGATGACTTATTGGAAAGTTTTGAACGGATTACACCACAATCTCTTGATGCTTATTTACAAGATATTTTAACCTTGGGGGTTTTGCTCAGGTCGGGTGTCAAAATCAAATGGAATGCCAGCCATACCTAGGAAACTGTTTTCAATAAAGATGAAATGATAAATGTATTTAGAAAAGTGACCAGGAGAAAATTATGGAAATACTTTTTAATTTGCAAACTTTATCTCCATGATCTCAACCTTAGCTAAGCAATGGAAAAATGTTATAATATATTTTATGTGTGAAATCAAACACTTGCCATGTGATCGAGAACTAAACTTTATTTTTAATTTCAGTCAAGTCCAATGTTACTTTTTATAATCAGGCCATAACAACATAATAATTATAACATATTAAAAATATAAATATTAATATGTCACATCTCCCTTTTTATAATAAATTAAAGAAAAACTTCTATTTTAATTTTAAAAAATAAAACAAAAAGATTATAATACTAAATTTCTAAATCTAAACATTGTTAATTCTAATCAATGAAAAAAAAAATAGTTTAAGTATAACCAAATCTTTCTGGTTTTTTCACTACTCTACCTGAAGATGTTGTTGGTGGCACATTATAGACCTCTGGCTCAAATAAAGAACTCAAATCATAGTCATCATCTATTTCCTCCCTTTCCAATTCTATTTTTGATTCCGTCTCGGGGTCTGACAAACCTTCAATAAACCTACGATTTCTTGTTATTTGATTTCCGTTTTGTTTTTCTATTATATATGAACGTTCTCGAGGTTTATTAATTATTTTGCCAAACTCCCACTTAGAACCTGAATGATTTTGATATCGTACTTTATTATTTATTTCTAAAAGTTCTAAGTTTTTATAACATCGGTTATAATAAAATTTCTGCGATTCTCTTTTTGAGAATAAATTTTTGTTGTAATTATTGAAATTAATATTTTGAGGTTTAAGTGCCTCTTCAGTTGTAGGCAGTATATCCCTTAAATTTTTGGACAGCATGAGCTGAGCCGGCGAAAATCCACATTCCATGGGTGTATTTCTATACATAAGCAAAACTAACTCAATGTTATTTCCCTCTTCAATGGCTTTTCTAAGCAGTTTTTTAATAGTTTGTTTTGTTCTCTCCACCATACCGTTGGACTGTGGATAATGTGAACTAGTAACTATGTGTTGAAAATCCCAGTTTTTCAAAAAATCATTAAAAAGCACAGAAGAAAATTGAGGTCCCCCATCAGAAATTAATACGGCTGGAATGCCAAACCTACTAAATAATGTTCTCAGAATACTTATAACAGTATTGGAATGTGCATTTTCTTCTAATTTTATCAGCTCAACCCATTTTGTATAATAATCTACTACTAGCAAAAACATCTGACAACCTAAATACAATATATCTACACCTAATTTATACCATGGAATTTCAGGTATTTCATGCTGCTTTAATTCCTCTCTTTGATTATTTACTCTATATTTAAGACAAATCTTACATTTTAATACAGTTTTTTCAATTTCTGTATTCATTCCAGGCCAGAAAAAAGATTGTTTAGCTCTATTTTTACATTTTATTATTCCAAAATGACCAAAGTGTATTTTTTCTATTATCTGTGACCTCAAATCTCTGGGAACAATTATTTGATTTCCTTTAAACAAAAGACCATTGCTTTCAACAATCTCATTTCTAAACCTGTAATAATCTTTGATTAAATCTGGCACTTACGTTTCAACTTTTTCTTTTTTAAATAACTTTTTTAATCTATTTCACTTTTTTTTTTCTGACTGCGCCATATCATATATTTTATGTGTGAAATCAAACACTTGCCATGTGATCGAGAACTAAACTTTATTTTTAATTTCAGTCAAGTCCAATGTTACTTTTTATAATCAGGCCATAGGCGGCTCGTTAACATCATAATAATTATAACATATTAAAAATATAAATATTAATATGTCACAAATGTTACGTGGAACAGCAGAAAAATATACATTATCATAATGTTCCAAAAAAATTAACATCAGCCACGATGCTTACGTATCTAGCAAATTGGTATTCATCACGTTATTAGAACGTTACCCACTCAGTGGCCCGATGGTGACAGAAGTTATTTCATTATTATAAATTCAACTGCAATTATTATTTTGTGCATTTGGTAAATGATAAAGTCTTCCATTATTGCATAATTGGAAACATGCCCCCAGCCACCAATAATAATTATGTTTGGTAATATATTTGACGAAACTCTAAGTGGATGAATTTATTTTAAATTTTTCCATCACAGTCAAAGTCGTGTATGTGATGTGATGCCAGATAGTATTTAGAAAACGTGAGAATCGTTTGTCCCATTCATATGATTTTATTCGGTCATAAGAAAAATCTAGGCGGAATTAGTATGTGTATATCTAGAAAACGGGAATGATAATGCGGAATATTTCAGTTCTCCCTTGCTTAATAGGCTAAGCAATACTTATGATCCAAATTTGAAGCTTGTATGTCTGCTAGAAGTACCTACCTTAGAATTTTGATGAACGGTGATTGAGTGAGTCACTGAAAAAATCAAGGAACTTTGACTTAATAGCAATAGTTCTTAATCCACAGAATCAAATTGAATAGAATTTGGGAATAGACCTAGTTATATTGTTCCCTCTTCATCACAGACAACTCAGGCTTCTAGCTCCATCCATAACGAAGTTACAGGGGGGTCGAAAATGTCCTGAATCGCTTCGAGAAAAGTATAGTACAGCGATTTTTTTCTCGATTTTGCATTTTTTCTGTTTTTGCTCGACTTGGCTCCAGATTATTTCGGTTATCTGTGTTGTAAAATTTCGTGCTAGTTTGAATTTACTGTTTGGACCCTTTTAATATTAGTTTTGCTACCAAATAATTTTGGTATTGATATTTTCCTGGGATTAATAAGTTGTCCACCCATAAGTGCAAAAAACGGATTTTCAGAATTTTCTTGAAAATACGTAGCGAGAAGTAAAAATGTTTGATTTTTTGTTTACCAATAACAAAATATCATATCAATCATAAGTACGCATATATAGTAATGCTGGTATCCCAAAGATAAAATTTGATGATTTGCCAAACATGATTTCAGGTGAATTCTTCAATAAATTTATTTGGAATTATATACATATTAATAAAAATTCGATATTTGAAGTATTTTTGAAACTGGGTGCAAAATCAAACTACTCCTCCTGGTTTTTGAATAAGGTATATATTTTCTTAATAAAATGTGTTTCGGTGTAGATTCATTGATTAAAGAATGTAGTGCTATTTAATAAAGACTGAAAAAACTTCAGCTTATTTCACAAGTATCTACAGGTCCATGGACTCGAAAGTCACAAAAAATGGACTTAAAAATAATAATACTTAATGGACTGGAAGTGTCGATATAAGATATTTATGTCTTATATACAGGGTGTTTTCAACGTTTGCATGTAGATACCTCTCGTAAAATTTCACAAAATGATATAAGAATTGAGGGGTCCAGAAAAGTAAATATTCGAGGTACAGGGTATTAAAGTTATGAAAAATTCAATGTTTTAGTTTGATAACTTTAAAATGGATGAATATATTGATTTGACATTTGGCATGTTGTTTTTAAATTTAAAAGGGCATATTTTTATGGAAAAACATGTTCCAATTCTTGATCCAGTGGTGTACATTTTGAAGAATATGTCACCTTTCCCCTCCCATTTGTTACGCCACTGGCATTTGGAGCTATTTTTATTTTATTTTGTATCCGTCAATGGTTTTCACGTTAAAAACGCATAACCTTTACATATCAAAAAATGATTGCCGGTAATAATTTCTGTAGCTGCATGGATTCTTAATATCAGTTCCTCCTCCGTTTCTAATAATGTATAGCTGTGGATGTCATTTTGTTTAACGTCAAAACCAAAATAATTATTTACAATTAAATTTGTTTGTGCAACTTTCATAAACTTTTTGTTATGATCGATTCTACTTTTGAAGAAATGGCTGATATGCAGCTAATACACGGGGAAGCCAGAAATAATGGTAGACGTTCCGAGCGCTTATATAGAGAAATATATCCAAATCGACCTAGATTTCCATGTCACACTTTTGCTGAAATTGTCAGGAGATTGCGAAAATTTGGACAATTTAATTCAAAATTACAAGGTAGCGGTAGAAAACGAACTGTAAGAACTGTGCAATTAGAGGAGACTGTTCTAAACCGTATTGAAAATAGACCCGATTCAAGCACTCACACCATTGGCAAATCTTTATATGTAAGTAACTCATCTGTGTGGAATATTTCAAATGAACAGCAGTTGTATCCTTATAAGTATACACAAGTGGATACTGAAAGTCACAATTCCGGGAATGACCTCTGACATAATGCCTCCAACAGTAAACTACGACCTGCCTTATACCGTCCTAATTCCAAATAGAGACGAATGGGTCCTCCGTAAGGATGAATTATTAAGAGCAGGCAGCTGTTGGCACACAGCTGGATCAAAAACACTCTCAGGCTCTGGTGCAGGTGAATACGGGCGCAGACCTAGAACATAAATTTCAATCTCTCTAGGATCCTATTCAACCGTATTTCAGTCGGAAATTTACGCCATTGCTTCATGTGTGAAGAGATTGGAGCAAACCAATCTCACACATGAATCAACAAAAATTTTCACGGACAGCCAAGAGGCTTTGAAAGCACTTAGCTCGTACCGTGTCACGTCGAAACTAGTTTTATATTGCCAAAAAAAGGCTCTCCTCGATAGAGTATCGCTGGTCTGGATCTCTGGCCATTCTGGCATGGATGGTAATGAGAAGGCGGACTCTTTTGCAAGGGAGGGAGCCGCACGCGTTTTTATCGGACCAGAACCTACAACTGGCATCGCAATAAGCTTTGCCAAACAAACACTATAAACCACAACAAGAAGAGCTTTAGACGTCTATATTATACCAGACGTTTAGACTTTATATCATTTTGTCCAATTTTACGAGAGGTATCTACATGCAAACGTTGTAAGTGTCATTTGAAAACACCCTGTATATTTTACAGAGTACAAATAAGTTTTATAATATAAGGAGTATCTTTAGGTCCGTGGACTCGAAAGTCACAAATAATGGACTTAAAAAGGGTAAGAATTGACTGAAAGTGTCGATATAAGATATTCATGTCTTATATATATTATATGTTACAGAGTACAAATAAGTTTTATAACATAAGAAGTATCTTTAGGTCCATGGACTCGAAAGTCACAAATAATGGACTATGAAGAATAAGAATTGACCGAAAGTGTCGATATAAGATATTCATGTCTAACATTTATGTTACAGTCAATATATGAAATTAGGAATTATATATATACTGTCTTTCCGGTATATATATTGCATGAACTGCTCCGCTATATATGAAATAAGGCACAAATTATAAACTGACCAGGCATTACATAAAACGCGCATAAAAAGTTAGTCAGTTTATTTTGTTCATTGTTTTTAACCGCCAGGAGATTTTATAGTTGTAGTTTTTATCGAGAAGGGCAAGGAAAATCATTGAAAAAGCTATACAGAGTTGAAAAAATCGCTTCTTCAATCATTTTCCTGACCCTTCTCGATAAATTAATCAATGATCTGTTTTAACCAAGACATAAATTCTAAATAGTGGGGGACATCGAAATAATTATTTAATTTGCCATAGATTAGGAATATTTGGATATAGTACAAAATTCTATTAGGGTCTTGTTTGTAGATGTTAATATTGAATTGTTTCACAAACTGCCTAAAAATAGGTACAATACGGCCGACGCTGTTTATATAATAACTAGTCGATTTATGAAATAAATATTTTTTATATAAACGGTCTGATATGGGCAGTCTGTATATAAACGGTCTGCACGGTATATATAAGGCGTCTTTTCACAAATTGACTGTAACATATATACAGAGTGGGCCACAGAAAACAGTCCACCCCGATATTTTGCAGTATACCTTAGATTTTAAGGAAATTAGGAAACACGACAAAAGTAAATGTGACAGAAAAAATTACACATTAGCAAACCATAGGCGTTGCGTTCCATTTTTAAGAGGTGTTGTACTTTCAATTAATTAAGACTTTTTTATGCAAAGATGGTGTAAATATAGAAAAAAATTCGTGGACGATCATGATGTCTGAATACTCTAAATGCATTTCTAATTATGTGGCGCACATGGTATATTCCCTATTTAAAAATAAGGGGTTGGTGAAGTAGAAGGCAGAGGGTTGACAAATGACAGATACGTGTATCGTAAAAATGTGTCCCCCTTAGAACAAAAATCGACGTGTTTCCTAATTTCCCTAAAATCTAAGGAATACTGCCAAATATCGGGGGGGACTGTTTTCTGTGGCCCACGCTGTATATACAGAGCATTTCAATGGAAACTATCCACCACACACAATTCTGAAGGCGTCATATTTATGAAAAAATAAAAAAAAAACGTCAAAAATCATATAAAGGGGGACGTCTTTTTGCTCATATGTAGACGTTATAACTTTAACCCCCTCTCCCCTATGGTCACCCTACCGAATTTTTTAAATGGAACACCCTATATTTTACTTCAAAAATGAAATCTGCTCTACTTCGTCATTAGTACAATATAAGGTTGTAATCTGTTATACGGGGTATTTTAAAAGTTATAACCAATTTTCTGTCAAAATGGTAACTAGTTCAACATCCTGTATAATTGGATAGTGGATCACATTGTATTTTATATCATTGTCGAAGATTACTACTACTATACTTCGATTTGTATCAAGCATTTCCCATATCTAAAGTAATTAGTTTTTAAGATATTATTTTCATTTTTCTAAGCAAAGTAGTTATTAGGTATGAAATAGTTTACCAGATGTTAGTTAGTTTACAAAATATTATACTTATGGGGAAATAAGAAAAAACACGCGAAAAATCAACACTATTTTCACTAAAAATTTATATGTCTTAATTACATTACATCTGGTAAACTATTTCATACCTAATTATTACTTTGCTTAGAAAAATGAATATGCTTGATGAAAATAGAAGGTATGGTAATAGTACTTTTCGACAATGATATAAGATACAATGTGATCCATTTAAAATTACTGAGAAAATAATGTACTTGAGTTTTGACTCGCCATGTATTTGATTTAATGAATATTTGCAAAATATTGTAAATTTTGATAATCATTAAAAATCTTGGGCTTGAATAATAATATATATTCTTTTCCTCCTATCCAATTATACAGGGCGTTGAACTTGTTACGATTTTGACAGAAAATTGGTTATAACTTTTAAGATACCCCGTATAACAGATTACAACCTCAAATTGTTCTAGTGGCGAAGTGAAGCAGATTTCATTTTTGAAGTAAAATATAAGGTATTCCGTAAAAAAAATTGGGAGGGGTGACCATAGGGGAGAGTTAGAGTACAAATAAACTTTTATGTTTACTTATTTTGCAATTAGGTACATTATGTTATCAAAAGTTTATTTCTTCATTGACTAAGGACCTTATAGTTAAAATATGTTATGTACTTAGATAAAATAACCAAAAAATAAATATTGAGACAATCCTGTTAATTTTTTCAAATTAAACAATGAACTCCTGATAAATATTTGAAAGTGGAATAATTCAAAATATAATAATAATGATGTCTCTTCATGACTCTTATGATGGAAAATTGTAAAGTTTGGGATAGATCTCCACCATTTCTCTAATCCGATGGAGGCATTTGCCTTTTTCATAGGAAAAATCTTTAGGTACATCACTTAAAAGTCACGAGTGGACTTAACGATATATTGAAAACGAAAACCATGGACTCAAAGTGCCGATATAAGATATTTTCAGTGAGGTCCTAACGGATAAATTCGATATTTCCTAAACGAAAAGCCTTTTCTTAAGAATCTGAGGCACATCGATTTTTAATTTTAATGCTCTACATATAACAACAACATTTGATTATGTAGGGTGTTTCGAATTTCTAATTTTTTTACCACCCTGTAATAATTTTTCCCTATTACGATTGAAGAGGAAAAAAGTTAAGATAGGATACTTAAGCCGTTTTGGCAAGTATTCAGTAGTTTTGTCAAAACAACGACCTAAAGTTGAAAACATGTGCTTCTTTATTGATATTTGGACGTTCTATATTCATGGTAACTTCTTCATAATAAAAGTTTGAATTTATTAAAATGACTGAACCTCCACCAACGAATTCTGATTGGAGGTCGTCTCTAACGATATTAAATCCTGGGAAATTCACAAATTTTTCAGGTTTAAATCTAGTTTCTGATAATAATACAATTCTGTTCTTCTAATAGATGCAGAAGGTTTTCTCTATAAGAGCTAGCCGATCCACAATTCCATTGACATCAAACTATTCATTATTGTATAATAGAGAACTTAAAACTGATTGAATTGATTTTTCTGGTATTTCAATTTTTTTTATTTCAGATTAGAAATAATATCTATAGCTATAATAGATATTAGTTCTGTCAGTTCTTTGTGCGATTCATATCCTTTGTTAGTTTTTTCTATATCAACATTTGATTGTTAGGAAGATGAAGAAATAATGCTTAAGTCTTAAGGGCATGGAGTTTAACTTGATAATGTTTTAATGTTCTATTGATAATGGATCTGGTGAGATAGGGTGGGTATATTTTTAATTTGAGGAATTTATAATTGTGTATTTATTTGGAACTGGAGGAAGGGCGAATGTGTTGAAGCGAGAGGAGGCAGGGGGCATATGCATAGATGAGTGTGATGGTGGGGAGTTTCTCATAGGGGGTTTGATGTGGAGTTATTGAAGGATTGTTAGCTGTTATGGATGCATAGGTAACTTTGGGAAAGAGTTTAAGAGTTTCTTTGAATGATAAATTAGATATAGACATATATTGTTCAATTTTTTTTGCGTTCGAATTCTGGACACGAATTCCATTCATTTGTGAAGTGTTCTCCTTCAAATGAAAAACATGTTTTATCCGATTGTGTCAAAAATGACGTTTTATAAAGATAATATAAGATGTATCAAATGTCAAGCGCTACAATCAACTGACCATTGATATTGTTAGGTCGAAAATACAACCTTTTCTCCCGGGTCTAAAGTGAAAGTAAATAATTGTATACTTCCCAACTTTAAAACCAGCCAAAAATGACGTTTTTACATATATGGTTGTAAATAAAAAAAACATTTCGTGTATTTGGCAACACAGCAATTGGTGGACTTGATGTGTATATTGAATACAAATTAACGCCACGCCCAATCTTCACCTACTGACCAATCATATTGCAGTAGTGGACCCAATGAACTGATAAAAAGAAATTTCTTGGAATGTCTCTTTGGGTCCATGGACTCAAAAGTCACAAATGGACCCAATCATCTGCTGAAAGGGAAATTATTGGACTCAAAGTGCCGATATGAGGTATATATATATATATATATATATATATATATATATATATATATATATATATATATATATATATATATATGTCTAACTATTATTGTGGGGGATGCGGCAATGTGAATAAGTGAACTCTTTTTAGTTTGTTCTGAGCTTTCGGTAATTTATTATCACCATTATCAAAGAACTACAAAAGATACATTTATAGATATTTCAAACAGGTATAAATAAATTCAGTTTAAAAGTAAAACATTAATTACTTACAACTAAGCGAGGTTAATCACAATATCTATATATAATATGTATAATATGGAGAAAAAACATGGTATAAGATATAATTTTCTTTTTCAAGAAATTAAATTAAAAATAAAACTATCAAAATTGACATTACGACATCGATGTTAATTTTTAGTAGTCATAGAAATGTCTTTAAATATGTTTAGTATATTAGCAAGTGAAATAATAGTTGGTAAGTTAATATAAAGGAACAGAATTCTCATCTTCAATATTTGAATTTTTTGTTTTTTTGTCAAAAGATAATAAATAGCTATAAATTGTACTAAGTTTTTGAATATCAGTTCTTTTATTTAAGCAATTATCTTCTTGAGATATGAATGCCATTTCCAGGAAAATCCTTTTAGAGTAGTTGTTTTCTTTATGTAAAATTTCAAAGTTTTTATAATCTATTATATGATTTGTAGAAAAAACATGTTCAGCTAATGCTGATCTTTCTGGATATAATCTTGCATCGCTCTTATGTAGAGCTATACGTTTAGTTATTTTTTGTGATGTTTCACCTACATATGCAGATTTACATGTAGAGCAAGTCAATCTATATATTACATTAGAAAGATCAGTAAGAGGATCAATTTCTTTCAACTTACTATAAACACAATTAAGTGAGAGAACATTTTTATTTGCAAGTTTTATATCAGTTACTTCTTTTAATATTTTGGAAATTCTAGGTGTAAGCTCTCTAAAGTAAGGTAAAGATGCAAAAAATATGTTAGTTGTAGTTGTATTCGTTACATTTTCTGAGTTCGTAATAACTAAATTTGGTTCAATTGCAGTATGTATGGGATGAGGGGTGTTAAACAGAATTTTTCTTACTAATGTTTTAGGATAACCATTATTAATAAATAGGTTAGATAATATATGTAAGTTTTTATCATGCATCGTACTATCTGAGATAATAAGTACCCTATTTTTCATTTGTTTTATCAAATTTATTTTTGTTGAAAATTTATGGTATGAAAAATAGTTGATATATCTACCAGAACTACAGGGTTTTCGATACCAATCAACTGTAATAGTATCATTTTTCCTTATAAGTCTGGTATCTAAGAAAGGAACGGATTGTTCTGTATCTTCAGTTTCAATTGTAAACTGAATGTGAGGGTCATAACTATTAAATGTTTCTAATATCTCATTGATGTTTATGATAGGTAGTGCTACGATAATATCGTCTACATATTTTTTTATAAAATGAAGATTGAAAGAAAGTACTGGAACAACAATGTCTAACAAGTCATCCATAACGTATGCAGCTAATATGGGAGATATATTTGCTCCCATTGGGGTACCAAAAGTTTGTTTATAAAAGTTTTTATTAAATGTGAAAAAAGTATTATTAAACAAATAAGTGATAATTTCTAAAAAAAGTATTTTTGTTTATATTACAATGTAAAGGAATACAATCCCAATGTTTATCAATAGATCTTAAGCAGGTTTCTAAGTATACATTACTAAATAAAGATACTACATCTAGACTTGCTAAAACATAATTTGGAGGAAGTTTCATATTATTGAATGTTACTGAAATTTGGAAAGAATCTTTTACAAAATATTCATTATTGCAATCATATGCATTAGTAAGTATATTAGTTATAAATGCAGATAAATGTTCTGTAGGAATTCCCATAGAAGCTACAATAGGTCTTACTGATAAATTTGGTTTATGTATTTTAGGTAAACCGTAATATTTAGCTATAGTACCAATTATATGAAACTTCCTCCAAATTATGTTTTAGCAAGTCTAGATGTAGTATCTTTATTTAGTAATGTATACTTAGAAACCTGCTTAAGATCTATTGATAAACATTGGGATTGTATTCGTTTACATTGTAATATAAACAAAAATACTTTTTTAGAAATTATCACTTATTTGTTTAATAATACTTTTTTCACATTTAATAAAAACTTTTATAAACAAACTTTTGGTACCCCAATGGGAGCAAATATATCTCCCATATTAGCTGCATACGTTATGGATGACTTGTTAGACATTGTTGTTCCAGTACTTTCTTTCAATCTTCATTTTATAAAAAAATATGTAGACGATATTATCGTAGCACTACCTATCATAAACATCAATGAGATATTAGAAACATTTAATAGTTATGACCCTCACATTCAGTTTACAATTGAAACTGAAGATACAGAACAATCCGTTCCTTTCTTAGATACCAGACTTATAAGGAAAAATGATACTATTACAGTTGATTGGTATCGAAAACCCTGTAGTTCTGGTAGATATATCAACTATTTTTCATACCATAAATTTTCAACAAAAATAAATTTGATAAAACAAATGAAAAATAGGGTACTTATTATCTCAGATAGTACGATGCATGATAAAAACTTACATATATTATCTAACCTATTTATTAATAATGGTTATCCTAAGACATTAGTAAGAAAAATTCTGTTTAACACCCCTCATCCCATACATACTGCAATTGAACCAAATTTAGTTATTACGAACTCAGAAAATGTAACGAATACAACTACAACTAACATATTTTTTGCATATTTACCTTACTTTAGAGAGCTTACACCTAGAATTTCCAAAATATTAAAAGAAGTAACTAATATAAAACTTGCAAATAAAAATGTTCTCTCACTTAATTGTGTTTTTAGTAAGTTGAAAGAAATTGATCCTCTTACTGATCATTCTAATGTAATATATAGATTGACTTGCTCTACATGTAAATCTGCATATGTAGGTGAAACATCACAAAAAATAACTAAACGTATAGCTCTACATAAAAGCGATGCAAGATTATATCCAGAAAGATCAGCATTAGCTGAGCATGTTTTTTCTACAAATCATATAATAGATTATAAAAACTTTGAAATTTTACATAAAGAAAACAACTACTCTAAAAGGATTTTCCTGGAAATGGCATTCATATCTCAAGAAGATAATTGCTTAAATAAAAGAACTGATATTAAAAAACTTAGTACAATTTATAGCTATTTATTATCTTTTGACAAAAAAAACAAAAAATTCAAATATTGAAGATGAGAATTCTCTTCCTTTATATTAACTTACCAACTATTATTTCACTTGCTAATATACTAAACATATTTAAAGACATTTCTATGACTACTAAAAATTAACATCGATGTCCTAATGTCAATTTTGATAGTTTTATTTTTAATTTAATTTCTTGAAAAAGAAAATTATATCTTATACCATGTTTTTTCTCCATATTATACATATTATATATAGATATTGTGATTAACCTCGCTTAGTTGTAAGTAATTAATGTTTTACTTTTAAACTGAATTTATTTATACCTGTTTGAAATATCTATAAATGTATCTTTTGTAGTTCTTTGATAATGGTGATAATAAATTACCGAAAGCTCAGAACAAACTAAAAAGAGTTCACTTATTCACATTGCTGCATCCCCCACAATAATAGTTAGACCTAACTAGTATCGGCAACGAACTATTTCCTATATATATATATATATATAAATTACTAGAAATATTTGCCAACTCAGTAACGGAGACGATTTATGTGGGGATGTGGCAATAAAATACCAGAGAGTACTCTTTTTAAAATATATTCCAAGCTTTCGAATATAACATATTCATTCTCAAGGACTGAAAATTATTAGGATGGTCAAATTATAAAATAAATTAATGTTAAAATTTACTTACATTATTTAAACGAGGATGTCGGTATAATTGTAAAAATAGATAAAAATAAAATTTTATAATTGACATAAACGTTCATTACAAATTAAACTCAAAAAACAATATGACATTCAATATGACATTAAACAAAAATTTTAATTTTTATCTATAAAGGTCTATTCGAATAAAGTTAATTTTGATTGGAATTTGAATTTTGTAAAGATTGTTTTTCAAAATCTAAGAGATAGGCATACATCACACTAAGGTTATTCAGGTCTGTTTTTTTATTAATGCAATTATTTTCTTGTGAAATAAATGCGGTTTCTAAAAATAGACGTTTTTTATAATTATTTTCTGTGATTAATACTTTGGCTGATTGATAATCAATTGAATGGTCTTCATAAAATGCGTGTTCAGCGAGGGCACATCTATCAGGATACAATTTACTATCGCTTTTGTGAGAGGAAATTCGATTGGTTAATGCCCTTTTAGTATGACCAATGTATTTTTTATCACAGTTCAAGCAAGGAATTTCATAAACTATGTTAGTTAATTTATTTATCGGTGTTTTATCTTTGATTTTACTGAAAATTGATTTGATTGTGAGGTGTTGTTTGTTTGCAATTCTGATATTATGTTTCTTAAAGATTCCTGAAAGTTTAGGTGTGACTGTTTTTATATATGGTAAAGACAAATAAATTGGTGGGTTAATATTGTCAGTTCTAATATTTTGTGATATATTATCAGTAATGTCAGAATTTCTGTCAAATGTATTATATAATATTCGTTTCAGAAGATATGGAGGATACGAGTTTTCGTGAAAAAGATTATACAATATTTTTAGATTTTTTTGGTGGAACTTTTGATCTGAAATTTGAAGAACTCTACTTTTCATCTGTTTGATCAAGTTAATTTTTGTGTTGCGTGGATGATATGAATGATAATTAATATATCTTCCTGAACTTATCGGTTTTCTATACCAGTGTAACCTTACAAATTGAAGCTCAAGCCCAAATAAGAATAAAGTCATAAAATTTAATTAATTAAAAAAAAGTGCAAGATTGTGAATTAATTTGTCTGCTTGGTTACATAAGTTTCGGTTGCTCCGGTGACAACCTTAGGCCTTCGACGTCGCTCAGAACGGAGGTAGGGGTGGATCCCTCTTATTGATCTTCCGGACAAAATAGTAGACAACTTGTGTGGGCGCCAACTGAGTTTTCCACTTTGGCCTAGCACGACGAATTTCCCCCGATAACCCAGTAAAACAAGAGATGAAAATAAAAGGCAAACCTCAGCTTATGTTCCTTATAATACCTAAATAAAAAAAAACATCTAATACCCTTAAGGGGTATTTTACAATTAATAATACTACTACTACTGAAAACCCTAGTAACAGCCCCCCCCCACTTTAAAAAAAGAAAAATAGTGTGAACATCTGTTTCACACCAATAGTCAAACTATTAACACTAAAATTCCAAACTATACCAGTTAATTTGACCTACTTAGTGTGAAATTAATATGGCTGTTCAAGTGAACCAGTAGTGATTAAATAAGAACGTATTAATTACATGTTCTATAAACGAACCTGAAAAGTAGAGTACAGTTTGTGAAATAAATTCCATACAAGGCGACACCGTAGTCAAGGCGTTGGTACCAAGGCAGAGACGCATGCGCAAGTGGATAAAATTATGAAAATAAGCTTGTGAAAATTTACCGCAAAATATTAATTTCCACCATTACAAATGCATAATAAAATAAATCAGTAGAAACTACCTAGCTAATGTATATACATATTGGCGTAAAGCCTAAAGTAAAAATAAGTAAATAAACCAGAAAAACCCCCGATACCAGGTTACCCTCAATGTGGTCTTCTTCAAGAAGTTGTTCAAAAGTAGCAGCAAACTGCAGAAGACATCACCATCGATCTACCAGGTAAACTCCAAACATCCCGAAGTGTGTATCTGGCCCCACAGGTGAAGTGTGTATCTGGCCCCACAGGTGAAGTGTGTATAATCTGGCCCCACAGGTGAAGTGTGTATCTTGAGGGTGGTAAGTATACCCTGGCCCCACCGGTGAACCCTTAAAAATTAAAACAGGTATCAGCTAAAAACTGAGCCTATACAGGAACCAATCAAACACCTCGACAAGTTAAGCTTGTCTCGGCCTATGCCAGAAGTAACGTACAATTCAAAATCAACCCCAAATTAACTTAATCAAACCCACAAAGTAGTCATAAGGTCTACTTTCAATCAACAGTGTCAGTAACAGTATACTACGCTGAATTTAAATCAAATAATAAGAATGCGATAAGCATCTAAAATAAACTGTTTTTGGTCGTAACCAGGGTAAGTTTGAAGAACCACCCACGAATTATAGTATTCGTTAGACTAAAGCGTGCAAAGAAAACAAAATATACACAGGGTAACAGAATAGACTGTCTTAATCAAAAATTTACAATCAACAGGTAGTATTTTACCACCAACTGTTTTATCTACAAAAACTACAAATCTATGAGACATACCTTTTCCAAAAAGGGTCCAATACTCAAAATTTTCCTCTTATTGGGCGGCTACCAACAAATAACGAACCAACAACAGCATGTGGCACGCCTTCAATTTCAAAACTTCACGTTGGCGATTTCCTTTAAATAGTGATAATACATAGTGATGCGAAATCAGTAAGTAGAGAAAATACTTACAATAGTTTTAGTGCAATATATCCCCTATAAGGGTTTGTGAAAACGGCTTCCAGAACAGGACGGATTTCTTCAACAATACGAACTCCCGTAGAACCAAAATACTAGCCGTATATTCCACAACTCATTCAGAACGAGAACCTATAAATCCCAGCAGGAGATGACTATGCAGTCAATCATAAAATTTAGATTCAAGTTCATGCATTTTTCGAAACCAACTATCAAGTAGGAGCACACACCGGAAAGAAAGGTGACTGACACTTCCTCAACGTCAATACAGAATACTACCATAAAGAAACCTACCCGAAACATACATCCGAACTACACTGCTCACTACACCGAGCGTGTTCCGCGCAGATCAAGTCATAAAGTGCTACACTTCCCTCCATGTAAGTCAATATGCATTCGCGAGTAAAACAGCCTACACTCCTGAGTAGCATCGAATAAACGCTCTAACAATTCCGTAAAACGGAGCGACAACATTTGTCTTTGGACTCATAACGTCACAGAGCAAACGCTCTATCTCTGCCGACAACATCGGCGCGACAAACTAAGTTGTCTGTGGACTCTTAAAGTCACAGAGCAACGCCTAACATCAAGTACGACTACACTCAGCGGCATGACGAACGAACGCTTTTATCCAAGACCCGACTGTCAACGCCAATTGTAATTGTCATCCAACAAATAAACACTTGTAAACATTGGAGATAAATGATGTATTAAAACTTATTCAAATAAATTTGAGTAAACATAGTACCACAATACCAAACCAACGTAAACAAAGCAAGATCAAACACTCGGATTTAACATACAAAACACATGGCGATAACAGCTAATATATTATGAATAGATGTTCAGAATATATTCGATTGCCAACCTACACAGAAGATTTCTAGCTAGTATGTATTTGCTTAAGCCAAAATATGGTAGATAAATGAAGAAAATATACCTTTAACTCAAAAGTAAAGTATGTCTTTATAGATCAGTAAGTTTTATGAAACCTAATTACTACTTTAAATGTTTTAGAACTCAAGTCAAGGAGTCAGTAATAATTTATAACTGAACCCTAATAAACTTTAGCGTTTATCAAGCTGAAGCGGACAAAGTATTTGGACTACTGTGGCTACACCCCAAAGGTGATATAATCAAAGCCAGAAACAAAATCAGTAGTCCCACGGTAACTAAAAACTAAAGTAAAATCCACAAGAGAGAAAACCCCTTACTACCCTTAATTATGAATTATAATATAACAAACAAAAAGAAACAACTAACATGAATATATCTATACGGACATTTACCAAGTAGGCACTAGTTTTCTTATTTACCTTACCTAGCGACAAAATATAAAATTGTTGTCAAGATGTGAAGACAGGTATGGTTACAGCCTGCACCACTTCACCGGAAGGATGATGGCAGAGTAGTCCCTAAAACTCTGGGCTGACAGAAGCTATTTAACTACTGAAGTACTTTCGTAGTGGAAAAATGATATTAGTTGATATTAGAAACATAGAGACAATATCGGTCAGGTAATTACTATATACAAATACTTAATATATACAATAGAAGTAGTGACAAATTCAACCGTTACACCAGACGATCGAAATTTTATTATTATTGTCTCTTATGAATTTGGTGTAAAGAAAAGGTAAATATTGTTCTGAATTTTCTTTTTCAATAGTGAATTGTATATAAGGATCAAATGTATTAAAGTAGAATAGTATATTATCTATTTCATTGCATGGAAGAGAGTAGATATACTAGGAGGGTTCTGGACCACAGGTTTGTGCATTACCCCCACATAATTCGTAATCTGCATGGCGATTAACCTAACGTAATTCGAATGTTGCATGGCGCTAGTGGTGGGGGGTTTGCGTGTTAACCTCTCGAAAAGTGGGCTAACCCCACGAAGATTGGCTGCTCGAAAAACGTATGCTAGATGGCAGGTGTGACCGCTCGAAAATCGTTCAACAGTAACGTATGATAGATGGCGCTAGTAGTGATTTTGACCGCTCGAAAATCGTTCTGAAAAAAAAAAACTTACGTGCGACGCGAACCATCGTCGCCACAACTGCCATGTACCATACCCTGACACTCTTAGCGCTAGGCCAGCAAGCCTTACGGAGAATGGATTCAGATATGGTATAGTTGCTACAGATTTGCTTAAAAGACGATTTGTACAGTAGGATCGTTGGCATGTGACGATTTGCGGATGTACGAGGTTATGTCACAAAGGTGTCAAAAGGACCGTTGACATGTGACGATTTGCAGATGTACGAGGTTATGTCACAAATATGTCAAAAGGGCCGTCGACATGTGATGATTTGTGGATGTACGAGGTTATGTCACAAAGGTGTCAAAAGGACCGTTGACATGTGACACACGATTTGAAGATGTACGAGGTTACGTCACAAAGTAGGACCGTAGACATGTGACACACGATTTGCGGATATACAGAGATATGTCACAAAGTAGAATGTCAAAAGGGCCGTTGTACATCACACGATTTGTGGATGGGTATCTCACAAAAATGTCAAAAGAACCGTGACGTTTTGCGGATGTACAGGGGTATGTCACAAATTAGGATGTTAAAAGGACCGTGACGATTTGTTGTACAGGGATATGTCACAAAGTCAAGAGAACATGTGACACATGATTTGCGGATGTACGAGGCTATGTCACAAAGGTGTCAAAAGGACCGTCGACATGTGACACATCAAACGATTTGCGGATGTACGAGGTTATGACACAAAGGTGTCAAAAGGACCGTTGACATGTGACGATTTGCGGATGCACGAGGTTATGTCACAAAGGTGTCAAAAGATCCGTTGTCATGTGACGATTTGCGGATGTACGAGGTTATGTCACAAAGGTGTCAAAGGGACCGTAGACATGTGACACATCATTCAATATCGAGTTTAACTTCGACTGTTTTCATGCCTTCCTCCTGCTTACTTCAATCAACAATAAACAAGGCATGTTTCTTGAATGCACCATAGACAGATTGAGATAAATATTTTGGCAACAATTAGTTTACGACAGATGAACAATGGCTTTATTGGAGTATAGACATAGATTAAAAGAATTTGTCGTAAAATTGAATCAAGTAAAAAAAGATCTTGTGTTTTATGAAGACAAAAGTAAACTTATAGTACAGTTGAGCAATCTAAGCCTTAACAATATTGAGAACGGAGAATCTCAAATTAACCATACTTGGAAGAATCTCAAAATAAATTGGATGTCGACACCAACAAGACGTACTCGCTATGTTCAGTATCGAAAACAGCAGTTCTGATGTCATCAATAGAAATGTAGAAAACATAGAAAATGATATAAATAGCTTATTTGCCATGTTATGTATTATCTTAGCAACAATATTTATTTTTATTGTGAAAGTTATATTGAAAATTGTAAAATCAAGATTTATTTCGAATAGTAGCATTAAAGTTGATGCTGATGACAGTGAAGATGACAGTCATTAGTTTTTAAACAAGGTGTTTTATTTATCATTAACGAAATGGCATAAATTAACAAGAAATCAACTTTCAGTTTATTTAAGAAAACATTTAAAATATTAAAAAGTGATTAGCCTATTTATTGATATTTAATGGTCAGCAATATCGAGGATACAATCTTAATAGAGGAGAATTTTTTCAAAAATCGCTAATGGAACTACTGAAATTAAAAACGTTAAATTATATCAAGAAAACATTTGTATTAAAATATTAGAAATTTGGAAATTTTGTCAGTTATTAATTATTGATATTTAATGACTAGTAATATCGAGAGTCATTACAAGAAATATATAAAAACTGTGATCGAAGCGGTATCAGTCGCTTTAGTTACATCAGTACCAGCAGTCCGCTTCAGTTATATCGACAACAGTTTTTGTATTTTCCAAGAAAAATTTGCAAAGTAAGTTTCTTTTATATACGTTCTTCTTTGTTTTACATTTTTTTCTTTTATGTATTTAAAATGTGTTTGCTTGAAATATTTAATTGTTTAGTAATATCTACAATTGTTTTTTACATTTTTCTTCTTTTTAAAAAGTTCTGCTTGCTTCAGATATTTTAATGTTTTGTAATATTGGTTATTGTTCTTTTACATGTTTCTTTTGAAAAGCTTCACATTCAAAATATGTTTGCTTCAAATATCCTAATATTTTCTACAATTACATATATTTATTATAGATGGATCTGAAAAAGTTGAATCAACATTCTGTTATTGTAGAGAAAAAGAAGGTGAAATTAAACCAAATTAAATTGAATGAACCAAAAAAAATTGTAAGAGCGAAACTGACGAAAGGACGTTTTGGAGATTCAGTGATGCTAGAGTTGGAAGATTCCATTACATTTCTTCCAAATCGTGTGACGGCTCAATATTTGGATGACATCCCTCATTTCGAAGGAGGAAAATACGCCGTGGTGTACAAGGGATCTATTGAAGTAGGAAAACCTCAGCCGGCCATTTCCTTCGAAATTGTGGAAAATTAAAGGGTGAGTGATTATATTTTTTAAAAGGTATACGTTTTTGCTATGGATCCTCTTCAAGTCATTAAAGCTTCAGATGCTGTTCTGTTAGCTATTAATAAAAGTAGGAAACTTATTTTTGATAAATTCACAAGTAAAGACGAAAAAATTTGGTTGAAAAGATTAAATAAACATATTATTTTATGCAGTAAAGCTGTGAAAAACCGAGGTAATTTATCAATTGGGGCAATAAGGAAACTTCAGACAAACATAGGACACTTTAAACATTTCAGAAAATTAATTGTAAATAGACACATAGGATTAGGTTTAAATACAAAATTAAAAAATAAAGTTAAATGGCAAAATGTAGCTTCATGTTTTTCAAGCAGAATTAAGACTGGAGTTATAATTAATTTATATCATAAAGATTTGAGTCTGTTTTTAGATGACGCATTAACAGTATTTAAAAGTAAAGTTAATATAATTTTAAAATCAGATCATGTCATCAAAGTAAATACAAACTTTTGTGGGGAATTTATTAAAAAATCAGGAGATGTTGATATATTAGAATTAAAATATTTACACACTAAGAATGCTGTAATAGACATGTCAACAGACATACAGAGTTGGTTTGTGGACAACGTAAGAGATGTAATTTTTAATAAACTATCGGAATTCCAGGAACGTGACTCAGGGTGGGCTTTGAATAAAATAGTTTCCATAGAAATCAATATAAATAAATATGAAATAGGTAACGGATCATCATTTATTAAACTTCCAGTACATATTGAAAGGAAGCATGCTTGCATCAATGTGCAAAACTTTGATGAAGCCTGCTTCTTTTGGAGTGTTGTTAGTGCTCTACATCCAGCTCGAACACATTCTAATAGAGTTTCAAGCTATCCGCACTATGCAACTGTTTTAAATACAAATGGTCTAGATCAACCTATGAAACTTGAACAAATTCCCAAATTTGAAAAAATTAACAATATTTCCATTAATGTATATGCTTTGGAAATGAATGAAAAGTCATCTTTTACAGTAATTCCAGCTAGGTTAACTAATAAAAAATTATGTTCTCATGTAAACTTATTAATAATTCAAGATCGTTACTTTCCAACACTAAATGATTATGAGGCACCTACAGTTGACACAGACAATTCTGAGGTAAAATTCCACTATTGCTGGATCAAAAATTTGTCAGGCTTAATTTATTCGCAGTCAAATAAAAAGAGAAATAAAAAATACGTATGTGACCGATGCATGAATTATTTTTCTAGTGAGCATAAATTAAATGAACATTCAAAATTGTGTAGTGATTTAAATGAGTATAAAATATCTTTTCCTAAATATGATCGAGTTCAGTTTAAAAATTTCACTTATAAACAGACAACGCCTTTTGTTGTATATGCTGATTTTGAATGCTTATTGGAAGATGTTAATGACATTAGTTTAACTAGAACAAAAAAGTATCAAAAACACATTGCTTATAGTGCAGGATATTACTTAAAATGTTCATATGATGATTCGTTATCGTATTTTAAAAGTTATCGAGGACTAGATTGCATGGATTGGTTTGCTGATGAAATGGTCAAAGTTGCAGCTCTGGTTCAATCCAAAATTAAAACTATTGTGGCTATGCAAGAAAAACCTAGAGGAGCGGCAGCAGCATGCCATATTTGCGAAAAAGCTTTTTCTTCTTCTGATATAATTGTGCGCGACCACGATCATTTTGATGGTAGCTTCCGCGGCTACACACACCAAGCATGCAATCTAAACTTCCGCAAGCTGTTTATCGTTCCTATAGTGTTTCATAACCTCACAGGATATGACAGCCATTTTATGATAAGCAATCTATGTAAAAAAGGTAAAATGAGCATACTTCCAATCAATAAAGAAAAATATATTTCATTTACTTTGTTTGATCAGGAAACGGACATTAAATTTAGATTTATAGATTCATTTAGATTCATGGCAGCATCTTTGGATGAGCTGGCCTCCATTATGAATGAAAAGGATTTTAAAGTATCTAAAAAGGAATTTTTTGATTTAGACAATGAAAAATTCAAATTATTAATTAAAAAAGGGGTTTTTCCATATGATTTCATTGATTCTTTGGAGAAATTAAATTATCCCAAATTACCGTCAATGCAATCTTTTTATAATAAATTAAATAGCGAGGAGTTAAGTGAAAGGAAGTATGATCATGCTAAGACGATCTGGAACGAGTTTAAAATTGAAAATTTAGGATCATACTCCGACCTATACTTGAAAACGGATATTTTAATTTTGGCAGATGTTTTTGAAAATTTTAGAAATAAATGCAGAGCAACCTATGGCCTAGATCCCGCATGGTATTACACTATGCCTGGATATGCTTGGGATGCAATGCTTAAGTATACTAAATGTAATTTGGAATTGTTGCGTGATGTAGACATGATTATGTTCATCGAAAAAGGTATTCGCGGAGGAATTTCTGTTTGTAGCAATAGATTTTCTGAAGCGAATAATAAGTATATGGTCGATTATGATTCTACAAAACCTTCAAAGTTTCTGCTCTATACAGATGTGAACAATTTATATGGATGGAGCATGTGTGAACCCTTACCCTACGGAGGATTCAAATGGATCGAAAACATCGATAATTTCGATGTTATGAAAATTCCAGACGATTCTCCGGAAGGGTATATTTTACAAGTTGACTTAGAATATCCACGTAAATTACATGATGAGCATAAAGACTTTCCATTTGCTGCCGAACATCGCATCCCTCCAGGATCAAAATTACCAAAATTGCTTGCCACACTATACGATAAAAAGGAATACATTGTACATTATCGAAACTTGAAGCAAATGTTATTTTACGGGCTAATTGTAACTAAAATACATAAAATTTTAAAATTCAAACAAGCAGCTTGGCTGAAGTCCTACATCGAGCTAAATACTCGTTTGAGAGCTGCAGCCAAGAATGATTTTGAGAAAAATCTGTATAAATTGGCAAATAATGCTGTATTTGGTAAAACAATGGAAAACATTCGTAAGCATAGGGTAGTTAAATTAGTCAATTCATGGGATGGTCGCTATGGCGCCAAAAACTTGATAGCAAGTTTTCGGTTCCACAGTCGAACAATTTTCGATGATGATCCTATATCACCTGTAGTAGCGATTGAGCTAAGAAAAAGTGAACTCATTTTTAATAAACCTCTATATGTAGGTATGGCAATTTTAGACCTTTCTAAATTATGCATGTATGATTTTCATTATGGATATATGCTCCCAAAACTAGGAGTTGAGAACTGCAAACTCATGTATACAGATACAGATAGTTTCATATATGAGCTACACTGTGATGATGTATACGAACAAGTCATTAAAGCAGACGTTTCAAAATTCGACACTTCAGACTATCCAATTAATAATCAATATAATATTCCTCAAGTAAATAAAAAAGTTTTGGGAGTTATGAAAGATGAGAGTAAAGGTAAAATTATTACACATTTTGTTGGTCTAGGGTCTAAAATGTATACCTACAAATTAGAGGTGTCTGAGAATGAACGTGAAAAAAAAAGAAAACATTTGCAGCAGGAAAAAATTAGCGAGGAGTTGATGAAATTTAAATTACATGATATAGGCGTCACGAAAAAATCTAAAGGAGTAAAATATAATGTGGTTAAAAACCAAATTACATTTGACGATTATTTATTATGTCTAAAAAATTTTGAAAAACAAACTGCAACTCAACGTTGTATTCGATCGTACGCTCATGAGGTGTATACTACTGAGCAAACTAAAATAAGCCTAAGTCCTTACGATGACAAACGCAAACTTATACCCAATTCGTTCGATACATTACCTTGGGGGCACTACAGCATAAAATAGCTTGATTTTAAGGAAAAAAAATGTGTAAACTGTATACCTTTTAAAACGTAATCACTAATCTAATTTTTTTGCTATACACCTATAGTATTGTATATATAGTATTAGGAATTTTGTTTAAAGTTATTTTGTATATAGTAATTTCTTTTTATATGTTAATGATATTTTCCACTCTTTTTCACACAAGCACCTAATATTAAGTATTGTGCTAAATGTTTTTTATCCTTTGTATTGGATATTAGGGTTTTTTAAATTTCTTACATTGTGTTTCACAAATAAAGCAAACTTTTAAAAAAATTTCTCGTGGTTTTCATTAGGAGGCGATTGGAAAATGAAACTGCAATTTTTTAACATTTTTTTATTAAGCTAAAATACATATAACAGAAATTTTCACTAAAGATCCTCTAAATCATTTATAACTTTATGTTTGAAAAAATAAATAAATTCACGAAGTGCATAAGAAAAAAGACTTTCAGGCGGTGAACTCTCACAGAAGGCGTACAAAAGTTCCAATTTACAAAGATCACTTATTGTCTTGTAATTTTGCGAAAATGTTTTAATAATATCCATTACATTTTTATAATACGCATGAAAATTTAGGTATTCCAGCTGCAGAATACGATGCGAAATTAAACAACGGTCAATATGAATAATGTTTTCAACATCTTGCTGTGACAGTAAAAAATTAGTTCCATGTTTGCGTAAATCTAGAAATCTCTCAGAATCCCAAACAACTGAGTTTATAATACAATAGTCACCACACTGAATTTGTTGAGGTAGTTCTTGCTCTTCACCACTGTTTAGTTCTGGATGGATATACTTGTTACTTCTAATCAAGTCTATTAATACCGACCACTCATATGCACTGAATGATATGGCAGTGTTGGGTTTCTCACAACATGATAAAATAATGGCAGGTGTGAATGTTCTCGCTACACTTATTCCGCATCCTATATTGAAAACTTGTGTAGAATACTGTGTATATAACAAGTATTGTGTTTCAGATGTGGCAGCCATCTCATAATTTTCCAAAATTCTATCCAATTCACTAGAGTAATTCGGCTCACTCGAAAAATCTGATTCAAAACAGCTGTCTGTACTACTAAAAGACATTTTTTCACTTCAACAAAATACAAAGACTGACTGCGACGTCAATTCACAAAGTTTTATATACAATTTTGTGCAAATTAATGTTGCCACATGTTGATAAAATTTCTAGAAAATACGACGTTTCTCATACAATATCTGTATTTTCAATCCAGCTATTGTCTTTTTCAGGAAATCCCAACCATTTCACAAAAATCTTGCTACCTCTTCTTTTAATAACCTTTTCTACCAAGTAAATGTTTGGATTTCTTACTTTTTGAATTTCTGCTTCGTAAAAAGCACCGCTGATTGGTGTACCCGATAAATCGTGAAGTAAATATGTAGTAGGAGTTGTTAATTTAACCTTGGAAATGATAAAATTTTCTGTTGTGTAATTAGGATAGTAACTTTTTTCAAATACATGTTTCAACTTGCTGATACGAACATGATCTCCAACTTGAAATTTCGCTGCACGTCTCTTTGTCGATGGTATCGAATAAACTTGTTGTAAAATTGCCAGCTCGTTTTTCTTATTAACTTGTATGGGTTTCATGGAGATCGTACGATGAAATGAATTATTGTACTCTCGAGTAATTTCAGGTAAAATGTCTATCCATTTATATGTACCATGTAAGCTGAAGTATTTGTACAATTTCATTTTCAGTGTACGAATTGCGCGTTCTGCAATGCTTGCCTTCATTATGCTAAACGTATTATAGTGGTTTATTCCATGTTGTTTCATTAAACTTTGAAATTTCTTGTTAAAAAATTCAGTGCCCTGATCGGTTTGTAAATTTTTCGGACTTCCATGTTTACTGTGAGCAATTATATCAGCGAACGCTTCCGTAACTTCAAGAGCGGTTTTTGTTTTCAACGGTCGAGTCCACATAAACTTTGAAAATGTGTCGATTACCACCAAAATTAATTTATAGCTTTGATTAGAGTCGGAAAATAATCTGAACTCTCCGAGATCTGCTTGCCAGGATTCATTAAGGCCCTTAATTATTGTTCTCCTTCGAGGAAATTTTTTTCTCAGAGGTTTATGAAGTTCATTAACGAGCTGTATTTTTTCCTTGGACATTGTTGTACTCAGTATGCAAGTGAAAGTTTATTTGAGCGATATGCGTACCATACTAACGTATAAACCGAAGGAATTTATTTTCCTTGTTTCTTTTAATTACCTTTTCTACCAAGTATATTTCCGTGCGGAGGAATAGATATATGATTATATGACATGAACCTTTTATTCATTTCTTCATAAAGTGCAGTTACATTGTTTCCAATGATCGCTTCTAGATCCTCCTTTGCTTTCAATAATGCTGCATCTGTGAGTTTTTTGTTTTCAATTAGATGGTTTTGGAATTTTTTAACTGTTTCCTCCTCAATTTGAAGTAATGTATTATCCACATATTTCTTACAGTCATTCACAGTGTCAAGAACAATACGTAATATGTTGGTTTCAGTTTGAACTAGTGTTGAGTGCAAGTACTTTTTGTTGACGGCATCTTTATCTTTAACGGGAGGATCCAAATTTGAAATTTTTACATTTTTAGCATCAATGTCTCCTTCATCAGTGTGTGGAAAATCTGCTCTAACATATGGGTTAGAGGAATAGTATGCATTTCTATAAGACTGTCTATGACCGAATTTATCGATTGTCATTGTACGACTAATGCGATAAAACAATTGTTATTCAATTATATTAGCCTCTCTAAGCTCATTAATGATTGCTATAATTTCATTGTTGATAAATGCTGAGGTGTTGCCAGCATCTTTTGATGCGATTAGTAATTTTAAGCGGGCAATCAATTCATTAGCATCATCCCAATAAATATATTCCATTGGTTTATCGGTGTAAGTTAAACGGTCTACGTTGAGCCCTTTACCTGTGAATGCTTGCGATCTTGTGGTTATTGTCTTTTCTAGAGGAGTGCGTAGATCTCTAAAAAGTGGTTTGATTATTGCATGATATTTGTTGGTAGAAGAAGACTTTAAACGATTTCGAGAGTTGAGATGAACGCCAGTATAAGTCAATAGAGTTTTGTAATTTTTCAAATCTTTTGCAGTATAACGAAAAGGGTTAGCGTAAAAAATCAGCTGATATAGACCTAGACTACGTTTTATTTGATTTTCTTCATGATTGGCTTCGGCAAGTATGTGAATATCTCCACCACTTTCGTTGTCAAAATCTATTCTCCTTCGACCCAACATCCACCCGATGCCATCCACGTGAATAGGTCCATAGTTATGATCAATCTTACTATCTTTGCGAATATATTCTTCAATATATTTTCGACTAATTTGGGGATAATCCGATAAATCTTCTTCACATAGCGTGTCTGAGACTGTTGCTTCTTCTGCACTATCATATAATTCATCCTCTGATGTGCTGCTGTTCTCAGTTTTTTCCGAATCGTGGGCGACGTCATCATCGATCAAAGGTTCGTCTTTTGGTTCTGTTTTCGGCTCATCATTCTTAATGGAAGCTTCCATTGCTTTAGAAGACGATTCAACAATTTTTTTGAGTGGTTTTGAAATCGGTTTAAATAATTTATTTAGAGACTCATCGTATTCTGTTTTTCCCAACTTTAATGCGAGATATTTTTTGCGAATTGTACTAGCTAATTCATTTACTTTTTTCTTACGCAGAGCCGTAGCAAGAATGTGATTGTTGTCTGGCATTTTGTCAATGAATGATTGCATGGTGTTGACCACTTATATTTTTATATATTGATCGAATCCTTTACGATAACGTCCGTTGATGAGAGGAAAATCTTTAACAATAACTAAAGCACCGTACTTGTCCGACCAGCACATCCCACACATTTGCTTAAACATATCAAATGTCATGTCTGGCGAGACGTGTTCATCGAATATGTGTTTGAGATTGATTTCATCCTGTTTGAAAAGTATAATGATATTACAATTATCTCTAATCAATTGTTTGGGTATTTTAGAGTAAGTTTGACAGAGATAGAGAGCATCAATATTCTTGTGTCGGCACATTGAATAGTATTCACGTATTTTCTGCTGTCCATCACATGCAACGTCATCAAATACAAAAATGGAATTTGTTCTCGCCTCTTCTGGACTTATAATTTCCTCATTATCACGAAACGGAAAATATTTCACACCTTTGACATTCGACAATACCTCGGCAAGTAGTTGGTACTTTTCCTGAAATAACGATTTCGAATAGACATAGACATTTTCAAATTTTACGCCATTTGAATTGAATAGCAGTGAGAGCATCACGTTTGTCTTGCCACAGCCACTAGGACCACATATTATGGCACGAAAAGAGTTTGGAAGTAGTATGCCATGTTTACAAATTGTCGACTTCACTGCAAAGTCCAAGTTCTCAATGGGTAGCATGTTCTTCTGTTGAACGATATTCATCTTGTGTCAATTACAGACAAACATTCTATAAATATATCAGTCACTATATCACTTGTCATCAGTCTTAATGTTGGTGTTTGAAGGAGCTGGTCTACTAAACACTCTAATAAATAAACTGCCGTTTGAATTTCATATCCCGACATACCAATTTTGTGGACGTGAGTTGGAAAAAAAAATTTTTTTGGTGTTACTAATAATTTGTTTTTAGCTGGAACAAAACTAGAAAAACGACTTGCACGCGGTGATAGGGGCATTAATCCGTTCGACAGCGCCTGCAAACAACACGATATCGCGTATTCAAAGACCAATTCACTAGATCAGAGACATTTAGCTGACAAAGATTTGGAAAATAAAGCCTGGGCACGTGTTAGGTCAAAGGATTCATCTCTCGGAGAAAAAACTGCGGCTTTACTCGTTACTGGAGGCATGAAGATGAAAAGAAAACTCGGAATGGGATGTCGTGTAGTTGGGAGAATAAAGAAAAAAGCAAAGAAACATTCCTTTAATCGTGCAGTCATTCAAAAATTAAACAAAACTGTCAACAAGCAGGGTGGTAGTTCACTACCTGAAACGGCTCTATTTGCTTTGCGAACAGCTAAAACAATAGTTAAACAGCTTGGAGGTGCAAAAAAAATTGATGTACCACGAATAATTCCAATGCCAAAGAGTGGTGGTTTCCTACCACTTTTACCACTGTTCGCAGGATTGTCGGCTGTTGGTGCGCTTGCGGGTGGAGCGGCTGGCGTAGCAAAAACAGTGGTTGACGCACGTACTGCACAAAAAAAATTTGAAGAAGAAGTTCGTCACAATAAAGCAATGGAACAACAAATTGGATCGGGCTTGTATATGAGAAAAAATGCGCGAGGGGGATTCGGTTTGTTTTTAAAAAAACAGCGTCAACAAAAATGACTAGAATTACCGATAAAATTACCGAACCGTGCACTGTATGACATAGAAATTAAGCGGTATGCGAAATTACTAAAATTAAAAAATTTTCGAGATGTTTTTATGCGTGATGAAATACCTAAAGACAGTTCTCCTCGGCAAAAAGAATGTGCAGTCGTAAATTTAGATGTTTCAAATAATAGCGGTACACACTGGGTGGCTTATTGTAAGAACAATGACAATGTTGAATATTTCGATTCATTCGGTAATCTGAGGCCTTGCCGCGAACTTGTTCAATATTGGAGACGTGGAGGAAAGAATATCAAAATTTTTTACAATAACAAACAATTTCAAACATATGATCAAGTTAATTGTGGCCATTTGTGTTTAAAGTTTCTCTATCAACAGCAGCAACAATGAATGATCAATTGTCAAATATTTATCAAAAGAAATCACTGTGTAGTTATACAGAGGATGAACTTGAGCAAGTTCCTATTCAATATTTAATAAAATTTGTAAAACCATTAGAACTTGTTGAAATTTGGAATAAGCTTTCCAATAATTACAAAACAAATTTTGATTTACAAATACGTATGCCTTGTTTTGTGCATTATAATCGTCCCGAATGGGACACGCATTGGGATGGTCCTCCCACTTCTCAAGCTGACTGTTATATTTGTAATAAAAATGTAAGCAAATAATGTTTTAGTAATAAATTTTTTTTTGGATTAGTTTGTGTTATTTAAGCATCCATATTCCACAAATTCTATCAGTTTATAACAAGATGTTGTTACGCGTCAACAGCACAAATCATATGTTTACATTTCAACCTGCTATGCCTATCGCATTGGATCCGAATTTGGATTACGAATTGGCATTGAGATCTTTCCACTCTTATCACACAATACCCAATGTTGAAAATAAAAAATTCTACTACTACATTAATGATGAATTGCACACGTTTGATATCCCTACTGGATGTTATGAAATAGCCGACATTGAATGTTTCATACGCAGCAAATTGGGACATAACACAGAAGCGGAATTTTCATTAAAATCAAACAATAATACTATACAGTGTGAGATATTAAGCAAATATCGAATCTCTTTTATGGAATCAGACAGTTTGGGTGAGATATTGGGATTTTCACCGCAAATATTGGATGCTAATGAGAAACATTCTTCAAATTTGCCTGTAAAAATTATAAAAGTATCTAGTATTCGATTTGAATGTAACATTACCACAGGAGCCTTCGATGGTGATACACCTTCACATACTTTTTATGAATTTGTTATTCAAGTTGATCCAGGGTACGCTATTGACGAAATACCACACAATTTACTATATCTACCAGTTACGCCGCAACGTGAAATCAGCTGCATATCAGTATTGGCATTAGATCAAAACGGAAGAGCAATCAATTTTCGTGGAGAACTCAGTACATTGGTATTGGAATTGAGATCGAGAAGCAAATGGGACTAGTAATAGATAATAAAAACATACAAACAATACATTCGTCATCATTATTCAATCTATCATCCAGACGTCAACAGCGACAAAAACATCTTACACCTGCAAACAAATTGTTTCTACGATCGTTGGGATTTCGTATTGTCAACCACTAAAATGACTACTACTTATGCGAAAAAACAGCGTTTGCAATCGGCAACAAGCATGCTGCCAATGTTTGATATTTACCGTAAACCAGTAATAGACGAATCAATTCGAAGAGCAGAATATCGTACCTATGCACCGTTCATTAAGTCTTTCAATTGTAATGACGTTGTAGAATTTAGCATAAATCAAGTGGATTCATTTTTTGCTATGAATGAAACATTGCTATGCATTAAAGGAAATATCACCGTACAAGGAGCTGGAGATGTTAAATTAGTTAATAATGTTGGAGCATTTCTTTTCGATTCATGTAGTTACAGCGAAAGTGCAAGAGAGATAGAAACCGTTCGAGACCCAGGTATTGTTAGTGCCGTTCGTGCATTGACATGTTACAATGTGCAAGATTCAAACCATATGGCGATTGCAGGCTGGAATTATCCCAACAGTCCAATTATGAATGCTGCTGATAAATCTTTCAATTTGCAAATACCGCTTAAGCACATATTTAATATATTTAATGACTATCCCTTGATAACTTGCGGTCGACAAACAATTCGTCTTGTACGAGCCAGAAACGATAATGATTGTGTAATTATTCGAGAAAATGTACTTGCCGATGGATCATCGACTGTTACAACTGCCACCATTGGAATTACGAGCATAGAGTTGAAAATAAAACACATCTATCCCAATGATGACATTAAATTGGAATTGATGAAATCAATTCAAAAAGATCAGCCGATCGTAATGGCTTTCAGGAAGTGGGAAATGCATGAATTGCCCGCAATTACAACGGGTGCAACGCGAGAAGTGTGGGCAGTTAAAACGAGTACATCAGTCGAACGTCCTAGATATGTTATTGTTTGCTTTCAAACTGGGAAACGCAATAATACCAATGCAGATCCTACACAATTTGATGATGTCGATATTCAAAGTATCAGACTATCCTTAAATGGTGAATATTGGCCAAATGAACGCATGCAGTTGAATTTCGGGAAAACAGATTACAATGAAGCTCACTTCAATTATGCTGAATTTTATCCGAGTTACATGCATTGCTCGCAAAAGCAACCTTTGCTGGACTATGACGCATTCAAGAATCATGCCTTGTTTATTGTTGATTGTAGTAAGCAGGAGGAAGGCATGAAAGCATCAACAGTCGACGTTAAACTCGATATTGAAGCAAACCGAGGATTTCCGAAAAATACAAAAGTATATTGCATCTTAATTCACGATTGTATAATGGAATATTACCCTCTGACGGAGATTGTTAAAAGTTTAAATTAGAGAACATTTTTCTTTCAGAATAAATATATCAAACATGATTTTGTTTTTTTTAAACTGGTGCTAAGAGTGTCAGGCCTCTTTACTTTGTGACCCCTGTACATACACAAATCGTGTGTCATATGTCAACGGATCTTTTGACACCTTTGTGACATAACCCCGTACATCCGCAAATCGTCACATGTCAACGGTCCTTTTGACACCTTTGTGTCATAACCTCGTACATCCGCAAATCGTTTGATGTGTCACATGTCGACGGTCCTTTTGACACCTTTGTGACATAGCCTCGTACATCCGCAAATCATGTGTCACATGTTCTCTTGACTTTGTGACATATCCCTGTACAACAAATCGTCACGGTCCTTTTAACATCCTAATTTGTGACATACCCCTGTACATCCGCAAAACGTCACGGTTCTTTTGACATTTTTGTGAGATACCCATCCACAAATCGTGTGATGTACAACGGCCCTTTTGACATTCTACTTTGTGACATATCTCTGTATATCCGCAAATCGTGTGTCACATGTCTACGGTCCTACTTTGTGACGTAACCTCGTACATCTTCAAATCGTGTGTCACATGTCAACGGTCCTTTTGACACCTTTGTGACATAACCTCGTACATCCACAAATCATCACATGTCGACGGCCCTTTTGACATATTTGTGACATAACCTCGTACATCTGCAAATCGTCACATGTCAACGGTCCTTTTGACACCTTTGTGACATAACCTCGTACATCCGCAAATCGTCACATGCCAACGATCCTACTGTACAAATCGTCTTTTAAGCAAATCTGTAGCAACTATACCATATCTGAATCCATTCTCCGTAAGGCTTGCTGGCCTAGCGCTAAGAGTGTCAGGGTATGGTACATGGCAGTTGTGGCGACGATGGTTCGCGTCGCACGTAAGTTTTTTTTTTCAGAACGATTTTCGAGCGGTCAAAATCACTACTAGCGTCATCTATCATACGTTACTGTTGAACGATTTTCGAGCGGTCACACCTGCCATCTAGCATACGTTTTTCGAGCAGCCAATCTTCGTGGGGTTAGCCCACTTTTCGAGAGGTTAACATGCAAACCCCCCACCACTAGCGCCATGCAACATTCGAATTACGTTAGGTTAATCGCCATGCAGATTACGAATTATGTGGGGGTAATGCACAAACCTGTGGTCCAGAACCCTCCTAGTATATCTACTGAAGAGATAAAATTATATCATCGACGTACTTTTTAATGAAAAACAACTTGAATGGTAAAACAGATATAACAAAGTCTAAGATATAATTCATTACATAGTCTGCTAGTATAGGTGATATTGAAGATCCCATGGGTGTTCCAAAAGTCTGTTGGTAATTTTTATTATTATAAGAAAAATATGTACTATTGAAGATAAATGATATTAATTCTAAAAAAGTTTCTTTGTTTAGTTTGCAGTTTTTACTTATATCATTCCATTTGTAATCAAGAGCTGTTAAGCATATACTTAAGTGAATATTACTAAAAAGTGATACTACATCTAAACTTAAAAGAACATAGTTCGGTGGTAATATTATGTTATTGTATGTTTTGTTAATTTCGAAGGAGTCTTTAATATAATATTCATTATCATAGTCATAAGATTTTGTTAATATTTCAGTTAACCAAAGAGTAAGAGGCTCAATTGGAGTATTTATAGAAGCTACAATTGGTCTAGCTGATAATGTGGGTTTATGAATTTTTGGTAAACAATAAAATTTGGCTGAAATACCGTTATAGTTTGTTAGTTTTTCTTTCGTATTTTTGTCTATTTGTTTTTTATTGAATAATTTTTTAATCAATTTATTACAATTACTAGTTATTTTTGCAGTTGGGTCATTAGTAAGTTCTTTATATGACGTGTTATCAATTGGTTCTTTAGATAATTCTGAATATTGTTGATTTTCCATTATAACTGTAACATTTCCTTTGTCAAATGGTATGACTATTAAATTTGGATTTTCTCTTAAAAATTTTTTTGTTTTATGTAGTAGTTCTCTAAAAATAGAAGATTGTTTAGGTTCGTGAATATGATTAGTTAAAACATTTGTAGTTTTAGCTATAACGATATTTCTTTCTTGCTCGTTTTGTATGAAAGATGATATATAATCAACATTAGCTAACATAGTTTTTATAGAAATATCTTTTATTATAGGTTCAATGCTAAATTTTGGGCCTAGTGATAAAAACTGTAGAATATCCTTAGGTATATCTGTATCTGAAATATTTTTAATCCAATTATTTTATAATGTTGAAAGAAAACATATTGTATAATTATTTTCCAACTGTAGACATTGCAGACAATAATAATACATCCCATAATACAGTACATATAAATAAATATATATCTTTTCCATATATTAAAGAAATAACACCAAAGTTGAGTAGGATTTTCAAACCAATAAATAACATTAAAATTGCCAATAAAACATGTTTCACGATAAAATCTATTTTTACAAAATTGAAAGACAAAACTCCGATTCTCAATCTATCAAATGTAATATATTGTATACCATGTAAAAACTGTAATAATAAATACATTGGCCACACTAGTCAAAAATTAAAAAGTCGTTTAAGTTTACATAAAAGTGATTGTAGATTACATCCTGACAGATCTGCATTAGCAGAACATGTAATTGATAAAGACCACGTTATGGATTTTGAATCTGTTAATATTTTAGACATACAAACAAATACTAAAAAAAGACTTTTCTTAGAAATGGCTCACATATCACAAGAACCTTGTACTATCAACAAGAAGAGTGACCATAAGAATCTCAGTGATATTTATCACTACTTACTATCAATGGATCACAATAATAAGATTTCAAATTTCAATTCTTAATCAAAAATTAATTTTTTTTAAAAAACTTTTATAATAATTTGACATTATCATAACCTACACTCTCCATTTTTTGACATAATTTTTATAACTTATTAGAAGGAAAAAAATGAAATTGTTTATCTGTCATAATGACAATATTTCAATATTTTTAAAAAAATTCAAATACCAATTTTAGCATTTAATATATATTTACCATTTTATATCAATCCTCAATTTACTGTAACTTGATAATGAAAATAAAAGTTTCCGAAAGCTTGTTAAATTAGTAAGAAGAGTTCACTTTTATAAACTTGCCGTTTCCCCAATATTTCTGGTTTTATACCTAATTAGTCGGCAAAGACTATCCTATATACAGCCCGTTCAGTACTCAAATTCACATATAAAATTCTCTCAAAATCAGACCAGCCGTTTAGGAGTTGTTTAGTATGAACCCGATTGCAGCGCCACCTACCGGGACTAATTGTGGATATAAACAATCCAGTTACTTGATGTTTTAAATCGTAGTATTTCTTAGGTTGGCATCATATTACTCATACATATATTATAATTATTATAACTACACATTACATATTTCGGTCATGCCTCTTATACCTTCATTTCCGAACCACTGGTAATGACAAGGGAAGCATTATAGTTTGGCAAGTCTATCTAAAGCTACGCGGCATCGGTAAGGGGGGAGGAAACATGGCCGATATCTGTCATAAACGTACCAATGGCGTATGGACCCTATTTATATAAAATTATTATATAATAATTATATCCATATAGAAACTGATTTATGATTTGCTTTAAATGTAAGGTATTTTTCAAAACAAATAATGTTAAAAATCGTACTTGAATTCAATATGGATACGAAATAATAAGATACCAAGTAAAACTGAAAATACGAAGCTAAATATACTGACAATATAAACGCCACTGGATAATCAATGTCAATCAATTGTCGAAGTGAGAGGGAAGAACACAAGCACGCGCTTGCCAATAGGAAGTCAGGTGGTTACTTAGCAACGGAGGTTTGATAAATATTCACCAATTGAGTTAGTCGGAGGGCGTGGTAATTATGATTTTCGCACGACGTTGCCGGCTTGAAGAAAACCCATAACATATTTGGAAAAGTGTTCATCTTTTAATATTCAGAAATTGAAAAAATAATGCTAATAGACAAAATCCAATGAAACAAGCACATTAAATAACTAACGTTTAATCATTATTGATATATTGTTAATAATAAAAAGTCCCTTTTCTAATTATTATCACTACAAACTTAGCACTTTAGCTTTTTCATAATTAAACGTGGCAATATCGAATGTTTTCGACCGCATTCCTTTCACAGCTTCAGTTATGTTTGCCAAACTATACATGTGAGGATCAGTAATCTCAGATCACAACGATAACCTATTGTCATGGTAATAACTGAGTTGGCAACAAACATGTCACGTCAGCCAACCAGACATGACACTTGTAATTTGTCAACGACGAGGATGATGTAAAGACGGATGATTGTCACGAAAAATCCGACGTTATATTTTCTTGGTTAACACAGATCATTGGTTAATTTATCGAGTAGGGCAAGGAAAATCATTGAAGAAGCTATACAGTGTTGAAAAAATGGCTTCTTCGATGATTTTCCTTGCCCTTCTCGATAAATTAACCCAGATTATACTTTTATACAAATGGCAACGTCGGATATCCGCCTTTGATGATGTCACTTCCGATAATGTCAGCATCCAGAAGTATGTTAATAAAAGAACTTATATAAGTCTGAAATCATCTGTTTTATTACCACTCACATATCATATTAAAGTAAATAACACAATAACACACAGCGCTGCGGACATATAATCCTTAAATAGTCAAACAATTCAGTCAAATAATACCTAAAGAAAAAGCAGTTTACACAACTGAGGTAATAGAATCGAGGAGTAAAACCACTCCCTGAAATTACATTGAAATCTAAAGTACCTATATGTTCAATTATAACCAGAAAGTTGTTGGACCCAAGGAACAGTAGTACTATCTTGGAAGGGTGGCCAAACAATAAAAAAAAGCTAAATTCAAGTATTCAAATATATTCTCCATACAAAAGCGAACTAAGTATAAATAATGGCCTTATTTTTAAAGGACAAGCAATAGTAATACCAGAAACCATGCGAAAAAAATGCTTGATCGCATTCATTACAGCCATTCAGGAATAAACAAATCAATAAGTTAGCAAAAGACTCAATGTGATATCACAGGATTACAAATCTCCAGCCTAGTAGTCTGTTGTTAATGTAAAGCAAACATTTTTTTTAAAGGATATCACATCCATATCTAATAGAAGAATTCTATATAATTTGTATTTTGTCAAGAAAAAATCATATATCTACCATACAACAATAATCGATGAGAGAACTGATTTAAATTTCTAATTGAAAATAAACTTTTAAGCGATATAATATAGATTTCAACTATAAGCAAAGAGCTGTGGTGGAGTAACTGACTCAATTTGTACTAATCAAATAATTTATAAGTCACATCACATCAATAAAATATACTTAGAAACATAGGTACAGTGAAATTAATCAACAATTATATCAAACGTAGGATTGAAAATTTAAATTTTAAAATCTCTGACATCACAAGAACATTGTAAAAACTCTTTGCATAATAAAAACCAGTGTTGACAGTGAAACACATATTTTCCACCACATCATTTGATAGTCCATCATTCCTCCACATTTCCTCAGCTATAATATAGTGTGGACCACATTAGGGTCCACATGGGCGCAGTGTTTGTTCCATTCCGAAGAACCAACTTCATCAAAGGCTGCTTGAACTAATTATTCTCAAAGCAGCACTTTGAGAAACATTTTTCATTGTCACTTTAAGTTTAACGCTACTCCATATTAGCTCAATTGGATTGAGGTCTCAGTGATATGGCAGCAACCATACCACAGTATGTCCATGTTTTTTCAACAACTCGTCCATAGTATGTTTAAGAATAGTTAAAACGTTTGACGAGATCCAGAAGTTCTGCTTTAAGCACAGATTATCTGTGCTTTAAGCATATCACTTGTTGTTGAGATGCCATTTGCTTCAAGCTATTCTCTAATAATATGCTTCCGAGTTGATTGGGTTGGTGGATTTTTAATTTGAACACTGTGGTAAGGGGCATTGTCCTTAATCACAATACCATTAGGATTTAAGTTTGGTATTAGTTGTGTTTCTAACCAGTTCATAAAATTTGTATGGTTCATGTCATCGTGATAATCCCCTGATTTGCTTTTTGACTTGAATATTAGTAGTCCATTCTTCACAAACCCATAACGTCCACCAGCGTATACTACTAAGTACCGTTGACCAGCTCTGTTGGATGTATACACTCCAGGTGCCAGCATTTACTAACGCCATAGGATGGATGGATATAAGTTTCATCCAAATAAGTTATTGGCTTCTTGTTGTGACCCAGATCATCATTATCCCTCAATCTTCTTAAATAACGAGCCCGCCAAGCTACAATATCATTACATATATTCCATTAAAATTTTTCTTTTATTGAGGCATTTTTTATACTGAAATCCAATATTTTTCAAGTGCTTCCTTAAGGTGTCTGGACCGCCAGAGTAATCTACTTTATTTTTCATTTTATTTACCAAAATATTTATTGTTGCAACTTGTTCATCGGTTCTTTTCAAAATACCCCAGTCACAATCATCCAATTGTATTTTGTTGGTACCACCACTTTTTTGCACCACCTTGCAACAGTGATTTCTCCTTTCTGATACGTTTTATGGAGGTAACTGATTTTCCTGTTGATGCTGCAGCTAATTCCGTGGCTTTGTCCAAAGGAAATGACCACACACCAGCAGCTTTCTGTCTATCAAAAAATCCCACAGCGTTTTTAATAATGTTGCGAGCTTCACTGTAGGCTGTTTTCCTTGATTTTGTGTACAATGTGTACATTTTGTTGAGTAAAATTGAACTGAAAGAAAAAGAAACATTATTGGACCTGATGAATATTAAATGACTGGTTATTGTGTGTTGTTCTAGGTTATGTTTATTAATTATAATTATAGTACATACCTTACTATGTTAAGTTAATTATCAAATTAGTCTTAATTAATACTGATTGTCCTGTAATTTATTAAGCAAATAATAACGTATAAAAATATAGAAGCAGATTATAAAATAACAGCTGACATCAAATAGAATGCAGTCCAGTGTTGCCGATGTAAAAATAAATATTATCCGAAATTACAATTCAAATTTTCAGAATTTGTCAAAATTACCAAAAGGGGTCAGTGTTGTCTAAATAAAAGTCTGCGACCCTAGTCAACATTGAAAATCCCCAAAAACACTGGAAAAACTATTCGGTTAGCGAAATTGTCTAAAAATTGGATAATTATCCTCACTTTGACAACACCGATTCAGATAGTATATTGATGATATCACTTTCGATTATGGTAACAATTACTAATGTACAATCGTTAACGCTCCTGATTGGCTCGTTGCGACGATTGCAACAAAAGTAATGGTCTCATGGTACCTGCTTTTTGCTCACGTAAAGTGCATACAAAGGACTTGTTTTCTATGAAATCTCAACGCTATAACTTTAGCCAGCTCTGAACGAAATCTGGGCTATTCTACCTATTTTAGACCAACAAAACATTACAATCCTATCCTAAAATATGTACCTACAGGTATAAATAGCTACTGATATATTGGCATTGGTTCAGTGATGCACCGATACAGTATATATTTTTCTGGCATACAGGCATTGGCCCTTAAGTGTGCCAATGCAGTCATACTGGCCCAATACCTGCTTACCAGGGATGACGATCTGAGATAAATTAATGGAAGAATCGATTTTTTTGACCAAAAAATAGATTTCTCAAATCGATATCTCTTACTGACTCGATCCAGTAAATCGATATTTTACTCTAGAAAATCTAAGTCCGATTATTGTTCCTGAAAAGCTTGGATATTAAGCACTGGGACTACTGGGAGTTGTAAACAAACTGTCTTGTTACGTTAATATAGCTGTAATTGTTAAATTAGTTAAAAATAATAAATTAATGATTATTATTGTGTCTATTTCACTTCCTAAAATTAAATTCATGTTCACATGAAAATTTTGAATTAAATCGAAAAAAGATCGATGTTTGGGAAATCGATCTTTCGGACAGCGATCTTTCGGACAGCGATTTTTCGGAGTTTGGTTCGAATCGATTAAAAGATCGATATTTTTTAGAGAGAATTGCCATCCCTACTGCTTACGAGAAGTTGCCGCTACGGGAAAACAGTCATAGATAAACACTTTAGTGGCAAATGATGTCGTGAGGGTCGTGACAATATCAATAGGACACTCTGGCCGCCAGTAGGACCAACGCCTGCGCGCCATAATGTATTATACTGCAGTATGATGCCAACTGAAACTGTTTGCTGGGAAAGGACTTGTGTTTTACGAAGTTTCAACGATATAACTTGAAAAACGACGAAGATATGAAATTTTTAAAAAATGACGAATTTTCCAGTTTTTCCGAATTTTCATACAATCAGTTCGTTGAAAAATGCGTTGTAGGTATTTGTATTTTTATTATCTACAATTCGCCTTTTGACACCATTACGATTACTAGATGAGCTTTCAGAGGCGGATTAATCTCAAACGTTGGTCGATCCGACGTTGCCAAATTTCAAGAAAGTGGCATTTAAAAAATGTGGAGAATAAAATGAGGTTAAGCGTTTGTTTTCGTTTTATATATCTTAGTCCTTACTTTTTCAAGAAGGGGAAGGAAAAATAACCATTCCATACACCCTTCACCTTAATGAACCTTCAAGGGGAAAGGTTAATGGAATGGTTATTTTTCCTTCCCCTTCTTGAAAAAGTGAGAGCCGCGAGGAGCTAAGAAGGAAAAATAACCATTCCATTAACCTTTCTTCTTGAAGGTTCATTAAGGTGAAGGGTGTATGGAATGGTTATTTTTCCTTCCCCTTCTTGAAAAAGTAAGGGCTAAGATATATAAAACGAAAACAAACGCTTAACCTCATTTTATTCTCCACATTTTTTAAATGTCACTTTATTGAAATTTGGCAACGTCGGATCGACGTTTGAGATTAATCCGCCTTTAAGCTTTCGTGTTATTAACAAAAAACATGAAAAAGGACGTTTTTTTCGTTTCAAATGATTATTACAATTTCGTGAGTAGCATTTGCGAGTCAAAAATATATCAGGTTCATACTACGTGATGTCTTATACATGATGGCACAGTCCCTTTTTTTCTACTATAGGATTTTTGTCAAAAACTCACTATTTTGATTTTTGATGCTCTATTGTTTGGTCTATATGATAATTTATTAAGCTGTTGTATAGGTATAGAACGTATGATGTCAAAAATAAAAAATTGACGTTTTAAAATAATAATTTATAGCTGAATGCAAGAATTTTAATTATTATACTGAATTTAAATTGACATTACTGGAAAATATAATATGGAAGACGAATCAGAAACTGAAGAGAATGTTACCTAACCCGCCAAAAATAATAGAAGCAGAATGAATAGTATCCTCAAATGAATTGCCAGAAAAGTCGAAAAAATTTTATATGAAAGCCTATAATCCCTTTCTAAACTGGAGAAAGGAGAAAAAAAATAAATTCATTTATAAACAGGTAATTTAAAGTGGTGGACAAAATCATTGTACAGTAGGTAACTAACGACAAATAAATTCACTTCGTCGATTCTATGTGGTTTCCGAAAATTTCCTTACCCCGCCTATCGTCTGCTGAGTTCTGGCGAGTTTAATTAAATCGAGAAAGAGGGAAGTGCAGGGGTTGCGCGGCGATAACGAGGAGTACGGCGCCAGAGAGACGATGTAGGTACCATAAATTTCAAACGTTCCGACGCAAGTGAGTCTTCTTGTCGTTGAAGGTACGGTGACAAAATATAGTATTCTACTCGCATATAATGGCTAATATTCTTTCAGGTGTTTATGTTATAAACGCACCTTCGTGAATAATAGCCATCTTTATATGCTTGTTGAATAATATACTATTTCATTCATAACCTTTTATTCAACTTGCCAAATGATAATATTTTAGTGGATAATATTTTGGTTCTAATTGTTGTGTGTCCATAATGATTCAAAACTTAATTTTTAATAATTAAAAGCAACTTTAAAAATTAGAACAGAACGGTTCTGTAAATAGAAATCCATAAATCTTTTAGGTAGGGGATGGCGGGGCAAGTTAACGAAAATGCAACTCTTTGTTTTATATTGTTTTACCAGGTCAGTTTTGATTTGTTTTAAACAATTGATTATGTACCTTAATAAACATACCTACTAATAGATAAAATTGGTTTATTTTTTTAAAAACCCATCAGAAGTTTAGGCTCTGTAGCCTTTTGTCCTTAGCTTCGTCAACTTTCCCCGCCTTCCCCTACTGATAACTAGTTTCGGTTACTGGAATCAACTGGAATGTACTATAGATCAGACTAGATGCTAGACATGGTTAGATGTTAGTATCATCACTAATCAGAGACAACGTATTATTTAGTTAACTATGGTTAGTATCGGCACCGTACAATAAACAAGAGTAGTAGTCCAACTCTTCGGCACGCCCCTAAACGTTCCCTCCTTGTCCCGTCATCGACTTCGGGCTGGTCGGGCCCGGAGCTGTATATACCAGTTGTCCACAGATACCGCTGAGTACGTATTATACCGGTTGTAGTTTCGTGTTGCGTTGTGTAATATTGTGAGAACATTGTTTATATTTTTTAATAATTAAATCTAGATTAATAGAAATAATTATAATGCTTTTATGGGCACCCAAAAGCAAATTAAATTTTTGGAGGAAATTGAAATTATGCTACAAAATTTAAAAATAATTAATTACGAGGGTAAATGCATTACAAACCGAATGAAATTTATATCTGGATGGAAGTTAACCATAAAATCATTAAAAGCTTTTTGGAATATTTTGAAAACAAAGCAATATACATTTTTCTTGAACAGAAATCTTAATCAGGACTGCCTTGAAAATTTCTTTGGTCAAATTAGAAATTGTTGTGGCAATTCTAGAAACCCAGCACCCATACAATTTCGTGGAGCGTTTAAAAAATTGTTCGCTCTGAAATATTTTAATGAAGTCGAAGGTGCTAATTGCATGAACGATATTAATGAAGTTTTTTTGTAAGACATTAATACGGACTCGGCAGAAACTTTTAAAGATATTATTCTCCCCTTTCCTACTCCAAAAACACCTTCAAAAGTTTTTACCTGTGACTATCGAAATCTTACTAGCCCAGAAGGTTATGCAATAGTTTATGTGAGTGGGTATTTTTGATAAAATGTTTGTTGCAACATTCTTGTCCAATTTGTGAAGAATTCAACCTACAAAACTTATTGGATACAGGAGCCACGATTTTCACTAAAATGAAAGCCTATGTCCAGAAAGAAAATTTCCCTTTTTGGAGGTTTGACAGTACCCCCTATCAATATTGTGAAATATAGTAGGTACAACTTGAAAATATATGTATGGGTAACTTTAATAAAAATGGCTGGAAGAGATGGCATTGGAAAAAATCTGCTAGAAATGTTTTAAAATGTACCGTTTAACCACCCCTGTACAAATTTTCCAAAAAGTTATATGTTATCGCTTTATACTAGATTACGTATTTATTTTACAATAAAATTTATAAATCAATCGCGACCTTAAAAGAAACAAAACAAACAAACCTCATATAAAGTTGTCAATATTATAAAATTTGTAAAAATTGTCTGTTGACTTATTATTATGTTTAATAAACACTTCTTGTTTTATTTCAGTCAAATATTTTGTAAACAATTCAATACTAGTTAAACTTCTAGTGTAGTAGTTAATATTCGATGGCTACTTACCAAAAGAAAACATGTATTCAAAAAAAATAGTTTTCTAACAAGGTACGTTTTTACCGGCCCCCGTAACAAACACTCAATCTATAAATCAACAACCCATGAATGTACGACCCTCGTAAATAGGATGCACCTGCTAATCTCACTGGCGATAGCGGCTTACTTTATAACACGACATCAAAGACCCAAAGGGTGAGTTGGACTACCTACTACCCTTGTTTTTTATCTATGGTGGTATCGGCAGAGACCGCAGAGACAACCAACGTATCGGGTAGAAGTGAGATCTAATATTGTGTGCAATAATAGACAAAGCTCTTATTAGTGAGTTTAGTTCACAACAATACATATTCTGATCCATCTCCATAATTAATTTACAGTTGATATTGATAAATATTTTAATATTTTGTGAATCATCAGGTAGGATGGAGAAATATTCTGTTGTCCGTTATGATGATGGGATATATGCATGTGTTTTGGACAAACATATTAGGAGACTGAATGGGAAATACTCAGCTAAGTGGAAAAATACTTATTTTAATGTTGAATTGGTAAAATCTGGGACTATACAGGCATGTGAGTCATTTATCACCCACATAAAAAGCAGTGTGTGTGAGGGAATTGAACATTCGAAAGCAGGTAAGTAGATGAATATTTCAATATTAATGTAATAGCAGGAATAGGTACCTAAATCTTCTAGAGTCAAAGTGGGTCTCGACTTTTGTTTAGCCGAAACCGGTTATGTAAGGAATTTCGGTGTTCGGAATGCTCCTTGAACAGAAAATGAGATTTTTCTGTGGAAATGTATCATTTTGTTTCTCCAACTTTAGAAAAATCGAGATCACTTATATGAAAACATGTTTCTGTGTTACATTCTAAATCTAAAAAAAATTCAATATTATTTTATGCATTTTTTTTTCTGTTTTTATGTTTTAAACAAAACGTTGCTGTGTAGAAATAAATGCAGACAAAGTGATGCATTTCCGCATAAAAGTTTTATGATTTTCTTTTTACCGACGATTCCTAATATTGAAAAAACAAAATTTTCTTTTATAAGTGATTTTGGCTGAACGAAAGTTTATCCAAAAGGAGGAATCACAAATCTGCTTATACAAAAATTGTTTTCTTCTCTTTCTTTCTCAATCCTAGAATTGCACCTCTGTTTAAATTTTTCATGAAAAAATACATACCTAATTATAGAATATTAATTGTAAAATGACAAATGTAAAACATGTATTGCACGCTCCAGCACTTCAACCTATTTTTTCTTATATGATGCACATTTTCAGAAAATCCTAATGGATATAATTTTCCGAATAGTTATGATGAAGTTAACAATAAACATCTCTCCATAGAGATTCAGAGATATTCAGAAAATAATAAATGTGTTTCTAATGTACAATCTCAGGACAGTTTTCGAGAAAATGTTTTGGATAATGAGGGGGAACCCTTTGGAAGTGACTTCAGTGATTGTGACCCAACATTTACTCCTGATTCTGAAATATCTTCAGATGAAGAGGAAAACAGCTGTGCTCTTCACAACAAAGATAAATATGTATCCAACAAGATCAAGGAGACATTTATTGGCAAACAAACAGGTAAACTTTTTAAATATACAAGGTGTTTCATTAATATAATTGTACATGAACTCACTTTAGAATTCTTGGTTAACTTATGAACTATTCACAAGGAAATTTTAAAAAATGAGTCTACCTAGAAATAGGGTTTATATACGGAATACATTCAACTGCTGGAATCCAAATATTTACATGGAAGAAAATAGATGAGAGATTAGGAAAAGTTAAATTCAAAATATTTGTTGTCATATAACATGTATAAATGAAAATAGATGAGAGATTAGGAAAAGTTGAATTCAAAATAGTTGTTGTCATATAACATGTATCAATGTAGTATTTATTTTTTAATGTCACAAGACCTTGGTTCTAATTGCAGACTTGTGAATATCAAAATACTAATAATTTTTCCATATTCACCTTATCTCATAACTTTCATATTAGTTGTTACTAATAGAATTTCAAAAAAAGTGGTGACCCTGTATCTGTATGGAGGCGCATTTTACAAGTGTTTTCAGTAAGTACAATTATAAGTGAAAAATTATTAATTGTTATTATTAAAATGGGTCACCCACAGAAAATTCATTAAAGACAGCTAGATCCTAATAAATTAGTATCAAAGGTTTTTTAAATTTTACTTTCAACTCCAGCTCCTATGGAAGTTATTGAAACCAATGTCGATGCTTCCCATACTATCTACAAACCCCCATCCTCTGATCGTAACACATTGGAGGAATTGGAAGATTCTTCAAGTGATGACCAGAAAAATTGTGTTGATGGGAGATTCAGTGAGTCAGGTCAGCAATTTTACCAACATATTTGTTTTTGAATAGATGAGGCTTTTACTTGATGAAGTTCCATACTAAATGAGGAAAAAAAACAATATAATTTGTTTAAAACTTCATTATATTTGAACTAAATGTTCAAACTAAAATTTGTGACGCGTTTCGCTAACACAGTTGCTTCATCAAAGGAGTGAAGGTATAATGAAAAATTTCTAATTTATACAGTGCATTAATACGGAATTTTAAGGATATTGACAAAAGTATTATAATATGTTTACATGGAAATAAAGTACAAAAAGTGCCTAAATAGGGAATTCTACTAATATTAACAAAAATATTTAACAAGTTTACCTAGAAATTTATTCACAACAATCACACCTGAACTATCTTCTAGGTAAAAAGGTTTAATAAGGGGGAATTATTGATATCTATTTGGTCCTTAAGAGGATTACCTGTATATTTGTTTTTATTTATCTCAAGGGCTTCTAAAAGATTTAATTTTAAGGATTTTTGTTCTACATGCAAAATTTCAAAATTAGAGTCGAGTGTTCGTTTGCTAATAAATGTTTTGAAAGTTAGAATCTAATTTTTTGTTGTCATAGCTACGTTTGTGTTCTGAAATTCTAGATTTAAAATTCCTAAAAGTTCTACCGATACAAATTTGTTTAATTTTGCAAATTTAGATTTGTTTAATTTTGAAGATTTAGATTTGTTATTTTTAATGAGTGGATAAATTGTGATCGGTTTTAAAGCAAATATTCATGTTTAAAGTTTCTAGAAATGATTTAATTTTCAAGGATGGTATTCCAAAGTATGTCAATCTTTTAAATTGATTATTTTTATTTTTATCAGAAGGAAATACTTGTTCTAAAGTATGTTTTGTTGTCAATTAAATTTGGATCATAATTATTATTAAATGCTATTTGTTTTATGATATTTAGTTCTTGGTTGTAATTATTAGAATTTAATGGGACTGTTAAAAGTCTGTGTATCATACTATTGAAGGCTGCTAATTTATGAATTTATGAATCTTATGAATGGGTGGACCGAACTATTATGAATTGTAATGTCTGTATGTGATGGTTTGTGAAATACCTATAGAAAAATCATGTTTATTATTTATATTTGAAATCATAAGATCTAAAAAGTGAATAAATTTCCAGAAACTTGTTGAATACTTTTGTTAATATTAGTAGAATTCCGTATTCAGGCATTTTTTGGTATTTCCATGTAAACCTATTATAATACTTTTGTCAATATCCATAAAATTCCGTATTAATGTACTGTATAAATTAAAATTTTTTCATTATAGCTTCCCTCGTTTGATAAAGCTACTGTGTTAGCGAAACGCGTCACAAATTTTAATTTGAACATTTAGTTCAAATATAATGAAGTTTTAAACAAATTATATTATTTTATTTCATCATATTTGTTTTTTTAGATCTAATGATGAGAAAAATATTAAATTCAGTAGATATACCTACACTATTTTGGGGAAATGCATGGGAAATATGTTAGTTTATGTGGCCTATCTATATTCACTAATATTTTTTTTCAGTTCCAGAAATAAGAAGAGGAACAAACAAATTTCATTGCAACTTAGATTTCTCAACAAAGAAGAAAAAGAAAAACTTCTGTATATTCTGTAAAAAGCTATTCACGCAATTGCCAAGACATTTGGAGAAAGCACATCTGAAAGAAGCAGAAGTTAAGTACATTATGTCATTTCCAAAAAGTAAAAACAAATTTCTTTTATAGTTCTATTTGCTATACAATTAAAAATTATTTTAGATTCTTATGAAAGGAAAGGACTTTTGGATAAAATCCGGAAAAAAGGAAACTTTCAGCATAATGGGGACAGGGTTTTTAATACAGGAATTCTCATTACAGCTAGAAGAAATCATAAAGGAGACATAAAACAGTACATCCCATGTTCAAAATGTTTAGGATTCTTTTCAAAAAAGTCATTGAGAAAACATTTTAAAAAATGTGGCGAAATCACAACAGGAGCCAGGTCAATTATTAGCAATGGAAGGAGAGTCGAAGGTGATATTAGCTGTAAGGCCAATGAAATTGTAAGAAATTTAATATTTCCAGTATTGAGAGATGATCACATCACGCGCCCATTAAGATATGATGATCTGGTAATAACATATGCAAACAAAATGACAATAAAATATCCAAAATCACATCACTACCCAATGATAAGAAGCAGAATAAGGTTGATAGGCAAGTTATTGTATGAAGTTAAAAAAATAGATCCAACGGTTAGCGATTTCTCATCTATCCTACTTCCGCAAAAGTATGACGCCATTGTGACGGCCATCAAAATAGTTGCACAGTTGGATTCAGAAAATAGTTACTACAAATCTCCCTCAACTGCAAGCTCAGCAGGCACTCTATTAAAGAAATGTGCCAACATTTATGTCACAGAATTAATAAAACAGGAAAATAATGAGTTGAAGTTACGTGTTTTAGATTTTTTGAAAATTCTTGATGTAGACCTAGCCATCACAGTGAACAAACAGGTTCTTGAAACTCAGTTAAAACAGAAGAGAAATAAGAAAAATATTTTGCCATCAAAAGAAGACATAAAGTCTCTCAATGAATATCTACGAAAGTGCAGGAGACATCATTTTGATTCATTGAAAAAACATTTTAATGCCAATGATTATGTAGAGCTGCAAAAAACTGCACTAACTTCTATTCAATTGTTCAATAGAAAACGGGCAGGTGAAGTGCAAAGAATCGAGGTTGAGGACTTTGGTAATTATGAATGTTATGATAATAATAGAGATCAAGAAATTGTTGATGACTTTCCTGAAGAATGGAAAAAAGATGCTGCTAATTTTGTGAGATTCACTATAAGAGGAAAATTGGGGAGAGAAGTGCCTGTTTTGTTATATAAAGAATTATTAGAAATGCTGAAATATTTAATAAAAAATAGAGAAAAGGCTGGCATTTTAAAGGAAAATCCTTATATATTTGCTATACCTCAATCTAAGGAGAAATGTTTGGATGCTTGTCTGCTAATGCGCCATTTTTCAACTTTGTGCAGTGCAAAAAACCCTGAAACTCTGAGAGGAACTATATTAAGGAAGGATTTGGCTACAAAGTCTATGGTGCATGGAGATATACCAGTAACTGATATGGCAGATTTTATGGGCCATGATCCTAAGATTCATTTAAATCACTATCGTTTACCAAGAGCAACAACAGACCTTGCCAGAGTATCAAGAATGTTGATGCTCGGAAGTGGAATGAAAGGTACAGTAAAAAATAATAGCTTGAAAAATTTGTAAAATCTTTCATATTTTCCGCATTTTTTCAGTTGGTGCAAATGAAATCATTGACTCAGCCAACATTAGTTCAAATAACTGTAAGTCAAATTCATCTCATTGATTTTTTGGATCATTCATTAATTTTTTTCAGATGATACCATTTCTGATGAAACTGTCGTGAACTCTCATAATAGTTCATCTTTAAATTTGAACAGTGATCCCGAGTGTGAGTGTATTATATTTTGATGGTCTATTTTTTGATGGTATATTTAAACCTGGATGGGACGCTCAGAAGGTGATCTCTTATACATGTTTGGTAGTCTCTGAAAGGTTCAGAGATTTGGAGTGCAGTGAGAGAATTTCTTAATGAGACAAGTGGTGAAAAACAAATAAAAGCTTTTCTCATTCTTGAAAAGTTACTTTTCCAGACAGTAATTCGCCTATTTTCTGTATGTTCCTTGTGGTATGTTAATTATTTTTAAAGGGAGTTAAACTGCAATAATTTTAATAAAACTTGTTTCGACCTTTTACAACTCACCAGTTGTTGAAACGTCCGATTAACAGTTTTTTTATTCCCATTAAAAACAAATAAGTTGCTTTTAAAATCCCTTTAAAAACAAATAAGTTGCTTTTAAAAAAGTAAAAAGTGAATTGATATAAAATATTTTTTTGTAGCAGATCGACATGTTGAGGAGAATGAATCTTTGAATAAAAGTGTTTCAAAACGCTCAAGTAAGTACATAATGAAAATGAAAACTTTGTAAAATTCATCTTTGTCGCTAATAACCAACATGGTTGATGCGACAGTAAAAACCAAATTAAAAAAAAGTACATAATATTCCTTTAGATTTATAGTACAGACCTACCTATACAAATGATAATAATTTACAAATATTCCAGCTTCTCCGATGGGACATATTACAAGGCGTTCATGGACTCCTAACGAGAAGACCACTGTTTTTCGGATTTTTAGTCAAGCGCTTTCAACCGGCAAACTACCTTCTCTTAATCAGTGCCAGGAGGCAATTTTATTCAATAAATAATTGGAAGGTCGCAGTCCTGTGCAACTTAAAACATGGGTGCATAATCAGTTGAAAAAAAAAATAACGTACCAGTGGAAGGTATCCTCTAGCTCTAGTATTTGATTCATAACTTTTTTTCAGTCTCGTTGTGTTACTAATATTGTGGTTGCATATGATTAATCTGTACATTTTTTTTATTGTAGATAATGTCAAATGTAAAATTAAACGTACCCCATGGAGTAGCTCTGAAAAATCAGTGGCTCACAAGGAGTTGGGAAAATACATTGATGGTGGGATATTACCTTCCATCACTATTTGTAGGGAAATAATAGAACGATGTCCTGTCCTTCATAATAGAACACCAATACAATTGAAGTTGTTTGTGAGCAACATCATCAAAAAAATTACCAAATAGTTGTATGTACCAGTAATAAATGGATATATCTAATTTTGAAGTGGTTTTATTTATTTTTTAATATTTCAGTATTTACTGCATGAATATACGAGTAGGTATGAAGTAAAAGTAAGAGCTTTGGAAAAGTTAGAAATCTGATGAAATATTACTTTTTTAAATGAAACTAACTGTCTAATGAAAATTCTAAAATGTTCGATATTTAAAATATCATCGTCAGATTGAAAAGTTGCATTTTATGTGATGCCTACTTGATGTTTAATGTAGTAACCTATCTTGTGATCGACTTGATATATATGAATAGAAAAAAAAGAAAATATATTATTACTAATATTAAAGCTTGGTATTATTAGCCATATATCCTGGATATATTTTTCCCATTTGAGATCAGTATAACTGCAATGATATAGGAAACCAAGGAAAACTAAATCCTTGTATTACAGCTTGGTATGTTATAGATTTAATCACTTTCAGTCACTAATTTTGCAGATACCTTAAAAATTTTTTTGATTTATTGCTTCAACATTTCATTATCACCATGGGACAGAAATCTCATAAAAATTACCATTGCAATTTCGATAAAAGTAACCGTGGCCTGGCGTCTGCCGATTAACTTGCTCGTCCCCTCATGTCCAATGTCTTCAATATGATTGGCATCATCCGTCTTTTACTAGGATTTTTGTCAAAAATTACTATACCTGCAGGTATAATAATAATAATATCAATTCATATCATTTTGGATTTTTGTTACCAAGCAATACAGCCTGAGAATTTTATAGACAGGTATCGTTTTCCTGATTTTTCACCATATTCAACAATATCCGAGCCGAGACTATGCTTACGTTAGTTCTAAGTGTTCAATGATATATTAGGATGACATGCATAGGAAGTGTATGATAGTGTCGCCCTCTACTTTCCAGTAGCTAATCCGCCATCTTGGGGCGTTTCCATATTGAGTTAGTATGCCTTCATTTCACTTTTCATATTCTCAGAAAACCCTTTCATTTGATACCCATATATCATAATAATGGATAAAAAATGTTTGTCTGCCATCTTGGAGCGTTACGTAATTTTATTCTTCGTATTCTACTGAGCAAACCCTTTCATTTGATACCCATATCACAAGGTTTAGTGTGACATATTTTAATTTTTCACATTCTCAGTAAGCCCTTTCATTTGATACCCATATCATGATAAAGGATAAAAAAAGTTTTTCCGCCATCTTGAGGCGTTTCGATATTGAGTTTAGTGTGACATCATTTTATTTTTCGTATTCTCAGTAAACCCTTTCATTTGATACCCATATCACAAAAAAAATATAAAAAGTTGTTTAAATCATTTAAACTAAACCAACTACTATAGACAATGAACAAGATAATAAAAAGATTTTTGAATAAATTATTTGGAAACAATATTTGCTGATAGCTGAATACTTAGACACATACACTATGAATATAAATGAAAAATAGGACGATATAAAAAATTACCGTTGTTTTTATTCGAAAAGTTGGCTAAGGTCAAAAAGAAGAGGTCTTTTATTGCAATGCATATTCAGCAACCAGTAAAATCGACACATCGCCCTCTTAAGCCAGGGAGCACGCACTACGAATGGAATGTGGTCAAGAATTTCCTATACGAGTGCGCATAGCATGAACCACCCAGCCTGCTTTTACAACTTCCTCTCTGTCTTAGCGCAGAACCACAGAAGCGCAGGTCACATGTAAAAATCAATAATTCCCTGGAAATGCCTGCTACCACTCCAACGTTAATATAAGAAACAATAGTTACTGTTTCATCGGTAGTGATGACACTGATACAGATCATCCTGATGCATGCAGTGAGCATCTTTCTGATACGGACCAAGATGCTAGTGAAGATAGTATTGAGGAAGAAAGTGAAGACGAACAGTTACAATCAGTAAACTACTTTTACACTAGAGATCAAAACGTAAAGTGGAGAAAAACAACCCCACCGATAAATGTTAGAACCAGAAGACATAACATTGTTTCTTGCTTACCAGTTACAAGACAAAGTGCAAGAAATGCATCCACCCCTCTCGAAACATTTTCTTTATTTTTTGATGAAAGAATTTTGAATTTACTTGTAAAATATACAAATATGTATATTGCGAAAGTGCAAGGAAATTTTGCAAGAGAAAGAGACGCCAAGGATGTAACACATGAAGAAATGAGCGCATTTATAGGTCTGCTTATTCTTAGTGGCGTTTTGAAGTCTTCACATCTAAATTTTGAGCAGTTGTGGGCAACAGATGGCACAGGATGTGAAATGTTTCCCCTAACAATGTCGTCTAGAAGATTTCTTTTCCTATTGAGATTTCTAAGATTTGACGACCTCGCAACTCGAGATGAAAGAAAACAGACAGATAAGCTCGCTGCCGTTAGAGAGTTTATTGATATTTTGGCAGAAAATGTCTCTTCTTCTTATTCAACAGGAGCATATGTTACAATCGACGAACAACTGATTCCCTTTCGTGGTCGCTGCAGCTTCAGACAATACTTGCCAAACAAACCAGGCAAATATGGCATTAAGGTGTTTGCTATGGTAGATGCCAGGACATTTTATTTGAAATCCTTCGAAATATATGCAGGGACTCATCCAGAAGGTCCGTATAGAACCAGTAATTCGCCGTCGGACATTGTAAAACGTCTGGTTCAACCAATAAAAAATACCAATCGTAATGTGACTACCGATAATTGGTATACAAGCATACCTCTTGTGAGGTCATTACTCACATATTATAAGTTGACGATGGTTGGTACCTTGCGTAAAAATAAAAAGGAGATTCCGAAAGAGTTTCTTCCTAACAGAACGAGGCCAGAAAAAAGTAGTCTTTTTGGTTTCACCGAAGATATGACAATCGTTTCTTATGTACCTAAAAAATCAAAGAGTGTCATTTTAGTGTCAAGCATGCACCATGGTGATAAAATTGATGACGCCACTGGAGATTTGCGTAAACCAGAACTAATCGCATTTTATAACTGTACAAAGACGGGGGTGGATGTTTGTGATCAACTTTGCCTAACATATAATGTAGGAAGGCGAACAAACCGGTGGACAATGGCAGTATTTTTCCATCTTCTAAATGTTGCTGCTCACAATGCTCTGGTTATATATAAAATGAAAAAGGAAAACACAATGAACATTAAAAGGAGGGTATTTCTGAAGCAAGTTGCAATGGAATTAGTAAAAAATCATCAATTATCTCGCTCCTCGTCTCAGTATCTCCCAAAAAATGTAGGAAAGCGAATTCGCATTCAACAAGATATACCTGACAATGTTTTGCAACAACCAAATGTACCTGGACCTTCATTTTATTTGCAAAACTCACATCATGTCAATTTTATGTACCGACTGTGTTGACAGTGATTAACTTGTTATAAATATGATAATTTTGTATTCTATGGATGTGTTTTATTTGTTTTTACGCAGGCGTACTGTTTTAATTAAAAAAATAAATAATTAGACTTGTTAATACCTAAAAAAATCACCGGGGTCATAATGACCCCACGCGACCAGCTACGTGATTTTCTTTCACGCGATTGACTAAGGGTTAAGAAGATTTTTTTTCTGCTTGAGTTTAAAAGCTTGTCAGAAGGGACTGCTGGGCCTAGGGCCAAAGGGCTAATTACAAAAAGAAATATTTCTCCACGACCCGTTTCCGACCAATCCGATACCGTAACCGTTTCGACCGTTATGGCCAACCCTCCACTGAATGTACATGACTGGATGGTGTGCTTTAGAAACCGAGGAGACCCGGCCGCTTTCATTGAAAGACTTGAAGAAAACTGTACCGCAAAAAATGTTCAGAAAGATAATTTGCTTCCGGTACTACCTGAATTACTGTCCGGTGAGCCCGCATTATGGTACCTGAATAACCGAAGCAGATATACCAGCTGGACCAATTTTGAAACCGATTTCCGAATTTTCTTCTATCCCGTAAATTACGGAGGAGACTTAGAAGCTGAGATAGGCTGTCGTCTACAAAAAAGAAATGAGTCCGCCGCTACGTACATGACCGAACTCCAAACTCTGATGCAACGACATGGAAAGCTAATTCCCGAACAACAGTTAGCCTCGCTGTACCGTAACCTGTTGCCCGAATACCGTCTGCAAATCCGAAAAGGGGACTATGAGGATTTGTACACCTTTTGTCGGGTGGTAAGATAATATGAGCTCCTCGGGAAGGAACTCCAGAACGTGCCCAACACCAGTGGACCGAACCGTGGACCAGCCCGACCGCAGCCGATAAGTACAGCAAGATATGGACGCTTAGTCCATCCAGAAAACCCGTCGCCAGTCCCAGTCAACCGTCATCGACCGATACTCCTCGACGTCCGCCGCCTGATACCACACGTCACCCGTCAGGATCATCTTCCCGTCCACCCATTTGTTTCCATTGTGGTGAGTCCGCAACAACTGCCAAAACCCGCCGAAGATATTCTGTTATCGTTGCCAAAAAGAAGGAGTATTTTCCAGAGACTGTTCCTGTAGGAGAGGGGAAAACTGATCCGAAGCTGTCCCGAGGAGATGCCGACAGAGCATCCGCAAATCTTTGCCTCTCATACCGAAACGCCAGAAGAAATGAACGACCTCCGATCGAACATAGACGTCGAAATTGGAAGTAACAAGTTCAAAGCATTGTTAGATACCGGAGCAGCGAAGTCATTTATTGGTGATCAAGAAGCTAAGACAGTTTCCTTAAGAAAGCAAACTACAGCCCTGTCAAGTTGCGGAGGCCCGTTTAGCCAATCGAAATTTAGTCTCTATCAGCGATATTTATGATCTTAAATGGAAAATCATTGACGTCACTATGGAGGGTTCATTACAGAATTTCCCTGGACTAATCACCGATATTGTGTTAGGACATGATTTCCTACAAAATATAATTTCCTTCTGGAGTTAGGAACCGGGAAGATATACATTAATGATAAACAAGTGAGGCGATAAACTAGTGAGGCCAGTCCTGTTGGAATATTGGAGGCAGTCTTCCCTGGTGTTAGGGGTTGACAAGGAGAAACCTGTATCCGTAGTCTCTGCGTCTTCCATGAGAGAGCTATATGAGTCGCCGGTTCCGAGAAATCTTAACGTTACAGCAAATCTTTTTGCCGCAGGAATAGCTCTCCTGTAGTTTGTATCATTTTTCATTTCATTTCAGTTCTAGCAAAGTTTTAAAATCTTCAGGGGACATTCGGCAAAAATTCTGGAGCATTCTGGGACTTCCAAAAATTCCAACCAATATTGTGTATTACAAAAGACAGCTTTCTATTTATAACGAAGGCATTTACCAAGGATCAAATAATCAACCATTCATATTGTTTTGCATGGAAAGAAAATAAAGCAGGTGGAAGAGTCCAAGAGGTTGGATCTTACTTAAATGTTATGATTAAGGAGTATGTTCCACCGGGAACAGAAGATCTAATTTTATGGTCGGATTCATGTGGGGGACAGAATCGGATCATATAAGTTGTTCTAACTTCTAACAAGAGTTTAAATAATGTTAACCCTATAATTCATTCAGATATAATAAATTTATTAAAAGTGTGCTTAAATCAAAATTATTTTCATTTCAATGGAGAGATTTATAGCCGTAAAGATGGTTTGATTATGGGCAACCCCCTCAGTCTCCTATTAGCAGAAATTTTCATGGATAGTATAGAAAAAATAATTCATAAACACCCCCTTAGTAAAAAATTTATGTACTGGCACCGATACGTAGATGACATTTTAGCGAGCTTCACTGGCACAACTAGACAATTAGACAGCTTCATTACTTATATTAACTCAATTCATAGCAATATCAAATTCACCGTAGAACTTGGAGAAAATAAGTCTATAAACTTTATAGACCTTACAATTTTAAATATAAGCAATAAACATGATTTTTCTATATTTCGCAAACCAACACATACAGACATTACAATTCATAATAGTTCGGTCCACCCATTCAGTCATATATTAGCAGCTTTCAACTGTATGATACACAGACTTTTAACAGTCCCAATAAACACTAATAATTTCAACAAAGAACTAAATATCATAAAACGAATAGCAGTTAATAATAATTACGATCCAAACTTAATTGACAATATCATAAATAAAAAGATAAGTAAATAAAAATAATCAATTTAAAAGCTTAACATACTTTGGAACACCATCCTTAAAAATCATTTTTTCGACAAAAAACCATCTCGGTTTTGTAGGTATTTACTTAATTACAGTTACCTGTAAATAATTGCCATTGACTGGAGACTACGTTGATACCACACCAATACATTTTCCTCGATATAGAATTTTGGTTTGTGATTAGATGTGGAGATGTCGCTGATATCGCACTCTTAGCATTTCCTTTACTGAGGTTAGTGTATTGGTGTGATATCAACGTAGTCTCCAGTCCAGGATTATGCTCTCAGAGCTTCTGGACGAATAGCATCTACCTTGTACTGATGGGGCGCAAATACGCCGAAACCGGTCTACAAGTGATGTTATTCCTTCTAATCGCAAACCAGAATGGTTGGTTCTATCTTAACAGATATAATTTTGGCTTGAGTTTCAAAAGTTTGAGCAGAATAAAGTGCTTGAAATTTTAACTGGAATCACTAGTATTTGGTTGGGATATGCAAGTATATCCGAGCTTTGGAAGATATTACCACTAATAAAGAACACCTTTGAAACATTAAAAACCCAACAGTATTTAGGAACTTTGAAAATTTTACAACTGGCTGTTACTAAATCACAAGATGTTCCGAAAACAGCACTAGAAGTTCTACAGCCAATCAAAACAATCTATAACTTTGTTCACATCATTTTAATTTTTTTTCTCAGAAAATACTCATTTATTTGTTTAAACTCTGGATCTGTTAATTGGGTAAAACCGATTGATCAGGTCAATTTATTTTAGGTTTGAAAAAGAACATTGATCAAAGTATACCCATGTTACGGTACTGCTCTACAATTGACACATGTAAGTTATTTGTATAATGTTGATTTAGTAGATAATTAACAAGGTTAACACACCTTGGGTGCCATTCATATATACGTATAAGTTATTTGGGCAATAACATTTTTTTTTAAATGCAATAAGTAAAGTGTATAGTTATATTAACAATTTATGGATTGTCGATATAATTCAAAAGAAATGAAGGTTCAAAAAAACACATGTTTTTGTTGTAGATGTATGTGACCATTGTAACATGTGTATCGACCTGTTTCGACTTTCAAATTTATATCATAAATCTTTCTCTAATTCCCGCTCGTCGTCTCATTAGCCACCGCAATCTTCAACCCTGACCATAAGACAATTGACATCTGCCAACGGTCGCTTCCATTTTTACAACGCCACGAGCGACACCCCTTTTTGATGTCGACTTTCAGCGAGGAAAGTCCTCGCTTTTATATCTTTCTTATCTAACTTGCTGTGGTAAGTCCAAAAATATATTTTATAATATTTAGTTTCGTTCAAAGTAATCGTGGAGATGATTTTCATCCCATAACACATTTTATTTTTCACATAGTTAGATGAAATAATATTCGCCACGTGGTCATCTAGCCATCTTTTTCTTGAATCCCTGTACATTATTTTTTAACTAAACATTTTTAAATTATAAATTACTCTGTTTTATACTTTTGTGCAAACATTTCAAGCTTTTTCTGTTGCAGAATAACTCTTTTCAACTTCAGATTCATTTTAAATCAACACGTTCTCGATATGAACTATACATTCAGACTAATTTTAAAGTACTTATGTGTATTTATTTCTTTCAAGTTAATATTATTAACATTATATAAACACTTTTATTGCTTCTGTGGAATTGTTCACCAGTTTTTGAAGAAATAAAACCTATAAAATATTCCCTTAGTATATAATTCTACCAGTGCCGGCCTTACATATCATAAAGTATTATATTTGTCAGTAATGATTTATTCATTAATATAACAACATAACGCTAAGATACCGTTAACTGCTAAGATACCGTTAACTGCTAAGATACCGTTAACATCTAGGATACCGTTAACTGCTAGGATACCTCAAAGATATCGCTAGTTCGAAGACACCTTCAAGATACCTCAAGGACCTCTCTAAAACCACTGAGATACCTCCAGGTCCACTTCTCTGTACACCCTTTCCGGAGAAGATAAGTACCAGAAAAAGTACAGGCTTCATTTCATCTTTGTCCCGTTCCTGGCAAAATAAAATTAATGCTTTAATTCCTTTTTTTAATTTTTCATCCACCCGGCTATAAGAGCTGCAGGGGACCGTGTCCAGTTAAAGTAAGTTTTTAATTTTTTTTAATTAATATAAAAATTTAATTTCTACAAGGTGTTTCTACCTTTTTCACCTTAGTTTTCTTTTTGTTTAAATTCATTTTGTTCTTTCGTCGACGTCTAAAAGGTAGTGGCGCCCTAGAGCTTCTTATAGTCTGACAACCTCTGACCTACCTAGTGCAGCACAACATGGAGTAGAACCACCCTTGAGAAGAGTCTCATGCCGGCATCTGTCTCGAGTGGCCACTCTAGCGCCCAAGTCACGAACAACCGACGGATACGGTTACACCATGATTATTTACAACATGTAGACAATGATGTGCCTGAAATGTGGAAATCCACTGATAATTTATCAGTTTCCACAGAAATGAGAGAGTCATCTGGAGAAGTAAATGTACTTGAAAATTTACCTTCCACTTCCACTTCATAGTTCAAGGCTACTAAAAGAAAAGTTTTAAGAAAGAGGAAAGGTGAGTATATAGTTCCTGTTTAGTTTGCCATTATAATTTGAAAAACTTTAATTTAAAAATGGATTATCTTTTGGTAGAGCCGGGAAATTGAAAAATGTTGTTTTTACTTTACAGCAACTGCATTTCCAGTTGTAGTAAAGTGTGTTACATGTCATTCATTCAAATAAAACTAATGTGATATTGACCGCCACGAAATAACTGACCTCAACATTACAATTTGTAACTCTTTGAAATTGAAGATCCAATCTAACAAGTAATTTTAAAATTTCAGATTCATTTAATATTTTGGAGAATACAGGTGTTCGAAGAGTCAAAGATTCAAATTCCAGAGAAAAAATATTGTACCAAAAGGCACTACAACTAAAAAAACGATTAGCAAATAAATGTAGATCACAAGTATTTACTAAACACCTAACGGATGAAGATACGTTAGATCAAGTGACGAAAGGTTTAGGAAAGCATGTTGCTACTTTAGTAAAACTCCAAGTGAAGTCATCCAAAAAAAATCTTACAAAGGTCGTCGTTACAGTCTGGATGAGAAATTCTTGGGCTTAGTTTCACAAAAACAGTGTGGAAAGTGCTATAAACTCTTTTCCAGGAATTTTGCAATGCCTAATAAAAAAAACTTTGGCGACAATTGTTAAATAGGATTCCTATAGATGCTGGAATAAATGAGGTCCTATTTAGGAACATTAAAATAAATGTGGCTAACATGAAAGAGGAGGACAGAGTATGAACCTTGCTTTTTGATGAAATATCATTACAGGTACATATTGATGTTAATAAAAAAAAATCAGTATTTGATGGCTTCGTAGATGCGAAATGCTGAATTTGCAGATTATGCTCAAGTTTATATGATTAGAGGTTTGTTCCTTTTATTAAATAGGGTGTTTCCAAAGTAATCTGAAATATTGTTGTGAGCGATTCGTCATTCAGTTTTAAGACGAAAAGTTCCCTTGTTTTGTTCTGAAATACAGGTACTACTTTTATGTTTATCACAAGGTTATTTAAAATAATAAAAACATTTAGTAACGAATTGTCCACAAGAATATTAGAAATTACTTTGGAAACGCCCTGTATATAGGCTACATCTAATATAAAATGCAATGAAATATCTATGGTTCCAATCTTCACAAATTTTGAATGCATTTAATGGGTCAATTATTTTCTGATGGTCCCATAAAAAACTCCTAATCATTTGATTCTTTTTGTTTCAAGAATCAGCGCAGGCTGGAAACAACTCATTGCATATTCTTTCGTTGGTGCTAAAAATAGTTCCATGAATATAGTAAGAGAAATCAAAACCATTATCCATAAATGTCGAAAAGCAGGCTTAATAGTAGCAGCTACAGTATCGGACCAAGGCACCAAAAATACAGGGTCAATAAATTATTTAGTGAAACACAATATATCAAATTAACAAACAAACAATTACACATATATAAGATCCTCCAAATTTGATTGAAGGAATTCGCAATAATTTCGTGAAAAAATAATCATAATGGAAGATCAATAAAAATAGGATTTTTGGAGATTGGCAAGATGTTGTAGCTTTATATGAAATTAACAATGAAGCAAGAAGACTTCGAGCTTTGAACAAAATTAAAAAAGGGCATGTTTATGAAAAATGTATGAGAAAAATGAAAGTTTCAGTAGCTGCCCAGATGTTCAGTCACAAATTTGCGTCAGTAGTGCATTTAATGTATAGAAAAGGTAATTTTTGTAAATATTCTTTAAACATTTTCATATTTGTTTATTTTTGAATATAAAAGACTTTCAATTTAGTTACACATTAATATTTTGTTATTTTTAGGAATCAAGTCCAAAGATGGAATTCGTGTTTTGAAAAATTCAGCCAGGTGTACTGTTAAAATTTTGCGATTTTTTAATAATTTGTTTGACAGTGTCAATGGACATACACGTTATAACAGTACATCTGGAAAACTCTTAAAATGTGCGGTCTCACAAGAAAGTGCTAATGGACAATATTGGCAGACTGCTAGAAATGAATTGTCTACCATGCTTTTCAAGAAACCCACTGATGGTACACTTGTGAGACCACCTACATTAACTAATTGGGCAGTAACTTTAAATTGTTTGGCATTCTTGACCAAAGAACTAAAAAATATGAAATTTCATATTTTAAACCAAGAATGTTAAACCAGGATCCGTTAGAAAACTTCTTTGGTCAATTTCGCCAACATGGGCTAAGGGATACCAATCCAAGCCCATAAACCTTTAAAAAAAATTTCAAGACATTACTCATAAATGACATGGTTGATCGACATTCAATAGCAGCGAATTGTGAGAAAGACAAAATTAATCCACAGAAACTGCTGGAATCTGTGAAATATTTTGTATCACAGGGGGTGGAGGATGACATTCAATATGAAAATGTAAATACGGAAAATATTTATAATACTGTTGTTGATTCTCGCCCCCTAGTCATATATAGATAAAGCTGCATGTTAGTAAGCTAAATGCATCAGTTTTAAATAAGCAGTATTTTTAGTTTGATATATGTGACCATACTGTGGAGATGGAAAGACAAATTATCAATAAGTTGTTTTAATTGGAAAGAGGGGCGCAATCAAAGTTTATGGGGCCAAAGTAATTCTCAGATAGACTGTATGCACCTGTAAGGCTTCCAACTATCATCAAAATAAAATTTAAAAAAAATGAAGCCATTTGAAATGTGTTGTTTATTTCAAAGTATAGTATAGTTAGTTTTTTTTAATAATAAATTTTATTTAAAAGTATACTTTAAAAGTCTTCTTATTTCTATTCCGATATATTATCTAGTTTAAGTGAATAATACATTATATATATTTATTTTTGTGTGTGACAATGTTTTCCATTTTATATCCAAAAAACAGTCCATACGAAGTGAATATGAAATCTTAAAACCAAGTAATAACTGCAGGCTGAGTGAAAACATTATACAGTAAGTATAAAGGAAAAACGAGCAACTTGGAGTACTCCATTTATGAAGAGTGGAATTACTAGTAGATGCAGATGTTGAAGCAGGAAATACATTTTCATCTTGGGTTTCACCTTCATTTTCCATTGTTTTGTTTTCAGCGTCTTCATGTTGTAAATTTTAAAACAAAAGTAGAACTTTAATAAAATATTTTATAGTAATGAAAATAGTATTAAATACGCAGCAAAGTGTTTATAATATTTTTCTTGTTATAGGTGCCACAAACTGAAGAAGACTGGAAGACAATTCAATGAGAATACTTCTTTCGGTGGAATTTTCCAAAATGTTGTGGTGCGTTAGATGGAAAACATTGTAATACGAAATGCCCCTAACAGTGGATCAGAATATTTGAATTACAAAGGCACATATAACATAATTTTGTTTGCATGCGTTGACGCAAACTATTGCTTTCGCTATTTCGATATAGGCAAAAATGGAAGAGGAAATGATGCTGCTGTTTTCGCAAAATCAACTTTAAACGCAGGATTATAAGATGACTGCAATAAATTAAATTTTCCAAAAGATGGAGTATTTGTAGCTGACGATACTTTCCCATTGAAAACCTTCATTTTGGAACCATTTGGAAGAAGTACTCATTTATCTTTAGAAAACAAAAAATATTCAACTATCGCTTATCAAGAGCTCGTCGCATTGTTGAAAATGCCTTTGGAATTTTGGTTTCTAGATTCAGAGTCGTTCGACGAATTAACAAAGTGACCGGAATTGTTAAAGCAGCTTTAGCATTACATAACTGGTTAAAAATGAGTTTTGGTGAAAAATATTCACCGTCAGGCTCTTTTGATGTTGAGATCTAAATACCAGCCGCATTATACCTGGTTCTTGGAGAACACAAAGTACCGAAACGAATGGTTTAGTTAATTTGCAGGTTAGTTTCGGAAGTCGCAATTACACAACATTAGCGTCTAATATACGTGAGGAATATACCGAATATTTTGTCGGACAAGGAGTTGAGTATGATACACGACAATGAATTAATGTTAAAAAAAAATAGAAATAAAACTATACTCACTAAATCTGATGAAGTTTCCTCAGTATTTGTAATACCATTTAGAAATATATCCGCTTTTTTATACCAAAACAATTTTGTTACGTACAATTCTCCTGTTCCCATTCAACTTTTTATGGACTTGCAAACCAATGAATGTTCTTTTTCATACATTGTTCTAATAACCTTGATTTTGTTCTTCAAATCAGAGGTAGTAAGATCAGACATTTCCATGTAAGAACCCAAAGCATTTTCTCGCGCATCTTTATTTTTATACTTATCTAAACGGTGATTCCAAAGACAGTCATGCTGTTGATATAGCTCCAAAGATTTCATCATAACACTTTCAGACCACTTGATGCTCATTTTCGGCCTATCCACACGCGCGTTAAAATTCTGCGTTATAGAAATACATTCAGCAGTGGGATTCTGTGTCATGTTGATATCAACAGTCGCCACGAAACGACCCTATTCGTATTCCGTGCGCCATACCATAGGACTATTTGTCGTTTTATAGCGACAAACGGACCCCGACTCACCCTCCTAAAAACGATACCTTTTGACATCTCGAGATAGAGACAAACACATGTTGTTTTGCATTACGGTAGGAAAGAGGAAAATAAATAAAAAATGTGTTGGAACTTTTTAACGTCTTGTGCATAAGAATACATGTTTCTCGCTGAAGAATTCTGTTTTGTACAGAATTTACAACCTCTTTTGATGCATCACAGAATACAGAATTTACGACCCCTTGCCCGTATCCTAAAAAACTTCGGCGTGAACTAATATAATCCATTGTAAAATATTCTCAGAATGTTGAAGAGTTAATTTGCTATGGTCGAAAATGGGTTTGCTCTCATAAAAAATTCGAGAGAAAGTGTTGTCACATACAGGGTGTACCACCATGCTAGTGACCTGTGTTGATCATATAATATAATATAATAAAAAAAATAAACAACTTTATTATTATAAAATTTTGTATCACACTGTATTAATGAAAATATATAATTCAGAAAGAAGGAATGAAATAACTAAAATCATAAAATAAGGTAGTATATATGAATAATACTGGTGGAAAAAGAATCCATATATTTAGTCAATGTTTTAAGTAAAGATGTTTAACGAATAGATAAAATTAGGCAAAATTTATAAATCAATCACAATGAAAGATTCGTTTAACTGTAGATATAAAATATGAATGGACTTACAGTGCGTGCAAAGTAAGATTATATAGAAAATGTTTGTATACCAAGTGATATATTTATGTGAAGGAACATGTGCTGATATCACAAAGTAGTTAGATATTATATTTTGTATTGATCACCGGTATGGCATATTCATGTAAAATTTTGTATAGGTAAATAGTTATGTAGTATATAAAAAAAAATTGAGTTCAAAATTTTAGATTCAAGACAATGTCAGTAGTATCTTAAAGTATAATAGGTGATAATACTTAATACTTTAGAGAATTGAAAAATAATATTAGCATAATTATAGGAATTAACAAAGAAAAAGCTGGAAAGTGATATCTCACTATAAAACATGAAAAAGGACTATAAATGGTATATAAATGAAGTAAAAATTTTTGGTTAATGGAATAGATATAAACAATTACGGTCTTATTAATAAACATGGAGTAACCTAAGACTAACTTTATTCTATGGTTAAACCAACAGTTTGACAGATACGCTATTGATAAACGCATATTAGACAAGGAATAGGCTACTCCGAGGTTAGTCTGGGAGTAACTTTGGAAGTAATTTTAATCTATGGAATTAGGTAGTTTACGCTCGGAGTAACATTCGTGATATAAACATTTGTGATATAAATACGTTGTCATAACCTAATTCGAAATTTGTTGTGTTTGTATTATTAGTTCGTGTTATTATTTAGTTTATTATTATTAATTAGTTATATTTATTAAGTATTTGCTTTGGTTCAGTTAGTAGTAATTATTTTGCAATGGAAGGAAGAGATTATTATTTGGGTGATTTGAGAATGATGGAAGAATTTGAAGAAGCAGAAAATATCCGTCCGATCAGAAAAATTAAATTTTATAAAATTCGGGCTAATCCTTTAGAAACATTGTTAGAAGAGGAGTTTAAAGAAAAATATCGTGGTTCTGGTCGACTTCGCGACCCTCGGAATTTTATGTTAATTTTAAATTTGTTTGATAGCTCACCTTAAATAAAGTAGATTAGAACAAAAATTTCGTTGGATTATTCAGAAATTACTTTAAAAATCACGAATTTAGTTCAAAAAATGGTACTTTTTCAACACTATTTAATGCTATTTTACGGTGAATATTTTCACTTTAAACTGTAAAGGTTATTATCTTCAACTAAATGTAAGTCTGCTTCACAAAAAAAAACCGGAAGAAAATACTTAAATTTCGCAAATTTTCAGAAATATTTTTAAGCATAATTATTTTCACTCGACACTTATAGGTTATAAAATTACACCACAGGACACTCCCCCTGTGCTGTGAACTACACTAAAATCTTATGTCTATATACCTTAGGTTCACAAATCATGATAATTGTATGATCAGGTGATAGCTTTAGCGGCGTTCATGTAGAATACAAATTATTTGATATTTACGGGACCGGTGAGTTGCATCCCATTTGAGCAGGCCAAACTTTTGACCGCTGACTTGCATCCGTCTCACCGCTGAGTTGCATCTCGTCAACAAATTTAATATTGTGTCTAAAACTGGTGGATAATTAAATAAAAGCGGGCATTGTTGTCATGTTTATTCTGATATCGTTATTGATACTAAATTTTATTTCCGAAACTGCGTCTAATACTTTTTTATAGCAACATAGTGAATAATATATTAATTTAATTTATACATTATTCAATTAGGTAGGTTAGGTTTGGTTAGGATTGATTAGGTTTGGTTTGGTTAGGTTTGATTATGTTTCGTTAGGTTAGGTTTGGTTCCACTCCTAGGAGCTGTAGGACCTTCTCGTAGGTGGAGTGGCTCAGTAACTTCCTCCCCTCTCGCGCCGTAAGGACGGAAAGGGAGGAGTGAAGCCAAAAAACAGCTCAAGAACGTGCTCCGGGGGGTTGGATGAGAGAGGCTGGAAGTGATTCGCCCCTAATCTCCCATACAAGTTTTCGGAGGAGGGGGTTTCCTACCCGACACGGCGTGTCCCGATGGCTCATAGGGTGACTCCAGGGGGCGTGGTCAGTCATGGGACTCGTGCTTTTCAGCGCTGGGGTCCCGTGCGTTTCTCAACGTTGTAAGGGCCCGGCGCTTTTGAGCGCTGTAAGGGACTCATGACCGACCAACCCTCGGGATAGGTGATGGATAAGGATCCAGCATAGGAACCTGAAGAATTGCCCGCGGATCAAAGGAATAGAGGAGTAAACCTTGATAAAAAACCAACAACATAGGGGTAAGCAGCTATGTTCGTGGTGTAGTGTAGGCTGTGGAAGCTACTGCGTCCGGAGGCAACCGTGAGAAAAAGCCTAGAGGAGTAAACTTCGATAAACAATCCCCACTACTAAGGTGTATGCATCGAGCCGAGGGTATGGAAGATGCGAGGGTTAGAGCATCGTGGACGATCCCCTTGGGGTACCTGGCGAAACTCCATTGTAATTAGCCTTATCGGGGTGAGGGAGCACTGCCCCGATGGACATACATTCCTACCCTACTCGTGGGATCCACTTATGGACAACTTTAAAAAAAATGAAGAGGAGGAGAGAAAAAGAGAAGACGAAGAAAGAAGGAAGTTTGAAGAGGAACTGCTAGCTGGGCATAAACGTGCAAACAGATCCACTGACGATAGGGGTACTGTAAGAATACAATCGACTCTCATCGGAGACCCGGAAACATCGGAAGAAGAGATAATCGGGGCAGAAGAAAATTGGGAGGAGATATGTGTAGAGGAGGAGGTCTATAACAGCGTCCTCAGAACCTACTTATTTGATGATGACGAAGACAAGGTATGCTTAAAAAGAAAAAGGATGAGTCCGGCGGAAAAAAGCGCAAGAAAGAAAGAAAAACAAAACGAAAGTAGAGAATACAAGGAGGAAAGCACACTGGAAACAGTAAGAAGAAAGTTGGAAGAATTGAAGGAGAAGACCGTGAAACTAGGTATAGAAGATGGGGATTTGAAAAGAGTCATTGGGGAAATTCAGTCGGAGAAAACAAACCCGTCATGCCAACGTGCGCGGATTGTAGGGCGGAAAGGGAAAAGGAGATTAAGAGGGAGAGGATAGAAAAATTAAAAAAGAATATAGACAAATGTGGGGATTTCTACGCATTCCGGGAGATCGCTGAAGATAACTGGGAAGAGGAGGTCTATAAATGCACGAATCTCAAAGGTATGGAGCACTGGGAGGCTCTAGATAGGGAAGACTGCGCCCTAATACTGGATCCTGAAAAGGTTCCGTCGGGGCTTTTACAAAACCTCAGGGAAAGAAGGGCGGAGCTGGTCGAAATGGCAGAGGGATGCGAAGGGGGTGAAATCGACTTCGTCGAAAATGTCATTCAGACTTCCAAGTTCCGCAAGGAATGGCACCACTTTGTAGCCAAAGCTGGTGACGACATGGACAATGAGGAAATCTTTAAAATGATTGGGGACTTACATAAGAAGATACAGAACGTCGGGAAGTCATCGGGTAATGTCAACGTTCTCCTGATGGAGTGGAGGGACCCAACGTTTTTCAGGATGGCCCTGGAATTCGTTGGCAGAGGGGGGGAAATCACATACAGTATTGCCAGTGATATACAAGGGGTTCCGAAGAAAAGGACGGACAGGGAATCGGTTCTCATAAAAACAGGGGGTAGACCGTACGCGGAAGTCCTGAGAGAAATGAGGGCTCAGGTAGATGTGAAGGCAATGGGAATAAAAGTTAACAATGTGGCAAAAACAAATGGCGGGGATATAATAGTGCGCCTCAACGGGAAGGGGACAGCAGAACGGCTGAAAAATGAATTGAACGGACGTGTTAGGGAAGTTTCGGTTACGGTCAAAAAAAGGGTGGCGAGCATCAACATCTTAGATCTGGATCCAGCTATAACTCCATAGAATATAAAAATAGCTGTAGAAAACCGCACCGGGTTGAGGGGCGATGTTGAGGTCAAGGGAGTGAGGGCTACAAGATACGGGGGCCAGATAGGCGCTTTTGAGGTGCCGTTGGAGGTGGCGGAGACGGTAAGAAAAGCTAGGTCCGTCATGTTAGGGTGGTCGGCGTGCAGGATTAGGGAAAAGGTAACACCTCGTAGGTGTTATAATTGTCTTGACTACGGGCATGGCACCCAGGACTGTAAAGGGCCTGACAGATCAAAGCAATGCTGGAATTGCGGGAAGGAGGGGCACAGGGCACAAGAGTGCAAAGCTGCCCCGGAGTGCCGGATATGCGGGACCTCGGATAGAATGGACTCGATGAGGTGTTCAGTCTTCAGGGACCTAGTATACGGGAGGAAATACTGATATAATGCTTGAACAAAAAACTTTTTATTTTAATAAGGGGGCGTCGGTACCTGTACATTTACTTAGTTTTTTATTTCTTAGTAAGCCCTTCTATGCCTACACGGTTTTATATATACATGGACAACTTCGTCATTCTAAAGTGTTACTCGTAGGTAAGTTGGCATACGCACACGATGGGTTAGCAGGGCATTCACCTAGTGCTCCACATATCGGCAAGCGTATACATGTTTATGTGCGTATACTTATACACAGACAACCCCATTGCTTTAAATTTTTATATAGGGTATTTTATTCATCACTAGCGCTAAGTTTTATATTTTTACACGGGTTTTTATATATACAGCCATTTTTATCTTTACAACGCTCTTTTAACTTATTATTAGTAATACATTTTTTATATATACATAGATTTTCTTATTTATACTCGTTTACACATATATTAGGTTATTTACGCATTTATATATTTATTTACACTGTAACGTCCTCGTTTTTTATGTGTTTTTCTAGATCACTTACAAGCGGAAGGGCTTACCTTCCCATAGAGGATGCATAGTGCATGCAGAAATGGCTAATAATGAAACAGCAACAAAAAAAATCGGGGATTAATGTCCTACAAATCAACGTAGGGAGAGCGAAAATTGCACACGATTTAATATACGCAAAAGCTACTAGCCTAGAGATAGACTTACTGATAGTACCAGAACCTAACAAGTAAATAACCTCAGGCAATGGGTGGGTACAGGATAAGTCAAAGAACGTAGCGGTGCTTTGTAGAAACAAAGACATAGGGGTTAAGAACATCATGTCAAAAAAAGGGCACGTGGTTCTAGAATTTAAGAACTTTACATTAATCGCATGCTATATATCACCAAATTTGAAATTCAGAGACTACGTGAAATTGGTTGACGACATAATGAGCACCGCTACGCATAAAAAAGAGGTTATCATCGCCGGGGACATCAACGCTAAATCTATCCAGTGGTGGGTCCCCACAAAATGATGAAAGGGGGGAAATCTGGAATGAATGGATAGCACAATTAAACCTTCAGGTCATGAACAACAACAAGCCAACGTTCATCAGAGGGCCTAGCAAATCCCATATTGACGTCACCCTGGCCAGTAAAGTAAAAAATAAAATACTGGGATGTCCTCGATGTGCAGATATATACGTACCACGGGTACATAACATACGAAATTGGAGCAGGAAAAGTCAGAAGGATTAGAGGAGGACCGGAGACAGGGTTCAATAGAAATATATTTAAAAAAGAAATGGAAAACCTAGACATAGGAAGCATGCACGACTATGGGAGGGTAACAGAAGAATTGAAGTCCGCGTATGATCTGGCAAGGGCCAGGGGAAGTACAAAAAAAAACCTTCCATACTGGTGGAACACCGAGATCCAAGACCTCAGAACCAAATGTATAGCAGCCAGGAGACAAAGTTCCAGGGGGCACGGGAGCACGTCTCTGAAAGCAAATTACAAAGAATGTAAGAAAAATTTAAATAATGCCATCAAGAAAGCGAAAAAAGATAGGTGGCAGGCCATTTGCGAAGATTTGGAGAAGGATGTATGGGGGGAAGCCTACATAATAGTAATGAAGGCCCTGAAAGTCATGGCTCCGTACAAACTTGAAGAAGACCAGAGATGGGAATCAGCGGAACTCCTCTTTCCAGCAAAGCAAACCACCACATTTGTAAAAACGAACAACGCTGAAGTAGAGGAGTTTACTGAAGAGGAAATCATACAGGCAGGAGAAGACTTGAAGCAGGGGAAAGCTCCAGGACCGGATGGTCTACCACCCGAGACGTTAAAAATACTGGCCAAAACGAGACCAAGTATAATCCAAAAGGTTTTGAATGATCTACTCGTAAACCAAACATTCCCGGCGGAATTTAAAGTAGCTAATTTGGTACTGCTGCTGAAACCAGGCAAACCACCGGAGGCACCGGCCTCGTATAGACCAATATGTCTCCTGGACTGCTTTGGGACGTATCTTGAGATTTTAATCAAAAGAAGGTTAGAACACGTTTTGGAAGAAAAGGGAGCACTATCAGACTCCCAGTATGGCTTTAGGAAGGGACGGTCAACGGTAGACGCGGCGGAAAGCATCAGAGCGGCCGTCAAAGAAAGCAAAAGCAGATGGGTGGTGCTCGTCCTATTGGACATCAAAAATGCCTTCAATACGGCAAACTGGAGTCTGATTGTAGATAACTTGCAGAAGATTGGAACACCAGAATATCTCATGAATATAATCAAGGATTATTTATCGGACAGGGCTATAAATGTAACAAGAACAAGGAAAAAAATTATGACGGGTGGCGTTCCACAAGGCTCAGTCCTAGGACCCACCCTGTGGAATGTACTCTACGACGGCGTATTGAACAGAAAAGCGAGGAAGGGGGTCAGGTCGATTGCTTACGCGGACGATCTGGCTCTAATGATAGAAGATAACACGAATTGGGGTCTCATCGCAAAAGTGAACAAATAACTGGATAGGGTCACTAGATGGGTGCAGGAAAACGACCTAGAACTGGCCTTCAGCAAGACCGAGGCGATAATCCTCAAAGGCCCGAGGGATAGGGAGCGCATCCAGTTCACCATCAATAACATAGTAATCGCCCCACAAAAACGGTGAAATACCTGGGCATCACCTTTGACGATAGAATGAGCTTTACCAAACATGTGGAAGCAGCTGTCAAGAAAGCGGAGGAGAGGACCTCCATAATCTCAAAAATCATGCCGAATGTGGGAGGATGTGGCCTACATAAAAGGAGGATTTTATTGGAAACCATCCACTCGGTGCTCTTATACGGGGCACCCGTATGGCATGGCATTCTACAAAAGAAGAAGTACAAGGAGATGGTGTTAAGAGCGCAGAGGAAACCGCTAATAAAAGTCTGCAGCGCCTATAGGACGACATCAACTATAGCGCTGCAGGCAATTGCTGGCGCAGTGCCTGCGGATATACTGGTTGATGAAAGAACGAGGTTATATAAAAGAGGAAATGGTGCCGATAAAAAAACTAGAAGCGAGGAAAGGCAAAAGAGCCTGGATATTTGGCAAGACAGATGGGGTACGGAGCAAAGTAAAGCCACATGGACCCGGACTCTCATCCCTGATGTGGGGAAATGGTACAAGTGCGCCCACAGACGCACTAACTATTTTTTCACTCAGTTCATGACGGGCCACGGATCGTTTAGGGCGTACACCCATGGAATAAGGAAGACCTCGGACGATCTGTGTCCCGCCTGTGAAGTGGTGGACGACGCTGAACATGCGGTTTTTCGATGCGTCCTGTACAAAGAAGAAAGACGCCAAATGGAATTGCTTTTAGGCCAAGAGGTAGGAAGTCCAACCTTAATTTTCGAAAACATTATCCTGAAAAAGAAGAAATTCGAAGCCTTTTTAGCGGGGGTCACAAGAATTATTCAACTAAAAGAATCTAGGGAAAGTGCAAAAGAAATGGGATACATTTGCAACAGCAAAAGAAGAAAAGCTGGCGCCACCGACGTGATGTTCGCTAAGAACGGTTCCGGAGCGTCAGCCGGAGAAGAGAGGGGGGGTTTTAGCTGGTAGGCGGTCAAGAACGGCTTCCTTGTGGAGTGGATGGCCCTTATACCCTAGCGGTACAGGGTTTCTAAACGTGATTGGCTGAATCCGCAAACCTGGGACTTCTTCCCAGGCGTCTTTCTGAAGATTTCCCACCTCACAAAAAAAAAGGTTAGGTTTGGTTAGGTTTGGTTTGGTTAGGTTTGGTTAGGTTTGGTTAGGTTTGGTTAGGTTTGGTTAGGTTTGGTTAGGTTTGGTTAGGTTTGGTTAGGTTTGGTTAGGTTTGGTTAGGTTTGGTTAGGTTTGGTTAGGTTTGGTTAGGTTTGGTTAGGTTTGGTTAGGTTTGGTTAGGTTTGGTTAGGTTTGGTTAGGTTTGGTTAGGTTTGGTTAGGTTTGGTTAGGTTTGGTTAGGTTTGGTTAGGTTTGGTTAGGTTTGGTTAGGTTTGGTTAAGTTTGGTTAGGTTTGGTTAGGTTTGGTTTGGTTCGGTTTGGTTAGGTTAGATGAGGATAGGTCTCAACACGTCATACTTTCCACTATCGTTAAGATTACATTAGCTATAATCAAAAGCTTAAGAGATTTAAACTAAGAAAATATGATGACATTTTTCAAATCTCATACAGATATATGTTCCAATTTTTATAAAAATATTTACGATTCAAATAATATATCGGCAACATTGCTGTAAAATTTGACCTACTTTTGACCATGATAGGCGATTATTAATGAACAGACTTTTTTGGATTACCGATGCTATTCGACGGTTGTGATATACTTATTTTAATGTTTAAAGTATATCTTCAGGTTCTGTTAATTCTGGCTTTCTAATTATATCTCACATACTTAGAAATGAAATAAAATCAACTTATTCGTTCTACATAACTTTATTGAATACTCATCGAAATTCATGTCTACAAATCTATAACCCAACAAAAATGCTTACACTACAATAAATAAATAAGTACCTGGCAACAGTAGGGACGTGTACTGAATTCCTGTAGTTCATTCAACTACGTAATTCGCGCATTCCTAAGTATTGACCAATTATCAACTAAAACAATATATTTTACGAAATATATCTTTGTCTATCCACTACACCTCCCTCGCTGGCAAAAAAAAAAATTTTATAGTAATATTTTTTTTTTCATAATTACACAAAGATATGTTATTAGAATTAACATAGACGTTGAACATTACCTATACACAAATTCAAGGTACATTATTTCCTAAGTAAACAATATAAAGTATAAAGAGACTAATGCATCAGCAAAACTAAAATTTTACATTTTTTTTTTCAATTTTATACACATTTAATTTAATAACAGGTTTTGTAAATTATCTAGTTTATTTTCATATCCTATACATAATACAACAATATAATAATACATGATTTGACAGTAAAAAAAAATTTATGAATTATAAAGCTTGATATTGTTTTTATGAACTTCTACATCTTTATTTCCAATTTTCACAACTACGTTACTATTTTTATTTTCTATGACCTCGTAAGGACCTTTGAATAGAGGATCATATTTTGTAGAACTACACATGTTTTTAATTAGTACCTTATCTCCTACTTCAACATTAACAATATTTATTTTTGTATCGTATTTCGCTTTACGATGTATTTTTGATGCCAACAAATTATTTCTCGCGTCATTCCAAGCGACTTGCAATCGATACTTTAATTCTTTCGGATAATCATCGAAGTTATAGATCGGGTCTATATGATTTGATACGTTTGAAGGAAATCTACTAGCTTTTCCGAAAACTAACTCGTAAGGGGTATAACACGTTTCTGTGTGAACCGTGTTATTATATGCAAAACACCAGAAAGAAACCCAAGAACTCCAATTACTAACATGGTTTGACGCGTATATGCGTAAGTAAGCGCCTAGATTTTTATGTGAGTTTTCTAGAGCTCCTACAGTTTCATGATGATAGGCTGTAGAGTTTAGTTTTTGAATTTTTAAGAATTTACAAGCTTCCTCGAGAGTGGAGGAAATAAATTCGGAACCCTTATCCGTCAAGATCTGTTCGGGTATGCCAAAACGAAGTATAAAATTTTCAACAAATGCTTTAGCAACTGTTACAGTTTCTTTATTATGTATCGGATATGCTTCGACAAATTTAGTTAAATCACACTGTAACGTCAGAATGTATCGATTATTTTCGTTGTCTTGGTCTAAGGGGCCAACCAAGTCAAGGAAAACTTTCTGAAAAGCTGAGTTAGCAGTAGTTGTAATTTGTAATGGATGTTTCATATTTTTAGAATACTTATGTCTTTGACAAGCATCGCAACGCTTGACAAAGTCTTCAATATCTTTTCGAAGTCCCGGCCAAAAGTACGATTTCCTAATATTTTTGTACATCCGATTAATACCGGTATGACCTCCTGTTGGGAGCATGTGATAGTCGTTAATTATTAGCTGTTGTGTTTCTTTATTATTAATATTTTGAGAACTATTAATTACAGTTATTTTTATACCTGCATTTCTTATATCATTGGGAACTTTTAAAAACTCATTTATTATTAATGCGCATTTTTTATTTTTTTACTATAACTAATTCCGGAATTTTTTCAGTTTCGCAAATTTCTTTCAAGGCTCTCAAAGATGTGCCTAGGCTGTCCGTCTTTGATAGAGTTGCTTGATTTATATATATAATATTTGATTTTTTATCAAATAAAGTATTAACCTTTTTGCAATCATTATTTTTTTCTTTTACATGTTCCCTTGCTAAGTTTCTCTTTAAAATCATTAACACACACCAATATTAATTCGACACATTCTAGCGGTGCTTTCAATAATTCTACAACTCCAGGGTGATCAAGCCTTTCATTTGGAGAATCGTTAAAATCATTCACAGAATTATCGGTTTTATCCATTTCCCTTTTTCGGGATCTTGTTATTACTTTCATATTTTCAGCTTTGGGTGATAAAAGCGTTTTCAAATCATCCGAACTAATTGTTACCCGTGACAATGCGTCCGCTACGACGTTTTCGCGGCCTTTAACATATTCAATGACAAAATCGTACTCTTCTAAAGTTAATCTAAATTTAGTAAGTCTACTAGACGGGTTTACCATTCCAAAAAGATACACTAAAGGCCTGTGATCTGTCTGAATCGAAAAGGTTCTAGAAAAAAGATAAGGCCTGAATTTTTTCACTGCCCAACAGATAGCTAACAGTTCCTTTTCTATTGTACAGTAATTTATTTCGGCTTTATTCAATTTCCGACTCGCGAAAGCGGGCGCATCCCAACTCGTGCCCACTAATCCCTTAAAAGGTACAAGAGTAAAGGTCTCAATAATCTGTATACCTAACTCGTGCTCGATTGAAAAATTTACCTGTTCAAATTACCATCCCATCTATAGGAACAGGTATTATTGTTAAATTGGGTTTTCCTGAAGTACACAATTTATTATGAAAAACGTAAAAAGTTTCCAAAACTTCCATCAAATGCCGAAGAGGTGTTTGAAGTTTTAAACAATATCAATACACGCACTTTACAAGATGAGAACTTTGACCAACCTAACAAAACCTAACCCCAACCCCAGTTAGATTCGACAGCGGACCGAATTACGAAATCAAGTGATATTGGAAAATGGTTGCGTTATTTCAAATAAATGACAACTGCATATGTAGGTCTTGAATATTTAATTATAATAAATAAGAATTAAAAACCGCAGTTCCGATGCACCCGGGCACGAGTTGGTGTATTAATTTTCTACCTGGTTTTTGAACGGGCACGAGTTGGTCAGTGATTTTCGGGGCCAGGTAATAACGGGCACGAGTTGGGAAACGCCGCGCGAAAGCTATAGGTTTATCATCACCATTTGATAAAACGGCACCTAAAGCCAAATTTGAAGCATCCGTTTTTAAAATAAATTGATTTCTTCCGGAAAAATCCGGGTAGGCTAAAACAGGGGGTTGGATTAATGCTTGTCTTAACGTTTGAAATGCTTTTTCGCATTCTGGAGTCCACTGAAAAACTACTCCTTTTTTACTTAAATGGTTTAAAGGTGCTGCAATTTCAGCAAACTGCTTAATAAATTTTCTATAATAATTAGCGAATGCTACAAAACGTTTAGTTTCGCTTGAATCTTTTGGTGTTGGATATAATTGCATCGCACTAATCTTCTGTGGGTCTGGTGAAATTCCCTCAGAAGATATTACATGTCCTAAATATAATATTTGCTTTTTTAGAAATTCACACTTCAATGGATTTAATTTTAAGTTAACCTTCCGTAAGCGGTGAAATACTTTTATTAAATTTTGATTATGAATTGTTAAATTGTTTCCAAAAACTACAAGGTCATCTAAGTAGACAAAACATCTTTCGTAATTCAAACCTGCCATTGCTATCGTCATAGCACTTGAAAAAGCACTAGGGCTAATTTTTAGACCCATAGGTAACCTAGTCATTTGAAATTGTCCTCTGTCTGTCGTAAAAGCTGTGCAAGGTCGCGAAGCTTGCTCTAACTCTACTTGATAGTAACCCTGAGACAAATCCAAGTGAGAAAAGTATACTGCTCCCGATAAAGAATCTAAAATTTCGTCTATACATGGTAAAGGAAATTTATCATCGGTAATTTGTCTATTCAATTGTCTGTAATCGATGACTACTCTATAGCGTTTTTGACCATTTATAGCTCGCTTTTCTACTAGTAATAAAGGACTAGAAAACGGTGACTTCGCAGGTTCAATAATACCATCATTTAATAATTTATCTACTTGCTTATGAATTTCCGATTTTTGTGCATGAGGTAATCTATATGGTTTAATATAAACTGGATTTGAATCATTGTTTAGATGTATTGTTTGTTTATAAACGTTAGTCACTGTAAATGGATCGTTCTCTAAATGGAAAACATCTGCATATTTTGCACATATTTTGTGAATAGATATCTTTTCTTCTTCATTTAATCCATTAACATTTATTATACCTAATAATTTATCTAAACGGTCAACTGAAAAAGGAATATCTCCGAATTCATGAATGTCAAAATTCGAAACATTTTCTAATTTAGGTTTAAAATTTTTAAGTGTAATTTCTCTATCATTAATATTCAAAATTTTAATCGGTATCCTGTTATTGCAAGGTCTTGTAATAATACCTGCTAAAAAAACACCTTGCGAAATTTCTTCTGGAACTACTAAGCTATCATTTTCATGTTTGACTTCAAAATATTTAATAATTTCGCAACGAGGTGGAATTATTGTGAAGTTATTGTGTTCGGATTCTAAAGGAATAGCTATTTTTTTATCTTTCACGTAAAAATAGAACATGAATGTTTCGTAATCTGATACTGCATAGTGCTTAACAAAGAAGTCTGATCCAATTACACCATTTATGTTACCTTCAAAGTCTTTTACTACATGGAAATTATGACCTATCTTAATATTATCGTACTGTAATAAAATATTTGCTGACCCCATTGTAACTGTTGACCCAGATATACCTTTTATTTTAATCCGGTTTGAGGTGTCAACAAACTGATTCTCACTAATACTAGATGAAAAAATAACACTAATAGAAGCGCCGGTATCCAGCAAAAAAACTAAATCTCTATTTTGATTTTTCATTCGAATGTAATTTAAACCGTTTACATTCAATACTACGTTACTATCTTCATCATTACCTTTAGGGACGAAAAAAAACGTTTTCACTGTTATTTTCGCTCCTCTGGTCTTCATTATGCATGAAAAAATTGCGTGGAGCACGATAATGATTTCCACGAGATCTCATCCCGCGATTGTTACCTCGATTTTGATGTCTAGGAAAATTTTTATAACTGGACGAATTTTGGTATCTTGAAGCATTTTGATTTCTGAAATAATTTTGGTTTTGAGAAAAATTTCTATTTTGAGAGTAAATATTAACTCCCCGGCCGAAACCTCTACCTCTATTATTAATTGTCCTAGATTTGGATCGACCGCGCATACTAAAAATGTGTGAATTTGAATTATTCGTTATTTCTTCGTCTTTAGCTCCTCTTATCGCCTCGTTTAACGAATTATAATTTCGTGCTTTAACTATTGTTTTTAAGTCGTGGTTACGTAAACCATTTGCAAAAGCATTAATAGCCAATTTTTCATTCGTAACTTTCAAAATTTTTGTCGCGCTGGCATCCCCATCAGCTTGCGCTAGTGTTAGATTTACCATTAACTCTCCGATAGATTTTCCGAAGTCATCGATTGATTTGTCTTTTTGTTTTATATTATGTAAGCCTAACGATAAAGAAGCTGCTGATTGCTTTGTTAGCAAATTACTTTTAATATCTGTAATTAAATCTGCATTAGAATTGTAAGTTGAATTTAATTTTAATTTTGCACATTGTGTCAACCTAGTTTTTAACACATATTTAATTAAGAACTTTTTACCATCATTATCTAAAATGCTATCGTATAATTCTATGGCATCAATTAGCTGTTTTACCGATTCCTCCGTATCGTCAATTATAGGGATTAAACTAGAAGCTGTTTTTAAATCAAATTTCTCTCCCATATTGATTAAGTTATCCTTTGAATTTATTATTATCGCCAATCTCTCTTCTAGACTTTTACTTACTTCGTCAATTGTTTTCTCAATTGACTTCCCAATTGATCTAACAATATCAATAGTTTCTGTACTATGAGATTTTAAATTAAATGCCCTTTTTAAAGCTGCAAATTCTCTTTCAATCTGACTTAATTCACTACTTTGCTGCTTATTAACTCCTAAATTAAGACGCCTCTGTTGATTATCTTTACCTAAATTCCGTTTAAACCCCTTAATGTTTTCATTTAAATCATTAAATAAGTCTATACTACTCATTTGTAAAAATAAAAGAATACAATATAATTAAAAAATTAGAGTTACAAATACCTTCTTCCATTAATTTTACAATCACTAGCACTGTTTTACTATACTAGCTCTTGACTCATCCTTATTTCTCTTCTTATCTTATTTCCCAACTGCTTTTTGAAGTAGATCACTGTCACCAACGACCCAGCGAATGCAATCATTCCCAGAATCTCCGCTGTCGAAAAAGAGTTTCCTCCGTTTAATTTAGGAGTATTCGTAAGACCACCACTATTACCAGCCTGGGCTATGATAATTTCTTCCTTAGAATGCTCTTGTCCCATATTATTGGTAATATCTCACAATCCAAACTTTCACTTACTTATAACTACAAACTACGATTTGTAGAACTGGAAGGATCGCCATGTGATATACTTATTTTAATGTTTAAAGTATATCTTCAGGTTCTGTTAATTCTGGCTTTCTAATTATATCTCACTTACTTAGAAATGAAATAAAATCAACTTATTCGTTCTACATAACTTTATTGAATACTCATCGAAATTCATGTCTACAAATCTATAACCCAACAAAAATGCTTACACTACAATAAATAAATAAGTACCTGGCAACAGTAGGGACGTGTACTGAATTCCTGTAGTTCATTCAACTACGTAATTCGCGCATTCCTAAGTTTTGACCAATTACCAACTAAAACAATATATTTTACGAAATATATCTTTGTCTATCCACTACACGGTCACCTTTTTTCGTTCAGGTAAAATTTTACTTTTTGGGATGCAACTCGCCGGTCGCCGACATACTATCTATATATATACATATTTATTCCCTTCCCCTTTCCGGAAAAATATGTATATCTATATACATACATATTTATTCCCTTCCCCTTTTTGGAAAACTTCATGTGGAATACAAATTATTCCCTTCCCCTTCTCAAATAAATATCAAATAATTTGTATTCCACAAGAAGTTTTCCAAAAAGGGGAAGGGATTATTCCCTTCCTTTTTTTGGAAAAAAAAACTTCATGTGGAATATAAATTATTTGATATTTATGTCTACATTTATACATACATATTTATTCCTCATCTCGAAAAAATTGATGTTGAATATAAAGTATTTAACTATTTTTTAAATAAAACATCTGTCCAAATAGTGGTCGTGGTGAAAAAATATTGTTTTTTTGGATTTTTCTCTATAAATTCTGAATTTACCACACATTTTTTAGTAAAAAGATCTAAAACCTTGTGTTAAGTATTTTCAAGCCGTCACGAGTTACGGAAATGAGAACTGGCAACATTGTCCATCCACCGCTCTATCTTAAATTTGTGACCATCTGATATCTAGACATAACTGTCAAAAATTAAAAAAAATGGCGGATTTTTAGTACTTTTAATTGCAATTTTCTCTTTCAAAAGTGCATGATCCAAGAATTTTTTTCTTTTAAAATGTTCTATAGCAATAGGGCTTTCTAATGAAAAAAAGATCGTTGCAAAATTCCGAGGGTCGCAAACCTTACCGGTCCCAATATCGTTTCCACAGAACACCCTCTAGCAGGCTAACTCCTTTACTAATTCTCAGATCTAATATATTAGTATTGAGCCCACCCGCCGCGCGCTGCGATAGTATACATGGAGCACAGAACTAAAGAAATCTGTGACATACAAGAAAACGGTAAATTATCCCTCAGGATATAGCCCAAAAAAGGAGCAAGAAGAAGAATAACTAAAAGAGCGGGAAATATGAAATAACTAATGCCCGATTTCACCAACCAACTCAAATGATTGCAAAAAATTCCAAAATGTACAGCTTGAAATAAACAAAATACAGGAGTGTCTTTATCTTAAATTCGACAAACTGGCTATTGTTAACTATTTTTCAAAAAATGAAATGAGATGAATATACAGTGAGATCCATTAGTATAATTCTACGTAATATATAGTTTATAGTTACATCCTAAAAATAATATATTATTTTTTTATTTTAAAACGGCATTTTTAAGCATATTTTTATTAATGTTATAAATGAAACTAACTGTTTCTAATTAATTCCACTATTTAATTGAAAGATTTATAATAATTTTCATAAATCTTCCAATTAAATAGTGGAATTAATTAGAAACAGTTAGTTTCATTTATAACATTAATATGAGTAGATTCCACAAAGTAAGGGTCCAAACAGTAAATTCATATTTTTAATCCTTACCCGTAAGTAGAAAAAAATGTTTCGTTTCTCTCGGCGTACTGCGGTGAATATTATAAATTTTTTAAGAGATGATTTGGCTGGTGATAGTAGAGGTGGTCGTATTCCTCCCTATTTGCAAGTTTTAGCTGCAATCAGAGTGTGGGCTCGAGGACAAGTATGTTATATCTTACACTGTGTATCAATATAAATAATAATCATCAATTGCAATTTACAGGTTCAAAGCGATGCTGGAGAAATTTCTGGTATTAGCCAACCATAAGTATGCATAATTTGCCAGAAAACAGCTGTAGCTGCAGCTCTCAAGGGAGCGTCTACTGAAGCGTACGGTGTTTCTCGATAATCAGGGTTGATGATACGGAATAATAAGGTTCGCTAGAAGCGAACCGGTTTCGAGTAAACCTTATTCCGATCGGAAATCGGGTATTGGAGCCAACGAGCCCCGCCCAGGTTAAGCAGTCTTCCACCCTTTGGAGAAAGCCCAGTCTATAGAATTTGGTGAGTAATTTGAAAATTGTACTAACTGTGTACCTATGATTTTTGTAGTTTGGTTAGCCTATTAATATTGACATCTCGCATCCATAAATTTGGATGTATAATTTGTCTTATTTTATTTTATGTTCTTTTTATTTTTAAACTAATATTGCCGTGAGAGTCCACATGTTTGGGCATCACCGTCTAAACTAGGAAAAGGAGCACAGTTTGATTGATTTAATAGAATCTCATTAGTAAGGTGTACGGAATAGTTAGTCCACACCGACAATTTTTTCATAGTAACTCCTTTTGTTTTGTAGTAAGTAAATTTAAAGTGTCCTCCTATTACTAATAGAGTTTAAGTCACGATAGAGTTTTAGTCACGAGTAGTTAAAATATATATATGCATTTTTAACATTTTGCTTTAATTGTTTTTTTTTCATTTTTTTTGTTGAACAATAAACCCGTTAAAATTCATTAAAGACTATTTTAATTTCCCAACCAAGGGAGAATGATAGAATAAAAGCAGGAGTGAGTGTAAAGAGGACGAAAAGCGAATTAAATAGATATGTTTCGAGATATGGGCGCCCCATGTAAATTTATTTGATTTTTTTAATCCAAAACCGTTCGTCTAACGAAAAAAAGTCAGGGGTTTTTTTGTTAGCAACTAATAAGTGATTACGAAAATGATTTTTATTTTGATAAAAAGCAGTGGCGTGCCATTTTTTAATGTAATAAAATTATATTTTGTTCAATAACAACGGTTCAAAAAAAGGTAGATGATTAATTTTTTTCAATAAATTATAGAAAAATGTATCCTCTTTTAAAATATGTAAAAATGAATATACCATTACATTTGTTTTTTTTGAAAAAAACTCAAAAATTTGCTACCATTTCAGTTAACGCCATCTAGCGGCGAAGACGAAAGTCAAAAAGTCAAAACCTAGTAAGGGTTTTGTAGTGTAAATTATGCTCTTTCATATGAGCCCAAATTTGTTAAAATCGGTCAAGCGAAACGGGAGAAATCTTGGTTTGTTTAAAAAAACAATTGAACTTCCCCCACCGCTTTATTTTGATAGATAGAACAAAACATTTTAGACAAAAAGTGTAGGTGAATAGTCAGTAAATATGAAAATGATATCATCGATATACTTTCATAAAAATCCCATTTTTCTACTTAGTGTTGGTTGTTACGCCCTCTAGCGGACGTTTGACAAACTCGAAAATAATTTCCAGCAATTTCTCTTGGCGACTTTTATCATGAATTTTTTTTTTCTAAATCTATACGACTAATATCTTATGAGATATGGCCGCTCGCTACCCTTAACTGATCACCCTGTACAGCTGCTAGCAGTGGCATGCTTTCGTTTTTTCTACAAAAGTAATACATATTAATGTAAATTTGTTATAAGTGTCAAGTATTTATAATATCACCTTTGGATTTGTTGAAAACATGACAGATCCATTTTCAGAGCTGCTTTTTTGTAGAGTGAATGGAACAAACTCTTCCATAATTGTCTATAATAAAAATTGTGTTAGCAACATACAAAAACGCAATTATTTCAACTAACATATGTAGGCTCTTCAATATCAGCAGGTTCTGATATGGTGGTTGAAATAGTCTCCATTTCTGTAATATTTGGAATATACAGAAGTGAAAAAGTAAACATTAAAATGTATATATTCGAAATTACGGTATTTAGACAAAAGTGAAAAAAATAATCATTACAATTACTACAACGCTATCACAATCGTCGGTATTGTGATCAACCATTAGCTCCCCAGGATTCAACAAATCTTCAATCTTCAGGTCTTCAGGTGTTGGGTTCGGTTGTTTGGGGCCACCTCCAGTTACAAATAGTGCCCTTTTAGTGGAACTGCTGCGTTTCTTGGCAGACATTTTCAGTTGTTTCCATTGTAACTGAAGTTGGCACAGTTCTCTACTGTGACTGTTGACTTCGTTAAATCTAAAATATAATTTACTAAATAGAGATCTATTAGATACTTAACCATACCACTAACTTTTTGTGTATCTGCTTCCAAGCTTCAGCCATCTTTTTTTTCATGTTAGTTCTTATTTTCTATTATTGCAGAAAACTCTTGTATAATAGACAGAAGCAATTGCTATAAAACATCAAAATATATATTATTGTGCATAGATTGTGGATAAAATAATATTTTAAACAGCTATTCCATCGCGTCTTCTGATGAAGTGTAATTCAAGTCTTGTCGGGTGTAACGGTTTGATACCGTTATCTTTTTCTTGCCCATCTCTAATCACCTCTCTTTCATGTTCACTGGTAAAACTCTTCTTTTTTATTTTGGAATCGCTGTCACGTCGGAATATAATTTTACGAACGTACATTGACAGAGTGACAAGTGAAGAGTGACTGATTTTGTCTTTCATTTTTCAAACTGAGATTCTTAGAGTTGGATCAAGTTCATTAATATCTGAATATTTAAATACCATCAGTATAAGTATTTGTTATAAATAGTTTAAAAAGGCCGTCATACATAATTTAGTAAGTGTTCTATTTCATATTTTTGATTCGTACAATGATTATGACAAGCAATACTGTGTATAACGTAATTATATCATTTTATTTTTTTGTATGCGATCACATGTTGCAACTCATTTCCTATTTAATAATTTCTGTAAAAGTCTTTTTTCTAAAGCCTATTATCTCATACTCTAGCATTTTCCCTGACCTTCCTTAACGATTGGAATTATTTTTAGCGCGGCAAGGCTCTTTATTTCGCTCTTTGTTTCTCTCTTTCAAAAAGAAGTTATAGGATTTCTACCAGCATCGATCAGCTCGTAAACCTCCAATAGTCAACAACTGGGGTAGAAGATTTGAAGTACAATGTTTCAATCGTCACCCTACCTCAAGGAAACCTACTCACCTTTGAGATAAGTCTAGTATTCATTCAATTTATAAAGCTAAATAATTTGTATAATCAGTCTAGTAGATTTGGATAAGAATTCAACTTTTATAAAAACTTTAAATGTGAATTTTCAGTGTTTTATCATATTGTTTAACAGATTGTTTTTTTTTAATAAAATACTGTGGCGTCCTTATAACGTTGTAGTTATTAGAGTTATTTTATCCTGAAGCCGAAACCACGACCCTAATATAAATGAGCTTTAATCACTTACATAAAAAAACAAAAGATCTAGTTACACGGGGTATATAGCCCAGGAAATAATTGTTTCTGATTCGGAAGACATTAACACTTTCACAAATCTTCATTTCAATATATTCACTCACCTTTCCAGTCCCATCCCAATTCAAAGAACGAACCCGTTTTTTAATAGAACTCATACTAAAAATATATGTTGAACTATTAACAATAAAAAACGTGAAGAAAATTCGGAAATACTACTTCTAATAGAAAATACAAACTGAGAGATAACTTGCTATTTTTAAAATGAATGAACAGAGCACATAACACACATATTGTCACAATAACAACAGAATAGATGTCACGATAAAGTCACTTTATTGGTCAATTCTTATTCCACCCTACCATAAAACTGTAAACAACTGTGAATCTTCCTTAAGTCACGTCCCAACCCAGTAATAAAGAAAGAGTAACTATTATCTCCTTAGTTGGAGTTTATTAATAGCAATTTTATTACTTCTTTAAACCTCCGCTAGTCTCAGATTAACTATTCTCTGACTAATATGAGAGTAAGGGCGGAGTAAGAAAATTCTATTAATAAGACCTTTAAAGAGTAGTAAAGAAATAAGGATAAAATCGCGAATAAAATTAAATATTGAAAATATTTATTTGACATTTTTGAAAAAGCTGTCAAAAAGGAGACAAAAAATTGAGCCGACAGCTTGAAGATGTTGTTCAATTTAATTTTCTATTTGTTTTACTTTATTTTTCTATGGTCTGAAAAAGCACGGCAACGCTGTGATTGAGAGGTAGTTGTAACCGTGGCAATCCTGCATTCAAGTTGTCATTGTCAAAATGTATGAGAGACAACGCGTGTCTCTGAGTATTGTACAAAAAATTAAAGATATATTCTAACGAAGTCTATTTACTTATTCACACTGACAATTAATAACAAATATATAACATATTTTTGGTCCTTCGAGAGTCGGGTGTGCGAATAAGTCTTGTATTATACCAATTTTCAATCAATTAAAATAAAAACTACATAAGGAATCAATCCATCTTCAAGTTTAAGAAGTGTGTCTATCCAGTCGTCCAGTCAAGTTTCAAAAAAGTAACAGCGACGTTCCGAAAAATAACAATTTGGTCGGATGTGCAACCAGTAGCAAGTTTAACAAGGTCAGTCCGATCCTATTATTACGATTTTCATCTCTATTTACCACTGTCATCAAGATCATTTTGCAAGAGCGTATTATTTTTAATTCTATTCGATTTGTATCAAAAATTATCATTTAGACATTCAAGTATTATTAAATTGAATTTTACACATTAAATTATAACACAATTAATAATTATTTTCTATTATAATGGCTAGTGTAGATATTAAACAACTCATTAGAAACAGGGGATCTATAAAAAAACGTTTAACTACATTTGAAAAATATATCAATTCAATCAAGGATGCTATCATTTCACCTGATTTAATAGATGTTCAATTACGATATGACAATGGTCGCGTTCATCCCAACAAAGTTGATCAGGTAGCGATTTTTGAAGTGATCCATCGTTTCTTAATTCTGCTGAGCGTCCTATCATGATATAACAACATAACCTGATTTTATTCGATATATAACTTGAATAATTTTTTATTCATTTCAATTTAGTTAAACAGTTCCTACTGGTTTCCATTCAATTTCAGGATACAAATGTCTAAAATATCTTCAAACAAAAATCTGTTATGTCACTTTATATGTTTAAACATGATATTTGACATGAATGAGAGTTAATGCATCATTGATCGGTAGCGTAGCGGATTTCAATTCTGATGGAAAAAATGGCGTCTGCTACCCCATCGCTCACATATGATCGTTGACAAAACACGTGTTCAGCAGGAAATTGATGATCGCTTCGGTAGCGCTGCGTTGGGATGAACGCGACCAATAATATCAATCTAATTCATGAATTTGAAAATATACAAAGGTTAATAGAAGAACATTGTACAGAAGAAGAACTAGAGATACAGTTTGATGAGCGAGAGCCTTTTGAAAATAAATATTATAATAATTTATCATTTCTAAAAGATTACATTTTAAAAAGAACAAGTCCTACAACAATAGAAAATTCTTCATCAATCAAAGATTCATTATCAAACTTTTTACTTCCTAAAATCAAATTACCTGTCTTTAATGGTGAATATGACCAATGGTTAGAATTTAAAAAGAATTTTATGTCAACAATTGATTCAAATACCTATCTAAATGATATTCAAAAATATGACTTTTTAAATGCTGCTCTAGAAGGGTATGCAAAAAGAGTAATCTCTGGATGTGATGAATCTCAAGACTATCAGAGAGCTTGTCAAAAACTTTGTGAGAAATTTGATAAAAAGCAGTTCCTAATTGATACTCATATTAAAGCATTGTTTAATATCAATCCTATAATTAAGTCCACATTTATGCAATTCAGAAATCTAGTAGATGACATTTCAAAACATATCACAGCCCTTGAAGGAATGAAGCTTTCCAAAGAAGCCCTCTGGGATATGACTATTATTCATATCATTTATAATAAACTAGATAAAATTACTCAGAACAAATGGAAAGAATCGTATACTTCATATGAATTACCTACATTACACAATTTTCTAGAATTCTTAAGAGAAAGACAAGATGTATTGGAATCTTTGGAAGAGCCTCATTCTCAAACTAGGGTACATACTAATCATTATCAACGCAATATTCAATTCCAAAAATCTACAAAACCACAGGGTCGTAGTCATGTACATTTATCAATTAACAAATTAACATGTAACTTCTGCAAAGGCGAACACTATATTTATACATGTAATGACTTTTTAAAATTAAGCATCAATGAAAGATGGAACAAGGTGAAATAATTACAATTATGTTCAAACTGTCTGAGAATAGGACATTCAAAAGAAACATGCAATTTAGGCCACTGTAAGGAATGTAGACGAAAACACAATACACTATTACACAATTCTAACACAATTAAAAATATAAACCAAGACAATCGGGGCCATTCCCAATTAATAAAACAATCATGCAGTGACTCTAACAATTCATTTATCTCCCAAGGAGAATGTTCAAATGTTTTACTACAAACAAATTCAGTTTATAAACAACAAAATATTTACAATTCATCCGTTCTTCTCTCAACAGTAACTTCCAAGGTAAAAGACGATCAAGGCAATTTTCAATTATGTAGAGCATTATTAGACTCTGGAGCCCAATCCAATCTAATAACTGAATCTTGTTGCAAGCGTTTAAATCTAACATTGATCCCTACCAATTTATCAATCGTGGGAATCAATAAAACAATATCCACTCTCACAAAAAAGTCTTCTATTACCATATACAGTAACAATTTTCAACACAATACTTGCTGTTATGTTGTTCCAATAATATCATCAACCACACCCTCAGAACCAGTTAATATCTCCTCAATCAATATCCCAAACAACCTTAAATAAGCTGATCCAGAATTCTATTTGCCCAAGCAAATCGACATGCTTATCGGGGTCACTCTGTTTTGGGACCTTTTATTAGATGGCAAAATCACTTTAGGTAAAAATCGTCCAATTCTACAAAACACAAAGCTAGGCTGGATCATTTCCGGGTTGATTTCAAATCCAATAAAAATGTCTATTTGCAACCTTTTCAAAACCATACCCGAGGATTATCAATTAAAAAAATGTTGGGAACTCAATGAAATCAACGAACCTACTTCAATATCTGAAGACGACCTTCTTTGTGAAACCATATTCAAAGAAACCACTTCACGTAATCCTAACGGTCAATTTATTGTCAAACTTCCATTAAAAAAGCATCCAGAAATATTAGGCAATTCTGAAGGAACAGCTATTAAGAGATTCAAGGAATTAAAGAAAAGATTTGAATCAAATCCAGAATTTCATCATCTTTACAAGAATTTCATTCATGAATATATACAATTAGGTCACATGTCAAAATGAACAGAACCAATAAGCAACCCAAATTATTATTTACCACATCATGGCGTTTTCAAAGAAACAAGCATTACAACAAAACTCAGAGTAGTTTTTGATGGATCATGTAAAACCAGTTCGGGATGGTCACTTAATGACTTACAGTTAGTGGGCCCTAAAATTCAGAATAATATTTTTGATATACTCATTAGATTCAGACTTTACAAATATGTCGTGTCAGCAGACGTGTCAAAAATGTTTAGGCAGGTTTTAATACACAATGATCATAAACAACTTCAATTAATAATTTGGAGAGAAAACCCAAATGGGGATTTTTCAACATACCAACTCAATACAGTCACATATGGCACCACGTCAGCGCCTTATCTAGCAATTAGATGTATCAATCAATTAGCTATTGAAAATCAAAATTCATTTCCTATTGCATCAAATACAATTTTGTCAGATTTTTATGTGGACGATTTATTAACAGGTTCAAATGATATCAATGAGTTGCAATCCAGATGTGCTAACATTTCATCTATTTTATCTTCAGCAAATTTCATTTTGAGAAAATAGGTTTCACATTTTACAAAACATTTATTCCGAAGATATTCCTAACAAAATTTTGAATTTAGGGGAATCTGAAAGCTTTAAAACACTAGGTATTCAATGGGACAGTAAACAAGATATTTTAAAATACATTATAAACATTTCTTGTTCTCGTATCTCTATTACTAAAAGACAAATTCTTTCTACTATATCACAAATATATGACCCACTTGGTCTTCTTAGTCCAGTAATTATAGTAGCGAAGATCATCATTCAAAAACTATGGTCAATCAAATTAACATGGGATGAGCCTATTCCGCAATATTTACTAGTGTCATGGACGCAATTCTATAATCAAATAGCTCAACTGAATCAATTAGAAATCCCTCGGATGGCAATCGGATCGACTCACAAATTATTGGATATGCACTGCTTTTGTGACGCTTCGATGCAAGCTTATGCCAGTTGCATTTATTTGAGAAGTCAAGATACTCAAGGAAACTATTCTATTCACTTACTATGTTCAAAGACAAAGGTGTCTCCTTTAAAAACAATTACGGTACCCAGGCTCGAATTATGTGCCTCATTATCAGGTGCACAATTAGTAAAAGAAATTTGTAACACCAATTTTCCGACAGTACCTGTATACTATTGGAGTGACTCACAAATCGTTCTATGTTGGCTTCAAAAGGAACCCAATCAATTTCAGGCATTTGTCGCAAATCGTGTATCCAAAATTCAAACTATGACCGATATTACCAATTGGCATTATGTCAATACAAAAGAAAACCCTGCTGACTTAGCGTCAAGAGGAGTTTTACCAGAAAAGCTAGGAAATTCAAAATTGTGGTGGTACGGACCTGACTTTCTTTATGAACCTATTGATGACTCATTATCTAATAACACTATTTTTAACATTAATTTACCCGATTTAAAGAAAACTAGTAACATACCTAAGGTCACAACTATTGAACAATTTTCACTATTTTCTAGATATTCAACTCTAAACAAATTGAAACGTATAACTTGCTATTGTCTCAGATTTATTTCCAACATACAGAAAAAGAAGGAACATAGACTAATTGGTCTTCTTACAGTCTCAGAATTAAATCATGCCAATGTCACATTAATTAAAATAGCACAATCAGAATGTTTTTTTCTGAAGAAATAACCATTCTAAAATCAAATCAACAGTTACCATCAAAACACAAATTCAATAATTTTGCACCATTGACGGAAATGATATATTACGTGTAGGAGGTAGATTAAGATTTACATCACTCTCCATTCATACAAAACATCCGATATTACTTTCTTCCAAACACATTTTCTCGAAATTACTATTTACACATAAACATCACATGTTATTACACCCAGGTCCTCAATTATTATTGGCATCCATCAGACAGTTCTATTGGCCTATCGGTGGACGCAATTTAGCAAGGAAAATATCCAAACAATGCGTAACTTGTTTTAAATTCAACCCAACTTTCGCTACATATCCAATGTCCAGTTTACCTGATCATAGAGTAAAACCATCATTACCCTTTCAATTTACCGGAATTGACTATGCAGGTCCATTTCCATTAAAAGATAAGCAAGGACGAGGATGCAGAACATTAAAATGTTATGTTTGCGTTTTTGTCTGTTTCTGTACAAAATCTATTCATTTAGAATTAGTATCAAATTTAACCACTGAATGTTTTTTATCTTGCTTGAGAAGATTCACTTCCAGACGAGGAATACCATCAGACATTTTTTCAGATAATGGCACTACCTTCGTTGGTGCAAATAATCAACTAAAAGAATTAGGTATCTTTTTACATAATAATCAAGATCATATTATCAATAATCAATTAACCAAAGATAATATACGGTGGCATTTTATACCCCCATACACACCAAGTTTTGGTGGCCTTTGGGAAGCAGCCGTCAAAAGCACTAAGCACCATCTACAACGCATAATTTATAACAAACAATTTATATATGAAGAGTTTTATTCATTTTTGGTACAAATTGAAGGAATTTTAAATTCACGCACGATTTATTCCCAATCCACCAATCCGAATGATCTAGAACCCCTCACACCTTCACATTTTTTAATTGGTCGCCCTATAACCTTACTCCCTGATGCTGATCTTGTAACAACCCCATCAAACCGATTATTACGACTTCAAGACATACAACGTATGTACCAACAATTTTGGACACGTTTTAAACAAGAATATATTTCTCAATTGCACACGCAATATAAATGCAAGAATCCAGCAAAACCATTGCTAACGACTGGAACCCTCGTACTAATCAAACATTGTAACCAACCTCCATGTAAATGGCCTCTTGGTAGAATCCTGCATCTCTCACAAGGAAAAGATGGTGTCTCCAGACTTGCAGAAATCCAAACCACTTCGGGAATTGTGAACCGTTCAGAGCTTCATTTATGCCCACTTCCAATGGCAAAAGATACAGAGACTTAGTTACTTTATTATTATGTGCAATGTCATTTTATGTTCATATTTAATTTTAGACATTTATTTACGTATTCATTTTGAAGGTCTCCTTCAAACGGGGGAGTTTATGTTCAATTTAATTTTCTATTTGTTTTACTTTATTTTTCTATGGTCTGAAAAAGCACGGCAACGCTGTGATTGAGAGGTAGTTGTAACCGTGGCAATCCTGCATTCAAGTTGTCATTGTCAAAATGTATGAGAGACAACGCGTGTCTCTGAGTATTGTACAAAATATTAAAGATATATTCTAACGAAGTCTATTTACTTATTCACACTGACAACTAATAACAAATATATAACAGACGTTAATCTTTTCTCCACAATTTTTAAATAAATTACAAGAAATTATTAAAAATAAACTTCGTCGTGATAATCAGAAATATTTAAGCTTGATCATTTTATAAAAAAAAATAATTTACAATAAAAGAGAAAAATTTACATAACCAAGAAGTGTATCCATTGTCAAAGTGACAATATATGTCAGTAGAAGTTGAGAATAATCTTTGAAAATTTTAAAATTGAAACTTCATTTACCTACCTAAGAATACTTCAAGAAATAACTGTATCAGTAAAGGTCACGAGATCTTTTTTCTACTTGAATACAGGGTGAATCACGACCAACGGGATGGAGGTTTATAGCGAAACGGTAAAAGTTTTAAAATGTTTGTCACTTTAGTAGTTTGTACATTCATATAGGCTAAATTTTAAAATTATTTTGAAATATACAGGATGTTCCAATAAAGTGTTGCGTATCAAAGTTATATTTTTTCTTATGGGACACCCTATATTATATTGCATTTTCTTATTGCCCCTAAAAAATAGAATACTCCTTCATATTACTTCCCTTCACCTAAATACAGAGGGTTCCGAGTTATGCTGACTTTTTTTAAAATGTGAACATTTCGAAAAAAAATAATAACTCATTGATATAACAAATTCTAGCAAATTTTCACTTACATCTAAATTCTAGTACTAAATATCTCTTAACAGGGTGTTCATAATTTTCAGTTTCATTATTAGACCATTCAATGTGTAATATCGAGCTTATTTTAAATGGATCACCCTCTATTTTAATAATTCACCATGTTAAAAAAAGGTCCTCTTTCGAATGGTATAAAATAGGTATTATACTTTTCGTGCAATTTACAATTTTCTTAAATTGTATGGTAAATCGATTTTAAAACAAAAAATGCATACATAATCTAGTCGGTACCTCCTCATTTTATGACATTTCTCTGATAATTTTCTAAACAATCTTAGTTTCAAATTTTATTTCTACCAAAAATTAAGCAGTACCCGTTAAACGAAAGAGTCGACATGATACTTTGCATTGGGGAATGTTTAGAAAATTGTCTCCTAGCATCTAGAGTTTATGCTTAATAGTACCCTGATAGAATTCACCCAAAGAAGGAAGTTTTCGAAAGACTGCTCAATACGTTCCGTGATACTGGTAGCGTTGCATACGAGAAGGTGAACAAAACTAAACCAGTTACTGGCGACAACGCCAACGAATTTGATGTACTGCTGACGGTTACGGAAAAAAGTCAAATGAGTTTGTGTAGAATACTCAAGAAAAATCGCTACCATCCTTATCATATTCAACTACACCAGCAGTTGACACATCAGGATTGTGATAAACGTTTAAATTTTTGTTTATGGACTTTCGATAAAGTTGGAGAAGATCCTGATTTTTTTAATTATGTATTGTTTACTGACGAAACTACTTTTCACAATAATGGGTTAGTAAATAGACATAATTTTAAATATTATTACGATACAGCAAACAAACATTTATTCCGTACTGTTGATCGCCAACACCGATGGAGTGTCAACGTTTGGGGAGTGGTCACCAGAATTGATCAAGATGGATTTCTCCAAATGGGGTTATATTAAAAATATTGTGTATGATACACCCCCTACTACTCCAGACGATATGAAATTAAGAATTTCGAACGCTTTCGCGTCTATAACACCCGATATGTTGAATAATGTAAGTAAATCGTTGGAAGCTAGAATCACATGTTGCATTGCACAAGATGGCAAGCATTTTGAGCATCTATTATAGTAATTTATCATATTTTGCTTTTAATAATTAGTTGATCGTTTTGTAGTATTTATGTATTTGCTTTATTAAAAATGTGTTTTTATTTTATTATGTACTCAAATATACTTATCGGTAAAAAAGAGCTAGTGTGCCTCAGCAACTACAAGTGTGCATATTTATTAGCAACTTCACTGTTTTTTTGAAAGGCTTAAAACAATTGGCACCCAACTTTGTAACATAAGACATTAAGATCCCAAGTGTGTGGTATAAAACAGTATTTAAGCAATTATCGTATTGATGGCTCTTCAAACCTTTTCCAGCAGGGTTAGGGTGTCATATATTCCTTCATTTTCCAAGATCGTGTGAACATTGCTGAAATCAAGATTTTATGGGTGGGGGTGGCATTGCGGGCTCAAGTTGTATCTCCGTAATTTACTTAAGTAACTTTGGTGCTTTCATTTTTTTTGCTTTTATCAAAATTAAAATGAAAGTCGATTGGTCATTACTTTTAGTCAGAAGAAACCCAAGCATAATAATAAATAAGTTCAATGGCCCTGCAGAAAAGCGGAAGGGAGAGCACTGTGGTGAAACTTGGCACAGCAATCAAATGCTTTGGGCTTCGGAGACAAAACCGTGGAAGAATGGAGAAGAGTAAGCTAGATAATATTAATAAATTATAATCACAGGCTTATTTAATATAAGAGTAGGCAGTTCAGTGATAGAGCTTTGGACGCAAAATTTGGTAGTATTTTTCATTAATTGTAAAATTATAAGAACCTAGGTGAGATTGCTCAACCATTTACTGTTGAGTTCTAGCCAGTGCTGTTCTGAAAGTGGCACTAAAAAACAGTAACAAAGTCTACAGACAGAACATGAGGCTATTGGCATTAGTATCTATATTCTTTTAATAAAATTAGAAAATACCTAATAAAAAATTTATTCTAGGCACTGACTGGGGAAGTCAAAAACCAAAACAAAAGCTGCCAAGCTGTGAAGGGAACAAGAAGCCACAGCCTGCTATACTAACACCATTGAATGAGCTGGGAAAAAAACTTATTAATCTAATGGGGACAGTGGCAGTAGAGAGTGGTCTGGGAGTGGAGGAAATGGAGTGTGCAACAAAAAATTAACCTTATCAAAGGAAGGTATCCGATAATCAAGTAATTTTAATAAATTGGAGTATCTACTTTGTCTTAGATTGCGCCGCCCACTTGAAGGAATTTTCAACAATACCATGTAGCTTGGTAGCAATTTCATGCAAAATAATTGCATTAGTTTTGTTTCACAAAAATTTGATTAAATGTGTCAAAAGTTATTCCTCGATGAGTTTGACTAGAACGGTAAAAGACATATGTAATAGATGCCAAATGTTGCTTGTTTCCCAAATACGTCGTTTGAATGCAGATGGCATAGCTCCGATTATTCTGAATAAATATAAAACAAAATCAACAAACTTCACAACATGTAAGTAACCATGAAAACCCATTTCCAATATCTTCTCACATTGTGCGAAGAGATAACTTCGCAAAACTTCTAATTTCCATGGATCATCATAACGTGAAGGTTTTCTAACTAATCGTCCATGTCTAGTTCTTAATGAATTCCCTTCCTCTTGATCAACTCTCCGACTGGTTAATCCTTGCTCTTTATTATTTTCTTCTTGTGTTTTCTTCTCTTAGTTTAGTATACTACAATCACGAATTTCTAATGGACACAACTAATTAATTCGTGATGTGATAATTTAATCCTTGCGACTCTTGATACTTTGTCTTTTCCTGGGTAAATTTCTAGAACTTTGGCTATCGGCCAATTCACTCTTTTTACATTACCTACTTCTAAAATTGCAATGTCTCCTACTTGAATATTAAAACTACTTTTCCTAAAACCATAGTTGATTGAATTTGACAAGTATTCTTTTCTAAATCTAGTTCGCATATCTTATCTGATCTTCTGTCTGTCGATAACCTCTAGATCTAGTACCTCATTGCTTGGATTACTTTGTATGAAATGTGCTGGACTAAGTGGAATTAATTCTCTATATTCCGAAACGTAAGTCAATGATCTAGAATTAATCATAAATTCGCAGTCACACAAAATAGTAGTAAGTTCTACATAATTTAAATTTGATTTCCCTAAATTTCATCGTAACAGTTCTTTAATAGTTCTTATTATGCGCTCCCACCATCCTCCCTACCAGGATTCAGTTGGAGTATTGAAAATCCATTCTATTTTCTTTACTGAAAAATAATTTACTATTTCATTCCAATATACACAATAGTTTCTACATTTTGGCGACGGTGACAGAACTCCGACTATTGTGAAATGGAAAATCAAGAAAGGTACAAGAAAGAAAGAGCTCTGTTAAGACCAGCGTTCATTAAAAACACCAAAGAATTGGAAACTGTAATACAAGACAGGCATTTGAAGAACGTTTATTCATTGTAGACCAAAAATTGGATGATATTTAGTTGTCTGTAGACAACATGAGTGAATGAGGATTAGAACAAGAATGGGACGCTACAGAGTTGCTTCGCAATGAATTCCTTCGTTACAAAAATAAAAGCTATTATCTTCTCAACAACATACAGAATCACAGAGATGAAGATAATAGAATTACTTCCAGTACAAGTGAGTCTTCAAAACGAAAATTCCGTCTGCAAGCTTTCAGCCATCAGCATATATCTACGAGAAGGCTATAGAATAACTGAAGAACAGGTTTGCACGTGATGAACTTCTGATAGAAGTATACGTTCGAGAGCCTTTAAACCTAGTTTTGTATCAAGAAGTAGGTATATCTCTGTCATCTTTAAATGATAAATTGGAAACTCAGTTGAGAGCCTTCGAAACTCTAGGAGTTACTAGTGATAAGTATGCAGCTATGCTCTATTCTTTAGTAGAATCAGCATTACCAGAAGACATATTACGACCCAACAAACAATGTGACTATGGTAAAGAGGCGGCCCAATGATGTTATTGTTGGCAAAGTAACTGTTAACAGGAAAATGGTAATGGCCTTTTAACAGTTTAACACTTGTGGCCGCACAAGATGGTCTGGACCATGGGCTTACAACGATTAAAAGCCACAAACTCATGCAATGTATATCCAACTGATGTCGTTATATTGGCCTTTTGCTGATGAACGACTAAAAAAATTTTGTTTAAGGTTTTAAAAACCATCTAAGACTAAATTGAACGTAGACCCACTCAGATATAACATTAAAATTCAGTTCTTTTTTAAATATTCATTGCTCAGCCTCATAAAAGTTTTGTTGAAGATTACTGCGTATACCTAATTCCTAGATTGAAATGAAAATTATTACTTGACTATTTGTGTTTTTTATCGTAAAGAAATGATTTCATTTAGGTATATCATAATAATTACTATAAAAAACTAAAAAAAAAGTTATATAGCTAGATGTTTAGCTGAAGCAACGGCCAGCGAAATCAGAAAAATAGAAGAGTGCCACGCCACGTGCCACAGATAGCGTGAATGTGAAGTTAGTAGCAGTGGTAATAAGTTGTAAGCAGTTGCAGTTAAATTTTTTGTTTCTTCCCTCCAAAATAAAGTATTAATTTGATTTGCATTTCAGACAAAATCAAAATAATGTCTCAAGCTCAAACATAGCAAGCTACATCTAGTTTTAATGACAAGTAAGTACTAACATTGTAATTATTACAATCATATGGCCGTTGTTAATACGTTTTTAGTTATAGTGGAACCAAAGTCAGTGTAACGACAATAAAATAAAGCAATGTTGTCAGATATATTTTGTAAAATTGTTAAGCTCTCTATACAAATGTTCTCCTTACTTCAGAAAACTGTTAGTTCGTGATGTTCTTAGAAAGCTAGTTTGGAAATATTAAGAAATATATACATAATATAAATTTATTAGTAAGCAATAAAATAAGTCGTTTAAAATTGCTGGAAAAAGAATAATTAATTGAAAACAACTTTATGTATGTTACTATATTTAAGAAAATTTTGTATATGTGGCAACGTGGTAACATCCAGTCCAGTATTTGGCATAATATAACGAAGTAACCGGACAGTTTTAACTTGGCTAACTAGAAATTGACAGGTGTTGAACATCTGGCCTGACCAGGGTTTAAAACGTCCAGGGGTGTGCCTAAATAATAAAATTATGTTCTAGAGAAATATAATATACTTGAGTGAGTTCTTAGTTGTAGAAAAGTGTAGTTAATCTAAAGTGGAAAAGTTTTAATAATATAATATATATTATTTGTTGGTTTAGTAAGGTTAGTTGATTAAGTGAAGTGAGTGAATTGTTATTAATATAATATTTATTTGTTCGTAGACGTTAGGGTAAGTTTTACAAAAATAATTTATTAGTAATTAATTAGAATGGCATTTTGGAGACCATTAGAAACGACAGTTCACGATGGTGTATCGCGGGAATCTATTTATTTGGCGCCACAGACAAATGACTTAGCAGTAAATGATAGGGCCGAATTTCAGAACAAAGATTTACATGTTCAGTGTCAACGCGTTGTTTTAAATATGTAGGCGTGTTTGAAAAAGGAAAATTCTGAAATTTCTGATAATGCGGTTATCGCGGGAATTCACGAATTAACGAAAATCGGGTTTACGACGATTTATAAAGTAATTAAATTGATACGGATCATTCTTTAAAGCGAAAACGACCAAATCAAAAACTGAATAAGGTTGACAATGCTACTAAAAATGTTATTCAACGGATTGTTTACGGGTTTTACAAGGACAATATAGTACCAACTTTAGAACTGATTCGTGATAAATTGCGGGATATTCCTGAATATTATTATCAAAGTTTGGAAACACTGCGCGCGGTTTTGTTAAATTGTGGATTTAAATATAAGAAATTAGATAATCGAATGGTCATAATGGAATCTAGGCGTATCGTTGAACTTGGACACCAGTATTTGCGCAAAATAAAAGGGTACCGTGATTCAAACAGAACTTCAATTTATTTAGACGAAACTTGGTTTGATAGGCATGATGTTGTCAAGTATGGTTGGGATGACGACACAAAAAACTGTTTTTAGATACTCCGTGTTCGAGAGGAAAACGCGTAATTATTCTTCATGCCGGAAGTAAAGATGGCTTTGTACCTAATGCATTGCTATTTTAGGCTAAAAATATAACTAAGTCTTCTGCTGATTATCACGAAGATATGACAGCCGATTTGTTTGAAAAATGGTTTGTCGAACAGCTTTTGCCGAATATTCCGCCGAAATCGGTAATTTTTATGGACAATGCGTCGTATCATTCCCGAATATTAAATAAAATACCCAACAGCAGCACGAAAAAGGACGAAATTTTAAAATTTATGAGAATCAAAAACATTAATATTCCTGAAAAGATTCCGGTAAAACGAGAATTAATTAACATAATAAAAAGTAGGAACTTCCAAAAAGAATATGTCATTGACAATATTTGCAGTAGGTCCGGTCATACCATTTGCGGTTACTCCCATACTATTGTATCTTTAATCCAATCGAAATGGTTTGGGGTACTGTTAAAAGTCGTTTACGGAAATATAATCAGTCGCCAACTTTAAGCGCAGTCGTCCTTGATAATATTCGCAAATACTCGATGACAATTATAGCGATGTATGGCAAAATTGCGTAGCTCATGTTATACAAACAGAACGCGAATTTACTGTTTTACCGCCTATAGCACCAGTAGTTATCCAAGTTGAAAACGATTCTACTTCGGAAGATTCTGACAATTCCGGTAATTGAATTCTTTTAAATAAATGTTTCTTGTAGGTATATTTAAAACGCGTTTTTTGTTTTTCAAGTATTTATAGTAGATACCGTACTTATTTTCCAAAGCCAATAAAAAAGCAAAAAAAATAAAAAATAAAAAAAAAATAAAAAATAACCAAAAAAAACTAACTTCATATTTCTACTAACATGCCCGAGCCAATCCTTTTTCCTGGTAAGAATAGCTCATACCTCCCCGAGGTTCTTGCTGGGTAGATAATTTTTTCAGATTGTCTGGCTAAATGAGCATTATTTACAGAAAATTATATTACAAATTTTATGAGTTTTGTATGCAGGTTAATTTTAATCTACTATATTAATTTGAATGAAAAACATTATTTCACAAGATACGAATTTATATGCACGCCATTGGGCGGCACTTACCTTCAAAGGGATTAAAAATATGGGTCATTACATTATGCCTGGGAGAAGTATAACATAACCCTACATTGTAACGGCCGTGGCATTTAAAAGAAATACACAACTTGACAAAAATGTCTCTTAAGAAATACAATTCTTCATCAAAATACAGAACTATTAGGAAACAAATCAATAATTGATTCGCATTCAGGTACCCGACGAGTGCACACGCATATTGTTCTATCTGGATAATTATCGTTATCATCGTGCTAATTTCATAATGAACGTTTTTATTCTATTGTGAACTGTTAAAAACCAAATAACAACATGTGATCATTAAAATCCAATTTGCGACCGTTTATTTAGTTTTGTGAAACTATTATCAGCAAATAAATCAAGAAATCCTCCTACTATCTCCCAATCCGTTATCGAAAAAGCTCTCAAAGACATCGGCCTGCAAATAGCCTCTCCTGTTTCATTTGTGAAATGTGGCGCGCAAGGAGATACGCTCATATCATGAGTTTCCGTAGAATTACTTACGCTATCCCTGATAATGATAACTTTAGCATACAAATCTCGATTCTGATTACTCACGAAGACACTCCATACCGTATATTTTTTTCTACTGACAAATTGGTATGTTTTCTCTGTAAACAGAGTGGACATACTGCCGACTCCTGTACCAATCCTACACCGTCTGAACTTCAAAATGAAATATCCTCCCACTCTATCACAATTACCAGCTTCTACTTCACTCAGTGGTACTTCCTCATCTCGCCTGTTATCCTCCGAACCCCTGTAATAATCTATCAATAGCTGACCAAACTGATGCTGAACCACTATCTACCCCAACACTTCCCCCTTTATCCCTTGGCCAAAAAAGAGGTATTTCGTCTGACAGTAACGTTGATACCCCCAGTCAACTATCTCCCACAGAATCCCCATTATCAACAGACAACCAAATGCCTCCTCCGTCATTTAGAACATCCCACAACACAACTAAGCCCTGTAAGAAAAAACCTAAAACCCTAGTTACTGAAAACCCTAAACTAACTCCCAATTCTCAAATCTCAATAAGAATAATAATCCATCCAAACTCTCGCTCTCTGAAATCCAGCTCATTGCATTCCCAGAGAATTCACAAGGTAGTTATGATCCGCTCAACGACGCCTTGGAATTTACTACTAATATCCAAGGGCTGTTAAATGATTTATCACTTCTTTATGCTGAAACAAAAGAGCGATCTCTTAAAAACCGCATCAGTCGACTCCAGAAAAAACTTAAAAGACAACTTAATCCTGAGGACCTCTCCGATAACAAAAGCGTTTCTTCTGATAATCAAACCGATGATGAACTTAATTTTCCTCACTCAGAATGCCCTAAACTACTAACACCTTAAGTCTCCATTCAAAATTATTCAGTGGCATTGTGATGGATTCTTTCCTCGCCTGGAGAGAATCCAACAATTAATATCAGACGAACGTCCTGAAATCTTGTGTTTACAAGAAACCAACTCTAAAATAGACAAACACCCTAGTCTAAAAAAACTATGAAGGGTATCATTATGTTCGCACCAACTGCGCGAGGGCTAGCAGGGGCACCTCAATTTTCATTTCTATTGAACTATTTTCCTCCCCTCTCCTAATCATTACAGATCTTGAGGCTATTGCAGTTTCCACATGGTGTCCAAATAATCTCACTATCTGCAGCCTATATATTCCTCCTAATTACCCCTTAAAAGAAATTGAACTTCTCAACCTAATTTACCAACTCCCCCAACCGTACATTCTTGTAGGTGACTTTAACGCCCACAATACAATATGGGGATCCAATCTTACCATGGGCAAAGGGAAAACTGTCGAAAACGTGATCAATTGTACCGGCTCCTGCCTGCTAAATACTGGATCCAACACACACTTGAATTCTCCTCCGGTACCTTCTTATGTATTGATCTTAGTTTTAGTGATCCCAAACTTGCCACTTCACTGAACTGGCATACTGCTAATGATCTTTATGATAGCAACCACTTTCCTATTATCATATCCTCCAGTATCCCTAATCATAATGATATTTCTTCCAGATGGTATTGGCGCTTAAACACTGCCGACTGGAGAAGTTATACGTCTCAAACGGAGTCCAACCTATCGACATTATCTTTCTCAGACGATATAAACAATAACATAGTCAGAATTACAGATACTATACTCTCAGCTGCCAATCTGCACATTGGTAAAAATAATATCTCTCACAAACAAAAAACTGTGCCTTGGTGGAACTCCAGCTGATTAAGTGCTATAAATGAACAAAAAATGGCACTAAAGTTGTATCGTAGTCATAAGACACAAGAGATTCTTATTAATCTTAAAAGAACCAGAGCCAAGGCTAGATTTGTTATAAAGCAAAGTAAAAAATGTTCCTGGAAAAATTATGTGTCTTCTATAAATGTGAATGTGAAGTCCCACCCAACTTTGGAATAAAATTAGACAAATTCAAGGAAAGAATTCCAATTTAAAAATTCCCTCTCTCTTCTACAACAATACAATAGTGAGTGAAAATGAAGAAATCAGCAACATTCTGGCAAAAAGGTTTGAATCAAAATTTAAATGTAAAGTTAATTTTACACCTACCTCTATAGACAAAGCTCCCTACCCATGCTCTATGGCTAAATCACAAGATATTTCCTCTCTTAACTGCTCATTTTCCTTCTTAGAGCTTACAACAGCTCTTAATAGCTGCAAAAATACTGCCTCCGTCCTGATGACATCCCGTACATATTTCTTAAAAAACTCTCAATATAGGTTTACACAAGCTTCTAGAAATTTACAATTTAATATGGACCACCAACCAATTCCCTAACCAATGGCGTACTTCTACGATAATTCCTATTAAAAAGCCTGAACAAGCTGTTACCTCCCCCAAATTCTTTCCGCCCTATATCACTTACCTGTACCATGTGCAAATTATTAGAAAAGATGGTTAATAAGCGGCTGCTCTGGTTTCTCGATAAACATAATATAATCTCAAAAGAACAGTCGGGATTCCGAAAAAATAGATCGACCCAAGACAATCTGGTTCTTCTCCAATCCCATATCTCTGGTGCCCTTAATAAAAAACAAGAGGTCATTGCAGCTATACTGGATATCGACGGTGCTTTTGATTCGGTTAGCAGACAGTCAATTCTAAATAAACTAACTTTACTAAATATCTCCGGACACATATTTCATTTTATTCGGAATTTCTTAACTTCAAGGACATACAAAGTCTTTACTAATGGAATTTTCTCGTCAATCTTCATCCAGACTTATGGAGTTCCCCAAGGGTCGGTTATAAGCCCCACTCTATTCAATCTAGCAATAAACGATATTTGCTCTGATCTCCTTCCTCCCATTAAGTATGCCTTATATGCTGACGATTTGGTTATTTATTGTCATGGTACAACTATTTCTACTACAACCAATCTAATTCAGTCAGCAATAAACATCCTAAATAAAAATATAAGCCACTTAGGATTAACCTTCTCACAAACAAAATCCAAAATTATTAAATTCAGTAGACGACCACCTACACTACCCCCTACTATCCTCATTAACAATGACCGCCTTCCCGTTGTTGATCACTGTAAAATACTTGGTCTAACATTCGACTCTCGGCTTACCTGGAAACAACATATTCGAGAAATCAAAGGTGACTGCTGCAAAAGACTAAACATTATTAAAATCCTCTCGCATTACCACTGGGGAGCAGACAAAAACTCTCTTATTAAAATATACAGGGCCATTATCCGTTCAAAATTAGATTATGGATGTCACATATATATCTCGGCCGCAAATTCGATCTCAATCTCTTAAACTCGGTGCATAATACAGCTCTACGCCTCTGTTTAGGTGCTTTTCGATCCAGTCCTGCAGAAAGCCTTTACTGCGAAGCTAATGAGCCCCCTCTTTGGATCAGACGGCAGCAGCTTCTGCTTTCTTATGCAGCCTCCGTATCGTCTAACCCCCTCAGTCCTGCCTACCCACTTTTCACATCAACTTCTAACAAATCTCACAACTTCTCAACCATGCCATCATTAAAACATGTCCCTTTGATTTTATCACAGCTGCTTGACGGCGTTAACCTCAAACAAACTGGTCCCCTTCCTATTCCCTCTACTCCCCCATGGACTATAAACCTTCCTAAATTTAACACATCCCTTATGAGATACAACAAGCACACAACACCCAAGCAATCAATTAAAAATGTTTTTAATGAAATAATAACTAATAACCAATACGATTTAGTATTATACACTGATGCATCCAAAAATGAAACAGGAGTAGGCTGCGCTGTTACAACGTCTCGAATTGCCATAAAATCTTCCCTAATCCCATCAATGTGTAACGTTCACACAGGCGAACTTTTCAGCATTCTACAGGCCATCATTTCAATCTCTCCACCCCATAAGCTCGTTGCCATATGTACAGACTCACTTGCTTCATTTTTATTCATCCAAAATATATTTACCCATCATCCTATTGTCCAATCCATACATGACTCCTACCAACTTATTTCATCCCAAGGAATAACAGTTACTCTAATTTGGTTACCTTCCCACATTGGCATCGAGGGCAACGAACTTGCTGACCAACAGGCAAAAAATGCTACTACACTCACCGTCACAGACAATGTAATTATTGGAAAGGATTTAAAATCACATTTCAAAAGAAAATCCAGAGTAACATAGCAACAGCATTGGGACACTGTTGACACAACCCTTCGCCAAATACAGCGCTCAATTGGTAATCCCCAACCTAGTTGCTTCGCAGGTCTCTCAAGGCAAGACTTGACTGCGATAAGAAGAGTAATTGGCCATCCAAGACTTAGCCATGGATACCTAATGTCTACTACCCCCAGACCCATTTGTTCCAACTGCAACTCTAATTTAACCATGAAGCACATTTTGACCGAGTGTCACAAATATACCGTCCAAAGACAACAGTTTCAGCTAAGCCTAAACTACAAAGAAATCCTCAGCAACTCTGAACAGATTACCTTTCTACTCCAATTCCTCAAAGACGTTCAACTTTACCATGAACTATAGAACAATTCTGTGTGCATTCATATTATATATTCGTATCAATGATTTTATACTAAATATTTTGTAACCGCTCCCGTGCAAGTGGCCATAGTAGCCGAGCACGTTAATTTAAATTGAAAAAAAATCAATAATTTTTTTAACTGAGTAATATTGATTTTAAAGCCTCTGATTGTGTTCACACCAAACGAAATTTAAGAAGTTTTAGCGTTGATAAAAACGAGAGATCGACGAATGCATTGTTTTCTTCAAAGGAAGATGTGGAACAAAAATGCGATTTAGACATAATAGATTACAATACATTTAGATTCATTTGACCAAAATGAAAGTTTCGAAGAAAGAGTGCCCGAAGCTCATAGGATTTCAGGACCGTCTATATCTTTGGAGGTGTCAGAGACTGATACAGAAAAAGAAGTAATAACCAGCAAACAATTTTTTAAAAATTGGTCATTAAAAAACAATATTTCTCATACAGCTTTAACAGAATTGTTGAAATGGTTTGAAACAAAACCTGATATTTCCCACTTGCCTCTCTCTGCAAGAACTCTGTTAGATACTCCAGCTGCATTATGTGTAGAACAGATGGGTACTGGAAATTTTTATTACTTTGGACTTAAAAACACATTACTTCATATTATTGAATTCTTTACCAATCTAGACATTATTTACTTAGATTTTAATATTGATGGGATACCTTTACATAAGGGTACTAATAAATCTTTTTGGCCAATACTGTGTAAAGTACATAATGTAAATGAATCCCCCATTTTTACTGTAGTAATTTATTGTGGAAACTGCAAGCCTCCGTTGGAGCAGTTTTTTGAAAAGTTTGTTGCAGAGCTTTTGAGTATTAATAAAGATGGAGTGATCATTAATAAAAAAGTAAAAATATTGGTGCGTTCGTTTTGCTGTGATACACCTGCTAGGTGTTTCATAAAAAACATAAAAGGTCATAATGGTTATTATGGTTGCGATAAGTGCATTGCCAAAGGAGAGTATTATAATCATAGGATGTTGTTCCTTGATTTAAATTGTACTAATAAAACTGATAACAGTTTTTGTAAGGAATCCAGAATAATTATTTTGAGTGAGCTGATTTTGATGACTAGTTACAGTTTGTTTACTATTATTAATGTTGTCAGATTGATGTAGTTTTGACATTATTGTAATTGAGAAATAATCCAATAAAGTTTATATTTTTTATTCTCTAATATTGGCGTTAATAAGAAAAGTGAGTGACCATAATTATTTAAATAATATTTTCATTCTAAACATCACATTTGTGGCGACCGTGACAGGACTTATTTTTTGTGATTACGATTGAAAATTAATAATTTGGTTTATATAAAATGTCGAACGCAATATTAGACAAATTGAAAAGAAGCAGAAAAGCTGCGCGAGCTGCATTCACAAGAGCGTTATCAGCATTTAATGAAGAAATACATCAAGACCAACCTGTGATTGAAGATGTCCAAGTCAGTATTCAAATATTGATGATCATGATAAAATAATGGAGGATGAATATGAAGTACCTGTTGAATATACAAGTAAATATTTACGTGCAAAAATTGAAGCTAATAAATTGAATAAACAGAATCAACCGGATCAAAAACTAATTTATCAGCAAGTAGCAGCTACTGGTAATACAGATTCTCAAAGAAGATTCAAGTTACCCAAGATTGAATTAAAAAAATTCGGTGGCGATTTGAAAGACTGGTTACAATTTTGGAGTCAATTTAAAAATATTCATGAGGATAAAAGTATTACCAGAGAAGATAAGTTCCAGTATTTAATTCAAGCTATGATAACAAATTCAAGAGCAGCAGATTTAGTAAACAGTTTTCCACCAACAAGTCAAAATTATGATAAGGTTATCAACAGCTTGAAAAGTCGTTTCGGCAAAGATGAGTTACTAGTTGAAGTATATGTAAGAGAATTGTTAACACTAGTAATTAGTAATGCTTTAAAATCAAATGAACAAACTTCATTGGCAAAAATTTACGATAAGTTAGAGGCACAATTACGTGCTCTGGAATCACTTGGCGTTACTAAAGATAAATGTGCAGCTATGTTATATCCATTAGTTGAATCATCTTTACCAGAAGAATTGATCCGAACATGACAAAGACAAGCAACAGCAATTAAAAGCGACAACATCGAAGAGAGGTTAACCAAGTTGACTGAGTTTTTACAAGCTGAAGTAGAAAATGAAGAAAGGCTCCGTATGGCTGTCAGTGGATTTAATTTAAATAATAGCAAACAATCGATTAATACGAATAATAATAATAAATTTGCAAAGAAGAAAATAAAATCGACAAATGACATTGACATTCCAACAGCTACTGGTTTATTGACAAGAGAAGGTAAAAGTTTCAACCAAAACATTAAAACCTATCCATGTATATTTTGTAGTGAAGATCATCGTAGTTCAAGATGTGGTAAAGCTAAAAAAATGACATTGGACGAAAAATGGAACATCGTTAAAGAGAAAAATTGTTGTTTCAAGTGTTTGATTCCAGGTCACAATTCTCAAACATGTAAAATTAATTTAAAATGTCAATGGTGCGGGAAGAAACATTCGATATTGTTATTTCGAGAAATATTGAATCAGAAAAAACCAACGAGAGAAACAAATATAGAAAATTCATATAAATACAATAAAGAAGCTAGCTTAGCTAATATATCGTTGATACCAGAAGTTTGTCTTCAAACCGTACGTGTAATATTAAGAAATGGTACTAAAGAACGAATTGTACGAGCAATAATGGATAGTGGGTCACAGCGATCATATATATATCAAAGCGAGTAGCGGAAGAAATGGAATATCAACTGCATTGTGAAAATCAAATTATTCATTTACTATTTGGAGGAACGAGAACGGAACCGCAAGATCATAAAGGTTATTTAATTCATCTAAAAAGTTTAGATAATGAGTATGCTTGTAACTTTATGGCGTTTGATCAGGATATAATTTGTCATGGGGTTTCCAGCATCAATAATGGACCGTGGATTCAAGAATTATTGAACAAAAATATCATATTAACTGATGTGGGTCAAATTTCTGATCCTATTGAAATATTGATTGGTGCGGACGAACTCGGAAAATTAACGACTGGAAATTTACATAATTTAGAGTGTGGAATGACAGCCATTGAGACAAGGTTAGGTTGGACACTGATGGGCAAGAAACCAACTACAGAATATTGTAAAAACGATGCGGCATTAATTGTAACGTCAATGTTTATTCAAGAAGCTGATATTTCAAATTTATGGAGTTTAGATGTTATGGGAATCGCTGATCCCATTGAAACAAAATTAAAGAAAAGAGCTCAGGAAGAAATGTGTGAAAGATTTTGTGAAACAGTAATCATCAATAAAGATAAAAGATATGAAATATGTCTTCCATGGAAAGAAAATCATCCTGATCTGGAATCGATTAAAGAAATCGCTCAAAAAAGATTACAAATCACGACAGAAAAATTGAAGAGACAAGGACTTTATGAAGAATATGATCAAGTATTAATGAAGTGGCTCGAAGAAGGTATAATTGAAAAAGTTACAGCTGAAGAAGAAAACACATGGGGTCATTATCTTCCTCATCGTCACGTATTAAAAGAAAATAGTACGACAAGATTGAGACCAGTATTTGATGCGTCAGCAAGATCTAAAGATGGAGTATCTTTAAATCAATGTTTAGAAACAGGTCCCAATTTGATAGAATTAATTCCTTCAATGCTTTTACGTTTCAGGGAGAAAGAAATAGGAGTAATATCTGATATTGAGAAGGCATTCTTACAGATCAGTGTTACTCCAAAAGATCGGAATGTCTTACGTTTTTTGTGGTGGAAGGATGATGTTATTGAAGTTTTACGACATTCAAGGGTAGTATTTGGAGTAACTAGTAGTCCATTTATATTAGCTGCTACAATCAAACTACATTTAGAGCGATTAGCCCAAGAAGAGAAATTTAAAGTCATGCTGGCATCAATAAACAAATTAATTTCTTCTTTTTATGTCGATAATTGTGTAACTAGTATAGATTCTGTTGAGGAGTTACAACAATTCAAAGAAGAATCAACGGTTTTAATGGCAGAAGGTGGTTTTAATTTACGAGGGTGGGAGTACACTTGTTGTGAAGAGCCTAATCAGTTGACATCAATTCTTGGTCTTACATGGGACAAAAGAGAAGATGAATTAATGATAAAATATTCAAATTTGTCTGAAAAAGTCCAAGAAAAAATAACGAAGAGAGTTATTTTATCAATCAGTCATAAAATATTTGATCCAATCGGTTTTGCCTGTCCAGTACTATTATTTCCTAAGTTACTATTACAGAAAATTAATAATTTAAAGTGGGATTTTGAAGTTCCTCAGGATATTCAAGAACATTTTAAGAATTGGTATGATCAATTAAAATTATTGAAAGAAGTAAAGATTCCCCGTTGGATTTCGAGTAATATCAAAGCAGAAAAAAGGATTTCTTTTCATGTATTCGTTGATGCTAGTCAAGTAGCCTATGCTGCAGTGATTTATATGAGAACACAGACCCTAATGGATACAAAAATACAATTAATTGCTGCTAAGTCAAGAGTATCTCCTAGTAAAAAGATTACTATTCCTCGACTAGTGCTTCTTGCAGCAACAATTGGTGCAAGACTTATGAAAACTATACTTGAAACTATAAATTATAACCAGCAAGAAGTGTATTTTTGGAGTGATTCAACGACAGTATTAACATGGATACAGCAAGAGAGTCAATGGGCAACATTTGTGTGGAATCGTGTTCAAGAAATTCGTAAAATAACAAATATTGAATGTTGTAGATATGTACCAGGAATTTTAAATCCAGCTGATCTTCCTTCTAGAGGTTGTACAACAAATCATTTGATTGAGTCAAAATGGTGGGAGGGACCACATGGGCTCTATAACTGTGAAGAATGGCCTGAAAGTGAATTTTGTATTAATAATGAAGAAATTAATGAAGAGTTAAAGAAATCAGCAAGTAAAAATAAATTTGAAGATAACATAAATTTAAGCAACATGGAAGAAGACGACTCAACTAAGAAAAATTATGATGAATGGCATTTAAGTTATTTTTCAAAATATACTAAACTTATAAGAATGTTTGGTTGGATTGAAAGATTTATTCATAATGCTCAAGTTACTTGTAACGAAGTTAATTTTCCGACAATAGTTATTTTTAAGTTTCCGAATATATTTTCATTTAATATTGTATATAATCCGTGATATCCTATGACTTCTGTGTAGAAGTATTTTGTTAGGAAAAATCCATTCCAATTTTTAATTTAAAATTTCAAATTCCAACCGCGATATAATTGTAAACAGGTATGGTTCCCCACTGTCCCGAAACAAGTAGCGCGCAGGTCGAACTAACCAAGAGAGGTGGAAAGCAGTCTGAATCGAGGAAGGCTTAAGCGGCGAGTCGACAGGTAGTTCAATGCAGGCTGGCGAAGATAAGAGTCGCTAGCATTGAACGCTCCGTCCGCCGAATTTTGTTGTTTGCTTGGTAGTTAGTTTGTTTTGCTTTTGTCTTTAAATATAGTAAATTTTAATATTCTTTTTTTTTTATTTCCAAGTCAAAGTATTTGCTGCGAAGGTAAGATTTTATGGAAATAATAATTTTAAATCAAAGCTGGTCTTTTCAATAATTGTTAGGCGAAAATTCATTCAATATAATTCATATTTCATTTTTACAAAACAAGCATTATTCTGATTTAGTAGTGTCAATGTATGTCAATAATATAACGATAGCTCGTAAAGTTAAGTTTTAATTTCCGTACTCGTTCCCGTTTCGGTTGAAATACTGAAGTTTTCCAGGCGTCCTGCCAGGGCTCGTTGGTATTTCAATTCGAGAACTTAAAGGCCGCTGAATCAAAATATTAAGGTTTTCCAGGCGTCCTGCCAGGGCTCATTGATATTTTTATTCACGGATCAAACCCTTCCGTACTCATTCCCGTTTCGGTTGAAATATTGAAGTTTTCCAGGCGTCCTGCCAGGGCTCGTTGGTATTTCAATTCGAGAACTTAAAGGCCGCTGAATCAAAATATTAAGGTTTTCCAGGCGTCCTGCCAGGGCTCATTGATATTTTTATTCACGGATCAAACCCTTCCGTACTCATTCCCGTTTCCAAACCCCGTTTCGGTTGAAATATTGAAGTTTTCCAGGCGTCCTGCCAGGGCTCGTTGATATTTCAATTCGAGAACTTAAAGCCCGCTGAATCAAAATATTAAGGTTTTCCAGGCGTCCTGCCAGGGCTCATTGATATTTTCATTCACGGATCGAACCCTTCCGTACTTCCTTTTCCGATCCCGTGAGACATTTTAATCAAATTTTCACGTTCAGTTTACTTCCGTACAATCCGTTTTCTTGCTTTCAATTATTAACCTGCTTATTGAAAATACTTTTCTTTTTTTTGGAAAAGGTCAGCTTGCTTTTACCGTTTTCGGTTGAATATAAAAACATTGCTTATATTTATAAACCTCTCTCGCTTATGTCCTGCCCGCTTCGTCTCTAATAAACGCATGGTATTGGTATAATTAGTTAATAGTTTGCTTATATTGATGGTTTTTTTTGTAAATGCCAGGGTATTGTTGCCTGCTACGCAGGATAGTTTTTTTGTTGTTTTTCTTTTTCTGTAACGATTTGGTCAGCTACCGACCTTGTAATTATTTGTGAAGGTAATAGATTTTAATTTAACCAAACCTTTGTGTTTTACTGACCTACTACCAATTAGAAAACTCCTATGGTGGAATAGTTGTTTTGTAGCAAGAATTTAGCTTTGCTGTAGTGTGGGCCAGGAGACTAACTTTTATTTCAGGACCAGCGCGGACCTTTTTTTTTTTTTTTTTCTGGAAATAACTAGACCCCTGGAACTGACCGTACCTCCATCTGAGGTTACCTGGAACTCTTGACACTGGAAGTCAAGGGGCCGTGGAGTTAACCACGCTAAAAATCTGGCGCCCGAGATAAAACTTGAATCCGCGGTTTTGGGGTGTCAATTGTGACGTGTCCAGGTACTTAGTTTCGACGTAAAGTACGAGGAGGAAGAAAACGCGTTACAAATTTGGCGCCCGAGCAGGGACCGTTTTTCCGTTTTAAAACTTTTTTTTTCCCGTATTGTTGATTGAGCAGGGACCCTGATTGTTAAAACAGGAACCGTTTATTTTGTTTTGGATTTTTTCCGTATTGTTGATTTGAGCAGGGACCTGATTGTTAAAACAGGAACCGTTTATTTCGTCCTGGATTTTTTTTTTTTACCGTATTGTTGATTAGAGGAGGGACTGTTGTACTCCGTTTTCAATTTTTTTTGTTGATTAGGGCAGGAACCGCTTTATTCCATTTTCGTTTCACCGTATAGTTGGAGAGAGCAGAGCAGAGATTGTTGATTAGGGTAGGAACGGTTTTATGCCGTTTACAGTTTTATAGGGAATTGTTGCTGGGACCGTTTCATTTCGTTTTTGGTTGTTTTCCGCACTGTTGGTTGGTACAGGGCACCGTTTCATAAAAGGTAGATGTCTAGAAGAAATTCTGAGGAATTGGACATTTCTTCCCTATTTGATCAAGAAAAAGCTAAAGAAACTGAATCCGTTCCTCCAGTACCGACTGTAAGTTCCGTTGGAGAAATAACCGACAATCGAGTAAGCTGGGTATACTTACTCAAGAACGAGGGTCTTAATACCGAGCTAGTAAAGAGGAATTTATCGGTTGCTGGAACCGTTCCTAACAAACGGAAAAGACTCGTCAACTTTTTAAGACGAAGAAATATTGCTCCCCGAACCGCTATAGATCAAGAGGAACCTGTGGAATATCCGACCGCGATGGCAACTCCACCGATAAACGTACACGATTGGAAGGTGTGCTTTGGAAATCGAGGAGATCCTGCCGCGTTTATAGAAAGGATTGAAGAAATATGTACGGCAAAGAATGTCCAGAAAGACAATTTGCTTCCTGTTTTGCCGGAATTGCTGTCCGGCGAACCCGCATTATGGTACCGAAACAACCGAAGTAGATATACCAGCTGGAACGATTTTGAAAGCGATTTCCGAATTTTCTTCTATCCCGTCAACTATGAAGTTGACTTAGAAGCCGAGATTGGCCGACGTCTACAAAGGAGAAATGAGTCCGTGGCTACCTACATGACCGAACTACAAACTCTCATGCGAAGACATGGGAAGCTAACTCCTGAACAACAGTTAGCATGGTTGTACCGTAACCTTTTACCCGAATATCGTCTGCAAATTCGAAAAGGGGACTTTGATGACTTCTCTACATTTTGTCAAGTGGTAAGGGAATATGAGCTTCTTAGAAAAGAACTCCAGAATGTACCCAGCCACAGTGGACCGAACCGTGGATCAACCCGTCCGCAGCCGATGAATACACCCAGATATGGAACGTCCCATAACTCGAATCCTGGTCCGTACAGAGAGCCCATTCCCGGTACCAGCCAACCGACATCATCCGGTACTCCTCGCCGTCCGCCACATGATACTACCAATCAACCGTCTGGCTCATCTTCCCGGCAACCAATCTGTTTCCGCTGCGGAGAATCTGGTCACTACCGAAACAATTGTCAGAACCCTCAGAAGATATTCTGTTCTCGTTGCCATAAGGAAGGAGTATTTTCCAGAGATTGTTCCTGCAGGAGGCAGGAAAACTAATCCGAAGCTGTCCCGAGGAGAGGCCGACACAGCTTCCGCAAATATTTGCCTCTCATGCTGAAATACCAGAAGAAATGACCGATTTCCGACCGCACATCGACGTCGAAATTGAGAATCATAAGTACAAAGCCCTGTTAGATACTGGAGCTGCGAAATCATACATCGGTGATCAGATAGCTAAGACATTTTCCCAAAGAAAGCAAACCACCGCCCGTCAAGTTACGAAGGCCCGTTTAGCTAATGGAAATTTGGTCTCTATCGCCGACTCTTATGAGCTAAAATTGAAGACCCATGACGTCATTATGGAAGGACCGTTCGAACATTTCCCTGGTCTGATAACCGATATTGTTTTAGGACACGATTTTCTCCGAAAATATAATTTCCGTTTGGAATTAGGAACCGGAAATATATATATCAATAATGAACTAGTAAGACGTTCATCATTAGCAAGTCCCGTTGGAATACTGGAGAAAGTGAACACACCCACGAAAGAAATCGATGCCACTGTACCGATGATATGTAAGGAAGAAGCCAACCATCGTGTTGCTGAAGACCACTGTTCTCGAAGCCTGTCTGTTTCTGAAGTCTCCGCGTCTTCCCTGGTGTTAGGGGTTGACAAGGAGCAACTTGTTTCCGAAGTCTCTGCGTTTTCCCTGGAGTTAGGGGTTAACAAGGAGCAATTTGTTTCTGAAGTCTCGACGTCTTCCCTGGTGTTAGGGGAAGAAAAAGAGCAATCTATGTCTGAAGTCTCTGTGTCTTCCCCGGAGTTGTTAGGGGTTGACAAGGAGCAATCTGTTGTTAAAACTTCTAAGTTTTCCCCGGTGCTGTTAGGGGTTAATGAAGAAAAGTCTGTTGTTGAAGTCTCTGCGTCTACCCCGGAGTTGTTAGGGGTTGACAAGGAGCAGTCCGTTGTCAAAACTTCTGATTCCTCCCCGGTGTTGTTAGGGGTTGATGAAGAAAACTCTATTTTCGAAGTCTCTGCGTCTTCCCTGGTGTTAGGGGTTGACAAGGAGCAACTTGTTTCCGAAGTCTCTGCGTTTTCCCTGGAGATGGGGGTTAACAAGGAGCAATTTGTTACTGAAGTCTCCGCGTCCTCCCTGGTGTTAGGGGTCGATGAGGAGCAGCCCGTTTCTAAATTATCTGCGTTCTCCCTGGAAGACTTAGGGGATGACGAGAATTTTGGTTATATAGGATGTCCATTGGAAACCATAATTCCACTTACTGAAAGAAATTTATCGAAAGAACAGACAGACAGACTGAATACCTTTCTGAACCAAGAGTTACCGCAATTTGAAAAGATTCAAGGTCCAACGACACTGGTTGAGCATGAAATACGTCTGCTACAACCCCGTCCGATCAAACAGAGATACCGACCTCAGAATCCGAAAATGCAAGAAATTTGCAATACTGAAATAGACGCCATGTTGAAAGAAGGAGTAATAGAACCCTCTACAAGTCCGTGGAGTTCTCCGATTGTAATCGTGAAGAAAAAGGATGGGAAAAACCGCTTCTGCATTGATTTTCGTAAGGTCAATGAGGTAACAATGAAGGATGCCTACCCCCTTCCATTTATCAATGCTATACTGGACAAACTGCGAAAAGCCAAGTACATTTCCAGTTTAGATCTGAAGAGTGGGTATTGGCAAGTTCCGTTAACACCCGAAAGCAAACCCATCACCGCCTTCACCGCACCGGGACGTGGATTGTTTCAATTCACGGTTCTTCCATTTGGCTTACACTCCGCACCAGCCACATTCCAGAGACTGGTTGATCAGTTAATAGGTCCGGATTTGGACCCTTACGCATTTGCATATCTGGATGACATAATCGTGCTGGGGGAAACGTTTGAGCAACATTTGGAAAATATATCTGAAGTGTTCCGCCGATTACGAGCAGCACGACTGAAACTTAATCCGGAGAAATGTCATTTTTGTTTACCATCTATGAAATACTTGGGCCATGTAGTCACTGGAGATGGAATCCGTACCGATCCAGAAAAGGTCGAAAGTATAATTAAGTTTGCAGCCCCGAGAAACATCCGAGAACTAAGAAGGTTTTTGGGAGTTGCATCCTGGTATAGGAGGTTTGTGCCATCGTTTTCGCAAAAGGTGGCCCCGTTAACAAAGTTGCTTCGCAAATCTCAGCGATGGAAATGGACTGAAGATCAAGAAACCGCTTTCACTAAAATTAAAACCTGCTTGTCTGAAGCTCCTGTATTAAGCTGTCCCGATTTCAGTATACCGTTCACTCTACAGACCGATGCCTCCGAGTATGGGTTAGGAATAGCCCTTACCCAGCAGAAGGATGGACATGAACACGTCGTAGCGTATGCAAGCCGCACTTTGAGTCCTGCCGAGAAAAATTACTCCGTCACGGAAAAAGAATGTCTTGCCATTGTATGGGGGATTGAAAAGATGCGTCCTTATTTAGAGGGCTACCATTTCACGGTTGTTACCGATCATCAGTCCCTTAGATGGTTACATTCCATAGCTAGTCCGTCCGGACGTTTGGCGCGATGGAGTATCTTTCTGCAGCAATATGACTTCGAGATACAGTATCGTAAAGGTGCTCTAAACCGTGTGGCCGACGCCCTGTCCAGAAATCCGCTTCCAATGACCGCCGAGGCCGACCCACCATCTGTACTCTGTCTGACCGATGTACCCACCGAATGTTCATGGTACCGGAATAAAAAGGAAGAAGTCCTGAAGGAACCAGACAAGTTCCCTGACTACTGCATCAAAGAAGGCCGTTTGTACCGTCATTTCTGGGATATAAATGATTTAAGAGAACCTGAGATGAGTGACCCATGGAAACTGTGCATAGCAAAATCCGACAGAACCCGAGTCCTCCAAGAGAATCATGATGCTCCTAATGCAGGGCATCTGGGAATTGCTAAGACTATCACCCGTATTGCTAAGTCGTACTATTGGCCTGGAATGTTTCGAGACATCACCAAGTACGTTCGCCGGTGTTTACAATGCCAGAAGTACAAACCGTCACAACAAAAACCTCCAGGGAAAATGCAACCATCTCCAAACCAACGACCATGGGATACCGTTAGTTCCGATATCATTGGACCATTGCCGCGTAGTAAGAAGGGTCACTGCTATATTGTAATGTTCCAGGACCGATTTACCAAATGGGTACAATGTAAAGCATTGAGGAATGCTACTGCCAATAGCATCAGCACGGCATTTCATGAAGAAATATTGACAACATTTGGATGTCCCCGTACAGTGTTAACTGATAATGGGACTCAGTATAATAGTACGATGTTCAAAAGTATGTTGAAAGAACTGGGAATTCGACACCGTTTTACACTACCGTACACCCCGCAAGCCAATCCGGTTGAAAGAGCAAATCGCACTCTGAAGACAATGATTGCACAATATTGCGAACAAGATCACCGGGACTGGGATATAAGATTAGCCGATTTGAAGTTTGCAATGAACAACTCCAAACACGATTCCACCGGATTTTCACCTGCCTTTCTAAATTTTGGACGAGACCCCGACGTTCCGAAATCTCTCAAGAGGGAAACTGAAGATAAACCTGAAGCCAATTCGAGTCCAGTTGACGAAAACGGCAAGCGATATAACCGAATACACATTAAGGATTTAAAACCCTCAGCTAACTAGTTTATTTCGGGATGAAACCGCGGTGCGACGAACCACCCCGAGTGCCGATCCCTGTCTCAACCGCTTACGCGAGAGCTTCTCTCGCCTACACCGAGATATCCGAGCCCGAGGATTTGGACCAAGCTCCGGAGTCCGTAGCAGAGGCTACAGGCGCTGAACACCCTTACGTAGAAGATAAGTCCGGATCATGTGACAAAGACTGTATTTAGTATTAAGTTGTAATTTAGTGATAATTTGTTTGTAGGGTAGTAAGTAATTGGAAAAAATGTAAAGTACGCAAGCGATGCTCGCGTCCTTTAATTTTTTTTATCGAAGTAAGGGGGGGATGTAACGAAGTTAATTTTCCGACAATAGTTATTTTTAAGTTTCCGAATATATTTTCATTTAATATTGTATATAATCCGTGATATCCTATGACTTCTGTGTAGAAGTATTTTGTTAAGAAAAATCCATTCCAATTTTTAATTTAAAATTTCAAATTCCAACCGCGATATAATTGTAAACAGGTATGGTTCCCCACTGTCGCGAAACAAGTAGCGCGCAGGTCGAACTAACCAAGAGAGGTGGAAAGCAGTCTGAATCGAGGAAGGCTTAAGCGGCGAGTCGACAGGTAGTTCAATGCAGGCTGGCGAAGATAAGAGTCGCTAGCATTGAACGCTCCGTCCGCCGAATTTTGTTGTTTGCTTGGTAGTTAGTTTGTTTTGCTTTTGTCTTTAAATATAGTAAATTTTAATATTCTTTTTTTTTTTATTTCCAAGTCAAAGTATTTGCTGCGAAGGTAAGATTTTATGGAAATAATAATTTTAAATCAAAGCTGGTCTTTTCAATAATTGTTAGGCGAAAATTCATTCAATATAATTCATATTTCATTTTTACAAAACAAGCATTATTCTGATTTAGTAGTGTCAATGTATGTCAATAATATAACGATAGCTCGTAAAGTTAAGTTTTAATTTCCGTACTCGTTCCCGTTTCGGTTGAAATATTGAAGTTTTCCAGGCGTCCTGCCAGGGCTCGTTGGTATTTCAATTCGAGAACTTAAAGGCCGCTGAATCAAAATATTAAGGTTTTCCAGGCGTCCTGCCAGGGCTCATTGATATTTTTATTCACGGATCAAACCCTTCCGTACTCATTCCCGTTTCCAAACCCCGTTTCGGTTGAAATATTGAAGTTTTCCAGGCGTCCTGCCAGGGCTCGTTGATATTTCAATTCGAGAACTTAAAGCCCGCTGAATCAAAATATTAAGGTTTTCCAGGCGTCCTGCCAGGGCTCATTGATATTTTCATTCACGGATCGAACCCTTCCGTACTTCCTTTTCCGATCCCGTGAGACATTTTAATCAAATTTTCACGTTCAGTTTACTTCCGTACAATCCGTTTTCTTGCTTTCAATTATTAACCTGCTTATTGAAAATACTTTTCTTTTTTTTGGAAAAGGTCAGCTTGCTTTTACCGTTTTCGGTTGAATATAAAAACATTGCTTATATTTATAAACCTCTCTCGCTTATGTCCTGCCCGCTTCGTCTCTAATAAACGCATGGTATTGGTATAATTAGTTAATAGTTTGCTTATATTGATGGTTTTTTTTGTAAATGCCAGGGTATTGTTGCCTGCTACGCAGGATAGTTTTTTTGTTGTTTTTCTTTTTCTGTAACGATTTGGTCAGCTACCGACCTTGTAATTATTTGTGAAGGTAATAGATTTTAATTTAACCAAACCTTTGTGTTTTACTGACCTACTACCAATTAGAAAACTCCTATGGTGGAATAGTTGTTTTGTAGCAAGAATTTAGCTTTGCTGTAGTGTGGGCCAGGAGACTAACTTTTATTTCAGGACCAGCGCGGACCTTTTTTTTTTTTTCTGGAAATAACTAGACCCCTGGAACTGACCGTACCTCCATCTGAGGTTACCTGGAACTCTTGACACTGGAAGTCAAGGGGCCGTGGAGTTAACCACGCTAAAAATCTGGCGCCCGAGATAAAACTTGAATCCGCGGTTTTGGGGTGTCAATTGTGACGTGTCCAGGTACTTAGTTTCGACGTAAAGTACGAGGAGGAAGAAAACGCGTTACATACTGTTAAATCAAGAAAGCAAGGAGAACTTTCTGCAAGAGAGTATGGTGATGCTGAAAAGATTGTACTACGACTTGTACAAAACGAATGTTTTTCTGGAGAACAAGACCCTCGAATTAAAGATTTCAGAGCGTACACAGATGGAAATGGTTTATTGAGAATAAAAACATTAATTACTAATCGAGACGATGATATCAATTTTCGTGAGCCGATAATATTGAGTCCAAAACATTTTGTAATTTCAAACTTGATAAAACATCATCATGAGAAACTACAACATGCAGGTGTGCAAACGGTATTGAATGAAATCAGAGAGAAATTTTGGATACTTCAAGGTAGAAAATTCGTTAGAATAATTATAAACAAGTGTATTATTTGTGAAAGATTCAAGGCTTCACATGTTGATACAAAACCTACAGCATTACCTAAAAACAGGGTGAAAGATGCAGTGCCATTTGAAATATCAGGTGTTGATTTTGCTGGTCCAGTTTATTTGAAAGAAAATCAAAAAGGTTGGATATGTTTATTTACTTGTGCTGTTTATCGTGCAGTACATTTGGAACTTGTTACGTCTCTGTCCACAGGTGCATTTTTAGAAGGATTAAGACGTTTTATTGCACGTCGAGGTAGACCTGCCATAATTTATAGCGATAATGGCACGAATTTCATAGGTACAAAAAATTATTTAAACAAGGTTAATTGGAATAAAATCAAGAAATATAGTTCAGTTGAGAAGATAGAATGGTGCTTGAATCCTCCATCAGCAGCATGGTGGGGTGGTTGGTGGGAAAGATTAATACGTGTGATGAAAGAATTACTTCGTAAAGTGCTCAAGAGATCAAGTTTAACCTATGAAGAGATGTGTACTACTTTATGTGATTGTGAAGCAATGATTAATTCGAGACCTATAACCTATCACTCAGATAATATTAATGAACCAAGACCGTTATCACCAGCGATGTTCTTAATGGAAACAAAAAATGTAGAAGTACCTGATTTAGACTGTATAGAGGCCATGGATTTAAGGAAGAGGTTTAAATATCGACAAAATCTGCGAAATGATTTGCGTCGACGGTTCCGGAGTGAATATCTTGGACAATTATCAAGAAAACAACCAAGTTTAAGTCAAAAATCGAAAGTTCAATTGGGTGAAATTGTTCTTGTCGGAAATGATGATCAAAAGCGTTTAGATTGGCCTTTAGCTAAAATCATTCAAACAATGCCTGGTAAAGATGGTGAAATACGAGTCGTCAGATTAAAAACCATGAATGGAGAACTTATTCGACCAGTACAACGAATTTATCAATTAGAAATAAATTCACCAATTGAACAGAAAAATTTACAAGAAAAAATGGAAAAAGTAGTATCAACTGAGGAAAATCAAGTTGAAGAAAACAGTTCAGTAAATGAAGCGGTTGTAGTAACAAGATACGGAAGACAAGTAAAAACGCCTAAGAGATTTGGAGTAAATGAATAATTTTGAGTTATTGATGTTTTGTTTTTATTCAAATATAATATTTTGAGTTAACATTAACTCAAGGTGGGAGGATGTAAGGAATCCAGAATAATTATTTTAAGTGAGCTGATTTTGATGACTAGTTACAGTTTTTTTACTATTATTAATGTTGTCAGATTGATGTAGTTTTGACATTATTGTAATTGAGAAATAATCCAATAACGTTAATATTTTTTATTCTCTAATATTGGCGTTAATAAGAAAAGTGAGTGACCATAATTATTTAAATAATATTTTCATTCTAAACATCACAGTTTTAATTCAAAATCGTATAGAGATCATCATAAGGGAGATAGTCCAATAGAACAGTTTTTTTTTCGGGCCGAGATGGGAAACTCATTTTCGAATGGGTCCAGGACCCAAACAGTGTTGGACTTTTCCCCAAGAAGATGCCTACCAACCAAACCCACCTCCAACTCGCCATTACCCCCGCCTCGGAATCACCACCCTAGCATAATTCGAGACGGGCGGCGGACTTTCGCACACTCTCCGCTCACATCGTCGTCTTCTCCCTAACTTCCACTCCCACCTCTCATGCTATATCGAGTCGTTCTCTCCCCCTGACCATGCTCGCTACTACGTCACTTACCTCCATCCATTCCTCCTCCCCCCTCAACATTATCTCTACCATATTCTCCCAATACACCGCCTCCCCTAGTTTCCTCTCCAACTTCTTCAGCACTTCCTCGTTCCTCCAGCATCTAAACACATGCCCCACATCATCCTCCACTCCACACCTCTCGCACACTCCAGTCTCTCTTTTTCCAATCTTGTGGAGGTACCCTACTCTCGACCCATGTCCAGTGAACACCTGTGTCAAGAAGTAGTTCACCTCCCCGAATTTCCGATCCATCCAATCTCTCCTATTCCCAATCGCTCCTTTTAGCGCGCCCTCAAACTTCTCCCACCTCTCCATTTCCTCCTCCATCCATTCCTGTACTTCCTCTCTGGTCGCACCCCTCCAGCGTTTATTTCTGGCTTTAGCCATCACGTCCAATGGGTAGGTCCTTGCCAGCACCGCTGCTGCTAGTCCACCCACTGTCCTGTACCCCTGCACTACCCTCAGCAATATACCTCTCTGCACCCGCAGGAGTGGCCTAACCCTCGCATTCACTCCCGCTCTTTTACCCCACACCTCGGCACCGTACAGCATACTCTGCTCTACCGTCCCACCAATGATCCTCCTCTTCCACTCTCCCGGCCCCTTCACATTACACATCAATCCCCCAGCCATGCTGCCCTCACTTTCCCCTTCTCTGCCGCCTTCAACATGTGTGTTCGGAAGAATAACTGACTACCCAACCACACCCCTAGGTATTTCACAGACTCCTCCATACGAATTCTCCTTCCCTTAACCGTCACCCCCACTTCCCTTGTCCTGCTCCGTCCCTTCACTAGCAACCCCACCGTCTTGTCTTCCGCCACTTCTAGTCCGCACCGCTCCATCTTCTCCACAATCTTCCTTCACATTATCTCCGCCTTTCTTTCTATCTCCGCCTCTCCTTTTGCCGTACATACCAGACACACATCGTCCGCATACACCGTAATCTCACATCCCTCTTCACATACTATCCCACAAACATCATCAAACGCACACTTCCATAGCGTCGGTCCAAGAACCGAGCCCTGGGGCACTCCAGCCTCCGTATCATATCTCCTCCCTCTAGTGTCTACTATCACACGTCCCGTCAGGTAGTCCCCCACCAGGTTAACCAAACCCTCCCCCACTCTAAACCTCAGCAACGCGCTCAACACTGCCCGTTTGCTGACACTGTTGAACGCGTTCCCGACGTCAAAGAACACGAGTAGGGCCAATTTCTTGTTCCTCCAGCTGCCCTCCCTTTGAACAGTTAAACATAGGAGTGGTGTCTGCATTTCCAATGGATTATATGCATTCTGTATGTTTGGGTGTTAATAGAAAGCTTCTTTTTATATGGAGAGATGGTAGCAGAGTATATCGTATAAATACAACTAAATTTGACCATTTGATTGCAAACATAAAAATATTTTGGCCACGAGAATTTAATCGAACTCCAAGAACAATAAGAGAGTTGGAGCATTGGAAAGCAACTGAATTTACATCATTTCTTCTATATGTAGGGCTTGTATTACTCAAAATATGTTTACCTTATAATGTGTATGCAAATTTCTTTATTTTAAAATTTGCCATGACAATTCTTTTAAATACAAAACTTAATTTGGAATATAATGATTATGCAAAATCTCTGCTAGAAATTTTTGTTAATCATGCTGTTAATCTTTATGGGGAAGAATTTTGTATTTACAATGTACATTCCTTAATACATTTGGCCAATGATGCAAAGTCTTATTTAAATTTGGACACAATAAACTGTTTTCCTTTTGAAAACCATCTTTAGAAATTAAAAAGAATGCTAAGAAAAACAAATCAACCACTGCAGCAAGTTATTAGAAGAATTTTAGAAAAGGAATGTAAAGTAAAATGTCAGGTAACAACCAAGTAAAATAAGGGTTGGGAATCAGCTCATTGCAAAGTATATCACTGAAGATGTTATAGAGCAGTTTAGGGGATATAATTTTTTCAAACACCTACATTTTGAACATTTTAATCTAACCAATAATGTGGGTGAACATATTGTTATGATGAAATGTGGGAAAATTATACAGTGCATATACTTTATTCAAAAAGATGGTAACCATGATGTCGAGGTTTCAGGAAAAATTTGCACCATTAAGGGACCATCTTTAGAGTATCCAAGTGATTCTACAATGTTGTCCATGTTTGAAATAGAATTAACAGATAGTGATTTAATAAAGTTAAATGTTACTGATATAGTATGCAAAGGTGTAATATTACCACTAGAAGAAAAAATTATTTTTTCGCACTTAATTCATTTGTTGTGACATAAGCATTTCAGATTAGAATTTGTGATATAATATAAGATTTATTGTCTCCTTATATTAATTGACAACCTCCTCTGTAGGTATATTTTTATTTATTTTAGGGATTATTATGTTGTGGAGTTTCCTGATGAGGTTACCAATGGTCAAATGACTATGTCCATTGTGCCATACACATGGCTTAATGTTGATCATAATAATAAGATTACATGTTTGTGGCCAAGTTTTAAAAATGACAAGGAATTCAATATTGCTGTTCATAATAAGCATGAGCCCTATCTAAAAAATTGTAGAAAATGTGAAACAAGTTATAAAAAGTTACCAAAAAGGTAGACTACATACAATTTAAACTCAACAAATGTTCTGTCTTCTCCTTCCAAGTTCTTTGAAATAACTACTCAACAATAAAATAAAAATACTAGATGATGTGCTGTAAACTATTTGACATATAATCTCAAAGGATTTCCAGGTTTTTATAATATAATAGGATAATATAGTACTTTATTCTAATTACAGATGATTATGAAAATGCTGTCAACAGATTTAAACTTCTAGAAAATGAGTCAGGATTATCTTCCTCATCTGGTTCAGACGATAACTGTGAGCAACGATCTAGAAGACGTATTTTTAAAAGCTCGAGATATACTGATGCTGTGTCTGATGATGAATTACCAAAAATTCCAAAGCCAATAAAAAGCAGAAATTATAACAACAAATTTGATGATATTCATTCTGAAGATTTATCAAAAAGTCCAAAACGAAATACATTTGAAAAAGATACTTCCAGGAATTTGTCAGTAAATATGCCTAGGAGCTGCACTGATTTGAACATTTCTGATAATGCTGTTACACTAACAGAAGTGGAACCTGTTTACACATTCCAACGTCTAGAAGAAACAGTTACACGCTCAGAGGGTAATTATGTTTTTACTCAATAAATATGTTTACCTATACTTCATTAGGAACTTGTATCTGTATAAGTATTTATTTACTGCTATTTTTCAGATTTACTTAAACGACTAATAACACAAGTGGATATTTTATCAAGTGACCTAAGTTACACAACGATGTTGATAGAAAATCCACAGCAAGTCACACACAGAAGGTGTTAAAGCCCTAAAATTTACATTTTGGTTATGTATCATTTTCTGTTATATAATGGGCACAGTGGCAACAATGTCGTGGCTCTACGCGGCGCGACGAAGCCCTTGGATCCGGCCTGGCGCCAAATACATAAAATATAGATTGTTATCTAAGCGGCAGAGTAGTGCAAGCGTCTCATAATTTTTGTAAAAAATAAAATGTTAATAAACATACAGTCCATTAACCAGTGTAATAATTGCAACCGTAACAGAAGGAGTATAAAGAAAGTGACATTGTTAACAGTTTACCAGTTACAATAGTTGAATCTTTACAATAATTAGAATCTAAATTGCAGGATACAAAGATATTTTCTGATATGGTATGACAATTGAACAAAAACATTTGTATGTGTTTTCCTAAAAGTTTTTTGATTTTAGTGTGCATCATCACTAACTGTTATTGGCGGACGAGATATGAAGGAAACGGTTAGGAGATTGCTGCCTAAAATTTTAAGCCATAATGTGGCACTCACCATAAATTGGTCTGGAAAAAATGAAAAACTAGCTTTCAAGCACTGTGAGAACACAGTAAAGCTTATATTGGGTAAGTGAGCTTTTCAAATAATTAAACTTCATAACTACAAATTTTTATCCTCTTAGATTCAGCGTCATACTTTCATCAAATCGAGATGCATCTCGACGATATTAAAAAAACGGCATTTACCGTAGAAAATGGGCATTACGAATATTTAAGGATGGGTTATGGCTTGAGAAATGCTCCACCAACATTTCAGAGAGTTATGGACAATTAATATACTTAGTGGTTTACAAGGGAAAATTTGCTTATAACATATCTCGTCCGATATAATTATTCACTTAACGTCATTACAAGAGCTCATAGTCAACTTGAGAAAGGTTTTTCAGCAAATACGTGAAAGTAATTTCAAGGTCCAATTGGACAAATGTGAATTTTTAAAGAAAGAAACATCTTATCTAGGATACATTATTACTACCGAAGGTGTAAAACCAAATCCAAATAAGATAAAATCTATTAAATTATACCACACACCAAAAACTACAAAATATATAGTAGAAAGGGTTTTTGGGTCTTTTCAGATATTATATTCCCAATTTAGCACAAATTACCAAACCCTTGACTTCGTGCCTAAAAAAAGGTTCAAAAATAGAATTCACACCCAAATATATACAGTGTTTTGAAACATGTGAAAAACTTTTAAGTAAGGACCCTATTTTAAAATATCCCAATTTTACTCAAGAGTTTACTTTAACTACAGACGCAAGCTGATTTGCAATAGGGGATCTGTGGGCCAAGACAGACCTGTGGCTTATGCCTCAAGGACACTTAACCAATCGCTACAGAATTATAGTATTTACTGTTTGGAACCTTACTTTGTAGAATATATTCATATTACTTTTTTAAATTAAACCAACTGTTTATAATCAATTTCACTATTTAATGAAAAAACAATGAAAACTTCATAATAGCGTTTATAATTATTTAGATATTTGCATAATATCATCGTCAGAATGACAGAAGTTACATTTTATGTGATGCCTACTTGATGTTTAATATTTTGGCTAATAATACCTAAGCTTTAATATTTGTAATATCATATCATCTTCTTTTCTCTATTCTTATATATTAAGTCAATCACAATATAGGCCACTCACTATTTGGTCTAGCCAAAATATTAAACATCAAGTTCTGACGATTATATGCAAATATCGAAATAATTATAAATGCTATTTTAAAGTTTTCATTGGTTTTTTCATTAAATAGTGAAATTAATTATAAACAGTAATTTTAAAATGAATTAGGTATAGAACAATCGAAATAGAGTTACTCGCGATTGTATGGGCTACCAAATATTTTAGGCCATACTTATACGGCCGAAAACTTACTTTACCTAAGTAACACACATAGTTCCGGATACCATCGGCTTGGAATAGAAACACCCAAAAAACACCCAGCAAATTTGTTGATGTTTTTAGTAACTGGGACTAGACACATGTTACTACAAAGCGGCAAAAACTATAAGGTAGCATTAAAGAAAAGGCTGCTACCAGCTAGTGCCACTAAAATATGTGTTCAACGTAACTGTTACCATAAAGTCACATGCTTAGTCTCTTAATTAGTTCCGAAAACCTATAGTCGAAACGTTTTAGTGTCGTGGCGTTTGGATGATATTGTTGGTCCCCAAATAGTAACCGCGACTATGGTGTGTTACTATAAAGTTACGGGTTCTATACCATTTCTACGCCACTATGATGTAGTAGGAACTGAAAAAAGTTTCTTCATAGTGGCGGTTACTATATGTACTCAACTTATCCGTTATTTTATATACGTTATACAACGTGCGAGATTTATCTCGACTACTTGAACGAGTTTGTTTGAGTTTTTAGTGTTTTATTTCTCTTTTAAAAACACACCGTACAAAGACTTTGATATGCCTAAAGTGCAGAAATCAAAAAAAAGTTTTAAACATTCAAGTACTTTTTATAGAGAAGTACGACGATTATCATCAATAAGTTAAAACAGCTCTTCGGTGGAATCTGCCAGTGGAAATGATGATGAGGAATCTACTGAACTTAATTTAAAAGGGAGAAAGAGTACTAAAAATATGTGGTTTTTTACTAAAAATAACACTAAAAGTAGAGTAACTACACCAATACTGTGACACAAACCGGTTTTCAGAACCTGTTTAGCCGGTTTTGAGAACCTGTTTGTAGAGCCGCTTTTTTAGTAGTTAACCTTCAGTTTATTTATATACGTCAAATGAACGGATTGACCTCTAGACACCACTGGATACCAAATACGTAAGTTAACCTCCAATTGATGTATGTCTAGCGTTATTAAACTTTGTCGCTACCTATTACATAACTGGTAACCAGATACAAATTAGTTGAACCTCTAGTTTGAATACACTACTGGATACCAAATATGTAAGTTAACCTCCAATTGATGTATGTAGAGCGTTATTAAACTTTGTCGCTACCTATTACATAACTGGTAACCAGATACAAATTAGTTGAACCTCTAGTTTGAATACACTACTGGATACCAAGTACGTAAGTTAACCTCCAATCGATGTATGTCTAGCGTTATTAAACTTTTTCTATAACATAACCGGTAACCAGAAACAAATTAGTTGAACCTCTAGTTTGAATACACTACCACTGGATACCAAATACGTAAGTCAACCTCCAATTGATGTATGTAGAGCGTTATTAAACTTTGTCGCTACCTATTACATAACTGGTAACCAGATACAAATTAGTTGAACCTCTAGTTTGAATACACTACCACTGGATACCAAATACGTAAGTTAACCTCCAATTGATGTATGTAGAGCGTTATTAAACTTTTTCTATAACATAACCGGTAACCAGATACAAATTAGTTGAACCTCTAGTTTGAATACACTACTGGATACCAAGTACGTAAGTTAACCTCCAATTGATGTATGTCTAGCGTTATTAAACTTTTTCTACAACATAACCGGTAACCAGATACAAATTAGTTGAACCTCTAGTTTGAATACACTACTACTGGATACCAAGTACGTAAGTTAACCTTCAATTGATGTATGTATAGCGTTATTAAACTTTGTCGCTACCTATTACATAACTGGTAACCAGATACAAATTAGTTGAACCTCTAGTTTGCATGTACACTACTGGATACCAAGTACGTAAGTTAACCTCCAATTGATGTATGTCTAGCGTTATTAAACTTTTTCTATAACATAACCGGTAACCAGATACAAATTGGTTGAACCTCTAGTTTGAATACACTACTGGATACCAAGTACGTAAGTTAACCTCCAATTGATGTATGTCTAGCGTTATTAATTTTTTCTATAACATAACCGGTAACCAGATACAAATTAGTTGAACCTCTAGTTTGAATACACTACCACTGGATACTAAATACGTAAGTTAACCTCCAATTGATGTATGTAGAGCGTTATTAAACTTTTTCTATAACATAACCGGTAACCAGATACGAATTAGTTGAACCTCTAGTTTGAATACACTACTGGATACCAAGTACGTAAGTTAACCTCCAATTGATGTATGTCTAGCGTTATTAAACTTTTTCTACAACATAACCGGTAACCAGATACAAATTAGTTGAACCTCTAGTTTGAATACACTACTACTGGATACCAAGTACGTAAGTTAACCTTCAATTGATGTATGTATAGCGTTATTTAACTTTGTCGCTACCTATTACATAACTGGTAACCAGATACAAATTAGTTGAACCTCTAGTTTGAATACACTACTGGATACCAAGTACGTAAGTTAACCTCCAATTGATGTATGTCTAGCGTTATTAAACTTTTTCTATCACATAACCGGTAACCAGATACAAATTAGTTGAACCTCTACTTTGAATACACTACCACTGGATACCAAATACGTAAGTTAACCTCCAATTGATGTATGTAGAGCGTTATTAAACTTTCTCTATAACATAACCGGTAACCAGATACAAATTAGTTGAACCTCTAGTTTGAATACACTACTGGATACCAAGTACGTAAGTTAACCTCCAATTGATGTATGTCTAGCGTTATTAAACTTTTTCTACAACATAACCGGTAACCAGATACAAATTAGTTGAACCTCTAGTTTGAATACACTACTACTGGATACCAAGTACGTAAGTTAATCTTCAATTGATGTATGTCTAGCGTTATTAGATTTTTTCTATAACATAACTGGTAACCAGATACAAATTAGTTGAACCTCTATTTTGTATACACTACTGGATACCAAGTACGTAAGTTAACCTTCAATTGATGTATGTCTAGCGTTATTAAACTTTGTCGCTACCTATTACATAACTGGTAACCAGATACAAATTAGTTGAACCTCTAGTTTGAATACACTACCACTGGATACCAAATACGTAAGTTAACCTCCAATTGATGTATGTAGAGCGTTATTAAACTTTTTCTATAACATAACCGGTAACCAGATACAAATTAGTTGAATTTCTAGTTTGAATACACTACTGGATACCAAGTACGTAAGTTAACCTCCAATTGATGTATGTCTAGCGTTATTAAACTTTTTCTACAACATAACCGGTAACCAGATACAAATTAGTTGAACCTCTAGTTTGAATACACTACTACTGGATACCAAGTACGTAAGTTAACCTTCAATTGATGTATGTATAGCGTTATTAAACTTTGTCGCTACCTATTACATAACTGGTAACCAGATACAAATTAGTTGAACCTCTAGTTTGAATACACTACTACTGGATACCAAGTACGTAAGTTAATCTTCAATTGATGTATGTCTAGCGTTATTAGATTTTTTCTATAACATAACTGGTAACCAGATACAAATTAGTTGAACCTCTATTTTGTATACACTACTGGATACCAAGTACGTAAGTTAACCTTCAATTGATGTATGTCTAGCGTTATTAAACTTTGTCGCTACCTATTACATAACTGGTAACCAGATACAAATTAGTTGAACCTCTAGTTTGAATACACTACCACTGGATACCAAATACGTAAGTTAACCTCCAATTGATGTATGTAGAGCGTTATTAAACTTTTTCTATAACATAACCGGTAACCAGATACAAATTAGTTGAATTTCTAGTTTGAATACACTACTGGATACCAAGTACGTAAGTTAACCTCCAATTGATGTATGTCTAGCGTTATTAAACTTTTTCTATAACATAACCGGTAACCAGATACAAATTGGTTGAACCTCTAGTTTGAATACACTACTGGATACCAAGTACGTAAGTTAACCTCCAATTGATGTATGTCTAGCGTTATTAATTTTTTCTATAACATAACCGATAACCAGATACAAATTAGTTGAACCTCTAGTTTGAATACACTACCACTGGATACCAAATACGTAAGTTAACCTCCAATTGATGTATGTAGAGCGTTATTAAACTTTTTCTATAACATAACCGGTAACCAGATACGAATTAGTTGAACCTCTAGTTTGAATACACTACTGGATACCAAGTACGTAAGTTAACCTCCAATTGATGTATGTCTAGCGTTATTAAACTTTTTCTACAACATAACCGGTAACCAGATACAAATTAGTTGAACCTCTAGTTTGAATACACTACTACTGGATACCAAGTACGTAAGTTAATCTTCAATTGATGTATGTCTAGCGTTATTAGATTTTTTCTATAACATAACTGGTAACCAGATACAAATTAGTTGAACCTCTATTTTGTATACACTACTGGATACCAAGTACGTAAGTTAACCTTCAATTGATGTATGTCTAGCGTTATTAAACTTTGTCGCTACCTATTACATAACTGGTAACCAGATACAAATTAGTTGAACCTCTAGTTTGAATACACTACCACTGGATACCAAATACGTAAGTTAACCTCCAATTGATGTATGTAGAGCGTTATTAAACTTTTTCTATAACATAACCGGTAACCAGATACAAATTAGTTGAATTTCTAGTTTGAATACACTACTGGATACCAAGTACGTAAGTTAACCTCCAATTGATGTATGTCTAGCGTTATTAAACTTTTTCTATAACATAACCGGTAACCAGATACAAATTGGTTGAACCTCTAGTTTGAATACACTACTGGATACCAAGTACGTAAGTTAACCTCCAATTGATGTATGTCTAGCGTTATTAATTTTTTCTATAACATAACCGGTAACCAGATACAAATTAGTTGAACCTCTAGTTTGAATACACTACCACTGGATACCAAATACGTAAGTTAACCTCCAATTGATGTATGTAGAGCGTTATTAAACTTTTTCTATAACATAACCGGTAACCAGATACGAATTAGTTGAACCTCTAGTTTGAATACACTACTGGATACCAAGTACGTAAGTTAACCTCCAATTGATGTATGTCTAGCGTTATTAAACTTTTTCTACAACATAACCGGTAACCAGATACAAATTAGTTGAACCTCTAGTTTGAATACACTACTACTGGATACCAAGTACGTAAGTTAACCTTCAATTGATGTATGTATAGCGTTATTTAACTTTGTCGCTACCTATTACATAACTGGTAACCAGATACAAATTAGTTGAACCTCTAGTTTGAATACACTACTGGATACCAAGTACGTAAGTTAACCTCCAATTGATGTATGTCTAGCGTTATTAAACTTTTTCTATCACATAACCGGTAACCAGATACAAATTAGTTGAACCTCTACTTTGAATACACTACCACTGGATACCAAATACGTAAGTTAACCTCCAATTGATGTATGTAGAGCGTTATTAAACTTTCTCTATAACATAACCGGTAACCAGATACAAATTAGTTGAACCTCTAGTTTGAATACACTACTGGATACCAAGTACGTAAGTTAACCTCCAATTGATGTATGTCTAGCGTTATTAAACTTTTTCTACAACATAACCGGTAACCAGATACAAATTAGTTGAACCTCTAGTTTGAATACACTACTACTGGATACCAAGTACGTAAGTTAATCTTCAATTGATGTATGTCTAGCGTTATTAGATTTTTTCTATAACATAACTGGTAACCAGATACAAATTAGTTGAACCTCTATTTTGTATACACTACTGGATACCAAGTACGTAAGTTAACCTTCAATTGATGTATGTCTAGCGTTATTAAACTTTGTCGCTACCTATTACATAACTGGTAACCAGATACAAATTAGTTGAACCTCTGGTTTGTGGAAAGCGATTTCCCTTTAATTTTCAAGGATCGTCTCCATTGACGCGATTTCTTTCAAATTTGGGATTTGACAACCAATATTTTTTGTTGTCTTTTCCGGGGGTTCCATAAATAAAAAGGGTTATCAACAGAACTACCATTTATTACACTTATCCAATTTCTGGGCATCAATTGCCAAAATACAATACGTAATTTTTATTACATCGGCTTGCACGCCGCGGCCATCATTTTTTTGCTTGTCAAAATCATTAGTTACCACGTTTTCCCGTCGAGATTTTGAGACGAAGCGCATCGATCGCGGCTCATGCACGGTCGAGAAACGTCAAGTCACCGCTGACGGAAATAAAATAAAACGAAACGCGAATGTTCGAAATGCGAACATATAAAATAAAATTAACTACGAATGTTCGAAATCCGAACATATTCCCCGGCCTTGAGCGAACCGGCTCTAAACTAAACTAAGCCAAATTGTAATTATAATGTTTGGGGCAAAAGAAACAATTTTGAAATAGGACGTATATATTCACCACGGAGAGTTTTAATTTTAACGGCTCGTACTTTACCATCCGCACCAGGCAGAATTTCCACAATTCTGGCTCTAGGCCATTGCAGAGGAAGTACACCATCCTCTTTGAGCAAAACAAGATCATTTACTTCTAAATTTTTCCGAGGGTGCAACCACTCAGGTCGATTTTGCAGGGTATTCAAGTATTCCACAGACCATCTTTTCCAGAAAGTCTGTTGAATACGGGAGCATTTTTGATATAAGCTTAATCGATTTTCAGGGATATGGGCAAAACTGGGTTCCGGGTAGGAAGTGAGGCTGGTCCCAATTAAAAAGTGGCCAGGAGTTAAACATTCCAGGTCGGAGGGGTCATTTGAGATGGGACACAGTGGACGCGAATTCAGAATCGCCTCGATTTGGGTCAAAACCGTGGTCAATTCCTCAAAAGTCAGATTCGAATTTCCAATTTGGCGTTTGAGATGACTTTTAGCCACCTTTATTTGGGATTCCCAAACGCCTCCCCAATGAGGGCTGAGAGGGGGTATGAATTTCCAATCAATGGAATTTTCCGATGCGAATGTTTTTATTACATCTGACACATCAGAACCTTTAAAGTACAAGTAAAGTTCTCGAAGTTCATTACGTGAACCCGAAAAATTTGTAGCGTTGTCGCTAAAAATAACGGATGGATTACCTCTTCGAGATATGAACCGTCTTAACGTCATTAGAAAAGCTTCGGTTGAGAGTGAGGAAACTAACTCTAAGTGTATGGCCTTGGTAGCCATGCAAACGAATAGCGCAATATAGCATTTTGAGAGGGGGGCCTTCCTTAGCTTGGAAGTCTTAACCATTATGGGGCCGCCGAAATCCACTCCCACCTTTTGGAAAGGGCGAGATATGGAGACTCGGTCTTTCGGCAGATCAGCCATTATTTGTTGAGATGGCTGCAGTTGGAAACGGAAACAATTGTTGCAGTTTCGAATTATTCTTTTTATCTCACGAAGAGCGTTAAGGGGCCAGTATTGTAACCTAATGTTAGCCAACACTGTTTGAGAGCCAGCATGACCAAGGCGGTTGTGCTCGTGTGCGAGAATCATGGACACTACAAGATCCTTGGGAGGGAGAAGAATCGGATGTTTTTGACACTCGGGAACGTCGGAATTTGTCAACCTTCCACCGACGCACAAGAATCCATCTTGATTTAGAAAAGGTTTTAAAGAGGTGATATTTTTGTTTGAAAGGGGTTTTCCTGCTTTCAACTCAGATATCTCATTGAAGAACTTTGTGGACTGTATATTTTTAATGATCAGGGTTTTTGCTAAATGTTTTTCATTCGCATTCAAAGGTCCGACTAGTTTGTCGTGGGGGGATTTAGAATTGTGAAACCACCTGAGACAATATGCCACAGTATTGAGCAGGCGAGAAAATTTCGAAAATTTTGAAAAAAGTTCTTCCCAAAAGATTACCGTCGGATCCAGAGCTGGGCATGTAACCTTGAGGTTCGTCCTTTTTTGTTCAGGTAGATCAACCATATCAAATTTTTTATCACGGTTTGAGAGTTCTAGCGAAGAATCCAGCAAAAGCGATGGACCGTGCCACCATAGTTTGGAGGATATAATATCCTTGGCCAATAGACCACGAGACAAAGGATCAGCGGCATTGTCTGTTGATGGAATATGACGCCATTTCCAATTTTTTGTGAGCTCCTGTATTTGGGAAACTCTGTTGGCCACAAACACTGACCAACGAGAAGGGTGAGAGTTGATCCAACATAGAGAGATCTGTGAATCTGACCACAGATTAACTGAAGAAAACACAATACCTTCGAAGACGTCGACAATTTTTTGAGTTAGCCTTGATAACAAGAGCATAGCTTGCAGTTCAAGACGAGGTATAGTGAGGTTGGGACGCAAAGGCGCGATTCGAGATTTAGAGGCAATTAAATTACAAGTGACGGTATTGTCATAATAAACAGTTCGAAAATAAACACAGGCAGCGTATGCCTTGCAGCTGCTATCGGCAAATCCATGAAGCTCAACATGTGAGATTCTCTTTTTGAGAAAAATGTGTCGAGGTATCTTCAAATTATTTAGGGTTGGGATGTTTACAATAAACGAATGCCAATCATGAGCGAGAGATGGGGGTAAAGGATCATCCCAATTCAAATTTGCCTTCCAAAGGGACTGCATAAAAATTTTTCCAATTAATATGACTGGGCCAATTAATCCTAGTGGGTCAAACATTTGGGATATGATCGAGAGAGCTTTTCGTTTCGTGATGGGTTCACAATGAGTTGATTTTGGTAGAGAAATTGTAAACACATCTTGACAAGGTTGCCATGAAAGGCCCAAAACCTTGTTGGAAACATTTTCAAGTTGCACATCGTAAGAGATAGATCGAGAAGATTCAGAGATTAGTTCTAAAAATTCGGGGGAGTTCGAGCACCATTTGTGCAATCGAAAACCAGAGCTATTTAAGAGAGCATTGAGTTCCTCGTGAGATGATTTAAGTATTGCAATGTCATTAGAGCCATAGAGAATGTCGTCGACATAAGTTTGAGTAAGGATAGCTTGAGATGCGAGAGGAAATTTTTTTCCATTAACCAACACAACTTCTTTCAGCGTGCGCGTGCTGAGAAAGCTGGCGGGCTTTGTCCCATATGTCACAGTCGTCAATTCAATGGACTGTATGGGATCAGAGGGTTGATTCCTCCAAAGAATATTTTGCAAATATGTTTGACTGGGGTTAACCTTCACCTGCCGATACATTTTTTCGATATCTGCAGTGAACACGAAAGAGAACTGACGAAAACGACAAATGATATCGAACAAATCTGGCTGCACTTGATAACCTTTCAGGGTTATATCATTAAGAGAATAGCCGCTAGAACTCTTACAACTAGCATCAAAAACTACGCGGAGAGGAGTACTCGAATTCGTTTCCTTTACGATACAATGATGAGGCAGAAAATATTTATTATGATTGAGAGCATTATGAAAAGAGAGAGGCACGTAGCGCGCATGATTCAGAGCTACATATTCATTAATAAATTTTCGGTAATGAGAAAAAAGAATGGGTTCTTTCTGGAACCTTTTTTCAAGATTTAAAAATCGTTTTTTCGCTATTTGAAAGGAGTCACCAAGTTTTGTGACAGCATTAGGAGAGATTAGTGGTAAGTTAACTTGAAAAGATCCATCTTCCAAAATTTTTACATTTTGTTTGAAGTCCTGTTCAGCAAGATCTTCTTCAGGGGTTGATGATTTATGCGGGGGTAACTCTTCTAATTCCCAAAATTTGTTGAGCAAATCATCAAGAGAGGGAGAATCGAATGAAGTTTCAAGCGCATTGACCAAAAACGAAACACTTTTAGAACCAGAGGATTGTGGAACATTGCCTGCGATCACCCATCCTAACATAGTATTTTGTAGTACCGGTCGATGTTTTCCAAATCTCATGAGACCATCAGAAAGTAGATCATAATATATATCTGAGCCTAACAACAAATCTATTTGAGATGGCTTAAAGAATTGGGGATCTGCTAATTCGAGAGGATAAGGGATGGAAATTGATTCTGGAGCAATTGGACATTGAGGCAAATTACAACTGATATTTTGTAATACCACACAAGTTAAATCAAAGGACACATTTTCAAGGACATTAGAGAATATTTTAAATTGAGCCATAGTATTTGAGACCAAAGAATTTTGCGTAATTCCAGAAATTTGCAATCTTCTATTATAAACTTTAGCATCTATTTTGTTCAAAAGGTGCTCAGAAATAAACGAGTTTTGAGAACCATTGTCAAGGATACATCTTGCTTGAATGGGAGTGCCATTTTTGGAATAAACCGTGACCAGGGCAGTTGCTAATAAAACATCATTGTTTTTTCGAGACAAAGTTGACATGCTATATGATGTGGCAGTGTATGATGAGCTACGCGAATTCTCAGGCAATTCATTCTCCTGTGTACAAGAATTGGTGCGAGGGCTTAAAGGCCTTCGTGTTGCGGATCCTTGATCAGAATTTTGCCTGGAAATGCTCGCGTGCGAATTTCGTCGAGATTGCCAGCTTGCTATTGCACTATTAGCGCAATGCGGTTGAGAAGTAGCCAAATCATCTAAATTGTTTTGCCGAGCATTGGCCGAAGTGCTTGAGTCGTTTTGCCGAGAATTGGCTGAACCATACGAGTTATTTTGCCAAGAATTGGTCTGAGGTGGCTTCTTTAAGCACAATGAAGAATGATGGGGTTTAGTGAAGCAACGTTTAGATGGGCAATTGGTAGTCCTATGCCGAGTACCAAAGCAGTTTGTACACAAATTATTTGAATGCACAAATTCCAATTTCTGATTATGAGGTATGTCCAGAAATTTGTTGCACCTATAAATTTTGTGCGATTTATCATTACAAAAAATACATTTTAATGGCAGAGTATGAGAATTAGTTTCAAAGTTATTTGAATAATAAGAAACAAAATTTTTCAACTGAGTCTTTTCCTTTTTCATAGTTTGAGGTAAAATTGAAAAAAGTACCTTGCATCTTTCTTCAACAATACGAAAAAATTCATCGATCGTGGGTAATACGGACTTGTCCCTTTGAGACTCATATTCCCGTTTTGTGGCGAAATCTAATTTTCTTACGAGAGTATTTATCATCATTAAATGTTCAGTGTCAATATTCAAATTATTTAACGATTTTATGTGCTGTTTCATATGAGTAATAAATTCACGTAAACATTGAGCATTGCCTTTCGATAGGTTTGGGTAATCAATAATTGAGTTAAAATGCGAATTAATAATTGCGAGATTGTCATTATATCTTTCAAACAAAATATCTATTGCGACACGAAAATTATCATTTATAAGTTCCAATGCGTTAATTAAATCTAGGGGTTCATTTTTTAATGAAGCTTTCAAATATACCAGTTTTTCGACATCGGAAAGAGCAGAGTCATTCGCAACGAGCGATGTGAACAGTTCGAAAAATGATGACCATTTCGTGATATCGCCGTTAAATTCAGGTATTTTCAATTGAGGTAATTTTGCAATATGAGTCGAGGAGTTATTATTAATAATAACTTGAGAATTGTCATTTTTTGTGCGAGTGGTACATTCGGAAAGGGTTTGGATTCTTCTCTGCACTTTAGAGAGATAGTCCAAACACCTTTCTGCCGTACTATCAAATTCATTAGCGCTAGGAAGCTCACTAGCATCATCGCACTCGAGGTCAATTATGTCATTTTCAATTTTTTCTAAATTAACAAAGGCGTCCGTTAAGGCCTTTTCGCGAGTTTGAATTTGAAAAACATCATTTGTAGTATCGAGATTACGATCCAACCAAGTGATTAATCGAGTAAATGCCGATCGAGCGTGCTTCCTAGACTTTTTAAGAATATCCATGTCAGTCAATTACTATATTTAAAATTTCAGTGAACGAAAATGCAATGAATGAGTTAGGAAGAATATGTAAATGAACAAAGATGAATATTCTTGGCTTTAAAAAAATACATATACGAGAAAATTCACAAACATTTGCATAAATAACTAGTATTCAGTTCGTCATTTTTCAAACACAAATAAAACGTTTATAAAATAAAAGCAGCAATTTAAATGCTTTTTCAACTTCAAAAATGTTCTTTGAATTGAGTGAGAGAGTTCTTACGTTGTCGAACACAATAATGTTCAAATTCTCATTAGAAAACATGCATAGTTTACCTTACAGGCTAGTGGAACTTCCAAGGATGCAATGGGTACAAAAAAATATCCAGGAGAGAATATGGCGATTTTCCTACACAATATCAGCAATATCCGGCTCGAAGAAGGACCATTATGGAAAGCGATTTCCCTTTAATTTTCAAGGATCGTCTCCATTGACGCGATTTCTTTCAAATTTGGGATTTGACAACCAATATTTTTTGTTGTCTTTTCCGGGGGTTCCATAAATAAAAAGGGTTATCAACAGAACTACCATTTATTACACTTATCCAATTTCTGGGCATCAATTGCCAAAATACAATACGTAATTTTTATTACATCGGCTTGCACGCCGCGGCCATCATTTTTTTGCTTGTCAAAATCATTAGTTACCACGTTTTCCCGTCGAGATTTTGAGAGGAAGCGCATCGATCGCGGCTCATGCACGGTCGAGAAACGTCAAGTCACCGCTGACGGAAATAAAATAAAACTAAACGCGAATGTTCGAAATGCGAACATACAAAATAAAATTAACTACGAATGTTCGAAATCCGAACAGTTTGCATGTACACTACTACTGGATATCAAGTACGTAAGTTAACCTCCAATTGATGTATGTCTAGCGTTATTAAACTTTTTCTATAACATAACCGGTAACCAGATACAAATTAGTGGAACCTCTAGTTTGAATACACCTCCGAATGTCAAGTACGTAAGTTAACCTTCAATTGATGTATGTCTTACGTTATTAAACTTTGTCGCTACCTATTACATAATCGGCAACGAGAAACAAATTAACCTTAAAATAGGGGTACCCCTATATTTTTGGATACCTTGTATATTTGTATACCTTTTTACTTAAGAACAATCATAATATTTTATTAGTTATTTATAACAAAGATGCAAGGGTAGCCCGTTACATAAAAACAGAATTTCCGATACACATTATAACAGAAAAAGCCGTTACTACCAACACAATATTTATATCAAAGATGCAAGGTAAAAAATGGTTATTATTAAAAAAATTACATGAAAATAGTTATACCCCAGTATTTGTAGATACCTTTCCACATGAGGGCAGACCTATTACCTACTATACATTTATTAAATATTTATAACGAAAAACTATTTTGCATAAACATATAGATTGTCTAGAAAACAATTAAATGTTATCGCCAAGAATTTATAACACTATCCATACAAGAGAAAGATAAATAGTTTATCATAAATTAGAAGTATTTTCAATAACCACTCTGTAATTTTAAAAATATATTCAGACAGTAAAAAAAAATCCGAGGTTATACTTTTATGAAGATTAAAATTTTGCATATAAAACACATACTTACTGGAGTTTCATTCAACATTTTTTACATAGGAAAGCTTGGTTAACACTTTAGAAAAATCAAAAACATTAACAGTCATATTTAAAAAATAAACTGAAGATTGGAAGAAATTGCGTTGGTTTAAATACAAAATATTTTGATACAAAACCACCTTCAATAAGGTCAGACATAAAATTCCCAGACTGATTAAGTGCATAAACGTTTTCAATGCCAGGGCGATGTAGCTTCCAGTTTTTGTTGGTGAAGGTAAGTCCCTTTTAAGAGAAAGTTGTTGAAAATTCTGTATATATATAGACACAGAAAATCATTTCAGTGTAGTTCCAGTTTTAGTAAAAATTTAAAAATGAATTGTGAAGGGAAGATAGAAGAAATAGAAGAACAGGAAAATTGGGATGACGAACCTGATTCTCCGACGTACATTCCAAATGTTGAAGCAAGGAATGTGATAAGACAGGTTCCGCCAAAGCTATCAAAATCTGCGAAGAAAAAATGGAGGTTGTCTGAACGAAAACGGCTGAATGAAATAGCCAGCCAGCCAGCCAGAGAAGGGAAAAATTAGGTAAATATAATAGTATAGTTGAGGAGATTTACCGTGGCAAGGTAGTCAATGATACATTTATGATGACTAACGCTACCTTACATCTCCTCAACTATATATTGAATTAATATTTTACGTCAAGTTTAAAAAATTGCATGTTGCATTAGAATTATTTCTGTAATGCATCAAATTCATCCTAGAGTCGTAAATATTAACAAAATTCTAAGAATATATCTGTTTTTTTAATTCTAAACCCTTCGAAAGTTAGTTTAAAAATAAATTGGAATTTTACAACAGTAGTAGAATAGCGAGTCTTTAGATAAATTACAGTTCATGCATAGTACCGGAATAATTATTGTTGAGAGAGAAATAGGATTATTATGTTTTATGTGGTGAATTTTTACATCAAACTCAGACTAGAGTTAGAAATATTATCAAAATTCTGGAAATATATCTGTTAAAATTGTATTATAATATATTTCCATACCTCATACTTTAGCAAAAATATCAGTAACATCGTTAATAGAATGATTTTTTTCATATTCTTTAGTATTGAAGATTGTATATCTAAAATGTCATCTCAAAATTTCTTATTAGTGAGTGAATTATAACTTATCGCGTGTATTTTAAACCATAATAAAATCTCCTCTCTCTATTTCATGTTCATAAGATCTTATTATCTCGAAACCGACATTCCGGCCGGAGGCGCTAATGTCTTGAATCAATTTAAAATATTTTCATAGGCCAGGTATAAACATGAGCATTTTTAAACACTAAAATGTTGTCACGACTTTTGTAACGAGTTATTTTTTTGCTTTATGCAAGTTTAATTTTTATTTTATTTTGTTCCGTAATATATTTTATTTTACCACTAGGGTGTATATAACTCGTTACTTTACAACCCTTTCTACTACCGCATTGATTTTTTTTTTGTTATTACCGTTGTATATTTTAGTATAAGTCCGAGTTACGCCAATCAGAATTCTACCATACAGAATTTATTAATTTCCGATATTTAAATTTTTCATCTGAAAGGACGCCCGGTATATACAACAGAATTCTACCATACAGAATTTATTAATTTCCGATATTTAAATTTTTCATCTGAAAGGACGCCCGGTATATACAACATTTTAATTAAAACGGCAGCCGTCTAGTATACTTACAAGTTTTTGTCGAAACTAGATAGATTTCACGTTTTAATTCCCACACCAGAATTACGGCCGAAGAATGTAACTAAAATTTTGGATATAAATTCGGAAACAATTCATTTTTGGGTTCTTCTTATTCGCGCTCCGATTTTCATTCCGTCTGGCTTCTTATTCGCGCTCTCATTTATTCCGGCTCAAAAAGTAGTGATTCTCCGTTAAACGTTCTTCCGAAAAACCGTAGTGCGAAAAATTTTGTGTATTCCGTATTCCGATTGTGTGTAAGCTGTATTTAACAAGGTAAATCATTTTTACAAATAAACTGTGTATTCGAAACTTTCCGTATCGCCGCTTATTATTAAATTGTTGAATGTATTCTTTGAAAATTTTCCGACCGGCTATTTTTTTCTTTTGTTGTTGAACTGAAATTTGGTTTTTTTATTTTGTTTCTCTTATCTGGAAATAAAGATTTGTCAACCGTAATTTGATTTCGAATTTTATTTACTTCGTTTATTATATATTAATTAACTGATATGAGTTATTAGTGGATTCTCGAATTATTTTATGCTTTTGCTTGTCAGTAGTTTTATATTAAATTGATATCCAAGTGGATTATAATATTTTAATTTTATGATAGAACGAATATTTTTACTCTGTGTGTCGATAGTTGGGTACCGTTTAACTCGTGGGAAAATATTTTTTTTTTATAATTGTTACCGGCTTTAGTAGATTCAAGGGTTAATCAGACTTGGAAGAGGCTTAGCCACAATTTGTTTGATTTCCCGGCAGATCTAACTCGTTCTTAAATTTTTTTATTTTTTGAATAATAGTTACCGGCTTTAGTAGATTCAAGGGTTAATCAGACTTGGAAGAGGCTTAGCCACAATTTGTTTGATTTCCCGGCAGATCTAATTAGTCTTAATTTTTATTTTTTTCGGAATAATAGTTATCGGTTTCCTTTAGATTCAAGGGTTAATCAGACTTGGAAAAGGCTTAGCCACAATTTGTTTGATTTCCCGGCAGATCTAAATCGTTCTTTTCCCGTTTCGTAGAATCATTATTTATATTTTTTTCCCCGTCGGAATAATAGTTGCCGGTTTCATTTGGATTCAAGGGTTAATCAGACTTGGAAGAGGCTTAGCCACAATTTGTCTGATTACCCGGCAGATCTAAATCGTGCATTAGGGACCCCGTTAAACCCGGTAGATTTGAACCGTATTTGATAACCTGACCGTTAAGTCCGTTAAAATCCCAGATATAGGTAATACATACCTCATTTTCTTTTCCCGGTTAATTTGTTTGTCACTAAAAAGAATTATTCGTAAAATAGACCACAGAGTATCAATAGATCAAAGTTTTGAATTCCTATTATTTTCATTTTTAACCGCAATTTATTGATTGCAGAACCAAAGATTTGGCTTTTCCGGATTTTTACTAGTTAGCTAAATTTAATTCAACAAGACCCCTGGAATTTTCCGTAACCTCCATCTGAGGCTATCTGGAACTCTTGACGCTAAGGGTCAAGGGGCCGTGGAGCAAACCACGTTAATAATCTGGCGCCCGAGATTTAAAAACCCGAATTTTGCATCAAGGGTGTCCATAGTGACGTGTTCTTGTGGCAGGAGCCACGTGTAAGAAGGGAGGCGCGTTACACTTTGTTAAATGGATATTTTTACAGAATTTTCTTGGCGTGAACGTGTACTATTTCACTTCCTTTTCCCGTTTTCTTGAATATTTGGAATAAATTGATAAGAACGGGATGAAAAAAACAAAAAATTAGCATGATGTTTTATGATTGTTTATTGAATTTTGTATTTGGTTGCCAGTTTCAAAAATATGTAATTGTTGCTCCAAAGCTAAGCGATTTAACTCCTCTAATTTCTTCTTCTCTTTTCTCATATTTGCTAGCTGTTTTTGCATATTTGCAACCTGTTCATCAATCGTTTTAATGAGTTGTTCCCGATTACTGCACTCATTAACGATTAAAGTTAATTGATCGTCAAGTGCAGTTAACTCCACATCATTCTTAGTAAAAAATTCGAGACTCCTATAATTTTTTTCCTTTATCTCTTTTAAATGTGGAGGAATCTGCTTCAATGAGGAGGGGGAGGTGGAGGAGGGGGAGAAGGAGGACGAGGACTAGGAGGACGGACCAACAGGATCAGACGAAAAAAAAGCTTCGATGTCTGAAGAACTCAAATCGATGATAGGCTATAAAAAAAATACATATGTAAATAAAAAAATGATTATAGTTGGAAATACTTACTTGATTTTCTTTCGACATTTGCTCCAACGGCTGCAAATTCGGCAAAACTTTTTGCTTCTTAGGTGTAACTAACACGTTAGAATGTACGTTAACGCGTTTTGAAACCATGTTAAAAATATTATCTTGTTTCGAAGAACACTGTGTTTGAGAATGTGTTGAAAATTGAAGTGCGTCGGCTTAAATACAATCTCTGTAGACATAAAAAAACAAGTATATACTTTCAAAGGTTACTCGGGGAAAAATATGAGGTGAAACAAGTTTTTTGTTGTTACTTATTATACAATTGGTAACAAGACAAAAATTGACTGACCTTTAGTCATTGGTACTTTTTCGCTACCAATAAGTGGTAACGATTTAATCTGTAACTCTGAATAACAAGTAATCAAGTTAAAGTGAAGGGCAACAATCTCTGTAGACATAAAAAAACAAGTATATACTTTCAAAAGATACTCAGGAAAAAATATGAGGTGAAACAAGTTTTTTGCTGTTACTAATTGCACGGTAACGAGACAAAAGTTAACTGACCTTTATGGTCATTGGTGCTTTTCGCTGCCACATAAGTGGTAGCAATGTTTAAGTCTGTTAATATTGAAAACAAGTAATCAAGTGAAGGTTAAGGATAATAAGTTGAAACTGCAGTCTTAAGATCACGTGATCATATTGGAGTTATATAAAAACCCGGTTGAAATAACAGAAGGTATCAGTAGTATTCACAGTGCTTACAAGTAGTATCAAAGTGAGAAAGTGACAACAAATCAAAAGGTAAATATACTGTTATTTCAATGATATCAATTCCGTAAACAATATGTATTTCCAGTGAAAAATGGATATGCAAGCTATAAATAAACATCTTCTTTTAGAAGTAGAAGATAAATCGATTGTGAAACTGAATACATTAGCTAAGGATACTCCTTATAAAATTACCACCGCTAGAATAGTGAACTCAAAATATGGAGAAGTAGTTTTAGTAGAGTTGAATGACAACGCAGTTTTTTTACCGGCACGATCAACGAAATTTTTGAAAGATTTTTTGGTAGAGTTGGGAAACGGGAAATATTCCCTAGTGTACATTGGACAAAAGGATACCGGTAGAGGAAATCCAGCGGAATTGTTTAAATTTGTAAATAGTAACCTATAATTATGTCAGATAAAATATTTAGTGATGTAAGTAAATTAATTGAAAAATTTTCTGAAAAATATCCTGATTTTACAGTACAGGAAAGTAAAGTATGGTTGCATCATGTAAAGATTGCTATTGACTTATGCTCTGAAAAAATCCGTTTTAGTATATCTATTGGTAAAAAAAAGAAATGGTTAACCAAATTAGGTCATTTGAAATCTATATATATAAAATTGGAGATAATAGGTAAGAAAAGCACAGATACAGTCAAGTGGGAAGATTTAATTTCAATATATAATAATAGAGTAATAATAAACCTAAAACATTTAGATGCGGACGAATTTTTGATAGATTCTTTTAAAATATTTTATAGAAAAATAGTTGATGCTTTACAAAACTATAACTTAATTAAAGTAAATACAACAATCTGTGCAGAGTTTATGAAGCAAAATTTGAATAAAAACATAACAGATATAAAATACTTCCATACTGAGGATAGTGTGATAGATAATTCAACTAATATATATGAATGGTTCATGGATCGTGTAGTAGTCTTTATCGGAATTAAATTGTCAGAATTTCAAGAAAAAGATTCAGGATGGGCTTTAAAAAGAGTTGTATCACTATCAGTCAATATTAATAAATTAGAAATAGGAAACGGTTCATCTTTCATTTCATTACCACATTTTATAGCAAATAAAAAGGCTTGTATAAACGTACATAATTATAATGACGAAGCTTGTTTTTATTGGAGTATTGTAAGTGCTCTGTATCCTGTTGGAAATAAAAATTCAAATCGTTTAACATCATATCCGCATTATAGTCAAGTATTGAAATTAGAAGGACTTGAAATTCCAATGCAATTTAATAAAATTCATCTTTTTGAAAAGATTAATAAACTATCTGTTAATGTTTACGGTTTGGAATTGATCGGGAAAAAGTATAACGTAATTCCATTACGTTTAACAAAAGACAAAAAAACAAATCATATTAATTTATTATTAATTCAAAATATATACTTTCTTAAACTAAACGATTATGATGCTCCTGATCCATTAGACGATGAACGTATTGAAATAAAATACCATTATTGCTGGATTAAAAATTTATCTAGGTTATTAAATGTACAATTAAATAAAGATGGTCATAAAAAGTTTATATGTGAAAGATGTTTAAATTATTTTTCTAATCAGGAAGTGTTAACTAATCATTCAAATTTATGTGAAAAAATCAATGATTCCAAAATAAACATTCCAAAAGAGAAAATTGTAAAGTTTAAAAATTTTTCAAATAAACAACGAACACCTTTTGTTATTTATGCTGATTTTGAATGTATGTTACAACCTCTTGAACATAATTTCCAGAAAACAACTAAATATCAAAAACATATTGCGTATAGCTGCGGATATTACGTTAAATGTGAATATGATAATTCTCTTTCATACTTTAACAGTTATCGTGGAATAGTTTGTATGCAATGGTTTGCGCATGAAATGGAAATATGTGCTGAAATAATTTATTCTAAATTTAAAAATATAATTCCTATGGATGAAAATAGGACAACAGTAAATGCTAAAATATGTCATATTTGTGAAACTGAATTTACAAATGTTGATATTATTGTTCGCGATCATAATCATTTCACAGGCGAGTTTAGAGGTTTTGCACATAAAATGTGCAACGTAAATTTTAGAAAAAAATTTTGTGTCCCCACTATTTTTCATAATTTGAGTGGCTATGATTCACATTTCATTATAAGAGATCTTGCTAAACTAGGTAGAATTTCATTGTTACCAATCAATAAAGAAAAATATATTTCGTTTACTAATCATATGTCGAATAATATTAAATTCAGGTTTATAGATTCAATTCGCTTTCTGAATTCCTCACTTGATAGTTTGGTGAAAAATTTAGATGAGAAAAACTTGAACAATACAAAACGTGAATTCAGAGACTGCAGTGATGAACAGTTCAAGCTTTTAACAAAAAAAGGAGTATTTTGCTATGACTATATAGATAAATTGGAAAAACTTGAAGAAACTGAATTACCCGAGCCAAATGAATTTTATAATAAACTCTGCGATGAAGAAATCACTGAGGAGCGATATAAACATGCTCAGAATGTATGGCAATTGTTTAATATTCAAAATTTAGGTCAATACTCTGATTTGTACCTGAAAACTGATATAATGCTTCTATCAGATGTATTTGAGAATTTTCGAAATATTGGGTATTCCACTAGCGGCTTAGATCCAGCTTGGTACTATACCATTCCTGGATATTCATGGGACTGTATGTTAAAATATACCAAGTGTGAATTAGAACTATTACAGGATGTTGATATGATACTGTTTGTTGAAAATGCAATCCGGGGAGGAATAAGTCAATGCTGCTGTCGATATTCCGAAGCTAACAATAAATATATGAGGGAATATGATAATTCGAAGCCGGACAAGTTTATACTTTATCTGGATATCAATGCACTGTACGGATGGGCAATGTGTCAACCACTGCCATATGGAAATTTTGAGTGGGTTGACACAAACATTAATGTTAGTGACATACCTGACGACAGTCCCGAAGGATACATTTTGGAAGTGGATTTGGATTATCCGGAGGATCTGCATGATATTCATAGAGATTTTCCTTTTTGTTCTGAACATCGAGTACCCAAAGGCTCCAAATTACCGAAACTGTTGACCACTCTGTATAACAAAAAACAAATATATCATTCATTTTCGGGCTTTAAAACAAGCTCTAGCACATGGGTTGGTGTTGACAAAAATTCATAGGGTACTTAAATTCTCACAATCAACGTGGTTGAAATCTTATGTAGATTTAAATACAAGCTTTAGGAAAAAAGCTAAAAATGAATTCGAAAAAGGTTACTTTAAACTCAACGTAAATTCAATATATGGAAAAACAATGGAAAATATTAGAAAACATCGGATTGTTAAATTGGTTAGTCAATGGGAGGGAAGGTATGGAGCAAAAAACTTGATAGCTAGTCCAAAGTTTACTGGAAGAACTGTATTCGATGAAGAAAGTCAGTTAATGGCAATCGAATTGAAGAAAGCAGAACTTTATTTCAACAAACCCTTGTACATAGGAATGTCTATTTTAGATATTTCAAAAACTTGTATGTATGAGTTTCACTATGATTTCATGTTACCTCAATTAAAGGATTATTGTAAAATTTTATATACTGATACCGACAGTTTTATTTATGAAATTCAATGTAATGATATTTTCGAGGAAGTGATAAAACCTAACATTAACAGATTTGATACTAGCGAATATGGTGTTAATAATCCGTACAATATGCTACTTTGTAATAAAAAAGTCCCTGGTTTAATGAAAGATGTGGCAAATGGTAGAATTATTACTCATTTTGGTGGATTAAGATCGAAAATGTATAGTTATAAGATACAGGATTCAAAGTTGGTTAAAAAATCAAAGGGTGTTAAATCGAGCATCATTGAAAATAAGATTACATTCGATGACTACATCAACTGTTTAAGGGAAAACAAAGATAAAATTATTTCGCAACGTACAATTCGTTCATATGCTCATAATGTTTACAGCATAGAGCAAACAAAAGTGGGTTTGAATGGATTAGACGATAAGCGTTGTATATTACATGATTCAATCAATACTTTACCTTGGGGTCATTATAGTTTAAAGTAGTTATATGTATTTGTATGTATCAATAAACTTTATAAATATATTTCAGTGTATGTATAAATAAACTATAAATATATTTCAGTGTATGTATAAATAAACTTTATAAATGTATTTTAGTGTATGTATCAATAAACTTTATAAATATATTTCAGTGTTTTTTTTTCTCGTTAGTATTCAAAACACATTCAGTATGGTTACATGTCCACAGAAAATGTATTTAGGTGGGAAAATAATTCATTTGACTAATAACATCTTCATAGTGGTTAGCATATCTCATGAATTGAACTTTGAACCATGTGTTAGAATATTCGGAAAGAATAATACTATTGAATTGACTGAAGTGGAATGGTATGAACTTCTATCTTCAATTCAAGCTGTAACAAATGACTATACCATATATGGAACAAATTTTGAATGGAAAATAGTGACAGATCATTACAGTATTTATTTGGAATCTGATTGTATAATGGAATTATGGAAATTACATCCATTAATAACGTATAATTTGGAGCTACTGAAGAATCAACAATTTTATAGTTGTTTTAAAATTTTAAAACTTGGTGTGGATAGTGAGAACATTGTAAACTCAGCTCTCAACATAATGGACTCTGTGAAATATATAAATTGTGTAACATACAGCTTGGCTCTGAAAGTGATTTATAAATATCCTCATATGTTGAAGAATGAAGAAAGTAAGATTCAATGAAAATGTTCACATTCACTTATTGATCACCTGGGCTTTCGCTTACAAAAGCACCCGAAAATGCGAATTGAGATATCACGATGACTTGAGATTTCAACGTCGAATACAGGAAGCTGCTATTATTATTAATCCTATATTAGATGTAAGTCACAGAAATAAAGTATATCGACGAATAAATAATTTAAATTAACTCTTTGTGTTTTTTTTTTCAATGAAACAAAAGTATAACGTATACGTTTTTTATTCAAAATTATTACAATTTATACAATACTATTTTTATTTATCCATGATTGAGAGTTCATTCCAAGCCACTTAACTAATAACCGATCACCTTTTTTTCTCAACACTTTTTCAATTAGAAAAACATCCGGATATTTCACTTTTTGCAGCTCTTCTGAATAGAATGCCCCTCGAATTTCTTCTTTTCTCTCATCTTCCAAAATGTGAGTAGTGGGATTGGTGAGTTTAACAGATTTAATCTTGAAAACCTCAGTAGTCCAGTTGGGAGTGTTTCCTTTTTTAAACACGTGTCGATATTTGCTGATACGAACATAATCACCTCTTCTAAATTTTGCTGGTTTGGGATCAATGGTTTTGATGTTGTTGAATACAACAATATATTTGGCATTATCATCATTAATTTTACTGGGTATTTCACCCGTTGTAGAGTGTCTGGTATTGTTATATTTTGCAGCAATTTCTGGAAGAATATTTAACCATTTATAAGAACCTTCCATACTAAATCGCTTCCATAATAGTGTTTTCAACGTTCGAATTACTCTTTCTGCAATACTAGCCTTGAGATTTGAGAATGTACTGTAGTGATTGATATTGTATGTTTGCATTAATCGTTGAAATTCTTTGTTGTAAAATTCAGTTCCATTATCGGTTTGTAGATTAGCAGGTGTGGTCTTCATTTTACTCAGTATAATTCTCATAGCATTTGTAATTTCTTTTCCTGTTTTCCTCTTGACAGGTTCCACCCAAACATATTTACTAAATGCATTGATTACAACTAAAATATAATTATATCCCTTGTTTTCTTTGGCATGTGGTGACATAATGGCCAAGTCTGCCTGGATCAAATCGTGTAGACCCTTCACAATAACATGTCGTCTTCTATAATTTATTCGAGCTGGAGCATGTAATTCTTGTATTACTTGTGCTTTAGACATTTTTTACTAACGGACACTTTAACAATAGTTCAATGCAGATAGCAGCTGGCGTTCCTAATTTAAACTTAATTATATCTCCTTTTATAATATTTTTGGTAGCTAGTTGATTGAATTTAGATTCATAATTTATTAGCACCACTCCGTCTGCTGTATAATTTGATACACTTTCAATTATGCAAGCAAACTTAAATTTGAAAGCAATACCCCCATTATCTAGTACATAGTACTCTTTATTCAAACTTTGTTTCTTCTCGCCTCGCAAACGAACTAGACATTTAACATGATAATCAAATGAGTCGCAAATATAAAATGGAGCAGTTAGTTCAGCCGGACTCAAATAATGTTCATTGAACTTGTTGAGAGGCATGTTTGAAATAAAACTAACACTGAATAAATGTCTATTTATACACTTTTTTCTATAGGAACTTGAATAACAAATTGAACATAACAATCACTTCTCATCGACCCTTGGGAATGAAGTTCAAACTCTATTTTATCTCCTTTAGTTACAATTTGATTTTCTAGTAACTGATTAATGGGGTTGTTATGATTTTTATATGAAACAAATAAAGGTGATGGATAGCATTGAATACTTTCAACCTTTCCGGTTATCGGAAAAGTGTACACAGTGGTTAAATCATCTAATACATAATTAGTTTTACTTAAATTTGGGTTGTTTTTTCCATGAATGTAAAGTATACATTTACTATGATACTTAGATGGTTGACATATGTAAAATGGAACATCTTGAGGTTTACTTTCGTCGATAGTAAGAAAATGTTGATTAAACTTGTTGATAGGCATGATGTAAACTGAGCAGTTGCGGAGTAAATGCTCCATTTATAGGATTATTTTTCCTTCACGTAATTCTTCTATAATCGAAACTATTTCGTTATTATGAGCAGAACTACCTGCATTCTTTGAACTCAAAAGTAATTTCAATCTTTCAACTATTTCATTGTAGTCATCAAAATATTTGTAGTCTACGGGCTTTGACGAATATTTCATCATTGTCATTCCCTTTCCCCTCCTTGCCATATTTCTAGTAATTACATTTCTCAGCATAGCGGAAGTTTTCGTACCAGATCTTGCTCTTACAGGTGGCTTAAGTTTCGGTTTTATAATGAAAAGATATTTATCTTTGATATCATTGGCAAATTTCTTAATAGGCAAGTCAGGATCATAATTTCGATGGATAGCGTTTGTTCGTTTTATGATATCCACGTAATTGTCAATATCTTTCTGATTTTGTAATGTAGGATTTTTCAAAAACAGTAAATCGTACAGACCTACAGTACCAGGGTATTTAATATTTTTAACTGAAATATTTGCACCTTCAAAATCTACTTCAGAATCTCCGATATAAAACTTTTCTTTGATAGGATCGTGAAATAAACCCAAATCATGATCATATTTACCATTTACGTCACGTACCATTCCTTCAATATACTCTCGAGGCAGAGGACTTTTGAATTGATCAAAATATTCGCGATACACCTCAGGATTGGATAAAGTTTGATAAAATTGAGAAAGGGTATCATCAATGAATTGGTCGTCGCGACTCTTATCAATCTCATCATCATTATGATCGATTTGAGATTGAAACACTTCTTCGGGTGCAGGTATCATATTCTCTAGCTGAGTGCTATTGAATAGTGGTCGAGCAGGGGGAGTAGTTAGATACGCTAATTTATTATATTTGGTGATTTGCGATTTAGGTGTTCTAGGTGACATTGATTTTCTTTCTTCTTTAATCGATTGTTGAATTGGTTCCTTTAAAGAGGACACCAATTCCTCAAGTGGTCGCGTAATTGGTTGGTATGATTGTTCTAACTGAGATTGAGATTGAACTATATCACTTTTCAAACTCTTATATTTTTTCTTTAAAGCCTGGCGTGCCTTTACGAGTTGTTTCGCTAATTGTGTCTCCATGGTTACTACTAGGTGTATGTTCCCATCAATACTATTTATATACTAACAAAAATGTCAAACCCTTTTCTATATCGACCAGACGTCATTGTACAATCTTTATCAATTGTGAGAAATCCAAATTTATCTTGCTAACAAAACGAACACAAATTTTTCAAATCTTGAAATGACATATCAACGTTAACGTGATCATCATAAATGTGTTTCAAATTGGTCATATCTTGTTGAAAGACTATTAAGAGATTTGCATTATCTCTAATTAGCTGTTTGGGTATTGCCGAATATGTTTGACATAAATAGAAGCAGTCTGTGTATTTGTGTCGACCAAAACAAAAATAACTTTGCATTATGTTCTGATTACATGTAGCAACATCGTCAAAAATTATTATAGAATTATCTTTAGTTAAGTCTGGAGAAATAACATCTTCTGCATTATCATATTCTTCATAGCCAATCTCTTTTATGGGTTGAATTAGATTTCTTAGATAAGTATATTTTGGTTGCTGTAGACTTTTCGAGTAAACATACACATTTTCAAATCTCAAACCATTAGGATGATCAATTAACGATAACATAACATTTGTTTTTCCACATCCACTAGGACCAATAATTAGCCCTCTTTTCGAATCTCCTCCAAACATTGCACCATGTTTTCCAATTTGTTTCACCACTCCATCATCATAATTTTTAATGGGTAGTGAAAGTTGTTGTTTATGAATCTTCATGTTGACTGAGGGTATATAAGCACATGTCACTATATATAAGAACTTAGAATGAAACGAACCAGAAAAGTAGGAAGAGGTTCCATTAATACTCTCACCAACAAGCTTCCTGTTGAACTGCATCTACCTGGGTACGAATTTTGTGGTCCTGGTACTCGGTTAGAGGAGAGACTACGACAAGGAGACTTGGGAATTAATCCTTTGGATCAAGCGTGCAAAGAGCACGACATTGCTTATTCTCAAAATAAAGATTTGAGTAAGCGACATCTGGCAGATAAGATTTTAGAAAACAAAGCTTGGGAAAGAGTAAAGGCGAAAGACGCTAAAACAGGTGAAAAAGCGGCTGCTTGGTTTGTTACTACAGCTATGAAAGCTAAGCGTAAAATTGGAATGGGAATGAAAAAAAAGAGAGTTGGGAAAAAACGTACCATTCGAACTCCAAAAAAGGGTGGTTTCTTACCATTACTGTTACCATTACTAGGAGCATTAGGAGCTATTGGGGGCGGTGCAGCTGGAATTGCAAAAGCAGTGAATGATGCTAAAGCCAATCGTGAACAACTAACTGAACAACAAAGACATAACGCAGCAATGGAGCAAGCGGTAAAAGTAGGCCAAGGTTTCTATCTACGACCCTATAAAGGATATGGTTTGAAAAAAAAAAAGTTTGGAATCCAAAAAAATTTCGCTGAGCTTACCACGTCATGCGATGACAAATATTGAGCTAGAAGAGTATGCAAAATATATCCCTAATTTTCGTGGTGTTTTCATGCGGGATACGTTACCTAGTAAAATAAAAAAATATGAGTCAGGTATAGTCAATCTTGATGGTACAAGTGGAACTCACTGCACTGCTTACACTAAACATGACAAGCATGTGATTTATTTTGATAGTTACGGTAATTTACCCCCTCCATTAGAATTAGTTAGATATTTCAAGAGTGATGGGTTGGTTGATATAAACTATAATTAAGATGTGCTACAATCATTTAATTCACATCAGTGCGGTTAATATTGTCTACGGTTTTTATTTAGTCACTCAGTTGGATCATTATGTCATACACATTTACTTTGAGTGGAGAATCATCAGTTTTAAGTGATGATTTTAATCCCCCTATTTATTTAGACGAAAATGCTGACTATGAAATAGGTTTAGCAAATTTTGATAGTTTTAATAGTATTAGTAACGTACATGAGCAAAATAATGTGTTGGAGTGGGGTGATCATGATGAATATAAATTTGAAATTCCTGTTGGAGCATACGAAATTAATGATATAATACAAATTATTGAACGGGAACTGATTAAGACTGGAGTTAGTATTCGTATTAGAGCAGATCCACGAACATCAACACTAACAATTAAAAGTAGTGTTTGGATTAATTTTGACATTGATAATTCTATAGGTCATCTTTTGGGATTTCCCAGACGAAAACTAAGTCCAAATGTAATTCATACTTCTAAAAGTGTCAACATTTTACAAGTGAATACCATTTGTATTGACTGTAACATTGCGGTTGGTTCTTTCCTCAATGGAAAACCAGTTCACATTATTCATCAATTTTTCCCACAAGTTCCAAATGGGTATAAAATAGTGGAACAACCACTAACAATACTCTATTATCCAGTAAACATCAAAACTATCAACAACATTACTGTGAGAATTCTCAATCAGGTTGGAACTTTGATCAATTTTCGCAAAGAAACTATAACGGTTCGACTACATCTGCGAAGAATAGAATAATGGTTTGGCGGTTTTCGGAACATCCATATCATCCATATAAAAGGCAATTCGAACGTCGAAAAAACAGTGCAACACTGGTGACTGATCGGTTAACATCAGAAAATCGTAAATGTTTACAGTCTGTTGGATTTCCAGTTTTAGTATACTGGAAATGTTACACGTTTCGGGTGAACCATTTATTGATAATACCATTGAAGATTATCAGTTCCATACCTACCAACCTTATACTTCTAGTAATTTAAATTATAATGATAAAATCAGAATTCCTATTCAAGATTTGGATGCATACACACTACAATGTAATAGTTATCTTTATTTAGAAGGTAAAATCTTGACTGATCAAGACAAAGTACCCACAAAATTTCAACTTATCAACAACGGTTTTGCTTATTTGTTTCGAGAACTACGATATGAATTGAATGGTGTTGTAATAGATTCTGTTAGAAATGTAGGTTTGGTTTCCACAATAAAAAATTATTTGTCGCTCACTGACAATGAGAGTAAATTACTGCAAAACGGAGGATGGTTTCCCAAAGATGGTAAGATTCTTGTTGATGGCAATGGAAACTTTAATGTTTGCATACCGTTGAAAGTATGGTGTGGATTATTCGAGGATTTTCGCAAAATTGTACTTAATATGAGACAGGAGTTGGTGTTAATTCGCGATAAAGATGATATAGATGCGGTTATCGCGAACGATAATAGCGAAAAGCCAAAAATTCAAATTAATAAATTATGTATAATCCTCTAACAAAAATTGTAAGACAAATATAGTGCGCATGCTTTATATTTTGTATATATATATATTTTCACATTCGGTTCAAGTTTACAGTTTATAATGGTCAACGAATATCGAAAGAGATTACATAATTATCTCATAAAATTAAAACAACTTCAATCTGATTTAAACTGCAGCTTTTGATGGTTCAAAATTCTGTCATTACGTTTTCAAACCTCCATTTCCGATGAAGATGTTACCTCCAGATTTACACAAACAGGCTACTTGGTTAATGACAAATCATCATTACATAAATTGGGACGCCGGATTTACACCTGTTCATACTTTTGGTGTCTTGTTTCAAGATTTGCTTACCAACGTTGAAGCGGTTTATGTCAAAGGTAAAGAAAAGGCAAATTATTTAAGGACATTTTCGACAGTTCCCGTTTATGAATTTGATGAACAACCGAAATTGGAACATATGGATCCATCATGTTTTTACCATATGAATGATAAATGTATATGTGCAGTAACAAATGTATATTTTTTGTATAATAACTATTTAATGCATAAATAAAACAATAATTAAATTTCATTAATTTTTTATTTCATAATTACATTTTTATTTTTCCTGTTCGTCCTCCCCATCATTCTTCAAGCGAAGTAACTCCGTCAGTAAGTGATTGTATTCGTACATCCATCTATCCAAATTTAAGTGTTTTAATAATTGTATTAAACATACAATACAAATCACCCCTTTCGCGAAATATTTGCAAGCGTCAGCTCCTTGTCTATACCTATCCGCGTGCTGCATACACTCTTCGTGTGTGTATTTTCTTCCCATTCCATATACTGCTTCCCGCTCATACACTTTTTCTCGTTCATTCAAGTCAAATACTAACGTTTGCACGGCTGCTTTCAATTCTTCCATTTTGTAAACAGTTTTAACTTTCAGAGTCTTATTTGCTCGAAATTTATACAGCTTTTCCCCACCACTTTTTGATGATGGTGTTGGGTATATAAGTAGGAGGAGTTGGGTATAAAAATTACACATTTCACAACATGACTAAGTTTTTGTGCAAGAAATCGTTTCATGATTTCACTACCGAAGAATTTAAAGAGCTTCCAATTGAATACCTAATAGAGAATGTGAGACCTTCCGTTCTGCTGGATATTTGGCATAAACTTCCATATGCCTTTCAATCCAACTTTCAATTGCAAATACGATTACCTTGTTTTATTCACTATAATCGTCCTGATTGGATAACTCATTGGGATGGACCTGCCAGTGCACAAGAAAATTGTCATTTTTGTAAATATGCACTGAAATTATAAATTGTACTATTTGATGAATAAATAAAACACTTAAAATATTTTACTGATTTTTTATTTTATGATAACATATTATTTTCTTCCTCGTATTGTTCATAGACACCATCCTCCTCCTCCTCCTCATTCTTCAAGCGAAGTTCCTCCGGAAGTAAGTGATTGTATTCATACATCCATCTTTCCAAATCTAAGTGTTTCAATAACTGCATTAAACATACAATGCAAATTAATCCTTTTACAAAATTTTTGCAAGCGTCAGCTCCTTTTCTGTACTTCTTCGCCTGCTGCATACACTCTTCTACTGTGTATATCCTTCCCCTACCATATATCTGCTCCCGATCAAACATTCTTTCATGTTTGTTAAAGTCATATACTAAACTTTGCACTGCTTCTTTCACTTCTTCCATTTTGTAAACAAACACTTTTTAACGTTCAGAAATCTTATTGCATCGAAATTTATACAGCTTTACTCCACCACTTGCATTTCAGCTTTTTCCCACTACTTAATTGAAAAACAAAATGAGATCTAAAAATCCCAAGCGTCACCTCAAAAAAGGTCACCGATTCTAAGGTCACACAAAAACCTGTTTCAAGGTTCCACAAAGTTAGTGATCAAGGTGAACATGGTCAAACTGGATCTACAAACAGGTTTAAATTACTCGGTATCCAGTGGTGTCTAGAGGTCAATCCGTTCATTTGACGTATATAAATAAACTGAAGGTTAACTACTAAAAAAGCGGCTCTACAAACAGGTTCTCAAAACCGGCTAAACAGGTTCTGAAAACCGGTTTGTGTCACAGTATTGGTGTAGTTACTCTACTACTATAGTTAAGCTAATAAACATAACTCATTGAAATTGTAAAAAAAATTATGAAGATTTTTTCGAGTTACCAATACGGTCATCACGTTTATATATTTATCAGAGCCGATATAAAAACAAAAATGGCTATAATAATCCAAAACTTTATTCTTTAACTGACATAAAGTGTAAACTTTTTTTATTTGGAATACAACGAAAACCTAGTTTTTCACTTTACTTTATACTTTAGATATGTTTTTATTCAATTTTAATTATCTCAAATATTTGAGGTTAGGAATCTCTCTCATAGTTACATATGGAACTATTATATATTATATGTTACCAGTGCCTGGCTATCAGAGTTTTTAGTTGTTCATAGTAACTTTTTAGTGGCAGAGGCTACCAGATTGTAAGATCTCAGACAAGTACTTCCAATTACAAAGTTCCAAAGTAGAAGCAGCAACTATAAAGTGACTTTTGGATAGTATGAACTCGTCACCTTAAAGTGGCAGATATTTTAGGGTAGTCCCTGATACTTTATAGGAAGAATCCTAATATTATCGTAGCTAAGTGCTAGCTAGCCATTTTTTAGGATCACGATTTTTTGTAAACATTATTTTGGTTTGTATTCTTAGTTTTTTTTCTTCTTTCACCCTATATTAAATAATTTTAGGTCAATCATTTCCAAACTAAAACAGCAATATACTTTTTCACGATAAAAATGTATTTTTTTTATTGAATGCCTATATTTTTTCACGTAATTATTTATCAACTAAGTTATTCCGGGGGCGCGTGGAAAATGTTCCTTCTAAAATCTTTATGTTTGTCAGTAAAGTGATATGCGTTCAAATATTGGTCCTGGAAGTACCCACATACACGATTAAAGATCGACATTTTCAGGAACTTTGAATAATTTTATAAGACGCCATTATCCGAAACTAGCCAAGTTAGATTGACATTTCTCTATCATTATTAACTTACCGTCATACTAGTTAATAAATAATTTACAAAGAGGTCGCTAGAGAAAAATGTCGCCATTAGTGGGAAATTGTATGGTGGCAGCCACTAAACGGCTACAAGGCCGTTACGTAGCAGAATAGCAGCTGCTACTGCATTGCCACATCAAAGCAACAAAATATAGTGGCAATTATAGTAACGGGGACCACCCGTTACACTAACCGGCTACCATAAAAATAATTTAAGATTACTCGCTAATACAAACAGAATCCTCCTGTCGCTGGTAACAAGCAGTCGGACACAAAAAATTATAATTACAAATTTGGAATCCAATCCAGGAATACTTCCTTACAAATTAGGAAACGCTAGATTATTACCTTCTCACCATTCTTTTATCCACAACTTTGATCTTAACCCTATTGAAAACGAATTGCTCCATATAACGAATCGATTCGAAAATGCATTACAAATAATTAATACCAAAGGTCAAATTTACTTAAATTTTTAATAAATTCAATATCATAATCAAATTATAAAATGTAGAGGGGAATTAAATTTCTTGTTCATAGTGGTTACCAGAACGTACATTAAGTAAGGTTGGAGTATTTCTTTCATTTCCAAACAGTCATCATCAAGCTTCTAATATAATTATAATTGTTACGCCCCTGTATTTTTTTTAAAACATTCTTAAGGTTTTTATTGTAATTGTTATAACATCCATTGAAAAAAAGTTGAATATTCAATTCGTGTAGAAAACGCAATAAGAACATCTTCAAAAATTGTTGCTATAATTACAACGCGTATGGAAAACAATTACCTCTAAGTGTTTGATGACTCGTTTGATGATAACTGTGGGAACGAAACAAATACTCCAACCTAACTTAACATATGTTATGGTAACCACAATGAAATAAGTGATTTTTAAAGTTGAAAAAAGTCCTTCTTTTAAAATCAAGTTGATGAGGAATGTGAGAATCAGAAACGTCAGATGGATGAGTAGATGTCATGAAAATAAAAAATGACAATAAAGAAGTGTCAACTGTTTTTTGATATTTTTTTAAGGGCTCTATGAAAAAAATAAAAATCCGAGGAATCACTTGTTTCCAATTGTCTAAAAATATAAGAAAATATTTAATAGCTGATCGCGTTTAATTATTTTTCCCTTGAATGAGCAGCTTTGCCACAGTTTAACCGTTTCTCTCTTGCCATTTTTGAGAACTCAACGATACGACTCGAATTTGGGACATACTGTATATAATTTTTGTTTTTGTAATCGCACTTCATTTTTCAATTAATAGTAGTTTTGTCGAAGTTTGATTTTTAATTTTATGTATGATATTGTTCCTGGACATTTAATTACTCTCATCATTTACACATATTCCTCAACACTGCCGTATCAGATTGCGATAATAATTGGAATATCATAAATCATATAGCCCGTTCAGTATTAAAACCGTTGCACGTCACATCTGTCATAACTGTACTGTGTTGCCAAGCTCTTGAAATAATATGAGAATCTAGTATATGTCAAATGAAGTTTATCAAATATTCTAGGTTAGGTTTATGATGGTTATTGCGTGCAAAGAAACTTCGACTTATTTCAGTTACATACAGAGATGTTACATATAAAACTTTAATTTGTATGTTAACCGTACTAAGAAATTCTTATTTTAACAACTATGGAATTATTTTTAGCACTAAAAAGGTATGTATGGAATAGTTGACACTTTTATTTGTATGTTTATACCACACACTTAATGAGTTAGAAGTTATGGAACTATTCTAGTATTTAAAATGCATGTATATATAGTATCAAGGAAAAAATATTATCTAATATAATTTTTAGGTTACAATTACCTAAGTACATGTTGGCTTCTAGAATGTTGTCACTACAGTATGAAAGATTGATGTAAGGTTTACAGACATCCTATAAATAAAAAAGTTCTGATAACCTGGATCTACTCCTTTTTAAAGGTAGGCAATTTTATTTTATATTTTGGAGAAATAAATCTTAAAATTTTTTCTGAAAAGCCGGAATGTGAAGCTTTAGTGTGTAGGTCATTTTCAACAAGGAGATATATGATCATAGATCATAGCAAAAGAAAATTCTGCAGCAAGCACCACCCCGGTCAGAAAAGAAGAGCAGTAAATAGGCTGCACCGATTCGGCCTATTGGTGGAGGCGCTAAAATGGGAATCTCCATAAGAAAATCGAAAAAAAAGCTAAGCTCAAAAATAGCAAAAATGGTTCCCTTCAAGGTCACGCGTCGGCTTGGAATCCGAGCTGCGGTTAGATAACGCCGAATATTTTATTAGATTATATACAGGGTATATTAAAACAACAACCTTCGTGTCCGAGGAAGGTCGACAATGACCAGAGGGAAGAAGAGATCAAGAGATAAGCGACAGTATTGAAAGTATCATCTGAAGAAGTATCGACAATGACCAGAGGGAAAGAAGAAGAGCGACATACAGGGGAGAAAGTATCATCCGAAGAACGGCAATGACCAGAAGGAAAGAAGAAGAGCGACATACAGGGGAGAAAGTATCATCCGTAGCGAAGAAGTATCGACAATGAGAGATATACAAATTATATACAGGGTATATTAAAACAACAACCTTCGTGTCCTATGTAAACTCTTGATAGCTGACAGATGACACGGGACCTAAGGCATACATAGCTGTGATCTCTTACGATGATAACGTGATCAGGCAGGCGCGCTTTTGAGATATACCGAGGTTAGTTGTCTAAAATAATTTTATGATATACCAGGGGCAGCTTAAAAGTAGCATACGATGTATTATTGGTTGTCTGTGAGATTACATGTGTTATAACAAACGTCACGTGTTACGTCAAACGTCTCGTGCCACGTTATGTTTCACATAAAACTGTTTGCTAGATGGCGCTAGTGGTGGGAGGGAATGGATTCAGGTATAGATTGAATAAATATTTTGGCAGAACGTCATCCTCCACCTGTCTAGCGTTAAATTTAGGCTCCAAAGTGGTTTAGGACCCCCAAATTTAGTCTATACAAATGTAGACCTTGGCGTAACGTCATCATCGTAGAATTATTTATAAATTCAAAAACTTATGCGAACCATGGGCCTACGCGACTATATTAAGGTACTCACCAAATCTGTCCATTCGCTTAGATACGTATAAGCTGCGAAGAGAGGTATAAACAATTATCTGACTGGAGCATTCGGGGGGTATCGTTGTTTGAAGTAAAAAGGGCATTAGTATATTTCTTTGTTATTATTAGTCGGATTGGAGTGGGACAAACGGTAATGGTTAAGTAGACTGCATAGTGGCGGGCGATCCCTCGTTAGGTCTTAGTGTCTATAGTAAGGAAAATATAAACGTACTGTACTTGGCATCTGTCACTTGTCTGGCATCTATTACCTAGTTTATAGAATGAGGTGTTAGATATTCGGATGGCATACAAGGTGTATCTCACACCTTCGGGTAGACAGGTTTCGATTACTTATATATATACAGGGAGAATAAAAATTAACTTTCATTATTAAGTGTTAGATATTATACGTGAGAACCAAACATACTTTCATAAACTAGACACCCTATATATTATTTATCATTTAGATTTAACTCATGGCATATTGAACTACACTACATATTCAAAATTTAGTAGAATCAGTGCTACCAACCTAAAAGTCACTAGGTTGGAATAATCCCGATTTAAAAACGTCACTAATGACCCATTGGATCTATCGGTGTCGTTAAATCTCTTATCACAGTTTGATCTTGAGGAATTTAAGATTAGAGTGTGATGAGGAAAATTTCAGTGCATTTGTATTATATTATACGTATCTAACGCTATTCAGGTCTAATTCACTTAACCAAATGTCTTTTCGTGATCAATGAGCCCATATCTCTGCTTCCAAAACACCTGCGTGAAAACAAACTTTATATTATTGATTTGTGGAACGAACCGATCAATATGAGATGTCACTCTACACTCTAGCTCGTAAAATATTTCTAACATGCCGCTTTGACCTTATTTTCATTATAAGCATATCGTACACATTCAAATTTTAGTAGAATCAGAGCTATCAACCTAAAAGTCACTTGGTTGGAATAATCCCAATTTCAAAACGTTACTAATGACCCAATGGATCTGATGGTGTCGTTAAATCTCTTATCGCAGTTTGATCTTGAGGAATTTGAGATTAGAGTGCGATAAGGAAAATTTCAGTGCATTTGTATTCTATTAGACGTATCTAACACTATAAAGGTATAATTCACTTCACCAAATGTCTTTTCGTAATCAATAAAGCTATATCTCTGCTTCCAAATCACCTGCGTGAAAACAAAGTCCTAAGTACGTAGGAGGGAAAGCTTCGAACCATAGAGATAAAAAAATGTATGGAACGACTGGTCTGCTAGAGCTAATATTCTCAAAAAACTCCAAACACTTTATGCATTTAGATCATCAAATGTACGGGGGAATCTTAAAACTAACCAGAGTACAGCGTACATCTAGACGACACTTATGTACATAAGTATCGACAGATTATTAACCCTCTCTTTTAAAAACCAGCCCAACCCTAAACGGTGCATGAGAATAGCTCCAAAAGTAGAAAACTGCTTTACGAAAGCTAAACGTAGAGGGGAATACTTATACATTAAATATATTTATTCAATAAAATTTCAAATTGGTCAAACGTTACTGGTCACGTCACATGTCACGTCAAAAAGCCCAGTCATACGTCACGTCTCACGTCAAACGCTATGTGAAACATAACATCATACGTCACTTGCCATGTCATACGTCACGTACAACGTTGAACGTCACGTACCAAGTCTAAATTCACATGTCACGTCAAACGTCACATGTCACGTCAAACGTCACATGTCAAGTCAAACGTCACATGTCACGTCAAACGTCACATGTCACGTCAAACGTTATGTGTCACGTCAAAAGTCATGACAAACGTCACGTGCTACGTTAAACTTTACGTACCACGTTAAACTTCACATGACATGACGTTCTGGTTTTATATTTGTTATTGGCATTTTGAACCAATAAATTTTAACAAAATTGGTGCAGCCAACTTGTGAAGTATTAATAAGAACGACAAGGTTTCATTATTAAAACATAAATCAGAGCTACCAACCTACGTTAGGAGCTTTTAACTTTGTAATCATAGCCGATATAATTTACATCAACCTCAAATCATAACTATACATTTGCTTCCTATGTGTATACTCAGAGGCTAATTTTTTAGGTATCCATCCAATTATGTAATCGTTAACCATGTAGTAACTTATGAGTCTACCGGTAAAATTTAATAATATCAAAAAATATTATATTTATCATTGAAACTGTTGAAACATAGATAAATAAATCACATTTGCAGAAAATAATAAAATTGATTTCAATTTATCTAACCCGTGATAACCAAAAATGCCGGAAACGCTTATCAAATGTAAAACCAAAATGTAAATGATAAGTACTTTTCTCATATATGTTGTATATCAGCTTCATTCCATGTTCTATATCTGAAGAAACAAATGGTGTTTTTAGTGCTGGTGTTCAATTGTAAGTAATTTTTCAATATTTTTAGTATCTAATCAACAGCTGTGGTCATTTTATACGTTCAATTATATACTATTACAAAAATAGTATTTCTTAATTTTTAGAAATTCTATGAATACTTGGTATTATTTCAACATTTTAACCAACTAATTCCAATAAAAAAAAACATGTTCAAAATTTTCTCGTTAAAATTCATTTTCGGGTTTACGAGGGGGCTACATAAACTTGGTCTAAAACATATATATTTATCACATGTTTATTTCATTTCTTTTAGCTATTTGTTTACCAGCAGTGACTGAGAAGCAGCGGGGAAGTATCAAATAGTGTTTTTTAGTGCTTGTAATCATGTAAGTAATTTTTCAGTATTTTTAGTATATATTTTTTCAATAACTGTGGATATTTAAATTATCATTTTATATGTTCTATTATATACATCTACAAATGATATCTATCAAAATTTTTCTGGCGACTTTCTCAACGCTCTTCTTCTTAATATTTCTTTCAACTGGACAAACAGTATTATTTTAACAGTTCAATAATATGATTCCAGGACAAAAAATAAAACCCTCATACTAATTTTCATACATTCACACTATTTTCTTTTCAAATTTCATTTTCGGGCCATGACATGACGTTCTGGTTTTATATTTGTTAAATTCATTTTCGGGTTTACGAGGGGGCTACATAAACTTGGTCTAAAACATATATATTTATCACCTGTTTATTTCATTTCTTTTAGCTATTTGTTTACCAGCAGTGACTGAGAAGCAGCGGGGAAGTATCAAATAGTGTTTTTTATTGCTTGTAATCATGTAAGTAATTTTTCTGTATTTTTAGTATATATTTTTTCAATAACTGTAGATATTTAAATTATCATTTTATATGTTCTATTATATACATCTACAAATGATATCTATCAAAATTTTTCTGGCGACTTTCTCAACGCTCTTATTCTTAATATTTCTTTCAACTGAGAAAACAGTATTATTTTAACAGTTCAATAATATGATTCCAGGACAAAAAATAAATCCCTCATACTAATTTTCATACATTTACACTATTTTCTTTTCAAATTTCATTTTCGGGCTCACGAGGGGGCTAAAACATATATATTTAGCAAGTTTCTTTTTTTCTTTTAGCTATTTTTCTACTATTAGCGAGGAAGTTTATTTTTTTACCAAGTAGTGTTTTTAGTGCTCATAATCATGTAAGTATTATTTCAATAATGTGATTCCAGCACAAAAAAATAACACCTTCATACTGATTATCCTACATTCACAGTGCAATTTCTTAAAATTATTTTCGAGTTTACGAGAGTCTACTGAAAACCTATATCACGTTTCCATCATTTTCATTATTCAAAGTGCTACATAAATCTTTAAGACACTATACATTTTAAAAATATTTTACAAAGCATGAAGATATGGTAATTTTTGGAAGATTTTTTTCAGTGAAGGGGTATCAAACAAAATGGATAAGTGCTTATACACCATTCTGATGAGTTATTTCTTTCCAAGTTTTGTAAATCATTTACACAAGATAGCTCAGATTCTTCAAGTTGGTTTAGTATCAATGAAACGGATTTTTGTTTTCTCGAGGAAAAAGCTTCTTTCACACAACAATTCCAATGTATTTAAAACGTCTTATACAAATGTATGCTAAGTACAATCTTTTCAATAGGGGTTTATGAAAAAGACATTGAATTGTATTAGTTTCCATATTTATTCTTCATTTTTAATAGTCATTCAATATATCCCCCACAATTAAATATATCAACAGTATTGATAATTTTTTCTATATTACTATAGGTTTCAATCAGCAATCTAAACGGATGTTGGTGTCCCAATCATTGGTTGAGCTTTCTTGTTAAGACTTGTTGTAAGATCTTTTAATAGGAGATTTTCCCGGTGCGAATTTTAGCTTATTCTCATCAATATATGTCATGCTTCGTCTTAAAGGTTTCTCTGCTACAACAAATGTATCTAAGGGGGTTAATTATACGGGGGACGATTTTTTTCCGAGAGTTTCAATTTCTTATCACTTGTTTTGAGATTCTTCACCTCAATGAATTTTTTCTTAAAGAGAGATTTAATAATCTCAAGATACTTAAACGTCGTAGATGTCCTGTAGATGTTCGATGTACGCTACTTTAATCTACATATATATTTGATTATGAAAGGGTATGACATTTTTAGGGTCTTTTCGAGAATGTAAGTTCCAACAGGCCAGACGTATCTCAATATTTTCAATCTCCAAGGCTAATGTTTTTCCTGTTAAAGTTTTTCGAGAATATAAGCTCCTACAGGCGTACCTTGATATTTCCATTCCCCAATGCTAATGTTTCTCCTGTTAAATTCAATCTTTTTGTCTGCAAGCTTCCAGACGTCTCCCACAACGTATAATCGTGGGGGATCTGTCTCGATAGAAAATTAACATATATATCAGTTACTTTTACCCATAATAAGGGATCTATCTCGATTATGTCACACCTTACAGTAGTTAAGCCAGAGAGCCGTGCGCGCGCTACAATAATTTCATACGCTCTTGACTGAGACCATTATCATCGTAAGGGATTACTGCTTATAATAAGAGTAGCTGCTTTTATATTGGCAACATTGTTTATTAGTACCGTGCACAGTTTACCTTCCGCAACCAATTTTAAATGCTAAAGCTGGAAATATAGTTTTTTAAAGTTGGTTGCAACGATATTAAGTTGGCATCTATGATTGTTCAGTTTTCCGTCCGACCAAAAGTCTACCTTATACCCCGATGTTCTGAACGACACCGTCCAGACCTCCGTCCGTCCATTTTTCATATACCCTGGAGCGAGGCCACGCCTCCTCCAGAAAAATCAATACTTCGGAATATTCATCTACCAATCAGGACGAGGTAGATGAATATAAATAGAGGGTCGAAATGCAATTTCAACAGCTCTCTCACGGGCTCAGTAAAGCTCTCTCACGGGCTCAGTACTGGCTTTATCAAGCCAACAGCTCTCCTACGGGCTCAGAACCAGCGACTGGAAGTAATACCAAAGGAGGACTTTAACTAGGATTCAAAAACCAAACCAACTATAAAAATTAATAAGCCGAACTGCCTTACCCAAATACAAATTGTCTTTTATTTCAAAGGGTGGAAAAATAGTGAAACAGCGAGCAAACCGCAGAAGGGACACAAACGCGAACAGGACGGGAAAAAAAGCAGAAGAGACCCGAGAGTCTCACGCGGAAACGGAATCGAAAACGGTAGAAATATCCACGGTTCACGCGTCGAGTTGGATATTCGCGATAAACACGTCGGGAAGCGATACCTACGGAACGACGGCGTTCATAGGTATCCACGGGCTCGCGAAGTACGAAGTATTTATGGCTGCTCTCTTCGTGTTTATTGGGATCTAGTGCAAAAACACTGAACTAGGATATTTATGGATTGTGGTTGCGCTGAACAGTTATAAATACTAGTCGCGGTTACTATCGTGTAGTAACAAACTCTCTGTCGATACAGAGAGACGGTCGCTCCGCGCACAGCTAGTCTCTCCGTACAGAATCTTTCTAATCATATATATTTTCGGATAATGGACTCGATAATGAGTGCATTCGACGTGGAGGACGACCTGGGATTTCCCCCAGATACGACGTCCACATCACAACCTGGCTCCCAACGTACCTCCCCCACGTCGCAACATGGCGCCCAACGTGGGGCAGAAGAGGCTTCTACCATCCAGAGGGATGACCGGACCGACGAGAGAGGACTACCAACGCCGAGCAGACGACGGACCATTCAACTGGACACATCGACCCAACCGGACCCACTCAGCATCATCGCAGAGACCCTACGACAGCTCACCATGAACAACAACCAGCAGCGATGGAGACGAGACCCACCAACATTCAGCGGAACCGAGGACCAATGCCCGGAAGCCTTCCTACAGGACCTAGAAGACTACTTCGACGAAGTCCAGGCCCCCAGGAGTCAATGGAAGAGGATACTCACCAACCAACTACAAGGAGATGCAGCCAGATGGGCCCAAGGATACGGACAACACTCAAGCTACAACTTTATGACGTCCAGGATGATAGACCACTACAACCACCCAGCCACCATCGCGAGACTGACATCGAGGTTCTACGGCAGCCTGCAGAGGGACGAGACGGCAACGAACTTCATCATGACGAAATGGGCCACTTCGAAGAGACTATTCCCGGAGATGTCGGAATCAACACTGGTGAGGACCATCATCGAGCAACTGCGACCCGAGACGAGATGCCTGCTACGAGCCACAACACCCAGCCGCATCGAAGACCTGCTCCGAGTGACCGAGGACATCGAGAGGGATGCCAACGTGAGGACCAGGACCTACCAACCTTCAAGAAGGATGACATCACCTCCCAGAAGGATGACATCACCTCCCAGAAGGAGGACATCACCTCCAAGAAGGATGACATCACCTCCCAGAAGACCGACATCACCTCCAAGAAGGATGACATCACCTCCCAGAAGACCGACATCACCTCCAAGAAGGATGACATCACCTCCCAGAAGACCGACATCACCTCCAAGAAGGATGACATCACCTCCCAGAAGGCCGACACCACCTCCCAGAAGGATGACATCACCACCCAGACGCTACCAACCTCCCAGAAGGATGACTTCACCTCCCAGATGGACATCACCACCTAGAAGGACGACAGCTCCACCGAGAAGGGTGTCACCACCACCTAGGAGGTCCTCACCAGCCAGATGGAGAGAGGAGCAAAGGGACAGATCAAGGACTAGACCAATACAATCGACACCACGTGAACAACCGACCCACAACACAGACCAGCGGTCAGAAAACGACGACAGGGTCGTTACACTCAACAACACCGAACAGTCAGCCAGCTCCGAGACTCACACGCTCGACACAGCCCGAGAAAGTCCCGAGACAGCGAGCCTGCCCGTCATCGAAGCAGAAGTCCAGGGACGTCCAGTACGTATCCTCATAGACACTGGGGCCACGTCCAACTTCTGCTCCACCAAACTGACGACAGCTGACGAAGTCACCAGCGACGAGGCCAAGGTTCAGCTAGCCTGTCAGAACCGTCAAGAGACGAGTCCCGGAACCACCACGCTGACTGTCCAGAACCAAGATTGGACCTTCCCGGTAGAATGTCGTCTCCTCCCAGACATTAATCATGACCTGATTCTTGGAATGCCGTGGCTTAAGACCGAGAACGTCCTGATGGACTTCTCACGTCAACGTCTCCAAGCCGGCAAGACGACAAGACAGAACATCTCCTGGAAGGCCAACACCAACCCAACACCACGTGAAACGACCCAGACCACGACCAACTCGGACCAGACCACGCAGGAGGCCTACGAACCAGCCCAAGGCCTCCCGCACAAGTCAGACGACACAACAGACATCAGAGACCGAGCAAACAGCGGACAGACACGGAATGGACCATATGAAGCAGACAGACAAGACTGTTCAACCTCGACAATCTACCTCAAAGACATTAAACGCGCCCCACCAGAAAGGACACAAAGTGAAGAAAGGTAGAAAACAAAATTTTTTGAACTTTTTCACTCGAACTTTGACAAACCCTGTATGAACTTTTTCACAAAAATCCGACGTAACACCTATTTGACTTTTTCATACCATTTTTATATAACCTGTACGTTTTATGTAGTAATATGTTAATGTAAAGTTATTTTGTCTTTCAGAATTTTCCAATGTATCTCATTCTATATCATAATTATTGTAAACTGTGTAAAAAATTATTGTATGTATTGGCTTTTTCTCAATAAAGACGACAGTTCGGCTTTCGAAGCGGGGGGGTGTTCTGAACGACACCGTCCAGACCTCCGTCCGTCCATTTTTCATATACCCTGGAGCGAGGCCACGCCTCCTCCAGAAAAATCAATACTTCGGAATATTCATCTACCAATCAGGACGAGGTAGATGAATATAAATAGAGGGTCGAAATGCAATTTCAACAGCTCTCTCACGGGCTCAGTAAAGCTCTCTCACGGGCTCAGTACTGGCTTTATCAAGCCAACAGCTCTCCTACGGGCTCAGAACCAGCGACTGGAAGTAATACCAAAGGAGGACTTTAACTAGGATTCAAAAACCAAACCAACTATAAAAATTAATAAGCCGAACTGCCTTACCCAAATACAAATTGTCTTTTATTTCAAAGGGTGGAAAAATAGTGAAACAGCGAGCAAACCGCAGAAGGGACACAAACGCGAACAGGACGGGAAAAAAGCAGAAGAGACCCGAGAGTCTCACGCGGAAACGGAATCGAAAACGGTAGAAATATCCACGGTTCACGCGTCGAGTTGGATATTCGCGATAAACACGTCGGGAAGCGATACCTACGGAACGACGGCGTTCATAGGTATCCACGGGCTCGCGAAGTACGAAGTATTTATGGCTGCTCTCTTCGTGTTTATTGGGATCTAGTGCAAAAACACTGAACTAGGATATTTATGGATTGTGGTTGCGCTGAACAGTTATAAATACTAGTCGCGGTTACTATCGTGTAGTAACAAACTCTCTGTCGATACAGAGAGACGGTCGCTCCGCGCACAGCTAGTCTCTCCGTACAGAATCTTTCTAATCATATATATTTTCAGATAATGGACTCGATAATGAGTGCATTCGACGTGGAGGACGACCTGGGATTTCCCCCAGATACGACGTCCACATCACAACCTGGCTCCCAACGTACCTCCCCCACGTCGCAACACCGATTCGTTCATTTATTTTATTTGCTTTAGATTGTTTGAACTGTTCAGACATATATATTGCTACAGATTTTATTGAAGTGTTATTATTATTCACATGTAAGTTTTACGCTGATAATGTTACTATCAATTTCTGATTCTATTCATTTTTAGTATGTCCATCTTTGCCGATTTGGTTAAGCATATAGCTACCATACTGGGGTTAATAACACACAATGACGATATGAAATTTCGAGAAGGGCGGGTCGAATGTTTGAAGGCGATGCGGAGGATCCGGAAGGCTTTGAAGAATGCTAAGTCGATTGGAGAGAAGCAACATTTAGAAGCCTGTTTGAGAAATATCCGAACTATGCTGAACCAAATTAAGGCTGAGCAAAAGAAAGGATCTGGATTAACATCGCGAGCCGAGACTGCGAGGGACCGTATCAGATGGGATGATTCAGAGTCAGCATTCGACAGTCGCATTAAGACAGGAGTTATCTTCAATCTTAAACATAAAGACCCCTGCTCTTTCCTTACAGATTGTAAAGCGCTGTTCAGGATTCAAATTCAAAATGCCTTGAAGAATAATGCTGCAGTGAAAGTTAACGCCGCCTTTTGTGGGGAGTTTGAAGTAGTAAAGGGAGATAGTGTGCAGACAGAGTACAAGTACTTTACTACATCCAATTCTCCCATATACCGCAACACTGACGTAGCCGAATGGTTTGACTCCAAGATTACAGCTCCCATCCTCAAGGAACTTGAAGAGTTTCGAGAGCGTGACTCAGGATGGGCGTTGAAAAAAATTATTAATCTCGGCGTAAACATCAATAAATATGTACCTCAACTAGGATTCTCCTATATTGAGTTCCCGGAGCAGATCAAGCGCAAGCAAGCCTGCATCAACATCAAGAACAATGATAATGCATGTTTTGCGTGGGCTGTTGTTTCAGCTCTTTTCCCCTGCGGCAATAAGAGCTCGGATTTGATGACGTCATACCCCCACTACTCATCGGTGTTGAAACTTAAAGGCATACATTTTCCTATGACCATCAGGCAGATCCCCAGCTTTGAGAAGCAGAATGACGTATCGATTAACGTTTATATTCTTCAAAAGACCCAGAAGACATTTGAAACGCTCCCCACTTATCTCACGAATGATAAGAAAAACCACCACGTCAATTTGCTCCTTGTTCAAGACATATATGATGATACTGAGACCCCCGTCAAGTATCACTTTGTCTGGATTAAAAGTTTGTCTCGTCTGCTATCTAAACAACTTAGCAATGAGGGTCACACAAAATACTTCTGCGATAGATGTCTCCACTATTGCAGGACACAGGAGAAGCTTGATAAACATATCGATGACTGTGTGAAAATTAATGAGACCGCAATCAAAATGCCCGAGCCTGGCAAAAACATTTTAAGATTCAAAAATCATAAGAATAAAGAAAGAGCTCCCTTTATAGTATACGCAGACTAGGGAATCTGTCTTAATGCCAGTTATGGATCCTAAGAAACCGCAGAGAAAGCAGCATCACGTTCCAGCTGCCGTAGGATATTACATGAAATGTAGTTACGATGATAGTCTTTCTTTTTACAAAAGCTATCGTGGGCAGGACTGTATGACGTGGTTTGCTGATGAGAAACAGTTTAGCAGAAGATATGGCTACAGTGTTTACAGCTATTGAACTCAGGAAACAACAAATCTGGTTGAATAAACCAATATATGTTGGACAGGCGATACTAGATTTAGCTAAGACGACCATTTATGATTTTCACTATGGCTACATGGTGAATGCTTTCCCCGACTGCACTGCTATGTACACCGATACCGATTCCCTCATATAAAAACTTTACCAAGACCCCTACGATATAATGAGACGAGATTGTCATCAGCGTTTCGACACTTCTGATTATCCAGAAAACAACGAGTATGGCATTCCTTGTGTTAATAAAAAAGTTCTCGGCATGATGAAGGATGAAAATAATGGAGTACCGATGACAGACTACGTTGGTCTTCGTTCCAAACTTTATGCCACGAAAGTTCTGAGAACGGGTGACGATATAGCAACAAAACAGCAAAATATGCTTAATGAGGGATTTGATGTAGAGGAAATTGATGTTGAACTTAAGAACTTTGGTGTAGGGAAGAAAGCTAAAGGTATTAAATCATCTGTGGTAAAGATGGATATTACTTTTGAAAATTACATCGAATGCTTAGATAGTTTTAAACACAAGACTGTGCTTCAAAATCTAATACGATCTGAAAATCATCAAGTACACTCCACTACACAACAGAAGATTGCTCTTTCTCCTGCTGATGATAAACGGTACTTGGTTCAAGGAACAGATGAAACGCTACCTTGGGGGCACTATACCATCCCGACTCAAGTTTCACTAGCTGAAGCTTTGAATGTAAATTGCATATCAGATGCTTCCAATGTCGCTTTTTAATAATATCAGCAATCACTAATTTCTATAATTACATGAATAATTTTTGATATACTGATCATGTACGTAGTTCAAGTAACCTTATCAATTAAGGTATTCATATTGCCCTCTAAAAATGGAGTCAATAAGGTATTTAAAATCCATTGACCCCCTATGGCGCTACCACAGAAGCCGATGAGTTGAAAGGGTGAATGAATCTATCTTTATTGATCCATACGATCTTTATCAATGAAAGTATTTATATTGTCAAAAAGAGTCAACGTCCATTGATAGCCAGTGGTGCTCCCACTGGAGTCAATGAGATACTAAAGAACCATTCACCTGCGGCGCTCCCGCAGGAGCCGATCAGTTAAAATAGATTCTTTATCGATATAGAAATGAATGAAATACTTAATCAGTTAATCAAAATGGTTATGCTAGGGCTACAGGCGAGACTTCCATTAAAAAAGTCAACGCGCCACGGTTCTATCTCCATATATTGTAATATGTATAAGATGGTGTGGAAATGAACCTTAATTTTATTATTATTAAGATAATGAAGTTTAATATTTTGTTGTAGATCGTCTGATAGGCTCTCATCATCTGTGATACGTCTCTGCTGTCTCTGCTAGGTCTCCGCCACTGGTTTTCAGTACTATATTATCATTAGGATTGAATAAATTATGCTTTCAAGGAAAAATGGATTTTTATTAAAACCCTTTGTATATCTATCAACTTTTATATTGCATCCAGATTTCTGTTTAGATGCTAATATTACACATGTCATTGCAAAAACATGGTTGACCTCATTTGTCATACTACTTACTGTGTTAACGCGAAGATCATAGGTCGTTTTGAGACTTTCTGAGACATTTTGAATATGTCACCTTTTCAAGTGGAAGTGTTAATTTATTTACTATGTTGTTTTTTAATGAAAAGAAATTATCTTTATTGAATAACAAAAACGAGCCTTTTTTTTGGAGCATATAGAAAAAATAGCAACATATTAAGAGCCTGATACAATCAATTAAATTGATTGATTTTCAATATGTTCCGGTTTTTAATAAAATGAGTAAACACATGATTTTATAAATCGATAAGTAAAAGAGACTCACTTCGAGGGATGTGCATATATTATGTAGGTATACCTTCAGGATATCTAGCATAAAATTTTTTATAGCACATATACATATAGTGTGAAACAAAATGTTGTGTGACGTCAGAGAAAAGAGTTGTGACTTTTGACGTGACACATAACGTTTGACGTGACATGTGACGTTTGACGTGACATGTGACGTTTGACGTGACATGTGAATTTAGACTTGGTACGTGACGTTCAACGTTGTACGTGACGTATGACATGGCAAATGACGTATGATGTTATGTTTTACATAACGTTTGACGTGAGACGTGACGTATGACTGGGCTTTTTGACGTGACATGTGACGTGACCAGTAACGTTTGACCAATTTGAAATTTTAATGTATAAATATATTTATTGTATAAGTATTCCCCTCTACGTTTAGCTTTCGTAAAGCAGTTTTCTACTTTTGGAGCTATTCTCATGCACCGTTTAGGGTTGGGCTGGTTTTTAAAAGAGAGGGTTAATAATCTGTCGATACTTATGTACATAAGTGTCGTCTAGATGTACGCTGTACTCTGTCACATGTCAAACGTCACGTGTCAAATGTCAAACATTACGTGTTGAACGTTACACGTTACATGTCAAACATCATGTGTCTGTCAAACGTCATATGTCAAACGTCACCTGTCAAACGTCATGTGTTAACCGTACGTCAAACGTTACGTGTTGAACGTTACATGTCAAACGTCATGTGTCTGTAAAACGTCAAATGTCTAACGTAACCTGTCAAATGTCAGACGTCACGTGTTTAACGTGACACGTTACGTGTCAAACGTCACGTGTTAAACGTTACCAAAGAAAATCGTCGTAAACACGACACCTCCCTCTTTTTGTAATATGTCTTCAGTACAGACGTCGAAGAGTTTATTAAGAACATTGGTAAATTGTTTTTATGAGAATAAAACTGAGGGTTTACATTAAAAGTAAAAATCGAGTACAGAGAGGAGCTAATGTTGACCCTCTGTTTGTACCGAAATCAAGTGACCGTCTCAGGGTGTACGTTGTAAATCTCTAATCAGTACACCCTGTGATAGTAGTGAGATATTTTGGGGACCTAATGTTGACAGGCCTCTAGTGAAACATTCTTTCAACAGAGTGTGCTCGCAAAGTTAATCAACTGATCGTTGAAAACGACCAGTTATGACAAGTGACATATCGTTGAAAAAAACCAGCGCACATAACTTTACCTTTGCATAATACTATAGCAATGTTGAGATTGGTTCGAAATTTCCTCAAGTTATGAGCGAAACTAGGTGAAGTTGACGAGGCACTAATTTAAGCTCTGAAGCGTCTATATGTGCTTCAAACGTTACTCATTTTCATCATTTTGAAAACAAGTTGGGTCACTCACCTGAATGAGGTTAATTAGGATGCATGACTAAAACACAAGTTAACAAGACATTTTTTTATTTAAATATTTTAGCTACAGTTTCATGAACATTTTCGCGCACTTTCAATAGATGCTTTGGCGCTTTAGTAAAGTATTCAAGTGTAGACTCTTCCGAAAAATTTTCAAAAATACCCATCATGACGATGGTTTTACACTCAAATTCATCATTTCTATGAGTTACTTTTAGATTATGAGGTATATGATGTTGCATAACTGCTAGAGAGGGATCATAAATTATCTCATTGTGTTCTATCCAGAAATGTGGCGTAATTTTTATGCCATTTGAATAGTCCTTTGTACCTAGGCATAATTCAGTTTTTACCCCGTATTTTGCAGCTACTTCATGGAAAATTAAACTTCCGGCTAGACACACCCCGCAATAGTTTGCTCGAATAAACTCCTGCTCAATACAACACTTAATGAGGTTGAGTTTAACGTACTCACGCTTGGGATCTGTAAAAGTCATCTGCTCAAGTGATCAATGATGAATGACGATCTGTTTGGATAATTGTACTTTTAAACCCTGGTGGACAATTATTATGGAACGACAAAGAATTTATTACCAAACTTAAACAATCTTATCAACGACCTTGAGAAAAATTTGTTTATGAGCGCCCCGATATCACTCGACGACGTTATCTAACCACAACCGATAAGAGGATGAAAACATCTTTATTTGTGTAATTGTTTTTAAAAATTTTGTAAAAATTCAAGACTATTTCCCCGTTGCCTGGAGAAAATATCGCTGGTGTAGGACGTATAAAATATTTTGCGCACCTCTTTCCACGCCCAGTGACATGTGACGTTTGACGTGATGTTTGACGTGACATGTGAATTTTGACTTGGTACGTGACGTTCAACGTTGTACGTGACATTTGACATGGCAAGTGACGTACGATGTTGACGTGACCAGTAACGTTTGACATGTGACGTTTGACGTGACATGTGACGTTTGACGTGACATGTGACGTTTGACGTGACATGTGAATTTAGACTTGGTACGTGACGTTCAACGTTGTATGTGACGTTTGACATGGCAAGTGACGTATGATGTTGACGTGACCAGTAACGTTTGACCAATTTGAAATTTTATTGTATAAATATATTTATTGTATAAGTATTCCCCTCTACGTTTAGCTTTCGTAAAGCAGTTTTCTACTTTTGGAGCTATTCTCATGCACCGTTTAGGGTTGGGCTGGTTTTTAAAAGAGAGGGTTAATAATCTGTCGATACTTATGTACATAAGTGTCGTCTAGATGTACGCTGTACTCTGGTTAGTTTTAAGATTCCCCCGTACATTTGATGATCTAAATGCATAAAGTGTTTGGAGTTTTTTGAGAATATTAGCTCTAGCAGACCAGTCGTTCCATAAAATTTTTTATCTCTATGGTTCGAAGCTTTCCCTCCTACGTACTTAGGACTTTGTTTTCACGCAAGTGATTTGGAAGCAGAGATATAGTTTTCTTGATTACGAAAAGACATTTGGTGAAGTGAATTATACCTTTATAGTGTTAGATACGTCTAATAGAATACAAATGCACTGAAATTTTCCTTATCGCACTCTAATTTCAAATTCCTCAAGATCAAACTGCGATAAGAGATTTAACGACACCATCAGATCCATTGGGTCATTAGTAACGTTTTGAAATTGGGATTATTCCAACCAAGTGACTTTTAGGTTGATAGCTCTGATTCTACTAAAATTTGAATGTGTACGATATGCTTATAATGAAAATAAGGTCAAAGCGGCATGTTAGAAATATTTTACGAGTTAGAGTGTAGAGTGACATCTCATATTGATCGGTTCGTTCCACAAATCAATAATATAAAGTTTGTTTTCACGCAGGTGTTTTGGAAGCAGAGATATGGGTTCATTGATCACGAAAAGACATTTGGTTAAGTGAATTAGACCTGAATAGCGTTAGATACGTATAATATAATACAAATGCACTGAAATTTTCCTCATCACACTCTTATCTTAAATTCCTCAAGATCAAACTGTGATAAGAGATTTAACGACACCGATAGATCCAATGGGTCATTAGTGACGTTTTTAAATCGGGATTATTCCAACCTAGTGACTTTTAGGTTGGTAGCACTGATTCTACTAAATTTTTGAATATGTAGTGTAGTTCGATATGCTTATAATATTGGTTATGAGTTAAATCTAAATGATAAATAATATATAGGGTGTCTAATTTATGAAAGTATGTTTGGTTCTCACGTATAATATCTAACACTTAATAATGAAAGTTAATTTTTATTCTCCCTGTATATATATATAAATAATCGAAACCTGTCTACCCGAAGGTGTGAGATACACCTTGTATACCATCCGAATATCTATCTAGCTGTCAGCTATCAAGAGTTTAGGATATACATAGGACACGAAGGTTGTTGTTTTAATATACCCTGTATTTGTATATTTCTCATTGTCGATACTTCTTCGCTTCGGATGATACTTTCTCCCCTGTATGTCGCTCTTCTTCTTTCCTTCTGGTCATTGTCGTTCTTCGGATGATACTTTCTCCCCTGTATGTCGCTCTTCTTCTTTCCCTCTGGTCATTGTCGTTCTTCGGATGATACTTTCAATACTGTCGCTTATCTCTTGATCTCTTCTTCCCTCTGGTCATTGTCGACCTTCCTCGGACACGAAGGTTGCTGTTTTAATATACCCTGTATATAATCTAATAAAATATTCGGCGTTATCTAACCGCAGCTCGGAAGCCGACGCGTGACCTTGAAGGGAACCATTTTTGCTATTTTTGAGATTAGCTTTTTTTTCGATTTTCTTATGGAGATTCCCATGTTAGCGCCTCCACCAATAGGCCGAATCGGTGCAGCCTATTTACTAAGAGCAATCCATTCTATTCTCCGAGTGAAGGTATATGCGAATGATTGACTAAATTGTAGCACTGAAATCAATACATATTATAATTATCAGTATATTGCTGACTTATTCATCACTCCATCATCTTCTAATCAATCCAAATTTATATTTACCATTTTGTTTTAGCTCTCCAGCATCTACCGCAACTGAAAGTATTGCTAATAAATCGATTGATCAAATGAGACGTTTCAATTCAATAAAAACTATTAAATTAATTCTTTGTAGTTTTTATAAAACTTTGTGATATACACATTTGCCTTTAGAAAATGCTGCCTGAATTACTTATTTTGAATATCATGATTAAAATAAAATAATAAATAATGCCACCCCAATTTTTATGGAATTGTTTCATTAAAAAGAAACATAGCAAATTTATAAATTAGTTACTACACCGAAAAGATTGTAATACTATTTTTTTTAAATAAGGTAGAACAATAATTGTCAAATAGAAATCTTTCAAATTTGAGAGGTTCACGGACAAACCAATTCCAACCCGCAACTTCTGGAATGCATCTATTGGCTTGCTTGGCAGTACCCTGTATTAACTCAATAGGATTTTTAAAAAGATGGTAGGTAATACTTTGTGACTATACTGTTCTATCATATCCACAATGTATTTTGTTGGGGGTTTGTTTCTGAAAAAAACAGTTATGAAAGGGCAGTATTCAAATAACCAATTCATTTCTTTTCAAATATACCTATATTATTATTTTTGTAAAAATAAAAGTGAAACAGCATTTATTGTCTATTAGGTATAATTTGAAGTAAGAATTTTAAATTTATTAAACTAGTTGTGTAGTCTTCTGAATTCTCACATATAATTTGCTATATCACTGTTCAAATACAGTATGTATCTACTTACTAGGCTTCAATATAAATAAGCTCAGCTTCAACATTTGTTGATTGAATTCTATATTGTGTCATTAACCTAATATTATCGAAAAGCATTGTCCCTAATTTATTAAAGGTTCAGAAAGATTCAATAGTAATTGGTTTTCAAACCATTTAAAAAAATGTTCTTCATTCATTTCCCCATGATAATAACTCAACTGAGATTCATATAAAAATATACTTTCTGTTCCATCAATACAACCATCTTCATTCTCAGCATGTAATACAAAATATCTAGAATAAAAACAATTTTGCATTCTAAAATTTTACATAATCATTGTAACATACCTTTTGACATGAACAGCCTACAGCACCATTTTGGAAAATTCAGGATTCATTAATAAAAACAAATTTATACGATGGTTTATTTTTGTTGAAAGTTCCATAAGTCCTCTTTGTGGATGTGTATCATATTTTAGTAAACTACTCAGGAACATTTTACATTGAATAATTATTGTTGTTCTTCCTTCAATTACTGCAGTAAAATTCCTAAAGTGACATGATTATCTGTAAAAAAATGTCCATGTATAAGTAATTGCCAAGTATTAAGAATAATGTAACAGAATATAATAAATACAGTTGATTGGGTATAATATTAAACTTATACTTACTTGCTTCATAAACGCTGTAAATAGTATCAGGAGTAAATGCATCAACTATTGCAGTATTATTAAGTTTCATTTATACGTTTTTTGGATGTGACTTTCACTTTAATAACTCATCACTGCTTGTGAAAAATTACTCACAGTTCTTTGCAGTTTTTGTCACAACATAACCCCAAAAATGTCAAGACGTCAACTGAACCAGAAATAAACCATTTTAATCGCGGCAACAGCGCGCATTTTTGCCAACATAAAAAGTTTTTATTAAGACTGACGTTAGTTTGAGTTTAATATTTAATTAACCTACAAGCTGTATTTGATATTAAATTAATTACGAAACCTTTCTTTAAACATATATTTATATTTTTTAATACAATGCGACCTACAAATTTCAATATTTATTGAGTTTAGAGAGGCTTAACATAGTGATTGACAGAGGATTGACAGCAGCAATCGAATGACATGATATAAACGAATGTCTCTTTTTCGACACTTTGATGACGTGGAATTTATATTTTCGTCGTACTTTTGTCGATTTGAGGTATATATATAAATAAGTCACAAATCAAACAAAAGTACGACGAAAATATAAATTCCAAAGAGGGTATGAAAAGTACGACTTACCGACATAAAAATAATATATAATATAATATATATATAAACAAAAGGGAATTCTTGACGGTAGATAATTCAATAGGTTTTATATATCTTAAAGATTCCGTCGTAAGGAGGGTAATATTAAGATAGGTAGTCGATAAGAGTTTCATTAAGCCCTCCTTACGACGGAATCCCTAAGATATATAAAACCTATTATATATATATATATAAAAAAAAAGCAGTAGGGTAGTTACGGCTGACTAGTTGAAAAATTAACTATAAAATTTTTTTATGGGGCACAGCCAAAATGATTTGTTGATGGTAAAGAAGACTCTTTTTCACTAATCCAAGCTTTCGATAATGTTTATTATCATTTTCAAGGTAGCAAGTGAGTTAATTCCTTTGAGAATGTAAATTCGTTTGTAAAACATGGAAACTAATCTTAACAAACTATTATTGAAAATTTACACATATTTTTTAAAAAATTAAAACTACTAAAATTGTTAAAAATGACAAAATTCAGTCATCTTGGTTCCATTATAAACTACATCTTGGTTCCATTATAAACTGTGTAGTTTATAATGGAACCAAGATGACTGAATTTTGTCATTTTTAACAATTTTAGTAGTTTTAATTTTTTAAAAAATATGTGTAAATTTTCAATAATAGTTTGTTAAGATTAGTTTCCATGTTTTACAAACGAATTTACATTCTCAAAGGAATTAACTCACTTGCTACCTTGAAAATGATAATAAACATTATCGAAAGCTTGGATTAGTAAAAAAGAGTCTTCTTTACCATCAACAAATCATTTTGGCTGTGCCCCATAAAAAAATTTTATAGTATATATATATATATACACATATGTCCAAAAGTTTGGAATATTGGAATATTTCATCTTTTTTTTTATTTTTATATAAAAAATTTTCTGAATAATTAAACATCATTTTGCTACAACTCCCACCAATACTAAATAAATCTCAAAGCCAGATAAACAATATGCAAAAAAATGATTTATTCTTTTGGAGTTAAAAATTTACAATGTACCACTTACATTTAAAATTAAATTAGTATAGAAAAAAATATTTTTTCATAAAATTAATAATCAGTATTTCCTCCATTGGCCTGTATGCATGACTGTAGGCGATTTGGTATGCTGTCGATTAAATGGTCGAGCTGGGCTTGCGGAATTCTCTCCCATTCTTCACGAGCAGCATCTTTTAGTTCTCGCAGTGTAATAGGGGGATTGTTTCGCTTCTTAATGCGTGTTTTGGGAATGTCCCAGGCATGTCCAATGACGTTCATGTCAGGGGAATTCGAGGGCCACCATATTGTGGATATTCCTTCTTCTTCCAGATAATTTTGTACTGCTGCTGTTCGATGCGAAGGTGCGTTGTCATGCATAAACACAAATCTATCACCTACTGCCCCTCGGAATAGACGCACGACAGGATTTAAAACCTCCTCGATGTATACAGCACCAGTGACTCTTCTCTCCAGAACCAGTAGAGGCGTCCGTGTGCCACTCATAATACCACCCCAAACCATAATACTCCCACCTTCAAATGGGACTCGCGGTTGGGCTGTTTCTAGTCGGGCTTGTCGTTCTGAGGCCCTCTAAACTAGTGTTCTTCGCGAATGAGAAACCAAGCCAATTTTTGATTCATCAAAGAACATCACGTTATTCCAGTTAGGACCATGATGTACCATTTCTCGAGCCCATTGCAACCTTACAATTTTGTGTTGATAGGTTAGTTTGGGAACACGTAAGGATCTTCTACGATACAAATTTACTGCATTTAGTCTGCGTGTTATTTTTTGCCGTGAAATATTCAGTCCTTCAAGCCTAACAATTTCTCTGGAGATACCATTTGTAGATTTCAGACGATTCCTTCGAGCTATCAATGTTATCTGCCGGTCTTGTGCTGCTGTTGTACATCGATTTCTGCCACTTCTGGGGCGATCCTTCACGTCATTTGTGTCTTGGAATTTTTTTTGAATTTTCGATACAGCACTCTGAGTGACGCCAATAATATTGGCGATATCACTTTGAATAAAGCCCTGTTGTAACAATGCAATTACTCTAGATCTGTCGAAATGAGATATCATGTTTCTAGGCTTTTTAAGCGGCTTGAATGAAATTTGAACAAGAACTGAAATAATGTGTAAATACCAAAATCAGTTTAATGTGACCAAATTGCTACAAAAACGAATCAAATTTTTGATAATTTTCATTTAAAAACGCTCTAGAATAAATATCAACAACAGTTTTTAAACAACCATAGGCGTAGATATATTATTTGTACATATTCCAAACTTTTGGACATATGTGTATATATATATATATACAACGTTTCACAATTCGGAAATACCATAAATTGTCCATCAGCACTTCGTATGTATGGAAATAGCGATTGAAAAAATATCACATACCATCTCCGACGTTGTACAGCATCCTTCTTTCCTCTTAAGCCTGGGGTTACCTTAATTTTATCCGGTTCGTAACTAGGCTATATCTGCTACATTGGCCTGCGATCTTAGCACCATACTTCGTGAAATATTCTTTTTCATACTTCTCCTGTTTTAGCCCTACTAGCACTAACAGACAGACGGCTATCACGTACATGAGCACTTTTAGGTCGATGGGCTGATTCTCAAGGTTTTCATCAACAATGAAGTTAGAGTTAACTACGCCGCTGCTCGCGACTTCGCTCTGTTTCGAGTTAGTAGTACCCATTTTAAAAGAATGAAAAAGAAAAATTGGTCACTTAATTACACGTTTTACTTTAACTCCGAAACTCTCCCGTGCGCCGGCACTACGAACAACGCGTTGGTTTAGGCAGGATCGCCATGTAAAGGTTCGTTATTAAAGGGGTGTTAAATAAAACATAAGTAACATAAGACTCTATCTATTCGATATATACAGATTGCGAAAATCCCTTCCTTACGCTGCGACTTATACGAGCACGACAAGGAAAATATGAGCAAAACTACGTGAAAGAGAGAGACTTGTTAGCCCAGCGATCAGTCCCCTCTACCAAAACAGTTGGGCGTGTATTCAGTCCCCTCTACCAAAAACAGTTTTGAGTGTGTTCATCGACCCACTAGTTCAACCGCTGTTGCCAGAAGCTCAGATTAATTTGTAAGAATGATATTTTTGTCACGTTGTCGTTAACTTTTTTTCGAGCTCATACACTATTAGGTAAAATTAAACACCTTCATCCGGCAACAGGGTCCTTTACATAGAGAACTCACATTTAAACGTATGTGATCTTCTCGCTACAGACCTTGGTTGTTAGCGCACGCCGTTGTATTTGAAAATAAAACATTTTACAATGCCCACATTAAAATACGAAACCTGCGAAAAAGTGCAAATTATAAAATGGTATTTTGGAGGTCATTCGGCTGATGCAATAGTTTATTTTATTTATTGTGGCATTTGAAAATCGCCCAATTCCTTCACGAACAACAATTTTGAACATAATTAATAATTTCGAGAAATATGGATGTGTTTCATACTGTAGAAAATGCCAAGCGCCGAAAGATCCAATCGAACGGCCGATAAACGACGAAAGGCAAACTAGAGAATTGAATGTTTGTTTAGCGGTTGAAACAGGACAACCATGTTCTTCAAGACAAATTGCTGAAGAGGTCAACATGGATAAGAGAACTGTACAGAATATTTTAAAACGGAACGGGTACCATTGTTACAAGGTTCAGACAACGCAGGAAATTTTTTCTGAGGACAATATCAGACGAATGGATTTCTGTGAAGAAATGATGGAACGTCAAAATGCTGACGAGAACTTTTTAAAAAATATTTTATTTACGGATGAGTCAACCTTTTCATTACATCAAAAACACAATCCATCCGTCACAAGATATTGGTCTCGGGAAAATAAACATCCAAGCATTCCAATCCGAACACAGTATCCGCAGAAGCTAAATGTTTGGACGGGTATTTTAGGTGACCACATTATAGGTCCTTTTTTTATTGAGGGGAACTTAAATTCCGCCAAATATTTAGAGTTATTACAAAATCATGTAATTCCTGCAGTTCTCCTTATACCCGATGTTGATCTTAACAGAATTTGGTTTCAACAAGATGTTTGTCCAGTCCATAATTCAAGGATAGTAATGGAATTTTTGAGGTTTACATTCCCCGACAGAATTATTAGTACTAATGGTACAAATAAATGGGCTCCAAGATCACCTGAACTAGCTCCAAATGATTTTTTTCTTTGGGGATTTTTGAAAAGTAGCATTTATCAACATGAATTTAAAAGAGCTAATAATTTAAATGAAATGAGGGTGAAAATACAGCACTTTTGTGCCAGCATTACGCCAGATAATCTTAGAGACATGAGATCAAATCTTTATGACAGATTTGGTTATTGCCTGGCACAGCAAGGTGGTTTATTTGAGCACTTAATTCATTAAAATTATGTTTACCTTTAGAACGGATTTTTAGTTTAATTTTTTCAAGAAGTTCATATTTTATGTTTAGAATAAGTACCTACTAACAGCGGACAGTCCGAGCCATGGCCGGTGAGAAGTATCGCCTACCAAATGCGCTCGAAATTCGTGCCGACTTGAAGCTCCAGTGTCAGTATTGTACGACGATTCAAGCGTTAAACATAATAGTACAGTGCCGGATTCAGCTAGCGATGGAGTTTAAAAGGAAAGTACATAAACGTATTCTAAACGCTCAAACTCGTGAAGTGATCGCCAATGTGTTCGCATATATGGAGGAAGAAAAACAATCGGTGAAACTCAAAATTCCACTTCATAGGTTATGTAACGGTTGAATTTGTCACTACGTCTATGGTATATATTAAGTATTTGTATATAGTAATTACCTGACCGATATTGTCTCTATATTTCTAATATCGTTTGATCACTACGAAAGTACTTCAGTAGTTAAATAGCTTCTGTCAGCCCAGAGTTTTAGGGACTACTCTGCCATCATCCTTCCGGTGAAGTGGTGCAGGCTGTAACCATACCTGTCTTCACATCTTGACAACAATTTTATATTTTGTCGCTAGGTAAGGTAAAGAATAAAACTAGCGCCTACTTGGTAAATGTCCGTATAGATATATTCATGTTAGTTGTTTCTTTTTATTTGTTATATTATAATTCATAATTAAGGGTAGTAAGGGGTTTTCTCTCTTGTGGATTTTACTTTAGTTTTTAGTTACCGTGGGACTACTGATTTTGTTTCCGGCTTTGATTATATCACCTTTGGGGTGTAGCCACAGTAGTCCAAATACTTTGTCCGCTTCAGCTTGATAAACGCTAAAGTTTATTAGGGTTCAGTTATAAATTATTACTGACTCCTTGACTTGAGTTCTAAAACATTTAAAGTAGTAATTAGGTTTGATAAAACTGATCTATAAAGACATACTTTACTTTTGAGTTAAAGGTATATTTTCTTCATTTATCTACCATATTTTGGCTTAAGCAAATACATACTATTTAGAAATCTTCGGTGTAGGTTGGCAATCGAATATATTCTGAACATCTATTTATAATATATTAGCTATTATCGCCATGTGTTTTGTATGTTAAATCCGAGTGTTTGATCTTGCTTTGTTTACGTTGGTTTGGTATTGTGGTACTATGTTTACTCAAATTTATTTGAATAAGTTTTAATACTATCATTTATCTCCAATGTTTACAAGTGTTTATTTGTAGGATGACAATGACATTTGGACCGTGACAGCTGTGTCTTGGATAAAAGCGTTCGTTCGTCATGCCGCTGAGTGTAGTCGTACTTGATGTTAGGCGTTGCTCTGTGACTTTACGAGTCCACAGACAACTAAGTTTGTCGCGCTGATGTTGTCGGTATAGGTAGAGCGTTTGCTCTGTGACTTTAAGAGTCCACAGACAACTTAGTTTGTCGCGCCGATGTCAGCATAGATAGAGCAATGCTCTGTGACTTTAAGAGTCCACAGACAACTTAGTTTGTCGCGTCGATGGTGTCGGCAGAGATAGAGCGTTTGCTCTGTGACGTTATGAGTCCAAAAACAAATGTTGTCACTCCGTTTTACGGAATTGTTAGAGCGTTTATTCGATGCTACTCAGGAGTGTAGGCTGTTTTACTCGCGAATGCATATTGACTTACATGGAGGGAAGTGTAGCACTTTATGACTTGATCTGTGCGGAACACGCTCGGTGAAGTGAGCGGTGTAGTTCGGATGTATGTTTCGGGTAGGTTTCTTTATGGTAGTATTCTGTATTGACGTTGAGGAAGTGTCAGTCACCCTTCTTTCCGGTGTGGGCTCCTACTTGATAGTTGGTTTCGAAAAGTGCATGGAGCTTGAATCTGAATTTTATGATTGACTGCTTAGTCATCTCCTGCTGGGATTTATAGGTTCTCGTTCTGAATGAGTTGTGGAATATACGGCTAGTATTTTGGTTCTACGGGAGTTCGTATTGTTGAAGAATTCCGTCCTGTTCTGGAAGCCGTTTTCACAAACCCTTATAGGGGATATATTGCACTAAAACTATTGTAAGTATTTTCTCTACTTACTGATTTCGCATCACTATGTATTACCACTATTTAAAGGAAATCGCCAACGTGAAGTTTTGAAATTGAAGGCGTGCCACATGCTGTTGTTGGTTCGTTATTTGTTGGTAGCCGCCCAATAAGAGGAAAATTTTGAGTATTGGACCCTTTTTGGAAAAGGTATGTCTCATAGATTTGTAGCTTTTGTAGATAAAACAGTTGGTGGTAAAATACCACCTGTTGATTGTAAATTTTTGATTAAGACAGTCTATTCTGTTACCCTGTGTATATTTTGTTTTCTTTGCCCGTTTTAGTCTAACGAATACTATAATTCGTGGGTGGTTCTTCAAACTTACCCTGGTTACGACCAAAAACAGTTTATTTTAGATGCTTATCGCATTCTTATTATTTGATTTAAATTCAGTGTAGTATACTGTTACTGACACTGTTGATTGTAAGTAGACCTTATGACTACTTTGTGGGTTTGATTAAGTTAATTTGGGGTTGATTTTGACTTGTACGTTACTTCTGGCATAGGCCGAGACAAGCTTAACTTGTCGAGGTGTTTGATTGGTTCCTGTATAGGCTCAGTTTTTAGCTGATACCTGTTTTAATTTTTAAGGGTTCACCGGTGGGGCCAGGGTATACTTACCACCCTCAAGATACACACTTCACCTGTGGGGCCAGATTATACACACTTCACCTGTGGGGCCAGATACACACTTCGGGTTATTTGGAGTTTACCTGGTAGATCGATGGTGATGTCTTCTGCAGTTTGCTGCTACTTGTCAACAACTTCTTGAAGAAGACCACATTGAGGGTAACCTGGTATCGGGGGTCTTTCTGGTTTATTTACTTATTTTTACTTTAGGCTTTACGCCAATATGTATATGCATTAGCTAGGTAGTTTCTACTGATTTATTTTATTATGCAATTGTAATGGTGGAAATTAATATTTTGCGGTAAATTTTCACAATTTAATTTTCATAATTTTATCCACTTGCGCATGCGTCTCTGCCTTGGTACCAACGTCTTGACTACGGTGTCGCCTTGTATGGAATTTATTTTATAAACTATACGCTACTTTTCAGGTTCGTTTATAGAACATAGAATTAATACGTTCTTATTTAATCACTTCTGGTTCACTTGAACAGCCATATTAATTTCCCACTACGTAAGGTCAATTAACTGGAATTTAATTGTTAATCATTTGGTTTTTTTATTATGTGTGACAGAGGTTCTCACTACTTTCTTTAAGTGGGGGGGGCATTGGCTAATAATTGTAAAATATCCCTTAAGGATATCAGGTATTTTTTTTTTGGTTATTATAAGGAACATAAGCTGAGGTTTGCCTTTTCTTTTCATCCCTTGTTTTACTGGGTTATCGGGGGAATTTAGTTGCGCTAGGCCAAAGTGGAAAACTCAGTTGGCGCCCACACAAGTTGTCTACTATTTTGTCCGGAAGATCAATAAGAGGGATCCACCCCTACCTCCGTTCTGAGCGACGTCGAAGGCCTAAGGTTGTCACCGGAGCAACCGAAACTTATGTAACCAAGTAGACAAATTTTTTTTTTCTTTAATTGATTAAATTTTATGACTTTATACTTATTCGGGCTTGAGCTTAATTTTGAGGTTACAGTTATATGACCGAGTAGTTAGTGCAACGTGTGCTTCTGAAAGAAGTTTTCGACGAATTGTCGAAGAGAAACGCCAAATTGATGCTGGTGCCAGGTCATCTTTTCCTTCACCAAAGAAAACTAAAATAAGGGATAAACCTAAAACATCTTCAGACGCTGCCGATAAAGGTTTGTTACGCAGAATAATTCTAAATACTTTTACTGTTGATAAAATTGTGCCCACAATGCCGAACATTTTAAAAAAATTCAAAGATGCAGGATACACTGGTGAAATTGATTCTCTTCGGAAAGTTGTAAAATCAATGGGCTTTCGTTGGAGAAAAACAAAGACTAACCGAAAACTTTTAATGGAAAAGCACGAAATTCGTGAATTAAGAGTGTCTTTTTTTGAGAGCCATTAAAAGTTACAGAAACGAAAACAGACCAATTATATATATGGATGAAACTTATATTCATAGTACTCATACCGTAGCTACGTGTTGGAATGATAACTCTAATGAAGGATTAACAAAGCCTATATCAAAAGGACAAAGGCTTATAATTGTCCATGCTGGCAACGAAACCGGCTTTATTCCACATGCTAAATTGATTTTTAAGTCTAATTCCACAACAGGAGATTATCATCACGAGATGAACTTTGAAAATTATAAAAAATGGTTGGAAGAGAAATTAATTCCAAACTTACCAACAAGATCTGTACTAGTGATTGACAATGCTCCTTACCACAACGTTCAAAAAGATAAAGCGCCGAATTCGAATAGTAGGAAAGAAGTTATGATAAATTGGTTGAGAGCTAAAAATATTTACTTGGACACTAAAATGTTAAAGCCTGAGTTGTATAATATTATTAAAATTCATAAACCAACATTTAGAACATACGAGATTGACGACATCTTAGCGCAGCATGGACATAGTACTTTACGATTACCGCCATATCACCCAGACTTAAATCCTATTGAGGTAGTATGGGCATCTCTAAAACAATTCGTGGCACAAAGAAATTCTTCCTTTAATATCAAAGATGTTCATCAATTATGTGATAACTTCTTTGACGAATTTAGTGTTGACGAATGGAAAAAACGTTGTGATAACGCAGTAAAGTGGGAAGATAAGTTTATGGAAGCAGAACCATTTATAGACGAAGTAACGGACAATTTTATTATTAATTTGGGTGAAGAATCGGGAAGTGTTGATGAGGAAGATAGTGACAATGACTCTACAGATGAAGAACTGTAATTAATAATTGTGATATTTAAGGTTGACTGTACATATTTTTTACATTAAACATACCTTTTATATTGTATTCCATATTATCAATTTCCAAAATACTATATTCGTGAAATCATCACTTTATTGTACATAATGAAATATTATTTTTCATATCTCAAATTAATTAATATTAATAGAGGTAAGACGAAATTTCAATCAACCTTTCACAGAATGTAAAGCGCATTGAGTCATCAGCTTATCACTTAAATATAGATTACCTACTAATAGAATAATTGTAGGTAATTTACATTTACAGACTTGTAAATGACGTTGATTAGTAATTCCTGCAATCTCAAACCTTAATCGACTTATTTTTCAAAATTACATGCCACTTTAATGTAAAAATAAAATAAATAAATATGATAATTTATATTCATTATCTAAATTGTTAACCATAAATGTGATTCTCTCAATTTACCCCTTAGTCCGCATCAGTGCTAAGATCAGATCTAATAATATCATGATGTATGGTTTGAAAGAGTCCAATTCCTCAAATATTTCGCAGAGTTCAATTTGACATGTCGGAGTCGAGAAATGCTTTGTCACACATCGACGCTAATCTGATTGTTAAAAGAGTATTAAGAGTTGGTAAAAAGACTAATAATACGGACCGTCCTCTAAAAGTTGTACTTGAATCTAAGGAAGCTGCTTTATTTGTTTCAAAAAACAAAAACAAATTAAACAATCTTCAGGTCAAGATTGGCTCTGATCAAACTCAAATTCAAAGAGACCATTTAGGATCACTTCGTCAACAATTGCAAGATAGACAGAATAATGGGGAGACTAATTTAACAATTAAATGTTTCAAAGGTGTTCCAAAAATTGTGAAAAAAAACTAAAATCTACGGGTAACTCTCAAGGCAATGGCAAGAATTTGTGTGTTTATAATCAAAATGCTGGTGGTATGAGAACGAAATTAACTGCAATAAAGTTGGCTCGATATCGAAATAATTATCAATATCCTTTATGAATTTTCATAAATTTTTTAATTAAATAGTGGAATTAATTAGAAACAGTTAGTTTCATTTATAACATTAATATGAGTAGATTCCACAAAGTAAGGGTCCAAACAGTAAATTCGATTATAAATTAATTTTTTGTGCTGTGTACTTACCACCTAGCTCTAATGTATTACTTTACGAAGATCACTGTACTAGTGTTGATAATGTTGTCGACAGTCATTCTGATCATAATGTTATATTGATGGGAGATTACAACTTGCCAAATACAGAGTGGATCAATGATGAGTACTCAAACTTTGATCCAGAATTTCTCTTTTCATAATCTATTTCAATTGAATGATGTTAAAAACTCCTTTGGGGTCTTGCTAGATTTGCTGTTTACAAACATTAGAAGTATTATTCTCGTTGAAGCAGCGGATGAATGTTTATTGCCACCGGGGCATCACCATCCGGCTATTTCTGTTAATGTGAAACTTGATTCTCATTTTGATGAACTTAATTATGATAGCTATTATTTTAATTTTCGTAAAGGTGAATTCTTAGGTTTAAACTACTAACGTAGCAGCCGATATTAAACATTTCTGGAATTTTGTTAATGTCAAAAGAAAGGATACTGGTTATCCTGTTCCAATGCACCTAGATAATGTAAGCTATAGAAATGGTATAGATATTGCAAACGCTTTTTCTGATAGGTTCCAATCTGTATTTAAAGTTGATTACGATGTTAAGGGCAATGAATTACCAGGATGTACTTTCGACAGGTGTGTTAGCATCCATGTCTGTTCATTCACACTTGATGACGTTTTTAATAAATTCTTAAGACCCACGCAAGGGTCCTGGTCTCGATGGTGTTAATAATCTACTGTTGAAAAAATGCAGATTCACCCTGGCCCGGCCGCTGTTTCTCTTATTTTCTTTGTCTATATCTACGGGAAATTTTCCGAATCAATGGAAGTCCAGTTATATCACACCGATTTTCAAATGTGGTGACAAATCGAATATTAAAAATTATAGACCCATATCTATACTTAGTGCAATACCTAAAATGTTTGACAGTCTAGTTTTTGATCAGATTAAAGTTCCTTTAAGCAATGTTATTGGAGACGAACAGCATGGTTTCACCAAGGGGAGATCTACATTAACAAGCCTCCTTCTCTTTACTGACTTTGTTTCGAATGCTGTGGAGAATAAGCATCAAGTTGATGTTGTCTACACGGATTTTTCCAAGGCATTCGACACAGTCAGTCATAGAATTCTTATCCATAAACTTGGAAACATCGGCATACATGGTACTTTTTTGAAGTGGGTTGAAAGTTATTTAACAGGTAGGTATCAGTATGTCAAAATAAAGAATTATATTTCAAGGGAAATATTGGTGACATCTGGGGTGCCACAGGGCAGTCACTGGGACCTCTGTTATTTAATGTTTTCATGATTGACCTTAGGTATAAAATTGTTCATTCTGAAATTTTGCGTTTTGCTGATGATCTCAAGTTATTTAAATCGATACAATCAAAAACGGATTGTGAGAAGTTGCAAGAAGATGTCAATGCTTTCAATGACTGGTGCAACCTAAATTTAATGGAAATTAATATTAGTAAATGTAGTACCATTTGCTTTTCTAGGAAAATTGAGAATGTATCATTCACATATTCAATAGATGATAATGATTTAAATAACGTTCTTTCTGTTCGGGATCTTGGTGTAATATTAGATCGTAAACTTGATTTCCACCTTCATTATGATCACATCATTAATAAGTCTATGAAAATGTTGGGATTTGTATTGCGAACTGCTAAGGACTTTAAGAGCTTTTTGGCACTCAAGTCCATGTATTTTGCATTAGTCAGGTCATTGATGGAATACTGTTCACCAGTCTGGTCACCATCTTACCAGATTCATGTGAACAACTTGGAGAAAGTTCAGAATAAATTCATTAAGTACATGTCGTTTAAAATCGGAATGCCTGTATCAACCAATGCATATCAAGAGATAAGAGACTGTCTCAGTCTAGACAAACTTTCAATTCGTAGATCTCAAGCTGATATAAAATTTCTCCATAACTTACTCTGGTATAATATAGACTGCCCGCAATTACTATCGCGCATTGGTTTCCATGTCCCTCATAGGTCAATAAGAAATAATCATACTTTTGCAGCTCCATTGCATAGATATAATTATGGGAGGTTTGCTGCACTAAGCAGAATTTTATCCTGTGCAAACAGGTTGGATCTGGACTTTTTGAACATATCTACATATCTTACGAGAGATGAAATCTTAGTATAGGATTGGGATTGCATCTTTTTAAAATGGTATTTTAATATTGTATTGTGATTAGTAATTTTTGTTGTACTGTTCACTGAGTTCCTTGTCATAATTGTTGTTATTTATATTAAGCTTAAATTCTATTTTACACGTTTAACCTATTTTGTCCTTGTTTTTATAAAATACTGGGTGTTACCCGTTAATAAATAAATAATAAGTAGTGGAAATAGTTTGCATTTCTATTTTCCGAATACTTTTTCTCTGTCTAACACTGACGCATCTAAGACTTCACCCCACCGGCCATGGCTCGGTCTGTCCGCTGTATCTTATTTTTTCAATTCAATTTATTAATGGAATCGATCTTTAGTTTTTTATTCCTAATTACTTTATTATTTTCATCTCAAGAATAAATGTTTTATTTTCCTATTGTAGTTAGAAATTAATTGTCAGCTTGGTCAGAAACGATCAAGTTGACTAAAATGAATTTTAAGATGTACAGGTTACGTAATAACGAGTGTTTTTTTTTATTTCTTTAACAACCTCACTCCTTCCATGTGGGGAAACTACTGAACCAGAGTGAACCTACTCACAGAGTGGGGAGTCAGTCTCTGCTGCAGCGTTGCCAGTTTAGAATGTTTGGTACTTTCTAAGTAATAAATAATTTATTTTGCATTTGACTTTCAACACCGGATAACGGTGTATTTATTGGGAGAAAATCGAGATTGGTAATATTATTGACTTTTGAAAAATAAGTGAGATCAACACAAATGAGAATAAAATAATGGAGTCCAAGAAAAAATTTGGACAAATTACAATCTGCAATAAATAAAATCCGTACACTGCTTTCGATTTAACAATTATTGGTATTTAACATTGTTGCCGTTTGAAATGCCGTTGAAAATTTTAAAACAACGATAGACAAAAATTAGGAATAATTTTTACAGATAAGTACATTTGGCAACACAACAGTTAAAATAAATAGGAGGGTTCTGAATACACGCCCAACTGTTTTGGTAGAGGGGACTGATCGCTGGGCTAACAAGTCTTCTCTCTCTTTCACGTAGTTTTGCTTATATTTTCCTGGTCGTACTTGTATAAGTCGCAGCGTAAGAAAGGGATTTTCGCAATCTGTATATCTTGTGTATACATTATTACAATATTATTATATTTACACACGCACTTGCGATGTAATCATAACATTCGTTACCTATTTATTAGTTACATTTATACGATTAATATACAGGGTATATCTATATGAGTGAGTTTATTAATAAATTGTAAAGTTGATATGACGGGCACTACAGAGGTCTCTTCAATCAACTCGCAACATTCTCTAGTCATGTGACCATCGTATCCGACACAGCGACGGATTATGCTAAGAAAGGCGACAACCACACCATATGTTTTCAGTCCGCCTTCCTAACAGCAGTTTCCCAACTGACACAACTCTCCCACGCCGGCGTCAAGGTTGAGGGACTTTGGCGTGCTGTGTTTAGCTGCAATCTCTGCACCAAGGTGATCGAAAAGGAGACCTTTATACTGGAGAACAATGAATACGAGGAGGTGCCCCTTCCCATAAGCATAACCACCCTAACACCTAAGATCATAGCGGCTCGTGTCACCACAGCTCCCTCCGATCAATTGGCATTAGGTGCCTCGTACTCAGTGGTCACTGCTCGGAAGTTTGTTCTCTGGGAGATTTCTTTGGCTCATTTCGACCGCATAACTCAGTTACAACGTTCTTCAAATTCCGCAGCAATATTTTTCCATTCTTGCTCCGTTGTAGGGAACTGAAAAAAACGTGTAATATTAAGAAAAGCCCTTTATTGTTACAGATAAATGATGAAAACTGTGATACTGAAACCCAAGTTCATTCAGAGCATAGTCTGGTTTCATGTCCAAGTTTTAGTAGAGCAACGATGGATGATAAACATCTTTCAGCAATACCATCCATACCAAATAAGAGAAGTAATAAAAGGAAAACTCCTCCGCCGGACAAAGCAGATGAGATATTGGGCATTGTGGGTGAACGACTACGTAATCCAGAGGACGAATTTACAATCATCGGGAAAAACATTGCTTTTAAGCTACGACGATTACCAAGAGAGGCTAAGTTATACGCCGAAAAATTAATTGACCATGTGCTGTTCCTGGCAGAGCTTGGGGAGCCTCAATAAGTATACAAAACTCATATCAGAAAACTCTAGAATCCCTTCCCAGATGCAACCAATACAAATACAACCACAATCTAAGAAGGTATACAAGCGGGGTTCTGGACCACTTTGGTAACCTGTCCATCAGGGTCTCCAAAGTGGATGGTAATAGACGAAGAAGTGTCCAGAGGGTTGTCGAAGAAGTATCAACAATGACCGGAGGGTGTACAAGAAGTGGTCGTCAATAACCAGAGGATTGAGAAAGAAGAAGAGATCAAGAGATAAGCGATAAGTTTTACAATTATACAGGGGAGTATTGAAAGTGTGAACGCCCCAGAAGAAGTAACAATGGCCAGAGGGTGTACAAGAGGTGGTCGACAATGACCAGAGGGTGTACAAGATGAAGAAGACCGTTTTTACAGACAAGGAGTAAAGTATCATCCGAAGAAGTCGACAATGACCAGAAGGTCAGAAGAAGAGATCAAGCCGATAAGTTTTACAAATATACAAGGAGTATCGAAATCATCCGAAAAAGTCGACAATGACCAGAAGGCCGAAGACAATGACCAGAAGGTCTGAAGAAGAGATCAAGAGATTCATCTAGTTGCTTTCTGTAACGTCCTTTGGCTAATTCACAGTCCTTAAAAATAGATAGAAAACCATATCTATTTTCCCAGCATATAGAACATATATTTTTAAATTGATCAAAAGGCATATCGGTACCGACGTGATCGTTATAAATATGTTTCAAGTGTAACTCGTCCTGTTTAAAAACAATTAAAACGTTTGCGTTGTCTCTAATTAAATGCTTGGGTATTTTTGCATAGCTTTGACTTAAATAAAATGGATCCACTTTAGCGTGTCGAGACATACTAAAGTATTCATGAATAATATCTTGATTATCACAAGCAACATGATCAAAAATAAATAAAGAATTTGGTTTAGCTTCAGAAGGACGCATAATATTTGTACTTCCACTAAACGTATAATAACCATTTTCTTTAAGAGGTTTAAACATAGTTTCAAGGTTCCTGTATTTAGGTTGATGAAGAGATTTAGAATAAATGTAGATATTTTCAAATTTAAGGCCATTCTAATAAATTAATCATAACATTGGTTTTACCACAATTTGATGGTCCAATAATAAAACATCTGAGAGATGATGGAAATAAAACATCACGTTTTTTAAATTCTACATTTTTCAATTCTTCAAATATATTATTTTCAACACCAAAAGTTGTTTTTTGTTCAACTATTTTCATATTTAGTATCAACTTAAAGGTTTCATTAACCAATAACAATTAACATTGTTATAAGGGGTTATCGTGTGACCTTTTCGGGGTCACGCATTTAAAAGATGTGAGGATAGGATAGGATAAGAGATTTGAGATTTATGACATCAACACGATGGCATCAGCAACGAAACGCAAGCAGAGAAAGGTTAAAAGGAGAACAAAAGGAAAAGTCAATAAGAAGAAAACCACTATGAGTTTACAAAATATAATTCAAAAAGTAAAAAAATATCTCCTACAAAACAAACCAAAAACATTGGGAGAAGCAATCAGTATGGCAGTAAAAGTGGTAAAGTCTAGTAAAAAGAGTAAGGTGGTTTCCAAACCTCGTATTATTCCAGTTCCAAAAACAGGGGGCATATTACCTTCGATACCAATTTTTGATGCTCTAAGTACTCTTGGTACACTGGGTGGAGGAGCAGCAGCTATTGCAAAAGCTGTCAATGATGCAAAATCAGCAAAAGATCAATTGTTTAAAAAACATCGACACAACAAACAAATGGAAACTATAGCAATGGGTAGAGGATGATATTTCAAACCTTAAAAATTCCATATTTTCGTAGAGTTTTCATGAGAGATGCTCTACCCAAAAAAATAAGAATGAATGAAAGTGGAATCATTAATTTGGATGATAAGAATGGTTCGGGAACTCACTGGACAGCTTATAAGAAAACAGGATCACAAATAGTTTACTTTGATAGTTATGGTAATTTAAGACCTCCGCTGGAAGTTTTATCATAATTTCACTCAACAATTGGTTCATGTCAAATATTATACAATCATGAAATTTATCAAAATAATAATAGTTATAATTGTGGACACTTGTGTTTAATTTTTTTAAATAAATAAGATTGTTTAAATATATATATGTTAGGATCAAACACCGATTTCAGCCAATGGTCGAAAAATACGCCCAAAACGCGTTCTGGTCCTCAGCATATTGCCAAAATCCGAAACTACGCTTTCCGGCCGCTTAATGTAGACCAGAACGCATTCGGGACCTTTTGCGATTGCCAGAACGCGTCTAACACACAATTAAACCGTCCAAAAACCGATTTTGTGCATGTCTCAGCTTGCAAACGATACCACTTCTCGCAGTTTCGTTTCAGAGTGCCAGTACTCGTCTAGTATTTGATTCGAGTGCGTGCATAAAAGTCGCTAAAGTGCAAATATATGCTAGTGCCATGGAAGACCTCAAGATTCGTTTCAATGATGAACTGCAAAAAGTTATATGTGATAGTAATGATCGTAGCAATATTTTCACAAGAGAACGATACCATCAAATACTTACAGAGGTAAAGGTAGCAAAAGCTTGTAAAAATAAGGGTGACGCAATTTCTTCGAAACAAAGACGACGATTGAAAAGGTACGACATTTTAAAAATTGGTGAAACCGAAAAGCTGAGAGAGAGGAGAGTGGACGAAACTGCTGAGCAGCGTTATTTCTGCACGACCGACGAGTTATTTGACATTATTCATTCCGCTCATGTAGGGGGAGTACACAAGAGATTACGAGGTTTGTTATTTTACAAGTTTTTATTTATTTATTTATATTTTTTAATTTATTTTAGTTATGGATTCTGAACTGAAGAGAAAATATTGTAACATAACACGACAAATAATTGAGGTTTATTTGGTACTTTGCAAGCAGTGTCAATTAAAAAAGAAAGTTCAGCGAAAAGGTTTAGTGGTAAGGCCAATTCTAACAAATGAAATGAATTCGCGTTGTCAAGTAGATCTTATTGACATGCAAAGTGAACCTGACCAAGATTTTCGTTTTATTCTCAATTATCAGGATCACTTAACAAAATTCACCGTGTTACGGGCATTAAAAACAAAGACGGCTAAAGAAGTTACCTATCATTTGGTTGATATTTTCTGTTTGTTCGGCGCACCTATGATTCTACAAAGCGACAATGGCAGAGAATTTGCAAACCGAATAATAAAAAATCTTGCTGAAATGTGGCCTGGATTGAAGTTGGTACATGGAAAACCTCGCCATTCGCAAAGTCAAGGGTCCGTAGAGAGATCAAACCAAGACGTAAGGGACATGCTGGTTACATGGTTGGCTGACCAAAACATAACGAAATGGTCTGAAGGGCTGCGTTTTGTGCAAAGCAATAAAAATCGTTCCCTGCATACAGGAATAACTAAAAGTCCTTATGAAGCCATGTTCGGCATGCCTCAAAGGATCGGTCTCAAGGATTCTTCAATTCCTAAGGAACTTCTGTCCAATATTGAAACAGAAGAAGAACTACAAAAGTTGTGCGTTTAGAATAATTCCGACGAACGTGAAGATGAACATTTATGTCTAGTTGAGGAAAATAGTTTGACAAGCAGAAGGAACACCGAAGATGAAAAACAACAAGAGAAAAATGTGTGTACAATATGCGAAAAAGAAATTTCAGATTTAAATACTCATAAATGTGCAGTTTGTTGCTTACCTATTCATATCATCTGTGGTAAAGCTAACATAGGAAATGGAGAGGGTGAGCAGATCGTTACATGTAACCGATGTCAACGAAGAGAGAAAATAAGTAATGTCAGGGACGAGGCTAAAAGTGGACTGGAAAAGCAAGCCGAGAAAATGATTTCCCTTTCAAATTCAAAGTTACCACCCCTTGAAGTAGGAAGAACTGTTATTGTACGAGTACCTGATGTTGACAGAGGTAGACTTGCTCCGAGAAATATGTTAGCTGTTGTACTTGGTATTAGCTTGGTAGGTAATAAATTCGGGTCATCAATTTAAAATCATTTTTAATCCATTTTCAGGCACGAAAGATGGAGCTTTGGAATCCTTGTATTGCCGTAATGAGTTTACATTAGCCGATTCCGACTTTATTGATATTTCATCGGTTCCTTCAACGTCTGTATCTCTCCGAACTGCTTCTGGTTTAGCATCAGGATCGAAACAAGGTTTTGTGCAGTGTAATTGCAAACGCTATTGCGTTAACAAAAACTGCACGTGTAGAGCCAAGAAAGTACTATGTAGCAGCAAGTGTCATAACAATAGTTCGTGTAAAAACAAGTAGATGTTTTAAGTATGCCATTAAGTCACCAGAATTATACGTAGTAAATGTTTTTTATTCTGTGTTTGGACGTTTTCTGTCTCTTTAAGAATCAATGTTATTTTTAAAATTTGTATGCCATACTCTTATAGAAAATAAAATTATTTTTCCTTATTACAATGACCTTTCGACGTTTTGTTTGTATGCTCGACGCGTTCTGGCAGCGTGACGAATAACAAAATTCTTTCAGACTAACTTGGGAAAGTCAATACACATTCTGGCAATTGCAAAGGCTCTGGTCTACACTAATCGACCGGAAAACGATATTTCTGACATTGGCATTATACTAGTGGCCAGAACGCGTTTTGGGCGTATTTTTCGACCATTGGCCGATATCGGTGTTTGATCCTAACATATACACTCATTTAATTTCTAACCCGTTCATAGTGATAATGTCTTATACATTTGTATTAGCTGGTAGAAATTCCTTATTATCAACTAAAATCTCCACTTATATTGAATGAAAATGAGCAGTATGTTATAGGTTTAATCGATTTTATGACATACGATACAGTAGACGAAACCAATAATAATTTTCACATAAATGGGTACAAGATCGAAATACCCAGTGGTTCATACGAAGTTAACGACATTAACCGATGTATCAATTCAAGAATTGTTGAACTTGAAATGAAATCTGACGGCGGTGACAAACATATACAAGAAAGTGGAGAGCAAAATGTTATAACTAAAGACACAACAACAACAACTAGTGATCGTCGTAAATTTAGGGAAGAAAGTACCACCATACAAAGAAGGAACGTTAAGAAATCTGATGATCCTACTGTTTTAATAATAGAAGTAAATAACAATACACTCAAGTGTGAGGTTAAGAGCAATAGAACAATAAATTTTGAAATGCCTAATACGATAGGTCAGTTATTCAAAAAACAAAGATTGAAAGCATATAAGAGACACATAGGAGACTATCCTGTAAACATTACGCAAGTAAATTCAATTTGCATTGAATGCTTGGTGACAAATTCATACAGTAACAACATATTATACACATGTTTTATCCAAATGAACCACCAGGTTACAAAATTGTTGAAATCCCAAAAAATGTTATCTATCTACCAGTAATCAGTAAATATATCGATGAGATTTACCTTAAAATACTAGATCAAGATAGAAATCCAGTTAATTTTAAGAAAGAAGTTGTTACGGTAAGTTTACATCCTGATCAATACCTGTTCAGACCTGATCAATACCTGTTCTAGACCTGATCAATACCTGCTCAATACTCATAAATAATGATTAATAAAGATTTGAAAAAAAGTCTTATAATCAAACGTAATATAAAAAAGAATAAACTAAGACAATTAAAACAAGGGGAAGTCATTCAGGAAGATATGTTTACTTCCATCACCAAATATTTGAGAAATTTCGAAAACAAATTGGATAGTACTCATAATAATAACCAGCAGCAGACTGAAGCTGCAAGTAAAAAGATTACTTCAATTTTACAACTTGAAGATAATGATGATGATGACACAAGTGACTTTAAAAAATCTATACTTGAGAATATTGATGAAAGTGATATCAATAGACAAATTCAAAATGATGATGATGACCAACAAATTACTAATAATGATGATGATTTACCACAACCATCAGCTAGTAGTAGTAGCAGTAATGACAGATTTGAAGATGTTGAAAAACCATCATTTCAAGCTTATTTAGATCAATACGATCCACTACCGAGGAAATATATAAATTCTCTGGTGAACGACAATCAAAATAAGGAGTTTGATCATAAATATGGAATACGGTTTGATGGTTCTAATGAAAAATGTTTCATTGGTGATTCAGAGATTCAATTAGATGGTGCTGACTTTATTTAAAAAAATAAACGATACAAGGGAACACAAGGTTTATACGAATTATTGTTTAAGGAATATCCTAATACATTTACACCTGAGGATGTGAATAATTATAAAAAAATTGTCTTAAGAACCAATACGCATAGAAGACATTACAAATCTGATAAACAAATAGACGGTAGTAAATTAGAGAAATATAAAAAAATTATTGCACCTATTACTGAGGGAAAAGGATTGTTTATGGAAGTGAGTAACAACAAAATAGATTATGTGCATTGGGACAATCCAAATGAGTTAGTCGATAGGTTACGTTTGTTGATAGCCTCACAAGCTGCTGGTCACACAGGACACACAAACGAAATTAATTCAATTATTGAAGAATTGAAAGAAGCCAAAATTATTGCATAATGAATGAAAACATAAAAAGACAAGTTGTTAATGAAATTCACAAACCAGCTAGGATTACATTTAAGAGAAAAAAAGTCATTCTAAAATCTCTAAATGATTTGTTTCAAGCTGACTTGGCCGATATGCAAAAATATTCAAATTTAAATCAAGGTTACAAGTATATACTAGTGGTAATAAATTGTTTTTCAAAATTCTTGTGGACTTTTCCACTTAAAACTAAAACTGGTTTAGAAGTGGCAAAAGCCATTGAAAAAGTATTTAAAAACAGAAACCAAAAAATTTCCAAACGGACATGGGAACTGAATTTTTCAATCCACAAATGAACATACTAACAAATAAATATAACGTTAACCAATGTAATGTATACAGTGAAAAGAAGGCTTCTATAGCAGAGAGAGTAATTCGAACGATCAAGTCGCAACTTTGGAAGGAATTTAGTTTTTATGGTAACTACAACTGGATCAACATTTTACCGAATGTCGTAAATAAATATGATAATACAGTTCATAGAACCATTAGAATGAAGCCTATAGACGTTAAACAAAAAGATGAAAAACAGTTATTAAATTCTGTCTATAGTAGAATAAAACAAATAGATTTAAATAGTCAAAAATTCAAATTAGGCGATCATGTTCGTATTTCAAAAATTAGAGGAGTGTTTGATATTGAATATTTCAAAATCCATACACGGTTCACCATGAACGTCATGGATTGATGATAATGAACTCCCATGTGAAGAACTATCAAAATGTATTGAAAGTTATGTACTGGATCGGTATATCTATGTCACCAATACGAGTACAAAAGACTATTTAAAAAATTTTATTCGCAACGAAATTATTGTGTTGAGTGAAGAAATGTTACCGTATGATGAATGTAAAAACCTATTCAAGTCCCATCAGTGCCTTGATCATTAAGATAGTAAATGTGTGTGTGCCTTAGAAAATGTTTATTTCATATATTTTTGGTTTCAATATTGTCAAAAGAAATGTTTTTTTCTGAATAAAACTATGATTGTATAATAAAGATGTTTTATTTAAAACCAAATAAATAAATCTCTTTCGTTCTATTGTTTCTGAAGACACCAGCTTTTTGGCGGCGGCATCTCTTCGTAGCAATGAAGATCAATTTTCTTCTTCTCCTCTGAATGCATTGTTATGGATATAGTACAAAAACAAAAAAACTTATGGCATAACCTACAGTATTGTGTTCCTCCATATGAGGAGGTTGTTGGTAGGTATATTGGTTTGGTTATAGGCTGTATTCGTCTAATCATCATTTGATGTTGCTTATGAAATCTAGTAGTGTCCTCAAATACCTGTATCCATTTGTTCTGAAATAATAATTTTTGTTGTGTATGTTTTTTTTTGATAACCTACCTATTCAAATTGAACAATGAAACACATCAGGTAGGTAGTTGGTTAGAACGGAAAAGTATTTAGAATAAACAAATTACATTGAAAAAAAGTAATCATTATATCCCCATGGGATTGTATCTGTGGTGAAATTATTAATTATTCTTTTGTCGTCATACACACTTAAAGGTATTTTTCTTTGTGAAACAGTATAGTCGTCATGTTTTACAGAAATTAAATTTTGAATAACTTCAACTTTAGTGTTATTAAATAAACACTTGTAGTACTCATCAAAAGTAATTTCTCTCAATGCTGCAGTTTCAACAACTTTCGATTTTTTAGTGATAATTACGTCTGGAGAGGAAATTACTTTTAATGCGAACATTTTTGATCGTAAACCAATGAATTCAAGCATTATCTTTCCCTTATTTTCATCCTTCATTAAACCTATAACTTTTTTATTTCTTAATGGAATACCATAAATGTTATTCTCAGGATAATATGATGTATGAAACTTATCAATATCTACTAGTATATGTTGATAGATGTCATTAACAAAAAAGTTATATATCAGACTATCAGTATCGCAATACAACAATTTAACGTTTTCACCAAATTTTGGTTTGATATAATTATAATGAAAATCATAGATAAGTGTTTTTGAAATGTCCAATATGCAAACTCCAATGAAAATAGGTTTATTAAAATTTACCTTAAGTTTTTTCATTTCAATTATAACCATATCATTCAAATATGGTAGAGCTATGGAAATTTGGTTGTGAAATATAGTAATTAGCACCATATCTCCCTGACCATCTAGTTACCAATTTAACATCTTTGTATTTCTCAACATTCTCAATTGTTTTACCGTAGGGTGCATTATTCATAAGTTTGTAAAAATTTATTTCAAATGCATTTTTACTTTTCTTTCTCAGTTCAGTATTAATGTCCATGTACTTCTTCATCTATGGAGATTGTTTAAATTTTAAACATCGATGAATCTTTTTTAGTATTATTCCCAACTGTGAAATCTGTTTTAAATTCTTATAATGAATAATATATTTGTGTTTGTCACAGAGAGTGGTTACTAATTTTGTAATGTTCGAATCTGATGAACCAAATGTTCAGGACATAATGGTAAATCTTTGTGATGTTCAAAAAGATGTCCTGGAGAATGCAAATCAACTTCTGAAATATATCCGAATTCATGATCACCAGGACAATTATAAACATCTTCCGTGTAAATATCCTCAAGTGAGACCCACTCAAAACCTCCATATGGTAATGGTTAACACATCGCTGCTCCATACATGTTGTTGATATCGTAAAACATTAATTAAGAACTAGGCTTTTCAGAATTATATTCATCACTGTAAAGTTCAATGGGAAAAAGAATTCAAATATGGGCAGTGGCTGTAATAAAGTTCATGTTTATTGTGGTTTTAGATTAACAGGTTCTAATACTTTACATACGTCCATCGAAAAGGAATAATGATTCCCACTAGGTATTCTCAAAGGACCACTTAACTGTTCTGCCGGAGTTAAGGACCGGTTTTACACATAAAATAAGACAAACATATAGTTAACAAAGTTCTGATGAAGAAACAGAACATAATATACAATCATTTATAAAGTCCGAGTATCGGTGCATTCACTTACAAAAGAACAAACAACAACCGAGTTGCTTTTAAGGATTTAATACATACCGGCGGTACGAAAACCAAAGTTCCACGATAAGTGCCGTTTGGCAACGCCGCGTGGGTTAACCGATCATCAGAAAAAATGGAGCGAAAATGAAACCAAACCGTCAAACATTTACTGATTTGATTGGGAATATAAAAGGTTGGCTTTTACCTGAATTGTCCAAATATAGAAGCAATACCATAAGTTACAATATGGATTTTAACAATCACCCATGTACTTATTATTAGCTTTTCCGTATCGATTGCTGCACTGAGAAATACCACCTCTCATTCCCTTCTCAAAAAATAAAGCCATATTACTGTCTGTTAACAATTCGAGTTCAATATTCGTAATTTTAAGCATTGCGTCAAATGCAAGACCTGGTGTAGTATAATAATGAAGACTATCCAATCCATAAGTTTTGAAACAAACTGAAATAGATATCGAAGAATAAAAATATATTATTCCAACGCTTTGTGACGCGTTTTCACCTACCCTTTGGATTTTACCAACAGGGCACGCCACTTTTGACACCCTCTACAACTTTACACTTCCTCGGGCGCCAGATTTTTAACGTGGTTAACTCCACGGCCCCTTGACTTCAATCGTCAAGAGTTCTAGGTAGCCTCAGTTGGAGGTACGGTAATGTCCAGGGGTCTAGTTATATCCAAACCGGCGGGGGTAGTGGTCCTCGTTGTTCCTGAAACAAACGTTCTCACTCCTGGCCCACAATGCGGTGAAACTAAATTCGTGCAACTAAGCAACTACTCTTCGATAGGGAAACTCTACTCTCTACAGTACTTCAGAAAAACACACAGGTTCAGTTAAGTTTTATTACTACACTCACCCTCAATAGTAGGTATATATGTTACAATAATAAGTTACAAAATGAAACAATACCCTGGTATCCAAAAAAACACAAAAATATAATTACTATACGGTGATCTATGAGTTATATGTACATTAAACATGCGTTAATAGCCATAATAGAGACGAAGCGGGCAGGACATAAGCGAAAAAGGTTTATAAGCACACTCAAATGTTTTGTATGAAAAAGAAGCGGTAAAAACACAAAGCAAAATTAGGTTTCAGGTGTCTTTTCACTAATTCGGTTATTTAAAATGGAAACAAATCAAACATTAAAACTTTTAATCAATTCGGAAAAGAAGAGGTGAAAGGGTGTGGTCCCAGAACTAAAATATCAAAGAGCCCTAGCTTAGACGCCTGGCACTCCTCAATATTTTGATCGAGAACCGTTTTACAAATTAAATTATCAAAGAGCCCTGGCTAAGACGCCTGGCACTCCCCAATATTTCAATCGGGACGGGAAATCGGAATCGGGAATGAATATATAAAAAAAAAATCAAGGGTGGTCCCCGGATTAGAATGTCAACGAGCCCTAGCTTAGACGCCTGGCACTCCTCAAGATTTTAATCTAGAGCGGCTTCACGAATTAAATTATCAAAGAGCCCTGGCTAAGACGCCTGGCACTCCTCAATATTTCAATCGGGACGGGAAAACAGAATCGGGAAGGAATATATAAAAAACAAGGGTAGTCCCCGGATTAGAATGTCAAAGAGCCCTGGCTTAGGCGCCTGGCACTCCTCAAGATTTTAATCTAGAGCGGCTTTACGAATTAAATTATCAAAGAGCCCTGGCTAAGACGCCTGGCACTCCTCAATATTTCAATCGGGACGGGATTTTGAAATCGGGAATAAATATTAAAGGATTTTCAAAAGGAAAGTTTACTTGAATTCGGAAATATTTGCTATGAAACGGAAATACTTACTGTAAAATATAATTCTGATACAATGGAAATAAACTTTATTTATTAATGATTTAAAAGACCACCTATTTTAAATGTAAATAGTTTCCAATCAATTCTTACCTTCACAGCAACGGTTTATACTTTTATCTCATAAAAGTGAATTACTAAAACAAAACAAGATCAAAATACAAAAAAAAAACAGAGAAATAGTAAACAACAAAAGTAAATCGGCAGACGGAGCGCTGAACGGTAGCTAGCAAACCCTAGTCGTGGCCAGGCAGAACTGTCCTTTCGACTCGTCTGACTCGCAGGGCTTCGTCTCGCTATCCCCTTCTCTCGATCAGCTTGGCCTGCGCGCTACCTACTCTATATTTAGTGGCAGTGGGGAAACATGAATTTTCGAACCGCAGCGCGGTGAACGTACAATTTTGATTACAATAAATCGGAGAAAATATTATTTTTACACACAGTCGGAGGGTATAATGGGTTATATACAATCTTAACTTAAAATGTATTTTAAACAAAATAATTCTTAATAACTAAAAAAAACCTCGTTACATCCCCCCCTTACTTCGGTAAAAAAAAATTAAAGGGCGCAAGCATCGCTTTCGTGCTTTACATTTTTTTTTCTATAACCTACCACCTAAGAAACAAATATAATAATATTACAAAATTTCCTAAAACTAAAAGCAGTCTATGTGCCGGAATAATCCGGACTTTATTTGATGCAGTGGTGTTTTTTTTTTTTTTTTTTTTCGGGCCGAGATGGGAAACTCATGTTCGAATGGGTCCAGGACCCAAACAGTGTTGGACTCATCCCCAAGGAGATGCCTACCAACCAAACCCACCTCAAACTCGCCGTTACCCCCGCCTCGGAATCACTACCCTAGCATACTTCGAGACAGGCGGCGGTCCCTCGCACACTCTCCGCTCACACTGTCATCTTCTCCCTCCTATCACTCCTGCCTCTCATGCCATATCGAGTCCTTCTCTCCCCCTTACCATGCTCTCTACTACTCCACTCACCTCCATCCATTCCTCCTCCCCCCTCAACATTATCTCCACCATGTTTTCCCAGTACACCGCCTCCCCTAGTTTCCTCTCCAACTTCTTCAGCACTTCCTCGTTCCTCCAGCATCTAAACACATGTCCCACATCATCCTCCACTTCACACCTCTCGCACACACCAGTCTCTCGTTTCCCAATCTTGTGGAGGTACCCTACTCTCGACCCATGTCCAGTGAGCACTTGTGTCAAGAAGTAGTTCACCTCCCCGAATTTCCGGTCCATCCAATCTCTCCTATTCCCAATCGCTCCTTTTAGCGCGCCCTCATACTCCTCCCACCTTCTCTCCATTTCCTCCTCCATCCATTCCCGTACCTCTTCTTTGGTCGCACCCCTCCAGCGTTTGCTCCTAGCTCTAGCCAACACGTCCAATGGGTAGGACCTTGCCAGCACCGCTGCTGCCAGTCCACCCACTGTCCTGTACCCCTGCACCACCCTCAGCAGTATCCCTCTCTGCACCCGCAGAAGTGGCCTAACCCTCGCATTCACCCCCGCTCTTTCACCCCACACCTCCGCACCGTACAGCATACTCTGCTCTACCGTCCTACCAATTACCCTCCTCTTCCACTCTCCCGGCCCTTTCACATTACACATCAATCTCCCCAGCCATGCTGCCCTCACTTTACCCTTCTCTGCCGCCTTTACCATATGGGTTTTGAAGGATAATTGGCTATCCAACCACACCCCTAGGTATTTCACAGACTCCTCCATGCGAATTATCCTTCCCTTAACCATCACCCCCACTTCCCTTGCCCTGCTCCGTCCCTTCACGAGCAACCCCACCGTCTTCTCTTCCGCCACTTCCAGTCCGCACCGCTCAATCTTCTCCACAATCTTCCTGCACATTCTCTCCGCCTTTCTTTCTATCTCCGCCTCTCCCTTTGCCGTACATACCAGACACACATCATCCGCATACACCGTAATCTCACATCCCTCTTCACATACCATCCCACAAACCTCATCAAACACACACTTCCAGAGCGTCGGTCCAAGAACCGAGCCCTGAGGCACTCCAGCCTCCATCTCATATCTCCTCCCTCTGGAGTCTACAAGCACACGCCCCGTCAGGTAGTCCTCCACCAGGTTAACCAACCCCTGCTCCACTCCAAGCCGCAGCAACGCGCTCAACACTGCCCGTTTGCTGACACTGTTGAACGCGTTCCCGACGTCGAAGAACACGAGTAGGGCCAATTTCTTCTTCCTCCAGCTGCCCTCCCTAGCTCTTTCCACCAAACCCATCACCTTGCTCAGTGCCGAGATGCAAGATTTCCCCTTCGTGAACCCATGCTGGTTTACCCTAAAACCCCCATTCCTACCAACTTCCTCCTCAATCCTATCCCTTATTATCCCCTCCATCAATTTACCCATACCACACAGCAGGCTGATAGGCCTATAGTCCCCCGCCCGCTTCCCCTCTCTACCCGCCTTCTTCATCAGTATCACCCTGGCTACCTTCCATCCTTCCGGGAACTCCTCCTCCCTCAGCACTCTGTTGAATAGTTCCCAGAAGTACTCCCTATTGTCATCCAACAGCCCCTTCACCATATCACCCCTCAGGCCATCTATCCCTGGGGCTTTTCTCACTTTAATATTTCTCCCCCAATCTTCTACCTCCCACTTCTCTACCGGCCTTATCCCCCTCATTTTCACTACCCCCCTTGTATCTTGGATTTCCTGAATTCTGCCACCCACTCCTCCTTCTCCCCCTTTGAACAATTTCTCTATGATCTCCTTCTCCCAATCCTCCTCTAGAACCTCGTTTCTATTTCCACCCATCCTCTTCACCGCTATCTCATACGCCTTTCCCCATGGATTGTTTTCCAATTCCCCCAGTAACTCTTCCCACTTCCCTCTTTTTTCCCTCTCCACTCTACGCTCCAGTTCCTTCTTCTTCTCTTTATATCTCCCTCTTCCCTCTATCCTTCCTCTTCCTCTCAGCATCCGTCTTCGTTCTTTCTTACACTCCCTCCACAGCTCCTCTATTTCCTCATTCCACCAGTAATTGGCCCTCCGCTCACGCCTATTGCCCCTCTTTCCCTCTCTTTTGCAGCCCTGTATCACATTGTACAATTCATATGCATCATGTCCAAGTCCCCTTCCTATCTCTTCTCTTACTTTCTTCCTCATTCTCTCTGCCTCGGCTTTCGTCCACTTCCATTCCCACTCTTCCACTAAATCCTTTCTCTCTTTCCTTATATCCGTCTCCACATACCTATGTAAGCTCAAGCTTTCCTCATCCTCCAGCACCCCCCAACTAAACACTCTTTCCCACAGCCATTCATCACATGCTGTTATATCAATGAATGATGAACCCCCGTCACCCCTCACGAAGGTGGGCAGTAGTCCATCATTCAGCACCACCAACCCGTTGGATGTTAACACTTCCTCAAGGATCTCCCCTCTCCTGTCCGTTTTCTTCCCCCCCCCCCATATAGTATTCTTCGCATTGAAGTCCCCTGCCACCATTCTCCTTGTGATCCTCCTTTTTCCTTTTGACACCCTCAGATCGTCCTCTAATCCTGTCATGCTCCTCTCATATTCTTCCAGGCTGACATTTGGGCTTATATACACACTATACACCACCATGTCTCCCATTCGCACTACCACCCATCCATTTCCCTTCCTCACTTCATCCGCTCTTAATCCATCCCCCACCACTCTTATTCCTGCTTCTCCTGTATCGTCCATAATCCATCCCTGCTTCCCCACATATCTAGCATTCACCTCGGATCCACACACTACATCCACTTCCCTCCTAAAAATCACTTCATCCAATATATCATGCGCTATCCTGCATTTCCCTAAATTTATCTGTAACACTCTCCATACATCCCCTACATTCCTCCTTCCCGCGCAATGCTGTCCCCTTCCTCCTATTTGACCAGACTCGTCCCCTCTGAGGGGTCCAGAGGGTCCCTCCCATTTTTTCCTTCACCTTTTCCATCGTCTCCTTCTACTTCTTCCCTTCCCCTACTACATTCTATCTCCCCTGGCCTGTGTCCCCTTTCCCCACATACCCTACAAAGGAAAGCCTGCCGACAGTCTCTCGCCATGTGATCCTCGCTCTTACAAAGCCAACACTTACTCCTCTCCTTGACTACCTTCACCTTACACCCTGTTACTTTATGGCCCTTTATCCCACATCCAAAGCATCTGTCATCCTCTCTACCCTCTATAATATTTACCCTGTTCCACCCCAATCTAATCTCCTTTTTTTTCAAAAAGGCTACCGCTTTTTCCCATTCCGCCCTCACCACCGCCATTTTCATCCCGTTTCTCTCCCTTACCACTTTAATCACCGTTGTCCCTTTCCCAATCAAATTCTCTATTTTCCCCCTCACCTTTTCATCTTCCATCCACGGTTCTATCCCTACCATTTTAATGGTTTTTGTTCCCCTCCCCGCTTCGACCACCCTAGCTCCTGTTACCCTTCCTACCTCCCCCAGAATTCCCCTCACCTCAACCCCCTTCTTTGCCTCTATTACCACCTCCCTATTTCTTGAGACTCTGAGTCTATCCACCCACTCACCTGTCATCTCCCTCAACCCCTTCTTAATCCTCTCGATCCCCTCCTGATCGACTTCCCCGATATCCTTCAGGATTATCGCCCCATTTCTACCCTCCTTTTCCTTCTCCCCATCTGTATAGATTGTTACCTCCGCCACCTCTCCGCCACCTCTCACCCACGCCACCATCTTCTTCAGCACCTCCACCTCTACCTGCTCAAGCCTGTGGAGTCCAATGCTGTCCCCGCTCCCCACTACCCCAAACAGTCGACTCATCAGCTCAAACACCTTTTTCTCATCCCTACAATCTCCCTCCATCCGACAGATCAACTCCTCCGTCTTCACCCTTACCCCATTCCTTTCCGTAGTGCGTACCTCCTTGACCCACTCCATTTCCTCTCCTTTTCCCCCTAACATCGGGTACCTATCCCTAAACATCCCCTGTATTCCCTTCTCCATTCCACTGTCTTCCTTGGTCACCCATACCACCTTTACCTTTTCATCCCCTAATATTGGATTTCCCACCTTCACCTCTATTCCCTCCCCCTTTTTACCATCCCAGTCCCTATCTCTAACCTCCAGCCATCCTTCCCAGTCTCTTTGCCCCACCTCCCATCGTGTTTGCATTATCCCGTTGCTATCGTCCTTTCCCTTCAACCTCTCCAATTCCTTGACCCGCCCCTCTGCCGCTGCCTTCTCTTCCTCCAGCCTTTCCACCTTCTCCTCCAGTCGCCTTACCATATCCTTCAATCTCTCTACACTCTCCTTCTCTTCTTCCTCCCAATCCTCCATTTCCTTCTTTCCTTTCTCCTTCAGTTTCCTCTTCTGTTCCTTGTCCTCCAGAGGCGATACCTCCTTTCTCTTTACTCCAGTATCACTCCTCCCTCTCGTCTCCCCCGCCTTATCAGGCGTTCGTTTTACCTTCGTCGACTTACCAAAAATTCCATTTCCTTGCCTTTCTTCATCCATAACCTCCTGTTCTATTTTTCTTTCTTCTTTGTCCATATTCCATCCCACGAGTAGCTAGGGAATTGAATGTCCACCACCACAGAGCCCCGCTTGTGGTGGTAAGGCTGGTTACTCCGGGAGGTCACCAGGTATCCCGGAGGCACCGTTTCTGACTGACTTTCGCGCAGCCATTCATCCATTGCCACGGTAGCTAACAACGTAGATTACGGATTGTTTTATCGAGGTTTACTCCTCTAGGCTTTTTCTCACGGTTGCCTCCGGACGCAGTGGCTTCCGTTGCCTACACTACACCACAACATAGCTGCCTTCCCTATGTCGCTGGTTTTTTATCGAGGTTTACTCCTCTAGATTCCTGGGAATCTAACCTATTAGTCGCCTTTTACGACAGGTGGGCTATCCCCTGGGGGTATTCTTCTGAGCCCGCCCCCAGACGGGACAACAGGGACAGACGGGAGTGGTGTTTAGAGTCGGTAGCTTCTGCTACGAACTCCGGAGCTTGGTCCAAATCCTCGGACACTGATATTTCGGTGCAGGCGGGAGTATCTTTCGTGTGGGCGGTGGGTTGCCGGTAGTGGTGACATGGAACATTCGCATAGGTCGCATTGTACACCCTTCTCCTGGGTTGCCCGTCGTGGACGGGAATTAGAACGGGATACTAAGTGAGCCTGAACGGCTACGGACTTCATCGGTTTCATAGTTCGGGAACGGTCGGTCGTCCGGTCACATGGACAGTCTCGGGACATTTTCCCCACTCTCCCACATCGGGAGCAAAACAGGACAGCCTGACGGGTACAAGCATGCCGGTTGTGGCCAGAGGTTCCACACCTCCAACAAAGGTCAGTGGTGATGCGTATGAAACTCTCCGATTCCGGGCGGTTTCGCTTCCTTTTGGTTCGCGGAGAAAGAACATCGGACTGGGAATAGCCAGCTTTCTGCTGCTGCTGTATCCGGGGAACTTCAACTGTTTCGTTAATTTCTTCTGAGACCCTTTTCACGGGCGCCAAATTTGTGATACGCGTGGATAAACCCTCCGCATCATCTGATAGACTATCGGCGGTGTCGTAAAAACTCAATACTTCATAGGATGACTCTGACTCGGGATCCATTTTCCTTTTGGGAGTTCCGGTCTTAAATTAACTATAACAGAGCAAACAAATTTCTATTATTCGCACGGTAGTGTCGGATGATCATTGTTATCCTGACTAAGTTCGGTTTTACCGCTTCCTTTAATTACTGAAACTGAAACAAGTGGTATGTCCAACAAAATTAAATGGAGAAACTTAAATAAAGAAGGAAATCCTTTTCCCCAACGATTAACGAGTAAAATGAAATCAAGAAGAATCCTAACACACAAAAAAAAACTTATCCTAAGTTCGTTTACACGAGGCGGAGGAAACGCACGCACAATTGCACAACTAAAATAAAACCGTCACTGGTGATTAACTTATCATTTTTGAGTTTGTCTCAATTCTCACGGGGGGAAATAGGGGGTAGGGAAATATTATGGCGTTGGCCATCGGGTCCTCTTATCCTCACGACGTGCCACCGCGTGGGAGGTGCGGTACGGGGTCGCAAGGAGGCGGCTCGTTCGGCCCACTCCCTCGGCCAAGGTTGCGAGCGGGGTTGTTGCAGCGCAAAAGCCAGGATGGCCAGACTTATTGCCCGGCGATCTTCTTGCTCCGGTATTGTTGGTTCATTTTTCGGGGCTTCTTCCACCGTCAGAATCCTGCTGGCTAGTTCGGGGTTGTCGATATCTGGGGTGAAAGTGTGATGAACCCCAGAGTGGTACTGGGACACGGCTTCTGTCACTTCTTCGGTGACCTGCCAATCGTGGTCCATTGCGTGTCTCGTCGTCCTCTCGTACAGAGTGCACACCAGGTATGATTCCCGGGGCACTCCAGTCTCCGGTGGTGGAGGTGAGGGTGGAGGTGTGTTCCCCGGTATGTAGGGGTCTAGGTCGAACACCCCTGGGTCGAAATTCTGCTCCACCTCCGCTTCCGTGGGGATGTCGAAATCCCACCCGTCGATGTAATCGAAGGCGGAGTCCGGAAATAGCGTCTTGTCTTCGGGTTCGGGAGAGCCGGTTGAAGGAGTCGCGGCGGTAAGGTCCACGACTTCATAGTCGCAGAGCGTTGGCGACTTCCTCAGCCTTCGGGCGGCTTCTTTGACCTTCGCGGTCCGGGTCTTTTCCCTACTCTGTCTCTCTAGCAAGTCCTCGTAGGGGTTGTGACAGGGAAGCGGCTCACTCCCTCGGGGTGGTGCGTCGCACCGTGGTTTCATTCTGAAATAAACTTAAATGGTTAAGGGTTTTAAATCCTTAATATGTATACGGTTATATCGCTTGCCGTTTTCGTCTCTTAAGTCATATACTACCGGGGAAACGACGCGGACAACTTCATAAGGCCCAGAGTATTTCGGGGCTAATTTCGCAGCTACATGATCAACAGCTGACGACAAAGTATTTTCCTTTTTCATAACTTTGTCTCCCAAGGTGCATTTCCAGTCACGGCGACGTAAATTGTAATAGTGACTTTGACTGGTGAATGCTCTGGAGAGATTTAAACGGACAAGATCAAAACACTCTTGTAATTTATCAAGTCTTAAGAGATGCGGTTTAGCATCTTCCTCGACGGGGTTTTCAGTTTCATCATCTTTTCTAGACTCGTTCTCCGGATTATCTTCAGTTTCCTTCCTGTAGGACTTCGGAACATCGGGGTCTCGTCCAAAATTTAAAAAGGCAGGTGAAAAACCAGTAGAATCGTGTTTGGAGTTGTTCATCGCAAACTTCAAATCGGCTAATCTCAGGTCCCAATCTCGATGATCCTTTTCGCAATATTGCGCAATCATCGTTTTCAACGTTCGATTGGCTCTTTCCACCGGATTAGCTTGAGGGGTATACGGTGGCGTGAAACGATGTCGAATTCCCAATTGTTTTAACATACTCTTGAACAGTGTACTGTTATACTGAGTTCCATTATCGGTTAAAACTGTACGGGAACATCCAAATATAGTCAGTATTTTTTCATAAAATGCGGTACTGATGCTACTGGCAGTAGCATTCCTCAATGGTTTACATTGTACCAACTTGGTAAATCGGTCCTGGAACATTACAATATAGCAGTGACCCTTCTTACTTCGTGGCAGTGGTCCAATGATATCGGAACTAACGGTATCCCATGGTCGTTGGTTTGGAGATGGTTGCATTTTCCCTGGAGGTTTCTGTTGTGATGGTTTGTACTTCTGGCATTGTAAACACCGGCGAACGTACTTGGTGATGTCTCGAAACATTCCAGGCCAATAGTACGACTTAACAATACGGGTGATAGTCTTAGCAATTCCCAGATGCCCTGCATTAGGAGCATCATGATTCTCTTGGAGGACTCGGGTTCTGTCGGATTTTGCTATGCATAGTTTCCATGGATCACTCATCTCAGGCTCTCTTAAATCATTTATATCCCAAAAATGACGGTACAAACGGCCTTCTTTGATGCAGTAGTCAGGGAACTTGTCTGGTTCCTTCAGGACTTCTTCCTTTTTATTTCGGTACCATGAACATTCGATAGGTAAATCGGCCAAACAAAGTGCAGACGATTGATCGACTTCAAGTCTAGCGGGTAGTGGATTTCTCGATAGAGCGTCAGCCACACGGTTCAGAGCACCTTTACGATACTGTATCTCGAAGTCATATTGTTGCAGAAAGATACTCCATCGCGCTAAGCGTCCGGACGGACTAGCTATGGAATATAACCATCTAAGGGACTGATGATCGGTAACAACCGTGAAATGGTAGCCCTCTAAATAAGGACGCATATTTTCAATCCCCCATACAATGGCAAGACATTCTTTTTCTGTGACAGAGTAATTTTTCTCGGCAGGACTCAAAGTGCGGCTTGCATATGCTACGACGTGTTCATGTCCATCCTTCTGCTGGGTAAGGGCTATTCCCAACCCATACTCGGAGGCATCGGTCTGTAGAGTGAACGGTATACTGAAATCGGGACAGCTTAATACAGGAGCCTCTGATAGACAAGTTTTAATTTTAGTGAAAGCGGTTTCTTGATCTTCAGTCCATTTCCATCGCTGATATTTGCGAAGTAACTTTGTTAACGGAGCCACCTTTTGTGAAAAGGACGGAACAAACCTTCTATACCATGAGGCAACTCCCAAAAATCTCCTTAACTCCCGGATATTGCTTGGGGCAGCAAACTTTACTATGCTTTCTACCTTTTCGGGATCGGTACGGATTCCATCTCCAGTAATGACATGGCCCAAATACTTCATAGATGGTAAACAGAAATGACATTTTTCCGGATTCAATTTTAGTTGTGCTCCTCGTAATCGACGGAACACTTCAGATAAATTTTCCAAGTGTTGATCAAACGTTTTCCCCAGAACGATTATGTCATCCAGATAAGCAAATGCATATGGGTCTAAATCTGGACCTATTAATTGATCAACCAGTCTCTGGAAAGTGGCTGGTGCTGAGTGTAGTCCAAATGGTAAAACCGTCAATTGAAACAATCCACGTCCCGGTGCGGTGAAGGTGGTGATGGGTTTGCTTTCGGGTGTTAACGGAACTTGCCAATACCCACTCTTCAGATCTAAACTGGAAATATATTTAGCTTTTCGCAGCTTATCCAGGATAGCATTGATAAATGGAAGAGGGTATGCATCCTTCATGGTTACTTCATTAACTTTACGGAAGTCAATACAAAACCGGTTTTCCCATCTTTCTTCTTTACTATTACAATCGGAGAACTCCACGGACTGGTGGAGGGTTCTATCACTCCTTCTTGTAACATCATGTCTACCTCGGCGTTACAAATTTCTTGCATTCTTGGGTTCTGCGGCCGGTATCTCTGTTTGATCGGACGGGGTTGAAGCAAACGGATTTCGTGCTCAACTAGCGTAGTTGGGCCTTGAATTTTCTCAAACCTTGGCAACTCACGGCTTAGTAAAATGTTCAGTCTATCTCTATCTGTCTGTTCTTTTGATAAATTCCTTTCCAAAATCGGCGTTATTGTTTCCAACGGACATCCTATATAACCAAAATTCTCGTCATCCCCTAAATCTTCCAGGGAGAACGTACATAATTTAGAAACGGGTTGCTCCTCATCGACCCCTAACACCAGGGAGGACGCGGAGACTTCAGTAACAAATTGCTCCTTGTTAACCCCTAACTCCAGGGAAAACGCAGAGACTTCGGAAACAAGTTGCTCCTTGTCAACCCCTAACACCAGGGAAGACGCAGAGACTTCAAAAATAGTGTTTTCTTCATCAACCCCTAACAACACCGGGGAGGAATCAGAAGTTTCGACAACGGACTGCTCCTTGTCAAACCCTAACAACTCCGGGGAAGACGCGGAGACTTCAACAACAGATTTTTCTTCATTAACCCCTAACAGCACCGGGGAAAACTTAGAAGTTTTAACAACAGATTGCTCCTTGTCCACCCCTAACAACTCTGGGAAAGACGCAGAGACTTCAGACATAGATTGCTCTTTCTCTTCCCCTAACACCAGGGAAGACGTCGAGACTTCAGAAACAAGTTGCTCCTTGTCAACCCCTAACACCAGGGAAGACGCGGAGACTTCAGAAACAGACAGGTTTCGAGAACAGCGGTCTTCAGCAAAACGATGGTTGGCTTTTTCCTTATATATTATCGGTACAGCGGCATCGATTTCTTTCATGGCTGTGTTCACTTTTTCCAATATTCCAACAGGACTTGCTAATGATGAACGTCTTACTAGTTCATTATTGATATATATATTTCCACTTCCTAACTCCAAACGGAAATTATATTTTCGGAGAACATCGTGTCCTAAAACAATATCGGTTATTAGACCAGGGAAATGTTCGAACGGTCCCTCAATAATGACGTCATGGGTCTTCAATTTTAGCTCATAAGAGTCGGTGATAGAGACCAAATTTCCATTAGCTAAACGGGCCTTCGTATCTTGACGGGCGGTGGTTTGCTTTCTTTGGGAAAATGTCCTAGCTATCTGATCACCGATGTATGATTTCGCTGCTCCAGTATCTAACAGGGCTTTAAACTTATAGTTTTCAATTTCGACGTCGATGTGCGGTCGGAAATCGGTCATTTCTTCTGGTATTTCAGCATGAGAGGCAAATATTTGTGGAAGCTGTGTCGGCCTCTCCTCGGGACAGCTTCGGATTAGTTTTCCTGCCTCCTGCAGGAACAATCTCTGGAAAATACTCCTTCCTTATGGCAACGAGAACAGAATATCTTCTGAGGGTTCTGACAATTGTTTCGGTAGTGTCCAGATTCTCCGCAGCGGAAACAGATTGGTTGCCGGGAAGATGAGCCGGACGGTTGATTGGTAGTATCATGTGGCGGACGGCGAGGAGTATCGGATGATGTCGGTTGGCTGGTACCGGGAATGGGCTCTCTGTACAGTCCAGGATTCGAGTTATGGGACGTTCCATATCTGGGTGTATTCATCGGCTGCGGACGGGTTGATCCACGGTTCGGTCCACTGTGGCTGGGTACATTCTGGAGCTCTTTTTTAAGAAGCTCATATTCCCTTACCACTTGACAAAATGTGGAGAAGTCATCAAAGTCCCCTTTTCGAATTTGCAGACGATATTCGGGCAAAAAGTTACGGTACAACCATGCTAACTGTTGTTCAGGAGTTAGCTTCCCATGTCTTCGCATGAGAGTTTGTAGTTCGGTCATGTAGGTAGCCACGGACTCATTTCTCCTTTGTAGACGTTTACCTATCTCGGCTTCTAAGTCTACTCCATAGTTGACAGGATAAAAGAAAATTCGGAAATCGCTTTCAAAATCGTTCCAGCTGGTATATCTACTTCGGTTGTTTCGGTACCATAATGCGGGTTCGCCGGACAGCAATTCCGGCAAAACAGGAAGCAAATTTCTCGATAGAGCGTCAGCCACACGGTTCAGAGCACCTTTACGATACTGTATCTCGAAGTCATATTGTTGCAGAAAGATACTCCATCGCGCTAAGCGTCCGGACGGACTAGCTATGGAATGTAACCATCTAAGGGACTGATGATCGGTAACAACCGTGAAATGGTAGCCCTCTAAATAAGGACGCATCTTTTCAATCCCCCATACAATGGCAAGACATTCTTTTTCTGTGACAGAGTAATTTTTCTCGGCAGGACTCAAAGTGCGGCTTGCATATGCTACGACGTGTTCATGTCCATCCTTCTGCTGGGTAAGGGCTATTCCCAACCCATACTCGGAGGCATCGGTCTGTAGAGTGAACGGTATACTGAAATCGGGACAGCTTAATACAGGAGCCTCTGATAGACAAGTTTTAATTTTAGTGAAAGCGGTTTCTTGATCTTCAGTCCATTTCCATCGCTGATATTTGCGAAGTAACTTTGTTAACGGAGCCACCTTTTGTGAAAAGGACGGAACAAACCTTCTATACCATGAGGCAACTCCCAAAAATCTCCTTAACTCCCGGATATTGCTTGGGGCAGCAAACTTTACTATGCTTTCTACCTTTTCGGGATCGGTACGGATTCCATCTCCAGTAATGACATGGCCCAAATACTTCATAGATGGTAAACAGAAATGACATTTTTCCGGATTCAATTTTAGTTGTGCTCCTCGTAATCGACGGAACACTTCAGATAAATTTTCCAAGTGTTGATCAAACGTTTCCCCCAGAACGATTATGTCATCCAGATAAGCAAATGCATATGGGTCTAAATCTGGACCTATTAATTGATCAACCAGTCTCTGGAAAGTGGCTGGTGCTGAGTGTAGTCCAAATGGTAAAACCGTGAATTGAAACAATCCACGTCCCGGTGCGGTGAAGGTGGTGATGGGTTTGCTTTCGGGTGTTAACGGAACTTGCCAATACCCACTCTTCAGATCTAAACTGGAAATATATTTAGCTTTTCGCAGCTTATCCAGGATAGCATTGATAAATGGAAGAGGGTATGCATCCTTCATGGTTACTTCATTAACTTTACGGAAGTCAATACAAAACCGGTTTTTTCCATCTTTCTTCTTTACTATTACAATCGGAGAACTCCACGGACTGGTGGAGGGTTCTATCACTCCTTCTTGTAACATCATGTCTACCTCGGCGTTACAAATTTCTTGCATTCTTGGGTTCTGCGGCCGGTATCTCTGTTTGATCGGACGGGGTTGAAGCAAACGGATTTCGTGCTCAACTAGCGTAGTTGGGCCTTGAATTTTCTCAAACCTTGGCAACTCACGGCTTAGTAAAATGTTCAGTCTATCTCTATCTGTCTGTTCTTTTGATAAATTCCTTTCCAAAATCGGCGTTATTGTTTCCAACGGACATCCTATATAACCAAAATTCTCGTCATCCCCTAAATCTTCCAGGGAGAACGTACATAATTTAGAAACGGGTTGCTCCTCATCGACCCCTAACACCAGGGAGGACGCGGAGACTTCAGTAACAAATTGCTCCTTGTTAACCCCTAACTCCAGGGAAAACGCAGAGACTTCGGAAACAAGTTGCTCCTTGTCAACCCCTAACACCAGGGAAGACGCAGAGACTTCAAAAATAGTGTTTTCTTCATCAACCCCTAACAACACCGGGGAGGAATCAGAAGTTTCGACAACGGACTGCTCCTTGTCAAACCCTAACAACTCAGGGGAAGACGCGGAGACTTCAACAACAGATTTTTCATCATTAACCCCTAACAGCACCGGGGAAAACTTAGAAGTTTTAACAACAGATTGCTCCTTGTCCACCCCTAACAACTCTGGGAAAGACGCAGAGACTTCAGACATAGATTGCTCTTTCTCTTCCCCTAACACCAGGGAAGACGTCGAGACTTCAGAAACAAGTTGCTCCTTGTCAACCCCTAACACCAGGGAAGACGCGGAGACTTCAGAAACAGACAGGTTTCGAGAACAGCGGTCTTCAGCAAAACGATGGTTGGCTTTTTCCTTATATATTATCGGTACAGCGGCATCGATTTCTTTCATGGCTGTGTTCACTTTTTCCAATATTCCAACAGGACTTGCTAATGATGAACGTCTTACTAGTTCATTATTGATATATATATTTCCACTTCCTAACTCCAAACGGAAATTATATTTTCGGAGAACATCGTGTCCTAAAACAATATCGGTTATTAGACCAGGGAAATGTTCGAACGGTCCTTCAATAATGACGTCATGGGTCTTCAATTTTAGCTCATAAGAGACATTCTTTGCCGTACATATTTCTTCAATCCTTTCTATAAACGCGGCAGGATCTCCTCGATTTCCAAAGCACACCTTCCAATCGTGTACGTTTATCGGTGGAGTTGCCATCGCGGTCGGGTTTTCAACAGGTTCCTCTTGGTCTATAGCGGATCGGGGAGCAATATTTCTTCGCCTCAAAAAAGTTGACGAGTCTTTTTCGTTTGTTAGGAACGGTTCCAGCAACCGATAAATTTCGCTCTTTTAATTGGATAGTAAGACCCTCGTTTTTCAGCAAATATACCCAACTTACTTGATGGTCTGTGACTTCTCTCACGGAACTTACGGTCGGTAGTTGGGACGGTACCAAAATATCAGATTCGGAGTTTTCCGCTCCTTCTTGATCAAACAGATGGGTCAAGTCAATATTTTCAGAGTTTTCTCCAGACATAAAAGGCTATTTCGGCTAGACAGTGGTAACTAGTCTGGTTCGTTTGCCTAACTCAACTCTCCTCTTCTTCTTCAACCTTCGCAGCTTCGCAAACCAGTCTTCACAGCACAAGAAAACAGTTTACAATAGTCCTTACTCTTAAAAAAAAAACAAAAAAAAATACATATAAACAAGCTATAAATATAACAATGAGGTCCCTGCTCGGGCGCCAAATTTGTGACGCGTTTTCACCTACCCTTTGGATTTTACCAACAGGGCACGCCACTTTTGACACCCTCTACAACTTTACACTTTCTCGGGCGCCAGATTTTTAACGTGGTTAACTCCACGGCCCCTTGACTTCAATCGTCAAGAGTTCCAGGTAGCCTCAGATGGAGGTACGGTAATGTCCAGGGGTCTAGTTATATCCAAACCGGCGGGGGTAGTGGTCCTCGTTGTTCCTGAAACAAACGTTCTCACTCCTGGCCCACAATGCGGTGGAACTAAATTCGTGCAACTAAGCAACTACTCTACGATAGGGAAACTCTACACTCTACAGTACTTCAGAAAAACACACAGGTTCAGTTAAGTTTTATTACTACACTCACCCTCAATAGTAGGTATATATGTTACAATAATAAGTTACAAAATGAAACAATACCCTGGTATCCAAAAAAACACAAAAATATAATTACTATACGGTGATCTATGAGTTACATGTACATTAAACATGCGTTAATAGCCATAATAGAGACGAAGCGGGCAGGACATAAGCGAAAAAGGTTTATAAGCACACTCAAATGTTTTGTATGAAAAAGAAGCGGTGAAAACACAAAGCAAAATTAGGTTTCAGGTGTCTTTTCACTAATTCGGTTATTTAAAATGGAAACAAATCAAACATTAAAACTTTTAATCAATTCGGAAAAGAAGAGGTGAAAGGGTGTGGTCCCAGAACTAAAATATCAAAGAGCCCTAGCTTAGACGCCTGGCACTCCTCAATATTTTGATCGAGAACCGTTTTACAAATTAAATTATCAAAGAGCCTTGGCTAAGACGCCTGGCACTCTTCAAGATTTTAATCTAGAGCGGCTTTACGAATTAAATTATCAAAGAGCCCTGGCTAAGACGCCTGGCACTCCTCAATATTTCAATCGGGACGGGATTTGGAAATCGGGAATAAATATTAAAGGATTTTCAAAAGGAAATTTTACTTGAATTCGGAAATATTTGCTATGAAACGGAAATACTTACTGTAAAATATAATTCTGATACAATGGAAATAAACTTTATTTATTAATGATTTAAAAGACCACCTATTTTAAATGTAAATAGTTTCCAATCAATTCTTACCTTCACAGCAACGGTTTATACTTTTATCTCATAAAAGTGAATTACTAAAACAAAACAAGATCAAAATACAAAAAAAAACAGAGAAATAGTAAACAACAAAAGTAAATCGGCAGACGGAGCGCTGAACGGTAGCTAGCAAACCCTAGTCGTGGCCAGGCAGAACTGTCCTTTCGACTCGTCTGACTCTCAGGGCTTCGTCTCGCTATCCCCTTCTCTCGATCAGCTTGGCCTGCGCGCTACCTACTCTATATTTAGTGGCAGTGGGGAAACATGAATTTTCGAACCGCAGCGCGGTGAACGTACAATTTTGATTACAATAAATCGGAGAAAATATTATTTTTACACACAGTCAGAGGGTATAATGGGTTATATACAATCTTAACTTAAAATGTATTTTAAACAAAATAATTCTTAATAACTAAAAAAAAACCTCGTTACAGCTTACAACAATGTTTTGAAAAATAATTTTTCAAAAAAGAGTGACCGTTCAACGAAGAAGAAACAACTTCTTCCCATGCTACATGCCCCGACAGACATTGAATTACACTTTTAAGTCAAACGGGGTTGGTGAATCTACAAGATTTAACCAACCATTCTGGTTTGTAACAAGAAGGGACAACATAACTTGTAGACCGGTTTCGGCGTATTGCGCCTCATCAGTACAAGGTATATGTTATCGTCCGAGAGTTAATCCCGAACTGAATTTATCACTACCATTGCCAACAATACATATCTTCCAATGACGGAAATGTGTTAGCTGCGAAAGTAGCGACACCTTCACCTCCAAGTCCACAAACCAGAATTCGAATGTGACAACAAGCCACGTGGGCTTGAAACAAAAATGAATTAATACAGTTTCCTGTTTACAGGAAACTGTATTAATTCACAAACTAAAATTAAAAACATCAGCGAGCAAAAGTACATCTGTTTTTAAATATAACTCCGCATACTGTTTCCAATACAAATGTTACTCGCAAATCAAGACTAAATCAGTGGAGCCCTACCAATGAACAGGAAATACTTAAATTTTTTGGCTTTTACATTTGGATGGGATTGAATTGTCGTCCGGCTATTGCATCATATTGGTCAACCGATGTGCTATACAAAAATCAAGTATCTAAAGTATTATCAAGAAATCGTTTTGAAATGCTGTTGAGGATGATTCACTCTAGCGATAGGGAAAATGAGACAAATAATGATAAGATTCACAAGATCAGACCTGTTCTTGATATATTAAATAATTCGTTTCAGCAGACTTATAGCGTGGGACAAAAAATGGTCATAGACTAAAGCATGATACCATGGAGAGGCAGACTAAAATTTCGTCAGTATATACCATCTAAGAGTCACAAATATGGGGTAAAAATTTTTAAGTTGTGCAGTCCAAACGGCTATACATGGAAATGCCAAATGTATACTGGACGGACTGAGGAGCAGCGCCCTGCAGGACTTGGAATTGGCGAATCTGTCGTACTGGCATTGACTGAGGGATTATTTGATGAAGGCAGAACCCTCTACACGGACAACTTTTATACTAGTTGTCCATTAGCTAAGATTCTCCTAACCAAAAGCACACATTTAGTAGGTACACTTAGACAATCAAGAAAATACCTCCCAAAAGATGTCACGACGAAAAAGTTAAAAAAACATGAATACATTGGGCGAGAGACTAATGATGGGATAGTTGTCTCCAAATGGAAAGACGCTAGGGATGTACTAATGCTATCCACATTGCACGGACTTGAGATGCGTGTTCCTCCGCCTTCAAGTAAGCGAAAGAGGGCACTGTCACCAACAGCTAATAATAAAGAGCCCGCCCGAAAAAAGAAGAGAGCAAACGAAGCAGCAAAACTAAAACCTGAAGCTATTATTGCTTATAATACTGGGAAATGTGGCATTGACAAGTCTGACCAAATGGCTTCATACAGTGTCAAATGGGGCTACATTGATAATTCTGGGGTAACTTTGATTTTTGGCTCTTCAACATGCAAACGCGCCCTTATTTAAAAACCGTTGATCAGAGAATGCAGGCAACCAACCACACATTCAGTCAGATGTTCCCAGAGAGCGGCAAGGCAGGTTCGGTGCCGAACATTTCCGTTTTCAAGTGAAAAAAGGTGAAATAATTTCCAATTTTAATTTCCTCATAAATAATACCCTCCATACTTTCATCTGTGCACGAAAAACTACAACTCTGGCATTCTTTTCGACCTGTTTTCCGAAAAGCTCATTATCCTAAACTAACTTTCACAGAAGCCTGTTTCTGTGGTTTGTTTACATTCTTTGTGAACCTTCCAAAATCACCTGGGGTAACTGTGATCGATAGGTATGGGGAACTTTGATCACCCGATCAAAGTTACCCTGGCAGCTTCTACGAGATGGTGCGCCACTACCAGAAAAAAGTGGGTGGCCGCACTTATAGGAACTACACTGATGCAACCATTGAAGAAGCATTGAAAAAAATTGTTGATGAACAATGGTCAATCCGCAGAGCTGCAGACACGTACAAAATATCATTTGGCACTTTATACAACAGATACAATGGCCTTCATATAAGGTCTGTGGGTCGACCAACCCTTTTTTCTAAAGAAGAGGAGCTCCAGTTTATAGAATCTGCTGCTATTTGCGGTGAATGGGGCTTTCCTTTGAGTAAAGCGGATATTCAAGCACTAGCAAAATCATGCTTAGATCAGAAGGGTGCAATTATTCCTTGGTTGGAAGAGAACAAACCAGGAATAGACTGGGTCGACCAATTACTCCTACGACACAAATCAGCAGTGGTTAAAAGAGTTGCCGCAAACATCAAAAGCGCCAGAGCAACAGTCAGCGAGACCAGTCTAAAGGAATATTTCAAGAACATTGAAAAAACAATTAAAGGGGTACCACCTGCTAATATTTTCAATTACTACGAGACAAACTTCTCCAATGACCCTGGACGAAGCTTCAAAATTCACCGGCGAGGAGTGAAATATCCGGAGCAGATTTGCAATTATAGCAAGTCAGCAACAGCAGTGATGATGTGTGGTTCTGCATCAGGTGTTTTGCTGCCTCCATATATTGTATACAGGGCTGAGAAAATGTGGAACACATGGACAGAGAATGGTCCCAAATGCTTTCCTTGCTGCAATCAAAGATGTTGCTCTGCTGGCGCGAGATACAATAGGACACGACATGGATGGGAGCAGTCACATTCCGTGATTGGTTTATGAACAGCTTTCTACCTCATGCGAAAACCTTACAAGGAAAAAAAGTACTAATCGGAGACAATCTAGCTGCACATTTTTCAGACGACGTGTTGAAAGCATGTGAGCAGAACATCATTGATTTTGTGTGCCTTGTGCCAAATTCAACCCATTTGACGCAACCACTCGATGTCTGTTTTTTCCGTCCTATGAAGAATGCATGGCGCTCTACCCTGAAAAAGTGGAAAGACAAAAACCCTCCAATATCATCTTTGCCCAAAGAAGAATTTCCACGGCTTATTTAAAGTTCGCTGCTAGCAATGAACAATCCTGAATCGGCTAAAGATCCAGGTACGATATCTCGAGATTTAATAAGTGGATTCGCTGCCACAGGAATCGTTCCTTTTAATCCGGAGAGGGTATTGTGCAAGATACCTGGATTTCAGCCAGAAGCACCAACTAAGCAAATCAACGAAAATTTAATAAACTTTTTGAAAGAGATTTGACAAAGATGACACTACACCAAACAGACAAAAAAAGAAAATGTTGAAAGTTGTGCCTGGGGTCAGCGTCCTTCCTGTAACGGCCGAGAACAACGAGCTGATAGATCAAGAATCTCGTTCTCCATCTCCGGAAACATCGGAAGAAATTGACGAAGAGCAGAGTTGTTCTAGCCAGAACCAAGAAATCGAGGACGATTCCACCCAGGACGTGACTGCCAAAGTTGGGGACTTCGTAATTGTCAATATGAGTGTAGAAGGCTTTAACTTATCGAAAAAGTTTGTAGGCTGTGTTACAGAGGTTGATTCTTCGAACGACCTAGTGATTCGCTTCATGAGGGAACGACTGGGGAAAAACAAATTTCTTCGTGTTACCTGATGTGACAGACGAAAGCATCATCCAAACGACTGAAGTTATTGCTGTAATAAAGCCCTCTTCGAGGAGGGGATCGTATTTTTTCAAAAATATCGATCTTAACTAACTTTTTAATAAATAAAGTTTCTCGTTCCTTTTTTTGTAAATACCATTAAGAATATTTTTTTGCTTTTTTAAAAATGTTGTGTTCATTTAGTTATGGGAATAAAGAATTGTTATTTTCAATTTAAAAGAGTTGTTTTCTTTAATTTTGGAAATTTCTTTTTAGGGAAGGTTTTTTTTTAATCAAAGTATTCGATGGTTGGGGTTACTTTGACTGATTCGCTGCCTAACATGGCTAAAACACGCAAAAAGGTCAAGTGATCAAAGTAACCCCAAATCCCGTAAAACTTTGATCAGCTCATTTTAATTTTTTTTACGAACATGTGTAGACAAAAAAAAATTATTTTTTGTCAGACTACAGAAGAGACCTTCTTACAACACATTGCATTTTTTACAATCAGAAATATTTACGCGTGTCTCCGGATTTTAGAATAAAAGCCAAAAAACTGATCAAAGTAGCCCCGTTCGACGAGGCGTCAAGTTGTACCGAAAGGTTTTTTTTTAATTGCTGACAGGCATGTCTATGGTAAATGCATTCAACATATATAAAGAACATACCAATTCAAAATCAAATATCAATAAATTCAGAGAAGACGTAGCCAGAAGTTTATTATTTGGAAATGATGCCAACAGAAAGAGTCTAATGATACCCAAAATAGCTCATTTATTTAAAAAAAAACTGATGAGAAAACTCGAAAGCAATGTAGAACTTGTTATATAAACCTAACAAAAGAAATGTCCAAAGCAGAAGCGAGAAAAAAAGTAAGAAAAGTCCGAACATATTGTGATGGATGTGATGGAAAACCGGCAATGTGCCAAGAGTGCCTTATTAAAAATCATAGTTCGTAGGCTACTTATTTTTTGAACAATGTAAAAGATTTCAAATAAAAAGTTTTTCATAATTTCCAATTAATGTATTTTTACTCAGGGCACGTCAGGCGCTGCGAAATTTTGTAGGCTTATAAAATTCAGCGCCGCGATCTCAATAAGTTTACACAATTCAATAAAGACTTGGTCCAAAAAGCCTGACACGGCCGTGAATGATAGTGGTGCTGTCGGTCATAAGCGACTGACGACGCAAAATTATGCATTAAGAGCCTCCGCACACGGGTCGATTGGCACTCGAAGCGAATGCGTCTCGAAGTCGAAACGATTCCCCCTCCACTCCACTTCGTAGGTAATGTAATGTAGGTCCACCAACGGGTCGATTGGCGGTCGATAGGTAATCGAAGAGATTGCGTTTCAAGCGTCAGTCGAACCTTGCGAGCTGTTGAGAACGGGAAATCTCGAGTGTGACGATAGTTTCGCGTGCAATATGGAGGTAAGTTTACCTAGATTTAAGAAAAAACCTTTTTATTAGTCATTTAATAAGAAAATTGGAATTGCTTAAGTGACTGAACTACTTTTTCTTCTAGTTATTCAATATAAAATTCGTAGGAGAAGTGGAAAAACATCCTGAGCTCTACGATTATAATCTCCGAGATTATTCGAGGAAAGATTGTACGGAAAAGGCGTGGAACGAAATAGCCGAAAAATTCAACATGTCAGGTGAGTGTCTCCTTTATTCAAAAATACATATATATTCTGTAAAATATATTAATATCAAATAAAATCAAAAAATCTTTACGATTAAATGCAATAATTCCATTGCCAAGGTAATGATGCCATAGGAGTTAGAAAATAATTTACCAAATAATCTCTAAGAGCATTAGCAGTACTACAAATGTTTATTTTGGATCGAAGTGGTAGCGTAGAATTAGAGCGACTAGCAGAACCAGTGATATTGACATTCTGTTCCACACGTGACTGGGTGTAGTGACACCCTTCTTTTTTTCTAACATAGTTATGAAGAATGCAAACACATTTAATGATTTCATTGATTGTATCTTCATCCCGGCAACGTATCGCAGTTTGTAATATTTGAAATTTCTCTTTCATCATACCAAACGTGCATTCGATTGTTTTTCTACCCCGACTTAATCGGTAGTTGAAAATTCGTTTTGTATGGTCAAGAATTCGTTTTGAGTAAGGTCTTAGTAAATAACGCGACAACGGAAAGGCTTCGTCTCCTACGAAGTAATAAGGAAAAAACAGTCACCAAAATCATCTAAGGGAAGCTTGGATGGCGCTGGTATGTCAAGTTGCGAATTAATTAACAAGTTTTTAATTGCCGAGGCTCTGAAAATGCCCCCATCACTGTTTCTACCAGCGTATCCAGTTTCAATCATCGTGAACAAACCATCAGCATCACAGCATGCTAGTAGTACTATCGAGTGGTAGGATTTGTAATTAAAATTAGCTGAGCCAGTATTTGGAAGTTTCATTATGCGAACATGTGTTCCATCTATTGCCCCTATACAATTTGGAAGGTTCCATAGGGACTGAAAGCGCAGAGAAATATTTTTCCAATGCTGTCTAGTGGGGCATGGCATATATATGTCCTTTAATGTATTCCATACAATCTTAGAAGTATCTGATACTATCCGCCCAACTGTTGTCTCTTCCCGGCAAAAGTAAAATCCTAATGAAACGAATGTACATCCTGTAGCCAGATACCTGAAAAAAAGCGTTTGGATAAATGAAGATCAAAATACAAAAATTGTTATTTGTGAATAATTAATAGTGACTTTCAATGAAAAACTATTTTTTGTTACAGCGGGTGAATGCAAAGAAAAATGGAGGAATTTACGAAGTACGTTTGTAAAGAACCTCAAGCCCAAACCGAGTGGTAGTGGAGCAACAAAAAAAAAGCCGTAATACCTGACGGAAGCTATGCAGTTCGCTGTTCCCTTCGTTAAGGTAGCCGGCACTATAACTGGAAATGTACAGAAAATCCCTAAAGAAATACCTCCCCCGTCAACAACACCAGCTGTCGAAATGGACGTTTCCCAAGAGGAATCTGTTTTATCGGATGACATGCTTTCTGACTCCCACCCATCATTGCCACCATCTCCCAGACCCCCATCTACACCTTTATCACCACCAACACCACCTCCAGCCAGTCCTGCCGATAATGAGACGCCATCTGTATCCACGAGTGCGGGTCAACGATGTCAGCGTGGCCGAAAAAGGAAAACCAAAATGTACAAAGTGATGCTGATCCAAGCCTTTGCTGAATATTTTGCAGCGAAGACTCGAAAAATTTCCAACGTTCCTTCCACAGACTTTAAAAGAGAGGGTATACAAAATTATTTGAACAGCCTCATCCCTGACCTCATGCAGTTGAACGATGTTCAATTGAGGATTTACAAGAGGAGAGCATTGCTCCTCATAGATGAGGTAATAGGAACTTCCCCAGAAATTACAAATTCTCGTCTTAATGAGTTTCCTTCATTTGCACAAATGGCAAGTAGCTCCGTTCCATTGCATTTTGGATCTGCGCAATCAACATATTGCTCTGAAGAGGACCCCAGAGTTTACACTAAGTTGTGAATATTTTGTAATTATGATATTATGGAAATTAAAATATTTTTATAACAAATATACAGTTTTCACCTACCTCAATGTTATCAGTATGCGTTCTTCGGCACTCACACATTCCCTCATATTTGTATTAGCGTACTGAATGGCTGGAGATACAGCTTCCACTAAAGCAATGTAATACTCTTTTGACATTCTATAGAATGCTAAAAATTGTTGATCACTTTCCTGTAATTCTTTTGCCGCAACAAACAACCGACATTGAAAATTCCGCTCTATGATTGGATGTGGTACAAAGATTCAGTTCAAGTGCCTGGGCTGATGAGCTCAACCCAAATATATGAATGAATGGATGTATCCATACTCTCTTTTTCCTTTTTTCATCCTACGGTACATATAAAAAATAACAGCGTCTTCTTCATCACTTGAACCACTCATTATAAAAGAGGTGAACTGAACTTGTTAGAAGACATACTCGAACTGAGACTGAGATAAAAATCGCCCCGTGTACGGTGAACCTCCGATTGCATCGCGTAGTTCGTATGTGACGTTAATTCCGCTTCGACTTCGAGACGCGTTCGCTTCGAGTGCCAATCGATTCGTGTGCGGAGGCCCTTTTACAGTCGGTCAGTCATATACGACTGACAAAACAAAATAAAATAACCAAAAATTAGTATGCTGGCAGTCAGAGTATTAAGACAACGTTCACAAAACCATTTTTTGTTTTTAATATTACCAACTTGTTTATTTATTAAACGAGATAAGTTTTTAATGTATGAAAAAAAAATTATTTTGGTTATCTTCGTAATAATAATCATTAAATTTACAAGAAATAACAAGTGAATGTATTCTTGGTAAAAAGTTCATTTTACTAATTGACAATGGAACTATTTCTTTTTTATGAATTGTATATACATTAATAGGGAGTTTATTTAATATTTCAAACTTTTGAATATCTTTTAGTTTAATAAGAAATTGTATATTATCATATTTTAAAACTTTACTAAATTGAGGATATGATGACACACGATCAGAATGTTTTTCTACTGGATATAAGGCGCAAACAATTGACCATAAGAAACAATACGGGTCCTTATTTTTTATATTTACAACACTTTTGGCATTCTTTATAAATGTTGGTGAGTCGATAAACCTACATTTATAGGACTATATTTATTCATATTAATTTTTAAATTTAAAATTTCCACTAATGCCCAACCACTATCCCTTTCCTGAAATTCTTCCAGTTTAGTTAAAATTTTGTCAATAACATTAACTACATACCAGTCATTCAAGTTTATACTTGGAATCAATCACCTTATTTTCTGTTGAGAAGAGTTTGATAAACGTTTCACCATCTTGAGGTTTCATAAATAAACAAGTAAATACAACACTGATTTTTAATAAATTGATTTTGAGTTCTTTTTCAACATGAATGCGAAAACTTCTAAATGCCTTTTTTATAAATAATTTTGTGTCTTTAATTTTAAAGTCAATTATAATTCCAGTTTCAATTCTTCCATCAAAACATGAACCTGTATCTTGCCAAACCAATTCCTTTTTGACGTTACGTTTTTTATTCATTTATTTTTTTGAATATTAAGATACGTTTTTAATAACGATAAATTATATTCAACTTTTGACTTATTTTTTATACAACGTGGTCTATGTTTTATACATTTTTTTAACATAAAAATAATTTTTTTTCAAAGCAATGAGTTTTCAAATATTTTGTAGTTTTAACACATCCACCTGTCCAATTTTCTTAACAGCATCGTCAGACAGTATATCAACCACTTTCTGAGAATTCATTGCACTTCTGTGTTATTCAGAAACAGAACTAGACATTTTATTACATTATCTATACATTTTCCACATGCTTATGAAAAAATGGATTGACGTAATGCAATTTCACAAGAAATCTGTTTTTCGACTTTCAAAAATTTCTACATACTTATCGAATTTTGTTTTCAAAATTGAGATGAAAATGCATTGACGTAATGTTATCACTTTATGAGAGTAAGTATTTTTGACTTATAAAAGAGCTGCCAATATTGCTACAACTCAGTTCAACTCAAGAAGTTAAATATCAAACATTATGGCAACTACACCTTCAACGATTGTGGTATTTTCAGAAGATCAAGCCAACTTACCTACCAACTGGTTGTTGATAGTTATGAAACAGTTGTTTCAGTAAGTATACTTTTTATTGTCTTTATTTGTTCAAATTCAGTATTTTCCTATTTTAAAACCATTTTTTGAAATGAATAAAATTCTTGATTGTCTTTCTGTCATCTTGACCTTTTTTTAAGTAATGTTTTTAAATTTATTCAACTTTAATAAAACCATTTTTTTAAATTGAATAAAATTCTTGATTGTCTTTCTGTCATCTTGATCTTTTTTTTAACAAATGTTTTTAAAATTCTACTTTTTTTTCAACTTCAATGTTTTTTAAATTTTACTGTATTGTTGAATTCGTTGATATCATATTTTGTATTCGTAGATATGGAGTGAAGCAAATGAAGATGAAAGAAGACAAAATATTTTTAACTTTCACATATACACCAAAATCAACTACCTTAAAAAAAATTTGGTAACCTACCGGTGAGGTGATGAGGGTTAAAATTAATAACGAGGAGGAATCCAAGACATTGGAAAAAATAGTGAAAAGATATAAATTTAATATGTTAAATGAAGAATTGGAATCGCTGCCTCAAGCAGCATCAATAGCATCAGGTTTTAAAAGGAAGATATACCTGGAACATCCTCCTCTAAATTTTTCTCCAACAATATTATTGGAGGACGATGATGATGAGAACGAGGAGGAGAGTAAGAAAAAACAGAGAAGGGAAACCAGCAAACTTGTTGAGAAGCAAACCTCTGGAGACGAGATGAGTTCGGCTTTCCCTCGCAAATCTTTTAAAAAATATTTGTTATAATATTGTATAAATATGAAGAAGAAGTTTAATACATTCTTAAAAATCTATAATTGTTTCATTTAGACATCCCAATAATATAAACTAGTCTAGGCTCACCTCATAAACATTTTAAACACTTTCGATACACCATGTATAGTTGCAATATCTTCTTCTTTCACCTTCTGGTCGTTGTTGATTCTTCTTGTACACCTACACGGCTCCTCACCTGTTAAACATCTTACACACTTTCGATACACCATGTATAGTTGCAATACTTATTGATTATCTTTCCATCTCTTCTTCTTTTTCACACCTTCTGGTCATTGTTGATTCTTCTTGTACACCCACACTTTTGATACAACCTGTATACCATCGATTATCTCTTCTTCTACCTTCTGGTCATTGTTGATTCTTCCTCGGCAACCCTCTGGAACATCCACTTTGGACTTTTCATACAACCTGTATAGTTGCAATACTCATCGCTTATCTCTTCTTCTTTCACCTTTTGGTCATTGTTGATTCTTCTTCGGCAACCCTCTGGACCATCCACTTTGGACACTTTGTATTTTGATGTAAGTTTTGTCTATGTATGACAAAAAAATATAATAAAAAACAGATAAGTTACTGAAAACGAAGTTTTATAATTTAACATTGGTCCTTCGAGTCGGATTATAAAAATTCGATCAGCTGTGAAAAGCTGTTTTAACAAATGTCAGGAGTGTAGAATAAGAAGATGTAAGCCAGTGATCCCTGAGATGGGGATGTTATCAGAACAGCGTCTGGAGAACTGCAAGAAGAAACTGAAATATATTCATGGCACTGGGTACCTTCGGATCAGAATGTAGCAGACCTAGGAACCAATGAATTCAAATCACCCAAGTTCGAAGAAGACGGTGATTGGTTACAAGGACCATCTTTTCTGAAAGAATCCAAGAAATTTTGGCCAAATGAACCAATTTGTTTAGATGATAAGGAAGCTACAATTTTACTTTGTGTTGACACACATCAGCCTAACGAATTTGTAGCATTACCTGATATTGATCGGTTTTCAAAATGGTCCAGGATTATTCGAGCTTTCGCGTGGATTATTCATTTCAGAAAAGTTATGAAAATACATAAAAAAGATAGACCAACTTCACTACATCTTGATATTGAAGAGATTAATGAAGCCTCTAAATTATGGGTAAGGAAAATTCAATATGAGTCATTTGAAGCAGTAAAAACGAATGCTTTAAAAAACAAAAAATTGTTTCGGAGAAATCATTAGAAAATATTCCAAATAAAATTGTACAATGTCAAAACCAACAACAATACTGATTGTAGCAATCCAAATAATAACTATAACCACAAGCAAACCTGAAAGGCCCAAGAACAAACAAGCAGCGGACTATTGCATAAGGAAGCAGAACCCCAAATGCACTACGGAAGGAGGAGAATACAATATTATTGTTAGGGCTTGTGGGGAAACCAATCATATAACTAGCCCAGCCACTGCAGAAATATTGTGTCAAATGCTAGAAACTTGTAGCGAGGACCCAAACAACCAGTGGCAGCTCGTCAGGGTGGGCAAGGTGGGCAGTGCCCACCCTTTGAGAATTCAAAACGGAAAAATTAAAAAGCCAAAATTACTCCTCTTTATTTTTTTATGAATTTTCTCTTCTCCCAATGTGAGTATAAAACATAAAGCATAAAACTTGTGATTGTTATTTGTTACATATGAAATTTCCCCAAGGTCCGCGAAGACTCCGTTACTTCAAATTCAAAGCGCGCCATCTTGGTAACAGAGGTAAAAGCACGTGTGGGCGCGCCCATGCCGACCGATAGTACAAAGACAAGCGTAACTGATATATCTAATGAGAAACAAAAAGCGCGGGTGTGAACCGCTTGGGCTTTGCTCACTGATGAGCTCGAAACGAAAATTCAGATTGCTATCATTTATAGAAAAAGCAATAACAAACTAGCGAATGCCGATAAAATAAAAGCACCGCTAGTTCAGAAAAAGTGCAAAACAATTCCGAGAGTTTATTTTAAATTAAATATACTTTTGGACTGTTGTCTTGTTCTTGGTTTCCTTGCCACTTCAAAAGGTTTGTAAATTGATATAAGATGTAAGCTCTTTTAAATACGCTGTTTTAAGAGGAACATAATACCTAGTCTTAATTTCAAAAAATCGTATCTTCTAAACTGTTGAAGATTAAGGCTTCAAATTCGGGCATATTAAAATATAGGTATTTTTCCAGGTCTGGCTGCATGTACAGCAAGTAATCTTTTACCGTATTTAAGATACGACCTAGAAAATCTTTAAAAATTGATAGTTTTCAAAATCCATGCAGACAGCCCTTACTAATGAAAAAGTGAACACACTCCTTGAATTTCAGCTCTTAATTTTCAATCGTTTAGTTGTAGGAATTTTTGAAAAATTAGTAATTTTACGTCCGAGACATGGCTCCCTCTGCACTACTAGGAACCAGTGTACAGTCTGAGCGACAATCGCAGCCGCTCCGGCAAAGAAGGCACGTACGGCTGAGCAAACATATTGCGAAACAAATAATATTAGGACCCTGTTGTCTGTTGTATAGTTTCTTATTCTCATAGTAGTTTGGTTTTGGACTGTAATTGAAAAGGTCAAATATAAATTCTGAATTATAGGTACCGGCATTGTAACAAGTGTTTCAATACCTAGTTGTGATTATACTTTATAGACATAGTGCAGTGTAATTATTATTGACATAATAGTGAAATAAAATTTTGACTATATAAAAAAAATGGGAAACAAACGCAACAGATCAAAAAAAAGCAGCATTGTTTTATCGAGAGGCAGAAAACGACGGTAAGTTGAATATTTTTTCGGTTAGACAATAGGTACCTACATAAAATATTTTTCAGCCAAGAAATAATTTTTGTGGCGATTAGGTAATTGAAATATGTATGTACCATGGTCGTACCTAATACAGAAATGGATTATTGAAAACAATTTAATAAATTATTGCTTCATTATCTGTTTATTTATAATAAGTATTTGGTCGGTAGGAAAATATTTTTCTATAGGGTGCATCATTGGTCCTTACTAAATATACAGGGTGTTTTGTTCAAAAACAAAAAAATGAACCTCTATCATTATTTTTATACCACTTCACATTTTCTTATGATATTTGGAACTAAGGTCAAGTATTTTGGAACACATAAAATTGTAGTGAAAAAGAGTTTTTCGCTATCAACAGAAGCGTACGGCAGCGACATTGGGTAGTCTTTTCCTTTACTCTGCGTGGTGGAATTGTTATTTTAGTATAATATTTAGATTCTCCAATGCTTTCTATTTAAATAACATACATAAAGAAATTGTCATTATTTTTTCATAAATTTTAAGTTAAACATGAAAAATTACTATTTTGTTGAATACTTTAGTTTTACTAGTAAGTGAAATTATTCAATGTTTGATAAAATTATGAAAATGAAACAAAAAGTTTTTTTTACTAATAATATCTAAGATAATCATTTTTATAACATTTATTATATGTAAAAATCACCCAATTTTGAATGGATCCAATAGATAATAACTAATAATAACGATTTTGTTAATGTATTATAAATATTTGGCAAATGTAACACGTGTTCGTGTTGTATATTATTATTTCTTTGTTGTTTTTAAGTAGGTACCTATAGTATATTTTTATTACAAATTTACTCTTCATTTTTGTAAATTAATATTTTTTACCAAAAATTAATTTTACTTGCATTTGAAATATCTATTTCTGTCAAAGTTTATGGTCATAAAATTAAAATACTTTCCTTTTTTAATAATAATTTAATCGTTTATTACTAAAAGATATATTCAAGGAACCTGAAATATTTTTAGGGCTGCAGAATCCCGTTGGCGATTGGGTCAAGATCCGCAGGGTAATGATGACAAAGTAGTCGATGACGTTCCAGTTGACACAAATAATTTAAATGAAGATAATTTACCAAATTTAGACAAAGAAAAGGAAATTCCAAACAAACAATTTACCTTAGAAGGAAATAGGATTATTGACATTGCCTACTTTTTTGAACAGCTTCAAAATATTCAGCATGTGCCAAGTTTTGCCTGTTCCTTATCCAATTGTCAAATAATCAATGAAGCGAGAAATGGTCTTTCTTCAAAATTTATTGTAAAATGCAATATGTGCAATATAACATTTGCGATAAATTCCCAACAAGCAGATGAAATTGATGTAAACTTGGCAGCAGTGCTTGGTAAACATAAAATATTATTCAGTTTTATAATCCTGTGGCAACCGTAGCATGTCACACGGTTACTCTGTTGCCGCAGGTCAATTAAAAAATTTAATAATAATTTGTTCATTGCAGGATCTACGTCAAGCGGTTGCGGATTTTCACAACTAGAACAAATTATTGGTTGTCTAAACATACCCCCTGTACAATTGGTAAAATATAATTTCACTCAAAGTAAACTAGAAAAAATTATTGAAAATGTATTGTTATCGCAATTACAATTAGCAGGTGAAGAAGAGGCCAAAATTGCTAGGGAACAAGGAAATGTTGATGAAGATGGGTATCCATTTATTACTGTAATAGCAGATGGTGCTTGGTCCAAAAGATCCTATAAAACCAACTATAACGCGTTATCAGGTGTAGCGGTAATAATCGGAGAAATGACGAGAAAGGTCTTATATATTGGTATAAAAAATAAATTTTGCATGTTTTGTACTAAATACAAGGATAACATTCCCAATCATGCTTGCGCAAAGAATTGGACCGGTACATCCACTTCTATGGAAAGTGCAATTATTGTAGAAGGTTTCAAGAAAAGTGTAGAAATGCATGGGGTAAAATATTTGAAGCTGGTTGGAGATGGTGACAGTAGTGTTTCGAAGAAACTTCTATTGGAAAAGCCCTATGGTATGAAACTTGTAGAGAAAGTGGAATGTGTCAACCATCTTTTGCGGAATTTTTGTAATAAACTGAGAGTTATATGCAAATCAACAAGGAGCGCATCTTCTTTGAAAATAGTTCCCGTTAAGTTTAGAAAAAAACTGGAAAGTAGTATCCTTAGGTTTAGAACATCAATAAGGAAATCAGCTGAGCACTGGACGAAAAGTGATATCACAGTAGCTGAAAAAATAATAAGATTCCAAAAAGATGTGAAAAATATTGTTAACCATATATTTGGAATGCATGACTACTGTGAATTATATTTTTGCGATAAAAATGCAGAAGAAGAAAATTTGGTTACACTTATCATTAGTTATGGATTAAAAACTGACGTAGACAACTGTTTAAAAAGAGTCCTCGAAAATGCCTCTTCTTTTTTATTAAATAAAAATAATAATTGCGCCGAACAGTTTAATAGTCTAGTAAACAAATATGTAGGTGGGAAGAGAATTAATTATTGTTTTAAATCTTCCTACCAAACAAGATGTAAATTAGCTGCTGTTTCCTATAATTGCAAAGAAAAATATATTGAAGAAATAATTAAATTCAGTGGAATGCCATATGGGAAATACACCAAGCAGTTAATGAAGAGAAAAGAAATTGGTAGGCTTAAACACTCTTTAATGAAAAAGAGAAAGGGATATAGGACTAAGACAATAAGAACTGCTAATCCAGATCAGGATTATGGAGATACCGAAGATCCCATTCCAGAAGAAGAAATAAAATCCCGTCGAGAAAAATACTTCAATTCTATCCAAAAAACTTCAGACGAGATTAAGCAGATCGAAAAACTGACAGTAGGACAAAACAATAATCCTTTATGGCAGCAAGAACGGGTATATAGAATAACGGCATCCTCTTTTGGAAAAATATGTCGAATGAAGCAATCAACAAACCCTTTGAATACGGTGAAAAATATGCTGTATGGAACATTCAAGGGAAATTCGGCAACAAGATATGGACAACAACACGAAGCAATAGCCATAAGCCAATTTGAAGAGTTGACCGGGCTTAACGTTACGAAATGCGGTCTATTTATTGGAAGAAATGATGAATGCTTTCTTGGAGCGAGTCCCGATGGATTAATCGATTTTGATAACTCTATTGTAGAAGTCAAATGCCCCGAAAATCTAAAAACAATGACCGTCAGAGAGGGCATCAAAAGTAAAAAAATCAATTACTTAAAGTTTACTGAAACAGAAGAGATCACCTTAAAACAAAACCATCAATATTTTTACCAAATTCAGGGGCAGTTACACTTAACCCAAAGGAACTCGTGCTATTTCTTGGTTTGGTCTCCACAAGGTGAGCCTCATATTGAAAAAATTGAACGAGATGATCAGTTTTGGGACAGCCATATGAAACCATTATTGTTCTCATTTTTTCACAATTCTTTTTTACCGGAAGTTCTTAAAAATCCATTATAATTAGGTAATAATGAGTTACGTCTACTTATACATCTTATTGTGGATTTAAATTACAGTGCTTTTTGCCAAAAACAATTATTTTTTTTAAAATCGGCCAGAAATTAGTACTTTCAGGTTTATTTTTAGGTCAGAAAATCCCATTTTGTCGGACCGAGCCAGAAAATTATTGTGATAGTCCGGTAAAAGCTTTTACCGGACTCATTTTTATTCACTTTCCGGCCTATCTTTCATAAAAAAAATAATAAAATAATTAGTCTAAGATAGCGGTCAATTGGTTTCTATAGTAACCGAGTTTTGTATTATTCAAAACTATAAAATAACTTGACATATTTTGACGTTTAGTTGAAAACGTGACATTTATTATAAAATGGATATTCAAAATGATGCATTTGATTGAAAATTAATGGAAGATGAAATTATACGAGATGAAATTGTTAAGGCGGCCTTAACGATTGTTAAAAAAAATTGTTAAAATTAGTTAATAAAATGTTATTGTTATAAAAATGTAAACTGAATAATATGAAGTTTATAGTACAACAATGCCCGTTTTAAAAAAAATATTGTACGTAATACGTCCCAAAAGTGCTTTCACTGGACTTGCAGGCTTGCAGGACTCGCCTGCGGCTCGCCCTGCAATTTGCCCACTCGTCCAGTAAAAGACCACTTTCGGGACTTGTTACGTAAACTACTATTACAAATTATATTATATATCTCACTATAATTACCTATTATTTTGCTTTTTATCGTTTTTTAGTCATTTTATTAGAATCTTATAAATAACTAGACGACCCGACAGACATTGTCCTGTCTTGTCTTCTAATATTATACAAATTTTGAATATTTTCATTTTGATTGAAAAATATCACATTGTTACTTGACCGGTACTAATTGTAAATCTAAACCATCCACTTACTTACTCAAACACACACAAAAACTTTCATCAAAATCGGACCATCCGTTTAGGAGTTGTTCAGCATGAACCCGATTGCAGCGCCACACGCGGTCGAACGGGATAAAAAGTATCCTATGTCCGTCTCCCGGTTCTAAGTTACATCCCCACCAATTTTCAGTCAAATCGGTTCAGCCGTTCTTGAGTTATAAATAGTGTAACTAACACGACTTTCTTTTATATATAGATAATATTTGTTATGATTTTGGACTGGCCTATGTTTCCGTTATAGTGATTGGCCTATAAATAGACCACACATGCGCACCCCCACTTAGATGTAGGTACATTGTGTAGTTAGTTAATGACAGACGTCAAATAAAAAGAGTGATTGATGTTCTCAAAACTGAGTATTTTTATTTATAAAATTATAACAAATATAACAATATGTTTTATTGACTTTTGATAAATTATATTTTTCCATTTATTTGTAGTTTTTATTAAAGTTTTGTGCACGCGGTATACCATAGTTTTCCTTATATACTCCTGCATCCCTCCTATGAAAGTGAACCTGACACACATACAAACACACGCGCACACTCACATACACAGACTCGCACAAACATTCGTTTAGTTTGTTTAGGATCTGCTATTTTTATTTTCTAGGGTTTTTTAAATTTTCAACTCTCTTACAAACCCCATAAAAGCACGCTAATGTAAAAATGTAAAATAAAAAAAAATAAAAATGTAAAATAAACATCACAATTCTGATTAATATTTTTCAAAATTAAATTTGAATCTGCCACTTTTGTTTATTTTCTATGTTTTTATTAAATACCTATTCAACCCTTTTGAAAATCGCTTTAACATACACCAATGAGTTTAATATTTTATGTGATAAAGAAGATCCTTCTAGTTTACTTACATGATTTTTTCAAAATCATTTTTAAAATTCTCAAACCACTTAAACCAGCCCCTTAATCAATGAATTTAATACCTATTATGGAAAAAGGGCATTGATCTAATAAATATGTTTGCTAATTGTTGTTTGAACCTTTATTCGTTTATTTTCCAAATTTTCATTTCTCCTAAAACCCCATTAAAGTACCTCGATAATGAGTATATTTTAGAAAATTAAGAACATTGATCTTAAGCTTAAATTATATTATATCGCTTTTAGTATGAAACGGTTACAGAATTTTGGATATCTATAAAATGCAATATGGTTATATTAAAATGGTTATAAAAAATCGGGATTTTGCATGGTTCCCCAAAGCATAGAATTTCCATTTAGTTGGCGTAGCAGAGAGGGCTGCCGCTGCCGGTCGCCGCTGGTTTAATATGTTTACTCAGCGAAATCTGTATGCGAAATGAGAGATTTTGTAACGCATTTTGAAACTGACTGTACACGACGAATCGCTGTACAGTAAATTGTATTCTCTATCCTCTTCTGAACTTTGAGTGTTTTTCCAACACTGAATTTCTTCCAAGGTACTATGTTCCTCTTAAGTATATTTAGACGAATGTGAACGGCTACCTACGCCGCTGACCGTATTAATCATATTTTCATTAGGAAGAGATGAATAATGCTGCTGTAAAAAAAATGTACATGAATTTATATTTTAGGGATAATATTTTACTATCAACTATTTATAGTTCAAGTCGTTTCTGTCACATAAATTTTGTGTATCTAACGCCTGTTGAAAAGATTACTTAAAATGTAAAAGAAGTATAGCAGATATATCTTTGCTCTCTTTTGAGTCGGTCGTGATTACATTTCTCTGTAAAATAATAATTTTCGAATATAGTTTTTGAAGTTCAATGTTTGTTTTTATTAATTAAAGGGAAAAATCTGGCTGCCGCTTTTATTTGAATTGTGGAAGCTCGGGTTGCGGGCAAGCCCATCGGGTAGATTCGTTGAAAAACCGAAAGTATTCAGTGCTCAGCAGCTCAGCTGACATTCATATTCAACAGGGTGAATAAGTGTAAGTTTCTGTGGAACTAGAAAAATGGCAAGTTCAAGTGTTGGAGTTACTGTTCAGCAAGAGCCATCGATTCGAGTAGTCGTGAGTAATAAAGAAAATGTTGATTTTTTGTTAAAGTATAAATTTCATAACCTCAATTTGGACGATAAATTATTTATTCATAAATTAATACCCCGTCCAAATATGAATAACTTAGTAGTTAATTACGAAACAGGGAATAGGTCGTTTGTTACTTCTTGGTTCGATAAATATGAATGGTTGACGGGTAGCTAGACTAGAAATAAATTGTATTGCTGGAACTGTTTGCTGTTTGCGGAAAAAACTCAGGGTCCGTGGAATTCGATAGGATATAATGATTTTTAATAGCATTTAAGTACATCTTTGAAAAAACACAGCGAATCCGAAGATCATACTTTTTCGACACTGAAACTGAAGTTATTTAGTGAACAAAATCATAACGTACAAAGCGCTTTCGTTCAGCATATCGCGAAAATATTATAAAACACAACGAAATAGTAACAAAAAATCGAAATATAATAATACGTTTAATTGATATGATTATTTACTTAGCAACGCAAGAGCAGGCGTTTAGGGGCCATGATGAATCTCAAGATTCTTTAAATCAGGGCAATTTCAAGGAATTGGCCAAATCATTGTCCAAATTTTATAACACTTTTAACCCTTAAGTTAGCAATGTGTATTGTATTACATATATATTTCAACATTTTTTTAAATATTTTGTAACAGGAGATCCTGTTTCTCTGCTCAAAATAATTCGTTTTGCTTATACAGATAGGTGCAAAGAAAAACGGGACATAGGGATTTTAAGCATATTGTATCAGAACTGCTTTTGAACTAGTCGACCAACATCCAGCTTCAACAGATTAAAAACACGATTATTACAGTCGTTTATTTGGACACCTATAACGTATCGTACAATTCCCACCACTCCGTATTCTCAACTAAGGGCGGTCCTTAATTAGCGTCAGGCAGTCAGTAAACAATACTCGGCAGCAGAGAGTACTGTTTAAGTCCATAACTTTTCAAAACTAAATAAATTTGTAGAGAAATAAAAATGTACACCCTTCAGGAAAAAATTCAAATTTTATCGTGGTATTTTGGAGGTCACTCGATTAGGGAAATAGTTAATTTATTCGTTGTTGCTTTTGAAAACCGAACAGCGCCTTCACGGTCTACAGTTGATCGAATAATTCAAAAATTTCGTAAATGTGGATGTTTACAAAACTGCAACAAATGCAGTAATCTCGGTCAACCACCTGTAAGGCAAATGAGTGAACAACGAATAAATAGAGAAATTGATGTTTGTGCAGTGGTTGAAAATAGTGAACCATGTTCGAGCAGAGAAGTTGCTGAAGAAGTAGACATGAATAAAAGTACAGTTCGACGTATTTTAAAAAGAAATGGGTATCGGTGCTATAAGGTTCATACAACACAAGAGCTATTTCCCGACGACAATATTAAACGGATGGAGTTCTGTGAAGAGATGATGGAGAAAGAAAATTCAAATAATAATTTTTTAAAAAACGTTTTATTCACAGATGAATCGACATTTTCTCTTCACAGAAAGCACAATCCATCTGTCGTTCGGTATTGGTCTCGGCAAAATAAGCACCTAAGTATTCCCGTTCGTACGCAATATCCACAAAAACTTAATGTGTGGACGGGAATTTTAGGCGATTATATCATAGGTCCCTTTTTTATTGAGGGAAACCTTAATGGCGCCAAATATCTCGAACTGCTACAAAACCAAATAGTTCCGGCAATTCAGCAACTTCCCATTGATTTTGGAGATATTTGGTATCAGCAAGATGGATGTCCTAGTCACAATTCTCGGTTAGTTACCGAATATCTCCAAACCACATTTCCTAACCGCATTATATCCACAAACGGTACAATCAAGTGGCCTCCAAGATCAGCCGATTTGTCTCCGAACGATTTCTTTTTATGGGGTTTTTTAAAAAATGAAATTTATCGGCACAATTTTGAACGGGCCCAAAATGTAATAGAATTAAGGGCGAAAATTGTCCAACATTGTGCAAACATTACACCGAATCAGCTCAGAGATACAAGATTATCTTTGTTTAATAGATTCGGTTTTTGTTTGGCTCAACAAGGAGGACTATTTGAACCTTTGATTCATTAATTTTTTTAGTTTTAGCATTTTAAGTTGTTTTTAGTATTTTATTTTTAATTTGTTTCAATTTCAAGAATTTTATTTTGTTTTATTTACGAATTTATTTTTATTTTGAAAGCCGTTATGGCAAAAAGAAATCAAAACATAGTATCTTAGCTCGATACATTAATTGTTAAAGAGAATTTAACAATTGATTTTCGATTTGAACTACATAAAACGTAAACATATTGTTTCAATTTGTAGCGTCGTTTACTACCCCCATCAAATAATTATTCAATACTAAATCGCAGTTCGCACTTCGCACACACTAGGTAGATAACTAGAAAAATTTAGGAAGGAGAAGGGGCGGAGTTTCTTAGACTGGTTCTGAATCCAGCTGTCTAGCTAAATACTTGATATTCATTGGAGTGAATTTATAGAAATGTTTTGTTGGTGAACTATTTAGATCGGATATTTAGATCGAATACATTAAACTGCTGACAATACGGTGGGAATTGTACGATATGTTATAGGTGTCCAAATAAACGACTGTAATAATCGTGTTTTTAATCTGTTGAAGCTGGATGTTGGTCGACTAGTTCAAAAGCAGTTCTGATACAATATGCTTAAAATCCCTATGTCCCGTTTTTCTTTGCACCTATCTGTATATTACCTATTTTAGTACCTCTCGAGCCATCTAACGGCAATGCCTAGGAACGCATTTAACTACACTCACCGACAAAAAAACTCGGCCACCTGAAATTTTGCTGAAGTTCGTTGTCCAAGAACTTTCGTAATTTTTCATCGATTTCAATTGTTTCTACGCCAAATTGTAGATAAATTCTTTGGTATTAAAACAAACTCCAGAAAAGTTTTCCAAAAATGTTGATAGCTTATTTATACAGGGTGAAAAAAAACATATATATTTGTAGTCCAATTTCTCAACACCCTGTGGAACATTTCGGGAAATTTGTAGAGTTTACGCTCAGTTTATTACAAATATCATCCTTTTCGCCATCTTTTAGTTTTTATTTCACCTTAATATCTTGATTTCTTTTGAAGATACACGTAGGTATTCAAATAAAAGCCTGGAGTTTTATAAACACGCCAAGCTCGATTAAGGAACAAAAACGAAGGTGGCTTCTGTCAGAATAATTAAGTAGGCGTATGTCAAACTATCGTCAATAAATATTCGAGAATAATATTCAAAATGTGTCAAAATGGTTTTAAGTACTGAGACATGCAAAATTTTAGCTTTAATTGAAGATGGTCGAAGTCAACGATATGTATCTCGTGTCTTAGAAATACCCCGAACTACAGTACAATATGCTTCCCGAACTACAGTACAATATGCTTCCCGAACTACAGTACAATATGCTAGGAATCGTTATTTGGGGAGGGAATTGTAATAGGCGACATGGTTCCGGTAGAAGAAGAGCAACCACGGGTGTTGATGACCGGTTCATCATCCTCTCTACATTAAGAGATCGGAGAGCAACTGCTCCTTTTCGGCAACATCGTTTAAGAAATGTACGTGGAGCTATTATAAGGGAAAATACTGTTATAAGAAGACTTGGAGAACGCGGAATTTATTCACGTAGACCAGCTACAGGTCCACAACGACGACACCGACAAGACCGGCTTACATTTTCAAGAACATCAATTGGAATTTAGAGCAATGGGGTAATATATTGTTCACTGATGAATCGAGGTTTTGTTTGCGATCGCCTGATGGCCAGGAAAGGGTGGGTATACAGACGGCGAAATGAAAGGTATGTCGACTGCACTATATCTTAACGAGTCTCATATCAAGGAGGTTCTGTTATGGTATGGGCCGGTATATCAAGAGCAGCTCGTAGGTACCGAATTATTATTTATTGAAAACGAAGCTATAAATGCTCAATGTTACATACAAGACGTTCTTCAGGAAGCTGTAGTTCCTTATGCTCCATTTGTTGGAGATGACTTCATTTTAATGCCCGACAATGCAAGACCGCATGAAGCAAATATTTTTAACCAAAATTTGGATGATTTTGATATCCAACGATTAGAATGGCCTGCATGTAGCCCGGATCTGAATCCGATTGAACATGTCTGGGATGAAATTCAAAGAAACAATCGTCGTCTTCCTATAATACCCGAAACACATGACGAGCTGCGTTTTGCGTTGCAAGCTGAATATATGACGCAATTCCTCAAGATCGCATTATTCGTCTTATCTATTCGATGTCTCGGCGATTGCTTGCAGTTATTTCCACTGGAGGTGGGCATACGAAATATTGAAAAATAACAATTATGTTTTTCTTTTTCTTTCAAATTACTGTTGAATATTAAAACATTACAAATTAAATTTTTTCCCTAAAACAATTCCAGGCTTTTATTTGAATTCGTGTATCTTCAAAAAAAAATCAAGGTGAAATAAAAACCGAAATATGGCGAACAGGATGGTATTTGTAATAAACTGAGCGTAAACTCTACAAATTTCCCGAAATGTTCCACTGGGTGTTGAGAAAATGGACTACAAATACATGATTTTTTTTCACCCTGCATAAATAAGCTATCAACATTTTTGGAAAACTTTTCTGGAGTTTGTTTTGATACCAAAGAATTTATCTACAATTTGGCGGAGAAACAATTGAAATCGATGACAAATTACGAAAGTTCTTGGACAACGAGCTTCAGCAAAATTTTAGGTGGCCGAGTTTTTTTGCCGGTGAGTGTATAATGTCGACGCACGTTAGATTCCTTACTTATGTTCTCATATCTTTTCTGAGAGGGCACTGTTAAAGATTTAAAACATCCGAAAATTGTCAGAAATGATGTGCGCAGAAAAGTTTGTTGGTAATTAGATACCATTTTGGAGACAAGCCTGACCGGCGTTCTCTTGATTGTCTAAAAAGAAAGACAATTATAATGTGAGTTGTGTCGAAGGAAATTCTAAGTAAGTCAATACCTTTTTATACATTACTAATGATTGTCGTGTATATATCTTTGAAATGTTTGTGGGATGACTCTGTCATTCTAAATTAATTACTTTCGCCGACAGCACTTGTTGCTTGTAGAAGCTTCTAAAAATTCCTGTGTCTTTTTAGATTGCAACAACTCTCCATTATACCTTCTACATTCTACGTTCTACATTCTCCATTCTACGTTCTACACTCTACGTTCTACATTCTACATTTTACCTTCTACATTCTACAATCAACCTGATTCGGGTTTACACTCTACAATCAATCTGATTCAACTAGCAACTTCATTTGAAAATCAATTCAGTTCGATTCTCTACTTCCGACACTACGTTATACTTGCTTTTACAAGTATGGATCATATTATGTCCAGTACTTTATTGACATAAAACTCGTTTCTCTTCTCCATGGGAGAATACGAAAACCATTTATAGATGCATAAGCCGATATATATTTACTTAATTACAGTTACCTGTAAATAATTGTCATATAAGTAAAGCGTGATCTATAGACGTCAAAAAATAATAGTTCAATACTATTAAACGCTTTACAAAATTAGAAAAATTAATTTCCAAAGAGCAGACCGTCCACTAAGAAGCAACAACTACTTCTCGGGCTATATGCCCCGACAGACATTGAATTACACTTCTAAAGTAAACGGGGTTGGTATATCTGTTAAGATAGAACCAACCATTCTGGTTTGCGATCAGAAGGAATAACATCACTTGTGGACCGGTTTCGGCGTTTTTGCGCCTCATCAGCACAAGGTAGATGCCACTCGTCCAAGAGCTCTGAGAGCATAATCCTGGACTAGAGACTACGTCGATACCACACCAACACATTAGCCTTAGTAAAGGAAATGCTAAGAGTGCGACATCGGCGACATCTCTACATCTAATCACAAACCAAAATTCTATATCGACAAAAAACCATCTCGGTTTTGTAGGTATTTACTTAATTACAGTTACCTGTAAATAATTGTCATATAAGTAAAGCGTGATCTATAGACGTCAAAAAATAATAGTTCAATACTATTAAACGCTTTACAAAATTAGAAAAATTAATTTCCAAAGAGCAGACCGTCCACTAAGAAGCAACAACTACTTCTCGGGCTATATGCCCCGACAGACATTGAATTACACTTCTAAAGTAAACGGGGTTGGTATATCTGTTAAGATAGAACCAACATTTTTATTTCAATTGTTTCTGCCTTTGCCAACTTAAGGGTTAAGAAATTTTTGGACGAGTCTTCCATATTTACCGGTTTGTCGAAGACTATACAGAATGATTTAATTGACAGTATTAATTCAATTCTTCACGATATTATTTCCACCGAAATAAAAAATTCTCCTCGTTTTTCATGGCAAGTCGATGAATCTACCGATATCACATGTTTGTCTCAATTGTCGGTATTATTTCGGTATGTAAAAAATGATCGAGTAGTAGAACGGTTTATGGGCTTTTTTTATGTTAGTGCGGGAGGTAAAGCTGGTGATCTGTATAATTTATTATTAAATAAATATGGGGATTTTGATATAGCTAAAAAATTAATAGGGCAGACTTACGATGGAGCATCCGTTATGTCCGGAGAATTAAACGATTTACAAACAAAAATAAAAAATATTGTACCTCAAGCACTTTTTATACATTGTTACGCCCATCGAATGAATTTAATATTACAGGATTCTGCCAGTAAGGTTAAAGAATGTTGAATTTTTTTTGCAAATATTACGGTAATATCAACCTTTTTTTCAAAATCTACGAAACGCACGAGTCTTGGATGAAATTGGCTCCAGACGTGTTCCAGGTAGTTCGGAAACGCGATGGAATTTTAAATCGCGTATTATCGATACAGTTTTTAAGCAAAGGCAACAATTGATGAACGTATTTGAGCATATTGTTAATAGTCCGGATTGCTCTAAAGAACATTCGGGCTGCAGTAGGCTTTAAAAAGACGTTAGAAAATTTTATGTTTTTATTCTTGCTAAATTGTTTTCATCTATTTTTTGAGCAGACGGGCGTAGTATTTAATATATTGCAAAATAGACTGCCGGACATAGGTTACTGTAAAAACAGGATCGAAAACCTTGTGGCCAATTTGACAATTTTTCGCGAGAATAATATTTTCTTTGAAAGAATTTTTAATGAAATCAGTGCAACTGTAGGTCCACCACCACAAAAGAAACGAAAAACAGATTATGACGAAACGATTCAAAAATATATTTTAAGCGCGTGTATAACGAGATATTAGATTTAGTTATTAAACAAATTGAAGTTCGATTTAAAGATTTTAAAAACCTGTTTTTTTTTCGATTTATTAGACAAGAATAAAATTCGCCGCGTATAAAACGACGTTCCCGCAAACTTTGTTCAATTCTTTATTGGAATCTTATCCGCAGTTATTTTGAAAATATAAGCTGCAAAGCCAGTTGACGGTTTGGTATTCAGACGCAGATATTTTAGGAAATTCTTCAAAATTTACAGATATTCTTCGTTTCGTTTATACCAATGGACTTCACACGGACGTTCCCGAAATCTATAAATTGTTAAATTTAGTATTGTCGCTCCCTGCTACTTACGCTGCAGCGGAAATAAGTTTTTTTTCGGCCTTAAAACGTATTAAGACATTTACGCGAAATTCCATGAATCAAACGAGATTATGTAATTTAGCAACCATTTCGATGGAGAAAGAATTAATAAGAAATTTACAAGAACATCCTGACGATTCACAATTTTACAGTAAAGTTATCGACCACTTTGCAATAACTAAAAACAGACGCATCGATTTAACCTACAAGAAGGTCCCTTATTAAAGCGTTTTTTTTTGTTAATAAGAAGTTTATTTTCGTTTCAACATTTCTAGAATATAATTTTTGTTATTTTTACAGAGGTGCGTGGTACGTTACTTACAGTATTTACCCATAAAAAAGTTTTATTTCTCAGAATATTTATTTCCCGTTTTTTTGTTAATAAGAAGTTTATTTTTGTTTGAATATTTTTAGAATATGATTTTTGTTCTTTTTACTTATAGGTAACTACTATACTATCTATATTTACTAAATGTCCTTTTCCTATTAACGTTTACACCCAGTCCCAGATTCCTCCATCCTGGCAAGAGAACGCTCTAGACCTTCACGCTGGTTCTTGCTGAACAGTATATTTACAATTGTAATCAAGAATCGTGAAAATGAGTTGCAAGTATGCAGGTAATAAGAAAATTTGTAATTTCTGGTCTTGAATTTTGGCTGCCCACCTACTGCCAAACTCCACCAGCCGCCTCTGCAAACAACTGGTATTGTGCATCAAACGGAAGAGAACAAAAGTGATACTAAGTTCTAGACAGATGGACATACGAGAAGAAATTTGGTGCAACTGGGGAAGTACGAAAGGCACGGTTATTAAATGTCGACCCTGCATTGACGGATGAGATTGAGCTGTTGGTGGCAAGTGCGATCTCATTAACTCTATCAATTCTCATTGTCCGATGTCACAGGAAGAACAATTTTAACATACCTTCATATGGCCTGGTGATGTTCAGTTCCTTCTCTCTCGTGTCTGTATCAGTGGACATGTTGTATAATAACTATAACCACAAGCAAACCTGAAAAGCCAAAGAACAAAAGCGTGCGGCATGCATTGAGCAAAAAGTGATACTAAGTTCTAGACAGATGGCCTTACAAGAGAAGAAATTTGGTGAATCTGGGGAAATACGAAAGGTACGGTTGATACTGAAGTACCTCAAAGTGAAAAACTAAATACTTAAGAATTTAATATTATTACTAACACAGACTATTCCAAAATCCTCGATAAATGTTATTATTTACCCTGATGGCTGTTTGGACAAGCTGGTGATATAATGGCGATTAGTTATAATGACTGGACGCATCTTCAACAGAGAATTAACAGACATGTAACATGCCATTTAGGGTACATGATGAAAGCGAAAACTTCAAAAACCCTGGAGCTTTTATATCAATTATTAAATTACTATCAAAATATGACTCAGTATTGCAAAATCTGTTGGAACACAGGAAAATAAAATCAGTCATGTACTTAAGCCCAAGTATTCAGAACGAAATAATTGTAATCTTAGGTAATGCAATTAACACTTTCAGTACGGCCGACGGAAGAGCGTGCTGGTCCCTCCGAAAGGCTAACGCGTGGTCAAACGCGTAAACAACAAGGTTCTGGTTATTGTGGCTTGGACGAACGTGAGATTAGACAAATTGTAAACGCTGTGGATGAGGATGATTTGTACCTTAGTGAGGAAGAGGCATTTCAGGACAGCGACAGCGAGTACCATCCTGATTCAGAAAGTGTTACTTCTGCAGTCTCTTCGATTGACGAAAATCGCGAGCCCGAACAAGTAACACAAAATAAAGAACCAGAGGATTTGGAAGCTATTTTGCAGCGAAGCGAACAGGAATTTATTTGGAATAAGAACGAATTTATCCCTCGAGTACACAAATTTGACCAAAGTGAGAGTGGTTTGAAGAGAGATAGCCTGTCTCCAGAGTCAAAAGAAGTAGATTATTTTCCGAGCCTGTTCTCAGAAGAAATAGTAAATGTAATTGTGATGGAAACTAACAGGTATGCTGACCAACAGAAGCCTAAACAGTGGAAAGATGTTGATCTTCCAGAAATGTATTTTTTTCTTGTTGATGTCACGCGTCTAGAAATTAGAAATGAAGAAGCACTGGTCTCAGGATAATTTATTACAAACAGCGATTTTTCCTCAAAGGATGTCAAGAGACAGGTATTTCCTAATTCGCCGTTATTTGCACGTTTGTAATAACGAGGAAGTGCAAGTGAATAATCGTCTGCATAAAATTGACCAGATAATGCAAACATTGAAAACAAACTTTCAAAACCACTTTTATCCTTTCCAGAACTTAGTTATAGATGAGAGTATGGTCTTGTACAAAGGAAGGTTGTCTTTCAAACAATACATTAAAACTAAAAGACATCGCTTTGGAATCAAATTATACGTTCTTTGTGATTGGGAAACGGGCATAGTAGATAAGCAACACGGGTTCTAGGCCACCAGGACCGGCATCAGGGAATCTATGAAAATTAAAATAGTGTTGGGTATCAGAATATTGTGCTGCGTGGTGTATTGGGGGGGGGGGGAGGGGTACGCTGGGAACGGTACTGCGTTGTGTGACACACGAATCATGCGCCAAAAGGACATTAGCGGAGTATTTTTTTATTGTTGAGTTATTGTTGCATTTGACTGCGCGGCGCCGGTCCTGATTTTTTTTCATTTCATAAACACTTAATATTCTGAAGTTGCTGTCTAGCCATCAAAGATAAAATTTATAGTGAGGCCTCATGAAGGATTTCAATAATAACGCTGACAGAATTGTAATACCAACATAGATAATTTAAATATAGAATGCGAGGTCAACTGACCTCTCTCTCTCTCTCCCTCTGAGGCCCCCAGAGATTTCAATATTTTATAACGCTTAATACCAACACACACACAAACTATGTAATTACAGAATGCGAAAACTATCTAACTCTGATTTCAATATAATCATTTGTTATTGACTGACAAGTTGTTGTTGGCAAATTGCGTGATAACCCTGGTCATTAATGATCTCACCCGAGACGCTCAAGATTCAAATATATAAAAAAATAACATTTATCATTATTTATAATGACACGTTGTTGTAACCGCGTGATTACAGAGGCCAAAAGATCTCACCCGAGACCTTCAAGAATATTCTTTGCTGGAAGTGACGCCGTACAAACTTGCTTGATAACCTTGGTCATTAATGATCTCACTCGAGACGTTCGAGATTCAAATATATAAAATATAACATTCATAATAATTTATGCTGACAAGTTGTTGTAACCGCGTGATTACAGAGGCCAAAGATCTCACCCGAGACCTTCAAGAATATTCTTTGTTAGAAGTGACGCCATATAAACACGCCCGCGCCCCACTCACCTACCCACACATTTCTAGTAAGATATAAAAGAAGCAGCAGATCTTCATTATAAATCAAATAGAATAACCCAGTTATACAAGTGATCGGCGAGCAGTTGAGTGAGGTAGACGTGTCTAACTGAGCTCTCTGGTTTTTCGATACGACGGGTGTTCGGAACGAAAGTTCGGAAACGGAAAGTGCGAGATGGTGTGACGGGAGTGACGGAAAGTGTTCGAGTAGCGTAAAAGTGAACGGCAAACGATACGAAGGAAGGTACATGTTTTTTTCAAAACATTACCAACACGAGTGCGCGAAAGTGCTAGTGAAAGTGGAGTGAAGTGTGTACAGGATAACAAAGGAAGATCTACCATAACTTACAAGGTAAGTGGTATTTAAAATATTTGGTGCCAGTGTATTTAGGGAGAGGATGGAGCCATCGGGCTCCAAAAGCGCCGAGAAACCCCACGATAGGGGAATCTCGACAGAGAGAAAGAAAACAAAATGGCGGAAGAGAACGAAGAGCTGAAAAAGGAAAACGAGGAGCTACGAGAAAAAGTAGCTTCGCTAGAAAACGTGATAGAAGAAGCTAACAGAACAGACTCAAATCACAAACAAAACATCATTGAATGAAAAATTGGAAAGGATGGAAAAAACACAGAAAGGAGCAGGAGCCCTAGAAACAGGGACCCTAAAACGGTAAGAGAAGTTTCCAAAAAAAGGAAACTTGAAACCGACGACAGATTTAACGAGGAAAGCGGCGCAGAAATGGCGACAGACATCACGGAATATATGTCTGAAAAAGAAGCAAGTAAAGAGAGCAGCAGCGAAGATGAAATTGGTGCCTATATGAAGGAATTCAACGGCATTGAGTGGTACACATACGCACTCAATGAGGATAAAGAAAGGAAGCTAGTAATAAAAGGACTAGCAGAAAACACGGACCCCGAAGAGGACCTAAAAATAGAAGGACTAAACCCACAAAGAGTTTGGCAATTAATGTCAAGAAGGGCCGACAGAAGATAGCAATCGACCCCCAAGAGGAGGTCAAATACAAAAACCTAAGGAGTCTCTGCCACACAAGAATAAGTGTGGTAGAACAAAAAAGGAATAACGGGCCTGTACAATGTTACAGGTGCCAGGGATTCCATCAGGGCCAAAGCACATGTAACATGGAGTAACACTGTGTAAGATGTGCAGGAGCACACATAGCCGCAGAATGTCCACGGGGAAAAGAAGAGGCAGCGTCATGCCAAAACTGCGGAGGAGATCACCCCGCAAACTACAGAGGATGTCCTAGAAACCCTGCAAAAACAGCAGCCAACAAGGAGCAAAAAAGGAAGGAGACAAACACCCAATCAAAAAGCAGACGGTAAACAAGGCATCATAATTGGAGACCTAAATGTCAAGTCCCCCACGTGGTACTGCACAGCAAGGAACGGACAAGGAAGAAACTTGGAGGGGATAACGGAACGACATCCCGCTCTCCAAGTAATAGGACCGCACAGACCAACACACTACCCTCCAGCAGGCGGACAACCGAGTGTCCTAGATATCGAGGTGCCCTGGGACATTTGGACCGCCGACGGAGGAGACGCCCACGTGCCAATAGTTCTCACCGTCGGGGACGGTTGAAGACAAGAAAGAAGACAAGTAAAGAGAAGAGGAAATAAGAAACAAAGAAGAAATAGAAGACAGAGTCCGTTCCTTCGAAGAAGCACTATCAGAAGCGATAGAAAGAAGTACCACGACAACCGTATCGGAAAAATACGGAAAATTCCAATTCCTGAGCGACGATCTGTAAGACTTAATAAGAGAGAAAAACAGAGCCCTAAGGATCGCCCGAAGAACACAGGACCAAGAGGACAAAAACAGAGTAAGAACACTCAAAAGAGAACTAGAAGAAAAATTAACATAACAGCGACACATGGAACAGGAAAATAAATGAACCAGATCCACAAAAACCAGGCCTTTGGAAAATCGCGAAACTACTAGCAACTAGCAACAAAAGCTAATGGTGCACCACGTGGAAAATCCAAATCAACGGAGAAAAATCCCAGGCTGTGTTTTTCGAGAAAAAAAGACACAGACCTGAAGAAAACATAGAAATAGACGGAGAAGAAGTCCCTTGGACGGATAAAGCAAAGTATCTAGGAGTGATACTGGACAAGGGACTAACATTCAACGAACACGTGAACTCAGTGGTAGCTAAAACTAAACAGGCAAGAGCGAGGCTAAACGGACTACTCGGCAGAAGAAGCAAATTGGACTTGAAGACAAAACTACGTTTCATAAGAAGTATAATTATACCAATTTTATATACGCATCAGTTGCATGGGGACACACCAGCGAAACAAACAGGAAAAAACTACAGGCACAACAAAATATCTCGATCAGGCAGGCTCTGGACGCTCCCTGGTATGTGAGAAACGAGGACATTTACAACGATCTAAAACCGCAGAAGGTACTGGAGATAATGGACGCAAGAGCCAAAAAGCTATATGAAGAGCTTAGATCTCATCCGAACACAGAGCTGAGAGACCTGACGAGTTATACAAGAGAAGACTATAGGATGCACAAAAGACCTAGGAAACAATTAGACCACCCATAGGAGGCAAACCACTAGAAAAACCCCATCAAAAAAACTCACAAAAAACACAAAAACCATGCACGTGGGAGCGTGTGCGCACGTCAAGGCGGGCACATACGCAACCGCTGGCATACCAAAAAAAAAAACAAAAAACAAAAAAAAACGCGAGTGTGGATAAGCGGGGCGTGTCTGTGACAAGGCAAGCACCGCTTACCCACATAAGCACCAAAAAAAACTTAAAAAGATCCAAAAACCAAAAAAATCCAAAAACACCGGGGTTGGACAAGAAAGAACACGGCGAAGAGGAACCCCCGCACTTCCGATAAAAGGGAGCTCGGGGATTCCCGATGGGTCAGCTCTAAAGAAGGCGAAGGACCACTCGGGCTAAGGCCTGTTTCACCAGGGCGGGTGGGACGTATCTAGGCACGAGGCAGCGAAAGCACACACACACAAACCGAATCGATAATACAACATTAAGAGGACAAGGGAACACAGCCACCAGAGCTATCCCTTATCAAGAGGAGACAGGGAAAGGGATACCGATCGCGAATGTACGAGTGGGGTCCTGTCGGAAGAGGCAGGGGGTGGTGGAAGGTTCTGCTTCGCATCGACCCGTGGGATTAAAAACCCGGGGGTAGATGCATTGCGGGACGGGCTTACTCACGCGCACGTGTGTGTGTGTATTATAAATCAGTACATCGTTCAATCAAGTTAAGTGTACCTAGTTTGAGCAATAATATAAGGAAAAGAAAAGCTGAATAGTAAGTACACTTTAGAATTTAGTAGTTGTTTTATTTTATTTATTTTTTGCAAGTACTTTCTTTGTGTGAAAAAGTTTGATTGTGCTAACATATTTCTATTTTAATCACACCATTACCAATTAAAAAGAAGATTTTTTTAATTAGTCTTTTTGTTGCCTTTCATAATTTTTGTAGGTAGTTTTTTTGCATGAAAAAGTTTAATTGTGCTAAAACATTTTTATTTTCTGCTGTGCCGTTTCTTTTTAATCATCCCATTACCAATTTGAAAGAATATTTCTGGAAATATTCTTTTTTTCTGTCTTTCATTTATTTTCTGATGTGTCGTTTTTTTTAATCTTACTCTTACCAATTTGAAAGAAGATTTCTTGAAATATTCTTTTTTGTCAATTTTAAAAGATTTCTTGAAGTATTTGTTATCAACGGGAAAGTCAGAGTTCGGGAAAAAGAATGTTAAATTTAAAATATTAAATTTAACATGGGAAAACGTGGTCGTGACGTCATTCATTTCGGGCAATACCCGTTGTAGTGGCCCTCATATGAAATAATTAATTTCAGGTCATTCACAAGATAGCGTCAGCAATAATACTTTTATAATATTGGATTTATCAACAATGATATATACAGTACAATTTGATCCTCGGAAGAGTAAAGACGTAGTGCTTTGAGTGTCGAATCGACTGTGCTAATTTGAATTTAATTAGAAAACAAAAAACTAGTTTTAGTTATTGTTTCGGCAATAGATTTAACATTGGCGTCTCCCGACATTGCAAACAAGATCAACTGGCAGGTAGTTCCCGACACACTTGGTTCAGATCACTTCTTAATTTACATGGAAATTGGTGTTCATATCGCACAAGCAATTAACTCAAAACCCAAATCTAAATGGAACACTCGAAAGGCTAACTGGAATTTATACCACTCTCGATCTGAAACATTCTTTAATAACTTACCAGAACGTTTCGATGACCCGAATGAAAAATATCAATTCTTTTTAGCAGGTATTGAACACTCGGCGCAATCGTCTATTCCAGTCAATAAACCCTTCAACCCTAGTAAACATCCGCCTCCTCCACCTTGGTGGGATAATGAGTGTGACCAATCGGTCAACCAAAGAAAACAAGCACTAAATGCCTACAAAAACAGTAATACATTCGACAACTATTTACTGGTCAAAAAAGAAATGGCAACAACAAAAAGATTCCTCAAATACAAAGCAAAAAAACATTGGGTCAATTACTGCAATAAATTAAACAAAAACACACCATACAATGAGTTATGTCATCAAGCAAAAAAAAATGCAAAGAACCCCAAAACATATCAACAATATATCATGCTACAATAATCATAATTGGATTGAAGAATTTACACAAAAAATTGCACCACCCTCTGCCGATAAAGAGTTTAATAACGTTAGTGACTCAGTTATCTGCACCAATGACCTCTTTAATAGCCCCATTAAGTATAATGAACTAATATTCTCACTAAAAAAATCCCCCAACACATCTCCTGGTTTAGACGGCGTAACATATGATATGATTTATCACCTACCTTTTAACGCTAAAACACTCTTAGTCGAGGTATACAATGATGTATGGTTATATCAAGGTAATATAGCTGAATGGAAAAAATCCATAGTAGTCCCAATTCTTAAACAAGGCAAACAACCGTATCTAGCAGACTCATATCGTCCTATTGCTCTTATTTCTTGCATTTATAAAACCTTCGAGAGGATAATTAAATTTAGATTAGAATCCTACCTATTGGTAAATAACCTTCTACCCTCCAGCCAATTTGGATTTAAAAGGGGGTATGGTAGCACTGATGCTATTATGCAATTAGTCACGGATACACAAATATGTTTTACTAAGAATCACTACATGGGAGCAGCTTTCCTGGATGTTAAAGGAGCCTACGACTCCGTAGACATATCATTATTAAGAGATGAATTACTAAGTATAAATTTTCCCCCCAGAGTAATTAATTGTATATGCCATCTATTTATTAACAGGAAAATATATGTAAGATCAACAAATAATATCCTTCTAGAACCTCGCAACGTATCTACCGGATTGCCGCAAGGTTCAGTCCTTTCGCCATTACTATTCAATATATTTACACGCAGTCTACATATTAACACGGAGTTCAGTATAATCCAATATGCCGACGATTTTGTTATATATAATTCAGATAAAACATATCACAGCTCAATCGAAAATATCAAGCTTTCCATAAGTTCTATGAGTGATAAGCTAGACAAAATAGGTCTTCCCCTAAGTCCAGAAAAATCGACTATTACCTTCTTCACAAGACACAATCTTCCAGTCATAGAAAACATCATAGTAAAAAATCATTCAATCCCCGTTCAACCTACAGCTTCCTATCTGGGCATAACAATCGATAAAAAACTCACCTGGAAACCACATATAAAAAATATCGTAACAAAATATAACAAGGGTATTAATTTTCTAAAATTCGTTAGAAGGACATGGTGGGGAGCAGATCCTCAAACATGTTTGATGTTTTATAGAACATACATCAGGTCAATTATAGATTACGGTTGCATATGTTATGATTCTGCATCTACAAACCTACTTAAACAACTAGATATCATACAAAACACATCGCTTAGATTAAGTTTGGGTGCAATGTGCTCTACACCAGTAGAGCCCCTTAGGGTAGCTCTCGAACCTCCACTACACATACGCAGAAAAACACTAACTGAAAAATATATCATTAAGTCACATTATAAAAAATCATTAATTCTCAATAAAATATCTAATTTGAATACATATGATCTGACAAATAAATACTGGAACAAAAAACCATCTCCACCTGTATGCAGCGCTTTTAGGGATACTAGGGATATAGTCAACAGACTAGTTAAACCTGCTATAACATCATTAACGGATATTTTTGCACTGCTTGAACCTATACAAATTGAAATTCCTTACTATAATAATATTGGGACACTTTGTCAACATACACTGAATCTCCATTTGGCCAAATACTCAGGGTATCTAAATATTTATACGGATGCATCCAAGCAAGATGATGGAGTTGGCTGCGCTTACTATATTCCATCACTAAATATCAAAAAGCAATTTAAATTAAATGAATCAACGTCAATCTCTTCTGCCGAAACACTTGCAATTATTCAAGCTATGGATTTCGCTCACATAAACTCTTGTAAGATGTAACGGTAAAAGTTGTACCTCACAGGGCACCAGCTCGAAGGGCTCCGGCTAGAGACTCCTCTCAAGGGTGATTCGACCCCAAGTTTATGTCACACAGGGATAACAGAAGGGTTGTAAAAATTGAGGGCGCCACTACCTTTTTAACGATGAAAACTACAAAAACTAAGGCGGAAAAGGTAGAAACGCCTTGTAGAATTTAAATGAAAGTTAATAATAAAAACTACTAAAAATTACCCCGGGCGATATCTCCCTCAACTTTTATAGTTGAGGATTTTAATAAAAAAAGAATTAAAAACAAAATTGCAATTTATTCTGCCACAGGAAATGAACAACGGAATTTACCAAAGGAATTTGTACTTTTATAGGTACTTAGCTTAGATGAAGTGATTTCCTGGAGAAGAAGTCAGGTCTTGATCCGAACTGATGAGTTCTGTTCTAGGGCGGTAGTTTGAGCTAGGGCTGTATCCTTGGCTATATTCTTGGGGTTATATTCTCCGGTTTATATTCGGCTATATCCTCCTAGGGTTATATTCTCGCCTAGGGGCTGTGCTTACCACAGCAAAATTCATAAGATAGGTACTTGGGATATGAAAGGTAGCGAAAGACGATGTGCCTCTTTAGGCAGACGATAACGAAAAGGGTGTTTAACGAGGCGTTGTCCGTTGGCAGGCGTCAATTGTCTTACGTTCGGGGTAGAAGAGTTTGGGATCACAGAACTATAATTGGATGTGGCTAGTGACGACGAGCGCTAATTAAAAGGATTTATTCTGTAAAATCGAAACAGGTCGATAGACATGTTACAAAGAAAATTATAATTTTATCAGATTCTTTGTCAGTTCTTACCTCCATCTCGCCACCGATTGATGTTAACGACCCTTTTAAAAATCCCTTTACTCTAGAATTAAAATTGGCGATAAATAATCTTGAAAGACATCAGGTTAATATACATTTCATATGGGTTAAAGCACATTCGGGAATTCTTCATAATGAAATCGTTGACACCCTAGCTAAACAAGCCATTTCTACGGGAACAGTTATTAATAACAACACCACTATTGAGACGTGTTTCAGCCAAATAAAAGAGATGTCTAGAAAATCATGGAATAACCTATGGACCGAATATAAAAGAAACCACCCTACACGCTACACCTTAACTCAACCCATCATACCTAATGAGCTTTGGCACAAAAATACCAGTTATAACTGGCACCAAATTGTCACCATCTCTCGTCTAAAATTTGGACCCCTTGCATCTTAACAAGATAGGACTTAAAGATTCAAATAAATGTGACATCTGTCTAGAAGTGGCTGATTTAGACCACATATTTTTCAACTGCAACAAATACCGTCAACAAACGCATAAACTTTTTGGTGAATTACTACTCAACCGAGTTGAACTGCCCGTAAATTTATTACATTTACTCTCGTTGAACAATAAAACCGTATATGACTCGCTTATATATTTCGTATGTTTATGTAAGTTGAAGTTATAGTGCACTTAGTCCCGTTTTTGTTCCAATTGAACCCTATAATATACTCATTATCCCTCCTATCCGAGGCCCACCTAATCTGTCTATTAGTCACCCTGATCGGCCCCTGGGTGTGAAGTTTGTGTTCCAAATCCTTCCTTTTGATTTTTTCTTCTATATAAGTATAATATAAATCGACTACATAATAACACTAAATTTACTCATTCTAGTCTTAGATACTGGCTGAATGGACATAGATTTCCAAGTGCCAAAAACAGAAAAAAAAATGATATAAAAGTATTAGTAAGCAAAAATATAAATAGTTTTGCAATTGAAGACAAAGAACATTTTTACATTTACAATTATAGACATTAATAACTTGAACTTCAACGAGGTCGTTTGGGACTGACTAGAGTTCAATGTAACTTGTACATATATAAGTATTTAGTTAAAATATAAACTACAAGTGACAATTGAATAAGTGTTTAATTAACAACAACCCCTAAACGATCACATGGCGATCCTTGGGACTGGACTCTTCTGATAGTGATTAAATGGATGGGCCCTTCGGGACAATGAGAAAAAATTGTTAGTTTTTTTCAATTTTAATGGAGCAATATGGAAATAAGTATTAAGGAAATATGGTAGATTTATATATTTTTTTAATAGAATTATGGATAAGTTATGGAATTAGTTATTTGGATTTTTATATGGTATTTGTTTTAATGGAAACAAAAGTTTATGTTTCGAAATTTATGTAATTATGGAATTAATGCAATTTTTATCATAGGAAATGGATATTTCATGGATATACTGAAAGAAGAATCATTGTTTTATGGTTATCAAAAATGAAGATGGTCCAAATAGGAATTGTGGTCCAGAAAGAACGTATAAATAGTTGAATCGGTGAGATTAACAACAGTATAAGTCCAAAATTTGACATTTTGAGTTGAGATAGCCAATCATTTTAAAATTCCCTTCCGCATCGAATGAGTCTAAAAACCGTACGCTAAGCATTGCCTGCTGCGATGTGGGAGCAAGGTCTTATCAGGGGTGAGCAGAACAACAGTACAAGTCCGGGACTTGTACTGTTTGTAATCCCAACGACTGAGGCGCGTGCCCGGTCGAATCCATTACGTCGCGTCGCAGTGTTTACATTGTAGCCAAAGAGCGAATATCTGTATAACGGTTAGTTTCTGTTGCTTGTTTTTTGAACTGTCTTGATTAAACGGTTTAGATTTGTAAATTAAAAATGTCTGACAATGTAGTACTAGTTCTGCTGACGAAGCTACTACTAGTGGTAGTAGAAGAAGAAAAAGAAACTTAAGCGATTGGAAAGTAAATAAACGAAAAATAGCGAGACAAGAAGGTCGTGAATATGTTACAATGAAAGGTGTAACGGTTCCAGGAACCTCCATGCACGTAAGTGTCCCTACAAAATCTATTTTTTAGTATTTTAATATGAAATAATAAATTTTGGATGTAAACGGAAATGCATGGATAGTCTAAGTGACCAAGATAAAGTCCAAATATTGTCAAAGTTATACACGGATAAATCCAAAAATGTACAAGATACGTTCCTGCAAGGACTTATGGAAATAAAACCTATAGAAAGGCGTAGAAAGAGGGTCGCTGAAAGTGCTATGCAGAGAGGAACACATTTTGTTTATTTCGTAATGCATCATAACAATCGAATACCAGTATGCAAACAAGCGTTCATGAGCCTGTATGCTGTATCACATTTTAGAGTTCAGCGTTTAAACACCCTGCTTCTCGCAGGACGATCGCCAAGAGATTTACGAGGCCTGCATCATAACAGACCTCTTGCTATTCAGGCTGACTGGATTGCTAAAATAAGAGACCATATTGAAGGATTTCCTGTGAAAACCACCCACTATTCGAATAAAATCTACCGGTATTTAGATGCAGATTTAAATGTTAAAGTAATGCATGACCTTTTTATAAAAAAACATCCGGACGCACTGAGATTGGTGAAGTATGAGTTCTTTTTAAAATACTTCAATGAAAACTATGGACTTAAATTCGGAAGATGTCAAGTTGATGTTTGCTCTGAATGCGAAAGGTTGAATGCAAGAATTAAAGACAAAAATCTCAATGACACGGCCAAGCGCGTAGCTGTGGCCGAACTAATGGTTCACAAAAGACGCGCTAAAAAATTTTATGCTAAAATGAAAGAAGTAGAGCTTATGTTCCAAGATCGGCCTGAAGTTATGGGAATTTCATTTGATTATATTCAAAATCTACCTTTACCACACATTCCAGTTCAGGAGATCTTTTATTACAGACAACTTTGGGTATATGCCTTCGAGATACACAATCTTAAGACCAACACCGGACACTTTTATACTTATCATGAAGGCCAAGCCCTAAAAGGTCCAAACGAAGTTTGCTCGTTTCTTTATGATTATGTACTGAATCATATTCCTAATGAAGTAACAGAGATGCATCTTTTTTCTGACGGTTGTCCCGGGCAAAACCGTAATAATACCATGGTTCGATTTTTGCTTGCATTACAGGGAACAAAACGATTTAAAAAAATATATCACTATTTTCCGGTCACTCCTTTCTTCCGTGCGATAGAGACTTTGGTACGATTAAGAGGTTGGTTAAGAAACATGACAGAATTTACATCCCTGAAGAATATGAAACAATTATAATTTCCGCAAGAAAAAAAACACCGTGCACAGTGAAAGAGATTCGCCATCATGATATTCTTGACTTTAAAAATTGGTGGCCCGAAAATTACAAAAAAACTTGCTCGATTTCCGTACGTGGTAGCAACCCTCCAAGAAAAGAAACCTTTACTGTATCAAATTACAGACAATTTTTGTACGAAAGTGACACTCCTGGCTACGTGACAACTTGGGACTACATCGATGGCCTACTTTTATCCACTTTCAAACTTCTAAAGCCAAATAAGACAAGTCCGCTTCTTCCAGTAGAACAGGCCTATCATGAACCAGTACCAATAAACATCAAAAAAGTTATTGATATAAAGAAAGTCATGCAGTATATTACTGGAGAAAAACTAGAGTTCTACTATCATATCACGTCGTGAAAGACAAGTAGCCAAGAAGCTGAAAACTGAAAATGTTCGGTTCCTTTAGTTTCATGTTTTTTCTATTCAAGAATGTTTATTTTTCTTTAGTATAGCAAATACAGTATTATGTTAAAGTGGAAAATGTTAAAAATATAAAATTTAACAACTTATTTTGCAATTTTTTGTAGTTGAGTGAAATAACAGTACAAGTCCATGGCTTAGTTTTTTATATTACGCAAAATTTAATGTTTTTTTCCACAGTTTTTTAACGCGAAATAATGGGTGACAATAAGATCTATAATCACTCTGTACATGTCAAAGCTCTAAAACAAGTCGTTTAGACGCAAAACAGTTTTTTTCGATTTACTCAAAATAATGTTTTCGGACTTATACTGTTTTTAATCTCACCGATTCAGTTATATTTAATAGTGGTAAGTTCATTATTTGTTGTAATTTGTTTTCACGATTTTATTTTTATTCTTTTTTATTATTGATACAATGTCTAAAATTATAACTACATGTTTAGTAAGCATTTCTAATTTTTTTATCACAGCTTAACGATTTTTTCATTACTTTTAATTTTAATATAACTAACGATTTTTTTTTTTACTTTCAATACTCATGCTATTTTTGTTTTATATAAATTATTTTGAGTAAGACATTTTTTGTTAGGTGCGAGTTACTCAATTATTTATGGATCTAATACTTTTTTTTAATCAGAATTTAATTTTCTCTTGAACAACATGTTCGATTAATTCCTGGTTTTGAATTTTTTTATGGTTTTTATTTTTCAATAGAATTTATAAAAGAGAATAAAGTGCTTATAGTAAAATGTCAGTCTTAAAATTTTTAATATGTAATGAAGAAACGTAACTTTTACACTTTAGCAATTCCACATCATTACGAATGATCGTGGGAAAAAGGGTAAAATGTTAATGAAGTAAAAAATATTGTAAACTGATAATTACAACCTTGACCTGAGGGACAAGCGCTGTATCGACTAGTTAGGTCGGCAGTTTAAACAATTATAATAAATGAATAAAAGTGCACAGAGATGCAAAAATATGAAAAATAAGGTATTTTTAGAAATACAGGTAAAGTATAATTGGGACTGACATGGAAATTAAAGGCAAAAAAAGGAGTCATAATTTTAAATCAAATTTTTGTGAAGGAATTATGAAAGACAGTTGGAAAAAACGCACAAGTATTTTTTTTTAAGTGATTTTGAACGAAATTAAATAACAACAAGATAAATAAGACATTTGTGGTTACGGAAAACAGATTGCAATTATTTAATGAACAATGTATAATAGTAAGATTAGGAAACATTTTGAATATCTTTTTTTTATTCTATTTTTTTTTGTACATTTTATTTTTAGGAACGTCATTTATATATGTGTGTATAGTATATATCATTTAATTTTTAGGATACTTTTTAATTTTTTTATTGCTATTTATTGCGTTTTTTGTTAGTTTATGGTTTATATTTATGTACGTTTTTTAGGAGTGTTATTTTTTTAGGTAATGTTTATATAGATTTTTAAATTTTTTTACATGTATGATTTTATTTTTAAGGAGGGGGATGCTAACGGCTAGCCCTCATAATTCAAATAAGTACCTAAGTGGGGGCGCCACAGTTACAAATCATATTACTATTATTATTATTTTTTTATATTATTAGTATTATTATTAAAACAGGTCTAAAATATCCATCAAAAGCAAAACTATTACGCGTTTGAAAACACCCTTAGATAAATGGTTTAAAGGCTGGCCAACCCTAAAACCATTCTCCCTAAGGGGGGGATGTAGTGCCCCTAGTATAAATTAATTAATTTCAGGTCATTCACAAGATAGCGTCAGCAATAATACTGTTATAATATTGGATTTATCAACAATGATATAAAAGTATTAGTAAGCAAAAATATAAATAGTTTTGCAATTGAAGACATAGAACATTTTTACATTTACAATTATAGAGATTAATAACTTGAACTTCAACAAGGTCGTTTGGGACTGACTAGAGTTCAATGTACCTTGTACATATATAAGTATTTAGTTAAAATATAAACTACAAGTGACAATTAAATAAGTGTTTGATTAACAACAGCCCCTAAACTATTACACTATCACACTTAATTGAAAAAACCACGGCTGACGAGTACTGGAAGTACCGTCGGAGGCGCGGTCCGTGTGGCTAGATATAGTCACCGCGGACGGTTCAGTCGAAGCCGGGACAGCGCGCAGATTTGCAACAACATCTCAAATAGTGAGTCAGTCGAGGTCAGTGTCGAAGGAGCGACAGCGAGCAGCCGAGTAGATAGGACGTGTCTTAGATACTCAGAAGCAAGCGAATCGGATTCTAAGAAAGCTATCGGACGTAGGCTGATTTTTATCAGCCGAACCGGCGAATAAGCTAACTTGAAGACGAAAACAGCGTTTTTAAACGCAAATAGTGTTTCTTAACACTATTTTCTATTTGGAATATTCCAGAATTGCTAATTTTGCGAATTTTCGCGAAAAATAGATGTTTTTTATGTTTTAGGACCTGTGGAGGACAGGAACTACGGAGATGGCAGCGAAAAACCAAATGCCAGCGAAAAACCAAACAAAAAAGCGGATCGACGACGAAGACAGAGACAGCGAATCCAGCTACGACAGCAGAGACGAGGAATACGATAAACTGTCAGATAAATACGACAAACTAAAAGCAAAATTCAAAGGACTAAGTGAACAATACGACAGGCAAAAAAAGAAGCACGAAGATGCAAACAAGGTAATAGAAGAACTGAAAGCCACAAACAAACGAACGGACGAGGAAATGAAAGGACTAATGATTGCAATGGAAAACATGGCAAAAATTGTAGAAGACTTACAGAAAGAAAAAGGAAGCCGAAGCCGCTCAGAAAGCGTCCGAAGAAAGGCGCAGAGGACCGAATCCCCACGCGACGAAGAAAACGCGAATGAAGAGATGGACTTCACGGAAGTGTTGTCCATCAGAAAAATCCAACAGGAGCAGAGGAAAGAAGCAGCTGCAAAAAGGAGAACGGACGACGAAATAATGGACGAAGCCATAGAAGAGAACAAGAAGACACGAAGACCACCGCCAGTCATCCTACGGAGCACCCACCATTGGGGCTCCGTAAGAAAATACATCTACCGTCTTGGGATAAAGACGAGATTTATCACGATCCGAGAAAGACTCGGAGTGAAAATCCCCTGCGAAGGACCTGAGGACTACAGGAACCTGACAAGGTACCTGAACAACGAGAGGAAGGAAGTGGAGTGGTACACATACACATACAAGAGCAGAAAGGAAAGTTAGTCCTCAAGGGACTAACAAGCAGCGAGGACATCGACGAGCTGAAAGAGGAAATAGAAAAGGAAGGAATCCCGATCGGCAAAGTAAGCCAAATCTGCTCCAGATTTGGCGAAAGAAGAGCCCTACCCATCTAGATGGTGGAAGTAGATGTAGAAGACAAGGAGAAAATAAGAAAAATCCAGCACATCCAACAAGTGAGAATACGATGGGAAGAGCAGAAGAGAGGAAAAGGACCGACGCAGTGCTACAACTGCCAAGGATTCCACCACGGGCAGACAACATGCAGGGTGAACACCAAGTGCGTGAAATGCGGAGGGACCACACCGCTCAAACGAGTGCAGCAGACCGAGGGACAAGCCAGCCACCTGCGCAAACTGCCAGGGAGAACACCCGGCGAATTACAAGGGATGCCCAAAGGCCCCTAACAACAGGACGACGAGAAAACCACCGATAAAGGAAACGAAGCCAGGAGTCAGCTACGCCCAAGCGACAGCCAAGAAGACGACGACGACGACAGCCCCGAAGAAACAAGAGATTCTCGACCAGGTGACAAGGCTATTAGCTCAGCTATTGGCCTAAAGTCATCTATAGAGAATCTCTAGAAGACCCGCCTACGAGAAGGCCCGACACATCCATAGAAAGATGAGTCGGGATTTCAAATAGGTCAACAAAAACAAGAGGATCCACTCTATAAGGTTGTCTTTAGTCGTAATAAGTCGGCTAAGGATTCGCCCCTTATAGAGGCAGCGAAAAAGCACACACAACGGAAGACAACGAAAGAAGAGAAGACCGCCGACGATAAAACCACTGCGGTTACACGGCCGAAAAGAAGACAGCTCGATCCCAGCCAACAGCCATTTCGGCTAGGGACGAGCTGTACGCGAAAAACGCGAACGACGACGATGAGGACCCATCGGATGAGATGGGGGGTGGATGGAAGGTTCTCCCCGGGATGCATCGCTCTTTGAGGGGTGCATCCTGGGAGGGACGGGCTCATATCGCGCGTGAGTGTGAACAACATCTCAGTCCAGATTTAACCTTCGGAAGTAACAGAGTAGCATCTCGCATGTGAAACTCTGACTTTCAAATTAGATCTTGGCTAGTCTACGGCAGTCCGAGTTTGTGAAGGAAAAAGTGTTTAATTTTTTCTGCCAACCAGTTTTCAGGATGGAGTACAGGCTAGAACTTTATTCTAAATATAGTGTGTATTTATGGTATCAACGACGAGCTCTGTACTCTGCAATCTACGTCTACGAGGGAGAAACCAGGATACAGTGAAATATATGTATTCTCTTCGAAAGTGTTTCTTTTTCCTTATCCTTCTTTCAGCAGTGCATTGATTATTAAATAATTATTTTTCTTTTTTTTTAGCAGTGGATTGTTTATTTAATAATTATTTTGTTTTCTTTGTTTCAGCAGTGAAATTGTTTATAACTATTTTATTTCTTTTTCAGCAGTGAATTATTTAATAATTATTTTTCCTTTTCCAGCAGAGAGTTGTTTATTTAATAATTATTTCTTTTGTTTCAGCAGTGAATTATTTAATAATTATTTTTTCTTTTCCAGCAGTGAGTTGTTTATTTAATAAGTATTTCTTTTGTTTCAGCAGTGATTGCCTACGATAATAATAATTAATATTTCTTTTCCAGATAGTGAAAGTGTATTTATTCTTTTCTAATCATTATTGTATTCCAATTTACAAGCGGAATATAATAATAACATTTGTTTTCAGGGAGCGTTGTATATATATGTATATATGTTGTGTCTTTTTTTGATATTCTTCTTCTCTCTATTGTATATTCGCTTAATCATGATTTTTCACCACTTTGGCTAGTGGTGTCTAATAAATATTCATATTTTTTTTTTCTGTTTCAGGGAGTGTATATGTCTATATACATTCAAACTTGTGTACATAATTCTTTCTCCTAGGCATTGACAACTATTGCTCTCTTTATTTTCGTTTTGTCTCTTCTTCTTTGTTTTATTATTCTGTCCTCAGATATGGAAGGACACCGTACTGAGCATCGAACTCCGCTTCTGACCCCAATCAGAACAGTGCGGTTCAACAGGATGCCCACCAGCTCCGTGGAATCCTCCCTCGAGGAGGAGCCACACCGAGCGAGTTCACGATATATTCATTTTGTAATAGTTGTTTTGTTTGTAGATGAATCTGTCCGGAATTAATCAAATTGCTTTGCTTTGTAACATGTCTATCGACCTGTTTCGATTTTACAGAATAAATCCTTTTAATTAGCGCTCGTCGTCACTAGCCACTTCCAATTATAGTTCTGTGATCCCAAATTCTTCAACCCTGACCATAAGACAATTGACGTCTGCCAACGGACGCTTCCATTTTTTCCAACGCCACGAGAAACGCCCCTTTCCGTAATCGACTGCCTACGGGGAAAGACCATCTTTCGTTATCTTTCATATTTTAAGTATCTTATGAATTTTGCTGTGGTAAGTTCGAAATCATAATTTATAATTAATAGGCTTCTTCTAAAGTAATGTCTGATATAATTTTCGTATGCATTCTTTATTTTTTTACAGAGATAGACGAAATTAAATTCAACACGTGGTCATAAACTGTTCTTTTATACTAATATGGTAGTTTTAAACCAAATATTCTTTTATAACTCACTGTTTTTCTTTTATGCAAACATTTTCAAGCTTTTTCAGTTGCGAAATAACTCTTTTAATTATAAAATAACATTTTTATAATCTGTTAACCTATAAAATATTCTTTAGTAACGCCAGTGCCGGTTTCATATATTTCCTAAGCACGATATTTTTTCATATAACCAAATAACTTCATCATTAGTATATTTTTTTCATTTAGCCGATAATTGCTATTTTCACTGTTTTAACATGGGACATATAATGTTGGAAAGCTTTCAGTAAGTTGAACATTTTTTACTTTCAAACAACTGCCTTCTCTTTTTTTAAACCTGAAAAGCTGACCAACATAATGTGCCATTACATTCAAGTTCCTACATATCCCTGATCCACCTGTACTTCTAGGTAGGCACAGCCCCAAGGATATAACCCGAGGATATAACTCCAAGACCTAGGCTATGATATAAGCGCTAGCCAAGGATAGAACCCCAGGATACAGCCCTAGATCACAATACCGCCCTAGACCAGGACACATCAGTTCAGATCAAGACCTGACTATCTTCCTCAGGAAACCACTTCATACAAGCTAAGTACCTATAAAAGTACAAATTCCTTGTTCATTTCCTGTGGCAGAATAAATTATAAATTTGTTTTTAATTCTTTTTTTATTTAATTATAAATCCTCAACTATAACTTATCCGCCCGGGGTAATTTTCAGTAACTTTTATCATTAACTTTTATTTAAATTGTACAAGGCGTTTCTACCTTTTCCGCCTTAGTTTTTTTAGTACTTTTTATCGTCAAAAAGGTGGTGGCGCCCTCAATTTTTACAACCCTTCTGTTATCCTTGTGTGACATAAACTTGGGGTCGAATCACCCTTGAAGGTTACAGCCATTTACCGTTACGGCTTGAAGGAAATCCTTCAAAGACTATAGTAAAAGTACATGAACTCTGGATAAACAAGAGTCACCCCATAATACAAGCAAAAGTTATAGCGTTTCTTTTCTCTCGCACTGTATATTTATTTTCACCATCACCTGTTCGCTCCTCAAGCACGGTCTCCTATCAAAACTATGCTTTGTTATTTGACTAGTCTCGTAGTCCTGGACTGAACAATTACATTATAGTGAGGTTGAATTTATTTACTAATCGTTCATTTATAATATTGTCACGAAAATGAATATTATTGTACGTACCTACCTAATAATTGTTATTTTTTATTCACGTTATTGTATTACTATGTAATTTTTTTCCATTGATAATATGTTTAGTTTCAGAGCCATTCGATCATAATTCATGGTGGTAATATTTTGTTTTCATTTGTCAAATTATAGGTTGATATTCACGAGAGTATACTATTATCAGCTGGTGCAGCGATCACATGATCACATTACCAATAAGTATTCTAGTCCCTTTTTCGTACACTACCTATTCGCTCAGTGTGAACTTCGGTGTTCTCCAATATTTATTTTTGGTTCCGTGCATGTTCTATCCTCGAGTGAATGAGAGAGTTTATTTTCTACTTTCGAATATTGGTAACACCGATTGTCATACGATTTTCCGGCTCGTGGAGGTAAGAAAGAAGAAGGAAGAAAAAATATTAAGGAGACGTCGAGGAGATCTGTCGTTCCTCATGGTGTCTCAATATCTTCAAGCTTTTTATATCTACACCATTCAGTCATTTAGTGATTTGAAATTGATGACTTTCAGTTTTTTGTGAACCCTCTGGAGAAGAGGGGTATGTATTTTTTGGTAATTCTATTCCGGTTTTTCCTTCACTTTTTCATTTCACTCAACACGTGTTGGAATAGGTTGTCATTTTACCTATTTCACAGGGTTCAAGGAGAGGCTTACTTTAAGAACGAGGCCGACTCTCAAATCGAGGCCTATTTCTACTTGGGGGCCCATCTTCAAAGCGAGTTCAAATTGGGGCCTGCGGGGCTCAAGTCAACCCCTACTCAGTACCGTGCTCAACACTACGTTAATATGGGCTATCACCTAGGTGTCTAGCTGTCTGGAATCTGAATATTCATACCTGTAACGTTATTGTTCACCGTTGGATATCTACATACAGAAATTACCACCATCGAAAAACGATCTGAAGGCAGATTATCTGAGAAACCATTAGATAAAGAGGTATTTTAAGTTTACCATTTTATGTAAATATTTTCATGCATAACTGTATATTACTATGTATCCGACGATTATATCTAGAGGTAATATTTGATCATATATTTGTTTGAATCTGATCAGATTTCATTCATAATTAATTTCAACTAGTTATTTTGGATACCGTTCCAGAAATCACATTTCGACATTTTCTTTTGTCATTATAATATGACTGTATATATTTGTACATATTCATCATCATTGCTTATTTTGAACAATAAAACATCATTGGGGTTTCTGACTATTATTTCATAATACTCTGTCTCAAATAATTCAACGGTTTCTGGATTCCATCTCAACAAAAATTTAGTGGCGCTCAAGGCATTGTAACTATCAAATTTTAATCATTGGAACCACGACCCAGTACCGCCAGACGAAGAGCTGCCGTTCGCTGTTTGGCAGAAAAATTTTTGGCCATAAAGTGGCGAATGGGAGATTTGGAAGAAACATCTTGTTAGAGCTGGAAGAAAAAGTGGTGTTTTACCAACCAGAGTGACGGAGCGCTTCATCCCAAATTTACACCTATTTCAACCGAATAGGTACGGAGTCATATTCAAGGGGTTTAAGGAAGTGGGGAAGCCATCGCCTTCTGTTTTGTTTGAAATAGTGGAGAACTAATTTTTTGGTGAGTTATATTTTTGTTATATGAAAAGTGATACAATGAATGAGGCTGTATTGAACAAAGTAGACGAAACATTAAATCTCCTAGAACAACATAATTCAGAACCATTAGCAAATTTAACAATTAAATTTATCGATGGTCATGTTAAAAAATGCGCTTTAGCGTTAAAGAAAATCAAATTTTCTATTGGCGAGAAAAGGAAAATTCAAACAAAAATTGAGGAACTTAAGCGGATGCGTTACCAAATTAAATCATGTGGGTTATGGGGAGGAAAGAAGTAGTACCCAGTTTAAACATTGAAGCTTATTTTAATACAAGAATTAGGACAGGACTTATTGTAAATTTAAAACATAAAGAGATTAGTGATTTTTTCAAAGATGCGCTTTATTTATTTAAAAAATATATATATTTCTAAAATATTTAAGCAATTAAGGATGATAAAAGTTAACACTTATTGGGGATTATGTGGAGCAATCAAATGATTTGGAGGAAGTTGATCAAAAGCATTTTAGTACAGCTAATGCAATCATTGCCGAAGGAACAGATTTAGAAGAATGGTTTAAAAATATTGTTGTAGATCAAATTTTGAATAAAATGTCCGAGTTTCAAGAGGAAAAAAGTGGGTTGGCCTTAAGTAAAATTATATCTTTAGATTATTATTATCTATTAACAGGTACGAAATGTGTAATGGCTCATTTTTCATTGAATTGCCTGATCAAAAACGTAGAAAAAAGCTTGCATTAACATCCAGAACAAGGAAAATGCTTGCTTTTTCTGGAGTGTTGCTGCTAGTTTATATCCCAGCAAAGTACAACGGGTATCGGGCAACATCATATCCACATTATTCTATCGTCTTGAAAACTCAAGGATTTGACATGCCAATGAAATTACATCAAATTGAAAATTTGAATAACTTAATGAAATTTCTGTAAATGTTTACACGTTAGAGTACAATGTAGTGAACGAAAAATCATTTTAGCACGATTAACTGAAAAAAATGGAATCGTCACGTTAACTTATTACTTATTCAAAACCAAAATTTTCCAAAATTAGATGATTACAATGCTCCTCCTGTCGATGATGACAATGTCGATATTAAATAACATTATTGTTCGATTAACAATTTATGTCGTTTAGTTGGTTCACAGTTGAATAAAGTTAAAAATAAAAAGTATATTTGTGATAGATGCCTCAATTATTTTTCATCACAAGAAAAGCTCAATAATCACTCTGAACTTTGCGAGAATTCAAATAATGAAAAAATTTCCTTTCCCAAATATAACTTGGAATTTAAAAAATTTCACATATAGGCAAAAATGTCCATTCATAATTTATGCTGACTTCTAATCTCATTTGGCAAAATATGACAATAAAAATTTCAGAAACAACACGCAAGTATCAGCATCACAAGGCATACAGTGCATGCTACTACATGAAATGTTCTTTCGATGACTCTCTATCGTTTTACAAAAGCTACAGAGGTGATGATTGTATGGATTGGTTCGCTAACGAAATGTCCAGTATAGCTAAATTTGTAGAATCGAAAATACTTGACAATTTTGACCAGTGAAAAGTTTAAATTTTTACGAACATTTTAAATAATACGCGATACTGAAGACCTCATGTTTTTGATATTTATAAGATTTTGTAAGCTTAGTTTCATCATCCTGATAACGTTTGAAAATGCATTCGGAATCTGCATAGATAACAAAAGGAACTATGTCTTTGTTTTTAAAGTTTTTGAATTTCATAATTTTATTAGCATCGGTGGGAAAAACAATTTTTTGATTATTCAATAGTTTACTACCAACTTGTTTATTTATTAACGAGATAGGTTTTTAATGTATGCAAAAAGATAAAAATTATTTTGGATATCATCATAATAATAATCAAGTATTTCTTTTTTATGAATTGTATACTTATACATTAATCGCAAGTTTATTTAATGTTTCAAATTTTTGAATATCTTTTAGTTTAATAGGAAATTGTATATTATCATATTTTAAAACTTTACTAAAATGAGGATTATGGTCCTTTTGTACTTTTACTATTTATTTTTAAAACTCTTCTTGTAAAACCACACTTTTACAAATACCTTCATTAGTAATAAGAATGCAATGTCAGTATGAATATATATTTTATCATAAACATTGAGTTGATGTTTAAGCACAAAGTCTAATTATATTCAACCTATATTTTCGGAAGACCATCTATAAGTAATTTATTATAGTTTTGAATAAAGTTACGTACCGATAATACTCGTGTCTATGTTTATTAAATAATCTAAATATATTTTAATTCAATTTTTAAGTCAGCTAACTATTGAAATTAGTACAATGATCTACAGGGTGTCTACAATGACATGACACACGATCAGAATGTTTTTCTCCTGGATATAAGGCGCAAACAATTGACCATAAGAAACAATACGGGTCCTTATTTTTTATATTTACAACACTATTGGTATTTTTTATAAATGTTGGTAAATCGATATAAGTCGACATACCTACATTTATAGGACTATATTTATTCATATTAATTTTTAAATTTAAAATTTCCACTAATGCCCAACCACTATCCCTTTCCTGAAATTCTTCCAGTTTAGTTAAAATTTTGTCAATAACATTAAGTACATACCAGTCATTCAAGTTTGTACTTGAATCAATCACCTTATTTTCTGTTGAAAAGTGTTTGATAGACGTTTCACCATCTTGAGGTTTCATAAATAAACAAGTCATTTTTAATAAATTGATTTTGAGTTCTTTTTCAACACGAATGCAAAAACTTCTAAATGCCTTCTTTAAAAATAATTTTAAAGTTGATTTTAATTCCAGTTTCAATTCTTCCATCAAAACATGGCTCTGTATTTTGCCAAACCAATTCCTTTTTGACGTTACGTTTTTTATTTAATTTATTTTTTTAAATATTAAGATACATTTTTAATAACGATAAATTATATTCAACTTTTGGCTTATTTTTTATACAACTTTGTCTATGTTTTATACATTTTTTTAACATAAAAATAATTTTTTTCAAATTTTTTTAGTTCTAACACATCTACTCACCTGTTCTATTTTCTTAACAGCATCGTCGGACAGTATATCAACCACTTTCTGAGAATTCATTGCGCTTCTGTCTAATTCAGAAACAGAATTAAACATTTTATTGTATTTATACATTTTCTACATGCTTATAAAAAAATGGATTGACGTAATGCAATTTCACAAGAAATCTGTTTTTTGACTTTCAAAAATTTCTGCCTACTTTAAGGTTATCACTTGTACAAGAAATCTGTTTTCTGACTCTCAAAATTTCTACAGACTTATCGAATTATGTTTCCAAAATTGAGATAAAAATGCGTTGACGTAATGTTATCACTTTATGAGAGTAAGTATTTTTGATTTATAAAAGAGCTGCTAATATTGCTACAATTCAGTTCAACTCAAGAAGTTAAATATCAAACATTATGGCAACTACACCTTCAACGATTGTGGTGTTTTCACAAGATCGAGCCAACTTACCTACCAACTGGTTGTTGATAGTTATGAAACAGTTGTTTCAGTAAGTATACTTTTTATTGTCTTTATTTGTTCAAATTCAGTATTTTCCTATTTTAAAACCATTTTTTAAATCGAATAAAATTCTTGATTGTGTTTCTGTCATCTAGATCTTTTTTTTAACTTATGTTTTTAAAATGTTACCTTTTTTTCAACTTCAATGTATTTTAAATTTTACTGTTAGTATTAGTGAATTCGTTGATATCATATTTTGTGTTCGTAGATATGGAGTGACGGAAATGAAGATAAAAGGAGACAAAATATTTTTAACTCTCACATATACACCAAAATCAACTACCTTAAAAACATTTTGGTAACTTACCGGTGAGGTACATGAGGGTTAAAATTAATAACGAGGAGGGGTTCAAGACATTGGAAAAAATTGTGAAAAGATATAAATTTAATATATTGGATGAAGAATTGGAATCGCTGCCTCAAGCAGCATCAGGTAGTAAAAGGAAGTTATACCTGGAACATCCTCCTCTAAATTCTTCTGCAACAATATTATTGAAGGATGATGATGAGAACGAGGAGGAGAGTAAGAAAAAACAGAGAAGGGAAACCAGCGAACTTGTTGAGAAGCAAACCTCTGGAGACGAGGATGAGTTCGGCTCTCCCATTTATTCGCAAATCTTTTAAAAAATATTTGTTATAATATTGTATAAATATGAAGAAGAAGTTTAATAAATTCTTAAATATCTATATTTGTTTTATTTAGACATCCCAATAATATAAACTAGTCTAGGCTCACCTCATTGCAACTATACATCGTGTATATCTTCTTTCACCTTCTGGTCATTATTGATTCTTCTTGTACACCGACACTTTTGATAAAACCTGTATAGCATCGATGATCTCTTCTCCTACCTTCTGGACATTGTTGATTCTTCTTCGGCAACCCTCTGGAACATTCACTTTGGACACTTTTCATACAACCTGTATAGTGGCAATACTCATCGCTTATCTCTTCTTCTTTCACCTTCTGGTCATTGTTGATACTTCTTCGGCAACCCTCTGGACACTTCTTTGTCTATGACCATCCACTTTGGAGACCCTGATGGACAGGTTACCAAAGTGGTCCAGGAACCCGGAAGGAGGAGAATACAATCTCATTGTTAGGGCTTGTGGGGAAACCAATCATATAACTAGCCCAGCCACTGCAGAAATATTGTGTCAAATGCTAGAAACTTGTAGCGAGGACCCAAACAACTGGTATTGTGCATCAAACGGAAGAGAACAAAAGTGTACGGCATGCATTGAGCAAAAAGTGATACTAGTTTCTAGACAGATGGCCATACAAGAGAAGAAATTTGGTGCATCTGGGGAAGTACGATACGCACGGTTATTAAATGTCGACCCTGCATTGACGGATAAGATTGCGCTGTTGGTGGCAAGTTCGGTTTCATTAACTCTCTCAATTCTCATTGTCCGATGTCACAGAAAGAACTTGATGAACAATTTTAACATACCTTCATATGGCCTAGTGATGTTCAGTTCCTTCTCTCTCGAGTCTGTATCAGTGGACATCTTGTTATTCCATCCGTGTGAGGGTGATTGATTTTATCATTGAATCATATTTCAAATTGTTTTTATTCATTATTGGTTTCAATTTATGGCACTGGGTACCCTTCTGATCAGAATGTAGCAGACCTAGCAAACAAGGAATTCAAATCGCCCAATTTCGAAGAAGACGGTGATTGGTTACGAGGACCATATTTCCTGAAAGAATCCAAGAAATTTTGGCCAAATGAACCAATTTGTTTAGATGAAAAGGAAGCTACAATTTTACTTTGTGTTGTCACACATCAGCCTAACGAATTTGTAGCATTATCTGATATTGATCGGTTTTCAAAATGGTCCAGGATTATTCGAGCTTCCGCGTGGATGATTCATTTCAGAAAAGTTATGGAAATACATAAAAAAGATAGACCAACTGCACTACATCTTGATATTGAAGAGATTAATGAAGCCTCTAAATTAAGGGTAAGGAAAAGTCAATATGAGTTATTTGAAGCAGTAAAAATGAATGCTTTAAAAAACAAAAAATTGTTTCGGAGAAATTATTAGAAAATATTCCAAATAAAATTGTACAATGTCAAAAACAACAATAATACTGATTGTTGCAATCCAAATAATAACTATAACCACACGCAAACCTGAAAAGACCAAAAACAAACAAGCAGCGGACTATTGCATAAGAAGCAGAACCCCAAATGCACTATGGAAGGAGGAGAATACAATCTCATTGTTAGGGCTTGTGGGGAAAATCATATAACTAGCCCAGCCACTGCAGAAATATTGTGTCGAATGCTAGAAACTTGTAGCGAGGACCCAAACAACTGGTATTGTCCATCAAACGGAAGAGAACAAAAGTGTGCGGCATGCATTGAGCAAAAAGTGATACTAAGTTCTAGACAGATGGGCATACGGGAAGAAATGTGGTGCATCTGGGGAAGTACGAAAGGCACGGTTATTAAATGTCGACCCTGCATTGACGGTTGAGATTGTGCTGTTGGTGGCAAGTGCGGTCTCATTAACTCTCTCAATTCTCATTGTCCGATGTCACAGGAAGAACAATTTTAACATACCTTCATATGGCCTGGTGATGTTCAGTTCCTCCTCTTTCGTATCTGTATCAGTGGACATGTTGTATAATAACTATAACCACAAGCGAACCTGAAAAACCCAAGAACAAAAGTGTGCGGCATGCATTGAGCAAAAAGTGATACTAAGTTCTAGACATATGGCCAGACAAGAGAAGAAATTTGGTGCATTTGGGGAAGTACGAAAGGTGCAGTTGATACTGAAGTACCTCAAAGTGAAAAACTAAATACTTAAGAAGTTAATATTATTACTGACACAGACTATCTCGGAGATAAAACTGATGTTTTAAAGAATGATAAAGGATATTGTGAAGATAGGAAGTTAACGAATGCCGAAAAAAGATTTTTGTGGATACTGAACCATGTAAGCTATTGGGTCCCTTTGCCAAAGATAGTAAAGGTGGAAAATTTTCAGATTATTTTTCATAATAAAACGAATACATCAGGAATTCAAACTGAACGTTTGTGGAATGTTATTCCAAAATCCTCGATAAATGTTATTATTTACCCTGATGGCTGTTTGGACAAGCTGATGATATAATGGCGATTAGTTATAATGACTGGACGCATCTTCAACAGAGAATTAACAGACATGAAGAAAAACGAAGCATGTGCCATTTTTGACCATTGGAGGCGAAATAAAACTATCGACCAAGACCTGGATGAAAATTTACGTCAAGAAATTTCTACGCGGAGAAAGATTTTGAAACGAGTTATTGATGTGACACTAGCTTCTTGTAACATGCCATTTAGGGTACATGATGAAAGCGAAAACTTCAAAACCCCTGGAGCTTTTATATCAATTATTAAATTACTATCAAAATATGACCCAGTATTGCAAAATCTGTTGGAACACAGGAAAAGAAAATCAGTCATGTACTTAAGCCCAAGTATTCAGAACGAAATAATTGTAATCTTAGGTAATGCAATTAACACTTTCAGTACGGCCGACGGATTTATCCGACAGTTAAAGAATGTACCCCCCGGCCGGATGACGTATATATCCGACATCGCTTAATCGTATCCATTGGCCTACTGCCTCATAGATGCGACACCTTCAGAAACTTGCGTTTTTCAGCACAGACGATTGCCGCACTTTTAGGGCACCTGCGCACGAGAGGTTGTTCAACCGTTAAACCGCCGCGGTGGTTTTGCCGCCCCAATCCAACGTATGGTTTGTAATGCACGTAAACGCACTTGCCGGCTTGTACCCGCAGCTGTGGGAAAAACGCAACTGATCCTATTTAGTAAGCGAAGCGGTGACCGCTTATTAAAGTGAAACTGGTGTTCTCGAACGGGCTACCGCGCACAAGCGGTTGAACTGCCGTCGGGGTATTCAGTTTGTTGCTTGGTTGCAAAAGGAGTAGACAACAAAATGTGAGTTTCTGATTATTGTGATACTGAAAAATTAATTATCGAAGTTGAAAAAAGACAAGCTATTTATAGTAGTTAAGAAAAATGTATCACATTGTTTTGTAACACAAAAAATAATATTTATGTATTTAGACTATATTTTCTCATATTGCCAAGGTACACATCCCTCTGGAGAATTAAAGTAATGAGTAAAATAATCTCTGATATCACTCCCTTTTAGGGTACTTCGAACTCCAAGTGCTGCTATATTGTCCATAGAACATGCATGCAGAGTATCAGTAGATATACTAGGAGGGTTCTGGACCACAGGTTTGTGCATTACCCCCACATAATTCGTAATCTGCATGGCGATTAACCTAACGTAATTCGAATGTTGCATGGCGCTAGTGGTGGGGGGTTTGCGTGTTAACCTCTCGAAAAGTGGGCTAACCCCACGAAGATTGGCTGCTCGAAAAACGTATGCTAGATGGCAGGTGTGACCGCTCGAAAATCGTTCAACAGTAACGTATGATAGATGGCGCTAGTAGTGATTTTGACCGCTCGAAAATCGTTCTGAAAAAAAAAAACTTACGTGCGACGCGAACCATCGTCGCCACAACTGCCATGTACCATACCCTGACACTCTTAGCGCTAGGCCAGCAAGCCTTACGGAGAATGGATTCAGATATGGTATAGTTGCTACAGATTTGCTTAAAAGACGATTTGTACAGTAGGATCGTTGGCATGTGACGATTTGCGGATGTACGGGGTTGTCACAAAGGTGTCAAAAGGACCGTAGACATGTGACGATTTGCAGATGTACGAGGTTATGTCACAAAGTAGGACCGTTGACATGTGACACGTCATTTGCGGATATACAGAGATATGTCACAAAGTAGAATGTCAAAAGGGCCGTTGTACATATGACACACGATTTGTGGATGGGTATCTCACAAAAATGTCAAAAGAACCGTGACGTTTTGCGGATGTACAGGAGTATGTCACAAAGTAGGATGTTAAAAGGACCGTGACGATTTGTGTATGTACAGGGATATGTCACAAAGTCAAGAGGCCTAACATGTGACACATGATTTGCGGATGTACGAGGCTATGTCACAAAGGTGTCAAAAGGACCGTCGACATGTGACACATGATTTGCGGATGTCGAAAGAACCGTGACGTTTTGCGGATGTACAGGGGTATGTCACAAGGTAGGTGTTAAAAGGACCGTGACGATTTGTGTATGTACAGGGATATGTCACAAAGTCGAGAGACGTACATAACATATGACACATGATTTGCGGATGTACGAGGCTATGTCACAAAGTAGGTGTTAAAAGGACCGTGACGATTTGTGTATGTACAGGGATATGTCACAAAGTCAAGAGGCGTACCTAACATGTGACACATGATTTGCGGATGTACGAGGCTATGTCACAAAGGTGTCAAAAGGACCGTCGACATGTGACACATCAAACGATTTGCGGATGTACGAGGTTATGACACAAAGGTGTCAAAAGGACCGTTGACATGTGACGATTTGCGGATGCACGAGGTTATGTCACAAAGTAGGGCGTCAAAAGATCCGTTGTCATGTGACGATTTGCGGATGTACGAGGTTATGTCACAAAGGTGTCAAAGGGACCGTAGACATGTGACACATCATTCAATATCGAGTTTAACTTCGACTGTTTTCATGCCTTCCTCCTGCTTACTTCAATCAACAATAAACAAGGCATGTTTCTTGAATGCACCATAGACAGATTGAGATAAATATTTTGGCAACAATTAGTTTACGACAGATGAACAATGGCTTTATTGGAGTATAGACATAGATTAAAAGAATTTGTCGTAAAATTGAATCAAGTAAAAAAAGATCTTGTGTTTTATGAAGACAAAAGTAAACTTATAGTACAGTTGAGCAATCTAAGCCTTAACAATATTGAGAACGGAGAATCTCAAATTAACCATATCTCAAAATCTCAAAATAAATTGGATGTCGACACCAACAAGACGTACTCGCTATGTTCAGTATCGAAAACAGCAGTTCTGATGTCATCAATAGAAATGTAGAAAACATAGAAAATGATATAAATAGCTTATTTGCCATGTTATGTATTATCTTAGCAACAATATTTATTTTTATTGTGAAAGTTATATTGAAAATTGTAAAATCAAGATTTATTTCGAATAGTAGCATTAAAGTTGATGCTGATGACAGTGAAGATGACAGTCATTAGTTTTTAAACAAGGTGTTTTATTTATCATTAACGAAATGGCATAAATTAACAAGAAATCAACTTTCAGTTTATTTAAGAAAACATTTAAAATATTAAAAAGTGATTAGCCTATTTATTGATATTTAATGGTCAGCAATATCGAGGATACAATCTTAATAGAGGAGAATTTTTTCAAAAATCGCTAATGGAACTACTGAAATTAAAAACGTTAAATTATATCAAGAAAACATTTGTATTAAAATATTAGAAATTTGGAAATTTTGTCAGTTATTAATTATTGATATTTAATGACCAGTAATATCGAGAGTCATTACAAGAAATATATAAAAACTGTGATCGAAGCGGTATCAGTCGCTTTAGTTACATCAGTACCAGCAGTCCGCTTCAGTTATATCGACAACAGTTTTTGTATTTTCCAAGAAAAATTTGCAAAGTAAGTTTCTTTTATATACGTTCTTCTTTGTTTTACATTTTTTTTCTTTTATGTATTTAAAATGTGTTTGCTTGAAATATTTAATTGTTTAGTAATATCTACAATTGTTTTTTACATTTTTCTTCTTTTTAAAAAGTTCTGCTTGCTTCAGATATTTTAATGTTTTGTAATATTGGTTATTGTTCTTTTACATGTTTCTTTTGAAAAGCTTCACATTCAAAATATGTTTGCTTCAAATATCCTAATATTTTCTACAATTACATATATTTATTATAGATGGATCTGAAAAAGTTGAATCAACATTCTGTTATTGTAGAGAAAAAGAAGGTGAAATTAAACCAACTTAAATTGAATGAACCAAAAAAAATTGTAAGAGCGAAACTGACGAAAGGACGTTTTGGAGATTCAGTGATGCTAGAGTTGGAAGATTCCATTACATTTCTTCCAAATCGTGTGACGGCTCAATATTTGGATGCCATCCCTCATTTCGAAGGAGGAAAATACGCCGTGGTGTACAAGGGATCTATTGAAGTAGGAAAACCTCAGCCGGCCATTTCCTTCGAAATTGTGGAAAATTAAAGGGTGAGTGATTATATTTTTTAAAAGGTATACGTTTTTGCTATGGATCCTCTTCAAGTCATTAAAGCTTCAGATGCTGTTCTGTTAGCTATTAATAAAAGTAGGAAACTTATTTTTGATAAATTCACAAGTGAAGACGAAAAAATTTGGTTGAAAAGATTAAATAAACATATTATTTTATGCAGTAAAGCTGTGAAAAACCGAGGTAATTTATCAATTGGGGCAATAAGGAAACTTCAGACAAACATAGGACACTTTAAACATTTCAGAAAATTAATTGTAAATAGACACATAGGATTAGGTTTAAATACAAAATTAAAAAATAAAGTTAAATGGCAAAATGTAGCTTCATGTTTTTCAAGCAGAATTAAGACTGGAGTTATAATTAATTTATATCATAAAGATTTGAGTCTGTTTTTAGATGACGCATTAACAGTATTTAAAAGTAAAGGTAATATAATTTTAAAATCAGATCATGTCATCAAAGTAAATACAAACTTTTGTGGGGAATTTATTAAAAAATCAGGAGATGTTGATATATTAGAATTAAAATATTTACACACTAAGAATGCTGTAATAGACATGTCAACAGACATACAGAGTTGGTTTGTGGACAACGTAAGAGATGTAATTTTTAATAAACTATCGGAATTCCAGGAACGTGACTCAGGGTGGGCTTTGAATAAAATAGTTTCCATAGAAATCAATATAAATAAATATGAAATAGGTAACGGATCATCATTTATTAAACTTCCAGTACATATTGAAAGGAAGCATGCTTGCATCAATGTGCAAAACTTTGATGAAGCCTGCTTCTTTTGGAGTGTTGTTAGTGCTCTACATCCAGCTCGAACACATTCTAATAGAGTTTCAAGCTATCCGCACTATGCAACTGTTTTAAATACAAATGGTCTAGATCAACCTATGAAACTTGAACAAATTCCCAAATTTGAAAAAATTAACAATATTTCCATTAATGTATATGCTTTGGAAATGAATGAAAAGTCATCTTTTACAGTAATTCCAGCTAGGATAACTAATAAAAAATTATGTTCTCATGTAAACTTATTAATAATTCAAGATCGTTACTTTCCAACACTAAATGATTATGAGGCACCTACAGTTGACACAGACAATTCTGAGGTAAAATTCCACTATTGCTGGATCAAAAATTTGTCAGGCTTAATTTATTCGCAGTCAAATAAAAAGAGAAATAAAAAATACGTATGTGACCGATGCATGAATTATTTTTCTAGTGAGCATAAATTAAATGAACATTCAAAATTGTGTAGTGATTTAAATGAGTATAAAATATCTTTTCCTAAATATGATCGAGTTCAGTTTAAAAATTTCACTTATAAACAGACAACGCCTTTTGTTGTATATGCTGATTTTGAATGCTTATTGGAAGATGTTAATGACATTAGTTTAACTAGAACAAAAAAGTATCAAAAACACATTGCTTATAGTGCAGGATATTACTTAAAATGTTCATATGATGATTCGTTATCGTATTTTAAAAGTTATCGAGGACTAGATTGCATGGATTGGTTTGCTGATGAAATGGTCAAAGTTGCAGCTCTGGTTCAATCCAAAATTAAAACTATTGTGGCTATGCAAGAAAAACCTAGAGGAGCGGCAGCAGCATGCCATATTTGCGAAAAAGCTTTTTCTTCTTCTGATATAATTGTGCGCGACCACGATCATTTTGATGGTAGCTTCCGCGGCTACACACACCAAGCATGCAATCTAAACTTCCGCAAGCTGTTTATCGTTCCTATAGTGTTTCATAACCTCACAGGATATGACAGCCATTTTATGATAAGCAATCTATGTAAAAAAGGTAAAATGAGCATACTTCCAATCAATAAAGAAAAATATATTTCATTTACTTTGTTTGATCAGGAAACGGACATTAAATTTAGATTTATAGATTCATTTAGATTCATGGCAGCATCTTTGGATGAGCTGGTCTCCATTATGAATGAAAAGGATTTTAAAGTATCTAAAAAGGAATTTTTTGATTTAGACAATGAAAAATTCAAATTATTAATTAAAAAAGGGGTTTTTCCATATGATTTCATTGATTCTTTGGAGAAATTAAATTATCCCAAATTACCGTCAATGCAATCTTTTTATAATAAATTAAATAGCGAGGAGTTAAGTGAAAGGAAGTATGATCATGCTAAGACGATCTGGAACGAGTTTAAAATTGAAAATTTAGGATCATACTCCGACCTATACTTGAAAACGGATATTTTAATTTTGACAGATGTTTTTGAAAATTTTAGAAATAAATGCAGAGCAACCTATGGCCTAGATCCCGCATGGTATTACACTATGCCTGGATATGCTTGGGATGCAATGCTTAAGTATACTAAATGTAATTTGGAATTGTTGCGTGATGTAGACATGATTATGTTCATCGAAAAAGGTATTCGCGGAGGAATTTCTGTTTGTAGCAATAGATTTTCTGAAGCGAATAATAAGTATATGGTCGATTATGATTCTACAAAACCTTCAAAGTTTCTGCTCTATACAGATGTGAACAATTTATATGGATGGAGCATGTGTGAACCCTTACCCTACGGAGGATTCAAATGGATCGAAAACATCGATAATTTCGATGTTATGAAAATTCCAGACGATTCTCCGGAAGGGTATATTTTACAAGTTGACTTAGAATATCCACGTAAATTACATGATGAGCATAAAGACTTTCCATTTGCTGCCGAACATCGCATCCCTCCAGGATCAAAATTACCAAAATTGCTTGCCACACTATACGATAAAAAGGAATACATTGTACATTATCGAAACTTGAAGCAAATGTTATTTTACGGGCTAATTGTAACTAAAATACATAAAATTTTAAAATTCAAACAAGCAGCTTGGCTGAAGTCCTACATCGAGCTAAATACTCGTTTGAGAGCTGCAGCCAAGAATGATTTTGAGAAAAATCTGTATAAATTGGCAAATAATGCTGTATTTGGTAAAACAATGGAAAACATTCGTAAGCATAGGGTAGTTAAATTAGTCAATTCATGGGGTGGTCGCTATGGCGCCAAAAACTTGATAGCAAGTTTTCGGTTCCACAGTCGAACAATTTTCGATGATGATCCTATATCACCTGTAGTAGCGATTGAGCTAAGAAAAAGTGAACTCATTTTTAATAAACCTCTATATGTAGGTATGGCAATTTTAGACCTTTCTAAATTATGCATGTATGATTTTCATTATGGATATATGCTCCCAAAACTAGGAGTTGAGAACTGCAAACTCATGTATACAGATACAGATAGTTTCATATATGAGCTACACTGTGATGATGTATACGAACAAGTCATTAAAGCAGACGTTTCAAAATTCGACACTTCAGACTATCCAATTAATAATCAATATAATATTCCTCAAGTAAATAAAAAAGTTTTGGGAGTTATGAAAGATGAGAGTAAAGGTAAAATTATTACACATTTTGTTGGTCTAGGGTCTAAAATGTATACCTACAAATTAGAGGTGTCTGAGAATGAACGTGAAAAAAAAAGAAAACATTTGCAGCAGGAAAAAATTAGCGAGGAGTTGATGAAATTTAAATTACATGATATAGGCGTCACGAAAAAATCTAAAGGAGTAAAATATAATGTGGTTAAAAACCAAATTACATTTGACGATTATTTATTATGTCTAAAAAATTTTGAAAAACAAACTGCAACTCAACGTTGTATTCGATCGTACGCTCATGAGGTGTATACTACTGAGCAAACTAAAATAAGCCTAAGTCCTTACGATGACAAACGCAAACTTATACCCAATTCGTTCGATACATTACCTTGGGGGCACTACAGCATAAAATAGCTTGATTTTAAGGAAAAAAAAAATGTGTAAACTGTATACCTTTTAAAACGTAATCACTAATCTAATTTTTGTGCTATACACCTATAGTATTGTATATATAGTATTAGGAATTTTGTTTAAAGTTATTTTGTATATAGTAATTTCTTTTTATATGTTAATGATATTTTCCACTCTTTTTCACACAAGCACCTAATATTAAGTATTGTGCTAAATGTTTTTTATCCTTTGTATTGGATATTAGGGTTTTTTAAATTTCTTACATTGTGTTTCACAAATAAAGCAAACTTTTAAAAAAATTTCTCGTGGTTTTCATTAGGAGGCGATTGGAAAATGAAACTGCAATTTTTTAACATTTTTTTATTAAGCTAAAATACATATAACAGAAATTTTCACTAAAGATCCTCTAAATCATTTATAACTTTATGTTTGAAAAAATAAATAAATTCACGAAGTGCATAAGAAAAAAGACTTTCAGGCGGTGAACTCTCGCAGAAGGCGTACAAAAGTTCCAATTTACAAAGATCACTTATTGTCTTGTAATTTTGCGAAAATGTTTTAATAATATCCATTACATTTTTATAATACGCATGAAAATTTAGGTATTCCAGCTGCAGAATACGATGCGAAATTAAACAACGGTCAATATGAATAATGTTTTCAACATCTTGCTGTGACAGTAAAAAATTAGTTCCATGTTTGCGTAAATCTAGAAATCTCTCAGAATCCCAAACAACTGAGTTTATAATACAATAGTCACCACACTGAATTTGTTGAGGTAGTTCTTGCTCTTCACCACTGTTTAGTTCTGGATGGATATACTTGTTACTTCTAATCAAGTCTATTAATATCGACCACTCATATGCACTGAATGATATGGCAGTGTTGGGTTTCTCACAACATGATAAAATAATGGCAGGTGTGAATGTTCTCGCTACACTTATTCCGCATCCTATATTGAAAACTTGTGTAGAATACTGTGTATATAACAAGTATTGTGTTTCAGATGTGGCAGCCATCTCATAATTTTCCAAAATTCTATCCAATTCACTAGAGTAATTCGGCTCACTCGAAAAATCTGATTCAAAACAGCTGTCTGTACTACTAAAAGACATTTTTTCACTTCAACAAAATACAAAGACTGACTGCGACGTCAATTCACAAAGTTTTATATACAATTTTGTGCAAATTAATGTTGCCACATGTTGATAAAATTTCTAGAAAATACGACGTTTCTCATACAATATCTGTATTTTCAATCCAGCTATGATCTTTTTCAGGAAATCCCAACCATTTCACAAAAATCTTGCTACCTCTTCTTTTAATAACCTTTTCTACCAAGTAAATGTTTGGATTTCTTACTTTTTGAATTTCTGCTTCGTAAAAAGCACCGCTGATTGGTGTACCCGATAAATCGTGAAGTAAATATGTAGTAGGAGTTGTTAATTTAACCTTGGAAACGATAAAATTTTCTGTTGTGTAATTAGGATAGTAACTTTTTTCAAATACATGTTTCAACTTGCTGATACGAACGTGATCTCCAACTTGAAATTTCGCTGCACGTCTCTTTGTCGATGGTATCGAATAAACTTGTTGTAAAATTGCCAGCTCGTTTTTCTTATTAACTTGTATGGGTTTCATGGAGATCGTACGATGAAATGAATTATTGTACTCTCGAGTAATTTCAGGTAAAATGTCTATCCATTTATATGTACCATGTAAGCTGAAGTATTTGTACAATTTCATTTTCAGTGTACGAATTGCGCGTTCTGCAATGCTTGCCTTCATTATGCTAAACGTATTATAGTGGTTTATTCCATGTTGTTTCATTAAACTTTGAAATTTCTTGTTAAAAAATTCAGTGCCCTGATCGGTTTGTAAATTTTTCGGACTTCCATGTTTACTGTGAGCAATTATATCAGCGAACGCTTCCGTAACTTCAAGAGCGGTTTTTGTTTTCAACGGTCGAGTCCACATAAACTTTGAAAATGTGTCGATTACCACCAAAATTAATTTATAGCTTTGATTAGAGTCGGAAAATAATCTGAACTCTCCGAGATCTGCTTGCCAGGATTCATTAAGGCCCTTAATTATTGTTCTCCTTCGAGGAAATTTTTTTCTCAGAGGTTTATGAAGTTCATTAACGAGCTGTATTTTTTCCTTGGACATTGTTGTACTCAGTATGCAAGTGAAAGTTTATTTGAGCGATATGCGTACCATACTAACGTATAAACTGAAGGAATTTATTTTCCTTGTTTCTTTTAATTACCTTTTCTACCAAGTATATTTCCGTGCGGAGGAATAGATATATGATTATATGACATGAACCTTTTATTCATTTCTTCATAAAGTGCAGTTACATTGTTTCCAATGATCGCTTCTAGATCCTCCTTTGCTTTCAATAATGCTGCATCTGTGAGTTTTTTGTTTTCAATTAGATGGTTTTGGAATTTTTTAACTGTTTCCTCCTCAATTTGAAGTAATGTATTATCCACATATTTCTTACAGTCATTCACAGTGTCAAGAACAATACGTAATATGTTGGTTTCAGTTTGAACTAGTGTTGAGTGCAAGTACTTTTTGTTGACGGCATCTTTATCTTTAACGGGAGGATCCAAATTTGAAATTTTTACATTTTTAGCATCAATGTCTCCTTCATCAGTGTGTGGAAAATCTGCTCTAACATATGGGTTAGAGGAATAGTATGCATTTCTATAAGACTGTCTATGACCGAATTTATCGATTGTCATTGTACGACTAATGCGATAAAACAATTGTTATTCAATTATATTAGCCTCTCTAAGCTCATTAATGATTGCTATAATTTCATTGTTGATAAATGCTGAGGTGTTGCCAGCATCTTTTGATGCGATTAGTAATTTTAAGCGGGCAATCAATTCATTAGCATCATCCCAATAAATATATTCCATTGGTTTATCGGTGTAAGTTAAACGGTCTACGTTGAGCCCTTTACCTGTGAATGCTTGCGATCTTGTGGTTATTGTCTTTTCTAGAGGAGTGCGTAGATCTTTAAAAAGTGGTTTGATTATTGCATGATATTTGTTGGTAGAAGAAGACTTTAAACGATTTCGAGAGTTGAGATGAACGCCAGTATAAGTCAATAGAGTTTTGTAATTTTTCAAATCTTTTGCAGTATAACGAAAAGGGTTAGCGTAAAAAATCAGCTGATATAGACCTAGACTACGTTTTATTTGATTTTCTTCATGATTGGCTTCGGCAAGTATGTGAATATCTCCACCACTTTCGTTGTCAAAATCTATTCTCCTTCGACCCAACATCCACCCGATGCCATCCACGTGAATAGGACCATAGTTATGATCAATCTTACTATCTTTGCGAATATATTCTTCAATATATTTTCGACTAATTTGGGGATAATCCGATAAATCTTCTTCACATAGCGTGTCTGAGACTGTTGCTTCTTCTGCACTATCATATAATTCATCCTCTGATGTGCTGCTGTTCTCAGTTTTTTCCGAATCGTGGGCGACGTCATCATCGATCAAAGGTTCGTCTTTTGGTTCTGTTTTCGGCTCATCATTCTTAATGGAAGCTTCCATTGCTTTAGAAGACGATTCAACAATTTTTTTGAGTGGTTTTGAAATCGGTTTAAATAATTTATTTAGAGACTCATCGTATTCTGTTTTTCCCAACTTTAATGCGAGATATTTTTTGCGAATTGTACGAGCTAATTCATTTACTTTTTTCTTACGCAGAGCCGTAGCAAGAATGTGATTGTTGTCTGGCATTTTGTCAATGAATGATTGCATGGTGTTGACCACTTATATTTTTATATATTGATCGAATCCTTTACGATAACGTCCGTTGATGAGAGGAAAATCTTTAACAATAACTAAAGCACCGTACTTGTCCGACCAGCACATCCCACACATTTGCTTAAACATATCAAATGTCATGTCTGGCGAGACGTGTTCATCGAATATGTGTTTGAGATTGATTTCATCCTGTTTGAAAAGTATAATGATATTACAATTATCTCTAATCAATTGTTTGGGTATTTTAGAGTAAGTTTGACAGAGATAGAGAGCATCAATATTCTTGTGTCGGCACATTGAATAGTATTCACGTATTTTCTGCTGTCCATCACATGCAACGTCATCAAATACAAAAATGGAATTTGTTCTCGCCTCTTCTGGACTTATAATTTCCTCATTATCACGAAACGGAAAATATTTCACACCTTTGACATTCGACAATACCTCGGCAAGTAGTTGGTACTTTTCCTGAAATAACGATTTCGAATAGACATAGACATTTTCAAATTTTACGCCATTTGAATTGAATAGCAGTGAGAGCATCACGTTTGTCTTGCCACAGCCACTAGGACCACATATTATGGCACGAAAAGAGTTTGGAAGTAGTATGCCATGTTTACAAATTGTCGACTTCACTGCAAAGTCCAAGTTCTCAATGGGTAGCATGTTCTTCTGTTGAACGATATTCATCTTGTGTCAATTACAGACAAACATTCTATAAATATATCAGTCACTATATCACTTGTCATCAGTCTTAATGTTGGTGTTTGAAGGAGCTGGTCTACTAAACACTCTAATAAATAAACTGCCGTTTGAATTTCATATCCCTACATACCAATTTTGTGGACGTGAGTTGGAAAAAAAAATTTTTTGGTGTTACTAATAATTTGTTTTTAGCTGGAACAAAACTAGAAAAACGACTTGCACGCGGTGATAGAGGCATTAATCCGTTGGACAGCGCCTGCAAACAACACGATATCGCGTATTCAAAGACCAATTCACTAGATCAGAGACATTTAGCTGACAAAGATTTGGAAAATAAAGCCTGGGCACGTGTTAGGTCAAAGGATTCATCTCTCGGAGAAAAAACTGCGGCTTTACTCGTTACTGGAGGCATGAAGATGAAAAGAAAACTCGGAATGGGATGTCGTGTAGTTGGGAGAATAAAGAAAAAAGCAAAGAAACATTCCTTTAATCGTGCAGTCATTCAAAAATTAAACAAAACTGTCAACAAGCAGGGTGGTAGTTCACTACCTGAAACGGCTCTATTTGCTTTGCGAACAGCTAAAACAATAGTTAAACAGCTTGGAGGTGCAAAAAAAATTGATGTACCACGAATAATTCCAATGCCAAAGAGTGGTGGTTTCCTACCACTTTTACCACTGTTCGCAGGATTGTCGGCTGTTGGTGCGCTTGCGGGTGGAGCGGCTGGCGTAGCAAAAACAGTGGTTGACGCACGTACTGCACAAAAAAAATTTGAAGAAGAAGTTCGTCACAATAAAGCAATGGAACAACAAATTGGATCGGGCTTGTATATGAGAAAAAATGCGCGAGGGGGATTCGGTTTGTTTTTAAAAAAACAGCGTCAACAAAAATGACTAGAATTACCGATAAAATTACCGAACCGTGCACTGTATGACATAGAAATTAAGCGGTATGCGAAATTACTAAAATTAAAAAATTTTCGAGATGTTTTTATGCGTGATGAAATACCTAAAGACAGTTCTCCTCGGCAAAAAGAATGTGCAGTCGTAAATTTAGATGTTTCAAATAATAGCGGTACACACTGGGTGGCTTATTGTAAGAACAATGACAATGTTGAATATTTCGATTCATTCGGTAATCTGAGGCCTTGCCGCGAACTTGTTCAATATTGGAGACGTGGAGGAAAGAATATCAAAATTTTTTACAATAACAAACAATTTCAAACATATGATCAAGTTAATTGTGGCCATTTGTGTTTAAAGTTTCTCTATCAACAGCAGCAACAATGAATGATCAATTGTCAAATATTTATCAAAAGAAATCACTGTGTAGTTATACAGAGGATGAACTTGAGCAAGTTCCTATTCAATATTTAATAAAATTTGTAAAACCATTAGAACTTGTTGAAATTTGGAATAAGCTTTCCTATAATTACAAAACAAATTTTGATTTACAAATACGTATGCCTTGTTTTGTGCATTATAATCGTCCCGAATGGGACACGCATTGGGATGGTCCTCCCACTTCTCAAGCTGACTGTTATATTTGTAATAAAAATGTAAGCAAATAATGTTTTAGTAATAAATTTTTTTTGGATTAGTTTGTGTTATTTAAGCATCCATATTCCACAAATTCTATCAGTTTATAACAAGATGTTGTTACGCGTCAACAGCACAAATCATATGTTTACATTTCAACCTGCTATGCCTATCGCATTGGATCCGAATTTGGATTACGAATTGGCATTGAGATCTTTCCACTCTTATCACACAATACCCAATGTTGAAAATAAAAAATTCTACTACTACATTAATGATGAATTGCACACGTTTGATATCCCTACTGGATGTTATGAAATAGCCGACATTGAATGTTTCATACGCAGCAAATTGGGACATAACACAGAAGCGGAATTTTCATTAAAATCAAACAATAATACTATACAGTGTGAGATATTAAGCAAATATCGAATCTCTTTTATGGAATCAGACAGTTTGGGTGAGATATTGGGATTTTCACCGCAAATATTGGATGCTAATGAGAAACATTCTTCAAATTTGCCTGTAAAAATTATAAAAGTATCTAGTATTCGATTTGAATGTAACATTACCACAGGAGCCTTCGATGGTGATACACCTTCACATACTTTTTATGAATTTGTTATTCAAGTTGATCCAGGGTACGCTATTGACGAAATACCACACAATTTACTATATCTACCAGTTACGCCGCAACGTGAAATCAGCTGCATATCAGTATTGGCATTAGATCAAAACGGAAGAGCAATCAATTTTCGTGGAGAACTCAGTACATTGGTATTGGAATTGAGATCGAGAAGCAAATGGGACTAGTAATAGATAATAAAAACATACAAACAATACATTCGTCATCATTATTCAATCTATCATCCAGACGTCAACAGCGACAAAAACATCTTACACCTGCAAACAAATTGTTTCTACGATCGTTGGGATTTCGTATTGTCAACCACTAAAATGACTACTACTTATGCGAAAAAACAGCGTTTGCAATCGGCAACAAGCATGCTGCCAATGTTTGATATTTACCGTAAACCAGTAATAGACGAATCAATTCGAAGAGCAGAATATCGTACCTATGCACCGTTCATTAAGTCTTTCAATTGTAATGACGTTGTAGAATTTAGCATAAATCAAGTGGATTCATTTTTTGCTATGAATGAAACATTGCTATGCATTAAAGGAAATATCACCGTACAAGGAGCTGGAGATGTTAAATTAGTTAATAATGTTGGAGCATTTCTTTTCGATTCATGTAGTTACAGCGAAAGTGCAAGAGAGATAGAAACCGTTCGAGACCCTGGTATTGTTAGTGCCGTTCGTGCATTGACATGTTACAATGTGCAAGATTCAAACCATATGGCGATTGCAGGCTGGAATTATCCCAACAGTCCAATTATGAATGCTGCTGATAAATCTTTCAATTTGCAAATACCGCTTAAGCACATATTTAATATATTTAATGACTATCCCTTGATAACTTGCGGTCGACAAACAATTCGTCTTGTACGAGCCAGAAACGATAATGATTGTGTAATTATTCGAGAAAATGTACTTGCCGATGGATCATCGACTGTTACAACTGCCACCATTGGAATTACGAGCATAGAGTTGAAAATAAAACACATCTATCCCAATGATGACATTAAATTGGAATTGATGAAATCAATTCAAAAAGATCAGCCGATCGTAATGGCTTTCAGGAAGTGGGAAATGCATGAATTGCCCGCAATTACAACGGGTGCAACGCGAGAAGTGTGGGCAGTTAAAACGAGTACATCAGTCGAACGTCCTAGATATGTTATTGTTTGCTTTCAAACTGGGAAACGCAATAATACCAATGCAGATCCTACACAATTTGATGATGTCGATATTCAAAGTATCAGACTATCCTTAAATGGTGAATATTGGCCAAATGAACGCATGCAGTTGAATTTCGGGAAAACAGATTACAATGAAGCACACTTCAATTATGCTGAATTTTATCCGAGTTACATGCATTGCTCGCAAAAGCAACCTTTGCTGGACTATGACGCATTCAAGAATCATGCCTTGTTTATTGTTGATTGTAGTAAGCAGGAGGAAGGCATGAAAGCATCAACAGTCGACGTTAAACTCGATATTGAAGCAAACCGAGGATTTCCGAAAAATACAAAAGTATATTGTATCTTAATTCACGATTGTATAATGGAATATTACCCTCTGACGGAGATTGTTAAAAGTTTAAATTAGAGAACATTTTTCTTTCAGAATAAATATATCAAACATGATTTTGTTTTTTTTTAAACTGGTGCTAAGAGTGTCAGGCCTCTTTACTTTGTGACCCCTGTACATACACAAATCGTGTGTCATATGTCAACGGATCTTTTGACACCTTTGTGACATAACCCCGTACATCCGCAAATCGTCACATGTCAACGGTCCTTTTGACACCTTTGTGTCATAACCTCGTACATCCGCAAATCGTCACATGTCGACGGCCCTTTTGACATATTTGTGACATAACCTCGTACATCTGCAAATCGTCACATGTCTACGGTCCTTTTGACGCCTTTGTGACATAACCCCGTACATCCGCAAATCGTCACATGCCAACGATCCTACTGTACAAATCGTCTTTTAAGCAAATCTGTAGCAACTATACCATATCTGAATCCATTCTCCGTAAGGCTTGCTGGCCTAGCGCTAAGAGTGTCAGGGTATGGTACATGGCAGTTGTGGCGACGATGGTTCGCGTCGCACGTAAGTTTTTTTTTTTCAGAACGATTTTCGAGCGGTCAAAATCACTACTAGCGCCATCTATCATACGTTACTGTTGAACGATTTTCGAGCGGTCACACCTGCCATCTAGCATACGTTTTTCGAGCAGCCAATCTTCGTGGGGTTAGCCCACTTTTCGAGAGGTTAACACGCAAACCCCCCACCACTAGCGCCATGCAACATTCGAATTACGTTAGGTTAATCGCCATGCAGATTACGAATTATGTGGGGGTAATGCACAAACCTGTGGTCCAGAACCCTCCTAGTATATCTACTAGTATCTTCAAATGTTATTCCATCTCGTTTCCTAACAAAATTATGAAGAATGCAACATGCCTTCACTATATCATCACAAAAAGATGGGTTAACGTTAAGAGCACGATGTAAAATTCGCCATTTATTAGAAAGTATACCAAATGCACATTCGACTATTCTTCTTGCTCTTGTTAATCTGTAATTGTATACCCTTTGTGCTATTGTCAATTTTTTACGTGGATATGGCCTTAGAATACTTTCTGATAAGGCAAAAGCTTCATCTGCTACCATGACGAATGGCATAGGTGTTCCCTTGTCATCGCCACGTAAAGTACTACGTGCTGGAATGTGTAATTCCTTCTTTTCCATTTTTTGGTACAAATTTGAGCGTTTAAATATATTCGCGTCACATTCCGCACCATAGGCACCAACATCAATATATGTAAAACAGTAATCTGCATCGACTACCGCTAAAAGAACCATGGAGAAAAATGATTTATAATTAAAAAACAACGAACCACTAAAATTGGGTTTTGTCAAATGTATATGTTTCCCGTCGATGGCGCCAATGCAGTGCGGGAAATTTGTCCTTTCTTCAAATTGGGTTGCAATCTGTATCCAGTCGTTTTCTGTTTTTGGAGCCATAAACGTAGGTTGTAGGCATATCTATATTGCTTTGCACGTCGTTTGCACAATCTCTCGAATAGTGGTAGCTCCAAGTAAATATTCATAATGTAATGAATTAAAGCTGTTACCTGTTGCTAAGTATCTAAAACGAAAAATAATTTAGCTTTTATTTGTATGCAGGTAACGACATCCAACGTAAATGGAAAAACGTAAGGGACAGTTTTCGGAAGGAACTGAATCTGCAAAAGAAGACTACATCAGGACAAGGAAAGCAAAAAAGACGTGAATATTTGTATTTTGATCAACTTCTATTTCTGCTACCTACAGTTAAAGAACGAGAGACAAGTGACAACTATAGTCCATTACCAACCAATGAAATACAGAAAGACGCAGCAGATGCCCCTATAGCAAACGCTCTCCCAAACAACGATCTTCCAGGCTCAGATGATGTGCAAAATAAAACAGCCAATACAAACAAACGACGTAAAAAACCTTCTTACGAAGAATCATTATTAGCAATTCTTAAAGACCAACAAAAAGACGATTTTGATGAGGATAAAAGTTTTTTACTCTCTTTATGGCCATCAGTAAAAAAACTCTCTGAGCAGCAGAAATTACGTGTAAAAATGGGATTTTTACAAGTTTTGTAAGATGTTTCTTATAATTCACTTGATCGTACAGATTTAACCCATTCCGTAAACCAACGTATACCCACAAGCTTTCCTTATTCATTATTGATGATGCATTTACTGTCAATTTATGACATATGTTAAAAACTACTATTAGACCTACATCTACAGCGTCTTCTTCAGCAATTACAATAGCTGCTTGAATAGGATCCATTTTTTAAGAAACAGAAACTTATTAACACACCAGGCTAATTTTTCGTTGTCGATGATCACGGATTACTAAGCTCACAAAACACTGGTAATAACTATTAGACTAAATTAAAATCAAAAATGAATAAATAATTGTCGTATATATCAAATAAAATTGAGTTGTTGTAGTTGTATTAATTGACATATATGTCGATGGTTTTATTAGGACGTTCAGCAGAATTACGAACTGATGGATCACTCTAAAAATCGCTACCTGATTAACTTTGTTGGGATGAACGCGACCATTGTATGTTTAGACTTGTTTTAGCCTGTTTTTTCGTAATTTTTTTTCTTGTACCATCCGTGGTACATGACGGCTACGGGAGTAATTTCCTTTCATAGCCGTTATGTACCATTTATGGTAAAGCCTGTTCAGAGTTATAAGAAAGTAAATTAAGCGGATTATTGAAGAGTAGCTATTAACTAACAATGACATGAAATTTATTACCCGATTTTCGTAGTTTTAGAGCAGGTAGGCTATGGTCCGTACCCATTTAAAATCTTTATCCTATACTTTATCAAGGGGTACTTCCTAATAGGATTCAGTCAGTCACTTTCTTATATCTATGAACAGGCTTTACAAGTGGTAATAATGACATATTCACAACGAATTCTTTGTTTCAGATTTTAATACGTAATAAGTAGTGAATAAATAAATGATGACATCGAGAGGTAAAAAAATCGTGTCCTTGGTACAGTCCGAATCTGCTAGTGACTTTACAGTGAATAGACAAAGTGACTTTACCGGACGTAGTTCATCGCCTCTGCCGGAAAACGATTTGACAAATGACTATATTGATTTGGTCGGTCCACCATCGACCATAACTGATGTTGCCGCTCCTTCATCCACAACGAAGTATTTTTCATCTTCCGAAGAGGAAGAATCTGAACCTGAACCATATTTAGACTCTGATGACGAATACATTCCTTCTGTTGCGTCAGATTCTGAAGACGTTGATAGTGCCATTCAGAGACAAATTGTATCTGAAGACCCTGGACCATGTGTCTCTCATGAAGAAGGTAGCAGTGATAATGAGGATAATACTGTCAGAACCCCTCCTCATCGTCGCAACATTCGTAATAAACCGATACCAGAAAAGTGGGGACCACGTCATGACACACAAGGCAATTTCGCATTCTCTGCTCAAGAGAAAGCCAACGTGGACAATTTAGTATTATCCAATCCGTACAAAATATACCGACAATTTATTACTGATGATATTCTTGACATGATTGTCGAAGAGACTAATAGATATGCTACTGAATACATCAGCACGTACCAACTTCGACCGTTCGTAAGTGGAAGGAAACCAATCGCAACGAAATAAGAAAATTTTTAGGTATTCTTATGATTATGGGTATATGTCCTTTACCAAAAATTCGTCTGTATTGGAGTAAGAGTGATATGTTTGGCAACAAACTAATCCGGAAGACATTTAACCGAGATAGATTTGATTGTCTGCTGAAATTTATACATTTTTCAAATAACGCAGATCCAACAGCACATACTGATAGATTATTTAAAATTAGAAATATTTCTGAACTTATTTGTCAGCAATATCAAAAAATCCTTGTTCCTGGTGAAAATATAGTAATTGACGAAACTGTGGTGCCATGGAGCAGAGAAAAAGTTTTTCGTCAATACCTTCCCAAGAAAACGCACAAGTATGGAGTTAAGATCTATAAAATTTGTACTCCAGATGGCTATACTTATAACCTTCAGGTATATGCCGGAAAAAATGGCCCTCCTCCATCTACCCATGGCCACACATACGATGTTTGTATGACCTTATTAAATGGACTCATAAATAAAGGCAGATCATTGTATGTCGATAACTATTATTCAAGCATCCAATTGTCCAAAGATCTCTTGGATCTGAAAACTTATCTATGTGGTACTCTTAAACTTAAACGGCTGGGGAATCCTCCCAGTGTTATGAATGAGAAATTACGAAAAGGGGAAATATATGGGGAACAAAGCGAAAGTGGAATTCGGGTGCTAAAATGGATGGATAAGAGACCAGTCTCTATGATTTCTACTGTACCCTGTCACAAAGCAGAACTGGAAACGTTACGGACAAAGCGGGGCAAAGAAGTACGGAGGCCTTTGGCTGTTAATGCATATAACAACGCCAAAAAAGGGGTTGATGTTTCAGACCAGATGTCTGGGTATTACACGGTACTTAGAAAAACTGTCAAATGGTATAAAAAGGTTGTATTGGAAATGCTCCTTGGTACTAGTGCGGTCAATACATGGGTAGGGTAGCCCGGGGTCGAAAGTAACAAGGCCGTTAACTTCTAAATCAAAGAGGTGGGGAGCCGTCCTTTCGTCAGATGATGCATCCACCGGTGCTTGTATCTACCGTTCAGTTTGCATCTAGCTTCGGCGAGTATACACGTGTTAAAAGAACTATTTTCATTTTTGCATTCCTAAAGTGACTATATTGCCTTGTCATCAAATTGTGACCAAGCATCTAACTATCCAGGTAAGAGGTTTCTCAAATGTTATTATCCTTTTTCGATTATTTTTAATTCTATTAGTGATATTTTGATTCATTAATATTGGAGACTTGGGTCCTGAAAACCGAATTAAAAGAGAAGATCGCCATCGGGGTCGGTAGTAACAGTGCTACGCGAGGTCGGTTGTGACGTTTCATCCGACCCCGATGGTTGTAGTATTTACAAATGTGTGTATAATAATGAGAACTAATAAAAGTTTTTTACTACAGAATGCCACGAACAAGGGAAAGAAAGACAGAGAGAGGAAAACAAGGCATTTTGCAATACGAGCAAGCATATCAGGATGTAAAAAATGGAGCATCGATAAGAGCAGCGGCAAAAAAATTTGAATTAAATCATGTATCCATGTATAACATAAAAAAGAAGCTGCAGCAAACAATGAATTGCCTATTTCTATGGGATATAAAGCGTGGAACAAAGTCTTCACTGATGAGCAGGAGCAGGTAATGTCAAATTACATCATAAGGGCTTCAGAGATGTACTATGGCTTGTGTCCAAAAGACGTAAGAAGGTTAGCATTTGAGTTAGCATGCAAGTACAATTTATTGAAGCCACCTCAGTGGTCTGAAAATCAAATGCCAACTGAAGATTGGTTTACAAGGTTTATTAAAAGACAACCCCAACTTTCCATACGATGTGCTCAAGCTACTAGCTTATCTAGAGCAACAAGCTTTAACAAAGCAAATGTCAACTTATTTTTTGACAATTTGACGACTGTCATTGATAGATATTTGTTTGAACCCAAAGATATATATATAATGTGGATGAAACGGGCGTTACCACAGTGCAGAAACCCAATAGAGTTGTTACGAAAAGAGGAATAAAACAGGTTGGATCTGTAACTTCTGCCGAAAGAGGGACGCTTGTTACTGTCACTGTAGCAGTAAATGCTATTGGTAATTCTATTCCACCCATGTTTGTGTTCCCAAGGCTCAGATATCAAGATCATTTTGTGAGGGATGGCCCAACGGGGAGCATTGGAGCCGGAAAATCAAGTGGATGGATGCAGGAAGCGGAGTTTCTAATTTATCTTCAACATTTTCAAAAATATACATCCTCCTCAAACGATCATAAAGTTCTTTTACTGCTAGATAATCATTCTTCACACATTTCTATCCAGGCTCTGGATTTTTGTAAAGAAAATGGGATTGTAGTATTATCTTTTCCCCCACATTGCTCCCATAAATTACAGCCATTAGACCGTTCAGTATATGGACCCCTAAAGAAAGCTGTCTCTTCTGCATGTGATTCATGGATGCGTAGTCTTGGGGCAATGACCTTGACGATTCATCATATTTCAGGAATTATAAGGGGCACCTTACCCTACGCTGTGACTCAAACAAATATCCAGTCAGGATTCAGGTGCACTGGAATTTTTCCTTTGAATAGAAATATATTCACTGACCTAGATTATTCTCCATCATATGTAACCGATCGACCCCTGCAACAAATAGCAGACAATTCAGAAACCCCTAATGATGAACTTATCAACACTGTGAATGAATTGTTAAAAACTACCGTGGATGCTGCTCCATTAGCAACAAGAGACTCCTTAAGGCTTCTGGAGAATTTGCCTTCAACTTCGCGTAATATTTCTCATCCAGTAGAAAATTTGCAGGCATTTCATGAGGTTCTCAATCAATCTTCCAACCCAGATAAAGTGTTTTCTCCTGAAAGTGTTCGACCCTTTCCAAAAGCAGCTCCAAGAAAGAAAGGAAACAGGAGAAAAACTAGGAAATCTGCTATCTATACCGACACTCCTGAGAAAGAAGCAATACGAGTTGAATATGAGGAAAAGGAGAAAAATAGAGCCAAGCGGAATTTATCTAGTTCAGAAAATAAAAAAAACAAAACCTGTATTAACAAGAAACTCATACAACAAGAAACCATGAAGATCAAAGCCACTACACTTAAAACCTCATCAAGCTCAGATTCAAGTGAAGATGAAGAATGTTATTGTATGGTTTGCTTAGAACCATACAGTTCCACTAAACCCGATGAACAATGGATTCGTTGCATAGAATGCAAACATTGGTCCCATGAAGAATGCTCTAATTCAACTCCTACATATTACGTTTGTCATAACTGTCACTCAGAATGAATTTTTAATTACTTACAAATAATTCAAATTTTTTGTTTTTGTCCCATTATTTCTCTAGTTTCACTTTTAATTTGTGATTTTTTCTATGTTTGGGAATAGATTTTTATAGTTTATGTCTTTTTATTATTTTACAACGGACCCGGATTTGGTGTTCCAACTGACCCCATATGTTGTTACAACTGCTGCGGCGTCGGGGGCGATTGTAACAATATGCACTCACTCCATTTTTATGTTATTGGTAAAGACGTACGAATTTTAAAAGCCTCAACACTTTACCCAAATAACTACATGGATTTCCCAATTTACTCGTACAACTATGATTTCTATAGCATTTATAATTTTCTTGTTTACCTAATTTAAAGTCAAAATATTACTTCCGACCCCGGTCCACCCTACTCTACAATAAATATAGTACGAATAAAACGATTGATATGCTCAATTTACGGCAGCAAATTATTACAGGGTTTGTTCTGTTCATACCCAAAAAAGAAGCTACCCGCTTCCCCCGGTTTACGAAGGTTCGAATGAATCACACAAAACTGAATTGTGAAAATATATTTTGAAAAACGAATTATATTTATAACTTCAACTTCTGTCTTAACTGACGGTTCTATGACAACTATTAAAATTGAGTCTTCTGGTCTCCGACATACTCCCACCTGAAAAATGTCTATGAACAAAAGCACAATTTTCACTTAACAAAAGAGAGACCAAAAAAAATAAAGTACATAACATTTTCTTTCAGAAAAGTAGAACCCACCGTTTCACTTATAGAAAACGAGGAGGCATTCGAGAAAGACGTCCGCTACGCGTTATTCTCGTTTTCGTCACTCCCGCACCAACATTATCTCCTGGATCAACAACTGTGTCTGGTTCGTGTGACTTCTGACAACTACTTATTTTTCCATTGTCGCTTGGCGAAGAATTTTCCTCTTGAAGATGTAAATCAGAATCATCTTTACACTCTAACCTAACGAGTATAATCTTTGAACAGGTCTCAATAATGCCCCACGAGGGGTTTGCACTCGAAACAGACGAATCTGTCCATCTTTACTTGGTAGAACTTCTATCACTTTAACAATCGGCTAGTCTATGCGTTTACTATTGTCATGCCGACTAAAACAACTTCGCCGACTGTAATTTTCCGATTAGCCCGTTTGTTACACGAAAATTTTATTTGCCCTAGATATTCAGAACGAAACCGAGTTTGGAGAGTCTCGCGTAAGGCTTGCATTTTTCTTATTTTCTTACACAAAGAACCGTGGTCTATGGCATCACAATCAGGAAGACCGTACTCTATTTGATCGCGAAGAAACATCGCTGGTGTCAACGCTACTAAGTCTTTAGGATCCTCGGATAGGTACGTGATAGGTCTAGCATTAACAATAGCCTCGCAAACGCACAAAATAGTCAACAAATCTTCATATTTTAAACGTGCGCGACCTAACACTTTCCTCAATAACGGTTTCAGCACTCCGATCAAACGTTCCCAAAAACCTCCCCACCATGCAGCCGTAGGGGGGTTAAATTTCCACGATATGCGTCTTACGAAACTTTCACGCACAATCGTGTCCCAGTCCAATTGCGACATAGCGTTTTCGGCACCTAAAAAATTTGTTCCATTGTCACTATAATTTGTCTTGGGCCTTCCACGTCTCGACACAAACCGTCGCAAAGCTTGAAGAAAACTTTGGGCTGACAAGGATGTAACCAACTCCAAATGGATCGCCCGATAAACTGCACATGTAAATAGGCAGATCCAAGCCTTATCACCACTTTTTAAGTACAGCGGTCTAGTGAGGTCTACTCCCGTTACTTCAAACGCGACAGCACCATGAACTCTGTCCAATGGAAGTGGAGGGGATTCTACTATCACTGGTTTTGCGTCGAACCTTCGACAAATCACACATTTCGAGACTACTGATCGTATTGTTCGTCTCCCGCCTATAATCCAAAATTTTTCCCGAAGCAGGCTTAAGAGACTCTGAGTTCCTACGTGACGAGCTTTAACATGCATGTCCATGATCAAACTTTTTACCACTGGATCCTTGGCAGGTAACACAATAGGAAAGCGATAATTTTCTGTATCTTCTCTATGCGAAACTTTCGATTTTAATCGCATTAATCCATCTTGATCATAAAAGGGGTGAAGACATCTTATGTTTTTTGTCATTTTCACTTGAAAACGTCTTCTGTTGTACCAACTTATAAACGAATTTTTCAGCATTTTCTATTTCTTGAACTGCTAACTCTCCACTGAGTTTTTCCTTAACATGTTTACAGTTGTAAATGTATCTGAAAATCCAAGCGATCATTCGTATGGTCATAGTATATTTGGAAAAATGATCAAGATGCCAGTCGACCAAGTTTTCTATATTTAGAAAAGTACTTGTTAATTTCTTTTTCCTCTCCTGTCCAATTTCTTCTTCATTGTAATTAATAATCATACACGGCCACTGTTGTTGTTCATCATACAGCCATGTTGGCCCCTCCCACCATTTAGAATCAAACAATTGTTTTGGAGAACACCCTCGCGATGGAAGGTCTGATAGGTTATGTATACCTGGTAGGTGGCGCCATTTTTCAGTATCGGTCAAATTACGTATCTCTTTCAACCGGTTCCAGACAAAAACTCCCCACTCTTCTTTCCTTTGAATCCACGATATCACAGTAGAGGAGTCGCTCCAGAAAAAACTCTCAACTTTTCTCGTCAAATTTTCTACGACATGCGCATACAACCTAGCTCCTATGGTGGCCGACAACAATTCCAGTCGAGGAATGGTCATTTTGGTATTTGATCTTTTTTTTAAGGGTGCTACTCGAGCTTTAGCGGCCAACAAAAAGACTGCAACCTTTCCATTTATAACAGCTCTCAAAAATATGGCGCATGCATACGCAATGTTACTAGCATCACAAAATGTGTGGAGACTTAGATCTTGCGAATCAGAATTTGTAGTCCACACCCATCGAGGTATTTCAATTTTCTTCATGTGGGGTAAATCTCTGACCCATGTCTTGAAAGACTGTGCAGTGTCGTCATCTACTGTCTGGTCCCAAGTAAGTCGTTCCTTCCACAGGCCTTGTAACAAAAGCTTGGGTACCAAAACTGAAGGGCACGTGAATCCGATAGGGTCGAAAACTTTATGCGAAATGGACAAGATTAGTCATTTCGATATTACCAATCGTTCTTGGTTAAGGGCAGACAAAATGAATTCTGGATTCAAATATAAAAGGTCTCTCTGCGGATCCCAGACTAAACCTAGGAGGGGACAGGTATCACAAGTAGCAGAGCCGGTGTACTCCCTCTTAATTCAAACTGACCTTCGGCCATAACTGCAGTTGCTTCCTTAATGAATTCAGGCAGGGATCTTTCATCATGCAGGCTAGCGACGCAATTGCTCAACCGTTCAAGGGTTTCTCGAGAATATTTTCCTGAATTGGGACCCTTTTCGAGATACGTAGATAAATGATATTCTATCGTTGCCCCTAAAAGAAAAGGGCTACTGTCTCCAAAAACCACACGTTTGTGTCGCAAAACAATTTCTTGACATTGAGAATCGAACCATAAAAATCTAAGGAAATCACGATCATTTTCACAGAGACCTACTTGAAGAAAAGCTTTACGGATATCTGCCGTCACTCCCATTTTATTTTTTCTAAACCTGTGCAACATCGACGGAATCAACTCTATCAAATTAGGCCCTTTTTCTAAACAGTGGTTCAATGCTGGTCCCCCTGTCTCATGTGCCGATGCGTCAAATACTGGTCTTATCTTGGTGGTCGCTCTGTTTTCTTTTATAACTGGTCGGTGTGGCAGATATTGACCTTTAGTTAGGTCCACTTCTTGAGATGATCCAACTATTTCGATGACCTCCTCTTTTTCCCATTCTGCAAAAACATCATCATATAGCTCAAAAACCCCTTTTTTCTTCAACTTGCTAACAGTATTGATTAATCTCTTTCGAGCCATTTTGTAATTTGTCGGAATTGGGGGGTGTCCATCAATCCATGGAAGTTGAACCACGTAACGTCTATTTTTATCTACTTTCACTGTCTGTAGAAATAATTTCCTAGCCTCTATGTAATTTTCTTCTTTGTTAGGCTTGTCTGAAGGATTTTTAATACCAATAGTCTCAAGTTCCCACATATCGCTAATTGTCATATCTTTGACAACAAATTCAGAGTTGTCGTCACCACATCAGATCGACTGTTTGTTGTTGGTATTTTTCCCATAAGCGTCCAACCAAAATTAGTCAATTGCGAATAGGCCACATTTTAATTCTCGGCGTCTTCCGGTATACAAACTTCCCGCGACATCTGCTCCTAATAATAGATCGATCGGACCGGGGTTTCCAGCGTCAGAAATCTCAGCATCGAAGTATTTCATTTCCTCTGTCCACTGACCTTGAAGAACTGGAACAATGTCACCACAAATAGTCGTCTCATCGATTGCTTCGAACATGTAGCTATAGTCTCCGTTGGAAATTGTAATGTCATAGCAGTTGTGGGTATTTAAAAACTGTCTCCCACCAAATAGACTGTGAACGATTTTCTCGCAACGTTTAGGTTTATATCCAAGCTGTCTAGCAGTGGTTTTCAAAATGTACGACCTTTGCGATCCACTATCAATCAAGGCTCGTACTACCCTAGACCCAACAAAACTTTTCAGGATAATTCGAATCGTCTGCAAAAATATCTGAGTGCTTGTATAATTGGATAGGGTCTGATTTCTTTGAACTTCTCTCATAACAGCAGCTTCTACACTGGTGGTAGGCTTATTTTCTATAACGTCAGGAACGCCAGGACACATTACAACGACATGAGAACGCTTACATAAAATACATCTTAGACGACTTCTACACCTTTTCGACTGGTGACCCACCTTTAGACAGCGATAACAGGCCCTTTTTTGTGCGAGTACTTCCTTTCGTTGCTCGTAAGACATCTTCTGCGCCTTGAAACAGCTCGAACTATCATGAGACCCTGTACAAAAAATACATGTGGTAACTTCGCAATTCATAAGTCCCGCCGCAGTAGGGATTTCACTGTTACGTCTAAATTTCTTATCTATAGCGGAACTCTTCTTATCGTGTTTATCAGACGATGATGACTCCTTAATTCCGAAACCTTCGGCAGCTAAGTCGATTCTTTGTTCGTTCTCCACCTCCTGTCTAAGAAATGACATAAGATTTTTAAGACGAACTTCTAAAGAGGAAATAGTGGTTGCGTCGCCAGAGTGTGTACTCGTAGTCTCTAGGAACGAATAATCATTGAAAAACGATGAACGTTGCCAAACCCTAATTAATTCATGTGGTAAACAGGATTCGATTAGCGGGTACAGCATAGCAGAACACTTGTCGGAGGATATGCCTAATGTTTCGAGTGCTCGCAGCTGTGTTTCTATTTGATCGTAGAGAACAGCAATTTCAAATTTTTGTTTGGAGACAGAATTGCTGAGGATTAGTTTCAGAAGTTCTCGAATATACACTTCGATCTGCAAATCCTCCCGGCCAAACCTATTTGCATGCTTTCAATGATTTTTTCATAATTTTCCCCCATAGCTGGATAACTTTCTACTAATCGCCTAGCTCGGCTATTTGGGACAGTAGCTTGAATCAGCTATTCAATTTTGTCACTATTGTCATTGTGAATTTTCTTAAACTGCGCAAAAAGGATAACCACTCTTTTATACTGCCGTCGTAACGTTTAAATTCTACTTTTGGCAACTTATACTTATGCATACTTGTTCTTTCCAAGGAATTTTGGTTGGGAACATTGCAGATGTGAGCATTCTTTACCACTGTAGTTAAATCACGTTTTATTTTCTCAAGCTTTGTTCTTGTTTTGGTATACTTCTTATTGTAATCCTCACAGCTTTCAATTTCACTAATTAATTCTTCCGATGCACTGTCTAATACAAGCTCATAGATTTGATTGTTCAATATTTTCAATTCATCAAATTTTGTACTTAAAAGTTCGAATGTTATCCCTACCGACTCTGTATCCACGGGATCAGCACTAAATAATTCGTCGAGTTCATTCGCGTATTTTGTAAACATACCTCGAATTGCTTTCCGGCTTTTCTTCAAATTCTTTTCGTTGGCCATATTTACTAACGAATTTTCGGTGAAACGATACGAAATACTTGTAGAACGCGGTAATAGTTTGTGCAACAAACTCGGTCAAACCACCAAAACGTTCAAATTCACAATCCAGTATCGCGAATTTCTTCTTTTAAAACGTAATATGTCCTGTCACGGTCGCCACTAAATGTTCTGTTCGTACCCAAAAAAGAAGCTACCCGCTTCCCCCGGTTTACGAAGGTTCGAATGAATCACACAAAACTGAATTGTGAAAATATATTTTGAAAAACGAATTATATTTATAACTTCAACTTCTGTCTTAACTGACAGTTCTATGACAACTATTAAAATTGGGTCTTCTGGTCTCCGACAGGGTTGCTCAGTTCCGAAGTAGAAATTCAAAACATAGAGAACGTAGAAGATATAGAAGCCGAAACCGACATAGAAGATACACCTCGTACTCCGCCGCCCTCCAGGAAACGGCCGCGTTCAAATACCTCTAATATAACCAATCACAAGATGGCAAAATACGATGGGAAAGCTAGCCATTGCAGGAAACGGTGTTTGTTATGCTACCAGGAAATTGAAGATCAGGAAGGATATAAAGTAGCTGCAAAAAAAAACCAAAAGGGTTTGCACATATTGTAAGGACTGTCCTGACCACCCCCCAATGTGTCTACCTTGTTTTAACGAAAAACCTTCCTAGTTTTATTTAGTTAGTTGTTGTTTTCTTATTGTCTTTCTTTAGTTACATTGACCAATTCTTTCAATAAAAGATTTTTCACTTTTTGTACCTTCACTTTTATTACATCATTACCGCCTTTATTAAAGCTCAATACCGAAACGATTGTACCTGTATATACCTTTATAGCAGCCGTACACCCAATAACATAATCCTGAAAACAACTGTAGTCAATTTAGAAGGTATAGAAATACAATACGCACATGTACCATTTATGACCAAGCGCGGCCCTAGGGAAAACTGCACTTGTACCATAAATGGTACATGTCGGCGCGAACGTGATATTTTATGAAATGGTCCCTTTAGTAATCGTTGTCCAACTAATGGATGAGCCCAGTATCTTTTTTTCTTTCGCTTTTGTCATAAACGTAGTAATGCAGCACATAACGTAGCTATCTTGATGAATTTCAAGGTCGAACTGCAACGCGGCAGGCGGCACCTACCCGCTCGTCTGCGCATCTCTCATTGGGCTAGCGGTTTCTCGCCGCGGCGGCTTCACAGCCGCGCGCTTAAATAACCTCTCGTGCGCGGGTGCCCTTAGGTCAAATTAAGATACACCGCAAAGCCGGGCGACGGAATATTTCGGCGATGCCGAAAATTTACGACGACCGGCGGCTCTGCACGTAGATCTTCCGCCTCGTGCTTGCATTTTTTGCTGGCGTTGTTAGTCTTATTCGAAATGTCGGCAGAAGAGCGTGCCGGTCCCTCCAAAAGGCTAACGCGTGGTCTAAAGCGTAAACGACAAGGTTCTGGTTATTGTGGCTTGGACGAACGTGAGATTAGACAAATTGTAAACGCTGTGGATGAGGATGATTTGTACCTTAGCGAGGAAGAGGCAATTCAGGACAGCGGCAGCGAGTACCATCCTGATTCAGAAAGTGTTACTTATGCAGACTCTTCGATTGACGAAAATCGCGAGCCCGAACAAGTAACACAAAATGAAGAACCAGAGGATTTGGAAGCTATTTTGCAGCGAAGCGAACAGGAATTAATTTGGACCAAGAACGAATACACGAGTACACAAATTTGACCAGAGTGAGAGTGGTTTGAAGAGAGATAGCCTGTCTCCAGAGTCAAAAGAAGTAGATTATTTTCTGAGCCTGTTCTCAGAAGAAATAGTAAATGTAATTGTGATGGAAACTAACAGGTATGCTGTCCAACAGAAGGCTAAAAAGTGGAAAGATGTGGATCTTCCAGAAATGTATTTTTTTCTTGCATTAACATGTTGATGTCAGGCGTCAAGAAATTAGAAATGAAGAAGTACTATTACAAACGGCGATTTTTCCTCGAAGGATGTCAAGAGACAGGTATTTCTTAATTCGCCGTTATTTGCACTTTTGTAATAACGAGGAAGTGCAAGTGAATAATCGTCTCCATAAAATTGACCAGATAATGCAAAAATTAAAAACAAACGTTCAAAACCACTTTTATCCTTTCCAGAAATTAGTTATAGATGAGAGTATGGTCTTGTTCAAAGGAAGGTTGTCTTTCAAACAATACATTAAAACTAAAAGACATCGCTTTGGAATCAAATTATACGTTCTTTGTGATTGGGAAACGGACATAGTAGATAAGCAACACGGGTTCTAGGCCACCAGGGGGGCTAGGAAAATTAAAATAGTTGTAGTGCCCCTCGTATAAATTAATTAATTTCAGGTCATTCACCAAATAGCGTCAGCAATAATACTTTTATAATATTGGATTTATCAACAATGATATAAAAGTATTAGTAAGCAAAAATATAAATAGTTTTGCAATTGAAGACATAGAACATTTTTACATTTACAATTATAGACATTAATAACTTGAACTTCAACGAGGTCGTTTGGGACTGACTAGAGTTCAATGTAACCTGTACATATATAAGTATTTAGTTAAAATATAAACTACAAGTGACAATTAAATAAGTGTTTAATTAACAACAACCCCTAAACTATTACACTATCACACTAAATTGGAAAAACCACGGCTGACGACTACTGGAAGTACCGTCGGAGGCGCGGTCCGTGTGGCTAGATATAGTCACCGCGGACGGTTCAGTCGAAGCCGGGACAGCGCGCATATAAATAGGCGCGCAGATTTGCAACAACATCAGTCACATATTTTGAGAGAGCATAACTAAGTCGCTTTGGCATACGGTCCCTGGTACACACCGTGTCAAATAAAGCACATACGAGGGTGCTCCAAAAAATTTTCAAGAAAAATTTTTTCAAATTAAAATTAAATTCAATGAGGTAAGGTATAGCACCCAGTTACTGGCCAAAGCCACCTTAGGCTGTCAACCGGGAAGTGAGGCTGCTCCTCGGCAGTAACAGGCGACAATAGACATTGACAAATATTACAACTAAAAAACTTTTCACTTTCAACTATTCTACACCACTACCATGCGATCTACCAGATCGCAAACGGCCTCTAAAGCCACTTCCGAACGTGGTTCCTCCTCAGAAAAGGAATTTCCACCGCTAAAACCCATACCAACAACCTCTACTTCCACCAAGCTTCCCCCCATCTCTTCTACTTCCAGCTCTCCTCAACCAAACTCCACAAACCGCTCAACCATCGGAGTTCCTTGCCAACAATTTCAAAATATGCAAGAAGAAAACACTTCTCTCAAAAATCAGGTTAATAACCTAAACAACCTCCTCTCTCAAGTAACCCAGCGCTTAACGCTCCTCGAAAAAATCCACTACTCCCCTACCTGATGCAATTTCCTACGCACCGGTAGCACGATCACCACCTTTTTCTGTCCGAAACATTCCAGTCATCAGACAACAAAAATCGCCCACTATTGTGAGCTCACAATCCTCCGGTCGGCAGTCCATCCACCAACCTACCACCACACCAACACAAACCAAACCATCCCTCCAAACCATAAACCTTCCTCCCAAAAAGAGCTTTTCACACTCCTCAACACGAATGAGATCTTACGAGGTCAAATTCAGTTCCTTAAGGCCAACCCAAACTGCACGGCCCTCCTCAAAATCTTTCGAGGTTAAAACCCTCGAACGCAAACTCCAGAATGCCACCGGTGACAACCGCGTGGCTTGCATACCTCTAAACCACTCCACAGCCACAAAACCAAACCATCCATCTCGACAAAACACTCCTAACTTTTCTTTCGTCGTCACAAATGTCGACAAAACCATCTCTGACAACTTCTTCAGTCACTCGGCATAAACTTCCTAAAACGCTGGAGAATAATCTCCAAAGCCACCCTCAAACCTACCGTTCTTGTCAGAGTCATAACCGATTCTGAATCCGCTTACCACCAGGCCCTCTCCAAGGGAATACTCCTCTACGGCCTAAACCACAGGTGCGAGCCTTCTAATCAGAATCCTCTCCCGCCACTCCCTAAATATTGTACACGCTGTACAGACATTGGCCACCTCGCCAACGCATGTAAAGCGAAACTGTACACTTGCCCAAATTGCGGTGGTCACAACCACAAAGCAGAAGCCTGCGAAAAGGCTGCAAAACCCTGGTGCAGGAACTGCAGTGGTGACCATGCAACCTTCGACCCCAAATGCCCAAAACGGCAAACTCTACCCTCTAAACTGCTTATATCACCCTCCCCAAACCCTCCATGACTTTCGACTTCCCAACGGAAGTCCAAAAAATTCTCGAAGTAGTGGCTGTCACCATCATGAACGCCATTCCCACCTCCAGAAAGTTGGTTATTGAAACCTTCAAACATCTAATTCCAACCTACTATAACCATAATTGCACTGTCCTTGGACAGGGCAACAAGGCGTACTTCAGCTTCACGCCAACAAAATCTTAAATCCCTACCTTCCTATTTAATAAAGGTTTTCGATGGACTTTTTCATAGGTACGTTGAATTGCCAAGGTCTCTCCAGGAAGAGACACTTGCTGAAGCACCTCGTCAACACCCAAAACATTCAAATTCTATCTATTACTGACACTCTGGCAAAAAATCCTCCTCACTTTTCAGGATACCAAACCCTCCACTATGACAAATGCCAATACTCTCGAGGTAACGGCTTTCTTGTCAGAAATGGAATTTCAGCCACAATTCACAGTTTTCCTGTGCAAATCACTTCTCAGAATTTAGATTGCTTCGCTATTGACGTTACCTTTAATAGGTCTACCATCACCCTTATTTCCTACTATAACCATCCTCGCCAAACCATAAATGAAGAGCTCTTTGAATATTTTTCAAACCTTCCTAAAGCAGTAATTCTCGGAGATTTTAACTCCCGACATATACAATTCGGTGACACTGCCACCAATCCCTCAGGTAGAATTTTCTCCGATTTACTTCTCGACCTACCCATTTTCCGAATTTTAAACAGAAATCCCACCTTCATAGGCCACCAGGGAGCCTCAATCTCAAACCATGTGGTATCTACCCAAAGAATAGCTACTCTGTTCGACGATGAATGTTACCAGGGTGACTCAATAACTTCCGACCATCTTCCATTTCTAGTACGAACAAAGCTAGCTAACCCAAAACCTCATATATCGCAAATTTTCACCTTTTTAGACTATAAAAAGGCAAACTGGGAAAAATTCCAAAACCAAATATCTTCCCACATTCCTAACGAACCCGAAAGAATCACTATTGATTCAATAAATTCTCACGCCGAAACACTTCAATCTCTTATTATAGATGCCACTGACCAATCTGTACCACTTACCACCATCGATACTTCATTTCATACTCTACATCAACACATCCTTAATTTAATCAAACTCAAAAGACGTCTTTATCGCACTTTTGTACGTACTAGAGATCCAGCCGTCAAGAACGAATGGAATCGCCTAAATGCCCTTGTCAGATTCGAGACGAACGGGAATGGAAACGTCTCACGCCTGACCTGGACTATAGGCGAGGAAGTGAGTTCTGGAACAGATTCAAAACTCTCACCGGTCAACGGAAGAGAGTAGAATCAGGTCTTAAAGTACAAAATCAAATAGTGCACACTTCCGAAGAAAAAGCCGAGGTTTTCAAAACACATCTTCAAAACGTTTTAATTTCTCCAGGAAACCCACTTTTTCTTCCCGATTTTTTCAGAGAAACCACTCTACTTACCTCGAATATTACGAGAAGCCCCCATACTATCACCTCTCTAGATCCCAATAACCCTCTTTTAAAACCTTTCTCTCTCGAAGAGATCAAAACCGCCTGTCTAAGAGGCAAAAACACGGCCCCTGGTCCCGATCAAATATCTAGAAGAGCTCTGAAAAACCTCCCTCCCTGCATTCTTCCTCAAATTCAGAACCTAGCAAACGCCTGCCTCTCTCTCTTACTTCCCAAACGTATGGAAAACTTCACATACAATCCTCATACCGAAACCAGGTAAAGATATTAAAAATCCTGAAAATTATAGGCCCATTTCACTTATCAGTGTTCTCGGAAAACTCTTTGAATTCCTGGTAAAAGAACGACTTTGGCAACACTGCAATGGCCACAATATCATTCCCGATTACCAACATGGCTTTCGACCCGAACATACTTCACAAGACCCGCTTCTAGCTTTTCACACCACCATCACCCGTGCTATAAATGCCAGAGAAGTTTCTTCAGCCGTACTTCTGGACGTTCATAAAGCCTTCGATCAAGTCTGGCATGCTGGACTTGTGAGAAAACTAATGAGCATAAATCTTCCTGTTCACTTCGTAAAACTAATCTATTCATATCTCACTGAACGTACCATCAAAGTAAAAGTCGGCAACTCAATCTCAGAACCTTTCACCCCATTAGCAGGCGTACCGCAGGGTTCTATCCTCGCTCCTCTCCATTACCTCATCTACACTTACGATACACCCACACCACTATACCAACATCAACACATACACTTGTATGCAGATGACACAGCCATTCTAAACACTGCAAAAGACATCTACACATTACAAACAAAAACACAAGCCTCGCTCAATCGGTTTTCCGATTGGTGCTGCAAATGGCGAATTACACTAAACCCACACAAAACACAACTCATCGCATTCAAACATTCAGACACAAACAAATACGACTTAAGACCTACACCAACGAATTTCCGCATTTCACTTTGGGGAGAAAGACTCGATTTACTGAAACAGGTTACCTACTTGGGGGGTGAAAAATCGAGTTAATCTCCTCAAAATTTTGTGCGGTAAGTTCGCTAGAACACATCCACTAACACTTCTGCATACATACAAAACATTTATACGTCCAGTAATTGACTACAAATACCTCGTATACTCAACACTCCACCCAAGGCGAATAAACCGTCTCCTTTCCTGCGAAAGACGCATTCTGAGACTTTGTCAATATAAAGACTTCCGCTCACCCTGTAACGAGGTATACACTAACACCAACATCACACCGATTTCAGAAATACTTCTAAAGCCCGCCACTCACCATCCAACACCTTAGTACGATTTTGTCGAATGCGACAGAATTGGACGTAATTTGATCGTGTATTCCCGGTTGTATTCCCGGTTTGATTTGATCGCAGACAGACAAGTCAGTCTGCTGCAGTACGACAGGAGTGGTTGAATGCTTAATTTGACCGTGAATTGAGAGTTGCGATTTGATCGTACAAGTTGAATGCTGAAAAACAATACATTTGCCAGTAAATTCTAAAAAATGGCCTATAGTGAGACGTTTTTAAGAGATTTTTTCGAATTATACAAAGAACAAGAGTGACTGTGGAAAATTAAATCGCCAGCTTATCATGACAAAAATGCTAGAAAAAGAGCTATGGATACTTTGATTGCGAAGTTTCATGAAGTAAAAAATGATGCAAATGAGGATTTTGTAAAAAAGAAAATTAATAATTTTAGAACATCATACAAAAGGGAATTAAAATTAGTAAAAAATTCCATCAAGTCTGGGGTAGGGGCGGAAGAAATTTATAAGCCAAAGTTATGGTATTTCGAGATGCTATCTTTTTTGGGCGATCAAGATTTACCAAGAACACATGTTTCTAATATGTCTCATGAGGAAGAGGTAAGTAAATAAAAAGAATATTTTTCTGTAGCTTTATTTTGCCAGTTTACAGCACCTTCATTATTAAAATAATTCATAAAATGTTCTCTTGTAACTTTTCCAACCTGTGACAAACTTCTGTTGTTCAAACTTTGTTGTAAATCTGTAAAATCATTTGAAGTAGGTCGAATACCTACCGTGAGGGTTCCAGATTCGTGATTTTCAAGATCCAAATGCTCAGTAGGAGTATATACTTGAGGACATTTACTTCGTAAAAGATTGTGCAAAACACAACATGCCATTACTATTTTTTCAATTGTTTCTAAATTAACATTAATTGCCGTATGAAATATGCGAAATCTAGCAGCTAAAATTCCAAAAACGTTTTCTATTATTCGTCGTGCTCGTGATAATCTGTAGTTGAAAATAGCTTTCTGTTTGTTTAAATTTCTCTGAGGAAATGGTTTTAACAGATTTTCACCTAACGAAAAAGCGTCATTCCCCACAAACACATACGGTAGAGTTAGTTCGCTATTATGTAATGTTTCTGGCTTAGGTATTTTTAAGTTTCCAGATTTTAGTTTCTCATAAAAATTTTTGTTATTTAATACCCCTCCATCGGAAATCCTTCCATTAGTACCAAAATTACAGTAGATAATTTCATAATTGGCATTAGCAACAGCCATAAGCACCAAGCTATGAAATCCTTTATAATTATGAAGTTTGCTGGTGGGACTATCTGAACATGCTTGCCGTCTATAGCACCCAAACAGTGGGGAAAGTTCCATTTTTCCTCGAAACTTTCTGCAATACTCTGCCACTCTCTTTCAGTTTTTGGAAACTAGTACAAAAAATATCATGTTAGAACCCCCGCAAAAACATAAGATTTTCGTCATTTATTTTATGTGTTTAATGAAATGTGCTAGCGTTTTATAAAGTGTAGTGTATAAAGAATTTACTGACCAAATAATAATAATTACATTTTAAATTTTTAGATAACTGATCAAGAAAGCATTCACACTGACTTTGTGTTCTCGCCGCCAGCCGAAGAGAACGAAGACTCACAAATATCTGGACATTCTGCCTTGTCAACAAATACTTCCACTTACAACAAAACGCCGCATCGTGGAAAAAAAGTGAGCGAAAAACAGATCCCCGCGATAATCTTTTAATTACAATTAATGACAATTTGAATCGACAAACAGCAGAAAAGCTTGAAAAAGATAGATTTAGTGTTTATGGAGAAAATGTCGGTATGAAATTAAGAAACAAATCAAAGGATTATGGCTGAAAAATTAATTAACGACGTTTTGTTTGAAGCAGAGTGCAATAACTTAAATAGAGAATGGAGGTTACAACCACCAGTCAAGCTGCAGTTAATGCCGGTTCAACTACAATATTTCAAAGTTCTAATACTTTCACAGAACTACAGCCTCAGTATGCTACAAATTATCCAGCATCTGCATCCCAATTATTTCACACCTTTAATGTTAATGAAAATTAATAATTGATAATTGTGGAGTGACTTTTAATTTATTCTGGATGTTTTTTTTAGTAACTCAGTTGAAATATTAGGAAAAAAATGTTTAGGTTACCTTGATTAGATTTGTATAATGTTTCGGTTTGCTACCATTTTTTTTGAGAATGGCGAATATTTTTAAACATTATTTGTTGCAATGTATAGTTTTATTTGATATTAAACGTAAACTTCAAGTTTTTTCCTCATACATTTTTACCTTCAGATAATCCTTTGCAAAAACTGTGTAAATTGCAGCACAAGTTTCGGGTATTATCATGCCTAACGCTTGAGGAGAGATGACAGTGGAGAACTTCAAATCTTCGTAGCTTCTTCCCGTTGCCAAAAATCTAAAATTTTAATAAGATTTAAATACAGTAAAAATTATTATTTATTAAAATTTATATTGACGTCAGTTATTTAACATCGGATGATGCCTGATGATGTTGTACAGTTGGTTGTATAATGTCCTATACCTATACTTACCTTAAAGTAGCTGAAAGCCGTTCATGTGGAGTTATTGAAGAACGCATAACTGTGTCTTGTTTTTGGATAATAGGCGTTACTGCTGATAGCAATTCAACATAAATAGATTCATCCATTCGTAGGTAATTTCTCCAATCATCGGGATATAATCTCAATTTTTCTAATAAATTTACATGACTGTAGGTATTTCTTTTCAGTAACCACTTTTTACACCACCACCTACGTTTTTTGTATTTTTTTCTTTTCTTCTCGGTTAAACAAAGCGCAAGAGGCCCTAGAAGTATATTTTCTTCCGACATTTTCACGTTGAAAGTAAACTCGTACTGCGAAATTAAACGTGTGTTCTTATTCGATTTTCGACAAAATTGTACTGTAATTGCATTCAACAAAATCGTACTGCGGTGTTGGATCATGAGTGGCGGGCTTAAAACTTCAATCTGGCTACATCACCCGTACACTCACTTCAAATAACACACTTAAATTCCCTTAGAAAACCCGACTGCAACGTCCACTAGCACGTTACCCTAAAAACAAACTTCCATATCCACCCTTACGTCTTCTCAGAACCATCCCTTAGAATGAACTTCCCCCGGACTACCAAGACTTTTTGGTCACTTCACCCTTATCAATTCGATAAAGGTGGCAAAAAGTGCCCAAACAGACAAAAATGCACCGAAAACAATGGATACTGCGGTTGCAAAACTACATCGAAAACGGTCGACGCAAAGCTACGTACAGATATCATGCGAAGAAAAATTTCTTAAAAAGTACACAAAAGCTGTCGAGCGACGGCCAACAAAAGCGCACTGAAACAGCCGTTTCTCCGTCCATCGCAACAAAAATGCACTTTTCAGTGTATCACCGTCTCGTGAACTTTTCAGTTTACGAGACCTTTCTATATATGGAATCAAACCAAAATAATAAAAACTCTTAATTGTTTTACTTACCTATCCTATCACACCGGGATGATGAATGCAGATTTTCTGTGGTATTTTCCCTGCATTTTAATTTCCGTAAAAACCGGAACAGCGATAATTGCGGAAATTAACCAAATAATGGCCATCCTTTGGGTGAACAGCCACAGCTGTTCCTACCGCGACCGTAAATTCACTTGCAATTAAATTCAATGTTTAAACCCTGAAGAGGAAAAAATTCCTATACCAGGGTAGATCAAAAAGTATTTTGAAAAATTTTTGAAAATTCTTCAAATTTTCCAAAAAATTTCTGGAAAATCCAAATAAGGATTAAATTAAAATTCAAAAGTAAAATCATGTTCGAAAAAAAAAAATGCAACAACATCTCAGTCCAGATTGAACCTTCGGAAGTAACAGAGTAGCATCTCGCATGTGAAACTCTGACTTTCAAATTAGATCTTGGCTTGTCTACGGCAGTCCGAGTTTGTGAAGGAAAAAGTGTTTTATTTTTTCTGCCAACCAGTTTTCAGGGTGGAGTACAGGCTAGAACTTTGTTCTAAATATAGTGTGTATTTATAGTATCAACGACGAGCTCTGTACTCTGCAATCTACGTCTACGAGGGAGAAACCAGGATACACTGAAATATATGTATTCTCTTCGAAAGTGTTTCTTTTTCCTTATCCTCCTTTCAGCAGTGCATTGTTTATTAAATAATTATTTTTATTTTTTTTAGCAGTGGATTGTTTAGTTAATAATTATTTTATTTTCTTTGTTTCAGCAGTGAAATTGTTTATAATCATTTTATTTCTTTTTCAGCAGTGAATTATTTAATAATTTTTTTCCAGCGGTGAATTGTTTATTTAATAATTATCTTATTTTATTTTGTTTCAGCAGTGAAATTGTTTATAACCATTTTATTTCTTTTTCAGCAGTGAATTATTTAATAATTATTTTTCCTTTTCCAGCAGTGAGTTGTTTATTTATTAATTATTTCTTTATTTCAGCAGTGATTGCCTACGATAATAATAATTAATATTTCTTTTCCAGATAGAGAAAGTGTATTATTTATTCTTTTCTAATCATTATTATATATATGTATATATGTTGTGTCTTTTTTTTGATATTCTTCTTCTCTCTATTGTATATTCGCTTAATCATGATTTTTCGCCACTTTGGCTAGAGGTGTCTAATAAATATTCACAATTTCTTTTTTTTCTGTTTCAGGGAGTGTATATGTATTGTTATGGTATACAATAATTCAATGTGTGGTGATTTATTTTTATTGAATAGTATTATATACCACAAGTATCAGTATCAACCAGAACTTCAAATCAAACAAATTTTATATTTTAAGTTGTATTTATTGATCTGAAATGCTTAAAATCCAATACTGTATCACATGCACGTGTATCTCAGGGTATTATATGGGTAAAGTGAGTTGTCTAAATTTAAGGAGTAAAACTTGAAATGTAACAACCTTCAACGTCAAAATTAAATTAATGATAATTAAATAACTATCTCCAGATTGCAATCCGTGGATGGTCTCCTAGCCTATTACAACCTATATTAAAATAAAATTAACACAATTCCGCACAAATAAAAATAACTCTTTCAATATCTTGTCGAAACACCGCCGGTAGCTGTATTGTCTAAATAGAAAACGACTTGTTCTCTGAAGCGAAGAAACTTTGCGTTGCGCAAAGGAAAGATTACTGGTAAGAGTCTCGAATCTGGGTACTGGTTTACAATCAGCTGTTAGGTACAAGTTTCAGTATAAAATTACTTACATTACCATCGTTTGTTGCTGGATGATCTCTCTTGATCTTGAATTTGAACAACCTTTACTGCATTCAAATCGAAGGTAAGTTATGTAAGATATTTCTAACTCACTATATCTTTTTTTTCCGTTTTATTTAAAGTTTTCGTACATTTAAACTTGTAACGTCCATTACTTTTTTGTCTCCCCCTTAGTTACTTATCACCTAATAAACTTCCTTCCCGTTGCTAACGAATATTCTTTTGTTTCTTCTTTATTTATTATAGAAATTACTAATTTTTGTTGAAATCCAGTTACTGACAGTTCATATTATTTAATCAAATAAAAATGTCCCATAACAACCAATGTTTTTGTACTGACATTTCCAATATCAACTTTATCAGCTGATTTATACAGGGTACATGAAATATCTTAACAGAAAGTATCTAATTTAATCATTTTAACGTTATTGTTAAAAATGATGGACATAACATAAGATTCACATGTACATATGATACAATCTCTAAAAGTAACCATTTCATTACATTTATGTTCGTCTCAATTTCAGTACAGTATATATACATTCAAACTTGTGCCGTTTGGGACTGACTAGAGTTCAATGTAACGTGTACATATATAAGTATTTAGTTGAAATATAAACTACAAGTGACAATTAAATAAGTGTTTAATTAACAACAACCCCTAAACAATTACATAGTGTTGGGTATTAGAATATTGTGCTGCGAGGTGTATGGGGGGGGGGAGTAGAGGTAGGCTGGGAACGGTACTGCGTTGTGTGACGCACAAATCATGCACCAAAAGGACATTAGCGGAGTATTTTTTTATTGTTGTATTTGACTGCGCGGCGCCGGTCCTGATTTTTTTTTCATTTCATAAACACTCAATATTCTGAAGTTGCTGTCCAGCCATCAAAGATAAAATTTATAGTGAGGCCTCATTAAGGATTTCATTAATAACGCTGACAGAATTGTAATACCAGCATAAATAATTTAAATATAGAATGCGAGGTCAACTGACCTCTCTCTCTCTCTGAGGCCCCCAGAGATTTCAATATTTTATAACGCTTAATACCAACACACACACACACAAACTATGTAATTACAGAATGCGAAAACTATCTAACTCTGATTTCAATACAATCATTTGTTATTGACTGACATGTTGTTGTTGGCAAATTGCGTGATAACCCTGGTCATTAATGATCTCACCCGAGACGTTCAAGATTCAAATATATAAAAAAATAACATTTATAATAATTTATGCTGACAAGTTGTTGTAACCGCGTGATTACCAAAGACCTCACCCGAGACCTACATACAAACGCGCCCCACTCACCTACCCACACATTTCTAGTAAGATATAAAAGAAGCAGCAGATCTTCATTCTAAATCAGCACATCGTACAATCAAGTAAAGTGTGTCTAGTTTGAGTAATAATATAAAGAAAATAAAAGCTTAATAGTAAGTATACTTTAGAATTTAGTAGTTATTTTATTTATTTTTTGATAGTACTTTCTTTGCGTGAAATAGTTTGATTGTGCTAACATATTTCTATTTTAATCACCCCATTACCAATTAAAAAGAAGATTTTTTTAATTAGTCTTTTTGTTGCCTTTCATAATTTTTGTAGGTAGTTTTTTTGCGTGAAATAGTTTAATTGTGCTAAAACATTTTTATTTTCTGCTGCACCGTTTCTTTTTAATCATCCCATTACCAATTTAAAGGAATATTTCTGGAAATATTCTTTTTTTCTGTCTTCCATTTATTTTCTGATGTGTCGTTTCTTTTTAATCATCCTCTTACCAATTTGAAAGAAGATTTCTTGAAATATTCTTTTTTGTCAATTTTAAAAGATTTCTTGGAGTATTCATTTTGTAATAGTTGTTTTGTTTGTAGATGAATCTGTCCGAAATTAATCAAATTGCTTTGCTTGAAGCAAATCCTTCAAAAACGATTGTGAAATTACATGAACTTGGGATAAACAAGAGTCACCCTAGATTGAAAGCGAAAGTGGCGAATGGGAGTTAGTCATCTAATTATTAGAGAAATCGCCAAACGTGGGGTAGATAGTCTTTTGCCAGTCAATAAGGAAAAATACATTTCATTCACGCAACATGACTCAGAAACAGATATAAAATTTAGATTCATTGATTCATTTCGTTTTTTGGGAGCAAGTCTCGATTCTATCGTTAAAACTTTGAACACCGTTGATTTGAAAATTAAAAAAAAAAAAGGAAAATAGCAATCTAAGCAGTGATCAATTTACATTAGCAACAGGCAAAAGTATAATTCCGTATGACTATGTTGATAGCTCTGAGAAGTTAAACGATGATAAATTACCACCCATTGAATGCTTTTGTTCTGAACGACACCGTCCAGACCTCCGTCCGTGCACTTTTCATATACCCTGGAGCGAGGCCACGCCTCCTCCAGAAAAATCAATACTTGTACATATTCATCTACCAATCAGGACGAGGTAGGTGACTATAAATAGAGGGTCGAAAAGCCATTTCGACACAGAGTATCAAACTAGATGTGAAAGAGTTCACATCGCTTTTGAATACGTCCTGTCAATTTGACATTTCATAAAAATTAATTTATTGAGATTCAGTTAAACTTGCAATTATACGTTAACGTGAGTGTACAACAGTGCTACTATCGACGAGCTGAACCGTAAGGGACAGCGAGTGATATATTACTGAGTAAGTACTGAAAATCAGATCAAATTTTACTAACATACTAACATAAAATCAACGTATTGGGGAAAACCCTACCGAAAGCGGGTGAGGTCGTAAGACCCACCCAATTAACAACAAAAAGACATCCTATTCCGGCAGCATATTCAAATAAATTCGGCGAACGCCGCAAAATCATTTTTAAAATTAATCAGACCTATCACAGTCCTACAATCAAAATGAGTCAGAATAATAAGAGAACAAAAATTGACAATTCAATGACAGGAGCCAGCTCCTCACATACAAATACTAATGCAATTGACACAATGGAAGAAGACCACGAATACACACCCAACATTCCTGTCAAAAATAAATTTGGAGTTCTGTCAAAGGAACAGGAAAGACATGACATTGACAAATTAATTCAAGAAAAGAAGGAAAAAACTATACCACCACTTGTACTACTTGGACAAATACCCAAGTATGATGAAATAATTAAAGAAATTTCAGAAATCATAGGTTCAAGGGACTTTAGACTAAACATAAATAGGAATAAATATGAAACAAAAATTCATCTAAAATCCCAAAAAGACTTCGATTTAGTTAAAACCGAATTAGAGAAATCAAAAAATGAGTTCTTCACATACACTAAACGTGAAGAGATCTTAAAAAAGCTAGTAATGAAAGCTGCACCAGGCTTAAATACAGAAGATATAATAGAAGAATTTGAAGAAGAACATAAAATTAATGTAAACAAAATAATTCCATTAAAGACAAGGAAAAACAATATAGAGAGTCATAGTTACCTCTTACATTTCAAAAAAGAAACTAACCTCAAAGCAGTAAAGAACGTACGAGGTATACAGAACATAGCTATAAAATGGGAAAACTACATTAAGAAAAATACATTATCGCAGTGCTACAAATGTCAAAGATTTGGGCACTCCCAAGCAAATTGCTATGCTCTCCCCAATTGCGTAAAGTGCGGACTTCAGCATGATACCAAATATTGTCAGAAAAAACCTGAAACAACACCTTTGTGTGTAAACTGCGGAGGACCACACGCAGCGAGCTACACACAATGTGTTAAATACATAGAATATATCGATAAAATTGAACAAAGGAAAGAACAGCGATACCAACCAAAAACCAAAACAGGTACACAAACAAGGACTTTTACAAGTAGAGCAATAAATGAAAATATAAGTTATGCTCAAGCTGCAGCAAATACAACCCCAAAAAATAATAATAATTTTACGAACAAAACAAACAAGAAATTAGTGACCTTCTAAGAGACATTAATGAAATTTGCAACATCGATAAGATGATTAAGGTATTAAAAGACCTAAAAAATTAACAATTTAAAAATTATACAATGGAACGCATCTAGTATACGTAAAAAAATTAGACCACTAAGGGATTAGATTAGATTAGAATTGGAGTGGCTCTTTGTCCTATCCCACTGCGACCTTTGCAGATCTATTGTGGTCCTCCGCCATATTTAGAGCTCGATATCTAGCTTTATTCTTTTTATTAGACCTATTAGCCTGGATACCGCCTCCTTTGCGTAGCTCTCTGCCCTCGGTTTTTCTTCTCCGAATAGGTGAAACCGCACCCTTGTTAGGCCTTCGCACTCACAGAGTAAGTGCTCCGCGGTTTCGTCTTCTTCCTGGCATAACCTACATAGGCTGTCATAGGCCAATTGTGTGCATATGCTTCCTTAGCCTACAATGCCCTGTCAGCATTCCCACCATCATCCTTGTCGTTTCTCGACTTTGACATAGTAGGTCGCGTGACAGTCTGACCGAAGGGCTTTTAAGGAATAGCTTAGCGTGCCTTTGCCCCGGAGTTTCATGCCACCAGCGCAACGCCTGGTTGTTTATCCATTGGAGGATGTTCTCCTTGGTGAGGCATTTAGCAATTCCGCAGGAAGGTTCTGGCCCTATCATGACCTCCGTCGCTCCCTGCTTGGCTAATTCATCGGCCTTTTCATTGCCTTTTATTCCTTGATGGCCTGGCACCCAGGCTAGGGTCACTCTATTATGACTACCTAGTCTGTTGAGGGCCTTGCGACACTCCCACACCAGATTTGACGTCGTCCGATATGAGCTTATCGCTTTTAGTGTTGCTTGGCTATCGGAGTAGATGACGATTCTTTGGCTATCTACCTCCCGTCTCATCAACTCTTCTGCACAGCATTGCACCGCCATTACCTCTGCCTGAAAGACAGTGGCATGTTTCCCAAGGCTTAGAGAGATCGTGATCTTCTCTTGTATCCCATATATTCCGGCTCCTACTCCAGAGTCTGTTTTAGAGCCATCAGTGTACCAGTTGAGATTCGCTATTATAGGAGGCCCTGTATCCCAGTCCTTTCTCTCTGGAATGATTACTGTGAATTCATTTTTAAAACTATATTGTGGGGCAATCTGATCCATTGGCATTCCCAGTATTGGATCTGCCTTTATTTCTTCATATAGCTTTTTGTAGACCTTACCTTGTCCTTGACTTATTGGAGGAGGCCCCTGTAATAATCTGTGACTTACAGATCTTGCATTTCCCTGAACGAAGATATGCAGTGGTGGCAGGTTCAGTATTACCTCCAGGGCTGCAGTCGGCGTCGTTCTCATGGCCCCTGTGATACTTAGGCAAGCTTGCCTTTGGATACCACTTAACTGCCTTTGCGCCCCAATCTGCAGTGTCCTGGGCCACCAGACTACTGATCCATAGGTTATCATTGGCCTCACGACCTGTGTATATAACCATTTGGTCATGTTAGGATTCAATCCCCAATTCTTCCCACACATCTGCCTACACCTTCCGAGAGCGATTCTGGCCTTGTGCGTGGTTTTTTCGATGTGAGAATTCCATGTAAGCTTCTGGTCAAAGATTACCCCTAGGTACTTAACTTCTTTAGCAAATGGAATTTCCACTCCGTTAATTTGTGGCTTTTGTAGACCTTGCAAATTTCTCTTTTTTGTAAACGGTACCAGTGTAGTTTTGTGAGGGTTCACTGCCAGTTCCTCCTCCCTACACCAGCCACTTACTATATTAAGCGCCATTTGGGTGCGCTCTGATATCGTGTTTGGAAACCGTCCTCTTATGACGACAGCAAGATCGTCCGCATACCCTAGGCACTGAATACCTTCATCGGACAGCCGTACTAGAAGAGTATCTACAAGAATCGCCCACAAAAGGGGCGATAACACGCCTCCCTGAGGGCAACCCCTCCCTACCCCCGCCGTGATGGTTGCCTCTCCCAGGGTGGATGTGATTACCAATCAATATTGTCAGAAAAAACCTGAAACAACACCTTTGTGTGTAAACTGCGGAGGACCACACGCAGCGAGCTACACACAATGTGTTAAATACATAGAATATATCGATAAAATTGAACAAAGGAAAGAACAGCGATACCAACCAAAAACCAAAACAGGTACACAAACAAGGACTTTAACAAGTAGAGCAATAAATGAAAATATAAGTTATGCTCAAGCTGCAGCAAATACAACCCCAAAAAATAATAATAATTTTACGAACAAAACAAACAATATTGCAGACAAAACTACAGAAATTAGTGACCTTCTAAGAGACATTAATGAAATTTGCAACATCGATAAGATGATTAAGGTATTAAAAGACCTAAAAAATTAACAATTTAAAAATTATACAATGGAACGCATCTAGTATACGTAAAAAAATTAGACCACTAAGGGAACTGACAGGCAGAATAAATCCCGATTTAATAATAGTAACAGAAACGAGATGCAAAGGAAACAATGCACCCCCCTACATTCCAAACTACAGCATACATTTTAAAAATAATCAACAAGACTCAATAGACGGAGTGGCTATTTACATCAAAAGTAACATAGAACATGAGAAAATTGAAACAAACACAGCAACAATAATAACAACAGGAATCAGAATAAATAATTTGGATATCTATGCAGCATATCGGAAACCAACCATGGCAATAGAATCACTAAATAACAATGAAATTGAAAACTTGATGGAAAACAATGAAAAAGTGATCATTGCGGGAGATCTAAACGCTTGGCATACTGACTGGGGAGTGAACAACAGATGTTCCCCAATCGGAAACAAACTACACAAACTGACAGAAGACAACGGGTACCAGGTATATGCCCCAGACGATGCAACAAGAATAAGTTATGTAATTGGTCATTCCAACTCGACAATAGATTTATATATTACGAAAGGTATACTACTCAAAAACACTATAGCTCTGAACGAGCTCAATTCTGATCATAAACCAGTAGTAACAGAAACTACAAATAAAATAGAGTATATAGAAATACCACGCAGAGACATAAATGATTACAAAAATGCCAGATGGGACGAATTTCGAAAACAGCTCAATGAAGAAATAAAAATCAATAGAGAGATCCACGATGAGGAACAAATAGAATTTGAAATTAACAAAATTACCAAGACAATACAAAAAGCCATGAAAGAACATATACCTGTAATAAAATGCCAAGGAAAAAGAACAAAAATAAACGAAGAGACCAGAGAAACAATAAGAAAGAAAAATAGACTAAGAAGACAGTTTCAAAGACACCCGACAATCCAACTGAGAGAAGAGATAAACGAGCTTAATACCGAAATAAATACTAGACTTGAATCTATAGAAATTGAAGAATGGCATAAACAGATCAGAAAAATAAAAGAAAAGAAAACAAATGTATGGAAGATGATCAAGAACAGAAAAAACAGAGACAAAAATAATGAAATACCACCTCTCATAATGGACGACATATTAGTACAAGATCCTAACGAAAAATTAAATGCAATAGCAGAGCAATTTCGAAGACACCATCTGCTAACAACACATAAATCTGATGAACAAACAAAAACATTGGTAGAAACAAAATATGAAGAGATAATAAATGAAGAAGATCCGGAAATAATAATGACAAGCCCTGAAGAAATAAAAAGAGTTATACAAAATATGAAAAATAAAGCACCAGGAGAAGATGGAATACAAGCCATTGTCCTGAAAAATTTACCAAAAAAGGCAATAGTGCAAGTTTATTATATTATAAATGCAGCTCTTAAAAAGAACTATTTCCCAAAAATATGGAAAACTGCTCAGATAATTCCAATCAAAAAACCCAATAAAAATGCAAACAGACCTAACAGTTACAGGCCGATATCACTTTTGAACACTATGGGCAAAATATGGGAAAAAATAATCATGAAGCGAATGAGTAAAAATTTAAATCATAACAATACAATAATTCCTGAACAATTTGGCTTTAAAAAAAATCATACAACGGAACTACAATTGGCAAGAATAATTGACTTTGCAAAAACAGAACTCAACAAAAAACGAAAAACTGGATTGGCAACTCTAGACCTAGAAAAAGCGTATGATACAGTGTGGAAAAAAGCACTAATTTATAAATTGAAGAAAGAAAAAATAGATATTAACATAATAAAATTAATAAATAGCTACTTGACAGACAGAACATATGAAATCACAGCTATACAGAGGAAATCTGAAAGGTATGATATGCCCGAAGGATTACCACAAGGAAGTGTGCTTTCTCCCATACTTTTTAATATTTTCATTAATGACATACCAAAAAATAATAAAACAAAATTAGCTCTATACGCGGATGATACAGTCCTGATGACAACATCTAAACATAGAAGTATCATAACCAAAAATTTAGAAGAACATATCACAGAAATTAATAACTATTGTCACAAATGGAAAGTACAAATAAACAATGAAAAAACGCAATTAATAATCTTTGCCAATGATTACCCCAAAGAAAAATCCAAAATAAAGATAAATAACACAACAACGGAGGAAGAACAAAATATAAAATATCTGGGAGTATATCTGGATACAAGATTAACCTTTAAAAAACATGTTGATGTAACAAGAAAAAATGCTCTATATGGGAAAAAACTAATACAGCCTTACATCTACAAAACCAGCCAATTGGAACAAAAACAAAAAATCACGCTATATCATACATACGTAAAATCAATTCTGCTTTATGGATGCACGGTGTGGTGCTCTACCATAAGACAGAACCTAGAGAAACTCCAAGCTGTCGAAAATGCCTGCTATAGACTAATAGCAGGCAAAAATAGACTTGAAATTACCAACAAGGAACTACATGATAAATTCCATATAATAGACCTCCGAGAAACAATAAAAATTAGAGTTAAACATTTTTATGAAACAAAAATAAAGAAACTAAAAATCACCAGGAATATTGGACAAAATCCAGTGAATAGAAGAAATAAATTCAGGGAAATTAACTGCATCCCTGACTAAACACCCAAAAACAAAATTTAAGCAAATTCCAGCTAACGCCAAAAAGAAGTTGGGAGAAGAGATGAGATTGCCAAATTTTAGATAGTCTAAAAAATACAATTACCATGGTGCATAAGCGGTACATGAAGAGGAAACAAAAAATACCTTACATAGGGAAAAAACCTCAAGAAAAAAGGCAATATCGAATAATAATAATAATAATAATAATAACATTTCGACAACTCTCTCACGGGCTCAGTACCGGCTTTATCAAGCCTACAGCTCTCTCACGGGCTCAGTACCGGCTTTATCAAGCCTACAGCTCTCTCACGGGCTCAGAACCAGCTCTCAAGCAGCCTCAACTGGAAGGAATACAAAAGGAGAACTTTAATTGGAATCAAACCAAACCAACGAATAATAATAATATTAAGCCGAACTGCCTTATACAAATAAATTGTCTTTTATTTCAAAAGTGGAGAAATAGTGAAAGTAGCGAGGAAACCGCAAAAGGAACGCAAACGCAAACAGGACGGGAAAAGCAGAAGAGACCCGAGAGTCTCACGGAAAACGGAATCGCAAATCGGTAGAAATATCCACGGTCTCGCGTCGAGTTGGATATTCGCGAGAAACGCATCGGGAAGCGATACCCACGGAACTACGGCGTTCATAGGTATCCACGGGCTCGCGAAGTACAAAGTATTTATGGCTGCTCTCTTCGGGTTTATTGGAATCTAGTGTAAAACACTGAACAAGTATATTTATGGATTGTGGTTGCGCTGAGCAGTTTTAAATACTAGTCGCGGTTACTATCGGGTAGTAACAAACTCTCTGACGATACAGAAAGGCGGTCGCTCCGCGTACAGCTAGTTCTTTCCGTACAGAATCTTTCTAATTCAATATTTTTCAGATAATGGACTCGATAATGAGTTCATTCGAGGTGGAGGACGACCTGAGATTTCCTCCGGTTACGACTTCCACTTCACAACATGGCGCCCAACGTGATTTAGAAGAGGCTTCTACCATCCAGAGGGATGACCGGACCGACGAGACAGAACTACCAACGCCGAGCAGAAGACGGACCATTCAACTGGACACATCGACCCAACCGGACCCACTCAGCATCATCGCAGAGACCCTACGACAGCTCACCATGAACAACAACCAGCAGCGATGGAGACGAGACCCACCAACATTCAGCGGAACCGAGGACCAGTGCCCGGAAGCCAGATTTTCTGATGTGTCGTTTCTTTTTAATCATCCTCTTACCAATTTGAAAGAAGATTTCTTGAAATATTCTTTTTTGTCAATTTTAAAAGATTTCTTGGAGTATTCATTTTGTAATAGTTGTTTTGTTTGTAGATGAATCTGTCCGAAATTAATCAAATTGCTTTGCTTGAAGCAAATCCTTCAAAAACGATTGTGAAATTACATGAACTTGGGATAAACAAGAGTCACCCTAGATTGAAAGCGAAAGTGGCGAATGGGAGTTAGTCATCTAATTATTAGAGAAATCGCCAAACGTGGGGTAGATAGTCTTTTGCCAGTCAATAAGGAAAAATACATTTCATTCACGCAACATGACTCAGAAACAGATATAAAATTTAGATTCATTGATTCATTTCGTTTTTTGGGAGCAAGTCTCGATTCTATCGTTAAAACTTTGAACACCGTTGATTTGAAAATTAAAAAAAAAAGGAAAATAGCAATCTAAGCAGTGATCAATTTACATTAGCAACAGGCAAAAGTATAATTCCGTATGACTATGTTGATAGCTCTGAGAAGTTAAACGATGATAAATTACCACCCATTGAATGCTTTTGTTCTGAACGACACCGTCCAGACCTCCGTCCGTGCACTTTTCATATACCCTGGAGCGAGGCCACGCCTCCTCCAGAAAAATCAATACTTGTACATATTCATCTACCAATCAGGACGAGGTAGGTGACTATAAATAGAGGGTCGAAAAGCCATTTCGACAGCTCTCTCACGGGCTCAGTACCGGCTTTATCAAGCCTACAGCTCTCTCACGGGCTCAGAACCAGCTCTCAAGCAGCCTCAACTGGAAGGAATACAAAAGGAGAACTTTAACTGGAATCAAACCAAACCAACGAATAATAATAATATTAAGCCGAACTGCCTTATACAAATAAATTGTCTTTTATTTCAAAAGTGGAGAAATAGTGAAAGTAGCGAGGAAACCGCAAAAGGAACGCAAACGCAAACAGGACGGGAAAAGCAGAAGAGACCCGAGAGTCTCACGGAAAACGGAATCGCAAATCGGTAGAAATATCCACGGTCTCGCGTCGAGTTGGATATTCGCGACAAACGCATCGGGAAGCGATACCTACGGAACTACGGCGTTCATAGGTATCCACGGGCTCGCGAAGTACAAAGTATTTATGGCTGCTCTCTTCGGGTTTATTGGAATCTAGTGTAAAACACTGAACAAGTATATTTATGGATTGTGGTTGCGCTGAGCAGTTTTAAATACTAGTCGCGGTTACTATCGGGTAGTAACAAACTCGCTGACGATACAGAGAGACGGTCGCTCCGCGTACAGCTAGTTCTTTCCGTACAGAATCTTTCTAATTCAATATTTTTCAGATAATGGACTCGATAATGAGTTCATTCGAGGTGGAGGACGACCTGAGATTTCCTCCGGTTACGACTTCCACTTCACAACACTTTCACAATAAACTAAACGATGCGAACGTAACTGATGATGACTATGCTCACGCTAGAAACGATTTTGACGTAAAAAAAAGAAGGACATGTCGTATCTAACCTAATCTTTACTTTCTTAATAGCAAGTTTTTTCATTATAAAGTTTTTATTGTTAAAAAAAATGGAAAATATTAAAAAAGCGAGATCGTCAAATTTCAGTAAAGAAGAATTATCTTTATTGCAAGAAATTACAAAATTTAAAAATATTATTGAGTGTAAAACCACCAACAAATGTAATAACAAAGAAAAGGTAAGAGTATATTGATATTTTTCGATAATAGATTATTTATTTATAGTATTTTTCATATTTGTTTTGTAGGACGAAGCTTTGCAAAATATTTTGAATGCTTTCAATTCAAAAAGTATGGTGACGAGAAGTTTAGCTCAGATTAAATCCAAATATGACAATTTAAAAACTAGAAGCAAGAAAGAGGTAGCCAAAGAAAAGGCATATCTGAAGGGAACTGGTGGTAGTCCGTCAATAGGAAAGGAATTTGATCCCATTGTAGAAGCAACTTTGAATATTATAAATTTAAAAACGGTGGTGGGCTTTCCCAACATATTAGATGATGTACCTATAAATTTATATTAGTTAATTATATTTTTAGTGGTATTTTATGAATTGCATGCTAAAAAATAAGTTTTATTACAATTGTTATATTTAATTTGTTTTATAGGACCTTTACATTGGAAAATGAAAGCATAGAAACCCCCTAGTAGTTAAACAATGTTCCTTCTAAGTTATTTAACACTCAGTATATGCTAAATCCCCATATTTTGGTAGAACCATCCTGTATAAGTGCATAAATATAAAGGAATGCACTGTGTGTGTGTACAAAGTATAGGAAACAAGCCCGCCCAAGGCTATTATGCATTAATTATATACGAATGAATATATTTTCAATGGGATAGTCTATGATGCATGTATAATACTTTGCTATGACCATCCTGTTATTAAAAATCCACCAGAGACAACTAATGCAGTTGAAAGTCTTACGTAAGCCGCGGAAACTAGGTAAATACCTATGCAATTATTATTAAGGTCATTAGATTCATTTTGTATTTAAGCTCAAGATTTTCTGATGAAATTCATTCGTTTCTTGTTCTCAATCGCATCATCAACCTTCAATAAACAACAGGTAAGACGTTTTCATTTATTTTTATTTTACTTGGAATTTAAATTAGTAATGTGTTCTAATGTTTAATTAAGTGAACAAACAGAATTTGAAATGATTTAATTATATTATTATTATTTTTAGTAAAATGGATCTAAAAACCATAAATTCTTCCTCACTTTTAGAAAGAGACCCAAAACCAACTACAAAATTAACAGATTTAATATTAGGGGAACCCAAGAAAATCATTTCAGCTAAATTAGTTCGGAGTAAATTTGGGGAAACGGTGCTGCTGGAACTGGAGAAAGAAATAACGTTCCTTCCGCAGAGGGTAACAGAGACGTATAAACCTTATATAAAATATTTTGAAGAAGGGAAGTACGCTATAATATTCAGAGGAGCGGTGGACATTGGAAAACTGAATCCAACAGCATCTTTTGAAATTATTGAAATCTAATTATTGGTGAGTTATATTTTTATAAATAGTTATGATATAATATTATGGACAAATATCACGGTACATTATCCAAAATTGATGAATCTATCAATTTAATTAGAGTGAACTCTGCTGAAAACAAATCAATAAAATTAATTAATGAACATATTAAAAAATGTAACATAGCATTGAAAAAATATCATTTAAAGGTTGGTCAAAAACGTAAGATATTAACAAAAATTGGTCAATTGAAACGATTAAAATGTTTAATAAAATTAAAAAACAAACATGTTGGTGTAAAACAAAATCGAAAAGTTTACTGGGAAAATATAATTTCTTGTTTCAAAAGTAGAGTTCAGACAGCAGTGATTATAAATGTGAATCATAAAGAAATAAAAGAATTTTTATCAGATGCTTTTGATCTCTTTAAAATTAAGGTTCTCAAAATTATTAAAAAAAAGTTAATTGTGAAAATTAATACCACACTGTGGGCAGATTTTGTTAAAACGTCAGGTGATCAAGAAGTAATTGATCAAAAGTATTTTGTGACACCTAATGCAGTATTAGATCAATCAACTGATTTAGCTATTTGGTTTCAAGAACATGTAACAGATTATATTTTAAATAAACTGTCAGAATTTTCGGAAGAATCAAGCGGTTGGGCGCTACAAAAAATTCTATTATTGGAGGTAGCTATAAACGAATATAAAATTGGTAATGGAACCTCTTATATTAAATTACCACCTCAGATAGAAAATAAAAGAGCATGCATCAACATTCAAAATAGAGATGACGCATGCTTTTTTTGGAGTATTGTTAGTTTTTTATACCCACCAACGGGTAATTATAGACTCACCTCATCATATCCACACTATAGTCTTGTGTTTAATATCAAAGGGTTAGAATTACCTATGAAATTAAATCAAATTAACAAATTTGAGGAATTGAATAATATTTCCGTAAACGTATACGCTCTAGAATTAAATTGTACACAACAAAGTTCGTATTATGAAGTTGTACCTGCTAAACTTACCAAACGAAAATTAGAGAAACATGTTAATTTGTTATTAATTCAAAATAAGTATTTTCCAAAGTTGAATAATTTTGCAGAATCAGAACAAGATGATAATGATGATGATGATAAGAATATTGAAATAAAATTTCATTATTGTTTAATTAAAAATCTTTCACGACTTATTCGATCTCAAATCACTAAGCATAGAGCTACAATTAGCTTGTGTGACCGTTGTTTAAATTATTTTTATAGTGAGGAAAAGTTGAAAAAGCATTATTTGTTATGTGAAAATAGAAACAACTGTAAAATTTCATTTCCAAAATATGATGCTGTTGAATTTAGAAATTTTGTTTATAAACAAAAAATACCTTTCCTTATCTATGCTGATATTGAAGCTATTTTAGAACCATGTAAAACAAAATTATCAAAAACAACGAATAAATACCAACATCATAAAGCATTTTGCGCAGGATATTATATGAAATGTACTTATAACAACAATTTTTCTTTTTTCAATCATCATGAAGGTGAAGATTGTATGGATTGGTTTTCAAATGAAATTAAAAAGATTGCGCAATTTGTTGAGAGCAAAATTGTGAATATAATACCAATAATAGTAGATTCGATAGAAAATGTAAATGTACATATTTGTCACATTTGTGAGAAACATTTTAATCAAAGAGACATAATTGTTAAGGACCATGATCATTTTACAGGACTATTTAGAGGTTACGCTCATCAAACTTGTAATCTTTCATTTAAAAAATTGTTTATTGTTCCAATACTATTCCACAACCTTTCAAATTATGACGCACATTTTGTCATAAAAGACATTGCTAAGCGTGGACACGTATCTGTTCTTCCACTAAATAAAGAAAAGTACATATCTTTCACTCTAGCAGATAATGATAGTAGAATTAAATTTAGGTTTATAGATTCTTTTAGATTTATGGGTTGTAGTCTTAATGAACTTGTTTCGACTTTGAGCTTAGACAATTTTCAGAATTTAAAACAGGAGTTTAAGAATTTAGATCATAATAAATTTCAACTTCTAACTAGAAAAGGGGTGTTTCCCTATGATTATGTAGATAATGTTGATAAATTGAAGGAGAAAGAGCTACCACCCATTGAAAAATTCTATAATAAACTAAATGATGTGGAATTGTGCAAGACTGATTACACTCATGCACAAAATGTTTGGACCGCTTTCAACATAAATCACCTTGGAGAATACAGTAGTTTGTATATGAAGATAGATATTTTGTTACTAGCAGATGTTATGGATAATTTTAGAGAAACAGCATTGAAAACATATGGTTTAGATCCTGCATGGTATTATACAATGCCAGGCTACACATGGGATGCTATGTTAAAATATACTAAATGTAAATTAGAAATTTTAAAGGATGTTGACATGGTTATGTTTATAGAGAAAGCGATTCGAGGTGGAATTTCAGTATGCTGTAGTCGATTTTCAGAGGCAAACAATAAATATATGGGTGACAGATATGATTCATCAGAACCCACCAAAACAATTCTTTACCTAGATGTAAATAACCTCTATGGTTACGCAATGTGTGAACCATTACCATTTGGAGGATTCCTGACAATTCTCCGATTGGGTACATATTACAAGTGGATTTGGAGTATCCAAAGAGTCTACATACTCTACATAAAGATTTTCCTTTTTGTGCCAACCATCGCATTCCTCCAGCCTCAAAACTACCAAAGTTGATAGCTGATTTGTATGATAAAAAAGAATATACAATACATTATAGAAATTTAAAACAAGCATTGGCACATGGTTTAATAATTACGAAAATACATAAAGTGTTGGAATTCAATCAATCAGAATGGTTGAGACCTTATATTGAATTAAACAGTCGATTAAGGGCAAGTGCTACAAGCAACTTTGAAAAAAATCAATTTAAACTTGCTAATAACGCAGTGTTTGGAAAAACTATGGAAAACATAAGATTACATAGACTCGTTAAACTTTGCTCTATGTGGGAGGGACGTTACGGTGCGAAAAATTTAATTGCTAGTCCACGATTTCACAATAGAACAATTTTTGATGAAAACTTGATGGCAATTGAGTTGAATAAAATAGAATTGATATTTAATAAACCACTGTACATTGGTATGGTTATTTTAGATCTTTCAAAAATTTGTATGTATGATTTTCACTATAATTTTATAATACCAACAGCAGGTGTGGAAAAATGTAAATTATTGTACACAGACACAGATAGTTTTATCTATGAAATAAGTAACCTAGACGTTTACGAAGATATTATTAAAAAAAATATTCACAAATTTGATACTTCAGATTATAACAAAAATAATATTTATAATATTCCGTTGGTGAATAAAAAAAATACCGGGATTGATGAAAGATGAGGCAAATGGTAAAATTATTACTCATTTTGCTGGTCTTCGTTCCAAAATGTATACCTACAAAATGCAAGTCAGTGAGGAGGAAAAATTAAATTTTAAGAAAAAACTTGAAAAGAAGGGCATGTCCCCAAACCAAATAGCTATTGAACTGAATAACTTTGGTATTTCAAAAAAATCTAAGGGGATTAAAAAAAATATAGTGAAAAATATTATTACTTTTGAAGATTATATTACATGCTTAAATGAATTCAACACAAAAGTCATAACTCAACAAACTATTCGTTCATATGCTCACAATGTATTTAGTATAGAACAGACTAAAATTGCTTTAAGTCCATACGATGATAAACGTCAGTTAATTTCAAAGTCATTTGACACACTTCCCTGGGGTTATAAGAGTAGTCAGTAAGTTTTTGTTTTAGAGATAACCATCATGAGTTTGGAGGAAATGTGTACTGAAATTATTTGTCTAAAAATTAAATCAGTTACAGACTTTTTAATGAATTCACCATTACCTAAAAATTTAACTCTCAATATTATTAAAAAATATAGTTATTTTAAATGGAAGAGTTTTGTACAACATCTTAATATCGATGATGATAATGATGATGATGATGAAGATGAAGATTCCAACATTCCTAGTGAATTCAACATTCTTGCTGACATGTTATACCTACGTGATATTCCCTCAGCATTAGCACGAAATGCTATAATTGCTCATCGCAATTGGGAGACGGTATATTCAGAAATGAAATATTGTGTGTGGTTTAACCGATACAAAGTAATTTCACTAAATTTATATTTATGTCAATCATGCTATAAAAGTCTTTTGTTTTTGATACAGTTGAAAAACTTGAATTTCACTTTACACACAATTAGAGATCATTTTCATGGTTATTACTATACTAAACAATTGCATAAAATATATCAGTCGAAGAATATGTGGTGTCAAAATCAGTTCACAACACTGCTGTTTGGGCTTAAGGAAAGATATGAATGTGATATGGATTTACATCCTTCTCATGGATTGAATTCACCTATACCCGCTGATGGGAGGTTTAGTAGATTTCTTGACGATTATGAGATTGACAGAGATGATGATATATCATAATTATTTATAAAATTTAACTGAAAGTGGTATTAATGGAAATTTTAAAACTTTGTAATTTTATAACTTTGTAAATTTATATCTTTGTAATTTATGTAATAAAAAACATAGTATATTAAACAGATTTTATTTGCATCAAACATGTATTTGTTCAATAGTTAAGTTACATAAATGACATCTTGACTGTGATGTAGGTGGTCCATCGATGTGAGTTTGCCAGTCAGGACGATTGTAATGTATGAAACAAGGCAGTTGGATTTGTAAATCAAAATTGTCTCGATATGCTCTTGGTAATTTATACCATGCATATAATAACTCAAGTGGTTGCGCCTTTTGAATCAAATAATCCAATGGAAACTTCTCAAGTTCTTCTTCATTAAACTGATATAATCGTCGCTTGTATAGCCAATGATCCTTCATTGGACAAATACAATCTTCTAGATGATAATGTTGTTGCTGTTGATTATACATGGTTTTATTTTAAAAATTCACTTTTGAAGTTTATCAATATACTGTTTAGATTCAACGATTTTCTAACGTTTATAATCTTTATTTTAGAGTGGGGTGATACAATTTTTTCCATTTCTCGAGTGCATGATGTAATTTTTAGAATAAATGGGATTTTTTTTTCAGATATTTTTTCAACCAGAAAATATCTTTAAATTATTCTAATAGCGATAGTATATTGTAGTAATAGTAGTAGTAGTAGTAGAATCACTCACAAAGACTACATATATGAATCAATTGCAAGATAATGATGTATTTTTGGGAGAACGTCAATTGTCTCTAAATACATATAAAACAAAATATGTAAAAGTTGGTTTATCCCCTTATTTAAATTACGATCCATGTGTTGGGATATTTGGAACCAAAAATACCTATTTTATATTCAGTCCGCAAGAATGGAACATTTTTTTATCATGTAGAAATGATATTGATGACTTTTTATTTAGATCAACAAACAACAAGAATATTATGGAACCGTTAGATATGGGTGAATTTGATTTGATATTTAAACGATTATCATTCGGGAATGTGGTGAAAATTTATAGGGGTGATTCTTGTATTTATCTAAGAGCTGATACTACTTCAATGTTATGGAAAATGTTACCACTCATTGAAAATAGATTAACAGACTTGAAAAATTTACAATTTGCTAGTTCATTGAAAATTTTACAAATGGGAATAAAAGATTCCACCAATCCAGTAACTACAGCTTTGAATATAATTGAACCCATAAAACATTTAAATAACGAGACATACGCTATCGCATTAGAATTAATATATAGATATCCTCAGTTACTTAAAGATGAAGATTTACAGCTATGAAATATGAAGAATAGACAGCATACAATAGAAGTGAAGAAAACTATTCACTTTGATGAAACAAGAAACAAAATTCATTTATTAGTAACTTGGAAATATGCATATCAACAAGCGAGACAAGGATCATCATGGATCATTGCCGCATGTGACCGACTACGGTTTATGCAACGAATTATTAAAATTTCCCAAATTATAGATCCAATATTAGATGAAAAACATAGATGTAAGGTTTATGATAAAATTAAGAGTATAATTAATTAAAATGTGTAAATAAATTGTCGATCAGTTTATATAATTTTATTTAACATTAAAAATAATAATTTTAAACAATGTTATTTTTATTTATCCACGATTTAGAATCCATTCCAAGCCATTTTACTAATAGCCGATTACCTTTTCGTTTCAAGACCCTCTCTATTAGATACACATCAGGATATTTAACTTTTTGCAATTCCTCCCTGTAAAATCCTCCTTGTATTTCTTCGTTCTTATCATCTTCCAGTATGTAAGTTGTTGGATTGGTTAGTTTCACTTTCTTTATTTTGAAAACTTCGGCAGTCCAATTTGGAGTATATCCCTTCTTAAAGACATGTCGATACTTGCTAATTCGAACAAAATCTCCTTTTTTAAAATTTGATAATCTTGGATCAATAGTTTTTAGGTGATTATATGCAGTAATATACTTTGCATTTTTCTCATTTATTTCACTAGGAATGGCACCTGTAGTAGAATGTCTTGTATTATTATATTTCGCGACAATATTAGGTAGAATCGTTAACCATTTGTAAGATCCTTGCATGCTAAACTGTTTCCATAGCATAGTTTTTAGAGTACGAATTACTCGTTCTGCTATACTTGCTTTTAAATTGGAGAATGTGCTGTAATGGTTAATACCATATTTTTTCATGAGCTCTTGAAAATTCTTATTATAAAATTCAGTTCCGTTGTCGGTTTGAAGATTTTTAGGTGGAATATTCATTTGGTCTAAGATATGCTTCATAGCTAATGTGATTTCTTTACCCGTTTTTCTTTTAATCGCCTCAGCCCACACATATTTACTGAAAGCATTAATTACAACGAGGATGTAATTGTATCCTCTATTAGTTTTCGAAAAAGGAGCAAGAATGGCTAGATCAGCCTGAATCAGATCATTAAGTCCTTTAATTACAACATGTCTTCTTCTATAATTGATTCTTGCCGGTTTATGAAGTTCACGTACAACTTGAGCTTTACTCATTTTTCACTACTGGACACTGCACTAAAAATTCAATGCAAATAGAAGAAGGTGTACCTAATTTAAATAGGATTTTATCACCTCGCCTTAAACTATTACCACCAATTTCATGGAATTTGAACAATTTACCATTAACTGAAACCTCTCCGTCTGCAGAATAATGTCGAACACTTTCAATTTTAGCATCGTAGGGGAAAACAAAAGTTGTACCTGCATTGTCCAACACATAATAATCTTTATTTAAATTAGTTTTCTTTTTACCTTTCAATCTAATAATGTTTTTAACGTGATAATCAAATGAGTCACAAATATAAAATTGCGCATTTAGTTTTGGAACTGACTGAGACGACGACGACGACGATGATGATGGTTGTAAATAGTGTTGATTAAATCTATTAAGAGGCATTGTTGGAATGGTGTATGTACTATTAAAAGTACTATATTTATAATAACGTAGAGCTAGAGCTCACCCACCTTGAAGAGGACATTCTATTACAAATTCAATATATGGATATTTCTCATCACCTATAAAAATAGAAATCTTCTCACCCTTCGTTATAGATTGCTGGTTGAGAACGCTTAAATTTTGAATCTTATTGTGATAAAGTATTTTTGCTTCAATTTTTGATGGTGGTGGTGATGTGTTGCTATTAATATTTACAACTTTTCCACTTACTGGAAAAGTATATTCAGTATTATTATTATTATTTAATACATAGTTTAATTTACTAACTTTTTTGTCTATATGTCCACTAATATTAATAATTACTAAACTTCGAATGTCTGCAGGTTGACAAATATAAAATGGTGGTTGTAGTGATGGTAGTAGTACCTCATCATCGTCATCATCATCCTTATTATTTGAACGTGTAGAAGTGAGATAATGCTGGTTAAACTTGTTTAACGGCATAGCTACTACTATTAAGAATGTAAGTGACGTTATCTATTTTATGCTATTATACCACCTTCCCTTAGTTCTTCAACAATAGACACTATCTCATTTTGGTGAGCATTATTACCAGCTTGTTTTGAAGCTACAAGTAAGCGTAATCTATCAATCAATTCATTGAAATCATCAAAATATTTATAATCGATGGGATTTTGGGAATATCGCATCATTGTTAAACCTTTCCCACCCTTCAGTTTTGCTGCTATTTGTCTTGTAGTCATAGTGGGAACTGAAAAGGCTCGTTCTCTTTGTGCAACAAGAGGAATTCCTAGGAAAGGTTGAATAGCGTTAGTGAATTTATTTTTTAATTTTGCGGGAATTCTCCGTTTTGGTAATTTTCTATTATTTTTTGTGTATAGGGCATTCGTTCTCTGTAAAATGTCAACATATTCCTTAGCATCATTTTTGGTAAAAATGTGTGGGTCTGTTTTGAATAACAGTTCATACAGACCTGGAGTACCCTTGTAGGTGATACCTTGTATTTTTAAATCAGGTCCGATAAAGTCAATTGGAGAATCACCAATAGAGAATTTTTCTAGCTGCAAATCATGATAGACTCCAAGAGTATTATCAAATTGTCCTTCAATGTCAGCAATGCCTTCCCTTATGTACACTCTAGGTAAGGGATTTTCAAACTGTTCGTAATATAGTTGGATACCTTGGTCGGTGGTCATTCGACCGAGGTCACGGATACTTTCATCCATAAATCTACTAATATTTTCATCACTACTGTACCCTAAAGTTTTATTTGGCTCAAACGCATCATCATTATCGTCATTTGTATAAGAGCTGAAAATATCCTCTTTGGGGGGTGAATCGAAAGCAAGTGCATAATCGGAAGGCTTTGGTTGATATTTTGAACTTGATAGATTCAGGCGGGATTCTTTTTTTGGTGATATTGATGGTTCTTGTTTAATCAATTCTTGTTTCTCGATAGTTGATATTAGTTGTCTTAGCGGTTGAGTAATGGGCTCATAGGTTTGTTCCAGTCGTGTTTGAGATTGGTTTATGTTTCGCTTCAAACTTTTATACTTTTTTCGAAGCGCCTGTCTAGCTTTGACCAGTCGTTGAGTTAGTTTAGGATTCATGCTGGGTTTGAAATTGACCATATATACTTTTCTCCTTATATATGAATGTATCCATCAAATCCTTTTCTATAACGACCACCAGATGCTATTTCAGAATCTTTATCGATAGTGAGAAATCCAAACTTTTCCCCCCAACAGTATGAACAAATGTCTTTAAATTTTTGAAATGACATGTCAATATTAACATGATCATCATAGATGTGTCTTAAGTTGGTGAAATCTTGTTGAAAAATTATCAGGAGATTGGCATTATCTCGAATTAATTGTTTTGGTATAGCCGAATAAGTTTGACTTAAGTAAAAACAATCTGTAGATTTATGTCGACCAAAACAAAAGTAACTTTGAATGGGTTTTTGATCGCAGGAAGCCACTACATCATCAAATATAATAATTGAATTGATCTTTATGGCATCTGGAGTAATTATATCATCAGAATTGTTGAATTCCTCATATCCAATCTCTTTCATGGGTTGAATTAAATTACGTAAATAAGCATATTTTGGTTGATGTAAACTCTTGGAATATATGTATAAATTTTCAAATCTTAAACCATTAGGATGATCTATTAAGGATAACATAGCATTAGTTTTACCACAACTACTGGGACCGATGATTAATGCTCGTTTAGAATCTCCACCAAATAAATATCCATGTTTACCTGCAGTACGTTGTTGTTCACAGCTCAAATCATAATTTTCAACAGGTAAAGCTATAAAATGTTTTGCAATCTTCATCTTATATAAATAGTTAACAACACTGAGAGTATTTATAGGGTGATCAGAGTATATATAGATATATAAAGAGAATTATGGTTAAACGTAAACAGTTACAATCACATCGTCGTCATCGTCATCATCATCACAAAGGTGGAGATTTAGTTTCGTTAATTAATAAACTACCATTTGAACTTCATTTACCTGGTGGATACGAATATTGTGGACCAAACACAAAACTAGAACAAAGACTACAACGAAATGATAAGGGAATTAATCTTTTAGATCAAGCTTGTAAGGAACACGATATAGCATACGCAAAAAATAAAAATCTACAGGAAAGACATAAAGCAGATCAGGTATTGGAGGATAAAGCTTGGAAGCGAGTTAAATCCCAGGACGCTACATTAGGTGAAAAAGTAGCTTCATTGTTTGTTACTGCAGTCATGAAAGGAAAACGTAAACTTGGTATGGGTGTAGGAATTAAAAAAAGTCGTTCTCGTCGTGGTGGTAATTTACTTCAGAAAAAACCTAAAAAACGTATAATTCAAACACCGACGAGAATAGGTGGATTTTTACCATTAATATTACCACTGTTAGGTGCATTAGGAGCTCTAGGAGGTGGAGCAGCTGGAATTGCAAAGGCAGTAAATGATGCAAAGTATAACAATCAACAATTAACTGAACAAAAACGACATGATATGGCTATGGAATTGAAACAGGGAAAAGGTTTGAAAAAAAAACATCAAAAAAAGCCAAGAAGACAACTAAGACATAAAGGAAAAGGTCTTTATCTAAGACCATACAAAGGAGAAGGAACAACAAAAAACTGAAATTGCCCCATCGTGGGCTTACCGATAAAGATCTGTGGAAATATGTTAAAATATTGAAAATACCTTTTTTTAGGGGAGTTTTCATGAGAGATAATTTACCAAAGAAAATTCATAAACATGAATGTGGTATTTTGAATATAGATACAGTTAGAGGAGACGGAACACATTGGACATCATACATAAAATCAGACAAGGAAATTATTTACTTTGATAGTTATGGAAATTTACCTCCACCAATGGAACTGATCAAGTATTTTCATAGTAACGGTCCAGTATATATAACATACAATTATGATAGACTACAGAACAATTCGTATAGTTGTGGTCATCACTCACTTCAATTCATACATAAATATTTCAATCATAATATTTAAACTTATTGTACACTTATTTAGTTGAAATGTCATTTTCTGTTACACTTAGTGGTGCATCATCTATTCTTAATTATAATTTCAATCCTCCCATTTACTTGGATGATAAATATGACTATGAAGTTGGTTTAGTTAATTTCAATAGTTTCAATACAATACCAAATATTGGTGAAACTAACAATAGATTTATTTTTGGAGGTCCTACTATATATTATACAATAATTATACCTAAAGGTGCTTATGAACTTAATGAAATAATTCAATATATTAAACAACACATGCTTATAGTAGCATCAGATTCAACAATTGACATAGTCCCAAATCTAAACACATCTCACGTATCAATTTCTAGTAATAAGACAATTTCATTCTTAACTGATGACTCAATTGGTAAAGTATTTGGATTTGAAAAAGTTTTGTTAACTCCCAATGTGACACACACCTCTACAAAACCTATAAATATTTTACAAGTTAATTCTATTGGAATAGATTGTGACATTGCTGTTGGATCATATCTCAATGGACATCCTGTTCACATTATCCATCAATTTTTTCCTACTGTTCCTAGTGGCTATAAAATAGTTGAATCTCCTCAAAATATTTTGTATTATCCTGTAAGTGTTAAAACAATTAACAACATAACAGTAAAAATTATTGATCAGAGTGGTAACGTTATAAATTTTCAAGACGAGGAGATTACTATTACTTTACATATTCGACAACAAAAATGGTCTTAAAATTTTCCCATCCATATGCTGAAAAAAACTATAAAAGATTGATGAGTAAACCGTCTACAATTAGTTTGTGTGAAAGAATAGACGTCATAACGCCCAAAAATAAACGTTTTTTAAAATCACTCGGTTTTAAGTTATTAATATAAATGGATATATTACAAGTCACTCATGAGCCCTTCAATGACATGGCTGTGGAGGATTATGAATATCACACATACCAACCATATATTACCGGAAAGTTGAATTATAATGATGAGATTCGTATTGTAGTGCAAGATTTAGATTGTATAACATATCCGGCTGACAGTTATCTTGAGATTACGGGGAAAATTTTAACTGAAACCAACACAGTACCTACAAAATTGAAATTCATTAATAATGCAATAGCTTTTTTATTCCGCGAAATTCGATATGAACTGAACGGTGTTGTAGTTGATTCAGTAAGAGATATTGGTCTTGTTTCAACAATGAAAAATTATTTATCTTATAATTCAAATGAAAGTATTTTTCTAAATAATTCTGGTTGGTTTCCTAAGGAGGACGTCAAGTTGTCAGACAAACATGGAAATTTTAACGTGTGTATACCCTTGAAATTATGGTCAGGATTCTTTGAAGATTTCAATAAAATAATCTTAAACATGAAACAAGAGCTAATATTGGTGAGATCTAGTGATGATAGAGACTCAGTCACACATACAGATGAAACGGAAAAACCTAAAATTGAATTAACTCACATCAGTTGGAGAATTCCTCACGTGAAACCGAACATAAAACATGAATTACATCTAAACAAAATTATTCAAAGTAACAAGGAACTACCAATAAAATTCAGATCTTGGCAATTGATTGAGTATCCCAGCTTACCGAAAACGTCTCGCCACACTTGGGCTGTAAAAACTAGTACAAAAGTAGAGACACCTAGACACATTGTAATTGGATTTCAAAATAATGCTAGGGGTAACATAAAAGAAAATATGAGTCAATTTAAACATCTGAATTTGAAAAATATTAAGGTATTTCTCAATTCTGAGAAGTATCCATACAATGATTTACTTTTAGATTTTACAAACAATAGTTTTGCTACGTTATATAAAATGTTTGCTGATTTTCAAACTTCTTATTACAGCCGTTCGAACAGTGAACCTATTTTCACACCCGACGAATTTAGAGATACAGCTCCCTTAATTCATATAGATTGCTCAAGGCAGAAGGAACTAATACAGTCTGGATCTGTAGTTCTTCGTATAGAATTTGAGTTAAATGCTCCCATTACGAGTGATATTTCTGCATATTGTTTGATCTTTCATGAAAAACAATTTTCCTATAATCCATTAACTAAAATTGTTAAGCAATACTGATGTGGAAAAAACATTTCATAGCGCGCATGATTGACATGCAATATAAAAGTAGGGTTACTACATATTCTTCATTAAATATGAATACCCATGAGTATCAAATTGCTCTTAGTCAGTTTCTTTTTAAATTAATACGTCTTAAACGTGACATAAAATATTATGAACAATATAAAGGTGCGGTAACTAAATTGCAACAATTACAAATATGAAAGTTGTTTTAGATGTTCAAGGTTTTAAGATTGAAAATAATAAGTTCATCGTTAAAGAGTTTGCAGCTTATGATGGTCATCAAGTATGTCACTATATTTTCAAATCACCATTTCCTCTACATATGTTACCTCCAGACTTACATAGACAAGCAACTTGGTTAATGAAAAATCATCATGGAATCGATTGGAATATTGGTTATACACATTTACACAAATTCAAAAATATCGTAAAAGACATTACTGAAAATGCTGACATGGTTTTCGTGAAAGGAAAAGAAAAAACTAATTTCATTCAAAAATATTCCACCGCACCTGTATATGAATTAGATGAAAATCCACCATTAGCAGCCTCGACACCAAAATGTTTTTATCATAAGATTAATCCATCTATTTGCGCTTTAAAAAATGCTTATACTTTATATGAACATTTTATAATGGATGAAAAATAAAAGAATATTATTTAATTAACTTGTTTTATTTACTACAAACTGTTGAGTAAAACTTATATTGTGTAAATACTCTTACCATTTTAAGTAAGTTATATATAACAATTATAATTAATAAAATCAATACTATATATGTTAAAATGTACAATTTATCAACTTTTTCACTTATGTTTGTCTTGTCCATAGAAATATCATCTATAATCACATTCTGCCATTGGGTTTGATCACCTTCGGAATTGTCATTAAATATTATTTTTAATTTGTAACTAAAATATGATAAATTCGTTTCTGGAATTTCAATATGGTATACAGAGAGGTGACCATTATTTGTTTTTGTTATACTTAACAAACTCCATGTTGTTCGATTACAGTCTTCCCTTATATTTTTCATATCAAAACATATTGCAACATGTTTTACATTCTCTGGTACATTTGTGTACAGCATATTATTTGAAACAGCAACCAAAATAATAAAGTTTAAATTTAAGGAAGTCATTCTTTTTAGATTTATGTTACCTTCTTCTTATTCTGAGGATGTTGTAAGACTGACGGTTTTATAATTATTTTCTTCTAATATTCGAATCTCGTTGTCGTGGAGGTAAAAAATATCTGCAATAAATCTCCCTTTCATCTAATGGGTCTAATTCATAAAACCAATTATTATCTATATATTCAGGAAATTTTCTCAGTGGTCTTGTTTGATTACATTCAGCCGTACACAAACCAATTATTAATTTTTGTTTACAACTCCAAATTTTTTCAAGTTTAAAAGTTTTACGTAACACTTTTCTACAAACTAAACAAACTATTGTTTCAAAAATTCTACACTTAGGTGGATCAAATAGATTATTCATTCTGCAAACTATTATACTAACAATTTTTTCAACAGTATGTTTACAATTTCAATGATTTCCTTCACTACTTACATACACTTAAAAATAACGTAAATTACTATATCACTCTAAAACCAATACAATATTAATTATATGAATTCAAGATGAAGATCCAAAACCATTTTCACCTCTCTCTGTAAAACTTAAATTATCCACCTCTTCAATAATCGGAATAGAACATTTTTCACAAATAAGCTGGGCGACTTTGTCTCCTCTCCCAAATTTAACTATGTTTGTTGATGAATTATATAATAATATTTTAATTGTACCTCTATAATCAGCATCAATTACACCTGCAAACACTTCTATTCCATTTTTAAGCGCTATGCCAGATCGTGGTGCTATCCTTCCATAAACTCCCTGTGGTAGTTCTAATTTTAACCCACTATCCACCAGGAATCTTTCTCTTGAACCTATAGTAAAATTTATAGGTGTTTGTAAATCACATCCCGCAGATTGCGATGTAGCTCTTGTTGGAATAAAAGCGTTTGGACTTGTTCTCAACACTTTTAAAACCTTAAATATTTGAAAATTAATAAAAAATAAATAAAACGAAATTTCAATCTTACCGCATTTTCTGGTTTCATCCTATTCATGTTCTTCTTACGTTTTCAGGTAGTGATACTTTATTAGAAACAAACAGCCTCCTATCGGTATACATATATACAGATTTAAGATTTTTTTTAATAATAAACTATCTAAAATGACCTTAATAATGATTGCATACTTTGCACTATTATGTAAGACTCCCGACTGCATTAGTTGTCTCTGGTGGATTTTTAATAACAGGATGGTCATAGCAAAGTATTATACATGCATCATAGACTATCCCATTGAAAATATATTCATTCGTATATAATTAATGCATAATAGCCTTGGGCGGGCTTGTTTCCTATACTTTGTACACACACACAGTGCATTCCTTTATATTTATGCACTTATACAGGATGGTTCTACCAAAATATGGGGATTTAGCATATACTGAGTGTTAAATAACTTAGAAGGAACATTGTTTAACTACTCCCCCTTATTAGAATCAGAGTTGAAGCCATCTATACCTGTAAGTAAACTTTTAAAGTAAGTATATAATAGGTGTCAGTGTAACATTTGTTTTGTAGGATTCCCAAATAATATTGATAGAAACAATTGAAGCAACGGATATTGGATCTGCATCCATAGAGCCTGTAAGTTATTTGCTACTTGTATTATTCCTTAATATAATTGTTAAAATTTACTATTTATTGTACAGGAAGTGATTATTATGGACAAAGTGCTAGATAGTAATCATGAAGAAAATATTGAGAATATACAGCCTGCTAGTAGTAATTCACAATTACATACTCCTTGTAAAGTTACTGGAAAAGTTAGTAATACATTTTTCACAAGACTTATCAAGTTAATTGAAAAAAATTTACAGAGAAAATACGAAAATTTGGCAGAAGCACTCCACATCAAATCTGATTGGAGTCAATATGTTCCCAATAATTTGAGAAAGGAAACAAATAAAAAACTTCGCCCCACAGTTAAAAACCCAACCTACTTAGAAAAAAAATTATATTATAAAACCAAAACGGAACTGCTTAAAAAAACTTTTGAATGCGAAGAAAATGATAGAATAAGAAGAATAGAAAGAGAGGAGGAGGAACATAAGAAAAAAAATGATTCTATTAGATTTAGAAATAAAAAGAAAACAAATCAATGAAAAAAACTAAAACAGTCTTTTTATTATCAATACAATAATTATCTACAATTTAGCAAAATGTTCATTAATTAATAATGTTCTTATATTTTCGGGAAAATTTCCATTATTTTCAATAGGTAATAAATCATCATTTTCTTCGTGAACATTATCTTCTGGAAAATTGTCCTTTAAATCAATGGCAATATTATGCAGTACTGCTGTAGCAACTATAACTGCCATAGTGGTCTCTAATTTTAATCTCATTCCCAATCGTAGTATGGGAAATCTTCTTTTCCATAACCCATATTGGCGTTCTATGACATTACGGGTTCTTATTATCGGTTCGTTGTAAAGATTTTCAGCTTCTGTTGCAGTTCGAAGTAATTTTGTTAACAGATATGGCATTAAGGAGTATCCACTGTCTCCAACCAACATGTAATGACCAAATTCACCATTTTCAAATCTTTGTTTTAAGCGACTATTATTGAAAATCGTTTGATCGTGTACAGATCCTGGCAACCTTGCAACAATATTCCTTATTTTCAATTTTGCGTCACTAACTGTTTGAACGTTTAATGCAAAAAATGACTTTCTCGATCTGAATATCTCTGCATCATGTCCACCAAGAGAGTCTATTTTGAGGAGAGTACAATCAATTGCTCCAATCGTTCTTGAGAATGAAGCAATTTTATAAAAATCCTCAACAGCTCTTTCCATTTCATGATGATCCTCATACATATTAATATATTCAGGTCTCAGAGATGCAATTGCTACAGACACTCTTTTAACAATCCTGCAGGATGAAGCTCTTGATACTCCTATGAAATCTGCTGCTGTTATTTGAAAACTTCCAGGCGCATAAAATCTTAATCTCAACAAAAGTTGTTGCATTGGTGTAATACATCCACCTCTGAAAAAATACTACCTATATAGTAGATATTTGTAGTTGAAAAATTCTATATTCAACTCACCTATTAGTGGGCAATGCTATTTGCCCTTGTATTTTAGTTAAAAGATATATCACCCTCTGCTTTCTCAATCTAAATCTCTGAAAAAATTCAATTCATCATATTTAATAAAACAATCGACTCTGGGTCTGTAAATTTTTGGTCTTCTTATATAAATATATTCTTCATCAGATGAGTCTGATGAACTATCACTAGATGTTTCAAACATATCCATATTTTTAAAAACAAAGTCGCAAACTAAAAATTTGAGGTTATATCACTGTCAAAGTAAAGAAAGCTTTTATGTATTAAAGCGCCAAAATCTTCACTTTTTCTTTAAAGTCGACTTTTGGCGAAAAGGGTACTTTAATGTTGATTTTGAAACCAAACTTTTCTGTTAAAGGTCGCTTTAAAATTAAAGTAACCTTCAAATTTATTATGAAATCGGCCGTTAGAGGTGGAATATCACAGTGCTGCAACAGATACAGCGAATCAAACAACAAATTTATGTCGGAATATGATGCTGAGAAGCTCTCAAAGTACATACTCTATACGGATGTGAACAATTCGTATGGAAAAGCAATGTGTGAGCCTTTGCCCTACGGAGGCTTCGAATGGATCGAAAATAATATCGATAAATTTGATGTTGACTTCATAAAATCCATTGCAGACGATTCTCCCGAAGGTTATATCCTCCAAGTTGATTTGGAATACGGTGGTATGACGGTTTGCATAATTTACACAAAGCTCTCCTTTGTGCCCGAACACCGCAAGCCACCTGGTTCGAAATTATCAAAGTTAATGACCACTCTACATAGTAAAAGACATTACACTTTACATTATAGAAATTTAAAGCAGGCTTTAGAACATGGTCTAGTATTGAAAAAAGTACACAAAGTTTTGAAATTTAAACAATATGTGTGGCTAAAGTCCTACATTGAATTTAACAACCGATTGCGAACTGTAGCTACCAGCGACTTTGAGAAAGATTTGAGGAAACTCATGAATAATGCTGTTTTTGGGAAATGTATGGAATGCAAACGTAAGCATAGAATTTGTAAATTGGTGTCTTCATATGAAGGCCGTTATGGAGCCAAAAATTTAATTGTTAGTCCGCGTTATCAAAATAAAACAATTTTCGATGATAATCTACTATCACCCTTAATGGCAATCGAATTGAAAAAATCTGAAATTACTTTTAATAAGCCAATGTATGTGGGTATGGCTATTCTCGACATTTCCAAAACCGTTATGTATGACTTTCATTGCAACTTTATGCTTTCAGAGATGGGGGTAGACAATTATAAGCAAATGTACACAGACACATACAGCTTTATTTACGAACTCACTTGTGACGATTTATACAAACAGCTAATTGATGCAAATATTGATCAATTTGACACATCAGACTACCCCGCTAATAATCCCTACAACATACCGAGAGTTAATAAAAAAGTGTTGGGTTTAATGAAAGATGAGGCTAATGGTCAAATAATTACTCATTTCGTTGGCTTAAGGTCCAAAATGTATGGATACAAAGTTCAGGGGGGGTAAAGTTTTTAAAAAATCAAAGGGTATTAAAAAATGTATTGTAAAAAATAAACTAACTTTTAATGATTATGTGGATTGTTTGAAAAACTGGAAGCAAATGAAAACAACCCAAAATACGATACGTTCGTTCGCCCATGATGTTTATAGCATTGAACAAACCAAAATAGCGTTAAGTCCTCATGATGATAAAAGGAAATTACTTCCAGATTCATTTGATACTCTTCCTTGGGGACATTATAGTGTTTCAGAATATTTTTTTGTTTTAGAAATGGCTATACTGGAAGACATTTACATTAGGAAAAATAATCAATAATTATGTTGAAAATAGATGGAATGTCCTAAATAAAATAGCGGCATCAAATTAAATGTTATTGGGTACATGATAGGACATCACTGTATGTCTAAGATCCGCGATTAGAAAAATTTACCCTCATCTGTTAATTAGATGAAACAATGTCTTATAGGCTGATCTCAATATTATGAATTTATAAATACAACCGCTGCCACCATAAGTCTGCTACAATTAATATTAATTAATTAATCAATAACTAATTTATTTATAATTTTTACCTTCTCATGTTAATTACATGTAGTAAGCAAAAACCGCCAATATTTTATATTATATACCTCACTGTAGTAGGCACCCATCTCTATGAATGCTATACTTATCTGCAGCCAGGTGAGAAAAGGTAAATGTAGCTTATTTCCCTCACATGTTAATTAAAAAATCCAAGTTCAGTAATAAACGGCGTCGAATTCTAAACATAATGATGTTTGGCTATCTTATAAAAAGCTGATGCAGCTAAAGATAAATAATAAAAACAAAAATAAAAATGTACGGTGCCTATGGGAGCTCATTGCGAAGAGAGAGGCAGAATAATACTAATTCCTTCAACGAACAAAGACAGCGTAAAATTCATGCGCGCGCAGCACAGGCTCTTTAAAACGTACTAGAATAGAGATAGAAGATGAGAACTGGAGTATAAGAAAGATAGCTTCAAATTTTTACGAAATTTTTTGAATTTTCGGAATAGTGTGCAATACCAAAAAAAAATAGACTTTTGAGAAAAATTGCAGCAATAGTTTATACTTACCGTGAAGTTTTCTTAATTCTTCAATTATTAAATTTTTTTATAAAATTCCGTAATTTTTCTCAAAAGTATATTTTTTGGTATTGCACACTATTCCGAAAATTCCAAAAATTTCGTAAAAATTTGAAGCTATCTTTCTGTCTTTATCTTTCTTATACTCTAATTCTCATCTTCTATCTCTATTCAAGTACGTTTAAATGAGCCTGTGATGCACGCGCATGAATATTACGCTGTCTTTGTTCGTTGAAGGAATTAGTATTATTCTGTCTCTCTCTTCGTAATGAGCTCCCATAGCCACCGTAAATTTTTATTTTTATTATTTATCTTTAGCTGCAACAGCTTTTTATAAGACGCCGTTTATTACTGCACATGGATTTTTTAATTAACATGTGAGGGAAATAAGCTACATTTACCTTTTCTCACCTGGTTGCAGGTAAGTATAGCAATCATAGAGATGGGTGCCTACTTCAGTGAGGTATATAATATAAAATATTGACGGTTTTAGCTTACTACATGTAATTAACATGAGAAGGTAAAAATTATAAATATATTAGTTGTTAATTAATTAATTAATATTAATTGTAGCAGACTTATGGTGGCAGAGGTTGTTTTTATAAATTCATAATATTGAGATCAGCCTATAAAAAATTGTTTCATCTAATTAACAGATGAGGGTATATTTTTCTAATCCCGGATCTTAGACTATTAGGGATACTCTGCTAGCACTCTCTAGTTCAGAATTGGCCTGCAAATTTAGATTGGAAGAAGATACATATTGTGTCTGGTTTCAACAGTATTTCATTAAAAACTTGAATATTATTTTATGCCATCAATGTTATAAGCAGCTGGTTTATATTTTAGAAAGCAAAAAAATTGATATAAAGCTTAATGTTTCACGAGATCATTGGCATGCAGTATATGACTATAGCAGTATACCCTTTATTTACAAATCGCGGGATATGTGGTGTCAAAATGAATTCACAAAAGTATTGTTCAAAACAAAGATAAACTAGATAATTTATCTCAAATGTTCATACCTTCATTCACTTTGTAATGACTCTTCTTTCTTCAAGAGCTCTCTAGGAGATGAAGGATCCAAATTCAATTCTCATATAATATTTACAACACTTTCAATAATGTGCCTTTATATTACTTCTCTGTTGAGCATATATTTAAATTATGAAAGTTTACCACTTCGTATCTTGCTCAGTCTTTTATTCTTCTTAATTCGCTTTCAAAATTTTCAAAAAAATTATTTTTCAATCTGACATTTTACTATCCTTCTAATAAATAATCTGTCATCTTTTTGTTTCCATGTCAACGTCTATTCACTCATATCAAAGGTTTCTTTTCTATTAATTATTTTTAACATACAGGATTTTTTTTTATTTAAATATAATATTTTCAAAATATTCTTAAATATTTCTATAAAATTCTTCTAATACTAATTATCTATATGTATACATAAAACTCAATATGATAACCCACTCTAATAAAACATCTTTATTAACTAATTTCCATTATATCTTTATAATCAAATTCTCTTCATTGTACTACTATAAAAATATGTATCCATTTCACAGCTCATTTATCATTTAATTAAGCTGTCCGGGCATAATGTTTATAATCAACTAATCAAATACAAATCGTTAAATTTACTGTTTGGACCCTTACTTTGTGGAATCTACTCATATTACTTTTTTAAATGAAACTAAGTGTTTCTAATTAATTCCACTATTTAATGAAAAAAAATTTTTAAATCTAAGATATTGATAATTATTTCGATATTGACATATCATCGTCAGAATGACAGAAGTTACATTCAGATTTTTAATAATTATTTCATTAAATAGTGGAATTAATTAGAAACACTTAGTTTCATTTAAAAAAGTAATACAAATCGTTAATTTTTAATTTTTTTAAATTTATTGTATTAAAGAAGCTAAGCTTTTTTTTAATATCCCACTAACTTATCTGCTCATGTTTAGCCATTTATCAATATCTTTCTTTATTCAAAGGTAGCAAACTAATATTACCCTTAATTTCAGTTCTCAGGGCTTTAATCAAAAAATGACTGTCATAATTTGATAAATTATCCAGGACAACAGGTATAGTATGTGATTTTTTATAATTTAAATTACAGGAATTGTGAGCTGGACCTCTATATTTACCTGTAAAATGACAATGATCCCTGACTTTTGTGTCATTAGGAAGAATGGTTTGATTACAAATGTGACAAATAGAAGAACGATAAAATGCTGTTTGTTCATCTACAGTTAATAAACATGGCTTTGGGTTATTAAAAATGTTTTGTAAGTTATTAGCAATTGTCTGCAGCTCTTTTACAAACCATACATGACAATTTTGACCCGAGAAAAGTTTAAATTTTGATAAAGAATCATTTTAAATAATTCGCGGTACCTCATGTTTTTGATATTTATAAGATTTTGTGAGCTTAGTTTTATCATCCTGATAACGTTTTAAAATGCATTCTTAATCTGCATAGATAACAAAAGGAACTATGTCTTTGTTTTTAAAGTTTTTAAATTTCATAATTTTATTAGCATCGGTGGGAAAAACAATTTTTTGATTATTCAATAGTTTACAATCATCTAAATGTTGATTTAAATAATCCTGACTAATAAAATGATTGAGACAACGTTCACAAAACCATTTTTTGTTTTTAATATTACCAACTTCTTCTTCTTCTTTTTTCCCTTTATTGGGCTTAACTCTATCAAGTTATCTACCCAGTACCATTTGTCTCTTCAATTTACATAGAAAGAAGCTGCACTTTCATGCATCTGCCTCTTGGACACCACTTCTTCCTGTTTCTAAAATAAGATTATATAACTCTATTACAATTTTTGAAAAATTTACACAGAAGCGTAGCACTGCCAGCTGAAGGTTCTCTAAACATGTCCTCTACACATAAAGCTGTTTCGCACTTCATACAATTTTTAAGCATTAAACTATATAAATTGTCACAATAGTTTTTGTTAATAGGGCACTCCAGAAGAATATGTCTGATATTACCTACTTGCCCACATTCACAATTAGGTGAGTTAACTACTCCTATCCGGTGGAGATGCTCAGGATACGCACAATCCCCCAACCTAAGTCTATTCATTGTTGTAGCCGCCTGTCTGTTGACCTTTACTTCATAAAACCAGGGCTTAGATGGTAACTTCCCAACAATTCTATAATAATGCTTTCCTTTAAGCTTACATAATTCAATCCATTCCTCTTCCCAATCTCTTCGTATTTTTTCTTTAACATATACCAAAATATCTTTATAATCCACCTTATTGAAAATCTTCTCCGACTTTTTTAAACTATTCTTAGCCAATGAATCAGCTTCTTCATTACCATTGATGTCTGAATGACTGGGAATCCAACCCAATTTAATATTTTGATTATTACACTTCGCTTCCCATAAAAGTTCTCTGATACATAATTCTGGATACTCCGCTTTACCATACAAACCTTTTCTGGCAATTCTCTGTAATGCGCTCTTGGAATCAGTTAAAACCAAGGAATTCAAGTTTCCCACTTCCCGAATTCTTTTAACTGCCACATAAATGGCTATGCTGTGCATATACTAGCTTCATCAGCCACTCTGACACTTATCTTACAGCTCCTAGTTTCCATATATATCCCACACCCTGTTAAATTTTTTTGTCTATCTTTAGATCCATCTGTGTATATTATATGATATTTCTTCCATTTCTCTTTAATAATCCCATCAAATTCAATTTGATTATAGGTATTGTTTTTCTGTAGCCCCAAATCCTCCCAGGGAATATCCATAAGCAGTGCATCGTACCCAACTGTAAAACAAGGTAAAACGTTATATTTTCTAATTAAATTATGATAACTTAATGCTCTATCCAATCCCTCTAATATAGGGAAGTTGATCATATCGGCAATTACATGTTGCTCTCCATATATACCCAGCAACTTACTTGTGACTATACTATTTTTCAAAGAAAGATGTTTCAAAATAAATTTTTCAGATAACCATATACGCCTCCAATGTAAAGGGAGTTCCCCCGCCTCTGCCAGCAGTGACACCGTAGGAGTGCTTTTCATAGCCCCTAATATGACTCTTAATGCTTTAAATTGCACTTTATCCAGTTTACACAAATGCTGTCTTGCTGTATTAAACAAAAGTATGGAACCAAAGTCCAAGTGAGATCTAACAATACCCCTGTATATCATAGACAGAATTTTGGAATCCGCCCCCCACCAATAAGTTGTGACTGCTTTCATAACATCAATGCCCTTTTGCGACTTAGCCACGACCCCATCAATATGGGAACTAAGCTTCATTTTTTCATCCAATAATACTCCTAAATACCTTACCTCTTTGACATATGGTATCACTTCATGATTGCATATAATACTAGGAATACTACCCCTACCTTTCCTTTTTCGAAAAATTATCGCTTTCGATTTTTGTACTGACAATTCAAACCCATGCCGTCCCAGCCAATCACTAATATTCCCCAATGATTCGTTAATACCCCTACATAACCTCTCCGTATCATTCCCGGCTGCAATAAGCATCATATCATCCGCCAATCCTAACATATCCACCCCTTCCACCGTTTGATCGTATATATCATTTGTGTATACTGCAAATAATAACGGACTGAGCACCGAGCCTTGTGGAATACCTTTACTTACACATCCTAATCTCGAAGTAGCCCCTGAAAGGTTCTCTTTCACAATAACCCTTCTATTACTATATATTCCTTTTAAAAATTCAATATAAGATTGTGGAATATTAAGTTTAGCTAATTTATTCATTAATATATGTATCCTTACATTATCATACGCCGCCTTGATATCCAAAAATACAGCTATTACCTTATTATTATTATGAAAAGCATCAACAACCATTGACTGCAGATAAACCAAATTATCCATAATTCCCTTCCCCTTTCTAAAACCTGATTGTTTCTTATTAATCAGCAAATCTGCCTCCAATTTGTATTCCATTCTATTTTTGATCAAATTTTCTAAAATCTTCAAAGCACTAGATTGCAAAGCAATAAACCTATAACTGTCAACTAACAAGGGATCCTTGAGAGGTTTCAGAATAGGGCAAATAATTTGTATTTTCCATTCCTCGGGGATATTATCCCCTGATAAGCAGCCATTAAACGCTTTAATCAAATTTACCTTAATACAATATGGTAATCCCCTAAACAATGAATACACTAAGTCATCCACCCCTGGCATCTTATCTTTTTTCCTAGCACTTAACACTACATTAAGCTCGTTCACATTAAACTCCTCCCAACTATTAACATTTGATCTAACCTCAACTCCTTCATTCGAAATATCAGGCGACGTAACTAAGTCCAAAAAATTATCCAAGTTATTCTTTATAAAATCTGCATTCCTATTATAATTATTGCATCTACCAAAACCCTTAACCACTTTCCAAATGTATGACAAATTGCTATCCCGATTGAGAGTAGAGCAGAATTCTATAAAACTATTTTTCTTTTTACTTTTAAACATTTTTTTTGCCTCAGCAACCTTTTTTTTATATAAATATAATTACTCATACTACTATCCATTAAATACTTTTGTATCGCACCTTTTCTCTCTCCCAGCATTATATCACACTCCCTATCCCACCATTTGTTAATTGTCCTTTTATTTTTATATTTATACCTATTATTCCTAATATATTCAATTTTATTGGGTTTAACCATATTATACACTTGGTCTATTAGTCCCACTATATCCCTGTATCCCTTGCATTCCATCTGATTTTCCATTTGTATACATTTTAAATAATACTCCTCCCAATTAATATTTTTAGTATTATATTTTTTTACTCGGACTTCATAATTTTCATATATTTTGTCATGTTTATATACCCCCCCCCCCTATCTCAAAATCAACATAAATAGGAAAGTGATCACTATCTCCCTTGTCTTCAGGATAAACCTCCCATCTTCCTACTAACCCTAGCCTACTTGAACAAAAGGTAAGATCTGTTACGCTTTTATTTTGTCCAGGTAATCCAATTCTCGTTGCTCTACCGTCATTCAGACAAATAAAACCAGATTCCAAAAGTACCTCTACCAAAATATTTCCATTTCTATTATTAAAACAGTTACCAAACATTAAATTTTTTGAGTTAAAGTCCCCAGCAAAAATGATATGATCAAATTTATCTATTTCCTGACATATATCACTTAAGAAGTTCCTGTTAACTTTAATATCTATAGGGAAATAAGTATTTATAATTAACATTCTATTAATTACAATGGCCTGTATAATTAAACCATAAGGTTTACTTCTTAAATTTAACTCATATGAACAAGATGAATATTTATTACTTATTAAAATTGCAATACCATTATGTACTTCTGATTTATCTATACGATATATATTATAACCGAAAATTAATGTTATAAATGAAACTAACATTAATATGAGTAGATTCCACAAAGTAAGGGTCCAAACAGTAAATTATATTATAACCTTTTACCCTCCATTTCATACTGTGATTTAAAAAGGTTTCTTGCAACAATATAACACTCGGATCATCCCTATTAATCAAATAATCAAGGTTAGTATTGTTAGATCTCATACTTCTTAAATTCCACTGCAATACCCTGAATTTTATAAAACAAATTAAACTAAACATATTGATCCAAGAAACCACACTTAATTTTACCTTATTCTTACCACTCCTCTTGCTCCATATCTGCTTCAGATATGGACTTCCCCTTTTCCTCCTTTGACCCCATATTTTTTTATCATCTATATTTAAATTAATACTTGAATTCAAATTTTGTGATGGGGAGACTCCCCGTTTTTGCAAATTTCCATAAATTATCTGATACATATTTATTAGAGTTTCTACTGGAATAGTCTGATCCGCCAAATAATCATTAAAATCAATAACATTTCCCTCATTATCATCACTTTTTGCAGGCGAATTCTGCTGTAAATTATTAGTATACTTAAGCCTACCTGTAACTGGACTAGTTGGGTACAGTGAACCTCCCATGTAATATCCCTGTTGTGCATCTTTATCGTAGCCCTGGCTATTGGGACATTTTCTTTTATTTTTAGTAACTTCATTATATGCTCTGTTCGGGGTTCTATTTTTATTTTGTATTGTAGCACTTCTCTGAATTATTGAAATTAACTCATTTTCAGGGGTTTTAACAGGTAACTCAGGGTAATTTCTAACACTTCTATCTGGAATGGTTTCAACATTCTTCCTAGGTACTTGCTTCGCAGCATCATAATAAGCCATATTCTGATAGCTCATAATCTCATTAATTTTCTTTTGTCTAGAAAGCTCTTCACATTTATCTACATCTTTAAGTTGTTCAGTAATTAAATGATTTTCTCCGCAATACAGACATCTTTTAGTATTAAATTCTGTGCATTTCTTCTTATCATGGTCCTCTTTCCCACACATTTCACATCTCTCTTTGCGGTTGCATTGCTTTGCAGTATGGTTAAATCTATAGCATTTAAAACATAATGTGATAGGTCGAATATAAGTAGCAACATTTAATTTATTGTTATATATACTAACATCCCTTGGGAAGCTTTTACCAACAAAAGTGAAAATATACGATCCTGTAGGAACATATTCCACCTCATTAGTGACCTTATCTCGTACTCTTCTATTCAACCTACGAACTTCCAGGACTTTGTACATCCCTCCCGATTCCTCATTTGCCCTATCCAACACTTCTATCTCAGGAAGACTACTTCCAACTCCTTTCACCACTCCTTTACAAGTAAGCAAAGATGCTGGAATAAAAGTATGGTATCCCTTCTTTCCCAATTCCTCACTTTTCTTAAAATTATTTGCATCCATCGGCAATCGAAATGTCACACATACTCTATTCCTTCCTTTTTTAACTATATTTTTAATTCCTTTTATACGTAAATTGTGCATTATTTTACCAAACTCCACGGGATGGAGGTTCCCTATATTTTGGTCACCATGCTCTAACATTACATTGAACGGGCCAGAATCATAAACTGAGTACATCAAATTCTCATAAATTGTCTTTTTTCCCGATTCTTGAAGATTTTTTAACTTATTTTTAGCCGCACTAATTGTTTCCGAATTTTGAATCATTACTCCCCCGCCCGGGTCGGGCGGCGGATAACTCTCGTCCATGTGCCTTACTTAACTTATAGGTTAGTGCCACCAATTAACTATAATATAATCACTACTTCTAAACTATTAACTCTAATAACTCTTTTATTTGCCAAAAACACTATTACTAAATTTTCCTGGACAGATGATTTATATGAACTTAATAAATCTAAGGATCAACCTTCAGCTCTTGGAATACTTTCCCAATCTCCTATTACCAACTTGTTTATTTATTAAACGAGATAAGTTTTTAATGTATGCAAAAAGATAAAAATTATTTTGGTTATCATCATAATAATAATCATTAAATTTACAAGAAATAACAAGTAAATGTATTCTTGGTAAAAAGTTCATTTTACTAATTGACAATGCAACTATTTCTATTTATGAATTGTATATGTCGTAGGCGTATTTGAAAACCAGGCTTTCTATAAAACGCCTAGGCTTTTTCAAAATGACTTGGCATATTGTAAAACCATTATATTTTTACAATCTGACTACAATTTTAAGGCATTTTATAAAACGCCGATGAGATTTTAGGCATATTGAAAAAATTAAAATATTTTACAATTCACCTAGTTCCAGTTAGGCGTTTCGTAATACGCCTCTGCCTTGCTTCGGCTTATTCAAAAACTGTTACGGCAGTTTATTTAGTGTTTATCCCGGTGAACTATTACCGTTTAAAAAGGAGAATTCAATAAATATTGTGTTATATAATGTTACAAGAGGCTGACGATATTGTCGAAAGTAGGGAGAGAAATAATTATTACATAGAATTGGATAAATTCTATGCAGGTGAGTACAAATGATACAAATCTTAGAATTTAATGTAGAAATAGCTAGCCATAACCTCAAAAATGAGAATGCGGTAAATACCATGTTCCGGACGGCGTTTCTTTAAACTTATTAGTGAAAGCAAAGAATACACAGGGTGTATTATGAGGTGAAGGTTTTCTCATAGTTCTTTATCGATAATATATGCTTTTTTTTATTACAGAACACGAAAGAAGTATTAAGAAACCATGGAATTCGGCGAAAATAGAGGAAGGCAAAATAGAGAGCAAGGTAATAGAAGATCAAATAAACAGCACTATTTCTCAAGAATTTATGAGATATTGGTGGAGTGAAAAAAGTCGTAAAGAAAAGGTCTTGTAAAGAAGATGAACTCACTTTTATTGTGCCTTATGAAGAATTTTTCGAGAAGTTGAAAGACGATCACGTGAGTACAGGCCATGGAGGTCGTGATAAAATGATAAAAGCTCTTAAGCCAAAATATGCAATACCTCGACCAGCAGTCGAAGTTTTTGTGAAATTGTGTAGAACTTGTGATACAAAAAAACAGCTACCAAAAAAAGGAGTTGTCGTCAAGCCCATACTTTCCAAAAGTTGGAATCACAGAGGGCAAGTAGACCTAATTGATTTACAATCAACTCCAGATGGCGACTATAAATGGTTGCTGAACTACCAGGATCACCTGACTAAATTTGTTCATTTGAGACCGTTAAAATCAAAGTGTGCATCAGATGTTTCATCAGAACTGGTGGCCCCAGCATCTTACAGAGTGATAATGGAAGAGAGTTTGTCAACGTCATTATCAAGGATTTAGTCTCAAAATGGCCCCCTTGTAAAATAATTAATGGGCGTCCCCGTCATCTACAGAGCCAAGGAAGCGTCGAAAGATCTAATCAGGATGTTGAAAATATGCTAAGAGCTTGGCTAAGTGACAATGGTTCAACTAATTGGTCAACCGGCTGTTATTTTGTGCAATGACAGAAGAATGCATCTTACCATCGAATAATTAGGCGCACCCCTTATAAAGCATTATTCGGCAGAGGTTTTCAAGTTGGCATGTTTTCTTCTGATTTGCCCAATGACGTTGTGAAAGAAATAAACACTGAGGAAGAGTTAGAGAATATTATTCCAGAATGTTCCCAAAGTGTTGAAGAGGCAAACCATATCGAGATAGAGGAAAATCCACAGTCGACCGATTCAACTTCTAAAACTACAAATGATGACATTCAAATAATGAACATTGACGATATCCCAATAATACTAAATTACGAACAAGATTCTGTTGTTAATGATACTGTACGGGAGTGATATTTGTCAAAGTTCTTATTTCTTTGGCATTTATTCACCCCGAAATTCTTATTTCTTTTTTATCTTTATTTATTATTATTTTGTTTGCGACTTCACAAATCCTTCATGGAACCAGCCATAAATAAGTATATTATTTTATTGTGGCAATATAGATTTAGGAAATTATAACAATGGTTGCATGACTTTGTAGTAGGAACCACGGGGCGCCCTTTAAATTGTCGAGTTACTTTTCTATATATTATGTTATAAACTCGTTCACTTTCTAACCACGGGGCGCCTCTCAAATTGTCGATTTACTTTGTATATATTTTGTAAACTTGCTCGCTTTCTAATTTTTTTGTATTAGATTAGGATCCCTTCAAGGGAGTCATTTTTCAAGTACCTACTCGTGTAGGAAACTATCTTTTGTAAAATCAGTTACTATCCAAACGTCTAGCGGAACACCGCTCTCAATAAAGCTCATACATATAATACTTTTACAAGTGCGTTTTATTCAAAAACACGAAACAATTTTTTTACAGTCAGTGTTGATGTGTGTGCATTGTGCATTAACACTAACATTTAATGGTCCTTCGAGCCGGATAGTAATTCAAGCAATTCATTGTTCTTTGTAGGCTCCGCGATTTATAAAAGTGCGAGTTTATTGTTCTGTGCATCTTCTCCATTTATAAAGTGCGCGAAGGTGAAATTAGCAGCAGATCCTGCAATTCACATCATCCTCTCAATCATCACAACAATTCAACTAAGTCGTAGCGAATTGATCAGTTTATCAATTCTCTCGCAATTCAATATCACCAATTATAGCCATTATTGGTCATCGAAAGTCGTCCTTCTTCAGCAGGCATCGTATTTCCTGGTCAAGGATTGGTCTATACGCGCAATCGCCAGGTGAGCTTTAACTCTTTTCCATTTTACTTAATTACCGCAATCTCACACATTATTTTTAAACATTATGGCCGAATTGGCAGCATTAGTTCGGCTTCGTGGTGCTTATAAGGCAAAATGCACCAATTTTGAAACTTACCTCAATGATATGGAACAATCTGTAGAAAATGGGCAAAGGGAGTTTACTGAAGCAACATTAAAGGTTTTAAATGACCGTTTCGAAGCTTTAAAACTCGTTTTTACGCGAGATTTTGAATCTGTGCAAACTCAAATAGAAGCATTAGTAGAGGAAGGCCAAGTAGTCACGCATTATCAATATCGGGCTGACATTGAAAATAATTATTTTGAATTATGTGCCCGTGTATATCAATTAATCAAAAACGGCAGTAAATGGGTCCCCAGCCTTATTAGATGAGCGGTCACCCTCTCCCGCTGAAAGTCACATAACTGTTCGCTCGCTGCATTCAAACACAGCATCCAGTACGGTATCACAGAATGCCAATACTCGCTCGAATTTTCTAAAACTTCAAATAAACACATTCGCGCATTGAAGCTTCTCAGCCCACTGAGCATTGGGATACATTAATTGTCCATTTTGTTTCCAATAAATTTGATATAAAAACGGGACGAGCATGGGAGGAATTCAAGGCACATCACAAAATTCCTTCTTTCGAACGTTTAACCACATTTATGACCGATAGATGCGATTTGTTAGACACAATGGATTTCAAAACCCGTGGCAGTTCTAATGAAGCCAAAACTTCTCATTGTACCCGAGTTCATCCAAATTCAAGGTCAAAAAGATTTCATGTCGTTAACCCTTTCAGTACGGTTGTCTTACATACACGACACCGACTTTTTTGGCAGACAGACGGCTGTCGTGTATGGACGACAGTAGCTCATATCCCTGCTAGACGTCTGCCGTTTCAGATACGACACAAATAAATTTTTGCTTTTCCCCATCGGCGTCCGTCGTACCGTTTCGACAGTTTGTGTTTCTCAGACAGACGGATGTCGTGAATTTTCGACAGTGTCGTAAATACGCGACACCCGGCAACATGGCAAAGTTAGGCGATCCTGTGCCACACCCGTGAGTTTTAGCGCCAGTCTGTTTCAGCAAAGCATAGAGTTAGGTACTTTGGTTACAGAATGTCATATAAAGATCAAGCTGGTCCTTCGGGCTTTTGTGGATTATGTGATATGGATGTGAGAAATATTTTGAATGCGGTGAACGATAGTGATATGTATATCAGTGAGGAGGAACCATTTATAGATAGTGGCAGCGAATATATTCCTGACTCTGAAAGCGAATTGAGCTCCGAAGAAAACGACGAAAACGCCGAAGAACAACAACATTCAGTTGCTTCTGCGTCTGATATCTCTGATCACAGTATACGGCAGGAGGAATTTCAGATAATATGGGATTCACGTGAGTTTGTTCCCAAAGTTCACCAGTTTGACGACACTAATAGTGGACTACAAAATGAAAATCTAAAAAATGAAGGAAGTGAGATAGAGTATTTTATGAAATTATTCTCAGAAGAAATAGTCAACATTATTATTGAAGAAACTAATATTTATGCTCAACAACAAGATGCCAAAGGTTAGAAAAACGTTGATAAAAATGAGTTTTACAATTTTATTGCCCTTTCAATGTTGATGCCTCACGTCAAAAAGTCTGATATAAAGGATTACTGGTCTACAAATAATTTAATTGGCATGCCTTCTTTCCGCCAAACAATGTCTCGAGATCGCTATCTAGAAATACTAAGGTATTTGCATTTTACTGATAATCAAAATGAACAGGAAGGTAATCGACTGCACAAAATAGAAAATGTTCTCAATATGGTACAAAACAATTTCAAAAGTAATTTTTATCCATTTCAAAATATCATCATTGATGAAAGTATGATCCTTTTTAAAGGGAGACTGTCTTTCAAACAGTATATTAAAACCAAAAGGCATCGCTTTGGAATAAAGCTTTATGTATTATGTGATTGTGATACGGGCTATGTTTTGGGATTTCTGGTTTATACTGGCAAGAATACAGATAAAAATAGAGATAATAACAGCGGTCTAGGATTGTCAGGCGATGTTGTTGTGAAACTTTTGGAGCCCTACTTGGACAAAGGCCATTCGTTTTACAGCGACAACTACTACACCAGTCCAACTTTGTCCAATTATCTTTTTGTTCACAAGACAAACTCTTGTGGAACTGTCCGCATAAATCGTAAGCACATGCCAATTTTTGAAAAAAAATTAAAGAAAGGGGAAACAGAGTGGCGTAGCAGTGATTCAATGCTTGCACTGAAATGGAAAGACCGTCGCGACGTGGTAATGCTTACTACCATCCATGAAAATAAGATGGTTACCCTTCCCCAGCTGGACAGACTTACCAATGAACATAGGATCAAACCTTTATGCGTACTGGATTATAATGAAAGAATGGGGGCAGTTGATAGAAGTGATATGATGATGAGCATTACAGATTGTACGCGAAAAACTTTAAAGTGGTATAAAAAATTATTTTTCCACACACTGGATATATGCATGCTCAATGCACATGCATTATATAAGACTCAGAATGCCAGTAACATCTTGTTTCCTGCCTTCCATTTAGAAGTTATTGGGCAGCTTCTCGAAAGGTATTTTAAATCTTTTGTTTTTGTCTTTTTTTACATTGTAATCATTTTTTATTTTCAGATATCCAACCAACTACCATATGAAAAAAACCATGCAACCTACTAACGTGGCGAGGCTATCAGGCAAGCACTTCCCTTTAGAAGTCCCTCGCAAAAATGGGAAACCGCAATTGAGAAGATGTTGGGTCTGCTCTCATACAACAAATGTTAACAAAAAAAGGAAAGAATCGAGATTCATGTGCAGATTGTGTGACGTCGGGCTCTGTGCTGTTCCATGTTTCCAAACATACCACGAAAAAATAAAATATTAGCTATTTTCCTATTTTTTTGATTATTTCTTTAATAAAAATTACTTTTTCTAGAGTGTCGTTTATATCCGACAGCCGTCTGTCTGCCACTGCAAAATCTCCCGTCCGAGTATCATGCTACCTACTTTTGGGTGCCGTACTGAAAGGGTTAATTATGCCTGCAAATTATGTTCTGGAAGTCACCCACCTTACAACTGCGAATCATTGTTGAATCTTTCAATTAAAGAACGAATCTCATTGGTAAGGTCAAAGGGTTTATGCCTCAATTGTTTTAGGGATGGTCATAAAACTAATTCTTGTAGATCATCCTCATGTAAAAAATGCGGTAGTAAGCACAATACATTATTGCATTTGTATAATATTTCCAATCAGTCGAACAGTGCTAATGTTAATGATGCAATTAATCCCAGTCCAGATACCAGTAGTGAAAATTTTCACACTTTATTAAAAGGCGAAACACACATTTTATTATCCACAGCGATGGTAGAGGCCTCCAACAAAAATAATTCTATTGTTCAATGTAGGGCCCTTCTCGATAGCGCCTCACAATCAAATTTTATCACTGAGGAACTTTGTGATAAATTAAAACTGCATAAAACAAAAATAAATCACGTAGTCTCAGGTATAAATTCAAACCTGACAAAAATCACTCATCAAACTACTGTTCCGATAACCGCGCGACATAACAATTTTACTACAGAACTCTGTTGTCTAGTAGTACCCAAAATAAGTGGTAATTTACCCGCATTTCCTATTGAATCACATCAATTAAACATTCCGTCCAAATTGCTACTAGCTGACCCTTGTTTTGCCACGCCAGGTAAAATTGACCTACTTATTGGTGCTAGCATTTTTTGGAATTTATTATCAGTCGGACAAATTCAGTTAGGCAAGCAACTACCTGTATTGCAAAAGACGTCACTTGGCTGGATCATTTCCGGTCCTATACCGGTACTAAATAAATCACATTCTAATTCACAATGTTACTTTTTAAGTGACGTTGACCTACAAACCCAATTATGCAAATTTTGGGAGATCGAAACCGTTACTACCGGCAATAAACTTCTTTCAAAAGAAGAAGCTTTCTGCGAAGATCACTTCGTTAAAAATACAATACGTACTTCGGAAGATCGGTTTAAGGTCCAAATCCCATTCAAGGAAAACCCTTCTTGTTTAGGCGGTTCATTTGATATGGCATTGAAAAGATTTTATAATTTAGAACGGAAGCTAAGTAATTCGCAAGAGTTAAAAAAGGCTTACACCGATTTCTTAAACGAATACCTCGAACTGGGACATATGAGTCTAGCGAGTAACTCAAAAAATGATGGATATTTTCTGCCACATCATGCTGAACACAAATTAGACAGCACAGTACAAAAACGCGGGTAGTTTTCGATGGTTCGGCGAAAACCACTTCTGGAAATTCGTTGAACAATATTCAAGCAGTCGGTCCCATCTTACAACAGGATCTTTTCTCCATATTACTTCGTTTTCGCAAGCACAACATAGCTATCAGAGCTGACATTACAAAAATGTATCGACAGGTACTAATTGATAATGATCAGCGTAAATTTCAGTCAATTCTTTGGCGTGACAATCCTTCTCAAAAACTGCGAATCTATAATTTGAACACTGTGACCTACGGTACCTCATCAGCGTCATTTTTATCCATAAGAGCACTTCAACAAACGGCTCGTGATTCTATTAACCATCTTCCAAGAGCGTCATCCATTGTTTTAAATGATTTTTATGTCGATGACTTGCTCACTGGAACTGACAACGTTGATGAGGCAAAAACATTACTTCACGACATAAGCCACATTCTCAACACAGGTTGTTTCGAGTTGCGAAAATGGGTGTCCAATGATTCTCGCGTTCTTTCTCAAATTCAGTTAGATTCTCCATTAAGGGTCTTGGAAATAGGTGCTGAAGAAAAGTCCAAAACATTAGGCTTGTGGTGGAATCCCAATACAGATTTATTCGAATTCTCAATCGCTTTAGAAAATGTAAAGGCTACTCCGACAAAGCGCAAGGTACTATCATGTATCCCTCAAGTTTTTGACCCTTTAGGTCTACTTTCACCAACAATCATTCTTTTTAAAATATTCACGCAAAATCTTTGGAAGGCAAACGTTACCTGGGATGAATCCCTTCCTCAAGGCCTACATTTGAAATGGTTAGCATTACATGACTCATTAAACAACATAAACAGAATCTCAATTCCTAGGCGTGTACTCACAATTAAACCCGCATGTGTAGAACTCCATTGCTTTTCAGACGCTAGTCAAAACGCGTATGGCTCTTATATATATGTCAGGTCAATCAATGAGACAAGCTCGGTCTCGTCTTACTTACTATGCTCTAAAACAAAGGTTGCGCCTGATAAAAACAATCAGTATACCACGCCTTGAATTATGCGCGGCCTTACTCGCGGCGCAATTGTCTAGTAAGGCTTTAAAATCATTGGAAATCAAACCCGATCATATTCATTATTGGACTGATTCCACAATTGTTCTCAATTGGATCAATACTGAACCGTATAAATTGCATACATTTGTCGCCAATCGCATTAGCACCATACAAACTTTAACTGCTATGGATCATTGGAGTCATGTTTCCACTAGTGACAATCCAGCAGATCTTTTGTCGCGCGGGTTGGCACCGCAGCAATTACGCAATTCAAAAAATTGGTGGCACGGTCCAGAATGGCTATCCGAATTAAACATTCCATATCCAGAATCCAATTATGCTCCAGGTGATACAACTGAATTTAAACAGAGCACATCCCTCAACTTATTGCTTGCCATCGATTCGCAACTTAAATTCCCCTTTACGCGCTTCTCTTGCATACTGAAAATAAAGCGTACGATGGCCTGTGTTTTACGATTTTTGACCCCTAGAAGGCTCCGAAAATCAGGTTGTTTCACAGTTGGTGAACTGCACAAGGCTTTCTATGTCTTAATAAGTCTCGCACAAAGGGAGTCCTTTCCAGTCGAATATCAAATGCTCTCGCGGTCAAAGGACATTAGTAATAAGTCTAGATTATGTCCTCTTAGACCAATATTTCACAGTCAATTGATTAGGGTGGGAGGTCGAATAAGCAATGCAAATTATTCCGAATCGAAAAAACATCCCATTATTCTCGACAGCCGACACCACTTGACCAAGTTAATTTTTTTGCAAGAACACAATAGACTGCTACATCCAGGTCCTCAATTACTATTAGCCTCCATAAGGGAAAAATTCTGGCCTATTTCTGGTCGTACCATTGCAAAAAGAATTAATAGAAATTGCATCGACTGCTTCCGGGCATCCCCCAAAGCAATAAATCCCATCATGGGCAATCTACCTGCTGACAGAGTGAACCGCAATCATCCCTTTTCTATTGTTGGCGTCGATTATGCCGGTCCATTCACGCTAAAAGACCGCAAGGGCAGAGGTTGTAAACTATTTAAGTGTTACGTCAGTTTCTTTGTTTGTTTCGTTACTAAAGCTGTACATATAGAACCCGTTACTGCATTGACTTCCGAAGCCTTTCTTATGACTTTGCGCAGATTCATTTCGCGAAGAGGTAAACCAGCGAAGATTTATTCAGACAACGGTACTAACTTTATTGGAGCGGCATCCGAATTAAAGGCCTTAGCATCATTTTTTAAAGAAAATGACCAAGCAATCAGTGAATCTCTTGCAAATGATTCAATTACTTGGAAATTCATACCACCAAGTTCACCGCATTTCGGTGGACTTTGGGAAGCAGGTGTCAAATCTTTCAAGCACCATTTTAAACGCGTTTCAAAAAACTTTATTTTCACCTATGAGGAAATTTACACTTTGTGTGTTGAGATTGAGTCAATTATGAATTCTCGTCCTTTAACACCATTATCTTCTGACCCTAATGACCTAAACCCTATCACTCCTGCTCACCTGTTAATTGGGAAATCATTAACTCGCCTACCTGATCCCGATTTAACACAAGTGAAGATGTCTACACTCAACCGGTACCAGCACCTACAGCTCATGCGGGTCAAAGGAATACATTTCGGAGCTCCAAACTCGCTCCAAATGGACAAAATCCAGCATGGACATCAAAATAGGTAGTTTAGTGCTCATAAAGGAAGACAATACTCCAGCGATAAATTGGAGACTAGGCCGCATTGTACAAAGGCATAGCGGAAGTGATGGTGTATGTCGCGTCGTCACGGTAAAAACGCAAGGAGGTGAAGTGAAGCGCCCTTGTGTAAAAATTTGTCCATTTCCGATATGTACTGATGATTATAGTGAACCAATGCATAATCGTGAAATTTAAAAAACCCAGAAACGTTTAATGTTGTATATATTTTCTTTGTAAGCTTTGTCATGTATTGTTATGACTGTTGTTTTGAATAGCCTTCTTTTTTTTTCTTTGAAAGTGCATCCTTTCAAGGGGAGGGGCATGTTCGGGAGTGATATTTGTGAAAGTTCTTATTTCTTTGGCATTTATTCACCCCGAAATTCTTATTTCTTTTTTATCTTTATTTATAATTATTATTTTGTTTGCGACTTCACAAATCCTTCATGGAACCAGACATAAATAAGTATATTATTTTATTGTAGCAATATAGATTTAGGAAATTATAACAATGGTTGCATGACTTTGTAGTAGGAACCACGGGGCGCCCTTTAAATTGTCGAGTTACTTTTCTATATATTATGTTATAAACTCGTTCACTTTCTAACCACGGGGCGCCTCTCAAATTGTCGATTTACTTTGTATCTATTTTGTAAACTTGCTCGCTTTCTAATTTTTTTGTATTAAATTAGGATCCCTTCAGGGGAGTCATTTTTCAAGTACCTATTCGTGTAGGAAACTATCTTTTGTAAAATCAGTTACTATCCAAACGTCTAGCGGAACACCGCTCTCAATAAAACTCATACATATAATACTTTTACAAGTGCGTTTTATTCAAAAACACGAAACAATTTTTTTTACAGTTAGTGTTGATGTGTGTGCATTGTGCATTAACACTAACAGATACAGAGTTTCTAGAAGTACCCAATAATATGTTTCTAGAAGAAGCCGATAATCTGCCAGCAGTATCAAATCTTTATTGGTTAAAATGTAAGATGAAAAATCCCTTTAATCAGGCTGTTGCTGATGGACAAAAATGGATGTGTAATTTGTGCCTCAATCAGGAAAAAATAATAACAGAAATAATAGACAGTACTATCGGACAGAAACGTGCCGCAGAAAAAATGCTTGAAACCTCAAACAAGAAGCTGCAACCATTGAAAATCGGACGAAACGTTATAATTGAGGTTTCAAAAGTAGACAGGGGGCTTCTAGATCCTAAAAATATAATTGGATCAATTCTGGATTTTAAAAATGGAGTGTATCATATTGGTACGAAGTACGGTCTGTTAAATCGATGGTTCTCCAGAGATGAGATCAGTGGAATAGAGAGCAACGAGCGAATTGAAGTTCCAAGTGAAAAAAACTATTTCTTTAAGAGAAGCAATGGGAAAATGTTTTCCAAGTTTGGGAAGCAAGGTTTTAAAAAATGTATGTGCAAACCCAACAAAAACCAATGTAGAATAAATAAGTGCTTTTGTTTCAAGGCCCACATGAAGTGTACAAGCAAATGTCACTTTAGTGGCTCCTGCGGGAATAAATAATCACTATCTGGCGTGGATCCTACAGTTTTATGAGTTCCTTAATACATTTTTAGTTTATGTCTAAGTTATATTGTAACAAAGCAATAAAACAGTTATATTTCAATAATTACTATTATTATTATTTTACTGGCGAATAGTCACTAAGTATGTGTGCCCTACCTATTTTTAAATAAACCGAAGCAAGGCAGAGGCGTATTACGAAACGCCTAACTCGAACTAGGCGAATTGTAAAATAATGTAATTTTTTCAATATGCCTAAAATCTCATCGGTGTTTTATAAAATGCCTTAAAATTGTAGTCAGATTGTAAAAATATAATGGTTTTACAATATACCAAGTCATTTTGAAAAAGCCTAGGCGTTTTATAAAAAGCCTGGTTTTCAAATACGCCTACGACATATATACATTAATAGCAAGTTTACTTGATGTTTCAAATTTTTGAATATCTTTTAGTTTAATAGGAAATTGTATATTATCATATTTTAAAACTTTACTAAAATGAGGATATGATGACACACGATCAGAATGTTTTTCTACTGGATATAAGGCGCAAACAATTGACCATAAGAAACAATACGGGTCCTTATTTTTTATATTTACAACACTTTTGGTATTTTTTATAAATGTTGGTAAATCGATATACCTACATTTATAGGACTATATTTATTCAAATTAATTTTTAAATTCAAAATTTCCACTAATGCCCAACCACTATCCCTTCCCTGAAATTCTTCCAGTTTAGTTAAAATTTTGTCAATATCATTAACTACATTCCAGTCATTCAAGTTTGTACTTGAATCAATCACCTTATTTTCTGTTGAAAGGTGTTTGATAGACGTTTCACCATCTTGAGGTTTCATAAATAAACAAGTTGATACAACATTGATTTTTAATAAATTGATTTTGAGTTCTTTTTCAACACGAATGCAACTAATTGCCTTTTTTTAAAATAATTTTGTGACTTTAATTTTAAAGTTAATTATAATTCCAGTTTTAATTCTTCCATCAAAACATGACTCTGTATCTTGCCAAACCAAATTTATTTTTAAAAATATTAAGATACGTTTTTAATGACGATAAATTATATTCAACTTTTGACTTATTTTTTATACAACTTAGTCTGTTTTATACATTTTTTTAACATAAAAATAATTTTTTTTCAAAATAAGTACAGTCATTGGGTATTTTTACTTGGAAAGTTTTCCGGGAGTTTTGAAAATTGGAAATTTTATAGATTTTGACGTGCTTTTTCCGAATTTCAACTTTGCCACCTCGTATCTTCACCGCTCGCGCCGCCATATTGGAAAAATGGCGCCTAAAGCAGGGTTTACATTTGGCAAGTTTGCTGGCGGAAAGTAGTTGCCGCCAGTAAACTTGCTCAGTATAACCTAGGAGAATTCTTACTTGCCACTTGCTGGCAAGTGGAAGTTGAAGAGTCTGCTAGTTTGCTGACCAACTTTCCTGTCGCAACTTGTTAGTGTCTACGTGTAAACTGGTAGCTGGTGTACGAAAGGTGACTGCTTTGTTAAAAATGAAGTGGAATAGTAACCAAGTAATAACATTTTTGAATATTTACGAAAAATATGAAGTCCTATGGGATATTAGAAGGAAGGACCACATGAATAAACTAAAGAGGGATAGCGCGTTCGAACAATTATTAAAGGACTTACGAGAAATTGATGGCTTTGAAAATACAGATCTGGCTACTATGAAAACTAAACTTAAAACAATCAAAACAGTGTATCGCCAAGAACTAAATAAAATTAGCAGGTCCAAACATAGTGGAGCTGGTGCAGATTATGTGTACAAACTAAAACTCATTTGGTTTGTTGCAGCCGACGCTTTTCTTAATAATGTAACAATCACTAGAGTGTCATCAAACAACATGGTAAGTTTAAAACCATTTATTTCATAAAAATTGTAAACATTGTTCTATAAACCAATCATTCTATTTTGCCACGGTACATTGCCTTCTCCAGAGAAATACAAATGATTTGCAGCTTGTGAATAATTGTTTATACCTAAATGTTGTATTGGTTGTAAAGGTCCGTTCACCTCTGTACGCCATGAACCATCTACAACAACTCCTGCAGCAGTATCTTCCCTGTCTACTGCACCTTGTGGTATATACACACGACCCGACGTTATTCTAAGCCAGTTGTGTAGAGCGCAACAAGTTTTGATCACTAAATCCACTGAAGTTGATTTTAAATTTATTGTTCCTCGAAAGATTCGAAATCTTGAACTTAAAATCCCGAAAGCATTTTCAACTATTCTTCTTGCACGAGATAAACGGTAGTTGAATATTCTTTGCTTTACGGTTAATGAAGTTCCCGAATAAGGTTTCAGAAGGTTCGTCCTCAATGGAAAAGCATCATCACCAATGATAACTGAATCGTTTGGCAAATGTAATGATCCATTAAGCATAGCTTTATTTAAGTCTGAATTTCTAAATATGGTACTATCGTTTGCTCTTCCATTGGCTCCAACTTCTATATATTTGAAGCAGTAATCTGCATCAACCAAAGCAAACAAGATGATGCTATATGTTCCTTTGTAATTGTAAAATTTTGAGCCACTATTGGAGGGGCGCTGTATCTGTACATGTTTTCCATCTATCGCACCACAGCAATGAGGAAAGTTCCATTGTTGGGAAAAACTTCTTTCGATATCAATCCATTCCACTTTGTTTGTGGGTATCTGCAAGAGATTTAAAATAATGTTACGATTTTTTCAGAGTCAGAGTCAACAGGGTACAGAATCAGAAAGTGTGCTCGACGACGAAGAGTTTGTATCACAGCAGCCATCCAAATCTACCCCAACCCCCTCCACTTCAACAAGTGCATTGCCAAGTACGACTCCCTTATAAACTCCTAAACGGAGGAAACCTGATCAAATGCCTATCAATGCCGGAATTGAAACAGCTATTCATTCATTGAAACAAATTGTTGAGAAGAATGAAGGTGAAAATGACGAATATGATTGCGAAACATGTTGCCAGTCAATTGAGAACGCTTCCCATTCAAAGTTTCATACTTTTGCAGGAAGAATTTCAGAGAAGTATAACTCGTGAAAGATTAAGGCACTTAGCATCCTCACGAAAAAGTGGACAGAACAAGCAACAAAATTGTCGCAATTTCCAAGCAGAGTCAGGACCACTTCTGCAAGAAAACTCACTCATGTGACAGGAGAATGTTTTGGAGTCCAGACCATCAACTTCAACTTACACAGACTACTCTTCGCAATACTCTTCGGACAAAATTCATCAAGCATTATCTGATATTGATTACAACGAGTTTTAAAATACATACTTGAAAAAACATTTGAATTAATAAAAAAATATTATTCTTTTTTTGAAAAATAAAGCCTTATTTTGATAACATCACACATCCATCATATCAACCTTTCAATAGAAATAGGTACTCACTTTACACAGACTACTCTTCGCAATACTCTTCGGACATAATTCATCAAGCATTATCTGATATTGATTACAATGAGTTTTAAAATACATACTTGAAAAAACATTTGAATTAATAAAAAAATATTATTCTTTTTTTGAAAAATAAAGCCTTATTTTGATATCATCACACATCCATCATATCAACCTTTCAATAGAAATAGGTACTCACTTTTATGTAGTCTGCAGGAACTTCATATATCGCCAATAGTACTTCTGGTAAAAATTTTGAAATAGTACATTTTGGTATTCTGTACAAAAACTGCAGAGAAGTGAAACTATCACCACTGGCTAAGTATCGTAGTGTTACCTCCAATTTAGTTTTTGGAGATATTGGAGACCTCATAACTGTTTCTGATTTTCTGATTTTTGGTGTTACTAAACTCAGTAATTCCTCAAACTTTGTAGGCGACAATCTCATAAAATTTTTGTAGGATCCAGGGTCTTCAGATACTAGTTCGGTAAGCAGTAGGGCAGAAGCGCCCAGATTATTTCTGCGGCTGATCCAGTCGCGTACCCATATTCGCTTTTTCTTGGTCTTTTTAGTTTTTAACATTTTAATTAGCGTTTCTGCAATTATACGTATAACAACTCCAACACCAGCACGCACAACAGCACTTGTCGCCATCTTACTTGGACTATAAACTTGAAAGTGTATTACCATGGTGTAAACACAAATCCCATATCAAGTTTACTGGCGGCAACTACTTTCCGCCAGCAAACTTGCCAAATGTAAACCCTGTTTAAAGGCAGTTTTTTGATAATAACTCCTTTCCGACGCATTTTACAGGAAAAACATATCCATACAAAATAATTATAGAGAAAATTTCCTACAATTTATGTCATAACCTTTTTTTTCCTAAAATCAATACTTTCGGCGTACGAGCGCCGTAAAGTGTAGTTCAACACACGTTTCGGCAGAAATACTCATTTCCACACTACCATGAGGAAGAGAAAGCGGCGCGTTTTTTTATGGTGGTATTCCCAGTAGGCCTAATCCACATCTGACTCACTATTTCCAAATTTAGTTCAATCTCCGTCGCTTCATTGTTGTTGACGGACCAGGTGTTGTGCTTTCATCGTCTTCAGTACTGATTGAAATATCAAAGACGGAAGTTTCTTCTGCATCATCGGCAATGATATCATCAGTTTCATCGCGGTCTTCTTCGTTCTCGATTTCGTCGTATTTTGTATAGATATGGTTTTCCTGTAAAATGCGTCGGAAAGGAGTTATTATCAAAAAACTGCTTTTATGCACCATTTTTCCAATATGGCGGCGCGAGCGGCAAAGATACGAGGTGGGAAAGTTGAAATTCGGAAAGAGTACGTCAAACTCTATAAAATTGCCCATTTTCAAAACTCCCGGAAAACTTTTCAGGTGACCACTTTCTGAGAATTCATTGCACTTCTGTGTAATTCAGAAACAGAACTAAACATTTTATTGTATTTATACATTTTCTACATGCTTATAAAAAAAATGGATTAACGTAATGCAATTTCACAAGAAATCTGATTTACGACTTTCAAAAATTTACACATACTTATCGAATTTTGTTTTCAAAATTGAGATAAAAATGCATTGACGTAATGTTATCACTAGATGAGAGTAAGTATTTTCTACTTATAAAAGAGCTGCCAATATTGCTACAATTCAGTTCAACTCAAGAAGTTAAATATCAAACATTATGGCAACACACCTTCAACGATTGTGGTATTTTCAGAAGATCAAGCCAACTTACCTACCAACTGGTTGTTGATAGTTATGAAACAGTTGTTTCAGTAAGTATACTTTTTATTGTCTTTATTTGTTTGAATTCAGTATTTTCCTATTTTAAAACCATTTTTTAAATTGAATAAAATTCTTGATAGTCTTTGTCATCTAGATCTTTTTTTTAACACATTGTTGGACACGACGGCAATAGCCGTCTAATAAGAAAGTTGGCTGTGTGACATGACGGCTATACCAGTCAGCGAGTTTCTTGCGTTTGGTGGCAGAACGGTAATAGCTGTCGAAATGTATTTGTGCTCTACGAGAATGTTAATACGGCTATAACCGTCTCGATGACATTGTAAATTAGGTGGTCAACTGCTGTGTGTCACGCTGAATGGTTATAGTTTTTATTGCTTTTTTTTTTTGGTGTTTAGAGTGTTGTGAAAAATCGTAAGTATACACTTATTTTCCACAGAAACGTATACCATTTATTTACCAGTGTAATACATATGAATTTTACTGGTTTAAAGACTTGAATTACGGTAATATAGTATTTACCTAAATGTGAAAATATCAAGTACTCAATAACACGAAAATAAATCTGCGTTTTGTGTACTTTAGAGATATATAATAAATATTAGTGCATTCTTTGCTTTTCAGATGAGTAATCGAAAGTGTTATGTTGGGTTCGTATTATAAGGAAACGATATACAGTTACAAATATAGTTTATTTACACATATATCGTTAACTCTACAATCATAAAATAACATCTTCAAAAAACCCTGTCATCATGACATTCCATCTCTAGGCAACTCAAGTCCTGACAGAACATCCCCCCTTTATTATAATAGATATAACAAGTTTTTGAACAACATAGTCCTTTAGATATGAAGGTCTTTTAACTATACGCACTGGTCGGTTATTTTTAGCACTTTCAATTTCATTGGCATCACTATTAGCATTTTCTTGTATAACTTCAGTTTCTGCAGAACTTTTATTACAATTATCTAACTGTACAGATGATGGTGAGTGAGTGTCAGTATTAGATTTATGATTACATTGGGTAACAATTTCATGGGAAGCAAAGTTGTAATGTTTTGCTGGTACTAAAAACCATCTATTTCTTCTAAACTCTTCCCCTGTGAGTTTCGACAAGATAAGATCTAGGTTCGCTAAGCTTTTGAATAACTTTCCCGTATGTTTTTAGATCGGTCACCCATACACTATCATCAACCTTTAAATCGGGAAGCTCTCTAGTGCGATGACGCCTATTATAATTTTGTTTCATGTTATCCCTATATTTTCCCTCCCTTTGGAAAACTGGACTTGAATCAATGGTTTGATTGAGCAGTCTAGGCAAAATTGGAAGAGGAGAACGAACCTTTCTGTTGAATGATAATTCTGCTGGAGTGAAACCATTTTCTAAAGGGGTGGTACGGTATGCTAACAGAGATAAAAATAAATCATCACCTTTTTTGATCAAATTCTTAGCAGTTTTGACTGCAGCTTCAATACAGACATTGAACTGATGGTACTTAGGACCACAAAGCACCTATACTATAGAGATTTCACGTGGGTTACCAAGGTCAGAACACAATGGAAACTTCTTATTCCAATTATGAGAAGGCGCACTGTGTGATTTTGGTAATATTTCGGAAGGAAGTTGGTGGACCTGATTAACAAGTGACTGGACAAACTGTTACGTTTCACGCCATCTTTATTTTGTTTATTTCTTGTCGTGTCGCAGACCGAATTTATTTCTTTTTGTGCTTCGATATTTTCTATATTTGTTTAAACAGTTTGTTATTTTCTTAACGGAAATTTTCAATAGTTTAGTTGGCTTTTTTATTTTTCTGGAATACTCTAAAATCATGAATTCAATTAGGTGTTGTGTTCCAAAGTGCCACAGTGATTATTTGGTTTCACATCACCGGTTTCCTAAACCCAACAAAGACAAAGAAAGGTTTGAAAAGTGGTTAGAACTTATTAACAACGAGGTGCTTCTTAATTTGGACCCAGGGACTATCTATAATAACAAAAGGGTATGTCGCTTGCACTTTGAAAGTAAATACTTCTCGTTGGGAAATAAGAGACTTCATAATAATGCCATACCGACCTTAGGATTGATAGCAAGGACAGGTAACAAATTTAAAAATATTTTCTTGGTGGTTATTTTAAATAATTTTCTTTTAGAAATTACCACATACGACATGGAAATGCCTGTGACTACCCATTGTGAGCTACAAAAGGAAGTATCGAGTAGTACACCGTATATTAATGTTCTTGGTAAGTAAATTTTTATGAATGTTTGGGGACTTGAAAACTGATGTTTTTAGTATTATAGATAGATAATTTTATCAATCAGGAAACCCTAATATACATTACAAAAATTACATCGTTTAATTGTTATACAAATAAAAACAAAATAAAAAAGATGGTAAAACATATAAAATATTAACAATTTTATAATGTTCAACAATAACATAAAAAATAATAGCTAAATGATACATAAATTAAAACACCAATTACAAATAATGCAGTAGCTTGGAGCATATAAAAAGGTAGATGAGTTATTCAAAACAGTATCATAACTAACTGTATTTGACTCAAAAACTACTTGTTATTGATTTGTGATTTTTGAAAATGGTATAAAAAATCCTGGAAAAATTGAGCTATAGAGGCATATAACAAAATTAAATTGATAAAAATATCAAATAATACAAAAACAGTTCAGTTGAGATTTTGTAGAACCTGTTGATTTATGTAAGTGTAATGAGCATATTATATCAAAGTAAACTTTAAGCAGAAATACAGTATAATAACATATTCTATTTTCATTTAGATTTACAATCAGAACACAATTATACTCTGGCGTCATGTTCATCATCAGACTTGCCACAAGTATTTGTCGCCACTGAAACTGAACACACATCCATGAAACGAGAAAAAGGTATGTACAAAAAATAATTTTTTCATTCATGTTAAATATTTATTAACTACTTAGTCTGCAAAGAAAAGTGTGTATAGTTCATTTGTGGCATCTTCTTGAATTTTAAACCAATATTTTTGGCTTTGTGTGACATTATTTCCTAACACAATATTTTATTATACATCATTTTTTTTACAAAAGTGCCTTATACCTTGATGGTTTTCTCCTTTCATACCAAATATTTATGCACAATTTTTTTTAGTTAATACTCCCAAACATATTTTGAGAAGATGTGGCATTTCATCACAAACTGTTATGACACCTCGAAAAAGTAAAATGTACTCAGAAATAAAAAGTATGTTCCAAAAATACAACTCTACCAGGAATTCCAAATGATCTTTTAAGAGAAGATTATTTGAAGCTCAGAAATTTTCAATAGAAAAATTAGATGAAAAATTGGAAAAGTTCAATAGAATGGCAGCATTATTTATCAGATGCCAGTTCCGAGAAGTAGCTAAATCAAAAAAGCTGCACCGTTTCACATTAGAAGAGAAGTTAATGGCACTTTCTTTATACAAACAAAGTCGAAAAACTTACTACTTTCTAAGTAACATATTTGTGTTGCCTAGTAGATCAACTATAGAAAGGCTGATTAATAAAATTGATATTGGTCCTGGAATAAATGCATGTGTCTTTGAAGCATTGGAAGAAGTTGCAAAAACAATGCATGAGCACGTTGTTGCTCTCTTATTTGATGAGATGTCCATTATGCCTTTCCTGAATTACAATGAGCATAAGGGAATAATTGAAGGGTTTGAAGATGTTATGGGCCAAAGAACAAGTCATATATCAGACCATGTTTTAATGTTTATGATACGAAGCATCAAAACTAATAAGAAAGCACCTGTTTGTTATATTTTTACAAGCAGAGGTGGAGCTAAGACTGACCAAATCAAACTAATAATTATTGAAATCTTGGAAAATTTGGTTAGGATTGGACTTAAACCAATAACAATCATTTGTGACCAGGTAGGAAACAATTTCAGTGCTATCAGGTCAATAATGAATGAAACAAAAGCCAATTATCTGTCAAAAAATATACCATACTCAGGTGGGTTTTTTGAAGTTGCCGGATTCAAGATATATCCACTTTTAGATCCACCTCATTTATTAAAAGGGATTAGAAATAATTTTATTGAAAAAAATATTAAATTTTATGACAACAATATACAAAAGCTAGCCAAATGGGAGCATATTAAAAAGCTGTATGAAGAAGACACAGGATGTGCAATTGCTGGTTTAAGGGCCTTACCCCAACTTACCGATGAGCATATTTATTCCAATAAGCTGAGAAAAATGAAAGTCAAGCAGGCAGCACAAATTTTCAGCCATCGAGTTGCTTCAACTCTAATGCTTGCTAGCAGAATTGGTAAGTTATATTATTTCACTACAGTATTTGATGATTCTGCCATGATTAGGAAAAAGAGTAAATGGCAAAATATTGAAACAATTGAAAATATAAAGATTTTTTTTAGATAGTGGACAAAAAATTGGAACAAGGGCATCTGATACAGCAGAACTTCTTTTATTTTTTGATAGGCTGTTTGATTCAGTGAATGGATGACGAAAGAATGCTGAAAAGGGAAAATCTCTAAGGTGTGGACTAAGCGATACATCAGAACATATAAATTTCTGGGTGAATGATGCCATTGCCTTTGCTATCCAAAATGGAGTTTCAACAAGTAAAAAAACGGGACCAAAAGAAACCTCAAAGTTTAAAAAATTGGATTTTCACAATTAACAATTTCATGCAGATTTGGGAAGCTTTGAAGTCTGAGGGGTTTTTATATATTTTGCCAAGAAACTTTAACCAAGATCCGTTGGAAAATTTTTTTGGTCGAGTCAGAAGTTTTGGAGGACATTATAAGAACCCATCACCTTCTATGTGTATTGGAATATTTAAAGCCCTTTTTATAAATTTTGCATGCTCGTTACATAAAAAAACATTCAACTGCGAGGATGATAAATCTGAAAACTTTTTGATGCCAATGAAGATATTTTTAAAATCGGGAAATTCGGCCATATCTGAATGTACAGATGATCTATTGTCAATAACTGCACTCCAACCACAGCATAAAATTTTATTAACACTTACCCAAAAGTTAAGTATCCTGGCCAAGAATTATGTAACTGGTTTTATTTTGAAAAAGATTAAAAAAAAGGTTCTAACTTGTCCTACATGTTCATCCAGATTATTTTATGAAGATGGCAATATAAATCCAGAACATGAATTAATTGTCATGAGAGAAAATGGAAATGGATGGCATAAACGTTTATGCTATCCTACTGTCAATTTTGTCAATACATTTTATGATATTGTCAAAATAATTCAATATCATTTATTAAAACAATCCTTTTCAATGAACTTGGTGCAAAGCATTAAAAATAATATAAAAAAACTAATCTCGTTCGATTCATTGCTTTGTGCAGATCACAAAGTTTTGTTATCACTTGAAATTTGTCAACTAATTATCAGAACAATTTTACACAATTGGTGTAATGATGTGAACAAAAAATTAAATGGTAAAGATTCCAGGCCTTACTTGGGGAAAAATGAAGTTTTGGTACAGGCCAATGTGAAATATTTAAAAAGTTTGAAAAGAAAAAAAAAGATGTAATTTTCTTGATTATTATGTCACCTATATATAAAATTGTAATATACTATATAAATATAAAACTATTTCCGTTGTTTCCTTTAAACCTTCTTAAATATTGCAAAATTGTTCATACATTTAAAGGGCTGCTAATGTATAAAAAAAGTTGAAAATTATTTTCCTTTCACATTAATTTTTTTAGAACTATGATATTAGTTTGAGAATTTTGTAAATATTGACTGAAATTATATTTGGAGGAAGGTATATAAGTGAATATTCAGTATTTATTCACAAATTTCCAATTTCAGAATTTAGCTCGAGAGGAGAGCGAAATGTTGAACAATTGATTTTTTTTAGTTTGGATGAAATTTTACAGTATCAAAAATGAGGTACGCTTAAATTTCCCGCTGACGCATATTTTCAAATATCCCGCTATGGCTGCCATTTTTTAGTTTTAGTTCTAATTCCAATTAGAAGATGGCGCATTTTTGGTTTATATTACTACTGTGGTCGTGAACACTCTATAGTATAGGTGCTTTGTGCTTAGGACTGCTTGTTATATTAAAATCAAAATTTTTTGAAATCGGTTTGGAACTGTGGTCCATTATCTGATCTTACTATTTCCGGTAAATCATACCTTGAAAACAGCTCTTTCAATTTGGTGATGATCACATTTTCAGCCATTAATTGAAGTTTAAAGATTTCGAAGAATCGAGAGAAATAATCAGTTACAATGAGGTACCAAGTTTCATCGCATTCAAATAAATCAAGTGCAATTTTTTGCCATGCGCGATCCGGAAATTCATCTCCAAAGAAAGGTTCTTTTACATTGACCTTGTACTCGATGCAGCGTGGAAAATTGCGAACTAAATTTTCTATTTTAGTGGATAATCCTGGCCACCAAACAGAGGCCTTAGCTCTAGCTCTACATTTTACTATGCCTTGGTGACCTTGATGAATAAAACCTTAAGTTTTTGATTGGAGAGAATAAGGAATAATTAAGCGTGAACCGCGCAATAAATAACCATCACACTCTGAAATTTCATGCCTATACTGGAAATAAATAGAAACTTCTGGATCCATTTTATTTTTCCGAGGCCAACCCAAATTGATATATTGCTTAAGTTTTGTACATACAGAATCTTTATTTTGCTCGGATTTGATCTCTTCTAAGAAATAAGGTTTTATTTCAAAGATAACTCATCATTTTCAGGCAAAGCAGAATTTTTTTCAAAATTTCTAGACAATGCATCCGCAATTGCTAAATCTTTACCCGGAACATAATAAATCTCGTAATTATATTTCAAGAGTCTCAACCTAAATCTTTGAAGACGCGGAGTCAATTCATCGATATTTTTGTTTGCAGAACTTGAACTAACGGCTTATGATCAGTTTCGATTAGAACTTTCAATCCGTAAACATATTCAGAAAATTTGTCACATGACAATGTCAAAGCTAACACCTCACGCTCTATTTGGGCATAACGCTGCTCTGTTTTTGATAACAATCTGGATGCATAAGATACCACTCTCTTATTTCCATTTGTATCCTCTTGAATAAGACACGAACCAATGCCAAAAGAAGAAACATCAGCAGAAATTATGATTTTTTTGCTAGGGTCGAAATATTCAAGACAAGGATTATCTTGCAATGGCTTTTTGATTTTTTCAAAAGCCTGTTTTTGAGCATGATTCCAAGAAAAAACAACATTTTTCTTCAACAGAGAAGTTAGAGGCTCTAAAACATCGGATCAGTTATGAATAAACCGACATGAAAAATTAACCATACCCAAAAAACGTAAAAGTTCGTTTTTATCAGACGCTTCTGGAAACTGAACAATGGCGCTTATTCGCTCTGGGTCTACAGAAATCCCCTTATCGGATATGTGGTGATCTAAAAATTCTAAGGATTGTACACCGAAGATACATTTTTGTTTATAGTCCAGGCATTACACACCGAAAATCGCCTTTTTGCGATAATCGCTGGTATCAGCTTGAAACTTTGTATAAAGGTTGCAAAAAATACGTACAATAAAATAGTACTAACCCGCAAATGCAAAACCTTGCACGACATTGTTTAAATGACCATATTGTGCTATTTTCTAGTAGAATTACTCGTTCATTCGTGAATATCTTTTTTGCTCTTGATTATGAAGAAAAAATGTTAAATACTTTTTTTTTGTCTTCTAAAAACGAACAATATGAAACCAACCGCGTCGAAAAATATTGATTAGATCAAAAGTTATTGATGATTAAGTTTACATAAACATTAGTTTGATTAAACACTATTAGATTATTTTGTTAACAATGACAATATCCTGTAATTGTGCTTAATTACTGTACTCCGTCAACAGATCACATGTGCCAAACCCGCAATCGGTAAGTTGAATAGTTAATGAGTTATAGCGTTATAAACAAATTGACGTAGCATTTTTTTACAATAAACCTGTACCACTTTGTCACTTTCCCTGTATGACGCTGATTTTTTCTAAGGTAGATTACGTACGGTGTAATCGAGCGGCGTCGTTATTTTTTCAAGAATTGCAATTGCACGGCCAAAATAGGGTTTTTCTACAAATAACAACAAAAAATGTATACTTTGTTTGACGCACGCGCATCTACTCAGGTTTCAATATTTCCAGATTTTCGACAACGGGAAGAGATTTCTCTCGTCGCGAGGTATGAAATTAAAAAAAAATCATCCAAATATCTTTATTGGATCCCAAGAAAAGTCGACTTTAAGTAGCACCGTTCAATTTGAATGGCTGCGTCCAGATTTTCAGCGAGTCGGCCGAGCGGCTTGACGCAGCCATTCAAATTGAACGGTGCTACTTAAAGTCGACTTTTCTTGGGATCCAATAAAGATATTTGGATGATTTTTCTTTTAATTTCATACCTCGCGACGAGAGAAATCTATTCCCGTTGTCGAAAATCTGGAAATATTGAAACCTGAGTAGATGCGCGTGCGTCAAACAAAGTATACATTTTTTGTTGTTATTTGTAGAAAAACCCTATTTTGGCCGTGCAATTGCAATTTTTGAAAAAATAACGACGCCGCTCGATTACACCGTACGTAATCTACCTTAGAAAAAATCAGCGTCATACAGGGAAAGTGACAAAGTGGTAGAGGTTTATTGTAAAAAAATGCTACGTCAATTTGTTTATAACGCTAAAGTGTATTTGAAAATCAAGAGAGAGTAAATTCCCAGAATAAAAACTAATTCGGTATGCAAAACTATAGTACAGTACGTGCGGTAAAACTTCAATATTTGTAATGCATTCTAAATTGTTTTTGTTAATTTCAATACATAATTTATTAAATTTCTTGGACTATCACATTATTTTATGATCTTTCATTGTTACTACAGTAGGCCTAAGAGGATTAACGTGCGTCATAGGCGTAAGCAGATTAGAAAGGGATAATTGTTATTTAACGACCTGCGAATGGCAACAGCTTCTAATGACAGATATTTTGACTTATAAATAGTGCTCAAGTTTCTAGAAATGCAGTTATTTGATTTTCGACAAACGTGACAAATAGTAGTGACTAAAAATGGAAGCAGTTTGTGAGTATACGCCAGTGAAAAAATTAAAACTAGACCATTTATCGCTCAATGAAAAGAGTGCTGTAGTGAATGTGTACCACTATTTTAAACATCAAAATCCCTCAAACACTATTGACAGTGTAGTTGAAACAACATCTAAGGCAATGGGATATGGAAAATCTACAATATATAGAGTTCTAAAGGAGGAAAAATCAGGTGGAGTAACCTCACCAAAGCCGAAACCAGGTAGACCAAAACTATTAAAAGTCAACGTGGACGAGTTTTTTAAAAATGCTATTCGTAAGCTTGTTCACTCATTTTTTATAAACAAGCAAATACCAACTTTAGATAAAGTTTTGCAAGCCATTACGAATGATGTTGATTTACCCACAATAAGCCGGGATAAACTATGGAAAACGTTACATGAGTTAAACTTTAAATTTGAAAAAATGGGCAGACACTCAATGCTAATTGATTCTGAAGAAATTGTATGTTGGAGAAGACAGTACCTCAGAAGAATACAACAAGTTAAAGCTCAAAATAAAAACATTTATTATTTAGATGAAACATGGGTTAATGAAGGACATTGTGTAGGAAGAGTTTGGAAAGACAAAAATATAAAATCATCCCATCAAGCTTTTCTAGAAGGATATACTACTGGTTTTAAGGAACCTATAGGAAAAGGTAAAAGATTAATTATTTGTCATATAGGCAGTACAAACGGTTTTCTTGAGAATGGTTTACTCTTATTTGAATAAAAAAAAAACCGTTGATTATCACGAAGAAATGAATGGAGACGTGTTTGAGGAATATTTTGAACAGATGATTCAATTCATACCAAAAGGATCGGTTATTGTAATGGACAATGCAAGTTACCACTCCAGATTACTTGAACCTTTACCAACCACTAAATGGAAAAAGGATGAAATTGCAAAATGGTTATCTTCTAAAAATTTAGCCTTTGACAATACAATGCTGAGGGCAGAATTGTTAACTATTGCTAAAAAACATAAGCAAAATTATAATATTGAGGAGATAGCCAAAAAACGAGAAATTGAAATCCTTCGTTTACCACCCTACCATTGCGAGCTGAATCCGATAGAATTGATATGGGCTCAAGTTAAAGGTTATGTTGCCAGAAATAACACTACTTTTAAATTATCAGATGTTAAAAATCTCTTCAATAAGGCAATATCTGAAGTAACAAGTGAAAATTGGCAAAAATGTATTAGACACGTTACAGAAATAGAAAAAAAAATGTGGGAGCTAGATAACATAATTGATATTACTATAGAGCCCATTGTAATTTCTCTAGAATCAGATGGTGAATCTTCTGACACAGAGTGCGAGGAACCATAACTTTAAAATTATTAATTTATGTACTTTAATTTTATTTTTAGATTTTTATTTTTTAAGATTTAATATTGTCGTATTTTTTGCATGTTGCTCGTCAAATTTTATCCTTGCGGTTGGTTTTTTTTTTCTCATATACCTACTTAATTGTTTTTTAAGCTCCTCATATTAATTTATAAATAATTGTAATTATCTGTACATATTATATACATATTTTGTAAATAAACATATGCCTAAAACAAAATGCCTAAAATAATATTGACTTTTTCTTCATTTTACCCAAATTAAATTACTACTTACGAATTATGTTTATCTATCTAAAATTGGTAATCTAGGTATAAATAACTAAAACAAATTAAATATTTCTATTTCCATATTAATTTAATTTTGAAAACGCACGTCTATGGTTTACTGCCTTTAACACTGATAACTGCAAAACATTTCAGGGAATTTACTCTCTCTTGATTTTCAAATACAGTATATAACTCATTAACTATTCAACTTACCGATTGCGGGTTTGGCACACGTGATCTGTTGACGGAGTACAGTAATTAAGCACAATTACAGGATATTGTCATTGTCAACAAAATAATCTAATAGTGTTTAATCAAACTAATGTTTATGTAAACTTAATCATCAATAACTTTTGATCTAATCAATATTTTTCGACGCGGTTGGTTTCATATTGTTCGTTTTTAGAAGACAAAAGAAAAAGTATTTAACATTTTTTCTTCATAATCAAGAGCAAAAAAGATATTCACGAATGAACGAGTAATTCTACTAGAAAATAGCACCACAAAATTGACATTTTCTGAATACAGTTTTCTCGTAATCATTTTCTCTGCCCGTTTTATTTGTCGATTGATTAGGGTCGACCGGGGTAAATGTAAACCGGGGTGATAGTAAACGCTCCCAACAATTATTTTAAATTTGCCGCCAAATCCCAAATTCCCGCCAATTCTTGAAGGTTATTCATTTTACTATTGACATACATGAAAATGAGTCACTTTGATCAGTTGCTTCTGGTTATCAGCAGTGTAAACATCAACCTCTGCAAAAACTTTGTAATTTCTTTTTACACAAGTGTTTGAATATTGATGGGAAATTTTTGTTATCAAGGTAAATATTAGCTGTACAGTATTTTTAGTAAATAAAAGGGTCAATCTTCGTTTTTAGACCAGTTTGAAATGGTTTTTTTAATTGTTAAAGTTTTTATGATGTGTTTACTTTTACCCCAACTATTTTTTAGTTTGGGGTAAAAGTAAACAAGTTTTTGGGGTAAATGTAAACGCATATTTCATATTTTAGATGCCTAGAAATTATGTCCGAAAGACAAACGGGCCAGTCTATTCTAAAGAAGACTCAATTAACGCAGTCAATGATGTTCAAAACAGAAATAAAAGTTACCGAGAAGCGGAAAATTTCTACCATGTCCCAATATCAGTCATATCGCAAAGGATTAATGGTCGAAAGACATATCTAGACTCTTCAGGCAGGGGCCGTAAAACAGCACTTTCGGCAGACTTGGAATCTAAAATTGTGGAATGCTTAGTTGCTAGGGCAAGAGCTGGATATCCTTGTGAAAAAGAGGAATTATTAAATCTTATCCAGGAATATGTGAAAGCCCAAAATTTAAAAACACCTTTTGTTGGAGATAGACCAGGGGAGGATTGGTACTATTTATTCCTCAAAAGACATGATAATGTCTTATCATTGAAAAAACCAGAACACCTACAGAAATGCAGAAAAGATGCCCGACAACCAGATGTAATATATCAATTTTATGATGATCTCAAGCGCACCCTATCTAATCTCGATATCGTATCTGAAGAAAAAGCCTCTTTTATTTAAAATGCTGATGAGTCAGTATTTAAAAGTGACCCTAGTCGGTTACGTGCAATTGGTGAAAAGGGCAAGCCTTTGAGTAGTCTCTGGTGGGTCAGGGCGAGAATCAACCACCGTTTTAGCTTGTGTGGCAGCTGATGGTTCTTTCCTTCCGCTTTTAATTGTATTTAAAGGGGCAGGAATTCAAGCAAGGTGGACCTCAGAAGAAGCATATCCAGGCACTTTGTACAGTGTATCGAAGAATGGGTGGATGGAAAAACCACAGTTTTATACTTGGTTTACCCAAGGTTTCATATCCCATATAAAGAAACTTCGGGAGGCAAAACAAATTCCAAACCAAGCAGCTGTCCTTTTATACGATGGCCATGCAAGTCACATAAGGGTTCGTATAATTGAAGAAGCAATAGCTAACAATATTACCTTAATCAAATTGCCAAGTCACCTTACCGATATGCTACAGCCTTTAGACAAATGTGTCTTTGGGCCAGTAAAAACCAGTTGGGAAAAAAAACTTATCGCCTTTGGCAAAAAGCAAATGGGTAAAGGGACTGGAAGGTTATCAAAATCTGACTTCGTCAAAATGCTGGGTGAAGTTTGGTCAGATACCTTTAAACAATCCAACATTATTTCTGGATTCCGGAGTTGTGGAATATTTCCTGTGGATGAAACAAAATTTCCTAAGGATGCCTTTAAAAAAGAAGTTCTGGAGGCATACTTGCAAAGGCACACAAATTCAACTGAAACACCAAAACAATTAACAGCTGTATCCAACACAGTAAATAATTCTTTGCCACCAAAAGATACGGACACTTCAGATCTTCAAGATAAAAACAACGTATGCAGTCATCTTCCCAATGACGCCTGTTCTTCTAAGTGTACTGCTTTCGCCACTGGCCAAGAAACGAATTATGATGACATAAATGTTCATCCATCTGCAACCTCCTCTGACACATCAATTAAAAAATTATTTTTTCAATCTCCGGAAAAAAGCGAAAGCACTACTATTGTCGAAAACACAAATGCATCTACAGTAAAAAAAGAAGTTATACCAAGGTTGAGACAACTAAAGTATGGCGAAGTATTAACCACAGAAGATGTATTAAACAGATTAAAGGGAGCTCAAGAGAAAAAATCAAATAAAACCAAGGAAGAAAAATCAAAAATTGCCAGCCCACCAAAGAAAAAGATTAAAGTTGACAGAAACAAAAATGGCAATAGGAAAAAACGTGTAAGCTCCAAAGATATTTCAAGTGAAGAAGAAAAATCATCATTCAAAAGTGATTCAGAGAGTCCATGGGAAGAAAGCTTCAGCATCGATGAAGAACCCATAGATATCACCAAGACACCCATATCAGAACTAAAAAATGGTGATTTTGTTTTGGTTCAATTTAAATCAGGCAAAAGAAATGCAACGGTGCATAAATATGTATGCGTTGTAGAAAATGTTGTAAAGAGCGATCAAGGAAATGAAGTTGAAGTAATAGGACTAAAATCTATTGATGATACAAAACAAGATTTTGTTATTAACTCGAATGATGTTAGCTTTGCCTTTGAAGATCAAATACTAGGGGTTTTGCCATTCCCTGAAATCAAAATGAAAGGAGAAAGGATTTATTATCATTTTAATAAAAAGGTTTCTACTATGTCTTAATTAAAGTTGTGTTATCATTTTTGATTTTTTTTTTAATTTCATTTACCTATTCTGACTGTTCTTAAGTTTAGTAGTACACTTATATTAGGAAGTTTTTGTATTTTTATAAATTCGTAACCCAATAAATACTTTAATAGTAAGAAGTCACGATTCATTGTTTTTTTAATACCTACTAATTGGGGTAAATGTAAACAAGCCTTAAAAAATACTTAAAATTGTGTAGATGTTCTGAATGTCAAATGTTTACAATTAACCCATAAAAAAATATGCTATCTTCTATGGTTCTGGTAAAGCTTGTTTACATTTACCCCGAATCAACTGGGGTAAATGTAAACACTGACAGATATTTTTGTATTTTTTTTAACCAAAATTATATTTTTTTTTGCAGAAATTTTCAACTATTTAGAGAAATATGATATCAAAATAATATAATAAAAAAAATCACATACTAATTTAAAATAGGAAATATGAAAATACAGTTGGGATTCAAGCAAATCTTCATCCTGATATGACACCACTTCAGGTATTTGAGACCATTTTCACTCCCGATGTAATAAATCTGCTTGTTCAATGAAGTAATGAATATGGGAAAAAAGTTATTACTTCAAATTTGCCGGCAAGACGCTATAGCCAAAAACGAGTTTTTCACGAAATAGACTCAAATGAAATGAAAGTTTTTTTGGGGTTGTGTTTGCTACAAGCGCATGTATCATTGCCGCATCGAAGACAACTTTTTACCACTGACGTTTTGTATTTTCACCCAATTTTTTTGAATATGATGTCTGGCCGTAGGTTTGAACAAATTCTGCAATATTTTTGTTGTGCAGAAAAAAACGCAAAGCGTATGGCAAAAGTCAATCCATTACTGAATATGTTATTGGAAAGGTTTCAGGCATGTCTTTCGCCACCGAAGCAATTGTCCCTGGATGAATCTTCATTACTTCATAGAGGACGACTCATTTTCAGAACTTACATGAAGAAAAAAAATCTAAATACGGCATAAAACTCTATGAGTTAAAAACTTTTGATGGATATGTGCTAAATTTATAGATTTATGCGGGAAAGGAGGATGAAATCCGAATCTCCAGAATTGAAGATATTGTTTTTCGTTTAATGAGACCATATCTAAATAAAGGTCACTTTCTTTACATGGACAATTTCTATAATAGTACATCTTTGTCTAAACACCTACTTGCTCAAAAAACGAACACACTAGGCACCCTTCGCCGTACAAGGAAAGATAATCCTAAATTTGTAGCAATGAAGAAATTGAAGAAGGGAGAGTATGTGTGGCAGCGATCAGGAAAAGTATATGTTAGTAAGTGGAAAGATAAGCGAGAAGTTTTATGCATTACCACTGCGAACCACCCAAGCATGGCTGAAACAAGTAACCGCCATGGAAAAACTAAAATTAAACCGGTAGAAATTGCAGACTACAACAAATATATGAGTGGTATAGACAGGTGTGACCAAATGGTTTCATATTACTCGTCTCCACGCAAAACCATTAAATGGAATAAAAAAGTTATATTCCATTTGCTCGATATCTTGGTATGGAACGCTTACTATATGTATAAACAAAAAATTTAAAATGTTAGATTTTTAAAATTTCGTGACATGCTCGTCAGAGAACTTTTGGGAATAAAGGAAAATTTAACAATTAAAGAGCTGATTAGTAAATTTAGTGCTGCAAGATTACCAAGCCAACAGCAGAAAAGAAACGCAAAATGAGCCCACATTTCAGCATTTCCCAGAAAAAGTGCCCTCACCCCAAAATCACAAAAGAAAAACCTTCTTCCTCAGATGTAAACAGTGTGCTAAGTCAGAAAAACATAAGGAAACAAGCTATAGGTGCAAGGGTTGCGAAACTAAGCCAGCGCTGTGTCCGGACTGTTTTGAAGATTTGCACAAAATCTTATAATTAAGTACTTGTGTAAAAGTTAGAATTTATTTTAGTTTAATGTGAATATGTTTCTCGCACTTATTTTGTACGTTCTAATAAAATATTGCATGTGCTTTTTTTTCTGTTGTCGGCTATAGCCGGTTTGTCAAATAATTAGAAGGAATCATCTTTCATTTTGACACATCGGCTATACCCGTCCGACATCTATAACAGTAGCTGTCATTGTGTGCAATATTTATCTGTTTTAATATGACATGACGGCTATAGCCGTTTTTTTTCAAACGTCAAAAATTAACGAAACAACTGAATTAGATACGCAATAAAATGTAACATATTTTCATCAAATAAATCAGAACTTCTACTAAAGATTTCGGCAGTGCCGTATCACGAGGTCCTTTATATTCTCAGGTTCTTGTAGGTTCTAACAATGTGTTAACTAATGTTTTTAAAATATTACTTTTTTTTCAACTTTAATGTATTTTAAATTTTACTGTTAGTATTAGTGAATTCGTTGATATCATATTTTGTGTTCGTAGATATGGAGTGAAGGAAATGAAGATAAAAGAAGACAAAATATTTTTAACTCTCACATATACACCAAAATCAACTACCTTAAAAAAATTTGGTAACTTACCGGTGAGGTACATGAGGGTTAAAATTAATAACGAGGAGGAATTCAAGACATTGGAAAAAATAGTGAAAAGATAATTTAATATGTTGGATGAAGAATTGGAATCGCTGCCTCAAGCAGCATCAATAGCATCAGGTAGTAAAAGGAAGTTATACCTGGAAAATCCTCCTCTAAATTCTTCTCCAACAATATTATTGGAAAACGACGATGATGATGATGAGAACGAGGAGGAGAGTAAGAAAAAACAGAGAAGGGAAACCAGCGAACTTGTTGAGAAGCAAACCTCTGGAGACGAGGATGAGTTCGGCTTTCCCATTTGTTCGCAAATATTTTAAAAAATATTTGTTATAATATTGTTTAAATATGAAGAGATTGTGCTGTTGGTGGCAAGTGCGGTCTCATTAACTCTCTCAATTCTCATTGTCCGATGTCACAGGAAGAACTTGATGAACAATTTCAACATACCTTCATATAGCCTGGTGATGTTCAGTTCATTCTCTCTCCTGTCTGATCAGTGGACATGTTGTTATTCCAGCCGTGTGAGGGTGATTGATTTTATCATTGAATCATATTTTATATTGTTTTTATTCATTATTTGTTTTAATTTATACACTTTGTATTTTGATGTAAGTTTTGTTTATGTATGTCAAAAAAATATGATAAAAAACAGACAAGTTACTGAAAACGAAGTTTTATAATTCAACATTGGTCCTTCGAGCCGGATTATAAAAATTCGATTAGCTGTGAAAAGCTGTTTTAACAAATGTCAGGAGTGTAGAATAAGAAGATGCAAGCCAGTGGTCCCTGAGATGGGGATGTTACCAGAACAGCGTCTGGAGAAATACAAGAAGAAACTGAAATATATTTATGGCACAGGGTACCTTCTGATCAGAATGTAGCAGACCTAGCAAATAAGGAATTCAAATCGCCCAATTTCAAAGAAGACGGTGATTGGTTACAAAAGGACCATCTTTCCTGAGAGAATCCAACAAATTTCGGCCAAATGAACCAATTTGTTTAGATGATAAAGAAGCTACAATTTTACTTTGTGTTGACACACATCAGCAGGGGCGTCGCCAAGGGGGGGGGCAGGCGGGGGGGCACTTGCCCCCCCCCTAGAGATCAAATGTAGCTAGCCGCAAAGCGACCAAAGTGCGAGCAATTGACTTCCTTACCTATTAATAAATTCCGCATCGCATGACAAAACGTAAATAAATTCACAAGGTTTAATGTATATTGTAGAAAGTATTGAAATATTCAGAATAACATTAAGATTTTGACATCCGTTTTTAAAATCTCCGCCATTTTCATCACGACTATATCAGATTTGCCAAAACGCAAGGCCATTAAACAGTGTAAAAATATACCTACGTATGGTGTGTGCACTGCATTTCTTTCTACGACAGCCGTTCACCAGCATTCACGTTACTTTTGCATAATTTGTATGCGGCATACCTAAATAAAGTAGAAGTTATTGTTACGAACATACAATTTTAATTGGTTTTGTTGACAATGCCATCTGTAAGTGTTCATTAGAAACACCTACAGTTGAATAAATCGACTACAATCCTTGTAAAACCTAGTATTGCTACTCGTCGCTAGATGGCGCTTGTTCAATGAAATCTCTGGAATTTGGTAGCAGCATTGTATAAGTAGCAGGTAGCAATGGTAGCAGTCACTAGACCAGGTAGAATGTTACCGTACATTCTAGTATGATGTTCGTTTGGGTATATAAAGACGTGATCCGCTGCGAGCGAGTACCGAGCAAGTGGTCGAGTGGTTACGCTCTCGGCTTGCATTCAGAAGGACCGGGGTTCAAATCCCAGGTCCGCCTGACCTGCTATGAGTTTTTTCAGAGGTTTTCTCGTAGCAATAGGCGAATGCTGGGTCAGTACACACCTCTCAGGCACCTACCACCTTTCCCTCCACTACCATCCCCTGAACCAAACAATCCTTATTCCTTCCAATGTTGGCTGAAGAGGCTCCGGAACGCCTATAGCGGCCCGCTCCCCTCGAGAGGGGGGAGAATGAAAAACAATCCTTCCTTCTTGCGAGCGAGTCACTTTTTAATTGGAAGCGATCAACGAAACAAGCTAAACAAGCGAATTGGAAAGCGAATATAAGACTACCGGCTTGCCTGTGTTAGTCAATATTGATTTATATTTATTAAATAATAAGATCTCAGTGTTGAGTTGTGAAGTTTCTGAGTTTCATCATCTTATTGTTACGCGAGCTACTGCATTAATATGCTCACTTAGTGCCCCCAGTGAAATCCCCGTATGAGACGACTATGGCTCCTCCGCCCAATTTTCGAGAAGCATCCAAAATACGAAACATCGAGAATATCCAGTGAACCCGCCAGAACGTCGAGATAATTCTAGAAATACGACGCGCGAGTATAAATAGGCTACGAGCATCGCTACAGGCAATTAGTCAATCAGTCAGTGTTGATACCGAAGGAAAGTAATCGCGCCTCGATAAAGTGTTTATTAAGTGACTCTCATATAAATTATAATTAGTGTATTTAGTGTATTACATAAATTATTGAATAAGGACTGAATTACATATAAATCTGTAAATATAAATTAATTGTAAATATGAATTAAAATAAACGTTACATTATCAAAATGGACATCAGAAAGTTTTTTGGTAAGTTATGTACCGCTTTAATCTTGGACTTGGAGCTAGTATTTTTATTTTATTTCTCTTAGCTAATAGCTTTGCTTTGGTAACGGATATACTAGCTAGAGACGTATAATAATCGTTAAGAATATCATTTTTAATTTTATCTGGCATATTTTTGATGTGGAAAGAAAGGATCGATTATGTGGAAGGGAAATGTTAAGAAAAACTATTATTTTATTAAAAACGAGTTTATTGATTCAATATCTATGAATTTAACGTTAACTAAATAGTGGTTTCGTTTTCAGTAATTAATTATGAAAACAAAACATGAATTATATTTGTGGTTTAATTAAATACAAATTAAAACAGATCCTTGGTATAAATAAGGGTAAAAAATACAACTGAGTATTTATTTTAATATTTATAAGTGAACAAAACTGCTCTCCCGTAAAAATTTGATTAATTACATAAAGTTTTATCAAAGAGTTTTGTTTTGCAGGAAGTTTGAAACGAAAAAAAAACTGATGGATCAAGTAGCGACAGCGATGAACAGGACAAAGTAACGACAATATCGCATGTGTCTTCATCGGTCACCACAACCACAACAGGCGCACATCTGGCGCCGAATCCTGATTCATTGATGGATGACTGCAATGAAAATGATATCGGGCGATATGTTGGACAGGCACACATGTTATCAACCGAAAAGAAGAAGGAATTGATTGAAAACTGTTGGTCCCCTTCCGCGACCTATAACTTTGCGGAAGATGCAAAACATTTAAAGAGAAAATTTAATTATTCTTGGTTGGAAACATACTCTCCATGGTTGGTATATTCCAGGCGCCAAAAAGGAGCATTTTGTAAATATTGTACGTGGTTCCCACCAAATCCAAATTCATTTAGAGGCATATTGGGATCATTTACTATAAGGTCCTTTTGTAAGTTCAAAGATATTCACGAGCAGTGCAAAAAGCACATTGAAACCCACTTCCATGAGGAGGCATTGAAAGCTGCTAAATCTTTTCTCGAAGGTGTGCCTGTCGATTTGCAACTGAACAAATATTCCCAGGGAATTATTGAAGAAAATCGCAAAATTATAAAATCTATTATTTCCTGCATTACGTTTTGCGGGTCACACGACTTAGCACTGAGAGGTAAACATTATGGTGAAGGTATTCTCGAGGATTTATACAGGCTGCGAATTGACGCGGGAGATTTGATTTTAAAGAAACACATTGAGCAAGGGAAAAAGAATGCAAGCTACCGTTCAGCGGATATTCTAAATGAAATTATTGGTATTTGTGGAAGCGTTATTAAGGCTGATATTATGAAAAAAGTGAAAGAAGCAGCAGCATATAGTGTGCTAGCAGACGAAACAGCTGATATTTCTGGCACTGAACAACTATCGATTGGGATGCGATATTTTGATGAAGAAACACAGGAAGTCCAAGAAATGTTTGTCGGATTCATTGAGCTAAAAGATTTGGATGCGAAATCGATTGCACATAGCATAGATGAGTTTTTGACAAAAGAAGATCTGAATATAAATAAATACGTTGGTTTTGGTTTTGATGGTTGTTCAACGATGTCAGGAAAAGACGGAGGGGTACAAGCGATCTTACGCAAAAAGTACACCAAAGCCCTCTACTTTCATTGCTCGTCCCACAAACTGAATCTAGTTATCAATGATCTAAATTCACTTCCTGAAATTAGAAATGCCATGGGAACCACCAAAGATACTATAAACTTTTTTCGGGAATCAGTTTTGAGGAGGAAGTTGATACCTAATATATCCAGACTTTGCGAGACAAGATGGAGTGAGAAACACAAAACCATCAGAGTTTTTAAAGAAAATCTTCCAGTAATTCTGGAAGCCTTACAAACATTATCTCAGGAAAGAAATAGTGCAACTCGGAAAAGTGCCTTCCAACTGCATGCGGCTACTTCCAGAATTTCTTTCATTCTCGGGATTATGTTGGTAGCCAAATACTCGGCTTTGATGGAACCCGTTGTCAACGTACTCCAATCTGTAGCTTTGGACGTGGTCAAAGCCTCGGAACACGTTGAAAGGATTTTACTTTTAATTAAAAACCACCGTGAAAATCCGGAAAAAGTGACAGACGAAATTATAAAGGAAGCTACTGCTGTTGCGGAGAAAGTCGGACTGGAGGAGGACATTACATCAATGCCGCGTATTACGGGGAAACAACGTCATAGAAGCAATCATCCAGCAGAAAGCCCTTCAGAATACTGGAAGAGGTCTTTAGTAATACCATACTTGGATTCAATTATCACCTCCCTTGAAGTAAGTTTTGCTGAAGAAAACACGCCATCATTCGCATTATCTAAGTTACACCCGGCGCAGATGCAAAAGATGACAACGAAAATCTGAAACAAACTTGTGAATCTATTGCCCAGTTTTATGATCTACCGAACATAAAGAATGAAATCGAAGTTTGGCAGCAATTGTGGCACGATAGGCTTAATCTAACAAATCGGACAGTTGTTGATGTCCTAAAAGAAACAAATTCCTTCTTTCCCGAAACGAAAAAAGCATTGAAAATTTTGATCGCTTTACCATGCACGACCTGTACAGTAGAGCGATCCTTTAGCAGCCTCAGAAGACTAAAAAAATGGCTAAGAAGCACCATGGCAGAAGATCGCCTTAATGGTCTGGCCATGATGAGTGTACACAGAGCTATAATAAATAAAAACCTAAATAATTTTAATGATAAAGTGGTTGAATGTTTTGCAAAAAATCCCCGTCGGTTATGTTTTAATTAAATATTATTTTTTGTCAAAATGAATAATTATTACTGTGCTCAAAAGTTTGATTTAGTTATTGTGCTGTCGAGGGCTTGTGAAGTTTTATACATTGATATTAGAACCGTTCTTATTACAATCGTCATCGAGGCAAAGACTTCCAAAGTGTAACGCTTCATGCTCTCGGCGTTCATATTTTTTAACCTCCATAATATTTCCCCATTGCCCCCCCTTAGTCATAAGCTGGCGACGCCCTTGCACATCAGCCTAACGAATTTGTAGCATTACCTGATATTGATCGGTTTTCAAAATGGTCCAGGATTATTCGAGCTTCCGCGTGGTTTATTCATTTCAGAAAAGTTATGAAAATACATAAAAAAGATAGACCAACTGCACTAGGGGAGACTGGGGTACATTTGAACACGGGGTAGATTTGAACATTCAATTTTTCTTCTGTAGTGCAAACTTTTCAAAATAAAGAATAATCACGACATCTGGCAACCCTGTCACGTAACGTATAACTGTATAAGGCGCTAACTTCAGACTCGATTTTGGCACACTAGTTGAATAGAAGTGGTTGTTTGTTTACATAGTCAAATTTTTACAGTGTGATAAATCTGCTGTGATTTTGAAAGATTTTTGTTAGTTTAATGCTGATCGAATTACACCATTTCAAAGAGGTAAGTGTTGGCTTGTTAACAATGTATTAGTCAGGGCCGGCGGAAGGCCCGTGAGAACCGGGCGCCAAATCAAGAGATAGTTAATAAAAAACTGGCAAGAACTAAAAGTGTCAGTAGATGAGCAAAGGGGATTCTGGGCCATCAGGACCGGCATCAGGGGGCTATGGGAAAATAGTGTTGGGTAGTAGAATGTGCTGCGAGGTGGGGGGGCTGGGAACGGTACTGCGTTGTGTGATGTGCGCCGTGACGCACGATGCGCCAAAAGGACATTAGCGTATTTTTTGTTGAGTTATTGTTGACTGCGCGGCGCCGGTCCTGATTTTTGTTTTATTTAATAAATACTTAATATTCTGCCACCCATCAAAGATAAAAGGCCTCTTTAAGGATAACGCCGACAAGATTGTAATACCAGCATAGATAATTTTAGAATGCGAGGTCAACTGACCTCTCTCTCATTTGTTATTGACTGACAAGTTGTTTACAAATCGTGTGATAACCCTGGTCATAAATGATCTCACCCAAGACGTTCAGGATTCAAATATATAAAAAATAACATTTATCATTATTTATAATAACACGTTCTTGTTGTTGTAACATCGGGATTAGAGAGGCCAAAGGATCTCACCCGAGACCTTCAAGAATGTTCTTTGTTGGAAGTGACGCCGTACAAACTTGCTTGATAACCTTGATCATTAATGATCTCACCCGAGACGTTTGAGATTCGTATATACAAAAATAACATTAATAATTTATGCTGACGAGTTGTTGTAACCGCGAGATTACAGAGGCCAAAGATCTCACCCGAGACCTTCAAGAATGTTCTTTGTTGGAAGTGACGCTATACAAACGCGTCCTCACCCCACTCACCTACCCACACATTTCTAGTAAGATATAAAAGAAGCAGCAGATCTTCATTCTAAATCAGTACATCGTACAATCAAGTAAAGTGTGTCTAGTTTGAGTAATAATATAAAGAAAATAAAAGCTTAATAGTAAGTATACTTTAGAATTTAGTAGTTATTTTATTTATTTTTTGATAGTACTTTCTTTGCGTGAAATAGTTTGATTGTGCTAAAATATTTCTATTTTAATCATCCAATTACAAATTGAAGGGAAGATTTTTTGAAATATTCTTTTTATTGTCTTTTATAATTTTTGTAAGTAGTTTCTTTTCGTGAAATAGTTTAATTGTGCTAAAACATTTTTATTTTCTGCTACGCCGTTTCTTTTTAATCATCCCATTACCAATTTAAAAGAAGATTCCTGGAAATATTCTTTTTTGCTATTTTTCATTTATTTTCTGATGTGCCGTTTCTTTTTAATCATCCTCTTACCAATTTGAAAGATTTCTCAGAATATTCTCATTTGTCAATTTAAAAAGATTTCTTGAAGTATTCATTTTGTAATAGTTGTTTTGTTTGTAGATGAATCTTTCGGAAATTAACCAAATTACTTTGCTTGAAGGAAATCCTTCAAAAACCATTGTCAAATTACATGAACTTGGATTAAACAAGAGGCACCCTATATTGCAAGCGAAAGTGGCGAATGGGAGATTTGGGCGAAGCATCTTGTTAGAGCTGGATGAAAAAGTGGTGTTTTTACCTTCAAGAGTGACGGAGATTTTCATCCCAAATATACATTTATTTCAAACGAATAAATACGCAGTCGTTTTCAAGGGGTTTAAAGAAGTGGGGAAGCCATCGCCTGCTGTGCTATTTGAGATTGTAGAAAACTAATTTTTTTGGTGAGTTATATTTTTGCTATATGAAAACTGATACAATGAATAAGGCAGTATTGAATAAAGTAGACGAAACAATCAATCTCCTAAAATATCATTATTCAGAACCATTAGCAAATTTAACAATTAAATTTATCGATGGTCATGTTAAAAAATGTGCTTTAGCGTTAAAGAAAATCAAATTTTCTGTTGGTGAAAAAAGGAAAATTCAAACAAAAATTGGGGAACTTAAGCGAATGCGTTACCAAATTAAATCATTTCAAAAACATGTGGGTTATGGGGTGAAAAGAAGTAGTAGGATAAAATGGTTAAACATTGGAGCTTATTTTAATAGAAGAATTAGGACGGGACTCATTTTAAATTTAAAACATAAAGAGATTAGTGATTTTTTCAAAGATGCGCTTTATTTATTCAAAGTTAAAATTTCAAAAATATTGAGGCAATTAAGAATGATAAAAGTGAACACTACTCTTATTAGGGATTACGTAAAGCAATCAAATGATTTGGAGGAAGTTGATCAAAAACATTTTAGTACAGCTAATGCAATCATTGACGAAGGAACAGATTTAGAAGAATGGTTTAAAAATAATGTTGTAGATCAAATTTTGAATAAAATGTCCGAGTTTCAAGAGGAAAAAAGTGGGTGGGCCTTAAGCAAAATTATATCTTTAGAGGTAGCTATTAACAAATACGAAATTGGTAATGGCTCATCTTTCATTGAATTGCCTGATCAAATACGTAAAAAAAAAGCTTGCATGAACATCCAGAACGATGACAATGCTTGCTTTTTCTGGAGTGTTACTGCTAGTTTATATCCCAGCAAAGTAAAACATGGGTATCGGACAGCATCATATCCACATTATTCTACTGTCTTGAAAACTCAAGGATTTGACATGCCAATGAAACTACCTCAAATTAAAAAATTTGAAAAACTTAATGAAATTTCTGTAAATGTTTACATGTTAGAGTACAATGTAGTGAACGAAAAATCATTTTATACAGTAGTGCCAGCACGATTAACTGAAAAAAAATTGGACCGTCACGTTAACTTATTACTTATTCAAAACCAATATTTTCCAAAATTAGATGATTACAATGCTCCTCCCATCGACGATGAAAATGTCGATATTAAATATCATTATGTTTCAGCGTCCATTTCTCTATATCACTTGATTTTTACTCTGTAGTCCGCCCCTGGACTCTATACCGCCGCAGATTTTAAAAGTATATCTAAAACCTTTCACTAGCCGTCCCCACTATCTCCTGTTGTGTGCGCACCTATTTGAGTCATTCGTATTTCTGCGCTCGTACCGCTTGCAACAGTGTTTACAATATTTCAGTGAAAGAAAAACCTCGCCGTTTTTCTGTATTGTTGTGTTGGATATAAGAGGTAAGCTTTAAACATAATTTTAACTCTGTCATTACATTATTAGGTATTTAGATATCATGGGGAAGACCAAGAAAGAATTGTTAAAACGGTTGGACAGATTAGAACGTACTCTTCAATCTAGAGATAAGCGGTTTCGCCAAGCCGACACCCATTCTCGTTCCCGCTCTCGATCTTCTTCACGTCGTCGTTCATCATCTTCACATAGGCAACGGCGGCACTCGCATAGACATAGAAAAGAGGGTTCGCATATACGAACGGACAGCTCTGATCGCAGTTTGCGACGGTCTCGTCCTCGAAATCATATTTCGAGAAGAAGCGCTAGCCGTGAATCGACAGAATCAACGGTTTCAAACAGACGGCGACGACGGAGCCGATCGAGAAGTGTCTTATCCTATAACATTGAACATCGTGGCTCGCGCAGTCCGAGTTCTTCCAAGACCACTACTCACTACCCGCGAGGAGTGATGGTGGACAAAAATATTAGTGATCATTATCCGAGCGATATGACACTAAGAAACAGTAAAGAAAATCCTGAACATGAGAAAGAGCAGGACGAATCTGTCTTAATTATACACAATGAGATTCAATTGCCAGAGTCGGTTCAAAAAATATTGGGGGAAGAGCCAATCATTGATATAAGCTCAAATTTTGAGCTTCATCAGGCGCTCCTGTCACGATGGAGTCATATATTGGAATACGGTATCACAAAGGCTGAAACAACAGACTTATCAAATAAATACAAAACACCGAAAAATTTCCCAAATATGAAACCACCTACTATAAATCCCGAAATTTTACCAATTCTTGGCAATTTACACACGAAGCGAGATGAAGGGCATGTTTTATTTCAAAATATTTTAAGTGGAGGTATTACAGCCCTTGGCATGGCTATTAATAAATTTTTGGAACAGGACGAAAGTGTACCTAAACAATTCAAAGAAGAGGTGTTACCTTGTTTAGTGGACACTGGCCGCATCCTGACCGGCCTCTTTTTTGAAATCTCCCACACTAGGAGAGAATTAATAAAGCCTCTTCTAAACAAGACAGTAAAGGGACTTGTCGAAACAACAACCCCAAGCGAATTTTTGTTTGGGGCCGCCCTAAGCGAAAAAATTAAAACTGCTAAGACAATTGAGCAAATTGGGAAAGAAATCAAGCCTTCCTCCCACAATAGACCGCTTTACTCAACAATTGCCAACAGAAAGGAAGGAGGGGAGAGACAGATCTCAAGAACGAGTTACCAGGTGCCAAGAAATACTAATAATAAACAACATTTAAACATCAAGCGCCCGGTCCGTCAACAGAGGGGGGCGAGACCAGTCAAGGGCTATCACCCCAAGGGGGAGTATCAGTACCCACGGAAGAGATATTAATGGTAAGTAACACCGTTATTTCAGGAAGACTTTCTTCATTTTACAGCGAGTGGAAAAATATTACAAACAATCCAGTACTTCTGTCCTGGATTCAAGGTTATAAAATACCGTTTTTACGCAAACCTACCCAAAAGGCACCACCCAAAAATATAAAATATTCAGAAACTGAAAAACAGTCAATTAAAAAATCCATTAACGACTTATTGGTATCGGGTGCAGTCAAATATTGCTCTCCTGAACCTAATCAATTTCTTTCTAATATTTTTTTAGCGGATAAGCCTGGGGGAGGTAAACGATTCATTCTTAACCTAAAGCAACTTAACGAATTTGTACACGCTCCTCATTTCAAAATGGAGGACTGTAGGACAGCCTTGCGTCTGATACGGAAGGACATCTTTATGACTTCTATTGATCTTAAAGACGCGTATTTTTTAATAGCCGTTAACCCCAGCTATAGAAAATATTTAAGGTTCTCTTTTGAAAACATTTTATACGAATTCTGTTGCATCCCTTTCGGAATTTCATCCGCTCCTTTCTGCTTCACTAAGTTGATGAAACCAATTATTTCCAAGTTGCGTTCACAAGGGATACAATGTGTAAACTATCTCGATGATTTTTTAATATTTGGAGAAACTTATAACCAAAATGCCGCTTTTACAAAAATCGCCATAAAACTACTGACTTCATTAGGGCTTATAATAAATGAAGAAAAAAGCTCCCTATCCCCAAAAAAGGAAATTAAATTTCTTGGGTTTATACTTAATAGTGAAAAATTAATAATTGAACTGCCTATTGAAAAGAAACTAAGAATATTGAAATGGATGGAAATTCTCGAACAGAAAACTTCTTGTAGCATACGTTGGCTAGCACAACTTATTGGGACCCTGGTGTCAGTCTGTCCAGCTGTCAAATACGGCTGGATGTATTTCAAAAAATTAGAGAGACTTAAAATTCTTGCCCTCCACAAAAACTACATGAATTACAATAAAATTATTCATCTATCAAACGAAACTCATTCCGAACTACTTTGGTGGAAGAATAATATCATGACATCCTTCAATGACATAAAACAAGATACATTTGTAACAGAAATTTTCACAGATGCCTCCCTAACGGGTTGGGGAGCATACTCAAACGGGGAACGAATTCACGGGTTTTGGTCGGAAAAAGAAAAAATACATCATATTAACTATCTGGAACTACTTGCCATTTTTCACGGCTTAAAATGTTTCTCAAGAGATATCAGAAATTCTAACATACTAATTCGTTCGGATAATACAACTGCCATTTCGTATATCAACAAAATGGGCAGTGCTAAATATCCCAGTTTGGGAACACTGGCTTTACAAATTTGGCAGTGGTGTGAACAAAGGAATTTATGGTTATTCGCATCGTACATCGCTTCTAAAGACAATTGGATTGCTGATGAAGAATCGCGGTCCTTGACACAACAGTCCGAATGGTCTCTCAATAAACAGGCATTTAGGTTAATCGTAGAAAAATTTGGAAGTCCCAGTATAGATTTATTCGCGTCAAGAATTAATAAAAAATGTCCTGAATATGTGTCGTGGAAAAAAGATCCGGACGCTATAGCGGTGGACGCGTTTACCTTAAACTGGTGTCAATTTAATTTTTATGCATTCCCACCATTTGCCCTTATTCTGAGAACATTACAAAAAATTCTTCAAGACAGAGCAGAGGGAATTGTTGTGGTACCAGATTGGCCAAACCAACCCTGGTACCCTTTACTTATAAAGTTGAAAATCGAAGAACATATTACATTTGCGCCAAATATTAATTTGCTTTCTTGCCCTTCCAGGAAACATCATCCTTTACACCGGACCCTTACCCTGGTTGCGATGAAGTTATCAGGAGATCTCTGGTGATTAAAAACATTCCAGAATGCGCTCTACATACTATAAAATCTTCAATAAGTGACAATACCATGAAACAATATAACTGTACTTTCAAATTGTGGTGGGAATTTTGTAACAAAAATCGGATACCACCGTTTCATGCCAACTCCCCGCACATCATAATGTTTTTACAAAATCTGTTAACTGAAGGGCAACATAAATTTGGTACATTCAATTCCCACAGGTCAGCACTCTCTCTTATCAGTTCCATAGACGTTGGCAAGGACACAAATATAAGAAGGTTTCTGAAAGGAGTATCGAAGTTAAGACCTCAATGTGCCCGATACAATAGTACTTGGAATCCGAAAGTAGCACTAGACTACATCTCAAATTCATCAAATACCGAAGATCTGAGGACCTTATCAAAACAATTGGTTACTCTCTTAGCACTTGCGACGGGTAGCAGACTCCAAACATTACACCTGATAAATCTGAAGAACATCGTTGAAAATGAGGAGGGGATTCAAATATTTATCCCCGCAAAAATCAAAACTTCAGGTGTCAAGCAAACGCAACCGTGCTTACAGATCCCAAGATGGGTAGAAAACAAGAATCTCTGTGTTGTTAGCATGCTCAACAAGTACATTAACAAAACCAAAAACCTCAGGAACAATGAAGAGTACTTATTTATTATAAGTAAACCTCCTTTTACCAGAGCTAGTAAACAGACATTAAGCAGATGGGTCAAGGATCTACTGAAGGACGCAGGCGTGGACACATCCCACTTTAAACCTCACACGGTACGTCATTCTTCAACATCGGCTGCTCATTTGCAAGGTGTACCCGTTGAAGCTATTTGCCGTACAGCAGGATGGTCCGAGAAAACAAAAACTTTTGCAAATTTCTATAAACGTCCTATCAGCGATTCTTCTATTTTCGCTAAGGCAGTCATTAACCTTTAGTTTTTGTTAAGGATTAGTTAAGAATATCTTTTGTTCATTTTTTCTCTTTTCTATCGCAGTCCTTATTATGTTTATATTTTTCTTTACAAAATTAGAAAAATGGATTTATTCAACAAACGATTTGTGTATTCCCTTACCTTCCCTTTAGATGTGACCCCACACTAATTCTTCGAACAACTACAGAGTAAAAATCAAGTGATATAGAGAAATGGACGCTGAAACATAATTAAACGATCAAAGGAACTTACCTGAAGTTCGATCGTAATTATGTGAAGCGTCCATTTCGAATATATCACTTGCCCACCCGAAAATAAATAAAAAGTTATTTCCCTCCCAAATTGTGTGACGTCACATTCCTTTTAGGTTACTGCAAACGAAATGACTCAAATAGGTGCGCACACAACAGGAGATAGTGGGGACGGCTAGTGAAAGGTTTTAGATATACTTTTAAAATCTGCGGCGGTATAGAGTCCAGGGGCGGACTACAGAGTAAAAATCAAGTGATATATTCGAAATGGACGCTTCACATAATTACGATCGAACTTCAGGTAAGTTCCTTTGATCGTTTAATTATTGTTCGATTAATAATTTATGTCGTTTAGTTGGTTCACAGTTAAATAAAAATAAAAATAAAAAGTTTATTTGTGATAGATGCCTCAATTATTTTTCATCAGAAGAAAAGCTCAATAATCACTCTGAACTTTGCGAGAATTTAAATAATGAAAAAATTTCCTTTCGCAAATATGACTTTGTAGAATTTAAAAATTTCACATATAAGCAAAAATGTCCATTCATAATTTATGCTGACTTCGAATCTCAATTGGCGAAATGTGACAAAAAAATTTCAGAAACAACACGCAAGTATCAGCATCATAAGGCATACAGTGCAGGCTACTACATCAAATGTTCTTTCGATGACTCTCTATCGTTTTACAAAAGCTACAGAGGTGATGATTGTATGGATTGGTTCGCTAACGAAATGTCCAGTATAGCTAAATTTGTAGAATCGAAAATTAAAAAAATTATACCGATGGTAGAGAATCCGAGTGTTGTTGGTGCAACTGTTTGTCACATTTGTGAAAAACAGTTTAAGGTCAAAGATATAGTTGTACGTGATCATGATCATTTTACCGGGAAGTTTCGAAATTTTGCGCACCAATCATGCAATTTAAACTTCAAAAAACTGTTTGTTGTGCCATTGGCGTTCCACAATCTGTCTGGTTATGATAGCCATCTAATTATTAGAGACATCGCCAAACGTGGGGTAGTTAGTCTTTTGCCTGTCAATAAGGAAAAATACATTTCATTCACGCAACATGACTCAGAAACAGATATAAAATTCAGATTTATTGATTCATTTCGTTTTTTGGGAGCAAGTCTCGATTCTATCGTTAAAACTTTGAACGCTGTTGATTTGAAAATTTAAAAAAAAGGAAATAGCAATCTAGTCAGTGATCAATTTACATTATTAACACGCAAAGGTATATTTCCGTATGACTACGTTGATAGCTCTGAGAAGTTAAACGATGATAAGTTACCACTCATTGAATGCTTTCACAATAAACTAAACGATTCGAACGTAACTGATGATGACTATGCTCACGCTAGAAACGTTTGGCAATCTTTCAATGTGAAAACACTTGGAGAATATAGTGATATATACATGCGCACCGATATCCTCCTCTTAGCGGATGTTTTCGAAAACTTTAGAGAGACGGCTTTGAAAACTTATGGTCTAGACCCAGCTTGGTACTACACCATGCCTGGGTATACTTGGGATGCAATGCTAAAGTTCACAAAATGTAAACTACAAATTTTAAAAGATGTTGATATGATAATGTTTGTTGAAAATGCTATTAGAGGTGGAATATCACAGTGCTGCAACAGATACAGCGAATCAAACAACAAATATATGTCAGAATATGATGATGAGAAGCCTTCAAAGTACATACTCTATACGGATGTAAACAATTTGTATGGGAAAGCAATGTGTGAGCCTTTGCCCTACGGAGGCTTCGAATGGATCGAAAATAATATCGATAAATTTGATGTTGACTTCATAAAATCCATTGCAGACGATTCTCCTGAAGTTTATATCCTCCAAGTAGATTTGGAATACGGTGGTATGACGGTTTGTATAATTTACTCAAAGCTTTCCTTTGTACCCCGAACACCGCAAGCCACCTGGTTCGAAATTATCAAAGTTAATGACTACTCTACATGATAAAAGACATTACACTTTACATTATAGAAATTTAAAGCAGGCTTTAGAACATGGTCTAGTATTGAAAAAAGTACACAAAGTTTTGAAATTTAAACAGTCTGTGTGGCTAAAGTCCTACATTGAATTTAACAACCGATTGCGAACTTTAGCTACCAGCGACTTTGAGAAAGATTTGAGGAAACTCATGAATAATGCTGTTTTTGGGAAATGTATGGAATGCAAACGTAAACATAGAATTTGTAAATTGGTGTCTTCATATGAAGGTCGTTATGGAGCCAAAAATCTAATTGCTAGTCCACGTTATCAAAATAAAACAATTTTCGATGATAATCCACTATCACCTTTAATGGCAATCGAATTGAAAAAATCTGAAATTATTTTTAATAAACCAATGTATGTAGGTATGGCTATTCTCGACATTTCCAAAACCGTTATGTATGACTTTCATTACAATTTCATGCTTCCAGTGATGGGGGTAGACAATTGTAAGCTAATGTACTCAGACACCGACAGCTTTATTTACGAACTCACTTGTGACGATTTATACAAACAGCTAATTGATGCAAATATTGATAAATTTGACACATCAGACTACCCCGCTAATAATCCCTACAACATACCGAGAGTTAATAAAAAAGTGTTGGGCTTAATGAAAGATGAGGCTAATGGTCAAATAATTACTCATTACGTTGGCTTGAGATCCAAAATGTATGGCTACAAAGTTCAGGGGGGTAAAGTTATCAAAAAATCAAAGGGTATTAAAAAATGTATTGTAAAAAATAAACTAACTTTTGATGATTATGTGGATTGTTTGAAAAACTGGAAGCAAATGAAAATAACTCAAAATACGATACGTTCGTTCGCCCATGATGTTTATAGCATTGAACAAACCAAAATAGCGTTAAGTCCTCATGATGATAAAAGGAAATTACTTCCAAATTCATTTGATACGCTTCCTTGGGGACATTATAGTGTTTCAGAATAATTTTTTGTTTTAGGAATGGCTACACTAGAAGACATTACAATTAAAAACATTTGTAAAAACATAACTTCAATTCTCGCGTTTATAATGGAAGTTCGTGTACCGCAAAACTTTATTATTAAAAATAATTAATAATTATGTTGAAAATAGATGGAATGCCTTAAATAAAATAGCAACATCAAATAATAAGATTAAATGTTTTTGGGTACATGATAGGTCATCACGGTATGTTACCTCAGAGATTAGGGATACTCTGCTAGCACACCCTAGTTCAGAATTGGCCTACAAATTTAGAATGGAGGAAGAAGATACATATTGTGTCTGGTTCCAACAATATTTTATTAAAAACTTGAATATTATTTTATGCCAGCAATGTTATAAGCAGCTGGTTTATATTTTGGAAAGCAAAAAAATTGATATAAAGCTTAATGTTTCACGAGATCATTGGCATGCAGTATATGACTATGACAGTATACCCTTTATTTACAAATCGCGGGATATGTGGTGTCAAAATGAATTCACAAAAGTATTGTTTGAATTGAAAACTACATCAGAATGTGGTGGAGATCTTCATCCAAAACGATCTCTATCACCTAGCGAGGAATTATATGAACGACGACACCCAAATCGATTTATTTCTGTTCATAGCGAGGAGGATGACAGCGATATTGACTTTTAAAAAAAAAACGTATCACTTTTCATATACTAATAATATAACCCCTGATGTAAATGTTTTTTAACGATGATGTTAAATGTTTTTTAACGATGATGTTAAATGTTTTTTAATATTGATTGATGTAGCCATGTATGTATATAGGAATTCAAAATAAACAAATAAAAATAAAAAAAAGTTTATTATTCATAAATAGAAAGTACACGTGTGAGAAGCGATTTGAGCTGCTCTTTCAAACTTGTATTAGGACATGGTATGCCGAAGATATTCCAGTCAAATGGTCCAGAAGCTATAACATTTTTTGTATATTCGCTGAATTTGTAGTAGGTATCTTTGGTGAAAAATATATATAACCATCCGTGTGTCTGAAAGCGGAAGTGATACCAAAAGGGAGCTCAAATTGATCCCTAACATAACCTCTGTTTGTGACTTGCTGAAAACCATCGTTAAATTCAGTAAAGCGAGTCAGCTTGTCATAAAACATGTAAATTTGTCCACTATTTGTTTGAAAAATGAAGTCAACTTTGGAATTGATTGGTATTGGTATCTTCCTTGTTTCCAAAATATTTAATTCCGGGAAGGAAACGGTATAGTAGATGTTGGCAGTTGTGTTAAATGCAAATAAATTACCTGCAGAGTTCTGAAAAATGTTTGACATTTTATGTGTTCTGAGTTGTTGCGGAAGATAATCATCAACATAACCAATATTCAAAGGTATGTGAATATCTTTTAAATCAAACTTCCATAAGAAGGATTTATATCCGACATATAGTCGAAAATTGGGAAAAGATCTAGCTGTTGCGAGAAACATAAAATCTGGTGATTTAATATCACATATATTATTGGGTGGAGGTGTTGAAGGTGGTGGTGGTGGCGGGGGTGGTGGTGTTAGTGAAGATGTTGGTTGGGATGTTGGTTTGAATGGATTATTTACGTATGTATTGATTGGTCCGTAAAGAGCTTCGAGCGCCATCTTGTCATCTTCATCTAGAGTTGTAATGTTTGTTTGATACCATGGAAACATTACTGCAGACGAAACGGAGCTGTGACCAATTCCCAAAGCATGACCGATTTCATGAGTTAGTACCATGAGGAAGCTAACATCACCATCCGGTATATCCCCATCTATATTAGTATTCCACATCTCATCAGCATCCATATGAATTTCTATACACCCATCTTCTGAGGGAAAATAAGCATGTGCTAATACCTTTCCAGGACCATCAAAATCAAGTCCACAATTATTAGTACCCTGACAGTTGGCTCGAAATTGATGTTTTTTGCGTACAACAGTTATTGAGATATCTGGTGTGGGTGATGGTAATATAACTCGTTTGAATGTAAACTTGGAATTTTGTTGCCATACATCAAAAGCCTTTGTAGCAGCATCAGCGTATTTTTGTGTTGCCTGAGGAAAATACCAAGTAATGTTAGTTTTAGTCCATTTGGTTCTAACCGTGTAAGAGTGATCGCTATGATCGTTTTCTCCTACGAAACATCGAGGTCGCTGCAATAGGTGAACTGTATCAGGATTAACCCTTTCACTGCGGGAACCGTTCGGAGCCGCACCAGAAAGTGGCAATCTACGTGCGGGAACCGTGTATAAACGCAGAGGTCCCCGGAAGGTTTAACTACGAGAACCGAACGCAGACGTTCGTTAGTAGATTTCTACTTATTAATCCTTGCCTCCCCTGGTCGCTAGATGTCGGAAGGCGTCATGAGAATTTTATGTGCTTTCACTGCGGGAACCGCTCGGAGACGTCCAAACTTGTGAAAACTTGTCAGTGCCGTGCATGCTATGTTCATTCGGTTGTTGCGTATTGTAGATCATTTAGTTAATTCAGTGTATTGCCAGGATAGTAAAATTCAACGGTAAGTGTTTATTATTTTCGATGTATTGCATTGCTGGTTTTTTTTTATAAGTGGATTCATGAAGCTGGCCATTAATTTAAAGTTGGCTTTTTCTCCAGATTATTAAAAATTGCAAATAATTATTATAAAATAAAAACAAAAATATTATAACCTGAATTTAAATTGGCTACCGTTTGACTAATATTACAATAGTGGGGTGACGAATAATAAATAATGCCATATTATTTAAATGATAGATAATGTCTGGAAAACGAAAATTTTATACTGACGAAGAACTATTGGACATATTGATGAATAGCGATGAAGAAATATTTGACGAAAATGCAGATGACGTGCCTATGAGTGACGAAGATGAAGCGTCTGAAACAGAAGCTGATTCAGAAGTACCGACAACAGACAATTATTTAGATGTGTCAGAAACCGAGGGTGATTCCGCAGGTAAGAAATTGAAGTTTCTAATAATTATCAGTAAAAATAAACAAATGCGTTTTAGACGATGGTCCACCAAATAAAGTACCAAAGTTTATTGAAGACTTTTCCTGGGGTAACCACATATTTAATCCCACTATTCACGACTACAATGCTGCTAATTCGGAATCAAAAAACACCCTTGATAAGAATGCAAGTCCAATTACGTGTTTCAAGCAATTTTTTTCTGAATCATTATTGGAACACATAGTAAACGAAACAAATCGTTTTGCTGATCTTACCACACAAATGTCAGCAAGCACTTCTCGCCAAAGTAAGTGGAAGCCTACTAATAATGATGAACTCTATGTTTTCCTGGCTGTTTCAATGTTAATGGCTCAGACAAAGAAACGAAAAATAAATGACTATTGGGCCACCGATCCCCTTATTGCTACACCAATATTCAGTCAAATTATATCTCGTGATAGATATATCCTTCTCCTGCGTAATCTTCATTTTGCTAATAACGAAGAACAAAACAATGCAAACGATGATCGTCTCTTCAAAATTAGAACAGTGGTCGATTCTCTCAAATCTTCTTTTAAAAAAAATCTGCATCCATACCAAAATCTATGTATAGATGAGAGTTTGATGCTGTTCAAGGGACGAATCAGTTACAAGCAATATATTCCATCGAAGCGACATCGATTCGGAATAAAGTTTTTTGTTTTGTGTGACTGCAAAACTGGATATGTATTAGACTTTATCATCTATACAGGCAATACAACTAACATTCAGGAATATGAAGGCAATCTTGGAATGGGAGCAAATATAGTTTTAACCCTCATAGAGCCATACATGTATAAAGGACATAATATATTCCTCGATAATTGGTATACAAGTCCCAAGCTTTTTTCCGTACTTCATCAAAATGAAATTAATGCATGTGGAACGGTCAAAAGAAATAGAGCTCATATGCCCTCCCTCAAAAACAAATTAGAAATTGGTGAAGTAGAGCATGCGTCGACAGATAAAATCTTAGCATTAAAATGGAAGGATAAAAGAGAGGTTTTTATGCTAACGACATTTCATGCTGCAGATGTTGTACCTTTTGAAAATAAACGGGGCATTGAAGTTAGTAAGCCTGCATGTATCCTAGAATACAACAAGAATATGGGTGCAGTAGATCGATGCGATATGCTTTATAGTTCCACAGAAACAGTCCGAAAATCCATCAAATGTTATAAAAAAATATTTTTTCATTTATTGGACATGTCAATACTGAATGCACATGCTTTGTATCAACTTAAACTTGGGAAAAAGTTGCCCCTTATTGATTTCCAATTAAAATTAATCAAGCAATTAGTAGAAGAACATAAAAAAGTGAAGAATCGATCTGTAGGAAGCAACGAAAATGAAAAATCTCCCCTACGTCTAATTGAAAGGCACTTCCCAAGTATAACAGATCAACGTAATGAACAAAATAAACTTATCTGTAGACGTTGCGTGGTTTGTTCTAGTAAGCAAAAGCGCAAAGAAACCACCTTCAGATGTTTGAAATGTAATGTCGCAATTTGTGCGGTACCATGTTTTGAACAATATCACACTTTAAAAAATGTTTAGTATTCACAGAACATCTACTTGTTTTATTAGTTTGTTTGTATTTCTGCATTATTTTTATTATGAGTTACTAATTTTATTTTAAATTTTTATTATTATTATTATTATTATTATTTTACAGTTGTTTTTTGTTATTTTTAATTGATTTTTATGAATCTGTAAATAAACATTAATAAAAGTATTGTAATATATGCTGTGTTTTAATTCCAAATAATTTAAATGATACGCTACTGTTTAAAAGTGGCCGACCCAAGCTGCGAGAAACGTTTCCAGCCGCGGAGCTGTTCGGGAGCCGCACACGGTAGTGAACTACAGAATATGCATGCCGCAGTGAAAGGGTTAAGGGTCCCATCTACAGGTAAATTGTATTTTTCTTGGAAATTCGTTAAAACTGTTGAAAGATTGGCTATATCATGAGATGAAACATATCCATATCGTTCTAAATATTTTGTTGCATAATCAAGGTTAATTTCATCCAAATATTTTGTTGTATAATTTAGGTTAATTTCCTCAAGTGCAACTAAAGGAAGAATCAACAGCGTCGGTAGCAGCAGCAGCAACTGTGGTAGCATGTCTTCACTCTTCAACATTCACTTTAATAATAACCTTAGGTGCTTGTTTCAGAGATATAAAAATAAAAAATAAAAACTAATTATTTATCAGTTTATTGAAATTCTAAGTCGTTTACAACTTTAAACTTATAGTAATATATGAATTATCTAAGTGCAATTGACAGTATGCTATTACTACAATCGCAAATAGCATACAATAATTCCAATTTACTAAAATGACCATTATTTTGATTGAAATTCCTAATAGTTTCTATTACATTTTTGTAGTATTCACAAAAACTTAGAGTCTAAGTATGCTAGGTGATGTGAAAGGAGGCACTGATCAACTTGAATTATTTGCCGAACATCCTCTTGAGTACACTCGAAAGTAACACCATGCTTGCTGATATCCAAAAATTTTGTGTCATCGTAAATTAATTGTCGAACTTGACAGTAGTCTCCACATTGAATTACTACGGGTTCGTATTCATCAGTCAATTCAGACATTGGATCATTAAAAAACGTATTATTTCCTAATATATCAATTAGCGTTGACCATTCAAAGGTGCTGAAGGATATTCTTTCAAATTTATTCCAGGATGACAAAATAACGGCAGAACCAAAGCTTCTTGCTGGACTTATACCACACTGAATTTGAAGTGCGCCTGCAGGATATGTTCTAGGTAGCAAGTATTGCATTTCCTGCTTGGCAACCATTTCAAATTTCTCCAAAATCTGATCTAATTTTGTGCTATAATCCATTGAATCGGATTCACCACTATCTTGAGAATAAGAAGAAAAACTCATGTTGTTAACTCAACAGCGACAACAACAACAATAACTGGTAATGGTCATCGAAGCACTCAATTTATATTCGAACTTTTAAGGTCAACGTCAGCCCCACTGTATTCATACGCAGCGGAGCAAAAAGTAGCGCTACAAAACATCTACGTTTTCTATCCAACTATTATGTTTTTTGTCTAAGCCGAGCCATTTGACGTACAGTTTTTTATCTTTGCGTCTAAGTATTTTTTCAACCAAGTATATATCAGGATTTGATGTTTTCTGTAATTCTTCTTCGTAAAAGCCTCCACTTATTTGTGTGCCATTCATGTCCTCAAGCAAGTACGTTGTGGGATTAGTTATTTTAATTTTAATGACCTTGAAGAGTTCAGTTGTGTAATTTGGAGTGTAACCTTTTTCAAAGACATGCTTCGACTTGCTTATGCGCACTATATCACCAACTTTGAATTTTCGTGGACCAGCTATCTTTATATGATTATAGATTTTATTTAAAATTGCTTTTTCGTTGGATTTGTTGATTTGAGAAGGTTTATACTTTGTTGTTGAATGCTTTGTATTGTTATATTCTTGAGTGACTTTCGGTAGGATATCCAACCATTTATAGGTACCATTTAAACTGAAATACTTGTAGAGTTTCGATTTCAACGTTCTTATAACACGTTCAGCCATAGAAGCTTTCATTGTACTAAAAACACTATAATGATTTATATTATGTTTTTTCATTAAATTTTGAAACTTGCTGTTGTAAAATTCCTTTCCTTGATCGGATTGGATGTTTCGAGGAGCTCTACGAGTGTGAGCGAGAATGTCCGAGAATGCTCGAGTAATCTCCTCACCAGTCTTCGTCTTTAGTGGACGCGTCCATAAAAATTTTGAAAAACAATCGATGACAACCAGTATCATTTTATGATTCCTATTTTGATGCGCAAAATTACGCATTTCCGCTAAGTCCATATGCCAAAGGTCATCTAACCCCTTAATAATGGTATGTCTACGTGGGTAATTTTTTCTAATTGGCTTGTGAAGTTCGTTCACCAGTTGAATTTTTTCTTTGGATGACATATTTCAGTTAGTCATTGTATCTAAATAAGTATATTTGTAGTTATTTCAGTAGTGACCAAACTCGTTGAAGCTTTTAAGAAAAATAACCATATGACTTAAATGTATTGTTTTATATTTAATTTCTAGTTAAGCAGTCTATGCAATTTGGATGTGTTAATCAATTGGTGAACGCCTTTTGTTGATTTACCTTCTTGAAGTGTTCTATAAATGATAATTTACCTTCTATAACTGTTAGTCGATCAGTAATTTCATGTATGTTTTTCATTAATGGGTTTAAATCTATTCGAGGGGTGTTTGTATTGATATTATCCACCTCCTCTTTCAAACTATTCATTATTTGTGTAGTTACCTCGGATTTGGCATTCTGAATGTCTTTTCGCAAAAAAGTTTTCACTGTAACAATAGCATCATCAACATATTTTTTAGTCGCTAAATGTTTACTAGCGGTTGGAGGATCCCTTGATATAAATTGTGAAATTTCGTCTACTTGTTTAAGCAAGTTTTTTACATTATCCCCTACTACATTTAGTGGGATTATTGTTGAATCCACATATTTTCTAGTAGCAGCATCATTGTCGTTCGTCGGCTCGCTCACATTACAAATTTTCAAATTGTCAGCATCAATATTGCCGTCAGAGGTATGTGGAAATGTGGGTTTAGGTAGCTGCAACTTTTTTTGAACACCCTGAGAGCGATGACCGAATTTATCAACAGACATCTTATAAATGAATGAGATTCGACTTGTTATTTTATTATATCCGCTTCCTTGAGCTCATTGATAATGGCTACTATTTCATTGTCGTGTGACGTATTGCCTGCCTCTTTTGAAGCAATCAACAACTTTAAACGATCGACTAATTCACTGGGATCATCCCAATAAATATACTCCATAGACCTATCATTGTATGTTAAACGATTGAGAAGACCTTTTCCTTTTGATGAAGGAATAGATTTTAGTCGAGTTAGCATCTGAGTTGATCTGCTCGATGAAGGTGTAGAATTTGTTTTAAATAGAGGTTTTATGATGTAGTGATATTTTTCGGTACTTGAGCCTTTAAGTCGATCTAGCGTGTCTAAATGAACTCCAGTTTTCATCAAAAGAGCTTTATAGCTTTACAAATCTTGATCACTGTAATTGGGATTGAGGTAAAATAAAAGCTGATACAAATATTATCATTTTCTAGGTTTTTCCTTCTAGTTTACTAGTTGTTATGTACTTGTTTATAATATACAAATTGATACTTGTCATATATAATTTTAATAGTTGTCATTATTATAATTTTTCTTTAAACATAAAAGTCTTTTAATAGAGTATTTCTGTGTTATTGGGTTTGCTTCAACAGGTTATGGGCCCAGGAACGCAATAAATAAATTGTTCGCGCCACCCTCTTATTTTCTTCAATAATTGTGCGCGCCGCTCATGTACTGTTTTTAAATTGAATTTAGTACCAGTTTCTTGAACATTAACTTAGTTTTTGATAAGAGACCAGTTTTGGCATTCATTGTTAACCCGCTGTACTCAAGGAAACAAGTCGTTTCCATTCTTATTTATTTATTGGTTAATTTCTTTGTTCAAACCGCTTTTACAAAATTAGTTAAAATCGCGACATTACAACATCTCCGGTTTTTATATTCGTAAATATACCTTTACATTGACTTTATTTGTGTCACCAAGGGCTGTAATTTAACTAAAGGCGAAACGATCGATCGTGGAGCTAGTGACCAGAAGAAACCAGCGTTTTGGGTAAGTCCCCTTAAATTTAAATTAAAGTTCTTGTAACAACGATTCGCCAATTGCAGACAAAAGTACATTTTTTTTGTATACAGTCCACTTTCTCAACCCACTGAGCTTACATTGGTCCAAACCGAGCCGAATTACATTGCAGTTAGCGAATCTACTTTATATTTGCGAATATCTTTTCATATTTCTTTAATTTTGCACTCATTAAAATTTTTATTTTATTCGAAAATTTACTACGTTTATCGTTATTGAATATAAACGGGACTGGTTTTTCATCGTTGTAAATTAGTTCAAGGTCATTACTGATTACCGGTCTTTCATACTGTAGTTTTTGATTTTAATAGTGTTTATGATAAATTTTACCGTTAATTAATATTGTTCATTCTTTCAAAACATTTCACGTTTACCGGGGCAGGACGATACACTCTTCAACCATTAATTTCATTTTTGCGTTGTTTATTTCATTTTTTCTTCAGTTTATTTCGTCACTCCAATTTCTTGCTCAAGTTTGGTTAATATCTGAAGTCATTAACAACTTATTCTTTCATTCACTGTGTTTCTCTTTCATTATAACTTAATTTACATTTATCAAAATGGCTGCCGACGAAAAGAATCGTAAATTAATGCTCCAATATGTAGCAAGGCGACAAACTATTTTCTCCGATGCTACTAGCAGCTGGGATGCTGTTAAAGAATGCACTTATGATGAAGTTGCTGTTGCGCAGGTATATCACGATGATAGCGCGCGATTGCAAGATCAGTTCAAAAATGTCAATGAGAAAATCAGTGATATCAACTGTCTCCTACCCCCAGAGGATAACGTCGATACAGAAGCACCTTCCAAAGCTTTTCGCACTATCCTTTTCAAAATAAGAGCCAAGTTTGTACAACTTAATAGTGAAAAACCCACTCCGCCTACTGCTCCTGTCATAATTGCCAGTCAGAGCTCTCAAATTAACGTCGCATTACCTAAAATTCATTTACCGACTTTCTCAGGTGACATTGAGAAATGGCCTGAATTCTTTGCACTGTTTCAATCCCTTATACACAATAGCTCGTCTCTCTCTCCTATCGAAAAGTTCCATTTCTTACGCTCTAACCTGAGCGGAAGTGCTCTCTCAGTTGTTTCTAATTTGCAACTGACAGTTGAAAATTACGAATTAGCCTATACGGCCCTGGTAAGCAGATATCAATCTCCCCGCAGAATAGCTCAAGCCTATTTGAATAAAATTCTCAAATTCAAACCAATTTCTTCAAATTCACTTGGCAATTTGAAACATTTTCACGAGACGCATCAAAGTTCCACACAGGCTATTAAATCATTATCCATAGATGATCTAGCCAACTTCATTTTGTTAACTTTATCATTAAACAATCTTGATGCACGTACCGCTAAAGCCTTTGAAGATCGACATTCTGCTGAAGGAGTTCCGCAATTTGATGATTTGTTGGATTTCATAATACTACAGATCAAAACATTAGAAATAATCTCGAACCCAGCAACTTCTAACCACATTACTCGTCCTACGATCACCACTAGATCAAATTCCTTCATTGCCACGCGCAATTCAACTTTTTCAAATTCAAATTCACGTCATTCTGTTCACTCTGATACGAAAATCCTCTCTTGTATATTTTGTCATCAGGCACACTCATTGTCCTCTTGTTCCGCATTTTTTCTTCTTTCTAGAGATGAAAAGATCGATTTCATCAAGCAACACAAACGTTGTTTCAACTGCTTAGGTTCCCACTGGAAATCACAATGTAAATCTACATCTGGCTGTCGGAAATGTAATTCTCGTAATCATCATACTCTCCTGCACCCCTCTCAATTAGACAATTCAGGTCACAGTTCTGCGTCCAATCGCACCTCGGATCATGTCAATCATGCATCCAATATTGCATCTACCTCCTCTGTGCAACAACCAGCTTCTGGTCCTTCGCTCTCGTTTAGTTGTACGACCACATTGCCTGTGGCGTCACTTTTAGGCACCTTTCGTGCGCAGGTCTTAGACAAGCACAAAGGTTACATTCCCGTACGGGGAGTTATTGATCCTGGATCGCAACTGTCTTTTATCTCAAAGCGTTTAGCTAACCAGTTAAGTCAAAAGCTACAAGATCTTCCAGTTTCCGTATCAGGTATTGGCGGACACTGCTCTACCTCTCCCGGCACTTGTCACTTGTGTCACTTGTCAACTTTTTTCCAGGCTATCTCCAAATCACATTGAGATAAACCCATCAGTGGTTTCCCATATTACTGATCATTTGCCTCCTTCCAACATTAGTACAGAAGTTGCTCATGCTTTCCGATATTTAACTTTGGCTGATCCCGAGTTTCTCCGTTCAGACAAAATAGATTTACTTTTGGGTGCTGACGTCTACCCACAGTTATTGCTACCTCAACCTTTTGTACCAAGCTCTCTTGGCCCGGTCGCTATCAGTACCATATTTGGTTGGACAATTATAGGTCCTATCCAAGCGCTTAATCGAAATCAACGAATCACTTCATTGATATCAACTTGTCAGATTTCCCAGGACCTCGTCAAATTTTGGGAAATTGAAAATGTTTCGAATCTCACACCACAAGATCCTCTTGACATTCTGGCAGAACAACATTTTATCGCCACTCATAAACGAAATGAAGAAGGCAGATATTCAGTATCTCTGCCAGTCAAACCAAATGCGAACCCCCTAACTAGTAATCAGAAGGTTGCTCGTACTTCACTTATTCAACTTATCAAACGTCTTGACAAGACCCCATCGCTCAAATTGGAATACGAACAATTTCTACAAGAATATTTAGAATTAGGGCATATGTCCAAGTCTCTGCAACCCGCTCAGTATATTATTCCCCACCATGTAGTAACAAAATCTACAAATCAGGGCAGCAAAATTCGGGTAGTTTTCAATGCATCTAGTCCCGACTCATCCGGTCTCTCCTTAAATGATCGATTGATCAAAGGACCCAAGCTACAGTCAGCCGTGTCAGACATATTACTCAATTTTCGACTTTCTCGAATTGCTCTTTGTTGCGACATTCGACAAATGTATCGACAAATCCTGGTACATGAACAAGATCGTCGCCTGCAGCATATCCTCTGGAAACCCAATGCAAACCTTCCTGCACAAGAAGCTGAACTCAACACCGTAACTTACGGGTTGGCTCCCTCCGCTTTTCTTGCTATGCGCGTTCTCCAGCAGCTTGTTCAAGATGAAGGACATCGCTTTCCTTTGGCTTCACAGGCTTTATTAAATCAGACTTATGTTGACGATGTCATTTCCGGCGCTGACGATATTGCCTCGGCATTGGATTTACAAATGCAATTAATTCAGTTACTCTCGTCTGGAGGTTTTGAACTACGTAAATGGTCGTCTAGTCACCCTCAGCTGCTTAAAGAGTTGCCTCAAAGCCATTTAGAATCTCCTCTACAGTTTAATGATGAGGACAATGCGTTAAAGGTTTTAGGTTTGAATTGGGAACCATCTCGCGACTGCCTTGTATTCAGAGTTCAGCCCTTTCAAGCGACTTGTACTAAGCGTAACATGCTTTCCTTTTTGGCTAAAATTTTTGACCCGAATGGATTTTTGTCCCCTCTCATCATCTCCTTTAAAATTATTATCCAGAAGATATGGCTCGCAAAACTTGATTGGGATCAATCAGTCACCTCTGAAATTGATTTACATTGGAACCAGCTGATCAATAATCTTGATCGCATTGTCTCGTTCCACCTCCCTCGTTGCGTGCTTCCTGACATGAACTTTGATCAGATATACCTGATAGGCTTTGCCGATGCTTCGTCTGCCGCTTATGCTGCAGTAGTGTACTTATGTTTCGAATCAATTAACTCGCGTCATTCCTTTCTGTGGAAGGCCAAAACTCGTGTGGCTCCATTAAAAACACTCTCTATCCCTAGACTTGAACTTTGCGCCGCAGTACTTTTAATTGACCTAATCAATTCGGTTTTGCATATCCAGTATCCGAAACCTCTGTCTGACATCAGACTTTTTTCAGATTCTGAAATAGTACTTGCTTGGTTACGCACTCCCCCTCACACTCTTAAAACTTTTGTTTCACATCGAATTGCTCATATCGTAAGTCAATCACCTCCTAATTCAACATGGTCTCACTGTCCTTCTTCTCTCAATCCCGCTGACATGGCCTCACGTGGGTTATCTGTTTCTCAATTTCTTCAAGATAAGATATTTCATTTATGGACTCAAGGCCCTCCCCTATTGAACGATTATCACCATCAATGGCCCATTCCCTTTCGCGGCACCCACTTGAGCTCCGAATCTCTATTAGAGTTCAAACCAAATACTCTAACACTCATCGCAGTTCAACCAGATCCCTCATTTGAAGAATTTTCTCTACGATTTTCTTCCTTTACACGTTTCCAACGAGTTGTTGCTTGGATGCGGCGTTTCGTTTTCAATTGTAGATCACGTGACGCTTCTAAATCTCCCACCACAGGTCCTTTGACTGTTCTTGAATTGCAAGATGCATTACGTACAATCATCTTGCGTACACAGTCACAACATTTTGCTGATGTTTTGAAGGAGTTTCGAGTCACTAAAACGATCAAATCTCTTTGCACACTGACACCATTTCTTGATGATCATGGGGTCCTCAGGGTGGGCGGTAGACTTTCAAACTCTCACCTAAGTTACGATTCCCGACATCCCGTATTATTACCCCGATCAGCTCACCTCTCTGTGCTCATATGTAAGCACTATCATTTATCTGCCTTTCACGCTGGACCCACCACATGTCAAGCTTTAATACGCGTTCGTTATTGGATTCTCTCCTTACGTCAACTTATACGGAAAGTGATTCAACAATGCCTCACTTGTCATCGCTTTCGAGCTTCCACTCTTCAGCCCATCATGGCCGATTTACCTCCTTGTCGAGTTCAGCCTGGTAGACCCTTTCTTAACACAGGTGTTGATTTTGCCGGACCATTTCAAGTTCGCGCTTCTCGTCTCCGTAAAGCCAGCATTACCAAGGGCTATCTATGCATTTTTGTTTGTGCCGCGACTAAGGCTGTTCATCTGGAATTTGCTTCCCAACTTACTACTGACGTCTTTTTAGCCGCGCTCGACAGATTTATCGCTCGTAGAGGTCTTCCTCATTCCATATTATCCGATCAAGGCAGGAATTTTATTGGTGCCAACAGGCACATTCAGGAAGTTTATCATTTCCTCAACAATCAGCATGTCGAGATTTTGAGCACTTTGTCGCAACGCGAAATCAAGTGGATTTTCAATCCTCCATCTGCCCCTAACTTCGGTGGGCTATGGGAAGCAGCAGTCAAATCTGTTAAGAATTTGTTACATCGATTGTGTGCTGAAATAACTTTTACCGCGGAAGAGTATGCCACTCTTTTTGCACGAATCGAAGCTATTCTCAATAGTCGACCTCTATGTTCATTGTCCTCAGACCCCAATGAAGCATCCATTTATCTCAGTCCAGGTCATTTTCTTATTGGTGTTCCGCTCTTATCAAGACCTGAAATACCATTATCTGAGGATATTTCTTTGTCGACCCGTTGGAAGCTCATCTCACAGATTTCACAATCATTTTGGCGTCGTTGGTCCCGGGAGTACCTTAATACCCTGATTCAACGAACCAAGTGGACTTCACCGTCCAATCCGCTCACAGCGGGCGACGTTGTAATATTGAAGGGAATTAATAGTTCTCCCTTATCCTGGCCCTTGGCTCGCATTACTGAAGTGAAGTACGGTCAAGGCGGTATTTCACGTGTTGTCATTCTTCAAACTCCCACTGCCACTCTTACACGTCCCGTTAATAAACTCATTCCACTCCCGAAATAACTTCTACTTTTTATTATTATTTTTTTTTTTTTTGGGTTGTATTTTGTTTTGTTACCCATCCGGGTAACCTTCTTCTGTTATTTACATTTTGTTTATTCCTCTAGTACTAAAATTGGACAATCATTCCAATTTTGGTGGGCGGTATGTTCGCGCCACCCTCTTATTTTCTTCAATAATTGTGCGCGCCGCTCATGTACTGATTTTAAATTGAATTTAGTACCAGTTTCTTGAACATTAAGTTAGTTTTGATAAGAGACCAGTTTTTGGCATTCATTGTTAAACCCGCTGTACTCAAGGAAACAAGTCGTTTCCATTCTTATTTATTTTATTGGTTAATTTTCTTTGTTCAAACCGCTTTTACAAAATTAGTTAAAATCGCGACATTACAACATCTCCGGTTTTTATATTCGTAAATATACCTTTACATTGACTTTATTTGTGTCATCAAGGGCTGTAATTTAACTAAAGGCGAAACGATCGATCGTGGAGCTAGTGACCAGAAGAAACCAGCGTTTTGGGTAAGTCCCTTAAATTTAAATTAAAGCTCTTGTAACAACGATTCGCCAATTGCAGACAAAGTACATTTTTTTTAGTATACAGTCCACTTTCTCAACCCACTGAGCTTACATTGGCCCATCATGGCCGATTTACCCCCTTGTCGAGTTCAGCCTGGTAGACCCTTTCTTAACACAGGTGTTGATTTTGCCGGACCATTTCAAGTTCGCGCTTCTCGTCTCCGTAAAGCCAGCATTACCAAGGGCTATCTATGCATTTTTGTTTGTGCCGCGACTAAGGCTGTTCATCTGGAATTTGCTTCCCAACTTACTACTGACGTCTTTTTAGCCGCGCTCGACAGATTTATCGCTCGTAGAGGTCTTCCTCATTCCATATTATCCGATCAAGGCAGGAATTTTATTGGTGCCAACAGGCACATTCAGGAAGTTTATCATTTCCTCAACAATCAGCATGACGAGATTTTGAGCACTTTGTCGCAACGCGAAATCAAGTGGATTTTCAATCCTCCATCTGCCCCTAACTTCGGTGGGCTATGGGAAGCAGCAGTCAAATCTGTTAAGAATTTGTTACATCGATTGTGTGCTGAAGTAACTTTTACCGCGGAAGAGTATGCCACTCTTTTTGCACGAATCAAAGCTTTTCGCACTATCCTTTTCAAAATAAGAGCCAAGTTTGTACAACTTAATAATGAAAAACCCACTCCGCCTACTGCTCCTGTCATCATTGCCAGTCAGAGCTCTCAAATTAACGTCGCATTACCTAAAATTCATTTACCGACTTTCTCAGGTGACATTGAGAAATGGCCTGAATTCTTTGCACTGTTTCAATCCCTTATACACAATAGCTCGTCTCTCTCTCCTATCGAAAAGTTCCATTTCTTACGCTCTAACCTGAGCGGAAGTGCTCTCTCAGTTGTTTCTAATTTGCAACTGACAGTTGAAAATTACGAATTAGCCTATACGGCCCTGGTAAGCAGATATCAATCTCCCCGCAGAATAGCTCAAGCCTATTTGAATAAAATTCTCAAATTCAAACCAATTTCTTCAAATTCACTTGGCAATTTGAAACATTTTCACGAGACGCATCAAAGTTCCACACAGGCTATTAAATCATCATCCATAGATGATCTAGCCAACTTCATTTTGTTAACTTTATCATTAAACAATCTTGATGCACGTACCGCTAAAGCCTTTGAAGATCGACATTCTGCTGAAGGAGTTCCGCAATTTGATGATTTGTTGGATTTCATAATACTACAGATCAAAACATTAGAAATAATCTCGAACCCAGCAACTTCTAACCACATTACTCGTCCTACGATCACCACTAGATCAAATTCCTTCATTGCCACGCGCAATTCAACTTTTTCAAATTCAAATTCACGTCATTCTGTTCACTCTGATACGAAAATCCTCTCTTGTATATTTTGTCATCAGGCACACTCATTGTCCTCTTGTTCCGCATTTTTTCTTCTTTCTAGAGATGAAAAGATCGATTTCATCAAGCAACACAAACGTTGTTTCAACTGCTTAGGTTCCCACTGGAAATCACAATGTAAATCTACATCTGGCTGTCGGAAATGTAATTCTCGTAATCATCATACTCTCCTGCACCCCTCTCAATTAGACAATTCAGGTCACAGTTCTGCGTCCAATCGCACCTCGGATCATGTCAATCATGCATCCAATATTGCATCTACCTCCTCTGTGCAACAACCAGCTTCTGGTCCTTCGCTCTCGTTTAGTTGTACGACCACATTGCCTGTGGCGTCACTTTTAGGCACCTTTCGTGCGCAGGTCTTAGACAAGCACAAAGGTTACATTCCCGTACGGGGAGTTATTGATCCTGGATCGCAACTGTCTTTTATCTCAAAGCGTTTAACTAACCAGTTAAGTCAAAAGCTACAAGATCTTCCAGTTTCCGTATCAGGTATTGGCGGACACTGCTCTACCTCTCCCGGCACTATCACTTGTCAACTTTTCTCCAGGCTATCTCCAAATCACATTGAGATAAACCCATCAGTGGTTTCCCATATTGCTGATCATTTGCCTCCTTCCAACATTAGTACAGAAGTTGCTCATGCTTTCCTTTTTGGCAAAAATTTTTGACCCGAATGGATTTTTGTCCCCTCTCATCATCTCCTTTAAAATTATTATCCAGAAGATATGGCTCGCAAAACTTGATTGGGATCAATCAGTCACCTCTGAAATTGCTTTACATTGGAACCAGCTGATCAATAATCTTGATCGCATTGTCTCGTTCCACCTCCCTCGTTGCGTGCTTCCTGACATGAACTTTGATCAGATACACCTGATAGGCTTTGCCGATGCTTCGTCCGCCGCTTATGCTGCAGTAGTGTACTTATGTTTCGAATCAATTAACTCGCGTCATTCCTTTCTGTGGAAGGCCAAAACTCGTGTGGCTCCATTAAAAACACTCTCTATCCCTAGACTTGAACTTTGCGCCGCAGTACTTTTAATTGACCTAATCAATTCGGTTTTGCATATCCAGTATCCGAAACCTCTGTCTGACATCAGACTTTTTTCAGATTCTGAAATAGTACTTGCTTGGTTACGCACTCCCCCTCACACTCTTAAAACTTTTGTTTCACATCGAATTGCTCATATCGTAAGTCAATCACCTCCTAATTCAACATGGTCTCACTGTCCTTCTTCTCTCAATCCCGCTGACATGGCCTCACGTGGGTTATCTGTTTCTCAATTTCTTCAAGATAAGATATTTCATTTATGGACTCAAGGCCCTCCCCTAACTAGTAATCAGAAGGTTGCTCGTAATTCACTTATTCAACTTATCAAACGTCTTGACAAGACTCCATCGCTCAAATTGGAATACGAACAATTTCTACAAGAATATTTAGAATTAGGGCATATGTCCAAGTCTCTGCAACCCGCTCAGTATATTATTCCCCACCATGTAGTAACAAAATCTACAAATCAGGGCAGCAAAATCCGGGTAGTTTTCAATGCATCTAGTCCCGACTCATCCGGTCTCTCCTTAAATGATCGATTGATCAAAGGACCCAAGCTACAGTCAGCCGTGTCAGACATATTACTCAATTTTCGACTTTCTCGAATTGCTCTTTGCTGCGACATTCGACAAAGGTCCCAATGTTAAACCCGCTGTACTCAAGGAAACAAGTCGTTTCCATTCTTATTTATTTTATTGGTTAATTTTCTTTGTTCAAACCGCTTTTACAAAATTAGTTAAAATCGCGACATTACAACATCTCCGGTTTTTATATTCGTAAATATACCTTTACATTGACTTTATTTGTGTCATCAAGGGCTGTAATTTAACTAAAGGCGAAACGATCGATCGTGGAGCTAGTGACCAGAAGAAACCAGCGTTTTGGGTAAGTCCCTTAAATTTAAATTAAAGTTCTTGTAACAACGATTCGCCAATTGCAGACAAAGTACATTTTTTTTAGTATACAGTCCACTTTCTCAACCCACTGAGCTTACATTGGCCCAATTTTTATAAGCAGGAGAGAGGTTCTCATCCAAAGATCTATCCAAACTTTCATTTTATTTGTGTTTTTAAATTAATTTTAAAATCATGAATCCAGACGCACGCCGTCCAGAAGGCAATGACCTTCCCATTCCTAGAACTCCAGGCCAGTACTGGGGGAAAAAGGAGAACCAGAGGAACAAACACGTTCCCAACGTACGCGACCAAAAGCCGAGAGGCCGAGGTCCCGTATCAAAAACGGATCAAGCGCCACCAACGCTTCCTAAGCCAACACGTGTCCATGAGACACCGATACATACCGTTGTATCCAACCACTCGCCCAGCGAGTCTTCGGTATTCTCAACAGGAATATCGATCAGAGAATCGAATGCCAGACTGACATTCAGCGTGAGTGCACCAGCGCTCATCGATGTGTCCCGCCGCATGTTTGCAGAGCTACTTACAGACGATGCAAACCTCGGCAAAGTACTCATTCCCGAGTACCTTGATTACTACTCCACAGCCATGCTGTGGTTTAGGTTAATCACATTGAAGGAAAAGAACTCGCAACCTTTAACAACAGAGGAACAAGAGCTCATTACTTTAATCCAAAGCATCTCATTCTCAAACCCACTGAGCTTACATAAATATACCCCAATTTATGTCATCACCGATTTAGTTGACAAAATGGATTATACAAAAGTACAAATTGGACTTTTAGAAGGTAAATCAAATTGGTCTACGTGGAAATTTAAAATTTGCATATTACTAAGAGGTATTATTGGAGCTCTAGAAATTGTAGAAGGTACACTAAAAGAACCTACAACTTTAGCAGAAAATGCTACGGAGGCAGAAGGTATCAAGTACAAAAAAGAGTTGAAAGAGTACAGAAAAGTAGAAAGCAGTGCAATGATTATCCTAACAACCAATATGACCGAAGATACTTTAAAGAAAATTATGAGATTTTCAACAGCAAAAGAAATATGGCAAGAATTAAATAGACTATTTGATGGTGCAACAGAAGAAAAAGTTTATGATCTCTGTTTAGAATTCTTTAGCTTTGAAAAAGAACCAAATGACGATGTAGCTACACATATGTCTAAGCTTAAAAATCTTTGGAATGAAATGAAATTAGCAGTTCAAAAAGAAAATGCAATTGAACTACCAGAAGTGTTGCTAATTTGTAAAATTTTAGGAACATTACCAGACAATTATTTCTCATTTAGATCTAGTTGGATGTTAATATCCAAAAATAATAGAACAATAGACAACCTTACGAATCAATTGTGTGTTTATGAGAAAGCCTTGAATGAAAAAGATAAAAATAAGGCGAATCAAGAAGTTCTTTTTACTGGTACGTCTTCATATCCAAATAAAAATAAGTTCAAGAATTGGTATTGCAAATATTGTAAAGAAAAAGGTCATAAAGTTAAAATGTGTCCCAAATGGCGTGCTGATGGCAAACCCCCTAAGCCAAGTACTACAAATTCAAAAGCTAACGTCATTCTAGTCTGTTCAAATGAATGTTTTAATTCAGAAGAAGTGGTTCGTAACTGGTATGTAGATAATGGTGCTACAAATCACATTACATTTTGGCCAGAATTATTTGATACTTATGAACCTTTCACAACAGCTCATCAAGTGATAACTGCAAGTGGTGAATCAATTGAAGCCCTAGGAAGAGGAACAATAATTTTTGAAACATTGGTCAATAATAAAAAAAACACACTAATTCTTAGTGATGTTTGGCTTGTACCAAAAATCAAGAAAAATTTGTTTTCCGTTCTCGCTGCTCAAGATAAAAAACCAAATAGTCAATTTATCTCCAGAGCCACAAAATGTTTTCTAAAAATTGATAATATAGTTGTTCTTGAAGGTTACAGAAGCCAAAATTCCGGATTATTTAAACTAAATATAAACACTATTACGAAATTACCTGAATTGAATAACATATCAAATCAATCACAACTACAGTTATTTCACGAAAGACTAGGTCATCAAAACAAAAGACATGTGAAAAACTTAATAGAAAGAGAATTTGGAATCAAAGTATATCTCGATAGCGAAATATGTGAAGGATGTGTGTTTGGAAAAGCCAATCGAAGAAAATTTGGTACAAGAGAACATGCAACTCTACCTGGAGAACGTAATCATACGGATGTATGTGGTCCATTTTTAAATTCTATGTCAGGGTTTAGATACTACGTTTTATTTAAAGACGATTTTACTTGTTTTCGTGAAGTATTTTTTATCAAACATAAGTCAGAAGTTTCTTCTAAGCTGCAAGAAATGTTGCTTCAGATAAGAGCTGCAGGTCATACAGTGCAAGAACTGCTTTGTGACAATGGAGGAGAGTTTGATAATAAAGAAGTTAAAGAGATTTTAGCTAAGTATGGAGTAAAACAACGCTTTACTATGCCGTATACACCGCAACAAAATGGTTCTTCAGAAAGAGAAAATAGAACGCTGGTAGAAACAGCTAGAGCTCTTATGCACTCCCATGAAGAAATTCCTCAAGGATTGTGGGCTGAGATGATAAATACAGCTAAATATATTCTCAATCTCAGTGGTTCTTCTAGAATAGAAGGAAAATCACCAATACAATTATGGACTGGGAAGAAACCAAGCATTAAGCATCTTAGAATTATTGGAACTACATGCTATGCTCATATACCTAAACAACAAAGAAAGAAAATGGATAAAAAGGCCATGAAAGGTATTTTAATTGGCTATGATGGTGTAGATGGGTATCGCATATGGTGTAGAGAAAATAATAAATTAATCAGGTCACGTGATGTAACTTTCCAAGAGAACATTTTCCAAATTAAAAGTAATTTCAAATTAGAATTTGTTCGACAGAAAAATGAAGAGAATCGAGATGTTAAGGATAATGATATTCAAACAGAAGAAATCTTGAAGAAAACAGAATTTATAAGTCAAGACGAAGATAATGATGATGGTGAAATAGAAAATTCAGAACCGCAAATAGATGAAACAAGAAATCTACGAAATAGAGCATTAATAAAACCTCCACAACGTTTTGAAGACTTTGTAATGACTTCTTTAGCAAATATAACTGAACCTTCAGAACCATCTTCATACAGAGAAGCTATAAACAGCTCTGAGAAGGAAGAATGGCAAAAGGCAATGCAGATAGAGATGGAATCTTTACAAGAAAACCAAACGTGGACTTTGGAAGAACTCCCGGAAGGAATTAAACCACTTCCATGTAAATGGGTTTATAAAGTAAAGACGAATCCCGACGGCTCCATTGATAAGTATAAAGCTCGACTAGTCATAAAAGGTTTTGCTCAAAAAGAAGGCGTAGATTATGATCAAACATTTAGTCCAGTTGCGAGATCTAGCACTATAAGACTTTTACTTAGTGTTGCAGCAAATGAAAAGTTGAAACTCACTCAGTTCGATGTATCAACTGCATTTCTTTATGGAGAGCTAGATGAAACAATATACATGCGTCAACCTGAAGGATTCAATGATAACTCTCAAAAGGTTTGCAGATTACACAAGAGCCTATATGGGTTAAAACAGGCGCCTAGGTGCTGGAATCAACGTTTTGTTAAATTTCTAAAGGAATATGGATTTATAATGAGCGAAGCTGATCCTTGTCTTTTTATAAAGCTACATGGAAAAATCAAACTTTTACTTGCTCTTTATGTAGATGATGGCCTGTTAGCTTCTAATCATCCTGAGCATACTGCAGATTTTGTTGAAAAACTGAAATCTGAATTCAAAATTACCCTCAAGCCTGCTTTATATTTTCTAGGTATAGAGATATCTACCAAAGACAATGGTTCAATAAAAATACACCAAAAGTCCTATACTAAGAAAATTTTAGAAAAGTTTGGCATGGAAAATTGCAGACCAGTTTCAACACCTATTATTAAGGACTATTCTCAATCAGGGAAAGATCAAGATGAATCTCTAAATTTTCCTTATAGAGAAGCTGTTGGTTCATTAATGTACCTTATGGTATCTACGAGACCAGATATATCTTATGCACTAGGAGTTGTTTCTAGATCGTTGGAACATCTCAGTAAAGAAGATGTTATTAAGGTGAAACGTATATTTAGATACCTTCAAGGAACATTGGATTATGGAATCACTTATAAACCACACCATCTGCAAGGAATCATAAGAATATACAGTGATGCTGATCATGGTGGTGATACACTCACTGGTAGATCAACATCAGGAATTGTTTGTATTTATGCTGCAGGTGCGGTATCATGGTTAAGCCAAAAACAAACTTCAGTAGCAATTTCCACAACCGAATCAGAAATAGTTGCTGCAAGTGAGGCTGCTCGCGAAATAGTTTGGATTAAACGTCTCTTGACAGAAATAACTAACTTATCAGCTGTACCAGAACTTCATATTGACAATGAACCAGCATTGAGGTTAGCTCAAAATCCCGAATTCCATAGACGTACCAAACATATTCGAACAAGGCACTTTTTTGTACGTGAATTGGTATCAGAAGGAGAAATTGTCGTTAAGAAAGTACATACTGAGCATCAGTTGGCTGATATGATGACCAAAGCTCTTCCAAAACCTAGATTAGTACAGCTTTGTACAAATATAGGATTAAACTAACTTAGTGAAGAGAAAAACCACTTAATGAGGGAAAGTGTTGAAATATTATCATTTTCTAGGTTTTTCCTTCTAGTTTACTAGTTGTTATGTACTTGTTTATAATATACAAATTGATACTTGTCATATATAATTTTAATAGTTGTCATTATTATAATTTTTCTTTAAACATAAAAGTCTTTTAATAGAGTATTTCTGTGTTATTGGGTTTGCTTCAACAATTTCGTCATTGTATATCGGACCATAATTTCTATCAATTTTGGCATCTTTTTGGAAATAATCTTTAATGAACTGTTGACTGATGACAGGATATTGATCCAAATAATCTTCTATTGCCTCCTGGGAAATGTCTGGACGTTCCTCTTCTGGAGATTCAGAACGTGTGATATTTCCAGCTTCATCAGTTTCAGCGACTGTCTGCGTTTTGAGAAAAGGTGTAAACACGTCATCTATCATATCTTCTTCTTTCTTCACTTCCTCTTTTTTAACTGGGTTTGAATTTAAAAATGTTTTTTGCAATGACATTGATGATTCGGAAAGTTCCTTTAGCGGCTTAGTCACCGGCTTAAATAGTTTATTAAGAGACTCATCTTGTTCTGATTTGTCTAACTTTAACGCTAAATATTTCTTGCGAATTGATCTAGCCAATTCTGAGACTTTTTTCTTACGTAAAGCTACAGCAACCTTATCGTCCGACATATTGGTGTTGACTAAAGATATGCGCATAGCATCTTACAATTTTATATATTTATCGAATCCTTTGCGTTATCTCCCATTGTTGAGAGGAAAATCCTTTACAATCACTAAAGTACTGAAGCGATCCGCCTTCCAACATTCAGAGCACATTTTCTTAAATACATCAAAAGTCATGTCTGGAGATACGTGTTCCTCAAATATATGCTTCAAGTTGACCTCATCCTGCTTAAATAGCACAATCACATTACAAATGTCACGTATAAGCTGTTTCGGTATTTTTGAATATGTTTGACAAATATATGCTGCATCGATATCTTTATGTCTACACATAGAATAATATTCACGAATTTTCTGCTGACCATCACAAGCTACGTCATCGAATAAAAAGATGGAATTTGGTTGAGCCTTATCCGGACTTATTATTTCTTCGTTGTCTTTCAATGGAAAATAGCCAACACCATTGACTTGCGCTATAACTTCTTGCAGTAATTGGTATTTTGGTTGAAATAGCGACTTTGAATAAACGTAAACGTTTTTGAATTTAGCGCCATTTGGATTGAATAGAAGTGACAGCATGACATTCGTTTTTCCACATCCAGAAGGACCACATATAATAGCACGAAAAGAATTTGGTAGTAGCTTACCATGTTTGCCAACCGATGATGTTATTGTAAAATCCAGATTATAAATAGGTAGCGTCTGCTCTTGTTGAATGATCTTCATCTTGTGCAGTTTTCTATCTTAGTGCTATACCATAAATATAGGCGTCACCATATATATACATCAGTTTTAATGTTGGTGTTTAAGGGAGAAGGTCTTGTGAATTCTCTAGTTAATAATCTACCATTTGAGCTTCATCTTCCTGGAGGGTATCAGTACTGTGGTCGTAAGTTTTCAACCTCATTCAATAAATTTTTTCTAAAAAATATATGAGTGTTTGTAGCTGGAACAAAACTTCAAAAACGTCTAGAACGTGGTGATTCTGGCGTTAATCCTCTAGACGCCGCCTGCAAACAGCACGACATTGCTTACTGGCAAAATAAGTCTCTCGACGAACGACATAAAGCAGACAAGGAGTTGGAAGATAAAGCTTGGTCTCGTGTCAAGTCAAAGGACGCTTCTTTGGGGGAAAAGACTGCCGCATTACTTGTGACGGGTGCAATGAAGGTGAAAAGAAAAATGGGGATGGGGTGCCGTCGTCGTCGTTCTCAGAAACGTCGTTCCTTTCATCGAGATGTAGTGCTGAAGGTGGGAAAAACTATGAAAAACGGATCATCTTTGAAAGACACAGCAGTGTTTGCCTTACGAGCAGCCAAAGCGCTAATTAAACAATTTGGTGGATCAAAGCGAGTTGATGTTCCTCGCGTAATACCAGTTAAATCTGGAGGTTTCCTTCCACTCATACCCTTGTTTGCTGGTCTTTCGGCAATTGGAGCTTTGTCAGGTGGTGCTGCTGGAATTGCAAAGACCGTTATTGATGCCAAGAATGCTCAAAAAAAATTGGAGGAAGATGTACGTCATAATAAGGCCATGGAACGCGTAGGATCCGGAATATACCTGAAAAAGTATCCAAAAGGTGGTTTTGGTTTGTATTTACAGAAGCAAAAAAACCAATAAAGCTACCCAATCACGCTCTGTTTGACATTGACATAACACACTACGCAAAATTGCTTAAAATACCAAATTTTCGAGGGGTTTTTATGCGAGACACTTTGCCTAAAGATGGTCCTCGAAAACAAGAATGTGCAATAGTTAATTTGGATTCCTCTCAAAATACTGGCAGCCATTGGGTAGCTTACAGAAAGATAAACAACGACGTGGAGTACTTTGATTCATTCGGTAACTTGAAGCCACCGAAAGAAGTTGTTAAATATCTCGGAAAAAAAGTGCGAATTTTCTACAACAACACTCAATATCAAAACTACAATCAAATAAATTGCGGTCATTTGTGCTTGAAATTTTTACAACAATGACAGACTCGCGAAATGTGCAGCTATTATTAGCACTTATTCACCACCAAAAATCGTTAAGAAGTTTCACTGCCGAAGAGTTGAAAAATTTTCCCATTGAACATCTAATAAAGTGTGCAAGTCCTTCAGAGTTGTTGGATATATGGCATAAACTTCCTAATGAATATCGAGGAAATTTTGAATTACAAATACGGTTGCCTTGTTTTATTCATTACAACCGACCTGATTGGATAACGCACTGTGATGGTCCTCCGAGTTCTCAAGCTTCCTGTTTTCTTTGTAAACATGCGCTCAAATAAAATCTCAAAAAAATCTTGTGTATTATTTAAGTTCCACCATCCCTTGACTTGCTTCAGTCATCATAATGTCGCAGTTGTTGAGAGTTAACAGCGCAACTCACGTATTTACCTTTCATCCACCTACACCCATTGTGCTGAATCCGAACAATGATTATGAATTAGCTCTACGATCTTTTCATTCCTATAACAGCATACCAAACATTGAAAATTGTAAATTTTACTACTACAATGAACAAAACAAGCTGCAAAGTTTCGATTTTCCTACAGGATGCTATGAAATTGCTGACATTGAAGCGTTTATTCAAGATAAGTTAGGTGCGAGTAATTCACTAAGGCCAGAAGGTATATTTTCACTAAAACCCAACCACAATACGTTAAAATGTGAAATCTTTAGTAAATATAGAATTTCATTCAAAATGTCTGATAGTTTGGGTAGAATATTGGGATTTACTCCGAAAATATTTGACGCTCATAAATTGCACTCTTCAGATCTGCCAGTCAAAATTATTAAAGTATCTAGTATACGCTTTGAATGTAACATTGCCACTGGAGCCTTCGATGGAGACAGACCTGCTCATACTATCTACGAATTCGTTATACAGTCAGATCCTGGGTATGCCATTGATGAAACTCCTAATAATTTGCTCTATCTACCTGTTGTACCACAACGTGAAATAACCAACATTACTGTGCTGGCCTTAGACCAAGACGGTCGACCTGTAAACTTTCGTGGAGAACTTAGTACTTTGGTGTTGGAGCTTAGAGCGAGAGGTAGCAGATGGGTCTAATAATTGATCAACTACATAAAAGACAACCTGCAGAGCTTTCAACTTCATTATCTAAGCGATCATCAAAGCTGAAGCAGCTAACGATCGCAAACAAAATTGTTCTACAATCGCTGGGTTTTAAATTAAAAAGAAAATGACTACCATGTATGGAAAACGTGCTCGTGTAAACGACAACATGCCTCCGATGTTTGATATCTATCGCAAACCAAAGTTTGATGAATCCATTCGTAAAGCTGAGTACAGAACATACGCTCCCTTCATCAAGTAATTTAATTGTAGTGACATTGTGGAGTTTAGCATCAACCAGGTTGATTCTTTCTTTGCAATGAGTGAAACTTTGCTATGCATCAAAGGGTCACTCGTAACACAAGGAGATGGTGAAGTAAAACTAGCAAATAATGTAGGTGCTTTTCTTTTCGATTCATGTACCTACAGCGAAAGTGCGAGAGAAATGGAAACAGTTCGTGACCCTGGAATCGTAAGCGCTATACGTGCCATGACTTCACACACAATCAAGAAGACTCCAATCACATGGCTATAGCTGGCTGGAATTATCCCAAAGATCCTATTTTTAATGACATTGACAAGTCATTTAGCTTACAAATTCCACTCAAACATATTTTCAACATTTTTAATGATTATCCGATGATAACATGTGGACGTCAAACAATACGACTGGTACGAGCTCGAAATGACAATGATTGCCTAAATATATTCGAAAAAACTGTTGGCGGCACGTTAACTAATACAACTGCTACAATTACAATTACTAGCGTTGAGCTGAAAATAAAGCATATATATCCTAATGATGACATTAAATTGGAACTTATGAAATCTATTCAAAAAGATCAGCCAATAGTTATTCCATTCAGAAAGTGGGAGCTACATGAATTACCTGCAATCACTACAGGTGCAAGACGAGAGGTTTGGGCTGTTAAAACAACAACATCAGTCGAAAGACCTCGTTATGTCATTGTGTTCTTTCAAACAAATAAACGAGACAACAGCAAAACCGATCCTACTTTGTTTGACAATGCTGATGTTCAAAGTATCAGACTATCATTGAATGGTGAGTATTGGCCCAATGAAAGAATGCGGTTGGATTTCGGTAAAACCGACTACAATGAAGACTATTTCAACTACACTGAATTTTATCCCAGCTACACTAATTCTACACAAAAGCGTCCCCTGCTGGATTATTCTTCATTTAAAAAACGTGCATTATTTGTAATCGATTGCTCGAAACAAGAAGAAAGTATGAAGGCATCTACAGTCGATGTAAAACTCGACATTGAAGCAAACATCGCCTTTCCACAAAATACCAAGGTTTACTGCATAATAATTCATGATTGTGTAATGGAATACTTTCCCCTCACCGAAATCGTTAAGAGTTTGAATTGATCACCAAGCTGAATAATAATTCATGCATGCGTGATGGGATACTCCCCCTTCAGCGCATGTGTTAGCAGTATAAATTAACCACTGTTCTGATCTGAGCTAGTATTCAAGTAGTCATCATGAGAGTAGCACTAGTAGATATCCAGGGATTTGTAATAAATGGGTTGTTTACACCGAAAGAACTTACCATTGAAATTGGTTATAAAAGAAGTCATTACATATTTACGTCTCCACAACCTTTCGATGCATTAAGTAACCAAGATAGAGAGACTTGTGCATATTTGGAAAAGAACGTTCACGGTATCCGATACTCTTCGGGAGATGTCGAATATTCAAAATTGAATGAAATTTTGGAAACAAAGTTGCTGTTTGCTGCAGACTACATTTACGTCAGAGGGCAGCAAAAGGAAGAATTTTTACGAGCTAGGTGCCACATTTTTGGAGTGTTTCCCGTCATCACTGACGTCTGTAAATTTGATGGAACCCCTTGTGCAACTGGCAACTTTGTACACGACCCAAACCCCTGTCACGCTAATGGGGTGTATTCGTGCACAGAAAAAAATGTAGACCATCTCCGACAATGGTTTGTCAATCGAATTTTACCTTTGTAAATTCTATAAAATTAAAATAAATGTTTTTGATGGAAAAATGGAATTTTAATAAAACACCTTCCTATATATTATTCATCTTTCTTATTTTACATGTAAATTTTCAAAATCAATATTACACATGTTATTGTGGTAGAGAGGGTGAAGGTGTTGAAGTGGTCGCCAACGGTTGGCATTTTTCATGCTCTTGTCTGTTTTGTTGAATGGTGGTGGGTTGAATACGTTTACGTTGCTGCTCATAGTCTCTGAAGATGTTATCACAAGCACTTAAAACGTCTTCTTGATACTTCTGTTTCAACTCTTCAGGTACCCAGTTTATTCGATGTCCACACCATGCTTGTTTAACTTCTTCGTCCTCTCTAAGCTTTTTCTCAAAAATACAAAGGTCTTCTAGCCGTTTCATAACCTCACTTTTGTCTTCATAAAAAGCAATGTCTTTATTTAATATGTGTATTTTTTGAATAAACACCTCAATTTGATGTCTGAACTCTTCGGAAGACAAAATGCAACTAATTCTAGAATATTCATTCGAGGAAAGCTTGAAGACGAATACATTTTTTTAAGCGTTTATTTCATTGCAGTATGTCTAACATTTGCGTTTCACAATTTTATAAAGCATAATCAACATTAATATTATCATTCCAGAAATAATAATACATAATATTGTAAATGACATATCATATTTAACCTCCTCATTATAAATAATAGTCTTCTGCCAATCTGCTTGATCACTTTCACTATTATCCGGAAATACCAGTTTGATTTTGTAGAATGTTCCTGTTTTAGGTATTATCTTGAAGAATACTGGCAGCTGTCCATCATTCACTACTTTATGGTCCATCAAAGTCCATTCTGTTCGGTTACACTCAGCTTTCAAATTATTGAAGCATACAGCCATATTTGTTACATTATTGGGATTGTTCACATACAAAATATTGTTTACAATTGCTGTCAAGATAATAAAACTTGACATTAATTGAGTCATTTTGTAGGTGGAATCCGTCGTCGCTTCGATTTAGTTGTTGTTAGCTTCCTAGTGTGAAACACACTGTTTCATAGACTTAGGTATACTGTTTAAATTTCTTAAAAACTCAAGATTTGTTCTTCTGAAATAAAATGGTTTTCACGTGTAGGTGAGTGGGGTGCGTTTGAACGGCGTCACTTCCAACAACATTCTTGAACGTCTTGGGTGAGATCATTAATGACCAGGGTTATCACACGATTTGTAAACAACTTGTCAGTCAATAACAAATGCGAGAGAGAGGTCAGTTGACCTCGCATTCTAAAATTATCTATGCTGGTATTACAATCTTGTCGGCGAAATCCTTGAAGAGGTGTTTTATCTTTGATGAGTGGCAGAATATTAAGTATTTATCAGGACCGGCGCCGCGCAGTCAACAATGGTTCTGGTAGACTTCGCGACCCTCGGAATTTTATGTTAATTTTAAATTTGTTTGATAGCTACCCTTAAATAAAGTAGATTAGAACAAAAATTTCGTTGGATCATTTAGAAATTACTTTAAAAATCACGAATTTAGTTCAAAAAATGATACTTTTTCAACACTATTTAATGCTATTCACGATGAATATTTTCACTTTAAACTGTAAAGGTTATTATCTCTAACTAAATGTAAGTCTGTTTCACAAAAAAACCCGGAGAAAATACTTAAATTTTGCCAATTTTCAGAAATATATTCAAGCATAATTATTTTCACTTGACACTTATAGGTTATAAACCAACACACTCAAATCTCATGTCTAAGATACCTCACGATCACAAATCATGAATGTTGTGTGATCAGGTGATAGCTAAGCGGTGTTGTCAAATGGTGTTCATTTTCTTTTAGTTGAATTAATTTTGCATTGTAATAGATTACAGGAATATATAAAAATATAAAATGATTTGCATTTATAATTATCAAGATCGAAATATTAGGCATCCTTAGAATATAATGTTTATCTTAGATTTGCTTTATTTCTTACATTAAGTAATGTAAGAGTTTATAACAAACTTACTGCTGTACCTTACCTAATACAGTTTTATAGCAATATAGTGAATAATATATTAATTTAATTTATACATTATTCAATTATGTAGGTTAGGTTTGGTAAGGTTTGGTTAGGTTAGGATTAGTTAGGTTTGGTTAGGTTTGATTAGGTTTGGTTAGGTATGGTTAGGTTTGGTTAGGTATGGTTTGGTTTGATTAGGTTTGGTTTGGTTTGGTTTGGTTTGGTTAGGTTTGGTTAGGTTTGGTTAGGTTTGGTTTGATTAGGTTTGGTTAGGTTTGGTTAGGTATGGTTAGGTTTGGTTAGGTATGGTTAGGTATGGTTAGGTATGGTTTGGTTTGGTTTGGTTAGGTTTGGTTTGGATTGGTTAGGTTTGGTTAGGTTTGGTTTGATTAGGTTAGGTCTCAAAACGTCATACTTTCTACTTCTATCTACTTCTATCGTGAAGATTACATTAGCCATAATCAAAAGCTTAAGAGATTTAAACTATTTTTCAAATAAGGTATTTGTCCAAATAGTGGTCATGGTGAAAAAATATTGTTTTTTGGATTTTTCTCTATAAATTCTAAATAATCCACAAATTTTTTAGTAAAAAACCTTGTGTAAAGTATTTCCAAGCCGTAACGAGTTACGGATATGAGAACTGGCAACATTGTTCAATCCACCATCTGATATCTAGACATAATTGTCAAAAATTGTCAAAATTTGAAAAAAAATGGCGGATTTTTATTACTTTCAAATGCGATTTTCTCTTTCAAAACTACATGATCCAAGAATTTTTTTCTTATAAAATGTTCTATAGAAATAGGGCTTTCTAATAAGAAAAAAATCGTTGCAAAATTCCGAGGGTCGCAAACCTTACCGAACCCGTCAACAATAACTCAACAAAAAATACGCTAATGTCCTTTTGGCGCATCGTGCGTCACGGCGCACGTCACACAACGCAGTACCGTCGCCAGCCCCCCCACCTCGCAGCACATTCTACTACCCAACACTATTTTCCCATAGCCCCCTGATGCCGGTCCTGATAGCCCAGAATCCCCTTTGCTCATCTACTAGTGTCTAATATAAAAAAATATAAATAATAAACTAGAGCACAAGAAAATGTGTAAAATTATTTATTATCCAGTATAAATTAAGTGCATAATATATCAATCAGTTTATTTGCTCATGATGTATTGTGCCTTACCGAGCGTGAACAGACGGGCGGTATTATTTTATTGACAAAGAAAGGCGTCGTCGCCGCGCCGATCGGTCAGAAGATAAGCAAGCCCAAGCGCTGTTATTTTCTTGGGGAATGAAAGGCGCCGCCAGTCGCCACCGCACCACCTGCAGGTAATAAATAAAAAGTGTCAAAATTGCGAGTTGTGTCTTACAGACGGAGATAATGCTGATATTAATGGTACAGAATTACACCATGAACTAAGTGTTTTGTCACCAATTGTTCCTTCAGAGAGTTCGCCAGTAGAAGTTTTAAATTGTGTGTGTAAAAATTATTTGTCTGAAAATTTTCCAAATGTTGTTGTAACTTTGCGTATTTTATTAACTCTTCCTGTTACTGTGGCAACAGGTGAAAGAAGTTTTTCAAAATTAAAAATTATTTACGTTCAAGTATTTCTCAAGAGCGCCTAGTTAATCTGACTATGTTGAGCATAGAATTTAATCAAATGATGAATATTAATATTGACAATATTCTTAAGGATTTTTCGCAAACTAAAGCCAGAAAAGTTAATTTTAATTAAATTTAGTTTGTATTTAGTAGAATAATATAATTTTTATGCTTTTTTGAGAAAATATTTTTATTATGTTCATTTTTATAATATAATGTTTTAGATGTATATAACTTTAAGTGTCATTATTAGTTTTTTTTTATATTTAATAAATAATTTTCTTCTGTTTTTTGGTATTTTAATTTACACACGATTCACGATTATGAAAGTGAATATAGTAACGTATTAGTTTTTCTTTGAGTATTTTTATTTTAACGTTGTAAATTGATTCCACATAACAGTTATTGCAAAACTTACAAAATTTTAAAAATATGTGTTTCATCAAATCGAGGGAGGAGGGGGCGGAAAATTTGCCTTTCGCACGGGCGTTAAACTAGCCTTTCGCCGGCCCTAGTATTAGTTTTAGGTTTGGGCTTTTTGATAGTGTAATAAATTCTTCGTAAGTAGTATAGCTGTACGGATTCTGGGACAGTTGGTAACCTGTCCATCAGGGTCTCAGCTATAGCCGAAGAACAAGCCCGAAGAAGTATCGACAATGACCAGAGGGTGTACAAGAAGACGTTGAAAGAAGAAGAGATCAAGAGATAAACGATAAGTTTTACAATTATACAGGGGAATATTGAAAGTGTGTACAAGAAGTGCCGATGACAATGACCAGAGGGTTGAGAAGAAGACAAGGAGTATCTAAAGTATCATCCGAAGAAGTCGACAATGACCAGAAGGTCAGAAGAAGAGATCAAGAGATAACCGATAAGTTTAACAAATATACAAGGAGTATCGAAAGTATCATCCGAAAAAGAAGTCGACAATGACCAGAAGGTCGAACCAGAAGACCGTCTAACACATCCATAGAAATTTACCATTTAAAAAATTTTTTTTTATTTGGCATCTGTGTGTATTGAACCCGGGACTTCTATTTCCAAGTCCTGCATACATACCACTGTGCTACCAAAGCAACTTATATGGCAAGTCTAAGATATGCAATGCAAGAAGCGAAAACGTGTTTGTTGTCTACCCGTGAGACGAGCCTCGCCTAGCCTCAAAAAATATTTAAAGAAAAATCATTCTATTCATTTTTTTTTTTTATTCATATTTTAAATAAAACATTTTATCCATTATTTTTTATATACAATTATTCAATACAAATAAATTCATCTAACTGTCTTCTGTAGCGGCCCTCATCCATATTACAATCTTTAAATATTGATATAAAGCCATATGGGGATGTCCAGCATAGAGAACACAAATTTTTAAATGTTTCAAAAGTCATATCTGTGCCAATATGGTCATTGTAGATGTGTTTCAAATGCATGTCGTCTTGTTTGAAAACAATCAAGACATTCGAATTATCTCTAATTAAGTGTTTGGGAATTTTTTCATAACTTTGATTTAGATAAAAAGGGTCAACCTTGGAATGTCGAGACATACTAAAGTATTCTCTAATCACATCTTGATTATCACAGGCGACGTCATCGAAAATGGAAATTGAATTCGGTTTAGCCTCGGAAGGATGCATTATATTTGTACTACCACTAAATGTGAAGAATCCAATTCCTTTAATAGGCACCAATAAATTTTCCAAATACTGATATTTTGGTTGACAGAGAGACTTTGAGTAAACGTAAATATTTTCAAATTTCAATCCATTATTGTGTTCAATAAGATTTATCATTAGATTTGTTTTACCGCAATTTGATGGTCCTACAATTATACATCGTATAGTTGACGGAAACAATTCACCATGTTTTTTGAATTTACTCGTGTTAAATTCTTCAGACATATTATTTTCAACATCTAACGTGGTCTTCTGCTTTATCACTTTCATTGTTGTCTTGTTAATAACTGTGGGTATTATATGTAATAAAAGTCAATATAAATGAAAAAACATCAATTTATTTTACAATATTTATACCAATAATATAAATAATACACATTTTCCAAAGCACATTGATTTTGAATACATGTATGATTACAACATTGATGTGACTGAAAAATACTCTTTGCTTCATGATAAGATAGCATCGTATGATTTTCTTCCATATTTATAATTTTATTGTCAATAAAAGCTTCCAAATATTTTTTTACAACATTATTTCTCACTAAAATGTCACCATCAAGGATATAAGTTTGAATATATTTGGAAATTTGTTCATAACAGAGCTCTTCATCACCATTCCAAGACGTTAAATCCAAACCATGATTATTTTCTGTTCGAAACTGTTTAAGAACGTACGAATTGAGAATTTTTTCTGTTAAGGGCAGCTTAACCAGTTTATGTATATATTGATTATTCTCAACACAAATAATTGCAATTTCTCTGCATAAAAAGATATTCTCTTCGGGAGAAGTAAAACCAACCACATCAACAATAAACATTGTGAATGAATGAATTTATCTGCGGATCCACTCTATTTATATTATCACTCCCTCTCCATTGTCTAGATAACATTATTTTTATCAATCCAGCTATTATGTGAAGCATCAAAACCTAACCATTTCACAAAAACTTGATTTCCTTTTCTCTTCAATACTTTTTCCACTAGGTAAGTGTCTGGATATTTGACTTTTTGCAATTGCTCATTGTAAAAACCTCCAATAATATATTTTCCTTGATAATCCTTCAATAAATAAGTAACTGGATTAGTGCGTTTCACTTGTCTAATCATAAAAATTTCCGATGACCAATTGGACTCATATTTTTTATCAAAAATTCCTCTGACTTTTGATATTCGGACATGGTCACCAACTTGAAAGCGTTGTTTAAAATTAGGTGGTGTTCGACTTAAATTATACACTGAGCTTAAAAGAAGTTTCTCATGTTTCTTACAAACTTCAATAGGTTTCATACCCGTTGTTCTATGTTTTGTATTATTATATTTATTTACAATCTTTGATAAAATAGAAATCCATTTGTAGTTTCCATTTACACCAAACTCTATCCACAATTTTTCTTTTAATGTACGAATAACTCTTTCTGCAATTGCAGCTTTTTTCTCACTAAATACACTATAATGATTTATATTGTATTTTTCAGTTAGACTCTTCATTTGTTTATTGAAAAACTCTGTACCCATATCAGTTTGTAAATTTTTAGGATGTTGCTTCTCAAATATTTCCTTCATAGCTTCAGTTAATGTTGATCCATTTTTATCTTTCAATGGCAACGCCCATACATACTTGGAAAAACAATTGATAATCACAAGAATATATTTATATCCTTTGTTGAAATTTGAGTATTTTTGCATATCAGCGAGGTCAGCTTGAAATAGATCATTTAACGATCTAATTGAAATTTTTCGTCTCTTGAAATTAATTCTAGCAGACCTATTAATTTCATTGATTATTTCACGTTTAATGACCGACATTACAATAAAAAAAACAGACTTAGAAATTGAATTTTGTAATTATTTTTGCACATGTGCATTACGATTTTGGTGGCATGGATTCATCGCAGCGAAGGTATATTTCTTCTTCTTTTTCTTCTCCTCCTTCTCCTATCCAATAGTAGTGGTTTTCTATGGATTTCTTGCAAAAACAAAACATTTTTTTACAGTCGAAGCATGGTTGGGTTCCTTCGACACGAATCAATTGTACTCGTTTAGTTGTTGACTTATTTTCCCCTTTAAATCGCTTAGTCGACGTGAACACTCTATTCAACATTTTTCTCTTATTCTGAAAATTGTTCAAGCTTGTTTACTTGAGAGAGAGAGGGAGAGAATAGTTAAATCAAAATTGGAGTATCATTGAATCCCCAAGGAAGAGTATCTGCACTGATATAATTTACCATTCGTTTGTCGTCGAAAGGACTAAGCGCAATTTTTCTTTGTGAAACAGAGTAAACATTGTGTTGTTTAGATGTTATAAAACTCTGTTGAACTTCCACTTGTGTTTTATCAAATAAGCATTTGTGATAATCATCAAATGTTATTTCTTTTAGGGCAGCTTTTTTAATCCCTTTTGCTTTTTTAATCACCTGACAATCATTCTGGTCATTATTCAATACCTTTATCGAGTACATTTTGGATCTTAAACCAATGAAATGAGTCATTATACGACCGTTATTCTCATCTTTCATAAGACCCAACACTTTTTTATTTTGACGTGATATTTCATAAGGATTGTTCTCCAATTAGTCTGATGTATCATATTTGTGAATGTCATCCTTTATATGTTGATATATGTCATCAACAAAGAAATGATAGATTAGACTATCTGTATCACAATACAGTAACTTTGCCTTGTCACTAAATTTATTTCTTATATAATTATAGTGGAAATCATACAAAAATGTCTTGGAAATATCAAGTATAGCCATACCAATGAAAATTGGTTTATTGAATTCAACTTTGAGCCGTTTCATTTCGATAATAACCACATCTTTTTCAAGTATGGTGCAGCTGTGAAAATTGGGTTGGGCAATGTAATAGCGTGCACCATACCTACCTGACCACTTATTCACCATCTTAATATCTCTATATTTTCTAACGTTTTCAATTGTCTTACCATACGGAGAGTTATTCATCAACTTATAAAAATTTTTTTCGAATTCATTTTTACTGTTTTTTCTCAACTCAGTATTCAACTCAATATAGGGTTTTATCCAACAAGCTTGTTTGAATTTCAAACAACGATGAATCTTTTCAATCTTAATTCCCAATTTAAGAGCTTGTTTCAAATTTCTGTAATGAATAACGTACTTGTGTTTACTATATAAAGTTGTTAATAATTTTTTCATCTCGGTGCTCGAAGTTGGTGGAATTAAATGTTCAGGACATAGTGGTAGGTCTTTGTGTGAATTGAATAATGACTCAGGATAATGCAAATCCACCTCAAGAATATCCCCATATTCACTATCGTCAGGTATGTTCAAAATGTTTTCATTGTAAAGAGAGTTACAAGGAATCCATTCAAAACCTCCGTACGGTAAATATGTCGTCATTGCAGTACCATAAAGGTTATTTATATCCAAATACATTAAAAAAGAGCTAGATTCATTAGGATTATAATTAGGCATATATTTGTTATTAGCTTCCCCATATCTGTTGGAGCACTGTGAAATTCCACCTCGAATACCTTTCTGAATAAACATGGCAATTTCATTGTCTGTTATCAATTCCAATTCTATTTGTGTCATCTTCAACATGACATCAAAAGCTAAACCAGGTGCTGTGTAATAATGAAGAGCATCCAATTTATAGGTTTTTAAACACATTGACCTGAAATTTTCAAAAATATCCGCTAGTAATAAAACATCTGTCTTTAAATAAAGTTCGGCATACTCTTGCAAATTATGAATATTGAATGATTTCCACACATTACAAGCATGCGTGTAATCGACATCTGAAATTCCTTCATTGTTAATTTTACTATAAAATTCGTTTTTGTTAGGTAACGAGGTGTCTTTCAACTTTTCCCAACAGTTTAGGTATTCATACGGGAAAACACCTTTTCTACAAACTTAATCAAACTCTTGGGCATTGGGAAAATATAATTTTGTAATCACTTTTTGGTCATTGTTCAAATATGAAGCTAAATTACCAAGACTACTGTCCATAAACCTGAATGAATCCAGAAATCTGAAACTAATGTCAGTTCCATTGATATATTTTGTGAATGAAATATACCTTTCTTTATTTATGGGCAACAAATTCATGTTGCCTTTAATTTTTTTACTCAAAGAACGAATTAGAAAGTGTGAATCGTAGCCAGACAGGTTGTGAAACAGGACAGGAATAACATGAGTCTTTTTGTAATTAAGATTGCATGAATTATGTGCCGGACCACGATATTTACCTGTAAAATGATCGTGATCCATTACTTTCAGTTCCAAATCGGATATTTCATTCTCGCAAATATGACAAATGTTACAGGATGAAAAATTATTTTTTTCTTCAATAGTCAAAGGTAACATAGACTTGGGATTGTGAATGATGTGATGTATTCTTCTACCTAAATTTTCCAATTGATATACAAACCAATCCTGACAATCTCTACCAGTATACATTTTGAATTCTGACAAAGTTTCATCATATGAAGATTTCAAATAATAGGCGATACTAAATGCTTCATGTTTTTGATATTTTTCAGTGTTGGTATGTGTTGTTGTTGGTGTGTCGTCAAAGTTTTTTAAAATACTTTCAAGGTCAGCATATATAACGAATGGAACTACTTGTTTATGTTTAAAATTTTTAAATTTCATAATAGAATTGTTTTTATTAGGAAAAACTACCTTAGTATTATTCATATTTTTACAATCCTCCAAGTGATTCAATAAACTCGATTCTCTATGAAAATGATTTAAACATCTGTCGCAAAACCAAGTTTTAGAATGTGTTTTACTCACTTGCTTACCTATTAAACGTGACAAATTTTTTATATAAACAAAATGATGGAAAATAGTACTACTATTATTATCATCAACAACATCACATGATAACATTAATAAATTAATTCGTGGACTATAATTTTCTTTGCTTAGTAACAAAGGTAACACTTCTTTATTGACTAATGTGAAAATATTTATGGAAATTTTATTCAATTTTTCAAATAATGGAATATCTTTAATTGTTATGGGAAATTTAATATTATCATATTTCAATACTCTACTAAAATGAGGGTAGGATGAAACTATAGAAACATTTTTATTTCCATCAGCTGGATATAAAGCACATACAATCGACCACAAAAAGCAATAGGGATCATTGTTTTTTATATTGATAATACTTTTTGTTTTTTTAATAAATGTTGGTACTTCAACATAAGTTGAAACACCAACAGTTATCGGTCTGTATTCGTTTATATTAATTTTCAAATGTAATATCTCCAATAGAGCCCACCCGCTATCTTTTTGTTCAAACTCTTCAAGATTTACAAACATTCTATCGCTAACATAGGATTTGTACCAGTCTTTCAAATTTGTATTATGGTCAATAATTTGGTTCTTTGTATTAAAATGTTTGATAGAAGTTTCAGCATTTTGAGGTTTGATAAATATACAAGAAAAAATTACATTTACTTTCAACATAGATGTTTTCAATTGCTTATTTATTTGAATGGAGAAACTTCTGAATGCCTTTTTAAGAAACAACACTGGATCTTTAATATTAACATAAGTTATAATTCCAGATTTGATACGTCCATTAAAACAGGACTCTACATCTTGCCAGACCAATTGTCTTTTGGTTTTTCCATTTAATTTGATTTTCAATTTTTCAAGATACGTTTGAAGTATAGCCAAATTTGATTCAACTTTGGAAACATTTTTTACACTGTCTAACTTACGCTTTAGTCCTTTTTTCAACAAAAAAATGGTTTTCTTCAATATTGAAATATTTCTGCGTAAATCATTTTTTGATTTAACTAATCTACTCACCAATTCCATTTTACTGATGGCTTCACTGGAAATATCGTCAAGCACTTTCTGTGAAGGAGTAGAAGTTGAAGAAGAACTGGCACTAGTTGACATTTTATGTTGCTGTGATTTTAACTACAGACAAATGATTTGGAAGAGAGAGAAGTGTGCTTTTATGTACATTTTCCACTACGTCAATCCCATTGAAATCAATATGCATCATTTTTTCTTAGATAAGTTTCTATTAATTAGATTTACAACATTTTAATCAGCATCATTTTTTCTTAGATAAGTTTCTATCAAAACACCACGTTTTGTGATTTTTTTTTTCCAATCATATTTACATCAGTGCAACATTTTAATCAAAACACCACGTGGGGTCAATAGGTCAAAGCATTGTCAGCAACTACAACAAACACTCATATCAGTACATTATTGCAAGTGTTTGGTAACCTGCCTCTAAGATATTTACGATCTAAAATCGATAGTCAAGAAGAATTTCGAGTTTTGGAAAATATCATAAAACGTTATAAATATAATCTATTAGACGAAGATCAGGAAGAGCTGGATCGTAATAGATTGGAGGCACCTGATTCGAGTAAGAGAAAATTTTACTTGGACGGACCAACCATAGATGAGGTGGTGGAGGAAGAGGAAGTGGATGAGAGTCGGAAAAGAAGAAGAGAAAAGAAGGAGAAGGGGAAGCTATCACTATTGATGATGATAATTGTGATGAGGATGAGTTTGGCTTTCCCGTTTGTGGCCAAAAAGAAAGATTTTGAATCATTTTTTTTTTAATTCAGTATAAAAGAGATATTTCATTAATTTTTTTATTTTTTTTGTTTTATTTATTAAAGCTTAGTGTGCAACTAAACTTTATAGCGATGCCAGTACGTGTTCAATACAAGTGTATAAAATGTGGTGGGGATAATGGAAAACCTAATGAAGAGTGTTTGAATTGTGCACTAAAAGAATTTTACAGATATGATGGGGGCGATAAAAATATTTCAAGTAGGAATTTTGCAAGAAAAAATTAATAGTTGCAGCGCAAAACTGAAGAGATCCGAAATGAATTCTATGAATATTTGCAATCCAACAATCAAGGATCCAAGATTTATCCGTAAAAATTAAGAAAAAATGTATCTCTTACAATGATAATAAATGTTTATTACTTTTAAGTTTGTTGTTCATTTTGTAGTTGAACTTTGGGTGGTCATTATGTTGAATAGTGCAATTAATAGATTACCATTTGAAATGCATATACCGGGTTATAAATTTTGTGGTCCTGGAACAAAGTTAAATAAACGATTATCAAGAGGGGATAGAGGAATCAATGGATTAGATGAAGCATGTCGGGAACACGATATTGCTTATTCACAAAATGGCAACCTACAACAACGACACGCAGCAGACAAGATTTTAGCTGAAAAAGCGCTAAATCAATTTCGATCAAAAAACAGTGCATTTTCCGAGAAGCTGGCTGCTCTTGGTGTCGCTGGTGCTATGAAGGCAAAAGTAAAATTGGGTATGGGTTTGAAATTTAATAATTATAAGTTGACAATAAACAACTGTGTCAAAGAAATAAACAAAATCAGTAAGTCTTTAGAAAAAGTTACAGATGGTATAAATAAATGCACAATGATACTTAAAGGAGCCATTCCAACCAAGAATCGCAGAACAAAACATCAAAAAAAGTCCAAAACTCTAAAAAACTATAAAAAAATTAAAAACATGGATGTTGACATTGCAGACGATTATCCAATGAACAAAACTTCCACGAATGACTTAGAATCAAAAAAACAAACCAAAAGAAAACTTAATTTTGATGATGATGATGGTGGTGTGTCAAATACAAAAAGGAAACGTAATATTGGAGAACAACTTTCAAACTTGGGAGCTAAACCGAAAAAACGAGCCAAAAGAAAACTTAATTTTGATGATGATGGTGATGTCGATGGTGTGTCAAATACAAAAAGAAAACGTGAAGAACAACTTTTGGTGAATACTTCAAATGATTTGCGTAAAAAACGTAAATTCAGTGATGATGATGATGACGATGATGATGTTAAGAAACAAAAAATATTTTAGTATAAAAACCAATCTATAGCAATGGGTAAAGGATTATATTTGAAACCTTACAAAAATGGTTTGGGTCTTTTTTTATGAATAACCTCAAATTACCACAACGTGCACTAACAAATATAGAATTAGTTAAGTATGCTAAACATTTAAAAATTCCATATTTTCGTGGAGTTTTCATGAGAGATGCTCTACCCAAAAAAATAAGAATTAATGAAAGTGGAATCATTAATTTGGATGATAAGAATGGTTCGGGAACGCACTGGACAGCTTATAAGAAAACTGGATCTCAACTAGTTTACTTTGATAGTTATGGTAATTTAAGACCTCCACTGGAAGCTTTGTCATACTTTCATTCAAGTGGATCATGTCAAATATTATATAATCATGAAATTTATCAAAATAATAATAGTTATAATTGTGGTCACTTGTGTTTAAATTTTTTAAATAAATAAAATTGTTTAAAGATGTATTCTTTCATTCAATTTATAACCTTTTCATAGTGATAATGTCGTATACATTTGTATTATCTGGTAGAAATTCCTTATTATCAACTAAAATCTATCCTCCACTTATATTGGATGAAAATGAGCAGTATGTTATAGGTTTGATTGATTTTATGACATACAATACAATTCCTAATGTAGACGAAACCAACAATAATTTTCACATAAATGGTTACAATATCGAAATACCCAGTGGTTCATACGAAGTTAACGGCCTCAACCGATATATCAATGCAAGAATTGTTGAACTCGAGATGAAATCTGACGGTGATAAACATATGCAAGAAAGTGTAGAGCAAAATGTTATAACTAAAGGCACAACAGCAACAACTAGTGATCGACGTAAATTCATGGAAGAAAGTACCATACAAAAAAGGAACGTTAAGAAATCCGATGATCCTACTGTGCTAATAATGGAAGTAAATAATAATACACTCAAGTGTGAGGTTAAGAGCAATAGAGCAATAAATTTTGAGATGCCCAATACAATAGGTCAGTTATTGGGTTTCAAAAAACAAAAATTGAAAGCATATAAGAGACACATAGGAGACTATCCTGTAAACATTACGAAAGTAAATTCAATTTGCATTGAATGTAACTTGGTGATGAATTCATACAGTAACGACAATCAGGTACACATTATACACATGTTCTATCCAAATGTACCACCAGGCTACAAAATTGTTGAAATCCCAAAAAATGTTATCTATCTACCAGTAATCAGTAGATATATCGATGAGATTTACCTTAAAATAGTTGATCAAGATGGAAATCCAGTTAATTTTAACAAAGAAGTTGTCACGGTAAGATTACACTTGAGAAAATATTAGTTATGGTTTTTATCTACAATAGTACTCCTCGAATAAGTATAAATACTCAACAAGCAAACACAGCTTTTAGTGCAAAGAAAAATTTGCAAGAGTTGACACCGGGAAACAAGTTATTTTTAATATCTCTGGGATTTAAATTACTATAATCATCACGAAACGACGACGACGACGACGTAGTGCCTCTAGAATAAGAAGATATTGGTGTAATATAAAAGTTGTTTTTAGAACAGGAGTAAATTTTTTTTTAAATTGTGGTAGCAAACATACTGAAGATGAGTTTTAATATTTTAAATATTGGAGATCAGGTTCTGGAAGACAATTCAGTTATAAATCGTGAAATGCATAGTCACATTCCATATGCAAATACAACATTCAACAATTCCGATGAAATACGTATTCCTATTCAAACTCAAGATCTTTACACTTTACCATCAGAAAGTTTTTTATACATTGAAGGTCGTGTAACTGACGGAGATGGAAAAGAAAGTGCCACCTTAAACTTTATCAATAATGGAATTTCCTATTTGTTTGATGAAATTCGTTATGAAATTGGAGGATGTGTTGTGGACAGAGTTCGGAATCCAGGTATAACAAGTACTATTAAGGGTTATGTTTCATTATCAGATAGGGATTGCAATAGATACAATAGTGTAGGTTGGAGTCCTATTACAACACCACAAATTATTGATAGTGATGGAAATTTCAATGTTTGTTTGCCTTTAAAACTTTTATTGGGATTTTTCGAAGATTTCACAAAAATAATCATCAATATACGTCAAGAGCTTGTTCTAATTAGAGCGTCAAGTGATGTTAATGCTGTGGTTTCTACAAAGACAGGAGAAAAAGTTAAAGTTAATTTAACAAAAATTGTTTGGAAAATACCACACATTCAAGTATCAGATAGTGAAAAATTACGTTTATTTAAATTCATTGAAAATGGAAAGAACTTGGAACTTGCATTTCGCAGTTGGGAGTGTCATGAATTACCTTTGATACCACAAACAATGAGATATAACTGGAATATTAAAACAACCAGTCTGTTGGAAAAACCCCGTTATGTTTTAGTTGGATTTCAATCTAACAAAAAAAAATGATATTGTGAAGAATTTGAGCCGATTTGACCATTGTAATGTTACAAACATGAAATTATACCTAAATTCAGAAATGTATCCCTACGATAATTTGAATTTAAATTTTGATAAAAACTACTACGCTGTATTATATGAAATGTATGCACAATTTCAAGAATCATATTATAACAAGTATGCTGGTGATCCGTGTCTTAATATGTTGAAATTCAAGGAACTTGCAACAATTTTTTCTATTGATTGTAGCAGACAAAATGAATCATTAAAATCTGGTAGTCTGGATATCAGATTAGAATTTGAAACAAGTAAGAATATACCAACAAATACATGTGCTTATTGCGTAATTATTCATGATCGTATAGTGAATTAAAATCCTTTAACAAATGTAGTGAAAATGTTTTAAAAATAACCTCCAAATATTGCTGAATATGCATATTTTATAATATATAAGCTGATGAGCGTCAGTCATTCATTCAATCCATAACCATGTATATGTTACACTCAATTTATTTTCTTGTGTTGTTGGTGAGTGAGGGTATTTTTTACAATGTATATAGAAAACCATTTAGAAAACAAGTGATAACTTGGTGTGCAATGAATGCTAGTCCAGCTAAAATGGAAGTGATTCATGCCGCTACTGATAGTTGGAGCAATAGTACTGGTATCGAGTTTTGTGAAATTGATTGTTATACGAAGACACCGATGCTCACCTTTGTTTTTGACACACATGCACATCGTTTAAGTGGTACGTGTCTACCTGATTATGAATGTAAACTCTTTTTCGATATTCAAAATGATATCAATGAAGTTGCGCATACAATAGTACCCAGATCAAGAATATTGAATCACATACAATGTGGTGAAATACACATAATGAAAAATATTGTATGGGATATGAATATAAAAAATTTCACCTCAAATGATTATAATCTAAAGTTGGTTATTGTTCATCAGATAGGACATTTTCTAGGATTACTTGACAATAATAATTATAACTCAGTAATGAATAAATATTACATGGATAAATTGGGTTATGAACCTAGTTATGATGACATCAATGGAATTGAATACCTTTATAAAAATGGAACCATCAAACCACAACATCAACTAAATGCAACTTATATTCCATACAACCAACAACACAGTGAATACGGAATTGGTAGAATACGTTCCGGAACCTTAAAATTATACTCACTTGTATAAGATTTTTTTGTTTCAATAAAATGTATAAAAGAAACTTTGTAGTTTTATTCCAGTCAGTTCTAACTTACTTAAAACCTGTTCAGACCTGTTCAAACCTGTTCAGACCTGATCAATACCTGTTCAGACCTGATCAATACCTGATCAATACCTGTTCAATACCTGATCTAGACCTGATCAATACCTGTTCTAGACCTGATCAATACCTGTTCAATACCTGTTCTAGACCTGATCAATATTTTTTAAATATTTTCCGTTTTCTTGCAAATAATGGTTAATAAAGATTTAAAAAGACGTCTTATAATAAAGCGTAACATAATAAAAAATAAATTAAAACAATTGAAACGAGGTGAAGTCGTTCAGGAAGATATGTTTAATCCCATTACCAAATATTTGAAAAATATTGAAAACAAATTAGATAGTTCTCAAAAAAACAATCAAACGTCTACTGATGCAAATACTATGTCGCAAGTTATGCCAGAAGAAGAAGAAAACGACTATAATGATACAAGTGACTTGAAAAAAGCCATAATTGAAAATATTCACTTGGACGATATAAATCAACAAGTTCAAAATGATGATGAGAATAACCAACAACAACAAATTGATTTACCTACAGCAAGTGGTGATCGATTTACTGACATTGCAAGACAATCAGTTCTAGACTATTTAGAACAATATGATACGCTACCGAGAAAATACATCAGTACTATGATAAGTGACAATCAAAATAAGGAATTTGACCACAAATATGGAATAAGGTTTGATGATACTAATGAAAAATTTTTTATTGGTGATTCTGAAATCAATATAGATGGTGCTGACATAATCTTGGGAAATAAAAGATACAAGGGAACTCCTGGTTTGTATGAATTATTGTTCAAGAAATATCCTGATAATTTCACAGCCGAAGATGAAAATAATTACAAAAAAATTGTTGTGAAAACAAATGCTCATAGAAGACATTATAAACCCGATAAACAAATCGATGGTAGTAAACTCGAAAAATATAAAAAAATTATTGCACCTATCACTGAAGGAAAAGGTCTTTTGATGGAAGAAAATAGTAATAATATGGATTACATTCATTGGAATGACATTAATGAACTAGTGGACAGATTGCGACTATTGGTTGCATCACAAGCTGCTGGACATACTGGTCATGTCAATGAAATAAATTCAATCATTGAAGAATTGCGAGAAGAGCATATAATAAAATAAAGTGTATGTAGACTATTTTATTGAAATCATTCTATTTTTTTTTTTGGAATAATTAAATAATTGTAAAAGTTAATAAAATGCTTTTTAAAATGTCAAAGTTTTTTAATATTGAGGCTAGGCGAGGCTCGTCTCACGGGTAGACAACAAACACGTTTTCGCTTCTTGCATTGCATATCTTAGACTTGTCATATAAGTTGCTTTGGTAGCACAGTGGTATGTATGCAGGACTTGGAAATAGAAGTCCCGGGTTCAATACACACAGATGCCAAATAAAAAAAAAAATTTTAAATGGTAAATTTCTACGGATGTGTTAGACGGTCTTCTGGTTCGACCTTCTGGTCATTGTCGACTTCTTCTTCGGATGATACTTTCGATACTCCTTGTATATTTGTTAAACTTATCGGTTATCTCTTGATCTCTTCTTCTGACCTTCTGGTCATTGTCGACTTCTTCGGATGATACTTTAGATACTCCTTGTCTTCTTCTCAACCCTCTGGTCATTGTCGTCGGCACTTCTTGTACACACTTTCAATATTCCCCTGTATAATTGTAAAACTTATCGTTTATCTCTTGATCTCTTCTTCTTTCAACGTCTTCTTGTACACCCTCTGGTCATTGTCGATACTTCTTCGGGCTTGTTCTTCGGCTATAGCTGAGACCCTGATGGACAGGTTACCAACTGTCCCAGAATCCGTACAGCTATACTACTAACAGGTATATGGCACACTTTAACAATAATTTATTTACCCTATTATAATAGATAAAGCCTTGTGACGCCTAAAAATATTGTAATGTTCATTTCAGGTCAGGTTCATCACGTCCATGGGACAAGGCTAGACCCCTATCTAACAGGGAATTAGAGGAGGAAGCTGCTAGAAAGTGAATCCTCTGAAAGTGAATCATCTGAAAGTGAAGAGGATGCTTTCGCCACTGATTCCGAATATGATTATACACCATCCGAAAACGGAAGCAGTGACAGCGATAGTAGCGATGAGCAATATCAGATGCACGATAATTCAGTTATAGAACCAGAAGGACCTGATGTGAGCCACGCAGAAAGCAATAACATAACTCAAACACCTCGCCAAACGCAAATAATTCAATGGGAGCCATTCTGCGGTCAACAAAAACAATTATATTTCACTGGAAATGATGGCATACTAGTAAACTTAAATCCTGACATAACTCCTTGTGAGGCCTACGAATTATTCATGAACGATAAGTTGTTCCAGCTAATTGTTACAGAAACGAACAGATACGCAGAAACTATGATAAGAAGTCAGCAGAATATAAGAAGAAATTCGCGAATAAGAGCCGTATTACACAGCAAAGAATTATGCCGAAAATTACTCTGAAATTTACCACGAAAATTTTCGTCAATACAATATGCTGTATGACACGACCAAAAATTCTTGCGAAAATTTTCGGAGTAAAAATATAAAACATGTTCTATATTCTCTAGACAAAATTTGATAAAGTGCGCGAGAATCAGCGCAGAACCGCATAACTGGTTTGCTTGACATTTGACGTGGAGACATTCGGTCATTCCGCCATTCCATTTGGCAATCAAGCGTGTTATAGTTAAGTGGTGTATCTTTGTTATAGTATCACATATCAATTTTATATATTTTTTAAGTATTTTCTTATTTATTTTAAATTAATTAAACTGGAAAGTTGATAATGTCGTGGAGTCGGGATGAGGTGCAATTCTTAATAGAAGAGATTCAAAAATGGCCAAACCTCTACCAAGTGAAAGCGGCTAATTACAAAAATAGAAATTTAAGACGCCGGGCTTTGGAGGATATCTGCAATAATCTCAAAGTTTTAAAACCAGCAGTAACAATCCCAGAAATTCAATCAAAATTCCAAGCTCTTAAGCAAAATGCTACTAAAGCTAAAGAGCACAAGAAATTCGTGGATTCCCAGAGAAGTGGTGCTGGTCTGGAAGATGTAAGTTTTACATTAATTATATAGCTCTATAAACTCTTCATTCTATTCATAACATATGTTTTTAATTAGACAAAGTAAAAACTAAGTCTTAATCTAATATTAAGTACACATAAGTTACAATATAGTAGGACTTGTTTGTCAAAAAATTGTGAGTTTCCCTTCAAGAATTATGTTTTATTTGCTTTTTAGACCTAATGAAATGCTCTAAATAGAGCAAAATAAATATGTTAGCATTAAAATTATAAAGTGCATTAGCTGTGAACCATGCTGCTGTTTCCGGTTTTTATCGTGTTGATTAACTTTTTTTTGTTTCCGTCTCTTGGGAAACATGAGTGATACCTTTTTATAAGCTAAAATATATTTGTTTTCAGATTGTGGAACCCTCCCTCTAGTACTATCCATTGATGAAATTTGTTTTTGACCAGTGTGAGCAAAGGGGCAGTATTGACTCAATGGAAGACATATTTGAAGAAAGTATGACAACAATGGTAAATATTCTTTCTCAAATATAACTTGTAGGTATGTTTGTTTAGATAAACAGAGAGTATAGTATTGACTGACTATAATTAATGAAAACGAAGGTTTAGTTTAGCTGTAAATTATACATACTGTTGAAGAAAGTCGACGTTCACATAATTTTATTTGTTATTGATAAAAGTAGTTACTTCTGTCAAGTTGAAGTTTTAATGTCAGTATTTGATAGTTTTTGCTGAAGTTAAATTATATTGAAGATATTTTAATATAATTGTTATTTTATTGGTACTTTTACTGTTTTTAAATCCATATTTGTCCTTCATACGACATATTCAATCACCGGGTAGGTGAGTTTCGAATATTTAACACATACTGGGCCACCGAGAGGGGGGGGGGTGACGGGTGGGTTCCCCCCGCAGTTTTCAGAAGGGCCCGCGATTGCACGTCCGAACACGTTTTCTGACAGTTGCGTAGAGATAATAAATGTACGTTTTGCCCTCGCTGCTAATTGTCCTGCTAATTTTACCTTCCGAGCGAAAATGGCCAAGGCTTTACTGACGTTTTCAAGTGTATTTTAACAAAACAAACGTAAGTATTGTGATTTCAAGTACTCAGTTTTTTGTCAACAAAATATATCTGCGTTAATTTATCCAGATTGTCCTGAAATCGACAACACATTTTCCTCATGTCAAGTTATCATTATGCGCCTAGACCATACAAAAATTTTTTTTATATAAGGAAATGCATAAATTATAAACTATTGATTAAATCAAAAAAGGAAACAGATAAATAGAAAGTAAGAAATACAGTATACGAATGAAGATTGATTATTGTTTGTTATTCTTTTAGTTTTTCTATTTTTCATGCAACATTTCATTAATTTATTATAAAATTTGAGTTTTTATACTATTATAAGAAAAATTTTGTTTTCATGCTTAGTGGAAAAACTATATTTTTCAGTTAGCCAAAATGTATCAACACAAATCCGGAAGCCAGAAGAGAAAAGAGCGAGCGGAGCGAGAACAGAACATCTCAAAAGCACAAAGATCCCAAAAAACTCTTGCAACTTTTGATTTTTTTTCGAAGAAAGATGTCCCCCAAAGTACGAGTGAAGTCATTCCTGGAACATCAGAGAATCAGCAGCTTCCGGATACTTCTGGAAAAGGACCCGTGAATTCTTCAGACTACATTGCTCCTTCCAAAGATATGACCCGTGATGACACTCTGAATATTGGTCATACATCGAACCAAAATAAAACAGCAAAATCAGCCAAAGTACAAGCGAGGTATGAGTGTCTTAATGATTTCGATATTGGAAACCTTGAAATGGAATTTCCGCAACCTAATGTGATTCACGACATTATTCGGCGAGGATGTCAAAAAATGCCTTCGACTTTTCCACGAGATAAATTAAACGAACCATTTTCTACATCACTTCTACAAAGAATTATGCCAAATGGAAAGACCGTACCACGTGATTGGTTGATCTGGAGTCCAAGTAAAAATGCTTTTTTCTGCTTACCATGCCGTTTACTAAATAATAATACACAGAATAGATCCCACCTCTGTACTGCCGATGGATATTCGAAAAATAAAGCGTGGAAAAAATTGCATGAGAGGTTACCATCGCATGAGAAGAATAAAGACCATATTCAGTGTTACGTAGAATGGCGTCAGTTGGAGTTGCGAATTTACAAGAAGTTCACTATTGATTTGGCCTTAAATGAACAAATCGTGAATGAAACCCAAAAATGGAAAGAAATTTTGACTCGTCTTCTGGATACAATTCTATTTTTGGGCGAGAGAGGGTTGGCTTTCAGAGGAAAAAATAATCTTGTTGGAGAGCGAAATAACGGAAATTTCTTAGGGGTTCTGGAATTGATCAGCCACTACGATCCAGTTCTTCGTGAACATTTGGAAAAGGTTCGACGTTCGCAGCAGTCACATCAACGTATGCAAGTACACTATCTTTCGCCCGACATTCAAAATGAGTTTATAGAACTTTGTGCTGGTCAAGTTGTGTCGCATGTTCTGAAAGAGAGAGAAGAAGCAAAATATTTTACCATCCTTGTAGACGCAACGCCTGATTCCAGTCATGTAGAGCAGACGACCTTCATTCTTCGTTACCTCCGTTACGACACTGAAGCAAAAACTTACAACATCGAAGAACGCTTTTTAGCCTTTGTGGATTGTAATGAAAAAACGGGTGAGGCTATCGCTAATTTGATACGTGAAACTTTGCTGAAGTACAAAATCCCACTGGAAGATTGTCGAGGACAAGGATATGATAATGGGGCAAATATGAAAGGCAAGTACAAAGGAGCACAAGCATGGATTCGGCGCGATTATCCAAATGCAATTTATTCACCTTGTGCAGCTCACATCTTGAACCTAGTTGGAGTCGATTCCGCGGAATGCTGCACCTCAGCAATCACTTTCTTCGGCGTGGTCCAGAAGTGTTTCAACATCTTCAGTGGAAGTCCGCAACGTTGGGAGATTCTAAAAGCTAGAATACCGGATTCACTTCATACTCTATTCGACACAAGATGGTCTGCTGGGATTGACGCCGTAAAACCGTTTGCAAAAAATCTTCCTGGGTTGAAACATGCGTTGGAGGATTTAAAAAAGCTGAACTTGTCCGCTGAAACTCGCAGAGATGTGCAAGGAGTCATAAAATACATGAGCAAATTTGAATGTGTTTTGATGTCATCTATTTGGTTTAAAATTCTCCACGCCATCAATGAAAGGAACGTCGTTCTTCAAGCCAGGGGAGGAACTATCGACATTGAAGAAAAGAATCTCGAGAGTCTTGTCGACGATTTGCAGCTCCTGCGTAATGGTTGGAATATTATTTTGCGGGAATGCAAAATGGTTGCGAATGAAATGGAAGACACTTCTTCAACATTGCCTGTTCCTCGGAAGAAGAAACGCGCTGACCATCTGCCGACGCCTGACGATGAAGACAGCACTGAAGAAGAAATCGAATTCAAAAGAAATACTTTCTTCGTCATAATAGATTCAGTAATCTCCACTGCGTGTCTTCGTCCATTCCAGTTGCTAAATGACATCACAGCAAAAAACTTGCAAAATCTCTTCCCAAACATTTGTGTCGCTCTGCGAATATTTTGTACCTTGCCAGTTTCAGTAGCCAGTGCTGAACGCTCATTTAGCGTACTTGCGAGGATAAAAAATTTCCACCGTTCTTGTTCAATTCAAACAAGAGTCTCAGGATTGGCAACTCTTTGTTTAGAAGCAGAATTGGCGAGAAAATTGAACTTGAATGCAGTTATCAACGTTTTCGCCTCCTCCAAAGCAAGAAAAGCTTGTCTTACACACGAATAAGTATTGACTAAAAAGTGACTAAATAATATTGTACTGTATTAAATAAAACTGTACATGAATAAACGTTAAAGTAATCCAACTTCCTCTAAAATTACTTGTTAATCATAATACCTAATTGTTTATTATAAACTTAGTCAATATAATATATACTATAATAAATAATAAAATAATAATAATATAAACTATTAGTACATTTAAATCCATAAATTAAAAAAAATTACATCACAGTCGGAAATAGCTGATTTATTTGAAGGGAGGGGAGGGGGCCCGAACATGGATACCCCCGGGCCCTGATTTTATCTCTGCGGCCCTGAACACATACATATCTATACGATCTGTGACAAAGTTTAACACCTGCTATCTGGGTTCATTCTAAACATTCTTTTTAGAACAAACATGGGTGTGATTTGTTATTAGTAAATGTATTGAAATACGAGTATATTAAAAAATATATCTGTACATCGGAAGCATAGAACACTTTGGAGAGAAAACGAGTTAATCATTTATAATGTAGTAGTACAACAAGATACAACTTCTTAATGAATAGGTACTACTGTATATATTATGAAAGCTATTCGAAAATAATACCTGAGTAGCTGAAATGCATAGGTGACAGCACACTAACATATAAAGAATGTTACCATTTTTTATTAATTCCCAAAACTTTTTTTTATGTGACATAGTGTCTTATGCTTCCGAGGTACAGATATATAAGTACATATAACTTCTAAACAAAAACGAATCAGACCCATTGTCATTTGAGAAAATATATTTTGAATTAACCCAGCTATCTGGTGGCAAGTTTGTCATTGACTGATTCATTTGTTTTTATAGATTGAAGAAGATGGTGGTGACAGCACTGCTGAAGAAGTTTTTTCAGCAGTAGTTTCTCCAAGTGGTCTGTTGGAGGGAGCAGAAGTGCCGTCAGGAGTAGACACACCTAATAGAAGCTCATCAAAATGTAGCATGATATCTGGAGGCTCTCAACCTGGACCTAGCCGTAAAAGAAAAATAAGCGATAACGATGATGGCATATTTGGGCAAGTGCAAGACACATTGAAGTGCATATCTCAAAGATTACAAGAGGACAATGTAAAAATTGATACAGGATCTCCAAACAGCCAATTTGGAAAGTACATTGTTTCCAAATTGGACAAAATTACTGACGATTCTATCAGAGATGACTTAGAAACAGAAATAGTGATTTTAGTGAATAATGCCTTGAAGAAATGTCGAAAATCTTAATAAATAATGCATATTTAATATATATATATATATATATACTGTTTTATTTATCCCATTAAGATACAAGAAAATACAGAGTAATCTAAATAAAAGCAACACAATGGCTTTATACAATATAAATTAATTCTAAAATTTCAAACTCAAAGCCTATTAAGTATGTATAAATACAGTTTTTAAAAAACATTAAAAATAAGGAATTTAATAAATAAAATACACTAATAGTCAAAATATGATGAATATACAATTAAAAAATTTACAGAGTGATACATAGATTAACTGACGTTTGATTCTAGTAAAACACGTTGTAAAAAAAACATCATGTAGGAAAACTAACCAAAAAAATGACTACTAATATTTTAGAGGAAGTTATTTTATTTGGGTATTTGCTTAAAACCATTAATTCCCTCTTTGTACTGATTCGTCTTGCCAAGGAATAGATCAAGATTCAGAATTGAAAAATTCTAGAAATTCATTTCGTATGGCTTGTGCAGATGTCGTTGATTTATTGTGCAACTGATTTTGTTTTTGTGGCAGTAAATTAACTGGTTGGATATTATCTACATCACCTGTGTACCGGCTGTTTTCGGTAATTAAAAAATTATGTAGCATTATACAAGTTAATGTTATCAGTTCTACTTTCTCAGGAGCCAAATGTATTTTTTGTAAAAGAATCCTCCATCTATTTGCCAAAATACCGAAAGCACATTCAACCATACGTCTGGCTCTGGAAAGGCGATAATTAAAAATACGTTTTTCATATGTTAAGTCGCGAAGTGGAAATGGCTTCATGAGATGTTGAGATAATGGAAATGCATTGTCTGCAATAATAACATATGGTAATTTCTTTATTCTACCAGACAATGCTCTAGAATTTGGCAGATTTAAAGTATTGCTTTGAATTTTTTCATACAATTTACAATTACTAAATACACCTCCATCACTCACTCTGCCATTTACACCCACATTCACATAAATAAATTTGTATTTAGCATCAACTAGTCCCAAAAGAATTATGCTATCAGTTCCTTTATAATTGTGATAAGTGGATCCAGAAGAGATGGGTGCACTAAAAGTTATATGACGGCCATCCAGAGCACCGATACAGTTAGGAAAATTCCAATTATGTTCATACTCTGCTGCAATTTTCAACCATTCCTCAGGAGTTTTTGGAAACTAAAAAAATTGTTTTTGTTCTATACCTTAATTTATCCATATTTAGGTATATATTATATATAATATTAGATTCAACATCACTCGTTTTTACAATACAAGTGAATACATATAATTATACTTAAATTACCTTTAAATATTCTCTTTTCAGGTGCTTGCAGATTGCATGACAAGTATCTCGAATTATCTTAGATATGGTACTTTCATGAATTCTAGTACTATACATAAGGCTTCTATAAGTTTCCCCAGTAGCCAAGAATCTTAATGTAACATTAAGCCTAAAAGAAAATTACTTATATTAGGATATATTACAATCATAAATATATTCACTGAGAGGTGCACATATGAAGGGTAGAGAAAGAAGTCTTTGTCCACCCTTTGTAGGTAAAGATAAAATATATTTTAAAACTATTATTTAGTGGAAAATAAAACTATACCTATGTTCAGGGCTTATGCTTTCTCTCATAAAGGTGTCTTCTCTTTTGATATCCTTTGATACTAAATTTAAGAGCATATTGAACTGGGTAGTGTCTAGTCGTAAAAAGTTTCTGTAGGCAGTTGGATCCTCATACTTCAATTCTTTATTTAGCAGTGCCAAAGTTCCTCTTCCTTGCTTTCTTTGAATCCATGGTTTTGTCCATTGCTTTCTTTGTCTGCTCACTAATTGCCTTGTTTGTAAACTAACAAACAACAAATTGTTGCAGCACCTAACATTACAAGTTTTTTGTTGTTTACCATCATTCAAAGGAAATAAATCCAATTCTTATACATATAATTAATCTTATAATAAAAGTTTGTTTGATTACCGTTTAGAATACCAATGTTTTGAATGTCAACTGTCAACCTGAAATTGACATACATCATCTGTCAAGAAAATAACCCATCTGCGCATGTGTATCGCATGAATTACTCCGAAAAATTTTGGCCGTGTAATACGAATTTTAAGAAAATGTTAAAAAATTTTAGGAGAAATTTCTGGCAAAATTTTCGTGGTAAATTTCAGAGTAATTTTCGGCATAATTCTTTGCAGTGTAATACGGCTCTAAGTAAATGGACTAATACTAACTTAAAAGAAATGAAGATATTTTTTGGAATATCTTTATGGATGGGACTTTGCAAACGATCAAAAGTACTGGTCAACAGACCCTTTGTATGAAAGCGCCGTCATGAAAAATATGTCCAGGAATCGGTTCGAATTACTTCTCAGGATGCTTCATTTTAGCGACAATGGCCAGGCTCAGCTAACTGATAGACTTGTAACCTGCCTCCCTTCTTACACGTGGCTCCTGCCACAAGAACACGTCACTATGGACACCCTTGATGCAAAATTCGGGTTTTTAAATCTCGGGCGCCAGATTATTAACGTGGTTTGCTCCACGGCCCCTTGACCCTTAGCGTCAAGAGTTCCAGATAGCCTCAGATGGAGGTTACGGAAAATTCCAGGGGTCTTGTTGAATTAAATTTAACTAACTAGTGAAAATCCGGAAAAGCCAAATCTTGGTTCTCCAATCAATAAATTGCGGTTAAAAATGAAAATAATAGGAATTCAAAACTTTGATCTATTAATACTCTGTGGTCTATTTTACGAATAATTCTTTTTAGTGACAAACAAATTAACCGGGAAAAGAAAATGAGGTATGTATTACCTATATCTGGGATTTTAACGGACTTAACGGTCAGGTTATCAAATACGGTTCAAATCTACCGGGTTTAACGGGGTCCCTAATGCACGATTTAGATCTGCCGGGTAATCAGACAAATTGTGGCTAAGCCTCTTCCAAGTCTGATTAACCCTTGAATCCAAATGAAACCGGCAACTATTATTCCGACGGGGGGGGGAAAAAATATAAATAATGATTCTACGAAACGGGAAAAGAACGATTTAGACCTGCCGGGAAATCAAACAAATTGTGGCTAAGCCTCTTCCAAGTCTGATTAACCCTTGAATCCAAATGAAACCGGCAACTATTATTCCGACGGGGGAAAAAATATAAATAATGATTCTACGAAACGGGAAAAGAACGATTTAGATCTGCCGGGAAATCAAACAAATTGTGGCTAAGCCTCTTCCAAGTCTGATTAACCCTTGAATCCAAATGAAACCGGCAACTATTATTCCGACGGGGAAAAAAAATATAAATAATGATTCTACGAAACGGGAAAAGAACGATTTAGATCTGCCGGGAAATCAAACAAATTGTGGCTAAGCCTCTTCCAAGTCTGATTAACCCTTGAATCTACTAAAGCCGGTAACTATTATTCCGAAAAAAAATGAAATTTAAGAACGAATTAGATCTGCCGGGAAATCAAACAAATTGTGGCTAAGCCTCTTCCAAGTCTGATTAACCCTTGAATCTAACTAAAGCCGGTAACAATTATTCCAAAAAAAATATTTTCCCACGAGTTAAACGGTTCCCAACTATCGACACACAGAGTAAAAAAATATTCGTACTAGCATAAAATTAAAATATTATACCTAATCCACTTGGATATCAATTTAATTTAAAACTACTGGCAACCAAAAGCATAAAATAATTCGAGAATCCACTAATAACTCATATCAATTATTTAATATACAGGGTGTTTCATAGTTAAACCACCATAGGTTAACTGCAAGTAGAGGACACTTTGGTGGTTCCAAATAGCCTTGGTTAATTGGTCTAACATAATTATTAACAGAGATACAGGGTATTTTATTCATTTAGTCCAATGCTTTTGAAGGCCATAACTTTAGAACCACCCTATATATTTCTTTCATTTTTGGTAAGGATATATTGCATTGATAACACAATAAGATAGTGTAATAAAAATAATTATAATCCAGGTCTGGTTGGAGAAAAATTTGCAAAATTCGATAATCTCCAAAACAACACCCTGTATATCAGAATTTTTAAAATCCAATAGATTATTCGAAGAGAACAGAAAAAATAGAGCGGCACCAAAATATTTTTCGAAGTGCACATCCCGTTTTACTGCTTAACTTTTAATGTCAAAGTTATTTAAATGTATCATTGACATTTTCGTACGTAATAACTTTAGAACCACCGAATAGATTTATTTCATTTTTGATAGGTCTAAGTTACATAAGCATCAAAATCTTATCATGTAACAAAAACAGTTATAATCCAGGTTCGGGTTAAGAAAAAAAAATGTATCAAGATTTTTATAAATCAATAGTTCATTCCAAAAGAACAGAAAAAATTGAGTTACACGGAATGTCAAATTATTTTAATAATTGTTCGAAATGTCCACCATTTTGTTCTATGCATTTACGAACTCTTTTTAAGATGTTTTGTGTTGCTTGTCTTATCATTAATGCATTTGCCCTGATTTCCTCGCAAGCATCATCAATCCTTTGAATAAGATCTTCTAAGCTGTTTATCTCAGTAGAGTATACTTTGGCATTCAGATATCCCCAAATATGATAGTCCACTGGGTTAAAATCCGGCGAACGGCAAGGCCAATTATTGGGCCCGCCCTTCCCTATCCACATGTTTCTAAAATTCTCGTCTAGAAAATTTCGCACAATTACCCTAAAGTGAGGCGATGCACCATCGTGATGGAAATACATTCCTCCAATTTCCTCATTTTCTAATAGCACTGGTAACATATTTTGCAAAAAAGCAAAATAGTCGTCCCCTGTACGGGGTAGGACATATGGTCCAATAAGGTGATTATCTAAAACTCCACACCAAACGTTAACCGAAAACCTATACTGCGAATGTGTTTGTCTTGTAGCAAAAGGATTTTCATAATGCCAAACATGGGAATTTCGTAGATTGTAAGCCCCATCCCTTGTAAATGTGGCCTCATCAGAGAATAGGCACTTGCTAACTATTCTTCTCCTTCTAAGTATCCACCGACTAAAGTCTAATCGCGGTTCCAAATCACGTGGTTCTAGTCTTTGAACCTGTTGAACATGATAAGGGTAAAAGCTAAATTTTTTAATCTCCTCCAAGCGGTAGTATGGAGTACATTTAATGCGTGGCCAATCCTTCTTGTACTGATTGTTGGGTTGTTGTCAACCATATCTGGAACAAAATGAAATTATGGCACTGGAGGAGACTAATTTAGTATAACATGTTAATGTATTAATGTAATGAACAAAAGGGAAATTTTTAATCGACTCTTAGTCTTAATATCTATTAAATAAAATTTAATATCTTTACTTTACCTATTATATCATCTTCAACATTCAAGTGTTGTCTTTCACCATAATCATTGGTTGTCGCTGTAGGAAATCTACCATGTTGCCGACTGTAATCAAATACTCTCGCAAATGTCTGGTAATGAGGAGTGCGACGATTAGGAAAGCATCTTTCATATTCCCTTACTGAGTAGGCATTACCTCACTTGAGCCAGACAGCCCGCCGGCTCTTATCAGTACCGGATGTTACGGCGGCACGTCCTTATCAGTACCGGATGTTACCGGTCATGGCCGTTGTGCCAGTGCCCGGATTTTGGAAGAACGGCCGTTGTGGCAGAATATTCAAGGCCAGTGGTAATTACATAGTACAATTAATAAAATCAGCGCGAAGGTCCTTATCAGCTCTTATCAACTTTGCCAAAAATTACGGCGGCACGGTCATGTTGTGACACGATCCAGCCAGCGCGAAGGTCCTTATCAGCTCCTCCGGTCAGCGACAACGGTACGCCCTTTAGAACTACTTAGGCGACAATCACTAGAGAAAATCTTCTTTACAAAAAGCCCGTTGTTTACAAAAAAAAAATCGCCAACAATGCGGTAATCACGGTTGTTTTACAATTTCATAGGTGACAAATAAATGATAATCCCCAGAGATAATCTCATGTGCCGGTCACAAAAACGCGGAACCTTATCAGCGAAGCTCTTATCAGCTCCTCCGTCAGCGACAACGTTACACCCTTTAGAACTACATAGGTGACAAACGACAATCACTAGAGAAAATCTTCTTTGCAAAAAGCCCGCTGTTTACAAAAAAAAACAATGCGGTAATCACGGTTGTTTTACAATTTCATAGGTGACAAATATATGATCCCCAGCTCTTGCGCCGGTCACAAAAACGCGGAATAAAAATTATCACGGTTTTTCAAAATACACAGCGATTTTATCGTTGTTTGTAGTTGTACGGCCGATTTTCACACCAATTTGCTGGAAGACGCACTTCTGCTAAAATCTGAAAATTCATAACGCTTTATTATAGACAACGACTGGCATGATAAATTATTCAAGGCCAGTGGTATACGGTAATTACATATTGGATAATAAAATCGAAGTCTTGCCAGTGCCGTACCGTAATTACAGGCACTTTGTAATCGAAGGAGAAAACATAATAAGTTACAACAGACAGTAATATTCCTCAAATGAAAAAAAAAACATGGCCGTTGTGGTAATCGTACTGAATATACAAGGTGATTAAAGCGAACGAAAATTCTAAATATAAAAACAACACGCTGAACACTGGATGTCAATTAGGATATTTTACGGAGCGATATAAAAAAAAGAAGATATTATAGGTATTACGTAGATATTTTAGCTACGTCCACGCTGAACATACGCAGGATATTTTGCGGAGTGATATTAAAAAAAACACAGGCTATAAGATATTATATTACGTAAATATTTTAGCTACATTTTCATGAATATTTTCACGCACTTTCGATAGATGTTGCGGAGCTTTAGCGAAGTATTCAATCGTAGACTCGTTCACCATAAATTTTTCAAAAATACCAACCATGACTATATCTTCGAGGGTTTTGCACCCAAATTCATCTTTTCTATGAGTAACTTCTAGATTATGGGGTATGTGGTGTTGTGTAACAGCTAGGGTGGGGTCATAGATTATACCATTGTATTCTATCCAGAAATGTGGTGTAATTTTCACACCATTCGAATAGACCTTTGTACCCAGACATAGTTTGGTTGCTATTCCATATTTTGCAGCCACTTCGTGGAAAATTAAACTTCCCGCCAAACATACACCGCAATAGCCTGCTCGAATAAACTCCTGCTCGATACAACATTTAATGAGTTTGAGTTTGACGTACTCACGCATGGGGTCCATGTCTGCTCACGTCAAGTGATAACTGATGAATGATGAACTGTCCAGACATGTTAACGCTTTTAAGCCTTCACCAGCCAAACGACGCATAATTCTTGGCTCGATTTTTGTCATAGGGCGCATAAAATTATAAACTCGTAGATCGTGAGATATTTACGACTCCTGTATATTTTCTGACCGATGATAACCGCAAAGTAGAAAAATATTCAATTGTTAAAAACAGAAAAAGCTACACACCCACCTATTTTTCTGCGATATAACCACAAAGTAGAAAAATATTCACTGCATTATTTGTAACATAAAGCTACTGTGGTTGTTTTATTTTGTTAAATCAAAACAGAACACCCCCGTAATATGTAGTGAGAATCACTAAATAGCGATCTTAAAACAATACCCAATAGGGGCACTTGCTGGGTGATAGAAAAGGTTTATTGTTTACACGTAAAATTCAAAGAACATTAACATATAGAAAAAATACGTAGATAGAAAGAAGAAAGAAAAGGTTTATTGTTTACACGTAAAATTCAAAGAACATTAACAGAAAAATACGTAGAAGCATGTGAAGATGTCTTAGAGAGGCTATTTCTCGCGTCCCCATATCCTCCCCACGAAGCGCTGTGAGATAGTGAGGCTTTCCATATCAGACCAGTGTATGAACAAGCCCCCATAAATAGATTTTGATGTTTCTAAAATAAGAACCCGTAAAAAATATGGGGCGATTTTTCAAATTGTCAAAAGATAGTATTTTATAATTTTCATTGAGAAAAATCAGCCATTGTTATTTTTAGCATAAAGCGAATAAAATGTTCAAATATACACCTCAAACTTAATATAAATACTTACATAAATATACAGGTCGGGGCTATCTCATCAAAAGTACTATTAAAAGGTTTTCTGTAAAAAATAGAGGTGGGTAAGCAACAAAGTAACACTAGAACAATATTTTGACTCATGATCTTAGTACAAAGACACATCATACACCCATAACCCAAATTCCCTCTTTCAAATAAAAAATATGGGGCGATTACTTTGACTCATGATCTTAGTACAAAGACACGTTATACACCCATAACCCAAATTCCCTCTTTCAAATAAAAAATATGGGGCGACTACTTTTCAAATTGCTACAATGTAGGATAGTGTTTTATAATTTTCATTTTTTAGCATAAAAGCAAAATAAAATCTATGTTCAGATATACACTTCAAACTTTAATATAAATACTTACATAAATATACAGGTAGGGTGGGGTTATCTCATCAAAAGAGCTATTAAAGGTTTTCTGTAAAAAATAGAGGTGAGTAAGCAACAAAGTAACACTAGAATATTTTGGCTCAGGATCTTAGTACAGAGACACGGTATACACCCATAAGTCAATAACCCCATTTGTCGAATCACGCATGGGATCCATGTCTGCTCACGTCAAGTGATAAATGATGAATTGTCCAGACATGTTAACGCTTTTAAGACTTCACCATCCAAACTATTGGCTCGATTTTGTCATAGGACGCATGAAATTATAAACTCATAGATCTATTTTCTGACTGATAATATTGAAGAAAAGTCGTAGACGTAGGAGTCGTACGTATGACGTCACATGTCACATCAAACGTCACGTGTCACGTCAAACGTCACGTGTCACGTAAAACGTCGTCGCGTGTAACGTCAAAACGACACGTCAAACACCACATACCTTGTCAAACGTCACGTGTCACGTCAAACGTCACGTGTCGCGTCAAACGTCACGTGTCATGTTAAACGTCATGTGGTCGAGATGTCGTAACATGAAAGACTAGAAACGCGCCAGCGACGTAGCAGAAGCACACCAGAGAGAAGCCTGATGAAAATTCTAGCGTAAATATAAAAACAACGTCACGTACTTTGTCAAATGTCGCGTCAAACTCCGACGTAACAGAGTTTCCTGAAAGGTGTACACCACTAAGGTTTCTGCTGTTGGAACAGCGTTAAGTTATAAGTAAAACTTACCAAAGAAAGTTACTATATGTTCCATGGGCACGACAGAAACGTAACTATTATAAAATCCGGCAACAAATATACCCTCAGTACCATTGACCGTTTCACAAATATGTTCGTTGATATAATAGTTAAAAACTTTAAATCGGGTGCCGGAGTTGTAGAACTGTATTTGCAAAACATCCCCTTCACCATAGTTGCCTCTCAACAGCACTTCCTCCCTATAAAAAACACCGCCTAACTTAAAACATACAAATACAGAGCTACCTCTTTGAACTGGGCGATAACAACGAAATAAACTAGTATGTATAAGCGTTAAATCAATTTTTAAGAGATATTCACACTCAGCCATGACTGTTTTTTTTCATACTTAACGAAATATAATAATGCATACAAAATGTTATTTTATAAATTATCAGTTTTGTTACAAGTTTGCAGTAAAAGTCGCTATTATTTGCGGGTAAAAGATATCATAGTGGTTAGAAATCCCGTGCAGGAGGAATAAAAGGAAGATAATGCCACAAGCGGTGGGGAATCAAATAAATAAAACTGCTATATGAATTTTAATATCAATATTACGAGAACCATGGGTAAGGAACATACGCTTTTTATTGTCAAAAATGTTACTAATCTAATTTTTTTTTCAGAACAAATAGTATTAACCATTCGTGAGAGGTTGCCGCTACACCTAGCCGTAAGTATATTACAAATGTCATATGTATCACGTTATGTAATAATAGATTAAGCGACATTTTATAATTTCCCAGAAAATTGAATGTAAAGATTTTTAAGATATCTTGTAGTAGTTATTGTAGGAGTTATAAATTTGAGTTTCTGACATTAGGACTATTATATAACCAATTTAAGACTATAGTGCCAGAATGTCGTTTAATTTGATATTACTTTTTTATAATTAAGCCAGTATCTAAATTTTCACAAAGAATTAACCAACACATTTGTCACATGGTTCTTTATTACAGAACCAAAAAATACAACGTAACATGTTGACGAGGAATAATGCAGTTATAAAAAAAAAAAAAAAAATTATTACGTATCTTAAATTTGCATTTTGCCTTGATGAGTTCTAAACATGTCGCTCAAGTGCTCTTGAAAATAAAGAAGAAAATATTTTATCTGGGAAAAGGTTTTCAATTGATTTTTGAAATTTTGACGCTTAATTAGATGTTCATTTACGATAAGTTTGCAGTTTTGACATTCGTAGTAACAATTGCAGCCACTGAACAAAATTTAAATATCCAAAGTGTAAATGGAATAATTATATATATAACGGTGGAAATTACGGCCCAAAAGTTGGCTGCCGTGTACGGGGTTGCAAGACTTATGTTGTCAAAATCAGACAATTTTATCAATTTCTTGTTTTGGTTTGTCGTTTTCATTCGCATTTTATAGTTTGTTATTTACTGTGTAAGATAACCAGTTATTTTCATAACTATTTAAAAAAGAGTATCGAACACTGCGCCGCAATGTCTAAGTCTTTTATCAAGTGACAACTTATCAACATAATTTTATGCCAATAACTGGAAAAAATTACAACGTGGTAACGATGTAAAACATGTTTTGTTATTGCAAACTTATCGTTTTTTTTTTTTTTTTTTTGAAAATTTCCCTGCAATCTGTCCTGTCGACATTCGGCAATTGGTTATGTATTTTTATGGATGGCATGTGCATAACGCGTCCACTGAAACGTTAGCTTTTCATAATAATTCATGTAATTAGTAGATCTTGTGGTATTCTTCTTTTCAATCTCCGTGGAAGAGTTAATTCACTCATTAAGTGCTTCGCCAGTGTGTTGGGGTGTTGTAATATTCTTTTTTTGTATGTTTCTGCGCTGTCTTTGATTTCCTGCTTAACAGTTTTTATGTTTAGGTCATGATGTAGTCTATCATTAGTTATGTACCATGGTGCGTTGGTTATCATACGTAGTATTTTGGACTGGAATCTTTGTAGGATTTCTATATTTGACTTTGCAGAGGTCCCCCAGAGTTGTAGGCCATAAGTCCAGACTGGCTTTATTATGCACTTGTAAAGTAACAATTTGTTTTCTAGTGAGAGCTGCGACTCTTTTCTAATCATCCAGTACATTTTGCGAACTTGTTGTCCCATTGCAAGACGTTTGGTAAAAATGTGTTTCCTCCATGTCAATCGTCTATCAAGGTACATACCCAGGTATTTTGCTTCATCGGCTTGTGGGACTTGGACTCCATTCAGTGTTACTGGAGGACATGTATCTTTACGAGTAGTGAAGGTGACTTGTACAGATTTCGTCTCATTAGCTTATACTTATCGTAAATGAACTTTATTACATAACATGGTCCACATATTTGATGTTTATCTTATGCACTTTACAGATATTGGACATCATAACGGTGGAGGTAGAAGGGCTCCACCCTGAGGATAGGCCAGGTTGGCTAATAGGGCTTGGGTCGTATCAGAACGCTACGCTCTGGTACGACCCAACACCGGTACCCCTGGGACCGGTGCTGGTGGCGTGGGTAATAAGGTAAAGGTAATTAGTTATATCTAAATGAAATAATAATTTAATATGTATTTCAGAAACGAATAAAGATGCGCCCCCTTCCGCTAAAAAATTGTTGTATTATTAAAAACCCTATCCTAGATATCCCTTTATCACTATAGCTATGACCCGCTTGGTGTCGATCGTGAGGTTGAACATGTTTAAATAATAACCATTTTCAATCAATCACATAAAAGAAAATAAAAAAATGCTTTTACAACAAATAGAAAAATAATATGAATAATAAAACAATGTAAAAGTTTTGAGATTAAAAGTCAACGCTGTATAGAAATAATACAGCTAATATACTGACATTTTCAGAAATAATCAAAGTAGTAATAAACTTTTACAACAGCAAATATAAATTGAAAAAAAACTTACTATGGGTTAGAGGTTATTCTTCACGGTCGTAAGGAGGGATCCAATTATTCTTATCCCCAACGACAGAAAACTCTCTTTCCCCGTGGTCATAAAATGTATCTAGAAAACCACCATCTTGAGGGTTCTGAAGGTAATAGGTGTAATACAGCATTAGTTGGTTATCCAAATAAAAATGGATGCTAACGATGGAACCCTCACTTCGATCTTCTAGAGGTATGGTGAATTCGAACATATAAAGAGGTATATGGTGTAAATCGTTGACGTGTCTCAACAGCAGATTGATGCAAAGAGATACGCCTTCCTCGACCGCTCTCACGTCATGACACATTAACGGTTGGTCATCAATACCTGCAGAAAAAATCAAGCAACGAACTAGGTAATCAGCCATGGTGAATTCTCGGAACTAACTTAGTATATTAAAGCCTAACCTCTATATATATCCAGAAAAACATGTTTTTGTTTATAGTTAGTATTACCGCATATTGACCACGAAAACTGCAACATTGTACCGATTGAACGTTACTCCCCAGAGCTTCAGCAAGGGTTCGTAATATTTGGAATTTTCTTTTTTTTTGATATTTTCTTTTTTATAGTGAGACTGAACATAGTTAACTAATCCCTGTAAAAATCTGGTGTACTACGTTCTTGTGTTAACTCTTGTAGTAGACAGTTTCACACTATGGAAAAAACGAGGGGCAGGATGTCAAGGAGGGTGCGGACTATTAGCGATGTGCGGGATACCATAACTTCCATATGTCAATTCAACTCATACGGAAACATTTTGCTTGAAAATTACTTCAGTAAAGAATACTGTTCATAGTATATTGTTTAATTTTTATTAAAAATATTTTCACCACACAGCATATTTAGTTGATATTTTCACGATTTACATTGTTTTACTTTACCATATTTAAAAAAACCACGCGCCTCTAAAATATCGACTATTTATGTTGTATGTTATCAGATATTTTTTGGATTCTTTTTTTTTTATAATTATATAATTTAAACTTTTACAACACCTTTTATACATTGTTTTTCAAATTATCATAATTTTTCTTATCACCTTTTCCGGTTTTGCAACGCTCAGCTTTCATAACTATAATATACAATTTAGTTTTTCAAATTATCATGAATATTCAAGGTTAAATACGTTCGTACTACACCTTTTAGCGATAAGAGTTTTCAAAATTTTTATTTATATTTTCACGCCGCAATGTTTATTTTGAAATACGAGATTACGCATTAATCATGAGCTGGACACGTTTGGTGTTTTAAATGCCCGCGGCGATTGCGACTCCTATTAATTCCAACATTAGTTTATAATTTTTATGATCTTCGGGGGTAAACTCCTTTGGGTTTTTGGCAAACAGAAGCAACTGATTATGCCTTAAATTTTGCAGTATCTAGCAAAATATTTTGGCCGGTAAACCTAAGTTCTTTATTACCCAATTTCCATTATATACTGTCCCAAAAGTGCCATCATAATCATTACAATTTTTCCAATATGTATCTAAATAAGAATGATTCTGTTCGGTGAAAAATGAAAACAGAATCGTGTATTGCTGAAATGCCAAAATGTCATACTTATAATCGTTCAGACTTTCTGTTAAAAATTTTGCGTTATTTAGACCTATTGAAAAAAAATAATTTTTGTTTTATTTGTTATCAATAGAACACACACACACCTCACTTCAGACCTGTAGCTACATGTCTGTACTATTTTCCATATCTATATTTCCCCATTCCCCCCTATTAAATACTACAAGATTGCAATCAAAGTTCTAAAAAGTGATTCAGTGTGCCAACTGATAAACTCAAAACATTTTATCGTAAAAGTGAGGTTATCTAACCACACACATTATCGTAATAATTGTGGAAAATAACACCTATATATTTATAAAGGATTCACAACAGTAATTCCCTGATGAAATATTTTTTAAAACATATGTTACTTTGAATAAACTCGAACTAATTACCTTAAAAGAATGTTTTCTCCTGAGAATATCAATAAGCCACGCCCCCTTTTCGGCTCTATTTAAAGAGCTTCTCGGAGTGGCAGAATCATAATCTCTTCAGCTCTCGTTATCTTCATACGTGTCTTATCAGTTGCTCTTGTGGTAAGTCTAGAAACATTTTTTTTTATCAACACAAGATGGAAAAGTTTTTGATAACTAAAGATGTTATTAAAAAAATTCGAAAATTCAACCTAACAGGTAGAACGGTGGAATTTAAAATCCGCCCAATTCCCGAAGGGGCAGATCCACTAAAATGGGTACGCTCCGGCATGGAGGATGTTATCAATAAGGTGACCGAGGGGACAGAGTCGAGTGATCAAATTGGTTTTACTTTTTGCTCGAAAGAGTTTAGCCGTGGTGATGGTTGGTTGCGGTTTAATCCTGCATCCGAGGTGAAATTTGAAGACATGTGGTCGATGATATGTGCTGTCTACCAATCTAATTCGGCAGGTTTTGACACTGAGACATTTTGTCTAGCAGCCACAACCGTAAAAATGCCTAAAGGTAAAGGGCGAGGTCGTAAGTACAACGACTATGACGAAGAGTGTGCTAAGCGTGGTGGTATTATAGTAATAAATAATACAGACCATTTATGCCTGGCTAGAGCAGTGGTCGTAGCTAAAGCGTACGCCGACAATGCCCCTAACAAAAAGAAGATAAGACAAACGAAGGGTCTCCAGACCAAAAAAACTTTTGAATTACTACAGGCTAGCGGTGTTGAAATACCTAAAGAGGGTGGTGGACTACCGGAATTAAAAAAGTTTCAAGAGAGTTTGTTTGACTATAAAATAACAGTATACACTTATGGTAGCAAGGGTCACGATGTTATGTATGAAGGAGTAGGGGGAAGCAAGAAAATCAATCTTCTTTATCACGAAAATCATTATAACGTGATTATATCGTTGACGTCTGCTTTTTGCTGTAAATATTTCTGTGAACATTGCCACACACCCCACGAACATAATATGCACCGCTGTGAAAAAACATGTCCAGCATGTGAACAATTACCCCCATGTAAATCAAGTGTGAAAATCGTATGTGATGGGTGTAATCGGTATTTCAGAGGACAGATCTGCTACGATTACCATAAACAAAGTAAACTATGTGAACGGTTAACCTCTTGCAAAATTTGTCTTAAAACGATCCCCAGAAAGCGGTAACACATATGTGGCGAAGTTTTCTGTAAAATATGTAACGGATTCAAAGCCTCTCCACACAATTGTTTCATGCCCGTCGACACACGTAAGCCTTCAATGCACGGGGTACTATTTATATTTTATGACCTCGAGTGTACTCAAGAAGAAGTTATGCCTGACGGCTCTTTACTACACAAAGCCAACTTATGTGTGTTTGAGCAACACTGTGCACTATGTATAGGTACGGACAAAAGATGGTGCGATTGTGGTGTTAGATATCAAGTTTTAACAATTGACCCTGTAGCTCGTTTTATGGAGTATGTAATGAATCAAAGGACTCTGTTTAAGAAAATAATTGTGGTCGGACATGCCGGAGGTCTATATGATAACCAGTTTATGTTAAATCACCTTATAACAAAGACAGGTCTAACACCCGAACTAATAACTAGAGGTACGAAGCTAATACAGATGAAAGTGGGCAATGTAAGTTTTATCGACTCTTTAAACTACTTCCCAATGCCTCTGGCGAAATTGCCTAAAGTATTCGGTCTAAAAGATATAAAAAAAGGTTACTTCCCCCACTTGTTCAACAAAGTCGGAAACTGGGATTACATCGGGCAACTACCTGCCCTCGAATATTACGATCCTGAAAATCTGAAATACGCCCCTTCACTCGACGAAAAGAACGACGCCAGAAATCAACTAATCGTTTGGCATAAAAAACTCTCTGATCAAGGGTATGTCTTCAACTTTAAATCCGAAATTATTTCCTACTGTATAAGTGACGTGTCCATACTTGCTCAGTCTTGCTTAAGGTTCAGAGAGTTGCTTTTAAAAGAAGGAGGGGTCGACCCGTTCACAGAAGCCATCACGCTACCTGGTGCATGTAATAAAATATTTAGGAGAAACTTTTTACAATCGAATACCATCGGGTTAATTCCTAAGAACGGATATAGATGTCGCGATAAACAATCTAGGATTGCTGTTCAATGGTTAATATACGAAGAACACCAAAGAGGTATCAGAATAGAACATGCAGCCAGAGGGCGAGAAGTTGTATTGAATGGTCTTAAGGTTGATGGATACTGTAAAAGCACAAGACAGGTCTTTGAATTTGAGGGCTGTTACTTTCACAGTTGTCCAAAATGTATGAAATATAGACGTAACGAACCGACACATGACAACCCATCACTTACATACGAGCAACGGTACGAGGCAACGTTGGCGAAGAATGAAAAATTAAGATCTCTCGGGTACGAGGTAATTGTAAAATGGGAGTGCGATTTTCGCCGTGAAATGAACCCCGAAATTGAAGCTATTACCGAAAAACATCCTCTCCTCGAACAGCTACCGTTGGAGCCTCGTGACGCCTTTTACGGGGGGCGAACAGATGCCACAAAGCTTTATTATTCTTGTAAAAATGGAGAGAAAATAAAATATACTGACATCTGCTCTTTATATCCGTGGGTCAATAAATATGGAAAATATCCAATTGGCCACCCGGAAGTTTTTGTGGGAGAAGAATGCTACGCTCTTGATTTAAAACAAACCGAAGGACTAATAAAGTGTCGAGTGTTACCTCCAACAAATCTCTACCACCCCGTACTACCTTATAAATGTAATAGTAAACTAATGTTTTCACTTTGTCGTACATGTTGTGAATCTAACATGTCTAATGAATGTTTACATAATGATGAAGAAAGAAGCTTTACCGGTACATGGGTAATGGACGAGGTTCTAAAAGCTCAAGAAAAAGGATACAAAATTCTAAATATTTACGAAATTTGGAAATATCAAGTGGTACAATACGATAAAACTACAAAGTCTGGTGGCCTATTTGCCGAATATATTTCAAAATTTTTAAAAATAAAACAACAGGCAAGCGGTTGGCCCACCGAATGTAAAAACCCAAAAGAAAAAGATCTCTATATAAAGGAATATTTTGATCGTGAGGGTGTAGAATTGTCCTACGATGAAATTGAATTCAATCCAGGTCGAAGACAGGTTGGTAAGTCCATGATAACAAGTTTTTGGGGCAAGCTTGGACAATGTGAAAACCAGTCTAAGACGTCTATAGTCAACACACCTGCAGAACTATTTGACATTTTATCGCAGCCATGCAAAGAAGTAAACAATATTTTTCCGGTTAACGAAAACACCCTCATTGTTAACTGGTCCTTTAAAGAAGAGGCATATGCCACACTTCCAACTGTAAATGTCGTACTAGCGGCCTACACCACTGCACAAGCTAGGCTAAAACTATACACGTATTTAGAAAAACTCGACGATAGAGTAATATATCATGACACAGACTCTGTCATTTACGTCTCCCGACCTTGCACCTACGAAGTACCTTTAGGTAGTTTTCTCGGCGATATGACAGACGAACTATGCGAATATGGGGAGGGAAGCTACATAACAGATTTTGTAGCCGGTGGTCCAAAAATATATGCCTACAGGGTTTATTCAACCGATAAAAATAAAACGTTTGATATTATTAAAGCGAAAGGTATAACCTTGAACTATAATACGAGCCAGAAAGTAAATTTCGACACCTTAAGAGACATGGTCCTGAATGAAGCCCCCGACGAATTCATAACTACTCGTAACATATTAAGGAACGCCGATCATTCAGTGGTCACGAAAAACGTGACTAAAGTCTTCCGAACCAGCTTCACTAAAAGAAAACGAATTGAAAACTTTGACTCTGTTCCCTACGGCTACAAACGCCAATGCTACTAGTTGGAACTCTTTACAAAAAATCAGCCGTTTTCACGGCTACTTCCCTTCCCCTAACCCCATCCCCAATAGCCGATAGCGAAAATTTTACAGAAAAGCAATACCATAAAAATCTGGGAACATTTTCTTCTTGAATGTTGTGTGTGTGTGTGTAAAGGTAAGAAGGGCACCTCCTAATCAACTTTGGGAATCTGTGTGCCCCCTCCTTAAAATGTGTGAAGGTAAGAAGGGCACCTCCTAATTAATTTTGGGAATCTGTGTGCCCCCTCCTTAAAATGTGTGTAAAGGTAAGAAGGGCACCTCCTAATTAACTTTGGGAACCTGTGTGCCCCCTCCTTGAGCAAAATGTCTCCCATATAAACGTGTCTTGAATGTTGTATGGGGGGACACCTCCTAATTAACTTTGGTGTGTCCCCTCCAAAAATTTTTCGGTATCGGATATTCCTTTTTTTCCTGAGGGAGAAGTAGTCATTAACATATGACGAAAGTGCCTACCTCCTCGCTTGGTCTCCCTTGGACAGCATTTTTGCTGACAAACAGGCACATTTCCTAATACTTAATCCTAGTCACGAGTAGAAACCAACAATACTTTCAAAATCCACATACTAAAGATTTTTTTATCTAACAATTGAAAGACATGTAGTGGTAAAAAAAAATATAACTTACCTTTTTTCATAAACACTCCTAATTTATTGTTACCTTTTTTGCTAGTTCTTCGACCACAGCACACCGGCATTTCACTACTTGACCTAAAATGTCTTTGATTTTGTACCGTTATCGGTTTTCCACAGCTAGTGATACCCTTCGTGGGACTCTGTCAGTATTCTATCTGTAAATTTATGTTAATTAAAGCTGTACAGGGTCACAACCACTGTAATTTTTCTACTATATACAAACCTCTGCTACTGGGTGTACTTGGTGAAAAAGTAATAACATATTGAAACAGTTTCGGTATACTACACAGAATATGGTTAGCTATTGTTTTGAAAATATTCCATATTTCAGCAATAATTTGATCAGTTGTATAGTCGTTTTAGATGGGTCAATATTTTATAATCTATTAGTCTCTCTCTCAATCAAAAAAAAAGCCTACAAAATCGTGACATGATACCTAACTATATTTATAAAACAGATAACCAGGAACTATATACGCAACACATTTTTTCATGCTTTTTGGCTCGTGAAAGAACGTTAACTTATCATTAGCATATCATACAACGATATAAAATAATAAGGGGCGTATCTCAGGTATCAGAAGTATATCAGGTGTATGTCAGCATATAGTCAGCGCATAGTCACGTATATGTCAGCGCATAGTCAGGTATATGTCAGCGCATAGTCAGGTATATGTCAGCGCATAGTCAGATATATGTCAGCGCATAGTCAGGTATATGTCAGCGCATAGTCAGGTATATGTCAGCGCATAGTCAGCTATATGTCAGCGCATAGTCAGGTATATGTCAGCGCATAGTCAGGCATATGTCAGCACATAGTCAGGTATATGTCAGCGAGTAGTCAGGTATATGCCAGCACATAGTCAGGTATATGTCAGCGCATAGTCAGGTATATGTGAGCGCATAGTCAGGTATATGTCAGCGTATAGTCAGGTATATGTCAGCGCATAGTCAGGTATATGTCAGCGCGTAGTCAGGTATATGTGAGCGCATAGTCAGGTATATGTCAGCGCATAGTCAGGTATATGTGAGCGCATAGTCAGGTATATGTCAGCGCATAGTCAGGTATATGTCAGCGCATAGTCAGGTATATGTCAGCGCATAGTCAGGTATATGTCAGCGCATAGTCAGGTATATGTCAGCGCATAGTCAGGTATATGTCAGCGCATAGTCAGGTATATGTCAGCGCATAGTCATGTATATGTCAGCGCATAGTCATGTATATGTCAGCGCATAGTCATGTATATGTCAGCGCATAGTCAGGTATATGTCAGCGCATAGTCAGGTATATGTCAGCGCATAGTCAGCGTACAGCCGGCTAGCATTCAGGTGTGCTCCAGATGGGTGACAGATGCCAGACGTGCGACAGTTGTGGGGCGAGGTTATAAATAGGAGTGTGTGCGCTATTTTTTCATTTAATAGCATGGCGTCTCGTAAACAGCTCATATTAGAGCTCGCAAAAGCTGTTCGTGAAAAATACAATTCGCTCAAAAGAGCTGAGCGTGATCGAGAAGAGCATCTCGAAAAGGTTTTTAAGCCTATGACAGAGCCTCTTGAACAAATAGCAAGTTCGTTAGGCGTCGTAAAACAAGATCCATCGCAAACAACAATCAAAATTGCTCCCATGACTGCTAACATAGAAGAACATAATGATCTTGACCAAGCTTACGGCCCGCAGCTATCCAACGGGCGATGGGTACTTGGAAATGTATATCTAGACTATGACACCGAACATATAGTGGTAGACGATAAAACTTTCCATAATACACCTGGTTTACAGCGATTAATATTTTGCAAGAAGCCTCACGAATTTACCCCATTCGATTTACAAACGTACAAACAAATATTAGACATATCTGGGGCACATCGAGATACCCGAGGACATCTGAGGCATCAGGCCTGTCCTATAAAATTCAACAATATAATAAAACCTCTGTTTAAATGTAAAAAACGTGTCACATTACCCAGAAACAGTACTGATTCCGTTACAAGTAAATTTTCGTCTAGTAACTTTAAAATTCAAAACAATATATGTACAAGTATACCTGATGAGACACGTACATCTAGAAGATGCAACATTCCTCGTGGTTGGACAGACCCTAATATCTTAGTCGAAAGGCTGAAATATCTAAAAGAAGAAGATATTGAATTCCAAGAAATAATCGAAGAATTAAGAAGGGCGGACATGTTAAAATAAGCTAGCAACAAGATGAATGTTCATTTAATCACTAACTGTCCTAGAGTGAAGAGTTATCACGTGAGCAGACATGGACCCCATGCGTGAGTACGTAAAACTCAAACTCATTAAATGTTGTATCGAGCAGGAGTTTATTCGAGCAGGCTATTGCGGTGTATGTTTGGCGGGAAGTTTAATTTTCCACGAAGTGGCTGCAAAATATGGAATAGCAACCAAACTATGTCTGGGTACAAAGGTCTATTCGAATGGTGTGAAAATTACACCACATTTCTGGATAGAATACAATGGTATAATCTATGACCCCACCCTAGCTGTTACACAACACCACATACCCCATAATCTAGAAGTTACTCATAGAAAAGATGAATTTGGGTGCAAAACCCTCGAAGATATAGTCATGGTTGGTATTTTTGAAAAATTTATGGTGAACGAGTCTACGATTGAATACTTCGCTAAAGCTCCGCAACATCTATCGAAAGTGCGTGAAAATATTCATGAAAATGTAGCTAAAATATTTACGTAATATAATATCTTATAGCCTGTGTTTTTTTTAATATCACTCCGCAAAATATCCTGCGTATGTTCAGCGTGGACGTAGCTAAAATATCTACGTAATACCTATAATATCTTCTTTTTTTTATATCGCTCCGTAAAATATCCTAATTGACATCCAGTGTTCAGCGTGTTGTTTTTATATTTAGAATTTTCGTTCGCTTTAATCACCTTGTATATTCAGTACGATTACCACAACGGCCATGTTTTTTTTTTCATTTGAGGAATATTACTGTCTGTTGTAACTTATTATGTTTTCTCCTTCGATTACAAAGTGCCTGTAATTACGGTACGGCACTGGCAAGACTTCGATTTTATTATCCAATATGTAATTACCGTATACCACTGGCCTTGAATAATTTATCATGCCAGTCGTTGTCTATAATAAAGCGTTATGAATTTTCAGATTTTAGCAGAAGTGCGTCTTCCAGCAAATTGGTGTGAAAATCGGCCGTACAACTACAAACAACGATAAAATCGCTGTGTATTTTGAAAAACCGTGATAATTTTTATTCCGCGTTTTTGTGACCGGCGCAAGAGCTGGGGATCATATATTTGTCACCTATGAAATTGTAAAACAACCGTGATTACCGCATTGTTATTTTTTTTTGTAAACAACGGGCTTTTTACAAAGAAGATTTTCTCTAGTGATTGTCGTTTGTCACCTATGTAGTTCTAAAGGGCGTACCGTTGTCGCTGACCGGAGGCGCTGATAAGAGCTGATAAGGACCTTCGCGCTGGCTGGATCGTGTCACAACATGACCGTGCCGCCGTAATTTTTTGCAAAGTTGATAAGAGCTGATAAGGATCTTCGCTGATAAGGTTCCGCGTTTTTGTGAATGACCGGCACATGAGATTATCTCTGGGGATTATCATTTATTTGTCACCTATGAAATTGTAAAACAACCGTGATTACCGCATTGTTGGCGATTTTTTTTTTGTAAACAACGGGCTTTTTGTAAAGAAGATTTTCTCTAGTGATTGTCGCCTAAGTAGTTCTAAAGGGCGTACCGTTGTCGCTGACCGGAGGAGCTGATAAGAGCTGATAAGGACCTTCGCGCTGGCTGGATCGTGTCACAACATGACCGTGCCGCCGTAATTTTTGGCAAAGTTGATAAGAGCTGATAAGGACCTTCGCGCTGATTTTATTAATTGTACTATGTAATTACCACTGGCCTTGAATATTCTGCCACAACGGCCGTTCTTCCAAAATCCGGGCACTGGCACAACGGCCATGACCGGTAACATCCGGTACTGATAAGGACGTGCCGCCGTAACATCCGGTACTGATAAGAGCCGGCGGGCTGTCTGGCTCAAGTGAGGTAATGCCTACTTTACTGCTTCTCTACCATTTCCGTTACAAAAGCCATACACAAATAGTATGTCTGCATATTCTACATTTGTAAATTTATGAGGCATAATTAATTATTATTCAAAATGATCTAAATTATTTCGTGCGAAATTTACTAACAACAAACGATTAACTACCAATAACAAAACGAACTGCTAAAGTTTTCCGTTCTTCAACAGTCTACGCCTATTTGATCATTTTTCTGTTCCTTTAGAATATTAGACCTACTTGATAATTGTTAATGATTTTGACTTGAATATTTTAGTAAGTGTCCACTTCGAAAAACATTTCCGTGTAACTCAATTTTTTCTGTTCTTTTGGAATAAACTATTGATTTATAAAAATCTTGATAAAATATTTTTTTTTCTTAACCCGAACCTGGATTATAACTGTTTTTGTTAGATGACAAGATTCTGATGCTTATGTAACTTACACCTACCAAAAAATGAAAGAAATCTATAGGGTGGTTGTAAAGTTATTACGTACGAAAATGTCAATGATACATTTAAATAACTTTGACATTAAAAGTTAAGCAGTAAAACGGGATGTGCACTTCGAAAAATATTTTGGTGCCGCTCTATTTTTTCTGTTCTCTTCGAATAATCTATTGGCTTTTAAAAATTCTGATATACAGGGTGTTGTTTTGGAGATTATCGAATTTTGCAAATTTTTCTCAAACCAGACCTGGATTATAATTATTTTTATTACACTATCTTATTGTGTTATCAATGCAATATATCCTTACCAAAAATGAAAGAAATATATAGGGTGGTTCTAAAAATATGGCCTTCAAAAGCATTGGACTAAATGAATAAAACACCCTGTATCTCTGTTAACAATTATGTTAGACGAATTAACCAAGGCTATTTGGAACCACCAAAGTGTCCTCTACTTGCAGTTAACCTATGGTGGTTTAACTATGAAACACCCTGTATAATAAACGCAGTAAATAAAATTCGAAATCAAATTACGGTTGACAAATCTTTATTTCCAGATAAGAGAAACAAAATAAAAAAACAAATTTCAGTTCAACAACAAAAGAAAAAAATAGCCGGTCGGAAAATTTTCAAAACCATACATTTAACAATTTAATACTAAGCGGCGATACGGAAAGTTTAGATTACACAGTTTAATTGTAAAAATGATTTACCTTTTAAAATACAGCTGAACACACAATCGGAATACGGAATACACTCAATTTTCACACTACGGTTTTTCGGTTTTCGGAAGAAAGTTGAACGGAGAATATTTAGAGCCGGAATCAATCAGAGCGCGAACGAATTGATTCTTCAGAGCCGAAAAATGAATTGATTCTTGAGAGCCCTGAATGATGATCGACAGCCAATTTATATCCAAAATTTTAGTTACACTTTTCGGCCGTTGTGGAGGTGTCAGAATTAAAACGTGAAATTTATCTAGTTTCGACAAAAACTTGTATCTATACTAGACGGCTTTCGTTTAAATTAAGATGTTGTATATACCGGGCGTCCTTTCAGTTGAAAAATTTAAATATCGGAAATGAATAAATTGTGTATGGTAGAAGTTGGATTTGCGTAACTCGGACTTATACTAAAATATTCAACGGTAATAACAAAAAAATAAATCAATGCGGTAGTAGAAAGGGTTGTAAAGTAACGAGTTATATACACCCTAGTGGTAAAATAAAATATATTACGGAACAAAATAAAATAAAAATTAAACTTGCAAAAAGCAAAAAAAATAACTCGTTACAGACTGGCCAAAATAAAACCTCTTCTTTACCTTCTAGAAGCAAATTTCAAGAGAGTTTATACCCTAGGTCCTGCAATTGTAATCGACGAGACAATGGTACCTTGGAGGGGACGACTATTATTTAAACAGTATATACCTGGGAAGAAACACAAATATGGAGTAAAATTATTCAAGATTTGTAATCCAAAAGGCTTCACCTGGAAAATAAAAATTTATTCGGGAAAAGAAGGAAACGAAGAAGGTTCTGCAGGGCTAGGAGAGAGGGTGGTGATGTATCGAACTGAAGGAATTCTGGATGAAGGGCGTACATTATACACGGACAATTTTTATACAAGTGTTACTTTAGCACAAACCCTGTTAGAAAGAAACATTCACTTAGTAGGAACTTTGAGGAAAAACAGGCGAAATCTTCCGAAAGGCGTCATACAGAAGAAACTGAATTTAGGAGAATGTTACGGAGAAGAGAGTTCAGAAGGAATAGTGGTACAGAAATGGAAACCAAAACAAAATAAAGAAGTCATAATGCTTTCAACGAAACATAATCTTGAAATGGTAGAAGTTCCAAAAAAGAGAAAAAGCGCAGATCAACAAGGAAATATTAGAAAAAAAGCCAAAAAAGACAATGAAGAATCGGGAACAAAGAAAATGAAACCAAAAAGCATTATGGATTACAATAATGGAAAAACGGGAATCGACAAGTATGATCAAATGTCGGCTTACAACACTGCACTAGGCAAGGGAATGAAGTGGTACCGAAAGGTGGCCATGGAATTAATCACCGGGACGGCCCTTGTTAATGCTCATGTAATTTATATATATTATATACAGTGTGTGTCTGTACTTTATGTGTTGCCCTTGTAGTTTTGATCATTCAGTGCACCTCGTATACATCGCAATCACGATACAGTCCACTACAATACCAACTGAGTCCGATTCAAATTATCACCCTGTCGTCTGGCGACCAAGAGGCGAGAGAGGGTTGGGCCGAGAATGCAAGATCCGACACGTAGAGTTTTAAGTTAACCGTGTTAACGAAAGGAACAATTTTGCTAATAATTAATGTATCTCATTTTTAAAGGTAACAAGTAAAATATATGTTTAGTGAGTAAAATAATCGCGTTTAAGATTTTTCAAACACACCAATCACTTACAAAATTGGTCCTTCGAGCCGGATTTGTTTTTTGAAGAAAAAACGCCAGTAAACGAACAGTAAAGTTTAACAAACATAAACATTAAACAGCAAAACGCGAGTGGTGCGAAAGGCAGTTATAAACATATCAACCCATACCAGCATCCATCAGCCAGCAAGGAAAATCGTTAGGAAAAACTTGGACATTTATTTATTCGGTGAGTCTGTTCCATTTTATTTCCATCCTTGTTCAACATATCATATCATAATTGATTCTATCACGGTGAAATACCGTAGATGGAAAAATAATCATAAACATATCAGATTTGAGAATATTTTACTCAATTTTTGTGGAAATCAGAGTGCAACGATTGCGTAATTTTATTACAACCCATCACAACAGATTTACTGTTTATCATATAACAAACCAAGTACAATCAGCAAAGTATCGTTAATTATTAGCAAATTATCACCTAATTATTAGGAAAAATAAAACATTTCAATCATTTAGCATACTAAATTCCATTAATCAATAATAATCACGAAAAATGGCTAATGTTGCAGAAGCAGAAAACTATCTTAGGCAGCTTACCACAAAACGCCGCACAATTAAGGGTCTTTTGACACGATTCTGTAACTTTGTCGACAGAAACTTATCAAATCTAGACGAAAACAAAACCATGCAGTTAGAAACGCGATTAAATGACGCATTATTATTGCTTGAAAAATTCAATACAACTCAAGAGGAGCTAGAGCTCCTCGACCCCGATGAACTTAGTCCAGCAAATACAGAACGCGAACAATTTGAAAATTCTTTCTACGAATACACGCAGCTTGCAAAAAAATCATTTTTACATTTAGGCAAAATAATCCAAGTATATCTTTACCTATTAGTCAGGGAGCTAGCAATCAAAACATCGGGGTAGGTTCAAGTTGCAATAATTTAAACATAAACTATCCTGTGATCAATGTCCCTAAATTTTATGGTGATTACGAAAAATGGGGTCAGTTTAGAGACATGTACGCGTCATTAGTGCACAATGTACCTAACCTCAGCAATGTCAGGAAATTTCAACTTCTTGTAGATGCTCTCAATGGTGATGCTGCAAAAATAATCGAGTGTATTGAAATCACTGACAACAACTATCAAACAGCCTGGAACATGCTTATAGAACGTTATCAAAATAAATCCGTAATCATACAAAAACATGTAAGTTCTCTCGTTGAATTGCCTAATGTCACTGGAAAGGACATTTTTATTGCATTGCGTAGTTTTACAGACTGTTTAAAAAAGCACTTGAGGTCACTAGAAAATCTAGATGAACCAGTTAATCAGTGGGACACTCTGTTATTTTATTTAATGACAAAAAAATTAGATTATGCGACTCAAAGGGATTGGGAATCTTTGTTTATCTCAAAAACATTAAAAAATGAAAAAACCACATTTAAGGATTTCATAGATTTCTTAGAAAAACGTTGCTTACTTTTACAAACAATTTGTCACGATAGAACCGAAAATAAGTTTAAATTTCCAAATGATTTCAAATCCCAGAATAAAAATAATTCATTCCACAGAAAATCAAATGAAAAATCATTTTCTGGTCACGTGTCTAAAGAAAATCAATTCAGTTGTCCCTATTGCAAGGAAAATCATTTTATTTTCGCTTGTAACAAATTTAGATCATTATCAGTTCCGGACAGAACAAGGGAAATTAATAATTTAAAATTATGTATTAACTGTTTGCGCAGAAATCATGAAACATCACAGTGCGTAGCACAAGGGTGCAAAAAATGCAATCAGCATCACAACACATTATTGCATCCAGAACAAAACGTATCAAACTCTCAAAACAATCACAACTTTCAACACAACAACAACGCAAACACATCACAGACCACAAATAACACACAACAAAATCCAGTCACATATCATTCAACATCAGAAACAACAAAAAATACCATATCAAACACATGCAATGCTCCACAATCACAAGTTCTCTTATCAACAGCTGTAGTCTTAATCAAAGATTCGGCAGGCAACTGGCAACAGTGTAGGGCCTTACTAGACAATGGAAGCATTCCAAATTTCATGACTACTAAATTACAGCGCATTTTAAATCTAAATCCCAGAAAAACAAATGTATTAGTCAAAGGGGTGGGTAGCTCAGGTATAGACATAGCTAAGGTCGTGTTAACACAAATAAAATCATGCTACAATAATTATAGTGCGAACTTATCATTTTTTGTTACCGATAACATAACAGAAAATCTACCTCTGACTTCATTTAGTAGCAACTTAATCAAAATACCACCAGAGGTCTCCCTCGCAGATAAAGATTATAACGAATCTCGCGAAATTGAAATTTTAATCGGAGCAAGTCTTTTCTCAGATTTACTTGGTTCGGATCAAATTAGACTTGGCGCTGGCTTACCAATCCTACACCAAACACAATTAGGTTACATCATATCAGGACCTATATCACCAATGCAAGGTAATTTACCATTAAAACATAGAAACATAATAAATCATGTATTATTAGAAAATGAATTAAATCATACTGAAAATGAATTTCAAAATAACACAATTTGCAATTTATCAATCAACAAATCACTTGAAAAATCAATTCAAATTTATTGAAGAGCAAGCGTGTGAGGAATTATTTTCGAAAACAACAACTCGTGATCAAACCGGACATTTTGTTGTTAATCTACCAATCCGTGAGAATGTAGGCCAGCTAGGCAACTCCTTAGACAATGCAGTAAAGCGATTGCATAGCATCGAGCGTAAATTTCTAAAAAATGAATCATTTAAAATCAAATATACGGAATTCATGCATGAGTATGAAAACCTCGGTCACATGACCGAAATAAAAACAGACACTATTAATACTTTATCATCCAACATTTTTTATCTTCCACACCATGGCGTCATAAACGAGGCTACTCAGTTGCGCGTCGTTTTTGACGGATCTTGTAAATCATCCACGGGCATTTCTGTAAATGACATCCTTAGAGTTGGACCGACCATACAACCTGATCTCCTAACCATACTTTTGCGGTTTAGGCAACATAACGTAGTTATTACTGGTGACATTGCGAAAATGTATCGGCAAGTGAACGTAGTCGAACACCAACGCGATCTGCAACGTATTGTTTGGCGCTCCAACCCTGGGGAAAAAATTAAACACTATCGCTTAAACACGATTACTTACGGGACAAAGCTCAGCAGCCTTTTTAGCAGTGCGTAGTTTACATCAAGTAGCAAATGAAATTGAACACAAGCATCCCAAAATATCATCTATCATTCGTAATGACTTCTATGTTGATGACCTTCTGACTGGAGTCGACTCAATCGAACAAGCTATAGACCTCAAATTAAAATTATCATCTTTACTAAGTGAATACGGGTTTGACTTACGAAAATGGTCGTCAAATAGGCCAGAGATTTTAACAAATACCGAACATAACACAGAGCATCGATACTTTGTGACGGAAGATGAAGTCCGAAAAACATTAGGCCTATTTTGGCAATCGAATCGCGATATTCTTGCCTATAAAATAAACGAAACTCGCACATACGGAACAATAACGAAACGACTAGTACTATCATCAATATCAAAATTATTTGATCCATTAGGGCTTTTGTCACCTATCACAATAGTAGCAAAAATATTAATGCAATCATTGTGGGAGTCAAAAATCGGATGGGACGATCCCCTTCCCGAACACCTAACAACCGCGTGGTTAAAATTTAATAACAATTTGCAGCAGTTAAGTTCCTTGCAAATACCTCGATTAGTTGTCATTCCAAATGCAATAAAAATAGAAATTCACGGGTTTAGCGATGCTTCTCAAAGGGCGTATTCAGCATGTATTTACTTAAAATCAACCGACATTGAGGGCAACGTAACAGTAAGACTTCTTACCTCCAAAACACGCGTGGCACCGCTAAAGATCATAACCCTACCACGTCTAGAGCTACAAGGTGCATTAATACTTAGTCAACTTTATCAAAGGGTAATTACATCTTTAAACGTAAGCATAAGTCGCACTTTCTTGTGGACTGATAGTACCATTGTTTTAGCATGGATAAATTCCCAACCAAATACATTAAAAATATTTGTAGGAAACCGTGTCAGCGAAATTCAAAATCTAACATGCAACACTCAGTGGCGGCACGTGCCTACAGAGACTAACCCCGCTGATATTGCATCGTGCGGAACAGAACCATCAAATCTTCTCAACAATTATATTTGGTGGAATGGACCTAAATGGCTTCAAAGAAATGAGGATTTCTGGCCTAACCAAATCCAACCACCAGAAATCGACCTAGAGAAAAGAAAATCTCAACCAGCCCTTAAGGCAACCCCAAAGAAAGGCTTTGAGCTATTTTTTAAATTTTCGTCTCTCTATAAATTACAAAGAGTAACAGCTATTTGGATTCGGCTTATTAAAACTCTTAAAAAACCCCAAGAAAAAATAAAGGGAAACCTTAGTATAGAAGAACTTGATAATTCTTTACTTACTCTAATCAAAATTGCTCAAAATGAGTCCTTTTCAGAGGACATTAAGTGTCTTAAAGCATCTAAGCGTTTACCTAAAAATTCAAGATTAAAATATTTGGATCCTTTCATTGATTCATTCGGATTCCTTAGAGTCGGTGGTAGGCTATCTAAATCACATCTAGATTATAACACGAAACATCAATATATTCTTGACCAACATCATATTTCAACTCGACTTATTATCCTAAACGAGCATCATAGACATTTACACGCAGGATCACAAACCATTCTGGCTGCTACTCGCGAAAGATTTTGGATTCTTAACGGTAGAACCACAATTCGAAACATCCTGCTTAAATGCACTACGTGCTTTCGGGTAAATCCAAAAAATATTATTAGAAAAATGGCAGATCTTCCTGCGGATAGAGTCACACCAAGTCGACCTTTCTACATAGTTGGCACTGATTACGCAGGTCCATATAACATTAAAGACGGTAAACTTAGGAATCGACAAATAATTAAAGCATATCTTTGTGTTTTCGTCTGTTTTACAACTAAGGCAGTTCACCTTGAAGTTGTCAGCGATTTAAGCACAGCAGCCTTTTTAAACGCATTTAAACGGTTTATCGCAAGACGAGGTTTGTGCAAACGTATATATAGTGATAATGGCACTAATTTCGTCGGGGCGAACAGAGAAATCAAAGAACTTTATAAGGCCGTTGAAAAAATCTTCATTGATCCCGAGATAACTTCATGGTTCATTGAAAATAATATTGAGTGGAAATTTAACCCACCATACTCTCCTCATCGCGGCGGTTTGTGGGAAGCTGCAGTCCGACAAGCAAAATATCATTTTAACAGAATCGTAGGAAAACTTACTCTAACATTCGAAAATTTATCTACAGTATTCACCCAGATAGAATCAATTATGAACTCTCGCCCTCTGCACCCACTATCCAGTGATCCCAATGATTTTTCTATCCTTACCCCGGGACACTTCCTTATAGGTCAATCCCTTACAACCTTACCCCAACCAGACTTCACCGAATTACCTGAAAACCGACTAAAACAATACCAAATTCTTCAACAAGCAGTACAGTTGTTTTGGAAACACTGGAGTAAGGACTATCTTCACCAGCTGCAGCAAAGAACACGCTGGCAGGACAGTTCTCAAGAATCAATTTGCAAGGACAGTATGGTCTTACTAATTGACAATAATCTTCCACCCTTATACTGGAAATTAGGAAGAGTTGTTGAAGTTTCCAAAGGCAGTGATGGTTTAATCAGAACTGCTACAATTCGTACACAGTCTGACACAACAAGCCGTGCTGTTCAAAAACTTTGTATCTTACCCACTTTGGGCAATTAATTCAAGTGGATCATTTATTGAAAGACTTTCAAGTTAAAGTGTCAGCCTTTCAAGGTCGGCGGCATGTCTGTACTTTATGTGTTGCCCTTGTAGTTTTGATCATTCAGTGCACCTCGTATACATCGCAATCACGATACAGTCCACTACAATACCAACTGAGTCCAATTCAAATTATCACCCTGTCGTCTGGCGCCCAAGAGGCGAGAGAGGGTTGGGCCGAGAATGCAAGATCCGACACGTAGAGTTTTAAGTTAACCGTGTTAACGAAAGGAACAATTTTGCTAATAATTAATGTATCTCATTTTTAAAGGTAACAAGTAAAATATATGTTTAGTAAGTAAAATAATCGCGTTTAAGATTTTTCAAACACACCAATCACTTACAGTGTGTCCAATTAAGTCGGCATCATAGGGGAAATTTTTTTATTATTAGTTTTATGAAAAAAGAAAATAAATATAACCGATTTCAGAGAAGAGGTTTGCAGACCAATGATTTTTTAGAATAGTACCGAAGAAGAGTCTGCCTCAATAAAAAGAGTGCATTTACTACTCACATCCCCCGGTGCAAGAAAAAACTGCACAAAATGCTATGCCACTTTGAAGAAAAGTCTTACAAGAGAGGAGGCAAGAAAAAAAAAAGTGCGAAGAGTTAAAACTTTTTGTGACGGGTGTCCATCAAAACCAAAGATGTGCAAAGAATGTCATATTAGAATTCATTCCAAGTAACTTTTGAAGCAAATATATTTGTAGTTACAACTCTTGTTTTAAATGTTATGTAGTTTTTTTTTATAACAAAAATCTATCTAACAACTCTGTTTTTTTTGTGAAAAAAAAATTAAAAAATAGAGATTTTTGGGTTTCTGTTGGGGCCACCAAAAACGTGCTTAGGTATAATTACACATAAAATAGTACAAATATGTCTGACACGGGTTTAATCGGAAGGTCGCTCCGTGGCTTAAAACGACAGACAAGGCCCATATAAGTAAACGTCTGTCAGTCGCCAACGGCTGACATGGCCTGTTTAGAAATTCTAGAAAATCATCCCTGGCAGCATGGTTCACTATGTGGGTTGTATACAAGATTGCCTTTCTAGAAATGAGTTTTCCATAAGTTTTTCATGAAAAAGGTCATCTCAGACATTTCATTATCCATCTGTGCCAGATGTAGCAACTGTCAATATTGGAGACATAGTGATAAAACTATTCTGTATAAACATAGTCGGCACTTCAAGAACAAAGGATGTCAAGTCTTTTAATTTTCCTTTTTATAAATTTAATACCAAATAATATACCGATGTGCGTATTGTATCTTTAAGTTGGAAACTGATAAAATATTTAGAGTTCTTTCGTTAAAATTAAGTTCATTTACAATGTTTCAAGGTACACGAACACTGTTGTACTTTGAAACAATGTTGAATTTTCAAAAAAAAAATGTACACATTTTTTTTTAGAGCAAGGGGTATAAAATTAGAATACTACATCATAAACTAAATCAACAAAATTCTGTAGACAAAACTAAGGTAACAATCTTAAAATTTGAATTAAAAAAAATATAACCCAAAAAGTGTTTCAGGGTACAACAGTCTCCCCTACAGATACAGAAATATTTTAAAGAACGAAGCAACTGGTACTTCAAGTGACTATAATATGTTCGGACTTTACTTTGATAGTAGGAGGGATAAGGCGCTTACAAAAACTGATGATAATTGACGTAAAGTTATCAGGGAAGAACGCATCACGTTACTTGAAGAACCTGGGTCATTTTATATTCTATGAAAAATGATTTTGAACACTTTTTTGACGAGAACTTATTAGATTCACAAAAAATAATTGCAGTTGGCTGTGACGGTACTGTGACGAATACCAGTCAGAAAGGTGGTCTAATACGACTTTTGGAAGAGCAAATGAAAACACCACTTCAATGGTTTATTTGCCTCCTGCACGCTAACGAACTTCCACTGAAGCATATATCTTAGACCGATTAGATGGAACAACAAGTGGTCCAAGAGCTTTTGCTGGGCCTGTTGGAAAAGCTCTACAGAAATGCGAAGATCTACCACCGGTAAGATTTAAAAACATTGAATGCGACTTATCGTTTGTTACAATCACTGATTTAAGTGCAGATCAGCACTATCTCTTAGATATTTGTAGAGCGATCAATTTGGGAGAATGTTCTACTAGCCTAGCAAATCGTAATCCAGGAAAATTAGGTAACTCAAGATGGTGAACCACAGGAAACAGAATTTTACGGTTATATGTGGCAACTGATAGTCCTTCTGAAAATCTAGTTACTCTAGCAACATGTTGTTAAAAATACTGACTCAAATAGGTAATAGGAGATAAAATAATATACGTTGAATAATTGGTTTAGCGGACTGTATTTCGTAATTGTTGCTCGTTGCAAAACAGAATCTGAAGTCTGAAGTGACGTTTATAATCGTTTTGTAAAAGTTTTTCATTCTTTGCGACGTTGCCGCATTTACAATTATTTTTTAAAAAACATAACAAGTAAAATTATACATACTCCCCCTTTGAAGGGTACCTTCAAAAAGAAGTATGATTGTCATACATACAAATAAACATTCATTTGAAATATAACAAATATAGCTATTAATTATGATTAAAACCTTTTAATAACTGTTTAATTGTTTGTTTCGTCTTGCAATGGTAACTTGCACAAGTGACGCACTGATCTTAAAACACTTCCTTTTGCTGTTTTAACTTCTGCTGTGCGAGATACACCATCGTTGCCTTTGATTAATCTGGAAATTCTGCCAATAGGCCACTTGTAAGGGGGCTGTTTATCGTTTTTTATTAGCACTAATCGGCCTTCATTAACTTCTGTAGGTGGTGTCTTCCATTTATATTGAGTATGTAGCTGTGATATATACTGTTTTGAAAAATGTGCCCACAGCTGTTGAGTCAATTTCTGGACATGTTGAATTCTTGATAATTTGAATGACCTGATATGTTGCAAATCAGGTTCCGGAATGAAATCAGGAGAACGGCCAAGAAGGAAATGTGAAGGAGTAATTGGCATTAGGGTCGTTTGACATAGCAAATAGCGGTCTAGAATTGAGAATACCTTCAACTTGAACAACCAAGGTGTTTAATTCTTCGAAGGTAACATTCCTACTAATAAGTACTCGTTTTAAGTGATGTTTGGCACTTTTCACAGCTGCCTCCCATAAGCCACCATAATTTGGAGTATATGGTGGGATAAACATCCAGTTTATGCCCTTTTCGTTGGTACCATCAATAATTGAATCTTTGTTTGTTCTTAAAAATTTGCCTAATTCTCTTAACTCATTTCTAGCTCCTACAAATGTACTGCCATTATCGGACCAAATAGTTGCAGGAAGACCTCTTCTAGAGGTAAAACGTGATAAACAGGCTAAGAAGTTCTCAGTAGTTAAATTAGATAGGATTTCTAAATGTACGGCTTTGGTACAGAAGCACACAAAAATGCATAAATAACACTTAGTTAGCCCTGTTTATTTAAAATTAAAAAGGGACCCGCATAGTCAATACCAGTTATTTCAAAAGGGAATTTAAATTTTAAACGGCTATCTGGTAGACTGGACATAGGCGAAACTAGTGGGGTAGGATTAAATCGAAAACATGTTAAACAGTTCTAACTGTTTTCTTTGCAAGATTACGACCTTTAATAGGCCAATAAAACTGTCTAATTGAGGCTAATAACAATAGAGGACCTGGATGCAGAAGAATCTTATGCTTGTGTTCAAAAATTAATTTAGTATACGGATGATTTGAATCCAATAAAATAGGGTGCTTAACGTCATAACTCAAATATGTATTTTTTAGGCGACCCCCTACGCGCATGAGACCTTTATCATCTATAAAGGGAGTTAAGGAAGAAAGCTTATGCTTTTTATCTAACAAGGAATTACTAGATAACACTGTAATTTCTGAACTGAAGCTTTCAAATTGAGCAAGACGAAGGAGCGAAATGTTGGCTTCATCTAGTTCATGTGCGGTAATTGGACCACTGACTAGAGGTTCATTATCTCTTTTTCTTTGAATGTTACGAATAAATCGAATACATAAAGCAGTAGTTCGTTTTAACTTGGATAGACAAGAATATTTAGTGAATAAGGGGAAATTATCTATATTCACAATCTGTAGGATAGCAGCTTTCTTTTTCGTCTCTGGTAATCTGTCAATGGGAATAAATTGGTCTATCATAGGAAAATTAGAACCAGAAATTTTTAGGAATTCAGGTCTCGTCCACCACAAAGTGGAGTCGAGCAGGATCTCTACGGGTACACCACGAGAGGCTAGATCTGCTGAATTCTGCTTTATGTTGACATATCTCCAATCTTCTAAATTGGATAGAGATTGAATTTTGGATACTCTATTCGAGACAAAAACTTGTAACAAACTAGGTTCTGTTCTAATCCAGCTAAGAGCCACTTGTGAATCCGACCACATGAATATCGGAACTTGTAGTGAAAGTGCCCCTTTAACTAGGTCAACTAATTGTGCTCCTAGTAGAGAAGCACATAATTTTAACTTGGGAATTGTAATGGTCTTAAGAGGAGGCACTTTACTCTTAGCACATAGTATATGTGACTGAAACTCATTGCTACTATTTCTGCTTCTTAAATATACAACGGCTGCATATGCATCTTTTGATGCATCGCAAAAACAATGCAATTCAATAAGATTAAAATCCTTAGGTATGCAGTTTCTAGGAATATCAGAGTTTTGAAGTTTGCTTAAGCTACTGTAGAATTTTGAAAATGATCTTTCAAGATGGCTAGGAATGGTACTATCCCAGGATAATTTCAAGCTCAACAGTCGTTAAATAATGATCTTCGAAATAATTATAATTGGACTTAAAAGACCCAAGGGATCATAAATGTGTGCAATAGTAGACAGTATATACCTTTTGGTAAAAGTAATTCTATCATTGTATGTGAATTGTCCAGTATTAAATTGTAAAGTGTCAGTAGTAGGCATCCATTGAATTCCTAGGGTTTTACAGCTTTCATTTTTACCTATATTCAATACTGCATTTGAAATATTCGAATATTGTAAATTGGATAAAATCTGCGTATCATTGGAAATCCATTTTCTCAAGATAAAATGAGCCGACTCTAAAGTAGAGTATATTTGACTACATAAATTTGCAAGGTCATGTTGATCATTGGATCCAGTCAAAAGATCGTCTACGTAAAAATCTTTTAAAATAATTTCACATGCTCTAGGATACTCGTGTATATACCCGGCAGCGAGTTTTCTTATACAGGCAATAGACAAATAGGGGGCGGACGTGGTTCCATACGATACAGTATTTAATTGATAAATTGAGAATTCTGATTTTGGATTTTCACGCCATAGAATTTGTTGAAGTGGTCTATGTATTGGATCCATTAGGATACATCTAAACATTTTTGAAACATCAGCCGAGACGACATATGTATAAGTTCTAAAGCGAAGTAGGATGTCTATGATATCATTTTGAACTTTAGGTCCAACATACTGTAAATCATTTAAGGACCATCCAGTGGAACTGGCACAGCTTGCATCGAATACGGTCCTTAATTTGGTAGCTAAACTAGATTCTTTTAATACGCCATGATCTCACTCTCATCAACTCTGCTCATATGACCCAAAGACTCGTACTCGTTGATAGATTCAAAATATAAATGCTTAAGATGTTCATCACTAAATCGTTTTTCAAGCGAATGAAACCTTTTTATTGCAGTTGTTTTGCTGGCACCTAGGAGACTAGGAGAATGTTTGAGTGGAAATTGGACCACAAATTGACCTTGTTCATTTCTATACGTCGTTTTGGTGAATATGTCTTCACACTCTTTGTCTTCTTTTGAGATTAGAGTGGAGACTTTGACCTCCTCGAGTTCCCAGAATATTTTTAATTGGTCGTCCTCGGGGATATGGACCTTGGAAAAATTACAAATAGAAAATTTAGAATCGAGTGGTATACTCCCTGTTACAACGTAGCCAAAATGGGTATTTTGGAGAGAAGGAAGATTACTACCCAGTCTTATTTTGCCATCAAGGATGAAGTCCCAAAATAGGCTTTCCCCTATCAGCATATCAATATTTCCGGGAACAGAAAAACTAGGATCTGCTAATTGAATGTATTCGGGGATATTCCAGTTTATTGTATTTAACTGATAGGTTGGGATTCTATTACTAATAGTAGGGGCAACAAAGCAAGAAATTGTACAATGAAAATTAGATGAATTTGAAAATAAAGACAGAGTACATTTCTTGTTAAGTTGAGAAAATATCTGGTTGATGCCAACAATTGACAAATTTGTGGGTGTGCAAGGAATTTTTAACCTGTCACAAAATTCTTGGCTAATTAAATTTGATTGGGCTCCACAATCTAATAATAATCTACATGGGTGGTAATTACCGTGGGTATCTTTAACTTTACACAAAATAGTTGATAAGAGAACTTCATTTGGTATGTTTTCATGGGGCTTTACCATTAAATTAAAACTGTGTTGAGGTGTGTCCTCAACACTACTTGAAGGATCGTTCGGGGTGTTCGTAACTTTATTAATGTGAATTAGAGAATTGTGTTTGAGATCCTTATTTTGTGCCTTACAAATGTTACATGATCTCAGACTGCACTGGTTATGATTATGTCCGGTACGTAGGCAGTTTTGACATAATTTTAGTTTTTTAATATTTTCAATCCTTTCCATAATTGGCAAAGCCAGGAAATCTGGACAGCTATAGATTAGATGGTTCTTCTTGCAAAAATTACATTTGACTTGGCTATTTGGATTATTTGGTCGAGAATTACGATTTGAATTGTCTAAACTCAGATGGATCTGAGATTGGCTAGGACCGTTATGAGGCCTATCGAATTTTCTAGAATTGTGAATGGGTGGCACATATGATTGAGTTAATTTGAAAGAGTGTTCTAAGGATTGAAGTAGATCAACTTTATTTTTAATAAAATCTAGGAACTCATCCAGAGCAGGTAATTCTGAATTATGTTCAACCTCTTTCCAGTCTCTAAGACTAGTTTTATCCAATTTATTTGACATTAAATGAATTATGAGGCTATCTAACAAAGTTTTATTATCTAAATCTAAGCTTTTAATAGCTGTAATATGTTTTGTCAACTGGTCTAACATGTTTCTAAACTGATGGAAATTTTCTTTATTAATTTGTTGAATTTTAAGCATTTTTTGAAAATGTGTATCTAATAAAAACTGTTTTTTGTCAAATTTATCGCACAAAATGGTCCATGCTCTTTCAAATGGTCTATCTGAAGCTTCTAAACCGGCAATATATCGGGATGGAAAACCTTCTAATGAAGCTTTTAAGAATTGGAATTTTTGTAAATCTGTCAAACTTACATTATTCGTAATGATGGAAGTAAAATTGAGTTTAAAGTTGAGCCACTGCTCATAATCACCAGAAAATGTAGGTAACTTTATTTTAGGCAGCAAAACATTTTGTAGAGAATGATTTATGTTGGATGAAGCTTGAGCTTGGAATTGGAGAGGATTAACATCAAAGGAGGATGAACTTTGCTGTTCAGTAATGGCAGTAGATTTGCGTTCATTATTTATATATTGGGACAAAAAATCTTGAACGGAATAAAATTTATTCTGAAAGTCCTCCCGTTCCTTATAATGTAACTCTATATCTTCTTCATCGCACAAAGATTCAATTTCTGACTGCACCTTATCGAATTCTTCTAATAATTTGAACCCTGTATTTGACCTTAACTCAACATCAGTTAAACTCGGTTTTTTAACTGAACCCTGTATATTAATTATTGAATCAACAAATTTTTCTAAAATGGTTAATTTTTGTTTAATGCTCCCTCTGTTTCTTATCGATTTTTTAAATGCATCCCTTATAATGGGTGCTGAATTATCAGGATTACTGACCGTGTCAGGCATGATATTTTAAATAGTAACAATTGGACAAACTATGAAACTTATAACACTAGATCTTATCTTAGATTTAGTAATATCGAACGTAGCTATCTAAGAGTATTAATAGTAATTAAAACCCAAACTAGACCAAAGCAATAGTTATTCAAGTACGTAGGTATGCTCTCAAATGACACTAAATCCAACTTGACTGGATTAACTTTAATGAAAATTCAAAAAATAGGTAGTTTATCTGTTGAATGTTATAGGTATTTTACAATAGGTTTACTAGGTACCTATTTGTTTTGAAAATTATAAAGTTTACACAAATAATATCAAACAGACCTTAATAATATGTAGTATGCCAATGGATAAATTGGAAAATTGAATATAAGTACCTGTTGGTTCTTTATATAATAGGATTGCAACTGCAAATAGTTTTGTCCAATCACCCAAATCCTTACTGACCGCCGAAGTTGATTGAACAGGTAGATCACAACGATGTTCCTTGGCTGACTGGTAATAATAACTTCTTATTTATTTGATACATCAGACTCGTAGGACCAAAAATTCTGTTCAAAATGCTGACTCAAATAGGTAATAGGAGATAAAATAATATACGTTGAATAATTGGTTTAGCGGACTGTATTTCGTAATTGTTGCTCGTTGCAAAACAGAATCTGAAGTCTGAAGTGACGTTTATAATCGGTTTGTAAAAGTTTTTCATTCTTTGCGACGTTGTCGCATTTACAATTATTTTTTAAAAAACATAACAAGTAAAATTATACACGTGTTGTGAAAGTTTATGCACCTATGTGGTATCATATTAAAACTAACCATCTTGTACCAGTGTTATAGTTCTATCTCGGTATCAGCCACAAGAGCTGAAAGATATAATCCACCCAGTTATCAAACGAAATGAATTCTTTGGACATCCCGAAAATATTTTGTTATCGATGTTAGACGACTCCCGATATGAAATAAAAGAGCTATTATGAAAGCTAGAGAAAATTTAACAACAGGGAATGTTCCAAACTCTGTAAGATTTACTTTGCCGAAATTTAATTTTTAGGCGAACTATTTATTATTGGCTTGGTGGATTGGCAAAATATTGAACTCACTGAACCACCAGTGACAAAAGCTTCAACAGATCATGGAGTTTTAAATTGTATACAACAAAATACTAATGATCTGAATCAACGCTTCCTATTGTAAACGGTAAGAAGCATCGATAGCTGTATGTGATTTATCAAATAGAGACAGTTTCATAAGAGCGAAGATCGAATCAAGGAGAATAGTGCATTCGTTCAATACAAAAAAAGAATATCAAGCTGCCGACTGAGTGCTGACTACCATCAATTATACGAGTATAGTACCTTTATGAAGTTTTATTTTAGTTTAGATTTCTGTTTGTAATAATAAAATAAAATTTTCGTGAAAAATATATTTACTTTCTTTTACTACCCCTGGGGCAGTACAAAATATTGAGATAAAAATTTGAGATTTTGTTTCTCGAAACATCTTATCACAGAGCATCTATTCCACACCAAGCAGTTTCCAAATTCAAATTTTCGTATTTTTGATCCACCCTAGTGCATATACTTAAACAAAAGCTTATATTTCGCCTAAGTGGATAAACCAAAGTATACGCGAGGGCAAAACAGTTTTTTGTTCACATGTCCATTACCATTATGGTTAACAAGTTAAATCAAATGTTAATATCAAGTTACTGGAATTTTTTACACGATAGTTGTGCATTTATTACATCTCTAACTATTGATCGAACATTATCAAATTCAAGTATTGTATCTGCCCTCGGGTGAAAACTTATGACATTTCAACACTTATTTTCTTACCATTACAAAAAGGGGGCGTTATTTTGGTCGAAATTTTCAGTGAAAATATAAACGCACAAAAAAAGAAAATCCGAGCTTTGGTGGGATTTGGCATGGTGTTTTAAAAACACAAGATTGCTTTTGGAAATATCGATGATCATGTATCATTTTCATCAGTCATCAAATTTGGTTTTCAACACGTCGCCAAAGATAACGTGGCACAATAAATAACAATTATTCGTAAAAGACATTGTTCTACCATGATCGTTAGTACAGAAACTTGCGGCTGGAGAGGTTCGCTGCCTAGTAAATCGAAAATACTTTATAATCGTTATTTTATCCGGTAAGAGTTATGATTAAGCAAATTCTACTACATTGTTTGAATATTTTTTCTTGTGAAACTGAATGCATCGAATATTGCCTTGTTAATATCTACATTTTACAGAAAACACAACATTAGAAAAAGAAACAACACATTTCAGAGTATATTAACAGCAATAACAGTAATGTATGTACAAAACAGTAGCCACTACTGTTGGAGGACAAGACACATGACATGATAGCTAGTTGACTGGCAAACATTGGCAATAGTTATAGTTTTTTGTAAGCAAGTTACGTTATGTTTGTGAATGAATGATTAAAAGAATACCTTCCAAAGAGTTAATAGTTTTCGTACAAGAACCAGTAGTAACATATACACCAATAGCTTCCATTTTATTCAATGCTAACATACATGTACTCGAGAATGCTTGCATACCTAATGTGTGTTCCTGTCTCTTACTGTTACTGTTACTTAGCTGTTTTCGATCTTATTTGTTATTCCTTTTTTGTTGTTTGCCTACAAATTTCATCTTTCATACACAGAGAGTTTCATTGGGAAAGTGCCTAGCTTCAACTGTAGATGGGCATCAGTTTGGTGGTTCCAGAAAACCTATATTTAATGAGTCTACTGCACTTTATAACCGAGATACAGAATGTGTTTTATTAATTTGGCCTATTTCTTTTGGTCGGATTAACTTAGGAATTACCCTGTAGATTATTTCGAAATTTGGTACACGTGATAACTTTTACCTAGAAACTCTATCAAAGTATCAGCCACCAAAAAGATAATCTAGGTCCGGCTTAGGAAAAAAACTCAAAACTCGCCTTTTCTCAAAACAACAACCTATATACAGGTACATGCAATGAGAAACGGAACATAGCTGTTTAATGTATTCTCCGATCTAAATAGTCCACCAACTAAACATTTCTATAAATTCACTTCAATGAATATCAAGTATTTAGCTGGACAGCTGGATTCAGAACCACTGTAAGAAACCCCGCCCCTTCTCCTTCCAAAATTTGTTAGTTATGTGCGATACCTTTGATTTAGTATTGAATAATTTTTGAATGGGAGTAGTTGACGTCGCTACATATTGAAACAAATTCTTACATTTTATCGACAAATTAATTGTTAAATTCTCTTTAACAATTGGCTAGCCTGGAACTAGAGTGGTCTATGTTACATTTTTGTCAAAATTCAGTTAACATCAACTTTGGATATTAGAAGCCAAAATCCATCAGTTGTAAAGTGGTCTATGTTACATATTGATAAACAAGCGCAAACGCAATGTCTCACTTTAGCTTTGTGAGAAAAAGTGATATTCAAGTCATTCAAAAGTGGTCTATGTAACGATATGTAACATAGAAATTTTAGAAGAATTCTATAGTGGTCTAAGAAACAATAGGCTCTACACGACAAACATTGTTGGTATGACAACATTGTAATCTGCTTAGTCTACAGCATTCCTGAAATTTCAAAAGTTCTTATTATTATATTGTGTGCCCTAGTTGAAAGTTACTATTTTGTGTAAAGATTTTGGTAAATAATCATATATAGATAAATGCGTAATCTTGTTTTATTTGATTGCAGAGTCCGATGAGAATACACCTGCATTAAATGTGTCAAATATGGAAAACCTTGGAAAAGATGAAGTAGTTGAAGACGTTACAAAAAGCGGAAGAAAGAAGTTAAGAAATGAGATCAGTTGGGGAAAACATGTTAGAGAGGCAAAAAGAGATGTCGGTGAAGAATGCATAAATATTAGAGGTAATGCTGTGCCTTCTAAAATGTTTATCGCCAGAGATTGTACTTGCCGACTGAAATGTAAAGATAACGTACCTGATGAAATCCAGAAAAAAATACATGAACGATTTTATGGATTAAAATCCTGGGATGCTCAAATAGCTTGGTTGTGTAGTACTGTAAAAATAGTAGTACCAAAACGACCACGCAAACGATCCAGGCACCATCCAGCTAGTCGCAAACTATGTACAAGACAGTTTGTGTTACATAATCAGAAGGTTTTCTGCAAGTGTTGCAAATAAGCAATCACCGCTTGGACTATGCATTAAAAATTAAAAATCGTGATGGTAGCATCATTCCATCTCCATATCAAAGAGGAAAGAAAGTTCCAGGGAATAAGATCTCAGAGGAGAAGTTAGAATGGATAAGGGAACATATTAAAAGCTTTCTTAGATACAGAAGCCATTTGGAACCTAAATTGATGGTAACAAAGATGTATACCTTAGTCAAAAATAAAAGTGGGTCTGAAGGAAAACTGATCTTGAAAAAATCTTTGCATGAAAAGGTTTTTAGAACAGAGTTTAACCTGCATCTTTATATCCCCAAAAAGGACACATGCAAATTTTGCGACGCTTTCCAAATTGCTTTAAATTCTGAAAACGATGAGGCAAAATCTGTAGAAATTACAGAAAAAAAGAAAGAGCACATTGATATGGCTAAAAAGGCTAGAAATAGCCTAAATAATTTTAAAAAAGAATGTTTGGAGCCAGAAAGTACGAGTGTATTAGTTACTTTCGATCTAGAACGGACACTCCCATTGCCTCATCTAAACACAGGAGAGGTTTATTATTTAAGACAGCTGCACGTCCTCAACTTTGTAATACATTATTATCAACATGGTGGAGAAAAAGTATGTATGAATTTGTGGTTCGAAACTAAGGGTGCTAGGGGGTCCCAGGAAGTAACTAGTTGTTTGTACCAATATTTTACAAACAATATCCCAATGTCTGCTGCGAAATTAATTCTGTTCAGTGACTGTTGTGATGGTCAAAATGGTAACTGGAATATGGTCTTTTTTATGATGTACATGGTAAATGTGCTACCAAATATTCACGAAATGTATGTCAATTATCTCGTACATACATATTTAAACAGTGTATTCTGTGTAAAATAATTCAATTTTTTTAAAATTGCAAAGCGCTTTCGGCTGTTAAGCCATCAACAGTGCGATACCTGCAAGTAAAAATAGTTGAAATTTTATAAATAGGGAAATTAGTAAAGAATTACTTACTCGTCAAGTATGTACAATAATGTATGTATTTTAGACAGAAAACACTGTTTTCTTGACTTTCTAGACATGTGTACACAGCTATAAAGATATTCATCATACATATTTGCCCAACGATTGCGACTTTTCTTTTATCAGTCGAGCTCAAAGGAAACGAAGTAACATCTACACACCAGAGGAATGGATGGATTTATTTAAAAACTGCAGAAAACATAACCCGTTCCAGATAAATAATATGGTTGGAAAATGTTTGTCCTTTGAACACTTGAACGGAGTATTTAAAGAATATCAAAGTTTAAGTCGAGTGGGTGCCATATCTAAAATGCGGAAAATAAAATTTACACGAGGATCCTCAGTTATGGAGTACAACAATGATTATAGTGACAAGTCAGTCAATCTAAATAAAAGTGGTGATCTAGATGATTTGTTAGAAACACTGAGAAGTTTCGCACCAGAACCTGCAACAGAAACAAAAGTTCTTTCTTTCAATAAAATGAAAGACAAAAAATGCTTCAATACGTACCACCAAGTCATCATCCCTTTTACGTGTCTCTACCCCACCACAACCGAAGAGGTGAGGTAGAAGACACCTTGGATGTATTGCCAGCATTTCGAGGTGACCAGCTAAATGAAGTTTAAAAAAAATTCTATAGTGGTCCATGTTAAAATTTTCTGAAAAAAAAATTATAATAAACTAATTTCCAATAAATAGTTTTACTCCTAACTTGACATTGATTTTTATATCCTTTAGCAATAGAATCGTAGAATATTTTACATTATGTTTGAAACATTAAGTCGGGAGTAAATTCAAACGCGTTTGTCGCTTTTTCTTCGATATTACTTTTTGCTACATAGACCTCTCTAGTTCCAGGCTGACCAATTAATGTTTCGCGATAAGATTATATGTTTTGATATCTTTTGGCCGTAACGGCTTCCGAAATAAAAATAAATTCGTAAATAAAACAAACTAAGATTGTTGCAGTTTTGTTAACATCCACAGATACGAAATTTTTGAATTATTCTGTAGACTGTGAAGGCGCTGGTCGGTTTTTAAAAGCAGCAACGAATAAATTAACTATTTCCCTAATCGAGTGACCTCCAAAATACCACGATAAAATTTGAATTTTTTCCTGAAGGGTGTACATTTTGATTTCTCTACGAATTTATTTTATTTTGAAAAGTTATGGGCTTGAACGGTACTCTCTGCTATCGACTGTTGTTTACTGACTGTCTGACACTAATTAAAGACCGCTCACAGTTGAGGATACGGAATGGTGGGAATTGTACGATATGTTGTAGGTGTCCAAATAAACGATTGTAATAATCGTGTTTTTTGTTTTTAATCTGTTGAAGCTTGATGTTGGTCGACTAGTTCAAAAGCAGTTTTGATACAATGCTTAATACCCCTATGTTCCGTTTCTCAAAGCATGTATCTGTATAGTTTTTTTTTAATTGGTCTTCATAATTGAAGAGCATGAAAAATTTAATCTACTCATTTGCTTTTTAGTTTTGCGCCGACCAATATACTATTAAAATTTTACGGTCCAGTTTATAATTTATAAAAGTTTTGGTGGTTAACAGATTGTATTGGAGTTTTTATTTTTTAGATTGAAATGAAATTTTTTTAAGGTATTTTGAGAAGCATCCTACAAATTCTATTGAGTTGAGTTTATTTACGAGTACAGACCACTAAAAAAATATGATTACAGGGCCATACTTAGGACATACTCATTCAATATGTTTCGAATATTCAAACTCCCTGTATTAAGATATGTATGTATTTGGATACTATGCACTTAGATCAGCAAGAATATATGTTGTTAGAATTTCTTATTTTTATTTCTCTGTTTTTTGAAGTATAAATTTATTTCTCGTAATCTACTCTTGTTAATCTAAGTGCATAGTTTCCAGATACATACATATCCCTATACAGGGTGTTCTAAATATTCGAAACATATTGAATGAATATGTCCTAAGTACGGCCCTGCAATCACGTTTTTAATGGTCTGTACTGTCAACATACAAACTCAATTGAATTTCTAGGATGCGTCTCAAGATATATTCAGTAGATTCAAATTTTGATAGTATAATTTTCTGCGGAAAACTAAAAAATAAATGAGTGAATTCAATTTTTATGGTCTTTCCAATTATGAAGAGCAATTTTGAGAAAATCTATAGGAAAAGACGACTTTCGAAATTTTTTGCCGGACCAGGATTATCTTTTTGGTGATACTTTGATGGAGTTTCCAAGTAATAGTTGTACGTGTACCAAATTTCGAAATAATATACAATGTAATTCGGAACAAATGAGGACCGAAACAAATAGGCCAAATTGATAAAACTCATTCTGTGTATCGGTTATAAAGTGCAGAAGACACATTGAAACCACAAAAATGATGCCCATTTACAGTATGTATGAGTCACTTAGTTCAGGAATTCGAGAAGATCATTCACTTATGGCCACCATTCACTTATGGCCACTTGTATGAACAGTGGTTACCATTAGATCAAATTTGACCGATTGGTTATGTCTCTAGGTTCGTTTTCACGTGACATAAAGTCGCGACTTTTTATGTCATGACATTAGAATTTATGTCGCTTTTTTGTGTTTTTTGAAATAAAATGTGGTGAGTTTATGTCACGTTTAGACTAACCATAAAACTTAACCAATCGGTCAAATTTTATCTAACGGTAACAACAGTTTATACAACTGACCCTTACAGTATAAACTTTATTTCCCAAAAAACTTGCAGTGTTCACTGTAATCATAATACTGAAAATATTTTGCGTAAGATATTAAATCAAAGTTCGATGCATTTCCAAGTTTATGAAGATGCAAAATTTTAATTTTATTAATTGTGAACTTTATCTCCATGAACTTAATGGAGAAGAAATTGAAAAACAAAACCATACAGAAAATGAACAGTCCAGTCCATAAATAAATAAATATTTCATAAAAAATCCATAAAATCTTGAGTCGTGTTGCTTTTTTTCTACATCCAAACTAATGATAATATATGCGAATTATATCAGCTTAATGTCTCTCCTCTCTTCTTGGATCGATATTTTTCCAACTGGGCACATAAATTCAAACCTAAAAAAAAATCATCACGTTTTATTTACAGATTTAATTGATAATTTTTATTACATTAAATAAAATGGTTTCTAAAATTTTTGTATAGTTATGTTCAAAATTATCACTTAGGACATAAAATATCTCAAATTTACCATATTTCAAGACAGGGTCACTATTATCCTTATTAATACCCATACGTTTTATACCTGTTGAGTAGGTATAACTTTCGTTATGTTAGTTTTAGTTTTATTTAGTTTTCCAAAGAGTTATTAGTGTTTGGTTTATAGTAGTGATTTTTTTGTATTACAATGTGGCGTCCATTTGCTTATGCTGATGAAAAATGAAGGAAAAATCATGTAGTGACACCCCCACAAGAAAACATTTATATTCTGATGCTTAAGAAGTAATAAAAATGTTTGTCCACGACTATTTGATAATGTTTACATTTTAGGTGTGCTTCTCCAAGTATAATGACATACATTATTCACCAGTTAATAAAAGGTGTGGATAATGAACAGGTCACATGACACCGATAAATAGGACCTATATTTAAGGTTATTTATATACAAATGTCACAATATAACAAATAAAAATATCACCGCGTCCCGGATTCGAACCTTAAGCCTACAATTCTTCATTTTCGAAACCAGACCTCTATACCACTCTGCTACGAAGACATAATAATTAATTAACCAAGCAGGTGTATATAAAGCATAAGATGTATGTCAAAACTAAAAAAGTCACGTTTTAAATAATTTTTAACTGATTGCAAGAGTTTTAATTACTATACTGAATTTAAATTGAAATTACTAGAAAATATAATATGGAAAGCGAATCAGACACTGAAATGAATGTTGTTACCCCGCCAAACATAAGAGAAGCAGCACCAATAGTCTCCCTAAATTTAAAATAAAAAAAATTATATATGACACAGGGGTCTATTCTGTAACTAATCCTTCAAAATATAGAGGTCTCTTAAAAATAAGTTTTTAACGGGCCTCTAAAAATTTTCAGTTGAAATTCTATTTTGTAAGTATACATTTTAGAGGACAGTTAAAAATTATTTATTTTAAAAGGTTCCTTTAAAATTCCAAGTAGAGTATCTGGCAACAGTGCCTAAGGAGCTATTTGACATTTAATAGTTAAGTTAGAGACACAATTTAATAAAAAAGAAGAAAAAATTAATGAAGATAGAAGAACATTTGTGACTAACCCAACTAACCTGCTTGAACTGTTTATAAGAAGAAAATAGAAATAGAAAAATGTCACGGGCGCCGAGAACGACAAAAAAACAAAAGGAGTACTTAATAAGCCTTTTAGAAGAGAATAGACTGCTATTAGGAGGAAAAATAAAACCTGAGGATTTACCCAAATTGAATATTGCTTGGAAGGATCTAACTGAAAAATTAAATCTATTCGGTCCGCCAAAAACAATTAAACAGTGGAAAGACGTAAGTGATGTGAACTCTATAATATAAGATCCATTTTTTTTATTTCATACCTATTCATTACAAATATTTTTTAGACAATTACTTAGTGAAATGAAAACTAATGTAAGGAGGCGGGCCAGGGACGTGAGATATGGTCACAGAGGCACCGGAGGGGGTGCTATTAACAATTTGGCAAAATCAGTAAGGTTGGCAACCCAGCGGAGATAAAAGGTTGTGTAACTTGAACTAACAAGTGAGGTTGGCTGTGTGTACCAAAGAAAAATAAATGAAGAAAACAAGTTGTATATGTTGGTACAAAGTCTTTAGGGCCGGTTCTACAATTTGAGTATAAACCTGGTATTCGCTATACGTAGGATAACGGGTCACTATTGCGTTCTACAATAGAGGTATATATTTATTCCAAGTATAAACCAGAGTATAAGTTATCTATTCCAGTTTGGGGGTATAACCGAGGAATAAACTTATTCTGCATTTCTATTGGTTGGTTTCGCGCAAGAATAGTAACGTCTCGCGACCCTATGACAATGACATATGAATTATTACATAGCCCTACTTTTTTGTTTTGGGTACTACTCGTGGCGTTTTTTGTAATATATTAATTATCTACATTGAACAAATTGAGATGGATCTTTTCAATCTACCTAACATTTTTGAATCAGATGATGACGAAATGGAGATTAGGTTATACCGAAATCCTAAGGTATTTAAAGTCAGGTACAGTATAGGAATTCACAAGTTGAATGTGGTTTTTAGTGAAAAGAATGTTTTTAGGTATAACTATTTTGAAGAATATGATGAACTTGAATTTTTTTAAGCGTTTTCGGCTGCAGAAACAGACATGTAATATGCTGTTAGGCCTTATTCGAGATGATATTAAATCATCTACTAATCGAAACAATGCAATAACACCTGAGACAAAACTATTTTTAACTTTACGGTTTTATGCCACAGGTTGTATGCTACTTACTACAGGTGATTTTACAGGAGTGAGCAAAACGTCTGCCTGTAATATTGTTACTCAGGTGACCAATGCTATTGCAAGTTTACGACCAAGATTTATTAAATTACCAGAAACAGAAATGGAGTGTCAGAGGGTAAAAGAAGAATTCTACGCAATCGCAAAATTTCCCAAAGTGATTGGTACCATTGATTGTACCCATGTACGCATTGTTTCACCAGGTGGTAATGAAGCTGAGAGATATCGTAATAGAAAAGGATACTTCTCGTGGAATGTTCAAACAGTTTGTGATGCTCGTTTGAGAATAATCGACATTGTTGGTCGTTGGCCTGGTGCTTCACATGACCAGACTATTTATAATAATAGCAGAATTAAAGGAAGATTGGAGAATGGAGAGTTTGGAATATCGGTTATTTTGGGCGACAGTGGTTATGGCAATAACAACTTTTTACTGACACCTTTGGAACAACCAAATATTCAAGCAGAAGCACTTTATAATGAGTCTCACATTCGTACTCGTAACTGTGTGGAAAGGTCGTATGGAGTGTGGAAAAGAAGATTTCCCATTTTATCCTTAGGTATGCGTGTTTCATTGAACCATTCCAAGGCAATAATAGTAGCAACAGCAGTTTTGCATAATTTAGCAATTGAAGAACATGAACAAGAACCACCCAATGAAATAGATATTCAAGAAGTGGACATTAACATACCACCACCTGCTGGAAATGCAGGTATGGCTCGTGAACAAAACCGAATGAGAGCTTCCCTCATTCTAAACCATTTTTCAAATTTATAAAAATTGTATACTTTTCATAATATATGCATATTTTTAAGTAAAAGGCACCAATTTTTTTTGTTTTATTGAAAAAATGAAACGGTAGGTACTTTTTAATAACAATTCTGTGGTAATAATTAAAAATTTTGCTCGAGCAATAAAACTGCTTCAAAGAAAATATGAAATAATGATGTTATTTATGAAACCTACACCATCAGGTATACAGGGGCTGGATTACTTATATATATTTTGTTGATTTTAAATATTTGATTTTGATAAAAATTTTAAATTTCTGATGATCAACTATTTTATTCAATTTTTTTATGTGCCTCAGCCAAACTCTTTAGATCGTGGAGTATTATTATTAAATTCAATAAAATCCATATATGTATTTATATATATAATTATTCATAAAAAAAATTGATCAGCCTAGTTGAATCTCCTTATTTTGTAATTCCACTAACAGAATTTTCATTTCAAGCTCGTGTTTTTCAGCAAGTTGTCTTCTCTTTTGATCTGCTTCCTCCTTCAATATTTTGATTTGTGTATCAATCATGTCCCTTTTCTGTGTCCTTTCTTCCTGTAGAATTTGAGTTTGTAAATCGATCAGAGCAATTTTTTTTTTAAGTAATTCCTCATGTGACGATTGTTCAGAGAGTGCCCTTTTCTTTTTCAATACAGAAGCAATGGGTTCCACTCTGTTAAGCCTCTTTATTTTTTTGATGTCACTAGAACCTAAAAAATAATTCATTATTGAATAAATTATTTAAATTAGAGACAAAAATCATCTTACATTGTGGTGTTTCAAGTTTCAATGGAGTTTTCTGGGTTGGTTCTGTTTCTACCTCGGTGTGATCTTCCGAACATAAATCAGCATCATTTGATTCTATAGGGTAGGTAAAAAAAATATTTTAGGCAACACTACAAAAAGAATTGGATATTCTTACCAGAAACTTTCAATGCTCTACTTTTAGGCTGTCTCAGTTGCTGCGGATTCCATGATTTCCATGTACTTGAACTTAACTGAAAATTATTCATGTATTTATTTCTTGTGAAAACTTAGTACTTACTGAATTTACTGTTTGGACCCTTACTTTGTGGAATCTACTCATATTACTACTTACTATTTCTGACTCATCTAAACTGATCTTGTCAATGGTTATTTCTGGTTCTGAAATTGTAGGCATTGTTTCATCAGACCTAGTGCTGGGTTGTGCTTGAACCAAGTTGAAATTATCACAAGCCAGCTCAGTTTCATTGTTACATAAATCTAAGAATAGGAACAAAAACATTTAAACAAACAGTAAAATATTATAAGTTTACTTCTATTACCAAAATCGGAATCAAATTGTGAACTAGTTCCAGTAACACCAATACCAACTATAGCTAATATGCGGGAACTAATAGCACTCAATACTCCAGAACCTCCTGGTCCACCACCTGTTTTATACAATCTTTGTTTGTGCTCAGCATATTCTTTTTTTGTGCTCTTTTTCAAAGAATCCCACTTACTTCGTAGCATTTTAGCTGTTCGAGCTGTTGCACAAACAGCGTTAAATCTCATTTCAATTTTATTCCACTCTAGGTCTTTTCTATTATTATTCACTGTGTCGGTTTTTTTACATTCTGAAATAAATTTAATGATATGAAGATACCTACATTAAAAATAAAATCAATATGATTAACTTACCTACAATATCTTCAACCTCTTCCACTAAGCTCAATAGCACATCAATTTCATTTGATGTGAAATTATTACAACGTTTTTTGTCCATGATTGAAAGTTAAGAAAAATTTAAACAAATAATACAATTACAATACTAATTGGCAAAATCAAACATTCAGCCCAATTCCTAAATTAGGTTATGATGAAGAAATGTCAGAAATTCCCGCTTTTCAAAGCGTCAAATGTCAAAACGTTGGTTGATTGGAACTACTAGTGAGATATTCTCGGAATAACTGTACCTGTCATAGAAATCGATTGTAGAACTGACAACCAGTTATTCTCTGTATAAATCTAGGTATAAGATATCGAAGGAATAACTATACTGACTTTTATACTCGCATTGTAGAATCGGCCCTTAATATAGTTAGCAAAGCGAGAGAACTATCTTCAGTGTCTCTTACTTCAAGTTATCACAATTAAAATTTTTTCCAAAAATAAACAGAGTGGTTAAAACAGTCACTATTTTTAAAAACATTCGAAATTACTACATTGCAATAAGGGATTATTCTCTAAAATGGGGATACATATTTTGTTACTCAGACATGTGTGACAAAAGCTCACAAATCTATTGTTCGAATAACAAAATATGTATCCCATTTTAGGGAACCATCTCTTATTGCCATGTAGTATTTTCAAATGTTTTTTAAAATAGTGACTGTGTTTTAACCACTGTGTTTATTTTTGGAAACAATTTTTAAATGTGATAAATTGAAGTATGAGATACTGAAGATAGTTTTTGTTAACTGAAAGCGCTCTGCTACCTATATATATTTACAAAAGGATTTTTATTTTCATATTATATTATTTTTATGTATTTTTGTGAAGGATGTTTTTTTATTTTGAATAAATGTAGGTGTTTCATAACTATATGTTAGTTTATATTTTTAATTAAATATGGGTTTTTATAAAAGAACTTGTATTTTTATTATGCAATAAGTACCTACAGAAGTTTTCTTAAATCAAATGAAAAAAGGTTACAGTATATTTTTAATTTATGAGATTCAAATTTTATTCTAAATTATTAAAATACTGTTGCATAATCTCATTTCGAACTTGCTCTCCTCTTAAAATATTGTAATCACATATCTACTATGATCTGACAGTTTCTACTGTCTTTTCTGCTGTAGTACGGAAGCGCAGGATATTGCTCTGGGGGCGATGTAATTGCGATATAATTGCAATATATGGCTCCCAAACACCTCGGAAAGTTATACTTTTGTAAAAAATTATCTATTACCTTACTTCTTTTGTTTTCAGTGTTTGGAAATACTACCCAGTTAGGTAATAGATGATTATAAATAACATTAGTAACTTCATGAATACATCTGCTCACGCTGGGTTGACTCCTAGCAAAAGAGTGACCCTGTCCAGAACTTAATTGGTATCCCCCCGAACCATAAAAGTGGAGACTGGCAAGAATTTTTAAATGTATCGGTATGGCAGTAATTCTTTGTCCTTCTTGTCGATGTGGTTCTAATCAATTAACATTCTCGACACTTCCTTGGAAAAGCTAAAAAGACTTAAATAAATTATTTGGTATTTGAAAGGGATCACTCAAGTCCCTAACATTTCTTTGGTGTAATCTAAATTCTGCCCTAGAATAATAAATAAACATGGTTAATATGAACTATTTTTCAAATATAACCTAAAATGTTTCTTACTTTTCTTCGTTTGCTATTAATTTCTCAATCAAAGCTTCACCAGCAACATATCTACATACGCCATTTTTGTTACCGTTATTATTTAAAGGCACACTTTAACATCCCTTTAAAAATAATAGTTTCAACAGTCTATTTTAAAGGAATCCTTTGAAATTTTAACAGAAATGTGGTTAGCGAATACCGATTTCATTTTAGCGCCGGTTAAACTTTTAACGGCCTCTAAATTTTAGAGGAAGAGTTACAGAATAGGCCCCACATACAGTGTTACTTCTTCCCCGCTATTTTTTTTTATTCTGTTATTTAACGTCGGTCTATTTCTGCAACTGATGCTAATCACCGACGCCGGGAGCACTCTACCCCTAACCGGAAATTTTGCAGAATCCACTAGTGTTCCAACCAGTGGTAGGAATCTTTATCGAGCCCAACATCCATGGACTCGGGACCTCGGTTTCACTTCTCATCCGAAAGACGGCATATCTACATTATACCTCATGCTGATTGGTATAAAGCCTCAAGCAGTGATATGCTACTATTTATTATTTGACAGTACAAGTGAATGATATATGGACTGGTAACTATAATATATACTACTTATTCTTAATCAACTTTTTTTCTGGGACTAAATATATGATTACGTAGGGAATACTTTCAATAAAACTTCACCCACACAAGTATTTCATCAAAATTGTATAAATTGTAATAAAAATAAAAATGTCAGGACACAAAGTTTTGTACAATTTAGTAGAGGATGATATGGCCGTCATGTACCGAATAGAATGGAACGGGGGAAAGATACCAATGTTGACATTAGTAGTAATCTTCCAGGTATTAATTTTCCCCAGGCCAACGAAGTTTTTGTTTTTATACAAGTATATATACACGGACATTGGAAGATTCCAGTTGGATATTTATTAATTAATGGACTCAATGGAAAAAAGGAAACAAATGTTAAGTTACTGGAATATTTACATGAGAGTGGTGCAATTATTACTTCTCCAACTTTTGATGGAGAACAATTTTAGTACGATAGTTTCACTGATTGTCTATAGTTGTCAAGTTCTGGTGTAATGTGTTAGGTAGGGACATATTTCTTGAAAAATATGGTCTTGATAACGTTAGCTGAAACTCTACCGAAACGTTCAAATAAAAATAGAAAAAAAAACAGCCCAAAAAATAGAAAAATTCAGATGAGTCCAATCATTCAGAACCCATGATATTGAGAAAAGCTCTAGAAAGTGACAATTCTGAAAACTGGAAACAAACTAGTCCAGGAGCAGAGGTCACATGAAGTCAATAATACTTGGGTTGTTGTAGAAAATGTACCTACTGGACAAAGAGTGATTAAAAGCACATTATGGGTCTTCTGTAAGTTCAAAAAGGGAGCAGATGGAAAGAAAGCACTTATTGCATTGGCAGCTGAAGTATATTTGGACATGTAATTAATTGACATCGCGACAACCAACCTAAATTTTGAATTATTATTGGAAGAAATATACATGGTGTTGCTGAAAACAGACCAAATTATTCACAGATTGAATAAAATCATATATGGGTTGAAGCAAACAGATCAAGTATTAAACAAAAAATTACACACTGAACTGAATTTAACTAAAACGTAGGTAAATCCTTACCACTATTATCAAATCAAAAATTGAAATCTTCAATACCACAATTTTTGTGGACGACATTTGAATATTCGGTAATACTAAAGGAACATTTAAGAATTCATAGAGAACCTGAAGAGGGTAATATTTGAAATAAAAGAATCGGGACCAGGGAATCAGTGTTTGGACATAAGAATAAAAATAGGAGAAAAGGAATTATTACTTGGAATCAAGAAAACTACATAAATTCAAATTTGAAAGTTATTTGTTTAACTAGGCAGAGAAGTAACAGATTTACTGCCGCGGCTAGCATTTCATCGTCGAGGCGAAGTTTAAATGGGATAAAACCAATGTCTCACATAGAGTTATTTTAATTTTTTTTTTGAGTAAAAATTTACGGTTGCCAGTTGAGGAGGGAAACTGTAGTAAATTTGGGTATCATCAGCGTAAACATGAATCTTACATCGTTCTAGAGATTTTATCAAATAAATAGTATATATTGAAAAAAGTATCGGCACCTAAATAGATCCTTGTGGCACATTAGATTTTAAAAATGAATACTCAGATTGATCCGAATTTATCTTTACACATTGTTGGAGGTTATCCAAGTAACTTTGTATAAGACCAACAGCACCATAATAATACACAGTGATCTAGCAGGACCAATGGATACTACATCAATAGGTGGCTCAAAATATTTTGTGCAGTTTCAAGATGATTTTAGTCGCATGTCCTTTGTTTATTTTATGAAATCAAAAGATCGAATATTCCACAAGTTTAAGGAATTTCAGTCTTTAGTTGAGACAGGTTGGTAGAAAAATTAAAATACTACGGACGGATAATGGTACAGAATATGTCAATGCAAAATTTCAAAGTTATCTAAAAAACAAGGCATCATTCATCAAAGGATCAAAGGACGAATATTTATACTCCAGAACAAAATGGGCTTTCGGAGAGGTTAAATAGGTCGTTAGTTGAAAAGGACAGGTGTTTATTATATGAAGCAGGATTGGGAAAACAGAAGCCATAAACACAGCTTGTTATCTCAGAAACAGATAGGCAGTGTCTAGTATTTTATTTTTATTATTATTTATTAGTAAACGGGATCACCCCCTTGAAGAAATACTTACATTCATAGATAAAGTATAAAACTATACAATTTAGTTAGTTACAATTTAAACAAAAAACATTAGAAATGACAATTGCATCATAAAACACGATATATTGACACATAATGTAATAAATTGACATAATAAACACATAAATAATAAAATAAAATAATAATATAAATAATAAACACTAGCTCATTAAAACTCTCAAATTACTTTTGAAATTATCCAATGAAACTCCAGTAAAAGTATGCCCCAAATCACAATATAAATTTACTGACTGTGCAAGCCGTGAAACCGAGGAATGGTAACCATAATTGGTACTGTGAAAGGGAACTTCCAAAAGGTTGTAACTACGAGTGACCCTACTAGGAATTTTAAATGAAAACAATGAAAGAAGTTCTGGACACGAGATGCTGCCCGTGATCAGCTTGAATATTACAGTAAGTTCCGTGAGAGCACTTTTATTTTCCAAAGACATGATGTTAATACTGTACATATGTCACGTACGTGTAATGACCAACTGGGATATGCATTTTGTAAGCTACATACCTTAGAAATTTCTGTTGAACTTTTTCCAAAGAAGATATATGAACCCTGTAATATGGGGACCATATAACACATGCATATTGAAGAAGAGAACAAAATAAACTATTATAAAGGATTGTCACAGCCTTCACCGATAAATCTTTCGCATTAAAAATCCAAGCATTTGGTAACCCCTACTAGTGGTTATATTAATGTGTTGACAAGGCCTGACATTACATTTGCAGTAAATTTCTTTAGTCAGTTTAATAACTGTTATACAGAACAGCATTGGCAATGTGCAAAACGAATCCTTAGATATTTACAACGAACGAAATCATTTTGTTTAAAGTATGAAAATGATAATTTTGACCTGACAGTGTTTGTCGATGCTGATTTTGCCAGTGATGTATCTGATAGAAAGTCTTATACTGGTTTTGTTTTCAAATTAGCAAGAGGTGCATTTCATGAAAATGTAATAAACAGAAAACTGTAGCACTGAGTAGTACAAAATTTGAGTACATGGCTGTCACTGAGGCTTCCAAAGAAGCCATTTATTTTAAGAATTTAAAGTCGGAACTTTTGGGTATTTCTAAGTGCATAACTATTTATAACGATAACCAAAGTGCTCAGAAACTGGCATTAAATCCCAAACATAACAAAAGATCTAAGCACATAGATGTACGTTATCATTTTATTCGATAGGCTATTTCAAGTAATTTAGTTGAACTTATTTTTACCCACAAATGAAATGATAGCTGATGTGCTAACTAAGGCACTGTGTTTGCCTAACATAGTAAGTTTAGTTTTGAGTTATGATTATATAAGAGTTAATTAATATTGTTTAAATAAGTGGGAGTGTTGATAAAACGTGTACTTATTTAAAATTATTAATTTAACTTGTCACGCCATCTATCTACTACACCCCTTAAAGTATTTATGTATTTCTACTTCTTTATACTTTTGTGGTACATTGAATAAAGTCAGTCGTTTACGAGTCATTGACAAGAGCAGTGCATTTATTTTCGCTCTAAATTAATAGATCCCATTACAATGACCAGACTTGGAAAGAATGCCATTTGATGGTATACAGACGGCACAAAAGCAGTAGAAGGGACTGGGATATGAGTGTATGGGCTAGAAACCAAGAACTCTTGTAAGCTTGGGAGGAACCCAGATTTTTTTAAATAAAGCAAACTCTGTGAGACTATGGAATATCATGAAAGAATTTTTACCCAAAAATAATAACAAACAAAATTAATTACTTGAAATAGAATCAACTGAAGGTCAACTATTAATAGACTTATATCATGTTTGAAATGATTTGAAATTTGAAATAAATAGGCCAAGTGAACCAAACAATTTTTATAGAAAGTATTAGTGAAATAGTAGATAGCATTGATCAAGCATCAAGTGATTGCCACGTACCAATAAAAGTTGAAAACATTCAGTTTAATAAATTTGGATAAGTACCTAGGTGAATTTTGAAACATTAAAAGAAATTGTTTTTAACATGCCCAATAAAGGAAGTCCAGATGAAATTTCAGCTGCATTTAGAAAAAAAACTGTTTCGAAAGAATTGCTAATCCATGATTAAATAATATAAATACCTTCCTGCAAATTAACATCATCCCAGATGAATTAAATATTTCAACTATAAGGCCAATTCCGAAAGTATCAACCTCACTTAGAGCAGTAAATTCAAGACCAATTAATATAATACCCACAATAGAAAAATTATTAGAAAAAGTAGTATATAACCAACTTGTTGATTACTTAGAAAAAAGTGAAATGATTACTTAGTAGTGTACAGTCGGGGTTTAGGGGAAAACATAGCTGTGGAACAGCCCTACAATATGTACTAGATGAATCGAAACAGAACAGCAATAATAAGTTTACTACAAGGGCCCTTTTTTTCTTAGATTTACAGCAAGCTTTAGAAACAGTCAATCGTACATTACTTATTTGAAAATTGGAATGTTTTGGGATAGTTGGAGATGTTCTATGTTGGATGCAAAATTACTTAGAAAATAGAAAACAAAAATTGAAATAAAACAACATTCTTTCTGACTCTGTGAAAGATGATTTTGGTGTACCACAGGTAAGCGTATTGGGGCCACTGTTGTTTGTGTTATATATTGAGAATATTTCTCAGGCCTTGTGTATTTGTTCAATACATTTGTTTGCAGGTGATACCCTAATGTATTATACCTCAGATAGTATAGAGGAAATTCTTGAAATAAAAAATATTGCTTTGAAAATATCAATAATTGGTGTTGTTTCAACTCACTGAAAATAAACTTGAAAAAAAAACTAAATTCATGTTAATCGGCAACGAAAAATTACAGAGGGGAATTAGTGAGGAAAACATAAAAATCGATTATGATATTGAAGTAGTAAAAAAGTTTGAATATTTAGGAGTCATAATAGATAATATGATGTTATACTTTAAGGAACACGCTAATCACATTATTGAATTAATATCTTTTAAAATTAACTATTTATATAGGTGAGCAAGGTATCTTATTCGTTGGTCATCAACACTTTTATATAACTGTCTAATATTACCCCATTTTACATACTGTGCTACCATTTTCTATCTAATTAATAAAAATACAATTACAAGATTGCAAAAATTTAAAACAATTCAAACCCTTTTATGGTATTAGCTCCAATGTAATAAGTACCATGTTATAGGGTCATTTAAAATTAAAAGTTTATTCAACTGAAGTAAACACTACTAACTTGAAATGAATATATAAAAAAAGATTGTGGTTTAATTTCCCAAAATAACAACAGTATTTCTATTATTGATAACTCCAACAAAACTTTCCTTTATCCATAATGACTATATAGGTACTTACATTTTTTTGCATCAATCCTTTTAGAAATGCCTAATATGGAGGGTAGGTATGTCTTCTTCAGGAGTATTTCATACTCTTACAGATGTCTCTTATGTGTCTGCTTACGTCTATATTATATTTCATTCATGTCGAAAATAATCATGGTCTCATAAATCTATAACAAAAACAAGGATTTGAATTAATTTTGAGTTAGGTATATAAACAATACACCGTTCATTTTATGCTTTATCAAATCTTACAGACTGAAATAGCCACTGTATTAATAACTTACATTGTGTTGTAATGAAAAGTAATACTGCTTAAGTTTGATGATACGTCTATGTTTTCTTCATGATCTACAGTAACAAAAGATTTTAGAGGTTTAGCCATGTTTTTTAATCTTAATTTCCAGTAGCTTCATGTGTATTTGTTACTTCGTTTTTTGTTGGCATTGGAAACCGTTAATGGGGCGAATCCAAAAACACACACCTTTAGACTGCATATTCATTCAACCCATTTCACTCTATAAAAAAAAGAAGGTATTGTAGAAAAAAACAATAATGAAAAAACTATTCAAAACAGTAATGTAAGATGCAGACACTACACATAACCAACGGTGTGAAATTAGCTGCCTAACCTGGCTGTCAAAAGTTCTGAACATAAACAAAAAAGAGACGGATTGGAGTATAACCCATAGAGAAATAATATATAATTGGCCCAAACATATTTTCAACTGGGTCCTGATTTAAAGAACGCGTTCTAATAAATTTGAATCCTAATTTCCAACATTCTCTTGTTATCAATTTGATACCATCAATAGTAGTTAACCAAGAGGTTTTAAAAGGTATTTTGGTTTCAATAGACTTCCCATTTTTCAGTAAAAACTGGTAAGATTTCATTTTTGGCAAAATAGAATTCCAAAAAAGCTGATGGTTGGACTTTTTTGAAACACGCCGTCCAAAAAAGCCTTACCAGCATCGAAGGTCGTTTTTCTACTATTAAAACTGACAAATAACGTGTCAATGTCCTCAATAAATTCAGCAGTTTAGATAGCCTCAGGTGGTGATTTACCAGGAACAATTAAACTTTCAATGGTAGCAGCCACAATTAGTTTTGAATATGAATATATATATATATATATATATATATATATATATATATATACAGGGTGCGCCAATTATTTCCACTCGATCTCTAGCACCGAAACTAAAAGAGGTATCAACAAGATTTCTTGTAGGTTTATACGGTGTCACTCGGACTACAATTGTAAAATATTTTGATGTATACAGGGTGGCTAATTTTTGTGGAATGAAAATTAATTTGGTTTTTTTAAATTGAACACCCTGTATACGATTATGTCTTCTGATTCTACTTAATATTAGCTTTACGGTAGTTTTTTGAATTTGTAAATCCGACGCGGCGTTGACAAGTTATTCCTATTATAAGCAGATTTAATGAAAAAACAGCACTTCAGAAATATTAGCACAATAAACACATTTTTTCAAAAATTCCTCCAAAAGGCTACTATGATGTAAATGAAACATACACCTACCACAATAATTACCCAACATCTTCACCTGTTGCACAGGGTGTTTGCCGATGGCGTGCAAATAGTCTAGTTTTCAAATTGCAATAACTTAATTTTTTCAAATGGGACACCCTGTATATTTTTCTTCAGTTAGAAGCTCTCCTTAACACATTAAAAAAATATAGGGTTTTGGACATCTAACTTTACTATTTACTTTAATAATTGACGTTAAATGAGAAATAACATATTTTACACAATTTTTAATAAGTACAAAATTTTACAAAGTTTAATCGTAAGAAAACTACAATATTGAAAGTTAAAATTTATAATAGGTGTTCAAAATGTCTTCCATTTTCATTTATACATTTTCTTGCCCTTTCTTTCATTGATTTACGCACATCTCTTAGCATTGCAGGGGTCACCTGTCTAAATGCTGCAGTAATTCTGTCTTTCATATTTTGTTTTGTGGTAACCTCTTCTTTGTAAACAATATTTTTAATAAAACCCCACAAGAAAAAATCGCAAGGTGTAAGGCCCGGCGATCTAGCAGGCCAATTTGTAGGTCCTGCCCTTCCTATCCAACGATCCTGAAATTCCCTATTTAACCAATTGCGAACATTTAATTGGTAGTGTGGTGTGGCACCATCTAATTGAAACCACATTCCGTTGCGATAATTTTGAGACACATTTTGCAAAAGGTTTCTAAAATCAAGTTCTAAAAAATTTAAAAAAGCAGCTCCATTTACAGTCCCATCAAAGAAATAGGGACCAATTACATAATCCCCTATTATTCCCGCCCACACATTCAAAGACCATCGATACTGTGATGTGGTTCTAAATAAATGTTCATTGTGGTCCGAATAATAATGGAAGTTGTGTCTATTTACACAACCGTTCTTATGAAATGTGGCTTCGTCGGAGAATAAAACTTTGTTTAAAAAGTTACGCTCTGTATTTATCTTGTTTATTAACCATCTACAGTATTCTTCTCTACGCGCGAAATCACGCGGTAACAATTCTTGGTGAAGCTGGATATGGTAAGGGTGATATTTATTCTTCTTTATTATGCGTCTAATTGTGGTATTGGAAATATCTAACTGATTGCTTAATTGCCTTGTGCTTACATTGGGATCTTCAACTATACTGATCATTACTTTATATTCGTTGTCAACAGTAACAGCTGTAGCATCACGTGAATGTTTTTCATACTTGACGGTTCCCGTTCTATCAAATCTATTCTTTAAATTCTCAAAAGTATCCTTTTGTGGATGACGTCTTTCTGGGTATCTTTGACGATAGACCCTACTAGCAAGAAACGCATTTTTTTGACATTCACCCAGTATCCATATCATATCAATATTTTCTTGAACACTATAATTCTTATTATAATCCATTTTTTATACCTAATACCGATTAAATATAGTAGACGTGATATAATACAAAATTTTATGTTGACAATTAATGCTACAACAAAATATACCTACTGTCATTTTCATAGATAACTTGTTTTCTTATTAAAAATTGTGTAAAATATGTTATTTCTCATTTAACGTCAATTATTAAAGTAAATAGTAAAGTTAGATGTCCAAAACCCTATATTTTTTTAATGTGTATTAAGGAGAGCTTCTAACTGAAGAAAAATATACAGGGTGTCCCATTTGAAAAAATTAAGTTATTGCAATTTGAAAACTAGACTATTTGCACGCCATCGGCAAACACCCTGTGCAACAGGTGAAGATGTTGGGTAATTATTGTGGTAGGTGTATGTTTCATTTACATCATAGTAGCCTTTTGGAGGAATTTTTGAAAAAATGTGTTTATTGTGCTAATATTTCTGAAGTGCTGTTTTTTCATTAAATCTGCTTATAATAGGAATAACTTGTCAACGCCGCGTCGGATTTACAAATTCAAAAAACTACCGTAAAGCTAATATTAAGTAGAATCAGAAGACATAATCGTATACAGGGTGTTCAATTTAAAAAAACCAAATTAATTTTCATTCCACAAAAATTAGCCACCCTGTATACATCAAAATATTTTACAATTGTAGTCCGAGTGACACCGTATAAACCTACAAGAAATCTTGTTGATACCTCTTTTATTTTCGGTGCTAGAGATCGAGTGGAAATAATTGGCGCACCCTGTATATATATAATAATCGCTTGATTTGTATTTATTGGGTATGGTTAATGTGAATATAATGAAAAATTAAACGATCTTTGACGTTTCGCTTTCGTTTGAAAGCTTTTTCAAAATGTTTATTTTATATGTCAAAATGAAGTAAAAAATATACAAATTGTTATTTTAGAATTTAGTTATGATACAAGTACTTACTTCAGAACTAAATCTACGATATTTGAACAATAGGTGAAAAAAAGTGTAGTTATTGGTAATTAATTTGTTATTTTATTAAATTATGATAAATTTGACTCAAATTTTTGATATCTTGTTTATCGTTCACAGAATTTTTTTCTTTTTTTATATGTATCATTTCTTTAATTTTAAGTTTCTGATAATTAGAGTCTTGTGTTAGTATTTTTGTTCTTTTGAAATCAAATTCATGTTTTTCTGTTGTTTCGTGTTTATGTAGAGCTGTAGAAGCATTTTTTGTATATTTGTGGCCGTTGAGACGATTTTCTAAATATTGAGTTGTCAAACCTATATATTTTTTTGGACAGTTTAAAAATATATAGGTTTGACAACTCAATATTTAGAAAATCGTCTCAACGGCCACAAATATACAAAAAATGCTTCTACAGCTCTACATAAACACGAAACAACAGAAAAACATGAATTTGATTTCAAAAGAACAAAAATACTAACACAAGACTCTAATTATCAGAAACTTAAAATTAAAGAAATGATACATATAAAAAAAGAAAAAAATTCTGTGAACGATAAACAAGATATCAAAAATTTGAGTCAAATTTATCATAATTTAATAAAATAACAAATTAATTACCAATAACTACACTTTTTTTCACCTATTGTTCAAATATCGTAGATTTAGTTCTGAAGTAAGTACTTGTATCATAACTAAATTCTAAAATAACAATTTGTATATTTTTTACTTCATTTTGACATATAAAATAAACATTTTGAAAAAGCTTTCAAACGAAAGCGAAACGTCAAAGATCGTTTAATTTTTCATTATATTCACATTAACCATACCCAATAAATACAAATCAAGCGATTATTATAATAATGGTTAAAGAAAATAAAATAATATATATATATATATATATATATATATACTAGAAGACCCGACAGACGATGTTCTGTCCTAATATTGTCTTGTCAATAAGATATTATGCAAGCGGTCGTTTTTTGCCCGCTGAGTGGAGTGTCAGAGTAGCTTTTATTTATTTCAATTTCATACTTATACAGAAACTTTAAATTTTCATTTACCGCCATTTTTTGTCAAAAGTAGATCAAATCAAATACCATCAGAATCGGTCCATCCGTTCTAGAATTGAAAGTGTTCCTACAAACTAGACTAAATAAGATATTATGCAAGCGGTCGTTCTCTGCCCGTTGAGTGGAGTGCCAGAGTAGCTTTTGTTTATTTCAAACTTCTATAAATGCCATTCTTGCAATTAGCTAATCTCCAAGTAACGATAACTATACAAAAATTTTAAATTTTAATTTACGGCCATTTTTTGTCCAAAGTAGATTTTTTTTAAATAACATTTACCCGCTGAGTGGAGTGTCAGAGTAACTTTTGTTTATTTCAAACTTTATAAATGCCATCCTTACAATTAGCTAATCTCCAAGTAACGATACCTATACAAAAATTTTGAATTTTAATTCACCGCCATATTTGTACAAAGTATAGAATATTTTTAAATAATGTTTTTTCCGTGATATTTTCCTGAAAAAGTATCCTATATCCGTCTACTGGTTCTAAGTTACCTCCCCACCATTTTTAAGCCAAATAGTCTCAGCCGTTCTTGAGTAATAAATAGTGTAACTAACACTACTTTATTTTATCTATCTATATATATATATATATATATATATATATATATATATATATATATATATATATATTATTGAAAAAGTGTGGGGAGCTTTGTACCATTTTCTCATAGATATATTAATTAACTTCTATAACTATGTGATCATACTTACATGTATATATTTTAATTAAAGAGTTTTGAACAATGAAGCACAAATAATTAAAAAGCAGGAATAATTTCACTGTATTATCTTCACTATAATATGAATTTAATTCACACTTCAGTCTAAGTAACACGTGGCCGGCTATGCTAACACCAAAAATTTAAAAAGTAAAAACAATTGAATTCCACGGTATTTCGTTTACTACAAAATAAACTTATACTTTAGCCTCAATTAACATCAGCGCCATCTATTGATTACCCACTCAATCCAGTCAACAGATATCGCCATCTGTTAAAATCGTTTGGAGTTAACAGATAATCAGATAATTGTGAATGTCAAATAATAGACAAATAATTTACAATAAAATAATATTGCGACTATAAATTAAGATGTAAGCTATCCTATCTTTCAAGTTGGATCAAACTGCACACGGTGTGAAAATTTGATTAAAATCGGTTAAGTAGTTTAGGAGTACATCGCGGACAAACAACGTGACATGTAATTTATATATATTAAGAAGAAGATATGTATCTCAGTTGATATGCCCGAAATTGGGAAAACAATATATATAATTGAATTTACTGTTTGGACCCTTACTTTGTGGAATCTACTCATATTACTTTTTTAAATAAAACTAAGTGTTTCTAATTAATTCCACTATTTAATGAAAAAAATATGAAAATTTAAAATACTTATTGATAATTATTTCGATATTGATATATCATCCACAGAATGACAGAAGTTACATTTTATGTGATGCCTACTTGATGCTTAATATTTTGGCTAGACCAAATAGTGAGTTACCTATCTTGTGATTGACTTAATATATATGAGTAGAACAAAGAAGAAGATATGATATTACAAATATTACAGCTTAGGTATTATTAGCCCTATGGGGATATCCTGGATATCTTTTTCCCATTTAAGATCAGTATAACTGTGCAATGATATAGGAAACCAAGGAAAACTATATCTGCTCATCTTTACAATTGTTACTTAAGAAGACAATTCAATAGTGGAGAGCTCCCTAGATTCACCTGTTCATTGACAACTTCATATTGTGGGTCTCTTAAGTGTCTTCTTATTTCTAGTTCTTCAGGGAAATCTAGTTCTTGTTTCTCATCACAAATATGCAGTACTTCTAGTTCTGTGTTAGGTGTTAATAAATGTTTTGTGTCAAGAAGATGTTTTGCGTAATGTGATTTATCTGGCTGTTTTAATCTGTATGCTCGTGAGTGTTCATTGTATCTAATTTCAAAATTTCGAATTGTTTGACCAATATAGACAGCATTACATTCTGGACATTTAAGTTTATATATTCCAGACTTTTTTAGTGGGGGTATTTTTGTTTTTACATTCAACAATTTTTTACTAACATTGATTTTTGTTTTAAATGAAATTGCTGTATTTGTTGAAGAAGATAGTATCTTTGAAATATTATTAGAAATATTGGCTATGTGTACTTACAGTTTTATGATGTTCAGTGTATTGAATAAAACATAACATTCAATACACTGAACATCATAAAACTGTAAGTACTTACACACCAATACACTGCACCACGATTCGAAAACCTTTCAGACACTAACTTCACAAATGGTGAGATAGAATTTTTAAATAAAGGCTTCAAATACAGCATACCACCAAAATTCACGAATAGTATCAAAGAAATTTTAGCTACAAAGTCAGAAATAGCTTTAAAATCTCAGTCAAATAGTTTTCTTTATGAAAAGTTACAAATTGCCAATTTGATTAAAAATATGAAACCTTCAAAGGTTAAAAGTCAAACAAAAAATGATATTTCCGCTTTAAATTCAATTAAAAAGAAAGTAGAAGAACATAACCTCACAATAACAAAATCTGACAAGGGGAATGTCACTGTCATTTTAAAATCCAATGCATATAAAAATCTAAAGTTATAGAATCTTGTGATGTAAAAATTATAAGGTCTGACCCAACAAAAAAGTTTTCTAATAATGTTTAAGAGATTGTCTATAGTTCAAATTATGTTTTCAATGATTATGAGAAAAAATGCATGATTAATAAAAATCCTCAGTCTCCACAATTATATGGAGCTGTTAAATTACATAAAGTATCGAAACCAATTAGACCTGTAGTTTCTTACGTTAATACTCCTAATAATAAGTTAGCTAAAAAACTAAACAATATACTTAATAGCTATGGAGGTATATCTAAATACTCAATTGAAAATTCAATAGAACTAATAAAAAAATTAAAAAGATACAAATTACAAGATAACTCTAAACTTATTTCATTTGATGTTAACAACATGTTCTCTAAAATTCCTCCAAAAGAGTGCATAACACTTGTTAAAAAATTACTAGAGGATAAAAATATTAATCCAGGAATAATATCAGATATACTTAATTTGTTTGATGTATGTATTAATCAGAATTATTTTACTTTTGATAATAAGGTATATATTCAAAATGAAGGTTTACCAATGGGAAGCCCTATATCACCAATTTTAGCAAATATTTTTATGGACAGTTTAGAAAGAAAAATCTTTGAATGTAACATTTCAAAAAATATATTATTTTGGTATGGGTATGGGTAGATGACATATTAGCTTGTTTTGTATGTAGTGAACGACAATTGGATATATTATTCAATCATATTAATAATTTACATCCAAAAATTAAATTTACATTAGAAGTTGAAGAAAATAACTCAATCAATTTTCTTGATATTAAAATTCAAAGAGCATTTTCAGTTACTATGAACAAATGTAATTTTGATAGAGAAATTAATTTAATTAAACAAATAGCCACATCCAACGGTTATCCATTACATACAATAAATTAATTAATTATTAAAAAAGAGGAAAAAGTTGCATTACAATATTTCCTGAAAAAACTGGAGAAATACAAAATTACAAAACCATCACATATGCTGGCAATATTTCTAATAATATTTCAAAGATAATATGTTGTTCAACAAATACAGCAATTTCTTTTAAAACAGAAAACAATGTGAGTAAAAAATTGTTAAATGTAAAAACAAAAATACCCCCATTAAAAAAGTCTGGAATATATAAACTTAAATGTCCAGAATGTAATGCTGTCTATATTGGTCAAACAATTCGAAATTTTGAAATTGGATACAATGAACACTCACGAGCATACAGATTAAAACAGCCAGATAAATCACATTACGCAAAACATCTTGATACAAAACATTCATTAACACCTAACACAGAACTAGAAGTACTGCATATTTGTGATAAGAATCAAGAACTAGATTTCCTTGAAGAACTAGAAATAAGAAGACACTTAAGAGACCCACAATATGAAGTTGTCAATGAACAGATAAATCTAGGGAGCTCTCCACTAATGAATTGTCTTCTTAAGTAACAATTGTAAAGATCAGCAGATATAGTTTTCCTTGGTTTCCTATATCATTGCACAGTTATACTGATCTTAAATGGGAAAAAGATATCCAGGATATCCCCATAGGGCTAATAATACATAAGCTTTAATATTTGTAAAATCATATCTTCTCCTTTTTTCTATTCATATATATTAAGTCTTGGGGTCGAGAACAAATCTATACACCAAAAAACTACAATATACCAAAATAATACGTTTCTAATCTCAACATTCAATATGTGGGAACTTGAACAAAGCCTGAAACAAAACAAAAATACCTCCCCAGGTAAGGATAATATTTCGTATATAATGATATATAAAATTCCAATAGAACATAAAAAAAGCATTGCTAGAACTGTTTAACTCTATCTCGAGTAACAAAATACTTTTCCCCGAAACATGGAAAGACTACATCATATTACCCATCAAAAAACCAGGAAAGCTAGAAGGTAATCCAGAATCGTATAGACCTATATCACTTTCATCATGTGTTTTTAAAACTTTAGACAGAATGATTAAGAATAGACTAGAACATTGGCTAGAAAGTGAACAAATTCTTCCAGATTCACAATATGCATTTAGAAAAAGTAGGTCCACCCAAGAACCCCTAACAATCTTAGTAAACGACATTTACTTGGGATTTTCACAGAAACACAGCACTTTAACCACATGTATCGATGTATCATCAGCTTTCGACAATGTCCAACTGAATTTACTGGAAGAGAAACTCATCAACATGGGATTATCAACTCATTTGACAAATTTCATTAAGTCCGCATATACAAATCAGTTTTCTTAAATATTAACCAACACATATCAGCACCAAGAATTTCTAGAAATGGTTTACCACAGGGCAGTATCCTCAGTCCAATCCTCTATACCCTTTATACAATGGATTTTGAAAAAATTGTATCACCACAATCAAAAATTGTACAATACGCCGATGATATTGTGTTGTACACTACAGAAAAATCAGTTGAAAAATGCACAAAAATCATTAACGCGGAATTTATTTCAATCCAAAAATGGTTAGATGATACTGGGATGTCCATATCAGAATCCAAGACCAAAGTATGTATCTTTTCCAGAACCAAAGAACCAAAAGCACTGCTCAAAATCTGACAACCCTAGGCAGATATACCTTCCCTATTAATAATGCCGTCAAATACCTTGGAATACTTAGACAAGAAACTATTATGGAAGGATTGCGTACACCAAGTGATTAGAAGAGATTTCAAACAACATACAAAGAGCGTTCTGCAATACAAAGTGGGGAGCAGATCCAAATACGGCATAACTCTTTTATAAAACAATGGTAAGATCAATTATAGACTATGAAAGTCATCTATAGGGAACAGCAGCTGAAACTCACTTAAGCAAAAGTTCAACAAAATAAATGTTTGAGAATATGTCTAGGATACGTCAAATCCACACCTATAAATATTATACAAGCAGAAGCAATAGTACCACCCCTTAGACTAAGAGGACAACTACTAAGTAATATATTTATGACTAAAATCAAAGCAAAGGAAATGTCATACCTCAACAGGTTACAATTATTAACAGCTCAGGTCCTCACTCATAAATACTGGTACTCAAAAAAACCCACTTATAGAGGAAAGTTTCATGGAAATATCCAACCACGAATACAAGTTCCATACAAACGAGAAACTACCTATCTTTTCATACCCACCTAAAAATCTCTTTTCTCACAAAATCCCTACATATTACTTTGAAATTCAAGGCAAAATATCAAACCTCACTGAAACAAAATTCAACGAACTTAAAAACAAATACTGGCCAAATTATGATACATATTTACAGATGGATCAAAGGCCAATGAACAAACAGGCTGCGCATTCTATCACTCAGACAAAAAACACCGCACCAAATACACTTTGCCAAAGGAGGCTTCTATCTATACAGCAAAAATTACAGCAATTTTACAAGCAATGAAGTACATATCGAACAATAACAATAATAACAGAGAATAGTAATAAAGAAAACAGTAAATCATATTGAAGCAAAAACATTGAATTTGTAGAAATTCACAAAAAAAACAAAATCGTCATTTGTGTATGGATAAAAGCACACGCTGGCATAACTGGTAATGAAACAGCTGATAAATATGCAAAAGACGCCTTAAAATCAGGAAAAAAACTCCAATTTAAACCACCACCTTCCGTCTTATTTATCTTGCAAAAACAAGAAATTGAAGAAAAATGGCAAAAACTGTATAATGAATCTTCGACCGGATTAAACTATATGAAAAATCCGGAATGAATTCCCATACAACGTTGGTTCTATAATATGGCGAACAGAAATTTTATAAAAATTGAATAGATGAGGCTTTTACTTGATGAAGATCCATACTAATGATGAAATAAAACAATTTAATTTGTTTAAATCTTCATTTTATTTTGAACTAACGTTCAAATTAAAACTAGTGACGCGTTTCGCTACACAGTAGCTTTTAGCAAATTAAAATTAGTGACGCGTTTCGCTACACAGTAGCTTTTAGCAAATTAAAATTAGTGACGCGTTTCGCTACACAGTAGCTTTTTCAGTAGCTTTTTCAAACTAGTTTGAAAAAGTTGCTGTGTAGCGAAACGCGTCACTAATTTTAATTTTAACGTTAGTTGAAAATAAAATGAAGATTTAAACAAATTAAATTGTTTTATTTCATCATTAGAAATTTTATAGTTACAATGAATCGAGTATGTGCAAATCATGCACTTACCCCTAAATACAAACATAAGTTAAACATGATTGATAATTCATAGTGCACCTGTGGGGATATTTATATATTTTTATTTATTTACGGGCATTACCCATTCCTTTACAATAATTAAAATTTTCTCAGTACTACACTATAACATCATTATTCTAAAAATATCAAGTAAAAATAAAAATAAAAAGACAACATTTAAATCTCTTAAAACAAAAGTTGAAAATTAAAAAAAATTTAAACAATTATTTAAAATCATTAAAATATATGCTGAATTACACTGAGTAACGTAAGTACAATACATCCATATCCATTATGAGCATAAGGCTCACAATATTCTAATTTTATGTGATCAATTTGGTTACAGTTTGGGTCAACTGATGAGGAATCGTTTTAAAAATGCAAATGTGCAGACTATTATTAAACCTTTTGCTTGTTATGATAAAATAATTGAAAATTTGCCACAATTGGCACATAATTATACACTAAGTGATTCGGTTATTATTATAGCGGGGTCAAATGATTTCCAGAAAAATCAATATCCATCATTTAGAAATTTAAACAGTAAGTTAGATTCCTGTTTGAATACAAATTTATTCTTATTGTCGGCACCTTACTGTAATGATTCTATTATTAACGAGTTCATTTATAAATTTAATTGTAGACTAAATCAGTATCTTTTTAAATTAAATTAATGCACATAATCATCTGTTCATTTTATAGATTTTAGTGACAAAAACGGAAAACTTGTCTAAAAAAGCACCTAAACAAGCCAAAGACTCATAGTAACCTAAGGTTTGTAAAAATAAATAACCAAGTAAGCCAAGATAGCCAAACCCTAAATAACTTGAAAAATCAAAGAAACATTTTTTTAGACCAACTTCCAATAATAATGTTAGAAACTTAAATGTTACACATGTACCTAAAGATTCTTTCCTTTTGTACTTAAACTCACAAAGTCAGAAAGTCTACCTGCTCATTTAGATGAAATAAGTAATTTAGTAATTAAAGTTAGACCAATAGTAGTTTGTTTGTCAGAAACACATGTTACACCTGAAATTTATGATACTGAATTGAACATTGATGGTTATCAGTTATTTAGAAGGGATGGAGATATTATATGTAATAAAAGGTGTCAAAGTAGCAAAAATTCAAAAACATTGGGTACATAAAAATTTCTGGTTTCTTTCTTTAAGTATTACTATTAACAAACATACCTTTTTAATAGTTTCTCTATATATATCGCCAAACAGTAGTTATGCTGTTTTTTATCATTTTTTTGAAACCTGGTGTGAAAATAATGTGTGATAAAAATTTTAGTGTAATTATAACAGGCGATTTTAACGTGGATTATTTTTCAAACTCATCAAAAAATCTTATAACTAGTTTAAGCTTAAAAAATATAATGAGAAATAGCGCATCCAACAAGTAATGAAGGATCTCTATTAGGCTGGGTAATAACAAATACAGATATGTTGATTGCTGATGTGATTAAAACACCTAAAACAAGTACACTATTTTTTTAAATTATTTCAATAACTTTATAAATAATAGAACAGAAGAGAATAAAAACATTTATAAAGAGAATAGAAATCTTACAGTTAGGGTAATAAGAAATGAAAAACGGAAATATTACAAGCATAAGATAGATGACTGTAGAAATAATATAACGGAATTGTGGAAAACACTGATTCCAAATAATGTGGCCAATACGGATTTTTTAGAAATTGAACATAAAACGATAGATAGAGTTGAAGATATACCAGGAAATTTGAATTCATTATACATTAAGAGTATTGATAAAATTGATAAAAGTGGTCCAGACTACTAATTGGGAAAGTGTTAGTAACTTTTCCAAATTTGCTTCAATTGATTTCAGTAAGCTTAAAGAAATTATTTTCTCAATGCCCAATAAAAAAGACCAGATGATATAGGCATGGCATTTATAAAAAATACCTATGACTATATTGCTAAACCCTTGAAAAATGTTATCAATACTTCTTTAGAATCTGGAAAGGTTCCAGATGATATCAAGGTTTCCACCATAGTACCAGTTCCTAAAGTTGCAAAATCTAATAAAGCTTCTGATCTCAGACCAATAAATATGCTTAGCTGCTTTGAAAAAATTTTAGAAAAAGTAGTCTATGAACAAATTGTTGATTTCATAGAAAGAAACGAATTTTTAACCAAAGTCCAATCGGGTTTTCGCAGTAAGCATTCATGCGAAACTGCTTTACAATGTACATAGCTATAAATTGAACTAAGTTTTTGAATATCAGTTCTTTTATTTAAGCAATTATCTTCTTGAGATATGAATGCCATTTCCAGGAAAATCCTTTTAGAGTATCTGTTTTCTTTACGTAAAATTTCAAAGTTTTTATAATCTATTATATGATTTCTAGAGAAAACATGTTCAGCTAATCCTGATGTTTCACCTAGAGCAAGTCAATCTATATATTACATTAGAAAGATCAGTAAGAGGATCAATTTCTTTCAACTTACTATAAATACAATCAAGTGAGAGAACATTTTTATTTGCAAGTTTTATATTAGTTACTTCTTTTAATATTTTGGAAATTTTAGGTGTAAGCTCTCTAAAGTAAGGTAAAGATGCAAAAAAGATGTTAGTTGTAGTTGTGTTCGTTACATTTTTTGAGTTAGCAATAACTAAATTTAGTTCAATTGCAGTCTGTATGGGATGAGGGAATTTTTCTTACTAAAGTTTTAGGATAACCGTTATTAATAAATAGGTTAGATAGTATATGTAAGTTTTTATCATGCATCGTACAATCTGAGATAATAAGTACTCCATTTTTCATTTGTTTTATCAAATTTATTTTTGTTGAAAATTTATGGTATGAAAAATAGTTGATATATCTACCAGAACTACAGGGTTTTCAATACCAGTCAATTGTAATAGTATCATGTTTCCTTATAAGTCTGGTATCTAAGAAAGGAACGGATTGTTCTGTATCTTCTGTTTCAATGGTAAACTGAATGTGAGGGTCATAACTATTAAATGTTTCTAATATCTCATTGATGCTCATGATAGGTAGTGCTACGATAATATCGTCTACATATTGTTTTATAAAATGAAGATTGAAAGGAAGTACAGGAACAACAATGTCTAACAAGTCATCTACAACATATGCAGCTAATATGGGATATATTTGCTCCCATTGGGGTACCAAAAATTTGTTTATAAAAGTTTTTATTAAATGTGAAAAAAGTATTATTAAACAAATAAGTGATAATTTCTAAAAAATTATATTTGTTTATATTACAATGTAAACGAATACAATCCCAATGTTTATCAATAGATCTTAAGCAGGTTTCTAAGTATACACTACTAAAAAAAGATACTACATCTAGACTTGCCAAAACATAATTTGGAGGAAGTTTCATTTTATTGAATGTGAGTGAAATTTGGAAAGAATCTTACAAAATATTCATTATTGCATTCATATACATTAGTAAGTATATTAGTTATATATGCAGATAAATGTTCTGTAGGAATTCCCATAGAAGCTAGAATTGGTCTTATATTGTGCTCAAGCCTTCAGAAAAATAAAATGAATAAAGACAAAATTTCAATAAAACAATCAATAATCCACGTAGACTGGCTAATTGGCCTCTGCCAAAGCCATTAACCCTAACAAAAAAAAAAGAAAAAAATGGTAGCAGCCATAGTGTGGCTCATTATGTTTGCAGCAACCAAAACTTTCATTTTAATTTTACTGTTTCTATGAAGTTAAAAAAATGATCTAATTTTGTGCAAAGCCTGAAATTTTTTTGTTTTATCAAAATAAATATCATAACTATATAAAGCATTTTTCGTACATTTCAAAAGATGAGGAGGGTCATATAAAGTTATTATTTTCTTTTCATTTACAAAAAAATAATGACCAGATTTTACAATTTTCCAATGTCTACTTAATTGTCTCAGAGCTGCTCGATATGAATTCCCTAAATCACGAAAAGTTGCAATTACATTTAATCCTACATCTTGTAGTGATGAAATTACCTCTACAATAATTAATTTCAAATCTTCATTTTTAAGATGATCGTTAGTAAAATAATAAGCCACTGGCTGCTTTCAAGCTTTATGCAATCCATTAATTACAAACCCCAATGCATGATTGGCAGGCTGTAACTTTCTGCCTAAATTGCTAGCAAGATCCACAAATCCTACAACTTTGGCGCTAGCCACATCCAAAGCCAATTCTTCTTCCAAAGCTATTTCATCAAATAACACAAGACGCAATTTTTATCAATTTGCTTCATTTTGACAACCTTTTCTTCAATCCCATCAAAAATTCCTTTATTAATTCTAGTTTCAAACGGAACCGATCTTAGAAGTGACTTGGCAAGCTATAAAATGTTTTAAAAAATTATACGCTTGTGGTTATTTTTTATAAATGGCTAATGAAAGGAGGACCTCATCTGTTATTGATCAAGAAAGTATGTTTCTTACAGTTAGCAGTACTACTTTTCTAAGAATCCATGCCTGCTGGATCTAATTTTAAATTAAAATTTTGAAATAACTGTGATTCAGACAATTTAACTGCTTTTTTAGTTTTGTTATTACTACTGATAAGTGCCTTTTTTAATTTACAAATTTTATTTCTCAGATCTTTATTGATATAATACATTTCCTTCTTCTTGAGAGATAGATTACTGACTCTAGTTTCATTTATTTCTCTTAGAATACTAAATTCCAAAATTCCAAACATTGTTTTTTAGGTACATGTTCAAATTGACTATCATTACTTAATGTTAGAAAAACTAAGCTTTCTTTTTACAGGCAAAACGGTATTTTCAAATGCTTGGATTTTATTATTATTTTCAACTACTATTGGTGATTTATGATATGAGGGTTGCAAAGGTAAATCAAATTGAATAAGTCTTTTGTGTAATGAACTGGTAAATGCATTATCATCAAAATGATATTCGCACAACCTTTGATCTTTGGATGTATGAAGAAGTTCTGAAATTTTGTACCATTGTTCCCTTCGATTAATATCAGATGGAAATTCGAAAAATGTTTTGTTCTTAAACTCCAGATTGCGAAGTGACCAAAAAAAATATTTACTATTACAATTTTTTGCAATACAACTATGAATAATTTATTATACCTGATGACGTTTTAAAGGTTTACTTACTTTTATTTCCTTTATTAGAACTAAAACTCTAAATAAATTACTTACTCAGCACTCAGCATAAATAAACATTACTCAGTGTTAGCCATTTGCAATTATTCTCGCTCTCTCTCTCTTGATTTTATGGCCTCCACCTTTACAGCATTCGGCCAGCGGGAATGCCCTTACAGGCGTCTGGAGTAGTCATCTTCCCTTTTCTTTCTCTTGTAGAAAGGCTACATATTAGTAAACAACACAATAAAGGTAAATAAACTTTTCTTGCTTGGGATCAAAGTATGGGACCTGAGGAACTGCGAAAGACTAAAAAGAAGAACTAATGTCATGAGTCGTGTTCGTTAGGGCCGTTCGGCAATGCTACTCCATTGACTCCGAACACTCCTCCCTTCTTTAGACCGTTAGGTTATTACAGAACGAGTAAAAGGAGCAGTCTTTAAATCGTTCGTTTAATGTGGAGCGGTGTGAAAAGAGTTGCTCCAATTGTACAACCTCGGAGAGGTAGGGTTTTGGGAGTGAATATGCTCATCTCAATTACCGGCCAAAAAATAAAATTCTTATGTATTTTAGGTTACATAGTTTACAATCGCAAAGTAATAATTATTCATATTTCATAAAAAAACTAAAAAATAACCACCAAAATATTACAACGAATGACTTTTGTTTGAATTTGACTTTTGATAGATGTCCCTCGTTTGACAGTTTGAGAGTTCGGTAACAATTGATCATTTTACTCTACGAGAAATTTGCTCCTGCTCCACTCCTTTCCATCCCTATTTCGGAGTTAATTGCCGAACGGCCCTGTGTTTTAGTTGTCATACCGAAATACCGACGTTGCCAAATTTCTAGAAAGTGACATTTAGTTCCTTTCAATGTTGTACGATCTTTTTAATATTTTTATATATATTTTTAATTGACTGATTGAATCAATGAATAAATACACACATATTAATATAAGAATTTATTTTACTCTGAATGACTTTTCGCTGTGCGATCCCCCAGCGCCTGGACCCGTAACTTTGAACGTTCGACTCATTCGACTGTTCGCGAGCACGTCGAATGGATTTTGTTCGTACGAATGATTTCACCCGAATCGAACGTTACTCGAAAGTTCAATAGCAATATCTTTCAAACACACTGACGAACAACTTTGTAGATCTGGCGGTCTATTCTCGAATGTCGAAAAAAATGTGTCGATTTCGACATTTGTCGCACAACTTGAAATTGTGGTATTCTCAATTGGTTTCGTCTTCCAATTCGCACGAGACATATTTTGTCGAATAGCATGAGCTGGCAACACCGATTTAACGATTCTCAAATATGTTCTATGGCAATGTGTCGTGGGTTTTGGTTTTTTGAAGGTTATATTCACATCCTTTGGTTATATTTGCATAGGGCAAGTCCAGGTGACGTCACGCCCGGATGAACCTGAAGTTGAAACAAGCGTTCTATGCTATTTCTCTATGTTCTAAGTACAACACGTGGTTCTTATAGTTATTTTGATCTTGTTTGAGTTAATTTAATTTTGAGTTGGTGCTTTCTTCGACACTGTTTTAATTGTTTAGGTATTTTAAAAGCTTTATCTGACTGTTTATGGTGGACATGCCCTATTGTAGATTGGATTATTTGTTTGACGCTTGTGGCAGTTCTTTACAAAGAAATAACTTTTAATATCCTAAGTTTATGTAGGTACCTGAAGTATTATTTTTGTTTTCTAGTTTATATACTGTTATGTTTAATATAATCTATTGTTTGTTCTGGTATTCCATCTTTCACTTTATTTAAAATGCACAATGGGCTATTTACAATATACATTTATCAGCAGTTTCTTTATACATCATATATGATCATATTCATACAATTATATACAGAAGAGTAAAACTTAACTAACTTTATTCTTAAATCTTGTCTACTTCTTCTTTTAGAAAAGACATTACCATAAAACTATAATATGTCAACAGTGTTGCCATATTCAACATATACCTACTTGTAACAAGTTTTATTAATTATTTTTTTAAGTTTAACTAGCTTTACTTTTAAAGTTTATGTTACGCTTGAGTTAAAATAGTTAAATGATAGGTAAACAAATGCAGTATTATTTTTGTTTTCTAGTTTTTATTTCAAGTTTATATACTTGAAGCAAGTTTTCTTAATCCTTTTAAATCTGTTTTTTAAGTTTAACCTTTTTTTTCTAGTTTTACTTTAAAAGTTTATGTTACTTCCGAGTTAAATGATAGGTTAAAAATGCAGTTTAGTTCAATCATATATAATGTGGTAAAAAAAATGATCTCATTTTACATGTTATTGTTTAATTTGACGATAATTATTAATAAGAAGCCTCCTCTATAGCCCCATACCCCGTGTTAGCAATGGGTTCCTCCGTGCATTTTCATTTTGGTTTTGATCAATATGAGGAAGAAAACCAAAATACACTTCTTCTAACTCTTCATCTGGATTTAGTAGTTCTACTCTATTTTGTATACACATATTATGCAGCTCTACGCAAGCATTTATAATCAATAATATAAGTACGTTTACACCGGGCGTACCAAATTTTTAGTCCGAGGTCTAAATGACGTCACGTGTACTTTACTTTCGGTGTAAACACCCAAGGAGTAAAATTTGGTACTCGAATTTGATCCATCTCATCTAGGGTAGTTCAAATTCAATTTTCAACGGTGTAAACACGGCACATTAGTATTCGTGGACCAAAGTGACGGTTTGCTAGAAGCACAGAGTAAAAAGTCTTTGAATATTTTTTTCTTTTTCAGAAACTCTATTACCACTGCAACTATTTTTGTATCCATTTTCAAATAAAATCAAAATCTACCATCAAATTACCTAAAGATTTAAGGTTATGTCATTTTAATAGGAAAATGTCAATTTTGGTCCCAGGCAATGTCCCAGGCTTTAAACCTGGACTATTTTAATCCAGCAAAATAGTCAGTATAAACACTTATGTTCTAAGCTAAATAAGTCCTCGATTTGGTCCACGGACCAAATTGCTCCACACGGTGTAAACTAACCTATGATGCTTTGTTCGGTGAATAATGCAATGTTCTGTGCTCAAGTAAGCACCTGAATCTCATTTTCAGTAAACCATTACGCCTATCTATTGTGCACCTTGCTTTTTTGCGCTTCAATAAATCTTATTTCTTCGTCTGTAATAGGGTTAGCCAATGGTGTAATGAGCCATGGGCGAAGAGAATATCCAGAATCACCTAAAAATAAAGTAAAAGAATGAAATACCGAAATAACAAGTGAGAGAAATGTTATTCTGGGTGTGTCATTTAAAATAACTGATGCTGAAGTCTATGATAGATCATGTTTTAAAAAATAGTAAATTAAAATCAAAAATTGACCTACTTCGGGATTTTTTCATATTACTGCTTATTTAGCTAATAATTAATTTAAGTGTTAAATTATGGATGCACTGTATAGTATAAATTTTTACCTATAAGAAAATACCCCTCATTTCCTCTTTCGTGGAGTTCTAAAAATTCTCTCACATTGCTGCTATGCCAAATATGGGAATCATGGGTACTTCCAGGATATTTTGCATTTATATGAATTATCTCCATATTCTCATCACATATCTGAAATGTAGGTAATAGAATAATAATAATAATTTATCACCTACCTATGCAGCTCAACATTTATAGAATGATACTGTTTTTGGTTTATGAAAATATGTTCAGGTGCCAATGGATCATTCTTTTTTGGAGGTACAATTGCCACATGGGTGCAATCAATACAGCCCACACTTCCTGGCATTCCAAAAATGTTGTAAAATTTCAAACTAACTGAATTAGGTACGAATCCAATTTTTTTATCATTAATAAAAAAACCTGTTTCTTAAACCATTAAGCTCATTCATATTTCTGGGAAATTTTACAAATCTTACAAGAATCTCTGGAGCATTGTATTTCTTTAACATATCTGCTCACTGATGACTGGGACTAAGCAAAAATTTTATTATCTCCTACACTACCCTGGTAACATCCTGTTGCATAGAAATGTAGTGCCACAAGAACCTATAGAGAACAGAATAGAAAGTTATTAGAAAATAGGGTATAAGATACATAGTTATAGTCTATCTATACGAAGTCAATAATGTTGTGTTGTATACAATTATCTAGAAAAGTATCATGCTTACCTTTTCTTCAAGTGATAGAGCCATGTCCCTGCTGTACCACAAATGGTTCCAAAAAAACAATTAACTCACGCACTAATTCTTTACTTAATCTAAATGTTTTTATTAATTTCTTGTCGAATAATAATCTGAAAGCATCTTGAAATATTCCTCTTCTATCTCGAGGACGTTGATAATTTTCTTGATTTTCCAAATTTTCAGTTACCACAATCTAACCTTTAAAAAAAAAATTGGGATTCTGAGAATTTACCTATAAGCTACAGAATCTGTAAGATATAGGATCTGTAACTTGAACCTTTACAGATTTGTAAAATTGGCTATTCTGGAACCAAATCTGTAAGATTCATAGTTACAGATCTTTACCTTATAGGTTTCAACTTTACTTCTATTTATAATGTCAAAATTCTAACCTCAAAACCATTAAAAGTATTTAAAAGCTGTGTGTGTACCGACCTGGTAAACCTTAATACTAATTGATATTTTTACAATTTGTAATAAAAGAATGGCGTAAGTAAACTACTGAAATAATATATTTAACATGTTATTTATTTATTTTATACGTATTTTGTAGAACGCAAGGTGTAAAAAGAAAAAGGACCAAAAATACGTCTCCACAGTAGTTATACTTACAATTCATGGAAAATGATTACATTTTTCGCAGTAATACTATAAACCCCACTTTAGATCCCAATTATTTAATAAAAAAGTGGGAAGAACTAGTGGCGCAATTAAATGCCCTTGGAAAAGGCCCCTCTCTTTCTGTCGAAGAGTGGAAGAAGGTAAGAAAATTATATACACTTATATTGCTTTTTGTATTCACCTTGGTTAATTTTTAGAGATTTTTGGATTGGAAGTATGCCACAAAATCGAGATATAGAAAAATGGAAGCCCTGTCAATTGGAACAGGTGGAGGACCTCAGAGCAAAATTACTCTAAATGATTTAGAGGAAAGAGGCCTTTCAGTTTGGGGAAAGGTTGCAGTAACGGGGGCAAGTAATGTAACCATCTATGAGGGCATTGAAAATCCCGAATGTCAACAGAACACAATTTGTGAAACAGACATTTGTGTACCGATCACAAGTGATCAAGTAAACCGAAGTTATGAAATCATTTATACAGAACCATCAAATGAAAAAGAAAATAACAATGAACACACACAGGGAAACAACAACCAACAACAAAAACAGGAGAATTTAATTGTCCGTTCATATTAATGTAAATGATGTTCACTTAAAAATCACAAAAAAACTAAAAACTCTACAACTTTTCCACCATGAAAATACACAAAAAATGATAATAATAATAATATAACTCTCTGTACCGCACCCTGTACTGCTTACAGTGACAGATGTCTAGCCCGTAAATATTTACGAATCTGTAAGGAATCTGTAAGTAACAGGTAAGGTTAGAATCGCATTTCCTGTAACTCTTGCAGATTTCGGCTTATAGATCTTACAGATGTTCTCAGAATTCCACCAAACCTGCTTCTGTTTAGGGATGGCGATCTGAAATCGATTAATCGAAGAATCGATTCTTCGGGCCAAATAAATCGATTTTTTAAATCGATATGTTGTACTGAATCGATTCAGTGGATCGATATTTCACCCTTCAAAATCGACATTCGATTTTTTCTGGTTTGGTTTTGGGAACTATAAGCTATATTATCTATTTTCTTAACTTATTAATGTAAAAAATACATTTAGAAGATAAATGTCTTCTTTTATATCTGATCGGTTTCTTTGATATGGTAATGAAAATAATTGTTATTATCGAATCGCCTGAACTAAAAAATCCCTGATTTTACTGATAAGAGATCCCAGAGATTGTTTATTAGGGTATCTTTCTTGTTTTTCATAAAATGGATTTATATTCACATTGTAAATACAAACTTGAAAAAAATCGATTTTTAAGAAATCGATCTTTTAGCCCTCGATTTTTTTATGAATCGATTCAACAGGTTACGATTCGAATCGATTTAAAAATCGATCTTTTTTGGAAAGAATCGCCAACCCTACTTCTGTTACGGCTAACCCGCCTAACCTAAAATAATCCTGTCAAATCATGTCAAATATTTCATGTCGCTTTCGACATGAAATTGTCGACCGCTTCAAACCACTCTACAAATTGTCTACAAGTTATTTATCGAAAATTTTCGACTGCGACATTCGAGAATAAGGAATTAAAAGGACTATGCTTCCATCTTATGGAAAATAAAAGACCACTCAAATGCGGATATTTTGATACCAACTTATTCGTCTTGAAAAATGGAACATTTGATAACATTGCGCCAATGTTGTGACTTTTATAATTAACTCACAATTAATGATATTATTTTTAAAATCGCTTACGGAGATTGTATGAGGAAGACAGAGAAAAAATACGTAAATAGACATGTATTACAGATTCCACGAAGTAAGGATATCAGCGGTGATAAGAAATGAATAAATAAAACCAGACAGGGTTGAACTGACCTAATTTCATCAGTTAATTTTTATATGTTGTTTTTTCTTTGTAGCATTTTGTAGTGTATTTGTTGGCATCGGTAACTCTTTAAAAAAAATAGGATAGGGACGCGGAAAAGATTTTTTTATATGCTAGATGTTAAATGTCTATTAACTGTTAATACGCGGGCGGCGTTCTGAAATCCCTCTGGAAGATCGTTTAATACCTCATAACGCCGAAATCCTCTAGGACGAACTCTATGTTCACAAACGTAACACTGCATTTTCTTAGTTTTTAAATACTGACTTTAAGAAAACTCTAAAATGAATACGCTTCACGGCCCAAATGCACACTTCTAACACACAGAATTGATCATTTGTAGTTAAAACTTGTTAGTCTACAATTAGATGGACACGCCCTTTTCTTTCATACTCCTATCACCTGTCGGGGACCGGTCAGTTGGACCACGAGTCGAACTGACCGACTCCCCACCTGTCAGGTATAAATATTTGTTCTTTAACGACTTTTATACAGAATGCAAATTACTTCCACGAATTGTTGGACGCACACGAATTCCCGTCAGGATAACCAGTCTACCTGTTCCATAATTAGGATACGTTAAGCCGTCACTCGAGTTCCCGTCAGGGTGAAAACTGACCTGTCTAAAAGGTGTTTATCGTAATTACGGTAAATTCTCTGAATTATCTGATATCTAGCTATGTATTTATTGCATATTGTAATAAGTGAACAGTAAAAGTTTTAAGGTCCGTGTTCAGATGTATGAAATAAGAAATAGTTATAAATGTCTTATGTTTGGCACTATTACACGATATTATTTTATATGATATCATTATTGGAATAAAATACGGAATTTTAATTCTACAATTTTATTGCGTACTACTACTGAACATACATGTAAAGAAGCTAACCTAACCTAACCTAACCTAACATATAACCTAGCCTAACCTAACCTAACCAGAAAGGGTTTACCCTTTTCACTTAGTATTACTTCAAGCATTTTATGTATCACTATAGCGTACGACAACAAACGTTCGGAAATATGTATATTAATAAACTGCCGTTTCGAAAATGACAACTTAATATAATAGAAAAATATATTCATAGCAATTAGTACTGACAGACCCCCTAGCCACCTCAATAGGTTATTCAACTTTTTCATTAGAATTCAGGATTACGAATATTACGATTTACTGGAATTTTCAAAACTATTTAGTTTACCAGGAAACGGATTAAATAAACTGGACTGCAATTCGAGTGCGGGATTAAGATACATGCAAGTGTCGGAGGGGAACTCATGTGTATTTTATAGTCATTAGAAATCCTGACGGGAATTCTTTTGCACCGGAATTGTTTACGAAATACGTGTCGGTCAATTATTAAATGTACCTATTATAATATAGAAAACGTTATAATAAACGTATTACAAAATGACAAACTTATGTAAAGATGTTAGATTGTCAATTGAGAGATGTACCTTTTTACATAATTTGATTGCAATCTATCATATCTTTATACAACTGAAAAATATAATCCCATTATTTTGTTTCAACGAAACTGGTATTCATCGTATGTACAACTATATTCACAAGTCCGACTCTGTTTCACCGCAGCAGGTGGAGGCCTATTGAATGGTTAGAATTTGTAATCGAATCGAAAATTTCTGGCAAATGAACTGATTTTGTGGGTTTATTAATTAAATTACAACATTGGCGCAATATTATCAAATGTTCTATTTTTCAAGACGAATAAGTTGGTATCAAAATATCCGCATTTGAGTGGTCTTTTATTTTCCATAAGATGGAAGCATAGTCCTTTTTGTTCGAAAATGTAAAAATCTCGCGTGCGACAAAATATGTCATCGTTTGAGAATAGACCCCCTGCCCCCTGGGTGCCGATTCTCCGGCTTCGTAGAAGCGATCAAAATATCGGCGATTCTCCCTCCCTGATTTTCGGGGGTAGCTCCCTGGACCTATTCTTGAAGGATACGATTCAGCCTCACTCGAGACTCCCCGTAGAATAAATTTTGACGATGTTGCCAGTATTATTTGGAGCAATGGCCACATAAAAATGGGTCCAAAACAAGAAAAGAAGAATAATAATGTCTACAACCACTAATAATAGTTGCGCAGTGCGTCTTTGTTTTGTTTTGGTTATATGTTGGTTTTGGATTTATAATAAAATTTGTTGTCGATATTTGAATTTGCAATATAAAACTCAGAAAAGTAAATTGTAAATTATATAGTGTTATTTCTTGAATTATTATTATTATTCTTATAATTATTTTTGAATACTCGTCCTTAATCCTAAATTATTTGTTTTACTCATTTAGCATGGGGAAACAAAAATTTGCCCCAATTAATGTTGAATAAGTAAATATTCGTCTATATCGTAAATTTTATAGGCTTTTAATTCAATCTCTTATTGAATTTATAACCAATAAGTAACTTTAAAACTGAAAAAAAAAATCTTCCAAACAAACCGAAATGACCAAAACAAATAAAATTTGCAGAGAAGACAGAAAACAGCTGACTGTTCTCTTAACTTTCCTTGGTTCTACCATTGTATAAAGATAGGGATAGTAGGTTAATCTTACGAGGATATCATTTGACGAGGTGGACGCCACCAATAGATGGCAGTGGGGAGTTTGCGTCCACGGCACGTCTTTTCTTACTGTACGTCGTAGCATTGTATCTTTATACAATGGTTCTACTGCTTCAAAGCGAGAGAACATAGTTCTCTTAAAAATGCAGGGAGGGAGCTGATCCTTTTTGTCGAGAATAAGACACCATCAAGTTTTAATAGAACCACGCCCATTATTCTTTCGGGGAGCGCTGTTCCCTGGCCCGAGAATTCGCCCCCTGGGTGCCTATTCTTGAATTTCAGGGAGTAGAACTTTGCGAGAGAAGTAGGCGTGGTTCTCTTAAAAAGATAGAACAGGTATTCTTGAAATAAATTTGAGGGAGGGAGCACCTCCCAAGAGAACTCGAAGTTCCCCTACTAGCTAATGAGAGAATTGCAAAAGGGAGTATTGACCTAACCTCTAATTGTTTTGATTTACTGTGGTTCAAAATTTGGAAGATATTTTAATTTGTATACTAAAATGAATGTGGAAGATTTCAATTTAATGCTGTGGAATCATATAATTAACGAGAATGTTGAGGAGGCGTTAGAAGAAGTGGGTATTGGTAGGGATGTTTTGCCCCAGACAAATCCGTTCCAGCTATCAGAGAGAAAATTTGTGCAGTTATTTAGAGTCGATAAAGACCTCTGTCATAACATAATTGACATGGTCACCCCTTTTCTACCACAACCCACAAGAACCTCTGCTCTATCCATACAAACCAAGGTAAGCAAATATATTATAGTAGTTAGTCAAGGCATGCTTATGTATATAAGTAGGTACTGATACCTATTTCTCAAAAATAATTTGCATGGTTTTTAGGTACTTGCTGCCCTGAGATTTTATGCTTCAGGCAGCTACCAGGAAATTACTGGCTCCAACAGTTTTGTAGCCATTAGCCAACCTTCAACCAGTAGAGCTATTAATGAAGTGACAAATGCATTGAACCAACCCGAAATTTTCAATAATTTGATAAGGTTTCCTCAAAATACTGTAGAGTTGGAAACTCTTCGCACCAGGTAAGTTGATATTAACAGAAAGAAAAATTATTAAAATGTTTAGTCTGTATAATTTTATTTTTTGTATGGCTCTACTAGCACTGAGTGGATAATTTTTTTAGGTTTTATGAAAATCACCAGTTTCCTGGAATAATAGGATGCATTGACTGTACCCACGTAAGCATTGTGGCTCCTCTGGTTAATGATGAGAATTTTCCTGAGCATGTTTATGTGAACAGAAAGAATTATCATTCACTTAATGTACAACTAGTAAGTCAATTTAAAAAAAAACCTATGCAAAGATAACACTTCATACATACATTTTTTTCAGATTTGCGATAATAATATGAAAATATTAAATGTAAACTCTAAGTTTCCAGGGTCCACTCATGATGCACACATTTGGAGAGAATCTGCAGTATCCAATTTATTGGAACAAGTATACAGGAGGAATCCAGCCAATATTTTTTTCTTATTGGGTGATTCAGGTAAGGATTATAGATGTAGAAAGAAATGAAATTTTCTTGTTTTTTTTAACTTTTTTGTAAATGATTCGCTAAAAGATTTCTGTGATATTATTTTAGGCTATCCTACTCGTCCTTGGTTATTAACCCCAATTGTGAATCCTCAAAATGATGGGCAACAGCTTTATAATGAAAGATTATGTTCCATAAGATCCATTATTGAGCGATGTAATGGTGTTCTGAAAAACCGATTTAGGTGTTTGTTGAGATATCGCACTCTACATTACCACCCAACTACAGCTGGAAAAATTGTAAATGCTTGCTGTGTTCTCCATAATCTGTGTTTGGAGCGAAATATTCCAGAACCAGATGAACCTCATTTAGAAGAGCCTGAGTATGGCATGTATAATAATCAAAATTTTATTGATAACATGCCGCAACTAATTAATCCCGATTTGGTTGCTGGAAGGAATTTGCAGCAAAACATTATTGCTAATCATTTTAATTATTAATTAGGTTAAGATTTCATTTTGTGAGGATATTAAAACATTTTTAAATAAGTATTGCAAATATTTTATTCACCAACAGTAACGAAAAGGCTTATGGAGCGTAAAGTTATTTTAAAGTAAGCTTAATAAAAATAATCATGAATAAATAAATAACTAACAAAACAACTAATTTTCCAGTAACATACAACAAAATAAATATATATATATACAGCTACTATACTCTATACTAAACATAATGTTTTCTTGGGAATGGAGTTACATAAAGGATTAGAGAGCCTAGATGTTATCTAAACTAAGCTTAATAAATAACAAACAAAACAACTAATTTTCTAGTAACATAAGAATAACAATAATAAATATATACAACTACTACACTAAACCCAATGCTTTCTCGGGAACGGACTGTTTCACAGACTCGCATACAGCTGCAATTCTATTTAATGAATTTGAAACTTCATTAAGAATTTCAATTTTTTTTTTATAATATTTTTGTTTACCTTCCAATTTTGTTTTGTAATAGTCTTTCTTCAAATTATTTTGTGTTGTAATTAATTGTAGTTTTTTTTCTCTGTAACTATCTGTAGAAAGTATGCCTTTTTGGCTGATTTCAAGGAACTGCTTGTTATTCCTTATGGAATCCATCAACCTTGTGGTTTTTGTATACCTTTTTCTAGGTGCCCTATTCTCTTTAATAGCCTCCTTTTTGGCTTTGCCAGATGGAGTTGTTTTAGGTGAAGGCACGGTATAATATGTGTGGTCGATTCCTACTTCTATACCTTCCATTTCCTCATTTTGAATATGGTCTACATTCCAATCTTGCACAGGATATTCAACTTCCTAAAACGTACCAGAAAAAGAAAATAGCAATCATGAATACTCTAATGGCAATAAGAGAATAAGTTCAGGAATATTCTTAGTTTGCAAAGTAGTGCAAGATTGTATAAAATGTTTTAAAGTAAATCCAAATGGAAAATATATTAACTCTGATTTGCCAAAACAAATTGACCCTTTCACTAAAAAAGACATATATTTTATTTTAAAATGTCATAAATGAATGAATACAAGATGACTAAAGGCTATGTTTTTATTTGTTTTGTTACAGAGGCTTTTCAAATATCTTAGCATTATTTTATCACTTCTCACCTCTATTTCATTGGTACTTTTGAGGTCTTCAAACTCAAATATACATTCTGATTCAGTTACCTCTTCATTTCCCTGGATGGCAACTGGAGTTATAATTTCAAACATTTTTTCTTCAATTGTTTTCTCTGTGTCATTTGGAGGGGACATAGAAGGACCCCCTCCTGTTCCTTGACTGTGTTTTTTTTCTCTGCTCATTCTGCATTTAACATTTTTTTTAATATCCGTCCATGTCTAAAAAAAGAGCTTACAAATAAGAGGAAAACAAAAATTTCAAAACAATGAGTAGATGTAGAAACCTTACCTTTCTCCACTGTTTCCAGTCCTTATAGTTGCTCCTTCAGGCATAGCATTCAAAAGGCAGGTCACTTCTTTCCACATTAGTATGCTTATTGCCTTTGTATAAGTGGCGGTTAATTTGCCTTTGTACATTTCGGGTCGCGCGTAAACAAAATCTACTAAAGATTCTTTTTGTTTAGGACTCAACTGTTTACTTTTAACATCCATATTATATTTTTTAAATTATATCAACCAAGACAAAATAGTGAGGTTATGGACGAACTAAATTATTAATTCGGTTACCTTGTCTGTCAAAATGTCTGCAAGTTCATTGGTTAAGGCAACTGGCAACGCTGTTCCCCAATTTTGCTCCCTCATCGCTGCTCTCCGGCACTTTTCATTTTTCAAGAATATAACGTTTTTTTATTGGGGAGTTCAAATGAGGGAGCCTCCCTGGGAACACTCCTTTCTCGTTCTTTCAAGAATACGCGCCCTGGGTTGAGTCCTAAACAAAAAGAATCTTTAGTAGATTTTGTTTACGCGCGACCCGAAATGTACAAAGGCAAATTAACCGCCACTTATACAAAGGCAATAAGCATACTAATGTGGAAAGAAGTGACCTGCCTTTTGAATGCTATGCCTGAAGGAGCAACTATAAGGACTGGAAACAGTGGAGAAAGGTAAGGTTTCTACATCTACTCATTGTTTTGAAATTTTTGTTTTCCTCTTATTTGTAAGCTCTTTTTTTAGACATGGACGGATATTAAAAAAAATGTTAAATGCAGAATGAGCAGAGAAAAAAAACACAGTCAAGGAACAGGAGGGGGTCCTTCTATGTCCCCTCCAAATGACACAGAGAAAACAATTGAAGAAAAAATGTTTGAAATTATAACTCCAGTTGCCATCCAGGGAAATGAAGAGGTAACTGAATCAGAATGTATATTTGAGTTTGAAGACCTCAAAAGTACCAATGAAATAGAGGTGAGAAGTGATAAAATAATGCTAAGATATTTGAAAAGCCTCTGTAACAAAACAAATAAAAACATAGCCTTTAGTCATCTTGTATTCATTCATTTATGACATTTTAAAATAAAATATATGTCTTTTTTAGTGAAAGGGTCAATTTGTTTTGGCAAATCAGAGTTAATATATTTTCCATTTGGATTTACTTTAAAACATTTTATACAATCTTGCACTACTTTGCAAACTAAGAATATTCCTGAACTTATTCTCTTATTGCCATTAGAGTATTCATGATTGCTATTTTCTTTTTCTGGTACGTTTTAGGAAGTTGAATATCCTGTGCAAGATTGGAATGTAGACCATATTCAAAATGAGGAAATGGAAGGTATAGAAGTAGGAATCGACCACACATATTATACCGTGCCTTCACCTAAAACAACTCCATCTGGCAAAGCCAAAAAGGAGGCTATTAAAGAGAATAGGGCACCTAGAAAAAGGTATACAAAAACCACAAGGTTGATGGATTCCATAAGGAATAACAAGCAGTTCCTTGAAATCAGCCAAAAAGGCATACTTTCTACAGATAGTTACAGAGAAAAAAAACTACAATTAATTACAACACAAAATAATTTGAAGAAAGACTATTACAAAACAAAATTGGAAGGTAAACAAAAATATTATAAAAAAAAAATTGAAATTCTTAATGAAGTTTCAAATTCATTAAATAGAATTGCAGCTGTATGCGAGTCTGTGAAACAGTCCGTTCCCGAGAAAGCATTGGGTTTAGTGTAGTAGTTGTATATATTTATTATTGTTATTCTTATGTTACTAGAAAATTAGTTGTTTTGTTTGTTATTTATTAAGCTTAGTTTAGATAACATCTAGGCTCTCTAATCCTTTATGTAACTCCATTCCCAAGAAAACATTATGTTTAGTATAGAGTATAGTAGGTGTATATATATTTATTTTGTTGTATGTTACTGGAAAATCAGTTGTTTTGTTAGTTATTTATTTATTCATGATTATTTTATTAAGCTTACTTTAAAATAACTTTATGCTCCATAAGCCTTTTCGTTACTGTTGGTGAATAAAATATTTGCAATATTTATTTAAAAATGGTTTAATATCCTCACAAAATGAAATCTTAACCTAATTAATAATTAAAATGATTAGCAATAATGTTTTGCTGCAAATTCCTTCCAGCAACCAAATCGGGATTAATTAGTTACGGCATGTTATCAATAAAATTTTGATTATTATACATGCCATACTCAGGCTCTTCTAAATGAGGTTCATCTGGTTCTGGAATATTTCGCTCCAAACACAGATTATGGAGAACACAGCAAGCATTTACAATTTTTCCAGCTGTAGTTGGGTGGTAATGTAGAGTGCGATATCTCAACAAACACATAAATCGGTTTTTCAGAACACCATTACATCGCTCAATAATGGATCTTATGGAACATAATCTTTCATTATAACGCTGTTGCCCATCATTTTGAGGATTCACAATTGGGGTTAATAACCAAGGACGAGTAGGATAGCCTAAAATAATATCACAGAAATCTTTTAGTGAATCATTTACAAAAAAGTTAAAAAAAACAAGAACATTTCATTTCTTTCTACATCTATAATCCTTACCTGAATCACCCAATAAGAAAAAAATATTGGCTGGATTCCTCCTGTATACTTGTTCCAATAAATTGGATACTGCAGATTCTCTCCAAATGTGTGCATCATGAGGGATAAATCTTGAGAAGAAGCTGAATCTATTTCTTTCATGTCAAAAAAGCGTGTAATTACCTTCTTCTTTACATTTGAGTTATAAATAACTGTAAAAACACACTGTTTCAATGTTCCCACATCAGTTGTCTCATCCATTATTATGGAGAAGAACGAACCATCATTTCTTAAATTGTCGCACAATTCTTCTTGAAATGAAGGCCCCAATACATTTCTAATAAGGGACTGTCTATTCGTCCGGGCACTCGGACGAATAGTAAATTGCGCTATATATCCGGGCGTAAATATACGCCCAGAAAAACAGTGTGGGAGGCTATTAATCCGTGCATTCTTAAAAAAATAAAGTTAGTTTATAATGTAATGTTTTTCGTTATTTATTCAAACAGTTTTTAGTTATTTACTTAAACAGTTTTTAGTTGTTTTGGGATAAATTATACACACTATGGCTAATTACTATCTATTTATTTAAAGAAACACACACTCTGTATTAAACTTAATTTATATACACACTATACTCAACGTCTACTAATTTATTTACACTCGGTATATTAGTTCTAATTTATTTTCACCACTTGGATATTACCCTATTTATCTGCACTATTTAATTCACTAATTCTATCCAGTTTATGTGATACCTATGTGAGAATTTATCTTTGTTTTTTAGCTTAAGAGTTACTATTTTTGTATTTTAGTTTTAAAATAAAATGTTGGTTTTTTAATTAGTATGAATTTTCTCCTTCAGTATAGTTTTACCATTTAGAGAGATCATATTATTGCTTTAAAGAACTTACGTATACTTAATGTAACATGTTTACAGGCATCTGGTATCCAGCACAATCTGCTATTTCTTCGGGGATTACCGAGTTGTACCACGATTACCTGAGTTAATCCATTTCCGCCTTTATTGGGGATTATTCTATGCCCCACTATTTAGAATTTCTGTCTTGATTAAAACAGATCATTGATTAATTTATCGAGAAGGGCAAGGAAAATCATTGATGAAGCCATTTTTTAAACTCTGTATAGCTTCTTCAATGATTTTCCTTGCCGTTTCCCCCAGGAAATCCGGTGGTACAACTCGACGGAAGGATTATACCTACCTGATATCTTGTGGTACAACTCGGCGATCCCGATTTCTTCTATAGGGAGGTAAACTTTTCCCTTCTCATATTATATTGTAGTCTCTTTTAGAACACTTTTGCAATCACTTTAGAACATAATATTGCATTGTGTGTTAAGAAGAGTAGGTAAACTTATTTACTAAATGAATCATTTACAATTTTTTTACATTTTTAGGCAGTATTCACATTTTATTTTGCACATTACGGAACTATACTTGATAATACAACATTATTATTTTTTTAAGAATGCACGGATTAATAGCCTCCCACACTGTTCGTCCGGGCGTATATTTACGCCCGGATGTATAGCGCAATTTACTATTCGTCCGAGTGCCCGGACGAATAGACAGTCCCTTCTAATAATCTCGGTCGATTTTGTGCGCCTTACAGCTATTTTTCTTGCTGTCACCGAATCTTCAAAGATATCACCCAGCAAGGGGCACAAGGTGTCCATGAATACAAATGGAATATTATTTGTTGCTAAAGCAGAACACAATTTTAATTCTGCCCGTCGAATTTTGTTTTCATTTCTTTTTTGTTCCATTATTTCTGAAATAGTGCGATTGTTCGATATCTGTCTTAAAATGTACCTATGTTTTTCACTTTTGCTGTGCTTTAGTAAAGTTGTTTTGTGTGCAGTTATGTTTATATTACAAACTTTACAAGGTGCCAATTCACTTCCACTTTTGATATCATTATCTTTTGATTTTACTAGCCACCCCTTGCACTCAGGTAATTCTTCCCATAATTTACAGTATTTATTCTTTTTATTTGTACTTGTATCGAACTGTAATTTCTTAGTACTACTGCCAATTTCTAAATCTTTACTTTCATCCCAAAACAAAGTGTTGTAACTAATATGGTATTTGATATTCACAAAATATTTACGGGTTTTGCCATTTTCTTCAAAAAATTTTCCATTCTGCAGATACTATAGCAAAAATTTTTTTTAAACTTTTGATGATTTTTGATTTTACTTTTTTAGGTTAAGTTCTTGATTTTCCGTGACACTGTGACACCTAATTCTTCTTTTTTAAACCAAGTTCATAAGGAATGCAAGGGTGACGTCATTTGACATTCATCGTGCCTTTTCGTTAGAAGTATCGACTCAATAATCGAAATATCGATAAAAATCTCGAGATCACTTCAACCACCGAGAGAATGTATGGTAACCAAAACAGTCAAAATTATCCGCAAATTATCCTCAAAATAAAAATATCCCCATCATTATCCTCCAAGCATCAAATTATCCTCTTTTCGGATAATTATCCTCCAAACGGCAACGCTGCTTATAGGGCATGTCCACCAACTGACAGCTGACAATCGCCCGCAGGTAAAACAATAAACAATTATTTGGTTAGATTTGTATTTTTGTTTGGTTGGTAGTGTTTTAATGATCCTTTCTATTATAAACGGTCAGATATAGCTTTTAAAATACCTAAGCAATTGAAACAGTGTTGAAGAAAGCACCAACTTAAAATTAAATTAACTCAAACACGATCAAAATAACTATAAGAACCACGTGTTGTGCTTAGAACTTAGAACATAGAGAAATAGCATAGAACGCTTGTTTCAACTTCAGATTCATCCGGGCGTGACGTCACATGGACTTGACCTATACTCACTTAGGCTAAATTCGCGTTTTTTTTTTGACATAAAGTGTCAAATCCATATTTAAAAATATTCGCGGCGGGAAATTTTTACATTTCTGCGATTTTTACAAGTATCGTTTGTCATAAATTAAGGGAAATAACATATCCTAGGAGTTTTATTATTATTTGTTGGTGTTGGTGCAATTTTTATAAAAAGAAAATAGTTCTGTTTATACAGACAAACAAAATAAAATAAGACACTCCTAGTGTATTATGTACACAAAACAGAATATGACATGCACGAACCATCAGAAAATGACAGTAATGACAGAAATTCGCAAAATAGTTAAATTCATTTCAACTTTTTGCGATTTATCCGCACTTTCGCGTAGGCGAATTTCGCATTAGTGAGTATGGATTAAATACGCGAATGTGCGACAACAATCTGGATTTGACACATTATGTCAAAAAAACGCGAATTTCGCCTAAGTGAGTATAAGCTTATCAACTAAAAATAAAAAAAATACAAAATCAATAATATATTGGTTGGTGTGAATCTGGCTTGTGTTTGTCAAAGTCAAAGTGAAAGCGACAAAAATAATAATTGCAAATGGCTAATTAATGGTGAATGGTGAGCTAATGGTGAGTAGGATTTAGGATTAGTTTAGTTTCAAATTTATTTAGGGTTACTTCTAATAAAGCAAATAAAAGTAAGTGAACCTTTAAAATGTCGTCACCAGGTATAATAAATTCTTCATAGTTGTATTGCAAAAGATAGCAATAGTAAATATTTTTTTGGTCACTTCGTAATTTGGAGTTTAAGAACAAAACATTTCTCAAATTTCCATCTGATATTAATCAAAGGGAACAGTGGCACAAAATTTTAGAACTTCCTTCTACATCCAATGATCAAAGGTTGTGTGAAGATCGTTTTGATGATAATGCATTTACAAGTGTAAGAATTTATTTTTTAGTAACAAACCTTTCATAAAAATTAAATAGGTACCCGACTCTGAAGAGAAATATGAATCACACGATAGACCAAACAAAGAAAAGTGCAAGCTCTTAGTATTTTGTTTATGTTAACATAATATCTGTATCCATCCCATCAGGGTTAAAAGAATATTTCGTCTTCATTTTAACCTAGTGCTTTATCGAGTAAAAGTGATTTTGTTCTAGTTAAAAATGGGTTAGGTACCTAAGTGATTTGTAATAGTTGTGACTTTTGTGGTTGTGCTTGTTGTTTTACAAACTAGGTGAGTTTACTCACGGGCAGACCGAATTTACCTTTGCACATGCATTTTATTTAATTATTTCTCAATAGATCTCCTACTGAGTTTTTATTGAACAATAAATTACTGATTACAATACTTAGACCTTTTTATCTGTCATTCAGATATTAGACACTGTTGTTCGTGTCAAGACGCTGTCGTTCAGGGTCGCACTATTCCTGTCGTTCGGAATATTTTAGGCATTGTCGTTCATGCCGCATACTGCCGTTCAGTATATATGTAAATCGTTTATTTAGTCAAAAATAACTAATTTTACATAGAAATTTACATGATAATACATTCACATTTAATATAAAAAATACATAAGTATATATTTAAAATACATTTAAAATGATAAAACGAAGTCAATTTTACAAAACATAAAACAAAAAAAACATCAGCAACATCAGCAAGTAATCACTCAGTTTTCTCTTAAATATTATTATGCTTGTAGAGCATTTAATATCTTCAGGCAAATTATTAAAAGCCTGTACACCTTTAAAAAAAACTGAATTTTGTGTACATTTTTTCGTGGCCCTATGAACTCTAAAATTTTGCTTGTTTCTAGTATTGTGTTCATGAACATCCTGGTTATAACTTAAAATATTTTGTAAATATACTGGGGAGATTCCTAATTTAATCTTAAATATAAATAGCACGGAATAAAAGAGTAAATATTTTTTAACAGGCAACCACTGAAGCTCATTTAACATGGAGTTGATTGGTTCCAATCGCGAACAGTTCAGTATTATCCTCATACCTCCATTCTGCAACCTTTGCAATCGCTGCAACTCATTTTGGTCGAGCAAATACAATATAGTCGAACAATAATTAAAATGAGGTAATACAAGAGTATTATAAATAACTATTTTAGCCCATTTGCTGAGATGTGGAGAACAGCGTCTCAAATAATTAATTTTGAATGAAATATTTTTGATGATGTTATTAGCATGTTCCTTAAGTTGTAAATTTGTATCAACCATCACCCCTAGATATTTAATTTTTTCGACTCTCTGAGGCTTTATTTCGTCAACAGAAACACTCTGTGCTGCTATATTTAATTTTCTTAAATTTCCACTACCCCCAATTAACATCCATTTTGTCTTTTCGTAATTTATTTTCAACGAATTTCCGTTACAATAATCATTTATTTTACTTATAGAGCTATTTATTTCTTTAAAACAAGTCTCAATGTTTTCATGGGTAAAATAGACCAGCGTGTCATCCGCAAATAAGTGTATTGAGCATCTTTTGACTACAATAGCAATGTCATTGATATAAATTAAAAACAGAAGCGGACCCAGAACACTACCCTGTGGCACCCCCATATTATTCTCTATAGTATCTGAGACACAATTACTTACCTTTACCTTCTGTTTCCTGTTTTCCAAATAATGTCCCAACCAGTCAAGTGCACAACCCCCCAAACCAATAGCTCTTAATTTCATTAATAATCTACCCCTATTAATAGTTTCAAACGCCCTCTGCAAGTCCAAAAATACCGCCATTGTGACAAGATTATTTTCAATTGACAACTTCCAGTCATGTAACACCAACTGTAAAGCAGTTTCACAGTTGTGTTTACTACGGAATCCTGATTGCACGTTACTTATTGTTCTATTTCCCTCTAAATAGTCAGTAATTTGAAGATATATTACTTTTTCAATTAATTTTCCAATAGCACTGATCAAATTTATCGGTCTTAAATGGTTAGCTTTAGTTGGATTCGACATTTTTGGTATCGGAATTATTGTAGCAATCTTAATATCATCCGGAACTAAACCTGTTTCAATAGAAAAATTTATAATATGCAATAGAGGTTGTGATAAACTATCAAAACATTCTTTTAATAAAATTGTGGGTATTTCGTCTGGGCTATTTTTATTTGACATTGAAAATAATATTTCTTTTAACTCATTATAATTCAGTAGTTTAAAACTTACAAAAGTTTCAATTACAGTTATAGGTATAATCAGATAATTATTAATAGAAGGCAACTGCTCAGATATTTGCTCAATACTCTTTACATAGTAATGATTTAAAGCATCTGGAAAAGTAAGATTCTGGTGATTGTCACAAAGATTATCAAATTGAATATTAGTATTAGTAAAGCTGCTTGTGGCTGTTGGAATGAAGAATTTCAAAGTTTTCCACATCTCAGTAGGATTACCCTTGTTTAAATCTATTTTTGTTTCCAAATATTTTCTTTTTTCATGTTTAATTACGTTCACTGCTTTATTCCTATTATATTTATATATTTGCCAGTTTTCTTCTGATTTGTTGGTAATAAAAGTTTTATAACTTTCATCTCTCGCACTAGTAGCAGCTCTAACTCGATCATTCCACCAGGTCTGATAATGTGGTAGAATTTTAACTTGTTTTTTTGGTGCCACTTCATTGACAACTTTCAAAATTTTATTTACAAAATCCCTGTATTTTTCATCAATGTCATGTAACCAATAACTCCATGTAATATATTTTAGATTATTATTAATTGTTGTATAATCAATGAACCTACCTCTACTATCAATAACCATCGTTCCCCTTTTCTGTTTATTTTGTTTGTTTAGTTTTGCAATAATATTTCTATGACTACTTATTTTTGGCGTGTCTATTACTTCAGTTGTAATGTCTGAGTTTGTAATAATTAAATCAATTAATGACCCTCCATGAGTATTTGCATGTGTAAATTCTTTTACCACATTCTCAAAACCTATATCACTAACAATATTTTTTAACCTTTTAGAATAAGTTGAATTACTATACCAACCAATATTGAAATCCCCTACCAATATAACTTCTAAGTTAGCATCAATTAAATTCAGCTCACACCTTCTTCAAAAAAGTCCAGAAACAAATTCTCTCTAGTACTGGGAGATCTATAAAGGCATGCAATTATAAACTTTTTGTTATTATATAAGAGTTTTAGTGAAATTAACCAATAAGTCCTATCTAAAATTACTGTCTTAAAATCTAAAATTTGTAATATCTGATTCACATAAACAATAACTCCTCCAGTATGTCAACTATTACTATCAGCTCTGTATATTATGAAACTATTAATGTTTATTTCATTAATATATATGTCTAAAGTTAAATGCGTTTCTGACATGCAAACTATCAGTGGATTTTTGTTAATAATAAAATTTTTAACTTCTTCGAAATGTGCAGTTAAACTTTGACAATTCATGTATAATAAAAAAGTATCTAGTTTATTATTATTTGTTCCGTTTGATTTACGCCTAAAAAAGGACTAGTCATATCTGATTCATTATTAGTATTATTATCATTATTATCGTTTTCATTATTACTATTGTTCAAGTTATCCCCAGGATGCTCACTTAATGGTTCTAACGCCCTGCAATTTTCTTTAATGTTAATAAATATTAAATTTGAAATTTTCACTCTTTCCATTTCTGCAATAATATTTTTACAAATAATATTCTTACTGACTAATTTTCCTCTATTTTCTAAAATATTCACCAGTGATATTTTTCCTTGTAAATAATTATTAATTTTTACGATGTATTTAAAAAACACATTATTAAAATTAATAACAGCATGTTTAACATTATTATCAATTGTATTATATGGAACAGTGGTGAATATTATATTTGTATTTATATTTTTAAGCCTATTATGTATAAATTTTACAGATGGATAACGTTTTTCTTTAAAGTTATTGGTTCCAGCAATTATAATTACATAATCGTTAAAAGTGAAATTACCCGTCAAAGCTACAATATCTTGCACCACTCCTTCTAAATGCGCCCCAGGTTTTCTGATAGTCTGTATATTATACCTTACATTTCCATTATAACAGCGCCTAAGTTCTCTATCTAGTCCTTTTCCATATTCATCAGATAGAATAAGTATCCTCTTCATGTCCATCATTTCTCTGCTGCCCTTCTTTTCACAAGCATTTGGTGGCTGTGTTCTTTCTATTCTACTATTTGATTTCTGTATATCATTTATTATGTTTCTTAGGTCGTTTAGTTCTTTTAAGCAAGTTTCATTTTTATGTTCTATTGACTTACTGGAGTTTTCTAATTTTGTATTGGTTTCTTGAAGGATTCTTATTTCTTTATTTTTATTCATCAAATTGTCATGGGCCACTTTGTTTTCATTTTCTAAAATTCTGATGGTTGTCACCATGTTTTTACTTGAAATGTTCAATTCCTCTGCATCTTTCTTTAATTTTGTTTCGTGATCCTCCTTATTAGAAATGATATCATTTAATGTAGTATTATCATTCTTTGATTGCAATAGTTCTGAATTTACTTTTTCTATAATTTTTTCCTGGTCAGCCATTTTTTTTAAAAGTGTATTTTCTACTTCAAGAACCATGTCTTCATAATCTTGAGTGCCTCGTTGAAGACGTCTAATGTATATGTCTTTATCTGCTACTGTCTTCTTAAGTTTATTAATTTCTTCGATAAGTGTTTCCACTTTTCCTTCTTCCATTGCGTTTGTTTGTTGACATTCCATAGAACAATGTATTTTATTACCTCCCAATTTAATAGCACGTTTGTGATCTCTTTCTAAACAGCTGTTATGATACACATTAAAACATACTACACATATAAAATTTTTAAACTCCTTATTATTACAGCATTTGAATTTGCAATCCATTTTCTCACCATTTAAGTTTGAAATTTTTATTAAAGTTTATTTCTGGAACCCTCTTTCAAGTAACGCCACTGGTAAAAAAATTCTTTTCACAATGTATAAAATTTAGTCCGGCCCTCCGTTTATCTTATCAGAGCTGGTTTTTGTCTCTTTCTAGTCCAACAAAAAACATTTAAACACTTAACTCACTTAATTGATAAATTAAGTTTATTGATCAATCCTTCATAATATTTTCTGGAAAATATAACCACTGTACTGGACATAAACTGCTCAACACACAGATATAAAAATCATAAAAAACTGACCATTATTTCACTAAAAATCAGTCGGTTTTTGAAGAGCACAATTTTTACCTTGATAGATTTGTTTCTGTGCTCTAAGTATTTTTGGTCCGTTGTAATTGTAATCACTAATATAATAATTAAAGAGCACATTATACCATAATAAGTCAAATTCATTTATTCAGACAAATTCTTTTGCTCAGATATTGTTTTTCTTCCATTTATAGATAAATACCTCATCGAGTCGACAATTGGGGGCCAGCCCGGTTATAATCAGACAAATTTTTAAAATGTAAGTAGTATTTAAACTCGCCCTTTTATTTTATTTTATCAATACGATAAATTAAACTTTTATTGAATAATTTATATTATTATTTTATTAAGAGACCTATAATTTATTTATTTATTTATTTATCTATTTATTTATTTATTTATTGACGGGCTAGAACCCATTAAATACAATAGAGTACAATAATTGATACACAGAATTTAAAAAAAAAGAAAAAAATATATATATAAATAGAAAAAACCATAAACTTATAGATACATTAATTAACACATAAGATAAAGCACATATCACTTACAATAACAACTAAAAATATTTTTTAAAAATTACAAATTTGGAGTTGTCGGCGAAACTCAGAAGAAGATGTGAAGAAATCAAGATTCAATCGATTGGCCAATCTTGTGGACCTGGGGATGAACGAATTATTGCGATAATTAGTATAGTAGTGTGGTTGTGAAAAAGTAACACTATTTCTAGTAGATCTAGTTGGTGCGGAAAAACCAATGTTCAACAAAAGAGTAGGACAATCGAGAGTAGAATTGACTATGTTGAATAGAATGAAAAGATCCTTGCAATTACTTCTGTAACGAAGAGGCTCCAACATAAACTGGGAATGCAAATCATGGTAATTTAGGTGGTAGGTGTTAACAGGATGAATTCCAGATTTATAGGCAATGAGTCTTAGAAATTTTCTTTGTATTTGTTCAATGTTGTGAATATGGTTCGTATAGAAGGGATTCCAAACAGAAGATGCATATTCAATAAGAGGTCTAACAAGTGAGAAGTAAAGTATTCTAAGACATTGCACGTTTCGGAAGTCACAAGTTATCCTTCTGATAAAACCAAGCATCCTTAATGCCTTATTAATTGAAACATATATATGGGGCCGAAAAGACATGGTAGAGTCAATCACAACACCAAGATCTTTAACTTCTGACACATTAATAAGAGGTGTTTGGTTAATGTTATAGATAAAAACAATAGGGTGACGCTTTCTACTAAAATTAATAAACTGACATTTTGCTGGATTCAGTTCCATGCCATTGGCAGTACACCACTGAGATAAATTATCTAAATCTGCTTGAAGATTCTGACAATCCTCTAATGAACGTACAGTCAAATACAATTTTAGATCATCAGCAAAACATAAGAATTGTGAGTTTATAAAACAGTTCTGGTTGTCGTTGACGAAAATGTTAAACAAAAGTGGTCCTATGTGTGATCCTTGGGGAACACCTGAAGGAACTACAAAGCCAGATGATAAGAAGCCACACACACGGACTATTTGAATACGGCCAGTAAGGTAACTTTGAACCCAGTTTAGGAGACTACCATTAACACCCATATTATTTATTTTTTGAATCAGAAGGCCATGATTAACTTTATCAAATGCCTTGGAGAAGTCTGTGTACAAAGAGTGAACTTGATAACCAGAGTCCAAGGCACTTGGAAGATAGTCCACATATGTAAGGAGATTAAGCTCAGTTGACTTCCCTGAACGGAAGCCAAACTGCTGGTTAATGATATAAGGATCCAAAAGTTTGGTAAGGATTTTAGTAACAATATTATCTAATAATTTAGGAATTATGCTCTGAATACATATCGGCCTATAATTGGATATGTTTGATTTTTCACCTGTTTTGTAAATAGGAACGACGAAACTAGATTTCCAGAAATCTGGAAAGATAGCAAGTTTAAGGGAGTAGTTAAAAATTATATGTAAGGGGCGAGACAATACAAAACTATAATATTTTAAAATAGAAGGAGGGATGCCATCCGGCCCAGGACCTTTATATACATTCAAACCACAAAGATGTTCATATATTTCAGAGATAGACACACAATACTCAGAAGCATTCAAAGGAGTAGAAGATATATAACCATAGCTAGGACAGGTCTTATCAGAATAAACAGAGCTAAAATAATCTTGAAACAGGTTAGCTAAATCGATTCCCACAGGATATTTGACATTATTGAGGTACATTTCATCAGGAATTGTATTACATCTTCTTCTGGAGTTTACAAAGTTCCAAAACGATTTTAAATTAACACCAACAGAACATTCAGTAAACCTAATATAATCATTATAGTCAGTTTTAGACCTGAGCTTACACCGAGAACGCAGCTGAGAGAATTCCAAATAATCAACAGGAGATCCTGTTAGTTTGAATTTCAAGTGAGCTTGCTTCTTTAAATATATGAAATGTTTTAGTTCTGATGAGAACCATCTGGGGAATTTTCTGGATGAAACTTTCTTAACAGGTACAAACAGGTGAATCACGGTATACAAAATATCATAGAAAATATTTAACATATCATCTAATGATCTATTCAATAACAAAGGATCCCACCGAATAAGTCCCAGATGATATTCAATAGAGTGAAAATCAGCTGATTTGTAGTCATAATAAAACTCATCAGCGACAGGAGAATAATTACAATGGTCCAAGCTCAAGTTCAATTCAGTTACTAAAGGAGGGTGGCAAACATCTACATCAATCAGAGGATCGGTTGCTGTAATACATGTAGTTAAACGATCATGACTAAAAACTAAATCCAAAAGTGAGTTAAATTCATTATGAACAGAGTTAATTTGAAACAGATTATGGTAGGCACACATATTAGAAACGGTATAAGTAGCATTCACTTCATCAGCTCTGGTACCAGGGGGTGAAATAGCTTCTGAACAAATATTTAAGTCAGACCATACTGTTTTAGGTAAGTTGAAATCACCCAGAATGCAGATCTTAGCATCAGGATACTTTTCAGAAATGGCGTCTAGGTTCTCAGTAAAGGATAAATAATCTTCAATAGGGGAAAGTGGGGGAAAGTAGACGGCTCCAATTATACATTTGTTCCTAGTGTTTCCAACTAGTACAAAAACATGTTCAATTTCTTCTGATGACTGCAGCAGGCTACTAGTTATATTTCTAGCCACTGCTATAAGAGCTCCACCACCTCTAGTTGCAGGATTAGTGAGTGCAGATCTATCTCGCCGATAAATATTATAATTATCTAATCCAACTTCAGCATCTCCGAAATTATCCGATAGCCAAGTTTCAGTCAAAACAATTATATCATAGGAATTAGTAGCTGCGTTTAATGATAGCTTGTTTAGTTTGGTCCTCAAACCTCGAACATTCTGATAATAAATAGAATTTGATCGCAATTTGTTAGAAGCTGAAGTTGGGCCAGGATTAATCAGTTTTTTGGGTTGGTTTTAACAACTATTTTATAACACCCATTCAAAAATTTGATAGAGAGATTATTTTCGCCGTTCTCTTGACGTCTCTTGAGTTCTTCTTTTAGTTGTTTTTCAAGTTCCCTTTTACTGCTCGTAAGGTAGTAGTTGAAAAAGATCTTTCTACCCTTAAGTCTGGTACGGTTCCTAATGATATTTTGAACATCAAAGGCGGAGTTAAACATAACTTTTAGGGCACGAGCTCCCTTAGTATTACGCCTTCCAACCCTTTGAAGACTAACTATAGAAGGAGGTGTTACAACTATATCACGCAAAATTTCAGATACCTTGTCACGATCAGTATCCGATTCTGGTAAATTGAATATCATCAAATTACTAGATCTCTTCTGTCGCTCGTAGAATTCTGAAAGCAGCTCTTCAGACATTGGGGTAGAAGTAATGGTACCAACGTTGATCTGGGAAGCCTTCAGGTTCTGTAACTCATTTTGTAGCTCATCAACAATTTTGATTAGCTTCGGGACTTGTAAATAGCCTTCCTGACAGTCTTTGCAGTGAAAGCGTAATTGACGAGGGCCTTTGAGATCCATTACTCTCATCTCAGAAGCATTTAGACCAGAACATTTTTTATGCAAAAAGCGCCCACAACTATCACAAGCGATCAAGTTAGCAGTATCGGATTCAACGCTATCACAAATGAAGCAGCAAGTACTTGAAGACATCGCTATGTAAATGGATTAAAAATAAACTGCCAGTGCAGTTGGTCACAACCTAAAGAATTTCTGATAATGAACTTGATAAGGACATAAACAGATAGTTTGAATACTGCTAAATATATATTATAGAAGGATTTTTCTTACACCAACACTCACAGGAGGTTATAACCACTTCATCTCACTGATGAAACACTTTTTAACTTTTGATTTGGCCTATAAACTAAATTACAAACCACGCGAACGAACAAATTTAGGAAACAGTGTGTATCAATTGCACAGGTTTTTATTATAATTTAGTTATAGTCTTTTTTTTTTATATATGAGGTCTCACACAAGTTCATTACGCAAAAGACTTATTCTATTTGCTTTACCTTTGCAACCTTAGGCATCATACACCACCAAAAGTAGTTGAACATCATAATAATACCCAAGCTTTTGAAAATACCGTTCTTCCTGTAAAAAGAAAGCTTAGTTTTTCTAACAATAATGATAGTCAATTTGAACATGTACCTAAAAAACAATGTTTGAAATTTTATTTTAAGTAAAATAAATGTACCTAACTAGAGTCAGTAATCTATCTCCATAGAAGAAAAAATATATTATATCAATAAAGATCAGAGAAATAGAATTTTTAAATTAAAAAAGGCACTTATCAGTAGTAATAACAAAATTAAAAATAATGTTAACATGTTAAGCACCATTTGTATCCCATTGGATACAAGTAACCTTGATCATTTGTGCCACCTGTATCCAAACGGATACAAAGGACTACTTTTACTTCAGGCTGGCTGAATTCAAACAGATGCAACGTGTTCGTTTGAATGTATAGGGGACTTAAAAAGCATGGCCCGTTGGTCAAGGCCAGAGAATTTTTTTTGAGAATAATAAAATAATAATTAAAAAAAAAATACATTATATTTGAAATACATAACACAATATTTTTTCTAAGTGCTTTTACAAATAAAATTTATAATAACTCATATTTATTGAATTAATTCTGATTTATGGGTAATAAAAAAATATTTCAAACAATACAATTTTTCACAAGCACTACATATGAGGTGAGTTTGTGAAGGTTTAACTTGGGCATATTTCCAATCATGACTGTTTTTTAGTCTTTCTTACCAAGCAGAACATCTCCTTTTCTTCTTATCATCCACTAAAACATGATTGACACTAATTTGATTAGGCTTTGGAGGTCTTGTCAAACTTTCATCTAAAAGCTGAGTTACAACTCTTTGAAAATTTTTTTTTGTGGTTTTATGGCATTTGGAAGTATCCATGCAGCCAAATACTCTGTGTTAGATTATTTATTTTATTCCAGAAAATTTTTACAATGTTGGTACATTATAAAACCTATAGAGGTAAACAGAAATTACCTATACATAGGCCTGGATATACTTAACATCTAACTTAAAAACTACACTTAGACAATGTATTTTGTGTGAAGAGCCAAAAATCAGAGAGAAAAGAGATTTATTAAAAATATGAAAAATAGGACAGAGTTAATTTAAACCCGTTAATGCTCATTTATGAGCTAATGTAACTACATTTAACCCACTTTTTCAATTTTTGCTTAATAGTATTTTCACTGTATATTATTGATTTACATTCTATTGGTAACTTATTGTAAGTTTTAATAGCTGTTAGCCAGCTACTTTTATTAAGTAAGGTTAGGTTTATTCTAGGTAATAATATTGATTTATTTCTAGTGACACTATTAGACTGCATAAATGTCTTTTTAAGATCATTGTAGTGAAAAATAAGAGATTCAAATATGAAAGCCTGATGTAAGTTTAGTGGTGAGGGGAGAGTGTTGGTTCCTTTAAATACTATTTTTAATATTCTTTTTTGAAGATTTGACAATATACATTTAACATTATTATACGCACCTCCCCAAGCTATTATTCCATAGTTACATATACTATGAAAAAAAGCATAATAAATTGACAGTAAAGATTTAGAATGTAATAATTTAGCTAGTTTTGTGAATATGAATAGTAAATACTTAGTCTTTTTAATAATATATTCAATGTGTACGTCCCACTTAACTTTAAAATCAATATATACCCCCAGGTACTTGCAACAGTCAACTCTTTTTATTATATGGTTATTGATTTTTATGTCCAAAACATTAGGGACACTATCACGGTACGCCCCAAAAACTATAGAAACTGTTTTTAAAACGTTTAGCGATAACTGATTTAAAGCCAACCATGTGCTGACAATGTTGAGAGAATTATTCATTTTTTCTTCTACCTTATACCATGAATCGTCGTTGCATAAAACAACAGTATCGTCAGCATATGATACTATAGTTTCAGATGGCAACTGATGCAGCAAATCATTGATATACAGAATAAACAACATTGGCCCGAGAATAGTGCTTTGAGGTACCCCATGAATAATTAACATAGAATTACTACAAAAATTACCCAATTTTACGGTTTGCTGTCTATCAAAAAGATAACTTTCAAATAATTTTAAAGCAATTCCCCTGACATCATAATTATTCAATTTTTCCAAAAGTATATCATGATTTACTGCATCGAAAGCTTTTGCGAGATCTAAGAAAGTTGCAAGTACAGGTTTACTCTGATCTAGGCATTTGTAAACAATATCCAATACATAGTTTAAGGCCTCTTTTGTTCCTCTACCTTTAATAAAACCAAACTGCTTATCAGACAAAAGTTTACATTTAGATACAAAACTAAATAACCTAGTGTGAATTATTTTCTCTAAGACTTTGGCAATACTTGAGATTAGAGATATTGGTCTATAATTAGTATCACAGTGCTTATCACCTGCCTTATAAATAGGAACAATTACAGCCGATTTTAAACTATTAGGCCAAATACCTGTCTCAATGCATTTATTAAAAATATGTTCTAATGGCTTAGAAATAAATTCCTTAAGTATTTTTAGAGTTCTAACATTTATTCCATCCCCTCCCCCACATTTGTCTTTCAACTGGGATATAGTTGTTTTAATTTCAACACTATCGGTTGGATGAATATAGAAAGTTTTGTCGTTTGTTGGAATTTTTATTAATTTCGTATTATTGGGCTTTATAATTTTTTTGGCCAAAGTTGGACCGACATTACAAAAAAAAATATTAAAGTGATTAGCTATATCTTCCTTTGTATCCAGTTTTTTACCCTCATGTATCAAATATTCTATTTCGTTATTGTTTACCTTAATATTTTTGTTAATTTTACTTTTAATATAATTCCACAAATGTTTAGTATTTTACAGTTTTGCTCTACAACTTTTCTTTCATAATTATGTTTTGCCTGTTTAATTACTTTTCTTAAGACTTTTGCATATTGGTTATATTCGTGCTTTAGTTGGATACTTTTCGGATTTTTTTTCCACAATTTATATAGCAGTTCTTTAGTTTGACAAGACTTGATGATACCCCTTGTTATCCATTTGTTTTTTACAGTGTTTTTATTTTTACAAAAGCTTATATCTACAGTAGATTTACTTATAGCTGTTTTTATTAAGTTTAATAGTTTTTCAGTTGCGATATTGGGGTCAGGAATGCTAACAATAATATCCCAGTCAATTTTACAGGCTTCTACTTCTAATTTCTTATAATTCATAAAAGAGTTCAAACAATTATTAATAGGAATACTTACTTTATTTTCTATTTGTACAAACAGCGGATAGTGATCGTTAAAGATATCAGTAACTTTATACGAATTAATATTTAAGATACTTGTTTTTATAAAAATATTATCGATGCAAGAACCTTGGTCTGTATTGTCAGCCGAAGGTCTAGTGATACTATTAAAATAAGGTAAGTATTCTGATTCTATCAGGTTATTTAGAAAATCTTGACTAATATCAGTTTTTAGTAAGTCTATATTGAAATCACCTAGTATACAGTGATTATCAAGTTGTTGACCAAAAAACACCCCACATCAACAAGAAAATCTAGTTTTTCAAAATCTTGACATCTGTATATTGCTGATACTTTTATAGTAATATTGTCTCTCAGGGTAATAGTCGAACTTAGGATACGTAATTTACCAAATTCTTCTATTTCAGTATATTCAACTAAACTATTTTTTATATACATAACAACACCATCAGATTTGTTTATTTGGCTGCTGTTATAAAACACTTTATAGTCAGTTAGACACTGAACACTGTTTACACTACCACTACACTAACACTTAACACTATCTTACGCGCGTTTCGATAACCAAGTTATCTTCTTCAGAGACTGAAGTTTAGCTGAGTTTACCTTCAGTCTCTGAAGAAGATAACTTGGTTATCGAAACGCGCGTAAGATAGTGTTAAGTGTTAGTGTTGGTGTAGTGTAAACAGTGTTCAGTGTCAAGTATCGCCAACGGTTCCAGAATTCCCAACTTAGTCAGTTAGAGAAAAATAGTGAATATATGCTACATTCCAAGCTTCTGAGCAGGCAATTACATCAGGTTTAATTTGAAGACTATCTATGTATACTTCTAGATTTTCAAAATTAGCATTTAGGCTTCGAATATTTACATAGAGAATTGTGAAGTCATTAATGGCTAAAAGTTCATTTATTCCATTCACGTCTTCTACTTCTTTTTCTATTGGCTCAATCTCACTTAAAACGATGTCTAAATCCATTAAATGAAAGAGCAATTTAAGTTACTGACCATTAGTTGGAAGTCTTTTTGTTCTCCATTGGGTTGTAAGGATAATCAGTGGCATTAATTTTCCTCGATAAAAAAAATTTGTGTGTGTCACATACTTTGGAGTTGTTAGCTGCATGCCGTTTTCATTGTGTTATACTTTTTACTATTATTAAAACAATTTATACACTTCACTTCCTCCTTTTTATTGCACTTTTTATAAGAGTGGTTGCCTGCACAGTATAGACAACAACTATTATTCCTACATTTCCTTTCATTATGGCCATACAAGCAACAATTATAGCAACTGTTTACATTGAAATCATCCAAGACTATGCATCTTTGACAACCTATATATAATTTTCTTTCCTTCATAATCAAAGAGTATGCACTTTGATTTATTTCTAAAATTATTGCCCAAGAGTCATTTTTTTTTGTTATCGTATTTATGCACAACTCTTAAAGTTTCGTTCTGGGATAACATATTTCTTACTCGAATGTCCTCTTCGATATCTCTATTACTTTTACCTTCTATATGACTATCGATTCCAGTTATCTTGATCTTTGGATTTTGTTTTGTTTCGATCTTAATTTCTGTACCCTCTGTTAAATCTTCTTTCAGTTTTTTTTCTACCTTAACAACATCACTAATGTTTTTACACTTCACTATCACTTTGTCCTTAACCGAAAACATGTCAACGGGCATACTAGTACAGTCACACATAACTTTTTTACTTTCCTTTTCCAGCTCTTTGAAATTTTTATTATTCTGAGGTTTGATTATAATATTTGGTATACTATTTTTCAAGCTTGTGTTACCAAAAGCAGTTGCATGTGCATAATTAGGAATCTGCTGTGGTTGTGTGTTTATTTTGTCCTTTAAGAGACTATTATTTTCCTTTAATTCTGCATTAAGTTCCTTGAGAATACCGTTTTTGTCTTGCAGTTCACTATTTAATAACTTGAGACTACTATTATCATTTTTTAGTTCTTCCAGTTGTTTAACAATTTCTTCTTTTTTACCAATATTATTATCTGGCTCGGTTTGTTTACCTACCAAATTGTTGATCTTTTTTTTCGTTAACAACTCTTCGTATTTTTCCTTAAGACAGCTGTACTGGGTTTTAATGTTTGAATATTTCATGTTGATGTTATAACAATCTTCCTTTGCTTTAGCTATTATTGCTTTGGGATCATCCATACTTGTAGAGGTTAGGTCTATATCTTTATGATCATCACAGATTACGAGTGTTGGTGATTCATATTTCACGCCTTTTTTCCTATTAAAATCACTTTTGTGAAAGGCACTATCACACAAAATACAAACTACTATAGAATTCACTTGTTTACTATGACATTTTAGAAAAATATCAGGAGGAATTGCCTCAGGCGGCAATGCCTCCGCCGCCATCTTCGCCATTCATTATATATTTTATTATTTGTTTGGTTTTAATTGATTTGAATATAATTTCAATGAAGTGTCGATCTGAATTGATATTGTACAGTTAACAGAACCAAACAAGAGCCCTGGGTGGGCGTGTCCATGTCGCTGTAGTTGTATTCTTGTGATAACAATCGATATTTTGTATCGATGACCAAATATCGATACTATAAGTGTCAACTGTCAAAAGATATGTAAACAAAGTCAAACTTGCCAAAAATTTAACCCTAATTATTAATAAAAAAATATGTATTGGACCAAAATTAAAACTACCATCTTTTCTAAATGTCTGTATTTTCAAATTTCATGACTGTAGTAATGTCGTAAAAAAGGGTCAAGTTTGTATTGGAAGCAACAAAATATGAACTGGTTATGTAGCTTATTCCTACATCTATATCATATCTATATGCTTACACATCAGGATCTTTTGGAGTAGAACCGTCGAATCCAGCCATTTGTTAACTTTGTGTTTAATTCAAATTAATAGTGTGACCAATTTCGTATATTTAGATTTGTCATTTTTTCCAGTGTTCTCTTCACAACTGTCGAAAGTAAAGTACATAACAGTGTTAATATTGGAATATACACCTCACTACTACCAATTAACTAAGTCTTTTATATTTGGTTGTTGTTATAAACAAGAATGTATGGCAATAATTTTGTGTGATTTGTCAAATATATAAATATATTAAATGCTGTTCTACTTCAACTTTAATTCATTTGCTTTAATCAAACACAACAGTTCGATATAAGAAACTATTATTTAATCAACAACATTGTTAAGTTTCACATTACAAAAAAACCAATTACTAAAATAAATAGGTAGATATTTCATTAGCTTATGTAACAAATTACATTCCAAGTTAAGTCCAAAAAAACGAAATTAATCACAAAATTGATGTGTAAAACATAGTTATATTTTTTGTAAATGATATTATTTATTCAGTTGGGTTCACAAATAAAACAATTTTTCATTTTTTAAATTTAATACAAACTTATAATCAAATATTAATACAAAGGTTCCAATTGAAAAAAATTGTAGATGACTTCATTAATTAGATTGTAAGCAAAATTCAACATGTATTGCATTAAAATTGTTTATTCAGCTAATAATGAACCATATGTATGTCTTATATGTTCATGTAATGAATTTATGTGTTACTTTATAGCACAAGATATTAAAGATGAACAAAATAAAACACTGTAATTTACAAAAATGTTATTCAGTTTATAATTCATCACTCTCACTTTCATATTCATCACTCTTACTTTCATATTCATCACTCCCACTTTCTGATGAACTAGTGTTGACAGTGAAACACATATTTTCCACCACAACATCTAATAGTCCATCATTCCTCCACATTTCCTCAGCTATATGGTACACATGGTCACAGTGTTTGTTCCATTCCGAAGAACCAACTTCATCAAAGGCTGCTCGAACTAATTGTTCTATTTGAATTTGAGCAGCACTTTGAGAAACATTTTTCATTGCCACTTTATGTTTAACGCTACTCCATATTAGCTCAATCGGATTGAGGTCACAGTGATATGGTCGTATCACAGTATGTCCATGTTTTTTCAACAACTCATCCACATAGTATGTTTTAGAATGGTTGAAACGTTTGATGAGATCCAGAAGTTCTGCTTTAATCATATCATTTGTTGTTGAGATGCCATTTGCTTCAAGCCATTCTCTAATAATATGCTTCAGAGTTGATTGGGTTGGTGGCTTATTTATTTGAACACTGTGGTAAGGGGCATTGTCCATAATCACAATAGCATTAGGAGGTAAGTTTGGTATTAGTTGTGTTTCTAACTAGTTCATAAAATTTGTAAGGTTCATGTCATCGTGATAATCGCCTGATTTGCTTTTTGACTTGAAAATTAGTAGTCCATTCTTCACAAACCCATAACGTCCACCAGCGTGTACTATTATGTACTGTTGACCAGCTCTGTTGGATGTATACACTCCAGGTACATCTTCCGATTGCCAGCATTTACTAACTCCATATGATGGATGGATATAAGTTTCATCCAAATAAGTTATTGGCTTCTTGTTGTGACCCAAAGCATCATTATCCCTCAACCTTCTTAAATAACGAGCCCGCCAAGCTACAATATCATTACGTTCCATCAAAGTTTTTCTTTTATTGTGGCATTTTTTATACTGAAATCCAATATTTTTCAAGTGCTCTCTTAAGGTGACTGGACCACCAGAGTAATCTACTTTATTTTTCATTTTATTTACCAGAATATTTATTGTTGGAACTTGTTTATCAACCGTATAGCATTCATGTACGGTTCTTTTCAAAATACCCAAGTCGCAATCATCCAATTCTATTTTGTTGGTACCACCACTTTTTTGTTTTTTTAGGGAGACCCCAGTAAAACACCTTCTTGCAACAGTGATTTCTCCTTTCTGATACGATTTATGAAGGTAACTGATTTTCCTGCTGCTGCTGCAGCTAATTCTGTGGCTTTGTCCAAAGGGAATTACCACACACCAGCAGCTTTCTGTCTATCAAAAAATTCCACAACGTTTTTAATAATATGGCGAGCTTCACTGTGGACTGTTTTCCTTGATTTTGTGTACATTTTGTTGAGGAAAATTGAACTGAAAGAAAAACAAACATTATTAGGCCTGATGAATATTAAATGACTGGCTATTGTGTGTTGTTCTAGGTTATGTTTATTAATTATAATTATAGTACATACCTTACTATGTTAATTATCAAATTAGTCTTAATAAAGACTGATTGTCCTGAAATTTATGAAGCAAATAATAACGTATAAAAATATAGAAGCAGATTATAAAATAACAGCTGACATCAAATAGAATGCAGTCCAGTGTTGCCGATGTAAAAATAAATATTATCCTAACTTACAATTCAAATTATCAGAATTTGTCAAAATTACCAAAAGGACACAGTGTTGTCTAAATAAAAATCTGCGACCCTAGTCAATATTGAAAATCCCCCAAAACAATAGCTGTTTTATATATTATCCTTTCTGCAAAACACTGGAAAAACTTTTCGGTTAGCGAAATTGTCTAAAAATCGGATAATTATTCTCATATTGACAACACTGATAAAGACACTAAAATTGATGTATATTGATGAAATTTTTGTTGGATTGTATGTTCTAGCGCCTTCATTTTGCCTGCAGTTTCTGCTGAAAACATAGAATAGTAGTTGCTTAGTTTAAAGGTTTTTCCTTCTTTCGTTTCTTGCACAGAGAAAGCTGTGCCTGTACCTTTCGATGTCTTTGATGCATCTGTGTATATTGTTATTGTACTGTTGATGTCTTTTTTTACAAGTCTGTTAATTTTTTCTTTGTTCTCAAAGTAATTGCAGCTTTCATATGTTCTCTTCTTTATTTGTGTTCCGAAATGCAATGCATATAGGTGGTCTTTTTTTCCCAATATTTATTTGTTAGGTCCAATGTATTTAACTCACATATTTTTGCCATCAGTGTAGAATTATTTGCTTTACACTTAAGTATCATTTTTTCAGCTAGAAACGTTCTCCTCAATTCCAATGGTGGCTCGAGTGCTTTCACCCTTAGTGGTTCCACTGGTGTTGTTGACATTGCTCCTAAGCAAATTCTTAAAGCTTTATAGTATACCCATTTTCTCCAAAATTAATTTGTATATCAGTGGCTAGTTGGATCACTGCGTCCATTGTGCCATATCCTTTCCTGAATCCGTACTGATGAATTGGTAATATTTTGTGTTTTTCTAACCACCATCCTATCCAGTTTTTAAATATTCTTTTGAATGTTTTCAATAGACATGCTAATATTGATATGACTATAAGGTTTTCAATAGACATGCTAATAATAATATGACTGTAAGAGTCGGGGTCATTTGAATCTTTTTGATGTTTCAATATTGGAACTGCAATTAAGTTTTTCCAATCTTGTATTCTGCATTTGTCCGTTTGTAGTATGTTGTTATATATTTCCAATAAAAAAAGTTTGGCATTTTTTGGTAGGTTGCAAACCATCTGGTATATTCTGATATTGTCTAAGCCCGGTGCTGTGTTTTTTCTTTGTTTTATTGTTTTCTAGTTCTTGAATATTTATCGGATTTTGGAATATTCGTGGTATTGTTTCCATATGCTCCTGTTCAATTTGTGAATTATAATGGTAGAAGGTTGATGGTGGTGCTATTCTATCCAGTAACTTTTTTCCATTCCTCACTGCTGAAATGTATGTTCTCTGTCTGTATGAAAGTTCTTTTCATTTTCTTGGCCTGTTTCCAAATGTCTGACATTGATGTGTTTTTATTCAGATTGGTGCAGTATGCTCTCCATCTTGCTTGCTTTGTACTTGCTGGTATTCTTTGCACTGTAATAAAGTTTTCCAGTGTGCTGTTAGTTTTGTGTGCAATTACCGCATTTTTTCTATCTATTACAGCTATATCACATTCTCCGTCCCACCAGGGTGTTCTTGACTTGACTTTATCTTGAATGGTTTGTTTGTTGGCATGGATGCTTGGGCAGCTGTGTTTATTCCTTGTATTAGATATTCATATTTTGCATTTATGTCATTGAAAGTAGGTGCTGTTTTTGAGAAATACAGTTCTGCTTCGTTTTTGAATATTGACCAGTTTGCTCTATTTATATTCCATTTATTGGAGGGATATATTAATTCATCTGTTTGTAGACACTTATTTTTGGGCACATTGATGTTAATAATTATTGGAAAGTGATTTGAGCCTAGTGTGTCCTTATGTTCCAATCTATGTTGTTTTTAAGGTAGGGTGCACTAAGTGTCAGGTCCACTGCGGGATTTCCCCGTTGCGGTTTAATCTGGTAGGTGTTCCTTCGTTTGCCAATATTAAGTCATGATTTTCTAAGACGTCTAGAAGTTGTATCCCCCTCTGATCATTTTTGTTCGAACCCCATGTTCTGTTGTGTGCGTTAAAATCTCCGCATATTATGCCGTTTTCTTTAGATATAATATTAAATATATTTTCCCAGTCGCTATTATTGATGCTAATTTTTGGGGGACAATATACCGATAATATTTTACTGTAAATATTTATTAAAATTAATTTCAGCAGCACATATATTGATGTCAGTATTTACTTTAATGTTAATATCTTTTTTCTTAAAATTAATTTTTACCTTTATTAGTATTGCTGTGCCTCCATATCCGTCCTTCCTATCTGTTCTAATTAGATTATAACCTGGAAAGTTGATGATTTTTTTAAACCACGTTTCAGATATAACGCAAATATCAATCTGACACTTCATCAAGCTATATTTATTTGCAATCGCCGAGCGCGCGTTCCATTGTAATATTTTAATTTTGTTGAACATTGGTATTTGTTGGCTGATTATGATTCATTTTGTAAAACCTATCTGTTTCAAATTTAATGTCAACTTTTGGTAATTCTTCAAATGAACTAATGTTTCTGAAAACTTGGAAAAACGTTTGAATAAATGTTGTATCAGATTCTTCATTTGACTGCAGGGATTCTACTTCCATATTTTCATTTGTACTATTATTTTTTATTTGAAATACTGTTCTACTAGGACCAAAGGATCTGGGAAACATGGGTGATGGTGTGATTTCTTTGTTGGGTGATTGTATCCTACGTTTTTTGGTTTGAGTGATCGTGTGTTTGCTGTGTGATGTTGAGGGTACTGATGGTGTTTTTGTTTGAAATGTATTACTTTGCCTATTTGTTTTGTGATGTTGGATTGTTGTTTTAGGGAGTGATGGAAAATTTTTCTGCGAATTATCAAGGTATATAATAATAATAATAATAATAATGTTTATTCAAGGAATATAATACAATATAATAAATAATTTAATAATAATAATAATAATAATAATAATAATAAATAAAAATAAAGATGAGCTAACGGAGTACTGGTCTTCTTTATGGTCGAACCCTATCGAACATAAATCCAACGCTCACTGGATAAGAACTGAGGAGGAAAAAATAAACATTGAACCAATCCCTTTCGTTAACTTGACAACAAGCGAGGTAACCGAAGCTATAAAGAGCACCAGTAGTTGGAAGACACCAGGAGTTGACAATGTCCAAAACTTCTGGTATAAGAAGTTTGACAGTCTGCATGAAGCAATAGCAAGATCATTTACACATATTCTGCAACATCCAGAAGATACACCACCATTTCTGACACTGGGTTCGACCCACTTGCTTCCCAAAACGCACCAAACTCACGATCCTACGCAGTATAGACCTATAACATGCCTTCCAACTATATATAAAATATTAACGTCTTGCATTACTAACCGTATTTACAGACATGCGGATCATAACAACATCTTGTCGGAAGAACAGAAAGGGTGCAGACGAGATCACCAAGGCTGCAAAGAACAACTCATCATCGATTCGGTAATACTAAAACAGGCGCAGAAGGAACAGCGCAACATCTACACGGCTTTCGTAGATTATATGAAAGCATTTGATAGCGTTCCACTTTCCTGGCTTGTTAAAGTTTTGCAAATTTACAAAGTACACCCCATTCTTGTTACTTTTCTTGAATCATCGATGAAGCACTGGCGAACGAACCTTCATTTACAAATAAATGGTCAATACCTCGAAACTGATGAAATTTCTATCCGTAGGGGGATCTTCCAGGGCGACTCCCTGAGTCCACTTTGGTTTTGTTTGGCAATGAATCCACTTTCCAAGCTACTTAACGATACGGATTACGGCTTTAAAATCAAAGCCAACAGGAACACTAGCTGCACTGTTTCCCACCTTTTATACATGGATGACATCAAAATATACGCATCAAACCAGCGTCAAATTCAACATTTACTTAATATCACTGAAAAATTTTCCAGTGATATACGAATGGGATTTGCATTAGACAAGTGCAAAACCTTGAATATCGAGAAGGGTAAAATCGTTAACGGAGATGTGTTACTACCTAATGGGAACATTATAAATGCCATGCAAAATGGTGAAACCTACAAATATCTAGGATTTCAGCAAGCTAAGCTACTAGACCAGAAGCAGGCAAAAACCAAAATTCGAGGACAGTTCACTCAAAGGATAACTGCTTTATTGAAATCCCAGTTGAACGCAGGAAATCTTGCCAAAGCAATTAACACCTACGCCATACCGATCCTGACATACTCATTTGGAATTCTGAAGTGGACAAAAACAGAACTGGAAGATATTCAAAGAACAACGCGAACCATGATGACCAAACACAAATGTCACCACCCGACATCATCAGTTATTAGGACCACACTACCAAGAAAAGAGGGAGGAAGAGCTCTAACGGACATAGTTAATTTACATTACAAACAAATATCTCAACTCCAAAAATACTTCATTGGCAAGGCTCAAACATCTAAATTGCATGAGCTGGTCGCGAAAGCAGATAAAAACTCTTCCCCCTTAGATCTTGTAAACCCTGATAATAAACTTGAAATCGTTACAGACTCTGACAAACAGGCAGAGTGGGCCCAGAAAGCGCTCCATGGTCGACTTCATCACGACCTCAATCAACCATATATCGACAAGGAAGCATCAAATAAGTGGCTCTCTGATGGAACATTATTTCCAGAAACAGAAGGATTTATGATGGCGATCCAAGACCAAGTAATTAATACCAATAATTACAAGAAATTTGTTATAAGAGATCCAAACATCGTGTCGGACAAGTGCAGAAGGTGTCAACAAACAACAGAGACGATACAACACATTACGTCGGGATGTTCAGCCATAGCTAATATTGATTACCTACGCAGACACAATCAACTTTGCAACATCATCCATCAGAAGTTGGCCAACAAATTTGGATTAGTTAACACTTACACGCCTTATTACAAGTACCATCCGCATGCAGTTCTAGAGAATGCTGATTTTAGACTATACTACGATAGGTCAATTATCACCGATAGACGGGTGACGAATAACCGGCCTGATATTGGGGTTGTGGATAAAAAACTAACTCGGTTCTCCTGGTGGATGTTGCTGTACCCAATAACAACAATATTTTAGACAAATACAACGAAAAAATTGCAAAATACACCGATCTTGCAATTGAGGTAGGACAGATGTGGCATGCAGAGAAAGTAGAGGTGGTGCCGGTCATCGTTTCATCTACGGGACTAATCCCCAAAACTCTACAAGACAGCCTCACCAAACTAGGTCTTCACAAAAACACATACATCGATCTGCAGAAGGCTGCAATTTTGAATACTTGTCACACTGTCCGTAAATTTCTAAATATGTAACTGCTCTGCCTAATCCCATTTGCGTTTACAAACGCTCGGGATAGGTGAACATTACCAGCAAGAGCTGAGCAAGAGTACACTTGAGTTGGAAATAATAATAATAATATTTTATTTACCATGTAAGATACAATGCATGTACATATGGCTAGTCACAGAATAATATAAAAGTACAATGTCAATAGAATAGAATTAATTACAAAGAACAATCATTTAAACAGACTATAAAACTACACAACTAACTATTGTCATTAAAATATGGCCAAAAGAAAAGAAAAAGGTACAATTAACATAAATATGACAAACAAACACACAAATAAAATATTTGGCTAGAATCAAAATTAAGTTGCATTAAAAGATCACTGAATATCCCCAAATTATGCAAAGGTGTCATTAATATACTCATCTACAGAATAGTAAGCTTTGCTAAGAAGTAGTGTTTTTACCTTTCTTTTAAAAACCTGTAATGAAAGTTTTTTTTACTTCCTCAGGGAGTTTATTAAAAAGTATTATACCTATATATCTTGGACTATCCCTCGTTCTTGAAAGTCTGTGTATAGGGACCTCCAATACCCACAAATTTCCCGTTTGGTATCTGCCGGTGTTTATACTTCGAAGGCACTGAATATTTGTCTTTATATTGTAACATGTCTATCGACCTGTTTCGATTTTACAGAATAAATCCTTTTAATTAGCGCTCGTCGTCACTAGCCACATCCAATTGTAGTTCTGTGATCCCAAACTCTTCTACTCCGAACGTAAGACAATTGACGTCTGCCAACGGACGCTTCCATTTTTTGCACAACGCCACGTTAAACACCCCTTTTTGTTATCGTCCGCCTAAGGAGGCAGATCGTCTTTCGCTATCTTTCATATCTTAAGTATCTATCTTAGGAATTTTGCTGTGGTAAGTTCAAAATCATAATTTATAATTAATAAGCTTCTTCTAAAGAACTGTCTGATATAATTTTCGTATGCATTCTTTATTTTTTTACAGAGATAGACGAAATTAAATTCAACACGTGGTCATAAACTGTTCTTTTATACTAATATGGTAGTTTTAAACCAAATATTCTTTTATAATTCACTGTTTACTTTCATACAAACATTTTCAAGCTTTTTCAGTTGCGAAATAACTTTTTAATTATAAAATAACATTGTTATAAACCAGGAAACCACTTCATCTAAGCTAAGTACCTATAAAAGTACAAATTCCTCTATTAAATTCCGTTATTCATTTCCTGTGGCAGAATAAATTAAAAATTTGTTTTTAATTCTTTTTTTTATTGAAATCCTCAACTATAAAAGTTGAGGGAGATCAGCCCGGGGTCACTTTAATTATTAACTTTCATTTAAATTTTACAAGGCGTTTCTACCTTTTCCGTCTTAGTTTTTAGTACTTTTTATCGTTAAAAAAGGTAGTGGCGCCCTCAATTTTTACAACGCTTCTGTTATCCTTGTGCAGCATAAACTTGGGGTCGAATCACCCTTGAGAGGAGTCTCTAGCCGGAGCCCTTCGAGTTGGTGCCCTGTGAGGTATAGCATTTACCGTTACAAATTGGCGCCCAACTAAAAGCAACTTTTACCGTTACAATATACATTACTAATTGTAGGATGTAAACTCCAGGTAAAGTCAAGATATTGAATTTGGTAAATATATTTTTACAACTGGTCCCACGTGATGCTCCTTCTATAGTTCTTGGGCTCTTTTTTACAGAATGAAAACCCTGTCTGCATCTGATGATATACCCCAGGCAGCAATACCATACGACATCATGGAATGTAGTTGTGCATCATAGTACATTAAGACAGTACTTTTATTAAGTACCTTATTTAGTTGATATATGCAGTAACAAACTGAAGAGACTCTTTTGCATAAGTCATCAATGTGATTTTTCCATCTACAATTTTCTGAGATCTGCAAACCTAAAAATTTTGTACAGGAAATTTGTTGTAAGGTTCCTGATGTTTGTTTAACAAGAAGAGAGGCATTCATGTTGTACTTGTTTGCGAAATCAAATCTAATAAAAGCTGATTTCTTTGCATTACAGACCAGTTTGTTACTAGTTAAAAAGTAATTATTGTTGAAAATACATGGATAAACATGAAATCACTGGAGCGCCAAAGACGCTTGTACGTGATATTTTCACATAATTAAAAATACATGTATAACACCATAAAATATAATATATATAAAATCGAAATATAACTATTTTACTAAAACGATATAAAAAAACATATACTTATAATTTCAGCATATATAATTATTGGAAATTTAATTGTCTGAATTAGGTAATAATCAAAAATCGGTGAAGTAGTCACAATAGGGTGAATTGACATAATCGGGAAATATTTAATTTATAATTCAAAGTGCAGGATCAATAACAATCTATAACATCAAATACAAAATTTAAGGTCGACTAGATTATTGATTATTTTTCTGACAATATTGTGCATCCATTCCTTTACAGAGCATTTAAATGTTCTATGATTATTAATGTTTCTCAAGTTGAGAGGTAAAATATTATAAATTTTTGCTGACAGAAATTCCACTGAGCGTTGACCGATTGTTTTCTCACATATTGGAGCATTGAAGTTTTCTTTTGCTCTCGTGTTGTGACAATGTTGGACTGGTTGTACTTTTATTTTATTTCTATGTATATTTGTGAAAACCTTTTCACAGAAAATTTGTCTCACATTAAATATTTTATTTAGTGAAAAAAGTTCATCACTAGAAAACCTTATATTTTTTTTATAAATGATTCTCAGTATCCATTTTTGTAATACATTAAGACCCTGCAAATTGCTTTCTGTTACACCTTCCCAACCTAGGATACCATATTCCAACTGAGATTGCACCAACGAGAAATACAAAATTTTAAGGTTTTTCAATGTCAAGAAATCAACTAAGAATCTGAATTTAGTCAGCAGACCTCTCAATTTATTCTTGACGTTGTTAACTTGTAAGTCCCACCTTAAATGTCTATCTATTACGATTCCCAAGTATTTGATTCAATCTTTTTCAAAAATTTGTGTTTGGTCATCAATTATTAATGGTCCCAGATCAGGAAGGTGATTGGAGTAGGATGTGAACGGTAAGTAATTTGTTTTTTGGCTGTTAAGAGTCAATTTGTTATATTTAAACCAGTTGCATATTTGTCTTAAATCCTGTTCTGCTAATACTTTGAGGTTTTTCCAGCTTTCACCCTCATATATTATGGCCATATCATCTGCAAAACTGACTATTTTTCCTGATGTTTGGGAATGCAATAAACTATTTGTATAAATCGTGAATAATAAAGGTCCCAGGACTGCTCCCTGTGGAACACCACAGGTTACTGTCCTGGAACGGTTTGAAACTCCGTCTATACTTACTATTTGTTTTCGCTGTGATAAATAGTCTTTTAATAAAAAATCAGCTTGACCTCTTATACTGTAACATTCCAGTTTCTCTAATAAACGTTTATGACAAACAGTATCGAAGGCTTTTGAAAATATGTTTGGGGTAATTATACAATTATTATTATATATATATCATTTATTTAAATAAAATAGAATAAAAATCACATTTTACAATAAATTTCAACTACACGATTAAAATAAATGATAGAGAGGTCGAAAAACAAAAGCTTGTTACGACGTTGAGCATATTATTACAACTAAATAAACATACATCAATAATATATAAAAAAAAAACATGATAAATATAAATAGCAATAGCTCATACAATAAAATATAACACATAGTACACCTTACCTACATTATTATCTCTACATTAATACAAATTATCCATTACAATATTGATTTTATTAAATGTAAAAGCAAAGTTTTCAGATTAAGAATAAGTCACAAAAATTCAAGATTAATAAAATAAAACCAAAGCTAGGTATTCTCAATTTGTCCAGAGATGTCTTGTCTATCCCGCAGAAACATGTATTGACCCAAATATTTTTTAAATATATGAGTTTTAACTGTTTTTATTTCATCTGGTAATGAGTTATACAGTTTTGGTCCTAAATATGCGTATGATCTTTGACCTATTGATTTCAGTTTCAAAGGTATAGGGTGGTATTCTTTTTCTTTTCGGCGAGTGTCATAATTATGTTGTGAAACAGACAAAGTTTTACTTTTGTGGTAAAGGCAATTTATTTTAACAAAAAATAGTTGACGGATATCCAAGATCTGTGCTTCGGAATATAGGGTATCACTGGGATATCTCCAATTTCGTTTGGTTATTATTTTGAGGAACCTTTTTTGAATAACCTCCATAGGGTGAATGTGAGTTTTTAGCGCACCGCCCCAGACAGTTATGCAATAACGTAAATGACTTTCCACTAAAGCATAATAAAGAATTTTTATTTGAGCTAAATTTAGTATTTTGCTCAGGTATTTGAACTTTGTCATAATATATCTAAGTTTTTTGCAAATATATTTAATATGTATGTCCCATTTAAGGTGGTTGTCCAAATATACTCCAAGATATTTAATATTATTTGTATTTTTTATTGTGTATTCCTGGTTTTCAGTACGTACAGTTAGTGCATTGAACGAAGGAGCAGTGGCTGAATTGCAGGAAAATGCAATGTAAAACGTTTTATTAGTGTTAAGTGTCAACAGTTTATGATTAAGCCAATTTTGGATTTTCGGTAAATCTCTTTCTACTTTTTCCTTGAGTTTTGCCCAACTTGTATCTTTATAAAATAATGCTGTATCATCAGCAAATCCTATAACTTCTCGTTCAGAAGACTCATGTAATAAGTCATTTATATAGATATTGAAGAGGGTAGGACCTAGGACACTCCCTTGGGGAACACCACAACTGATAGGTAATGTGTTGCTTCGTGTAGTATTTATTTTTACAATTTGATTACGGTAACTTAGATAACTCTTCATTAATTTATATGGTTCACCCCTTATTCCAATTTGATAAAGATTGCTCAAAACTTTTTCGTGACTTACCGTGTCAAAAGCCTTCGACAAATCAAGAAAGACACACAAGCAAGGGATACTTTCATCCAATGCCATATTAATTTTTTCAGACAATGATAATACTGCATCTTCAGTTGACATCTGCTTTCTAAAACCAAATTGATTGTCAGATATGATATTAAATTTTGTTAGGTAGGAGTTTAAGCGCGCTCCCAAGACCTTCTCAAAAACTTTGGACACAGTTGTTATTAAGGATATGGGTCGGTAGTTAGTTGCAATTTTTTCGTCACCATTTTTAAATATAGGTAAGACACAGGTAGTTTTAAATATTTGTGGCCAAATTCCAGCATCAAAATATTTATTTATGATATATGTTAATGGCTCTACTATATATATTAGGATGTGTTTCAAAGTTTCAGATTGAATACCATCTACACCAGGTGACTTTTTAACTTTTAAACTCTTAATAGTACTTTCAACTTCTAAATTATCGGTAGGGTGCAAATAAAAACTGTTTGGTATTGTTTTAGTTTTTGGTGAGTAATTCATATTTGGTGGTATTTTCTCAGCAAGTTTGGGGCCAATTTCTGTGAATGTTTTATTGAAATGAGTGGCTATTTCATGTATTTCTGTCAATAAATTACCATCGGTATCATTTAGAGAATCAATATATTGATTTTTATATTTCGATTTGGTGATTTCATTAACTACCTGCCACATATGCTTCGATTGTGTACCATTCTTATCAATTAATTTTTGGTAATATTCATATTTACATTTCCTTATTAATATGGTCAAGTTATTTCTATATTTATTGTACTGACTTTTTAGGGTAGTGTTCTCAGGATTTTTTTTCAACTTATTGTACAAACTATTCTTAGTATTAACAGATTTTAAAAGGCCCCGTGTCATCCATGGAGTTAGTGTAGAGGTTTTTCTACAAATTTTTTTATAGTATGAGCATTTCTCAATATAATTTAACAATTTATTAACAAATTGATTAGTTGCTGTTTCTGGACATTGAGCCTGATATACCGTAAACCAATTTTCATTTTTTAATATTTGTTGAAGTTTATAGTAATTTAAATATTGTTTGTATTGTAAATTGTTTTTATTGGCTATCTTTCCCTTATTGTGAACTACTTGTATTGCTACTGAATAATGATCGGTAACGGAAGTTTTGATTATCATCGGGATCACGATATCATTGAGAGATCTTTCTTTTGACTGTATAAAAATATGGTCTAGACAAGACTTAGAATTTACCTGAATCCTAGTTGGACTGTTTATGGCAGAAGTAAAACCATATTCATTCATTATGCATAAATATTCGTTTGATAAGTCATTGTCTGCTAATAAATTAATATTTATGTCGCCAATGAAAATTTGATAGCTATTTCGATTTGTTTGGCTAGAATCAAAATATTCCTGTATATTTAAGAGAAAATCAGTAGAGTTTGATGAAGGGGAACGGTAGTAAGCACAGATCATGAAATTTATTTCAGGGGAGAGTGTAATGTTAATTTCAAGTAGTATACTAGAATTAAGTGCAACCCGTTTATATGAGTATTTCAAATCAGATTTTATGTAGACAACTACGCCATCATTTTGATTAACTTTGCTTGAATTATAAATTAAGTCATATCCTGGTATCTCAAAAATATTTAGGTCATCAAGTAACCATGTCTCCGTAAAAACAATACAATCCACTTCGGTATTAATCTTACTTAGAAATATTCTGTATTCATCTAAATTTTTAGAAATACTTCTTATGTTATTATGTAAAATAGTGAAGTTGCCATTTTTTTTGTTTACTTGTATTACCGAATCAAACTGTTCAGAGTTTTCAAGAGTATAGTCATCAATCTTTTCAATTTTAAATTGTCCAATATATGGATCCATATTTAAACCAGAACATTAGTACATGGGCAAACAATAAAATTGCTTATATACAGTTAAAAATTAGAATTAAAAATATTAAAATTCACCTATCTTTTATCTTTTCTTAGGATTGGAGTTGTGTTGTTTTGAAAATGTTGGCGAACTTCTTGATCCTGATCCTGATCTTGTATGATACCGTTTTCTTTCTTCCTTATTCTTGTATGACGCACTCACTGATTTATTTTGAGTTGTAGTCGGAAGTGCAGCAGTCGAAGATGTTTTGGGTTGATCCAGAAGAATTTCTTCAGCTTCTTCTGTGTCCTTGAGTAAATCTTCTATTGTATATATTTCTCCTTCAATGTCTAGTCTGTTTCCTATTATTTTAGCCCGTTTTTTCTTATTTCTTGCTTCTCTCATGAATTTCACTAAGATTTTTCTTTCCTCTAAGTCTTCAGGCGTTAAATCTTCAGATATATATATTTCTAAGTTTTTTAATAATTTGGCTGCTTTTAATATCTAGCCGTTTTATGTGTGAATGAAATTTGACTAATATTGGTCTTGTGTGGTTTTTATCCTTTCCTATACGATGTATATGAATTATATCGTATTGTTCCGTTTTGATTTGAAGATGTGTTCTGATTATTGAGTCGACAGTTGTTAATAACTTCGTGGTCGTCTCTTGTGCGGATTCTTGTATTCCAAAAAAAATTAAATTTTGACTTTTCAGTTTTCTCTCAACAGTATGTAGTCTATATTTTAGTTCGGTGTTTTGACTTTCTAGAGTATCGATTCTCTTTTGATAATCAACAAACTTTTCATTTGCTGTTATGGTAAAAGTTTTTAATTCGAAATTCAAATTATCAATTTTTGTAGTGATGTTTTGATTTAATTTGTTTATTAGTTCATATAAATCGTCTATTGTTTTACCTTTATCCATTACAAATCAATTCCAAAGACTGGCCTATTTTATGATGTTCAGCTATCTACTAATTAGGTTCTTATCAGTTCAGTTTTTATGGATATTTGGGTTAATATTTTGTTGAAAAATTTTTAATTTCATTTATTGCAGAGTTATCATGATTTTTTCAGATGTTTTACTTACTTCATCGTATTGCAAATAATTTCCTGAATCTGTTGATATAAATTTTTCAGTTTTTGAACCACTTTATATCACTCAAAATACTGTTAATTTACGGAGCTACATTCATTAACGTTATTTCATTCAACTTACTACTACACCTATTATACAATTATTATTGTACAATATTATTTCTCTATGGGTTATACTTCAATCCGTCTCTTTTTTTGTTTATGGTCAGAAGTTCTGGCAGCCAGGTTAGGCAGCTAATTTCACACCGTTGATTATGTGTAGTGTCTGCATCTTACATTACGGTCTTGAACAGTTTTTTCATTATTGTTTTTTCTACAACACCTTCATTTTTTTTACAGAGTGAAATGGGTGGAATGAATATGCAGTCTAAAGGTGTGTGGATTTGGATTCGTCCCATTAACGGTTTCCAAAAAACGAAATAACAAATACACATGAAGCTACTGGAAATTCAGATTAGAAAGCATGGTTAAACCTCTAAAATCTTTTGTTATTGTAGATTATAAAGATCATGAAGAAAACATAGATTTATCATCAAACGTAAGCAGTACTACTTTTCATTACAACACAATGTAAGTTATTAATTCAGTGCTATTTCAGTTTGTAACATTTGATAAAGCATAAAATGAATGGTGTATTGTTTATATACCTAACTCAAAATTAATTCAAATCCTTCTTTTTGTTATAGATTTATGAGACCATGATTATATTCAACATGAATGAAATATAATATAGATGTAAGCAGACACATAAGAGACATCTGTGAGAGTATGAAATACCCCTGTTGGAGACATACCTACCCTCCATGTTAGGCATTCCTAAAAGGATTGATGCAAAAAAATGTAAGTACCTATATAGTCATTATGGATAAAGGAAAGTTTTTTTGGAGTTATCAATAATAGAAACTGTTGTTATGTTTGGGAAATTAAACCACAATATATTCATTTCAAGTTAGTAGAGTTTACTTCAGTTGAATAAACTTTTGATTTTAAATAACCCCATAACATGGTACTTATTACATTGGAGCTAATACCATAAAAGGGTTTAAATTGTTTTGAAATTTTTGCAATCTTCCAATTTTATTTTTATTTATTAGATATAAAATGGTAGCACTGTATGCAAAATGGGGTGATATTAGACAGTTATATAAAAGTGTTAATGACCAACGATTAAGATACCTTGCTCACCTATATAAATAGTTAATTTCAAAAGATATTAATTCAATAATGTGATTAGCGTGTTCCTTAAAGTATAACATCATATTCTATTATGACTCCTAAATATTTAAACTTTTTTACTACTTCAATTCTTCAATATCATAATTTCCAACACCGATTTTTATGGTTTTCTCACTAATTTCCCTCTATAATTTTTCTTTGCCGATTAACATGAATTTAGTTGTTTTTTTTCTCAAGTTTATTTTCAGTGAGTTGAAACAACACCAATCATTGATTTTTTTTAAACGCAATATTTATTATTTCAAGTATTTCCTCTATACTATCTGAGGAATAATACATTAGGGTATCACTTGCAAAGGTATTACAAGGCCTGAGAAATATTCTCAATATATAACACAAACAACAGTGGCCCCAATACGCTTACCTGTGGTACACCAAAATCATTTTTCACAGAGTCAGAAAAAATGTTGTTTTATTTTAATTTTTGTTTTCTATTTTCTAAGTAATTTTGCATCCAACATAAAACATCTCCAACTATCCCAAAACATTCGAATTTTCAAATAGGTAATATGTACGATTGACTGTTTCAAAAGCTTGCTGTAAATCTAAAAAAAGAGCCCTTGTAATAAACTTATTATTGCTGTTCTGTTTCCATTCATCTAGTAGGTTCATATTGTAGAGCTGTTCCACAGTTCCAAGCTATGTTTTCCTCTAAAACCTGACTGTACACTACTAAGTAATCATTTCACTTTTTTCTAAGTAATCAACAAGTTGGTTATATACTACTTTTTCTAATAATTTTTCTATTGTGGGTATCATATTAATTGGTCTTAAATTTACTGCTCTGTGTGAGTTTGATACTTTCGGAATTGACCTTATAATTGAAAAATTTAATTCATCTGGGATGATGTTCATTTGCAGGAAGGTATTTGTAATATTTAATAATGGATTAGCAATACTTTCGAAACAGTTTTTTTCTAAATACAGCTGAAATTTCATCTGGACTTCCTTTATTGGGCATGTTACAAACAATTTCTTTTAATGTTTCAAAATTCACCTAGGTACTTATTCGAATTTATTAAACTGAATGTTTTCAACTTTTATTGGTACGTGGCAATCACTGGATGCTTGATCTACTATATCACTAATACTTTCTATTAAATAATTGTTTGGATCACTTGGTCTATGATATAAGTCTTTTAATATTTGACCTTCAGTTAATTCTATTTCAAGTAATTAATTTTTTTTGTTATTATTTTTGGGTAAAAATTCTTTCATGATATTCCATAGTCAAGAGTTTGCATTATTTTAAAAAATCTGAGTTCGACCCAAGCTTCTTGGTTTCTGGCCCATACACTCATATCCCAGTCCCTTCTACTGCTTTTGAGCCATCTGTATATCATCAAATGGCATTATTTCCAAGTCTGGTCATTGTGATGGGAAATATTAATTTGGAGGGAAAATAAATGCTCAGCTCTTGTCAATGACTCATAAACGACTGACTTTATTCAATGTACAACAAAAGTATAAAGAAGCAGAAATACATAAATACTTTAATGGGGTGTAGTAGATAGATGGCGTGACAAGTTAAATTAATAATTTTAAATAAGTACACGATTTATCAACACTCCCACTTATTTAAACAATATTAATCAACTCTTACATAATCATAACACAAAACTAAACTTACTATGTTTTGGCAAACACATTGCCTTAGTTAGCACATCAGCTATCATTTCATTTGTGGGTAAAAATTTAAGTTCAACTAAATTACTTGAAATAGCCTCTCGAATAAAATGATAACGTACATCTATGTGATTAGATCTTTTTTTATGTAAGGGATTTAATGCCAATTTCTGAGCACTTTGGTTATCGTTATAAATAGTTATGCACTTAGAAATACCCAAAAAATCCGACTTTGAATTCCTAAAATAAATGGCTTCCTTAGAAGCCTCAGTGACAGCCATGTACTCAGATTCTGTACTACTCAGAGCTACAGTTTTCTGATTATTACATTTTCATGAAATGGCACCTCTTGCTAATTTGAAAACAAACTTTCTATTAGATACGTCACTGGCAAAATCAGCATCGGCAAACACTGTCAGGTCAAAATTATCCTTTTCATACTTTAAACAGAATGATTTCGTTCCTTGTAAATATCTAAGGATTCGTTTTGCACATTGCCAATGCTGTTCTGTATAACAGTTATTAAACTGACCAAAGAAATTTACTGCAAATGTAATGTCAGGCCTTGTCAACACAGACAAATACATTAAACTGCCCAAAAGCTGTTGATATGGAAACTTTTTACTTCAAATTTCAGGATCTACTGGTTCAGAGCTAATATTTTTGTCCATGGGCGTGCTTGCAGGTTTGCATTCACTCATGTTCCTGATCTAACAAAATTTGATTTTTATTTTTGTCAACTTTGATTTTCATTGATTGATTAGTTCGGCACCACCAGTCAGAGGTTTAGAGACCTTGGCACCTCAGCCTTTAGGCTTTTTGTGCTCTTGGTTATACAGTTCATGTGAAGATACCAGTAGCCCTTATCAGGCTCAACAGTCTTTTCACTAGGTCCTTCTTGGAGAAATCCTCCTTTGGATACACTAGTCCTAGAAGTCTATATCTCCAATGAGACAGTGCTTTGCATTCGAAGAGGATGTGAGAGGCTGTTTCCTCCTCTTCCATGAACAACCGACAGATAGGTTTCTCCCTATATATGCCAATTAGGAATTGATTTTCATACCTAAACATTGTTTAATATAACCTAAAGCTTTCAATTTAATTTTAAAGGCTAACTGATCTTTTAAAAATGTTGTTTCCTGTATAGAGTTTGAAAAAAAAATCATCTACATACAATGCTATTATAGTCATAAAATTGTTTTCATGTTTAAGAAAAATACAAGGCTCATAATCACATCTTTTATAGTTTAAACAATCTAGTACAATTTCAACCTGTACCAAACAAGTGATGACTGTTTAAGACCATAAATGGCCCTATTAAGTTTTAAAAGGCTTTTATTTTGGTTGTTTGGAGTATTAGTACTAAAACCCTCTGGTATTTCCACGAATACAGATTTCCTCCAGTTTTCCATTTAAAAGGGCTGTAACAACGTCTAAATGAAAAATATCGAAATTAAGTTGAACAGACAATGCTAAAAGTAATCTTAATGTAGAATATCTAACTTCAGGAGAAAAGGTTTCATCGAAATCTATACCTCATTTTTGACTAAATCCCTTCGCAACCAATCTAGCTCTATAGGTAACCTCACCGTCACTACCGAATTTCCTTTTGAATACCCACTTGCACTTAACTGGTGATTGACCTTCAGTCAATCTCACGCACATTTTTCACTGAAACTATTGATTTCACTTCTCATAGCACTTTTCCACTTCTGAGAATCCGGCCCTGAAAGAGCCTTTACCACTGAGCTTGGATCTCCCACTGAAGCTGGAACCTCTGCAAAATGTTTCGTTTCTGGCGTAAAGTAAGTGACAAAGTCTTCATATAATTTTTCTTTTCTTTGCCTTGTGGATTTTCGTATATTTTCTGGAGTAATGATATTTTATACAGGAACAACTTATAGAGCTAGATGTTTCATCATGTAGCTTGTCATCAGTTGACGATTGTTCTATAATTTCTTCTAATAAGTTCATTTCATTTGAAATATTTTCCTGTGTGAACTGTTCTATATTCTCTTCGTTAAAAGTTTCTTTACCATAAAAAATTGTATTTTCATTTTTACTTTCAGAAATATGTACATATCTACTTATAGATATATTGCCTGTTTTCGTATCATACAGCCTTTAATTGTTTCAGAAAAACCTACTAAATTTAATTTTTCAGACTTTTTGACCTTTTCTCTTTTGGAATATGGGTCTTAACAGTACTGCCAAAAATTAGGACTTAAGACTGGCTTTTGATTAAAAAACATTTCATATGGTGTCTTTGCAACACTAGATACTGCCGATCTGTTTCTGACATAACAAGCTGTGTTTATGGCTTCTTCCGAGAAGCGTTTTCCCAATCCTGCTTCATATAATAAACACCTGGTCTTTGCAACTAGCGACCTATTTAACTTTTCAGAAAGCCCATTTTGTTCTGGCGTATAAATATTCGTCCTCTGATGAATGATGCCTTGTTTTTTAGATGACTTTGAAATTCTGCATTGACATATTCTGTACCATTATCCGTCCGTAGTATTTTAATTTTTCTACCAACCTGTTTTTCAACTAATGACTGAAATTCCTTAAACTTCTGGAATGTTTGATCTTTTGATCTCATAAAATAAACAAAGGACTTGCGACTAAAATCATCTTGAAACTGCACAAAATATTTTGAGCCTCCTATTGATGTAGTTTCCATTGGTCCTGCTAGATCACTGTGTATTACATCTAACAAACCGGTTGCTCTAGTACTTGTATGTCCAAAAGGTGGAGTCAGGACTGCTTGCCCTCACAACATACTGTACAATTTTTTTTGTCAATTTTTACATTGTCACTATACTAGACCATTTTTCATTTTGTTTAGATACGTAGAGTTGATGTGACCTAATCTTTTGTGCCAAATTTCACCTATAGCTACTGCTTGTGCAACAAACAAGCACTTTTCAGACATGTTGAGTTTATACACACCGTCAACTAGAAAAGCATGGAGACTATACAAGGAGATCGAACTCCATGTATTCCAATTTTTGGTCATGATGGAGGGCGCCACTTAAAATCTTGCACCAAAACATCTGACGGCAGAACAATAACAGCCAATCATAAAACTCGAGTTCATGATGTTTTATTGGTTGCTAGATTCTTTGAAATTTGTGGTAAAATAATTAGCTGAATGTATTTATATTTTCACTAAGGTATATAATTTCAGTCTATCACAATAAATATTCTTTCCTCCTTCATTTATCTTTGAATATTTTTAATTACCTTTGGTACTTTAAAAAATCGTGGATTTTGCTCACGTCTTCGTCTTATATCACCAGCACTACCACTAGCAATTTTAAACAACGCACACCCTGCCCATTACACATTTTTATTATAACAATTTCAATTTTCTAGTTTTTGAAGTGATGTTTACTATTTACCTACTGTCAAATATAAAAAGTAAGGTTATCGTCGTGACAGTTTTAAAATGGTGCAAGATCTACAATGCGCGACGCCACGGTGAAAAAACAAATTGCTTAGATAGACGATTTTGAGGACAGGTTTTGTCAATTTTCCCGTATGAGTTCGATCTCCTTGTCTAGTCTCCAAGTAGAAAAGCCTCAGCTACTAAAAGTTTTCCCACATTATAAATCTTACAAGTATCGTTACTAAATTCAACTGAATTTCCGTTTTTAAACAATTCACTGACTGAACAAATTTGTTAAGTTCGGCACATACTGTGCATTTTGGATTTCAATTTCAAAGTCTTCTTTATTTACTGCTGTAAATATTTTTATTTCGCCACAACTTTGCACTGCAATCATAATTTCTTTGAGAGTTTTTCAAATTTGAATTTATGTAGTTTTCTTGATTCCAAGTAATAATTCATTTTCTCCTATTTTTATTCTTATGTCCAAACACTGATTCCCTGGTCTTTTATTTCAAATATTTTCTTCAGGTTCACTATGAATTCTTAAATGTTCCTTTAGTATTACCGAATATTCAAATGTCGTCCACATAAATTGTGGTAATGAATATTTCTATTTTTGATTTGTTAATAGGGGTAAGGATTTACCTACGATTTAGTTAAATTCAGTTCAGTGTGTAATTTTTTGTTCAATACTTGATCTGTTTGCTTCAACCCATATATGATATAATTCAATCTGTGAATAATCTGGTCTCTTCTCAGCAACACCATGTATATTTCTTCCAATAATAACACAAAATTTAGGTTGGTTGTCACGATGTCAATTAATTACATGTCCAAATATACTTCAGCTGCCAATGCCATAAGCGCTTTCTTTCCATCTGCTCCCTTTTTGAACTGACAGAAGACCCATAATGTGCTTTTAATCACTCTTTGTCCATTAGGTACATTTTCTACAACAACCCAAGTATTATTGACTTCATGTGACCTCAGCCCCTGGACTAGATTGTTTTCAGTTTTCAGAATAGTCAGTTTCTAGAGCTTCTCTCAATGTCATGGGTTCTGAATAATTGGACTCATCTGATTATTTTTTTTCTATTTTTGTTTGAACGTTTCGGTAGCGTTTCAGCTAACGTTATCAAGACTATATTTTTCAAGAAATCTGTCCCTACCTAACACTTTAAACCAAAACTTGACAACTATAAACAATCAATGAAACTATCGTACTAAAATGGTTCTCCATCAAAAGTTGAAGAAGTAATAATTGCACCACTCTCATGTAAATATTCCAGTAACTTAACATTTGTTTCCTTTTTTCCATTGAGTCCATTAATTAATAAATATCCAACTGGAATCTTCCAATGTCCGTGTATACATACTTGTATAAAAACAAAAACTTCGTTGGCCTGGGGAAAATTAATACCTGGAAGATTACTACTAATGTCAACATTGGTATCTTTCCCCCGTTCCATTCTATTCGGTACATGATGGCCATATCATCCTCTACTAAATGGTACAAAACGTTGTGTCCTGACACTTTTATTGTTATTAAAATTTATACAATTTTGATGAAATGCTTGTGTGGGTGAAGTTTTATTGAAAGTATTCCTTACATAATTTTATGTAGGATAAAAACTGAGAGTTAATTAAGAATAAGTATATATTATAGTTACCATTCCATATATCATTGGCTTCTACTGTCAAATAATAAATAGTAGCATATCACTGCTCGCAGGCTTTATACCAGTGAGCACGAGGTGGAGGAGATGAGAAGTGAAACCGAGGTCCCGAGTCCATTGATGTTGGGCTCGATAAAGATCCCTACCACTGGTTGGAACACTAGTGGATTCGGCAAAATTTCCCGGCGTCGGTGATTAGCCCCAGTTGCAGAAATATACCGAATAAAAAAAATAGCAGAGAAGAAGTAACACTCCCACATAGCATTTTCATATACATACAATATACTAAGTATATTCCAAAACGGATTCAATATATTGTATATATATTCAAATATTATTTAAAATGAATGCAAAACACTTTCATTTGTCAAAGGTTTTCATGTTGTATAAATGTTCCTACAATGTTCAAATGTATGTTGCTTGCACATTTGAAATATATACTGTATTGAATATTAATTATAAGATATTGTTATTATATGCACAAAATATATTCTATAAATATTCAAACTTTATTTAAAATATATTCATTAATGTTCCTACAATGTTCACATGGATATTTTACATACATACCCTTCTGAACATTTATTTCATAATATTGTTACAATATGCGCATATGTACACAATATATTCTATAAATATTTAAAATAAATTCAAATCATGCTTATTTGCCAGGGTTTTCAATGTTTCCACAATTTCAGGCATATATTGGTTGCACATTTCAAACATATAATTTTTGCACATTCATTACAAAATATTGTTATGATATGCATAAAACATTAGGATACTGTGTTGGAGCTAGGACTCTTAGTTTCAACATAAAGCATTGTTTTCTAAAAAATCCTTTATTAAAAAATAATTTAAAAATCTTGAAAAAGAAAGAATATTTTTCTAAGAAAAAAAAACTTATAAATGGGAATTTAAGTTAGCTTTCGGCCATAGTATTTAAGCGATCTCCTGTTCCGGGTCGCACAGATTTTCTTCCTCCTTCTATATTGTCAGGGCATCTGACAAGCCAGAGTTTTACATTGTTGATAATCTCACAGTCAGTAGCAAATTTTGTAGGAGGATTTAGCCTCACGGTATCTGAAAATATTTAGATCTTTTTTACACATAATACATTAATATTTTAATTATATTCAGTTGTATAATTAAATATTTATCCCTTAATCAACAATATATTGCTTTCTTTTAGTTGTTTCAAGGTTTAAGAAAATGATTCATGTTTTTAACTGTTAGATACTTCAAGTCATTTCTAGAAACTCTGGTAGTTTGCAAGTATAATTTGTTACTAATTAACTAACTAACAACTAACCAACTAACTAAAATAAACACATAAAATACACATTTAGCACTATAATACTAATTTAGAATTGATAAATTAATCTTTAAAGAAATGTATCAAAAATAATACCTATTATAACTTGTGCCACTTTGAGAGATTAAAATCTGTTTTTCTTTTTGGCACCATCCCAACTGTAGTAACAGCCCAACTGTACACTGAAGATTTTGAACATGATGTGTTTTACCACATCTTTGGCTCTATTACCTCCAACCAAGCTGAGGTACTTACTCTGAAAAAAATAAAGTTACTAATTTAGTGTTTTTGTTATGTTTAAAGTGTATGCAAGAATTATCAACAAACAAAATTATCTCTTACAAAGGCTGCAGCATTGACAGGATCCAACAAGAATTCCTCCAGAACATTCAATTTGTTTTGGTCTGACAATGGTAGTATGGAGATGATATTTTTTAATTTGTCGTCAATATCTTTCAGACGTGGTTCTTCCTGTCTGATTTTTATCGCCAAATTTAATGTTTCCGACATATCATCTAGTTTGGCATTAATAATAGCAAATTGTCTAGTAATTTCTTTTTTGAACTCTAAAATGAATAATAATACTAAAAAATGTCATACCATTCCACCTTTTTTATTTTGTTTACCTTCTAATTTTTCTTCGGTTAGTATCAGTTCCGATTGATATAGCACTAACTGCCCTATACCTGAGCCTACGCCCTTCTGAAATATCTTGTTGATGGTCATCTTGAAAAAAAACATCATTAAATTGTTCTAATTCAGTTTTAAAATAGAGAAGTACTAGATTGTTACAGTGTAAACATCAGTGCTCTCCAGACAGCATTTATACCGGGTGTCCCATTTTAATCTGATCGGCCAAATAACTCAAGATCATGACGTTTTTGGAAAAAAGTTTCGAACAAAAGTTGTACAGTTTGAAGGGGGACATTCCATGCCACAGATACATTTGACCTTGGGTGGAGGGTTCAAGGTCAACTTGTTTTTTTAATGGGACCCCCTATTTTCCCATCGGCAAACGATGGTAGCTGTCTAAGAAATTAGCAAGATACACAAAGGTACTCAAATTTTCGCAAAGAATCATCACCACTGCTTATCGTTGCAACAAAATTTGACCAATTCAAATTTGTGGTGATTAGCGAAAAGTTGACCTTGAACCCTCCACCCAAGGTCAAAAGTATGCGGCATCGAATGTCTCCCTTCAAACTGCAGAACTTTTGTTCAAAATTTTTTCTCCGAAAACGTCATGGTCCCGAGTTATTTGGCCGGTTAGATAAAAATGGGACACCCAGTACAATAAACCCAGTTTAGTTTATCATTACGTCCCTTACCAGGTCTTTTTTGAGGTACTGGTGGAACTCTTGGATATTCTCCTGATGTGTCCGAGTCCATTTCATTTTCAGTAGATGTATTGGAAAATGAGAAACGTTGTGGTTTCTTCTTTTTTCTCACATCTAAATCAGAACTAGACAATACGTCATTTGTTTTTGCCTTTGAAACTTTTTTTTCAGCCACTCCAAAGTTACCTGCAATAAAAAAATTAACAAATAAATATATTTTTTGAATTAATTGACATCTAAGTAATTGTAAAACACAAATAAATAATTTATTTAGTATTTTGGTGTTTAAAAATAGGTCCTACTTACTGTATTCTCCCGAAATTTTTATTCCAAAATAATAGAAACCTACTGTCCCTAAAGATATTACATGTGTGTGTCTGGTAGCTGTTTTGACAAGAGTTCTACGATCTTTTGGTATATTTGATAAACATGGGTCTGAACGCAAAATTTTTAATAGTGCTCTTACAGAAGATAGTGCAACATTTTCTTCAATATCCCAACGAGCAAGCATTTGTTGGATATTTAAATCTGTTACTGTATCACTAGTTTTACTGCCTGAATGTTCTACTAATGAAGTACTCCTTGTTGCCCATACCACAGTATTTATTGTTTTGCTTTGATTGGTATTGTTGTTCTCCAACGTTATGTTTTGATTGGGGTTATCGTTATCCTGACTAGTTACAGTGGAATTAAATAAAGCGTCATGTTTAACTTCCATCAGTTCATTGTTTACTATTGTACCTGACTGTATATTTATATTATTACCAATTAGCGATCGATTAATATTATGTCTTACATTTCGTGAATTATATATCGCCATTTTCTTTTCAACGCGGCGGTTTACGTCTCTATAAATCTGTCTTATAGTTCTTAAAAAATTTCTCAACTTTTGGCATTTTTGATTTCTGAAGTGATTGGTTATTCCAGTAATTTCTGGGTTATTCGTTTCGTATTCATATACTATTAGGAGTACTAATAGTTCAGATTAATGTTTCTAGTTACTCACTTTTTTACACTGCTCGTAGGTATCACTTTTACCTCTTAAAGCATTACTTCTCACAGATCACGTAAACTAGACACTTCTTTAAATTATTAGCACAGTCTCAACACAGCCAAAATATCAAACAAAATGATTGAGCTTTTAGCAAAGAGAAATATTTTGTCTATGGCTTTTAGGTTAAGAAAATAACACAAATACTCTAATCTATGGCGTTCTCGAGTCACCCTTCTCACCTTCCGCTTTCGCATTTATATGACGCAGTGCTGGCAGGCGAAATGATTTAAATTTCTTATCAAATTGGGGATTTTTAGCCTACAGTTTAGAAAAGGCGGAAAATTTAAATATTTTAATAAATATATAATGTCTATGGTTTAGTTCATATTTGGAATTGAATACATTTTACTCGGTATCTATGTAATATTTAATAGATACCTATTTCCAAATAAACATTATTTCCTGAATATTGCAGGAGTGCGTCAATTATGAATATTATACAAATATCATATAGATAGATAGATAGATAGATATTTATTTCGTACTAGTGACAAGATACATTTTTAGAAAAAAAAAAATATATACATTGTATGGTACATGTCAAAAGTTCTCTGTAAAAATGGAATATAAGATATACTTAAAATAAATTTTTTAAACAGATAAAAACAGTTAAAATCTACAATGTTAAACGTTCTCACATGTTATATTTCAAATATCTAAAAAACAGATTACAAGTAAAAAAACAAAAATGTAACACATAAACAAGTATAAAAAGATATGCGTGGAACATTGAATCAAAAATTCAAAAATGTATTTCTATTTATATCGTCTATACTATATGGTTCCGCAGATATGAGACATTTCCTTACAGTTCCCCTAAATCTATGTATGGAAGTAATATCCCGAAGTTCTTTAGGTAGTAGGTTAAACATTAACAAACATCTATATAAGCAACCTTTTTCAAGCAATGATGTTTTATGTGTGGGGTATCTAAAAATATGTTTCTGTCTCGTATGATACTCATGTGTAATTGTGTAATCTGAAAAATATTTCCTATTTCTATACACATAACAAAGACACTCATATATGAATATACCAGGTACTGTTAATAAATTTAAAGATTTAAAATATCCCCTACAGCTTTCACTTAGTTTTAAACCAGCCAAAATTCTAACTGCTCTTTTTTGTAATACAAATACAGTTTGACTGTATGAACCACCCCAAAAAACAATTCCATAGGTCAATGATGAATAGAAATTCCCATAATATGCTGTTATCAATGTATGTTTGCTAACTACTTTTTTCAATTCCTTTAAAGAATAACAATTTCTACTTAATCTACCACAGAGCAGCTGTACATGTTCCATCCAGTTCATGTGCTCATCTATTGTGACACCTAGAAACTTAATTTCTGACGAAAATGTAGTTACATTTTTGTTAATCTCAATATTATTAGGATACATAATTTTATTACGACTGTGTTTAAATAGAATGCATTGTGTCTTTTTGTTGTTCATGATTAAAGAGTTCCCTTCAAACCATTCAGCCATTTTTAAAATTACAGATGTTGTCTTAGTTTTCATTTCATTATAATTATCTCCAACAATGAGTACATTTGTATCATCAGCATAATTTGTTAGTATAGTTGTTTTATCATTTAAAAACAGTTCTAGATCATTTATGTAAAGTATATATATGTACGTTCAATCGTGTATCTGGAACAATACAAAATTTAACCGAATATATGTGAAATATGTAGTGTATATTGAAAAAAGTATATCAGTTTCTGAATATCTCAAAAATATAAAACAGTGAACATTATACAAATATCCTTCAATGTAGACGTAATACATATTTTGAATAGTATATATTTTACTAAGTATTTTTGTAATATTTAATACATATTTTAAAATAAACGTTATTTTCTAAATATTGCAGGAATGTGAGAATCATAAATATTATATAAATATCATAGACTGCATGTTTAGTTGTATATTTGGAACAGTACGTACTTTTCTGAATATCTGTTTAATATGCAATGTATATTTAAAAATATATACCATTTTTTGTACATTGTCAAAATATTACAATCGTGAACATTATATAAATATTGTTATATGGATGTTTAATACATATCTTAATATGTGTAATATGTTTTGTATATATTAAAACAAATATACTTTTCTTCATGTTGTAAAAATATACAAAAATATTTCACAATATTGATACAACATCTAATTTATATTTTCTCAAGTATATTGCAGTTTGTATATTTACTTAACGTTTAAAATTCATTCCGAATATTATTTGAACATGTGGAATATATTTTGAATATTTATGTAATATACTGTGCTATGTGGGCTGTATGTCATATATAATTATAATATATAATTTTTTCTATTATAAATTTCAGGAGACTGCTTGTGATGCTTCTCTTATGTTTGGCGGGGTAACAACATTCATTTCAGTGTCTGATTCGCTTTTCATATTATATTTTCTAGTAATTTCAATTTAAATTCAGTATAATAATTAAAACTCTTGCAATCAGATGGAAATTATTTAAAACGTCACTTTTTTAGTTTTGAAATACATCATAATTTGCTTTATATACAACTGCTTGGTTAATGAATTATTATGTCTTCGTAGCAGAGTGGTATAGAGGTCTGGCTGCGAAAATGAAGAATTGTAGGCTTAAGGTTCGAATCCGGGACGCTGTGATATTTTTATTTGTTATATTGTGACATCTGTATATGAGTAACCTTCAATATAGGACCTATTTATCGGTGTCATGTGACCTATTCATTATTTATTTATTTATTTTAATCCAAACAAGTATTACAACTTTATTACATGGATTTCCTTAATTAAGATTCATAATTATAAATAATTAAGTTGAAAAGAGACCAGTTAAATATTATCTGTCAGAACTGTAGAGTCAACGTAAATTATACAGATATTTGTAGTATGTAGTTTACAATTTGTTTGTAAAACATACAATGAGATGCACTCCAATCTATAACTATAAATTGGTTAAATTGATTAACAAGCTTCAACATGGCTGCAAGAGGTGCCCTTGGTATATTTATATCCTTCGATATATTAAATACTCATGTATTACGCGTGTGTCGAGAGGGTACATGAAAAGGTAATAGTTTTAGTACCTCTGGCGCGTCAATTTTATTGTTAATAATTTTAAATATAAACATTAATGCTATCAACATTCGTCTTTGATCTAACGCTATAATGAGTGTACCACACCAATTATTAACTGGTGAATAATGTACGTCATTATACTTGGCGAAGCACATCTAAAATGTAAACATTATCAAATGGTCGTGGACAATAGTATATTATTCAACAAGCATATAATGATGGCTATTATTCACGAAGGTGCGTCTATGTCGCGAGCCGCAGGCGAGGGACATAAACACCTAAGTTTATTATATGCGAGTAGAATACTATATTTTGTCCACCACTATCAATTACCTGTTTATAAATGAATTTATTTTTTCTCTTTCCTCCAATTTAGGAAGGGATTGTAGGCTTTCATATCGACTTTTCTGGCAATATATTTAAGGATATTTATTCTGCTTCTCTAATTTTTGGTGGGGTATATTCATTTCAGTGTCTGATTCGCTTTCCATATTATATTTTCTAGTAGGTAATTTCAATTTAAATTCAGTATTATAAATTGAAACTCTTGCAATCAGCTATAAATTATTTAAAACGCCAGTTTCTTAGTTTTGACGTTGACATCTATACGCTGTATACAGGGTGAGTTACAAGGCATTGTACATACTTCTACCATAAGTAGAGGCACGTTAGGGGATTATCAAGTGACCATTCAAAAATGTCTTCTTGTGTTGATTATTAATATACAGGGTGAATTATGGATCTTCACCAAAACAATGTTTCGTCATATATTTTCAATGATTAAGTCGATTTGTCTCATTTTTTGGTGAAAGTGTGTATTGGTGTCTGGCAACTAACTGACATATTCAGAATTGAAAAAACCCAGGACCGTCTTCGTGAAAATTTGTGAGACTGCTTCATATTCAACACTTCACTCTGTATATAATTTTTCTAAAATCTGATATAATTTTTTCAGAGGGCATAAATAGACAGTTAGACCTGGGTATTTTAATTTTTTGCTACATTTACCTCACATTTCCAATTAAAGATTCATTTTAGAGACAAATTGAAAATTGACAATAATGAAATATCTTAGTGTATAATAATGTGTAGTTATTAAAAAGAAATCTTTAAAATGAACAGAAACGACACACACTGTACTACAGTATGGTAAATACCATAATTTGAATTGATTTACAGGGCCGGATTTAAAAATCTGGCATATCCGGTTCATCTCAATAATTCATCCTGTATGTAACTTTTTACACCCGTAATAGACAAAAAACAGATAGAAATTGTTTGAAATAACCTAGTTTTCTTATTCGTTTGAGGAAAAATCATGTCTAATTATTTTAATCGGAATGAAATGAACAAGCCCAGGAAATGTTTATTCATAAATTAAAAAATAAAATAAATAACGATAACCAAACAATAAAACAGTTTTAACAATGTGAAACAAAGTAAAAAACAATTTAATAAACATTACGATTATAAAAGATGTTCAAAATGAAATCCATCTGCCTCAATACACTTTTCTTGACGAAGGTTTAAATGTGTAATGGACTTTCTGATTGTCAGTTGGTAATTTCTGATACGTAATAAATGTTGCAGCAGGCTGTGACAATTTCACTGTTTTATTTATATTGTATTTATTTTATTTCTTAATTTATGAATAATTATTTCCTGGGCTTGTTCATTTCATTCCGATTAAAATAATTGGACATGATTTTCCTCAAACAAATAAGAAAACTAGGTAATTACAAACATTTTCTATCTGTTTTTTGTCTATTACGGGTGGAAAAAGTTACATACAGGGTGAATTATTGACATGTACCGGATATGCCAGATTTTTAAATCCGGCCCTGTAAATCAATTTAAATTATGGTATTTACCATACTGGAGTACCTACAGTGTGTGTCGTTTCTGTTTATTTTAAAGATTTCTTTTTAATAACTAAACATTATTATACAGTAAGATATTTCATTATTTCCAATTTTCAATTTGACTCTAAAATGAATCTTTAATTGGAAATGTGAGGTAAGTGTAACAAAAAATTCAAATACCCAGGTCTAACTGTCTATTTATGCCCCCTAAAAAAATTATATCAGATTTTAGAAAAATCATGTACAGAGTGAAGTGTTGAATATGAAGCAGTCTCACAAATTTACACGAAGACGGTCCTGGATTTTTTCAATTCTGAATATGTCAGTTAATTGCCAGACACCAATACACACTTTCACCAAAAATGAGACAAATCGACTTAATCATTGAAAAGATATGACGAAACATTGTTTTGGTGAAGATCCATTATTAATAATCAAAACAAGAAGACATTTTTTGAATTAATACAGTTTCCTGTAAAATTGTCGTATTTAGTAAAGCGTTTTAACAATAGATGTCGAAGAATAAAAATATATTATTCTACGCTTCACAACTAGTTTTGAAAAATATTTTTCAAAAACAGTGACCGTTCAACGAAGAAGAAACAACTACTTCCCGGGCTACATGCCCCGACAGATATTGAATTACACTTCTAAGTCAAACGGGGTTGGTAAATCTACAAGATTTAAACCAACCATTCTGGTTTGCAACTAGAAGGGATAACATAACTTGTAGACCGGTTTCGGCGTATTGCGCCTCATCAGTACAACTATAACTCTCGGACGATAACATATACCTTGTACTGATGAGGCGCAATACGCCGAAACCGGTCTACAAGTTGTGTTATCCCTTCTAGTTGCAAACCAGAATGGTTGGTTTAAATCTTGTAGATTTACCAACCCCGTTTGACTTAGAAGTGTAATTCAATATCTGTCGGGGCATGTAGCCCGGGAAGTAGTTGTTTCTTCTTCGTTGAACGGTCACTGTTTTTGAAAAATATTTTTCAAAACTAGTTGTGAAGCGTAGAATAATATATTTTTATTCTTCGACATCTAAGACATTTTTTATTGGTCATTTGATGATCCCCTAACGTGCCTCTACTTATGGTAGAAGTATGTACATACAGTTCCTCGTAACTCACCCTGTATATACAACAGCTTGATAAATTATTATAAATGTCTCCGTAGCAGGATTGTTTAGATGTCTGAGTTCGTGAAATAAAGAATTGTACGCTTAAGGTTCGAATCCGGGTCGCTACGAAAATTTTTAAATATTATATTGTAACATTTGTATATAAATAACCCTCAGTATAGGTCCTATTTATCCGTGTCATGTGACCTGTTCATTATCCACACCTATTATTCACTGGTGAATAATGTACGTCATTATACTTAAAGAAGCACAAGTAAAATGTGAAACATTATCAAATAGTCGTGGACAAACATTTTTATTACTTCTTTAGCATCAGAATATAAATGTTTTCTTGTGGGGGTGTCACTACATGATTTTTCCTTCATTTTTCATCAGCATAAGCAAATGGACGCCACATTGTAATACAAAAAAATCACTACTTGAAACCAAACACTAACAACTGTTTGGAAAACTAAATAAAACTAAAACTAACATAACGAAAGTTATACCTACTCAACAGGTATAAAATGTATGGGTATTAATAAGGATAATAGCGACACTGTCTTGAAATATGGTAAATTTGAGATATTTTATGACCTAAGGGATATTTTGGGTTTTATTGCTGTCAAAAGCCGGTATATTTTGAACATAACTAGCAAAAATTCAGAAACAATATTATTTAATATAATGAAAATGATCAATTAAATCTGTGAATAAAACGTGATGATTTTTTTTTAGGTTTGAATTTATGTGCCCAGTTGGAAAAATATCGATCCAAGAAGAGAGGAGAGACATAAGCTGATATAATTCGCATATATTATCATTAGTTTGGATGTAGAAAAAAAGCAACACGACTCAAGATTTTATGGATTTTTTATGCAATATTTATTTCGTCGACGTGGAAAAAGAGTGTCATAAGTGCAAATTTGTCAATTTTACAGGAGAGGCATTTGAAAATTCGAATTTTTTTTTTGTAATTTCTGTAAGCAATATGTAGAAAAAAATATTTGTATCACATCAGAACCGAAGAATTATGATATTTGACGAGAAATATTTTTTTTTCAATGTCCGAGTTTTGAGATAATAATGTCATATGTCGCTCTTGCTCTTAAAAATCCATTTCAGTTGAAATTAATATTTTTTAAAAGAGTGGCACATTAACGAGCATATATGGGTGAGAATAATAGAAAAACAATTTTTTTGTTCAAAATATTGGGTTTTAATTGAAAAAAAATATCTACAATCCTTGGGATTACCAAATATAACAAAAATAAACAATTACATTCTTCCTAGAAACTAGATAAAATCCCTATAAAATAATAGCAGTCGATGATGACTAGAAACAAACAAACGAAAAATAAAAGTAATGAAATGGATTCTAAAAGCCAATCACTGGAGGCGATACAAAAAATAAAACAATCATACCAAAAATATCCGAAAAATAAGAATTTCTATAAGTACAGACGATTCATCTGGAAAAGTAGCCCATGTTTTATTCAGACCTAAATATTTTTATAAATTATTGAAAAAGTCCAAATAGTAGGTTGGTATAACTCCTTTTTTGAATAATGATAAAATTCCTTTTTTCTTAGCTTCAGATATTCCAATTTTATTATCGTAGGCTCTCTTTAATGAAATATTTGAAAATCCGTCTCCTGCAGATTTTTTTGATCTTGTTTTGGCTGGTTCAGTCCACACTTTTGAAACTGTCATCTTTATAGGAGGTTTTATAAAAGAACATGGTGGGACATTCTTTCCTGAATTGAACAATATAAATTTTTGATGTTTTGACCTGTTCGCCATCAGTATTCGTTATTGGTTTTTGTTCCTCCATTCCAATTTGGTTGCTTAAATCTTTCAAATCGTAAACACTTTTGTGGTCAAATTCTATGAGCGAGTATGGTTGTCCGGTTTTCCTTGCAGTTCTTATTAGGGTCAAATATGTTTCAGGAATAAATATTGGAAAAGATTTTCGATATTTTTGAATATTTCTCTCAATCTGTGAGTGAACATGGTCTCCTTCATTTTGGGTATGTCCCACCACTAAAAATTTATGTGTTATGGATTTTATTGCTGGAAAAGTATTTACAGCATGAAGATACAAAGAAAACATAAAACGGTTTTTTTGTTGTCCTCCACAGTTGTCTGAGTAAAATATCACGTCCGCTGTTTTATCTTCATCTACAGACGCTAAAATTTTTGCGTTCAAACTTTCTAAGTAATTCCACACGCAAGAACCTATCTCATTAGAGCCCCGATGTGCTTTCCCCTCATGCCAGACGTAACAAGTGACTTCTTTATTTTTAATATTGTACATGGTCAGATTATGAACATTTACCTTAGAGATATAATAAAAGGATGACACATTGCCGTTTGGACATGACATAACAGCCTGTAGATCATAAATTATTGTAGGATTGTTACTATTTTTGTCGTTTTCTTTTTCTCTTCGTGATAGCTCTTTTTCTTCATGATGATTTTCGTATACATCTCTTATGGCAAGTTTTTCATTATCATTAGCGTTATCATAACTGACACATGTCACGCATTGATCCTTTTTTGGCTGAAAAAACGTAATATTGAATTCCCGAGAAAAAATATCGTTGAACATCATGTAGTTAACGAAAGGTAATTTTTTTTCCTCTTGAATTTGCTTATAGTCATTGTATAAATCTGTTATTGTTTTCCCCCTTCTATATACTCTTTAGAAGTTGTCGATCGACAGTAGTGACTTTCATTACGTGGTATAGCGTTAATGTGATTCCTAACTTCGATTTTCAAAGCTGCAGGTACTTTCCTGTGGTTAGAGTGCCTGCCTCTTCCATCAGTTGCAACAATTCCGGTAATGTTAGTATCTTTTCTTTTATGAATAACGGTTCTTACAACTCTTGGACTTATGCCCAAAGTTGATGTGAAGAATAATTTACAAACCCTTTTCTTCACAACATCAATCTCGAAATAGAAGGCACTATTGAGTGAACGAGGTTCGCCTTCCAGTTTCACCCTTCTGTAAGTGGGTTGTATAGTAGTTATATTATGTGACAGAAAGGCTCTTTGTCGCTGAAGACATCCCATCTTCCAATATTCCTCAAAGAGATGTTTTCTTTCATCTTCAGATATTTTGGTTGTGCATTTAAACCTGCACTTGGAGCATGGTGGTAGCATCTTTCTAGCAGGTCTTTCTACATTTCCAATTTTCACCCAACTATTTGCTACTTTTTTAACTTGTCCAGACTTGTAGCTTTTTCCGCTATTCCTGTTAGATTTTAAGACATTTCTTCTCCAATTCTCAATATTTCTTGTTCGTTTTCTCACTTTCTTTTCTGGTCGACGACACTTGTTTAACACTTTTCGTTTTCTTGACTGATGATTGAAACCATCATTTTCTTTCTCGCTTGCTTCATCAGATGAAACAGAGTAATCAGGATCGCCGACTGTATCATCAGAATTCAAAGCATCTAAAATATCCGCAGTTTGCTGATTATGTTGTTCACTGTCGTCGGAGTCTGTTGAATCACTGTCGTCAAAGTCTGCCGAATCACTGTCGTCGGAATCTGACGAATCACTATGGTCTGAAAAACAAAATGAATTTGTCAAAATTTTACCAAAACTTGTCTATCTTCAAATTATTCTAATTTCAGGTTGAATTTTGAAACAATGTAAAATAATTGTGATGTATTTACCTTTCGAAGAACCGGCGCTCGTTGAAGCAATGACCAAGTTTTGTTGTGAAATGTTCAAATTTTGAGAATGTTTGTCGAAGTCCACAGCAGAAATAATCGTTGGGATATTTTCTGTAAATAAAAAAAGTTGGTCATGAAAACACCACTGCGAAATACCTATTAATTTACCATGAAGAATAATATTCTCTGAACCTTCTGAACGTCGTTTAGATGCTTCTCTTCCCAACAAAGGATGCCTGGTCAAGTTTTCATGAGATTCTGGTTCTGTAATATTGCTTTCGTCATGGTTTTTTTCTTTGGCCAATTTCAATATCAACGCCCCTCTTGAGAGACTTTGTGCAGATTTCCTCGGATTCCTAAAAACAATGACGAAAATAATGGAAGTGTATAAACATTGTCTGTAAAAGTGCAAAATGATTTCAGTGCAAAACTGTTCCATCTGCATTATTGAACGTATAGTAATCTCCTTATATCCTAATATTTATGTGATTTTCAAGTAAATACTGTCGCATGTGCAGATGTGACCAAGCATTTCATATATCTTGGGGAAAAGACCGTCTCATTGGACAGATGTAACAAAAAGCAGGAATAGTCAAGTATTTATTTGCAAATGGAACTATTTTGTGCAAAAAATAATAGGTCAATATATACTCACATTTCCGTTCTAAAAAGTTCTAACCAACAAATGAAGCACTCTTCTTTAAACGAAACACCTACATCAACAAATGTTACTCTCTTTCTCCGCACAACCAGCCTTCGCCGATGAAACTCAAAGCGCAACTGAAGATAGGTCGTTACCGCTCCCAATAAAGGCGCGATTTTGTTACTTAGAGGGGGCGTCATAAGTGCTCCCAGTGTCTGTATGAGAAAGTTGAGATGTGACACTTTTTCCTGTAAAACTAGACAACATTTTTGAAACATCGCACCAATAATATTGAATTTGCTTTTTTCGCACATGTGACACTCTTTTTCCGGGTCGACGATTTATGGACTGGACTGGACTGTTCATTTTCTGTATAGTTTTGTTTTTCAATTTCTTCTCCTTCAAGTTCTTGGAGATAAAGTTCAAAATCAATAAAATTAAAATCTTAAGTTTATAGAAGTGGCCATAAGTGAATGGTCTTCTCGAATTTCTGAACTAACCGACTCATATACACTGTAGATGGGCATCATTTTTGGTGGTTTCAAAAAATCCATATTTACTGTGTCTACTGCACTTTATAACGGAGATACAGACTGATTTACCAATTTGGCCTATTTGTTTCGGACCTCATAAGTTCCGAATTACTCTGTATATTATTTAGAAATTTGGTACATATACAACTATTACCTGGTAACTTCATCAAAGTATCAGCAAAAAGATAATCCTGGTCCGGCTTCTCAAAAAATTTCAAAGGACGTCTTTTCCTAAAAACAACACTCTATATATAGATTTTCTCAAAATTGCTTTCCATAATTGGAAAAAGCATAAGAAATTGAATATACTCAAATACTACGTAATGTATCTTGAGAAGCATCCTAGAAATTCAATTGAGTTGGTTTGTTCACAAGTACAGAGCATTAAAAAATATGATTACAGGGCCATACTTAGGACATACTAATTCAATATATTTCGATTATTTATAACACCCTATGGAAACTATGTACTTGGATTAGCAAGAGTGAAATACGAGAAATAAATTTATACTTCAAAAAACAAAGAAGTTTTGATTAATTTAATTAATTGATATGAAAATAAAAATAAGAAATTATTACAACATTTATTATTTCTAATCTTAGTGCATTGTTTCCAAATACATACATATCTTTATACATGTAGTTAAATATTCGAAACATATTGAATGAGTATGTCCTAAGTACGGCCCTGTAATCATATTTTTTAGTGGTCTGTACTAGTAAATAAACTCAACTCAATTGAATTTCTAGGATGCTTCTCAAAATACCTTGAAAAAATTTCATTTCAAGCTAAAAAATAAAAACTCCAATACCATTTGTTGACCACCAAAACTTTTATAAATTATAACTTGGACGGTAAAATTTTAATATTATATTTGTCTGCGGAAAACTAAAAAGCAAATGAGTAGATTCAATTTTTCATGCTCTTTCCAATTATGAAGACCAATTAAAAAAAACACAGATACATGCAATGAGAAACTGAAGGGTTTTAAGCATTTTATCAGATCTGCTTTTGAACTAGTCGACCAACATCAAGCTTCAACAGATTAAAAACACGATTGTTACAATCGTTTATTTGGACACCTACAACATATCGTTCAATTCCCAACACTCCGTATCCTCAACTGTGAGCGGTCTTTAATTAGTGTCAGACAGTCAGTAAACAGAAGTCGATAGCCGAGTCTACTGTTCAAGCCCATAACTTTTCAAAATAAAATAAATCCGTAGATAAATCAAAATGTACACCTTTCAGGAAAAAATTCAAATTTTATCGTGGTATTTTGGAGGTCACTCGATTAGGGAAATAGTAAATTTATTCGTTGTTGCTTTTGAAAAACGACCAGCGCCTTCACAGCCTACAGTTGATCGAATAATTCAAAAATTTCATATATGTGGATGTTTACAAAACTGCAACAAATGCAGTAATCTCGGTCATCCACCTGAAAGGCAAATGCGTGAACAACAAATAAATAGAGAAATTGATGTTTGTGCAATGATTGAAAATAGTGAACCATGTTTGAGTAGAGAAGTTGCTGAAGAAGTAAACATGAATCAAAGTACAGTTCGACGTATTTTAAAAAGAAATGGGCATCGGTGCTACAAGGTTCAAACTACACAAGAGCTATTTCCCGACGACAATATTAAACGGATGGAGTTCTGTGAAGAGATGATGGAAAAAGAAAATTTAAATAATTTTAAAAATAACGTTTTAGTTACAGATAAATCGACATTTTCTCTTCACAGAAAGCACAATCCATATGTCGTTCGGTATTAGTCTCGGGAAAATTAGCACCTAAGTATTACCGTTCGTACGCAATATCCACAGAAACTTAATGTGTTGACGGGAATTTTAGGTGATTACATCATAGGTCCCTTTTTTATTGAGGGAAACCTTAATGTCGCCAAATATCTCGAACTGTTACAAACCCAAATAGTTCCGGCAATCCAGAAACTTCCCATTGATTTTGGAGATATGTATTTGGTATCAGCAAGATGGATGTCCTAGTCACAATTCTCGGAAAGTTACCGAATATCTCCAAACCACAGTTCCTAACCGCGTTATATCCACAAATGGTAGTATCAAGTGGCCTCCAAGATTAGCGGATTTGTCCCCGAATGATTTCTTTTTATGGGGTTTTTTGAAAAATGAAATTTATCGGTACAATTTTGAACGGGCTCAAACTTTAATAGAATTAAGGGGGAAAATTGTCCAACATTGTGCAAACATTACACCGAATCAGCTCAGAGATACAAAATTATCTTTGTTTAATAGATTCGGTGTTTGTTTGACTCAACAAGGAGGACAATTTAAACCTTTAATTCATCAATATTTTACTTTTAGCATTTTAAGTTGTTTTTAGGAATTTATTTTTAATTTGTTTCAATTTAAAGAATCTTATTTTGTTTTATTTACGAATTTATTTTTAGACGTTATTTCCAAAAGAAATCAAAACATATTATCTTGAGTCGAAACATTAATTATTGTTGAAGAGAATTTAACAATTAATATTTCGTTTTGAACAACATGAAACGTGAGCATTTTTTTCAATATGTAGCGACGTTAACTACTCCCATCCAAAAATTATTCAATACTAAATCGCAGGCATTGCACACAACAAACAAATTTTGGAAGGAGAAGGGGCGGGGTCTCTTACAGTGGTTCTGAATCCAGCTATCCAGCTAAATACTTAACATTAATTGAAGTGAATTTGTAGAAATGTTTCGTTGGTGGACTATTTGGATTGGAGAATACATTACACAGCTATGTTCTGTTTCTCATTGCATGTATCTGTATACAGGTTGTTGTTTTGAGAAAAGGCGAGTTTTGAATTTTTTTGTGAAGCCTGGACCTGGATTATCTTTTTGGTGACTGATACTTTGATAGAGTTTCCAGGTAAACGTCATTACGTGTATCAAATTTCGAAATGATATATAGGGTAATTCGGAACTTATGAGGTCCGAAATAAATAGGCCAAATTGATAAAACACTCTGTATCTCGGTTATAAAGTGAAGAAGACTCATTAAATATAGGTTTTCTAGAACCACCAAAGTGATTGCCATCTACAGTTGAAGCTAGGCACTTTCCCAATGAAACACTCTTTGTATGAAAGATGAAATTTGTAGGCAAACAACGAAAAAGGACAGGAATATCAAATAACTTCGAAAACAGCTTAGAAACAGGGGACAGCTTGAAAAGTCATCTCTAGACATGAAAGACAGGAACACACATTAGGTATGCAAGCAGTCTCGAGTCCATGTATGTTAGCATTGAATAAAATGGAAGCTATTGGTGTATATGTTACTACTGGTTCTTGTACGAAAACTATTAATTCTTTGGAAGGTATTCATTTAATGATTCATTCACAAACATAACGTAACTTGCTTACAAAAAACTATAACTATTGCCAATGTTTGCCAGCCAACTAGCTGTCATGTCATGTGTCTTGTCCTCCAACAGTAGTGGCTACTCTTTCGTACATACATTAATGTTATTACTTTTAAAATACTCTGAATTTTGTTGTTTCTTATTCTAATGTAGTGTTTTCTGTAAAATGTAGATATTAACAATGCAATATTCGATGTTTCACATGAAAAAATACTCAAACAATGTAGTAGAATAACGATTTTTAACAACCCTTTCTTCGCTTAATCATAACTCTTATCGGCTAAAAGAACGATTATAAAGTATTTTTGGTTTACTATTTAAACTCGAAATATTGTAGCCACGAGGCAGCGAACCTATCCAGCCGTAAGTTTCTGTACTAGCGATCATGGTACAACAATGTCTCTTACGAATAATTGTTATTGTTATTTCTTGTGCCAAGCTTAAGAAATTAATTTAAAAATGAAAAATGTAATATTTGATTCGATTTCCGCAATTTTTCGAAGTTACCCAGAAACACCGTTAGTGAATAGGAACGATTATTAGCACTCTAAAACAATAACTTAACGGCTATTCTATATTTCCATGCTATAAACTTGAATTTTTCGATTAATTTCGATTCAGCCATGAAAAAGTTTATTGTTTTGTAATTTTTCTGGGTTTTCAACGGTGTTCTAGTCGAATAGGTATACAGACTGATCATTTTGAATGGTATCAACATTGCTTTTCGGAAACCGTAAAATTTCGAGATAGGTTTGGTTGGTTTGACATTGGCTAGCTTAGTAACTAGTCCTTTTTTCTACGACTTATTTGAGAAAAAAAAGTTGACTATGCCGTTGATAACACGAAACGTCGAAGAAAAAACTACTTATTTAGCTACCCAATGTCAACCTACCTCGTAACTTTTACGGTCTCCAATGTTGGTACCATCTAAAATGTTTAGCCTGTATACTCACGTTATCTTTGGGGACGTGTGTGATAAAAACGATACCATGATCATCTGATATTTCCAAAAGCAATCTTGTGTTTTTAAAACACCATGCCAAATCTTATCAAAGCTCAGATTTTCTTATTAATATTTTTTTGCGTTTTTATGTTTTCACTGAAAATTTCGACCAAAATAACCCCCATTTTTCAGTTTACGACTTGAACCATATTTGTAATGGTAAGATTTAAGATAATAAGTGTTGAACTGTCATAAGTTTTTTCTCGAGAACAGATCTAATACTTGAATTTGATGATGCTCGATCAATAGTTAGAGATGTAATAATTGCACAACTCTCGTGTGAAAAATTCCAGAAACTTGATATTAACATTTGATTTAACTTGTCAACCATAATGGTAATGGACATGTGAAGAAAAAACTGTTTTGCCCTCGCGTATACTTTGGTTTATCCACTTAAGCGAAATAGAAGCTTTTGTTTAAGTATATGCACCCAGGGGTGGTAAAAGAAAGTAATTATATTTTTTGTGACGTCTTTTTACCTACCCTTTTGATTTTACCAACAGGGCACGCCACTTTGACACCCTCGACAACTTACACTTTCTCGGGCGCCAGATTTTTAGCGTGGTTAACTCCACGGCCCCATGACTTCAATCGTCAAGAGTTCCAGGTAGCCTCAGATGGAGGTACGGTAATTTCCAGGGGTCTAGTTATATCCCAATCCGGCCGGGGTAGCGGTCTTTGTTGTTCCTGAAACAAAAGGTTATCCTCCTGGTCCACGATGCGGGAAAGCTAAATTCGTGCAGCTAAGCGCCTACTCTACTTATAGGGAAACTCTACACTCTACAGCAGGTCAGAAAAAAACACACAGGTTCGGTTAAGTTTTATTACACCTACCCTCTATAAAATATACAATGGTTGTGGCTGCCTAAAGCCGTTATAATATTAATAACAAAAAAAACACTATTATACAAGAAGAAGCGTCAATACTCTGGTATCCAAAAGCACAAATATATAAGCAAACTAGAGGTACAATTAACATGCGCAAGTTAGAGACGAAGCGGGCAGGACATAAGCAAGAGAGGTTTATAAGTTTAATAATGGTTTTATACAGAAAATAAACGGTGAAATCAAACTTAAATGTTAGGGGTCTTTTCGCTAAACAGGTTGATAATTAAATAAATACACCGGATAATATGTTATTAGATGTGTCATCACTTTTGATGCACCCGGTAGGTAGAATAACTAGTAATACTAAATCTTTACATTCGGTGGGATCGGGAATTATAAAAATGTCAAAGAAGTTTTATTCGGGAATACTACAGGATCCGGTCCTTGAATTAAAATATCAAAGGGCCCTGGCCAGACGCCTGGCACCCCTCAAGATTTCAATTAGAACGGCTTTGCGAATTAAAAGATCAAGGAGCCCTGGCCAGACGCCTGGCACTCCTCAATATTTCAATCGGGACGGAATTTGGAAATCGGGAGTAAATATTAAAGGGATTTGTTCTCAAACTAAAATATCGAAGAAGCTTTATACGGGAAGGCTACAGGATCCGGTCCTTGAATTAAAATATCAAAGGGCCCTGGCCAGACGCCTGGCACCCCTCAAGATTTCAATTAGAACGGCTTTGCGAATTAAAAGATCAAGGAGCCCTGGCCAGACGCCTGGCACTCCTCAATATTTCAATCGGGACGGAATTTGGAAATCGGGAGTAAATATTAAAGGGATTTGTTCTCAAACTAAAATATCGAAGAAGCTTTATACGGGAAGGCTACAGGATCCGGTCCTTGAATTAAAATATCAAAGGGCCCTGGCCAGACGCCTGGCACCCCTCAAGATTTCAACTAGGACGGCTTTACGAATCAAAAGATCAAGGAGCCCTGGCCAGATGCCTGGCACTCCTCAATATTTTAAATCGGGACGGGATTAGAAATCGGGAGTAAATATTAAAGGGGTTTGTTCTTAAACCAAAATATCGAAGGGCCCTGGCCAGACGCCTGGCACCCCTCAAGTTTTCAATTTAGAACGGCTTTATGAATTAAAAGATCAAGGAGCCCTGGCCAGACGCCTGGCACTCCTCAATATTTTAAATCGGGACGGGATTGGAAATCGGGAATAAATATCAAAGGATTTTCAAGAGGAAATTATACTTGAGTTCGGAAATATTTGTTAGGAAACGGAACTACTGATTCTTACTGTAAAATATAATTTTAATACAATGGAATAAACTTTATTTATTAAGGATTGAAAAGACCGCCTATTTTAAATGTAAATAGTTTCCAATTAATTCTTACCTTCGCAGCAACGGTTTCAACTTTTATCAAATAAAAGTAAATTACTAAAACAGAAAAATCAAAAAGGCAAACTGCAAAAAAAAAATGAGAAATATTAAAACAACAACAATAAAAAAAACGGCAGACGGATCGTTGAACGGTAGCTAGCTTGCTTCAGCCGTGGCCAGGTAGAACTTAACTTTCGACTCTCTGACTCTCAGGGCTTCGTCTCCCTATCCCCCTCTCTCGATCAGCTTGACCTGCGCGCTACCTACTCTATAGTTAGTGGCAGTGGGGAAACATGAATTTTCGAACCGCAGCGCGATGAAATTACAATTTTATTTCAAAACCCGGAGAGAATATTTAATATTTAAATTATTTTACACATATTCGGAGGGTATAACGGGTTATAAACAATATTTACTGGCTAATTATATTTAAAACAAAATAATTCTGAACGGATGAAAAAAAACCTCGTTACATCCCCCCCTTACTTCGGTAAAAAAAAAAATTAAAGGACGCAAGAATCGCTTTCGTGCTTTACATTTTTTTTTTTTTTGACCTACTACCTATGAAACAAATATAATAGTATTACAAAATTTCTTAAAACTAAAAGCAGTCTATGTGCCGGAATTATCCGGACTTTATTTGATGTAGTCGTGGTTAGAGTCGGTAGCTTCTGCTACGAACTCCGGAGCTTGGTCCAAATCCTCGGACTCTGATATTTTGGTGCAGGCGGGAGTATCTTTCGGGTAGGCGGTTGGTTGCCGGTAGTGATGACATGGAACAACTACATAAGTCGCATTGTACACCCTTCTCCTGGGTTGCCCGTCGTGGACGGGAATTAGAACGGGATACTAGGTGAGCCTGAACGGCTACGGACTTCATCGGTCTCATTACTCGGGAACGGTCGGTAGTCCGGTCACATGGACAGTCTCGGGACATTTTCCCTACTCTCCCACATCGGGAGCAGAATATGATAGCTCGACGCGTACAATCATGTCGGTGGTAGCCAGATGTTCCACATCGCCAACAAAGGCCATTGGTGATGCATATGAAGCTCCCCGACTCCGGGTGGCTTCGCTTCCTTTTGGTTTTTGGAGAAGGGACATCGGATTGGGAATAGCAATCTGGGTGTTGCTGCTGTATTTGGGGAACTTCAACCGTTTCTTTAATCTTTTCTGAAACCCTTTTTTCTGGGTTACATTTAGCGAAGCGTACGGATAGATCTTCCGTATCATCGGAGAGGCTATCGGCGGTGTCATCCAGACTTAATACTGCAATTGATGATTCGGAGCTAGAGTCCATTTTGCTTTTTGGTTTTCGGTCTGATATCAACTATAACAGAACAAACAAAGTTAATCATTAATTCGGTGCGGTCGGAGGGTTATGGTTATCCTGCCCTACGTCACCAGGGGGTTCGTATGTTTGCTTTTAGTTTCGTAAAACAACAAAACAAATCAAGAGTATTCGGCTAATTTATTATTAAAAATATCGCAAATCAAATAAATATTCTTTTGCCAAAGGCTAGAGTGGCGACAGAAGAAAATAAAGAAAATAACATCTTCGTGATTCTAAAAAAAAACAACATCCTTTTTTTTTTTTTTTTTTTTTTTTTAACCGGTACGCACCACACAAAACTTAATCCTGTTGCAGGCGGTTCACTGAACAAAACAACAAAAAAAACTGTGTCACTTTCACGGAGGGGAAGGGGGTATCGGAATGTTGTGCCTTCGGCCATCCGGTCCTTTCATCCGGACGATATGCCATCGCGTGGGTGGAGCGGTACGGGGTCGTAAGAACGCGGCTCGTTCGGCCCATTCTCGGGGCCACGCTTCTGAGCGCGGGTGTCGCAGGGCGAACTCCAGGATCTCATCCCTTTCCTTTTGGTGGTCTTGCGGTTTCGGGGCATCTTGTATTGCCGTTGGTACTTTTGGTGCTTCGGGAATCTGGCTGTCCGGAGTGAAGGTATGGTGAACCCCGGAGTGGTACTGACTGATGGTTTCAGTCACGTTTTCGGTGACTTGGTAGTCCGGGTCCATACTGTGTATGGTCGTACGTTCATATAGGGTGCAGACCAGGTAAGCTTCCCGGTGCACCCCGGTCTCCGGTGGTGGGGGTGAGGACGGAGGTGTGTTCCCCGGTATGTAGGGGTCTATGTCGAACACCCCTGGGTCGAAGTTCTGCTCTACTTCCTCTTCCGTGGGGATGTCGAAGTCGTTAAAGTCGAAGGCATAGTCAGGGAATAGGTTCTCGTCTTCGGGTTCGGGAGAGCCGGTTGACGGAGTCGAGGCGGTAAGATCCACGACTTCATAGTCGCAGAGGGTGGGCGACTTCCTCAGCCTTCGAGCGGCTTCTTTGGCCTTCTTAGTCCGGGCTTTTTCCCGATTTTGTCGTTCTAACAGGTCCTCGTAGGGGTTGTGACAGGGAAGCGGCTCACTCCCTCGGGGTGGTGCGTCGCACCGCGGTTTCATTCTGAAATAAACTTAAATGGTTAAGGGTTTTAAATCCTTAATGTGTATTCGGTTATATCGCTTGCCCTTTTCGTCTCTTAAATCATATACTACCGGAGAAACGACGCGGACAACTTCATATGGCCCAGAGTATTTCGGGGCTAATTTCGCAGCTACATGATCGACGGCTGAAGACAAAGTATTTTCCTTCTTCATAACTTTGTCTCCCAAGGTGCATTTCCAGTCACGGCGACGTAAATTGTAATAATGACTTTGACTGGTGAATGCTCTGGAGAGATTTAAACGGACAAGATCAAAACACTCTTGTAATTTATCAAGTCTTAAGAGATGCGGTTTCGCATCTGCCTCGGCGGGATTTCCAGTTTCAGCATCTTTTCTTGACTCGTTCTCCGGATTATCTTCAGTTTCCTTCCTGTAGGATTTCGGAACATCGGGGTCTCGTCCGAAATTTAAAAAGGCGGGTGAAAAACCAGTAGAATCGTGTTTGGAGTTGTTCATCGCAAACTTCAAATCGGCTAATCTCAGGTCCCAATCTCGATGATCCCTTTCGCAATATTGCGCAATCATCGTTTTCAACGTTCGATTGGCTCTTTCCACCGGATTAGCTTGAGGCGTATACGGGGGTGTGAAACGATGTCGAATTCCCAATTCTTTTAACATACTCTTGAACAGTGTACTGTTATATTGAGTTCCATTATCGGTCAAAACTGTTCGGGGACATCCAAATACAGTCAGTATTTCTTCATAAAATGCGGTACTGATGCTACTGGCAGTAGCATTCCTCAACGCTTTACATTGTACCCATTTGGTAAATCGGTCCTGGAACATTACAATATAGCAGTGACCCTTCTTACTTCGCGGCAATGGTCCAATGATATCGGAACTAACGGTATCCCATGGTCGTTGGTTTGGAGATGGATGCATTTTTCCTGGAGGTTTCTGTTGTGACGGTTTGTACTTCTGGCATTGTAAACACCGGCGAACGTACTTGGTGATGTCTCGAAACATTCCAGGCCAATAGTACGATTTAGCAATCCGGTCCTTGAATTAAAATATCAAAGGGCCCTGGCCAGACGCCTGGCACCCCTCAAGATTTCAACTAGGACGGCTTTACGAATCAAAAGATCAAGGAGCCCTGGCCAGACGCCTGGCACTCCTCAATATTTTAAATCGGGACGGGATTAGAAATCGGGAGTAAATATTAAAGGAGTTTGTTCTTAAACCAAAATATCGAAGGGCCCTGGCCAGACGCCTGGCACCCCTCAAGTTTTCAATTTAGAACGGCTTTATGAATTAAAAGATCAAGGAGCCCTGGCCAGACGCCTGGCACTCCTCAATATTTTAAATCGGGACGGGATTGGAAATCGGGAATAAATATCAAAGGATTTTCAAGAGGAAATTATACTTGAGTTCGGAAATATTTGTTAGGAAACGGAACTACTGATTCTTACTGTAAAATATAATTTTAATACAATGGAATAAACTTTATTTATTAAGGATTGAAAAGACCGCCTATTTTAAATGTAAATAGTTTCCAATTAATTCTTACCTTCGCAGCAACGGTTTCAACTTTTATCAAATAAAAGTAAATTACTAAAACAGAAAAATCAAAAAGGCAAACTGCAAAAAAAAAATGAGAAATATTAAAACAACAACAATAAAAAAAACGGCAGACGGATCGTTGAACGGTAGCTAGGCTTGCTTCAGCCGTGGCCAGGTAGAACTTAACTTTCGACTCTCTGACTCTCAGGGCTTCGTCTCCCTATCCCCCTCTCTCGATCAGCTTGACCTGCGCGCTACCTACTCTATAGTTAGTGGCAGTGGGGAAACATGAATTTTCGAACCGCAGCGCGATGAAATTACAATTTTATTTCAAAACCCGGAGAGAATATTTAATATTTAAATTATTTTACACATATTCGGAGGGTATAACGGGTTATAAACAATATTTACTGGCTAATTATATTTAAAACAAAATAATTCTGAACGGATGAAAAAAAACCTCGTTACATTTTCACCAAAAAATTTTATTTCAAAGTAAATTATCACAAACAGAAATCTATACTAAAATAAAACTTCATAAAGGTACTAAAATCGAATAATTGATGGTAGTCAGCACTCAATCAGCAGCTTGATATTCTTTTTTGGTATTGAACGAAGGCACTAATCTTCTTGATTCGATCTTCGCTCTTATGAAACCGTCTCTATTTGATAAACCACATACAGCTATCGATGTTTCTGTTACAGTTTTCACGTTTCTCTCTACGGCTTGTGTGTGACTGGAAAGCCATTTACAATAGGAAGCAATTGATTCAGATCAAAATTTTTTTGTTGTATGTAATTTAAAATTTCATGATCTGCTGAAGATTTTGTCACTGGAGGTTCAGTGAGTTCAATATTTTGCCACTCTACCAAGGCAATATAATCTTAAGCCTCAACATTGAATTTAGATATTGCTGATCTGTACTTGAATCAGTGCTTGTAACAAACGATAAGTCGCATTCAATTTTTTTAAATCTTACCGGTGGTAGATCTTCGCATTTCTGTAAAGCTTTTCCAACGGGCCCAGTAGAAGCTCGTGGACCACTTGTTGTTCCATCCAAACGGTCGAAGAGATGCCTCGGTGGAAGTTCGTTAGAATCGTTACCGTGCAGGTGGCAAATAAACCATCCTTTTTGACCGGTATACGTAATAGTACCGTCACAGCCAACTGCAATTATTTATGGTGAATCTATTGAGTTATCGGCAAAAAAATGTTCAAAACCATTTTTCATAGAATATAAAATGACCCAGGTTCTTCAAGTAACGTGATGTGTTCTTCCCTGGTAACTTTACGTCGATTATCATCAGTTTTTGTAAGCGCCGTTTCCCTCTACTATCAAAGTAAAGTCCGAACATATTACAGTCACTTTAAGTTCCAGTTGCTTCGTTTTTTAAAATATTTCGTTTAGTAGCTCGTGACCGACGTATTAGATTTTTATCTACTACCTTGGAAGAGTCTTCTTTATTTATCAGGCCGATCTCTTGTGATGTTGCAGACACTATTGCAGCTCCTGCTCTATCTGAAATCCCATAACGGTCAAGAGTTCTCGCTACCACGAGAAAATGTCTTTTAGTACGTTTAGTATAGGATCCCGATATAAAACGACTTTCACCGAGATGTTTATTCCATGAAACGTATTTTATATTTAATTTAATATGTCAATAAATATATTGCATATGGGTTGCCTAACAAATTTTAGTCCAGGGTATTTTTAATTAATAATTAAAAAAAATTTTATTTTGAAACATTCCACCGGTGTGATTATTAGATAAACTCTGTACCAATCGAAAGTATGAAGCCCATAGAATATGCAAACGTTAGGTTGCCTATTTTTTTCCGGTCACAACTATCGGGTAGCCAGGTATAAACAGGTAAATCTATACTAGCATTTTGCAACGGTCTGCTTATTGAATTGAACTTAAATAAAATTGAAGATTATTTAATTATGAACACGGTGGTATAGGGTTGCCTGCGAAAAATCAGTCTCTAATTCCGGTTGTCGAATTTTAAAAAGTAAAATATCGCTGCGAGTGAATGTGTGCGACTGAGAGGTCCCAACCAACCATCCCATGCGATAGAAGAGGACACAGCATAGGTCCGCCCATTTAAAGAAAGAGAGTGCGCATGCTATTTGTGCTTGAAAATGAAAAGGATAGCGATAGACGCGTATATGCTGTGCATCATTTTGGAGTAGTTTATTATTAAAATAGAGAAATAGTCATTTAATTTTTTATTTTTCAATCAATTAATTATTTATGACACTAAAGTATATACATATCTTTAGTGAAGAAGAAGGTTATAGTAATACATATATATTACTAATCTTGCAAATTTTATCTTTATTATTAGAAGACAAAATAAAAAACAACAATTAAAAAAATACTTCTATTTATTGTAAAAACTTAAAAATACAAATTTTTTTTTAAATTATTCTGGTTCCGAGTCATCGGACATATAACTGTGTTCTCCAACTTCTGAATCTTCTTCGTCATCACTCTCCGTTTCAGTTCTTTCGACTATATCTTTTATCTTTGAAGGTGTATGATCACCAATGAATCCTATGGGTTTTAAATATTCATCTAAGAACCAACCGCAGTTCTCAGGCTGAAGTATCACGCATATTGGATCCGTTGCTTTAAGCCACATGGAATTTACGAAAATAGTTCGTAAAATTTTCTGAATTAATGATATCCAGCATGGTGGTACGGAGTTGGAGTCGAAGCCTTTTATTTTTTTTAAAAAGTGCTCGCCGTCTTCTTTTGCAGAGTAATTTTTCATAAAAATGCGATGTCTCGCATCATTCACACTGGTGCAGTTTCTGATACCATACATACTAGTCGTAAATTCTTGAACGGCCTTCATTTTTTCATCAATGAAAATAGTAAGCAGCATCTGTTAATGATGCAAAAACTGTTTGATATTTTTCATTTTTCGAAAATAGCTGAAAAGGTTTTATTTTCCCTTTATTGTAAAATGCAGCCGTGTAATCGCAACCAGTAAATGCATGGAAGGCTGGAAGACTTTGGCATAATTTAATTCCTAACTTCAACGCTAAATCGGTGCAATTAATGCAATCAACAGTTTGATTATTACTCTTTTTAGTAGCTGAACTGGCAAGCCAAATTTCTGATTCGATAAGTTTGTGCATATTTCCTTACAAAATAATCAAAACGTCAGTATCAGAGGCTTTAATTAAAACTCTTGAGCCTGGTTCCGTTTTAGAAGCATGAAAAATAATCCTTGTATCTGCTTCTTCGTGATGACATTCATAATTAGTTTCTTCAGTTTTTTTTACGGAATTTTCCTGAACTTGATAAGAGTAGCAGTGATGGTCGACGGTTAAAAAGATTTTTTTGTTTTGGATTATTGTTACCAAATTGTCGTTTTGCCAATAATCAGCCAGAAACAGCACCAGAGCATCTTTAACCCGTTCGCTGCGGACTGGTTTGAGGCTACCCACCCCCAGAAGCTGAAATAGTTTTTTTTGAAATAATACACAGTTATGATTCCAGGAGAACGAAAACAACATTTATTTCTAAAAAAAACTCAAAAATAACGCCCTGATGGCTAGGACGTCTTAAGACGCCGTCAGCCTCTTGCAAAAAAAAGTTCACTAGAGGCGGAAGGCGTCTAAAGACGCCTTGTGAAAACATCACATTAAACACAGAGAAATACTTAAGAAAAATAAAAAGCTACATATTCATGTGAAATTCGGCAAAACAAGGTTCGAAACACAAGGCCGGCTTTCCAGGGCAGGATGGACAATGGAAAACTGTTTCTCTGCGCACCTTATTTTTGGCACAGTTAGTGCACTTGCGATGGGCATGTTTCTTGCATCCACCTGTTCCAGGATTTTTTGCTGGAACGTGGGTCATGGTGCGTGTTTTTTCGGCAGAGGTAGGACCTTGTTTTTCAGGCAGTAAATACTCAAGAATACGAAGTCGATATTCATACAAGGAAATTCTCGGTTGTTGGTACTTTTTGAATAAAAAAAAAGAATTTACTAAAAGCATGTAACAAATGTAAACTGCAATTTTTTTATACCACCGCAAAGTTTTTCTGTCGCATGGATAGTACGACATCATCTGGTCCTTTTTGTCTATACCTCCCATTGATTTATTATATTCGCAAATAGCTTCCGGTTTTTCTTTTTCTTGTTGGCGTCTGTTATAATACTTTTTTAAGTTATTTCCAAATTCTGTTGATATATACAATACGTCTCTATTATCCCTCCATTTACCTATCATAACTCCGTTCGAGTAGCGCGCAATCGTTTCTCCTTTTTTTAATTTGGCAGTCTTCACTTCAACCGGATTTTGTTTACGATCTACCCTTAGAGTACCAGTACAATAGGTTTTCCTAGACAACAATTTGCAGGAGAGGTCATAGCTATTGTAAAAATTATCTAAATACAGGGAGTGTCCCGCATCTAGTTTCTCTTCCATCAAGTTAAGCACAACATTGGCAGAGTGCCCTTTACCCCCAAAATCGTCTAGAGTACCAGTGTAGATGGAAAATTTTAAAACCGTTCCATCCGGCTCCGTTAGCAAATACAATTTTACTCCGTATTTGTGTCGCTTATTTTTAATATATTGCCTGAAAACTAAGCGCCCACGCCACAGTACCATGGATTCATCTAAAGATAAATTTTTTCCTGGGTAATAAACTTGTTTCATTTTTGAGTTGAAATAGTCTACAACGGGTCTTATCTTAAATAATCTATCCTCCGGTTTTGGCTCTTGAGGTTTAGGATTTTTGCTAAAATGTAGACATCTTAAAATTATCATGAAGCGATCTCTGCTCATGTAGTTCGAAAATGCAGGTATATTGAAAAGCCGATGTGTTTTCCAGTAGTCCTGTAGTCTATTCAGCCTAATAGTGCCCATATGAAATACTAGACCTAAAAATATTTTCAATTCTTCCTTTGTCAATGTTGCCCACTGAGTTATTCGTGAGTTTTCTTTTGTATTTTCCGACAGAAAAACGTCTTCGGCATAGCATCGAGTTTCCCGAACTATCATTTCTAGGAAATCGTCATCAAAGAGTAAATCAAAATAATGTTTTGGTTCATTTCCTAAAACAATATAAAAATACCTAATAAGAGTGAAACACTTAAAATACAATCAAACTTACCGTTAGGTTGAACTAAAAGATCCCTCTGTTTTGTAAATGGTATTTGTGTCATATTATCTTCCACAGCGTTCCATATAATTACATCTGCAGGTGTCTGAGCAGGAGCTTTTCTTTTTAATTTGGGTGTTGGGCTTTGTGGGGTTGCTAAATCTAAACTATTGTCCAAAACATCGGTAGTTGTTCCCCCGAGTACCGACAAATCTAGTTCTTCCTCACTATCGCTAGACCCAGCCCATTCAGCATCCGATTCTTCAAAGTCTGGGTCACCAATATCATCATCCGAATCAAGCAAATACCGTTCCAATTCATCCTGAGTCAAAGGAACAGTTCGTTTGAATGTTTTTTTGCCTAATTTAGGTCTTTTCGCCCCTGACGGTCCTGCCGCACGATCACACATGGCGAACTCAAACTGTAATACTTTTACACTAATTTAGTACGTTTACAAGCGGCTGAGAACAGCGCAACATCCCTGCTCAAAGGCTGACATAATACTAAAGCATTATACGAGACATTGTACGGGCCGTCGAAAGACGCCGTCCGCCTCCCACCACAGAAGCGGTGGGCGTCGAAAGACGTCCTCAGCAGCGAATGGGTTAAAGCGATAATTTTTAAGGCTTTGCAAAAAAATTTTTGGTCTAGTTTGTTGAGGTCCCGAAATTTTGTACGGAATATCGAATTCTTCTCTGCTTTCACGTTCGGAATCTTTGATTGACGGTGATAAGTAGCGATCAAAAATTAAATGTATTTCTGTTGCGTTTGTTGAACATATTTTTATGAGTATTGACTCGGCAATTTTATCAAAAGTTTAAGCTATAGAAGATCCGATTAGATGCAAGTAATAAAAACCATCTATTATTTCAACGTTGATATGTGTTGGCTCAACCATTTCAGTTTTGGATTTCAAAGCCTTTGCTAACGATGATTTTGGAGTTTTTAACATCTGTCCAGTACATGAAAAAAGAGAAGGGGGCAATGGTGCTAGTGGAAAAGTCAGGCAAAATTCGAGATTAATTTTTTTGTTTAGCCTTATTGCCAAAAGTCGCCCAAATACGTCTCGCTCCATTTTCAACAATACTTTCTTGTTCTTGTCTTTGGTACTCAAGACTTTAGTCATACATTGAGAAGCAAAATTGCAGATTTTGTTTCGTTTTATTGGTTTATAGAATCTTCCGGGAGTTGAAGAGCATTCCGAGATAAAATTTAATTTTTGTTGATAGCCTGCTGTTTTAACGTTCAGCAGGAAATCAGCAACTTCTTTAGATGCAGCTTTACCAGTTAAAATGTTGAATAATGTATATTTGTCAATTGTGTCATCAAATGGATTCATCGTACATTTTATTGCTTCAATGATACTCTTAAGATTTTTTTTTGTCTTTCTTAATTTTACTTTGTTGCAATGAGTGCGAAGTATCATCTTTTTTCCGATATTTTGTTTGATAGATGTTAATATCTTCGTCCTCATGCTGTGACTGAGCGCCCATCTTTGACGTGCAGATATTGAGTCCGCAACAAGATTATCAGCCAATTGATTGCTAGCATCAGCATTGATGGTTTGCTCTAGCGTTAAGTCAACCGGTGATCGAGCAAAATTTGCTGCAGTTCTTCTAATTCCAAAGGCGCCTCGACGAAATTCAGCTACCAAAGATGAATTATTAGTATACAAATTGATTAAATTGCTCAAATATAACAAGGACCATCTGGCATAATTGGGCTGGTTTAACGCAAAAAATATATCAGACATGTTGAAACTTGAGTCCACGTACAGTTCAAAGTTACTGGTGCGGATACTTCTGAAAAACCGATGGTATAAATTAATTAACTCACAGTACTGGTAATAAAATTGAGCAGTTTTCCCTTTTTCTCCGATCAAAGTCTGATTGCAGAATTCTTTATAACCGTTAACAACACGACTCAATAAATCTGATAACTCGATTGTTTCGTTGACGTCAACGCAGTCTGATTTGATGAATTCTGTATTTGCGTTTGCAGCAGTTCATCCATCGCCTCAAGTGTTACATTAGTTGTGGATAAATACTGTTCAAAATGTAATATTTGTAATGCGGCAGCGGTTAGCTTGAAACGATTGAAATGCTTGCTGTCCAAAAAGCTATTCATGGAGCCGCCGGCTAATACTTCTGCTTGCACCACTGGAGTCAATATATTTTCCGATGGCTCTAAAAAATGCGATCTCTGTGTGGAACGCTCCCAAGTTAACAAAAATGTTATTGTATAGCGGTTTTTCTTGTTCTTGAATTTGCATTGCCATTTTTTTGCTATCGCTAAATCATATGTCACAATAATTTTTGGCTGCTGACATTTTTCAGCGATTTCTTTAGCCATGTTTAGTGTTTCATTGACTACTGCATACGATGTTGGTGATGAATTTATGGGAGGCAAATATTCAACTTTTTGTTTCTCACTGCGGTCAAAAGATATCATACAGTTATAACCCAACCACATAGGTACAGAATCAATTCTCAATCTTTATCTGTTGCTATTTCTGTAGCAGCTTTGCATAACTCCGTTGTATTGGTAAACGAATCTACAGTAATCAGCTGCATACTTGCCTTAGGTTTAGAATAATATGGTCGAATTTCTCGTGATATTTCATTGAAACGCCTTCTCTTACGGGTAAGCCCTTCTGCATTTTCGTTGTCATTTACTTGAGGCGCTGGTGAAGTTGTAAGTAGATATAAAATGGGATAGCATCGAAGCAAGTACTGACCTACTTCCGCAATCTATAATGGGGAACCAACGAAGTCAAGTAACTGACCTACTTTCGCAATCTATGTAATGGGGAACCAAAGAAGTAAGGTACGAATGACCGCAACTGACCTCTCTAATATGCAGTGACGGAAAATAAAAATTATACAGGGTAATGACATATAATAGGAGTGGGATATATACAGAGGGAAAGTATGTATGTGTTCATTGGAAACATCAGTATACGAATGGTACGTTAAAATTCAATATGCTCCGACATATAATAAGAGTGGGGTATATACAGGGTGCACCGAAAGTAACTACATTTAATAGGAGGGGGTATGCAGAGCAGTAGTCAATTACACTATATGTAGTGAAGAGTAGTGAGTGAATTATTATTAATTTGAGTAGAAATGGAAGCTAGTAGGTGTGTTACACCAGAGCTTATTTTTAATTCAGACTGTTTATACTACAGTGCTCCAAGATTAGCAAGTATCGCTGCAAATGCTGTATATTGGTGTATCAAAGATGTAAATAATAAGAACATTGGAATCGGCTATAGATATTTCAAACATTATACTATCTACGAATTTGTAATTCCATGTGATTTGTATAGCCTGTTAAATGTGAACTGTATCCACGAATTAAAAGTGCAAATCGTAAAAAATAGTGATGTACAAGAGGATGACTCTGGTGAATTGGTAGGAGAGGGGTTGATTGATACAACAATATTTAATCCATGCTATTATCCAACACTGTCCGACTAGAAACAAGGGTGCCACCAATAATAATAGAAATGAAATACACAAAAATGTGAAACGTCAAAAAATCATATATAAAAGATTGGATATATTAACATTTATTTAGTATTAGTCGATATGCAGGCCCCAACGTTTATAATATTGCAAGCTATTATTGGTAACTACCTTTTAATACAGCACCCGTATAATATTAGAGAAGTGTTTGTATGTTTTGATAGTAATGGTACAAAAAATGATAGTTGGCCTGAAAAATGGATACGAATGGAATCGTATACACCAAATAATGCAGTAACCCTAAAAGCTGAAATACCTACCAATAGTACTACATATAAAGTGCGTCTTTTCAAAGGTAATGGAAACTACCAAGAATCTGAATGGTTGCAGTTGTATGCAGTTCACCAGGTCGCAAGCACACACATAAATACGCATACTTATACAGGGTGTTTTCAAATGACACTTACAACGTTTTCATGTAGATTCCTCGTAAAATTGGACAAAATGATATAAGGATTGAGGGGTCTAGCCTATTTACTTTTCGAAATACAGGGTGTTAAAGTTATGAAAAATTAAATGTTTTAATTTGATAACTTTAAAATGGATGAATATATTGATTTGACATTTGGCAGGTTGTTTTCAAATGTAAAAGGGCATATTTTGATGGAAAAACATGTTTCAATTCTTGTTCCAGTGGTGTACATTTGGAAGAATCTGTTACCTTTCCCCTCCCATTTTTTACGCCACTGGCATTTGAAGCTATTTCTATTTTATTTTGTATTCCTCAATGGTTTTCACGTGAAAAACGCATAACCTTTACATATCAAAAAATTTGTAGTTTCCAAGATATTTAACACTCTCATCGCCGTGTGTATCATTTTTGATACACCATGGTTTACTTCGTGCAGGCCGCGTGTATTGAAAATGATACACCGATTATTACAGTGTCTAGAACTGCGGTGTATTCTTTGCAATACACCTCCCATATGTTTTACATTAAGTTGAAGTTCCTTTGGCCTGTGACTATATATATTTTCTGAAAAATTTGGCCTGGGTGTGAGATATAGGATATCTTCTGATTATGCAATGAGGAACATATAAAGGAGAAACCGGTAATATTTTACAAATAAACAATATTACTTTTGGATAAAAAAAAATTGTTTTATTCATAGAAAAGTACAAAAAACAAACTATCCTAAAATAATAATAAAAAAATGGAGTTCAATGCAAACGGTTGAAGCAGTCTCTACAAAAATATGGTTTGTTGTCGCAACTGTCACAGACGGTTTTTACTTGCGAAGCCATCTTTTTTGTACCATTCACAATCTTGCCGTGTTTTCCATATATTCGGTAGCATTCAGTGCACCGACCCCTTTTTTTCTGATCATGCTCAATCAGATGATGAACCTTTCTCTTGTTCACACCTGCCCTTTCATTACAAACGAGAAGAGATCTTATAACTTGTTCTCTAAACTGAGTTATCGTCAACTTTGAAGAGTGTACGGTGTTTTCTCAGTATAGGAAGTAAGCATTCACAAGGGATGTTCCCCATATAACCTCGATCATCAATTTCCTATACCATTTAGTACCCCTACGAAGCGCTGTATTGTACGAAGCCAACTGATCGCTAACATCGACTGAAAATTTCCCAGTATCGTAGTCTACAACGCATGTAGGTTTCTCGGTTTCCTTTCCGGTTTTTGACGTAACAGTTTGGGTATCAGTTCCTAGATGAGTGGTAGACAACATCATGACGTCCCTTTTGTCTTTCCACTTGAGGACCGTAATGCCTTCGTCTGATTCCTTGGTAATAATTTCACCCTTTCGTAGTTTTGCGGATTTAATTTCATCAGGAATATACTTTCTGTTTTTGCGGAGAGTACCCACAGTGTGTGTGCTGTGGGACAGTAGTTTGTAAGCTAAGGGTACGCTTGTGTAGGAGTTGTCAATATATAATATTCTACCGTCATCCAAAAGATCATTGACTAATTTCAAAACCACATTTTCAGAAGCTGACATATTGTCATCTTTATCTTTGCCTACATAAACGGACATGTTCCAGGTATAGCCCTTATCGGTGCATAATTTATATAGTTTTATTCCATATCGATGCCTCTTGGAGGGGATGTACTGCCGGAAAATCAATCTTCCCCTCCAAGGTACCATAGTTTCGTCTATGCAAATTTTCTGGCCTGGCGTATATGAGGACTTGAAATTACTTACAAACATCTGAAGAATATCGTCTATTTTGTACAAACGATTCTGATGATGACCCTCGTTATCTGCGAAATGCCAAAATCTTAGCAGAAGTTCAAATCTATTCCGCGGCATAGTGTATTTTGGAAGGGTGAATGCATATAGGTCACTTCGGCTCCAATAGTCTACTAACTTAGGTACTTTGACCAAGCCCATCCATCCAATCAAGGCGACAAATTGGGTCATTTCTGTGATATCAGTGGGTACCCATCCGTGCAATCGTGACTGAGGTGGAACATCAGTTTTTTCTAGAACCTGAGTTGCATAGGCGTTCGTTTCGTTTAGCATTTTATTCAAAATATCATTTGTCAGGAAGAGGGTAAAGTAGTCTACAGGCTCCGCTAATGCTAAAATACCACTGACATTGCTATCCCTTCCACTGGTTCCTGTAAATGTTTTTTTGATTTCCAACTGGATCGTTCCATAACATGTTGGCAAAAAAATCGACGTTGGCAGCAGGACGTTGAGGAGAAGAAGATCTGCTGCTGTTTTGTGATGAGGAAACGTCATTATCAGATGCTGAACTATCCGTATCTGATTGGTGATAGGTCGGGTCAGCATCCGCGTCATCTACGTCTTCTTCACTCATGTCTTCTTCAAAGATATCAGGATCAACCCTACTCGTACTGGGCTGCTGCGAGTCTTCTAATAAGGATTGGTTGTTGACTGGCGGAGGCGAATCTACTTCTTCTTCGAACATATAGACTGGATCATCTGGGTACTCCCCAGTCTCGTTTATTTTTTCTAACTCACTAGAAGTATAGTACTTTTTAGGCATTGTGTTTTTATAGTCACTAAACTAACACACCTGCACTTCTTAGAACTATTCGTTATTGTGACAACTTAGGGTTAGTTCTTACAGCTCCAGGGAATCCAGCATAACACTTCTATATCTGAAACAAAAGAAATAAGTGCTAAAACATTAAAAAAAAATGGTGTATCAAAATTGATATTGATGAGCAAAGGGGATTCTGGGCCATCAGGACCGGCATCAGGGGGCTATGGGAAAATAGTGTTGGGTAGTAGAATGTGCTGCGAGGGGGGGAGAAGAGGTACGCTGGGAACGGTACTGCGTTGTGTGACGCATGAATCGTGCGCCGTGACGCACGATGCGCCAAAAGGACATTAGCGGAGTATTTTTTGTTGAGTTATTGTTGCGACTGCGTGGCGCTGGTCCTGATTTTTGTTTTATTTAATAAATACTTAATATTCTGAAGTTGTTGTCCAACCATCAAAGATAAAAGGTCTCTTTAAGGATAACGCCGACAAGATTGTAATACCAGCATAGATAATTTTAGAATGCGAGGTCAACTGACCCGTCTCTCTCATTTGTTATTGACTGACAAGCTGTTTACAAATCGTGTGATAACCCTGGTCATTAATGATCTCACCCAAGACGTTCAAGAATGTTCTTTGTTGGAAGTGACGCCGTTCAAACGCACCCCACTCTCCTACACGTGAAAACCATTTTATTTCAGAAGAACAAATCTGGAGTTTTTAAGAAATTTAAACAGTATACCTAAGTCTATGAAACTGTGTGTTTCACACTAGGAAGCTAACAACAACTAAATCGAAGCGACGACGGATTCCACCTACAAAATGACTCAATTAATGTCAAATTTTATTATCTTGACAGCGATTGTAAACAATATTTTGTATGTGAACAATCCCAATAATGTAAAAAATATGGCTGTATGCTTCAATAATTTGAAAGCTGAGTGTAACCGAACAGAATGGACTTTGATGGACCATAAAGTAGTGAATGATGGACAGCTGCCAGTATTCTTCAAGACAATACCTAAAACAGGAACATTCTACAAAATCAAACTGGTATTTCCGGATAATAGTGAAAGTGATCAAGCAGATTGGCAGAAGACTATTATTTATAATGAGGAAGTTAAATATGATATGTCATTTACAATATTATGTATTATTATTTCTGGAATGATAATATTAATGTTGATTTGGCTTTATAAAATTGTGAAACGCAAATGTTAGACATACTGCAATGAAATAAAAACGCTTTAAAAAAAATGTATTCGTCTTCAAGCTTTCCTCGAATGAATATTCTGGAATTAGTTGCATTATGTCTTCCGAAGAGTTCAGTCATCAAATTGAGGCGTTTATTCAAAAAATACAGATATTAAATAAAGACATTGCTTTTTATGAAGACAAAAGTGAGGTTATGAAACGGCTAGAAGACCTTTGTATTTTTGAGAAAAAGCTTAGAGAGGACGAAGAAGTTAAACAAGCATGGTGTGGACATCGAATAAACTGGGTACCTGAAGAGTTGAAACGGAAGCATCAAGAAGGCGTTTTAAGTGCTTGTGATAACATCTTCAGAGACTATGAGCAGCAACGTAAACGTATTCAACCTACCACCATTCAACAAAACAGACAAGAGCATGAAAAATGCCAACCGTTGACTACCACTTCAACACCTTCACCCTCTCTACCACAATAACATGTGTAATATTGATTTTGAAAATTTACATGTAAAATAAAAAAGATGAATAATATACAGGAGGGTGTTTTATTAAAATTCCATTTTTCCATCAAAAACATTTATTTCAATTTTATATAATTTACAAAGGTAAAATTCGATTGACAAACCATTGTCGGAGATGGTCTACATTTTTTTCTGTGCAGGAATACACACCATTAGCGTGACAGGGGTTTGGGTCGTGTACAAAGTTGCCGGTTGCACAAGGGGTTCCATCAAATTTACAGACGTCAGTGATGACGGGAAACACTCCAAAAATGTGGCACCTAGCTCGTAAAAATTCTTCCTTTTGCTGTCCTCTGACGTAAATGTAGTCTGCAGCAAACAGCAACTTTGTTTCCAAAATTTCGTTCAATTTTGAATATTCGACATCTCCCGAAGAGTATCGGATACCGTGAACGTTCTTTTCCACAAATATGCACAAGTCTTTCTATCTTGGTTACTTAATGCATCGAAAGGTTGTGGAGACGTAAATATGTAATGACTTCTTTTATAACCAATTTCAATGGTAAGTTCTTTCGGTGTAAACAACCCATTTATTACAAATCCCTGGATATCTACTAGTGCTACTCTCATGATGACTACTTGAATACTAGCTCAGATCAGAACCGTGGTTAATTTATACTGCTAACACATGCGCTGAAGGGGGAGTATCCCATCACGCATGCATGAATTATTATTCAGCTTGGTGATCAATTCAAACTTTTAACAATTTCGGTGAGGGGGAAGTATTCCATTACACAATCATGAATTATTATGCAGTAAACTTTAGTATTTTGTGGAAATGCGATGTTTGCTTCAATGTCGAGTTTTACATCGACTGTAGATGCCTTCATACTTTCTTCTTGTTTCGAGCAATCGATTACAAATAATGCACGTTTTTTAAATGAAGAATAATCCAGCAGGGGACGCTTTTGTGTGGAATTAGTGTAGCTGGGATAAAATTCAGTATAGTTGAAATATGCTTCATTGTAGTCGGTTTTACCAAAATCCAACCGCATTCGTTCATTGGGCCAATACTCACCATTCAATGATAGTCTGATACTTTGAACATCAGCATTGTCAAACAAAGTAGGATCGGTTTTGCTGTTGTCTCGTTTATTAGTTTGAAAGAACACAATGACATAACGAGGTCTTTCGACTGATGTTGTTGTTTTAACAGCCCAAACCTCTCGTCTTGCACCTGTAGTGATTGCAGGTAATTCATGTAGCTCCCACTTTCTGAATGGGATAACTATTGGCTGATCTTTTTGAATAGATTTCATAAGTTCCAATTTAATGTCGTCATTAGGATATATATGCTTTATTTTCAGCTCAACGCTAGTAATTGTAATCGTAGCAGTTGTATTAGTTAACGTGCCGCCAACAGTTTTTTCGAATATATTTAGGCAATCATTGTCATTTCGAGCTCGTACCAGTCGTATTGTTTGACGTCCACATGTTATCATCGGATAATCATTAAAAATGTTGAAAATATGTTTGAGTGGAATTTGTAGGCTAAATGACTTGTCAGTGTCATTTAAAATAGGATCTTTGGGATAATTCCAGCCAGCTATAGCCATGTGATTGGAGTCTTCTTGATTGTAACAAGTCATGGCACGTATAGCGCTTACGATTCCAGGGTCACGAACTGTTTCCATTTCTCTCGCACTTTCGCTGTAGGTACATGAATCGAAAAGAAAAGCACCTACATTATTTGCTAGTTTTACTTCACCATCTCCTTGTGTTACGAGTGACCCTTTGATGCATAGCAAAGTTTCACTCATTGCAAAGAAAGAATCAACCTGGTTGATGCTAAACTCCACAATGTCACTACAATTAAATGACTTGATGAAGGGAGCGTATGTTCTGTACTCAGCTTTACGAATGGATTCATCAAATTTTGGTTTGCGATAGATATCAAACATCGGAGGCATGTTGTCGTTTACACGAGCACGTTTTCCATACATGGTTGTCATTTTCTTTTTAATTTAAAACCCAGCGATTGCAGAACAATTTTGTTTGCGATCGTTAGCTGCTTTAGCTTTGATGATCGCTTAGATAATGAAGTTGAAAGCTCTGCAGGTTGTCTTTTATGTAGTTGATCAATTATTAGACCCATCTGCTACCTCTCGCTCTAAGCTCCAACACCAAAGTACTAAGTAGTCTCCACGAAAGTTTACAGGTCGACCGTCTTGGTCTAAGGCCAGCACAGTAATGTTGGTTATTTCACGTTGTGGTACAACAGGTAGATAGAGCAAATTATTAGGAGTTTCATCAATGGCATACCCAGGATCTGACTGTATAACGAATTCGTAGATAGTATGAGCAGGTCTGTCTCCATCGAAGGCTCCAGTGGCAATGTTACATTCAAAGCGTATACTAGATACTTTAATAATTTTGACTGGCAGATCTGAAGAGTGCAATTTATGAGCGTCAAATATTTTCGGAGTAAATCCCAATATTCTACCCAAACTATCAGACATTTTGAATGAAATTCTATATTTACTAAAGATTTCACATTTTAACGTATTGTGGTTGGGTTTTAGTGAAAATATACCTTCTGGCCTTAGTGAATTACTCGCACCTAACTTATCTTGAATAAACGCTTCAATGTCAGCAATTTCATAGCATCCTGTAGGAAAATCGAAACTTTGCAGCTTGTTTTGTTCATTGTAGTAGTAAAATTTACAATTTTCAATGTTTGGTATGCTGTTATAGGAATGGAAAGATCGTAGAGCTAATTCATAATCATTGTTCGGATTCAGCACAATGGGTGTAGGTGGATGAAAGGTAAATACGTGAGTTGCGCTGTTAACTCTCAACAACTGCGACATTATGATGACTGAAGCAAGTCAAGGGATGGTGGAACTTAAATAATACACAAGATTTTTTTTTTGAGATTTTATTTGAGCGCATGTTTACAAAGAAAACAGGAAGCTTGAGAACTCGGAGGACCATCACAGTGCGTTATCCAATCAGGTCGGTTGTAATGAATAAAACAAGGCAACCGTATTTGTAATTCAAAATTTCCTCGATATTCATTAGGAAGTTTATGCCATATATCCAACAACTCTGAAGGACTTGCACACTTTATTAGATGTTCAATGGGAAAATTTTTCAACTCTTCGGCAGTGAAACTTCTTAACGATTTTTGGTGGTGAATATGTGCTAATAATAGCTGCACATTTCGCGAGTCTGTCATTGTTGTAAAAATTTCAAGCACAAATGACCGCAATTTATTTGATTGTAGTTTTGATATTGAGTGTTGTTGTAGAAAATTCGCACTTTTTTTCCGAGATATTTAACAACTTCTTTCGGTGGCTTCAAGTTACCGAATGAATCAAAGTACTCCACGTCGTTGTTTATCTTTCTGTAAGCTACCCAATGGCTGCCAGTATTTTGAGAGGAATCCAAATTAACTATTGCACATTCTTGTTTTCGAGGACCATCTTTAGGCAAAGTGTCTCGCATAAAAACCCCTCGAAAATTTGGTATTTTAAGTAATTTTGCGTAGTGTGTTATGTCAATGTCAAACAGAGCGTGATTGGGTAGCTTTATTGGTTTTTTTGCTTCTGTAAATACAATCCAAAACCACCTTTTGGATACTTTTTCAGGTATATTCCGGATCCTACGCGTTCCATGGCCTTATTATGACGTACATCTTCCTCCAATTTTTTTTGAGCATTCTTGGCATCAATAACGGTCTTTGCAATTCCAGCAGCACCACCTGACAAAGCTCCAATTGCCGAAAGACCAGCAAACAAGGGTATGAGTGGAAGGAAACCTCCAGATTTAACTGGTATTACGCGAGGAACATCAACTCGCTTTGATCCACCAAATTGTTTAATTAGCGCTTTGGCTGCTCGTAAGGCAAACACTGCTGTGTCTTTCAAAGATGATCCGTTTTTCATAGTTTTTCCCACCTTCAGCACTACATCTCGATGAAAGGAACGACGTTTCTGAGAACGACGACGACGGCACCCCATCCCCATTTTTCTTTTCACCTTCATTGCACCCGTCACAAGTAATGCGGCAGTCTTTTCCCCCAAAGAAGCGTCCTTTGACTTGACACGAGACCAAGCTTTATCTTCCAACTCCTTGTCTGCTTTATGTCGTTCGTCGAGAGACTTATTTTGCCAGTAAGCAATGTCGTGCTGTTTGCATGCGGCGTCTAGAGGATTAACGCCAGAATCACCACGTTCTAGACGTTTTTGAAGTTTTGTTCCAGCTACAAACACTCATATATTTTTTAGAAAAAATTTATTGAATGAGGTTGAAAACTTACGACCACAGTACTGATACCCTCCAGGAAGATGAAGCTCAAATGGTAGATTATTAACTAGAGAATTCACAAGACCTTCTCCCTTAAACACCAACATTAAAACTGATGTATATATATGGTGACGCTTATATTTATGGTATAGCACTAAGATAGAAAACTGCACAAGATGAAGATCATTCAACAAGAGCAGACGCTACCTATTTATAATCTGGATTTTACAATAACATCATCGGTTGGCAAACATGGTAAGCTACTACCAAATTCTTTTCGTGCTATTATATGTGGTCCTTCTGGATGTGGAAAAACGAATGTCATGCTGTCACTTCTATTCAATCCAAATGGCGCTAAATTCAAAAACGTTTACGTTTATTCAAAGTCGCTATTTCAACCAAAATACCAATTACTGCAAGAAGTTATAGCGCAAGTCAATGGTGTTGGCTATTTTCCATTCAAAGACAACGAAGAAATAATAAGTCCGGATAAGGCTCAACCAAATTCCATCTTTTTATTCGATGACGTAGCTTGTGATGGTCAGCAGAAAATTCGTGAATATTATTCTATGTGTAGACATAAAGATATCGATGCAGCATATATTTGTCAAACATATTCAAAAATACCGAAACAGCTTATACGTGACAATTGTAATGTGATTGCGCTATTTAAGCAGGATGAGGTCAACTTGAAGCATATATTTGAGGAACACGTATCTCCAGACATGACTTTTGATGTATTTAAGAAAATGTGCTCTGAATGTTGGAAGGGGGACCGCTTCAGTACTTTAGTGATTGTAAAGGATTTTCCTCTCAACAATGGGAGATATCGCAAAGGATTCGATAAATATATAAAATTATAAGATGCTATGCGCATATCTTTAGTCAACACCAATATGTCGGACGATAAGGTTGCTATAGCTTTACGTAAGAAAAAAGTCTCAGAATTGGCTAGATCAATTCGCAAGAAATATTTAGCGTTAAAGTTAGGCAAATCAGAACAAGATGAGTCTCTTAATAAACTATTTAAGCCGGTGACTAAGCCGCTAAAGGAACTTTCCGAATCATCAAAGTCATTGCAAAAAACATTTTTAAATTCAAACCCAGTTAAAAAAGAGGAAGTGAAGAAGGAGGAGGAAGAAGAAGATATGATAGATGACGTGCTTACACCTTTTCTCAAAACGCAGACAGTCGCTGAAACTGATGAAGCTGGAAATATCACACGTTCTGAATCTCCAGAAGAGGAACGTCCAAACATTTCCCAGGAGGCGATAGAAGATTATTTGGATCAATATCCTGTCATCAGTCAACAGTTCATTAAAGATTATTTCCAAAAAGATACCAAAATTGATAGAAATTATGGTCCGATATACAATGACGAAATTGGTTGGTCACTAGGCAAACGTCGAATTGCGTTTGATGGAAAAAACGGTAATATAAACATACTACCAGAAAAAAACAGCGAGGGAGCGTATGTAATTGGAACGCCAGGCTTGTATCAGCTTTTATTTTACCTCAATCCCAATTACAGTGATCAAGATTTGCAAAGCTATAAAGCTCTTTTGATGAAAACTGGAGTTCATTTAGACACGCTAGATCGACTTAAAGGCTCAAGTACCGAAAAATATCACTACATCATAAAACCTCTATTTAAAACAAATTCTACACCTTCAACGAGCAGATCAACTCAGATGCTAACTCGACTAAAATCTATTCCTTCATCAAAAGGAAAAGGTCTTCTCAACCGTTTAACATACAATGATAGGTCTATGGAGTATATTTATTGGGATGATCCCAATGAATTAGTTGATCGTTTAAAGTTGTTGATTGCTTCAAAAGAGGCAGGCAATACGTCACACGACAATGAAATAGTAGCCATTATCAATGAGCTCAAGGAAGCGGATATAATAAAATAACAAGTCGAATCTCATTCATTTATAAGATGTCTGTTGATAAATTCGGTCATCGCTCTCAGGGTGTTCAAAAAAAGTTGCAGCTACCTAAACCCACATTTCCACATACCTCTGACGGCAATATTGATGCTGACAATTTGAAAATTTGTAATGTGAGCGAGCCGACGAACGACAATGATGCTGCTACTAGAAAATATGTGGATTCAACAATAATCCCACTAAATGTAGTAGGGGATAATGTAAAAAACTTGCTTAAACAAGTAGACGAAATTTCACAATTTATATCAAGGGATCCTCCAACCGCTAGTAAACATTTAGCGACTAAAAAATATGTTGATGATGCTATTGTTACAGTGAAAACTTTTTTGCGAAAAGACATTCAGAATGCCAAATCCGAGGTAACTACACAAATAATGAATAGTTTGAAAGAGGAGGTGGATAATATCAATACAAACACCCCTCGAATAGATTTAAACCCATTAATGAAAAACATACATGAAATTACTGATCGACTAACAGTTATAGAAGGTAAATTATCATTTATAGAACACTTCTAGAAGATAAATCAACAAAAGACGTTCACCAATTGATCCAAAATTGCATAGACTGCTTAACTAGAAATTAAATATAAAACAATACATTTAAGTCATATGGTTATTTTTCTTAAAAGCTTCAACGAGTTTGGTCACTACTGAAATAACTACAAATATACTTATTTAGATACAATGACTAACTGAAATATGTCATCCAAAGAAAAAATTCAACTGGTGAACGAACTTCACAAGCCAATTAGAAAAAATTACCCACGTAGACATACCATTATTAAGGGGTTAGATGACCTTTGGCATATGGACTTAGCGGAAATGCGTAATTTTGCGCATCAAAATAGGAATCATAAAATGATACTAGTTGTCATCGATTGTTTTTCAAAATTTTTATGGACGCGTCCACTAAAGACGAAGACTGGTGAGGAGATTACTCGAGCATTCTCGGACATTCTCGCTCACACTCGTAGAGCTCCTCGAAACATCCAATCCGATCAAGGAAAGGAATTTTACAACAGCAAGTTTCAAAATTTAATGAAAAAACATAATATAAATCATTATAGTGTTTTTAGTACAATGAAAGCTTCTATGGCTGAACGTGTTATAAGAACGTTGAAATCGAAACTCTACAAGTATTTCAGTTTAAATGGTACCTATAAATGGTTGGATATCCTACCGAAAATCACTCAAGAATATAACAATACAAAGCATTCAAAAACAAAGTATAAACCTTCTCAAATCAACAAATCCAACGAAAAAGCAATTTTAAATAAAATCTATAATCATATAAAGATAGCTGGTCCACGAAAATTCAAAGTTGGTGATATAGTGCGCATAAGCAAGTCGAAGCATGTCTTTGAAAAAGGTTACACTCCAAATTACACAACTGAACTCTTCAAGGTCATTAAAATTAAAATAACTAATCCCACAACGTACTTGCTTGAGGACATGAATGGCACACAAATAAGTGGAGGCTTTTGCGAAGAAGAATTACAGAAAACATCAAATCCTGATATATACTTGGTTGAAAAAATACTTAGACGCAAAGGTAAAAAACTGTACGTCAAATGGCTCGGCTTAGACAAAAAACATAATAGTTGGATAGAAAACGTAGACGTTTTGTAGCGCTACTTTTTGCTCCGCCGCGTATGAATACAGTGGGGCTGACGTTGACCTTAAAAGTTCGAATATAAATTGAGTGCTTCGATGACCATTACCAGTTATTGTTGTTGTTGTCGCTGTTGAGTTAACAACATGAGTTTTTCTTCTTATTCTCAAGATAGTGGTGAATCTGATTCAATGGATTATAGCACTAAATTAGATCAGATTTTGGAGAAATATGAAATGGTTGCCAAGCAGGAAATGCATTACTTGCTACCTAGAACATATCCTGAATGCACTTCAAATTCAGTGTGGTATAAGTCCAGCAAGAAGCTTTGGTTCTGCCGTTATTTTGTCATCCTGGAATAAATTTGAAAGAATATCCTTCAGCACCTTTGAATGGTCATCGCTAATTGATATATTGGGAAATAATACGTTTTTTAATGATCCAATGTCTGAATTGGCTGATGAATACGAACCCGTAGTAATTCAATGTGGAGACTACTGTGAAGTTCGACAATTAATTTACGATGACACAAAATTTTTGGATATCAGCAAGCATGGTGTTACTTTCGAGTGTACTCAAGAGGATGTTCGGCAAATAATTCAAGTTGATCAGTGCCTCCTTTCACATCACCTGGCATACTTAGACTCTCTAAGTTTTTGTGAATACTACAAAAATGTAATAGAAACTATTAGGAATTTCAATCAAAATAATGGTCATTTTAGTAAATTGGAATTATTGTATGCTATTTGCGATTGTAGTAATAGCATACTGTCAATTGCACTTAGAGAATTCATATATTACTATAAGTTTAAAGTTGTAAACGACTTAGAATTTCAATAAACTGATAAATAATTAGTTTTTATTTTTTATTTTTATATCTCTGAAACAAGCACCTAAGGTTATTATTAAAGTGAATGTTGAAGAGTGAAGACATGCTACCACAGTTGCTGCTGCTGCTACCGACGCTGTTGATTCTTCCTTTAGTTGCACTTGAGGAAATTAACCTAAATTATACAACAAAATATTTGGATGAAATTAACCTTGATTATGCAACAAAATATTTAGAACGATATGGATATGTTTCATCTCATGATATAGCCAATCTTTCAACAGTTTTAACGAATTTCCAAGAAAAATACAATTTACCTGTAGATGGGACCCTTAATCCTGATACAGTTCACCTATTGCAGCGACCTCGATGTTTCGTAGGAGAAAACGATCATAGCGATCACTCTTACACGGTTAGAACCAAATGGACTAAAACTAACATTACTTGGTATTTTCCTCAGGCAACACAAAAATACGCTGATGCTGCTACAAAGGCTTTTGATGTATGGCAACAAAACTCCAAGTTTACATTCAAACGAGTTATATTACCATCACCTACACCAGATATCTCGATAACTGTTGTACGCAAAAAACATCAATTTCGAGCCAACTGTCAGGGTACTAATAATTGTGGACTTGATTTTGATGGTCCTGGAAAGGTATTAGCACATGCTTATTTTCCCTCAGAAGATGGGTGTATAGAAATTCATATGGATGCTGATGAGATGTGGAATACTAATATAGATGGGGATATACCGGATGGTGATGTTAGCTTCCTCATGGTACTAACTCATGAAATTGGTCATGCTTTGGGAATTGGTCACAGCTCCGTTTCGTCTGCAGTAATGTTTCCATGGTATCAAACAAACATTACAACTCTAGATGAAGATGACAAGATGGCGCTCGAAGCTCTTTACGGACCAATCAATACATACGTAAATAATCCATTCAAACCAACATCCCAACCAACATCTTCACTAACACCACCACCCCCGCCACCACTACCACCACCACCTTCAACACCTCCACCCAATAATATATGTGATATTAAATCACCAGATTTTATGTTTCTCGCAACAGCTAGATCTTTTCCCAATTTTCGACTATATGTCGGATATAAATCCTTCTTATGGAAGTTTGATTTAAAGGATATTCACATACCTTTGAATATTGGTTATGTTGATGATTATCTTCCGCAACAACTCAGAACACATAAAATGTCAAACATTTTTCAGAACTCTGCAGGTAATTTATTTGCATTTAACATAACTACCAACATCTACTATACCGTTTCCTTCCCGGAATTAAATATTTTGGAAACAAGGAAGATACCAATACCAATCAATTCCAAAGTTGACTTCATTTTTCAAACAAATAGTGGACAAATTTACATGTTTTATGACAAGCTGACTCGCTTTACTGAATTTAACGATGGTTTTCAGCAAGTCATAAACAGAGGTTATGTTAGGGATCAATTTGAGCTCCCTTTTGGTATCACTTCCGCTTTCAGACACACGGATGGTTATATATATTTTTTCACCAAAGATACCTACTACAAATTCAGCGAATATACAAAAAATGTTATAGCTTCTGGACCATTTGACTGGAATATCTTCGGCATACCATGTCCTAATACAAGTTTGAAAGAGCAGCTCAAATCACTTCTTACACGTGTACTTTCTATTTATGAATAATAAACTTTTTTTTATTTTTATTTGTTTATTTTGAATTCCTATATACATACATGGCTACATCAATCAATATTAAAAAACATTTAACATCATTGTTAAAAAACATTTAACATCATCGTTAAAAAACATTTAACATCATCGTTAAAAAACATTTACATCAGGGGTTATATTATTAGTATATGAAAAGTGATACGTTTTTTTTTATAAGTCAATATCGCTGTCATCCTCCTCGCTATGAACAGAAATAAATCGATTTGGGTGTCGTCGTTCATATAATTCCTCGCTAGGTGATAGAGATCGTTTTGGATGAAGATCTCCACCACATTCTGATCTAGTTTTCAATTCAAACAATACTTTTGTGAATTCATTTTGACACCACATATCCCGCGATTTGTAAATAAAGGGTATACTGTCATAGTCATATACTGCATGCCAATGATCTCGTGAAACATTAAGCTTTATATCAATTTTTTTGCTTTCCAAAATATAAACCAGCTGCTTATAACATTGCTGGCATAAAATAATATTCAAGTTTTTAATAAAATATTGTTGGAACCAGACACAATATGTATCTTCTTCCTCCATTCTAAATTTGTAGGCCAATTCTGAACTAGGGTGTGCTAGCAGAGTATCCCTAATCTCTGAGGTAACATACCGTGATGACCTATCATGTACCCAATAACATTTAATCTTATTATTTGATGTTGCTATTTTATTTAAGGCATTCCACCTATTTTCAACATAATTATTAATTATTTTTAATAATAAAGTTTGCGGTACACGAACTTCCATTATAAACGCGAGAATTGAAGTTATGTTTTTACAAATGTTTTTAATTGTAATGTCTTCTAGTGTAGCCATTCCTAAAACAAAAAATTATTCTGAAACACTATAATGTCCCCAAGGAAGCGTATCAAATGAATTTGGAAGTAATTTCCTTTTATCATCATGAGGACTTAACGCTATTTTGGTTTGTTCAATGCTATAAACATCATGGGCGAACGAACGTATCGTATTTTGAGTTATTTTCATTTGCTTCCAGTTTTTCAAACAATCCACATAATCATCAAAAGTTAGTTTATTTTTTACAATACATTTTTTAATACCCTTTGATTTTTTGATAACTTTACCCCCCTGAACTTTGTAGCCATACATTTTGGATCTCAAGCCAACGTAATGAGTAATTATTTGACCATTAGCCTCATCTTTCATTAAACCTAACACTTTTTTATTAACTCTCGGTATGTTGTAGGGATTATTAGCGGGGTAGTCTGATGTGTCAAATTTATCAATATTTGCATCAATTAGCTGTTTGTATAAATCGTCACAAGTGAGTTCGTAAATAAAGCTGTCGGTGTCTGTGTACATTAGCTTACAATTGTCTACCCCCATCACTGGAAGCATGAAATTGTAATGAAAGTCATACATAACGGTTTTGGAAATGTCGAGAATAGCCATACCTACATACATTGGTTTATTAAAAATAATTTCAGATTTTTTCAATTCGATTGCCATTAAAGATGATAGTGGATTATCATCGAAAATTGTTTTATTTTGATAACGCGGACTAGCAATTAGATTTTTGGCTCCATAACGACCTTCATATGAAGACACCAATTTACAAATTCTATGTTTACGTTTGCATTCCATACATTTCCCAAAAACAGCATTATTCATGAGTTTCCTCAAATCTTTCTCAAAGTCGCTGGTAGCTAAAGTTCGCAATCGGTTGTTGAATTCAATGTAGGACTTTAGCCACACAGACTGTTTAAATTTCAAAACTTTGTGTACTTTTTTCAATACTAGACCATGTTCTAAAGCCTGCTTTAAATTTCTATAATGTAAAGTGTAATGACTTTTATCATGTAGGGTGGTCATTAACTTTGATAATTTCGAACCGGGTGGCTTGCGGTGTTCGGGGCACAAAGGAAAGTCTTTATGCAAATCATGCAAACCGTTAGGATATTCCAAATCAACTTGGAGGATATAACCTTCGGGAGAATCGTCTGCAATGGATTTTATGAAGTCAACATCAAATTTATCAATATTATTTTCGATCCATTCGAAGCCTCCGTAGGGCAGAGGCTCGCACATTGCTTTCCCATACAAATTGTTTACATCCGTATAGAGTATGTACTTTGAAGGCTTCTCATCATCATATTCTGACATATATTTGTTGTTTGATTCGCTGTATCTGTTGCAGCACTGTGATATTCCACCTCTAATAGCATTTTCAACAAACATTATCATATCAACATCTTTTAAAATTTGTAGTTTACATTTTGTGAACTTTAGCATTGCATCCCAAGTATACCCAGGCATGGTGTAGTACCAAGCTGGGTCTAGACCATAAGTTTTCAAAGCCGTCTCTCTAAAGTTTTCGAAAACATCCGCTAAGAGGAGGATATCGGTGCGCATGTATATATCACTATATTCTCCAAGTGTTTTCACATTGAAAGATTGCCAAACGTTTCTAGCGTGAGCATAGTCATCATCAGTTACGTTCGAATCGTTTAGTTTATTGTGAAAGCATTCAATGGGTGGTAATTTATCATCGTTTAACTTCTCAGAGCTATCAACGTAGTCATACGGAAATATACCTTTGCGTGTTAATAATGTAAATTGATCACTGACTAGATTGCTATTTTCTTTTTTTAAAATTTTCAAATCAACAGTGTTTAAAGTTTTAACGATAGAATCGAGACTTGCTCCCAAAAAACGAAATGAATCAATAAATCTAAATTTTATATCTGTTTCTGAGTCATGTTGCGTGAATGAAATGTATTTTTCCTTATTGACAGGCAAAAGACTAACTACCCCACGTTTGGCGATGTCTCTAATAATTAGATGGCTATCATAACCAGACAGATTGTGGAACGCCAATGGCACAAGTTTAAATTGCATGATTGGTGCGCAAAATTTCGAAACTTCCCGGTAAAATGATCATGATCACGTACAACTATATCTTTGACCTTAAACTGTTTTTCACAAATGTGACAAACAGTTGCACCAACAACACTCGGATTCTCTACCATCGGTATAATTTTTTTAATTTTCGATTCTACAAATTTAGCTATACTGGACATTTCGTTAGCGAACCAATCCATACAATCATCACCTCTGTAGCTTTTGTAAAACGATAGAGAGTCATCGAAAGAACATTTCATGTAGTAGCCTGCACTGTATGCCTTATGATGCTGATACTTGCGTGTTGTTTCTGAAATTTTTTTGTCACATTTCGCCAATTGAGATTCGAAGTCAGCATAAATTATGAATGGACATTTTTGCTTATATGTGAAATTTTTAAATTCTACAAAGTCATATTTGGGAAAGGAAATTTTTTCATTATTTAAATTCTCGCAAAGTTCAGAGTGATTATTGAGCTTTTCTTCTGATGAAAAATAATTGAGGCATCTATCACAAATAAACTTTTTATTTTTATTTAACTGTGAACCAACTAAACGGCATAAATTATTAATCGAACAATAATGATATTTAATATCGATATTTTCATCGTCGATGGGAGGAGCATTGTAATCATCTAATTTTGGAAAATATTGGTTTTGAATGAGTAATAAGTTAACGTGACGGTCCAATTTTTTTTCAGTTAATCGTGCAGGCACTACTGTATAAAATGATTTTTCGTTCACTACATTGTACTCTAACATGTAAACATTTACAGAAATTTCATTAAGTTTTTCAAATTTTTTAATTTGAGGTAATTTCATCGGCATGTCAAATCCTCGAGTTTTCAATACAGTAGAATAATGTGGATATGATGCTGTCCGATACCCATGTTTTACTTTGCTGGGATATAAACTAGCAGTAACACTCCAGAAAAAGCAAGCATTGTCATCGTTCTGGATGTTCATGCAAGCTTTTTTTCTACGTATTTGATCAGGCAATTCAATGAAAGATGAGCCATTACCCATTTCGTATTTGTTAATAGCTACCTCTAAAGATATAATTTTGCTTAAGGCCCACCCACTTTTTTCCTCTTGAAACTCGGACATTTTATTCAAAATTTGATCTACAACATTATTTTTAAACCATTCTTCTAAATCTGTTCCTTCGTCAATGATTGCATTAGCTGTACTAAAATGTTTTTGATCAACTTCCTCCAAATCATTTGATTGCTTTACATAATCCCCAATAAGAGTAGTGTTCACTTTTATCATTCTTAATTGCCTCAATATTTTTGAAATTTTAACTTTGAATAAATAAAGCGCATCTTTGAAAAAATCACTAATCTCTTTATGTTTTAAATTTACAATGAGTCCCGTCCTAATTCTTCTATTAAAATAAGCTCCAATGTTTAACCATTTTACCCTACTACTTCTTTTCACCCCATAACCCACATGTTTTTGAAATGATTTAATTTGGTAGCGCATCCGCTTAAGTTCCCCAATTTTTGTTTGAATTTTCCTTTTTTCACCAACAGAAAATTTGATTTTCTTTAACGCTAAAGCACATTTTCTAACATGACCATCGATAAATTTAATTGTTAAATTTGCTAATGGTTCTGAATAATGATGTTTTAGGAGATTGATTGTTTCGTCTACTTTATTCAATAGTGCCTTATTCATTGTATCACTCTTCATATAGCAAAAATATAACTCACCAAAAAAAATTAGTTTTCTACAATCTCAAATAGCACAGCAGGTGATGGCTTCCCCACTTCTTTGAACCCCTTGAAAACGACTGCGTATTTATTCGTTTGGAATAAATGTATATTTGGGGCGAAAATCTCCGTAACTCTTACAGGTAAAAACACCACTTTTTCATCCAGTTCCAGCAAGATGCTTCGCCCAAATCTCCCATTCGCCACTTTCGCTTGCAATATAGGGTGCTTCTGGTTTAATCCAAGTTCATGTAACTTGACAATGGTTTTTGAAGGATTTCCTTCAAGCAAAGTAATTTGGTTAATTTTCGAAAGATTCATCTACAAACAAAACAACTATTACAAAATGAGAATATTCTGAGAAATCTTCCAAATTGGTAGGAGGATGATTAAAAAGAAACGGCACATCAGAAAATAAATGAAAAATAGCAAAAAAAAGAATATTTCCAGGAATCTTCTTTTAAATTGGTAATGGGATGATTAAAAAGAAACGGTGTAGCAGAAAATAAAAATGTTTTAGCACAATTAATCTATTTCACGAAAAGAAACTACTTACAAAAATTATAAAAGACAATAAAAAGAATATTTCAAAAAATCTTCCTTTCAATTTGTAATTGGATGATTGAAATAGAAATATTTTAGCACAATCAAACTATTTCACGCAAAGAAAGTACTATCAAAAAATAAATAAAATAACTACTAAATTCTAAAGTATACTTACTATTAAGCTTTTTATTTTCTTTATATTATAACTCAAACTAGACACACTTTACTTGATTGTACGATGTACTGATTTAGAATGAAGATCTGCTGCTTCTTTTATATCTTACTAGAAATGTGTGGGTAGGTGAGTGGGGTGAGGACGTGTTTGTATAGCGTCACTTCCAACAAAGAACATTCTTGAAGGTCTCGGGTGAGATCTTTGGCCTCTGTAATCTCGCGGTTACAACAACTTGTCAGCATAAATTATTAATGTTATTTTTGTATATACGAATCTCGAACGTCTCGGGTGAGATCATTAATGATCAAGGTTATCAAGCAAGTTTGTACGGCGTCACTTTCAACAAAGAACATTCTTGAAGGTCTCGGGTGAAATCTTTTGACCTCTCTAATCATGATGTTACAACAACAAGAACGTGTTATTATAAATAATGATAAATGTTATTTTTTATATATTTGAATCCTGAACGTCTTGGGTGAGATCATTAATGACCAGGGTTATCACACGATTTGTAAACAGCTTGTCAGTCAATAACAAATGAGAGAGACGGGTCAGTTGACCTCGCATTCTAAAATTATCTATGCTGGTATTACAATCTTGTCGGCGTTATCCTTAAAGAGACCTTTTATCTTTGATGGCTGGACAACAACTTCAGAATATTAAGTATTTATTAAATAAAACAAAAATCAGGACCGGCGCCACGCAGTCGCAACAATAACTCAACAAAAAATACTCCGCTAATGTCCTTTTGGCGCATCGTGCGTCACGGCGCACGATTCATGCGTCACACAACGCAGTACCGTTCCCAGCGTACCTCTTCTCCCCCCCTCGCAGCACATTCTACTACCCAACACTATTTTCCCATAGCCCCCTAATGCCGGTCCTGATGGCCCAGAATCCCCTTTGCTCATCTACTTACACCCGGCCTAGGGTACCAAAAATGTCAAGATTTGCCGGGTGTATCATATATGATACACCAATTTTTTTTAATATATTTCAAAAAATGAAAAGTGTGGAATGAAACTAATCACGGGAATTGTTTTAAAAATAACATTACTAACATAAAACAGTTTCGGCCTGTGGTAAAAAAAAATATTTTGGCTTGGCGATGAAAGTGTTTGTTTTTATGAAGTCTGCAAGATCACTTTTTAATAATGAAATAAAAAAAATATTTTTCTTGAATTGTTTTTAATAACTACCAAACTACTAATGGTTAGAATTATGTAACAGGAACTAATTTCCGAAACAGCAATGCATCTAAAACATTGAGAGAAGATTGTTGAAAATACTTTTCCGAACTTCTGATTTAATTAACAAAAGAATTAATGACAATAAAAAATGAGATAAGTAATTACAAAGTTGAATAATATCTATCCCATTCAAACATAATTTTTCACTAAGCAGCCAACAAATTAGAAAAGATGTTCAAAATTTTGACTATTTACATTTATACATAATCTGCAAGGTTTTCTCATTGAAAATCGCATACCTTGGAAAGACTGGCGATTGCCGGAAATAATTTCTGTAGCTGCATGGATTCTTGCTATCAGTTTCTCCTGCGTTTCTTCTATTGTATAGTAGGCTGTGGATGTCAATGATGAAATGTCATTTTGTTTAATGTCAAAACCAGAATAAATTATTTGCAATTAAATTTGTTTGTGCAACTTTCATACACTTTTTGTTATGATGGATTATACTTTTGAAGAAATGGCTGATATGCAGCTAATATACGGGGAAGCCAGAAAGAATGGTAGACGTTCTGAGCGCTTGTATAGAGAAAGGTATCCAAATCGACCTAGATTTCCATGTCACTCAACATTTGCTCAAATTGACAGGAGATTACGAGAATTTGGACAATTCAATTCAAAATTTCAAGGTAGCGGTAGAAAACGAACTGTAAGAACTGTGCAATTAGAGGAGGCTGTTCTAAACTGTATTGAAAATAGACCCGATTTAAGCACTCGCACCATTGGCAAATCTTTAAATGTAAGTAACTCAACTGTGTGGAATATTTTAAATGAACAGCAGTTGTATCCTTATAAGTATACTCAAGTTCAGGCCCTGAAACCAACAGATTGTTCTCAAAGAGTGGAGTTTGCCAATTGGTACACCTAAAAATGTTTAGAAAATAGGAATTTTACCGAATTTGTTCTATTTACTGATGAAGCCAAATTCACACGTGAAGGAATTTTCAATTCAAGGAATAGCCACGTGTGGGATGACGAAAATCCATATGTTATTCGACAACGTGGATTTCAAGAAAAATTCTCGCTTAATGTGTGGGCAGGCATTCTTGGAGATTGTATAGTGGGTCCATACTTATTACCTAATAAACTCAATGGTAATATGTATTGTAATTTTCTGAGAGAAACCCTGCCTGATTTATTAAACGACGTTGTACCATTAAATATTAGGGCAAATATGGATAATGTATGGTTTCAGCACGATGGGGCATCTGTGCATTATTCTCTAGCGGCCAGACAACTTATAACCCAACAATACGGAAACCACTGGATAGGCCGAGGTGGACCCAATATGTGGCCTGCGAGGTCACCGGATTTGAACCCAATCGACTTCTTTCTGTGGGTTTACATGAAGTCGCTTGTCTACGATACAATAGTTGAAACGGAGGAGGAACTGATAGCAAGAATCCATGCAGCTAAAGAAATTATTTCCGGCAATCGCCAGTCTTTCCAAGGTATGCGATTTTCAATGAGAAAACGTTGCCGATTATGTATAAATGTAAATGGACAAAATTTTGAACATCTCTTGTAATTTGTTGGCTGCTTATTAGTGAAAAATTATGTTTGAATGGGATATTATTTAACTTTGTCATTATCTTATTTTTTATTGTCATTAATTATTTTGTTAATAAAATCACAAGTTTGGAAAAGTATTTTCAACAATCTTCTCTCAATATTTTAGATGCATTGCTGTTTCACAAATTAGTTCCTGATACATAGTCTAACCATTAGTAGTTTGGTATAGTTATTAAAAGAAATTCAAGAAAACTATTTTTTTATTTCATTATTAAAAAGTGATCTTGCAGACTTCATAAAAACATTAAATATCTTGAAAACTACACATTTTTTGATATGTATAGGTTATGCGTTTTTCACGTGAAAACCATTGAGGAATACAAAATAAAATAAAAATAGCTTCAAATGCCAGCGGCGTAAAAAATGGGAGGGGAAAGGTGACATATTCTTCCAAATGTACACCACTGGATCAAGAATTGGAACATGTTTTTTCATCAAAATATGCCTTTTTACATTTAAAAACAACCTGCCAAATGTCAAATCAATATATTCATCCATTTTAAAGTTATCAAACTAAAAAATTTAATTTTTCATAACTTTAACACCCTGTATTTCGAAAAGTAAATAGGCTAGACCCCTCAATCCTTATATCATTTTGTCCAATTTTACGAGAGCTATCTACATGCAAACGTTGTAAGTGTCATTTGAAAACACCCTAACAGTAATGTTGTTTATGGTTTTAATGCTTACAGGGTAATAGAGTATGGTTAAAGGTTGCTCCACTATTTTATACCCACTGGGAACTTGGGGAAAAAACTGATGTATAATGTGTACTGGTTCTCCATTCAAAAATGATCCGACTGCAATGTTGCAGTCAATACATATAGTATTAACTTTTAAAATATTTATCATTTTTGTTGAGGTATTTACCTTATTCGGTTCAAGAAAGACTTTTGAGAAACCCAACAGATCCCCTATTGAATTATCAACTGTAAAATTTATAGTTTCAGTGCTTTTTATTGATACAGACCCTGTTCGACTATCTGGCACAATGCGGGTTGTAGTACTCGCTATATTAAACATTTCTTTTTCAATTAATTTTATAATATCATCCAGTTCATAGGAGCCTATAGGGATGATATAGTTGTATTGACTTTTCTGACCCCACACTAATACGTTATTGGTTTGAGTTACGTTTGGAATACTATTGAATGTTTTAAAATTAGCTAATCCTATCTCATACTCGGAATTTTCATCTAAGTAAATGGGTGGGTTAAAGTCACCACTTAGAATTGATGACTCCCCACTTAACGTAAAAGTATACGACATCTTGGACAGTTGGTTATGGAATGAGTTGCCTACTCAGTTATACTGACTATATAAAAATCTAAGACAATACTGTCCACATTGGTAACCTAATCTTTGTACTGTTTCGTAATTGAAGTGGATGTCTACTTTTCCATTACTTGTAAAATACTTTACGACTTCTATTGGTGGTGGTAAATTACCATAACTATCAAAATATGTAACATTTTTACTCTTCTTTGTATAAGCTGTCCAGTGCGTTCCAACACCTTGCAGTGTATCCAAGTTGATAATACCAGACTCGTATTTGTTAATTTTTGTAGGTAAGGAGTTACGCATATAAATGCCACGAAAATAAGGAATTTGCAATAACGTTATATATTTTTCAAGTTCAAAATCTGTCATTATGTGCTGAGGTAATTTTATCGGGAGTTTCTTGAATATGGTTTTAAATAAAAACCCCGCCCCTTTTTACATATTTTTTGTTTTTTTTTGCCTCATTCCATATCCTTTATATGGTCTTAAATATAACCCTTTACCACCTTTAGCAGCTTGCTCCATTTCAAGATTATGTCGTTGCTGCTCGGCTAATTGATCTCTATTAGCTTTAGCATCTTTCACGGCTTTTGCGATACCGGCAGCAGCTAAAGCCCCAATCAGAGGGATTAAAAATGGTAAAAATCCTCCAATTTTAGGTGGTTTAATAACACGCTTCTTAGTTTTACGTTTTCGTCTTAGACCCATTCCAAGTTTGCGTTTTCCTTTCATAACTGTTGTTGTCAGCCAGGCAGCTACTTTTTCACCTAATTTGGCGTCCTTGGATTTGACACGATCCCAAGCTCTGTTCTCTAAAATTTTATCAGCCACGTGGCGTTCACTTAGATCGTTGCTCTGAGAATATGCTATATCGTGTTGTAGCGCTGCTTCGTCCAAAGGATTTATTGGTTCATCCCCTCGAGCTAATCTCTTTGCTAGCTTCGTTCCAGGACCTAAATACCGATACCCCCCAGGGGCGTGTAGTTCAAAGGGGAGCTTATTTATTAATGTATTAACAAGTCCTCTACCTCTAGTCCTACGACGTTCAAGTGGCACCGCTTTATTTTTCATACTAACACCTATATATGTGTGCTGCTCTTTATATACTAACAGTCTTCAACATGAAGCTTGTAAAACAACAAGTTTCCTTACCAGTTAAAAACTATGACATTACAAATAATGAAAATAATCACGGTGTATTATTTGGAGGTAATTCTAAACGAACACTTATAGTAGGGCCTAGTGGAAGTGGTAAAACCAACGTAATGTTATCTTTGTTGGAACATCCTAATGGTATGAAATATGAAAATGTTTATTTATATTCGAAATCACTGCAGCAACCAAAATATCAATATCTGCGATTATTACTACAACCCATACGAGAGATCGGTTACCAAGAATTTAGTAAAAGTGAAGATTTTCCGCTCCCCGAAAATATTAAACATAATTCCATAGTTATATTTGACGATGTGGCGTCTTGTGACCAAAATATCATCAAAAATTATTTTTGTTTTGGTCGACATAAAGAGACAGATTGTTTTTATTTATGTCAAACATATTCAGCGATTCCAAAACAACTAATTCGGGACAATGCTAAGGTGTTAATTGTATTCCCCCAAGATGTTACTAATCTGAAACATATTTTTGATGACCATGCAAATATCGACATGAGTTTTCAACAATTTAAAGACATGGGATCGTTTTGTTGGAAAGATAAGTTTGGATTTTTAGTTATTGATAAGGACTGTGCATTATCCTCTGGAAAATATCGAAAAGGGTTTGATGTATATATAAGACCTTAAAAAATGTGAAATCTATTAGTCACAATGAATGAACGATTAGGGAAACAGCTCATAAAATCACGTCAAGATATTAAAAAGAAATATAAACTTCTCAAACAGCAGAGGCATGAGTCTCAAAGTAAATTGGAAAAATCATACCAGCCTCTTAAAGAATTTGTTTCAACTTTGGGGAAACCTATTAAACAAGAAATATCACCGACAAAAGGGAACATTACCATTAAAAAATCACCCACAACTCGTTACGATCAACTAGCATTTTTTGAGTCCGATAACGATCCAGATTTTCACAGTACTTTCCAGGACAACACGAGATTTTTAACAGATGAAACAACTTATGAATCTCGAAATGATTCGGGAGATATTCCAGATAGAACCAGACAAGACCAATTTATCGATGACAGCATAAGTGATTTTTATCGTACAATCACGTTTTGAGAGAGTATTTTGAACAGTTTGACACACCTCTTCCTAGAGAATTTATCGAGGGGATGATACGAGATACGGAAGGGGTATATGATCATATTTTGGGCGTTTTTCATAATCCCAACGAAGAAAAGTTTTACATTGGTGACTCTGAACTAGACTTTAAAGGTAAAGATATTGTCGTAAAGCATATAACATATTTGGGTACACCTGGGTTGTACGAGTTGCTTTTTAAAAAAAACCCTATTGTATATACTAAACGAGATGTGGATAATTATGTAGATATTATTAAACGAACAAATGCTATTCGTCGAGAACATAACCCCGATTTACCCATCAGAACATTCCCCAATGATATTAAAGATAAATATACATTCATCATTAAGCCTGAACTAAAACCAAATCCGATTAGACCGAGGGCTGGTACGGCCCCTCGGTCTCTATTAACTGGTGTACTGACACGTAAAATGTCAAAACTTGGGGGGAAGTTGACTATGATGGATTACAATAACAAACCCATTGATTATAAATATTTTGATGATTTTAATGAAATAGTTGATAGGTTACGATTACTTGTAGCTTCTCAAGCAGCAGGGAATACAGGTCATCGCAATGAAATTATATCCATTATTGAAGAATTACGAGAGGGTGGTATAATCGAATAAATACTTTGATTACTTTATAAATTGTTTAGTCGTGAACATGCCGTTAAATCATTTCAACAAACATTACCTCTCCACCTCAGAATGTGTAGACGTTCCTTCTACCGCTGAACCGATACTTAAAACACCCTTTTACATTTGCACACCAAAAGAATATTTTAGTACATGCATCGTTCGATTAATAGGGGTAAAAAAGACAAAAAATCCCTTGTATGTTTTAGAGAATGGAGGGACTGCTTTCGTGTTTCCTGTTGAAGGTTCTATCGAAAGCTGTAAGCACTACGCGAGTGACGGTGATGTTTTGATAAATGGCAAGGTTTATAAATATCATGCGTTATCCAACATGAAAATAAAAAAGGGCGATAAAATTGAATTTAAAGTAGGTTCTGTAAATAATATGTGTGCTGATTTTACCCTACTTTGCCCGTTGCAAACAGTTTAATAAATAGCACCCCCTTGATAAAAATGGCCCATTCAATCTTAATATGCCGATTAACAGGTTCAATCAACACTTTCTTCGCAGTCAAGCGTTAAAACCCTCTGACGAAATTGTAGCAGCACCACTGCTCAGTGATAATTTTTATATTGGGGATCCCTATAAATTCCATACCAAAATTTTTTTCAAAATCAAAGGTAGTCAAGGAAAAAGGCGATACTTTACAGTTTGCGTTAAACCCTAGTTATAAACAATTTTACGTTGAATTTGTAATTCAGTGTGCTCTACAAAAATATGAGTAATGTGAAGCGAGATGTAGTTAATGAATTGCATAGTCTGGCTCGTAAAAATTACAAGAGACGACATGTGATTGTTAAAGGTTTGCATGATCTTCTTCAGGCTGATTTGGCGATTCTGAATAATTATAAAAGCGTTAACAAAGGTTTTGGATATATACTTGTAATAATCAATACTTTTAGTAAATTCGTTTGGGCTGAACCAGTAAAGCGAAAAAATGCCAAGGACATTACAGAGGCTATGCAAAAAGTACTCTCCCAAATGAGCCCGCCTAAAAACTTACAGACCGCTATGGGTAAAGAATTTTATAACAAAGAGTTCCAACAGCTGATGCAACAGTATGGAATAAATCATTACAGCACATTTTGAAACATTAAAGCTAGCATCGTAGAAAGAGTTATTCGAACACTCAAAACTTTATTGTGGAAAGAATTTAGTGTGCAAGGGTCATATAAATGGTTGGAATTGCTACCAAAAATTGTTAAGAAATACAATAATACCAGGCATTCAATAACGGGTGCTATTCCCAGTAAGGTGAATGAGACAAACGCCAAATATATTACTGCTTTCAACCACATGAAAACAGTCGGCCCCCGCAAACCTAGATTTAAAAAAGGTGATTTTGTACGCATAAGTAAATATCGTGAATCATTTTCCAAAGGTTATACACCCAACTGGTCAACCGAAATTTTCACAATCTATAAAGTCAAGCTGACCAATCCCACCACATATCTTTTACAAGACGAGAGTAATCAACCGATTCAAGGAGCTTTTTACACTGAGGAACTTTTGAAAGTGAAACACCCCGACGTTTATCTCGTTGAAAAAGTATTGAGAAAAAAAGGAAATAAGGTTTTGGTGAAATGGCTGGGATTAGATAACTCGCACAACTCTTGGATTAATAAAAATAATGTATTGTAAACTAATTTTTTAAATAAAACATAATAATTACTGCATATCTTTTATTATAAACTTTACATCTATGTATTACATGTAAAATAGGATTGATAAATTTGGCGGCTTGTTGAATTCGTTGCTTGAAGCGTAACTGATCGAGATATCTAGCTTGCCAATCGTTTTTTCTTGCCGCATGATATACATATCGCCAGACATATAGAACAAGTATTTTGTTAAAGTTTTCATTAAAGCTGACTTTTTTCATCTTGTAGTAATTCAGGAAATCTGTAAATTGCTTCAAGACCTAGGTTGTATGTAATTGGATTGATTTTTTTGATTGGTTGTAGAACTTCTAGTGCTGTTTTCGGAGCATCTTGTGATTTAGTAACAGCCAGTTGTAAAATTTTCATAGTTCCTAAAAACTGCTGGTTTTTTAATGTTTCAAAGGTGGTCTTTATTAGTGGTAATATCTTCCACAGCTCGGATATACTTGCATACCCCAAACAAATACTAGCATGTCCAGTTAAAATTTTTAGCACTTTATTCTGATCAAACTTTTGAAATTGAAGCCAAAAATAGCCCGCATCTATAGGGTCCATGGTTTCCGCTGCAGTGAAAAAATTGTCAATCAAATCCTTGAAACATATTAATTCCTCCCATTCCTTTTCGTAAAAAACTATATAATTATTCCTGTTCCCTGAAATTATTACACTTGGAGTGCACTCTGCTGATAAACACACTGTAACAAACTTTGACTTTGACTGATTCAAGTCAAATCGACGCTCCCCCAAAAACACTTCCTTTGGAACCATATTTGAAGACATTTCCCCACAACTAACAAGACAAAACTATGCTCGGTATGGTTTCTTCATGACTTTTTATAGAAATGTGAAAGTGGTGGGAGAAATTATGCTAGTATTGGAATGGATGGGGAAATCTATAAATAGTTATAGCAAAATGAATTTGACTCACACCATCAATATGTGTTTAGAAGATTTCTCCGATTTATTATCATTGTATGACTACCGCTTGCAATCATTCAAAAATTGAACTGGTAAAGTTTCTCCTATAGATTTGGCGTTAGCGGGTTTTTTTATGTTGGTTATAGTGACATAACTCGTTGTTTTAATTGTCATGTGGAAATTCATGAGTGGTTATCCGAAGATTGCATTCATGAAGAACATTTAAAATTTAGCCCAGACTGTAAGTTTGCCAAGATGATGAAAACATCAATCAAAAAAGAAAACAACAAGATGGATAACACAAGACGTTGGAATACTCTACAAATATTTAATACAACTCTACCAATAAATTTGTTTTTACTTGCTTATATTATAATAAATCATTTTGTGGTGAGACACTGAATAGTGCTTTCATTTGCGCATGCCCTAGCTACTCTTGTTTGCGCATGTCTGAAATTTTATATATAATACGTTTAAACGCTGCAAAACGTATCAAACCCAAAACTGTAGTGCAATAAAAGAAGAAAGTATGGATAGTGATAACGAGTCTTTCGATTTTGCGGTTTTGTTAGAAAACCAAGAGGTTAATAGAATCGATGACGATAGTGGAAGTGAAGTGGATTCTGTTATCAGTCCCTTTACTTCGGAACAGGAACATGATACAGGTTCCACTATTGATTTCAAATCGTTTCATATTGAAATAGTGGATAGTCAGAAATGGATGAATGCCAGTTTTGGTAAACCAATATGTATCCTACAATACTATTATTCGACAAGTGAATATCGATTATGTACCTGTTGTTTTTTCGATTTGAATAGTGGACATGGTGAAAGCATAGAATCCCAACATGTCAGCGAGCATTTCAACGGTAGCGCAGGAACTCTACCAGAATCATGTTTTAGATGTTCTATTTGTGAAAAAGAACTATTTGTATATTGTATAGTTGATTATTGTTTTTTGTGCAACAACAAACATTTTAACATTATTGCGCCATAACTTCGTTTTAAATCAATTGTATCTTTTTGTATTGTTCAAAAATTTGAAATTTTTGAAATTTAGTAACACATCCAGTACTGTGGATTTTATTTCACTACAATTTTAATATTAATGCAACTTTATATTTAATCTATTTTAATATATATTCAATTGTGCCTTTTTATATTTTTCATTAGTCACATATCCAGTACTGTGGATTTTATTTCACTACACTTTTGGGTTTGATCGAATAAAATATTTTCATTCAAGTCGCCTTTAATTTCCTCTCCAATATTACATAAAAGTCGGTCCGACCCTGTTATTGCAATGTGTCTACTAATTATACAGTTACAAACAAGTTATATCGATTGAATTGGATTCGAGAGTTGTAGGCTGATAAAAAGAAACGCTTGAAGATTCTTTCACATATATACAATATCTTAATTTTATGGATTTGTTACTGTTTAAAAAGAGCGAATTATAAATATCGATATTGTAAAAATATACTTTAAATGGATGTACAGGGTAAATCAACCACAATTAGTTATAATATGATAGTTTATTTTATCTCGTGAAATGAAAATAGGTACATACTTTATAGGTTTAAACAATTTCAAATTTATTTATCATTTTATCATTGTTTTCACTTTCAATTGAGTTTCAACCAACGCATTTTCAGTAGTTGTCCAGTCTTCTGGTTCGAGGAGTTGATCTATTTCATTTTCAAAAATTCCAAACGATAATATATATATATAAATATATTTTGTAATTAATTTATAGGTTTAAGCGATTGATTGATTCCGCTAATTTTATATTATGATTTAACTTTTCCAAGAGGTGCTTTGTTGTTATATTTTTCAATCTTCAATTTCAAATTTATTTTCTGTTCTTGACTTTCACTCAAAAAGATTTTATTAGATTCGAAGAACTTGGTCACGTTATCACTATGGTTCGTTATCATTGTTTTCACATTCGATTGAGTTTCATCCAACGCTTCTTCTGCAGTTGTTAAATCACTATTCCAGTCTTCTGGTTGGAAGAGTTGATCTATTTCATTTTCAAAAATTCCGTCCATAGAAATATTATCATATTCAGAATTTTGCAATGGCTGGTTTTTTATATCCTCCACTGGCCGATTTTGGATTTCTTCAGATTCCTCACTCTCTCCTGATATTATTATCATCGAATTTGGTGATGAACAGTCATCATCTATTGTTTTAATATGATACTTTGTCTCAGAAGGTCCTCTTCTAATAATCATAGGTATACTTTTTTTAATTGTATTCATCTTTTCAAATTCTGTTTGTTCACTTGTTTTTCTGTAATCACTCAATATATTTACTTTAATACGACTTCTCATTTCACGAGATAAAATAAACTATACTTTCAAGTTGAATTTTAGCTCTTATATATCTACAATACTGCAATGTAAACAAGTTATTTTCAAGATGGGTTCTGTCACCCCCGCATTACCATTTCAATTTATTTTAATGAGAACATGTTCCCAGTGTGTTCTTCCAAATACATGCGGGTACTAGGTACTTATTCATCCTTGAAACAATCCATTTCTTCTGAAATGACACACATAAATTTAAATCTCATCGACATCTTCTGTGTTATTCCAAAAATGGTATCCTGCTTTCTTTGCAGACTAGTCTCACATCAGAATTTTATTTCAATTAATTTCAATGATTACATTTTCCCAGTGTGTTCTTCCAAGTACATACGGGTACTACTTATTCATCCTTAAACAATCCATTTCTTCTAAAACGACATACATAAATTTAAATCTCATCGAATCTTCCGTGTTATTCCAAAAATGGTATCCTGCTTTCTTTGCAGACTAGTCTCGCATCAGAATTTTATATTCACCGCGAATTAAAACATTTCAATTGCTCCAGCATACTGATCAATGAAAACGAATTATTATTAAATGGAAAACTTTTTAAATTGGTTAAAATAATAACTTGTTTAATCTTTTATATGATTTTATCTACACAGTTACATTCCTATTATTATTTCGCATCCAGACAAGGCCTCAAAATAATTCACAATCATTTTTTACGACTTGTAATTCACAAATACATGGATATTTGAAATATCTATAGCCGATTCATCTTTCATAACTAAAATAAAACACAATATTTTACTGATTTTTTATTTCATGATATTATTTTTCATATTCTTCATCCTCATTCTTGAAGCGAAGTTCCTCAGGAAGTAAGTGATTGTATTCATATACCCATCTTTCCAAATCTAAGTGTTTCCAACTGTGTCGTGCATTGTGTCCTTTCCAGAAGTTGTGTCAACGAAGCGGTCGAAATTGTCGAACGCTACGTGGGTGCTGTGTCCATTTGCTGCAGTGATGCCTTTTGGTATAACTTTGTTATCTTGGATCGATGTATATGTCATTTCGGTTTCCAATTCTTCTGCCAAATTATATCCAATTGTATGGCCATACCTATTAAGTATCGTAATTACTTGCCGAGAGTTGGTTAAAGACTTTACTGCCAATCCAAGAGATAAACTATTTGCGGGCTTACATGCACCCCTAGTGACAGCATAAATGATGTCACTACATATTGACGTTATTTTAATTTTCAGTCCGTTCGAATCTTCATCAGAAAGATTAGGTCCTTCAATAATATTTCGCATAAAATCAATTAACTGCTTAGGAATGTCACATTCTCCACGAATGACATCATCAGCAGTTACGTTGCGAGAAAGCGGATGAGCATCTATATTTTTAATGCAGCTTCTTAAATAATATGCAACATTTTCAAAGTTATGATCATTTTTTGTCTCCAAAAATTTCAAATTGTTTGCCATTAGAGAAACGTCCATGTCTGTTTTATACACAATTTTTTTGTTACGTATTCCCATAGACGCTTCAATCGTAATAAGATCACCAAATTTCTTCATTAATTTTTTTTGCAAGGTTTCACATCGGTAGTCTTGAATATCATCCAAATCAATTTCATGGTTTCCAAACTCTAATAATAAAGCTTGGTATCTTAAAAATAATTGAGCCAAGTACATAACCTTGTTGTTATCAATTATTTCTGTCTTGATAAAATTTGATATGGATTGAAAGGCCAACTGATGTAACTGTCTGTATTTACTATAGTTGGAATCGGTAGATTCTTCCGTGGACCGCTTATTTTTAGATTGATACACTGCGTAACAAGGCAGATGGTACGCGATAGTTTGATGTTGAAGTTTAGAGAGAATCACCGAATCGCCAAAATTTTCTGCCATATTTTTAATCTGTAGTGGTACTTTGTCACCTTCAGGCAAAGTAAGATTAACCAGCTTCTTCCCACATCTCTTTTGGCTGTGGTCACAAAAAAGACAAATAATTTTGCTTGATGTCGATGCTGTTGACTGCTCCTAAAAGAATTAAAATCATTCTTTGAGTAAAAATGGATGAAAACAAATATAATTGAAAATACAACTTATAGATTTTCATATTACTTTTTTAAAAAAGCTTAAAAAAAATTTTATTACCTTGTCAAAGCACCCAGAAGTTTGAGACAGGTCTTCAACATTACTCGTTTCATCCTCAGCAACTGTAGCACAGGAATCGACACTAGGGTTCAACTGTTGTGACTTTTCTTCAGTAGTTGTAGATACATTGGTATGCTCCTAAAAAAAAAACAATTTTTGCGATTAAATGAAAATGTTTGATATATAAATTTTATAAACTTCTTGAAAAGAACAGTTGATTGAAAACATTCTGATGTAATTGTTACAAAAAAAAAGTAAATCAGAACATTTTCTTGTTTAATTTATAAATAACCGTTTTTTTAAGTAAATTACAAAAAAATTGTGTGTCGAAAATTAACAAAGCCATAAGTGAATTTTACTAACAATTATTTCAACATGGCAAAAATATAGAAGATATATTAGCTTAGATAATTTTAAAGATTCAATTATCATATACTTACTGTATATTCAGCACTAAATTGAAGAAATTCTTCGTTATATTTTTTATTCAAAACGGTCACTTTTTTGTAGCACGTGGTGTGATAGCCTACAAATTGAAGTGACGCACTGGATAGCTCAACGAAGTTGTATTTAAAGTTTTTTTTTACGAAAAGCTAACTTTAATCTACAGTTTTTAAAAGTTTCACCATTAAAATCAATTATTTCGTCATCCGAATCGCACAAAAATCACTTTTTGGCCATGTTTTCCAAAAATAAATACTAGCACGTTTTTTCACTTGTATCTATAGCAACAATCTACTCCAAAATGATGCAGGCACAGCATATACGCGTCTATCGCTATCCTTTTCATTTTCAAGCACAAATAGCATGCGCACTCTCTTTCTTTAAATGGGCGGACCTTAAACAGCTGCCATGCTGTGTCCTCTTTTATCGCATGTGATGGTTGGTTGGGACCTCTCAGTCGCACACATTCACTCGCAGCGATATTTTACTTTTTAAAATTCGACAACCGGAATTAGGGACTGATTTTTCGCAGGCAACCCTATACCACCGTGTTCATAATTAAATAATCTTTAATTTTATATAAGTTCAATTCAATAAGCAGACCGTTGCAAAATGCTAGTATAGATTTACCTGTTTATACCTGGCTACCCGATAGTTGTGACCGGAAAAAAATAGGCAACCTAACGTTTGCATATTCTATGGGCTTCATACTTTCGATTGGTACAGAGTTTATCTAATAATCACACCGGTGGAATGTTTCAAAAAAAATTTTCATTCAATTATCAATTAAAAATACCCTGGACTAAAATTTGTTAGGCAACCCATATGCAATATATTTATTGACATATTAAATTGAATATAAAATACGTTTCATGGAATAAACATCTCGTTGAAGGTCGTTTTATATCGGGATCTTAGACTAGTTTGGGCACATTTTCTGATGATTATTTTTCTTCTGGATGGAAGATGACTTCGTCACTATACAATTCTGAGGAAATACTAGTCGTTTCTGAAACAAGAACCCATCTTCAAACCTGTAAACAATAAAATAATGTTTGTATATCGACGTGTCAGAGGGTAATGGGCGTAACCCACAAAACAATGATTTTTCAGGAGGGCCAAAATTTATTTACTATAATTGATAAGCACTAAAATCTTGTTCAGTTAATTCTCATAGTCTGGCACCTTCAGAGATAAGATGGAATTAGATGCAACCAATTTTGCTAAAAAGAATAATATGACTTGGCAACTGTTGGTTACGACCTTTGTCTGTGCACATGGTATGTTTTGATACGAGAGTTAGGCGGGGTAAAGTGGAAACAGAATTCACAATAATTGTCAAACATGGGAAGTGATACAAACACTAAAAAAATAAAAACTGAAAACAAAATATAAGTTTAATGAAATTTAATTTAAATTATTATTTTATTTCATTCATTTTTTTTTGGGATATTTGCAGTTTTGAAAGCCTTTGGTAAAGCCTGTTCATAGATATAAGAAAGTGACTGACTGAATCCTATTAGGAAGTACCCCTTGATAAAGTATAGGATAAAGATTTTAAATGGGTACGGACCATAGCCTACCTGCTCTAAAACTACGAAAATCGGGTAATAAATTTCATGTCATTGTTAGTTAATAGCTACCCTTCAATAATCCGCTTAATTTACTTTCTTAAACTATGAACAGGCTTTACCTTCTTGTTTGTCATTGTCGTGGTTTTCGATGTACTTTTTTTACGCAAACTTTGCTCCGGAACATCATCAGAGCTCTTTTCTTCCTCATCTTCGTCGTTAGTTTCGTAGGGAATATTGTCGTCTGCTTTCATTGTCAGGTGTTCTTGTTGATAAAACTCGGGTATAACCGATTATTCTACCAAAGATAGCAAATTTCTTGATTTATTTGTTGGAATAGGCAACATTGATGTATAAAGAGGTCTTGGCGTCAATAATATCAATCCAGAACCATCTGTATTGCTTCTGGAACCCCTTTTCCACAAAGGAAAGGTGACGAAATCTTCTGCTTCATTATCTTGGAAAGAATGACATATCTTAAAAGTTTCACTTCCTTTTTCAAAAATAACTCTTCTAATTTTTGTCAAATACAATTGTTTTCCTGTATCTGTTTTTTTTGCGGGAATCAGGAAATATTGATGCTTGTAGGGTCTTGAAGTTTCTAAATTTAACAAAAGTCATTTTAAACACATTAAATGGCATAACGTTTCTTGCATTCCTTATGATTGTAGGCGATTCCGATGGAGTCCATATAATTTTTTTTGATTGCATTTTCTATTGTCGCATCTACAGAATCGACTGGCATATACGTATGACCAGGTAGCAAATAAGTTATTATAATTTCTTTAATATTTTGTGAAATATTGTGAAGAAACCATGCAAGTGCTCTTGAGACCTGTGGATTCTTGTTCTACCCAGGACACGATTCGCAGAAAAGAGAAACCTTTTCCACATTTTTTCATTCATCAACAATTTTAAGGTAATCACACAATATTCAACAAATTTCATTTGCCTCTCGTGTGCCATCTTGTTCACCTTATACGCAGCAAAAAACATTTCTGGTTCCAGATTCATAAAATGTTTCATTGTAAAATAAATATTTCCTGGAATAATAAAGTAACATGTTATCTCCATGTGGAGTGTTTAAAACTTTCTGTAAATCGAAACTGGTACAAACAAAATTTGGATTGGTTTTGGCTTTGTCTTGATCTCTTGAATGTAATTGCTTTGAATGTAATTTATCTTGGAGATGCTGTTCTATGTTCGATATAGCTATGTTATCTATCGCTCGATTCTTTTCCTTTTCTCAGACAACACATTTGTCTTTCTTTGGTATATGGAAACCTACGTTAAACTTGGTGGTAAATATATTCCGGAATACTTTTTCAGTGACAAAGTGTTCGTTTTTGTCGTCACAGTGCTTTTTGCATATTCTGTACAAATTGGACACGTCCCTGAATTCAATAGGGCTGGTAAGGTTTTTTGCTAGTTCCCCTGCAATAATGTGAAGGCAATTCTTTTATTAATACCTCAAGAGTTTCTTGAATATGAGCAGACCCTAGTAGAAATTTATCTTGGCGCAATATTGGCCAGATGTTGGAACCAATATTCGACAATATTGGAAATAGAAAAAAATGTTAACATTTTCCAATATACGACCAATATTGGCGCAATATTGCACAATATTGCGCCAATATATAGCCAACTTAAGGTTACATTGGAAAGCAATATTGCCCCAATATTGGCCAATATTGCTTTTCCAATTTAACCTAAAGTTGGCATGCAATATTGGGCCAATATTGGCGCAATATTGGTTGCCACGATAGGCTACAATGGCGTGCCAATATTGGGGCTATATAGCACCAATATTGGTAGTCAATTTAGGGTTTTCACTGTCACACATTGGAAGCGAATATTGCGCCAATATTGGCAGACCAATAAAACCCAAAATTGGGCGGCGAATATTGCGCCAATATTGGCAGACCAATAAAACCCAAAATTGGGCGGCGAATATTGCGCCAATATTGGTGAAACATATAGCCCCAATATTGGTATACAATTCAGAGCTAATATTGGCAAAATATATAACCCCAATATTGGTAATGAATATTGGGGTAATATTTTCAAAATACATTTCCCCAATGTTGCTAGCTCATATTGAGCCAATGTTGTTCTCACCTGAAAGTTCAATAATTGTACAATATTAACAACCAATATAAGCTATATATTGTGTATATACCGACTATATATATATCTGATACTTAATAGTGGCCTAGTATTGGTTTGTAAAAAATTCAAAAGCTATTTGTTAGTTAATAGACCAATTTGATGTATGTATTTAAACTGCAAAATAAATATGCACTTTAGTGTCGTCCCCATTATGTACATATATAGGTGTAGACAATGTAAAACGATGTGTTATATTGAATATTTAGCTTAAATTGGAAGTTAATATTTCCCTTTTGTGGTAATTGAGGAGGTGTGAAATATAAAAATTAGTTAGTTTTTAATGAATTTATTAAAAACAAAAAAGAAGTTCAACAAACATTTGTAATAATAACAAATACAAGAAAACAGTTACAAACAGGGTGTTGCTTGTTCAAGAATCCCCTGAAAATGTGAGCTCTTAATACTAAGTCTAAGTTCTCTCCCAAGGCGCTAAAAGATTTCCCATTCAAAATACACGCAAACATTGATGCTTTTTTTAAGAACAATTTATGTCAAATAATGTGACATATAGTGATGGGCGATACTGTGTAAAGAAGCGATACACCGTACCGTTATGAATATATTGTTTTAAAAATATCAATATTGGAAAATCTTGTTATGAAAAGTATCAATACTGAAAATTTCGAAATTTTATTGATCCGATATATTTCAGAAACTAATTTCCTAAACAAAATCTCTTGTCACCTATGTGACGGAATGCTGTGAGTGTTGTGTTGCCATAGCAGCATATACTATTTAAATGAAAAGTGTGAATTCGTAACATAATTCACTCTAGTAGTAGTAGTCGTGGACAAATATATTTAAAAAAAAAAATCATCTGAATTTGCGTATATTATAAATGGGAAATAATGTAACGCTTTTGGCGAGTACTTAAAAGTTCATATGAAGAGCACAAATTTCCAGGGGATTCTATTTTGGACATTTCCAACATGATTTTGAGTCGGGAGCAAAAATAAAAAAGTAACTTTCTAAGAAAAGCACCCTAATATATATAATATATGAACTATCAATGAACGGGCACACCCTGCATATAATTCACATAAAGGGAAAAATAACTAACTGAATAACACTTATTTAGAGTAATGAAAACATCGTAAATTATACAAAAATAAGAGAAACTCAGAAATCCGTAGCAATAAACATAATTGCACAATACGAATTTGACAAGTGAAAATGTTTAAAATATAGCTTGTATGATTGGAATAATAACTATCCACATAAAAAATTGAAAATCCGTTTGCAAAAACCTACTACGCAAGTAACACATACATGATGATCCTACAACGCGATAATAATATTAATAAAAGATATACTTTACATATTATATCCTAATGCACATTACCACACTGCTGTGATGTGTCAATGAATGGGCACACCCTGCATATAATTCACATAAAAGGAAAAATAACTAACTAAATAACACTTATTTAGAGTAATGAAAACATCGAACATTATACAAAAATAAGAGAAACTCAGAAATCTGTAGCAATAAACATAATTGCACAATACGAATTTGACAAGTGAAAATATGTTTAAAATATAGCTTGTATGATTGGAATAATAACTATCCATACAAAAATTGAAAAATCCGTTTGCAGAAACCTACTACGCAAGTAACACATACATGATGTTCCTACAACGCGATAATAATATTAATAAAAGATATACTTTACATATTATATCCTAATGCACATTACCACACTGCTGTGCTGTGTCACAATTACAAATCTGTATCGTCGCCTTCCATTAGAGTCGACGGCAGCGGTGTATTACTACCTCTTGAAGATGCGGTGGAATCTCCTGAAGACAAAGACGGACTAGAAGTATCTAAAACAATAATTAAAAAAGTCATTAGATAATTTGCACAAAATCATGAGAAATTAATTGTTTGAACCGTTACTACGTGAAATATTTTCATAAATATTGAATAAAGTCAATATTTATTGATTTTATTCAATAATTATGAGAATAGTATTCATGGCAGAGACCATTTTGAAGAAAATTGGAAGGTGTAGAGTTCAGGCAAAAAGAGGAAGGGACAATAACAATAATATTGGAATAATAGCTCTCATGCATGTTAAATAGCATATGTTTGGGAATATTTTTAACTGATTGTCGACCATTTCTCCATTTGCGTGAACTTTATAGGGACAAAACAATATCAAGTAATTTTAAACTCACCACATCTTGTTTTTCTGCCCCCATCACGATCACCAGATGTTGCCAGTACTAACGAAATTCTTTTTAGTATAACAATATCATCTACGTCGTTGTAACGTGTTTTAACAGCTGCCAATATAACCTTGTAGAGCTGTAATTTCGAGAAATTCTTTTTTCAAAAATTGAATAGATGAGGCTTTTACTTGATGAAGATCCATACTACTGATGAAATAAAACAAATTAATTTGTTTAAATCTTCATTATTTATTTTGAACTGACGTTCAAATTAAAATTAGTGACGCGTTTCGCTACACAGTAGCTTTTTCAAACTAGTGAAGCTACAATGAAAAACTTTTAATTTATATAGTGCCCTAATACGGAATTCTAAGATATTGACAAAAGTATTAAAAATGGGGATAAGTACAAAAAGTGCCTAAATACGGAATTCTAAGATATTGACAAAAGTATTATAATATATTTAAATAGGGATAAGTACAAAAAGTGTCTAAATACGGGATTCTAAGAAAGTTACAAAGGTATTGAAAAAAGGTACCTGGGAAATTTATCAACAACTATCACATTTTCTAGGTAAAAAGGTTTAATAAGGGAGAATGATTGATATCTATTTGGTCGTTAAGCAGATTACCGGAATATTTGTTTTTGTTGATCTCGAGGGCTTCTAAAAGATTTAATTTAAAGGATTTGGGCTCTACATGCAAAATTTCAAAATTTGAGTCGAAAGTGTGTTGGTTTGTTAATTGATGATTTGAATAGTTGGAATCTAATTTGTTATTGTCATAGCTGCGTTTGTGTTCTGAAATTCTAGTTTTAAAGTTCCTAAAGGTTCTACCGATATAAATTTTGTCACAGTTGTCGTTACCACATTTTAATTTATAAACACCTGACTTGTTTAATTTTGAGGATTTAGATTTGTTATTTTTAATGAATTTAGATAGATTGTAATCGGTTTTAAAGCAAATATTCATATTTATATAAAGTTTTTCATTGTAGCTTCACTAGTTTGAAAAAGCTACTGTGTAGCGAAACGCGTCACTAATTTTAATTTGAACGGCAGTTCAAAATAAATAATGAAGATTTAAACAAATTGATTTGTTTTATTTCATCAATTCTTTTTTCCTTTGCTACCGACACCGCTATATTCGAGGCTGAGTTCCTTAGACAACGTTTTTCGTAATATATTGGAAATTAGGTTGTTCATGTCTTTTCCTCCAACAAGTGAGACAGAAGCAAGCTAAAACACAACAAAGAAAGAATTCATAATTATTGAAGTAACATCATAATCGAATTCAGTTGTATGTATACTCCACAAAATATACTCACCACTTTTTGGAAAAATCCATTATTTTGAAGCTTCAATTCAACATCCTGAAGCTTTTCTTCAGACTGAATGGGTAACATTGAAGCTATTTCAACATCTTCTTGTGAAATATTACTTTTCGCTATAGCTATGTTCGAAGTCGAAAGTTGTTCACGCAGACCCCTTAGTTCATATTGAATGCCACCAAGTATTTTCCCAAGTTACTTGAGGTTATGGCCTGTCTTTCCATTGCATTGGATACCTTCTCCACAAAATCTGAAAATAAAAAAATAATAGTTAAGTACTGTTATATTTGTTGTCCGAATTGAGCATTACCATTGAAACAATCAGCTGTTAAACATATATTGCCAGTATCAAAGGACCCAAATTTCTTCGGAATGTCATCTGCATTTGGTGATAATATGGTGTCAGTAAGTGTTTCGTCCAATTCAATTGACATATCTTCTGCTTGCACATCAGTTACATTGAAAATAATTGGAGTGGCTATAAAAAGAAGTTAGAAATATCAAATCATTTTTTTATTAATTTTTTGTTACTTTTCATTTTGCCGAAAGGAAAAAAAAGTTGATATGATACTTACATATTGATATATGTGATTGTCTGCAAGTATCCGAGACATTATCTGTAACAGTTAGTGGTTCTAATGGTGCCGGTGTTATCGAAGTTGTTGATTTACTCGACTCTGAGCAGGAACTTATATTATCTACATAATATGATACACAGTCCTTAGCCTCTCTAATGGAAGTGACTGTCCTTTTAAATATTGCTTGATATTCAGTAAAAGAAATGTGAGGAGTGGCAGTGCCCTGCATTTTCTTTTCAATTCAAAAAGTTTAGATTCCGTTTTTAATGCAGGCCAAACATATGAAGTTTTATTACTGTTGATTGCCCAACAACTTGGTACAAAGTCCACACTGTTATCTTTGGTGAAAATAATTACATCCCAACTGTTTCCTTCTTCATCACCCGAGTCATATGATGAATTAAGGTCCAATGATTTCCTTTTGTAAGAATGCCTTGAAAAACAAGAAACCATTAGTTATACAACTAAGACGTACAATTCAATCTGTATACTATTTTACAAACAATGCATTATAATATTCACGAACCTGATTATGTAATAAACCCACAGCAAATATGTCATCATCAACAGAAAAAAGTAGGCATTTGGTGAAAACGTCTTGTAAGGTAACAGTGAATTGAAAGGCACTCAAACCATTAACCTTAAATATGTGTATCAAAGATGATGGTATGGGATGTTCAAAAGCATTTACATTTTTCTGATAAACAGATCCAGACAAAGAAACTGAATTATCATTATTACATATTATTTTTCCAATCTTCATGACTTTCATACATCTCAGTATTATGTAAGAATTGTTTACATCCACAGAAGACAAATAAAAATTCTGGAACTGAATTTGTGTTGTGACCCCTTTAACTGTACTAATGATTTGAAATGCACTATTGCTATGTTGGGTACTGCAGTATGGTAAATAATCTTTTTTTTCATAAATTCTCTTGCAAGCTTATTCGAATGGTTTATAGTACCCTCTTATGGATCTCTTCAATTTTCCTAGATAATTTTCAAAAGAAAAGCAGCTTACATCATCCAACCTCATATTGGTATTTATTAACTGTTCAATTAGATGCGTTAGTGAATGTGTATTGTAAACGGGTTCATGTGATGGGTAGCGTTCATGCGACTGTCGTACAAATTTTCTCATCATTTCACTGGCTTTCTTAGCAAGTTGGTCATTATAAGCATTTGCGACTATTCTGCAAGAGCAAAATAAAAGCAAAAAATGTTGATACATCTCTCTGGGTAGCATCCCTTTGAAAATAGCAAAACCAATATAAAGTACAATGGTGCGAAATTCGCTGGCTTAAATCTATCCAATTCCAATGTCGTTCTTGGACGACGATTAAATTCCTTTGGAAAATATTTTCCTACCTCAACCATTCGACGTGCGACAATGTTCCGATATACAGGTTTGATTCTAAAATTGGAGTCTGCTTTCAGCCAAAAGTTGAGCAAACGGCGCACGGTTCCCAGGCAAATTGCATGCATATAATCCAAAATGAAGCCATTGACCATATCAAATTCTTCTAATTTAATTAACGGTGTTGTTTCTTTGTGGTGTTGTGGGTGTAATTTATTGACAAACGTCAGGTGCGTTCGAACTTCTACATTTTCCCCAGCTAAGACATTATATGTAATTATGCTTTTCTTGCCATCATTACTCGCATTCCCTTTCACATTACACTTATCACAAGAGAAGAATCCATTGTGTGACTTAACACATTTTAAAAAGGCTCTGGCTGGGCTATCACAAATGAAATATTTCAACTTAAACTTGAAATTCGTTTCTTCGTGGGAGAAGCCAGTTGTCTGTGAAACATTAATTTCCTCGATAAATTCCTGAAAATATCTTTCCAAATCACCGGGCTTACTATCACCGTATCCACCGTAAGGCTATCACAAAAGGTTCTGTGCGACAATTCTTAACAAATATTTGTCCCAGCAAAGGCCAAAACTGCCAAACACTACTGTTAAATATTGATAAACCATCTACATTGCAAACTAATTGAATAGTAGTTTCTTCTAAGATAGATGATAATCCTCGTTTAAACTCAATTTCCAAATTTTTTTTTATTCCAAAATATATAAACTGTGCTGGTGTATTTTTTGCGGATACTACTTTTATGTATGGAAGTTTTTTAACGGTTTTTAAAGCAGTCTTACTGCAGTTTGGTAGATCTGGATGGCCATGCTTCTTTAACACCTACAGAATTCCTGTTAGCTGTTCATGATTAGCTTTTTTGTCATGAAACCAAGTAATCAAATCGCTAAGTAATGAAGGTCGTGCATTTTCATCTGCAACATTTTCCTCAATAATGTTGCAAAATGTATTTGTTGTGCTTTCATCTAACTTTTCCTCAGAAACTTCGTTGCTAAAGGAATTTGTATCAGTATTTAAAATGTCAGATAAATCATTGTTATTTTCTAGACTGTTATCAGAAACATGCAAAGATTCATTAGAAATAGCCGATGAATTGCTGTTACTGTTAGATTGCAAATATTCTGATCTAACATTATTGTTACCAGATGTGCTAACGGTATGCGCAGCTATATCTAGAACATGAAATATTCGAATTTAATGTAAACAGCTGCAAGTACTGGTGGGCAAATAAGAATAGTTCTCAGTTACCATATCTGGTTATTAGGAAATATTATTATATACAAAAGTTGTAAGAAGCTTAAATCTACACATTTCAAATTTATTTTTATATTTACAAGGTATACCACAACAACAGGACAAGCCAAATATATTTAATTTTTCATAATAAAACCTCTACATAATTTTGCTTTTTTGAATCCTTCTCTATGAACTGTTTTCAATGGGTTTAAAATTAGAAGTTTAGGAGCAACTTTTGTATAGATATGTATATTTTTATTTTTTAGTTAGCAAGATATGCCGGGAGCCATTCTTATTTGCCCATTCTGTACAAATCAACTAATTATATTGGTAGTAACAAAAACAGAAAGTTATTGTTGAACATGTTGAAATATATACTAACTTGGTTCATGTTGTAGTGATAATGAATTATCGGTCCGGCTAAAGTGACCTCTTTTATTATTACATGTTTTATTCTGTAGTTGTTGTGAAAACCCACATTGTCTTTTGACAAACATTATCTTTGCAGATCTGCTTTTGCTTTGTGGGTTGTTACTCCTTTTACTACAATTATAAACAAAAATAATGTGTTGGTAATATTTACCTTGACATTAAAGTGTCCATACATAGGTAGGTATTTCCTGTATTTATGCCCATATATAACGTCTACCGAAGTATAATTCCTTGGCATACAACCCCACATTTGCAGCATTGCACATGGGGTGCTGAACCCTCCATCCTGTACGCCAGTCCCTCGTAGCAAACATTGCAGAACGTATGACCACACACAAGGCCTAAGGATACTTTTGCTAGTAAAAATATTCTGCATCTTGAACATTTCGGATGTTCAGCTAAAAAAATATAATTTCCCAACAATCATTCTATTTTACCTATTGGGCTAAGATTTACCGTTTTCTTGGAAGGAGGGGCATATTTACAAGCATATTTTGGGGGATACTCGCAAAACTTGCCGGTAAACAGTCTAGGGCAAATATGATCTCCCCTGGTCGGTGTGGATGTTACAATTTTGTATGCCATTCTATCGACTTCTTTGGCAACAGTTTCAGTGAATGGCCGGACATTGGCACGTACACTTTCTAGTTCTTCTGGTGTCAGTGTGAAGAATTTGCAGGTGAACATGCCACACCTTTTGTAGCATCTCATAAACTCGTGTTTATATTGGCAATCAACTGACTCGCACATGCCCAATATAAACAAAAAACACGGGGTTGTCTTATTCCTAAAAAAACAGAAGTTTATTGCTAATTCCATATGTAGAACAGCCTGGTTATAAACTTAGTCCCCCTGGCCACTTTATTAAGGGAGCTACAAAATGACCAGTTTGTGTTTGTTTCATTTAAATATCGAGAAACAGTAAATTAAAAAGTCAGGATGTGGAAATGAATTTGTTTTGAGCAATAAAGAATTATTTTGGTATAACAACTTTGTGGGACCGCCAAATAATACCCTACATGTTTGTAACCATCTGTGTTAGAACGCACAAGCATGCTACATCAATGAAATCAGAGCTCTTCAAGGAAAATATGAAAAACTAATGAAATATAGGATATTTGATTACAGAAAAGGTCTCATTATATAGCCTTATATGTTTTATTCGAAATTTTTTACAGCTCAGCTACTGTAATAAAGTAGTCGGAGGGAGGACAAATGCTGACAGTAGAATATTCACTTAATTTTGAGACAAAAAATGTGTGCTATAAAAAATACATAAGGTTTGTTAGGCAAATTGTTAACAGTTTTTTGGGAATTTTATTTCAAATGTAACATTTTTCTTGGACATGTGGATACTCAAAGTACAGCTAAATGCTTATTGACAAAAAAACAGTGGAGCCATTGAACTATGTGTTTCACTAATTTTCATTTAACTATAGTGATACAAAAAGTTGCAGTAATTATTTTTATAATAAGATTTAAGTTAATGCAAACTTCTTAAAATCATGCCTATTTTTTACCCTATTAAAAATATGACAGTTTTCTAAAATTAAGCACAATATTAAATGTGGACGTATATACTGTAGACCTACATGTCCAAGAAAAATGTTACATTATATGTAAAACAACCAATAATAATTTTCATAATACTGAACTTTCAACTATTTAATTTGAAATATTTAAAAACCATTAACAGTTTCCATGACAAAATGAGTTTTATGTCTGCATATTTATGGTTCCTACCTTATGTTCAATTTCAACTAGATCTCTTCTGCACGAGGGACATGTTCTGCTGTTTTTCTTCCATTCGATTAAACATGCCGTGCAAAACACATGTCCACATGGACTGCTATAGCTCCATTGTTTCGCCAGTTCCCCCAAGCAACAATTGCATGTGAATGCTCCATCTGCATAGTCAATAGGCATTCTATGTACAAGTTGTAGCGAGCAGGCTGCGAACCTCTTGCACCTCCTGGTTTTTGCATACTCATAGCAATGTCCACCCTTCAACTGCATTGTTCTGAAAATTTCTTTTTCCATGTTCGGAGGAACAACCAACCGATCCATATAATACTTCTCTTCGAAGTAGTGGACATGCAGGTAGGTGCATTGTTCTCCTAATCTACATTTTCCTGCTCGAAATGCTCGGCAGTAGCTATAGTAGTGCAATTGTGGACATTGCACATTGGAACATCTGTTGTTCAAATGAGCGGAACATAATCTACAATATATTATCTGATTGATTAACTTTATACAAAATCCCCTTTTCAATGACAATAATAAAATCGAAATAACTTTCAATGGCATACTTTCTTAAATACTACTACTAGTTGAAGAAGCTAATAATTGGCGTGTAGCATTTGTGAGAAAGTTGGAAGCTTTTTCAGATGTGCTTGCTTGTTTGTTGGTTGTATGTTTATGAACAAAAAGTAAGTTAGTTTAAATACTAGAGGTTTCTTTTTTGTGAATGCTTGTGTTCAAATGATAGCTTAAAGAGGGTGATGGATTTAATTACAGACTTGAAAATACTTCCTGAAGAGCTGATTTCATTGCCCTATCACATTACTAGGGGTCTAACTAAATATATATATATATATATATATATATATATATAGGGCAGGCGTAAAGTTCGGGATCCGAACGTCAAGTTTGGCTACGTAGCCGAAGTTACACATATATTCACTCAATAAAGTGTGAAGTTCGGCTACGCAAGTTTGACTACACTGGCATATAAAATTTATATATTTACTGACGCCGAAGTTACAGTTTTAGGACGGAGGTGTGGGTGGGTAATGGGGTATCTATAAGAATGAATGTTTGTTTATATGTATACCGTTGATACGATTGCTAGGAGACTTTGGTAAGTTGTTGCTGACACCTTGGGGAAGGTTTCTGGTTTGTTTACAAAGGGGTTGAATCAACCCTTATATTTTATTATCTTAAACAGTGAAAATATAGGTTGTGAGGCATACCATTGATACGATTGCTTTGAAACTTTGGTTAGTTGTTGATATTTAAGTGGAAATTTCTAGCTTTTTAAATTGGGGGTGCTACAACCCCAAAATTTTAAGACCTAAAAATAGCTGTGAGGTATTGAATTAAGATAAATAGAGTTCAGATTGCAGAGCGTATTTTTTAAACTGATTTTAAATTAGTAAGATTGTAAAACTACCCCAATATTTTTACAATTCAAAATATGGGTTGTGGGGTAAAAGATGCATAGAAAATATATCAGTGGGAGTAATTAAGAAAAAAATAGGGGTCAACATTTTTGAAATCTTCTCATTTCATGGCGATGACGCGGATTTCAGTAAGTTATTTGATTATGAAGGATTTACACTTTAAAAAAGAAGAATGACGTTTTTGTCAAGTTATAAGTTGTCTCTGGTTATAATTTATCTATGGTTATAATCAATAAGTTTTACCAGATGATCAGTCGGGATTTCTGGTATATATACATAACGTTAATAAATGAATTATAACCTTCAACCTTCATAAAAACTAAAAAATTGAAAGGAATGTAGGTACCTACCTGTGGGTAGGTATCTAAAAAAAAATTGAGAAATGAACCAAATAATATATAGCGTTATGGAGAAGAATTGATAAGGAATTAGAATATGTTAAATTACCCTAGGGACCACGTTTATCAAGAAACAAATGGTGCATATTATTAGGTATTGTGCATTTTAAATTTACAAAAGGAGCTATGATGGATGGAATGAGTAAAAATAGAACAGGCAATGGATGCATAGATGGATTTAGTTATAAAAAATATTGGGCTGGTGGAAAAAAAAGCAGTAGAAGATAGAATGGTTGGAAAATGAGTTTTTTGTGTTGTGAACTAGAACATTTTTCTATTCTTAACTAAGTATTAAATAATGATATAAATAGGTACGTACATTATGCTCAAGTTAGATATTATGTGCAAATGTTGGTGAGAATTGTGTAAACTTTTAAGACATAATATATTAACTGAGATTGTTGGACATTTGTATTAAACAAAAAAAGTACAAATTTTGAAAGTTTATTTTAAAAATCATTCTTAATTAAACTAATATAGTGTTTTATTCTTAATTATATTTACCAAAAGTGTAACCATTTTGTAAAAATATGCCATGTGGATAGCAATGAGTTAGCGGTTAGTAAAGTATATGGATATTTTTCAATAGGTAGGTAGGTACGTATTGTAGTTATATATGTAATAAACAATTCTAATTATTACAAGATATCTCTGGAAAGGAGTATATGTGTATGAAACAAATACATTTGAAAGAAGGTAGGGTAGGTAGATTCTAAAGGTATAAACATATAAAGCATGATAATAATGTACCAATTTATCGGTTTTAGTATAACTATAATGTATAAATAAAACATTACAATCAAAACTAACATCTAAAAACATTCTCAAGACAATTATTATCATCTCAAAAATAACTGGCAACCAAGGATCTGATTATTTGATGTACCTATGATAATTTGTGTTTATTTCTTAAGCTTTATTAAGGTTCTTTCTGCTGCGTGAAAATATTGGTCCAATTTCAGATTGTATTTTCTACTTTTTATTACAAATTAAAAAAATTCTTTTCAGTTTCACAATATACATTTGAACAACACACTTTAGTAAAATCTAAGTAATTGTGTGAAATTATGTTTTGTGTAATGTTTAACCAATTTTTGCTAGTACATAAATTAAATTTAATATTTAAGTGGCAGTCGAGCAACTTTATAGCAACTGACTGACAAGCAACTCTAGATAGTAACTTTTTAACCACTTTCAATAAAATTGCTATTCTGGTGACTACCAGTGGTTAAGAATGATGATTATTCACTTTTATAGTGTAAATCGACCTTACTTTTCCACTAACAAGTCTGAGAAGTGAGGTTTTCTTTTGCAGTCGTTCATAGAATGGAAATCGAAAACAAAAAAAGGCAAGAGACGTTTCCATTTCGCAGACCAAAACTGGAGGAGGACCAGGAGGGCTTCCAGAGCTAACAGATATGGAATTGAGACTTATAGGAGTATGTGGAAAGGTATCAGTTTTAGGTGATAGTGATATTCCAGAAGGAGGCTTATTAGAAATAGAAACAGAAACTTCTCAGCCTCTCCAGTCTCTTGAAAATAAATTGATCTTCAGCCACGTGAAATGAATTGCTCTGATCCCTTAAATTTCTTTGAATAATTCTGACTTGATCACTAGGAAAATAAAAGATTTTATACTATATTTACAATTTTTAGTATATTTTTATACATACTCATTGTGTATTCTATTTATTTTCTTGATCTAACAAAATGTTCATAATCCACGGATCCATCTTCCTACCACCAAACTTCTACCTTTCTCTGACAGTCGCTAACGTTAACAACCACAAATATTGTGGTTGCTCAGAAACAACTATAAATTAACTTTCGTAACCACTGGTTGCCTCTACAGAATACCAATTGAAGACAAGTGGCAACCTAACCACTGACCTTGTTCTAAACCACTTGCTCAGTAACAACTTTGCGACACAGAATAGGGCCGTAAATGTAGTTATGTACCTAGTTATTACAATGAGTAAATCTATTGTTGAAGTGGAACTACACAAGATATTAATTTTAGATCATAATAAAATGTCATGGAGTGTTCAAATATAGATATCTCCAATAGTACTGATGGAAAATTTGTTTAAATGATAAATAATTGTTTTGAAATGATGGGGGTATTCAAGACGAGATTTCATTGTGAAAAGCGTTACCCTACACCACCTGCTGCTGTCTTAAGAATTAAAGATTATCCTATACATAAATATGACTACCTAATTCAGTAGAACATGCTAGAGTGCCCCACTGTTGGTTGGTGTTTGTTTGCAATTATCCAACTTTTATTTTGTTAATGGGGCCGATTGTTTTTTATTGCAAAACAATATATTCCAAATAAATCCTACATTTTTGAATATATTCTTCAAAAAATAAAATATTTATACCTAAGTAGGTATATATTCTTTAAAATATAAAATTTGTTTTCGTCGATTTTTATTGACTTCATAAACAAAAACATTTTCATTTCATATTCAACATTCAACAACAATGGAGGTTCAGGGTTGCGGGATAATAATAAATCCCAGATAACACAAGGCAATCCATGGAATATCCATTGGACATCCATTGATGGACACAACGGCTGTCCAACGCACGTCCGTCATTTGTACATTAGACATCCTATGGACGTCCTTTGGACTATACAAAAAATACAATTATGGATGTCCATTTGAACACCATGAAACATCCATATATATGGACATTTCATGGACTTCCCGTGGACTACTTATGGACATGAATTTTTGATTATGAATGTACACTTTTTATATTATATTAATATCACCAAGTACAATGCCCAAAATTAAAACAAGTTTTTTTAAAAATAAAAGTATTTATTTAAAAAATCTTTAGTTAAACAGTTTTATTCATATTTCTACTTTTGTACGCATCCCTTTCCGAACTTCGCCGCAACCATTTTCTAATAGCCCTTTCTACAGATTTGTTATCCAAATTGGAAGCAGCTGTAAAAAAAAATTCATTTTCTTCTAGTAGTAAACGATCTTGTGTAAAATTGGACTTGGATCACATATTTCATGCAAAATATTTGATGTGTGATCAATGCAATTTAATTTTTTTTCTTTCTCGAGGAGAATAATTTGGTCCTATGCGGATGAAAATAATGTGGGCGTTACAATACATTAGAATGTAATAACTAGTATAATAATTATTCCAGTATATACAGGCCACCAACATTACAATACCTGTGTAAGTTCATCAAGTACATATATTGTTTCACTTACAACATATCTTTTATCATATTAGTTCAATTCCATGGGACTAAAAAATTCTTATGTACTGTATACACAAAGCACATTTTTCATAAAAACTTTAGTGTTAAATAGAACACTTCTTTTTTATTTTCAAATTTAAGTTGACATTTAAACATTAAATTTTCAAATCCCAAGTAATATCATTATAGTTGAAATCATATTCCTCATTAATAATGAATTCCTTTAATCAAAAGTAATACAGGCAGCCAATTTACCTATAAATAAAGCACAGATGTTACATTCTTTGAATGCTTGTTTTTGTTTTGTTCCATCAAAGGTAAATTCCTTAGAAATTTTGTCAGATATTGTGGAGATGAAGTACCTTTTGATAATGTAGGCATCTTTGCCACCCAATTTTCTTATCTGATGAACCTATAAAAATTCATGTGACATTATTTTGATAATCTAGTAGATACAGTACAATTCATATCTCATGACAGGGCGTGGTCAGTGCACCATAGAAAAATTTGAAAAGAGAAGCCTTTGAACTTCTGCGAATGAGCCAGTGAGACCTCTGCGCAGTGTATCCTTTCCTATTACGAGATATCAGTCATAGTGTACTAACAGTTGAATGATCGTTACAATTATTCAGTACAATACAATTTAATAATGTGCCCTACAGTATTACCAATATAAAAATTAACAATTCTAAAAAATTTGGTTATTCTGGTAACACAAATAACATGTTCTACTAATGTATGCTTTGTCTAAAGATAAATAACTTACTGACGAAAACTAGAGAAGAAATACATTGTCCCTTATTATGCTTACTCCAAAGAAAACGAAATATAACTTACAGCTTGTTTAAAATTATTTTGGTCTTTTAGATAAAGGTTGCCTCATTTTCAATAGGACAATTAAATTTTGGGTGGAAATTTTCAGCTGTTTCCTCAGCAGTTGTAGATGTAACAGAAATTTGATTGCTTACATCTTCTATCAATTGAAAAATACCAGCTTTTATAGAGCTCAGTTTTTTCATTATGCCATTGGACATCCCTAAAAAAACATTCACATTACCCTTATATACATTTAAGTGCCTCATTCATTTATTTATTTATTCACGGGCCTTGCCCACTTTTAGTACAGTACAAATAAAATTAAAAACCTCAAAATAGAGAGTAATCCTAAATAATATATCATAATAGTAATAAACTAACATCAAAAAGCATAAATATATTAACAGGTACAAAATCGAAACAACTATTATTAAGACTATGGAATTTAAGTCACATTTAGTTGCAAAACCCTCACAAAATTACATTACAAAATTCTAGGCTATCAGCACAAAAATTAGCGATTAATTATAAGTGACTGAAAATAGTTGAATAATAACGAATTTTCATGTTATATATGTACTTACCAATCATTTTTTTATCTCTGCACAACAGCAATGCTTTTGAGTTTGTATAAAATTATTTACAGAGTTATTAGAGTTATCTAAAAACAAACAGAAGACATATTGAAAAGTTCTCTCTTCTTTTTCTTTCTAATACTTGGGGCCTTGTACTAGTTTTTTATTCAGCGGCATTTCCATATAACTTTACACTGCACTATAAATTAAACGAAGGATTTTACAATAAATATTATAATAAATGAATAATTCACGTATGCAAACCCTGCGAATTCACAAAATGTCTATATGCATGCTGCTGCTGTAAGATATAACACAGAGAGTTTGCATCATAGGTACCCTAACAATTTCGCATGATCGGAAAAATCTAAAATGTCTTTTCACTAAATGTGGAAATAGTTCCACTTACGTTTTAGGTTAAATTTGTGTTAATTTTTATCCAAAATGAATCATGGACATTTGACGAGTTTCCAATGGACATCCAAAATGGTATATCCAATGGACTAACGGAGACAGGATATCCATTGAATGTCCAATGGACATTTTGTGCTATAGTTACAGTAGATTTTTTCGGCGTATTTCATCTAGGTACACCAGCTCATCTACCTACCTACATTTTTAACGTGTAAAGTGCCAAATGTATCGTGAATTTATTATACAATTTGTTCATAAATATTAGGGATAATTTGGTTACAATTTACATTTCGTTTTTTTTGTACTACCAACTGTTGCATTTTGAGGTTAGGTTAGGTGTGTACGAATTTATATTATTTTTTTTGGGAAATTTTTAATATTCGTAGATAAACTCACTTGCCCGTTCCTTACCTAATAAAAAAAACGGACTGCATTAAAAGCTATCGTTATTACTTTACTTTGATTTTAAAAGGCTCGAAAATAAGGGGTACCTAATCTACATTTAGTGCAAGAAGAATTTCCAGCACAGGATCCTAAACAATTTAAAACGTTTCTGAGAATGAGTAAAAAGGTATTTGATAAGCTCTTAAACCTAGTAACTCATCAGATAAAAAACACAGATCACTAATACGCGATTGTCAATATCTCCCCGTGGTAAAGCTGACAATTGCCTTAGATATTTTGCTACAAACGACTTTGTGGATTCCAGGAGACACTGTAATAGAAGGAAATTATATTAAAAGCCTTATGTTTACATTTCATGTGCATGAATCAACAATTTTGCTTTTTGTGCCTAGAATCTGCCACGTAATACCTATACAATGTACTTCAAGAAGAGTACCTTCTTAAAGGTAAGAATAAAATAATTTTACAGTCCATTACAGGTTATATGTTTATTAAGTTTACAATATAGTTGATCGTAATAAAGGCAGATAGTTTTAACAGGCATCGAAAAAGGGTTTTTTGAGAAATAAATTTAAAAAGTAGGTTTGTGTGTTAAATTTATTTCACTATATAATTTCTTTATTATTTAGTACTATTATTAAAGATTTTTATACTCAGATTAATGCGATGCTATAAATACTGACATATTTTTATAAACAAAAAACCATAAGATTATAAAAATTTTGTAAATTGTAGAGTGAGGGACTCCTTTGAGTACATTTAAATTATATAACTTTTAGGTTCCACATACTGCTGCAGATTGGTTAAATATTTAAAAAGATAAAAAAAAAAGAATGGAATTTTCCCAATGCATTGGGGGCATAATTGATGGAAAGCATACTGCCTTCCAGAAAATATGATCCAGCATTCCACAATCATAAAAATAAAAATTGTATTGTGTTCTTAGACCTAGTTGGAACAAATATCTACCACAAATGCTTGTTAACTTTAATAATTTGCATTATGAACTCAAATGTTCGATAAACTAAGAATCTTCTGCTACACTTACGTAATGTCACTTTTACTCTTGTATTAAATGTATTGTTTAACTATTTATTATACTTGAAATAGTTTGTTTCTTTCGTTTCTGTTTCCAACTTTTGAGAAGTATGAAAATTTTATAATTTTTGACGATATTGCTCTTGTAGGTATCACCTAATTTATCAAATAAATTTTGTCTTACAAACTATTACTAGGGATATAATTTTTTATTCTCACTTTGTACAAAATTTAAAAAAATTATTATTCTATATATTTATATAATTAACATACATGAATGTAGATAAAGCATTACATAAACATCTCGGGTAATATTCATTTACCTCCTCTTCGTCCATTATTTTGGAGACCACATTAATAAATTATCTCTTAAGCTTATTTACTTTTCTTGCGTCCTTTATTCTTCTCATTTCTGCAGCCAATTTTGTGTATATATAAAAAATGATATAATGGAAAAATTAACTATAAATATTTGAAGTTTGTTTTAAAAACCAATCTAAAAACAAATAATATTTATGAATTCTGTACTTGTTCCTATGAATCTGTAGCATCTCTCAGTAAATTTTTGGTAGATAAATACATATTGTTCTACAGATTTCCATTTTCTTTTCTTACTATCAACTGACTCTATAGAGGCTAAGGGTAAGGGGAATTATATTATCTAGATGAGCTTGGTCCAGGGTTTGTTGGGGTACGACAGAGGAAAACTAAAGCTGTTCATTAAAAAATCACTTTGGCTCAGTTTGTCTAAAAGGCCACCAAATTTCAGTTCAGATTCTGACTCAGCCTATAAGCAGGTTTAAAAACTGTTGGTATTGCAAATATTTAGAAACCATACATTAAATATATAACTTCCAAATTGCATGAGAGTATTTCATTTTCGATTCAACTAACCTGAAAAGTACAATGTAGGGTTGTTTTGTTATGAATTTCACGATCACGAACAATCCGACGTTGCCACATTTATAAAAGTATAAACTGTCAATTTCTTCAAAATAATAACCTTATATTTCCTTGGTTAACACAGATCATTGGTTAATTTATCGAGAAGGGCAAGGATAATGATTGAAGAAGACGTTTTTTCAACACTGCATAGCTTCTTCAATCTTGCCCTTCTCGATAAATTAACCAATGGCAACGTCGGATTGCTCGTGACATTCATCCGCCTCTATCAAAAACATAAGGTTGTCTTCTTCTCTTTGTTAGATTCTTAGTGGACTCACGTCGATTAGGGAAATAGGGAGTCCAAACACCACCAACTTGGTTTAATTGTTTGTAAAAAATAAAAATTCTAGGTTACCAAAAAAGATCGATTCGAATCGTAACCCGATGAATCGATTCATAAGAAAATCGAGGTCTAAAAGATCGATTTCCAGAAAATCGATTTTTTTCAAGTTTGTATTTACTACGTAAACATAAATCCATTTTATGAAAAACAAGAAAAATACCATAATAAACAATCTCTGGGATCTCTTATCAGTAAAATCAGGAGTTTTTTAGTTCAGGGAATTCGATAATAACAATTATTTTTATTACCATATCAAAGTATCAGATCAGATATAAAAGAAGACATTTATTTTCTAAATGTATTTGCTACTTTAAAAAGTTAAGAAAATAGATAATATAGCTTATAGTTCCCAAAACCAATGAATCGATTCTTCGATTAATCGATTTCAGATCGCCATCCCTAATAGATATGTTAATGCTAAAGTTGACTTGACTGTTAAAATTAACTTCTAAAGATGTTTATAATGCCGACCCTTAAACAATAAACAATCATTCTTATAAAAATATAAAATTCAATCAAGGACTAACATTTCATAGTGATGACGCGAATTTCAGTTATTTGGTTATGAAGGATTTACATATTAAGAAAGAAGAATGACGTTTTAATCAAGGTTATCTATGTATGATTCTATTATTTAATTTTTGTTTTACTAGATGACCAGTTGGGTTTTTTGCCCGCATATACACTTTTATAATTTGAGAATCAAAAGTAAATTGATTAGTTTTTTGAAAATGTAATATATCATAATCAATATGATTGCAAAATATACCTAACTTAAATAAATGAATGACCTATAACCTTCGTAAAACTATAGGTACCCACAAAAATTTGAGAAATGAACCAAATAATATATAGGGATATGGAGATAAGAATTGATAAAAGGAATTAGAATATGTTAAATTACCCTAGGGACCACGTTTATCAAGAAACAAATGGTGCATATTATTAGGTATTGTGCATTTTAAATTTACAAAAGGAGCTGTGTTGGATGGAATGAGTAAAAATAGAACAGGCAAAGGATACATAGATGGATTTAGTTATAAAAAATATTGGGCTGGTGGAAAAAAAAGCAGTAGAAGAGAAAATGGTTGGAAAATGAGTTTTTTGTGTTGTGAACTAGAACATTTTTCTATACTTAACTAAATATTAAATAATGATAAAGTGCCTAATATATTAACTGAGATTGTTGGACATTTGTATTAAACAAAAAAAGTACAAATTTTGAAAGTTTGTTTTAAAAATCATTCCTAATTAAACTAGTATAGTGTTTTATTCTTAATTATATTTACCAAAAGTGTAACCATTTTGTAAAAATATGCGATGGGGATAGCAATGAGTTAGAGGTTAGTAAAGTATATGGATATTTTTCAATAGGTAGGTACAAAATTATTACAAGATATTTCTGGAAAGGAGTATATATGTGTATGAAACAAATAAATTTGAAAGACGGTAGGGTAGGTAGATTCTAAAGGAATAAACATATAAAGCATGATAATAATGTACTAATTTATCGGTTTTAGTATAACTGTAATGTATAAATAAAACATTACAATCAAAACTAACTCCTAAAAACATTCTCAAGACAATTTATCATCTGAAAAATAACTGACAACCTAGGATCTGATTATTTTATGTATCTATGATAATTTGTGTTTATTTCTTAAGCTTTATTAAGGTTCTTTCTGCTGCGTGAAAATATTGGTCCAATTTCAGATTGTATTTACTACTTTTTATTACAAATTAAAAATATTCCTTTCAGTTTCACAATATACATTCGAACAACACACTTTAGTAAAATCTAAGTAATTGTGTGAAATTATGTTTTGTGTAATGTATAACCAATTTTTGCTAGTTAAGTAGGTAGTACATAAATTATATTTAATATTTTTGTCTCATATTTACTACAGTAACAGTTAAATGTAGTTATGTACCAAGTTATTACAATAAGTAAATCTATTGTTAAAGTGGAACTACACAAACAGTTTATATTAGTTTCAGATCAGAATAAAATGTTGTGGAGTGTTCAAATATAGACATCTCCAATAGTACTAATGGAAAATTTGTTTGAATGATGAATAATTGTTTTGAAATGTTGGGGGTATTCAAGACGAGATTTCATTGTGAAAAGTGTTACCCTACACCACCTGCTGCTGTCTTAAGAATTAAAGATTATCCTGTACATAAATATGACTACCTAATTCAGTAGAACGTACAATACTGCTAGAGTGCCCCACTGTTGGTTGGTGTTTGCAATTATCCAACTTTCCTTTTGGTAATGGGGCCGATTGTTTCATATAATTGAAACTTTGTTTTCAGTAAACACCAATGTTCTATTAATATATCTGATAAAGAGACCTAAGGAAATATGTATTAACATAAGAGCAAATGAAAATACATATTTAGGCATAATTTCATTATTTTTGTAAGAGAGCATATTTATATGTAGGTACCTCTATGTTGAAAAATTTTTTCAAATGACAAATGTATTAAATTGTGAGTAAAGTTTACTTCTAAGAGTACCTGTTGAGATTGATTTTCTTGGTAGAGCATCTGGTAATGTGGAGCAAACTTTTTCTGCATACAAGTTATTGATAAACGATAAACGTCAGTTTTGCAACAGATAACATAAAAAAGTTTTAATTGTATATTATAAAAATTGTTCTACTTAATATTTACATTCCTATAATATTTGTAAGCTACAAAATGAGAAGTGTCAAATGTTAGTTATTATAAAATGGCTTTAAACAATACTAGTTTGTGTTTAATAGGTACCTAATTAAGCTGTAGATATTTTCTCTAAGTAAATCATACTTGCATAAAGCTCATTGTAACTTGAATTGATCATGTTTGTATGTACCTAGTTTAGACCTTGGAGGTAGGCTATTATTACTGATTTTAGAAATGATTACATTTGTAATTTACCAAATGTTAGGGTTTGTTTTTTATTAAATGTGTCAGTTTCTTTTTGTGGTAAAAAGAGTGCATTATGATAAATAATACAATTTTTTGGGAATACCTAAGCATTTTTAAATCATATAATATACCTCAAGTATTCCAATTTAAAAGGGCCTATTATATAATTTTAAAGTTTATAATAAGTACCTACTTACTTTTATCAATTTACATATTAAAATTGAATGTGGAAAAGTGCCTTCCAGTTTGTTTAAACTTTCTTATTTATTTAAGTACCTACATGGTGTTATCTAATTTAGCACTAATCTACCAAGAACATGCATGTGCATGAACTAAGCTACATATGAAACATCATCAATTCAGGTTACAGTGATCTTTATATCAAGTATTATTTACTTACACAAGAAATATCTTCATATATTAGACGAAGTACACCAAACCAACCTACTAGTACTCCCATTCCCATTATTGTATCATCTCTGGTCAGTCTTTAATAATAAGGCTGCAGATATTTTTTCTCATACTTGTTATAAAGGACATTGTAACTTGAATTGATGATGTTTATATGTACCTAGCTGAGTTCTTGGTAAACAAGGTCTAGATTAGAAAACTAAACTACTTTTATAGGTACCCAAAATTGAAACCAAATACATTACTTATAGGTATTTATACCTATATTAATTCAAATATAATAAGAATCCTTTTGGGGATCTTAATTCTTAGTACCTACCTACCTACCTACTTCCGGATTAAGTGAATATTTTAAACATCAACATTATTGGGATTTGCCAGTAATTGTCCTTTTCTTAAAATATACCTGCTATATGCAAAACCAGTCAAGAAACACAAATTGAGAGCTTTTATAAATTCACTTTTACCTACTCGCAGCAAGAATAATAAAATGTTTTGGTTAAATTGTATAGGAAGGAATTGTTACAGATATGCTAAAAATTGATCTAAATCTGGAAAATTTCATGGGTATAATATGAAAAATATGCCAAATATGAAAATTTCATAAATGCCTCACTTTACTGATGATAGGTAAACAAGCGTTCTTCCGCTTCGCACAACACGTGTGGTATAGTTTTTTGATTTAGTACTTTTTTTGACGTTGCTTTAATTGTTTAAATATTTGAAAAGCTATATATGACTGTTTATAATAAATAGGATCATTAAGTTAATATACAAAACAACCAAATTACAAATCTAACCAAAAATGATTATTTCTCCTCAGGGCTATTGTCAACTGCCAGTTGGTGGACATGCCCTATTTTTTTATATCAATATACCTTGAATTAAAAAGGGCCTACCTATCATATAATTTTAAAGTTTATAGTAAGTAGCTAACAATTTTATCAATTTACATATAAAATTGAATGTGGAAAAGTGCGTTCCAGTTTGTTTAAACCTCGAAACTCTCTTGGTATTACATTATGTTATTTACCCTATAAAAATAATGAAGAAAAAAAACATATGATATGTCTTCATATTATGGGGTAACTGTTGTTTATTGTCCATGTCCAATGGTATACTTGTGACTGACTGTGCTTTGTTTATATCAGTGAAAGAGTAACAGCTCGTTAAAAGTCGCTCATCACTAATCAATATCAGTCAATACCAATGACTTAAATGTCAATACCTAGTAGAAGTGGGAAGGAAGAGCACTCGCACGCGCTTGCCTATAGCAAATCAAGTGGTTGGTCAATCGCACGACGTTGCCGGTTCGAAGAAAACCAACAACTTTATCGGAAAAATGTTCAACTTTTAACATTCAGTATTTGAAAAACAAATGTTAATAGTCAAAATTCAATGAAACAAGCACATAAAAGCACTAACGAATAGTCATTATTAATATATTGTTGATAATCAAAATTCTATTTTCAAATAATTATCACCACATACTATCAGCACTTTAAAGCTTTTTTATAGTTAAAAGTGGCAGTATCAGCAGTATAGAATGTTTTTAGCCGCATTCCTTTCACATATTCAGATAAGTTTGTAACAATAATTCCAATGTTTAATCTACTAAATCTAATAACGTCATAAGGTACTAGACATTATAGATGAAAGATTTTAAACTTATTACTGCTTACAATTTAACAACCAGAGTTGGTAAATTAACTAGTTTTACAAGTTATTATTCTGGTGAGGTAGACGAGGTAGTATGTCATAGTTTTAATATTGATTATAATTATTATTAAATTAGAAAATATTCATTTCAGATAGACCTGGCAACACTGCCAATATTTAAAAGTGGTAAGAGAAAGGGGTTGAAACCGTTGAAACCAGAGACAATTTGGTTGAAACTTCCTTTTTCTAATTTGGTGGTCAAGTGGTTAACATCTTATGAAGGTATAGAGTATAGGATCGAAATATTTCATTTTTATACTTTTGTGATTTTTAATTAAATTAAGCTAAATGGTGCTAATATAGCTGGAATGGCACCAAAACCTTCCGATTGGTAAGTTTTATAATACGTTAATTAATTGTCCTCCATCCATTCTATTTACTAGATGTTTTTTTAAAATATTTTAAGTAAGTTACATCCACGTTCGCTAGATTCTTTGATATGCTTTATGCAATACTAAATTTTTTGATAAATACTATTAAATAATCATTGATCTAACACAGAGCCGCTATTTTATTTTCTGAAATTTGAAAAATGGGCTAGGGTGCTTGAGATGTTTTAAGATTCGTTCCCTCGTGTCACCGGTTGCTGCATTCAAAATCTAAAAAAAATGTGTATGTTTTAAATAGTGATCAATAATTATTGTGTTGATATTAAATTGATAATTTTTTTGATGTAAATTTGAAAAAATTGCTGTTAGGATTTTTTAAATTCGTTCCGCCCTCTAAAATATCACGGGCTGCTCGCCGCCGTTTATATTCAATTTTAACCGACATATTATGGAAATTGAAAGGAAGGAAAAAAATGTTAATGTACTTAGTTTACGACATACAGCTATTCAAATTATAAAAATAAAGTACTAATCCTGCATTATCTCATAAACTGCTTGAATTTTTTTCCCCAAATTTACTATCGAAAACTTGAAATTTGGACGGATATTACTCTAGTGAAAATTAGCCTTCATTTGGAAGAGAAAAATTCCACAAAGTAATGGTAGAAACAAACTGCCTATTCTAAAAATATAAGTTACAAAAAAAGGTTTTTGTCAAGTCACCTTTGTCGTTTTTACAAAAATTATAATTGGAACATTTAGACAAATTTAAGAATTAACGATAACTATTACAAAATAGCTATTATTCATTAATCTAATATTGCAACCTATTCTACATTGATATTTTAATCACTACTTTTTTAGGTGCAGGAAGTATAATTTTGGAAAGGAATGCAGTGTTTGGTGTAAAGACTTTCACAATTACACTTACTGCAAAAATTTTCAAAGCTCCAAAAGTTGCACTCGAGGTACTGGATGTATATATATGCATCTCTCCAAATCTGAGCAGTTGACATATGAAACATCCAGAACTAAAAATATTTTAACTATTGTGGCATCTGAGGCAGCCAGAACTTTTCAGTTGGGTGGCATATGTGGAGTGTATAGGGCAACCGGGCTGTGCACACAGGGCGAGGCATGTGCATTTAAGCATTTCAGTCCCAAGGAAAAGGCAGTTAAAAACTACCCAAACTGCAGTGTATGCAAAAAAAAGATATACCCTGATAGAGGCAGCTTCACTAAATGTGGCCATTTTTTGTGTCAGGATTGTCACCTCTACCTTGTTCAAACTGAGATTGAAACTGGCAGTGACCCCAGTCAGGTGCAGTTCAAGTGTCCAGTGTGCCGGTACGACACCTTCCTAGTATTTCCAGGTAATACATTTTTAAAGTTATTATTTTGAAAGAATTTATTGATACTAAACATGTTATTAACAATTACTGATGTGTGATTCATTTTTTAAAATATATTGCTTTTTAAAAAACTTGACACGGTTACTGGACTTGATAATGGCCTTTTGGGTCAAAAATTGATTTCCTTCTGCTTCACTTTCATTGACATTTTTCAGTATTCTACTGAAATTGATTTTATTATTATTATGGTATGATTTATTTTTTTATTTTATTTTTTAGAAATGAAATAATGAGTTGCAGGGCATTTTTACTCGATGGGGTTTGCTGCCGTACAAATTGTACTTATGTACACGATTTTTTGTACTGCAGGCAGCAAGGTCCAAATTGCCGGGGGAATAAGTGCCTACAATTTCATTTGAATTCTGAGGAAATGGACGAATTGAAAAGATTTCAAAGGCCATTCACCGAGACAGTTACTAGGGAGGCAGATAGGATTGGATACATTCTAAAGGAGCAGTATCCCTTAGTACAATGGCCCAATGTCTGTGTGCGCCACCTCACAGGTCGCCTTTGCCATGTAGCAACTAGGCCATGCCGGTTTTGTATGCGGGCAGTTAGTTGTACCATCTTCAAATCCAATGCTTGTAAGTATATATCTTTACTTGTTAACAAAATTGCAATTTCTCTTGAAAACAAAGAAGCTATCATTAAATTTTATGTTTTAGGGATGAGATGCCAGTATTGCATGATACCAAAACCTGAGGTGGCGTTACAATGTGGACACTTGTATCATTTAAGATGCAGTGACTGGTTGCCCATTGATGTGTCTGGGGCACTGCCAGAGTTCAGATGCTGCATATGCAACGTCAATTGTGGGATTCCAACACGTGTGTATATGGATGTCTTAGGTTAATATTTGTCTTAACTCTTTGAAATCTTTGTTTTTGAGGAACTTCAATAATATTTACACTGATTTAATTGTTTTAGATTTGTCAGATGAGGAAGATGGCTAGGCAGATACCAGCATTGTGTTTTTCTTACCAGCATCGTGTTTTTTTACTAGCATCGTGTTTTTCTTACTAGCATTGTGTTTTCCTTACTAGCATCGTGTTTTCCTTACTAGCATCGTATTTTTGAAGGGCATGCAGTGTTGTGACTTTTTTACAAGCAATGCGTTTTATAGACAAGCAGTGTGACTTAAGGACAAGTAGTGTAGTGGTTTTTTTTACAAGCAATGTGTTTCATAGACAAGCAGTGTGTCTTAAGGACAAGTAGTGATATGATTTTGTTACAAGTAATGCGTTTTATGGACAAGTAGTATAGTGGTTTTTTTTACAAGCAGTGTGTTTTATGGACAAAGCGTTTTTGACAGACATTGAATAACTAATTTCTGCACCAGATTATGTAAACAAAGGAATTAGGCCATGTACGTAGAGTGAGGTGTCCAGTGTGCCGGTTTAATATCTTCCTAGTATATCCAGGTAATACATTTTTATCAATTTATTAAAAATTCAGTTTAATGTTTGCGAGAAAATATTTTTTTTTAGTATTTGACCAGTATTTTAAGTTATTCTCTACACAATTTATTCAAACTGAGAAAATCTAAAAAATAATTACTGATGTGTGGTCTATTTTTTTTTAAATATCTCACCTTTTTTGTAGTTGAGAAAATTGACATGGTTACTGGTCTTGATGATGGCCTTTTGCTTCTACTCGAACATCATTTTTTTTGAGGTACATACTTGAATAATATACTACTAGTTGAATTGTTTTAGCTTCGTTAGATGACTAAGATGGTCAGTCTTCGTGTTTTCCTTATCAGCAGTGTGTTTTTGACAGACATTGAATAACTAATTTCTGCACTTGATTATGCTAACAAAGGAATCGGGCCATGTACATAGAGTGAGGTGTCCAGTGTGCCGGTTTAATACCTTCCTAGTGTATCCAGGTAATACATTTTTATTAATTTATTAAAAACTCAGTTTAATGTTTGCGAGAAATTTTTTTTTTTTTATTAGTATTTGACTAGTATTTTAAGTTATTCTCTACACAATTTATTAAGACTGATAAAATCTCCAATATTTACTGATGTGTGGTTTTTTATCGAACATAATTTTTTTTGAGGTAAATACTTGAATAATATAATAGTTGAATTGTTTTAGCTTCGTTAGATGACTACGATGGTTTGTCCGATACCAGCATCGTGTTTTCCTTACCAGCAGTGTGTTTCATCCTTATCAACAGCGTGTTTTTGACAGACAATGGATAACTTCAATTTCTGCACCAGAGTATACAGAGCAGTTGGGTTGTAGAAATTAAATAATGAGTTGCAGGGTATTCTTACTCGATGGGATAAGCTGCCATACAAATTGTACTTATGTACACGATTTTTTGTACTGCAGGCAGCAAGGTACAAATTGCCGGGGGAATAAGTGCCTACAATTTCATTTGAATTCTGAGAAAATGGACGAATTGAAAAGATTTCAAAGGCCATTCACCGAGACAGTTACTAGGGAGGCAGATAGGATTGGATACATTCTAAAGGAGCAGTATCTTTTAGTACAATGGCCCAATGTCTGTGTGCGCCACCTCACAGGTTGCCTTTGCCATGTAGCAACTAGGCCGTGCCGGTTTTGTATGCAGGCAGTTAGTTGTACCATCTTCAAATTCAATACATGTAAGTATATATCTTGTTAACTAGATTGCAAAAAGCTATCATTAAATATTATGTTTTAGGGATGAGATACCAGTATTGCATGATACCAAAACCTGAGGTGGCATTACAATGTGGACACTTGTATCATTCAAGATGCAGTGACTGGTTGCCCATTGATATGTCTGGGGCACTGCCAGAGTTCAGATGGTGCATTTGCAACGTCAATTGTGGGATTCCAACGCGTGTGTATATGGATGTCTTAGGTTAATATTTGTCTTAACTCTTTAAAACCTTTGTTTTTGAGGAACTTCAATAATATTTACACTGATTCAATTGTTTTAGATTTGTCAGATGAGGAAGATGGCTAGGCAGATACCAGCATTGTGTTTTTCTTACCAGCATCGTGTTTTTTTGCTAGCATCGTGTTTTCCTTACTAGCATCGTATTTTTGAAGGACACGCAGTGTCTTGAGGGCAAGTAGTGTTGTGACTTTTTTACAAGCAATGCATTTTATAGACAAGCAGTGTGTCTTGAGGACAAGTAAAGTGGTGTTTTTTTTACGAGCAATGTGTTTTATGGACAAGCAGTGTGTTTTATGGACAAAGCATTTTTGACAGACATTGAATAACTAATTTCTGCACCAGATTATGTAAACAGAGGAATCGGGCCATGTACGAAGAGTGAGGTTTAGTGTCCAGGTAATACATTTTTATTAATTTATTACTCTAGTGAAACTTCAGCCTTCATTTCAAAAAGAAAAATTATACAAAATGAAGGTAAAAGCAAACTACCTATTCTAAAAATATAAGTTACAAGAAAAGATTTTTTATCAAGTCTGCTTTGTGGTTTTTACAAAAATTGTAACTGGAACATCTAGACAAATCTAAGCATTTAAAAATTAGGGATAACTATTACAAAATAGCTATTAATATTACAACCAATACTACATTGATTTTTTAAACAATACTTTTCTAGGAACAGGAAGTATAATTTCGGAAAGGAATGCAATGTTTGTGTGAAGACTTTCACAATCACACCTACAGTAAAATTTTTCAAAGCACCAAAAGTTGCACTCGAGGTACTGGATGTATATGTTTGCATCTCTCCAAATCCGAGCAGTTGACATATGAAACATCCAGAAGTAAAATCATTTTAACTATTGAGGCATCTGAGACGGCCAGAACTTTTCGGTTGGGTGGCATATGTGGAGTGTACAGGGCAACCGGGCTGTGCACACAGGGCAAGGCAAGTGCATTTAAGCATTTCAGTCCTAAGGAAAAGGCAGTTAAAAACTACCCAAACTGCAGTGTATGCAAAAAAAAGATACCCTGATAGAGGCAGCTTCACTAAATGTGGCCATTTTTTGTGTCAGGATTGTCACCTCTGCCTTGTTCAAACTGAGATTGAAACTGGCAGTGACCCCAGTCAGGTGCAGTTCAAGTGTCCAGTGTGCCGGTACGACACCTTCCTAGTATTTCCAGGTAATACATTTTTAAAGTTATTATTTTGAAACAATTTATTGATACTGAACACGTTATTAACACTTACTGATGTGTGATTCATTTTTTAAAATATATTGCTTTTTTGTAGTTATTTTAAGAGAACTTGACATGGTTAATGGTATTGATTATGGTCTTTTGCCTCAACTCTTCAACATTTTTTTTTGAGGTACTTGAATAATATACTAGTTGAATTGTTTTAGCTTTGTCAGATGACTAAGATAGTCCGATACCAGCATCGTGTTTTCCTTACCAGCAGTGTGTTATTTAACAGCATTGTGTTTTCCTTACCAGCATCGTGTTTTCCTTACCAGCATCGTGTTTCATCCTTATCAACAGCGTGTTTTTGACAGACAATGGATAACTTCAATTTCTACACCAGAGTATACAGAGCAGTTGGGTTTTAGAAATGAAATGATGAGTTGCAGGGCATTTTTACTTGGTGTTATACAAAATAACTATGGAGGCATATAGGTTTGCATACATTTCAAAGGAGCAGTATCCCATGCTACAATGGCCAATGTCTGTGTACATTACCTCACAGGTTGCCTTTGTCATGTTACAACTAGACCATGCCAATTTTGTATGCGGGCAGTACCAACTTCGAAGCCAATACATGTAAGTATATATCTTTACTTGTTAGTTAGATTGCGAGTTCTCGAAAAACAAAGAAGCTATCATTAAATATTATGTTTTAAGGATGATATGCTCAATTCATTTATATCCTTTTCTTCAATAACTTCAATAATATTAACACTAATTAAATTGTTTTAGCTTTGTCAGATGATGAAGATGGTTAGTCAGATACCAGCATCGCATTTTACTTAACAGCATTATGTTTTACAGACAATGTGTTTTTTGGACAAGCAGTGTCTCTTAAGGACAAATAGTGTTGTGTTTTTTTGGACAAACAATATGTTCATGAACAAGAAGTGTGTCTTATGGACAAGCAGTATGTTTTATGGAAGAGCAGTATGTTTTATGGAAGAGCAGTATGTTTTATGGAAGAGCAGTATGTTTTATGGAAGTGCAGTATGTTTTATTGAAGAGCAATATGTTTTATTGAAGATCAATATGTTACATGGAAGACCAATATGTTTTATGAAAGAGCAATATGTTTTATGGACCAGCAGTGTTTTTGACGAGACTATCAACAACTTCAATTTCAGCAACATACTGTGTATGGTTGTAGAACAGGTGAACTATTAGTTTTTTTAAGGTGCAACAAGCATAATTTTGGGAAGGAATGTAATGTTTGGTGTGAAAGCTATTGCAAAAGCTACAAGCATGTCACCTGCAGCTAATCGAAAATAAAGTGGTTATTGGTTGTGATCCCCTTGAACTGTTCAGTGTGTCGAATCAACACATTCCTAGCGGTTCATGGCAATACATTTTTATTTTTAAAAATTTTCAAGACATGGTTTTCTACCTCAAATGTAGTCTTCAGGGAGTTCATCAAGAACAGGAACAATATTTTTTAGTGCAATTATTTAAAATTATTCTTTTCAATGATCAACTCATTAAAACCAATCATATCCTCATCAGGTTTCTAACATTCAATGTTTTAATTAGTGGTTCATTTTTCAAATAATGGATAAGTACTTATAAATTTATACACTAATTAAATTGTTTCAGGTAAGCGAGCAGTTGTCCTGATGTGTAATACTAATGTGTTTCAATAGACCAGCAATGTACTTAATAGATCAGCAATGTGCTTAATAGTGAATCGGTGAATAAACTAGCATACTTTTGAAAAACTAGCAGTGTTGTATACAAGCAATATTTGTTAAGCAAACCAGTAGTGTTGTAGAGGAGCAATGTGTGTTGGGCAAGCCACCAGTGTTTTTGACAGACTAGCAGTGTTTTTGACAGACTAGCAGTGTTTTTGGACTAGCAGTGTTTTTGACAGACTAGCAGTGCTTTTCACCAACAGCTTTAATCATTGGGAATAAGAATCAAAATGCCTGCAAAAAGAAAAAGTAATATAAAAGGTGAGATATTTGGTTTCATTATTCAATATAACTGCTATCTCAAGTAAATCTAAATGGCAGGAGACTTGACAAAGATGTCTTATATTAACATTTGAGTAAAAGTTAATTTTTCTTTACAGCATCAAAAAACTTTGCACTAATTCAGTATGGGGGTCTTGAAAATTATGAAGTTATTGAAGCTGATAAATTAGTTAAAAACGGAAGGGGAGAAACTGTTGCCAAGATTGGTGGTTCTACATTTTTAGTAAAAGTATTTCATGAAAACAATAATGAATTCATCGTTCAAGATTTAGCATATAACTTGAACAATCAATCGCCCATTGTCAAAATAATCCAATATCATGCTGAAGGGAAAAAATTCAATGTATCTCCTGAGCTTGGTGTATACCAAAATGAAGAGTTTGAGTGTATTTCTTCCTCAAGTTTGGAAATACTAGAGGTTGAAGAAGATCTGGTAGACCAGGTTGTTACAATGGATACTGAAATTGTTACAATGGATGATGAGCTTGTTATGATGGATGATGACCTTGTTATGATGGATGATGAGCTCGTTATGATGGATGATGAGCTTGTTACAAGGGATGCCGAGCTTGTTACAAGGGATGCCGAGCTTGTTACAAGGGATGCTGAACTTGTTACAAGTGATGCTGTTATGATGGATGATGAGCAATCTGTAGCAGCTAAGGAGAGTACAGAATTGATTGTCGATAAAAGTTCACATAAAAAACAAAACAAAGGCAAACATTTTCAGAAACAAAAAAAAAGGTAAACATTTTCAAAATCTGTTAACATTAATCATTCATAGGATAATTTGTTTCAGTAACCAATTTTAGCACTTCCTTGCCGAAAGATGAACATGTGGTAAAGGTGGATATGAGATCTTATGTTGTTCCACATTCTTTAGATAAAAGTAAAAAATATTTCTGTCTGTACTGTAAGACACAAGTTACAAATTTTGGAAGGCATCTGTTGATGAAACATAAAGATGAAGGGGATGTGATAAATATTCAGAAATATCCCAAAGGTATATATATTTTTTTTTCAACCATCTTAAAAATTGTAATTTTGTCATATTTCATATAAAATACCAGCAAATGAAGTGTTATAATATACTTGTACTTATTGATAAAATTGAAAAAAAAATTAATCTAGAACTATACTTCAATTGTCAGTAAAAATGTATCCATTATTCAAGTTGAAACATGAATAAACATGGTTTTTAGTAATGATTTGAACCTGGAATATTATTTTAGGACACCCAACTAGATCTACGATGATAGGAAAAATCAGAAAACAGGGGCAATCCTTATATAATTTCACCAATCAGAATTCTGGCACTGTAATGGTGATCAGAAGACCATCTAAACAGAAGAACAGGACAGTAAATGATTTTTTGGTTTGTCCATACTGCAAACAAATGTATTCTAGACTATCCCTGAGGGTTCATGTCAAGAAGTGTTCAGAAAATAAAATAAATACAAGTAGTAAAAATTACGCTGTTGAAAGCCGAAAATGTGTCCTTAACATTCATCCTTCTGCAGCACGGCGTTTAGCTCAGGAAGTGCTTCCAAAATGTAGAAGAGACCATATAACGGAATTATTATCATTTGATGAACTGTGTGTATTATATGGCAATAAACTAGTCAGCAAATACAAAGAACAACGTCATAATCCTATGATTCGATCTAGGCTGAGGAGTATTGGTACATTTTTAAAAGAATTCGTTCAGGCTTTTCCTCATTTACAGTCCTTACGAGAAATATTGGATCCTTCAAATTATGACAAAATTGTTGAAGTAATCAATAAAATTGGCGGATTAGATGAGAACACAGGTCACTATAAAGCACCATCAACTGCATATGGATTAGGGTTACAATTAAAAAATATGGTGGTAATGTATGAAAGCCAGTGTATAAAAGACAAATGTCCGGAAAAGCGAGCTGCAGCAAGAGATTTGTATACTTTAATGAACGATGGGTTTCAAGTTGATATTAATAAAACTGTTTTGGAAAATCAGTGCGAGATGAAGAGGCGAAAGAAGGTGAAATTGCCTACAAAAGCAGATATATTAGCTCTTAAAAATTATTTGAATCAAGGAATTGAAACATCCTACTCCAATTTGTTACGAAATGTTTCACTGTCTAACTGGAAAGAACTTGCTGGTTTCACTTTGATTGCTCTGCAGCTATTCAATAGAAGGCGGGCTGGTGAAATCGAAAGAATACATATAAAAGATTTTCATTCGTAAGTAACTTTATTCTTATACATTTTTTTTTATATTGAAATTTTTAATATCAGTATATTCAAATTGTGAAATGTTTTAGATATATGTGCATTTTTCATGGAATAACATTTTTTTTTTAATTTCAAAGATTTTTTTTTTAGGTATGAATTTGTAAATGAAACGGATGATGCTTTTAAAAGCATACAAGTAAATCTAAAGCACTTTGCTTCTTTATATGGTCGATTTTTTATTAGGGGAAAATTAAACAGACAAGTACCGGTATTGATAAGTCGTGATATGATTGATTACATGAACATTCTTTTAAAACATAGAGAAGAAGTTGGAATTCCTTCTGACAATCCTTATGTATTTGGCACACCTGGATCTTCACAAAACCATCTGAAAGCATGTAAATTAATGAAAAAGTATTCAACAGAATGTGGAGCTCCAAACCCCCATACTTTACGTGGAACTGAACTTAGAAAACAGATAGCCACTGCCTGTAGATTATATAATTTGCCTGATGTGTTGGTAGATGATGTTGCAAAACATTTAGGTCATCATGTAGATATCCATAAAAATATATATAGACAATCAACAGCCAATGAAATACCTACTATGGTAAATATTTTGAGAAAAGCTATGGGGGATGTTGAACAGGAAGAAGAGCATGAGCATGTTAATCAGGTAGAAGAGCATGGGGGTTTGGAATACTTGGAAGTAAGTGAGGATGAGGAATGTTTGGAAGCAAGTAAGGATGATAATGTAATTCAGACGATGACATCGTGTGATTCACTCAAGGATTCAACACCACAAGTGGCCTCATCATATTTAACCGAGGATCTAATTCCAGGTAGTTCTGGGCTTGAAGTACAATCAAGCATAAATGAAATTGAACACTCTCCGGAAGGGAGCAGTGATGAGGATTATGTTCCATCACGCACTCCAACTCCAGAAATTACAGGTAAAATGAATATTTCATTGTGTTGTATCTTGTATATAATCCAATTAAACGTTTTTAGTGTACAAAAAGAGAGTATCTTGGTCTAATCAAGAGAAAAGTGCAGTTTTAGATTCGATGAATGATCTGATTGAAAATAACATTGTACCTACATATGCTGAGTGTATAGATTTAAAATCCAAAAGCCCATGCTTAGAAAGGAGAACCCCTCCCCAAATAAAGTCGTTTGTTGCCTATCAGTCCAAAAAACTTCGTCGTCAAGGTATGTACTAAAGGCCTTTTTTTTTAATCAACATAATGGTACAGCAACTTACGGTTGTTTATTAATATGTGTTTTGCATCCAAGTGTTTATTGTTTTTGTAAAGTAACAAAATAATTTTCGGTGTTACCATCCTAAATCATACTGTTGATTTGATTAATTTGTGAATGAAAAGTAATACTATGTGCAAAATAATACTTCATTTGTATATTTTGGAATAAACTAAGTGCTTCTGATAATTTATAATTCTCATTTATATGTTGTGAAAATACATATTATTTTTCTGTTGCAGGAATTACGCGCACTTATTGGACAACTGAAGAAAAAAAAATAGTTCATAATGGTTTTAAACGATACTTCAAAAATAAGTCTCTACCCAGTTTAACTCTTTGCAAAAAAATCATAGACGACAATCCAACCCTGACGTCGAGAACTCCAGAAATGCTGAAGGCATACGTTAATAACTTGAATAAACGAATGAAGTAGGAGTATGTATATGGTACCACCTTTTTTAGGTTTTGCAAGGTATCTATATTCTTGGCAATAGAGGAGTTCAGTTTAAGGTCAGTGTGGCCAACAAAAAGTGGTTTTTATGTCAAGAATGACAATTAATTTCTACCATTCGAAACATAAGATTTTTGCAGGTTTCTTATCATTGCGAACATCTACATTGCTTTGTTAAAACAATGACAACACCCCCGAAGCGCAAATCTTAATATTCAAAATGACGTTTTTGCTGAATACTCAACGCATAGGATGCTAGTAATTCTAGGAACTTTTGCAAGTCGCCATTTCATTTCTGTCATTCTGTTATGTACTATGTACTAGTTATGTCAGATGTCAGTTTTATTTGTTTTTGTTGATATTCGTTTATGTATATTTTCCATTATAATTTTAGAGTAGTTCTAGTTAGTTGTATCCCTTTATTCTTCCGATTGCTTTCTCCACTTACATCTGACATAACTAGTGATATAATGACAGAAGTGAAATGGTGACTTGCCAAAAGTTCCAAGATTTATTGGCCTCCGATGCGTTGAGAATTGAGTATAACGTTATTTTACGTTTCAAGATTTACGATTTACGAGATGTATCCATTGTTTTAATAAATCAATGTAAATGTTCGCAAAAATCTTATGTTTTGAATGGTAGATAGTAACCGTCATTCTTGTCATAAAAACCACATTTTTTTTTGGTCACACTGACCTTGGACTGAACACCTATTGCCTCTTAACCAGAAAATTAATCACAATAATTCTGATTATTTTTTTCTCTTTCAAACTCCTTTGGTTGTTGAAATACCCTTCAAAACCTTCCGAATTGGGACAAACCCTGTACAATACTACTGGTTGTGTTACAAGTATGAGCAGAGATTTTGATTATTTAGCATTGTGTTTAAATATTAGCAGAGATTTTGATTATTTCGAATGGTTTGTCACAAGAGCTTGTAGTGATATGAGCTAAAAAATTCACCTGTTTTTTTATTGGAACTTATTTTCCGAAGGAGATTTCAAGAATTTAGAAACTTTGAAAAGTTCAAATATTTTTCTAAAAGAAGTTATTTGCTATTTTGATTTTCACATTAGGATTTCTTTGTTATTAACTAAGAATATTATACTTGTTCTTTGATATTAATCAGATATTTCGTAATTTTAGTTTGATATGATAAATATTTTATGATTTTTGTTCTCGTTTTTATATAAGATAAATGTAAAAAAAATCATTCAAGTACCATCCAAATTGTTTCTTTTACATTTAGAAAAAATGAAAAACCTCTTTTTAGCTACATCACAACAAGCTTGTTACAGTATTACTAGATATTTTGAATATAGAAAGCCTGTTATGAAATATTTTACCGTATATCGGTAACTTATTATTTGTTTTTTTTATATGCAATGTGTAATGCAATGTGTCCACAAAGGGAATACAAATATTTTTAGTGATATGGAAAAATTATTGTCATGATAAATATTTTTGCTTATTTTAAATTCCCATGGACACATTGTAAATTACCACAGAGTATTAATTTTTTTAAAGGTCCGCACCTTTGTGGAGAACGGCTCGTTCCTCCTTGGAATGATTATTTTTCTTTTAGTAGTGCAATTTCATTTTTATATTTACTTTTTTTTAAATGTTAGATTTTTGTACTTCTCAAAGGTGTGGAACACTGAATAGACTGAAAAGATATTACTTACATTGAATGTCATTATTGTGATTTTTGTTATCTGATGGAATTAGATTTTTAGTTGTTTTTTTTTTGTAGTGGAATACTTTTCTAAGGAGTTTTTTTGTTATGTGATAGCTAATGGCAAAAAATTGTTATCCAGTTTTAAAGGAAAATGACTGAATTTAGTTATTTTTTTTACCCGGGAAATGAGATGTTTAGTAAATAATTTGGAACGGCACGTTCCTCCTTGGAATAATTATTTTACTTTTAGAGTGCAATTTCATTTTTATATTTACTTTTTTTTAAGTGAAAGATTTTTGTACTTGTCAAAGGTGTGGAACACTGAATAGATATTACTTATATTAAATGTCATTATTGTGATTTTTGTTATCTGATACAATTAGATTTTTAGTTTTGTTGTTTTTTTTGTTATGTAATAGCTAATGGCAAAAAATTGTTAACCAGTTTTAAAGGAAAATTACTGAATTTACATTTATTTTTATTGTATGGTTTATATAAAACGCTATTGAAAATTGTATTTTACGAAGTATGTAACTCATTTATTTATTTTGAATAAATACTCTCAATTACAAATGTGTTTTAAATATATTCATGTCCTCGATATTTTAATAGTTAACACCGGTTTTTCAATACCAGCATAAATCCAGATGGAGTCTTTCATCACTATTCGACTTTGACTAATGATTTAGTCTAGAAATTGTTCTCTCCTTGTAGATCCTTGGTCAAGACTTTGAAAATACTGTAAAGAGCAAAAGTGATATTGCGCCAATAAATATGTGCTGCGAAAAAATTACCTATAATGTTTAAAATAACTGACAATCGATAAGAGGAATGAATTTCAAGTAGTTTCCAAATATTTTTGTATTTTTCCTATTAACTTTTCAAAATATATTATAAATTTAAAGTGCAGACCAATTTTAGTAATTGGGGGTGGTTTCTAGTGGTTAAAAATTTTTATGATCAGTTTTAAAATTATCTCAACATATCCATTACAATTATTTCAATCGTTTAAATTTCATATTTGGAGGTGATTTTTAATGGTTAAAATGTAATTACAATTTAAGGTAATAAACGATAACTATTTCTATTACTTGGGAGGAAAGTGCCACTTTTCTTCCCTCAGATGTATACTGAGCAGAGGGCAGTAAACATCCAAGGGCACAAAGGCATTTTACTCTGGTGTAATACATTGATTTTTCCTCCTGCCCACTTATTAATCTTGTCATTACCAAATTGCTTATAAATGTATAATGTTTTTCATACCTACCTGATTTCAGATTTTTGTGGTATGTTGGCTTGTTCTTTAATATTAGATCACTTTCCATTATTCAAATATTTAATCAAGTTTAATAAACGTAACGTTTGTACTACTATGATTTTCTGACTTTTAACTCCAAAAAGGTATCTAAGAATCCTGAAGTCGACATTTTCATTTAAAAATCTAACGTTAAGGAGGAAAAGTACTTTTTTCACTACTAGCCTCTAATTACTGTTTCCTACCTACCTGATGTGAGGGAGGAAACAATTATTTTCTATTTCGATATAAAGAACTTCAAGAATCTTCTGCTATATTTATGTAATTTTACTTTTGTATTAAATGTATCATTTAATTATCTGTATTGTAAGTACTTGAAATAATTGGTTTTCATTCTTACCTATTTAAAGTAAAACACTCTGAACACAATTAAAAATATTTATTATTATATTATTTATATATTTAAGGTACATCTACAAATGTAGATAGCATTACATAAACAACTGGTGTAATATTAATTTACCTCCTCTTCATCAAATATGTTGTAGACCACATTAATAAATTATCTCTTGAGCTTATTTCATTTTCCTTTTAAATAACCTGAAAATGCTTCAAATATTCTGCAAATTTGATTCCCCACGCTGGATAGGATTGTTTGTTAACAAAAACATTTGGGAGTCCACCATAGCAAAACAACACCAGCTTGGTTTGTAAAGAAATTGTAGGTTACCTTTTTGTCTTCTTCTTTTTATTTTAGAAATGGTACCTTTATAAAACCATTAGACAATGATGAAACTGTTATTTTAGTGCTAAAGTTAACTTCACTGTTCAAATTAACCTCTAAAGATGTTTATAATCATGTCACCTATGTTTATAATGCCGACCCTTAAACAATAAAGAATCACTTTTTAAAAAAGATAAAATTTAATCAAGGACCAAAATGAAAATTAGTTTTCAAACTGGCTACATGTCATAATCGCAATCAAGACAAGAAGAAACTGGTAAAATTGTCAATTGTCTTGCTTTCATTTTTATTTCTATCAAAAATAAAAACAATAAAAAAACCAAAAGCTGCTTATTTATATCATTAAACAAGAACTATGAAGGGTAGAGATACTATCATAAGAATCCAGAAAGTATTTTATCTCTTCATTTATGCTATGGAAGGTTCATATAGTTTCTAACATTTCGTTGGTAGGTGAAAAGTCTAATAAAATGGAAATTACAATATTTAGATGGTGGGCATTTAGTATATTATAATCCAAATCTTGATTATTTTATAATACTAACAGGTTTGAAAATTTACAATAACTTACACAAACATTAAACATTTTTTCTCAGATTTTTAAATCTGGGTAAATTAATGGTGATTGTTTCTCAAACCTTATAAGTGAAGTATGTACCTATGTCCATGATAATTAGAATAAAATGTACATTCCACTACATTTAAACTTCAATCAATAATTGTTTTATAGAGCCAGTCTCCATCAGGATGGACATGACAGAAGAGGTATAGTGGAATTTGAAGTTATTTTTTGTATGTTTGATAATATAATTTAAACTTTGTTTTCAGTAATCACCAACATTCTATTAATGTAAGTACCTAATAAACAGCAGACTTTTAATTAGTGTTAGACAATAAATAATAAAGTTTTTCAACAGATAACATAGAAAAAATTTTAGTTGTACATTGTAATCGAAATTATTCTACTTAATATTTATATTCCTATATTTGTAAGCAACAAATAAAATTGTATGTCCAGTGAACTTTTTATTTTATTCACCTATTCGGAACATTTACTCTATTGCAAAATAGTTAATCTAATCAAGTCACATACATGTTAACTAATATGGGGTTTCATCCTCAATAAAACTCACAAAATACTCAAACGACTATTTATTCAAGGGCATACAGTATATTCTTTGGTAACATATCTTTCTAAACTGATGCATGTTTTTGTTATTTATTAAATGTCAGTTTTGTTCTGTGGTAAAAAGATATACAGGTATGATAATACAATTTTTTGGGAATAAGCATTTTTATATAATATAATATACCTCAAGTATTCCAATTAAAAAGGGCCTATTATATAATTTTAAAGTTTATAATAAGTACCCACTTACTTTTTATCAATTTACATATTAAAATTGAATGTGGCAAAGTGCCTTCCAGTTTGTTTGAACTTTCTTATTTATTTAAGTACCTACATGGTGTTATCCAATTTAGCACTAATCTACCAATAACATGTGAACTAGCTACATATGAAACATCATCAATTAAGGTTACAATTATCTTTATACCAAGTATTATTTACTTACACAAGAAATATCTTCATATATTAGACGAAGTACACCAAACCAACCTACTATTACTCCCATTCCCATTATTGTATCGTCTCTGAAATGATATGTTTTGTTCATGGAAAGTCAATAATAACGAAGAAAATAATGCTTAAGAATAGATATTTAATTTTTTAAATATAATTGAAAATGTAGGATAGGATTGATTCCAAAAGTATCGTAATTACCAACAAAAACCAATTAGCATCAGTAGGTACCAAAATGAAAGTTAGCTGATTGCAAATGAAAACTAATCAACAGTGGGACACTGGCAGTATTTTAGCTGTTGATAAATTCATTTATTCCCAAAAATTAGATCTCGTCCCAAGAGATGCATGTCTTTACTTTCATTTTAAAAATGTATCCCAAAAGTTACAATTTGTATAGTTAAAGTTGAGTGTAAATCTAAGGGGATTAAATGAATACTTAGTTCATGTTATAGAAGAACAAGCTAAAACATATGATGTTCCTATTTCTATTTAAAAACTAGATATGAATTTTTTCCTCTATCGGATACTTTCAACATTCACTCTGTAATAGGTTAGAAGAATTGGTTTGAAAACTTTTGTATAGTAAAGATTTTTTATTACATTTTGACCAAAATCAATGAAAAGGTATTTAATGCGATTACATTTTAGTAAAGTAGCTGTTGTATAATGAAATATATATTTTAATACCCCCAACATATCAAACAATTGGGTACCTATTCACTATCTACGATAAAAATCATGAATAAAGAACTGTAAATATTTATATTATTAGACATATCCATATTTGGACCTCAATGAAATGTTATTACATGTACCTACTTATATGAAAGCAAGTAATACTTTTATTTAAAATATATAAATTGTCTGATCCAGAATGACTTCAAACTCTATTTTAGATGTTGTTGACATTATATATTTTTGTTACTGTTATATATATACTGTTACCATATAATAAATAAAACAAAAATTAAATTTCATTTTTGTACCAGGAAGGATGAATTGGTTGCACAGAACATTTTTCACACAATTAAATATACACTAGTGAAGGATATTACTCGTTGTGTTATTTCGAAACTGAAAGGAATATTTTTAAATTCTACTATAGATAAGTAGCAAGTACCGAGTCTGAAATTGGACACTTATTTGCACATTGCAGGAATTATTAAAAAAAAGCTAAATAATAATCAGCTTTTTAACTATTAGTTATTATTATAAATTATAATGTTTTGATAAGGTAAAGTTAATCTAAAACAGATAAAATAATACCTAAATTATTAGCAACCTATAATATATGTTTATACCTTTAGTATATACTTACCTACTTACTACTCTTTCAAATTTATTTTTTCATAATCGCATTCACCTTTCAAAATAATTTTTGTGATAATTCAAATGGTTTATTATATTATAGTTACATTCACTAGGTATTGAAAAACATCCAGATAGTTTACTAGCAATTAACCCATTACTGACCTTATGGCTAACAGATTGTAAATAAAATGAAACTCTTGAACTTTTGATAAATATGTGTAATGACCATTGCAGCGGTCTAATTAAGAACGCTTATGAAATTTCACTAGTTAAACTTGATTTACATTTATTAGTACTTTTTTATTGTTAAATGAAAACATCCATCCCTGAGAGGTATGTCAGTTAAAATATCAATTAATATGTCTTAAAAGTTGTTTGTCCTAGATCCCATCACTTTCATTAACTCATTTTCTACTACTATTTAATGTTTTTAATACTAGCCCAATATTTCCTATGGCAACTGCATCTACTCCTTTTGTATACATGCTTCATCCATTTTTCACTCTGTTCATTCTATTCATTTTTCTTCTCCATATAGTCATTTATATTATTTGGTTTATCCATAAACAATATTTTTCAGTTACCTTGTACATTTCTTAGAATTTTTCAGATTATAGATTTCCTTTGCTTGTCTAACGATAATATTTTTCAATTCTATTGTTTATATAATATACTCGAAAAACTATGCAATTTAATTTTATTTTTCCAGTGTTACTTATTATAAACTTCTTCTCTTTTAAAGTTCACGAGTTCAAGATTGTCTTTACCTATCATGAAGGCAACACTAAAAAATGTGATTATCAGTTACCGCGGTTATTGTTAATAATTAACTAATAATATACCACATATACCCTTTTTACGAAGGTATATTACAAAACTACCAATAGGAATGTCAACTCTCGATAAAGAAACTTCTGTTACCATAGTTTTATCATTCAAATTTCGATTATATTATCCCCTTAGGAAATTAAATGTACGTACGTTCTACGTAGCCAAACTTGACAGTATACGATGAAAAAAAGTGAATTCAAACTCACCACTTTACACAAAACATATACCGGTATATACCGGTATAAGTATATACTAGTATACGATATACTGGACGCCGAACTTGACGCCTGCCCTATATATATATATATATATATATATATATATATATATATATAAGATGTTTAAGACTGATATTTTTTTTGGGAACTACCTACCTATGTATTATACAAATTCAAATAGTGTGACTAATCCTACCAAATGTTTTACCTATGCTACAATACATATCATGAAGTAAAATAGTAATTTTCAACATAAACATTATAGGGTGATTCAGAAAAAAAGATAATTTTTTTTCTTCTTACAAACAGGCTGAAAAGTTTATTCAAAAGCATCATATTCATTGGATATAACAAAAAAATCATTGGTCGTCATCTATCAGAGGTCAACTTCATTGTTGATGAAAAATTTTGTCATTGCTACTCTCATGGGAATTAAAGAAATGCGATGATGAATATCTTAGTTTTAAGGGCTGAAATTTTAACTGGTGTCTATTTACGTCAGAAATAAACTTTTCTGCCTGTTTGTAAGAAGACAAAAATTATAATTTTTTTAATCACTCTATATCAACAATAATTAATCGTTTTCAGCAAACGTTACCTACTAATTGAATTCAAAAATAGAAAATAGACATGGAAATATATTTTTATTTTCGTGTTCTAACACACTGTATGTTATATTATTTAATGTGTCTTTCTAGTAAATTTATGTAAATAAAATGCAAATACCTAATAACAAACTTTTTATTTTGCCGGGTTTACCTACTATGAATAGATTCAGTTTGTAAGAATGTAGCCAAGGCCGATATTAGACAAAAATCTTTTATAAAATAGTTTCAACCCCTCATATTCAGAAATATCAAGTTGGCGCCATTTTTCTCACCGGTAATCGACTACATCTACTTCAACTTAATTTATCAAAGCAATATTTTCAACAAAATATTAGGTATATATCACTCCGTAAATTGGGTAAAATAACATAGAAGATTTTTGTCAAATAACTTCATTTAGTCTAGGAACGCCACAAAATGGCGACCAAACGGTTTAAAATTATATGTACTTACCGTTTACTGGATCGTTCCATTTTCACCAACACACTCCGAACACTGATTATATTGTCTAATTATTTATAATATATATTTATATATAATAAAGATAGTACACCTAACAGACAAAAACAAAAACGCTAATAAAAATCCCAAGAACGCCAAAAAAAATTAACCTTGCAATTAACTGAAACGAAATGCCCAGAGATAATGGAGATCCCTACAGTCGGCTACAGGCTACTGCGCACTGCCCGAATACAGACACTGTTGCCATGCCAAAGAGAAATAAAAGTGGGTAGGAGAATAATTAATTCTCCTTACCTCCGATGTAGTACCTAACAAACTTTGGGTGAGAGTTATTTGGACGAAAATTCACTAATAAGCTATGAGACATTCAGATTAGGTTTTATTAATCATCGTATTATTAAAAATATTACTATTTCTTATAGAAGGATTTTATCTAAGGCGAAGTTGTGCCTACAATTGTACCATCTCTGGCAACACTGCAACACTTTACATTGTTAAGGGTTTGAAACAGTGTTGCCACCTTCGATGAAAATTTAATAAATATTGTCTACACGGCTTTACTTAATTAGTTATCAATTAGTACAATTAAACATATAGGTATTTTGCGAGATTTACTTTTACTGAAATGAAGTCATTTTCTATATACTTATGAAATGCAATTTCATTGAGATATAGCTTAAACTGAGGCATTCTTTTTGCAAACTCATTTCTTTCAAATTGTATGTACCTATAGGTAGGTAAGTAGATAGTAATTTGATAACATTTCATTGCTGAGAAATTATAGCTGTAGACCCAGAGATAATATACACAGGTGTAGACCTGCGTTTATCGGTATACGGGTCCTAAATAAGTAGTTATGTTATCAATCGTCAGAAACTTAGAGATCTGTTAAATGTTAAATCCATGAGAACTGACAGTTTTTGAATACAGAAACTGAAAGTTTCTTCAATACCTACCTACCTACGTCTAGTTTCATAAACCATAGCGATTGGGGCAATGAAATAGCCATTAAAAAATAAAATAAAAATTGGAGATTTCGATCACAAAGCTCACGAAATACTAGATCGAGCTATATTATATTCGTTACATTTTTTCGCATGTGTAAATGTGGCAATGCTGTAAATTCATAAAATACTCTTCTGGAAGGTCAATGAAGGACAGTAAATTAGATAAGTTAAATTATCTATCATTTACTCACCTATTTTGAATAAAATATGTATTCACGTGTTGATATTAATCAACATAGATTAAATTTAACGTAAATTCCAGCGGAAGTCTTGAAATACAATGTACCTAAAATCAGTAGGTACCTATACCTCTACGACCGGAAATATAAGATCATTATAATCTCTAATTAATATAGGTAAATAACTGCTTGATGTTAGGAACCTATATCTACTTATTGTTAGTAGGTAGGTACAATTTCAGGTAGGTAGGTACCTATAAAGCAGATCCGTTTCTATTAAAATCAATATAGGTACTTACCAATAAAATTATACCTAACAGAGAATTGAATATTATGAAAGAATGAGAATCTTTTTATTGAACTGTTTTTATCTATAGACTTTATGGAGTGTTTTTATTAGGTAGGTATATACATTTTGATTGCTCAATGCTAATACAATGTTCTTTTTAATAAATGAGCTTTAATATCTTTTACAAAAATTATTTAATTTTAATTGATGGATTTCCAACGTAAAAGAGCTGTATTACACAGCAAAGAATTATGCCGAAAATTACTCTGAAATTTACCACGAAAATTTTCGTCAATAAAATATGCTGTATGACACGACCAAAAATTCTTGCGAAAATTTTCGGAGTAAAAATATAAAACATGTTCTATATTCTCTAGACAAAATTTTATAAAGTGCGCGAGAATCGGCGCTGAACCACATAATCGGATTGCTTGACATTACACTCTTTAATTTGCTTTTAGATAATTTATAAACGAACAAACAACAAATTTCTGCAACATCTAACATTACAAGTTTTTTCTTGTTCACTATTTTTGAGAAGAAAATGAATCTTATTATTGAAAATAAATAAAATTAGGTTAATGAAAGTATGTTTGTTTACTGTTTGTATACATCAGCTGTAACAAAATAACCCGACTGCGCATGAGTATCGTATGAATTACTCCGAAAATTTTTGGAAGATTTATTGCCTGTGTAATACAGATTTTAAGAAAATGTTATAAAATTTTAGGAGAAATTTCTGACAGAATTTTCGTGGTAAATTTCAGAGTAATTTTCGGCATAATTCTTTGCTCTAAGTTAAACTTTTGAATAATTGATTTATTGTTATCCCAAGGAAATAGGTGCTTGTTCCAACATTTGATTGTACCTACACCTTTTTCACTTATAATATTGTCTATTGAAGTGGTTATTGCAAGCTACCTATAGATTTAATAATATTGAATTATTCGTTATACTTATTGGTGAATTTTGCTTTTAATCGAAACGGCACTGCATGCTTTTTATACCTGAATCATAAATAATCTCTTTATTGTAAATTGCAATAAAAGAGGTGTTTGCAAGTAGTCGTTTATCTCAATTGGAGGGGGGTGGGCGATTTGGTCCCCGCTACCTGGGTTAAACAAACATTTCGATAATCCGACTGGTAATTTCGCCCCCAAATTAAAATATTATAATTAATTCTGCTTCTTAGAAATTTTTAGGAAAAAGAGGTAGTTTAGATGGAAATAAAACCCTTGAATTATTATAATTTTCTATCATTTTACTTTTTACGTGGAGGTTTAACCTAACCTAACCTACCTAACCTACCTAACCTAACCTAACCTAACCAAACCAAACCAAACCAAACCAAACCAAACCAAACCAAACCAAACCAAACCTAACCAAACCTAACCAAACCTAACCAAACCAAACCTAACTTTGAAACGCTGTATCTCCGCACCGAAACGTTTCCGCGCAAAATGTTATATATCGTTGGAAAGGTCTTTACATGAACTATCTACCTGCTGAGTTTCATCAAAAAATTCAGATGCTCGGATACGGAACTGTATTTTATTTGATTTTATTTCTTCTTTGAACCGAAAGCATATACCTACTTGATTGCGGTGACGAAATTACTTGTAGGGAATTTATACCTGTCAGCTATGGGGACCAAATTACCTTTTGAAATTTCGTGACCTCGTCTTTGGGGACCAAATTACCAACTCCGAATTGGAGATTATATAGGTAGTTGGGATCTTATATTTCGGGACGGACTTCAGGTAGTCTTCAATCTATTAGCAGAAAGATTGAATAAAAAAATGCACCACAACAGCCAAATTGAAATTCCCATTTTAAAGCAATATTGCTAGAATATGGTTTTTATACAAAACCGCCAATATTGTTAAAAATGGTCTTTATAGTAATATTGGTCAAACGTTGGCTTGCCAATGTATACATAATATTGTCACAATATTCGGTCGCAATGTAGGCGCAATACTGGAAGTTCGTTGGTTCATCAATATTTTGTTCAACCAATATTTACCCAATATTCCGCCAATATTGATTCCCAATAACGGCCAATATAAAACTTCCATTTTAAACCAATATTGGCTACAATACGATTTTAGACATAACCGCCAATATTGTTAAAAATAGTCTTTATAGTAATATTGGCCAAACGTTGGCTTGCCAATGTATACTCAATATTGTCACAATATTGGGTCGCAATGTGGACGCAATATTGGAAGTTCGTTGGTTCATTAATATTTTGTTCCACCAATATTTAGCCCATATTCCGCCGATATTGATTCCAATATAAAATTTCCATTTTAAACCAATATTGGCTACAATACGGTTGTATACATAACCGCCAATATTGTTAAAAAATAGTCTTTTTCTACTCCTATACTATAAGTTGTTGATTAAATGCCAATTTTTAGTTTCATAATGATGCTCATTATAACACTGGTTTTCATTATGAAACTGAAAAATTGACCAATAGAAATCTAGATTTTTAAATAACCAAGTAGGCAGACCCAATATTTTCTGTAGAATGTTTGACATTTTCAATCTTTTGCGTTAGTCAAAAAGGTAGATACCTTTTGTGTTATTTAAATGTTGCTTTCTTTTATGTAGGCTGAAATTATTGGAAGCATTTGAATTATTACGATGAACCAGGATTATTTAGGTTACCATTGTTATATGTAGTCATCACGAACTTAAGTTCGTGGTAGTCATCAAAACCATCTTTATTTAGTACTGTCAACTGTCATGTCAAAATGTCAGTGTTCATCTTACAAACAGTAGTTACATTTGACATATACATCTATCAAATGTCAGTGTTCATCTTACATAGAGTAGTTACATTTGACATACAGGATACATCTAACACCTTCCACTTTTTAAAAGAAATGTCGAGCGACGAAGAGTTTTCATACACACCACCTGAAATCGCTGAAAAGGCGAAAAATGTATCCAATAGTTTATTGACTGCAAACTCAAAAAAGGTGTATGATAAATTTCATGGTCAATTTATGGATTGGAGGGTAGCATGAGAAGTATAAAAAAAGCAATGTTGTTGAATTCAAATAAAATTTCTTGTTCGTAGAAAAAATAGTGTATGCAACTCTCATGTAATGGTTATTAATACACAAGCATTAACCGGGATACGAAACGAGCCGAAGGCGAGTTTAGTATCGTTAATAGTATGGGTCATTACATGATCGTTGCATAATATACTATTATAGTAATATTGGCCAAACGTTGGCTTACCAATGTATACATAATATTGTTACATACGATTTACGCTATTGTCTTCATTTAATTCTTGCTCGAAGTTACCGACTATATGTTCGTAATTGTTTACACCATTTTCTTTGTTCACTTCATTCAGACTCTTTAGTTCCATCATCAACACGTTCCTTGCTGCCATCTAAACGCCACCACTACCGAGCGCCAGCCATCTGACGGTGAGAAAATGTCGAGACGTTATTCGCGTCATTGGCGTAGTAATAATATTTATTGTATCAAGAATATTTACTTAAATATATGTGCTTCCCATTTGTTATAAATGAACAATATCTGGTAAAATCAATATATATTCCAAAATAAAAGTAAACATAACAAAAAACCAAATTATAATGAACTAAAATAAAATGGATACCATATTAACTATATTATATTACTCGACACTGTTGTGGTAGGTCGAAAAACAATCAAGACATAAATATGGTTTATCTTCACACTCAAGGAAACGGTACTTGTGTTACAATAAGAGCACTTTGATTTTTCTGTCAAAGATATAAAGGGCTTATATATGCATACATATCTTAGATTTCTCAGATACTGTTAATAGTGTATAAAAGATATAAATAAATGGTATGTAATAAACAGTGGACATGCCAGATTTAAGAGATTTCTAACATCCAATATTTGTACATATAATCTTGATATTGGATGTTAGGAATCTCTTAAATCTGGCATGTCCACTGTTTATTACACACCATTTAATTATGTATATACGAGGGTTGTTTTTTTTTCAACCTCCGATCGCATAGTACGAAGGCCAGGCTAGTCTGCGTAGTAGGCGACTGCGCATCTCCTCTTCAATACATTCTGTATTTGCAACGTTAAACGCCCCTGGCTAGAGCACTCTCCTCAGGGAGTGGAATTCGGCACCAATTAAATCATTTTATATGCTATTACTGGGATGGGGTGTACAATTAATATTAAATTGGACGCCACCAGCTTTTTATCGAAACAAAAACAAAGAACAACGAAAGCAAAAGGTGGAAAGCTGGAAACACCTTGTAAAAATTAACGTTAACTAAAATAAAAATAAAATCAAATTATTAATTCCTGAACCCGTTTATCCAATTTAATAATTATTGAATAATCAATACAAAGAATGAAAACAATAATTATTTATTGAAATTTAAAAATTAAACATAAATTGGATATTATAAAACCAAACGAGGAGAACAACAAGTTATAATAACACGCCAAATTCAAATCTTATAAACGCTAAAGATAAGACGAAGGAACTTATCTTAAAGGGCTGGGTTGTTTGCAGCTCTTAGCGATGGCGGTGATGACTCCAACGGCACAGGAACAGGAACGAAACTTGACTTGATCTTGCCGGAAACTTGAGGTGGTAAACTGAAGTGCCGAACTTGAGGGTTGCAGAGCTGCGGAAAAAAAGAAAAACAGGGATAAGGAACTAGAAAAAACATTAGGGAAGGAACGAATAAATAGAACAGATCAGGTAAAAAGGAGCTTATGCTATAGCGCATACAAAATCCGAACTCCACGTGTTAAAATGCAACTTAACAGTGATCTGTTTTATTCTATTCGTTTTGTTCCTTAAATATACAAAAAATGAAAATTATCAAATAAGCAATAAACATAAATAAGCTGTAAGCACTACACAAGAAAATAACCTGAGGGAAAATACAAGAATTAACTTACCAACCAGACGATATAAATTGTTCACCAACAAATCAAAATTAAAATATTTTGGACTGTTGCCTTTATGGTGGCAGTTAGAGGAAAGAAAGAGTTCCAATCGACAATTTGGAATTTCGAATATCGAAAGACAAAAATGGAAGGGGAATTTGATAAAAATGAATGTTTTATTTTGGAGTGGCTAATACGACAAGGAAACGGCATGTTTAGAAATGTATTAGAAATTTAGGAGGAAGTGACTAATGAGCCACAAAAATTAACTAAATAAAATAGTTTAAAAACAAAAAACGTAACAAGCTGAACAGCATGTTACACACTGGCGATTCCAACACGCCATTTTCTGTTGAGCTGCAGTCAGGTAAACATGGCTGTCACTTGATTTTCCCGCCAAGTGTGAATTGCGAAGTGTTATTCCTTTCTTGCAAGCAGAAGGTAACAGTGCAGCGGAATTCCATCGCAGAATGAGTCGAGTGTATGGAGAAAGCTTTATGAGTGATGGTGTTGTTCGTGAATGGTGTCGAAAGTTCAAAGATGGCCGAACTTATGTTCATGGTGAAGGGGGTCAAGGACGCCCACCATATAGTCCCGACCTAGCGCCGAGTGACTTTCATCTTTTCCCCGAACTGAAGCAGTGGCTTGGGGGCCAGCGCTTCCAAAAAGACGTGGAACTCAAAAACACCGTCACAACTCACTTCCAACATTTTATGAGGAGGGTATTGCAAAGCTTATTCACAGATATGATAAATGTCTCAATCGTCAAGGTGATTATGTAGAGAAGTAGCCTGCATTGTACATTACTTCTGATAATCAAATCTTTTTTGTATATTCACCCGTCTTTTCTTTATAGCCTATCGGAGGTTGAAAAAAAAACAACCCTCGTACAAGTTTATAATATCAAATATTCGAAATGATCACATAGTGGCATGCATTCCTTCCATATCGATCGCATTACTTGGGGTTTCTTTTCTGTAACCCCCGACATTATACCTTACAACCTGCTTCATAGTCTCATGTCGCCTATAAAACCAGATTGATACTCCTACAAGAGCCAATAGTAATACTCCGATTAAAACATGAGATACAGTATGGGATACAATAGACAGCTGCTTTAGTTCTGGAAGATGTTCTATTTGACTTATGTGCTTTGTTTGGATAGATATTTACAGTGTTTAAATTGTTTTTGTAAGCAGTAAATTAAGAATGGCGTATTTATCAGAAAAAGAATACTAATGTTAATTGGTTATGGTGATAAAAACGTACTTATGAAGAAGTAAGTCATTCAATGATTTAAATGGACAACGTGCCCCTATAAGTAGATCTACAGTTTCCAGAGTAATGAGTAGATTTAATAAAACCGGTAGCGTACAGGACCGTCCAAGGTCTGGCAGAGTTTAACTGTACGTGACTAAAACTCTATTAGTATTAGGAGGACACTTTAAATTTACTTACTACAAACCAAAAAGAATTACTATGAAAAAGATTAATAGGAAAAATTGTCGGTGTGGACTAAATATTCCGTACACCTCATAATTAGATTCTATTAAATTGATATCTAGCAATCAAACTGTGCTCCCTTTCCTAATTTAGACGGTGATGTCCAATCATGTCGACTCTCACGGCAATATTAGTTTAAAAATAAAAAGAACATGAAATAAAATAAATCAAATTATACAAGCAACTTATGGATGCGAGATGGCAATAGTAATAGACTAACCAAACTACCAAAATCATAGGTACACAGTTAGTACAATTTTAAATTAACTCACCAAATTCTCTATACTGGGTTTTCTCCAAAGGGTGGAAGACTGCTTAACCCGGGCGGGGCTTGTTGGCTCCAATACCCGATTACCGATCGGAATAAGGTTACTCGAAACCGGTTCGCTTCTAGCGAACCTTATTATTCCGTATCACCAACCCTGATTATCGAGAAACACCGTAGAACGCTTCAGTAGACGCTCCCTTGAGAATTTACTTTGAAATTTGACAAAAACTTTTTATAAGTTAATCACACTACTTTATGATATAAAAATTAATTAACACTTAGAGAACCCAAAATGAAACCGCTCTCCGTGTACCCGAACCAGATTCAACCGTGACTTCCGTTCAACTCGCCGAAATTTTTCCATTATTCCTTTAACTGAGCAATTTCGCAAGGTCAGCCTTTTTACTTTCGTTCAGATGTTGTTTTGTGATTGGTCTACCCCTTTTCGCGGAATCGCTAAATCAGGTATTTTTTCCAAGCGCGTGGTTTTATTCGGACTCAGCGAAACTGTTATTTTGTAATCTCGCTTCCCGTCTAAAGGTATTTATTTCAATACGTTGAACTGTTTTTTTTTACCTTTATATTTTTGCATATTAGCATGATCAGTCTATTATAAATTAAATGAAATTTGTTATACAGGGTGATGTTCCCTATATTTCTTTATTTGGTATTTATTACATTGCCCCCCCTTTTGAAAAAGTGTTTGGCTTACCTGTCCAACACCTTTTACGTGCACCCCTTACGCTAAACTTAACTACGTACAAAATCGTGTCACTGCGTTACATGTTCCCGCGATTTTCACCTTTAGCACTACGCGTTGCGTGTCGCACTGCTGCACTGACTGTTGACTATTTGCACAGTCGTTTTCATTGTTGCACTACCTATGACTCCCTTGTTTTGTTATGTTGATTTTCCTGATGTGAGCTGGATGCATCACTGGAATCAATGGTTAGTGTATCCAAAATAGGATGGGTTATTTTATTGTATGAAACTGAATTCTTGAGGTGAAGGGTTAGATATCCTTCACTGCTACTAGTGCATAACTAGTTGGCTGAATATTGGGAGAGAAACATTTGTCAGATTAACTGGGGGTGGTCTAAGGACCACAAGTTTGGCTATGTGCTTGTTGCGAGGTACTCTCCCTTCTTGAATTGGTTCGCTCCTCGTCTGTTGTCGGGGGCTACACGTTGCATTCTATCTGCCGCGCACTTTGTTTGCTCTTGGGTTTAAAGTGTTCTTAGTTAATTATTAAATAATGTTTATAAAAACGGGTGTTTCGCGCACTATTACTGAGTGTTTATACTGCCTCGCGAGTCAGTCCAGTGAACGCTGCTGGATGCTTGTTTGTTTGTCTCTTGAGGGTTTTCCTCGTCTTGCTTTGTAAGTCCAATTTCTGCTTTGGACTTCTTCTTCATGTCGTTTTTGTGAAGTACCCATGCCGTCAGGCTTGACCATATGCCTGCGAATATTGCTACTCTGCAGCCTATAGTTTGATATATTCTTAAACTATTTATTATAACTCCACATATGTAGTGTAGAGTTTTATATACAACGTAAAATCCTATGAGGCCACTTACGAATGTTCCTAGTTCTCAAAACCATCCCCAAATATGACTTATGGTGGCATGTGCGAATTCTTTTAGTTCCTTTTCATTGAACATACTAGTGACTTTGTAGCCTTGGTCCGTTGCTGGTAGCCCTGCTTTCCGCCTTATGAGTATATTTTCTTCTGCTTTACGTTCTGTACCAAATGTCAACATTCTTTGTGCTTCCTTAATTTCTTGTTGGGTGTACATGTGTAATAGTTTAGGGGTTGTTGTCAATTAAACACTATTTACTAGTCACTTCAGGTTTATATTTTTATTAAAATATTATATGTGCAATATACACTATGAACAAATGAACTCCAGTCAGTAGCAACGACCTCGTTGGAGTTCACCACACTACCAGTCTCTATTTGTAAAAATGTAATAATGTCTGTGTCTTCAATAGCAAAACTATTTATATTTTTTGCTCACTAATACTTTTATATCATTGTTGATAAATCCAATATTATAAAAGTATTATTGCTGACGCTATTTAGTGAATGACCTGAAATTAATTAATTTCTACGAGGGGCACTACATCCCCCCCCCTAGGGAGAATGGTTTTAGGGTTGGCCAGCCCTTAAACCATTTATCTAAGGGTGTTTTCAAACGCGTAATAGTTTTGCTTTTGATGGATAGTGTAGACCTTTTTTAATAATAATACTAATAATATAAAAATAATAATAATAATATGATTTGTACCTGTGGCGCCCCCACTTAGGTACTTATTATTATGAGGGCTAGCCGTTAGCATCCCCCTCCTTAAAAATAAAATCATACATGTAAAAAAAATTGAAAAAATATATAAATATTACCTAAAAAAATTAACACTCCTAAAAAATGTACATGAATATAAACCATAAACTAACAAAAAAACGTAAAATAGCAATAAAAAAATTAAAAAAAGTATCCTAAAAAATAAATGATATATACTATACACACATATATAAATAACGTTTCTAAAAATAAAATGTACAAAAAAAATTGTATAAAAAAAATATTCAAAATGTTTCCTAATCTTACTATTATACATTGTTCATACAATGATTGCAATCTGTTTTCCGTAACTACCAATGTCTTATTTATCTTGTTCAGTTATTTAATTTGATTCAAAATCACAACAACAAAAAATTTGTGCGTTTTTTCCAACTGTCTTTCATAATTCTTTCACAAAAATATGATTTAAAATTATGACTCCTTTTTTGCCTTTAATTTCCATGTCAGTCCCAATTATACTTTATCTGTATTTCCAAAAATACCTTCTTTACATATTCTTGCATCTCTGTGCATTTTTATTCACACATTTATTTTTTAAACAGCCGACCTATCTAGTCGATACAACGCTTGTCCCTTAGGTCAAAGTTGTCATTATCAGTTTACAATATTTTTCCTTCATTAACATTTTACCCTTTTCCCCACGATCATTCGTGATGATGTGGAATTCCTAAAGTGTAAAAGTTACTTACGTTTCTTCATTTCATATTAAAAATTTTAAAACTGACATTTTACTATAAGGACTTTATTCTCATTTATAAATTATATTGAAAAATGTATTAAATATAGAAAAATTCAAAACCAGGAATTAATCGAACATGTTGTTCAAGAGAAAATTAAATTCTGATTTAAAAAAAAATTTATTAGATTCATAAATAATTGAGTAACTCGCACATAACAAAAAATATAACTTACTCAAAATAATATAATAAAACAAAAATAGCGTAAGTATTGAAAGTTAAAAAATAGAAATTCGTTAGTTAAATTAGAATTAATGAAAAAATCGTTAAGCTGTGATAAACAAAAATTCGAAATGCTTACTAAACATGATAATTATAATTTTAGACATTGTATCAATAATGAAAAAAGAATAAAAATAAAATCGTGAAAACAAACTCACCAAAAATTAAATATGGCTATTCTTATTTCCTTCTATGACCATATTTCGTATTTGGACCATCTCCATTCCTAGTAACCAACAAAACAATTCTTCATATTCCATCATAAATCCAAAATTAAATTAAATTTAAATTTCATGTATTCAATAAATAATAATTGCATAATTTCCATAATAATAATTCCATTAATAGTACTGCTATTAAAATTAAATGTATAATATATAATGTACTATATTTCCATTATCCATTTAAATTTCCTATTATGTCTGATGTAAAACTAAATCAATCTACCATACTATTTTCCTTCTTCGTCCATTCCATGTTGTTCCATAAAATTGAAAAAAACTAACAATTTTTTCTCATTGCCCCGAAGGGCCCATCCATTTGTTCACTATCAGAAGAGTCCAGTTGGCAGGATCGCCATGTAATCGTTTAGGTAGTGACCAATTTCTTCAGGCACGCGTGTGGGAAGGTGGTTCTCAAAGTCGACAGCGGTGGATCGGTCAAGTTCCCGTTCGCTTAAAACATAAAGAATCCTTTTCCATAAAAGGATGACACAGTAGTAGGAATTCTGCGAATTGGAAATGCGAAGCTGGAAGGGTTTATCCCTAGTGAGCGCGACATACGAACTGTTAATAATGTTTATAAATTGAGAAAAATCGAGAGACACAGTTTGAGAGCGGTTTGCGACTAGGTTGGTTACACCTTCTAATAGCACTTTGTCCGTCATAAGAGGATCGTTAATCATGTGTGTATCTTTAGTAGATACGTTCTTTGGCTTAAAAGCATCATCAGGTAGATTCTCTTCCTTAGGGACTGAGGAACGAAATCCACGTGGCCTACTGGGATTGGAGCGTTTTGCAGGAAGAACTTTGTTCATTGAAGAAGAAGCAGCGGCTTCATCTTGTTCGCTGATTCTCTGCGGTTGAGGTCTGGATGCACGGGGTGGTATTCCCCGGCGATTCCAATTAGCGTTCCGAAATGTTTCAGAATTACTCATATTTGCGACACTGTCATAAACCAGTAAATGGTTCTACTGCTCCTACTTTTTCTATGTATGTGTCTAGTCCATCACTGACTATGGATGTGTGGCTGTGCATACCACAGTGAAATATTATTCTTGAAACTTCGATGCTTCAGCTCCATACCTTTTGCGTACTGAATTCGTTTCTTTGCATCACCTGGACTGACACGGTTTCACTTACGTATGTTGTTTCCGGAAGCGCGCACGGTTGAATGTCTCTTAGCGATATTACCGTTGCGTTCGTTTTCGCGTCCGAACAATCGTAGGCTATTAAACCATGTGTTCCATGTAGTATGGCGAATATTAGGGTTAGGGTAGTCATGGTATGCTGGAGGGTGAACATTATCTTCTGCTGTTCCTGGGTCTGCTGTCTTCTTTTTCTATAACCTTTGAGTTTTGTCAGTACCGTTTCACTACGCGCACATCTTATTATATACATGAACAGGTAAAAGATACTAAAATTAAACAAAATTTGATGATACTACTAGTGTACGTGCATCTGTTAACGTGCATGTATACTGTTGTACGGTCCTTATAATCACATTACATATGTGTAAATACTTGTTTTTATAAGTCCTAGATTGGTACGTTTCCTATAATTTTTGAATTGACTTAAACAAACCACCTAATATGGTTTTTTTTAAATGATTTAGATATTTCTAGAAAGTTGGAATTTATCATGGCTTCCTCTAGCCTTTTGTGTGGTTAATTAATAAAATAAAATGAATTAATCATGGCCTCCTATAGCCTACTTCTAAATTAACTAAGCCCCCTAAGGTCCTATGTCATTGCATGACTAAAAAAAAATTAAGCTTAACCCAAAAAAAATTATATCAATCGTGGCTTCCTGTAGCCTTTTGTTTGGTAAAATAACTACAAAAAATAATCATGGTCTCCTATAGCCTTTTCTAAATTAAATAAATCCCTTATCATATTCTGTCCCTACTTGACAAAATAAATTAATTATGGCCGCCTATAGCTTTCTCTAAATTAAATAACGCCTTATGCTATTATGTCCCTGAATGACTAAATGAGAGTTAAAATTATCCATGGATTCCTATATCTTTCTTTGAATTTAAATACATACTATTAATGTATTATGTTATTAACTAATACCTATAAAAAAAATTATAATTAGCCCTGGCTCCTTGTAGCCTTTCTTGTTATTGCGTCAAAAAAAATTGTTATTTTTTAATTCACCCCTATATTGTATGTATTGTGTCGTAATTACTCTCTTATCCCATACCATATTATGGTTTTCTTCCGAATTATTTGATTTTCCCCTGTAAGAGAAATTTGCTGTGAAGTTGAACCCATGGAGAGAAACCCTCTTTTTTCGCTTAGCGACTCCTATCCTTACAGGAAATCAAAATATCTATTATGGATAATTCACCGAGATTGTGGTCACTGCTCCTCACGTTACCTTTAGCTTGGGTGTCCGCCGTAATGTAGCAGGGTGACAATTCAACGTGGTCCAGGGATGTTGCCTGTTAGAATCCACAGTAACCATAGGTAATCGCGCAGGTACCTTGAACTAACCCCCCGTACTTCATACTGGTAGACCCCCTTACAGCAAGCACGTAGAGTGTTGACCTACTACGGTTTTGTTTATTTTGATTGCAGTCTGTGTGTGAGAGGGTTGGGTTAATGCTTCTCTCTATGGGTTCGGGAATTCCTAACTTCGTATATTTCTATTTATTTTCTCTCTTTCTTTAAAATTAACCTTGAAGATTCGTGCTTATAATGCACAATATTTTATTTATATTTATTATTATTTATTTCGTCGCGTCTCTTTGGGCATGTATCTATTATTTAACCTTTCTTTTTTTCCTTTATAAGGTAATTATAAGAGAATTTATCTGTGTCATTCTCGACACTTTTAATCATATAAATTTTTTCTCCGGTCAGGTCCTGCCTTATATATATATATAGGCCAGACATTCCGTGTCGGAATAGGGCCTGCTTCATGTCAACTTGAAGCTCTTAGATTCTATGTTTGCGGTGAATCACTCCGCATTGATTAGCATACTAGATATAAAATGTGTTTTTCCGTTAAAATAAGTTAAGTCTCTTCGCGCTATTTATTGCTTTGTTCCACAGCACTCTGTCCTTAATAGTCTTCCTCTGGTCATTGAGGTTTAGTCTTTTCACATCTTCGTATACCTGCTCTAGCCATCTGAGTTTTGGTCTTCCTCTTGGACGGTCTATTGTAGGGGCCCAGTTTGTAACTTTATATAATACGTTTTCTGGGTCTCTGCTTTGGATGTGCCCGTACCATCTGAGCCGCTGTGATTTTATAAATGTGATTATATCTTCTCCGGTTAGTATGTTTTTAAGCTCCAAATTCGTTAATTGTCGGTATTCTCCGTCTGTAATCTTTTTTGGTCCCATTATTCTCCTAATAATTTTTCTTTCGTAAATTCTTAGCTGCTCTTCGTTCCTTTTGGTTAGGCACATGATTTCTGCCCCATAGGTTACTACTGGTCTAATAGCTGCTTTGTAAAGGTTTATTTTTGTTTTTCTGCTAAGATGTTTATCCTTTAAGATTTGTTGGTATTTCCAAAAAGCTCTGTTTCCTGCTTGTATTCTTTGCGTTACTTCAATACTTCTATCAGTTTTGTTGTTAATATTGATCCCCAGGTATTTAAAATTGTCTACTTTTTGATAAGTTTTGTCTCCTATCGTGATTTTGTTTAGATTGCAGTTTCCACTTCTGGAGCTTAGTTGGTATTTGGTTTTATCTTGATTGATGTGCAGACCTCTTTTACGAGCTTCGTTTTCTAGCTCTAGTGTTATTTCTTCCAGGGCTTTTTTAGTTCTTGCGATTAGGGCTATATCATCCGCGTAGGCTATGAGTTGAACCAAGCTTTGTGCTATAGTCTTCTGGGTTCCTAAGACATTGATTGCGCCTTCCAGAGCAATATTGAATAGAGTTGTTGAAAGAGCGTCACCTTGTCTAACTCCTTTTTGTATATTTATTGTATCTGTAACATTGCTGGGTGTTAACACTCTTGCCCGTGAATTCTCCATGGTCATTAAACTCAGTTTTTGAAGGTATTTTCATTTTCTTCATTTCGCGTACTAATTGCCCTCTGCTTATGCTGTCGAACGCCTGTTTGAAGTCGATAAATAGTATATGAAGGTCAATATCATATTCGTAGCATTTTTCTGCAGTCAGAGTGAGAATGTGGGCTGCGTCTATCGTCGATCTACCCTTTCTAAACCCTTGCGGATACTGTCCAATTGCTGACTCAGTGTATTTTTCTAATCGCTGTCGGATGATCGATGTGAGTATTTTGTATGAGGTATTTAACAACATTATTCCCCTATAATTACTGCAAATTAGCAAGTGAATTTCCTCTACCAAGGAATCACCTCCACATTGAATCAGTTCATTCGGGATTTCATCTGGACCTGCGGCTTTTCTTGTTTTTAGACTTTTTATAATTTCAGAGGTTTCTTCCAGTGACGGTATGCCTTCAATTTCTTCTTCCTCTTCTACTATCTCTTCGACCTCTTCTATAGTCTCTTCTTTGTAGAGTGTTCTAAAGTACTCTTCCCACGTTGTGTCGTCTATTTTTGCAGTTGCTTTTTTTGTAGTGTTTTGTGATTTAATGTAGTTGTATAATTTTTTATTGTCTTTATTATTGGCTTCAATCTCCTGCATTAACTGTGCAATCCAGACTCCTTTTTTCTTTTTGCAGCATTTATTCGCCTCTCTTCTTTCTTCTCTGTATTTTTCTAACTCATTCTGGCTTCCTGTCTTTAGCCATTCTTGTCTTGTTCGGTTTTTTATTTTGATTCTGTGTTCACATTCTTCGTCGAACCATTCCTTGTTGACGCGGGTATTTTTTTGTCCAATTACTTTCTCGGCTGCTCGTATAATACTGTTTTTGATAGTCATCCAACTTTGCTCAATGTTGTATTCCTGACGGTTCAACAAACTTCTTTGTATTGTGTCAATGTATGTCTGTTTTATGTGTGGTGTCATTAGTTTCTGTGTATTCCATCGCTTTCTGTATTTTTTCTTATTACTCCATTTAATTATTTTGTTCTTCATATTTGTTATTACTAGGAAATGATCAGAATCTGCGTTAGCTCCTCTGTAAGTTCTGGTATCCTGTATTGTGTGCCTCCATTTTTTGGATATTAGTACGTGGTCTATCTGATTTCCATCTCTACTCCCTGGGAATGTCCATGTGATCTTGTGTTCTCTCTTGTGCTTGTACATTGTGCTTACGATAGATGTATTTGTAGTCATGGCTAGATTGCATAACCTTTCTCCGTTGTTGTTTGTACTGGTATGAATTGTCTCTGACCCTGCGACTTGTTTGATATACTCTTCTTGGCCTATTTTGGCATTGAAGTCTCCCAGAATTAGCATTATGTCATTACGCGGAATCTCGCAACAAATTTCTTCCAATTTTTCGTAGAAATCTTCCTTTATTTCATCGCTGGCATGTTCTGTGGGTGCATACACATTTATTATACTTAGGTTGGCTTGTTCACTTTCAATTCTGATATGTGAGATTCTTCCATCTATCGCATTAAATTGGATAACCTGTCGTACTGCTTGTTTGCTAATCATAAAGGCAGTCCCCTTTTCCCCTTGCTTTCTTTCTCCCGAATAGTATAATGTATATTGGTCCTTATCTATTTTCCCTTCACCCGCCCATCTTGTTTCTTGTAGTGCTAGTATTTCTATTTTGTATTTTTTCATTTCTCTGGCTATCTCATCCATTTTCCCTGGCTGCAGCATAGTCTTTACGTTCCAAGTGCCAATTCTCATCTGCTTTTTCTTTTCCTTTTTGTTTTTATTTTTTTTCTTGATTTTATTAATTTCTTTACATGCCGTATTATTCTTTGTCCGTTTCATCGCGTTGTTCGTCTTATTTTTCCCTTCATTTGGATCTCCTAAGGCTAGTTTTTTCCTTCGTTTCTTGATAATTTCTTTAATTGTTGCTCGCTCTTGCCATTTTCCGGGGAGCGATCGCTGTATGTTCGTTTATTATCTTCTTGATGTTGTTGTTCGATAGTCTCCAGACTGTTCCTATTATACGCAATTCCGTCTATCATCAATTTATTGTATTGCAGGTGGGCTCTATGACCCTGCTCCCTAGCTTGCTTCATGTGTGGAATTAGCCATTTCCTATCTTCCTGTACTTCTTTGGTATAGTCACCGCTAATCCATATATTTGATCCTTTTAAATTTTTTGCCTTTTTGTATATTTCATTTTTTTTTGCTGTGCTTCTCAATTTAATTAGTATGGGTCTTTTTTTCCTTGTTTAAACCATCCTAATCTTCTAATATCATCTGTATCTTTCTCTATATCAAAATCTACTTCCATTTTACTGAACACATCTTTTAATTTTCCTTCAGTTTCTTTTAAATCTTCTCCGTCCCTGTCAGTGACACCTTGGATGACTATGTTGTTAAGCCTTATTTCTTTTTCTATGTTTTCTAGTCTTTTTTCTTGGTCATTGACTATTTTTTGCAAGTATTGGTTTTCTTGTTTAAGTTCCTGAATCACCCTGGTATTAGTATCAAGTTTATTTTCTATTAAGGTAATCTTCGAACATATTGTTTCAAACATGGCTTTTATTTCATCCATATTGGTTTTTTCTTTTTCCATCTTCTGTTATTTTATTTTTACTTTAAGTAAAGAGTGTTTTCTTTGACCGCGAAAAGAAATAGTCCCACCTCAACAGTTCGGAAGACAAATTTCTTATCGGTCTTCAGAAGTCAGATTTTACAAACAATCTGGCAACGCCGCAATTTTACCTGACGCAGTTCTGTTGTTGCTGGCCGTGTTAATTGTCTGATAAGCACTAATTAACCTCACTTTGTTTTGACTGTTTTATGAAATAAAAGTTTATATTCACTTTTTGTTCGCTTCTTTGTCACTGACCTGACTGCATTTTCTTCGTCTGCACACTGAAGCACTTTTTACAATTTATTGTTTAATAAAACTCGCGATTTTTCAAATATTTCTAAAGTTGATAATGGGAAACGTGTATTTTGTTTTAGCGCGGTTGCCTTACTTAATTTATATTAACGTTAATCGCGTGTTTTGTAATTAGAGCGCAAAGAATTTGTTCTTATCTCAGCTGATTTTATGTCCTTGAACCTTACCGTTTATTGGTATGCAGGAGACATACAATAAAAAAAATGTGTTAGGGCATGGTTTGATTTAAATACGTTTAAAAAAATTTTCATTTACTCGCGACATAAATGTGTAAATATTCTTAATGTATTTATTCGTGTCTTTTTTTGAATACTTTGGGAATTTGTAACCGAACTTTTGTCTTGTGTCTGATTGTATCTTAATATATTTTTTGTTTGCTTATTTCTACGTTTTTTCCACTCATTCTTCATTTATGCCCTACTTAACTAATTTCCATTCATCTTCTTTATGGTTGCTTTCTTTCTTTACATTTTCTCTTCCTCTAATTTTTTTTTCTCATTCATCGTTTCTATCGCTTGTTTTGCACTTTGACACTCAGATTTTTTTTCTTGGTTCGTTGTTATGTTATGATTTCCTATCCCTATTTGTATTTATGAAAAAAAAATTTTTATTTTAATTGTCTTATGATAATTTTAATTCCAATTTACTCTAGTTTCTCACGCGGTTATTGCTGTCAATTCTTCTCTTTAGCGTTTGTACTTTTTCCTGTACAACTCGATAGTGCCTCTATATTTTATCTGTATATTCTTATAATTTTTCTATCAATCCTTTCTTTATTTGCCTTGTTTGGCACATTCATTTTCTTTAATTCTTTTCTTTTTGTTTCTGCATTGCGCACTTCCCTTTGTGGGGTAATTATTTCTTTATTAGCCATATTTGGCACATTTAGTTTCCTTAAATCTTCACTTTTTCCTGCATTGCGCACTTCCCTTTGTGGGGTAATTATTTCTATATTAGCCTCATTTGGCACATTTATTTTCCTTAAATCTTCATTTTTTCTTGCATTGCGCACTTCCCTTTGTGGGGTAGGGGAATTGCAGGCAAGATGGCATACTATCTTTTGAAAAATTCTCATTATTTATCTGATATGTATTGAGAGACGATTATGTGTTGGATCGTTGGTCAGTTATGTTTAGTATAGGTTTCAAGGAACAAATAGTTGAAAATAGTTAAAACTAAAATAAAAACACTGAGAAATTAAAAGTTTACAAAAGTCCATCTTTGCCCGCCTATGTCGGGCAAAATGGCATACTGCAAAGTTATGATAAAATCCGATGAATAACCCTACATACTAATAAAACCCTGATCAAAAAAGAAGACGTTCAATAGACATATAACCAAACTTATTTATTTAAAAAAACTTTAAAACATAATTTTCATTTCAATTTTTTTCGAAAAATGAAAAACAAGTTTTCACAAAAAATTAACCTGAACTTAGTCTGTACATAACTCGCAAACAAAGCGCTTTGACTTTCTTGGTAACCCTGCACAATCCGCATGAGCCCACTTACTGCATAGCTGACCATGCCTCTTGACTTCGTGATCGGCTATACAGGTCGTTACAATACAAACAAGCCGCGTCTTCTTCGTCATCACTTTTACCTTTAAAAACTTCTGGTTCTTCATCGTCACTGCTTTCAATAATTTTCTTTTTCACTATGTTTCTGTTGCTTTTCCTTGCTTCCTTTAGTTTCTTAGCAACTTCCTTTTCCTTGAGTTCCTGAAGAAACGGACTAACAGTCAAAACATCTTGGTATTTGGTACTTTTACGACTCGCGGCTGCTTTTCTTACATTTCCTTGGGGCCTTGGTGAAAAATTATCTACTATTAACTTTGCTTCCTTGTCTGTCAAACTTGTCCCGATTTTCGAAGGTAATCTTTGCAAACAACTGATGTCTGGGACTTGGCTTCTGTGATCTACGTTGTCCGCCGACTCTAAATGCATATCTTTAAACGTTGAGTGGGAGCGCGAGGTTCCAGGTTCATCACGATCAGGCACGTGATGTGCCTGATCGCCGTGGTCTCCAACAACTAAGGGAATTTCCGTTGTGGTACTAGGCATAAACAAATGGTCGGGAAATATGTTCCGGTTAAAAGGTGATATCCCTGTTGCACGGAATCCACTCACGGCAATTGCGGTAGTCGCTGCTTTTTCATATGCCTTGTTGAAAAGACCCGAAATTTGGTAAATTGTTACTGGTCGTCCAGGATTAGCCCTCATCCATTCTGTTACCTCCTGGTTATAGTATGTCTGCAGGGGTCCAAAGAATGCCACATCAAGTGGCTGAAGCCGGTGTGTACAATGTGCAGGTAGACAAAATTGTTCTCTTTGGCCAACTGTAGGGCTTCCAAATATTTGTGGCTTAGGTGGCCATCTAAAATTAAAAGGGCCTTTTTGTTTTCTGTTGGCCTCACACAATCTACAAAATGGCTAATCAATTTTAAAAATAATTATCCAGTCATATAGCCTGACTCGTTGTATAGTGCAAGGGTGCCAACAGGTGCCGCATCATAGAGCAGATCATTTTTCTTCTTGCGTGGAAAAATTATAGCGGGAGGTACAAACATTCCTCCAGAACTCATACATACGACCACAGCACTTGTGATGGCTCCGACTTGCTTCTTCCCCCTTTTGGCGAATACTTTGGATGGTGATTGGACAGTAGTTAACGCGGATTCGTCCATGTTAAAAATCATACTTTTGTCTATCTGATTATCCTCCAAAACCTTTTCCAATTTGCGAAAATAATTCTCAACTTGAGGTTTATTAAAGGCTTGGGCCCGTGCCAAAGACGTTGCTTCAGGAAGTCTGAGCGAAATTTGGGAGTTGCGATTTCGAAATCCTCTAAGCCATGATATCCCGGCTTGCTTTTTCTGATTATTGAAAGGGTGCCTAACCTTCATATGTTCAGCTACTTGATAAGCTAGACGACAGACATCTTTGGGCGTTAAACCGAATAACTGGGTCTCTAGTTCGATGATATTTTCCACTCTGGCTTTTTCTACATGATCAGGTAATGCGTTTTCGTAAAGCCCTTAATGTTTTTTGGCACTTGTTGCAATTTTATTTTTATTTGCAGCTCGACGTCGAAGAGTGGTAGCAGGGACATTAAAAGTTTTGCTTGCGAGTGCCCATCCCATGGTTTTACTTTTCACTGCCTCCAAAGCTCTTAACATATTTTCCTTATCCAAGTTTGCGCATTCTGTCTTTCTTTTGTAGGAGTACACCATCTGATACAAAAATATCATATTTGCAACAATGTTATCACTATCGGGCAAGACGGCATACCGTGCCATTTTAGCGAATCAGTACATATGCCAACTTGCCCGATGCACATGGTTGACACAAACATTAAAGAAAACAGCCCTAAAAGTAACTTCTTGGAAAAATCATTACATGAACACAAAGGCTACATTCAGCCGATTATTGCAAAACATATATTTTGTTATGAAAGCTCTTTTTGTTTATAGAAAATCACGTGTAAACCAAGAACTTACCTTGAACGACAACACTCTCCAAGCACTTATTCACAAATAACTAGTTGGTCGTTAATCTAATCGGCGCGACATAAAGTGCGCACAGCGTTGCCACCTAATACATCAATTTCAGGTAGGCTGGAAATCTATACGCGGTTATAGTTCCTTAATACATGTGGTATGCCATTTAGCCCTGGTATGCCATCTTGCCTGCAATTCCCCTAATTATTTCTTTGTTAACCTTATAAAAATCTATCTTATCTATTGATACCTGGTAACACGTGTATTTACACGTTTCGTTAATTTGCTGGCTTCTATTCTGAAGCAAAAGCAAAGAAAAATTGGTAACAATTTGTAGTATCTACTATTTTACAGAAACTGTACTCTTTAGTATAACTTGTCCTGCAATATTAGTTTCTGATATTGTCACTTTATTGACACGTTGCCCCTATATCTGAGCGACGGGTTATTAACCTCGCATTCATATTGACATTGGAATGTCCGTTTTGTATAACCAAATTTCTGCAAACTGCTTGTTTTTTCCTATGTATAAGAATAAACATGGGGAACACCGAAATAGTTTGTTGTACTATTAATATTTCTTTTTAACTAGGCGGTTATGACCTCTAGTTTTGTAGGCGTACGTAGCGCTACACACTAAATCTGGTTGACTACCCAGGCGTTCACGTAATCTGTTCGATCTTCGGAGAGGTACACTTTGTACGTTGCTTTTTATTCTTTTCCTTTTTGGGATGGGTTGTGCTGGTTGGGCATTCGCCGCGTCTCCCCATAAGGGTAGTGCTGCTACTTTGGCCGGGTTCACTCCCGTTTTAGCAAGTTCTGCATCCTCTATATTAGTTGTGTCCTCTGTGGACATTTCTTCTTCTGTTTCGAGGTCCTTATTTTCTGTCTCGTCGTTTCCATAGTATCTTTTTAACCTATTAATATGGACTACTTGTTCCTTTTTCCCTTTAGGAGGTTTTATGAGGTAGGTTACTGGGCCTACCTTTTCTTGAACTACATATATGGTCCTATACAATTTTTTTGTAACTTCTTTGATACTCCAATTGTGTTACTTAAATCTCTCAGGTATACCAAGTCCCCTTTTTCTAAATTCTCTATATTCCGTTGATTTGTTAAATCATTTTATTCTGTCGTCTTTCGCTTTATCTCTATTATTTTGTACTTTATCGTACACTTGGGCGAGCCTGGCATCTAGCTTGGCCGCGTAATTTTCGTCCATATCGTACCGTTTCCTTTTTGGTTCGATGAACTTGTCTATCGGTAGCGATTGTTCGCGCCCGTGTAATAGGAAGTAGGGACTATGCCCGGTTGATGTGCCCCTATATGCCATAAGGATATATGGTATCCATTGGTCCCAATCCTTTTGGTTGTCTGAAATATAGTGAGAAAGCATATCTTTAATTACTGTGCATTCTCTCAATTTGCCCATTGGATGTGGGTGCATAGCTTGCAGTATGAATCTTTTTTATATTCAACATTTCGCATACTTCTTTCATTAGTTTGGACATGAAGTTACTACCTCTGTCTGTGAGCAATTTTTGAGGTGAACCGTGTCTGCATACTATTTCCTCTACAAAAGCTCGGGCTATAGTCTGTGCCGTTTGGTCGGGTAAAGGTATAGCCTCACAATATTTTGTCAGATGGTCTTGGAACATCAACAAATATTTGTTTCCCTCATCTGACGTTACTAGTGGACCTACTATGTCTATAGACGTTATTTCCCATGGACTGCTTACCGGGGTAAATTTCTGTAGTGGTGCTTTTTTGAAATGCGGAGACGTTTTTCGTCTGTTGCATGAATCGCATTCTTGGCAATACTTTATAACATCCTGCTTTAGTGTTGGCCAGTAAAATCTTTTTTCTATTGCCGTCATGGTTTTCTGTTGTCCTTGATGACAATATAACGGTGTATCGTGAAAATCCTCTAGTTCCTTTCCCTGTAGTGATTTAGGGAGTATTAGTTTGTCAGCGCCCTTGCTGTCACTTCTGTATAGTATGTTTTCTTTGTCTAGGTAATATATGGCCATCGTATCTTCATCTTTTGCGTTTATTTGTTGTATGATTTTGCTATAAAAATTGTCTTTTTCTTGTTCCTTTTGTAGTATGGCTCTATCCCATAGAGGTTCCCATTCTTCACTTTCTTCTAATATTTGTGCGATGTTACCGCCCTTGTGTTTTTCCTCAATTATTTCTATTTTTGTGTTAAGGTGCGTATTCACTTGCAACAGAACACTCCGAACGAACCAAACGCGCCGCGCGCGCTGAACCGATTGCAACAAAATATTTTGCGCAAAAATTCGGGAGTTTGCCGTATTCGCTGCATTCCCACCCGTAATCAGTGTTGTTCAGTGTGTTCGTCGACATGGATGCAGACGATGTGATAGTAGCCGCTGGTGCTTTTTTAATTATAGATGCACTAACAAGCGTTAAAAAAAGGAGAAAAAAAAGAAGAATGTGGGCAAGACGCCTCTTTTTGTGACGAAAAAATATGGCCATTCTCAGTGACCTGGATTATATGCATATCAAAAATTTTACGAGGATGGCTGCAGAAGATTTTGAGAATCTAATATGTCTAGTAGGTCCAAGAATAGCCAAGAAAGACACTTCATTTCGAAAGGCAATTCCTGTTAAAGACTGTCTGGCACTTACACTGCGCTTTTTAGCCACAGGGGACTCGTATAGCAGTTTGCAATATTTATTTAAAATTTCAAAACAACGAAATGGCGTTATAATTATAGAAACTTGCAGTGCACTTATTCAAGGACTTAAGGATAAAATAAAGGTAAGTTCATATTTTTATCTAGTTTATTGAAACATTTAACATCGACGGTATCAATTAAAAAAAATTCTTGAAATTCATTTATAATGATCCATGAGGTATGATGTATTATCAGATAAAGACTGAAATTGAAAGAGCTCCGAAGAAGTCCTTTTATTTTGAGAGTGTTGTGGAGAATTTGGTACAACGGTTTGAGTAGGGGAGGGTTGGTGTGAATAGGAAAGTTGCGAGTGTGGGGAGGGGCTTGATACAGAAATTGCATTAGGGGATAGTTGTTGGGAGTAGGAAAGTTGCGAGTGTGGGGAAGGGCTTGGTACAGGAATGATATGAGAAGAGGATTGGTGAGAATAGGAAAGTTGCGAGTGTGAGGAAGGGCTTGGTACAGGAATTTGATTGTGCGAAGACTGATATGAGTATTGCGATAACCCTAAAGCATGTGTATTAAATGCTTGATACGAGCCTCTTGCTTCCCCGATGTCGTACTGTCCCATATCGGCACTAAAGATAATGTTGTTAATGTGATGTTGTACTACAGCTCTTGTCTTTTTGCTGTAGCTTCTAAGCTTGTGAGCCACCTGTTGTCCATACACTCCACATTCGTCGCCTTTAAGGTCACTATTTGAGGCTGCATTTTTGAGAAATCCCAGAGCTTGGTCTACCTTAGAAACTTCTACTGATTCATTCAGCTTCCTTCGTTTATTAAATTGTTTTCGAGGAGTGGCAGACGTACTTGGTTTCGAAGGCAATGTATTGTTGCCAGCAAGCCCCTGTGCTTCTGGTTCTTCGTTTTCAATGCCTTGTGAATTAGTTGCTTCTGGTTCGGTCGTTACGTGTTCCGGTATGTCATCTTCAGAATCCGGTTCTGCGTTATCATTTTCCTGAAAAATAAAATATGGAATTAAATAAGGTTCAAATAAGTTGAATATAATGAAAAAGTAGAAAAAAAAACAACGAAATATGAATAAAAAGAATTGCTAAGCACACTAGCTGTTAAAGCAACTTTAGTTCTCGCGACTGCCTCAAAACTGACTCCGTTCCGTTCGCTTGTTTTTAAGCCGTTCCGGAACGTTTGCCCATCCCTTTTTTTTAAGATATGAAAGTTTAAAATGTTTATCTAGACATGCTGAACTATGACATCCTATTATTAAAACCTTGTTTACTATAACGCTTTAATTATAGGTTTATTATTTTTAGATGCCGACCACCCCGGAAGAATGGTTATGCATTAGTCGACAATTTGAAGAAAGATGGCAATTTCCTCATTGTGTCGGGTGTATGGGTGGAAAACATGTTACAATACAGGCCCCATTTAACAGTGAAAGTGATTTCTATAATTATAAATCATATTTCAGTATAGTTTTACTTGCCCTAGTTGATGCCGACTACAATTTCTTATTTGTTGATGTTGGGTGCCAAGGCAGGATATCAGATGGAGGAGTATTCAAAAACACAACGCTTTACAGAAAATTAGAAAATAATGACCTAGGTCTACCTGAAGATTCCCCGTTGCCTAATTTAAATGAACCAATGCCTTACGTTTTTCTCGCAGACGAGGCATTTGCTTTAACGGCTCATATAATGAAACTGTTTTCTGGAATACATGAAAAAGGAACACCTGAAAGAATATTTAACTATCGACTCAGTCACGCAAGAAGGATAGTGGAATATGTTTTTGGGATTGTCGCAGCGATATTTAGGGTCCTAAGAAAACCAATATTGCTTAGCCCCGAAAAAGCACAGATAGTTGTAATGGCGACTTGCTGTTTACCTAATTATCTTAGGAAAAGCCGCCACTCCAAAAATATTTACGCACCTCCGGGAAGTTTTGACCAACAAGATGATCAAGGAAATTTCATCCCTGGCAATTGGAGACAGGAAAAACCTCCAGAAGCATCATTTTTGCCTTTTAGAAATGTACCACGCAAGTCGGCAACGACAGCGAAGGAAATCCGTAATAACTTTGCTCAATATATGTTAAACAATTAGTTTTTAAAAGGCAGTATTATTTTCAAATATTACTTTCAATTATGTGTTTACATACCTCAATTGAATCCATTGTAGGTCTTGGTTTATCTTTGTCTAGCAGAAAAGCCATGCGTGGAAACGCAAACCATTTTGACACGTATATGTCTTCTCTTCCTGTAAAAAAAACAAAATCAAACCAGAATATTTAGTATAATATAATATGTATAATATGTTACTCCCTGTAAGGTACAAAAATATCTAAACTAAACATAGGTAGTTTTGTTCTAAAACAGTATAACCATATCAACTTTAACGATTTCTAAAAGCGTGTTTGATTTTTTATTTGAATAGTATTATTTATACTTTGTCTAACTAGAGTGTACCAAAAAAAAGTTAGGCTAGAAAAAAGTATTTTCGGTTTTGTTCAAATTTGGCGTAAAGGTAGAGGAAATAAACAACTTTTTCGAGTACAACTTTTCGATTTTTTATAAAATATTCCAATTTTGTTTTGACAGGTAAAGGCAAATGTTTTAAAGCTTTTGTTAACTGATTATTTTTATATTTAACTTGAAATAACTGCAAAATTTGAAAACACTTACCTCTTCCTGTTCCTACAGATTTTTTTCCCTTGGCTTTTTCCCTTCTAAAACTTGAAAGAAGACTTTCCATTTTTTTTTGATATCATCTAAGGCGCATCCAATATTTTTAGCGATTACCGCCCACGCATCATGCTTTTTAATTTTGTTAAAATAACATCCGTTTGTAGGATCCCATAATACAGGATGCCGTTCAAATTGGTCAATCAGTTCTAGGCATTTTTCCCTGCTCCAGTCCATTTTCTTCTTTTCAGACAAGGAACGAACGCTACAAACACAGCAAGCGCACCAAACATCCGTATCCACTGAACACCGGCGAAAGAATGATTCCCTTTGTGCAAATCGCGTTTACCGACAACCCTCGGAAAATGTTTGGCGCGTTCGGTTCGGTTCTGCGCAACGTATTGACTAGACAAATTTGTTACAGCGCGCGCGGCGCGTTTGGTTCGTTCGGAGCGTTTTGTTGCAAGTGAATACTCACCTTTAGAGTTGAAAAATATGAATTTACTCATTTTTGCGACTTCTTCCCATTGTTACCCCATGAGTTGACCACTTGACTTTACCAATGTCCGACTCGCAGATTTCTTTGAGTTGTTTGAGGCACTCCCACACATTTTCGTATGAGGATTGGTCATCTACTGTTGATTTTTCTATTATGTAATATATTCTTTTACCCGGTGTATTCCAATCTATTATACTTGGATTTGTTGATCTAGGTCGATTTTTGGCCTACCAATTATTTCTGCCATTTCGCGAAGGGTCGCGTCATTTGGTTGACTTTTCTTGGCTAACGCCTGTTGTTCGGGGGTAGTTAAAGGGTTTTTTTCCTACTATAAGGTCTTTTGTCGATAGAGTGCTCATGTTATGCTTAATATTTTGTTTATATTATTTGTAATCTGTATTTATAAAGTTATTTGTGGGGTCATGCATTCTGCTAAGTGAATCTGCATTTCCATGTTTACGGCCTGGCCTGTGAACCACTTCGAAATCATATTCTGATAGTGTTAGTGCCCATATCGTTAACCTAGAGCTGGGGTCTTTAAGGGACAGTACCCATTTTAATGTTAATATCGCAAATTTTTTTCCATACAGGTAGCATCTGAACGTTTTAACACCGTATATTATAGCTAATAATTATTTTTCAGTAGTTGAGTAATTTAGTTCGGCCCTGTTTAATGTTCTGCTTGCGTAAGCTATTGGTTTCTCATGACCATCTCTCGTTTGACTTAAGATTGCTCCAACTCCGATTCCGGAGGCGTCTGCCGAGAGAATAAAAGGTTTCGTTAAATCTGGAAATATTAGTAATGTATCTGTTGTTAATATTTCTTTTAATTGGTCCACTGATTTAATTACTTCATCGGCTACTTTGAATTCTACGTCGTTTTTTGTTAAGTTTACTAGTGGTGCGGCTATCTCTGTAATATTTGAAATGAATTTCCTGTACCAGTTGACTATACCTAGAAATCCTCTCACTCCCTTAACTGTCTTAGGTAGGGGGTACTTTTGGATAGCTTCAATTGTTTCTGGGTCGTGCTATCACGTGTCCTAAGTATTTTACTTTCTGTAGTAAAAAACTGCATTTCTTTGGTTTAAGTTTTATATTTGCCCTTTGAAGTATTTCTAGAATGTGTTCTATTTTTCTATATGTTCTAACTCTCCTGTATAGTTGAAGATAATAATATCGTATAGATATACCATACAGCTGACTCCGGTTAATCCGGCTAGCGTTACGTTCATAAATCTTTGAAAGGTTGCTGGTGCGTTTACCAGTCCAAATGTCATTTTTGTGTACTCGTAATGGCCATGGAAAGTGCTAAAACCTGTAAGAGCGATGTCTTTTTCCTCCATGTCTATTTGATGATATGCTTCTGCTACATCTATTACTGAGAAAAGGGTCTTTTTTCCTGCTTTGTAGCCTTGTAGTAGGTCCGATATGTATTCCTTCTTTGTTACCGCATTCAAACTTCTGTAATCAATGCACATTCTTACTTTTTCTGTTCTATCCGCTTTCTTTTTTATAACTAGCACTACGGGGGTTGACCAAGGAATTGATGATGGCCGGATTATTCCTCCGTCCAGTAATCTGTCTATTTCATTTTTCAGAGTTTCCCGTTGTTGATATGGGATTCTATAGGGTGCTTTACATATTGGTTGTGCTCCTGCTTCTAGTGTGTTCGCATGTTTCACTTTAGTTGTACTTGTCAGAACTTCGTCCTCGTCTTGAAATAAGTGATTATATTTCCTCAGAAGGCTGGTTAGCTTCTCTTTTGCTTCTTGTGACAAATGAGACATGTCAAAGCCTTCTTTTATCCATTTATTGTTTGATATATCAAATTTTGCAATCACTTGAGGTTTTATTTTTGGCTCTTGCTCTTCCTCGCATTTGTATGCCTTACCTATTTTCTCTCCCTTCCTTAGTTGTACCTCGTTGAAAGACGCATTTATTATTCTTACCGGAATCATTTCCTTGTTTGGTACTAAGGTATTTGCCATGCGTATAAACTTGTTGCCGCTATCTGTGGCTTCACATACAATATTTATGCTGCAGATCTTTTTACCAACTTTTGCCACGTCAAGGAAAATTGTTGTCGCAGGTCAAAGTATACAGGGTGTGTCACCCAGTTGGGCCATTTCACCCATATTTCAAAAACTAGACATATAGTCGTGGCAAAAACGCTTTATTTTCGATATCCGCGACAGCTAAACACCAATGATTAGAATTTATTAAAACTGGAATCAAAGTTATGTCGTAGCAAGATAATTGGGGTTTTTGAATGTCCTGACGATGATTGTTGAAAATGTTGGAAGAAACTATACTCGATATCACGCATATCCGGTTCGTACGCCCTTTCGCAAACAAAAAAAGAGATGTATCAATTAAAAAATTCGATAGCCACATTTGACTACTATCTTGATTATCCGCGAGTGTGACGTAATCCCCTATTTCTAGATAGTTGAAAGGTGTAGCACCCTCAGAAATACCGACAGCGTAACGCACACCGGAATCGAAATAATAATTTTCATTTTTCACCGTATTATTATCGCAAATATCCAAAGTAAAATTCGTTGGTGATTGGATGTTCAGTGTATTATTACTACACGACTGCGAGAGTTTTGGTAAATTAACGGCATTATTAAAATATATGTTTGATTTAATTTCCACTTCTTGGCCCATTTTTCGGTCGGGAGCATTGAATTTGCTTTTGGGTCCAATTTCCGTTTATTACCTCTAGCACACCCCGATTTCGGAATATTTAACTTAATTTCTTTGTAATTGGCTGAAATAATTTCGCGAGATGCCCGTATAAATCTAGTGCATTTTTGATTACGCGGTAATTTATAATTATTTTTAAGTTGCCCGAACCAATTCTCTACGGGTGCGTTACTAAATCTTTCTCTACTATCATCAAGGAAAGGCAAATATTTTTTTAATACTAAATTAATTATTTTCGGATTAAAATACTTGTTTTGAGTCAAAGAAACGCCACAAGGTTCAACGAATTCATAAAAAATACTTATAATAATTACTATTTTCAAAATTAGTTTTGCCTTTCTCTTCGATATCAATATTTACTTCTATTGTCTCATCAAACTGTTCGTTACTATTGTTACTTAAAAGATTTAAACTATTTTCTACTTCTGATTATTCAATTTTTGATAAGCAAGTAATTGAAAAGTTTTTGAACCAAATTCCTACTTCTTCAAGAGAATATTAATGCCAAAGTACTTGAAAAAATTATGTTTATTATTCTTTACGATTTTATTTACGTCATTTACTATACTTTTTATAAAATGGCAACAGAAAATTTTTAAATAAACGGTTGGATTAGGAGAGGAAGTGCTAGAGGCGTAACAAAGATTGATATAGTCAATCAAGCGTTCATAAGCGCGAAACTGAAATTCGTAACAACTGTGGAAAATGAAGGCCATTTACAATTGAAGCGCTCGAGAGTAAAACATCGTAAGTAACATAATTCAAATTTTTCAGAGGAATTTTCCTTTAGATTTGGTACAAATTAATTATAAAAAATTCATTTCCCTGATAACACTGCTAAAAGTGATGGAAATATCTATTAGTCAACTTATTAACACCAAACCACACTGGATTAATTTTTTTTTATGTTTTATAGATGATTTAAGTTGAAAAAAATGCTACTAACAAGTTTTTCTTGCTTTTTTGGTATAAATTAAAAACTTGTTTTAAAATGAACATAGTTTATTTGAGAACACAAATAATACAAACAGAAATAAAAATGGATTTTAATACCCAAATAAAATATAAAACGAAACAGAAAATACATATGTGCCAAAGAAAATAAAAACGAATGAAACTTATGACTTAAGACTTAAGCAAAAATAGAAAGGATGATGCACTGGAGGAATCCATTGAAGGCATGACATTACATGCGCCAACTTTGACTCATCTATAGGTAAATCCGTTGGATGCTTTTCTGGCAAATCATTTTGAAAGTCTTCTTTCAGTGACAAGCTTGGTCTACCACGCTTTTTTTACAGTTTATGGGCTTGGGAATTCCCGAGTATGTGTCATAGGCAAGCATAACATATAGATTATCAACATTGAACTCCAGCTTTACACAGTTACTCATACCAAACTTCGATTGAGCGAAATTTTCTTTTAGCTGTGCAAAATTCAAAACATCTTTTCTCTCAATTCTGGTAACGATGTTTCTTTTGACATTTTCTTAACACATCTTCCCATTCACAAGGGGAATATATTGCTGTTTTGGTTTTTGCATGTTTCTCATCCAGAGCAAAATCCCTGTCACTGGGTAACATTGTATGTCTCACCTGTGGAAAAATATGCACGATTTTCTCGAATCTTCCGGAAGCTGATAGCAGAAGCCAAACAGCTACGATTGTCCAATTTTTGTTTTGCCCGCAACAGTTATCAGAAAAGGCATACAAAACATCGGCGCGGATAGCAAACTTTACAAAGTATTTTTTCAGGCAACTCGCTATCTCATCTGACCCTCGTTTAGCGACAAAAAAAGGAGTAGCCTTGCTCAGGTTTGTTACAGCAATGAACACTGAAGTTATAACACCAGAGCTTCTTCTTGTAAAAACATGGGCCAGTTGTCAGTTTTGTTGTAGGCAGAGCCCGTTGTAAATCAAAGGTTATTACATATACACTTTCACTCTTGGCCTCATCTACTACTTGTTTGAGAGCTGTTCTTGCTGCCTCTGATTTTCTTAAATGAAGCTCCTTCATATTCTCCAGTTCCTTATGTTTTTCATCGTCTCCTGATTCTTTAGCAGCGTTTATATTAATTGCGAACTCATCACATTTGGCGCATGTGTCGGACTTGGATGTTTTAAATGAGATATATTATAGTCTTCAACAAAAATTCTCCTGAATTTATCTGCAGACACAAACTAAACATTATCTTCTTGGCATTTTTCACGATAACGGTCATATAATATGTCTATGTTATATTCGAGACTCATGTACTCTTTATTTGGATTCTTGTTTCTACTTTAGTGGCTTTCATATCGGGGCAAACTGCGTATAAAATTGTGAACTCTATCAGTATCTTCTTCTAAATATTTTCTTTTCGGCTTTCCATGCTTTCCTCTTCGATCTCTCTGTGGAACCATACATCCGTTTTTTAGTTTGTTTACGATATACTCTACTCGTCCTCTACTAATACCATGAAGAGAGATAAAGGCCATTTTGCAAATTTTCATGGGCCTACCATTCAAAGAAACAGAATAGATCATGGTGGAAGATCTTCTCGTATCTCTTTTCTTTGTTCGTTGTTTAACACCCATTCTAGTTATGGAGACGTGAAGATAAGTATTTTGTAGATCATAACTACCAAGTTCCCAAAATTTAGAGAATAATGATTCCCGTTCAGCTTCTGAAAGTTTGTTCTAGCATTCTAATTTGCAACCACAAGGAGGACCCGGTAACTTTTTTGCGACCGCTTCCTCTATATTTCTTGTAGCACTGTCCAGAATTTTTCGTTCGACTATGCCGGTTGAGCTGTTTAATTCTCTTTCTTCCCCGCTGAACAATGTTAGCCTGCAACAACATTCACATTATAAGTGTGTGAAACCTGTAAAGTGAAACCACTTAACAGCATGAAGCCTATTGCAAGTAAAACATGTTATGTGAAATCACTTAACAGGTTTTACATGCAGAGTTAAATCATAACCTCAAAACTTACCTGCTCTTCTTCTGAAGTTTCTGCGGATGTTTCTTCTGCAACAAACTCTGGGTCCGAATCAGAACCTTCAAAGGGTTCCTCTGGTGAGGGCTCATCAATAAAATCAGACATTTTTCTTGTCAAACGAAACAAATTTCACAGAGCGCCAAAACAACTACTGCGTATAACAAGTTTTACGCGCTAAAGTTGACGCAAACGTCACTTAACAGCTTATTTATGCGTGATAGGTGGTGGCATCTTTGAGTAGATGACCGAAGTTTGATATTACAGTGAGTGAAGAATGCACTTAACAAGTTTTTTATGCAATAATGTGAAATTTTCGAAAAATGTCATTTACCATGTTTTATGCCCGAGCGCTTCAATGATTAATTATTGCATAGTTATTAATATATTCCAACCAATAACCGATGCTCCGTGCATCGTGTTGATCGGTAACCATTTCAAATATTGGGTATACAAATTGTTTAACCTGAAGGTGAATCACCGCCGCAATAGCATACACGTTTCTTTTTATCTTTGTCAGTATTTCTGACATAGATTCGCGTCGCGTCTAAATGTAACGTTACGAAGGGTGTCGTTTCACTAGCTGTTTGCAGTATATCTAGTTGTCCTCTACTAGAAACATAAACTGCAAAGTCATCTATTAATCTTAATATATACTTAGGGTGCTCTTTTTTCATTAATCCTGAATCAATAAAATCGTCTTTATCCCTATCTAATTGCGACATCACTTCGGATTTTATTTTCCGGTATACCTAAATTTCCACTCTATGAACCCTACCGACAACATTTGAAACTTGTCTTTGGAGACGAATTACAAATGTTTCACACTGTTTATAGCTACAGTAAGCATATATAGTGTATATTGTTTTGGATTTATTAACAAAAGATTTTTTGTAATTTAAATCGCAGGAACCGTTCACAGTTTTAAATTTATGACGTATAGTACTATAGTACTTTTCCAATTTGCCATCACTTATTTCTAAAAATTCTTGTGATGACAATTCAAAAGATCCCTTGAAATACGTGCAATTACCGAAATTCAAATTTTCCCTCGTATTTTTGGAATGCACGTCGAATACATTTTCCAATTGTCTTGGCGACTCATTGACTTTTTCACAATATATATTTCTAATTGTGACTGGGATGTTTTGCGAATTTGGCGTAGTTACATTTAAAATATCCGTAATATTTGTAGAATCATCTACAAAATCCGGATTGTTGGAAACGGACACAACTGAAGCAACGTGTTCCAACTGATCTTCAACGTAACTATCGGGTTCTCCTACAGAATTTGAGTTACCCGAAACTGAAATAGACTCCGTAAAAGAATTGTTTAAATTGTCCGGATCCAAACTACTGCCACGAAGACTTGATGCGGTTTTTTCACTACTTCTATGAAAATTACGGAGCCATTTTTTATTTAAGCGGTAACAATTTTTTAACGAATTGCGAATGCTGAAATAAACACATAAGGACCCATAGACTCCGTCTGATAGAAAATAACTAATTGATTGATGAATAAAATGCTACTTACTTAACTATTTATTTTACACATTGTCATATATAATTAATTTTCATCATCTTTATCAAATTTTCCTGCCTTTACTTGCATTTGGCTATTTTCCTGTTCGTCTACAACCATCAGATGTGTATCGTTAATTTGATCCACATCATTATTGTCAGCTAAAAATTACCTATATTACAAAAACTGTCAAATAAACACTGAACATATTGATGAATCATATATATTCGGAATCGAATAAAATTGTTCCTCCATGGTACTCACAATTTTAATATCCATCTCATCAGTATTTGGTGTAAATATGACTCCTCCGGTTCTGTATAGTACTTTCTTAAACATATCTATGTATTTATAAACATAATATATCATAATAGTAAGGTGTACATGAGATAATTCAAAGCAATACTAAACCTACCTTATCTTCCATCATGTTTTTCCTTGCCTTTTTTTCCATCCCGTCATACAAAGCATGTAACTGCTTCGTAGAACGATTGCCTGTTTGACAATTCGCATTAAAATTACCTCTAGTGGTGTCCCATGCTTCATTTTTCATCTCAGCATTCGTGGAATCGGTTTTTTGTTCTCTATAATATGTTTATATTGTTGAGTTATCTCAAAAAGTAAATTTTTGTCATACTCCGTAAAGTTTTTAGATCTTTTATTATCTTTACTCTCCATTACTATATTGTAACATGTTTTTAGAATTAGGAAAAAATAGAACTATAGATTTGACAACAAAGAAAATATTAAAAAAACAAGGTCTTTTTCCTTTTTTAAGGATTTGGCCTTGGAATACTCTACATTCAGCCAGTTAGTAGCGTCGCCATCTGTGTGTAATGCATTTGACCAAGTTATCTATTCAATAGTTGTCCATTCCACAATTTGGACCACGTTGAAGTTCAGAAACCCATAATAATTTATTGGTTTGATAAATCTATTTGATAGTTATCGATTGGATTAGTCATATACTGAGAATCCGGGCCTTAGACGATGTTTGATGACAATAATAATGGGATGACAACAAAGACAATTCATCAAAAAACTTATTTAAAAATTCCTTATCGCTATTTTTCTTTTCGCGTAAGTGAGCCGCCCTATTCTCATTCTTGCCAATTTTTTATTCATGCGTACCATGTTCAGCCGTTTTAATCCACGAGCTCACTTGAAATTCTCCTAGACATAGAGTAGACAAGAAAAGTTTTTTGCAGTCTTTCGTTTTATGGCAATCTATTGTTAAGCTATAAAACATCGAAAAGTTTCTTGATGAATTTTCATTTTTTGTGTATCTTCTTTTAACATCTAACAGGGCTACATTATTAACCACATAAACTTTGCGCTGATCCCAAGTCATTTTCCAAAACTTTTCAAAAAGCTGCCTTCTTTTCTCTTCGGAAATATTTGAACAGGAACGTAGTTTACTATTTTTACAAAGATTGGAATCACAAGGTGGGCCCATTTTTCTTCCGGGTTTAGGGACAGTTTTTTTGTATCCTTTTGTCTCGCCGTCTTTTTTAAATCCGATATATTTTTGTCCTTTCTCGCGAACAATTCATTCACCTCACTGGATTTACATTCTGAAAAAAATACAATTTTCTCGTACACTTAGCAAAATACTTACTTTTTGTAACTTGGTGTGCCTTTTCAGATGTATTATTTTTTAGACTTTGATTGTTCAGCAAAAACTAGTAAAAATCGTAACAAAACCAAAAACAAAGCAACATAACTTCAAACCGTTCATATACGGCTTTAGCCATTAGCTTTAAATCATTACGTCAGACTTCTATCAATCGACCCCAAGGGTTTTATGAGTTGTAAACGGACCATACACTATTTTTTTGTTTCTTAGTCCCCCTAGGTATATTATTTCAAGAGTCATCCGTCACCTTTTGACTTACAAATTAATAAACTAAAACTAATTGGGCACTCACCTGTAGAGAGTAAACACATTTCAACAAGTAATTTACTTCGTTTACGTACATTATAATTTATTTTGTTATTCATTTTAAAAAATTTTTAAAACACTAACAACACAAAACAAACACAGTGTGGGTTACTTTTGGATATGACAAATGTCAAAACCTCGTAAGCCACTTCAATACACATGTCAGTATGGGATGCGATGTTTTGCTTTAAACGGCAATACCTCGTAAGCCGCATATGTGAGGGGAGTACGTGGCTTGAGTGGTATTGCATTTATGAGTGTGGGATACGAGATTTTTTATTTTAAATATACTTAACCCTTCGTTACTCGCGCACATTTTAATCACGAGGTTAGTCGCGCGGTCTACGCATGTAAACCATTTTTCTCATTGTATGACAGATTTTTTTATTTTTTTTCTCGCAACCTTTTTTTGTCTTACGGTGGGTATCATTTAATAATTGAATTAAAAATAAAGTGGAAAACTCAAATATTAAGGACCTAGCTACTCGAAGAAAACTACTTATGAAATTTCGGCGTATATTTAACATAGAAAACGATTATATATCAAAAACTATATCCTACTAGCATTCTTGAGCTTTACTAATGAAAAACTATTTAAAAGGCTGTAAGTAAACAGTTAAACGTAAAAAAAACATTTTAGCTCATATATATACTTTTACTTCGTCTGTATCGGCTCACAACTTTAGTGTTAGCCCTACCCGTAGAACGTCTACTTCAGGGACAGCCTTCAACTCACCTCCTACTCAGCTTGAGCTTTACCTTCGCCTCCCAACTCAACCTCACAGCAGGACGTACCCAGTCCGAGAAGGAAATTGTAGGTACCATCACAAGGACACCTAAGGAGAGAACACTCAAGTAAGATCTTTCCAAGTTATCATAAACTTCTTACCTGTCAACTAGTGGCGAGAGTAGTGAATTTGAGTTCGGAAGTTGCAGTTTGACTATATTTCCAAAATATTGTACATATGTATTAGCAGATTTAAGGACATGAGCGTCAACATAGTATATCTCATATAATTCTTCCCATCCTCAATGACATGAGTAATGTTTTAATGCCTAAAAATAGATATCAAGTAGTAGTTAAAGTAATGTAAATAGTTAGTAACCCATCAACTAGGTAATAAGTAGCAATAATTTAGTTAAACCTTAAACTTACCAGGTAGTCCATGTAATCCCAGAAGTATACTTTTGCGGAAGCTTTCTTCAAATTCTAAATATATATTATACTCCATTTCAGATCACACTTTTTGTAAAAAGGCAAGCCAAGCGCTGTCATTTGTCATTGTCGTAAATACAGAATTTTTACGCCTACTGAGTAGTTCGATTGTTCCTTCCAACCATCGAGTAAGACACCCTTCCGACCACAGCCTAGCCCACCTATATTTTACCCACTCACTCTACGCAATCGAGAAGTCGGGAATATTTTCCACCACCTTCCTGTTTCTTGTAGGGTATAGTTGCCCATTATCAGTCATTTGTGTTAAAGGTTGCGTTGGTAAAAGTTGATTTGTCTCTAGCGAGATAAGTTCATTTGGTGAAGATAAATTTGATAAACATTCATGTTTTGATACGTTTGATACTGATTCATTTATTAAAAAACTTGATTTGGGTGCTAGATGATTATTCTCTTTTGATAAAAATTCATGTGATATAGATTTGTTTGATAAAGAGCTTGATAAAAATTCATTTGTTGATGATCCAGTTGATAAAGAGCTTTTGTTTGATGCTGGATCATCTACTTGTGATAAGAACACATTTGATGATGAAAGATTGTTATGATTTGATAACGATGCAGTGTGATAAGAACCTAAGTTGTTGTTACAGCAGTTTGCTGGGATAATACCTGATATTATCCATCCTAAATGAGTGTTGATAAGTGTTGGTAATCCTTTACCTAACCTGTGTAAACCAGGCTTTAGCAATTCGTAATAAAGATCTGCTTCCACTAACATATCTATGTCAGAATGAATGTTGAAAGAACTATCAGCTAAATGAATTTCAAATTGAACTGGGATATTCAATTGATCTTTTTGCAAAATAAATTGAGGTAATTTATATGTAATGTTATCAATTACTGCGCAAGTTACCCTAAAATTTTGTTGTGGGGAAAATAGAGGTGAAAAAGTTACTTTGGCCCTTTTTGTGATTGCCTTCTCTTCTTGAAAAATACCTGAAATGTTTAACGAAGCGATCTGAGTTTTAATTCCCAATTTTTGAACAATGATTTTTGAAATGAAAGAAGTCTGACTTACATTGTCTAGCAACACTTTTGCAATGATTGAACTTCCATTAGTTGTTTGAATTTTGATTTGGGCTGTTGCTAAAACTACGTAATTGGTCTGAACTGAGAAGGCTGAAAGGGCAGTTGACGCTAGTTAACTTGATTGTTTTTTTAATTTCGAATGATTAGTTGCCACATAATTTGGAGAAGGAACTGATACATTTGGCAATTGAGCGCTTTTGTGATATTATTTTGGTTATCCTTCCTAACATTATTTTCATGAATTAATGAATGATGTCGCTGATTGCACATTGAACAATTTGATCTAGATAGACATTGTTGTACACTATGTTTCCTTCCTAGACAGTTAAAACATAACCTATTTTTTTTAATGATATTTTTTGTATCACTTATAATGATATAAATTTGGGACATGAGTGACTTTTGTGTGATGACTCATTACAAATTGCACAGGTAAAAATTTGTGATCGATAGCCTTTTTGCGATTGATTTGGTTCATCATTAGTTGATAAAAAGGATACCCGTGACGTGTTGTTTTGAGGTAGAGGGGAACGTTGATATTTGTGATCGTTGGTTTTAGGAGTTTCTGCACTAATCGTTTCTAAAACCATGCATCGTTGGTTTAAAAATTCAAAAAGATCATTGGGGGTGCTTAAATTGGTAGGATCTGATTTTTCTTCAGATGTTTTCCTAGTTTGATAACCAAGTTTCTGCGAAATGATTTGTGAGATGAGAGCATCAAGTAATTTTTTCGGTGAATAATTATATGTAAGCAATGATTCAAGATTTGCTTGTGTTTGCGAAATGAAATTCCTTAAGACTTGTACATTACAATTTTTGTTGTCAGGTATGTTCAATAATTGTTGAAAATGATTAGCTACAATTTGCCTCTTGTTATTATATCTAACATCTAACAAATCTAGTGCAACTCTGAAATTATTGTCAGAGATTTGTAAAGATTCTAATAATTTCAAGGCCTGTCCTGATAAATGTGATCTCAAATAAAACAATTTTTCTATATAAGCACCCCAAATGAGGAAGATTCCCTGAATATTATCGTTCCTAGTAGATATTTTGGCGGGTCTTGTACCGCAATAAAGGGGGGGTGAGGGGTGAAAATTTAGGGGCAAAGAGAGTTCGACACCCTCTTCCACCTGAGGGTATTAAAAAAATTTTCGAGACTCATCTTTTTAACTATACCGGTACCGAATGGTTTTTGTTTCAACTCAAATAATAAAAAAGCTTGTACCGCTTGGTCCCAAGAACTCTGAACGGGGGACCGCGGTAGGGGGGCGTATTTTTTTTGGCAGCCAAAATACTTTTATGCGATCCATTTCGGGGTCTCAATATTGCAGGTTTGATAGTTTCCGAGAAAGCTATGTGGTCCGACATTGTACGTTGGGGGGGGGGGGGGCGTAAAAATCCATACCTTGACTTTGTGTTCAAAAAAATTTTCCCTAAACATAACATCAACGTGTGTCATAAATCTCAAAATACTTTAGTAGGTATAAAGGCACTCCAGGCAGACAGACAGACGGCTCTTATCAGCATTTCCGCTCCGCCAGCGGTCCTTATCAGCGATGCTCTTATCAGCACTTCCGCTCCACCAGCGCTCTCAAAGCGGTCCTTATCAGTGACGCTCTTATCAGCCAGCGCGAAGGTCCTTATCAGCGATGCTCAGCGGCACTGTATATGCTTTACAATTATAGGAATGTGACAAATATATAAAAGACAATCACTAGAGAAAATCTCTTATGCAAAAAGCCGGTCATTTAGAAAAAAATCTTCAACAATGTGGTAAATTATCAGTTTCGGTTTTAAATGTTTTACAATTTCATAGGAATGTGACAAAAATATAAATGATCACCAGAGAAAATCTCTTGCAAAAAGCCGGCCATTTACAGAAAATCGCCAACAATGCGGTATAAAAATTATCAGTTTCGGTTTTAAATTTTTCAAAATACACAGCTTATGATTTTATCGATGTTTGTGCTTGTAGGGCCGTATGCATTTTTCTGCGTTGTGAGCCATCCCGAATTGTTTCAGACAAAATGCAAACATAGCACGCCCTGTATATGCTTTACAATTTCATAGGAATGTGACAAATATATAAATGATAATCACTAACCGCGGGGACATCCGGGAACCATATCGTCTGGCCTAAACAATAGTTTTAACGTATTTTAAGGTATTCGTCGTTTCGAACAACACACGGTATTTCGGCACACAAGAGCTGTTTAAAACTAGTGAAAAATGTGTGTGTGTGTGTGTACATCAAATAATTTAAGCATTAAAGAATAATCAATGTCGTTGCACGTTGCGTCGTTGCACGCTATTTTTAAAAACAGTGCTGTTTAAACTAGTGACAAAATGTGAGTTTGTACATCAAAGAATTTAACGAGTATGCTGGTATAAACGGAAAATAAGGTAAGCTGCTTTTTATAATGTCTAGATATCTAAGCATTTGTTTCTGCCCTGACAATTTCAATGCTAAAGCTTTTGGTGTAAGTTTAAGGTAAAAATTACGAACAACGTGGTAGAGGGTCGATGCTGCGCACATATGTCAACATGTCTAGATACTTAAGCATTGCTATTCTAAGGCAATGCTAACACTTTTTGTTAATTCGGTGTAAGATTAAGGTATAAAATTACGAAAAAACGTGTTAGAAGGATTTGCGCACCCACAACCACCAAGTATCCTTTGACACGGAGCACCCTTGGCCTCTTCTTTTTATTGGTAGTAAAGTTCAAAAATATCATTTTGTTGTTTATGAGTGTTATTTTAACCCTTGACTGGTACGCAAGTTTCTTGGAATGTAGCTGATATAGTGGGGTCTTACGTGACCCCGGTTATATTAAGAGAAAAAAGGTCAATACATTATTTTTTTTTGCATTTTGTCATTATTTGGTCCATTGTGGACTAGTTATGATAAAAAAGTTTCGTATTTTTAAAAAGTATTTATTCAAAAAAATTAACAAAATTCTTGGACATGTCTTGGAAAAAACACAATAAAAAAATAAAAAAACGTAATTTCTCAATGCAGCTTTTTGGGAGCTTTGTTTACTCATCCACTGCTCCCCTGAAACAAAAAAAAACTTTTTAGCCAACAATAAAAAAAATGACAAGCAGGTTTTCCTTACAGATTTTTATCATCATGGCAGGAACCACACTGAATTTGCTGGGTCGAGTGCTCCTTGCACACAGTTTTGGAGCAGTCTGAACATCTGGTTGAGTATTTTTGATCTTTGGCCCGTGGACAATAGAAACATCTTTGCCTCTTTAGCTGATGTGGTCTATCTGGTTCTTCTGACGATGGGACTGGAATTTTTAGAATTTCAGCAATGGATTGTCTTGTATTTGTTGGCAGCTTGTTGTTTCGAATTCTATTCATCAAATGATCATTGATAAGTACTTTTCCCAGAGATATGCCATGTTCTCTTCTAGTCATCTTGATACCAAAATTTGCTGCTTTGAATATAACATATGAATTCACTTTTGCAATGTTCAACATAGCATAAAAGATAGCCAGTGGCCATCTTCTAGTTCGGCGGCCACAGGAGTAACTTGCACATTTCTGATCCAGGCTATCTACACCCGTCTTTGTTGCGTTGTAAAATTTAATTATTTCTGGCTTTTGTGAATCGGGATCTATCTCGTCAGAATGATGCATAGAAGATAGTAGAATTACCGATCTATATTTCTTAGTAACATAAGATACCATTGTATTGTCCCTCGTCAATCCAAAAATCGATGTATTTGCTTCTCGTTGCTTGTTCGGTAGAAACTGAGGTGGTACTTCTCTCTTATTTTTTTTAACTGTTCCTACATAAGTCAAGCCCCTAGATTTCAGCTCATTTATAAGCTCAAATGACGTAAACCAGTTGTCCCCTGTTACGTTTCTATTAGTATTTTCGATAGGTTTTACTAAATTTAGAATATCAAGAGTAGGAACACTAAGGTTTCTGGGTTCTCTATTGTTACTCTTTCCAGTATACACAAAAGCGTTAAGGAGATAATGGCTCTTGGAATCACACAAGCACATAATTTTGAGCACATATTTTGCAGGTTTGCTTTTTACATACATTCTAAAGCTACACCTACCCCTAAATGCCACCAACATCTCATCAACCGTAGCATGTTCAGAGCATGTGTAATTTTTCTGACAATTATTTACCAACATATTGAAAATTTCTGATACTGCTGCTAATTTGTCACCCTCATCGATTCTGACTCTTCTACTTGCAACGTCATCAAATCTTATTGCGCTCAAAAGAAATAAAAACCGCTTTTGGGACATAGTAGCCCGAAAAATTGGTCTTCCAGTACCATCAGTTGAGAATAATGAGGCTGTATCTTCTCGCCCGGATTTGAAAATTCCTGCCAAGTAGATTAATCCTAGAAAGGCTTTCAACTCTGCTAGGCTCAAATGGTCAATAAAAGACACGCGGTTTCCTTGGTAGTTGGATGAGAGTTCGGTTATCTTTGCATTTGTATGTTCCAAAATAATGATGAGAATATCCTCTGTAAAAAGTAGTTGCCAAGCTTCGTAAGGCGTAGACGGGTTTTTTACTCGAGCAGGCCCTTTAAGTCCTGGTAAGTGCATTACTATATTGTGAGCTGGCCTTCGTACATTCTGTATTGGAGCTTTTTTTGCCCATTTATACCGGTTCTTGCCATAATAATAGTTTCCTGTTCGGCCTAACTCGTCAGAATTTTCCTCATGTACATTTTGCTCATCCTCAATTTCCTCATCATAAATTACCTCATCCGCATATTCCTCATTTACAATTTCGTCCTCCACATCTTCCTCCTGACTCTCTATTTCTATTTCCGACTCTGAATCATGTAGACTATGTTCACTTTCATTGTCCGAAAGGTCCTCGGAAGATTCACCAACGTCACTTTCATCATCTCTGGGCTCATCAATATCATTAAGGTTTGCAGCAAGTTCTTCAAGCTCTTTTTGTGATAAAAACTTACTCGCCATCGCAACTAAAAAAAATCGCTAACTGGTATGGTGGGGTCTCTTATGACCCCAAACGTAAATAATTCGATATCGATTAATGTCACACACTAGGGCTTTTAGCGATAACTAACTTAACGTAAGGCATGCGGCTACTGAGATGCTCGCTGCGCGGTTGCCAAGTTTTGTGAAATTACAGCTGACATTCACAGTCTGGGGTCGCGAGAGACCCCACTATACCAGTTAAGGGTTAAAGAAAGGTATGTTTTACAGCGAATACCAATGGCAGTACTCAAAAAAGCAGCGACGATTCGGTTGGTGTATGATAGGAAACCATAGCATCGATGTCTATGGTAGAAGTAGAAGTAGAAGTTTATAGGAAACGCAATGGTAAGTTTATAGTTTTTTACCCCTTTTAGATTCGTTAAGACTGAATATAAGATATGCAGACCCAATTTCGTGTGGTAATGTGGGTAATAGCTGTAATACCTGTAAATTTATCTGCCAAATTTTCAGTCACGCGCAGCTATTTTAAATCGTACACATACGAGGCAACCGTCATTTTCTGTTTTTTTTGGGAAATCTTTTTTTAATCAGATAAAACTTAATGTTCAGAACTACTCAAGAAGTTGCCGAATAGTCGACGATAAAATTAAAAAAGGAAAATCCGACGTAAAGCATAGATAAGAAAATATAGCAAATAATATTTAAATTAACGAAGCAAATTCTCGAAAACATATTATAGCCACAAGCCGAAGACGCTGATAAAAGTGTACTTCTATATATCAATTTATTCACGTATTACACAACAAATAATTATGCCGGAAATTACTTTGAAATTGACCACGAAATTTCTCCTAAAATTTTCTGAAAATCTACACAGGGAATCTTCCAAACATTTTCGGAGTAATTCATACGATACGCATGCGCAGTCGGGTTATTAAAGCTGATGCAAACATTAAACATTAAGACAGGCCTACAACATTATTCAGATGTTTACACTACGTTGCTATCACAACGAACAGCTGATTCATAAAACTTAAATTACAAGTATTAGTCGTATATGAAAAAAGATTATCACCTTCAGAATGGAGAAGTATCAGGAATTTTAGGTTTATATACAGAGTGGACACGATTTAACGGTTAATTAATAAAACCAGGCGGTCTTCAAGTAGGCCGGGCAGTACCCTACATTACCGACTGGAACGATCCAATAACGGATTTCCAACAAGGATTTTCAAAGAATAGAGAAGTCCACGGCCCAAATGTTTTAGATTTACTAGGTATTTTTGGTGTATTTATACAAGGTGGTTACTGACTATGCAAAAGTATCTTATGAAATTGTTAACACACGTAATCAGGCAAAACAGATATCGACTTGGGGCTTAATACGCGGTATTTACTAGGAAGTCCGTTTCCACATCACTCTGGAGGTAGGACTTTCAATGCGTTGTATTTAATATTTAAAGTGGTAAATACGTCCTCAGGAGGCCTACGAACCACTTGATGATAATAAAGAAAATAAACATTCAAACATATTGCCTATTTTTACAAATGGGTCTTTTATTTTTACCAGCAGCACGAACACTAGTCTCTAAATTAATAAAGATGGTTCATTATTTTAGCTGGCTATTGCCTCTTTTTACCAGCAGCACGAGCAGTAGTCTCTAAACTAATAAAGACGGCTCATTATTTTAGCTGGTTATTGCCTCTTTTTATAAACATTTTACAGCCTCTTTTTACAAATGGATCTTTTGTATTTTAATATTAACTCTTTTAACACAAACAGTAATTTATATCTGAATATATTTATCTTCTTAATTAACATTTTTAAAGAACGGCATAGCCATGGAAACGGCTGATTTTTACAAACTATGTGCGATTTCAAAAGATATTTTCTCTCTCATTGGACAGACAAGCTTGAAGGTAATTTGACCAGATATTTTATACTAAACATATTTGAAAAACTATTCACGCTGTCTTTTATAACCGTAAGGAACAGAGTCATAGTCATCAATGCGCCTTCGTTTGGTGAAGCTTGTGCGGAAAACCTTTGTAACGTTTTTAGTATAAATTATAGAGAGATATTATAGAGGGTAGAGAGGATGACAGATGCTTTGGATGTGGGATAAAGGGCCATAAAGTAGCAGGGTGTAAGGTGAAGGTAGTCAAGGAGAGGAGTAAGTGTTGGCTTTGTAAGAGCGAGGATCACATGGTGAGAGACTGTCGGCAGGCTTTCCTTTGTAGGGTATGTGGGTTAGGGGACACAAGCCAGGGGAGATAGAATGTAGTAGGGGAAGGGAAGAAGTAGAAGGAGACGATGGAAAAGGTGAAGGAAAAAATGGGAGGGACCCCTCAGAGGGGACGAGTCTGGTCAAATAGGAGGAAGGGGACAGCATTGCGCGGGAAGGAGGAATGTAGGGGATGTATGGAGAGTGTTACAGATAAATTTAGGGAAATGCAGGATAGCGCATGATATATTGGATGAAGTGATTTTTAGGAGGGAAGTGGATGTAGTGTGTGGATCCGAGGTGAATGCTAGATATGTGGGGAAGCAGGGATGGATTATGGACGATACAGGAGAAGCAGGAATAAGAGTGGTCGGGGATGGATTGAGGGCGGATGAAGTGAGGAAGGGAAATGGATGGGTGGTAGTGCGAATGGGAGACATGGTGGTGTATAGGCGGCTAAATTTAAGATCGCAGTGCAAAAACGGTCGAGAACGGAACTACATGAAAGTACATTTTCTTGTTATTGTTCTATTGTTTATGTGTAAATTATCCATTCTTTGGTGGTGATTCAAGCAAAGCAGACTGTAATTTTGGCTCTATTTTTGTATTCCAGTGAATTACAAGTGCCTTTTCAGCCGATATTCGTTCGATAAGGTATGGTTCATTGCTTGTAATAGGTATAATTTAGTAATTTTAGTAACCATATTTTGAGGTTATTTTATTCACAAATTAAGTAGTCAATGAATAATTGTTGAAAAACTGTTTTTTCTTTCAGTGTTATCAATATGAGATTGAGTCTCTTAGAATATATGAGATATATTGGGGGCACTCATTCATCCAGGTGTGTATATGAAGGAGAAGAAGTCCTCAATGCTGGGCATGTATTCCTGTGTGGGAAACTCAACTCTTCCACATCGGAGAAATTGAATTTGTGTGCCCTATGTCTCCAAACTAGTGCACTAACTTCTGATCCTCGTCAAATAAAAGGAATACTAGCTTTGGATGGAAATGGGCACGTCCAAATTAAAGAAATGTCCTGCTCCTGTAAGGCTGGTAACAGTGGCAGATGTAAACACATTTCAGCTGTTCTGATCAAGTGTTCAAGGTGTGTGATGTTATTGTGTACCAAAGTATGGTGATACTAGGCTAATACTGACTCATATTTTTAATATAACTCACTGATTTCGTGTTTTTTATGAATGTTTATTTTGTTTCAGGAGCGATCTCCAAGAATTGGAGTTGATTTGTCAGACAGACCTCAAATGTGTTTGGAATAGGCAAAAACATACCACAAGGGAAAAATATCGAGCTGTTCCTATCAAAAATATGCCATGTTTCACAAAGAAAGTTGAGGAACATGTGAACATATCATTTGATGAAAAAGAAATGTTGAATTTTTTGATTGCTAAACTGCCAAATTCAGCAATATCGAAACATAGGTATATTGAAACCTTACAATTTTAGTCATACAGCAAAATAATTTATATACCACAAATTCATTCATTGAAATATTTTTTGTTCATCAGTGTAGGAAGAAGAAGTGTTAACGAGGTTGAGATGAACCTCAGTGGGGTAGAACAATCTGCACTTCACTTCACTGCAATTCTTGACCATTCATGCCAGTCAGTTTTGATGATGGAATTACATTCGATAAATCTTTGGCAATAATTGAAGTTCCTTTCAATTATGACTTTGCATCGAAACTTCTGTCAGTTACAAAAAAAAAGTTTTTTGATAACATGATCCATTTTTTATGTGAAAATAGAAAATAAAATTATAATATTAAATATTGGACATTGTAGTGTTTTATTTATACCTTTTATAAAAAATTACATAAACAATAGTAAAGTGAAAAGTATCACAATTCAATATGCATAACCAAAGAAAAATCCAAATTACAACGAAAATAAAAAATATATAAATATAAATAAATAAAAGCTTTGTTATAAATTCCACTATATAATGATTGTAAAATATACATATATATAAAAATTATATATATATTTTACAATCATTATATAGTGGAAATTATAACAAAGCTTTTATTTATTTATATTTATTATGGACACATTCCACGAAGTAAGGGTATCGTCAATTCTAATAAAGAATATATATATACATTAGCAAAATTGACTCAAAACTTGGTTATACTAAGGTCAAAATTTTCAATGTTTGGATTGATCAAGTTACAATAAAATCTTGTTTAAATGAAAAAAGTAACTAGTCACTTAAAAATCTATCATCTGCTAATATGGGCTGTGACAAGTTAGTGATTCCACATGCAATTATAAAAATATCTTTTGCTTTCCCAACTAATGACCAATGTAACTTGTTACTCAAGATTTTGAAAATTTTTATACGTTGATTAGCCCTCTCAATGTGAACTCTAGCAGCAGCTATTTTAGAATTGACTAATGCTTCTTCAGTACTCAATTGTTTTTGATTTTGTAAAAATGGTGGTCGAATCAATTTAATCTTAAAGCGTTCACATATATCATCAATCAAAAAACCTTTATCTACCATAATAGCATCTTTGGAACTTTCCAATTTGAGAATCAAATTACTTTCTTCAAATATAGTTTTATCTGAAGCTCGTCCACCATAAGGTTCACTAATACATGTAATAATACCCCCAGGGGATACACCAGTCATAAATTTTACAGTAGTATTAGATTTGTATTGTGAATAGAACCGAATACGGCAACATAGGCACTTGGGTTTCTGAATTGGAATTTCAGTACAATCTAATACCACCCTTACAAATTCAAAACATTCAAAACACTTTGGTAAATTTTTTTTTATCTCAATGGAGTCTGGGAATATTATTGTCACACTCAAAACCTTACTTAAAATTGGTAGCATTTCAAAAATATACTTCTTACAATGTTCATGAGATATTCCAAATAATACAGACAATGTAGCATGAGTCATATCACATTTCAGTTTGACTAATAATAGAACTATGCGCTCTTTTATACTTAATCTATGAGATCTCTGATCACTATGCACTAGTTGCACTGCTTCAACTAATGTTTCCAACATCACTTCACTACTAAGTCCTGTGAAGCTATTGAGGGCCGTATCAGTTGCAAAAATGTCACATAAGGTATAAACTTTTGGCGTATTTACCTGGACTCCTGTGTCCCGGGAAGTTGTACGAGGTACCTGTTGCAACTGCTGTGCAATTTCAATAACCTCAGACTGTTCGGGCTCCTCAGTTTCAAGAAATTCATTTTCCTGAGTAGACTGTTCTGGCTCCTCAGTTTCGCAATCACACATTTCAGGAATATTTTCCTTTAAAGCATTCCTTTTTCCAATTCTCTCACGTCTACCCACTTCTATTTTACTGGTAGATTGCTCAGCTTCATATTTTTGAAGAGGAAGTTTTTGAGAAGGAACTGTAATCTTCTTTAGATTCCTTCTTTTGGAACAATTTGCCCCTGAAAATGAAATGTTTATTATGAAACTAGTATTAAAAAAAAAGTTATATAATTTACCTCGATAGGAATAATCATTGTCTGTGAAATGTAGTGAACAAACTTTCATGTATTTGGACACTGGTTTGCCAATTTTTAGTTTCAAAATCCAAGCTTTTTGTCTGTCAATCATGACTCTGTTTCCCAATTTGGTCTCCATCCAAACACGCTCTTTGCCTGCTTCAGGAAATAAATGGAAACTCAATTCAGGGTTTCTTTTAGCCCAAGAAGTGCACTGAGGAACTGAACAATAATAATTCGCCATATTCAAACGGTTTTAATGCAGATACAATCACAAATACCACTAAACTTTGAATCAGACACATGTAAACTATATGCAAACACAAATGTAAACAAACATCTGATGTACTTTCATGTAGTTACATTGAATATCCGCAAGAGGGCGTCGCGCTTATATTGAATTCCCTATAGTGTGTATATAAGCCCAAATGTTAGCCTGGAAGAATATGAGAGGAGCATGACAGGATTAGAGGACGACCTGAGGGTGTCAAAAGGAAAAAGGAGGATCATAAGGAGAATGGTGGCAGGGGACTTCAATGCGAAGAATACTATATGGGGGGGGGGGGAAGAAAACGGACAGGAGAGGGGAGATCCTTGAGGAAGTGTTAACATCCAACGGGTTGGTGGTGCTGAATGATGGACTACTGCCCACCTTCGTGAGGGGTGACGGGGGTTCATCGTTCATTGATATAACAGCATGTGATGAATGGCTGTGGGAAAGAGTGTTTAGTTGGGACGTCGGGAACGCGTTCAACAGTGTCAGCAAACGGGCAGTGTTGAGCGCGTTGCTGAGGCTTGGAGTAGAGCAGGGGTTGGTTAACCTGGTGGAGGACTACCTGACGGGGCGTGTGATTGTAGACTCCAGAGGGAGGAGATATGAGATTGAGGCTGGAGTGCCTCAGGGCTCGGTTCTTGGACCGACGCTCTGGAAGTGGAAGTGTTTGATGAGGTTTGTGGGATAGTATGTGAAGAGGGATGTGAGATTACGGTGTATGCGGATGATGTGTGTCTGGTATGTACGGCAAAGGGAGAGGCGGAGATAGAAAGAAAGGCGGAGAGAATGTGCAGGAAGATTGTGGAGAAGATAGAGCGGTGCGGACTGGAAGTGGCGGAAGAGAAGACGGTGGGGTTGCTAGTGAAGGGACGGAGCATGGCAAGGGAAGTGGGGGTGATGGTTAAGGGAAGGAGAATTCGCATGGAGGAGTCTGTGAAATACCTAGGGGTGTGGTTGGATAGCCAATTATCCTTCAAAACCCATATGGTAAAGGCGGCAGAGAAGGGTAAAGTGAGGGCAGCATGGCTGGGGAGATTGATGTGTAATGTGAAAGGGCCGGGAGAGTGGAAGAGGAGGGTAATTGGTAGGACGGTAGAGCAGAGTATGCTGTACGGTGCGGAGGTGTGGGGTGAAAGGGCGGGGGTGAAAGGGCGGGGGTGAATGCGAGGGTTAGGCCACTTCTGCGGGTGCAGAGAGGGATACTGCTGAGGGTGGTGCAGGGGTACAGGACAGTGGGTGGACTGGCATCAGCGGTGCTGGCAAGGTCCTACCCATTGGACGTGTTGGCTAGAGCTAAAAGCCAACGCTGGAGGGGTGCGACCAAAGAAGAGGTACGGGAATGGATGGAGGAGGAAATGGAGAGAAGGTGGGAGGAGTATGAGGGCGCGCTAAAAGGAGCGATTGGGAATAGGAGAGATTGGATGGACCGGAAATTCGGGGAGGTGAACTACTTCTTGACACAAGTGCTCACTGGACATGGGTCGAGAATAGGGTACCTCCACAAGATTGGGAAACGAGAGACTGGTGTGTGCGAGAGGTGTGAAGTGGAGGATGATGTGGGGCATGTGTTTAGATGCTGGAGGAACGAGGAAGTGCTGAAGAAGTTGGAGAGGAAACTAGGAGAGGCGGTGTACTGGGAAAACATGGTGGAGATAATGTTGAGGGGGGAGGAGGAATGGATGGAGGTGAGTGGAGTAGTAGAGAGCATGGTAAGGGGGAGAGAAGGACTCGATATGGCATGAGAGGCAGGAGTGATAGGAGGGAGAAGATGACGGTGTGAGCGGAGAGTGTGCGAGGGACCGCCGCCTGTCTCGAAGTATGCTAGGGTAGCTATTCCGAGGCGGGGGTAACGGCGAGTTTGAGGTGGGTTTGGTTGGTAGGCATCTCCTTGGGGATGAGTCCAACACTGTCGAGTATTCTCACAGTATCCATCCAATTTAAGGCCATTAATCACGGCTTCTCTACCGCGAGCAGCGTGTTGTATTTTTATACCTCTTTGACATTCTTCTTAAATTAACCATTGATTAGCAATCTTGGACTGGTTGTCTCGACACCTATACCACTTTTTAGGTATGAGGCCGATGGTATTTGGTTTTAAAAAATTTCGTCGGAATATTTTATTACAAGCGCCTGGCAAAGTAATGACCTCTGTAAATGGGTCAACCCCTCCGTCGTTTAAAATTAGCTCTCTGAACTTTAGACAGGAGCGGGCGAGAATACCAACGTCGTCGATACAGTACGATACAATTTCTTTTTTAAAGTCAAACATATACCCCTGGTCGGAGAGTTCTTTATGCCAATCAGTTAATTTTTTTCTGGCATCGTCTTTTTCGTCGAGTGAGGGCGAATATTTCAAACTGTCCGGGTCATAGTATTCGAGAGCTGGTAATGGGCCTATGTAGTTCCAGTTTTCTTTTTTATTAAATAAATGTGGAAAGTACCCCTTTTTTAAATCTTTTAGTCCGAAAACTTTGGGTAATTTTGCTAGAGGCATTGGGAAGTAGTTTAGAGAGTCGATAAAACTTACGTTGCCCACTTTCATTTGTATTAGTTTTGTACCTCTACTAATTAGTTCTGGGCTCAAATCCGTCTTTGTTATAAGGTGGTTTAGCATAAACTGGTTATCATATAGACCTCCAGCATGACCTACTACGATTATTTTCTTAAACAGAGTACGCTGGTTCAATACGTACTCCATAAAACGTGCCACAGGGTCAATTGTTGAAACTTGGTATCTAACGCCACAATCGCACTATCTTTTGTCTGTTCCTATACATAATGTACAATGTTGCTCAAACACACACAAGTTGGCTTTGTGAAGTAGAGAGCCGTCTGCCATAGTTTCCTCTTGAGTAGACTCGAGGTCATAAAATATAAATAGTACACCATGCATTGAAGGCTTATGTGTGTCTACGGGCATAAAACAATGGTGAGGGGAAGGTTTATATTCTCTGCATACTTTACAGAACACCTCGCCACAGGTATGTTTTCTGCTTTTTAGAACGGTTTTAAGACATAGTTTACACGCCATCACCTGTTCACACAGCCTAGTTTCTATGTGGTAATCGTAGCAAATCTGCCCTCTAAAATACCTGTTACAGCTGTTACACACAATTTTCTTATTTGATTGACAAGGCGGAGATTGTTTGCACGCAGGACAACTTCTTTCGCAGCGATGAGAGTTTTTGCTATAGAAGGGAGAGTGACAATTTTCACAAAAATAACTACAACAAAATGCAGAAGTTAATGATATTATTACATTATAGTGGTTTTTGTGATACAACAGATTAATTTTCTTAACACCCCCCACTCCTTCGTACAAGACATCATGCCCCTTCGACTCGTAGATGGAAACTGTTATTGTATAATCTACCATGTAGTCCTGAAACTTTTTTAATTATGTTATACCACCACCCTCTTTGGGTATTTCGATTCCACTAGCCCCCAATAGTTCTAAGGTTTTTTGGGTCTGAATCCCCTCTGTTTTTCGGACTTTCTGTTTGTCAGGATCGTTATCAACATATGTTTTGGCTACAACCAAAGCTCTAGCCAGACATAGGTGATCGTTATTTCGTATAGTTATAATACCATCGCGCCGAGCACACTCTTCGTCGAATGTGTTATATTTACGACCCCTACCCTGTCCCTTAGGCATTTTTACGATCGTTGCTGCGAGACAAAATGTTTCGGTGTCAAAGGCTGACGAATTAGACTGATACACTTTCGAAATCATATCCCATATGTCTTCAAATTTTATTTCTGAAGCCGTTCGAAAAGACACCCAACCATCACCACGACTAAACTCTTTCGAGCAAAAAGTAAAACCGATCTGGTCGCTTGGCTCTGTTCCTTCCGTTGTTTTAGCGACAACTCCTTTAAGACATTCTTTGATCCATTTTAATGGATCACTGTCTTCAGGGACGGAGCGAATCTTAAATTCTATATTTCTACCTGTTAAATTAAATTTACGCACGTTCCTTATAGTATATTTAGTAATCAAAAACTTTTCCATTGTTCAAAAGCGAATCTAGAAACTATAGAAAAAATCAGAGTTTTAAATTCGGTTTTACAAAATTAAAAATACGAAAAAATGCTATTAAGAAAAACTAAAATTCGAAAAAAGTGAACGAAATTTTATTTTATTATTTATTTATTTACGGGCATTACCCATTCATTTACAATAATTAAAATTTTATAAGTACTACACTATAACATCATTACTGTAAAAACATGAAGCAAAAATAAAATAAAAACACAACATTTAAATCTCTTAGTTAAAAATTAAAAAAATCGAAACAATTAATTAAAATCGTTAAAATATATGATTAATTACACTGAGTAACATAATTACATATCCATTATACCCAATCTAAAGAATCAAACGTATTCCTACTCTTATTTATCACAAAGTGACCTTATAAAATGCTCATAGTTATTAAAGAAATCTAACTCTGTTAAGCTATTTGCCAAACGTGTTGTTCTGGAAATGTATGAATTATGGCCTATGTTCGTACGAGAGGAAGATTGATAGAATGTATTAGTTGATCTAGAGCTGCTTGCAGGAACCATGAAATTAATCTTACTAAGTAGGTATGGGCAGTTAGAAAGGGAATTTAATATTTTGAACATATTTTTAAGATCATTATGATCTCTTCTGGTTTTCAGAGGAAATAGTCGGAACTTGTTGTAAAGGAGATTGAAATCATATCTATATTCGTCTTAACGCGGAATATTAGACTTAATTGCTAGGTATCTTAAAAATTTACGTTGGACTTGCTCTATTTTGTGAATGTAGCATGCATATCCTGGATTCCAAACCGAAAATGCATACTCCAGAATAGGTCTGACAAGGGAATTGTATAGTAATCGGATTGCATAAATATTATCAAAATCTCTGGTAAATCTTTTGACAAAACCCAGCAATCTCAGAGCTCTCGATACCATATTATCAATGTGGAAGGAAAATGTCAGAGATGAATCAATATATACTCCCAGATCTTTGATTACTGATACCCACGATATAATGGAGTTATTAATTTTATAATCAAACTTCTTCCATGTCCTACTCCTGGAAAAATGTATGCAAAAACACTTATCAGCATTAAGTTCCATGCCATTCAAATCACACCACTCAACCAGCCTGTTTAAATCAGATTGAAGCATTCTATAATCTTCGGCAGTGTTAACATTTAAATAGAATTTAAGATCGTCTGCAAAACAAAGAAACTTACAGTACTTGAAACAATCATGAATATCATTTAAAAATATGCTAAATAGCAGAGGCCCTAAATGGGAGCCTTGAGGTACTCCAGAGGGGACAATTATTTCACGAGATCTAAAACCGTTGATTTTAACAATTAATGATCGGTTTAAAAGGTAACTGGTAACCCATCTTAAAAATGAACCACAAATTCCAAATGACTCCAGTTTGCTCAAAAGAACTAAATGATTCACTTTATCAAACGCCTTAGAAAAATCTGTGTAAATTGCATGCACTTCCCCAGATTTATCCAAGACCCCCGACAAAAAATGGACATACGAGAGAAGATTCAACTCAGTGGACTTACCCTTCTGAAAACCAAATTGTTCATCAATTATATCTCCCTTAAATACTGAAGTCAAGTATTTTGTGATAATACACTCAAACAGCTTTGGAATGCAACTGAGATTACATACCGGCCTATAATTACATACATCCGCTCTATTTCCAGATTAAAAAATTGGTGTTAGGTAACTGCTTTTCCAAAAATTGGGAAAGGTACCTGATTTCAGAGACTCATTAAAAATTATATACAGTGGTCTAGCAATAACAAAACTGCAACTTTTTAGTATAATCGGGGGAATACCATCTGGACCAGGTCCTTTAAAATTACTCAGCTTACAAATTTCTTCGTAGATACTAGATATTGGAATTGAAAAATTACTGATACTAATATTACTACTAGAAGTTGCAGAGATTGTATTACATTGTTTTGTAGAATATACTGTTTGGAAATAGCTTGCAAATAAATTAGGAAGATCAGGGCCGAACATACTATGTTGATTACCATAAAACATTTCAGAAGGTAAATTATTGCTGCTTAACATTATTATCAACAACTAGAGAAAGCTGTGAGTTTTCTATATAATCTTTATAACAAATTTTTGATAATTTTTTGCACTCTGAGCGCAATTGAGTAAAGTTAATGTAATCCTTCCTGTTACCGGAATTTTTTAATTTCTTATGAACCTGCTTTTTCAAAATTACCAAGTTTTTTAATTCCTGAGAGTACCATCGTGGGAAATTTCTTTTAGATATTTTCTTTTGAGGTACTACTACATGAATAATTGAGAATAATACATCATAAAAAATATTTACCATGCTATCAATTGAGTGATTATTCAATAAATTATCCCAATTAATTTCCCCAATGTAATTATTAACTATATTTAGATCTGCTGACTTATAGTCATAGTAAAACTCATTAGGATATTGATGAGTAACTGAATTAGTACATTTCACAAGGTCACTAATTTTTACAATAAGAGGTGGATGGTAAAGATCTGATGCAACTAATTCGTCATCAGCCTTACTTACGGTATTGTTTATATTATGAGAAAACACTAAGTCTAACGTACTGCCTTGGTTATTAGGAATACTATTCAGCTGGTAGAGGTTATGGAATGCACATAAGTCTGAAATTATTCCAATCGCTTCTGATTCTTGCCGGGAAAATCCATCTATCAAACTTGTCACTGAACAAAACTCTTCTATTAACCATTCTGCTTTAGGCAAATTGAAGTCACCCAAAAGGCAAAGCTGTGCTTTATGTTGTTCTTGGAGAATTTCTATGTTATTACAGAATGTTTGGTATTTAATTGCCGGAGACTTAGGTGGTAGGTAAACTGCACCAACTATAACATTTTTTGAAGTAGAGCCAATTTTGACAAAAATTTGTTCAATGTCTTCAAAGGAATCTAAACAAATACTATTCAAATTTTTGTCAACAGCTACTAATACTCCACCACCGCGTGAAGCTGTACTTGTGTTGGAATTTCGATCATGACGATATACATTATAATCAGTTAAACCTAGTTCAGCATCACATATTTCATTTGTCAGCCAAGTTTCAGTTAGGACTATTATTGGATAACAATTAGCAATAACATTGTTTTGAAATTCAATTAACTTCGTTCGAATACCTCTTACATTCTGGTAAAATATTTCATTGGTGTTGACGATATTGTAATGCCCAGTAAAAGGTCCAAAATTTGAAAAAATAAGCTTACCACAAGAACACGGGAGAGAAAATGAGCCTGCTGCTCTAAAACGGTTCTTTATATAGAGATAACTTGTGGGCGTGGCCTAATAATCTCGCGAGATTTTTCAGTAAATAGAAGAGTTTATTCAAACAGATGTTTATTTTAGTCAATATTCTACCACGGAATCGCCATGATGAATCATTTATAAAGATATAGGTGTTGTGAGTTTACAATGAGTTCGACAGTATGTGATTAGATAACCTCACTTTTACTCGGCTTCTTTAGAGATAATTTGTGGGCGTGGCCTAATGTTTTAAATCGCCATGATGAAACATTTGTTGTGGCTACTTTTACGCGATAAGCAACGCCTGTTTATCAACGTCTGATAAGGGAACTCCTCACCGAAAATTTTACCTATTATAGTTTTTCATAAAAGCGTCAAACTTGTCATGACCTGTAAAGGCGGAAATAGATAAGAAAAATGGGGGCCAAAGGGAAATGTAAATAAGCTCGATTTTGAAAATATGTGTTATCGCAATAGCATGAGGTGTGGAAAAATATCTTTGAAGTACTGTAAATTTATATTATCGTCTTTCATCAATATTTGCAATCCTTTCGAATAAAAATTTGCGACGTTGTCAGACCGGCTTAGACTATATGTAAAACCCCAAAATTTTTGAAATATATTTTATTAGATAATTTTTACAAAATTACTGACTATTATGCTTTATTACAATCTAAGTGCTATTAGAAGTTTCTACTGAAGTAATCTTCAAGCAAAAAGTGTTCGTGCTAAAACCTGTCGAATTGGACTGGTATAAGGAGGATATCATTTCCCAGACGTTGTCAATAGTTACATATTTGGTTTTCTTGAAATTTATCCAGCCTTCCCCTCTGGAGAAATCTTTGGAGCAGAAAGTGAACCCTACATAGTCGTCAGGCATTAGGTCTTCGGACCCTTTACGTATGATTTGTTTGATGGCCTCTTTAACCCACACAACGGGGTCAACATTCTCTGGAATTTCTTTAATTCTAAACTCCAAAACTCTGGCCGCCACACCAAATCGTCTACACTTTTGCGAGTCGTCTTTAACTAGTACAAAGTTTTCCATGTCTGCTCACGACAAAGGCTGAGACAATAATAAACTAGACGATGTTGCTTTCTAATATATTATTTTTTCTTGAACCAACATTCTTTGCACCAAGCTGTGAACTTGTAGTATCCAATTCCTTTCCGGTCACAGTTGTACTCTTCTGTCTGCTCGTAGACTTCTTCTTTGCGGCAAAAAGAACAAAAACTTGGTTTGCAGTTGCACGCTCGTCCCCAAGCACAATTTGGCATCTTCACTCTAGAACAGTTAGTGATTAAATGAACATTCATCTTGTTGCTAGCTTATTTTATTCAACTATGTCCGTCCTTCTTAATTCTTCGATTATTTCTTGGAATTCAACATCTTCTTTTAGATATTTCAGCCTTTCGACTAAAATATTAGGGTCTGTCCAACCACGAGGAATGTTGCATCTTCTAGGTGTACGAGTCTCATCAGGTATATTTGTACATATATTGTTTAGAATTTTAAAGTTACTAGACGAAAATTTACTTGTAACGGAATCAGTACGGTTTCTGGGTAACGTGACACGTTTTTTATATTTAAACAGAGGTTTTATTATATTGTTGAATTTTATAGGACAGGCTTGATGCCTCAGATGTCCTCGGGTATCTCGATGTGCCCCAGATATGTCTAATATTTGTTTGTACGTTTGTAAATCAAATGGGGTAAATTCCAAAATATTAATCGCTGTAAACCAGGTGTATTATGGAAAGTTTTATCGTCTACCACTATATGTTCGGCGTCATAGTCTAGATATACATTTCCAAGTACCCATCGCCCGTTGGATAGCTGCGGGCCGTAAGCTTGGTCAAGATCATTATGTTCTCCTATGTTAGCAGTCATGGGAGCAATTTTGATTTCTGTTGTTTGCGATGGATCTTGTTTTACGACGCCTAACGAACTTGCTATTTGTTCAAGAGGCTCTGTCACAGGCTTAAAAACCTTTTCGAGATGCTCTTCTCGGTAACGCTCAGCTCTTTTGAGCGAATTGTATTTTTCACGAACAGCTTTTGCGAGCTCTAATACGTGCTGTTTACGAGGCGCCATGCTATTAAATGAAAAAATAGCGTACACACTCCTATTTATAACCCCGATATCTGACGCCCCTCTGAGACACATCTGTCGCACGTCTGGGACACATCTGTCACCCATCTGGCGCACACCTGAATGCAAGCTGACTATGCGCTGACATATACCTGACTATGCGCTGACATGTACCTGACTATGCGCTGACATATACCTGACTATGCGCTGACATATACCTGACTATGCGCTGACTTATACCTGACTATGCACTGACATATACCTGACTATAAGCTGACATACACCTGAGATACACTGACTATATGCTGACATACACCTGATATACTTCTGATATATACCTGAGATACGCCCCTTATTATTTTATAACGTTGTATGATATGATAATGATAAGTTAACGTTCTTTCACGAGCCAAAAAGTATGAAAAATGTGTTGCGTATAGTTTCTGGTTATCTGTTTTATAAATATAGTTTGGTATCATGTCACGATTTTTAATGTAGGCTTTTTTTTTATTTATTGAGAGAGAGACTAATAGATTATTAAATATTGACCCATCTAAAACGACTATACAACTGATCAAATTATTGCTGAAATATGGAATATACATTTTCAAAACAATAGCTAACCATATTCTGTGAAAAAGTTTGATAAAAATATCAAATCTACTTATATCTCAAAACTATTATTTGACAGTTAGGGCACCGACGGCATAGACGTGTGAGTCAGGCCTCGTGACGTCATACTTAGCATTTATAAAAAGTAGCTCACCTATTAATTTGAGGGGCTAAAGTCCTAAAATTCGTGTGACGTAATTTATGGATGGCCCCTTACAAGTACTTTATGAACCTACCCATATGTGGTATATCAAGTACATATTCGATAAAAAATGTAGACATGCTCTTGCTACAAACTGAGAGACAAATATTCACAGTTGTCGGTAAAATATATTGTTTGAGTTGATAACTTGGATTCCTTGTTCGTCAAAAAACTGTTTTTGCAAAAAAAAGTTTATATGGTCGATATCTACAATGGAGTACTCTTTTATTTTCTGATAATAAATACAAACAACATTATCGGGGTTCGTCACCAAGGACTCTTTTCAAATATTAATAACCACACCACACAACCACTAATCATCACATGTTATAAATAAACGTTAACAATACTGTTATTTTGTACCTAAAGATTATAAAATTTACCATTTTTTCCAATTTTAGTCACATTGGCTAAAACAAAAGCATTTACTAATCATTGCAAATTGTGAACTGATGAATTTGGGTAATTTTAGGAAATACGTCACATTTAATATTACAAGATAAAAAACGCCGAAACCGGTCCACAAGTGATGTCATTCCTTCTAATCGCAAACCAGAATGGTTGGTTCTATCTTAACAGATATACCAACCCCGTTTACTTTAGAAGTGTAATTCAATGTCTGTCGGGGCATATAGCCCGAGAAGTAGTTGTTGCTTCTTAGTGGACGGTCTGCTCTTTGGAAATTAATTTTTCTAATTTGTAAAGCGTTTAATAGTATTGAACTATTATTTTTTGACGTCCAAGATATTTTATAATTACACAGAGTCCAACGTGTGTTATCTAAGTCCTTGTTGGTTATATTGTAGAACTTTTTGGGTATATAAGCGAGCATTTTATTATGAAAATTAAATAATTTGATTGTAATTATAACTTTTTAAAAACAACTTTTATTTAAAAATGAATACAATATCATAGAATGAACAATTAACTGTTTAGAATTTAAAATAGAGTAACTTTCTGCTTGAAAGTTATGATTGGAAGTGTCTCCTTATCTTTGGGTGGCTGTATTTATATCGTTGTATTATCTTGATGACGACTCAAGGTCCAAGTTCCTTAATTCTTCCCCTCTTAAGACTGAAGCTAGGAACTCCTTGGTGGGACGTGGCTTCAGGAACAGATTTTGAAGGCGTTTCCTTTTATAAATACAGAAACTGAAAATTACTAATATAATTAAACACAAAATTACGAAGGAACTCCATGAAACATAATGGTGGATCGTCATCATATTTTCTTCTTGCAGAGCTTCTAAGCTGTGTCCTTCTGGAATTGATATATTTTGGAGTTTTAATTTGTATTGGGCTTCAATTATTCTTTCTTTAAACTGGGGAATAGTAAATTCATGCGTCTGAAGGCAATTAACAGGCATGATATAGGTCTGGCACTTTTTGGGAGCGGGACAATGGTCTGCTTGTAGAGGTTTAGTACTTATGGTGGTTTGTTCCAGGGATGTGTAGACATATTCTTTTACTTCAGTTTTAGCAAACATACAGGTTTCGAGTTGTATTAGATTACAGCGATCATGTTTAGCGTCTCGACATATATATGTTTTGTCTTCTAAGTGCCAACAGTAGGAGTACCATTTCTCATTTGAATAGTAATTTGTAGGTGCTAAGAGCAGAGTTGCATTTTTATTTGGAATCGGAAATATCTGATACAATTTAAATTGAAATTTACTTAATATTGGAACCTTTAGGATCATTTTTAATTCTGAATGTTGGACATATGTAATTAATTCACAATATTCTAATAGTTTATAAGGATATTTATCTGAATGAATTATTTGTTTCTCATCATATTTACCCAACAATATCTCTTTGAGATAGTTTATTTGGTGAATATCAAATAGTTCAATGTTTATTATATTAGCTTTAGATAAAGTAATTGTCCTAACTATTTTCTTAATAAAATCTAAAATTAACTCTAATTGATTATTTAGTATTTGATAGTGGATAATAGAAATCTCAATATTTGTAATATTACAAAGTACATTTTTTATCTCATTGACATTATGATTAAAATCACGAACCGTTTGATGTAGTTGATTTTCTAGGTCTTGAGCAATGGTAATTATTTTCTTATTAAATTGTTTATTTTTGTTAATACTATCTTTTATTATATTCCAGTCATCGTTATCTGGATTTCCGGTTATGAATTTGATCACTGTTCCAAGTCCATTGATTAACCCACGTTTATTTCGGTTATAGTTAAGAATTGAAAATTGATTTTTAATTTCTTTCAGATAATTGGAATATTGTATTTGTAACATAGGGTGATTAATTTTGATGTCTAATTTATTTATTAGATTTTCTATACGTGTTAAATTAAGAGAAAGCATAAATCTATGTCTCTGGATTATTTCATTTTGTGTTCCTGTTTCTTCTTGAAAGAATCCGTTTGGATTGTGGAAACATTGTATTTGTGCCTTGGCAACATGTAGTAGGGAAGTTAGCAGGAATAGTCTGAAAAGTAAAAAGAAAATTTACTGTTTTCTTATTCTTTTGATATTTTTAATATCTGTGGTTATTTTTCTGTTAGCAGGAGTTAAACCTGTAATTTGAGTTTCATTTTGCTCAATAACTTTAATGTTTTCGTAAGGAATATTTTTATTTATTTGTTTTTTGTTCCTATAAATTGTTGTTTCGGGATTAATTTCGGGAATTGATTCCTGTCTATTTCGATTTGCGTTAGTTAAGTTACGAGTCATTTTGTCTTTAGTATTTTTATACACATATTCAAGGAAGGGCTGTAGTTCATTTTTTCTATGTTCATTGTAATTTTCGTATACTGTCAAATCGTTGTCGAAAAGTACTTCATCTTCATACGGGCCGTACAAGAGGGTAAAAGGTGTAAAATTAGTTGAGGAATGAATACTTTGATTATATATTGTGATTGCGGTAGTCATTAAATTATCGATTCTTTCGTTAGGATTTTGTATTTGCAGAATCTTCAATTTTTCTAATAGGGTAGAATGTAATCTTTCAACTGGGGAGTTGCTAGTGGAGTTTGCGGTGGTAGTAATGTGCTTCTCTACTTTATATAATTTTAAATATTCGGTAATTACATTTGATCCAAAGTTCGTTGCACTATCGAATATCATTCGCTTCGGGAAGTTATGATGTGAAAAAAAATGCCTTAATTTGTTATTGAAGTTTGATCTTCAATTAGATATGCTTGTGCATATTTAGAAAAAGGGTCAATTATAGTTAAAAATTGATTTGCTTTAATATGAAATACATCTGCATGTAAGGTGTGCAATGGTTTTGTTGGTAACATAGGGCCTTGAAGGGGTATTTTATAAGGGTGCCTTTCATATTTAGCTTTTAAGCATATATCACATGAATTGATGTATTTTGTGATTATTTCTTTTATATTTGGGAAGTATATAGATTTCTTTAAGTGTAAATAAGTTTCATTAATTCCGTTATGGTTTAATTGATGATAATTCTTTATATAATTTATTTGTTCGTTTTTGTCTTCTAAATCGAGTAATTTTGTTAAACAAAGAGCAATATTCGTGGAGATAAAGTTTTCTTGTAGGAGTTTTTCTATAATCGGTCTTAAGATTCTTCTTTGTGTTAAGAAAATTCCATATTTTTTATTAGGATCGATTATTTCTATAAGATGGTTAGTTATTTGATTTTCCAAATTGTCTTTTCCTAAATAAATTAGGTAAATATTTTTGTCGAATCGTTTTATAAATTCGTAACGAGGAGTTTGTGTTATATTCAAGATTAGTTGATTTTTGAATATATTTACTGGTTTTTCAGAGATGGGAAGTCCCGAAGAAATATTTTCTTCTTGGGAGTGAATTGTATCACAACTTGAATGTCTTGGTGATTTAAATTTTAAATATTCTGATAGAAATTGATCAGGGTCGCCAGAGGAACTTTGAGCTTCTTGTTGTGGGTCATTATCAATTTCTATGTCTTCACTGAGATCAGTAACCATGGGGACCATTGAACTTGTTTCGTCATTTTCATCAACGTCGTTGTCATGTACATTTATTTCTATTCGTGATAATGCATCAGCGACATAGTTACTAGAACCCTTTAAATGTTTTATATCGAACTGATATTCCTCTAATTTGATTTTCCAGCGTATTAAACGACTATTGGGAGTTTTAAGTTTTGCTAACCAAACAAGAGGATTATGGTCGGTTAATATGGTAAAATGTCTTCCATATAGATAAGGTCTAAAATGCTTTGCAGAGTCTATAATGGACAACAATTCTTTCTCGATTGTCGAGTAGTTGCGTTCTGCGGAATTCAGTGTTCTAGAGAAAAAGGCAATTGGTTTATTTTCTTGTGAAAGAACGGAACCTAAGGCTATATCAGATGCGTCGGTAGTTAAAGTGAAGGGTAGAGAAAAATCAGGATATACCAGAATTGGAGAGTTAATGATGAGTTCTTTACATTTTTCGAAGGCTTCTTCATATTCGGGAATACAAATATCTATCTTTTCTTTCTTGCGAGTACACTTATTTAATGGGAACGTTATCTTCGCGAAATCTGGAATAAATCGTCTATAATAACCTATCAATCCAAGAAATGATTTAATCTCTTTAATGGTTTTAGGTATGGGGTATTTTTTAATTGCTTCTATTTTTGAAGGGTTTGGAGTTATTCCATGAGGAGTGACAGTATGCCCTAAGAATTCTACTTTTTTTGTGAGAAATTCACTTTTATCTTTTTGTATTTTTAGATTTGCTATTGAAAGGGATTCGAATATTAGGTTTAGATCTATAAGGTGTTCATGTAAATTTTTTGAGAAAATTATGATATCATCCATATAGACAAAACATCTTTTATTTATATGAGGGGCTAAAACCTCATTCATTAAACGTTGAAACGTACTTGGGGCATTTTTGAGACCAAAGGGCATTCTTAAATACTCGTAATGTCCTTGTTGTACAGTGAATGCTGTTTTTTCGATAGAATCGGGATGCATCTTAATCTGATGGAAACCTTGAGATAAATCTAAACATGTAAAAAATATGGCTTTTCCTAAGTTATCAAGTATTTCATCAACTCGTGGTAGTGGGAATTTGTCCTCCACAGTTTTTTCGTTCAACTTGCGAAAATCAATTACCATTCTATACTTTTTTTCACCGGAGGCGTCGGTTTTTTTGGAACTATCCATACCGGGCTAGAGTAAGGGGAAATACTTGGACGTATAATTTTTTGATCCAATAATTTATCTATTTGTTTTTTTATTTCTTGTTGCAACATTTGGGGATGTCTAAAGCTTTTAGTGTATACTGGATTTTCGTCTTGTGTTCTAATATAATGTTTGGTATGCATTGTAGCAGATAAATTTTCCTTATTATCATGAAATAAATGAGAATACTTTTTGCAAACGGAAATGAGTTTTTCTTTTTCCTCATTATTCAAGTGATTGGTACGAATTGTGTTAGCATCAAAACTACGTCTATTTTTAACATTTAAAGAAGTTTGGACATTGAAATTATTTAAGTTTTGTACTTCCAGTGGCTTTTCGAGGGGTGTGGTTAAAGGTACATCCGGTATTTCTATATGGCCGTTTATGACTTTATGTATCGACGGTGGTACTATTAAATTTTCCTGTATTTTTGTTTCAGGGGGATAAGCATACCCATCTTGTTGGTTAACTGGTATTAAATTACTTTTATTTTCTCCTAATTGAAAAGGGATAATAATATTATTTAACTTAATAATATTATCTTTGTAGTTTATTTGTGCATTAAGCTTATCGAGATCTTTGGAACCAATTAAGGCATCAAATTTATCGTGCCATTTAAATATACGAAATTTTACGTAATTATCAACGTTATATTCTTCAAATATTGGAATTTTTATATTTTGATCGCTATTAAATGTTGTAAATACCGATTTTATTGTAAAGTTTTCCTTGAAGAGAAGTTCTTTTGGAAAATTACTTACAAGTTCAGGATTAATAATAGAGTCGGATGCTCCGGAATCTATTAAGATTGTAATTTTTAATTTTGGCAAGAATATATAAGGTAGGTTAATATTATTCAAATTATTAAACTCAATTATGGGGGACCGTTTGGGAAGGCTTGTGGCTGAAAATTTGCCTGACTATTTTGTTGAGAATTCTTCCAAGCTTGAAATTCACGATATTCGGAATTGTCTTGTGGGTAGTCCTCTGTCTTAGGAGGTGATTCATTGTGATAATTAGCATCATAATTATTAGCCATTGAATCATCATTAGGATTATAAGTATTAGCAAAGTGATGATCTGATAAGTCATATTCTAAATTATGGAGATTTTGACGAATATTTTGTCTATTAGAAGTCGTTCTTGTGGACATTGGTTCCCAATGTTGATTATTTCTTATTTGTTGTATTGCGTCACGTTGGGGCGGTGTCAACTGTCGCGGAGGAAAATTTCTTTGATAATTATTCGAGTTTTGATTAAAATTATCGTTTCTATAATTATGTGGATTGAAATTAGGTCGAAATCTTTGTTGATTATTATTGAAATTATTAAACGGTCTGATCTGATTATTAAATTTATTAGATGGTCTAGAATTGTTTTGAACAAATTGTCTGTTTTGTGACGAACGAGACATAAGATTAGAATAGCGTTCACATTGTTCTAGACATTCATGTAATGTTCGAGGATTTGTATAATATACTGTTTCCCTATAAGGTGATTGTAATCCTGAAATAAAGGTTTTTAAAGCCTCAGTGTAATAAATTTCTTTTAAGGTAGCTATTTTCTGTGGCTCGCTATGTATAAGCTGAATATGTTTTATAAGAATATTGTATTTTGTGTTAATGCGTAAGTGAAAATCTCTATAATGTTCATTCTGTCTTTGTCTTTCATTTTGTAGTTCATTAAATAATGTGTCTTCTGATTTTGTTTGACCAAATTGTTCTAAAAGAGCTTTCCGTATATTTTTCCATGTATTAAAAGAATCAGGAATAAAATCATGATAATTATTAGAAGCAATATACGTATGAGCTGTACCTTTTAGTTTACTCACGATGTGGAGATTTAACAAATGGACCTGTACATTTGAGCACTTTGAAAACATACCCGATTCGAAAAGTTTAATTATATCATCAACTGTTATAATAAATGTAGATAAGGTATCATTTTCTTCTGGTGAAAAAATTGGAATAGTTTGACAAAAACTTTTTAATTGTTCATCCGTAATAACCGGAGGAGCCATTTCTAAATTTTCTCTATTTGATGATTGACTAGTTAGTTCAATATTTTTTTTAGAAATCGCAATTAGACTAAATTCAAGCAGTAATTGTTCTATATCACTATTCATATATAGTTATAGTTTAAACAAGAAATTAATTCCAACACTCAATTATTATGACCAAAGGGAAGTAAAAAGGAGATTCAGATTTTCCTAACAACCAAATAAAATATGCAACTTACCCAAATAGTAGCTTCATATCAGGCAGTAGGCAGGAACTTCTTATTACTTCTTCTTAGGATCTTCAAAATAGTCAGCGGAGTATTGAGATATACGGTGATAAACTGATCACCTCTGACTATCCTGTTCGCAGCGCCAATTAAATAATTTGATTGTAATTATAACTTTTTAAAAACAACTTTTATTTAAAAATGAATACAATATCATAGAATGAACAATTAACTGTTTAGAATTTAAAATAGAGTAACTTTCTGCTTGAAAGTTATGATTGGAAGTGTCTCCTTATCTTTGGGTGGCTGTATTTATATCGTTGTATTATCTTGATGACGACTCAAGGTCCAAGTTCCTTAATTTGAATGTTAACATCCATGGTTGACTACTTAATCCGCTTCTCCGAGGGTGTTAGCGACGTGCTTTTGGCTTATCACGGTGTAGAAGTGTTTGAGAGAGATGGATATCTCGTTGTTAATATGGTTATGAGAAGAGCTAACGATATTCGGCGTAAACCTCTCTATATGTTCGAATATATTGTAGCCTTAGAAGATGGGAGTAGGGTTCTGTTATTAGTATACATTTCCATTTAGATAATAATTTAGTAAATTATTATTCGTATTACTTTAAGAATCCTGAAGATGGTGGTTATCGAGGGGTGTTTTATGAGTACTGCGATAGAGAGTTTACTTTTTATGGGGACCAAAATAATTGGATCCCTCCTAACCCCCGTGAAGAAAAACCTCTACAAATTTGTCTGATCATCGTTAAAATTAAAAAACGATTTTTGTTGAATTAAAAATTATAACATGATCTAAAAAGTATCTTGAAATGTTTATTTGCTGCTGAATTTTTGTTTCATCTTGTCGCTGTTTCTTATGTTTTTTATTATCTTGTTACTGTTTTTTGTGTTTTAAAATGTTTATTTGATGCTGATCCAGCCGAAGCAACTTGAAGTTCACTAGTTTTTCTCGGCTGGGAAAAAAAGGATCTAGGATTGGTAAAAAAGGCTTATTGATGTATTAATTGTGGTCTGTTATTAGTATACATTTCCATTTAGATAATAATTTTAGTAAATTATTATACGTACTACCGAATCCTGAAGATGGTGGTTATCGAGGGGTGTTTTATGAGTACTGCGATAGAGAGTTTACTTTTTATGGGGACCAGAATAATTGGATCCCTCCTAACCCCCGTGAAGAAAAACCTCTACAAATTTGTCTTTTTATGTTTTATCTTCTTACTGTATTTTAAAAAGTTTATTTGCGGTTGATCATCGTTAAAATTAAAAAACTATTTTTGTTGAATTAAAAATTATAACATAAAAAGTATCTCAAAATGTTTATTTGCTGCTGAATTTATGTTTCATCTTGTCGGTGTTTCTTATGTTTTTTATTATCTTGTTGCTGTTTTTTGTGTTTTAAAATGTTTATTTGATGCTGATCCAGCCGAAGCAACTTGAAGTTCACTAGTTTTTCTCGGCCGGGAAAAAGAGGATCTAGGATTGGTAAAAAAGGCTTATTGATGTATTAATTGTTCATAAAATGTTTATTTGCTGATAATCAAATTAGAAAGTGATTTTTGGTGAATTTAAGGATAGGTAGCTAGTGTAAGTTATATAAAAATGTCTAGTTTTAAAATTAATCAACTATTTTTTTCTAATGATCTAGACATGTTTATACGTAACAGCCGAAGCAACTTGAAGCTCACTAGTTTTCTCGGCCGGGAAAAAGAGGATCTAGGATTGGTAAAAAAGACTTATTAAAAACATATTTTTTAATTTCTCTCCTTTTATTGGAACACAAATTTTAAAATGTATCAATTGTTTTAAGCTAAAAATATAATACTATACCTCAACGCCCACACCGCCGCAAATCTTCTTATTCGTGTCTGTAACACAAATTTTTAAATGTATTAATTGTTTCAAGTAATAAATACAATAAGTTTTCTAGAGGGACTTAAGGATAGGTAACTAGTGTCAGTTATATAAAAATGTCTAGTTTTAAAATTAATTTACTATTTTTTTCTAATGATCTAGACATGTTTATACGTAACAGCCGAAGCAACTTGAAGCTCACTAGTTTTCTCGGTCGGGAAAAAGAGGATCTAGGATTGGTAAAAAGGCTTATTAAAACATGTTTTTAAATTTCTCTCCTTTTATTGGGTCTGTAACACAAATTTCAAAATGTATCAATTGTTTTAAGTTATAAATATAATACTATACCTCAACGCCTACACCATCACAAATCTTCTTATTCGGGTCTGAAACACAAATTTTTAAATGTATTAATTGTTTCAAGCAATAAATACAATAATATACCTCAACGCCCACACCACCACTATTGGGGCATCCGGCTGTGGGCTGTACCATATACAGTACCCCTGGTATGTCCCTAGCCCCAGCATACCAGGGAGTCTCTGCGAGGGCACAGGGGATGGTCCCCGCAGCACCAAAAGCTGCTTATTCTGTAAAATAAAATCTAATTTATCTATTTTATGTGTTTAATAAACTTACTCTAAACATTGGCGGCATCCTTTGTCTAACAACAGTTACTAAATCTGAAAAAAATATGTCAGTACAACGTTATATAAAGATTTGTATTATTCTTACCCATTTTTTTTTGCTGTTTAACACCAAAAAACCTTATGTCCTGCTTTTTATATAGTCGGTGGTTGTCAAGGAGAGGGTATGTGGCTAGTTATCTTTTTTGTTTTTCTGCGATACAAAATTGTTGTTGTTGAAAAATGCCGATATATCCTCTAACCGCAAAAATGTACAACAATCAACTATGTATGCTATCAATCTTCTGCAAGTTATATTTTCGTTTTACATAATGTCGTGCGAATACTTAATTCGTTTTATTTTATTAAGTGAAAATTTCGGTGCGGATGTTCATCTGGGTTTTTATCCGCCTGTCCAAGACGATTGTCAAATCTATATAAATATGGATATTAATAGTCATAGGTTCCATCACCATCTTATTTTACGAGATAATCACGGGACCGGTGATTTGCTACAAATCCATTATTTATTAGACGGTCGTTTATTTTGTGTATATAATTTTTATATAAATGAGAATGAAAGCAAGCGTATTTACGGAGATTACTTCTTTTCTGGGGACCATGAGGCAACTATTACGCCTACTATAGATTTCAGCGAAGGCTTCGTCAGTTCCGAACCCTCAGAAGAGTAATGTGAGTAGTTTTGATGTTACATCGGTAACTACCATTTTTGATGAAATTCTCTGTTTCTATTCCTTTTTTATATGAACCGCGTCTGCAGAAGCGCTTAGAAATCTCTAGTTTTAATAATCTGTATATTTTACGGTTTTTTAGATGGGATACAGTAGCGCCACTTGATTTTGCTTGGTGTCTGTTGTGCCCCCTTTTTTCATCAGTGTTTCTAGATTTTATTTAAATTAATTTTTAGATTCCACAGCGAGAAAAAATCTCTTCGAAAAAAGCTCGGCACTGATGACGACACAAAACACAGCAACAAAGGACTCTTTGAAAAAACTCGACACCACATCTGACAAAACAGCTCTTATGACCCTCCTGTAATAGAGATAACACCGCTAGTACAAAATTATTGACAAAGATCGATGGAAAATAAGTAGGAAAGAGGTGAGTTCTAATAACTTTTTTGAACCCTCAGAAGAGTAATGTGAGTAGTTTTGATGTTACATCGGTAACTACCATTTTTGATGAAATTCTCTGTTTCTATTCCTTTTTTATATGAACCGCGTCTGCAGAAGCGCTTAGAAATCTCTAGTTTTAATAATCTGTATATTTTACGGTTTTTTAGATGGGATACAGTAGCGCCACTTGATTTTGCTTGGTGTCTGTTGTGCCCCCTTTTTTCATCAGTGTTTCTAGATTTTATTTAAATTAGTTTTTAGATTCCACAGCGAGAAAAAATCTCTTCGAAAAAAGCTCGGCACTGATGACGACACAAAACACATCAACAAAGGACTCTTTGAAAAAACTCGACACCACATCTGAAAAAACAGCTCTTATGACCCTCCTGTAATACAGATAACACCACTAGTACAAAATTATTGACAAAGATCGATGGAAAATAAGTAGGAAAGAGGTGAGTTCTAATAACTTTTTGATGATCTCTTCTAAATTTTCGAGTATTGGAAAACATGAAACTGCCTCCGTAGTCTGATACGGAATTTTCTATTGGATATTGGTTTCTAGGGAAACAGTGTTTACCCTCCTTTCTATACGGGTGGGGTAGAATAACATATTGTCATGGGTGACCAGGACCAAATCTAGTATTTTTGATTAGCGTTTGAGGTTTAAACATTTTAATAATTTTCTCCAAAATTTCAAAATAAAATGCACAATTTTGTTATCATTTTTATTACATACATAAACAACCAGAAAAATATTTTGAAAATTGAACAAAAGCACCAAAATGGTAACATAATAAACTAATATAAAAACAACTAATAAACATTGTCTTACAGAAAATACAATGTTTTAATTTTTACAAAAATAGGTATTTTAAATAAGACGCTCCCTACAACAAACCGTTATGTGGTCCATGCCAACTCTTACAAAAATGCTTGGTTTTTCTTCGTTTGCAGTAGCCTCTCTTCTTTGGGATCTTGTTGGTGTTCAGAACTATTCCAGCATCTGCATCCATAGCTCTAACACTTCTAGGCACACACAACCCGGGGGAAGATTATTTTGGGGAACAGATATGGAAATTACAGAGTCTCCCTGACAGTTTGGAAGCTGTGTATCGACTACTTTCACATAGAGGGCGTTCATAATGGTGATATAAATTACACATTTAGACGAGGCCTATGAGGACAAACACGGACTCGAAAAAATTTTTTCAACAAATTTTGCACAAAAATACTTTACTATGAGTATGAAAGATACACGATATATCAGCTCTGTGAAAATAATCTACAACGTTGTTTCATTTTGGTATGGGGTGAGAGTCCCTACACGTGTAAAGGAGGACTTTTTTGAACCTCTTTATAAACACTACAAACCCCAATCTGCCCTTAATGTAGCTTAGTTCTATATTTGGAGACAGCTGTAAGCCCCCGGTCCACCGTGTAAATTTCTCATGTGAGAGAGAGTGCGATCTTGGAGGAATCTCGTCGCATATTTCCAAACGCACTTTTTGTCTCAGCCGCTCTCGCATATATCTATGATTCTGAAAAAAACAAATCAATACTTTTTTGTTTCTTCTAATTTTTGCTACACACCCTCGACTTCTCGACCACGAGCATTCTTATATCCATAGGGCATTTAATATTGCTAAATATTACTAAATCTGGAAAATTATTAAAATAATTATTCCTTTAAATTTATTTTATCATGCTTACCAGTCATTGTCTATAATAAAGCGTTATGAATTTTCAGATTTAGCAGAAGTGGCAACCGTCTTCCAGCAAATTGGCGTCGCCGTGAAAAAGAAAATGCAATCGGCCGTACAACCACAAACAACGATAAAATCGTAAGCTGTGTATTTTGAAAAACATTTTAAAAACCGAAACTGATAATTTTTATTCCGCGTTGTTGGCGGTTTTTGTGAATGACCGGCTTTTTGTAAGAGATTATCTCTGGGGATTATCATTTATATATTTGTCACATTCCTATGATTATTTAAAACCGAAACTGATAATTTTTATACCGCATTGTTGGCGATTTTTTGTAAACAACGGGCTTTTTGCATAAGAAGATTTTCTCTAGTGATTGTCGTTTATATATTTGTCACATTCCTATGAAATTGTAAAGCATATACAGGGCGTGCTTATGTTTGCATTTTGTCTGAAACAATTCGGGATGGCTCACAACGCAGAAAAATGCATACGGCCCACAAGCACAAACATCGATAAAATCATAAGCTGTGTATTTTGAAAAATTTAAAACCGAAACTGATAATTTTTATACCGCATTGTTGGCGATTTTCTGTAAATGGCCGGCTTTTTGCAAGAGATTTTCTCTGGTGATAATTTATATATTTGTCACATTCCTATGAAATTGTAAAACATTTAAAACCGAAACTGATAATTTACCACATTGTTGAAGATATTTTTCTAAATGACCGGCTTTTTGCATAAGAGATTTTCTCTAGTGATTGTCTTTTATATATTTGTCACATTCCTATAATTGTAAAGCATATACAGTGCCGCTGAGCATCGCTGATAAGGACCTTCGGGCTGGCTGATAAGAGCGTCACTGATAAGAACCGCTTTGAGAGCGCTGGTGGAGCGGAAGTGCTGATAAGAGCATCGCTGATAAGGACCGCTGGCGGAGCGGAAATGCTGATAAGAGCCGTCTGTCTGTCTGCCTGGAGTGCCTTTATACCTACTTACTTTGTCATCATTATTTACTAAACTTAAAAGTCCAACTAAAACCAATAAAAAATCTAATGTTATATATTCTATACCATGTTTAAACTGTCCAAAAAAATATATAGGTTTGACAACTCAACATCTATAAAATCGTCTCAACGGCCACAAATATACAAAAAATGCGTCTACAGCTCTACATTAACATGAAACGACAGAAAAACATGAATTTGACTTCAAAAACACAAAAATATTAACACAGGACTCCAATTATCAGAAACTAACGATTAAAGAAATGATACATATAAAAAAAGAAAAAAATTCTGTGAACGATAAACAAGATATTAAAAACTTAGTCAAATTTATCATAATTTAATAAAATAACAAGTTAATTATCAATAACCGCACTTTTTTTTAATCTATTTTTCAAATATCGTAAATTTATTTCTGAAGTTAATACTTGTAATCATAACCAAATAACAACTGTATATATGTTTACTTCATTATGACATTTTAGAAAATAGACATTTTGAAAAAGCTTTCAAACGAAAGCGAAACGTCGAAAAAACATTTTTAATTTATTAAATATAAAATACCCAAGCATACCCAAGAAATAAAAATCAAGCGATTATATATATATATATATATATATATATATATATATATATTGATGCCTGTTAAGTTGTGACTTCCGTTATAAAGAGGAGGCGACCTGACTTCCGGATCTTCCTGCAACTTTAAATCATATATACTTGCATATATATAATAAGAATAATATAACAACCCCGGTTTTCAAGAGAGGGGAAAAGATTTTTTACCTTGAAAATTTGAATTTTTTTGCGGATAAACATTATACAAAGTGACTTCCGACAGAAATTTTTTATATGTACAATATCTGTAACCTCGTGACTTCCAGCAAGGTTGCCAAATCTACCTGAGTATGTGGAAGTCTCAACGGCTTACTTATATGTATGGAGAATATTTATACGTATTGTGTTTCTGGTTTAAAATTGAATACTCATTTTATAAGTTCGTTCTCAAATTCCTTGCCCCGAATCATTTGCTTATCCTTAATTATGAAAATATTAATTCGAATTCATTACCGCATTTAAGAATTATTTAAATTGTGCAATTAGATTAGATTGGATTTTTTATTGGTCGAATTATTACACCTTACGGCTATGACAAGTCAATGATATGAATGTAAATGTAGAATACAGTTGAAATATGACTTTCATCAAGAAACTGTAAATCATTAATTAGAAATTGTATATGAATACGAGCACAAAATAAAGGAAATAAAGTAAGATAAAATAAACTAAAATAAAAAGAATAAATATATAAATTTAAAACAGTGAGGTATAGAGACAGTACATTGATGATATATTTATGAGTTTTCTCAAACTCTGACATCTCATTGTCAGCCATGTTGCTAATAATAATGAATGTCCTCTATGACAATTAAGACCTGTCAAACCTGCAAATATAAACTTAAATGCTTAAAAAATTAAAGAAAAGTTTATTTCCAGAATAAAATAAAAGTTATTAAAATATAAAACAAAATATGAAAGATATAAAATATTGAAAATTTTTTAATCTAATCGGATTTCATCAAATGTTGGAGCTTGGCTTTAATTACAGGAACCTTTCGATTGAAATTATTATCCTTAATGAACTTCTCAAGTTCCTGGCCTGAAGGATAAGTTTTGTTTTCAATGAATCTTGAAAAATGCTTTTTGAGCAGTGCAACTTCTTGATCTGTCCAACCTAAAAATTTTAAATCCTCACGTATTATACATATATTTTATTGAAATGGAATCCCAGAATAAAAAGTAATTTTTCGCGAAAAAATAAAAAATATCATTGTGTACCTCTTTTCTGTATTTTTGCAGGTCCTTTATTTTTTTGTACTGGTATTGCTTCAAAATTTTCTGATAAATCTAAACAAAGAACAATATCAATATTATTCACGTTCAGAAAATAATTAAAAAGGCAATTAAACAAACATAAGTACCCATTTCTTTGAAATTTGTATTTATTTTTTTCATCTGCTGCTCCGTTTCCTTTAATTGTTTGTCATTTAAATACATAACTCCTTCATCTAAAAAAAAAATATTGAATGTATTTAAAAGCAAATGAATAGATGCTTCATACCATCCAGTTCAGTCTCTTCAGCAAAATTCATGTCAATATCTATTTCCGACAGTGACTTTCCTTTATTTTGTATAGCTGATCCCTTTTCCATCATAAGCAGTAATTTGGATACTTTTGCAGTTTGATAAATGTCAACTGGTAATCTAAAATTTTTGACAATTGGTGTGATAGGTTTTGATACCTACCAGCTTATAAATATAACCCAAAAATATATATTTAAAAAATATCTTCTATACTTCAAGGTTGGAACGGTGAAACTAACTAGAAATTATAAAAGGAAATGGAATACTTACTCATAAAATTCCTCATGCGTTTTTTGACTATGGCCCATGAAACTTGAAAATTGCTTTATTTCATTTTTGGATAAATTAAGTATTTGCATTACCGTTGCAATTTGCTTTCGCAATTTATTACTTGAGATAGATTGCGGATTTTTGAGTTTCATAATTTTTGTAAGGGAACGTATTGCCACGTCTCCTTTGCCCCATTTTATTGTACTGTCTGGTAAAGCAAATACGTATTCGTTTTCTGCAATTATATATTTTTGTCTTTTTTTCAGTAAAACAGCTAAAAAATTTTGTAAAATCTCTGGGATTAATATAACGACTGCTCTTGAGCCTTTTCCAGAATTCACAACTCTTTTATAACTGTTTGTTAAACATTTTTCGGTGTCTGACAATGCTTTTTCAAAGTCGGTAAAATCCGTTTTTCTATCTTCAAGATAATCTCTTATTCTTAAGAACTGCACATCACCAATTCTTCTTCTATTAAATAAAATTAATAATGCTAGTATACAATTTACCATCAGTTTGTAAGTTTTCTTGGTATCAAGATTTTTTTCAAATGTTATTACACATTCTTCAGCCAGTCTAATGGTTTCCTCTCTAAATATTTTTATGTCACTGGCTAGAGGGACAAGCAATGGTTTTTTCCATTTTTTTTCTTCCAAGTCTTTATTAGCTAATGAAGCTAGTTCAATATTCCAACGACTCTCTATTAATGTCTTAAAATACCTCATATTCGTTAAAATTACTTGCTGCTCTTCGGGTTTGTGCTGAAATCCACGACTCCCTTTAAGTATTAAATGTGTACATTCGTCGCAAATAGTTTTTAAAGATGTACCTAAGTGCATAGCAAGGCTAGGAGATTTAAATGTTTTTTGTTCCAAGTTATATCCCGTGATGGCTCTTGCTGCCATTACAATAGTGTCAAAGTTTTTAGGCGATAGAATTTCCTTTAGTTGTATTTTCTTGTCATCCATAATTTCTCTATATTGTATTAAAAGCCGGGATAGTTCTCGCATCCTGTTGCTACACGCATAGACCATACCTTCTCTTTTGTGTTTTTTTAGGTATGATTCACCAAAGTAAGCAATAAGAAGATCTGTTTTTGCAATTAGAGAAATGTTGTCAGGCCTCATCTTATTAAAAACCTGAAAGAAATATATCACTTTTGCCAGATTTGTACAAGTTATGAAATAATACAAAGGTAATTAACAGTATACAGTTAAATAAAAATAAAAACAAAACTAAAAGAAATGCGTATTTTATACAGTGTGAGTTTTTAGTCTATTAAGGGTGGATAACTCCGGTGTTACAAAGGATATCCAAAAAAGTCTATAAAAATTGCAGGCATAATATGCCCCTTCCTCGAAAAATAGGCCGATCTCTACAGGGTCGTTTTTAACTGAGGGAAAAGCAGTCATACATTTTTTTAATGGAATACTTTTTACATTTAATGGAATTTAGGTGGCTCTTATAGCCAAACGATTGAAAATCGAGAAAAGCGGTTTATAGGTCTCTATTCTAACTTGTTAAGTTCCAAGTTGGTATCTACGTATAATATTTGATATAGTGATAGAAAATCGGATTCGATTTCCAATTTTTAATGGCACTGCATAGAACCTGGAAGTTAAACAGAAACATTAAGGTGCTTTTCTCGATTTTAAACCAATTGGCTATTACAGCCACCTTAATAAAAAAAAATGTTTTCTGGTAAATGTAGATTCTTTACTATAATAAATAAGAGACACCAAAAAATATTAAAAATGAATGAATAAACTTGTAAACGAAGTGTTAACTCCAAATATGTAATTTCAGAGATATAATTTAAAATAAATTTACCTGTTCTTTCACATTTAGCTTAGAAATTGTTTCTGTCGGATCAATTGTTTGCGCAATAAGGGTTTGCGAGCAACTTAGCACATTTTGTCTAGTGCATTGTTCTTCTTGTCGGAAGCAGCATGTTTTTTATGACGTTTTAGGTATCTTCTAAGGAATAAACCTCTGCAGTATAAGCAAGGATAATATTCTAGATTTTCAGTTGCATTATTCCTGCGATTTGGTCTTGTTAGACCGTTAATATATAAGTTGAAATTTGTATTATTCCTTAACAGGGCAATGGCTTGTTTTCTTTGTTTACTTTTTTTTTGGCAACTCTAATATTTTGTGAACTTCTTTTTCTTCAGCATGATGTCTAATTTGATGTCTCAAGAAATTTTTATTAAATATATCTTCTTCACAGTACCTACACCTTATATATTTTTTACTATTGTCTTGTCTTTCCTGAAAAATGTTCAATAATTTATGGTATTATTAATGCTTAATTAATTTGCTTTTTAACGTTTTACTTACCTTTAGCGTTTCAGACAAAGGTTGAATAGGTAGTTCAAGAAAAGCCGACTCTGTTTGGAAATTATCTTTTCCTGTTTCTACAACCTCGTGTGGTTCCATTTGGGAGTATTCATCAAGGGGTTCATCTGATGAAGTTGATAGATCTGCAAGAGGTTGTCCTATATTAAAATCTTTATCTATGTAATCAGATATATCGGATTCAAAACTTGCTTCAGATGTGGCAGAGTGAAATATGTTCATTTCTAAATTATTTTCTACTAATATATCAGCGTCTGTGTTTACGTCTGTCTTCTGATCACATTCAAAAGGATTTGAAAAATATTCAGCTGTCTCAGTACCTGTATGCTCTTGGCTCGAACTATTACCACTATTATTTACACCATCAATATCTTCATTTGAGATGCCTACATTATCGCTCTTGTTTGAATTAATTTCCGGAAATAAATCACCGTCTTTATTCAATGCTGTCTTTTGATCACATTCAATTGTATTGTTTTCAAAACAGTTTTTAAACGCAAGAGGATTTGCAAAATTCTTATATAATTTTTTTTTATCGTATTCAGTTATGATTCTATAATTTTCGGCCGTTTCAGTACCTGACTGCTCTTGACTCGAACTTGAAATGTATTTATAATTATTACCACTATTCAGGTATGTATTACCTATACCTGGGATTTTAACGGACGTAACAGTCAAGGCTGGTCAGATTATTCAAATACCGCTCAAATCTGCCGGGTAACCGAACAAGTTGTGGCTAAGCCTCTTGCAAGTTCAAGAAACCCTTCGGATTCAATGGGGACACGGGAATTTACTATTTAGACAGGAAGAGAGTGTATTGATTCGTGAGCCGGTGAAAGAACTTCCTAAATCAGCCGGGTTCTCGAACGAGTTGTGGCTAAGCCTCTTCCAAGTTCAAGAAAGCCCTTAGGATTCAAAGGAAATACGGAAAACCAGTGTTTAAACAACAACAAAAAAAATTATATATATATATTTTGCACACGAGACGGTGGAAAGAAAGAGGGAAAAAAATTAAATCGGCCGGGTAATCGAACAAGTTGTGGCTAAGCCTCTTGCAAGTTCGAGAAACCCTTCGGATTCCCCATAAATACAAAGATTATTATTTAGACAATAACAGAATTGAATTGGTCCTCGGGACGACGTAATAAGGGTTTAAATCTGCCGGTTAATCGAACAAGTTGTAGCTAAGCCTCTTCCAAGTTCGAGAAACTCTTTGGATTTAAAAGAAATACAACAGGAATATTATTTATAAAATAAAATAAATAAACTGGTTCACGGTACGATGTAAGAACTGTTTAAATCTGCCGGTTAATCAAACAAGTTGTGGCTAAGCCTCTTCCAAGTTCGAAAAACTTTTTGGATTTAAAAGAAATATAAACGAAATATTATTTAGAAAATAAAAGAAATATACTGGTCCACGGTACGATATAAGGACGGTTTAAATCTGCCGGTTAATCGAACAAGCTGTGGCTAAGCCTCTTCCAAGTTCGAGAAACTTTTTGGATTTAAAAGAAATACGAAAAATACTATTTAAAAAAAATAAAAGAAATGAACTGGTCCACGGTACGATATAAGAACGGTTTAAATCTGCCGGTTACTCGAACGAGTTGTAGCTAAGCCTCTTCCAAGTTCGAGAAACCCCTTGGATTTAAAAGAAATACGGAAGAAAAATATTATAAACTACTATTCCCGAAATAAATTTCACGAGTTTAAAAGGTACCTAGTTATCGACACACAGAGTAAAAATATCAAGACCGGAATAAAGTTAAAATTTCACAATCCACACGAGTTTTAATTATATAGAAAGAACTTCAGCAACTGAAATCATAAAACCACTAGAGAACCGGATAATAATAATCCATATCGATTATGAATTATTATTTTAAACGATGTGATAAAAAAAAATTTAAGCCAACTATATTTCAACTACAACTTTTATTTTTGTGAAAGAACCAAACAACAAAAAAAACTTGACTTAATATCTAAAAGAAACTAGTCATGAAAATTTTCGTAGCAATACCTACAAAATTTTAATCTCAATCGGCGGTACGAAAAATTATCGAATATACAGTTATCGGAAACTTTATTTCATTCCAACTATAAATATTTTATTTTTGTAAAAGAAAGAATCAAAAAAATATGTTTTAACTTAGTACATAAAAACTGGTCATGACTATTTTCAAAGGAATGTCTACAAAATTTTAATGTTAAACGGCGGTACGGAAAGTCTTCTAATATACTATTACTTTAAACTATTTACCTTCAAAACAAAACTGCCGGAGTCCGGATTTCACAAAAATATTTTTACTGGTTCACTGGTTTTTTTTTTAAATCGAAGCGCAGAGAAGAGCAGAAAATGAGCGCGATTCTTTCAATTGACTTCAAATTTATATTTTAATTCCCACTCTACATTTCGGCATTAGTGGTCGTTAAAAAACTCGTTACACACCCCCCTTTCTCCGAGAAAAAAAAATGAATGGACGAAAGCACAACTTTCGTTCATTCCATTTTTTTTTAAAACCAAACAAAATACTTATCTTAAAATAAAAAAAATTAAAAAAAACAGATCCCTCAATTCCGCGGTCTTATACCGGGGAACGTTGGCCTCGGATGGAGGGCTCCGGAAGGTGAGATCCTCTTCCTCTGGATGACTGCCTACGATAGGCCCTGGCGCGGCGTCTGGATAGTTCCCAGGTGGGTGGGGGTCGCTCAGTGATAATGCTGCATTGAACGCCAGTGTCCTGCAGGCGTCGGGACGGGTTGCGATGGGCGGCCAAGTGCACTTGCACTGCTACGGATCGGGTTCGGGGTTGGAGCCGGTCACTCGCGCATTCCCGTGACATCCGGCCAACTCTGCCACAGCGGGAGCAGAATATTATCGCCGGTCTTTGGCAACTGTCTCGGCGGTGTCCGGGGTTTCCACATCTCCAGCAGAGGTCATCGGTTAAGGTGATGTAAGTTACGGTTCCTCTTGTATAGCTTGGTTGAATTATTAGTTGTAATATAAAACACGAAGATATTTTATAACTACGTTTATTAAAATACTCACGAAGTGACAACTGTCAAAAATATTTAATGATGTCAACACCGATTAGGCAACACGCATAACATGATGTTACCTAACCACAGAGACTATGAAATATAAATATAATATTAAAAATCTAATAATACCATATTATACATCTCCCCTCACAAGTTTAGTTTTTCTGGCTTTTTAATAATTCGCCCAGATCGAGTGGTTTCAATTTTTACATTTTCATTTAACAACTGTGTTTCTGGTACTGGCAAGGGGTTATGCATTTCTGGTGTGATATGTCTTGAATCAACAAACTCTGAACATTTATGTCTAGGTACACTTAAAGAAGGGGTAACATCACTATCAGTAGAGGACTGATTTGCAGAATCAAGTGAGTTATCTGTTAGCTTAAAAGGGTTTTCCGATGGTTTAATATCAATGCGGTTCCTTCTGATAGTGTTGCCTCTGCAATCCTGTAATACATAAGATCTTGGACTTTTATGAAAATCTTCAATTCTAGCAGGTTCCCAAATTTTATTTTTGTGATTTAATACAGTAACATTTGAGCCTTTATTAAGAGGTTTCAAACTTTTAACATTTTTGTTATAATGTTCTTCATTGATTTTACGTTTAGAAAGTATCTTTTCTTTTACATTTACACATAACTTAGGCTGCAGTAAATCACAAGCAATTGGAACTTTAGTCTTGCAGTTTCTACTATTCAATAACTGTGATGGTGAATAGCCCATTCCTTTTAAGGTCGAATTTCTATAATTTAACAATGCACAACTTAAATCACCTCCTTTTCCCTCCTCCAATGATTTTTTTAGAAGGTTCTTCGCAATTGCTACGGCTTTTTCAGCCAACCCATTTGATTGTGGATATTCTGGACTACGAGTGACAAGAGTAAAATTCCAATTCTTAGCAAAATCTAAAAATTTTTCGCTATTATAGGGTACATTATCACTAACAAAAATATCAGGGGCTCCAAATCTTGCAAAAACTGGTTTTATCTGAGAAATAATAGACTCAGCACTTTTATTTCTTATAGGCAAAACCTCAAGCCAGTTTGAATAAGCATCAAACAAAACACAATAACTTTTTTCAGCATATGTGAAAATGTCAGAACCAACACGTTCCCATGGCCTTTCAGGTATTGGATATTGAAGAAGATTTTGCTTTGGATTTTTTCTAGAGAATTTTTCACAAATGTTACAAGCTTTTATGAATGACTCAATATCTGCTGTAATACCTGGCCAATAAAATACTTTTCTGGCCTGTGATTTTGTTTTTTCTATTCCTAGGTGCCCTTCATGTAAAAGTTTAATCATTTCTACTCTTAACTTATAAGGAACGATCAACTTATTCTCTAAAAATAGCAAGTTTTCAGATACAAATAATTTGTCTCTTAATTTGTAAAGATGTCTAACATTTTTTGGGATTTTATACTTTTGAAGTGGCCAACCATTACTAATAAAATTTATAACAGTGCTAAGCTGTGGATCTTTAATTGTTTCAATTGTAAATTGTTTAATTCGATTGGTAGATATAGGCAAGGATCGAATTATGGAATGAACTGCAAAATCTATTTCATTTTCAGACCTTTCAGTTTTTTTCTTCAGAAACGCACGAGAAAGAGTATCGGAAATATACATGTATTTTCCAGGTCTATAGGAAATATCTAAATTATATTTTAATAATTTCAGTCGCATTCTTAAAATTCTTGGAGATGCTGATTGTAAATTTTTCTTAAAAATAGACTCCAAAGGTTTGTGATCACTGTAAATTTTAGTAGACATACCATAAATAAAGTAGTGAAATTTATTTACAGCAAAAAGGATAGCCAATGTCTCTTTTTCAATTTGAGCATAAGCTTGCTCAGTTTTAGTTAGGCTACGTGATGCAAATGCTACAGGTTTGCCTTCTTGCAAAAGACATGGCCCCAACCCATCTTTAGAAGCATCTGTCTCTATTTCAATTGGCTTTTTTGAATCAAAATAAGTTAAAACTGGAGAATTGGTTAACAAATGTATTAGGGTATTAAAAGAATTTTTACTATCATCCGTCCATTTAAACTCGACATCATTTCTCGTAAGATTTCTTAAAGGAGCAGTTATTTTAGATAGATTTGGTATAAACTTGCCTATATACTTAACCATACCCAAAAATCTTAAAACATCTGCCTTACACTCTGGAACAGGCATTTTTAAAATGGCTTCAATATATTCTTTATTAGTTTCAACACCTTTATGTGAAAATATTTGACCCATAAACTTAACACTCTTTTTTTTGAACTGAATTTTCTTTTTGTTAAACTTTATGTTGTGTTTTACAGCGATATCTAAAACACATCTAAGATTTTGGTCATGTTCAGCCTCAGTAGCTCCTGTTATAACTAAGTCATCAAAATAAAGTCCCACACCCGGGATGTCACCAAAAACTTCAAAATTTTTCTTTTGAAAGACCTCAGGGGCTGAACAGATACCAAAAGCTAATCTCTTAAACTTGAAACGACCAAATGGTGTACCAAAAGTCATTAATTCTGAACTTTTACTATCCAATTCAACTTGCCAATACCCATCTTTCATATCAAGAACAGTGAAAAACTTTTTGTTTGTCAGTCTGACAGCAATGTCATCATAAGATGGAATTAGAAAGTGCTCTCTTTGTATAGCTTGGTTCAAATCTTTTGGATCAAGACAAAGACGGAGGTCACCATTTGGTTTCTCAACTATAACCAGTGGGTGTACCCACTCTGAAGGCTTATCAACCTTTTCTATAATATCCTTCGACACAAGATCATCTAACTTTTTTTTTAATGGTTCTTGCAAAATGTGAGGTACTCGCCTAATAGCATTTATTTTTGGTTTTATATCTGGCTTTAAAGTTATATGGTGTTGTGTAGGAAATTTTCCTAGCCCTTCAAAAACATTTGTGTATTTATTAATAACATCATCTAAAGTTTTAAACAATTTTGGTTTACATAAAGAATCTATCCTTTTTATCAAGTTTAATTTTAAGCATTCTTGTAGACCTAACAACGGTATTTGACTTTCAGCATTGACAACAACAAATGACACTTTTTCTATGCTGTTTTTAACTACACACTCTAATACAACTTCACCTAAACACTTCAGTTTGAAATTTGGATCACCATAGGACATTAAGGTTATATTACTCTTGCAAATTGGCACATCAGGGGCAATTTTATTTACTATATGTACAGGTAAGGTGCTTACCTCAGCTCCAGTATCCAGCTTGAAAGTTACAGGCTTACCATTGACCCATACCTCCTTTGTCCACATCGTCCCTGCTCTGCTTTTGTTTGTTCTTCCATCTGTGCCAACCGAACTCACATAGAACTCGTACTCACTCTCGGCTTCACTAGCTGACTCAGAACTTTCTTTTTCTTTAAGTGTCTCCTTCTCGTGTTGGTCGAGCATCGCAAAGTTATCCTGCTGATCAATATCCATTGCGGGGGCTGCCATAATAAAAATTATTGTGTGTGTCACTACTCTTTATTTTAACTAATCTATCTGTTTTTGCTATTTCCAAGCTATACATGGTGTCAGGTCGCTAGTGAACCTATACTTCGCGTCGGGAGTGTAAATAAATAGTTTCTTTTTTTTGCCTCGATTTTGTTCGGCATAGTGCCTGCTTTTGTGCCCCGTGAGTAACAAAAAGAAAATGGAAAACTACTTTAAGCCTCCAGAACCGCTTTTGCTAGACGGTAATATCTCTGAAAACTGGAAGAGATTTGTCCAAAAATTTAACTTGTTTTCAAAGGCCACAGGATTAGACAGCAAAGATGAAGACAAACAAATTGCCTGTTTTTTATCACTGATTGGCGATGATGGCCTGGACTTGTTCAACAGTTTTTCGTTTGAGTCAGGTAAAGAAAAAGTGTTGAAAGAAATTCAAAAGAAGTTTGAGGACCATTGTGCCCATCAGAAAAATGTAATTTTTGAAAGGGCAAAGTTTAATACAATAGTCCAAAAGGAAGGACAACCCTTTGATAGCTTTTTGACTGAGTTGAGAAAAGCAGTCAAAACAACTGAATATCCTAATCAAGATGAAATGATAAGGGACAGAATTGTTATAGGCTTGAGAGAGACTTCGAGTAAAGAAAAATTAATGAGAGAGGCTTCTTTAACTTTGAATAAGGCAATAAATTTCTGTAGAGCGACAGAAACTAGCAAAGACCAGGTTCGAATTTTGGATAATGAAACCCGAGTGGATGCCTTAAGAGTAAGAGCCAGCACATCCAAAATGTCTAGTAGTAAACCAGCCACAAATAAGGACCCCAATAAGGCTTGTAAGAATTGTGGATATAAGCATAAGTTTGGAAATAAGTGTCCTGCTGCTGGAAAAACATGTGCAAAATGCCAGGGTCGCAACCATTTTGCCAAAGTGTGTCCAGGAACGAGTGAACAAAGTGATCAACATCAAAGCAAATCTCTCAAGAAAAACGTGCATTATGTGTCTAAAGAAAAAGAAAGTAATTTTTTTTTTTTTTTTTTTTACATTAATGATAATGTGTTCATAACTCAGAACTCGAAGATTGCCCAAATGCAAAAAAATTATGGATTCTAAATAAATTAATCTGTGGAACCATAAAAATATTTTCCTTCCTCGGTAACATAGAATGCAGGATCCTCAATAAGAACTCCGTTTACGTCATGGAACCAACTAACTGTGCCTGAGTTTACAATGGTTTCTCCTAAAATGTCCTTCGCAAGACTGTCTTTGAGGTTGCGCACTGCGAATTGTAAGGTAACCGGATCGCTGCTGTATGTGGTTATGGATTTCCCCGTCTTCAAGTAATTTAAGAATTCTGATGAAAACTGGCGCTTCCTGAATCCAGAGAAGGAGGGTCGACATGTAGATGTGGGTTCAACATTTCCGAGAGTTTTCGTCTGCAGTGCCTGAGCCATCTTCGCATATCTCTTTAAATAGGCAGGAGAGAATTGTTTCTTTTCAGCGGAGGCTCTCTTCAAGAAAACTTGAGTCATTTCTGTACGCTTGTTCCACTGCCCTACATTTGTGATGTGTTTGAGTATAGATAAATCGTCGAGGTACGTTCCGAATATTGCATGGAAGACAATTTGCCTCATGTGGTCCGCTGTACCGGCTGTTCTGATGGAGAATCTTATTTTGAAAGTTAGGCAGCACCTAGTGAATAGATTCTGAACATGCATCCCGGAAAAAGACCATTTCGTGGTGCCTTTGCTCTCCCATAACATTATCCATATGGTTAGTGGGAAATATATCTTTTGCGTTGATCTAGCTGTTGATATTATGAGGAGGTCTGCTAGTTCTTTTAGGATCCCGGACACTGAACCTCTGCTGGAAGCGTTTCGTAATATGTTGATGATTTCCTCCTTCATAGGAAGCATCTGAATCGAATTCCTGAAGGCATTTATTATTTTATTGTGGTATCTTTTTTCATTAACAAGTAGTATTGCTTGCGTCATGGGTCCTAGACTTTTGAGAAGACCTGTTCGCCTTTTTTCAAAATCTTCTTCAATATCCAATACCTGAAAGGCCATGGGAACGTGTTGGTTCTGACATTTTTGTATAGCTTGGTTGAATTATTAGTTGTAATATAAAACACGAAGATATTTTATAACTACGTTTATTAAAATACTCACGAAGTGACAACTGTCAAAAATATTTAATGATGTCAACACCGATTAGGCAACACGCATAACATGATGTTACCTAACCACAGAGACTATGAAATATAAATATAATATTAAAAATCTAATAATACCATATTATACACCTCTCGCCTGGGGCGGCATGTCGGTCGCGGGTGACGGTTGTTGAGGACTCGATCGGCGATACAACAGCGCTTCCGCTGTCTGGATCATCGCTGGGATGTTGCCGGAACTCCAGATCTTCCGTCTGTGAATGGCGTGGTCGATATTCGGGACGTCGATACGGTAGGGGGTTTCCAGTTGGAGACTCTCCGGATCAGTTAACACCAATACGTCCATCTGGGATTCGGCATACATCTATTAAAACAGAAAGGTAGTTGCCATTATCAGGGAACCTTTTTTTCCGGTACTGAAAATACAAAAACAAACGGAAATTTAAATCGGCAATCTTACTTTTGGAGGTCAAAAAAAATTTCTCAATAGACGGATGACGGTGTTTTTTTTTTCCTCTCAAGGAGCTGGAGGAATCATCACTGTGGTTCTCCGTCCTTGTCGGTCATACAGTCGAGCCCGAAACCACTTATTGGGTTTAATCCCCTTCGGGCGGAGATATTGGGCTCTTTCCGCCCAGACCTTTGGCCATGGTGTGTGTCGCGGTGTTTTGGCGACAAAATCCAAGATTTCCCAGCCTCTGGTTTTCGCATCCAGGGCGGAGGGCTTAGGTTCTGAAGAGATGGAGGCAGTCGGCGGCTCTACAGCTCTCCTCGGCAGCGGTGGTGACGAGCGACCGGAAGAGTCCGGCTGCAAAGGAGTAAAAAAACGGCACACCCCCGAGTCGTACTGCGACACCTGTTCCCTGACCTCGATCTGGTCTCCAGTTTCCTCATATTTCCCCGAAACCCTGGTTGTGCGCTCGTAGAGAGTGTATACCAAGACTTTCTCGGTATACACCCCTGGGGCAGGCGGAGTGGGTGATCTCGGTGGCGTGTTGCCGGGCTTGTAAGGGGACATGCCAAAGCCTTTATCAAAGGCCTCCTGGAAATCCTGGGGCGTGGCATCCTCATTCCACTGCCACCATTCCCCTTCGTCGACGAAGTGATCCCCTGGCGATGGTGATTCCGGAGGGGTAATGTCCTCCGTCAGGTCAATTATCTCCTGGCCGTCAGGGCCTAGGTGGATTAACGGCGGCGGTAAGTCTTGGCGGTTCATTCTAAGAAAAACAAAAAAACAAAGCATTTTACTCATTGGCGGGTTTCAAATCTTTTACATGTATACGATTATACCGTTTTCCTTTTTCGTCGCGTAAGTCATATATAACTGGAGAAACGACACGTACGACTTCGTACGGCCCGGAATACTTCGGAGCGAGTTTCGCGGCGACGTGATCAACGGCAGAGGATAGTGTATGATCCTTTTTCATAACTTTGTCTCCGATAGTGCATTTCCTGTCTCTACGGCGCAGATTATAGTTGCGGCTTTGACTGGTAAATGCTTTCGACAAATTCAAACGGACCAGATCAAAACAGTCTTGCAACTTTTCCATTCGCAAGAGATGCGGTTTCGAATCCTCTTCGCCAGGGTCGTCCTCTCCAGTATCTTCTTTCGGATTTTCCTCGGACGCATCTTCAGCTTCTCTCCGGAAAGATTTCGGTATTTCGGGATCTCTTCCAAAATTTAGAAAGGCCGGTGAGAATCCAGTCGAGTCGTGTCTAGAATTATTCATTGCAAATTTTAGGTCGGGCAACCTTATATCCCAGTCTCGGTGATCCTCTTCGCAATATTGTGCAATCATTGTTTTCAAGGTGCGGTTTGCTCGTTCTACTGGATTTGCTTGCGGTGTATACGGCGGAGTAAAACGATGTCGGATTCCCAATCCACTCAGCATCCCCTTGAAAAGCTTACTGTCGTACTGAGTTCCATTGTCGGTCAGTACGGTACGGGGGCATCCAAATATTGTCAATATTTCTTCATAAAAGGCCGAACTTATGCTACTGGCAGTAGCATTCCTTAACGGTTTACACTTTACCCATTTAGTGAATCGGTCTTGAAACATTATGATATAGCAGTTCCCTTTCTTACTCCTTGGTAACGGTCCAATAATATCGGAACTAACGGTTTGCCATGGTTGCTTATTCGATGATGGTTGCATCTTTCCTGGGAGCTTTTGTTGCGACGGCTTGTACTTTTGACATTGCAGACATCTCCTCACATATTTGGTGATGTCCCTAAACATTCCTGGCCAATAGTACAGTCTTGCAATACGAGTGATGGTTTTCGCGATTCCCATATGACCAGCGCTCGGAGCATCATGGTTTTCTTGAAGTATTCGATTTCGGTCAGGCTTAGCTACACATAACTTCCAGGGATCACTCATCTCGGGCTCCCTAAAATCGTTTATGTCCCAGAAGTGACGATACAGACGGTCTTCTCGAATGCAGTAGACCGGAAATTTACCTTGGTCCTTCAGAACCTCTTCCTTCTTGTTCCGGTACCATGAACATTCGGTGGTTACATCGGTCAAACAGAGAGCAGACGGTGGATTGGTCTCGGTGGTCATTGGTAGCGGATTTCTGGACAAGGCATCGGCTACACGGTTTAGCGCACCTTTACGGTATTGTATTTCGAAATCATACTGCTGCAGAAAAATACTCCACCTAGCTAAACGTCCGGACGGACTAGATATGGAATGCAGCCATCTAAGAGATTGATGATCGGTAACAACCGTGAAATGGTAGCCCTCTAAATAAGGACGCATCTTTTCAATCCCCCAAACAATGGCAAGACACTCTTTTTCAGTGACGGAATAATTCTTCTCGGCAGGACTCAGGGTGCGACTTGCATATGCCACCACATGCTCATGACCATCCTTCTGTTGGGTGAGGGCTATTCCCAAACCATATTCGGAGGCATCGGTCTGTAGAGTGAACGGTACGGTGAAATCGGGACAGCTCAAAACGGGTGCTTCTGACAAACATGATTTTATCTTAGCGAAAGCAGCTTCTTGTTCTTCAGCCCACTTCCATCGCTGAGACTTGCGGAGTAATTTCGTTAACGGAGCCACCTTTTGTGAAAACGATGGCACAAACCTCCTATACCAGGATGCAACTCCCAAAAACCTTCTTAGTTCTCGGATATTTTTCGGGGCTGCAAATCTTATTATACTTTCGACCTTTTCTGGATCGGTACGGATTCCATCTCCAGTGACTACATGGCCTAAGTATTTCATGGACGGTAAACAGAAGTGACATTTCTCCGGGTTGAGCTTCAGCCGTGCTCCTCGTAATCGACGGAACACCTCGGATAGTATTTCCAAATGCTGTTCGAAGGTTTATCCCAGAACGATGATGTCGTCCAGGTAAGCAAAGGCGTAAGGATCTAAATCTGGACCAATTAACTGATCAACCAGTCTCTGGAACGTGGCAGGTGCGGAGTGCAAGCCAAATGGAAGAACCGTGAATTGAAACAATCCACGTCCCGGAGCGGTGAAGGCGGTAATGGGTTTGCTTTCAGCTGTTAACGGAACTTGCCAGTACCCACTCTTCAAATCTAAACTGGAAATATACTTGGCCTTTCGCAGTTTGTCCAGTATAGCATTGATAAATGGAAGAGGGTAGGCATCCTTCATTGTTACCTCATTGACCTTTCGAAAGTCGATACAGAAACGGTTCTTTCCATCTTTTTTCTTTACAATCACAATCGGAGAGCTCCACGGGCTCGTAGAGGGTTCTATCACACCTTCTTTCAGCATGGCGTCTATTTCAGCATTGCAAATTTCCTGCATTTTCGGATTCTGAGGTCGGTATCTCTGTTTTATCGGACGTGATTGCAGCAAACGGATTTCATGCTCAACTAGCGTGGTTGGACCTCGTAAGGATCCAAATTTCGGTAACTCTTGGTCTAGGAAGATGTTCAGCCTGTCTGTCTGTTCTTTCGATAAATTGCTTTCTGTAAGCGGAGTTATGGTTTCCAACGGACATCCTATCCAATCATACTCCTCGTCATCTCCTAGATCTTCCAGGGAGAGCGCAGATATTACAGAAACGGTTTGCTCCTTGTCAACCCCTACCAACTCCAGGGACGACGCAGAGACTTCAAAACCAGATTGTTCCTTATCAACCCCTAACAACACCGGGGAAAACTCAGAACCTTCAACAACGGATTGCTCCTTGTCAACCCCTAACTCCAGGGAAGACGCAGAGACTTCAAAAACAAATTGTTCCTCGTCAACCCCTAACAACACCGGGGAAAACTCAGAACCTTCAACAACGGATTGCTCCTTGTCAACCCCTAACTCCAGGGAAGACGCAGAGACTTCAAAAACAAATTGTTCCTCGTCAACCCCTAACAACACCGGGGAAAACTCAGAACCTTCATCGACGGATTGCTCCTTGTCAACCCCTAACTCCAGGGAAGACGCAGAGACTTCGGTAACAGACAGATTTCCAGAACATTTGTCTTTAGCTGGACGATGGTTGATTTCTTCCTTAAAGATGCACGGAGCAACATCGACCTTTTCCATGGACGTACTTACCAACCCTAATATTTCAACAGGATTGGCTAATGACGGACGTCCTACTATTTCATTATTGATGTATATTTTCCCCGTTCCTAACTCCAAACGGAAATTATATTTCCGGAGGACATCGTGACCTAACACAATATCGGTTATCAGACCAGGTAGATGTTCCAACGAACCCTCCATAGTGACGTCATCGATTTTCCATTCCAGCTCATAAATGTCGGTGATGGAGACCAAATTTCCATTAGCTAAACGGGCCTTCGTATCTTGACGGGCGGTAGTTTGCTTTCTTTGGGAAAATGTCTTAGCTACTTGATCACCAATATATGATTTTGCTGCTCCGGTATCTAACAATGCTCTAAACTTGTGCTTTCCAATTTCGACGTCTATGTGAGGTCGGGGGTCGTTTATTTCTTCTGGCGGTTCGGTATGAGAGGCAAAAATCTGCGGAAGCTGTGTCGGCCTCTCCTCGGGACAGCTTCGGATTAGTTTTCCTGCCTCCTGCAGGAACAATCTCTGGAAAATACTCCTTCCTTATGACAACGAGAACAGAATATCTTCGGAGGGTTTTGGCAGTGATTTCTGAAGTGGCCAGACTCACCACAGCGGAAACAGATTGGTTGCCGGGAAGATGATCCAGACGGATGCTGAGTTGTACCTACGTCCTACTATTTCATTATTGATGTATATTTTCCCCGTTCCTAACTCCAAACGGAAATTATATTTCCGGAGGACATCGTGACCTAACACGCTAATTTAAAAAAGTACCAATATTTCAAGTGTAATAAATTATTAATTTTAAAATTTCAACCTGTATAATTCATAATTGAGCATACATTATTCAGTTTGTTGGAATCGGTTCATTAAGAGGATTTCAAAAATATGCAAATATACAGGGTGTTTCATTAAAAAAAATACCGACTATGGCATACTTGCGTGAATCACCCTGTCCATTTAAATTTATGTTTACATAACGCACAACTCAATTCAAAAGTTGACGTGTCTCGGCATTTTTTATAATTTTCTAAAATAATGACATAAAGAACTTTATTCCATAAGTGGTTTCCACACTGTATATATTGTATATGTGTGTGTGTGTGTGTGTGTGTAATTTTGATAATCCCTAATTTTGCTCTGAAACATTTTTCTTATAGATGCGGGATTCACTGTCGATTTGCTAAATTCAGTTAAGCTACAGTCACAGTTAGGGGTTGTAAAATTCCAAGGAGGCAGGGATTGATCATGGTGGTTGTATGTAAGAAGTAGCTGAAGGTTTAGTGTATTTTGGTACGAATGTAGTCTTACATGGAATGGAGGATCCAATCTTGGATGCCGTTGAAACATATCCCTGAAGCGATTCGCACATATGTTTCGGTGAACGGGTTTCTCTGGATACGCTGCGATAGATGCTGCATAGCATAGGGTTAGATACCTTCGTCTTTGGTATAAATTCGGTTCTCCCAATTCACACAGTATACTCTCAACTGGGCTTGAACAGAATGCCCCCAAAGCAATTCTCACCGCGTTGGTTTGAATCGTATCCAACTGTTGAAGAATGTGTTGTTTAGCAGAATTGTAAATTATGGCACCATAATCAAGCTTTGTTCTAATTAAGGCTCTATATATTTTGGTTAATGTAATGCTATCTGCTCCCCACGTTTTTGATGATATTGTTCGCATTAGATTAATATCTCTATGACATTTGAGTTTTATTCACTTTACTGGATGGATTTTAAAAATGTAAATAAAAATAGTTGCGTTCGTAAAGTTTCATTCATTGAAAAATTTGATTTTTTTCCTTGAACAATTTTAACTGCAAAACTGCCAACTCACATTCTGCCTCTGCTTTTTTCCTAACAGCAATGGCAGCTTTTAAATGTTCGGATTCGATATTCATCTTCATCTGATGGAGCTCCTCTTGTTGATATAGTCCCAACTTCTATTTTTTGCACACGCAAGGCTTCTGCTCAGACTATGTCATTAGTTTTTCTTTTTGCTGTAAACAAATGGTATATGAATGTAGCTAAATATTTTTAATGTAATCTATCTTCCATCATTTTTAAAAACATTAAATGTAAGTAATTCCGCCCCAATTACTACTAACTATGTAATCAGTTTGTGTCTATTTCACATATCTACTGCTTAGAACAACGACAAAATCACTTTATCAATGAACATATAGCCGCCTACAATATTTTTAAACTATTAGTTACCTTTTGTAGAAGTTGGGGTAGACAGTTCCAAATACTTTTTATTTTTGGGTGTAGAAATACACTGGCAATGTCAGACATACCTAAAATATACAATTTAGTGACTTTCCAAGATTTAAAAAAATGTATTACCAGAACAACCTGGTGATGCTATATCTCTGGTGTATGAATGGTCATCACTTTCGTTGAATGTGTTCACCGTATCTGTTTCTCCTAAAATTAATGGGTTATAGTTAGATATAAACAAATAAAGTTTATACACCACTTACGGGTGCATTCTTTAGCCGCATTATCTTCAAAAGCTGCTGTTGAATCCCACGGGCAGGTCAGATATACATCAGCATGTGGAGCAGCTATATCTACTGCTTCCATCACTAGATCCATGTCGACATGTGGTTCTGGACCTCCACCCATCAATAACCGCTTGTATTTCAATTCTGTGGTTGCCTTACGTTTTCTAGAAATATTCCATATATATTTGTGAATAAAAACGTATTATGACTCAAGTACCTTTGTTTTAAGTTCCTCCACAATTTTTTTAGTTGTGCCAGCTTCTTTGAACACTAATTATATTAGCCTGGCAATTATATTGCTTGGCAATGACCTCCAAAGCTTACTGCTTTTTTAAAACTGTTGTGGCAACAGTTTTTTTATTTTCAATAATATTTTTTTGGGTTTCCACTAAAGATGCCAACAATAGTTTCTCGTTTTCGGTGTATGCCACACATTTATCTGCTGAAAATAAAAGCAAAATAATTAATATCCTACTTATTTAATACAAATGTTGCTTACCTGTATTTATTTCACCCAAATTTTATTAAAAATTATAATAATAAAACCAAAGTAACAAAAACCAATCCAATAATTCCAACTCAATACCAAACAAGAATCAATAATTGACAAGAATGTTTGTATTTTCAACAATCACCAAACACGTAAAGCAGGCAACATGGATTTATTAAAATCACTAGAAAACTTGTTGATAAAACAAAAGTTACCAAACCATCAAGTCGAAATCTCGACTCACCCGAGAATTCACGAAGTCGGCTTTATAGTTCAGAGGAAAAACTTGAGACCAAGTCAGACTTGGCGAAGTCGTGCTCAAGTCGGGGATTGAGTCGGGACTATAGGTACGGGCATAAGACAGTTTCCCAAAGAAAGCAAACTACCGCCCGTCCATCTACGTTCAGCTAATGGAAATTTGGTCTCTATCACCGATACGTATGAATTGAAATGGAAAATCAATGACGTCACTATGGAGGGTTCGTTAAAGCATTTCCCTGGACTAATAACCGACATTGTGTTAGGACACGATGTCCTACAAAGTATAATTTCCGTCTGGAGTTAGGAACCGGGAAATATATATGAATGATAAACTAGTGAGGCGTTCACGAGTAGCCAGTCCGGTTGGAGTATTGGAGGCCGTGAATCCGCCTATGAAAAAAATCGATGCTGCTGTCCCGATAATATGTAAGGAAGAAACCAACCATCGTCTTACTGAAGACCGCTGTTCCAGAAATATGTCTGATTCCGAAGTCTCTGCGTCTTCCCTGGTGTTAGGGGTTGACAAGGAGCAACTTGTTTCCGAAGTCTCTGCGTCTTCCCTGGTGTGAGGGGTTGACAAGGAGCAAACTGTTTCCGAAGTATCTGCGTGTTTCCTGGTTTTAGGAGATGACAAGGAGTAATCTGTATCCGATGCCTCTGAGTCTTCTCTGGTGTTAGGGGTTGACAAGGAGCAGTTGTTAATCTTCTTTTTCCCAACAAGATTAAAGGAGGGTGGATATAGGGCAACTATACCCTACAAGAATCAGGAAGGTGGTTGAGAATATTCCCGACTTCTCGTTTGCGCAGAGTGGGTGGGTAAAATATTTCACCTCTACTGGTGGGCTAGTCTGTGGTCGGAAGGGTGTCTTACTCGATGGTTGGAAGGACAATCGAACTACTCAGTAGGCGTAAAAATTCTGTATTTACGACAATTGACTGCGCTTGGCTTGCCTTTTTACAAAAAGGGTGATCTGAAATGGATTATAATATATATTTAGAATTTGAAGAAAGCTTCCGCAAAAGTATACTTCTGGGATTACATGGACCTCCTGGTAAGTTTAAGGTTTAACTAAATTATTGCTACTTATTACCTAGTTAATAGGTTACTAACTATTTACATTACTTTTAACTACTACTGGATATCTATTTTAGGCATTAAAATATTACTCATGTCATTGAGGATAGTAAGAAGTATATGATATATACTAGGTAGACGTTCATATGTCCTTAAATCGGCCAATAAATATGTACAATATTTTGGAAAGATAGTCAAACGGCAACTTTCGAACTCAAATTCACTACTCTCACCACTAGTTAACAGGTAAGAAGTTCAAAATAATTTGGAAAGATCTAACTTGAGTGTTCCCTCTTTAGGTGTCCTTGTGATGGTACCTACGATTTCCTTCTAGAACTGGGTACGTCCTGTTGTGAGGTTGAGTTGGGAGGCGAAGGTAAAGCTCAAGCTGAGTAGGAGATGAGTTGAAGACTGTCCCTGAGGTAGACGTTCTACAGGTAGGGCTTATACTAAAGTTGTAAGCCGATACAGACGGAGTAAAATTATATACAAATGATGGATAGTAGAATATGTACAAGAAGAATAAGAAGAAAACGAAGGTCTGGCAAGAAAATAGAGTTCAAAGACACTGCTGGTATTTACGCCAGTCTCATAAAAAGAGGTATTACTTACCCTAGATGGCATGTGACCTTCAGATGAGTTTTTGTTTAATCCATAAACTCATGAATTCGTACAACTGGATCCTGATTGTTATTAGTTTTCCTACCCAGATAGCAAAAAATATTTTCTAAATTTAAAAAAAAATGTTTGTTAAATATTTGTAGCGACAGATTTTTAAATATTGAACAAATATTATTTTTAAATATCAAATAAATATTTGTTATAAATATTTATCAAATATTTGTTTCAAATATTTATGACATATTTGTTATAAATATGAATAAAATATTTGTTATAAATATTTTAATAATTAGGTACATGATTGACAAGTTAGAATTCTTTGGGATCCTGCAAAACAATTTCCCTAAAAAATGAAACACTTTGATAATTTATAAATATTTTAATTCTAAGAACCATATTAAATTGTCAATATCAAAATTCTTCGTGATGCTGCATTTCCCTAAAAAAGAAAACACATTGCTACTAATTATTATTATAGACCAGGAAATTAACAGTCTTTATAGTTGGGTAGTTTTAGGATTTTCATGAAGGACTTCATGTAAATTATTTCAAGCTTTTATCTTGTTATAATGTATATTAACTACGTATATTAAGTTGCGGTAGCTTTTTTAGGGGGGAGCTCCCGGACTGGTACCATAATTTTTTACTATTTAATTGCTAATTTATTACCCAAAAAGCGATTTTATTGCTCAAGCGGTTCACGAGAAACGCGACTCCCCCCTACCTTAATATTAAGCTACGGCAGCCATATGCATTATCTCGGCAACGGTGAAAGCTATCGAAACGAGCTTAGCGCGATAATTTATTGCTAATTAATTGCTGAAAAATGGCATGGGTCCCGAACCCCTAAAACTACCCCCAAGCGCCGGGCTAGCTCACCCCCTAACGGTCTTAAGCTACGGCAGCCCGGAAACGCTATCTCGGCGACGAAAATAGTTACGGACGCGCGCTCTTCGGGGTAATTTATTGCTAATTAATTGCTGAAAGATGGCGTGGGTCCCGGATTCCGAAAACTACCCCCAAGCGCCGGGCTAGCTCACCCCCTAACGGTCCTAAGCTACGGCAGCCCGGAAACGCTATCTCAGCGACGAAAATAGTTACGGACGCGCGCTCTTCGGGGTAATTTATTGCTAATTAATTGCTGAAAGATGGCATGGGTCCCGGATCCCGAAAACCACCCCCAAGACTCGAACTCGACAACCCCTCGGCGGTCTTAAGCTACGGCAGCCCGGAAACGCTATCTCGGCGACGAAAATAGTTACGGACGCGCGCTCTTCGGGGTAATTTATTGCTAATTAATTGCTGAAAGATGGCATGGGTCTCGGATCCCGAAAACTACCCCCAAGCGCCGGACTAGCTCACCCTCTAGCGGTCTTGAGCTACGGCAGCTGGATACTTAATCAATTTTTAAACTACGTTGTAGGTCAGAAAATTGCCTTATTTGTGTCAATAATCACGAAATGCGCCGTCTCGTCGTCGAAGTAACGTGCTATCTTTCCGGTCACTCTGAAGCTTGATAAAAATCATCCATTTATGAAAACATCTAAATCGATTGTAACCTTATTCTAAAGCATGGGAAGATCATTTCGAAAGATGAAAACAGTTCAAAAAAATTATTGCAATCATTAGTTTATTAATATACGCGGTAAATAATAATTTTTCATTAAAAAAATTGAGGTTTGTGAAAAATACAATTAAATTTCTTTCAACTTGTTGTTTTTCTATTTTTTACGAGCGTACGATTAAAAATCACTGAGCTATTGTACCCGCAAAGTCGGAAAAAAATTTCATTCCGGGATAAACGCCTGGCTAGATGGTCTGCGGGCTGAAGACCGTGAGCAAAAATACCTATAGCAGCTAAGCCACTTCAAGTTCCGGTTTATTCTCAGCAGTTATACTTTCGATTTGTACCGTGAAAAACCATACACTTTTCATCAATCTACGTCGGGATACCTCCTTGTCGATTTTTATATTTTGAGCGGCGCTGTTATCGAATGGGCGGTATATAGCGCAAGGAAATATCACATTTAAAAAAGCAAAAGTTGTAATTACGATCAATTTGTAAATATTGGAATTTATCGTTTGAACGAGGCTTTGGTAATATTGTAACCACAAATTTCATCATTAATTACGATAATAGGGACAAGCGAAATGAATTAAAAATGTTCTGACAATAGAGCACTGACATTACATTAGTCAACAACAGAACATCGACAACTTTATTTTACTTCATCTCTTCTTTTAGCATACATAATCAATCTTGGTACTACTTTATGGGAGTCGTTACAATATTTTGTCTTCTGATTTTTCTCATTATCATCGGCTGCCATCCAACATCCATTTCCTCGGCGATAGGAGTAACTAATGTAATGTCCAAGTGGTTCATCCTCATCATGATCAAGAAGTGCATCATTTGATTTTCTTAATACTCGTGGAGGACCCGATGGACCAATGTATCCGACCACTCCAGTGAGATATAGCGGCTCAGTCTCGTTCAAAGGATTTTTGATTTTCTTGTGAAAATCCTTCAATCGGAATTGAATGTTTTGCTCCTCTTCGTTAAAAATGCTAAAAATCACTATCTCACCTACAATCAAATAATTACAATTTTTTGCCGTTATGCCGGGAAGCCACAGAAATATAAATAATTATTTACCTATTTTATCTATCCAGATTTTAGTTTTTCCAAAACAATTTGGACATTTGCTGGACGGAATCTAATATAAATGTATTTTCATGAGAGTTTTTCAAATCATCATCTTTTATTTCATAAGTTATCATCCTATTAGTTTTCTTGTATGGACATTTGTTATTCAAGCACTTGTTTTTTTCCAAAATGCTACCAAGAAATGAAGGTTTGTTTTCATCATGTTTATTTCTGTTGATGTCTTCGTCGACACTTCTATCATTTCTACTTCCTTCGTCATTACTACTTTCTTTAGTACTACCTTCATCTTCACTAAGACAGTCTTCTTGGTCATCAGTTTTAAACAGTTGCCTGGCCATCCAGCCAATTTCTCTTTGACATTTTATAATATTCAAGTTGGTCTTACTTTTCATTTTCGACGGTTCTGGAGGTATTGTGTCACTGAGAACTTGTGCTCTTAATGTATATGATCGAGCGCTCAAACCATTATCTAACAAGTCCAGAACAAATTTCAAAAATGGAATTTCTATGCTAGCAAACTGTAAAGTATAGTAAGTATGAGTGTAATGACTACGAATATTTGCAAAAAGGTAAATAATTATTTTGATTGCATTATTTTTTCGTAACTTCTGTTCCAGTTCTGTACATTTATATTTATATAAAAATTTATAAAGGTGAAATGAAAAGAGTTCTGGTGAAAATTTCAATACTTTTCGTTTTTTTTATCTACATTTTGTAAAATTTACGATTCGATAATATTTAGAAAAAAAAACAACATTTTTAAGCTCAAGCTATCTTTTTAGGCTGATTACGGGAAAATCAATAACAAATTTATGGTAATTTAGAAATAAATCACTTTGCAATTGTAATACTGTAAAATCTTCAAATGGGTGTCACTTTTTTTTTTAGTAAATACTACCGTGTCAACTTTGGGGTGTCGTTTTATTAAAAAATTTTTTTTAACTGAAATGGCTTAAAAAAAGTTAAAATTTTGGTTCAGTATATAAATATTTTATATTTTCAGATCCATTTCGCATCAACATGAGTTTTGAATGAAACGGGACACCAAAATTTATATAGGGCTCACTTTACAGGAGTAAATGATATTCCACACAACAGATTGTATGCTGTACCCTTACGCAGACAGTCGTTTTTTCCAAAATACAATGAACAAGTTTGTATGCTTATAATTGAGGATACAAGTATGCCAATGAAGCCCCAGTTGACGTTTAAATATTCGCGTGTTGTACTACGAAGAATGATAAAAATTTTAAAACGTATGGTTCTAATTCTCGATTTACGTGATAGAAAAGAGATAGAATACAAAAAGTAAAATTTTCACCAAAAACTCACCTCAACGGGAACATTGCTAAATTCACATATTTATTCTAAGGACTGATTTCCAATACTGATTGCAAAAATATTTTTTTATTTTAAGATAATCAACCACATTAAAGAATGTCCCGATAAGAACAGAATATAGTGCAAGACAAAATAAGAATAAGTACGCAAGTAGTGCATACGCTTTTATGAATAAAATGTAGTTGATATAATCTAAGTAAAATAATCTACTAATAAAAAATACAAAAACGTTCATACATACCGTTTCTTTCACGTTGGGAAAATCTACAGCAGCAAACAAAGCGAGATATGCGAGAGAGTCATACGCACAAGTATTTCTCAAGAGGACAAACTTTTTAGCTATTTTTATTTTTTGCAGACTAGGATTATTTCCATTTTTAATAACTGATATTGAACTACTTTTGTTCCAATTCATTGAGTCCTTTACGTCATCAGCTCGTTTGCCATGGTACTTAGCAGGTCGTCTGTATTTATTTCTTTCTTCACTCAAATAATTTATAGCTTTTTCCTTTTGATTATCATTAATATCATCTTTTTCTCCAGAAAAGATTATGTGCGCTTGCACATTATTAAATCATTTTTCATAACATTCAACGCATAAGCGTTTTTCCCCATAACCTTCTTCATCACCAATGGAATAAGAGCAGCCCTCGAGAAGGTGGACATTTTTATTGCACCTGTAGCACGTATGACCTCCAGGAGGAAGATCACCATTTGCACATGCAAAGCATTGACTAATTGCCTGTTTTGGGTTTGCACTTGAATTCAATTTTCGTCTTTTTATTTGAATTTCGCCCTCTGAGCGATCTTTATTAGTATAATCAACTTCATGATTATTTTCCAGATCAATACTCTCGCTAGACTGATCATTGCTCTCGCTAGACTGATAACCTATTTGCTGACTGCTATTTTCAGTTATACTGCTGATTTCACTGGCAATTTCATTTTTCCGTAACTACCCGAGCTTCACCTAACCCTCCCCAATTTTCTAAACAATTAGATGCTGCATTCCTGATAGCTAATTTGTCTTGACTACATTCTTTACAAAATTTGACATTTTCAATTTCTATTGTACATTTTTCTTTATGTACAAAATCCTGGCAGTGATAACACACATTTCGACAGTCAATGCTTGCACTGCAAATTTTACATCTGTTCAAATGGTCATTTTCCTTTGTTGATTTCGCTTCAGCTTCTCGTCTGTGCGCTTCTTCTAGATCAGATGCAATTATAGGCAGTTTCCCTTTCAAATAATTTAACATTATGTCTACAAAGGTATCTGGGCACAGACTGTGCAATTTTTTCCCTTCCAGATAAGTTTTGATTCGATTAATTTCGCTTTCACAACTGGCACTTGTTGCTGGGATACGGCAACCTTCATAGAAAAGACTAAAAATATTTCCCCATATGGGAAATAACTGTAAATCATGTATTATTTGTTTAGATATATTTACATTTTTAATGCAATACAAATTATCTTCAGATCCTTCTTCTGTGAAGAATTTTTTACTATTCTTAAAAATGGTATACCCCACTGACGCCAAGAATTGCCATTGACGTTGTCATTGTCTAGATCAATATTATCAAAATCTTCAGAAAGCTGATAACTATTTTCATCTTCATCGATTTGATCAATATCTCCATACTTGGTTTCCTTGTCAATACCTGGAATATAAAAAAAAATAACGATACACGTCACCGATCGTTGCATACAACTACCAAAAAGAGCTTCGCAAGTACGGGGCACTTATTTGGTTGTAAGGTTTAGAATAATTTTATACATTAAATTGCCCACTCATTCTAACGCTCGATATTTCCTACGTTATAGTCTATGTCCATCGATTTGATGAAAATTTATGAATCTTGTAAAGTACGTAGCTTGTAATCTGAGCAACCTACATTTTGAATAATAGTAATAAAAATAACTAAGATAAAGCTCTTTTGATGTAAAGCTCTTTTGATGGAAAAAAATTGCTGAAAAAATAGATCTGTTCAACAATTACCCTCGAACAAATATTCATGTATAAATAAGCTAATTTTCCGAAAAAAAAACAAATTATCAAAGATTTCCTTGAAAAATTTTCAAACAAAGTAGCTTTCAAAGCAAATTATCTTTCTTAGCGATTTTTTCCATCGAAGAGGTTTCGTCTCGACTTGCTTTTGGTATCACTACTTAATATTCAGCTTGCTTATAGACAACCAGACGTAACGCTTTCGAAGTGAGTGGTAATTTCCACCATTTAGACCGAATAATATAGGAATCAAGCATTCGGATGAATGGTTATTACTTATACATGAATAACTTCGGATTCCCTATACGCTAAATGACAATACACATTTATAAAATAAGACGATTTTATTAACCTAACGATACGTTGAAAAGCTAAACATCAACTAACTGTAGTAATGACATGAACAAACCAACGTGACAACAACTTGATTTTCTTTTCTTGACGTTCTGACGGTCCGATATACAACAAAACAATTCTTCCGCTACTTACATTTGAATCAGTGACCCCTTACTTGTTTTGATAATTTAGTAATAAAATAGCATGTTTTCACAATCAAAGTTTAAACAAAAATCTATGCAATAAATTTATAACATAAGTACCTTGTATCAAATTTTTTAAATAGTTAATTTGCTCTAAGCATTCTGGTCCTCGCTTTTTACAATTGGAGACAATAAACAGTGCATGAAGTATTTTACCAGCTTCTCTTTTATCTAAAGAAAGAAGTAACTGATCAATGCTGGCCATATAGAAAGTATAGATGCCTGAAACTTGTATTCCTTTGAGTAGTTTTCGGTATTTTGAAAGGAAATGAGCATTATCAATTCTTATTCTAGTAGATTTTGGTGGCGAATACTTGACTCGTTCAATATAGTGTGTAATACTCTCTCCATCTTCTATATCATTGGGATATTCCATACTATCGGCATAGTTATCAATATTTTCATGAGGAGAGTACTTTTGAGCACCAGCATTGAGAATAGCTCTCGCCTCGTCGCAAGAGAGTTCATCTGGAAACGGTACTCCAGAACGATGAAATTCCGACAGGAAATTGAATAAATCGCTAGCCTTATGTCTCTCGACCAATCTCTGAGCAACCGAGGTTTGCCCTTCTTCGGTATTTAAACTATCAAACGAATTATTATTCTAAATCAACCACATACATACAAGTTTATTATAGTTTTAGAAATAAATAGGGAAACATTTTATTATTTGGGAAAAGTATATTGAAAAATATTATCGGGGTTATAATAATTAGGATTTTTTTTCCCGATGAATATCTTCATGAATAAAATATTTTCATAAATAATTTAGTTTTTACAATTATAAAAGTTTTGATCCTGTTTATTACCTTAATATATAGAGGAAAATTGTTCTTTTGAGAGTGGAGTACACCCTTTCAATCTCTTGAAATTTCAAGCCACTAGCATCCATGGAAAGTACCAAACGTCCTTCTTTTTTCTTCACCATTTTACAGATCTGAATCTGTTCATTTGTAAAAAAATCTACAAAAAAGGGTTCTTTCCAATGTCGTGTATTTTGTTAGAGTAAGTGGTACATTTCATGATGTCCAAGGCTTCAATGGGATCTTCGGCAAGATAAGTGTCTTTTGCCACTTTGTTTTTTGCCACATGTAGCACATTAGCACTTCTAATAAGCTTTGGTTCTTTCTGACCTAATTTCAATCGAATGTCCTTACTTGAATCGGCTCGATATGCATCTACCGAACCGAGCTTTTTTATTTTCTTGACTACTTTTTGTCTTTCTTCATCACGTAAATACTGAGGACCACATTCTTTGCCATTGCCAGGAATAATCTCAACCTTCATTTGTACGTGATCCAGATCATCTACCTTATACAATTCAATCTTTCCTTCACTCCCACATCGACAGTACACTACAAAGTAATCGAGTATTAAATTCTTCATATTTAACATGAAAAAAGAAATGTCAATCTTTGTAATTTTATATGGCACGGTAAAAGAATGAAGCGACTTTACGACTCTTTTATTTCCGGATTGTAATGTTCAAAGATATTGTAAGCGTGTGTTGTTTGTATTGTGTACTTTATTAGAAATATTACGCGCTTCGCGCGCAGGTTGCAGATGCCAACGATAAATTTAAGATATATCCAGTTACAAAAATTTTTATACAATTCAAATTTTGATATGGATTAATCCAAACATCTGAAATTTGAGACTAACTTTAAGTTGGTTATTTTTTTGACTGTAATTTATTTAAAATTTTCAGATCGCTTTAAGGAATTTGAGACTTCTGCGGAGACGGGAACCATATTCAAAATAATTTATTTTTAACAACCTTGATTAATTATTATTTTTTGCAAACTTAGCCTGGATCATAAAAATATTATGTACGGCGATGAAAAAAATATTCATTGATTATTCATATTATTACTCTAATATGAAAAGTTACTTAATGTGTTATATAGGGTCAAATTAATATTAGACAATAATAATCTTTTGTGTTCTTCCGAACAGCTCGCTATGTTGCTAATTAATTGTAGGTATATATTGAATTAACAATGTTGATCCTTTTCGAGCTTATGTTTATTGTTGCACATGTCGTCTGACGACATTTATTGAAATCAGTGTTCATTTATTGACAGGAAACCCTCGTCGTAAGTTACTGTACATCATTTTTATCATAAATAAATATATTTTGATATTGGAAAGTATTTTCAAGTGTCTAAACTAATTTTTACTCATTGGAGTTCCAATTTTCTGAACCCTACCACATTAGGCGCACATATTTTACATACTGAAAAAAAATAGTTTTCTTTGAAGTACGCTAACTCAGGCCAGACACTACCAAACTGATTGTATGAGAACTTATTTAAATGGGTAAATAGGCAACTTTATAATGAGCCCTTGTATAGTTATGGTAAAAAATTATTACCGTTCAAAAAAAGGTAAGTCACATTGGGTCGACGTACCTTATCTGTCAATTTTTATCGGATATAAAACCAGAAAAATTCATGGAAAATTATTTTACATTCTCTATAAAGCGGATAAAATGGAATCATAAAAAATTGTTTATGCAAAGACTCTATAACGCATATAGTATAAATTCAATCCGTAAATTAAAATATTATGAGTAATTATGCGGCGGATCTTGTTCGTATTATTTATCGAATCATCAAAATATTTTGTCTTTTTTTATGTTAAATCATAGAGATAGCATTTATAGATAGCACGAATTTACGATAGTTGCGACTTAAGCCGCACTTCGCAAGATCATTTTTTGTCTGATTCACGTGCTATTCAACTAAAAACTTTCGAAATATTTCGGAATCCAAAAGGAATTCAACATTTTATTTTTATTTACCGGAAAATCAATCGTACTATTAATTCTATGCATTGTTGTAACCTGGTAGATTTAAACAATATTACTATCGATTTATTTCATAATTACAATGTTATTATTACTGTATTATTTAGTTTTCGTTTCATTTATCTTTTTCAATTCTTGGTATTAAATCTTAACAAAGGAAAGTACACTATAGAAACATAAAACTTTCCCTTATCATTTTATAAAAGCTTTTTAAGTCACGATTTGAATTTTAATATTACTTGTAGTAATATATTAAGTCTCCTTTTTGTCACATACTATTTAATTCGCAGAATGCAGTTTCAGTATGTATTTTATAGAAACAAGTTTTGATTTAAGTTTTAAAAGTTGTAACGGTTGAATTTGTCACTACGTCTATTGTATATATTAAGTATTTGTATATAGTAATTACCTGACCGATATTGTCTCTATGTTTCTAATATCAACTAATATCAATTGTCCACTACGAAAGAACTTCAGTAGTTAAATAGTTTCTGTCAGCCCAGAGTTTTAGGGACTACTCTGCCATCATCCTTCCGGTGAAGTGGTGCAGGCTGTAACCATACCTGTCTTCACATCTTGACAACAATTTTATATTTTGTCGCTAGGTAAGGTAAATAATAAAACTAGCGCCTACTTGATAAATGTCCGTATAGATATATTCATGTTAGTTGTTTCTTTTTGTTTGTTATATTATAATTCATAATTAAGGGTAGTAAGGGGTTTTCTCTCTTGTGGATTTTACTTTAGTTTTTAGTTACCGTGGGACTACTGATTTTGTTTCCGGCTTTGATTATATCACCTTTGGGGTGTAGCCACAGTAGTCCAAATACTTTGTCCGCTTCAGCTTGATAAACGCTAAAGTTTATTAGGGTTCAGTTATAAATTATTACTGACTCCTTGACTTGAGTTCTAAAACATTTAAAGTAGTAATTAGGTTTCATAAAACTTACTGATCTATAAAGACATACTTTACTTTTGAGTTAAAGGTATATTTTCTTCATTTATCTACCATATTTTGGCTTAAGCAAATACATTCTAGCTAGAAATCTTCTGTGTAGGTTGGCAATCGAATATATTCTGAACATCTATTTATAATATATTAGCTGTTATCGCCATGTGTTTTGTATGTTAAATCCGAGTGTTTGATCTTGCTTTGTTTACGTTGGTTTGGTATTGTGGTACTATGTTTACTCAAATTTATTTGAATAAGTTTTAATACATCATTTATCTCCAATGTTTACAAGTGTTTATTTGTTGGATGACAATTACAATTGGCGTTGACAGCCGTGTCTTGGAGAAGAGCGTTCGTTCGTCATGCCGCTGAGTGTAGTCGTACTTGATGTTAGGCGTTGCTCTGTGACTTTACGAGTCCACAGACAACTAAGTTTGTCGCGCTGATGTTGTCGGTATAGGTAGAGCGTTTGCTCTGTGACTTTACGAGTCCACAGACAACTAAGTTTGTCGCGCTGATGTTGTCGGCATAGATAGAGCAATGCTCTGTGACTTTACGAGTCCACAGACAACTAAGTTTGTCGCGCTGATGTTGTCAGCATAGATAGAGCAATGCTCTGTGACTTTAAGAGTCCACAGACAACTTAGTTTGTCGCGCCGATGTCAGCATAGATAGAGCAATGCTCTGTGACCTTAAGAGTCCACAGACAACTTAGTTTGTCGCGCCGAGGTTGGCGGCAGAGATAGAGCGTTTGCTCTGTGACTCTACGAGTCCAAAGACAAATGTTGTCGCTCCGTTTTACGGAATTGTTAGAGCGTTTATTCGATGCTACTCAGGAGTGTAGGCTGTTTTACTCGCGAATGCATATTGACTTACATGGAGGGAAGTGTAGCACTTTATGACTTGATCTGTGCGGAACACGCTCGGTGTAGTGAGCAGTGTAGTTCGGATGTATGTTTCGGGTAGGTTTCTTTATGGTAGTATTCTGTATTGACGTTGAGGAAGTGTCAGTCACCCTTCTTTCCGGTGTGGGCTCCTACTTGATAGTTGGGTTCGAAAAGTGCATGGAGCTTGAATCTGAATTTTATGATTGGCTGCTTAGTCATCTCCTGCTGGGATTTATAGGTTCTCGTTCTGAATGAGTTGTGGAATATACGGCTAGTATTTTGGTTCTACGGGAGTTCGTATTGTTGAAGAATTCCGTCCTGTTCTGGAAGCCGTTTTCACAAACCCTTATAGGGGATATATTGCACTAAAACTATTGTAAGTATTTTCTCTACTTACTGATTTCGCATCACTATGTATTACCACTATTTAAAGGAAATCGCCAACGTGAAGTTTTGAAATTGAAGGCGTGCCACATGCTGTTGTTGGTTCGTTATTTGTTGGTAGCCGCCCAATAAGAGGAAAATTTTGAGTATTGGACCCTTTTTGGAAAAGGTATGTCTCATAGATTTGTAGTTTTTGTAGATAAAACAGTTGGTGGTAAAATACCACCTGTTGATTGTAAAGTTTTGATTAAGACAGTCTATTCTGTTACCCTGTGTATATTTTGTTTTCTTTGCCCGTTTTAGTCTAACGAATACTATAATTCGTGGGTGGTTCTTCAAACTTACCCTGGTTACGACCAAAAACAGTTTATTTTAGATGCTTATCGCATTCTTATTATTTGATTTAAATTCAGTGTAGTACACTGTTACTGACACTGTTGATTGTAAGTAGACCTTATGACTACTTTGTGGGTTTGATTAAGTTAATTTGGGGTTGATTTTGACTTGTACGTTACTTCTGGCATAGGCCGAGACAAGCTTAACTTGTCGAGGTGTTTGATTGGTTCCTGTATAGGCTCAGTTTTTAGCTGATACCTGTTTTAATTTTTAAGGGTTCACCGGTGGGGCCAGGGTATACTTACCACCCTCAAGATACACACTTCACCTGTGGGGCCAGATACACACTTCGGGTTATTTGGAGTTTACCTGGTAGATCGATGGTGATGTCTTCTGCAGTTTGCTGCTACTTGTCAACAACTTCTTGAAGAAGACCACATTGAGGGTAACCTGGTATCGGGGGTCTTTCTGGTTTATTTACTTATTTTTTACTTTAGGCTTTACGCCAATATGTATATGCATTAGCTAGGTAGTTTCTACTGATTTATTTTATTATGCAATTGTAATGGTGGAAATTAATAGTTTGCGGTAAATTTTCATAATTTTATCCACTTGCGCATGCGTCTCTGCCTTGGTACCAACGCCTTGACTACGGTGTCGCCTTATATGGAATTGTTTTTTTTCATAAACTTTACACTACTTTTCAGCTAACATATAATTGAAAGTTTTTTTGAATCTGTATTGGTACACTCGAACAGCCATATTAATTTCACACTAAGTAGGTCAAATTAACAGGTATAGTTTGGAATTTTAGTGTTAATAGTTTGACTATTGGGGTGTAATAGATGTTCACACTACTTTTCTTCTTTTTTTAAGTGGGGGCTTTTACTAGGGTTTTCAAGGAGCTATTAATTGTAAAACACCCCTTAAGGGTATTAAATGCTTTTTTTTATTTAGTTATTATAAGGAACATAAGCTGAGGTTTGCCTTTTATTTTCATCCCTTGTTTTACTGGGTTATCGGGGGAAATTCGTCGTGCTAGGCCAAAGTGGAAAACTCAGTTGGCGCCCACACAAGTTGTCTACTATTTTGTCCGGAAGATCAATAAGAGGGATCCACCCCTACCTCCGTTCTGAGCGACGTCGAAGGCCTAAGGTTGTCACCGGAGCAACCGAAACTTATGTAACCAAGTAGACAAATTTATTCACAATCTTGCACTTTTTTTTAAATTCATTAAATTTTAGGACTTTATTCTTATTCGGGCTTGAGCTCGATTTGTAAGGTTACAAAGTGCATTTAGTATTATTGTGGAAACACACAATAATTGTAGACTTTTATTCTATACTTATTTCTTTTAATAAATGCAACTTTAGATATACCTCCTGGATTGAAAAAGAGAGGATTCTCTAACAAGAGCTGAAAGCGGTAACATTGTACCTAATATTAGAAATGTATTAAGTTCCAAATTTACAATAAACTGACGGACTATTGAACTACTGCCTTTTTATTCTAACACCTACTATTTGTGTGAGTTTACAACAGCATTATTGAAAGGATTTTCTTAACCGTGGTGGATACAAATGTCACGATATTGAATAATCAAGATCCGTAAAAACTTTAGGTTATAATATTGACTTAAGATTACATTTGAATCGCATCACCGATTAGTAATGGTAGATAATTTACATTACCCTGCAAACGATTTTCATAATAATTGCTATTGATTGAATCTACACTACACTAACTCGTATGCTGTAGTTTCATTTTAACAAAAATGTTTGAAAATACAGACTGCAATGATCACGTGACCATCTCTCAGCCAATCAGATCACGAATAAACTAGCTTCACTCACCAGGCCATCACTTTTAAAAGGAAGGAATATTTGAACTAACGTAAAGTAGTATAAAAAATTCTAAGTCTTTTAATATCAGTCGGATTTTTGAAAATACAAAAACAATAATATTCTGTAATACTGAATACGAAAAAGGTCTTCACGATTGAGGCATCATTATTTAGATAACCATACTAACAAAAACGATTGAATATTATATATATGGCAGCGTTCATGTTATCGGGCCAGCGGAGCGCTCGGCGCGCTATTTTCGTAAAAAGGCGCTCTCTTCAGCTCGCTATTGTTTATACATATAAAGCCAGAAAAATATGTTTGATACAGGAATCGATAGATTTTGACCTGCTCTTTCCAATGGTGCCAAATAAATTAACGAAAAAATTTTTTTTCAAGGTTAAAACCCAAGTCAAAGTTCAGGTTCGATTGGTGCAATGAAAGAAGTGAAATAAAATTAAAATATATATACCTGCCGAAAGTATAAGTATTAAAGAGTATGCACACCAAATTTCAAGTTGGAGAACCCAATGGTTCAAAAGTTACAAACAATTGAAATTGATACACTTGTACCTTTTCGCTTTGAATTAAAATGTATCAAATGGTTTGCTCTCTCAAAACTAGTCGATTATATGAAGCATTTGAAGGCAATTCCACTATCAACTTTATTCAGAATGATTGTGATTAGGTAATGAAATAATTTTTTAACACAAAACGGCATTTCCTCTCTGCGTTTTACAGGCTTGAGACTGTCGTAATTGAACATACGGCCGCATTAAAAATGTAAAATTTATGATATAGTATATCATCAAATACTTACAACCTTGAATGCCTGAAAAAACTGAACAATAAAATTATAGCAAAATAATAATAATTTAAATCAACGGCAGATGAACAAAAAAAAATCAACGAAAACTGACGGAGAATCAATCTTGAGTTTTTTGGAAGCGGATGAAACTTTGGAATTAGCGAGACTTTTATTTGAAACTGGATTCAACATGAATACTTTTTCTGAAGTAGAAAATCGTTTACATTCAAATTGATTATTAACCACTTTTAAACTGTGAAATGATATAGTCCCAGGAATAGTTTTTGCATTTTCATACCTTGTTTTCAATTTTTTCTTTTGCTGATTCATGATCGATTCGAGAGTAAAAGTGTATATATATTGATTGATTGAATATTACTTTTGCCTATTGAAACAAATTTTCCGGAGTAAGAATGTGACCATTAGAAAATCTTTGTAAACTAGTTCTACGTGCCGTACATTTTATAATAGCACCGATGCCATCACACATTTTAGCGTCGCAAAATCAAATATCTGTGTTTTCAACCTTAGCCCTCAGCGGATCGTTACTAAAATAACATGAGTATTTTAGGTTCCTCATAGTTTTTAGGCGAAATTTCGTACATGAATGTTGGAATGACGGCGATTTGAAATTAAATTGATTGTACCTTCCGCCAGCTCTGACTGCCACCACTAGTCCGACAAATTTTTTTGTGTGGAAAATATGGTCAATTCTAAACACAAAAGTTCTCTTGTAATATTTTCGCCAGCCATAAGCGCCAAATGCATTGTCGCGCGCTCACAAGGCGCTACTTGTAAATAGCGATAATTAGGCTTCCGACTGGTTGATCCAATATTGGATACAATGAATAGTTGAAGGAGCTCTCAAGGAACAAATTGCCTTTTCAAAAAATGTTCATTAGATCAAGAATAATCGATACTCGGAACTACTTGGAAAAAAACATCAAATTTTGAATTTTAAAAATTGTAGACTTTGTAAATATGCATTAAAAAAAAGTTACAAGAATTCTTTTACGCGCAAAATTGGCCATACTTTCTAAAAAAAATTTGTCCCATTGAGAAAAACCATCTTTTTATATTTGTTTAAACAATTGTGTTTTAAACAAAACCTACCCGCTTCTCGTAAAATTAATCAGTGCCATTGGATTCGGCAGGTCAATATACATGAGGTTACCTGATTTGTATCTATTGTCTCTTGAATGCATACCAGGACATACCCTAACATACTCAGTCCTCGGACTACACCGACAGCGCGAAATCGTAGTGCCGAACACGGAAAAAAGTCGCGCAAGCCACAGAGAAAGGTGCCAGCGCGTAAACAACGTTTTTCCTGGTGCATCAATTTTTCTACAAATTCCGAGATAAGATGGTTATGAATCGCTAAAATTGTGTACGATGAGAATCAGACATCAACACGTGCCGTTTCGACGCTTTCGTTTCAGATTTCAACCGCACGTTTGTAGGCGCGGGATTATATGTTATGTTTTTTTTTCGCCTGGCGGCGGTCAATGCGCGCGTTCGACTGTTCTACATTCAAATAAACACTACAATAGCCGTTTTCATTTTGTAATTGATAGAACTTCGGCTTGTAAAACCAACATAATCTATTTTTTTTCAGCTACATAAATCCTTGATTTTTATACGTATTTGTGTAGAAAATATCAGTCTTTGAATCAATCTTATCGCTCAATAAAATTATATAGTGAACATTACTGATTATTCAAATCGAAAAACATTAAGGCAATGTTGCAACAAATTTATGCATGCATTTAAGCCGAAATACTAAAAATAAAGAAATTTGATCACCAACAAGTAAACCGCACTGTCTAAAAAACGAATATCAAAACAATAACTAAAAAAACTGTTGGCTTCGCGTAGTCATTTTATTTTCGTGTACAGGTTGGTCATGTGTACTGACAGTGTTTGAAAGTTGTGATAAGTGCAGAATATAAGTGATAAGAGTATCAATGTAAAAATATACAAATACTAACCCTCAATTTTTCCTTGAGTTCCCTGTAAATTCATAGACTGATTTCTGAAATTCCAACCGCATAATAACTCTGTATTGTCTCGTATCGTGTTTACAAAACACGGTTGGTAAACACCTGGTATAAACCTTCTGTATTTATTTTTAGCACTTGCAGCTTCCCTCGTATTATGATTATATTCAATAACGGCAGTCATCTTTTGAAATTTCTCCAACTCTAACTCAACCTTAAATTGAAAAACTTTCTGGTTATATATTCTCTCAATGTCACTTGCATTTAATTTCTCAAAACTCTCATCATTATTAGAACCCATTGACTCAACACTTGCGTTTATTGAGGTACTATCTTTGCCTGTGATTTGATCTAAAATTTGGTATCGGTTACCCACCACCATAGTGTAAATTGACGCGGGTGATAATGAGTCTTCACCAAGTTCTTTCGAAATCGTTTTCCACACGATATCCTCTTTTCCAACCACACTATTGTTTTTATACACTTCATTTTTGTGTTTTAACACAGTTTCTACAAATGTTTTATTACAAACTTTCGGTGGCCTTCCACGTGCCATAATGAAACAGTAAATGTCTTTACAAATTAACCAAAATTGTTATAAAAACAGCTGCGATGCCGACACTTTTTCGCGAAATTATTCAGAAAGTATACCTTTACTTTTCAGTTACGAGTGTAACATTGGATATTATTGCTACTTCACAAGTATCGTGAAAAAACAAATTATGCTTCTCACATTTTGAGTGTACACTGACACAAAACACGACCTATCGAAAGGAACGTCCACACAAGACTGAGCTTGTTTTGACACGAAATCAACTCATAACAAAGCACCGCGCGTTTTTTAGATGCTATACGAGAACTGGAATCCTGGAATCGCAATAAGTAAAAAGGCTAGGTACGATGCCGCCTTTTTTTGAAATCATTCAAAATATTGTATACGTTTTCAAGCTTCGAAACTACCTATATGTATATATATATATATATATATATAAACTGATAACTAATTGCAGTTTTAAGGACAATTGGTGCTTATGGGGTCGGTCCTCATAAGAATTTATGTAATTTGGCAGATTTCAGGACTGTCCTCATAAATTTTATAAATGCATAGGTTGCTTTGGGGACTTACACTGTTTGGTGTTTTTGAGGACAATAAATAAGAATGTTTGATCACAAAATAATAAAGATCAATCGAATCGGAGCTTCCACTTAATTTGAAAAATCCTTATATCCATATTTCTACAGTAATAATAAAAAAAATAAAATAACAATAATAATAATAATAATCTAACAGAAAAATATGGAAATAAATCGGCAAATGAAATGAACGGAACCACAATAACAGAAAAAGTGAAAAAATCGAAACAGCGATGTAGGAAAAAATTGAACGAGGAAAGAGAACAGAAATGGAAGGGAGAGGAAATGCGTGGACAATATGCCAGAAAAATCGACAGGGATGACGTAGACAAAAAACAGACTCTTAGTTGGGCTGACAACAGGAATTTTGAAAGGTGAAACTGAATCGTTGATAATAGCGGCACAAGGCCAGGCCATTTCCACCAACCACATACGAAAGAGAAAAAGTAGATTCCAGATGCAGACTCTGTAAATAGTACAATGAAACAATTACGCACATTACCACTGGATGCCCGGTCCTTGCAAGAAAACAATACCTTGAACGACATAACAAAGGATGTTCAACATTACATTATAATACAGAGTGGGCCACAGAAAACAGTCCACCCTGATATTTGGCAGTATTCCTTAGATTTTAAGGAAATTAGGCAGCACGTCGATTTTTGTTCTAAGGGGGACACATGCATCTGTCATTTGTCTACCCCCTCCCTTCCACTTCACCAACCCCTTATTTTTAAATAGGGAATATACCATATGTGCCGCACATCATTAGAAATGCATTTAGATGGAGTATTCAGACATAATGATCGTCCACGATTTTTTTTATAAAAATTAAACGTTTGCTAATGTGTCATTTTTTCTGTCACTCGTTCTGCAATAGAATATACCATTTTGGAAGTATTCAAAAACTAACTAATAACAATGTTAAACAAATTGTCTTTGTATCAAATTACTAATTTTTTGCAATATTTGTTTTAATTTACTTTTGATGTGACAGAAAAAATGACACATTAGCAAACCCTAGGCGTTGCGTTTCATTTTTAAGAGGTGTTGTACTTGAAATTAATTAATACTTTTTTTGCAAAGATGGTATAAATAACGAAAAAAATCGTAGACGATCATTATGTCTGAATACTCCATCTAAATGCCTTTCTAATGATGTACTGTACATGGTATATTCCCTATTTAAAAATAAGGGGTTGGTGAAGTTGAAGGGAGGGGGTTGACAAATGTCAGATGCCTGTATCGTAAAAATGTGTTCCCCTTAGAACAAAAATCGACGTGTTTCCTAATTTCCTTAAAATCTAAGGAATACTGCCAAATATCGGGGTGGACTCTTTTATGTGGCCCACGCTATAATACTTGTTATTAGAGTACGTATTAATAGCTACTAACGCTGTGAGTATGAATAAGGCTGGAAGTGACACGAACTAAACAATATTATAAAAAAACTTAAGTTTTTTGCACCATTTAATTTTTAACCACATTATAAAAATAATAACATACAATAATGGATAGGTACATATATTTTAAATCAAAATTATTTCTTGCCACTAACAATCTCCAGATTCGGAGGAATCATCACTAGGAACAGATTTTTTCAAAACTTCCGGTTCCAAATTTCTATTCCAATTTCTTCTACAAACATCGATTAGCATCTTTAAAAGGATGCAACTTGCAACCAGGAATTTTAAAGAGCTGGGAGAACAATCCCAGAGCCATAGAAAAGGACGAATCGGCAAAAATAGCCATTCAATGAGGTTTTCCATCTCTGATGTGTTGTTTAAGAAAATATTTTATTTGATTGATTTAGATTTGACGTTTATTGATTTTATGTCAGTTTTGAGATAGGTACTTTAAGCTTTGTTCAGTATGCAACATTTACATACGTTTAATATAGAAAGTAACAATCAGAAGGCAGCACCGCCGTGGAAAATCCTTGTTTTTAAACTAGGAGGAGCATTTTAGGAAACCTCAAACACACCACTAAAAGTAACTAGATTGGGAGTGCGTTCCGAAAGGGTCGTGTTAAGACTTTTTGGACTAATTGACAATTACGTGACTTATATGTATTGTAATGCTGGTAGCTGTCGTGGCCAATGAGGGATCAAGGAATGTATATATATCGTATCATCATTGGACACATGCCATGGCGAAAGTAGTAGGCGAATGTCTCATTGTTGGGAAAAAATGTATGGTTATAATAAGTAGTTTATGTAAAATTGGTTAATAATTTAGAGATAAATAAGTAAATGATGAAATAAAACAATTTAATTTGTTTAAATCTTCATTTTATTTTGAACTAACGTTCAAATTAAATTAGTGGACAATTCGCTACAAAGTAGCTTTTTCAAACTAGTGAAGATACAATGAGAAAACTAACTACCTATCTCAAAACTGTCAATAAACGTCAAATCTAAATCAATCAAATAAAATATTTTCCTAAACAACACATCAGAGATGGAAAACCTCATTGAATGCCCATTTTTGCCGATTCGTCCTTTTCTATGGCTCTGGGATTGTTCTCCCAGATCTTTAAAATTCCTGGTTGCAAGTTGTATCCTTTTGATGATGCTAATCGATGTTTGTAGAAGAAATTGGAATAGAAATTTGGATCCGGAAGTTTTGAAAAAAGCTGTTCCTAGTGATGATTCCTCCGATTCTGGAGATTGTTAGTGGCAAGAAATAATTTTAATTTAAAATATATGTACCTATCCATTATTGTATGTTATTATTTTTATAATGTGGTTAAAAATTAAATGGTGCAAAAAACTTAAGTTTTTTTATAATATTGTTTAGTTCGTGTCACTTCCAGCCTTATTCATACTCACAGCGTTAGTAGCTATTAATACGTACTCTAATAACAAGTATTATAGCGTGGGCCACATAAAAGAGTCCACCCCGATACTTGGCAGTATTCCTTAGATTTTAAGGAAATTAGGAAACACGTCGATTTTTGTTCTAAGGGGGACACATTTTTACGATACAGGCATCTGTCATTTGTCTACCCCCTCCCTTCCACTTCACCAACCACTTATTTTTAAATAGGGAATATACCATATGTGCCGCACATCATTAGAAATGCATTTAGATGGAGTATTCAGACATAATGATCGTCCACGATTTTTTTCATAAAAATTAAACGTTTGCTAATGTGTCATTTTTTCTGTCACTCGTTCTGCAATAGAATATACCATTTTGGAAGTATTCAAAAACTAACTAATAACAATGTTAAACAAATTGTCTTAGTATCAAATTACTAATTTTTTGCAATATTTGTTTTAATTTACTTTTGATGTGACAGAAAAAATGACACATTAGCAAACCCTAGGCGTTGCGTTTCATTTTTAAGAGATGTTGTACTTAAAATTAATTAATACTTTTTTTTGCAAAGATGGTATAAATAACGAAAAAAATCGTAGACGATCATTATGTCTGAATACTATATCTAAATGCCTTTATAATGATGTGCCGCACATGGTATATTCCCTATTTAAAAATAAAGAGTTGGTGAAGTGGAAGGGAGGGGGTTGACAGATGACAGATGCCTGTATCGTAAAAATGTGTCCCCCTTAAAACAAAAATCGACGTGTTTACTAATTTCCTTAAAATCCAAGAAATACTGCCAAATATCGGGGTGGACTGTTTTCTGTGGCCCACGCTGTATTTGCAAATACTACGAAATAGAAACTGAGGACGCATGGTATGAAAAAACCCAAAATGCGTTGAAACAAAAAACGAGATCACAATAATATGGGACACGGAAGTACAAACAGACAGGACTGTGATGGCGAACAAACCAGATCTAATAATCAAGGACCTCAAAAATAAAACGTGTCTATTAATCGACGTTTCCATTCCATCAGATGCTACAGAGAAGGAGAAGGAGACCGAAAAGATCATCAAATACCGAGACATACAAATAACAATCGGCGCAACAGGAACCATACACAATAACCTTTGAGAATTGTTGGACAAAATACCTGGCAACAACAATAAAAACACAATCAGGACACTACAAAAAACTGCACTCCTGGCCCACATTATCCGACGAGCTCTAGGATAAAGACGAGACCATTTATTCTGAGGAACAGAGATTGTTCTTGTTAAATGGAAAAACGCCGAATATCCATGGTTGATTAATAATAATATTAATAATAACAATCTATACAAGCTCATGCAGAAAGCAGTTGTACTGAATGCTACAAGAATCGTGCGTAGATTTATGAGTCAAGCATAGACGATAGTGCGTGGTGATCAACCCGTACCTCGCTGAATGCAAACACCAGGAATGAAGACTGAGAAGAATTAAATGATAATATTAATAATTAACACGAACAATGATGACGAAAAACAACAATCACCATCCAAAGTCATCTACTATTAGAACAACATTACCCCGAAAGGAAGGAGGAAGGGCTTAATTGACCTTATCAATCTACACTCTCGACAGGTAATGAAATTACGCGAATTCTACTGCAAGTACTAACTGCAGAAGGTGCTGGAAAATGGCGATTTTGAACTCTACTACGATAGGTCTATTATCACCGATAGACAGGTGACGAATAACAGACCTGACATCGTCGTAGTTGAAGGAAGAGTCAATTCAGTCCTTCTCGTGAACGTAACCATACTGAACACTCACAAACTTCTTAAGAAACACCAAGAGAAATTGGCCAAGTACGCGGATCTGGCCATTGAAATTGAACAGCTGTGGCACAGCGAAAATGTGGAGATAGTCCCAGTTATTATGGAATCAACCGGTGTCGTTCCTAAGACACTGCACACAGCATCGCTAAACTGGGACTACCAAAATACACCTTTGCCGACATCCATAAGGTTGTGATACTAAATACTTGCCCCACAGTACGCAAGTTTATTATGTGAACTGAGTTTAATCCTTTTGATACTTTGTATCCGGGATAGGTCAATGATACCAGCTCTAAGCTGAGTAGTGCATAAGTCTCCTCTCTCATAAAAAATAATATTGATAACACGTCTAAAAGCCATACTCGACAGCAAATTAAACGCAAAAACATAGTCAAAGCTATAAACACATACGCAGTACCCCTGCTCACATACTCATTCGGCGTCGTCAAATGGTCTACTACGGAAACACAAGAACTGGACAGGCTTAACCGTACCATGCTCACAAAATACCGCATGAAACACCCAAAAATATGCATTGTACGAATGACCCTACCACGATATATGGGAGGCCGAGGACTTATCGATATTACTGAGCTATACAAAAATCAAATCAATCAAATCATCAAAGCTTGACGAATATTTCCATAGTAAGTAGGACAGTAAACTTCACAGAGCAATTCTAATATCAGATACGCATCTAACGCCTCTTAATTTAAGCCAAAATCAGCGAGACAACGCCGTGGATGAAGACAACGCAAACATTAACACACACGTAACAGAAAAACACACAAGATGGTCACAGAAAACGCTACATGAGAAACACTACAACATAGTGCAAGAGGCACATATCAACAAATGGCTCGTTAGAGGGTAACTGCAACCGGAGACCGAGGGATTTACTCTAGCATTACAGGATCAGGTCATAACCACAAAAACCTACAAGAAACACATAATAAAGGACCCAACAATACGGGATGATCGATGTCGACGATGCAGACAGGCACAACGCAGCAGCAAAAATAATTTATCAAGAACTAGCCATAAAATTCAAACTGATCACCGACTATGATCCATATAACAAATACCATCCCGAAACAATACTAGAAAACGAAGAATCAAGAACGTTATACACGGATAGAACAGTGGCACACAATAGACCGGATATCACGCAGATCAACAAAAAAGACATAACCACTTACATAATAGATATTTCCATACCTCATGATGACAACATACAAATGGCATAGCAGGTGTCGTTATCAGAGCCTCTAGAGCACCGTGCGCCCCTCTAGAGTATAGAGGATTGCTATGGTATGGAGCGCTGCCATAATTGACCGTCATTCTCCATTACTCGTGGGAACAATCATGAACGAAAACACTTATAGATACCCTACCAGACACCGCCTTAACCAAACTTGGAGTCAAACCAATACACCATCAACACAGGACACAGACGAACCCGACAGACAACCAACCCCTGCTGCAGCTGCTGTTTTGCGTCTCCCAGGAAATGCAACCACCAAAGCAGGAAAACCTCGACAGCGCATGCACTGGTCAAACGAACTCAATGAATACGTAATGCGCTGATCAGATCAGATCAAAAACGAGTTATTATAAAGACCAACAAACTACCTGGAGAAGTTCTCCAAAGAATTAAAGAAGTAGGGGCCGAGCAAATGAGGAGGGATCACATGAACATCAGGATATACCTAATCCAGAAATTTCAGACACAGATGAACAACCTATCACAAAGGAACCAATGAATAATGAAGTACCAATACCTAGAGGAACAGAGCAATATCCAATAGAAAATATACAGCACACCCCCGCAGTTATACAAACACAAAATAAACAGTTTGAGAAAACTGATACATCACACACCACACACAACACACAACACCAGATATGTCAGATTATGAAACCCAAATGAAAAATGAAGTTATTTACCAATACAACCACTGGAAACGAATCGAACCAACAAAAAGATGTAATCCCCAAACCTTGAATAACAGAAGTTTTCAAAATATACTGAATACAATTAACAAAATCCTACCTACAGTTATCAAAGATACGTACACCTTTAAGCAGCTACGCAGTCATATACAGTGCAGCATATATATGTCAAAAGGCAGTTTTGAGGACGAAAACTGATAACTAATGGCAGTTTCAAGGACAGTTGGTGCTTATGAGGTCGGTCCTCATAAGAGGATCATAAATATTTCATTTGATTTACTTCGCCTTTTGGCGTTTTAACTAGATATGTATACATCGCAGATTATATCAAAGGAAATAAACTATTCCACAAAAATTAGGGAAGTTTACAAATATTAGATTTATGTTGAAAACTATTAATTGTTTTATTCACCAAATTCACTTAATTGCTGTTACATGTAAAAAATTGTCATATTTTAGCAAAGCGTGTTATCAATAGATGTCAAAGTTGATGGATTAATACTATTATAACGCCTTACAAAGGTTTTGAGAAATATTTTTCAAAGAACAGGCCGTTCACTAAGAAGCAACAACTTGTACTGATGAGGCGCAAATACGCCGAAACCGGTCTACAAGTGATGGTGTTCCTTCTAATTACAAACCAGAATAAGTAGTTGGTTATATCTTGCAGATCTTCCTTATTTGGGGTGCACATAATGCAAATTTTTTTTTACAATTGACCCCCCAAGTATGACCCTGAATTAATAGTGGAAACCGCATATGGTGTTTTTAGGCATCATTTAGAACGGCATATAGCTACATTAGTGGAAAAAGTGACATAACCTCTAAATTTGGTGCCACTTGTGGCGCCCTCTATATCGACTTTTAATTTTTTTAATGGGTTTTTTTCGATATTTTAATCATATACCCTATATGTTTCATATAGTCCATGCATAGGTCTTGAGAGTTCTTCAAATTTGGATTTCGGTATTTTTCCATATTTTCATAAATAAAAAAGTTGCGTTTATATTTTCGTGTATAATTGCAGTGGCAGCGCCGATGGGTAGGTACAAGTAATTATATTTCCCGTAATCCGTTTGACCTATTCTGCATGGAACCACCATTGGGCACTCTAACAAAAAATTGTTAAAATATATCACCCTAAATACGGTACGGTTAGATATTTTTCTCATTTTCTCTTTGACGGCCCTCTATGCAGCCATTTTTTTCTAAATTTCGATAGTACGTCTCCTTCACTTTCAAAAACTCAGCTCAAGTTGCCCGTTATGTACAAGTGTAAAAGGGCAAAATTTGACCCAATCAAAATTTTTCTCCGAATTTAACGAAATTTGGTATGGGATTGTTTGCGAAGCCCCCATACGATAACAACAATTGCCTTTCTTCAAAATCAATTTTTCCCTGTCAAAATCGATTTTCAAAATTTTTGACAGGACCATTAAGGGGGAGAGAAAAACTGTCAAAATTCGACTTTTCGGTGGTTTGAAAAATAGTAAATAAAACTCGATTGTTTTGAAATTTGAGACAATATACGCTTAAATACTCACATTTAAAACAATCTATAAAAAAAAATTTTTTACAATTTTTTTTAGGTATCCTTCTGTGGCAAGCTATTATGAAACCCTGTAAATTCAAACTAAAAATGTATTTTTGTTTGAACGGTATAAAATTAATCTGTATAAAAAAATTGCATTTTAAATTTTGGCAACATAGTGCTATTTAATTTCACACAAGAGCTCTTCAATATGTAAATAGTTATTCACGTTACAAGTCCGGTAAATGGCTTATTAAAGTACAAGTCTGGATGTTTACGGACGAGGCGACCAAGGAGCCGAGTCTGGAATTTTTATACGAGTACTTTAATGACATTTCACGGTCGTGTATCTTACGATGTTTTATTTCATACTGTGTATTACCTACCTGTATGTAGGTGTTAGCAGTCCGGGAAGTAAAAATTTCCCGTACCGGGTACTGTAATGAGTTACTTCCCGGACTCAGTACTGTAATGAGTTATTTCCCGGACCTAAATGAGTCCGGGAATAGTATATTTCATTACGAGTCCAGAAAATAGGCTTTTCCCGTGTGCGCGCGACGGGTTTCCGTGTGAGGCGTAGCCGTAGCCTGCACGGCAAAAGGTCATTTTCGGTACTCTAATAGGCATGTTAAGATAGGGTTTTTAGTAAGGTATAATGAAAATAGCTTATTACAGCACAGTATGAAATAAAATATATTGCTGGTCTAAAATATATTTTTGTTTGAGCAAAAATGTGCTATGTATGTATTACCTTTATATTATTTGAAAATTGTTTGCTCTAGTAGATATCCAATGAAATCAGTTAATTTGAGGTCATTTGATTGAACTCAACCAATCAGAACAACATGATACTGAAAACAGACCATGGGCTGTTTTCACTCTATTAGGTACGTTGCCATGGATACATTTTGATTTATTTCGATTTTGACGTTTCAAATATTTAATATTTCAAAATGTGACGATTTGGTCATATTACTGACGAGAACATTAATGAAATTATAGAAGCAAATATACTCTGTATTTTTTTCTATAATTAGCAAAAAAATTTCTATTCGAATAACCATCGAACATTGATAAATGCTCAAATATTGTTTAACAACTTTCTCAAGCTTGTTGCTTATAGGCAACAAGCTTTCGAAATTTGTTATAAAATTTTTTCGAACAATTATCAATGTCCTTGGGTTATTACTTCTGAAAATTTTTTGCTCTAGTAGATATCCAATGAAATCAGTTAATTTGAGGTCATTTGATTGAACACAACCAATCAGAACAACATTACACTGATAACAGACAATGTTGTTCTGATTGGTTGTGTTCAATCAAATGACCTCAAATTAACTGATTTCATTGGATATCTACTGGAATCTACGTTGCCATGGATACATTTTGATTTATTTCGATTTTGACGTTTCAAAATATTTAATATTTCAAAATGTCACGATTCTGTCATAATACTGACGAGAATATTATTGAAATTATGGAAGCAAATATACTCTGTTTTTTTCTATAATTAGCAAAACATTTTCTATTCGAATAACCCTCGAACATTGATAAATGCTCAAAAATTTTATAACAACTTTCTCAAGCTTGTTGCTTATTGGCAACAGACCTCCGCCTGCGGCGTCGGTCTGTTTCCGAGCAACAAGCTCCTTGGGTTATTACTACTGAAAACAGAATGCCTTAGCAGTAGATAACTGTTGACGCAGACCCAGTGGCTTAAGGCAAAATATTAAAATTTTGAGATTGTGAGCCTATGATTAAATTAATGACCATTTCTTATGAAATACCCAACAATACCCTGTTCATAGATCCTGTGTTGAGAAGATATGAAATCCATATTCAATAATATAATTATTATGCAGTTATAACTTGAAAAAGGATTTTAATATAAATAAGATAAGTAATATAATTAATTGTGTAGATATCCAGATCGTTACTACACTTTATTGATAGATACATATTTGAATTCAACGTTACAACTTCATTAAAAAATATTAAATAGGTGAACAAAATACTTGACCTTTTTTGGGGGATTTATATTAGTAAAAATGTTATAAATGAAACTAACTGTTTCTAATTAATTCCACTATTTAAAGAAAAAATTATGAAAATTATGAAAGGATATTGATAATTATTTCGATATTGATATATCATCGTCAGAATGACAGAAGTTACATTTTATGTGATACCTACTTGATGTTTAATATTTTGGCTAGACCAAATAGTAAGTGACCTATCTTGTGATTGACTTAATATATATGAATAGAAAAAAGAAGAAGATTTGATTTTACAAATATTAAAGCTTAGGTATTATTAGCCCTATGGGGATATCCTGGATATCTTTTTCCCATTTAAGATCAGTATAACTGTGCAATGATATAGGAAACCAAGGAAAACTATATCTGTTGATCTTTACAATTGTTACTTAAGAAGACAATTTATTAGTGGAGAGCTCCCTAGATTTATCTGTTCATTGACAACTTCATATTGTGGGTCTCTTAAGTGTCTTCTTATTTCTAGTTCTTCAAGGAAATCTAGTTCTTGTTTCTTATCACAAATATGCAGTACTTCTAGTTCTGTGTTAGGTGTTAATGAATGTTTTGTGTCAAGAAGATGTTTTGCGTAATGTGATTTATCGGCTGTTTTAATCTGTATGCTCGTGAGTGTTCATTGTATCTAATTTCAAAATTTCGAATAGTTTTACCAATATAGACAGCATTACATTCTGGACATTTAAGTTTATATATTCCAGACTTTTTTAATGGGGGTATTTTTGTTTTTACATTTAACAATTTTTTACTAACATTGTTTTCTGTTTTAAAAGAAATTGCTGTATTTGTTGAACAAGATATTATCTTTGAAATATTATTAGAAATATTACCAGCATATGTGATGGTTTTGTAATTTTGTATTTCCCTAGTTTTTTCAGGAAATATTAATTGTAATGCCACTTTTTCCCTATCAAAATTATATTATCAATAAATTTTCATAATTTTCATAATTTTTTCATTAAATAGTGGAATTAATTAGAAACAGTTAGTTTCATTTATAACATTAATATGTGTAGATTAAACAAAGTAAGGGTCCAAACAGTAAATTCATTTATATTAGTTATTACTATGTTTTCTAGTAAAAAAACTATATTTCCTAGAGCTTATATTTGATATTGAAGATATTTTGATAACCTGTAAAAAACAGAGGCTTCAAAGATGCCATTATTTAATAATATAATATGATAAAAATAATTTTTACCAATTCGAGGATTCTAATACAAACAGGTATTAAAATCACATTGAAACAAACGGTATGCTTTTTTTAGTAAGAAAAAACATTTAACAATAAGTAACACGAATCACTCAACGGTTGTTAAAAATTTTTATATCGATTTCCGAATACAGCGTGGCACTCACCCTGACTTAGATGTTAATTTTTAGATATTAGTGTGTAGGTATTTTATTTTATTATATATTATCCTAATATGTTTTGTGTAAAAAGTGTGAATACTCTTTTTTGTGCACTTAATGTATCTCGAAAAACGCCTGGATTTCGCTTTCAACTTCTGCTTAAGCAGATCTATATGCTCACGTAAATTTTTTTCATGATCTGGATGTTGCATATTTTCTTAAATATTTTTCTGAAGTGGTTTCTCGATCGGTTAGAGGGTTGTGCAAAATTCTGATACTTCGTCAGGCGACCAAGCTCGCTACTAATAGAATCGATGGAACGTTCTAGGCGCCGTTGCCACCAAGGTTTTTTGTTGGTGTAAATGGTACGGATCTTTGGCATGCATGTTTGTATAGTTGTGGAGACGAAGTACTGCGACTGCTCCACAATAAATAAGTGAATGAAGCTGCTCAAGCGTATTATAGTCGTTGAGGAGATTTTCTATTATTGAGTCTACTCCTGCAATAATTTTATTGGAATTTTTGTTGGTCTTCAGTTTGGGTAATTTTGGTCGTCGTATTGGGTTTTTGCCCTCAAATTCCGCTTATGCCTTACGCATTTCGCATTTGGTTGGGTGTTTTTGTCAAAATCGGGAGTGGTGTGGTTCACTTCTTCTTCTTCTTCGCCAGTGTGGGTGTACCATTTGCTTCCTGCGCTGCGAGATGCTCATTCTTTGAAGAACTGCTGTAATATCGGTGCAGGTAGCAAATTGTTCTTCACAATACTTCTTCTCCGATCAGCTATTCGTCGTTTCGTTATGTGCTGCAGTTCTGGGTACCTCTCAACAAAATCACGGTGAATGGCGTATCGGTAGGTGGTCAGGTCGGTCTCCATATTGGTTGGTCTAAAGTAGGAGCGCATAATAAAGGAATTCAGCTCAGAGGTCCACTTCATGCTCTTCCTAGACAATCCGGCTTCCGTGGTCGCAGGCACCTTGACTTGCGTCGTCGTGAAAACATCAAGAGCCGGTGGAGGAGAATTAGTGATGTGTTCCTCCATAGTGGTGATTATCGCCGTAGCCCTACTTGGTATCACGCTGCGATCGTCGCTATCCGATGGGGTATATAGGCTCATTTCTCAAAAAGACCAACTTCCTAAATCCTGAACGGGACAAGAGGTTATGTTGGTACAATGCCCTACTTCCAGGGGATAGGAAAGATAAGGAAGGAAATTGAAAAGGTGGCCAAGGGAGGCCAATAAAAAGAATAATGGTGCGAGCCTACTAAAAAACTGGTAGTAAAGCTGAGTAAGGATGAGAGAGTAAAATCTCAGTTTAGTCGCCTTTTACAACACGCCCGAGACACTTTGAGGGTATTCAACAAAGAGATCCCGCTCATCCATACGGGGTTTATTATTATTACCTGTACTAGGGCTTTCACTTCCCATTCCGTTAATAACATCAGACCTTTTTTTTTAAGAATTTCCTGGTCAGGTAGGGGAAGGTATTGGGATATGATGGACCACTTTCCTGTGGCAACTCGGAGAGGCAGGGTCGTCACGTCCGAAGAACGATATCTGTCACCTATCATCCATCTCCTGCCTTTGTCCGCTTGTGACGTGGCTCTCACTTCCCACTCACTCGCAGACTCAGTCCTATTTCCTATGTGTTTTTATTATTATCATTTTTGCAGCATCGATTACTGAGATCATTAGCTGCAGCCTAGTTATCTATCTAGTGTTGTAACTTCCTTATACTCTTTACATCTGTTATATCTATGGCGTAGATATCTATGGTGTTTATATGATGTCAATTGTCAGTGGTCATTAGTCAGTAGTTATTAGAAGTATGGCAGGTTATGAGAAGAATAAATGAACGTTAAGCTTACATTATGTTTTTATTTTATTAATCTTATGATAATTCTTCAAAATAAGTGGTTTTAAGTGATCCAGATACTTTTTACAACACTAGATACGATATGTTAAGCCAATAGCACTTCATTTGAACGATTTTCACACTTTGGGTCGATGAATGGGATAGGAATACCGACATCTACTCTTTACTCAGATGCTAATTTTGCTGCAGTCAGCTTTTTCATTTCCTGCTATTTGACAATGACCTGGGATCTACATTAATACAGATAATTTGTAATTTAGGGTTTATTAATTACACATTCTAATCTACATACATAGAAAAAGACAACAAATTAAAATTTTAGAATATTTTCAAAAATTGTGTTCTAAATATGTCAATTTGGGTAAATCGGTGGTTTTTGAAAAATTAATTTTGTGGAACTGTGAAAACCATAATGCGTATTCTAGAGCACCCTGTATATATCCAAATGTCCCTATATATACCAATACATATTAAAATCTCTGTATATAACTAAATTTTGCATATTTTTTAACAAAAAATTGATATATGTGTTTGTATAATAAATGTATACAAATGTATACATTTGTATATAGGGGTTGCAATGAGTTTTCAAAACTGCCAATCGACATACATATATATATATATATATATATATAACAAAAGGGAATTCTTGACGGTAGATAATTCAATAGGTTTTATATATCTTAGGGATTCCGTCGTAAGGAGGGCTGAATTAAACTCTTATTTACTACCCAACGTTTCGAAAATTTTTATTTTCTTTTTCAAGGCTGAAATATGAACATTTTTTTGGTAGGTATATCTTTTGTAGAATAATTTTTTAAAAACTTACGTGTAAAGTGAGTCAATAATTTACAAAACTAAACTTCTTATTCAGCAAGTAAAACATTCTTTGTATGTAAGAAATTTATATAATACATTGAAGGCACTATTTTGATGTGGAATGTCAAAACTCAAGTGACATTTTTTAATATTTTTTAAGATTGAGTAATAACAGAGTTGTTGTGACTAACTTAATAACTTAGAAGACAGTCTTGATTAATAGTACCATGACTTGTCACTTAATCATGATCCTATTAAAGAAGGAAGTCATATATATATTATCTATTCGCAATTGTTAAAAAGACACAGTTGTGAGACAATTTACTCTCACTAATTACCTCACTAAAACATCAAGATAACAATAGCAAATGTAGTATGTACAAAACAAGCCTGTTAAAACTTATTAGGTAGATGTTTATCGTTATAAATCTGAAATATCAACAATTCTACTATTATTATGGTGATTGTCTAATGAAAGAAGATATGCATAAGTGTGATTTACATGGTTGCTTTCTCTTTTTTTGTTCAATGAATTTTCATCTAGAGCGGTCTCAAACATTTCTAGGCAGGATCTTTTATGATAATTATATTCTGAATGTATAACCTTGATGTTGTTGAAATTTGGATGATGACCAGTTTTTATACTATGTTCAGCTATAGCACATGATTGTTTATCAAGTTTTATATCACTTTTATGTTGGGTCACCCTGTCTTTTAGTACTCTAGATGTCTGTCCATAATACACTTGATCACAATTGTTACAAGAGATCTTGTATACTACATTAGATTTTTTCAAGTCTTCATCTTTATATTTTGTTTTTGTAAAAATATTATTAATTGTTGTTAACTCAAATTTATAAGTAAGTTTAATTTGATTTTCATGTTTAAAAACATTTAGTATTTTTGTTGAGACATCCTTTATATATTGAATCGATATATATTTTTTAGGTTCAGTTTCTTGGTTATTATCATTACTAACATTTGTGATTCTTTCTTCTTGTATTCTGGTGTTAAAAATTAATTTTTTAAGTAGTTGTGGTGGATATGAATTATTAATGAAAATTTCATACAATCTTTTAAAATTTTGTTGTTGTAATGTTGGATGGCAAATTTTTTGAATTCTATTTTTCATAGTCAATACTAAATTGATCTTAATTTTTTCTGTGTGATTTGAAAAATAATTGATGAATCTCTCAGAACTCATTGGTTTTCTATACCAGTCTAACTGTATTACATTGTTTTCATTTCTGATCAATTTGGTGTCTAGAAAAGGAATGCTATTTTCTGTCTCATGTTCAATAGTAAATTGTATGTAATTATTGTATGTATTAAAAATGTTTAAAATATGCTCATGTTTGTTATGAGGTATTGCACAAATAATGTCATCAACATATTTTTTTAAAAAAGGAAGTTCGAAATTAAGCTTTGGAATGCAAAAATCTAGGAGATCATCCATAACATACTGTGCAGCTATTGGACTTATAAATTGTCCCATTGGTGTACCTAAAATTTGTTTAAAATATTTTCCTTCAAAATTACAATAAGTGGAATTAAAAATAAAGTCCAATAGATTGAAAAAGAAATCTTTTGGAGTATTGGTGTAATTTTTTATATGATCCCATCTTTTTTCAATACTATTTTTAAAAAGTTGTATAGGAATATTACTAAATAAGGAAACCGCATCAATTGCATGAACACTAAAAAAACTAATAATTTTCTTGAATTGTTTACATTTGTTAAAATGATTTCCCATGCTTTGGACTTCATTCAGATATTTCAATTAATTGATAATGTTGGTCAAGTTTTAGAGTAAACAAAACGTTAATGCGTTAATTCAACGACTAGAGGGCCTATTTTAAAACCGCCAAGAAGTTGTCGAGATCGAGTCTTGGGGGTGGTTTTCGGGATCCGGGACCCATGCCATCTTTCAGCAATTAATTAGCAATAAATTACCCCGAAGAGCGCGCGTCCGTAACTATTTTCGTCGCCGAGATAGCGTTTCCGGGCTGCCGTAGCTTAAGACCGCCGAGGGGTTGTCGAGTTCGAGTCTTGGGGGTGGTTTTCGGGATCCAGGACCCATGCCATCTTCCAGCAATTAATTAGCAATAAATTACCCCGAAGAGCGCGCGTCCGTAACTATTTTCGTCGCCGAGATAGCGTTTCCGGACTGCCGTAGCTTAAGACCGCCGAGGGGTTGTCGAGTTCGAGTCTTGGGGGTGGTTTTCGGGATCCGGGACCCATGCCATCTTTCAGCAATAAATTACCCCGAAGAGCGCGCGTCCGTAACTATTTTCGTCGCCGAGATAGCGTTTCCGGGCTGCCGTAGCTTAAGACCGTTAGGGGGTGAGCTAGTCCGGCGCTTGGGGGTAGTTTTCGGAATCCGGGACCCACGCCATCTTTCAGCAATTAATTAGCAATAAATTACCCCGAAGAGCGCGCGTCCGTAACTATTTTCGTCGCCGAGATAGCGTTTCCAGGCTGACGTAGCTTAAGACCGCCGAGGGGTTGTCGAGTTCGAGTCTTGGGGGTGGTTTTCGGGATCCGAGACCCATGCCATTTTTCAGCAATTAATTAGCAATAAATTATCGCGCTAAGCTCGTTTCGATAGCTTTCACCGTTGCCGAGATAATGCATATGGCTGCCGTAGCTTAATATTGAGGTAGGGGGGAGTCGCGTTTCTCGTGAACCGCTTGAGCAATAAAATCGCTTTTTGGGTAATAAATTAGCAATTAAATAGTAAAAAATTATGGTACCAGTCCGGGAGCTCCCCCCTAAAAAAGCTGCCGCAACTTAATATACGTATATTAACTATATTATCAACTGATATCATGGGTTTTTTATAAGTAGCGGTTGAAAAATAATTTAAATACTTAATATATCAGAAGTTAACAAACATGTTAATAGTATATTATACACCACAGGGTTCTGAAGTCTGTTATTATTGACCGAGCACCAAGATTAGTGTATTTTGGTACGAGTGTAGTCTTACATGGAATGGAGGATCCAATCTTGGATGCCGAGCGGAATAAGGAGCGAGGCCTATAAACGTCTTCACCAAATTTAATACCAAAATTAGAAATAAAAATTTTTCTTGGAAAAATTAAACAGCACAGGAATGCAAATTCACCTTTCCGCTAATAAAACAACAATCAAGTAGTCTGATGCAGATTGACATTTCCACTATTATATTCCAAACAACGTTTGTAATTATCGCCATGTTGTAGTTACGTAGTTACTGTCATCATTGTTTGAGCGCAAATTTTAAAGTAGAGGCATTTTTTATCAAATAATTTTATCATGTTAGGTAATTTTAAGTAGCGAATACATTAAAGACAATCTCCTGGGTACAAAAAATTATGTTGCACAAGTTTTTGTTAAATTTCTATCCTATATTCTCAAAACATTTGAATTAACCTAGGTTAATAATAAAAAATTATTTACTAATAATAGAGAAATTCAACTTCTTAGGTCGCTATATATAGGAGACGGAATAATTGTCAACTTCACAGCTAGTAGTGGAAAAAATATTTTATTTTTAAATGGTCTGACTTATCACAATCCTACATAGAAAATACACTTGAAACATTTTGATAAATGAAAATACACTTTACCTGTTCGTTGCAGTCTGCTTATTCATAGTTAATCTGGATTTCGCAGTAGCTAAAAACAACGACACATATTTTTTTACTGACTCGTCAGTCACAGAACTATGTCTTTTTCGAACTGCAGCTGAAAAAGAAAAAAATTCATTTGTAATTATTTTCATATTAACTATGACAAACGTATTATATTCAACCATTTCTCACTTTCGGCAGTGCAGCTTTCTGTCATGAAGATAGAAACTACTGGAAATTATATTACTAACAAAACCATACTCACCAACAACAGCTTCATAAATTTTCATGGAGCAAAACGGGATTTTTTTCTTTTTGCCTTGGCCGCTGTAGAGTACAGATAAATCTCTGGCGAATATCTTTTGCATTGCCATGTATACACTTTTGTGTGGATTGTGTCTCCTGATGTTTCTTATTATTTTATTTTTATATCTTCATATTTTATTGTGATAATATGGTAATTCATTTTTATGAATAATCAATAGCTCTATACATATTTAACTGTAGATATTCCTTGTGTTGTTTTGTTTAGGTGAAAGTTTATATAATTTTTGTTGTTGTGCCTGTGATAATTTTTAACTTTCATTACTAATTAAACACCTTATTATACTCTTACTATCAATTATTTTGTGTGACATATTAGAGTTTAAAGAACCATAATGATTAAACTAAAGCTATGTTAATTCTGCGATCTTACAAAATTATGTAAACCCTTTATTGTTAACAGTATATTGATAAAATTTACTTTAACTGATTTTTGCTTGGGCTGGTAATGAAATATAATATAACATGAAACAAATATAGACTTGAACTTACAAAATGATGAACATTGTGAATTTCCTAATATGATGCTTTTTGGTGTAGCACTTATCGGAGTCGTGTTTGATTCTACTTGTGGTTCTACTAAAAATAAAAAAAATTAGAATGGCAAATAAAATAACTTGGTATGTGTTTAACTTACTATTCACAGAGGGAGCTGAAAATTTTTTTCGGATTAAGTTCTGGCCCCTAGTCAATGGTATATGATCATCTGAAGACTCTGAATCGGATGTTGGTGCTTTAACTTTCCTTTTCCTCTTCCTTTTACAATCCCCATCTTCATCACTTTCAATGTTCGATGTGTATGTTCCTTTCTCACACATGTCTGGCCATTTGCAAGTCTTTGACTGATTCGGCTTTACAAAGACCTTATTTCAGATTCTGAATTTACGGAATTTACATTATTTAATGAATAACGTAACTTCTCGATGTGCTTTTTTTTAAAACGGTATTTTTTACAATCTAAAGAGTTACGGTGCTTATTATCCATATTACTACTTGGAATACAAATAGACCTAACCTTAATAATAGCCGGACAGAAGCACGTAAATAACACAATCACTATAGTGTACACACACAATCTGAACGAAAAAATAAACACAACTTCGAATACACACACAATCACAATAATTCACAAAATATAAACGATGTCTCTGAATGGTACCTGAACAAACAAAAAACAAAACTCAAAATGGCTGCTATGTTTACGGCGCATGGTACCGTTCGTTTTCGCATGTGCAACGCATGCTCAGTCAGTACACTATACTGTGCCATGTTGACGATATCTGATGAATTTCAATTTAAATCGTAAACAACACTAATGACTTCACATGTTTTGTTCCTTTTGAATGTTTGAGTAACTGAATTTAAAGTCTACTGTTTGTAGTGAATATTCCAAATGCAGGTTGGGATTATCACCTCGCAAAATAAAAATAAAACAAGAGTAAATAATACGTTTATTTGTATTTTACCACCCCAGCGTATATAATAATTATATTCAACCGGCAACATTGAACAGAACGTTCTTCATAAGCAAAGAAGGGAGCAAGGAACAAAGATTATACCTATAGGTAGCGAGGAAATAAAATTTAGGTAAAGCCTGTTCATAGATATAAGAAAGTGACTGACTGAATCCTATTAGGAAGTACCCATTGAAAAGATGAAATTGAAATATGACCGACCAGGTCCGTACTTAGTCGCTTGCACAAAGTATGCGTAGTATTTTATTGTCAGAATATTGATTATTTTGGTTAGTGTAAATATATTTTATTTTCATAGTGACACTTAATGAACATTATAATATGCATATAATATACAATATACAATTAAAATATTAAATAATGTTCATTCACTTAATATATCTATTAATAAAACTTGGTTTTTATACTCAAATAAACTATTTATTAATACAACTGAAACTTTGGAAAAACATTCCATTACAAAAACTTGGAGATTATGTCTTTTATCGACTTGTCTCAAGGAGACGAACCTCTCGAAACTATATCTGTCATTTCTCAATAACTAATCTAGGTACCTAACACTACCGCCCTAACATAAAGAGCATTCGACGGTAGATGGAGTAACTGTACATAATTGTACCATTTATGCTATATAACATTAAATACTTACATTACATTTAAACTTTTCCTAAAATAAATAAATTTATCCTTACATAGTGACTTTGTAAATATGTCTGCAATATTTTCATCAGAACCAACCTTAACAATATCTATAATACCCTGCATATAATATTCATTTACAAAATGATAATGTACCTCAATATATTTTGAGTTTTTAGTAAAATTCCCATACTTTGCAATATTTAATGTACCTAGATTATCTTCGTATATAACAATTGGATAATAATTTCCAATATCAAAAATTTTAACAATATCTTTTACAATTTGTAATTCACTTACAGCTTCTGATAAAGCAACATATTCTGCGTAAGTTGACGCCTTAGTTACACTTCCTTGCTTTTTAGATTTCCAAAATATCACGTTACCATAAAATCTAATTACATATCCCGTTGTTGATTTACGATCCAAATGATCACCTGCCCAATCCGAGTCAACAAAACAATCTAATATTTTTCTATTTTCAGTTTTACAATAATTTAGTTTCAAATCTTTCGTTAAATACAGATATTTCAGAACTCTTAAAGCATATTTAAAATGAGTACTGTTATAACAATTTTGGAACCTACTTAAATAATTTACACTATAACTTATATCCGGTCTAGTTCCTGAACTTATATATAAAAGTGCTCCTATCAAATTTCTATATCTAATATCAGTACATACTTCATAGGCTGGCTCTAATTTTAAATTTACTTCTAATGGAGTATTATATAATGTAGAATTTTCAATGTTGTACTTAGTAGCTAACGATTTAATGTATTGTTCTTGATCTAAAGTCATGGTATTTCTCTTACAATCATATTTAATGTTAATTCCAAGATAATTTCTTACTTCACCTAAATCTTTCATGTGAAATTGCTTTGATAACAGATTTTTAATTTCTTTAATTTTTATTGAATTTTTACAACAAATTAATAAATCATCGACAAATATAATTAAGTATACTATATCCTTTTTGTCTTTTAATACGTAAAGGCAATAATCAAATTCACTTCTTTCAAACCCTAATTCTAGCATAAAATCATGAAAACAGTTATACCATACTCTGGGACTCTCTCTCAAGCCATACAAAGCTTTTGACAATTTACATACTTTCTGTGAACCATCTTCATAGCCATTAGGTTGTGTTACATAAATTTCTGACATTATTTTACCATTCAAAAATGCAGTTTCTACATCCATTTGCTCTATAATTAAATTCATTTGACAACAAAACGATAATAATAATTTTAATGTTTGCATTTTTGCGACTGGGGAGTAGATATCATCAACAAATTCCTTTTGTTGGAAACCTCTAACTACCAATCTTGCTTTATATCTATTATCTGCTTTCCTTGTATATATCCACTTAACTTCAATCACATCTTTCTCTTTCGGTTTGTTCACCAATTCCCATGTCTTATTCTTATTCAAACTTTCGATCTCCTTATCCATCGCTGCTTTCCAAAATTTAGATTCTTTACAATTAATTGCTTCTTCAAAGTTTTGTGGATTATCAGCGCAACAAAAATTTACATAAATAAAATTACTTTGAACATAATCATTTAACCTTATTGGAGGTTTTCGAATTCTATCAGTTTTTCTAGGTACTAATATTTGATTATCATCATCATCCGAGGAATTTTCATCACTATTGCCTTCCTTTGAATTATTTTCAATATTTTGATTATCTATGATTTCCTCTTCTAAATTAATATCTTGTAGACCAATGCACTTCGTACCTTCCTCTATAATGTCAACATGTCTAGCAACTATAACTCTGTTGTTTATTAATACTCTATATCCAACTTCATTGTATCCTAATAAAATTCCCAAGTCAGCTTTTCGATCCCATTTTGACTTCCTTAGTTGTTCTGGTGTACGGACAAAAACTCTACTTCCATACAATCTGAAATGTTCAACATTAGGTTTATTTCCAAAAAATATTTCATATGGAGTTTTCATTTCAATGGTGTTTGCTAAAGTTCTGTTTTTGATATATGCAGCTGCGCATACTACTTCAGGCCAAGATTTCCTATCTACCCTTGCCTCAGCTAATAAACATCGTGACATATCCATGATGGATCTGTTATATCTTTCTGCAGTTCCATTAAGTTCATGTACATAGGGTGGACATGGATTTAATACTATTCCTTTTTCACTTAAGAATTTATGAATGTTAGAATTCAAATATTCCTTACCATTATCACACCTAATCTTCTTAATTTTCTTTCCTGTTAAATTTTCAACTTCATTCACGTATTCCATAAAACAATTATAAACTTGATCTTTTGATTTAATTGTGTACACCCTACCTATTTTGCTAAAATCATCAATAAAAGTGATAAAATATTTTTCTCCATTTAATCCAATAGTTGAATGAGGACCATTTAAGTCAGTGTGAATGATTTCTAAAATTTCTTTGGCTTTACTTCTATTATTTCTAAAACTTAAATTATGCATTTTATTCTCAATACAAATTTTGAATTTCATATAATCAGGCTCTAAATTTGCAGGTATTCCATCTAACATCTGATTTTCACATAAAGTTTTTAAGTAGTTAAAATTTATATGCCCTAATGTACGGTGCCACTTTTCTTTTACTGTCATACATTCTTTACTTTCATTCATTACATTTACACATATTTCATTTTTATTTATTATACTTGTCATTTTATACAATCGATCCTCCTTCCATGCAATTGCAATCAACTCTCTTTCTTTATTAAAAATTTTTGAATCATTACCTTCAGAAATTATTTTATGTTTATCTGTTATCCTAGCATAACTAATTAAATTCCTATCCATATCTTTTACATAATAAACATTTTGTATATTTATTGGAATTATTTTATTATTCACAGAAAATTTACTAATCACATTGCCAACTTTTGTGGCTTTTAAGATTTTGCCATCACCTACTTTAACATTTATGGGTTGATCTAACATTATACATTCAGAATAATACTCATCGTTATTTATTACATGGTCTGTACAACCACTATCTAACAACCAATCAATTTTTATCTTACCATTATTACCTGTTTCTTCATTACGATCTCTTTCTTCTACATTTTCAACCACATTTGAATTTATTTCTGTTAAAAAGCTGTTCATACTGGGTTCACTCTGATAACTTCTATTACCTCTTGTATTATTTTGTCCTCGATGTGCCATTCTACCTCGTGATCTATTATTGTAACTTCCATAACCACCACGTTGCTCGTTATATTGGCCTCTATTACTGCTGGATTGAATATATCCACCTCGTCTTGATCCGTATGTTCTATTTTGTCGACAATCTTTCTTAAAATGCCCTGGTTTCCCACATATATAGCATAAATACTCCATACCATTTGTTGAAGTTGTTCTCAAGGTGTAAAATGCATTTGATTTAGTGTTTCCATGCTCATTATCTTTTTTAATATCAATTAGCTGAATTTTATTTTTTATATACTCAACTGTCTGTTCTTCCTTTAATACATCGACCAAATCTCCAATGTGACTTAATGAATCTGGTAAAGTTCTTAGCATGTAGTTCATTTTTTCTTTCTCGGTTATTTTAGCTCCTGCACTTTTTAATTCGTTTATAGTTTTTTCAAAAACATTAAAGAATGTTCCGGTATCAGTAAAATTATTTAATTTCAATTTTTCTAGTTTATTTCTACATACAATTTGAAGTGCTGTAGATTCTTTTGAATAGAGTTCATCAAATTTTTTAATAATTTCAAAAGCACTTGTTTTATCACTAACAAATTCCAATTGTCTGTTTGTAATTGCACCATATATGTAATTTATCGCTTTTAGATCATCTTCATCCCATTTGCCATCGTCCGACGAAATTTTTGCTCTCGTAATTACTGTATAACATTTTTTCATCTTTAAATACATTACTATTCTTTGTTTCCAATTTCCATAATCTTCACCATCAAATACCGGTATAGATATATCCGCCATTTTCGCCATTTTTTTTAATTGCTTTTCTTTGTTACAAATGTTTCAACCTTTTAAGTTAGTCCTTCTTATATTAATAATAATAACCACACTAACCATCAACCAGAATAACCAGCGAAACCACGCTCTGCTACCATATTAATAAAACTTGGTTTTTATACTCAAATAAACTATTTATTAATACAACTGAAACTTTGGAAAAACATTCCATTACAAAAACTTGGAGATTATGTCTTTTATCGACTTGTCTCAAGGAGACGAACCTCTCGAAACTATATCTGTCATTTCTCAATAACTAATCTAGGTACCTAACACTACCGCCCTAACATAAAGAGCATTCGACGGTAGATGGAGTAACTGTACATAAATGTACCATTTTAACAATATCTAAATCACTATCGCTGTCGTCATCGGTTCTTATGATTAATTCTATATTATTTGCAATATGGATATATGATTTTTCCACTTTTTCAATATGAAACACGGAGTTTGCCCAACTTTCTACAGGGATATTGAAAACTTCGGTTTCTATTAGTTTTAGTACAGTGGTATTAATAGAGTGGGGCAAATATTATTTCGACGAATAACAGATTTCAATTGATTCCACATATGTTCAATAGGATTAAAGATGCAATGGTATGGTGGAAGCCTTAAAACTGTATGTCCCAAATCCTGTGCATAATGATCACAAACGTATTCCTTTTTGATATTCAAACTTTTCAGAACTTCTAACAACTGCTGTTTGGTGTAATCTTCGTCGAAATAAATATCATTGTCGTACATGTAGTTTTGAATAGTCAGCTTTGTATCATTTGAGGAAGGAGTTTTAATCAACTGCCTGCTATGGTAGCTTGCGTTGTCCATGACCATAACGCTATTCGATGGTATATTTGGAATGAGTCTATTTTTAAACCAATCCTCAAACAAATCAGCACTGGTGTCCTCATGATAATCCAATGAAGAATCTTTTATATTCTTCGCCGATAATGAAAGTGCATTGGGAATCCATCCGTCAGTGGATCCAGCATGCAAAATTGTTATTCTTTTGCCTTTGTTTGATGGTGCCTTCGTTTTACATTTACCACTAGAGTCAATCCATCCTTTTGCTGGAGTATCGTATGTGTCGAACCAGGTTTCATCCAAATAGATAATCGGCCTCTGCTGTTATCTGGACAACCTGATTTTTTGTAAGTAGTCCAGTCGCCATTCTTGAATTCTACTGGACTCCATTAAAACTTGCTTTTTGTCTATTTTCTTGAATCTAAAACCCATTTGTTGAAGGCACTTCCATAGCGTTGTTCTGCGGCATTGTATGCCAGTTTCATCTTTTTCTAGCCTGTTCATCAAAGTATCTAATGTCGGCACACTTTGTTCCTCATACATCGTGTAGATTTTACGTCGGATTACGTCTTGGTCACCTCCATCGATCTTCGCGAAAGTTCCAGCATCTTTTCTCTTCTTTCTCGTTGAAATTGGATTATTCACAATTCTCCATACAGTTGATGCCGGAGTTCTCGTCAGTGCCGTCGTTTCTTCTATTGCTGCCTGCTTACTGACATTACCACGTTCCATAAGAGTTGAATAAACGTTGTAAATAATTTCCTTGGCATCAAGTGAAAGGTGTTTTCTACTTTTCGACGGGGTAATTGGCTGATATACACTAAGCTCCATATTTTCCATAACTATCACACGATCGACCACAATAAGCTCTATAACACACGAATAGCATCTACCTTGTGCTGATGAGGCGCAAAAACGCCGAAACCGGTCCACAAGTTATGTTATTCCTTCTAATCGCAAACCAGAATGGTTGGTTCTATCTTAACAGATATACCAACCCCGTTTACTTTAGAAGTGTAATTCAATGTCTGTCGGGGCATATAGCCAGAGAAGTAGTTGTTGCTTCTTAGTGGACGGTCTGGTCTTTGGAAATTAATTTTTCTAATTTGTAAAGCGTTTAATAGTATTGAACTATTATTTTTTGACGTCAATAGTTACTAAGTTTAAAAATAACCGCCAAGGACATTTATACAGACGTTTAAGTAATTACTACCTACCTACCTTTCATTCGAAACTCACCCAACTTACTTATCCTTCTATTCTGAAACAAGGTAAAATGACAAACAAAATGAATTATCATTCGAGAAAGTATAGGATAAAGATTTTAAATGGGTACGGACCATAGCCTACCTGCTCTAAAACTACGAAAATCGGGTAATAAATTTCATGTCATTGTTAGTTAATAGCCACCCTTCAATAATCCGCTTAATTTACTTTCTTATAACTATGAACAGGCTTTACAAACACAGATAACCATCCATTATCTATGCAAATAACTCACCCAGGTACAAAAACAGAGAGATAGATAGGTAGGTATTAAACATTATTTGAAAGTTTGGTCTAAATTTCTAAATTAGTAATATAGGTGTATACATGGAATTAGAAAAAATATATACAATTTATTTAACGTATAATATGAAAATGGGACTGAAAGAAAAGGGAATACACAAAAAAATAATCGGAATTATTCAAGATATATATGAAACAAACATAAATTTTATCATAAAAAACAACATGAAATCAGCAGGATTTAGAACCAACATAGGATTAAGACAAGGAGGGGGACTGAGCCCAACACTATTTAATATACATATGGACAGTATTATTAAAAAAAGCGAACAGAAGGTGAAGAAACTGTTCGTTGGGTATGAAAATTTAGAAAGAGTAGAGATAGCCGAAGGAGTATTTGCAGATGATGTGGTGCTAATGGCAGGAAGTGAAAACCGATTACAAGAAAACCTGAACATATGGAAAGATGTTATGGAAGAAGAAGGTATGAAAATCAACAAAAATAAAACCAAAATACTTGTAATAGGAAAACAGAAGATCAACACAGAAATTAAAATAGATAATGTACAAATAGAACAAGTAAAAGAATTCAAATACTTAGGAATAACTTTTGACGAAACAGGAGAACAAGATGCAGAGATAAATGAAAGAATAAAGAAAACAATTAAGCTATACTATGCCATGAACCAAAAATCTATAAACAAAAAAGAAATCACCAAAGAGACAAAAGTAAAAGTGTATAATACAATATATCGACCAGTTTTAACTTATGGATGCGAATCTTGGACTCTTACAAGTAAACAAAAAAGCAAAATACAGGCAGCAGAAATGAAATATTTGAGAAGAACATTTGGAGCAGCAAGAAAGGACAAAATCGGAGACACAAAAATAAGAGATGAATTAGGTGTCCAACCCGTACTAAAATTTATAGAACAAAGACAACTCAGCTGGTGGGGACATATTCAGAGAATGAATAACAATAGACAAGTTAAAAGGACATATGAGTAGATATTAAATGGGGATTCACTTAAGGTAAGTACGAAAGTAGCTGACCTACTTCCGCAATCTATAATGGGGATTCACGGAAGGTAAGTAACTGACCTACTTTCGCAATCTATATAATGGGGAACCAAAGAAGTAAGGTACGAATGTCCGCAACTGACCTCTCTAGTATGCAGTGACGGAAAATAAAAATTATACAGGGTAATGCCATATAATAGGAGTGGGATATATACAGAGGGTTGCGAAAGTATGTATGTGTTCATTGGAAACATCAGTATACCAATGGTGCGTTAAAATTCAATATGCTTCGACATATAATAAGAGTGGGGTATATACAGGGTGCACCGAAAGTAACTACATTTAATAGGAGGGGGTATACAGAGCAGTAGTCAATTACACTATAGGTAGTGAAGAGTAGTGAGTGAATTATTATTAATTTGAGTAGAAATGGAAGCTAGTAGATGTGTTACACCAGAGCTTATTTTTAATTCAGACTGTTTATACTACAGTGCTCCAAGATTAGCAAGTATCGCTGCAAATGCTGTATATTGGTGTATCAAAGATGTAAATAATAAGAACATTGGAATCGGCTATAGATATTTCAAACATGATACTATCTACGAATTTGTAATTCCATGTGATTTGTATAGCCTGTTAAATGTGAACTGTATCCACGAATTAAAAGTGCAAATCGTAAAAAATAGTGATGTACAAGAGGATGACTCTGGTGAATTGGTAGGAGAGGGGTTGATTGATACAACAATATTCAATCCATGCTATTATCCAACACTGGCTGACTAGAAACAAGGGTTCCACCAATAATAATAGAAATGAAATACACAAAAATGTGAAACGTCAAAAAATCATATATAAAAGATTGGATATATTAACATTTATTTAGTATTAGTCGATATGAAGGCCCCAACGTTTATAATATTGCAAGCAATTATTGGTAACTACCTTTTAATACAGCATCCATATAATATTAGAGAAGTGTTTGTATGTTTTGATAGTAATGGTACAAAAAATGATAGTTGGCCTGAAAAATGGATACGAATGGAATCGTATACACCAAATAATGCAGTAACCCTAAAAGCTGAAATACCTACCAATAGTACAACATATAAAGTGCGTCTTTTCAAAGGTAATGGAAACTACCAAGAATCCGAATGGTTGCAGTTGTATGCAGTTCACCAGGTCGCAAGCACACACATAAATACGCATACTTATATATTATATTATATAGCTACATGTTCTACTATTGTGACTGGTACAATATTTTATAAAATTATCCTTCATTTGTTGAAATAAAAGAAATAAGTATATAAATAACATTTATTTTTTGTTAAACATCTAAAAAATCAAAATCTGTAGAATCTAAGTATTTTTCTATATTTGCATCACTGACAAAATTCTCCACTGCTTCTTCTTCTTCTAATGCTTGGATAAGAACATCTAATGTGCCTGAATTGGAAGATGGATTTAGGAGAAAATGCCCCCATGCTAGAGTATTTGTGTCATGTGGTATAACATACCTCTTATCATCCTTTGAAGAAAGAGCCACCTTGTTTTTTAATTCTGTGTGGATGGTATGCATATTGGAAAGAAAAACATACATTTTCCTATATACAATACCGCCAGTTTCAACGATTTGTTTATAGTCATTAAGATGGAGTTGAGTTTGAATTATATGTTTAGAAATGCCTTTAGCCTTCTTTAAAATATCAGACTTGTTGAATCGTTCCGATAATTTAACACAATATGCTTTAGCACCAGTTCCATAGAAAGACTCAACAACTACACCAGCAAACTCGTCTTTCATTTTACCGACAATAGATATTGTTTTAGGAATATTATTTGTCTGATAATTGGATGTATCGAAATATTCAATATTTTCCTTTATGTCTTTGTAGAAATCTTCAGTAAATACTTCCAACACTAATGAATCTGTATCCGTATAACACAACTTAACAGAATCACCATACTGTTGTTTAACATAATCATAATAAAACTCATATATTATAGTCTTTGAAATATCCAAAACTGAAAATCCTACATATAACGGTTTATCATCATACACTACTTTAATTTTATTCAGTTGAACATCCACCAAATTATCGTTAAACACAGAACAAGATTTGAATTCTGGTTTCGCAATTGAAGTTTCCGCTCCCAGGGATCCTCTGGTGTTTTCCCAATGACTTGATATAATTATACGTTTTCTTTTTTCAACATTTTCCATCGTTTTTCCAAAGATTGCATTGATTAAAAGTTTAAACAAATCTTTTTCAAAGACATTTGTAGCTTTGTTGCGTAGACTGGTGTTTAAGGTTACGGTAGTGTATTATGTATTTGGTTTTGTCGTTCAAGTTCGGTATCAGCTTTGAATATTTGGATTTTGGAGGGATGATACTTTCCGGGCAGAAAGGAAGATCGTTATGTGCATCATGCAGATTGGTAGGATACTCCAAGTCCACTTCCAAAACATATCCTTTAGGCGAATCATCTTCAATAGTATGGACATCGAATTATTCAGTTTCAGATTCAGTAAACCACCTAAAGTCACCAAATGGTAGATATTCCTTCATTGCAGTCCCATAAAGGTTTGTAGCATCTAAAAACATTATGTAGCTCTCTGGTTTGTTTACATCAAAGGTTTCCAAGTATCTATTGTTGTGAAGCATATCCACATCGTTGAATTAATACAGTTTCCTGTAAAATTGTCGTATTTAGTAAAGCGTTTTAACAACAGATGTCAAAGAATAAAAATATATTATTCTACGCTTCACAACTAGTTAACTCTCGGACGATAACATATACCTTGTACTGATGAGGCGCAATACGCCGAAACCGGTCTACAAGTTGTGTTATCCCTTCTAGTTGCAAACCAGAATGGTTGGTTTAAATCTTGTAGATTTACCAACCCCGTTTGACTTAGAAGTGTAATTCAATATCTGTCGGGGCATGTAGCCCGGGAAGTAGTTGTTTCTTCTTCGTTGAACGGTCACTGTTTTTGAAAAATATTTTTCAAAACTAGTTGTGAAGCGTAGAATAATATATTTTTATTCTTTGACATCCATATCCACATCGGTTAAAAGTTGTAGTTCAATCTGAGTACATCTCAACATGGCATCCCAACTCAGGGAAGGAGCGGTAAGGTAGTGAGCTGGATCCAATTTATATTCCTTAAGACAAACTTTGCGAAAATTCTCAAAGACGTCGGCAAGAAGCATCACATCAGTTTTTAAATATAACTTTGCATAATCACTAATAGTTGTGCAGTTGAAAGTATTTTATACTAGTTGAGCTCGTGCATATTCCTCATCAGAGATATCAACACCTTTTAAGGTATCAAAAAAATGTTCCTCAGAAGGTAATTGCCGCTCGCGTAGTTTATCAAAAGATGTCACATATGAATACGGAAACACACCTTTTTGTCTCATTAAATTAAAATGTTTTGGGAAAAATTTTCGTACCTCATTACACTGTTCAGGATTCAACGTAGAAGCCAGTTTTTCTAATGAACTAGCTAGAAAACTAAAGGAGTCAACAAATTTTAATGTCATATACACATCTCGTATCTTGGGATCACTAAACTTTTCCACCAAAATATATTTTGAGAAGCATATATACTTCTCCTTTGTTTGGGGTAAGGCACTGATGTTTTCACCTTTGGTGGCTAGTTCTTTGATAAATAAATGACAATCATAATTTTTTAAATTATGTAGAAAGACTGGAATGCATTTCGGAAGTTTATAATTTAAATTGCAAGAGTTATGGGCTGCATTATTAAATTTTCCGGTAACATGGCAATGATCCATAACTTTTTTATCAGAAACATCAAATGGTTTTTCACAAATATGACAAACGGTAGCAGTGTCATATCTATCTTGTTCCTCAGGTGTTAATGATCGCATCGGTATGTTTAAGATGGTTATAGTACAAATCTTGAACTATTGAATCCAATTTTTGTATGAAGACTTGGGCTGCATCGGCACCTTCATAAATTTCAAATTTGGATAAACTATCGTCATATGTACACTTTACATAAAAAGCAAACGAGTAAGGCTCATGTTCACACACTTTAACTGTGAAGGATTTACCAGCATGGGTTTCAGTATGATCTATCGGTTTTAATAAACTTTCAAAGTCCGCGTATATAACGAATGGAACTTGCAGCTGTTTTTCAAAGTTGATGAATTTTAATGTATTTTCTGGTAACCACTCCCCACACTTGTTTATTTTAATTTCAGAAGTTGGTAGCTTAGTGTATATGTGGGTACAATCATTTCCTTGGTGGTGTTGTAATTTGGATTCTGTTGAAAAACTTTGTAGACATCCATCACAAAAGAAAGTTCTCTCTTTGTGCGTTGTCTTTTGACTTCTCAATAATTTAGATAAATCCTCGATGAGAGTATAATGAGTGTTTCCATCTCTATCAGTTATCAATAAGGGATTAATATGGGTTGGTTTCCGCTCTGACGTAAAATGAAGGGGGCCAACAACTTCATATCTTTTTTTTCCATCTTTAAATTCTGATTCCAACCCATAAACATTTACAGATATATTATTCAATTTCTCGAATTTTATAATGTCTTTCAGGGTTACCGGAAACTCTACTCCTGTGAAATCTAGCAAGGTATCAAAATGGGGGTAAGATTCTGGCTTCGTGGGATCTCGTTCGGGTTGAAATATTGCTGCATTCACACACCAAGCGAAACATGCATTATCATTATTCCGGATATTTAAAACACTCTGTTTTCTAATGATCACCCACTATCTTTTTCTTGAAACTCTGAAGCCTGGTTCATAATTTCATCTTTAAATTCTTCATATACATGTTTCAGATCGGTTGATGTAGTCACAACTTTGTTGGCTGTATTCATAGACTTTATATCTGAAATCTCCTTCTCTGGTATTATGTATATACCGAATATTTCAAAATTTAGTTTTAATGAATAATGTTGCTGAAGGTATTCTTGAATTTTATTTAATACTTTTGGTTGAACCTCATTGAGAAAATCCATATAATTTATCTTTTTATCTGGAATGGAGAACCGTTAGGAAGCTATTCTGGTTTTGAATGCGTGATGTAACTTGGTAACACCGGGTTCCAACACTTCCATACCCATAGGTCTAAGTCTTTTCTTAGGAATAAAAGATGGACCATCACAACTCGTACGTTGATGATTTTTGAGGTTATCGAACCTTGAAAACTGTTTTCCACAACTGTCACAAGTAGTTGAACGTTGACCGCAACATAACTGATGTCGACGAAGATGGTAAGCTCTAGAAAATTGCTTACCGCACTTGATACAATGCATGATGAAACTAAACAGAATCAATTCTGTAATTACATTTATATACAAGAAAACGCATGCGCAATAGGTCTGAAGGTGAATTGAAAGTCATTATATTATTTTATTCTTTCATTATAAAGTTTTCATATAAAAAAATACATTCGATATCGCACAAATACAATTAATATTACTATGGTAAAAACATTTCGGTTCAGATGAAATAACAGGAGGGTGTTCTTCAAATTCGTAAACTGGAGCCATTGAATATTTTTTGATATAGTCAGCCTTCTCTTTTCCTTTAACGTAAACCACGTCAGCATCATTTGTTAAATTAGCAACTATATTACCAAACGAATGTATTGGTGTGAAACCAACATTCCAGTCAATAGAGTGATGCTTTTTCATGAGCCAAACAGCCTGTCTATGCAAATCGGGGGACAGCATTCGTAAAGGAAATGGTGGTTTAAACACATAATGACAAACCTGATTTCCGTTGTATGCCGCAAATTCCTTCACTATAAATTTATTGTTTTCAATCTCAAAACCCTGAACATCTATCACTAATCAAAATAGGAAGTTTTCAAAAAAAGAAAAAAAGCTTCCATAGCGCGATAAAGAATGACGTTAAAAATGTTCTCCCGAAACTGGAACTAGATATCTTTAAAACTCTTCCTTTGAGAGTGGAAACCGTTTTGAAAAACACCATTCTGAGAAAAACGCGTTTAAAGATTGAAGTTGGAAAATTTTAGATAAATCGTTTACTTACGATCAATCGGCGATGCCAGGTCCATACAATATTCCTTCTGCTTCATCGAACTGCTCATTTTCGGCTGAAATTTCGTTTCGACGGGCTGTCCTGGCTTCTTCGCTGTCCAGAGAGCTTCGGCGATCTGCAGTTTTGATGCGCTCTGCTTTATATTTTTCAGCGAAGTCTGCGGCTATCGGCCCTATGGTGCATCCCATTGTCTACAACATTTTTAAAATTGGATCGAACCCTTCGTTGAATGTACAGGCTGCACAATACGTCGCGATTTCCACGGTTTGCTTCCCACAGAATATGTGTTTGGGGGCGAGTTGCCACACGCAATGATTGAAACTCTCGTTATTATTTTGAGTATTTGCGCCCGTACATCTCTCTAACAAATCGTTGGTGGTCAAATCTTGGTAGATTGGCTTCAAAACCTCTTGGGCATCGTCATCGAGCGCTGATGGATGAGAATATTTTTCCTGAAATCCATTGGCCTCAGCTTTGCGCCATTCGCACCACGAATCTCCTCCCGAAGGACAATACTGATGCTGGGGATTCTCATCAGTTGAGCTTTTGTGGTAAAACGTCGCCCATATTGCGTTACTCATGTTCTCAACGGAATCGGAGTTTCGACGAACTGCTAAGCCATAATATTCCGAAAGAGTTGTTAACAACTTTAGTGTCAATTGCACTTTTTTTGGTTCAGCAGCAAGTTTTTGTATTGCATTTTTCCCCCTTTCGCAATACTTGAACGAGCTCTTTTTTTCTTCGGTTCAGTCTCCACTTGCTTGTCTGCAATTTGCTTCTTGGCTTTCTTCAATTGGACCAACCTTTTTCTCGCTTCGTTTCCCCTTTTGTAAACACGTTTTTTGACGTGCTGAACGCATTCTTTTTTTTTTATCGTGAACTCGTCGCCATAAGGCTTGGCTTCTAACAACATTTTGAAGGTCTTTGTATCTCCATCTCCAATATGAAATCCGTATTTTGTATTGTGGATTTCCTCAGATCTCTTGAAAATTTCGAGCATACCATCAACCTCCATTTTTCCAGCGCTGCCTTCGTGATTTACGTTGCACTCCGGTTCATGCGTCGCATACCATGCATCCATCGTATTCGACCGTGTTTTCTCTTCCCTTCCAAAGTGAACAAGCTCTGCAAAAGCTTGACCGAACGGCAACAACCAGGACTTTATTGGTGTATTTTCCAATCACAGACACGATACCCATGCGCGAAGTAAAACCGCACTTCGACCAGGATCCATCACCAGACACCGTGAGAATATCCGCTCGATTTTCCGCTTCCAAATTTTTTTCTTTTTCTTCGGAGCCTGCTTTTCGGATAACGGCCTCGTATACCGATTTCACAACAATATGCAGCGTTTTCATGATTCCGTAATACGTTGTGCTGTTGAAAGTTGAACTGAGATCCATTAATGCGGTAAAATTTCTGATGCCATGTATGCCGATGCCGAGTATTCGCATGACGAAACAGAAACGGCGGTTGATTTCGTACGCATTGTTTATCGACAGACAAGAGTTGATCTCGGCCGGGTCCGAACACAAACACTCAACACAAATTTTGAATCCCAATCCTCGAATCGATTTTATATAAAATCGCACATCACTATCACAGTTTTTGCATTTCAGAAGTTGTTGAAGAGCGCCGAAAACCAAGGCAAATTCGATAAAAACATAGTTGAATTTTGATCGATTTTGACCTCAAACTCCGGACTCTTTCTCCCTATTTTCGCCGCCGAAGTACTTGCAAATGATATATCCGTCTCAATGCAATGTCGATTTGTTCCCTTGAATTTTGCGGGTCTTTTTCTATCACGTCGAGGTTTCATGACTCTCGTGCCTTTTCTATCCATTTTGATTTTTTTCTTGGACGTTTCACTCCTATGTCTATCCGTGGTTGATGTCGAAAACGAACTGAAATGCTTGGTAAGTTTATTTTCGAAAGTTATAGAACGTAGGTACCTCAGAAGGATACACACGCAGGTAGAAAAATAAACAAAAGGAATAACGGTCGAGCGGAGCGCCGAACGAGGCAGATGTCTCGCTCCGCTCCCTTTCTACCAGAAACGCTGTAGCGACCGTAATACTTTGAATTTCGATTTGAAAATTTGAGAGAATGTGTATACTATCCGATAATGCAATGAAAAAATCGATTTTTCGAAAATTTCACACTGAGACGATCCCTTAATAAAGTTAAATTTTGTTGGAACAGTATATTTATCAGTCAGCAATTTCCCTTCTATGTACAGAACTGAATTACTGGGGAGATTATGAGCTTCTAGATCTTGAATTGGAATTCTTATTTCATCATTATAGTTGAGGTTAGCAGAAGAATACGGTTGGTATGTATGGGGAATTGATAGTCTTCAATGGTAGTGTCGCTAAAAGGTTCGCCCGTAACATGTAAAACTTCCATTATACCAACACTTTGAAACCCAAAGACTGCAAAAATTTCCGATTTGTAGACGTTAACAATGCTGTGGTTTTCACTCTACTGATAGTTTTGTGAATAAATGTGCTTTTATATGGATGTATACGATTAAACTGCCAAACCATTTCAATTAGTTTTTCGAAGATGTAAGCGAACAGTAATAGTTTCTTTTTGAAAATCAATTAAATCACCGCTTTGATCGAGAGCCCTAACAGTAATGTTGCTTATGATTTTAATGCTTACAGGGTAATACAGTATGGTTAAAGGTTGCTCCACTATTTTATACCCACTGGGAACTTGGGGAAAAAACTGATGTATAATGTGTACTGGTTCTCCATTCAAAAATGATCCGACTGCAATGTTGCAGTCAATACATATAGTATTAACTTTTAAAATATTTATCATTTTTGTTGAGGTATTTACCTTATTCGGTTCAAGAAAGACTTTTGAGAAACCCAACAGATCCCCTATTGAATTATCAACTGTAAAATTTATAGTTTCAGTGCTTCTCATTGATACAGACCCTGTTCGACTATCTGGCACAATGCGGGTTGTAGTACCCGCTATATTAAACAATTCTTTCTCAATTAATTTTATAATATCATCCAGTTCATAGGAGCCTATAGGGATGATATAGTTGTATTGACTTTTCTGACCCCACACTAATACGTTATTGGTTTGAGTTACGTTTGGAATACTATTGAATGTATCAAAATTAGCTAATCCTATCTCATACTCGGAATTTTCATCTAAGTAAATGGGTGGGTTAAAGTCGCCACTTAGAACTGATGACTCCCCACTTAACGTAAAAGTATACGACATCTTGGACAGTTGGTTATGAAATGAAATGCCTACTCAGTTATACTTGTGACGTACCTTTCTATATGTAAACTAAATACCGAATCTGAGATGTACCTCACAGGATATTTGCCGGTTTACTCAGTGAAGATGGGGAGGTTCGTTTAAGACCTCACAATTATCGGAAGGATCTTAATTGGGCGCCAGGCAAGTCAATTCCCAAATATCTCAAGACCTACTAATCACGCGACCTACCAACGCAAAAAGGAATGGTATTGAATTAACACAGAATATTCAAGAAACGATTCTATTCAGTTTTTTTTTACAAACAAATAGTACACCAACGTAAGAAGGTGTAAACAGATTAAATTTGTCCAATAGCACAGTGATAAGCCATAAAACCCAATAATAAATGTAAGATATAAATTATTATTAATATATATATATATATATATAAAAAAAAATAACTACCGAAATAAATAAGGAACGCTATTGTATTTCATTTATACATGGGAGGGGAGATATATCGAACATAAAAAAAATTAAAATCGACTTTTTAGTATCCCGGGCTTGAGCTCATGCGCAGGTAACCAAGGAAAATGCGAATAATCAAAAATAGCTCAAGTGCCGCGCAATAGCTATCCATTAACAACCACTGTATGGTGAATTCTATTTCAGACGTTACAGTCAATCAAACAAATAGTATTTAATATGTGAATATATTTTAAGCATTTGACCGTAGTACTAACTATTCATAAATATGTGAAATAACAATCTACTATTGTATTCAAAAGTATGAGTATGAAAGCCCGACCAAATAACAATAATTTACAACCATTCATGATTTACCCTGTATAATTCCGGGTGGTTCAAATTTCAACCAGTACCACAAATTATGCGCCAAATCTCGAAATTAATTACTATTTATCCAATGTGATTAATACGTTTTAAATAAGAAATATTTGTCGTGAAATATTGAATTAAATATATATCACCGATACAGCCCCGCAGCATCAATCACCCTGTATACGAGCTGTTGACGAGTAGTCCCAGTTCCATAGAGGTGCTCCCATTCGTATCCAAATGCGACCTTCAAACGAATAACCAAACCAAGATGGGTTACAATAGCCCAGGCGGGAAGAGAAAAAAACCAGACGGAAAAACCCCTTTGCTAGTAAGTGGTTATAGCCTGATCCTGTCGTATCAAAAGGGGTGTATAAACCAATAACCACTCAGAAGGAAAAATCACAGGAGTCTCGGTAGCTTCTTGATAAATACTCTTATCAATTGGAATCGGTGGCAGGAAGATTTCCAACACAAGAAAATGGCGACTGGGTGAACATTAAAAATCCCATAAGGTCCAGAAATCCAGTAGAACACCAAAATATCTATTTCTACTATCCAACAACGACTGGATTTCAATAATATGTGATACAGAATGATCCCTCTTAGAGGTTGACTAAATAAAGTCAGAATTTCCAGTAGCACAATTGTACACCACAGTCCATTATGGCCATCCTCTCCCCTGCCTTTTCAAACTAACAGCTAATCAAGAGCGTACCGACGTACCAATTCCGAACTAACTATATAGTTTACGTCAATTTATTCCAACCTGTTATCACAGAAAACTTAACGATAATAGGTACTAGATACGTACTTGATACTCGTCTACTAGATGACGCTCGAAGGTAATACTCATAATATTTTTAAATAACGTTTTATTCTTATTATTACAAAGGGCAAATACAAGGGTTATTTATGATAACAAACATAAATGAAAATAATATTTATTATATCTAAGCATACTCTATCATGGCAAAACCAACGTACCAGGTAATAGGCAGCTTAAAATATACCAACCGAAATAAATCGAACAAATACAGGGTCATACCCGAAGATACTTATATTACACCACACTCTAACTGTAATTACCATGACTCAAAAAAAAACGTAACAACTCCCCCCTTACTTGAAGAAATTTTCATAAAATTTCCCTATCGTTATCCTGCATCAGAATCTGATGCATCAGATTTTAGATCCTTCGAATTCCAGACTCCCTGAGCTTTACCATCTTCATCCCTAAGTTCGTAGGTCCATGGAGATATTCTCCTTTTGATGTAGAAGGGACCAAGGTATTTAGGGGCTAGCTTCTTCGTAAAATATCTCGCCGCATCAGTCAACACATAGTTTCTACGCCAAACCAACTGATTAGGTAAATATTCCACCTGCCTACGACGTAGATTATATCGCTCACGACTTTTCTCAGCGACCACCTCCAAACGCTCTTTGACGACGGCATACATACCCCTAAACGACTCATTTCTACTACAATCGCCAAATTGAGTCCCGTCCTCCAGGCCAAGAAGAGCTTGATTATCATAATCATCCCCCGAAAGAATAATATTACGACCAAAGTTAATGAAGTAGGGAGTGAGCACAACCAATTTCGTTAATTCGTTCGTCCCAGCACCTATAGTTTTCAGACACATACATAGACATCATAGTCTTAATCACCCTGTTCGAACGTTCGGTAGGATTGGATCTAGGGTTGTAATAGGCACAGTATTGAATCCTACTTCGATATTCATTCGCCAGCTTAACGAACTCTTTGCTATGAAATTGTTTACCGTTGTCGCAAATGATCTTACGAGGAACTCCATACACCAGGAAGACTTCATTTTCAACCTTTTTACATATATTAGTAGCGGATGCAGTCCTTAAGGGAAAAAGAAGAGAATACTTACTCAAGAAATCATTAATAACCAATAGGAAACAGTTACCTTGCTTGGACCTAGGAAGAGGTCCCATTAAATCCATAGACAACAATTCGAACGGTCTACTAGCGACAGGGTGAGAGGCAATCTTATCACACGACTTACTTTGAGGAACCTTATACTGACAACAAATTTTACAACGCTTAACAAAACTAGCAATATCAGCCCTCATTTTGGGCCAGTAATATTTTTCCGCTACAGGAGCGCACGTCTTAAATACACCCGGATGGCCAGCAGTGGCCGGCTCGTGGGCGGCTGCAATAACCTCGCGCCGATCAGCCTTCGGAACTACTATCTTCCAAGACTCAGTGGAAGCAGATACTTGAGGAAACTCAGAGGAAATATGTTTCCATAAACGGCCATTATTTTCCCGCCACTTACTAAATTTATGGGGAGTAGTCCTAACCCTAACTACCATGGTTTGGTACCACTTATCATCACGATCGTAGTTTACACTATCCAGAGTCCTGTTGTCAACCTGCACTACATCAAGTACGGGTACTGCCCTAGATAAGGTATCTGGAACAACATTGCCCTTACCCTTCCTATGCACAATTTTAAAGTCAAACTGTTGCAAGCGAACTGCCCACCGGCTGAGTCGACCTGTTAAATCCTTTAAATTATGCAACCAGAGCAGGCTGTAATGGTCTGTCACCACGGTAAATGACACGCCTTCCAGGTAAGGACGCAGCTTCTCCACTGCCCAGAGAACAGCCAAACACTCTCTTTCGGTAGTGAAAAAGTTCCTTTCCTGTCGAGTAAGAGAACGACTTAAATAGCAGATGACCTTATCACCCTCGGGATAAGGTTGCGAGAGACAAGCACCAATTCCATAGCCTGAAGCGTCTGTTTGGACCACAAATGGCAGGGAATAGTCGGGACAGCTTAAAATGGGAGCCCTAACCAAACATTCTTTTAAATACCTAAATGATTTGTCACACTCGGCGGACCAGTTAAATTTTGAATTCTTCCTAAGAAGAGCTGTGATAGGGGCAACGATAGTGGAAAATTCTGGCACAAAGCGACGGTACCACGAGAATGTACCCATAACTCGACGGACTTCAGAGACACTAGAGGGGGTAGGAAGTTCTAACATAGCTTTAACCTTATCAGCATCTACTTGGAGACCATTTTTGTCCACCACATAACCGAGATATTTCATCTCGGGGCTACAGAACTGGTATTTATCGACACTAACCGTGATGTTGGCCTCCCTAAGGCGATGAAACACTTCTTCGAGTATAGCCAAGTGTTGTTCAAATGTCTGCGTCACTATAACAATATCATCCAAATAGACGAAGACATACGGTTCGAGGTCGTGGCCCAATACCTTATCAATTAGCCTTTGCCATGTCGCAGGGGCATTATGAAGGCCGAAGGGCATCCTTTTAAATTGAAACAACCCCCGATTCGGAACAGAAAATGCGGAGAACTTCTTAGAATCCTCTTCCAACGGAACTTGCCAATAGGCTGACTTCACATCAATGCTAGACAAGTATTTGGCGTTCCGCAACTTGTCAAGAGTGTCAGGAGACCAAAGGGAGTGGATAACTGTCCCGGACAGTAACTGCATTCAGCTTTCTGAAATCAACGCAGAAGCGATAAGAACCATCCTTCTTCTTAACTAGAAGAATAGGGGAAGACCAGGGACTGTTTGAAGGCTCTACTATGCCCTGTTTCAGCATTTCGTCTAGCTCTACGTTGATTTGCTTTTGGACAACAGGATTCACCCTATAAAACCTTTGCTTAATTGGGGAGTGGTTCGTGACTATCACATGTCTAGCCTTTGTGGTACACCCTAATGTGGTACCCATTAAAGACAAATTCCTATCCAGAACTGCCTGTAAACGTGACTTTTCCAAATTATTTAAAACAGATTGGCCATTAACATGCTCCAAGGTGTTAACAATTACAGGTTCACTAGAAAAGAACCACTCGTTCTGCTTCAAATCAGGCACTATGCCCATAGAGTTCCAAAAATCGATTCCTAAAATGAGTAAATGGGGCACGTCAGGAATAACAAGTGCTTCTATTAAACGAAACTGACCTTTAAGAGAAATGGGGAGTGAAACAACACCAACACTTTCACATCTACTACCATTTGCTACTGTACATGAAACATGCTGAGTTTTAACGACCTGAAGACCTAGCTCGAGGAGAATATGTAAACCCTTACTGCCAATAATGGTGCGAGATGCTCCCGAGTCCAATAAACCTAATAACGGTTTGCCTAAAACAGTAACTTCGAGATAGGGTCGCTCATCATTAGCCGCATGCTCCAAAACATAGTCTAGAATTACTTGTAACTTGTTGGCCGAGACCTTAGTACCGACATGCTTATCTCGACCCCTTAAGCATGTCGCTTGCCTTTTCCCTGATTTATGCAGTGAGGACAGGTTTTCACCGTATACCCCTCCTTCTTACAAGCATAACAAAACTTTCCTGCTTTAACTGCACAAGCAATAGCCCTATGACCAGGTTTGCCGCAACGAAAACAGACAACTTCTCTAGCCTCCTCTTGTGACGAACTACCTCGACTTGGATTGGAGAACTGGCAACCTTCGATAGCACCTAACACATTACTATCAGCTTCCACATATGCTAAATCAGGTTCCAAACAAATGGTTTTCCTTGACGGTGGTACGTAATCCTGCACTGCTTGCTTCCTGGTTTCTAGCTTCCTACCTAAATCTCTTAATTGACTAATGGAAGTAACCTCAACTAGTGCCAGTTGGGTTTGATAAAAGGGTGCAATATTCCTCAACAAGATTTGCAATTTTGTATCTTCAGAAATTTGACAAGTAAGACGATTAAAGTACCCAATCATGACAGCAATATATACTCCTATCGACTCGTCAGAGCCTTGAGTTCTCCTTTTGATCTCTTCAAACAACCTCTCATTATAGTTAGGAGAGAGATATTCTTCCTTTAACAAGACAACAAGTTCATCCCACGAATTCACCTGATCCCTGTACGCCAAATAGAATTGGTACGCCCTACCAACGAATAAATCAATACCAGATTCAAGAAGTATATCTTTAGAAACATGACGAGCTACCCTAAGTTCTTCGACTCTTTCCAAGAAAGCACTCAATGACAACCCTTTCTTATCGCCAGAAAACTTCCAATCCCATTTATTTGGTAAAATCTGCTTGACATCTGTCCGTGGCGGAGAGTTCCTAATAGGAGTAGAGGTGACACCACCGCTGGAAGTACCCTGATTCGAGAAATTTAATAGTGGAGGAGGAGAAGATACTTTACCGCAGAGATCCGCTTTCCGCTGGAGATTATCAAGAAGCGTTGAAGATTTAGATAAAAGATCAGGCCGTTCTGCATGCTCCTTGGGAATTTGGTCAATCCGGTTCAACACGTGAGATGGATTCGTACGGAGTTTCTTGAACAAACTACTACTAACCACATCATTAAAACTATTAATCAAAGACGTTAAATCAGACAATTTTGCCTTTACGGCAGCGACATCCTCATCAGCAGTAAAAGGATAAGTTGGGAAAGATAAACTATCACCACTTAGCATCAACTTAGTAGCTGTCGACAGGTTGGATCTCATTTCGCTGACTGTACCCGTACCAATTCCTCTTACCTTACACTCATATGTTAGTTCGTCTTTCTCAAGACGGTACCAGTCAATCTTACAGTCAGACATATTGACGCAAAATTCAATAAAAGGTATAAAACAATAAATGGACACCAATAACTAAACTACCAATTCCTAAAATAAGAGAATTTATAAACTAATTCGTTTTATCAGAAATAGTATATCATGATAATAAAATATGCTGGCTTAAATATTCCACTATCAATAATATGGACTAAATATAATGGCTTACCACCCAGAATTTAAAGTAATATATTTTCTTTTTAGTTGGGCCCCACGTTGGGCGCCAAAAATGTGACGTACCTTTCTATATGTAAACTAAATACCGAATCTGAGATGTACCTCACAGGATATTTGCCGGTTTACTCAGTGAAGATGGGGAGGTTCGTTTAAGACCTCACAATTATCGGAAGGATCTTAATTGGGCGCCAGGCAAGTCAATTTCCAAATATCCCAAGACCTACTAATCACGCGACCTACCAACGCAAAAAGGAATGGTATTGAATTAACACAGAATATTCAAGAAACGATTCTATTCAGTTTTTTTTACAAACAAATAGTACACCAACGTAAGAAGGTGTAAACAGATTAAATTTATCCAATAGCACAGTGATAAGCCATAAAACCCAATAATAAATGTAACATATAAATTATTACCAATATATATATATATATATATATATATATATATATATATATATATATGTTCGTATAAGGGGTTGTATGGCGCCCTAGTATAAGTTTATACATTTTTATACTATATTTTATACGTATAAAATAGGCAGTTCTAAGGGTCATTTTGGACCCTTTCCCAGATAAGATTTTGACATATCATATGTGTTACTGGAAACTTATTTTCATTATTTGGTACGTTCCGAACAACAATTTGTGGGTAAAGGGACATTACATTAAAATTAAGATATTATTTAATGGATCATCTCTAGTGTAAGTTTAAACATTTTTATACTATATTTTATACGTATAAAAGAGGCAGCTAAGGGTCATTTTGGACCCTTTCCCAGATCAGATTTTGACATATCATATGTGTTACTGGAAACTTATTTTCATTATTTGGTACGTTCCGAACAACAATTTGTGGGTAATGGGACATTATATTAAAATTAAGATATTATTTAATGGATCAGCTGTGCATACCTACACATAAAGTAAAACATTTATCAATTATAAGTTAAATAAACTACCTATTATGGAAAAATCCCGAAGCAGGTCAATTTTAATTTACCATTTTATAAAAGAATAATCGTGATGATGTAAACACTAATTTGTTCAAATAAAACATTACCAGATTTCCATTGCTAAATTGATTCAAAAAATTAATTTTATATTTGATTCAAAGGTGCAGGGTCAAAACTTGGAATTTTCAAGTGGAACTCTAATATTGTATTGAAGTATTATAAAACCACGTCAATAAATAACATTTTACTTTACTCCCACATTTAGTTGTGGGAGTATATGTGTCAGCTCTGACGCACGAGTGTACTTATTATATGAAAATTTATTCTTAAGAATGGGATTGACCTTTCCCTTGATGACCTCTATTAGCTTTGGCGTTTTTTAAATTTTCCATTTTTTTCTATTTTTATACACTGCCTATCAAAAAATTTGGGTCACTTTAAATAACTTGAAAAATTGCAAAGAATTTTAAAAATTAAATGTAGGTATCAGCTTATATCTGCAAATTGTAAATTTACCTATATGCATTTTCGTAACTTTTTAATTTCGAATCAGTCAATATAATTTATGATTTATTCTTAAAAAACCGTAACTCTACATTTTAAATGAAGTTCGAATATTGTTATTGGGAACGAAATGAAGGAATCAAAATTAATAATGTTAACGATAAGTAATAACTTGCATTAATGACTGCTTGCATTCGACGAGGCATACCCTGAATTAAAATAAAGATAACATTCTGATGCATGTTATTCCACTCCTTCAAGAGTATCTATCTCGGCTCCTGGGCAGTTCTTGGGGCTGGTGTATGCATCAGGATACGCTGCCCTAACTCATCTCATCTTCATATCTGGACTGCACGCTGGCCAATTAAACCGCCTAATTTCTAGTTCATCTAGATATCCACTTACAATCCTGGCAGCGTGTGGACTTCCATTGTAACCATGAAAGACACAACATGATCTTCCAGGACCTCCGCGTTACATATCTGTGATTTGTTAGAGTCATTCTCTGAGAAAACCAACTCTGTACATGCTTCTGAAGTGATACCTGCCCAAATCATAACAGACCCACCACCAAATTGAGGCAAAAACGCGATTCACCTGTAAAGAGTACCTTGGTCCTGTCATCATCGTTCTATGCCAAGTAATTTCAAGCAAAATTCAATCTTGTAATTCGATGCTGGCGGTTCAATGTTGGCCCTGTAGCCATCCTTCTGCAAGACAATATTCATTATCACGAAGCCTTCTTCTAACTGTCCATTCGTTAACATTAACATTTCTAACCTCTTGAAGCTGATTTCGCAGCAAAAACGCAGAAGCTGTTCTATTCCGCAAAATTTGGCATCAACAAAAACCGATTATCTCTTGACTCGTGACTCTTTTTCGCCCAGCACAGAGGCTCTTACCAACAATTCTGGCGGTTTCACATTGTCCTCTACCATCTTGTATCAACGCTACAATCCGTGCAACGATAATAGGATCTAGTGGCATTGTGACATAGTAAATAAACACTAAGAACAATGAAATTTCACTGTACACAATAAACCATACAACAACAATTAAATTCAATTGAAAAATAAACAACGAAATATGAATGTTATATAGGACTAATTTTTGTTGTTTAAGAAAGGTTGCAAAATACGGTGTCAGAATGTAATAGACGCCAACTATGACAAGTAGCATCCATCCAACAATATAACTTTCATCGCCTACTAGACCTATGACTCCCTGATTAGTTTTATTTTTAAAATTATTTGCAATTTCTTAAATTATATAAAGTGGCCTAAATTTTTTGCTCGGCAGTGTATTTTATTTATTTTCCATTTTTTTTTTTCATTTTAAGTTTATATTGCCTTCCCTGTACAAGTATACTCGTCATACATGATTTCAAAGTGAAAGAAGCGCTAGGTATGTTGCGCAGAAGAACGTTATGCTTTTTACTTATTTTGGGTGGAAAAATTAGATAGTAGTGTTACTTTTTTGGTAAAAGGAATATATTTCTTGAAAATTCGACTTCTCTGAATTTTCTTTCAATTTTTCGGTCAAACAAATGTTTTACCCGTTTTTTGAAGTGACCGTGTAAAAAAAACTCCTATGCTAAATGCCATCAAAATCGGCCCATCCGTTTAGGAGTTGTTCAGTATAAACCCGATTGCAGCGCCACCTACTGGGGCTAATTGTGAATATAAACCATTCAGTTTCTTACTCAAACTCACACATAAGATTTCATCAAAATCGGCCGATCCGTTTGGGAGCCGTTTAGTATGAACCCGATTGCAGCGCCATCTTCCGGGAATAATTGTGAATATAAACCATCCAGTTTCTTACTCAAACACACATAAAATTTCATCAACATCGGCTCATCCGTTTAGGAGTTGTGAACTCGATTGCAACGCCACCTACCGGGACTAATTGTGAATCTAACCCATCCAGTTACTTACTCAATCACACAATAGAAATTTAATCAAAATCGGACCAACCGTTCAGGAGTCGTTCAGTATGAACCCGATTTCAGCGCCATCTACCGGGACTAATTGTGAATATAAACCATTCAGTTACTTACTCAAATTCACATATAAAATTCTCTCAAAATCGGACCAACCGTTTAGGAGTTGTTTAGTATGAACCCGATTGCAGCGCCACCTACCGGGACTAATTGTGGATATAAACAATCCAGTTACTTGATGTTTTATTTCGTAGTATTTCTTAGGTTGGCATCATATTACTCATACATATATTATAATTATTATAACTACACATTACATATTTCGGTCATGCCTGTTATACCTTCATTTCCGAACCACTGGTAATGACAAGGGAAGCATTATAGTTTGGCAAGTCTATCTAAAGCTACGCGGCATCGGTAAGAGGGGAGGAAACATGGCCGATATCTGTCATAAACGTACCAATGGCGTATGGACCCTATTTATATAAAATTATTATATAATAATTATATCCATATAGAAACTGATTTATGCTTTGCTTTAAAGGTAAGGTATTTTTCAAAACAAATAATGTTAAAAATCGTACTTGAATTCAATATGGATACGAAATAATAAGATACCAAGTAAAACTGAAAATACGAAGCTAAATATACTGACAATATAAACGCCACTGGATAATCAATGTTAATCAATTGTCGAAGTGAGAGGGAAGAACACAAGCACGCGCTTGTCAATAGGAAGTCAGGTGGTTACTTAGCAACGGAGGTTTGATAAATAGTCACCAATTGAGTTAGTCGGAGGGCGTGGTAATTATGATTTTCGCACGACGTTGCCGGCTTGAAGAAAACCCATAACATATTTGGAAAAGTGTTCATCTTTTAATATTCAGAAATTGAAAAAATAATGCTAATAGACAAAATCCAATGAAACAAGCACATTAAATAACTAACGTTTAATCATTATTGATATATTGTTAATAATAAAAAGTCCCTTTTCTAATTATTATCACTACAAACTTAGCACTTTAGCTTTTTCATAATTAAACGTGGCAATATCGAATGTTTTCGACCGCATTCCTTTCACAGCTTCAGTTATGTTTGCCAAACTATACATGTGAGGATCAGTAATCTCAGATCACAACGATAACCTATTGTCATGGTAATAACTGAGTTGGCAACAAACATGTCACGTCAGCCAACCAGACTAGGGTTGCGCGATACACTAGAAAGTATCGATATTAGGTATCGATACGGATCGGTACGTGAAGTATCGATACAGTAGAATATCGAATATTAATTTATCGATACTCGAAGTATCGATACGTTAACGATCCGAGATTTTGCTAATTTTGACGTTTTTTCGGTAAAAAACACCTTTTTGGGGAGTGGAAAAAGACATTATTCCGATTTCCGGCCAAAGTTGAGGCTCTAGAATAAAAAATTGATTATAAAAGTTGTAGATCTTGGAAAAATCTACAACTTTTACATCAGTGACTTTTTCACATAACCTCAAAATTAGCTCGAAAAACGCAAAAAACTGCATTTTTCGTTTTTTATTTTTGGATTCGTTAAAAAATGTTCGATTTTGATGAAAATTTAGTAGAAGGTAGTTTTCATAGTCACAAACCACGAAAATAAAATTCAATTGAAATATTGGAAATTTTTCGAATTTTTTAACGGCTTTTCGGTAAAATACACTTTTTTGGTGGGTAAAAAAGACATTATTGCGATTTCCGGCAAAAGTTAGAATCCTAGGAAAAAAAGTTGATTATAAAAGTTATAGATCTTGAGAAAATCTACAACTTTTACATCAGTCACTTTTCCACATAACCTCAAAATTAGCTCGAAAAACGCAAAAAACTGCACATTTTTCGTTTTTTATTTTTAGTTTCGTTAAAAAAAGCACATCATTTCACAACGTGATTAAAAAATCACGATATCGCTCATCACTATATATAACGCCACTTACCGCTACCACTAAAAATCCCGTATCGCAACGTATCGATACACTACAATTTCATCGATACTTGGAATGAATCGAAAAGCATAGTATCGATACAAAATATCGAGTATCAGAAGTAAAAGTATCGATACACTGGAATATCGGATAGTATCGCGCATCCCTAAACCAGACATGACACTTGTAATTTGTCAACGACGAGGATGATGTAAAGACGGATGATTGTCACGAAAAATCCGACGTTGCCATTTGATTTCTTCAAAATAACAACCTTATATTTTCTTGGTTAACACAGATCATTGGTTAATTTATCGAGAAGGGCAAGGAAAATCATTGAAGAAGCTATACAGTGTTGAAAAAATGGCTTCTTCGATGATTTTCCTTGCCCTTCTCGATAAATTAACCCAGATTATACTTTTATACAAATGGCAACGTCGGATATCCGCCTTTGATGATGTCACTTCCGATAATATCAGCATCCAGAAGTATGTTAATAAAAGAACTTATATAAGTCTGAAATCATCTGTTTTATTACCACTCACATATCATATTAAAGTAACACAACAACACACGGCGCTGCGGACATGTAATCCTAAAATAGTCAAACAATTCAGTCAAATAATACCTAAAGAAAAAGCAGTTTACACAACTGAGGTAATAGAATCCAGGAGTAAAACCACTCCCTGAAATTACATTGAAATCTAAAGTACCTATATGTTCAATTATAACCAGAAAGTTGTTGGACCCAAGGAACAGTAGTACTATCTTGGAAGGGTGGCCAAACAATAAAAAAAAGCTAAATTCAAGTATTCAAATATATTCTCCATACAAAAGCGAACTAAGTATAAATAATGGCCTTATTTTTAAAGGACAAGCAATAGTAATACCAGAAACCATGCGAAAAAAATGCTTGATCGCATTCATTACAGCCATTCAGGAATAAACAAATCAATAAGTTAGCAAAAGACTGTGATATCACAGGATTACAAATCTCCAGCCCAGTAGTCTGTTGTTAATGTAAAGCAAACATTTTTTTTAAAGGATATCACAACCATATCTGATAGAAGAATTCTATATAATTTGTATTTTGTCAAGAAAAAATCATATATCTACCATACAACAATAATCGATGAGAGAACTGATTTAAATTTGTAATTGAAAATAAACTTTTAAGCGATATAATATAGATTTCAACTATAAGCAAAGAGCTGTGGTGGAGTAACTGACTCAATTTGTACTAATCAAATAATTTATAAGTCACATCACATCAATAAAATATACTATACTAGGTACAGTGAAATTAATCAACAATTATATTAAACGTAGGATTGAAAATTTAAATTTTAAAATCTCTGACATCACAAGAACATTGTAAAAACTCTTTGCATAATAAAAACATTTCTTAATCAAATACTTTTCCACCACATGCTTAAACACACTGAGTTCTAAATTTCTTATCTTATTAACTTAGTTACTAAAAAAAGGACCCCATAAAACTGTGGGCCATCTTGACATCTATGAGTACTTCAACAATTTATATTTAATTTAGCAAGTCTCTTCTTAAATGTGCCACTTGTGTTAATTTAAATGATTCATATTTTATTTGTTGAACATGTGTAATCTTCATTAATTATTTTGAATATATTTTACTTCTAAAAACAATTAAATATGTTTGTGTTTTGAGTATAAATACTTCCAGTTATATTTGTAATATTTTTCAACCAATAAATTTTTCAAAATATGCATGCAACTTTTTTATTGACAAAAATTTTCCTCATTCTACTTTTCAAAAAAAAATCTTGTGATTATTTGAAATGAGTTCTAAATATCTGCAGAAGTAATGAGGGGGTGGTACATATATTATGTCATACCATGGTTGCAATATAATATGGTTTGATTGCCATCACATAGACTGTCGGGTACAGAAAAATCAACAGATTATGCTGGTATTGGAATTACCAGTTAATAAGACTATTTAGATTTAGCTCTAAATTTAGAATCTTCCACAGTTGAAGAATATCTTCAGGTGAACCTGTAGACAGGACAAGAAAATCTACTTTTGCTTTCGTATTTTTTGTATATTTACATTATTTAGATGTTTTTATTGCACTTGCATTAGCACTCACTGTGATAAGGATATTCTTTTCATTTAGAATTGATATATTGATTTTATGAGTCTTGCTAATAAAACTCTTTCTATTCATAATTTTTATATGTACCATTAGTCATACATTTCTTTTAAGGGACATATAAATTTTTAATTACGATATATAACAAAAAAGTTCTTATATGACAGGATACCGCACTTTCCACAAACTGTTTGGTCCTTTTCTGCATTCCACTTATAACACATCTCCTTTGAGTTTGAAATAGCCCTCTTTATAGTTTGTTTCATAAGTTATGATAGCCAGTTATAGGACATGATGAAAACTGAGCCACAATTTGTATATTTCACCATGACTATCTTGAATTCGTCTTTCTTGGATTGGTGTTGGTTCTGACTATATAACACTAATTGGTATTATTTAAGAGAAGTACCTTCTTAATTGGATTCACTTTCAATTAGTATTTGAAACTCTTTGATGTGCTGAAAATGGTCCCAATTACTACTGCACAGTGACACATTAAACCCAACTGAATTCTCTAAAACCAAGCATAAAAGTTAACATAATCAGAGACATAATGCAAATAAACAAACCAATGAACTATGATACGTATTTATAGTTCACCGAAACAAACCCTCTCTATTTACATAACCTACAATACTCTACAGGTTTGTTCTTTATTGCTGCACTCGGTTCATACTATACTTCTCTGCACTAAACGGAGCTGGTGCAAGGAGATCAAGTTATTTGTGATCAAATATAAAGAACGCATAAACATTTGTGTTCCTAGTTGTTTTATTATTTAAAAAAAGTATTGTGTTCCCGATGAACTTAAATGAGGTAATTGATTCTTCTGATGATGAAGAAAATAATGTTTTGCTTCCAATTCAACCTATAATGCCTATCTATGATATGTATTTGATAAAGTTAACCGAAGCAAACAAAAGCCCAATCGATATTTTGAATCGATGACCAAATACCGATACTATAAGTGTCAACTGTCAAAAGATATGTGAATAAAGTCAAACTTGCTAAAAATTTTACCCTAAATATTAATAAAATAGTTATTTTTGCAGCAAGTGTGTAAAGTAGCCTTTTTTCGACGAATGGGACAATCACATGAGTTGAAAAAAGGCCTTTATACACGAATTGCATACAATATTTTTTCTACTACCGAAAATGTTTAGTAGTAGTAGTTTAATAGTAAATTTTCTTTACGCACTAGTGCATAAAGTAAGTTTAATTTTTCTTTAGAAGAAACTATAACGCTTTTATTCATTCTTAATAAAATATATTATATATTGATTATTTTGAACATTTTAATCAAAATTAGAACAAATTAACAAAACAACAGACGAATTCAATTATTAACAATACCTATTAATATAAAAGGTGCAATTTGTGCAGTTATTGAATTTTAATCCTTCTCTTCGGCATGCGCCGGAATTACCAATTATAAATGTCACCTAAAAAATAATTATTACTAAATAAGTAAAAAAATAAAAAAAATTAAAATGGCACGAGCGCGACTTGAACCTGGGACCTCCCGCATGCGAGCCTGGCTCTCTAACCGCTACGCTACGAAGAAACTAATAAAATATTTCAAAATTTTAGTATACAATACAATGAATTTTAAATGTCAGATTCAATGAATGAAGAAATGTCAGTCACTCACAGCCAACTTATAGGTATACCTATTCTATTATTTTCCAGTACCCAATAATTATTTGAATTTACTGTTTGGACCCTTACTTATTTACTAATAATTATTAGATGTACTTTACTGAATTCTGTATGTTTCAATCTCTGATTTAAAATCCGTTTATTATACCTCTCTACCTATATTTTTATAAGACTAGGTATAACTACATACAAATTGGAACTTTTACTTTACGCACTAGTGCCTAAAGTAAAGTTTTACACACTTGAAAGTGTGGCTAAAGTACGTATTTTACCCACGGTAGTAGAAAAAAATATGTATTGGACCAAAAATAAAACTACCATCATTATTTCTGAATGTCTATATTTTCAAATTTCATGACTGTAGTAACAAAGAATACACCACTTGGTTGGTGTATTCTTTGGTAGTAATGTCGTAAAAAAAGAAAGGGTCAAGTTTGTATTGGAAGCAACAAAATATAAACTGGTTATATGTAGCCTATTCCTACATCTATCTGCTTACACATCAGGATCTTTTGGAGTAGAACCGACGAATCCAACCGTTTGTTAACTTTGTGTTTAATTCAAATTAATAGTGTGACCAATTTCGTATATTTAGATTCATTCATTCATTTTTTCCAGTGTTCATTTCTCTTAACAACAGCCGAAAGTTAAAGTGCATAACTGTGTTATATAATATTGGAATATACACTTCACCACTACCAATTAGCTAAGTCTTATATATTTGGTTGTTGTTACAAACAAGAATGTATGGCAATAATTTTTTGTGATTTGTCAAATATATAAAATGCTGTTCTACTTCAACTTTGATTGATTTGCTTTGTTCAAACACAACAGTTAGATATTAGAATCTATTATCTAATCAAGTTTCACATTAGAAAAGAACCAATTACGAAAATAAATAGGTAGATATTTCATTCGCATAATATCTAACAAATTACATTCCAAGTTAAGTCCAAAAAAATGAAATTAATCACAAAATTGATGTGTAAAACCTAGTTATATTTTTTGTAAATGATATTACTTATTCAGTTGGGTTCAAAAATAAAACAATTTTTAATTTTTTTAATTTGATACCAACTTATAATCAAATAATACAGGGGTTCCAATTGAAAAAAACTGTAGATGCCTTTATTAATTGAAAGTATTATGCATTATATTTGAAAAGACATTAGATTGCAAGCAAAATTCAACATGTATTACATTAAAATTATTTATTTAGCTAATAATGAACCATATGTATGTCTTATATGTTTATGTAATGAATTTATGTGTTACTTTATCGCACAAGATATTAAAGATGAACAAAATAAAACACTGTAATTTACAAAAATGTTATTCAGTTTATCATTCATCACTCTCACTTTCATATTTATCACTCTTACTTTCATATTCATCACTCCCACTTTCATCTGAAGAACCAGTGTTGACAGTGAAACACATATTTTCCACCACATAATTTGATAGTCCATCATTCCTCCACATTTCCTCAGCTATAATATAGTGTGGACCACATTATGGTCCACATGGGCGCAGTGTTTGTTCCATTCCAAAGAACCAACTTTATCAAAGGCTGCTTGAACTAATTATTCTCAAAGCAGCACTTTGAGAAACATTTTTCATTGTCACTTTAAGTTTAACGCTACTCCATATTAGCTCAATTGGATTGAGGTCTCAGTGATATGGCAGCAACCATACCACAGTATGTCCATGTTTTTTCAACAACTCGTCCACATAGTATGTTTTAGAATGGTTAAAACGTTTGACGAGATCCAGAAGTTCTGCTTTAAGCACAGATTATCTGTGCTTTAAGCATATCACTTGTTGTTGAGATGCCATTTGCTTCAAGCTATTCTCTAATAATATGCTTCCGAGTTGATTGGGTTGGTGGATTTTTAATTTGAACACTGTGGTAAGGGGCATTGTCCTTAATCACAATACCATTAGGATTTAAGTTTGGTATTAGTTGTGTTTCTAACCAGTTCATAAAATTTGTATGGTTCATGTCATCGTGATAATCCCCTGATTTGCTTTTTGACTTGAATATTAGTAGTCCATTCTTCACAAACCCATAACGTCCACCAGCGTATACTACTAAGTACCGTTGACCAGCTCTGTTGGATGTATACACTCCAGGTGCCAGCATTTACTAACGCCATAGGATGGATGGATATAAGTTTCATCCAAATAAGTTATTGGCTTCTTGTTGTGACCCAGATCATCATTATCCCTCAATCTTCTTAAATAACGAGCCCGCCAAGCTACAATATCAGTACATATATTCCATTAAAAATTTTCTTTTATTGAGGCATTTTTTATACTGAAATCCAATATTTTTCAAATGCTTCCTTAAGGTGTCTGGACCGCCAGAGTAATCTACTTTATTTTTCATTTTATTTACCAAAATATTTATTGTTGCAACTTGTTCATCGGTTCTTTTCAAAATACCCCAGTCACAATCATCCAATTGTATTTTGTTGGTACCACCACTTTTTTGCATCACCTTGCAACAGTGATTTCTCCTTTCTGATACGTTTTATGGAGGTAACTGATTTTCCTGTTGATGCTGCAGCTAATTCCGTAGCTTTGTCCAAAGGAAATGACCACACACCAGCAGCTTTCTGTCTATCAAAAAATTCCACAGCGTTTTTAATAATGTTGCGAGCTTCACTGTAGGCTGTTTTCCTTGATTTTGTGTACAATGTGTACATTTTGTTGAGTAAAATTGAATTGAAAGAAAAACAAACATTATTGGACCTGATGAATATTAAATGACTGGTTATTGTGTGTTATTGTTCTAGGTTATGTTTATTAATTATAATTATAGTACATACCTTACTATGTTAAGTTAATTATCAAATTAGTCTTAATTAATACTGATTGTCCTGTAATTTATTAAGCAAATAATAACATATAAAAATATAGAAGCAGATTATAAAATAACAGCTGACATCAAATAGAATGCAGTCCAGTGTTGCCGATGTAAAAATAAATATTATCCGAAATTACAATTCAAATTTTCAGAATTTGTCAAAATTACCAAAAGGACACAGTGTTGTCTAAATAAAAGTCTGCGACCCTAGTCAACATTGAAAATCCCCAAAAACACTGGAAAAACTATTCGGTTAGCGAAATTGTCTAAAAATTGGATAATTATCCTCACTTTGACAACACCGATACAGATAGTAATATATTGATGATATCACTTGGTCATATTATTTCGATTATGGTAACAATTACTAATGTACAATCGTTAACGCTCCTGATTGGCTCGTTGCGACGATTGCAACAAAAGTAATTGTCTCATGGTACCTGCTTTTTGCTCACGTAAAGTGCATACAAAGGACTTGTTTTCTATGAAATCTCAACGCTATAACTTAGCCAGCGCTGAACGAAATCTGGGCTATTCTACCTATTTTCAGACCAACTAAACATTACAATCCTATCCTAAAATATGTACCTACAGGTGTTCAGGTGTAAATAGCTACTGATATATTGGCATTGGTTCAGTGATGCACCGATACAGTATATATTTTTCTGGCATTCAGACATTGGCCCTGAAGTGTGCCAATGCAGCCATACTGACCCAATACCTGCTTACCAGGGATGACGATCTGAGATAGATTAATCGAAGAATCGATTTTTTTGACCAAAAAATAGATTTCTCAAATCGATATCTCTTACTGACTCGATCCAGTAAATCGATATTTTACTCTAGAAAATCTAAGTCCGATTATTGTTCCTGAAAAGCTTGGATATTAAGCACTGGGACTACTGGGAGTTGTAAGCAAACTGTAATTTTTTCTAACTTTTCAATGTAAAATAAATGTCTTGTTGCGTTAATATAGGTGTAATTGTTAAATTAGTTAAAAATAATAAATTAATGATTAATATTGTGTATATTTCACTTCCTAAAATTAAATTCATATGAAAATTTTGAATTAAATCGAAAAAAGATCGATGTTTGGGAAATCGATCTTTCGGACAGCGATTTTTCGGAGTTTGGTTCGAATCGATTAAAAGATCGATATTTTTTAGAGAGAATTGCCATCCCTACTGCTTACGAGAAGTTGCCGCTACGGGAAAACAGTCATAGATAAACACTTTAGTGGCAAATGATGTCGTGAGGGTCGTGACAATATCAATAGGACACTCTGGCCGCCAGTAGGACCAACGCCTGCGCGCCATAATGTATTATACTGCAGTATGATGCCAACTGAAACTGTTTGCTGGGAAAGGACTTGTGTTTTACGAAGTTTCAACGATATAACTTGAAAAACGACGAAGATATGAAATTTTTAAAAAATGACGAATTTTCCAGTTTTTCCGAATTTTCATACAATCAGTTCGTTGAAAAATGCGTTGTAGGTATTTGTATTTTTATTATCTACAATTCGCCTTTTGACACCATTACGATTACTAGATAAGCTTTCAGAGGCGGGTTAATCTCAAACGTTGGTCGATCCGAAAAAATGTGGAGAATAAAATGAGGTTAAGCGTTTGTTTTCGTTTTATATATCTTAGCCCTTACTTTTTCAAGAAGGGGAAGGAAAAATAACCATTCCATACTCCCTTCACCTTAATGAACCTTCAAGGGGAAAGGTTAATGGAATGGTTATTTTTCCTTCCCCTTCTTGAAAAAGTGAGAGCCGCGAGGAGCTAAGAAGGAAAAATAACCATTCCATTAACCTTTCTTCTTAAAGGTTCATTAAGGTGAAGGGTGTATGGAATGGTTATTTTTCCTTCCCCTTCTTGAAAAAGTAAGGGCTAAGATATATAAAACGGAAACAAACGCTTAAGCTCATTTTATTCTCCACATTTTTTAAATGTCACTTTCTTGAAATTTGGCAACGTCGGATCGACGTTTGAGATTAATCCGCCTTTAAGCTTTCGTGTTATTAACAAAAAACATGAAAAAGGACGTTTTTTTCGTTTTAAATGATTATAACAATTTCGTGAGTAGCATTTGCGAGTCAAAAATATATCAGGTTCATACTACGTGATGTCTTATACATGATGGCACAGTCCCTTTTTTTCTACTATAGGATTTTTGTCAAAAACTCACTATTTTGATTTTTGATGCTCTATTGTTTGGTCTATATGATAATTTATTAAGCTGTTGTATAGGTATAGAACGTATGATGTCAAAAATAAAAAATTGACGTTTTAAAATAATAATTTATAGCTGAATGCAAGAATTTTAATTATTATACTGAATTTAAATTGACATTACTGGAAAATATAATATGGAAGACGAATCAGAAACTGAAGAGAATGTTACCACAGAATGTTACCTAACCCGCCAAAAATAATAGAAGCAGAATAAATAGTATCCTTAAATGAATTGCCAGAAAAGTCGAAAAAATTATATATGAAAGCCTATAATCCCTTCCTAAACTGGAGAAAGGAGAAAAAAAATAAATTCATTTATAAACAGGTAATTTGAAGTGGTGGACAAAATCATTGTACAGTAGGTAACTAACGACAAATACATTCACTTCGTCGATTCTGTGGTTTCCGAAAATTTCCTTACCCCGCCTATCGTCTGCTGAGTTCTGGCTTCTGGCGAGTTTAATTAAATCGAGAAAGGGGGAAGTGCAGGGGTTGCGCGGCGATAACGAGGAGTACGGTGCCAGAGAGACGATGTACCATAAATTTCAAACGATCCGACGCAAGTGAGTCTTCTTGTCGTTGAAGGTACGGTGACAAAATATAGTATTCTACTCGCATATAATGGCTAATATTCTTTCAGGTGCTTATGTTATAAACGCACCTTCGTGAATAATAGCCATCTTTATATGCTTGTTGAATAATATACTATTCCATTCATAACCTTTTATTCAACTTACTAAATGATAATATTTTAGTTGATAATATTTTGGTTCTAATTGTTGTGTGTCCATAATGATTCAAAACTTAATTTTTAATAATTAAAAGCAACTTATAATAAAAATTAGAACAGAACGGTTCTGTAAGTAGAAATCCATAAATCTTTTAGGTAGGGGAGGGCGGGGCAAGTTAACGAAAATGCAACTCTTTGTTTTATATTGTCTTACCAGGTCAGTTTTGATTTGTTTTAAACAATTGATTATGTACCTTAATAAACATACCTACTAATAGATAAAATTGGTTTATTTTTTTAAAAACCCAGAAGTTTAGGCTCTGTAGCCTTTTGTCCTTAGCTTCGTCAACTTTCCCCGCCTTCCCCTACTGATAACTAGTTTCGGTTACTGGAATCAACTGGAATGTACTATAGATCAGACTAGATGCTAGACATGGTTAGATGTTAGTATCATCACTAATCAGAGACAACGTATTATTTAGTTAACTATGGTTAGTATCGTCACCGTACAATAAACAAGAGTACTAGTCCAACTCTTCGGCACGCCCCTAAACGTTCCCTCCTTGCCCCGTCATCGACTTCGGTCTGGTCGGGCCCGGAGCTGTATACCAGTTGTCCACAGATACCGCTGAGTACGTATTATACCGGTTGTAGTTTCGTTGCGTTGTGTAATATTGTGAAAACATTGTTTATATTTTTTAATAATTAAATCTAGATTAATAGAAATAATTATAATGCTTTTATGGGCACCCAAAAGCAAATTAAATTTTTGGAGGAAATTGAAATTATGCTACAAAATTTAAAAATAATTAATTACGAGGGTAAATGCGTTACAAACCGAATGAAATTTATATCTGGATGGAAGGTAACCATAAAATCATTAGAACCTTTTTGGAATATTTTGAAAACAAAGCAATATACATTTTTCTTGAACAGAAATCTTAATCAGGACTGCCTTGAAAATTTCTTTGGTCAAATTAGAAATTGTTGTGGCAATTCTAGAAACCCAACACCCATAAAATTTCGTAGAGCGTTTAAAAAATTGTTCGCTCTGAAATATTTTAATGAAGTCGAAGGTGCTAATTGCATGAACGATATTAATGAAGTTTTATTAGACATTAATACGGACTCGGCAGAAACTTTTAAAGATATTATTTTCCCATTTTCTACTCCAAAAACACCTTCAAAAGTTTTTACCTGTGACTATTGAAATCTTACTAGCCCAGAAGGTTATGCAATAGTTTATGTTAGTGGGTATTTTTTGATAAAATGTTTGTTGCAACATTCTTGTCCAATTTGTGAAGAATTTAACCTACAAAACTCATTGGATACAGGAGCCACGATTTTCACTAAAATGAAAGCCTATGTCCAGAAAGAAAATTTCCCTTTTTGGAGGTTTGACAGTACCCCCTATCAATATTGTGAAATATAGTAGGTACAACTTGAAAATATATGTATGGGTAACTTTAATAAAAATGGCTGGAAGAGATGGCATTGGAAAAAATCTGCTAGAAATGTTTTAAAATGTACCGTTTAACCACCCCTGTACAAATTTTCCAAAAAGTTATATGTTATCGCTTTATACTAGATTACGAATTTATTTTACAATAAAATTTATAAATCAATCGCGACCTTAAAAGAAACAAAACAAACAAACCTCATATAAAGTTGTCAATATTATAAAATTTGTAAAAATTGTCTGTTGACTTATTATTATGTTTAATAAACACTTCTTGTTTTATTTCAGTCAAATATTTTGTAAACAATTCAATACTAGTTAAACTTCTAGTGTAGTAGTTAATATTCGATGGCTACTTACCAAAAGAAAACATGTATTCAAAAAAAATAGTTTTCTAACAAGGTACGTTTTTACCGGCCCCCGTAACAAACACTCAATCTATAAATCAACAACCCATGAATGTACGACCCTCGTAAATAGGATGCACCTGCTAATCTCACTGGCGATAGCGGCTTACTTTATAACACGACATCAAAGACCCAAAGGGTGAGTTGGACTACCTACTACCCTTGTTTTTTATCTATGGTGGTATCGGCAGAGACCGCAGAGACAACCAACGTATCGGGTAGAAGTGAGATCTAATATTGTGTGCAATAATAGACAAAGCTCTTATTAGTGAGTTTAGTTCACAACAATACATATTCTGATCCATCTCCATAATTAATTTACAGTTGATATTGATAAATATTTTAATATTTTGTGAATCATCAGGTAGGATGGAGAAATATTCTGTTGTCCGTTATGATGATGGGATATATGCATGTGTTTTGGACAAACATATTAGGAGACTGAATGGGAAATACTCAGCTAAGTGGAAAAATACTTATTTTAATGTTGAATTGGTAAAATCTGGGACTATACAGGCATGTGAGTCATTTATCACCCACATAAAAAGCAGTGTGTGTGAGGGAATTGAACATTCGAAAGCAGGTAAGTAGATGAATATTTCAATATTAATGTAATAGCAGGAATAGGTACCTAAATCTTCTAGAGTCAAAGTGGGTCTCGACTTTTGTTTAGCCGAAACCGGTTATGTAAGGAATTTCGGTGTTCGGAATGCTCCTTGAACAGAAAATGAAATTTTTCTGTGGAAATGTATCATTTTGTTTCTCCAACTTTAGAAAAATCGAGATCACTTATATGAAAACATGTTTCTGTGTTACATTCTAAATCTAAAAAAAATTCAATATTATTTTATGCATTTTTTTTCCTGTTTTTATGTTTTAAACAAAACGTTGCTGTGTAGAAATAAATGCAGACAAAGTGATGCATTTCCGCATAAAAGTTTTATGATTTTCTTTTTACCGACGATTCCTAATATTGAAAAAACAAAATTTTCTTTTATAAGTGATTTTGGCTGAACGAAAGTTTATCCAAAAGGAGGAATCACAAATCTGCTTATACAAAAAATGTTTTCTTCTCTTTCTTTCTCAATCCTAGAATTGCACCTCTGTTTAAATTTTTCAGGAAAAAATACATACCTAATTATAGAATATTAATTGTAAAATGACAAATGTAAAACATGTATTGCACGCTCCAGCACTTCAACCTATTTTTTCTTATATGATGCACATTTTCAGAAAATCCTAATGGATATAATTATCCGAATAGTTATGATGAAGTTAACAATAAACATCTCTCCATAGAGATTCAGAGATATTCAGAAAATAATAAATGTGTTTCTAATGTACAATCCCAGGACAGTTTTCGAGAAAATGTTTTGGATAATGAGGGGGAACCCTTTGGAAGTGACTTCAGTGATTGTGACCCAACATTTACTCCTGATTCTGAAATATCTTCAGATGAAGAGGAAAACAGCTGTGCTCTTCACAACAAAGATAAATATGTATCCAACAAGATCAAGGAGACATTTATTGGCAAACAAACAGGTAAACTTTTTAAATATACAAGGTGTTTCATTAATATAATTGTACATGAACTCACTTTAGAATTCTTGGTTAACTTATGAACTATTCACAAGGAAATTTTAAAAAATGAGTCTACCTAGAAATAGGGTTTATATACGGAATACATTCAACTGCTGGAATCCAAATATTTACATGGAAGAAAATAGATGAGAGATTAGGAAATATTTGTTGTCATATAACATGTATAAATGTACTATTTATTTTTTAATGTCACAAGACCTTGGTTCTAATTGCAGACTTGTGAATATCAAAATACTAATAATTTTTCCATATTCACCTTATCTCATAACTTTCATATTAGTTGTTACTAATATAATTTCAAAAAAAGTGGTGACCCTGTATCTGTATGGAGGCGCATTTTACAAGTGTTTTCAGTAAGTACAATTATAAGTGAAAAATTATTAATTGTTATTATTAAAATGGGTCACCCACAGAAAATTCATTAAAGACAGCTAGATCCTAATAAATTAGTATCAAAGGTTTTTTAAATTTTACTTTCAACTCCAGCTCCTATGGAAGTTATTGAAACCAATGTCGATGCTTCCCATACTATCTACAAACCCCCATCCTCTGATCGTAACACATTGGAGGAATTGGAAGATTCTTCAAGTGATGACCAGAAAAATTGTGTTGATGGGAGATTCAGTGAGTCAGGTCAGCAATTTTACCAACATATTTGTTTTTGAATAGATGAGGCTTTTACTTGATGAAGTTCCATACTAAATGAAGAAAAAAAAACAATATAATTTGTTTAAAACTTCATTATATTTGAACTAAATGTTCAAACTAAAATTTGTGACGCGTTTCGCTAACACAGTTGCTTCATCAAAGGAGTGAAGTTATAATGAAAAATTTCTAATTTATACAGTGCATTAATACGGAATTTTAAGGATATTGACAAAAGTATTATAATATGTTTACATGGAAATAAAGTACAAAAAGTGCCTAAATAGGGAATTCTACTAATATTAACAAAAATATTTAACAAGTTTACCTAGAAATTCATTCACAACAATCACACCTGAACTATCTTCTAGGTAAAAAGGTTTAATAAGGGGGAATGATTGATATCTATTTGGTCCTTAAGAGGATTACCTGTATATTTGTTTTTATTTATCTCAAGGGCTTCTAAAAGATTTAATTTTAAGGATTTTTGTTCTACATGCAAAATTTCAAAATTAGAGTCGAGTGTTGGTTTGCTAATAAATGTTTTGAAAGTTAGAATCTAATTTTTTGTTGTCATAGCTACGTTTGTGTTCTGAAATTCTAGTTTTAAAATTCCTAAAAGTTCTACCGATACAAATTTGTTTAATTTTGCAAATTTAGATTTGTTTAATTTTGAAAATTTAGATTTGTTATTTTTAATGAGTGGATAAATTGTGATCGGTTTTAAAGAAAATATTCATGTTTAAAGTTTCTAGAAATGATTTAATTTTCAAGGATGGTATTCCAAAGTATGTTAATCTTTTAAATTGATTATTTTTATTTTTATCAGAAGGAAATACTTGTTCTAAAGTATGTTTTGTTGTCAATTAAATTTGGATCATAATTATTATTAAATGCTATTTGTTTTATGATATTTAGTTCTTGGTTGTAATTATTAGTATTTAATGGGACTGTTAAAAGTCTGTGTATCATACTATTGAAGGCTGCTAATTTATGACTGAATGGGTGGACCGAACTATTATGAATTGTAATGTCTGTATGTGATGGTTTGTGAAATACCTATAGAAAAATCATGTTTATTATTTATATTTGAAATCATAAGATCTAAAAAGTGAATAAATTTCCAGAAACTTGTTGAATACTTTTGTTAATATTAGTAGAATTCCGTATTCAGGCATTTTTTGGTATTTCCATGTAAACCTAAATAAACTTTTGTCAATATCCATAAAATTCCGTATTAATGTACTGTATAAATTAAAATTTTTTCATTATAGCTTCACTTGTTTGATAAAGCTACTGTGTTAGCGAAACGCGTCACAAATTTTAATTTGAACATTTAGTTCAAATATAATGAAGTTTAAAACAAATTATATTATTTTATTTCATCATATTTGTTTTTTTAGATCTAACGATGAGAAAAATATTAAATTCAGTAGATATACCTACACTATTTTGGGGAAATGCATGGGAAATATGTTAGTTTATGTGACCTATCTATATTCACTAATATTTTTTTTCAGTTCCAGAAATAAGAAGAGGAACAAACAAATTTCATTGCAACTTAGATTTCTCAACAAAGAAGAAAAAGAAAAACTTCTGTATATTCTGTAAAAAGCTATTCACGCAATTGCCAAGACATTTGGAGAAAGCACATCTGAAAGAAGCAGAAGTTAAGTACATTATGTCATTCCCAAAAAGTAAAAACAAATTTCTTTTATAGTTCTATTTGCTATACAATTAAAAATTATTTTAGATTCTTATGAAAGGAAAGGACTTTTGGATAAAATCCGGAAAAAAGGAAACTTTCAGCATAATGGGGACAGGGTTTTTAATACAGGAATACTCATTACAGCTAGAAGAAATCATAAAGGAGACATAACACAGTACATCCCATGTTCAAAATGTTTAGGATTCTTTTCAAAAAAGTCATTGAGAAAACATTTTAAAAAATGTGGCGAAATCACAACAGGAGCCAGGTCAATTATTAGCAATGGAAGGAGAGTCGAAGGTGATATTAGCTGTAAGGCCAATGAAATTGTAAGAAATTCAATATTTCCAGTATTGAGAGATGATCACATCACGCGCCCATTAAGATATGATGATCTGGTAATAACATATGCAAACAAAATGACAATAAAATATCCAAAATCACATCACTACCCAATGATAAGAAGCAGAATAAGGTTGATAGGCAAGTTATTGTATGAAGTTAAAAAAATAGATCCAACGGTTAGCGATTTCTCATCTATCCTACTTCCGCAAAAGTATGATGCCATTGTGACGGCCATCAAAATAGTTGCACAGTTGGATTCAGAAAATAGTTACTACAAATCTCCCTCAACTGCAAGCTCAGCAGGCACTCTATTAAAGAAATGTGCCAACATTTATGTCACAGAATTAATAAAACAGGAAAATAATGAGTTGAAGTTACGTGTTTTAGATTTTTTGAAAATTCTTGATGTAGACCTAGCCATCACAGTGAACAAACAGGTTCTTGAAACTCAGTTAAAACAGAAGAGAAATAAGAAAAATATTTTGCCATCAAAAGAAGACATAAAGTCTCTCAATGAATATCTACGAAAGTGCAGGAGACATCATTTTGATTCATTGAAAAAACATTTTAATGCCAATGATTATGTAGAGCTGCAAAAAACTGCACTAACTTCTATTCAATTGTTCAATAGAAAACGGGCAGGTGAAGTGCAAAGAATCGAGGTTGAGGACTTTGGTAATTATGAATGTTATGATAATAATAGAGATCAAGAAATTGTTGATGACTTTCCTGAAGAATGGAAAAAAGATGCTGCTAATTTTGTGAGATTCACTATAAGAGGAAAATTGGGTAGAGAAGTGCCTGTTTTGTTATATAAAGAATTATTAGAAATGCTGAAATATTTAATAAAAAATAGAGAAAAGGCTGGCATTTTAAAGGAAAATCCTTATATATTTGCTATACCTCAATCTAAGGATAAATGTTTGGATGCTTGTCTGCTAATGCGCCATTTTTCAACTTTGTGCAGTGCAAAAAACCCTGAAACTCTGAGAGGAACTATATTAAGGAAGGATTTGGCTACAAAGTCTATGGTGCATGGAGATATTCCAGTAACTGATATGGCAGATTTTATGGGCCATGATCCTAAGATTCATTTAAATCACTATCGTTTACCAAGAGCAACAAGAGACCTTGCCAGAGTATCAAGAATGTTGATGCTCGGAAGTGGAATGAAAGGTACAGTAAAAAATAATAGCTTGAAAAATTTGTAAAATCTTTCATATTTTCCGCATTTTTTCAGTTGGTGCAAATGAAATCATTGACTCAGCCAACATTAGTTCAAATAACTGTAAGTCAAATTCATCTCATTGATTTTTTGGATCATTCATTAATTTTTTTCAGATGATACCATTTCTGATGAAACTGTCGTGAACTCTCATAATAGTTCATCTTTAAATTTGAACAGTGATCCCGAGTGTGAGTGTATTATATTTTGATGGTCTCCTAAACATACAAAAAATATTGAATTTCTGGATTTATAGAGAAATGATTTTGCTTTACACTCTTGTATATTCCCTGTAGCCTATGACACAGGAACAGCAGCTTCTAAATAAATCAATTTTCTTTTCAATATTCACGATAAATATTTAAACCTAGATGGGACGCTCAGAAGGTGATCTCTTATACATGTTTGGTAGTCTCTGAAAGGTTCAGAGATTTGGAGTGCAGTGAGAGAATTTCTTAATGAGACAAGTGGTGAAAAACAAATAAAAGCTTTTCTCATTCTTGAAAAGTTACTTTTCCAGACAGTAATTCGCCTATTTTCTGTATGTTCCTTGTGGTATATTAATTATTTTTAAAGGGAGTTAAACTGCAATAATTTTAATAAAACTTGTTTCGACCTTTTACAACTCACCAGTTGTTGAAACGTCCGATTAACAGTTTTTTTATTCCCATTAAAAACAAATAAGTTGCTTTTAAAATCCCATTAAAAACAAATAAGTTGCTTTTAAAAAAGTAAAAAGTGAATTGATATAAAATATTTTTTTGTAGCAGATCGACATGTTGAGGAGAATGAATCTTTGAATAAAAGTGTTTCAAAACGCTCAAGTAAGTACATAATGAAAATGAAAACTTTGTAAAATTCATCTTTGTCGCTAATAACCAACATGGTTGATGCGACAGTACAAACCAAATTAAAAAAAAGTACATAATATTCCTTTAGATTTATAGTACAGACCTACCTATACAAACGATAATAATTTACAAATATTCCAGCTTCTCCGATGGGACATATTACAAGGCGTTCATGGACTCCTAACGAGAAGACCACCGTTTTTCGGATTTTTAGTCGTGAGCTTTCAACCGGTAAACTACCTTCTCTTAATCAGTGCCAGGAGGCAATTTTATTCAATAAAGAATTGGAAGGTCGCAGTCCTGTGCAACTTAAAACATGGGTGCATAATCAGTTGAAAAAAAAAAATAACGTACCAGTGGAAGGTATCCTCTAGCTCTAGTATTTGATTCATAACTTTTTTTCAGTCTCGTTGTGTTACTAATATTGTGGTTGCATATGATTAATCTGTACATTTTTTTTATTGTAGATAATGTAAAATGTAAAATTAAACGTACCCCATGGAGTAGCTCTGAAAAATCAGTGGCTCACAAGGAGTTGGGAAAATACATTGATGGTGGGATATTACCTTCCATCACTATTTGTAGGGAAGTAATAGAACGATGTCCTGTCCTTCATAATAGAACACCAATACAATTGAAGTTGTTTGTGAGCAACATCATCAAAAAAATTACCAAATAGTTGTATGTACCAGTAATAAATGGATATATCTAATTTTGAAGTGGTTTTATTTATTTTTTAATATTTCAGTATTTACTGCATGAATATACGAGTAGGTATGAAGTAAAAGTAAGAGCTTTGGAAAAGTTAGAAATCTGATGAAATATTACTTTTTTAAATGAAACTAACTGTCTAATGAAAATTCTAAAATGTTCGATATTTAAAATATCATCGTCAGATTGAAAAGTTGCATTTTATGTGATGCCTACTTGATGTTTAATGTAGTAACCTATCTTGTGATCGACTTGATATATATGAATAGAAAAAAAAGAAAATATATTATTACTAATATTAAAGCTTGGTATTATTAGCCATATATCCTGGATATATTTTTCCCATTTGAGATCAGTATAACTGCAATGATATAGGAAACCAAGGAAAACTAAATCCTTGTATTACAGCTTGGTATGTTATAGATTTATTCACTTTCAGTCACTAATTTTGCAGATACCTTAAAAAAAATTTTGATTTATTGCTTCAACATTTCATTATCACCATGGGACAGAAATCTCATAAAAATTACCATTGCAATTTCGATAAAAGTAACCGTGGCCTGGCGTCTGCCGATTAACTTGCTCGTCCCCTCATGTCAATGTCTTCAATATGATTGGCATCATCCGTCTTTTACTAGGATTTTTGTCAAAAATTACTATACCTGCAGGTATAATAATAATAATATCAATTCATATCATTTTGGATTTTTGTTACCGAGCAATACAGCCTGAGAATTTTATAGACAGGTATCGTTTTCCTGATTTTTCACCATATTCAACAATATCCGAGCCGAGACTATGACGTTAGTTCTAAGTGTTCAATGATATATTAGGATGACATGCATAGGAAGTGTATGATAGTGTCGCCCTCTACTTTCCAGTAGCTAATCCGCCATCTTGGGGCGTTTCCATATTGAGTTAGTATGCCTTCATTTCATTTTTCATATTCTCAGAAAACCCTTTCATTTGATACCCATATATCATAATAATGGATAAAAAATGTTTGTCTGCCATCTTGGAGCGTTACGTAATTTTATTCTTCGTATTCTACTGAGCAAACCCTTTCATTTGATACCCATATCATGATAAAGGATAAAAAAAGTTTTTCCGCCATCTTGAGGCGTTTCGATATTGAGTTTAGTGTGACATCATTTTATTTTTCGTATTCTCAGTAAACCCTTTCATTTGATACCCATATCACAAGGGTGCATAAAAAATAGCAGAGTTTAGTGTGACATCATTTTATTTTTGGCATTCTCAGTAAGCCCTTTTATTTGATACATTTGATAATCGATAAGAAAAGTTTGTCTGCCATCTTGGGGCGTTGCCATATTGAATTTAGTGTGACGTAATTTTATCTTCGTATTCTACTAAGCAAACCCTTCCATTTGAGGGTGCATAAAAAATAGCTAGTCCGCCATCTTAAGGCGTTACCATATTGGGTTTAGTGTGACGTCATTTAATTTTTCGTATTCTCGCAGTAAACCCTTTCATTTGATACCCATATCATTATAATGGGCAAGGAAAGTTTGTCTGCCATCTTGAATTTACGTCATTTTTTTTCTTCGTATTCTACTCAGCAAACCCTTCCATATCATACCCATACCATAAAAGAGCATAAAAAATAACTAGTCCGGCATCTTTTGAGGCGTTTCCAAAATTATCTAGTGTATTGTGACGTCATTTTATTTTTTACATTCTTCTCTGCAAACCTTTTCATTTGATATCCATATCATAGGAGTGCATAAAAAATAACTAGTCTGCCATGATTAGGACTCGGCCATATTGAGTTTATCTTTTATCAAGAGGTCATTAAGCATTAAGCATTTTCATCCAAACTTAACGCGTATGCAAAATCTCAACCAGGAAGTGGGTCAAATTTGACCTGCACTCTTCTAATTGATTTAGCTCAATACCAAATTTTGTTTCGTTCTCACGGATTGTGTTGAAGTAAAGTTCAAAACAGACTTCACAAAAGACAAATCCTGTAAAAAAAATAAGTGGGCGCCAAAAACTACATTTTATGAATGAACGGATATTCTGCAGGCACTATGGCCCCCTCTACCGATATTGGGGGCCAATGTTTACGTTTGAATGTTGTGGCAGTTTGGCGCCTGGCGCCGAAATGGACAAATGGGGTCAAATTGCCTGATACGTTGCGGTTCGAGGGGTCGTACTGCCTGTTGTATGTATATATATATATATATATATATATAAAAAAAAATAACTACCGAAATAAATAAGGAACGCTATTGTATTTCATTTATACATGGGAGGGGAGATATATCGAACATAAAAAAAATTAAAATCGACTTTTTAGTATCCCGGGCTTGAGCTCATGCGCAGGTAACCAAGGAAAATGCGAATAATCAAAAATAGCTTAAGTGCCGCGCAATAGCTATCCATTAACAACCACTGTATGGTGAATTCTATTTCAGACGTTACAGTCAATCAAACAAATAGTATTTAATATGTGAATATATTTTAAGCATTTGACCGTAGTACTAACTATTCATAAATATGTGAAATAACAATCTACTATTGTATTCAAAAGTATGAGTATGAAAGCCCGACCAAATAACAATAATTTACAACCATTCATGATTTACCCTGTATAATTCCGGGTGGTTCAAATTTCAACCAGTACCACAAATTATGCGCCAAATCTCGAAATTAATTACTATTTATCCAATGTGATTAATACGTTTTAAATAAGAAATATTTGTCGTGAAATATTGAATTAAATATATATCACCGATACAGCCCCGCAGCATCAATCACCCTGTATACGAGCTGTTGACGAGTAGTCCCAGTTCCATAGAGGTGCTCCCAGTCGTATCCAAATGCGACCTTCAAACGAATAACCAAACCAAGATGGGTTACAATAGCCCAGGCGGGAAGAGAAAAAAACCAGACGGAAAAACCCCTTTGCTAGTAAGGGGTTATAGCCTGATCCTGTCGTATCAAAAGGGGTGTATAAACCAATAACCACTCAGAAGGAAAAATCACAGGAGTCTCGGTAGCTTCTTGATAAATACTCTTATCAATTGGAATCGGTGGCAGGAAGATTTCCAACACAAGAAAATGGCGACTGGGTGAACATTAAAAATCCCATAAGGTCCAGAAATCCAGTAGAACACCAAAATATCTATTTCTACTATCCAACAACGACTGGATTTCAATAATATGTGATACAGAATGATCCCTCTTAAAGGTTGAATAAATAAAGTCAGAATTTCCAGTAGCACAATTGTACACCACAGTCCATTATGGCCATCCTCTCCCCTGCCTTTTCAAACCAACGGCTAATCAAGAGCGTACCGACGTACCAATTCCGAAATAACTATATAGTTTACGTCAATTTATTCCAACCTGTTATCACAGAAAACTTAACGATACGTACTTGATACTCGTCTACTAGATGACGCTCGAAGGTAATACTCATAATATTTTTAAATAACGTTTTATTCTTAGTATTACAAAGGGCAAATACAAGGGTTATTTATGATAACAAACATAAATGAAAATAATATTTATTATATCTAAGCATACTCTATCATGGCAAAACCAACGTACCAGGTAATAGGCAGCTTCAAATATACCAACCGAAATAAATCGAACAAATACAGGGTCATACCCGAAGATACTTATATTACACCACACTCTAACTGTAATTACCATGACTCAAAAAAAAACGTAACATACTGACTATATAAAAATCTAAGACAATACTGTCCACATTGGTAACCTAATCTTTGTATGTTTCGTAATTGAAGTGGATCTCTACTTTTCCATTACCCTTAAAATACTTTACGACTCCTATTGGTGGTGGTAAATTACCATAACTATCAAAATATGTAACATTTTTACTCTTCTTTGTATAATCTGTCCAGTGCGTTCCAACACCTTGCAGTGTATCCAAGTTGATAATACCAGACTCGTATTTGTTAATTTTTGTAGGTAAGGAGTTTTTTTTTTTCGGGCCGAGATGGGAAACTCATGTTCGAATGGGTCCAGGACCCAAACAGTGTTGGACTCATCCCCAAGGAGATGCCTACCAACCAAACCCACCTCAAACTCGCCGTTACCCCCGCCTCGGAATCACTACCCTAGCATACTTCGAGACGGGCGGCGGTCCCTCGCACACTCTCCGCTCACATCGTCGTCTTCTCCCTAACTTCCACTCCTACCTCTCATGCCATATCGAGTCGTTCTCTCCCCCTGACCATGCTCTCTACTACGCAACTTACCTCCATCCATTCCTCCTCCCCCCTCAACATTATCTCCACCATATTCTCCCAATACACCGCCTCCCCTAGTTTCCTCTCCAACTTCTTCAGCACTTCCTCGTTCCGCCAGCATCTGAACACATGCCCCACATCATCCTCCACTCCACACCTCTCGCACACTCCAGTCTCTCTTTTTCCAATCTTGTGGAGGTACCCTACTCTCGACCCATGTCCAGTGAACACCTGTGTCAAGAAGTAGATCACCTCCCCGAATTTCCGATCCATCCAATCTCTCCTATTCCCAATCGCTCCTTTTAGCGCGCCCTCATACTCCTCCCACCTTCTCTCCATTTCCTCCTCCATCCATTCTTGTACTTCCTCTCTGGTCGCACCCCTCCAGCGTATATTCCTGGCTCTAGCCATCAAGTCCAATGGGTAGGTCCTTGCCAGCACCGCTGCTGCCAGTCCACCCACTGTCCTGTACCCCTGCACTACCCTTAGCAATATACCTCTCTGCACCCGCAGGAGTGGCCTAACCCTCGCATTCACTCCCGCTCTTTCACCCCACACCTCCGCACCGTACAGCAAACTTTGCTCTACCGTCCTACCAATGATCCTCCTCTTCCACTCTCCCGGCCCCTTCACATTACTCATCAAACTCCCCAGCCATGCTGCCCTCACTTTCCCCTTCTCTGCCGCCTTCAACATGTGTGTTCGGAAGAATAACTGACTATCCAACCACACCCCTAGGTATTTCACACACTCCTCCATGCGAATTCTCCTTCCCTTCACCATCACCCCCACTTCCCTTGTCTTGCTCCGTCCCTTCACTAGCAACCCCACCGTCTTATCTTCCGCCACTTCTAGTCCGCACCGCTCTATCTTCTCCACAATCTTCCTACACATTCTCTCCGCCTTTCTTTCTATCTCCGCCTCTCCTTTTGCCGTACATACCAGACACACATCGTCCGCATACACCGTAATCTCACATCCCTCTTCACATACTATCCCACAAACCTCATCAAACACACACTTCCATAGCGTCGGTCCAAGAACCGAGCCCTGGGGCACTCCAGCCTCCGTATCATACCTCCTCCCTCTAGTGTCTACTATCACTCGTCCCGTCAGGTAGTCTTCCACTAGGTTAACCAAACCCTCCCCCACTCTTAGCCTCAGCAACGCGCTCAACACTGCTCGTTTGCTGACACTGTTGAACGCGTTTCCGACGTCGAAGAACACGAGTAGGGCCAATTTCTTGTTCCTCCAGCTGCCCTCCCTAGCCCTTTCAACCAAGCCCATCACCCTGCCCAGCGCCGACATGCATGATTTTCCCTTCGCAAACCCGTGCTGGTTTTCCCTAAAACCCCCATTCCTACCAACTTCCTTCTCAATCCTATCCTTTATTATCCCCTCCATCAATTTACCCATACCACACAGCAGACTGATGGGCCTGGTCCCCCGCCCTCTTCCCCTCTCTACCCGCCTTCTTAAGTTATATCACCCTAGCCACCTTCCATCCTTCTGGAAACTCTTCCTCCCTTAGCACCCTGTTGAAAAGCTTGCAGAAGTACTCCCCATTGTCATCCAACATCCTCTTCAACATATCACCCCTCAGGCCATCTATCCCCGGGGCTTTCCTTACTTTATTGTTCCTTCCCCCCTCTTGTACTTCCCACTTCTCCACCGGCCTTATCCCCCACATTTTTCCTACCCCCCTAGTAACCTGGACTTCTCGAATCCTGCCTCCAACTCCTTCTCCCCCTGTGAACAATTTGCCTATAACCTCCTTCTCCCAATCTTCCTCTAGCACCTCGCTCCTATTTCCACCCATCCTGTTCACCGCTATCTCATATGCCTTTCCCCATGGATTGTTTTCCAGGTCCCCCAGTAACTCTTCCCACTTCCCTCTTTTTTCCCTCTCCACTCTTCGCTCCAGTTCCTTCTTCTTCTCTTTGTATCCCCCTTTTCCCTCTATCCTACCTCTTGCCCTCAGCATCCGTCTTCGTTCTTTCTTACACTCCCTCCACAGCTCCTCTATTTCCTCATTCCACCAGTAATTAGCCCTTCGCTCACGCCTATTGCCCCTTTTTCCCTCTCTTTTACAGCCCTGTATCACATCGTACAATTCATCTACATCATGTCCAAGTCCCCTTTCTATCTCCTCTCTTACTTTCTTCCTCATACTCTCTGCCTCGGCCTTCGTCCACCTCCATCCCCACTCTCCCGATAAATCGCTTCTCCCCTTCCTTATATCCGTCTCCACATACCTATGTAAGCTCAAGCTTTCCTCATCCTCCAGCACCTTCCAGCTACTCACTTTTTCCCCCAGCCATTCATCACATGCTGTTATGAAGGTAAGGAGTTACGCATGTAAATGTCACGAAAATAAGGAATTTGCAATAACGTTATATATTTTTCAAGTTCAAAGTCTGTAATTATGTGCTGATGTAATTTTATCGGGAGTTTCTTGAATATGGTTTTAAATAAAAACCCCGCCCCTTTTTACATATTTTTTGTTTTCTTTGCCTCATTCCATATCCTTCATATGGTCTTAAATATAACCCTTTACCACCTTTAGCAGCTTGCTCCATTTCAAGATTATGTCGTTGCTGCTCGGCTAATCGATCTCTATTAGCTTTAGCATCGTTCACGGCTTTTGCGATACCAGCAGCACCGCCACCGGCAGCAGCTAAAGCCCAATCAGAGGGATTAAAAATGGTAAAAATCCTCCAATTTTAGGTGGTTTAATAACACGCTTCTTAGTTTTACGTTTTCGTCGGAGACCCATTCCAAGTTTGCGTTTTCCTTTCATAACTGTTGTTGTCAACCAGTCAGCTACTTTTTCACCTAATTTGGCGTCCTTGGATTTGACACGATCCCAAGCTCTGTTCTCTAAAATTTTATCAGCCACGTGGCGTTCACTTAGATCGTTGCTCTGAGAATATGCTATATCGTGTTGTAGAGCTGCTTCGTCCAAAGGATTTATTGGTTTATCCCCTCGAGCTAATCTCTTTGCTAGCTTCGTTCCAGGACCTAAATACCGATACCCTCCAGGGGCGTGTAGTTCAAAGGGGAGCTTATTTATTAATGTATTAACAAGTCCTCTACTTCTAGTCCTACGACGTTCAAGTGGTACCGCTTTATTTTTCATACTAACACCTATATATGTGTGCTTCTCTTTATATACTAGCAGTCTTCAACATGAAGCTTGTAAAACAACAAGTTTCCTTACCAGTTAAAAACTATGACATTACAAATAATGAAAATAATCACGGTGTATTATTTGGAGGTAATTCTAAACGAACACTTATAGTAGGGCCTAGTGGAAGTGGTAAAACCAACGTAATGTTATCTTTGTTGGAACATCCTAATGGTATGAAATATGAAAATGTTTATTTATATTCGAAATCACTGCAGCAACCAAAATATCAATATTTGCGATTATTACTACAACCCATACGAGAGATCGGTTACCAAGAATTTAGTAAAAGTGAAGATTTTCCGCTCCCCGAAAATATTAAACATAATTCCATAGTTATATTTGACGATGTGGCGTCTTGTGACCAAAATATCATCAAAAATTATTTTTGTTTTGGTCGACATAAAGAGACCGATTGTTTTTATGTATGTCAAACATATTCAGCGATTCCAAAACAACTAATTTGGGATAATGCTAATCTGTTAATTGTATTCCCCCAAGATGTTACTAATCTGAAATATATTTTTGATGACCATGCAAATATCGACATGAGTTTTCAACAATTCAAAGATATGGGACCGTTTTGTTGAAAAGATAAGTTTGGATTTTTAGTTATTGATAAGGACTGTGCATTATCCTCTGGAAAATATCGAAAAGGGTTTGATGTATATATAAGACCTTAAAAAATGTGAAATCTATTAGTCACAATGAATGAACGATTAGGGAAACAGCTCATAAAATCACGTCAAGATATTAAAAAGAGATATAAACTTCTGAAACAGCAGAGGCATGAGTCTCAAAGTAAATTGGAAAAATCATACCAGCCTCTTAAAGAATTTGTTTCAACTTTGGGGAAACCTATTAAACAAGAAATATCACCGACAAAAGGTAACATTACCATTAAAAAATCACCCACAACTCGTTACGATCAACTAGCATTTTTTGAGTCCGATAATGATCCAGATTTTCACAGTACTTTCCAGAACAACACGAGATTTTTAACAGATGAAACAACTTATGAATCTCGAAATGATTCGGGGGAGATTCCAGATAGAACCAGACAAGACCAATTTATCGATTACAGCATAAGTGATTTATATCGTACAATCACCGACCCAAACGTTTTGAGAGAGTATTTTGAACAGTTTGACACACCTCTCCCTAGAGAATTTATCGAGGGATATGATACGAGATACGGAAGGGGTATATGATCATATTTTGGGCGTTTATCATAATCCCAACGAAGAAAAGTTTTACATTGGTGAATCTGAACTAGACTTTAAAGGCAAATATATTGTCGTAAAGCATATAACATATTTGGGTACACCTGGGTTGTACGAGTTGCTTTAAAAAAAAACCCTATTGTATATACTAAACGAGATGTGGATAATTATGTAGATATTATTAAACGAACAAATGCTATTCGTCGAGAACATAACCCCGATTTACCCATCAGAACATTCCCTAATGATATTAAAGATAAATATACATTCATCATTAAGCCTGAACTAAAACCAAATCCGATTAGACCGAGGGCTGGTACGGCCCCTCGGTCTCTATTAACTGGTGTACTGACACGTAAAATGTCAAAACTTGGGGGGGAGTTGACTATGATGGATTACAATAACAAACCCATTGATTATAAATATTTTGATGATTTTAATGAAATAGTTGATAGGTTACGATTACTTGTAGCTTCTCAAGCAGCAGGGAATACAGGTCATCGCAATGAAATTATATCCATTATTGAAGAATTACGAGAGGGTGGTATAATCGAATAAATACTTTGATTACATTATAAATTGTTTAGTCGTTAACATGCCGTTAAATCATTTCAACCAACATTACCTCTCCACCTCAGAATGTGTAGACGTTCCTTCTACCGCTGAACCGATACTTAAAACACCCTTTTACATTTGCACACCAAAAGAATATTTTAGTACATGCATCATTCGATTAATAGGGGTAAAAAAGACAAAAAATCCCTTGTATGTTTTAGAGAATGGAGGGACTGCTTTCGTTTTTCCTGTTGAAGGTTCTATCGAAAGCTGTAAGCACTACTCGAGTGACGGTGATGTTTTGATAAATGGCAAGGTTTATAAATATAATGAGTTATCCAAAATGAAAATAAAAAAGGGCGATAAAATTGAAGTTAAAGTAGGTTCTGTAAATAATATGTGTGCTGATTTTACCCTACTTTGCCCGTTGCAAACAGTTTAATAAATAGCACCCCCTTGATAAAAATGGCCCATTCAATCTTAATATGCCGATTAACAGGTTCAATAAACACTTTCTTCGCAGTCAAGCGTTAAAACCCTCTGACGAAATTGTAGCAGCACCACTCCTCAGTGATAATTTTTATATTGGGGATCCCTATAAATTCCATACCAAAATTTTTTTTAAGATAAATGGTAGTCAAGGAAAGTAAGCGTGAAACGAGTTTCTTCTTTTTTACCGTGTCAGGCATCGGATCGTAATTCTTGAATCTGTTAGTGGAACAGTTATGAAAGCACAGGACCGACTTTTATGTAATATTGGAGTGGAAATTAAAGATGATATGAAATAAAATATTTTATTCGATCAAACCCAAAAGTGTAGTGAAATAAAATCCACAGTACTGGATATGTGTCTAATGTCATACATTTTTATGTTGAAAAATATAAAAAGACACAATTGAATAGATATTAAAATAAATTGAATATAAAGTTGCATTAATATTAAAATTGTAGTGAAATAAAATCCACAGTACTGGATGTGTTAATAAATTTCAAACGTCTTGTGTTATCCATCTTGTTTTCTTTTTTTTGATTGATATTTTCATCATCTTGGCAAACTTACAGTCTGGGCTAAATTTTAAATGTTCTTCATGAACGCAATCTTCGGATAACCACTCATGAATTTCTACATGACAATTAAAACGAAGCGTTATGTCACTATGACCAACATAAAAAAACCCGCTAACGCCAAATCTATAGGAGAAACTTTACCAGTCCAATTTTTGAATGATTGCAAGCGGTAGTCATACAATGATAATAAATCGGAGAAATCTTCTAAACACATATTGATGGTGTGAGTCAAATTCATTTTGCTATAACTATTTATAGATTTCCCCATCCATTCCAATACTAGCATAATTTCTCCCACCACTTTCACATATCTATAAAAAGTCATGAAGAAACCATACCGAGCATAGTTTTGTCTTGTTAGTTGTGGGGAAATGTCTTCAAATATGGTTCCAAAGGAAGTGTTTTTGGGGAAGCGTCGATTTGACTTGAATCAGTCAAAGTTTGTTACAGTGTGTTTATCAGCAGAGTGCACTCCTTGTGTAATAATTTCAGGGAACAGGAATAATTATATAGTTTTTTACGAAAAGGAATGGGAGGAATTAATATGTTTCAAGGATTTGATTGACAATTTTTTCACTGCAGCGGAAACCCTAGACCCTATAGATGCGGGCTATTTTTGGCTTCAATTTCAAAAGTTTGAGCAGAATAAAGTGCTAAAAATTTCAACTGGACACGCTAGTATTTGTTTGGGGTATGCAAGTATATCCGAGCTGTGGAAGATATTACCACTAATAAAGAACACCTTTGAAACATTAAAAAACCAGCAGTTTTTAGGAACAATGAAAATTTTACAACTGGCTGTTACTAAATCACAAGATGCTCCGAAAACGGCACTAGAAGTTCTACAACCAATCAAAAAAATCAATCCAATTACATACAACCTAGGTCTTGAAGTAATTTACAGATTTCCTGAATTACTACAAGATGAAAAAAGTCAGCTTTAATGAAAACTTTAACAAAATACATGTTCTATATGTCTGGCGATATGTATATCATGCGGCAAGAAAAAACGATTGGCAAGCTAGATATCTCGATCAGTTACGCTTCAAGCAACGAATTCAACAAGCCGCCAAATTTATCAATCCTATTTTACATGTAATACAAAGATGTAAAGTTTATAATAAAAGATATGCAGTAATTATTATGTTTTATTTAAAAAATTAGTTTACAATACATTATTTTTATTAATCCAAGAGTTGTGTGTGTTATCTAATCCCAGCCATTTCACCAAAACCTTATTTCCTTTTTTTCTCAATACTTTTTCAACGAGATAAACGTCGGGGTGTTTCACTTTTAAAAGTTCATCAGTGTAAAAAGCTCCTTGAATCGGTTGATTACTCTCGTCTTGTAAAAGATATGTGGTGGGATTGGTCAGCTTGACTTTATAGATTGTGAAAATTTCGGTTGACCAGTTGGGTGTATAACCTTTGGAAAATGATTCACGATATTTACTTATGCGTACAAAATCACCTTTTTTAAATCTAGGTTTGCGGGGGTCGACTGTTTTCATGTGGTTGAAATCAATAATATATTTGGCGTTTGTCTCATTCACCTTACTGGGAATAGCACCCGTTGTTGAATGCCTGGTATTATTGTATTTCTTAACAATTTTTGGTAGCAATTCCAACCATTTTTATGACCCTTGCACACTAAATTCTTTCCACAATAAAGTCTTTAGTGTTCGAATAACTCTTTCTACGATGCTAGCTTTAAGGTTTGAAAATGTGCTGTAATGATTTATTCCATACTGTTGCATCAGCTGTTGGAACTCTTTGTTATAAAATTCTTTACCCATATCGGTTTGTAAATTTTTAGGCGGGCTCATTTGGGAGAGTACTTTTTGCATAGCCTCTGTAATGTCCTTAGCATTTTTTCGCTTTACAGGTTCAGCCCAAACGAATTTACTAAAAGTATTGATTATTACAAGTATATATCCAAAACCTTTGTTAACGCACTTATAATTATTCAGAATCGCCAAGTCAGCCTGAAGAAAATCATGCAAACCTTTGACAATCACATGTCGTATCTTGTAATTTTTACGAGCCGGACTATGCAATTCATTAACTACATCTCGCTTCACATTACTCATATTTTTGTAGAGCACACTGAATTACAAATTCAACGTAAAATTGTTTATAACTAGGGCTTAACGCAAACTGTAAACTATCGCCTTTTTTAACAGATTTATCAACTATACCGGATTGGTCAGATATTTTATTGTTATAGCGAATATATAGTCCATCAAAAATGCATTTAAAATGTTCAACTTTTCCTAATACTGGTATCGTAAAAGTGCTTGTATTACAGTCTAAGACGTAAAAAACTTGTATTTTCCTTGTCTACCATTTATCTTGAAAAAAATTTTGGTATGGAATTTATAGGGATCCCCAATATAAAAATTATCACTGAGGAGTGGTGCTGCTACAATTTCGTCAGAGGGTTTTAACGCTTGACTGCGAAGAAAGTGTTTATTGAACCTGTTAATCGGCATATTAAGATTGAATGGGCCATTTTTATCAAGGGGGTGCTATTTATTAAACTGTTTACAACGGGCAAAGTAGGGTAAAATCAGCACACATATTATTTACAGAACCTACTTTAAATTCAATTTTATCGCCCTTTTTTATTTTCATGTTGGATAACTCATTATATTTATAAACCTTGCCATTTATCAAAACATCACCGTCACTCGAGTAGTGCTTACAGCTTTCGATAGAACCTTCAACAGGAAAAACGAAAGCAGTCCCTCCATTCTCTAAAACATACAAGGGATTTTTTGTCTTTTTTACCCCTATTAATCGAATGATGCATGTACTAAAATATTCTTTTGGTGTGCAAATGTAAAAGGGTGTTTTAAGTATCGGTTCAGCGGTAGAAGGAACCTCTACACATTCTGAGGTGGAGAGTTAATGTTGGTTGAAATGATTTAACGGCATGTTAACGACTAAACAATTTATAAAGTAATCAAAGTATTTATTCGATTATACCACCCTCTCGTAATTCTTCAATAATGGATATAATTCCATTGCGATGACATGTATTCCCTGCTGCTTGAGAAGCTACAAGTAATCGTAACCTATCAACTATTTCATTAAAATCATCAAAATATTTATAATCAATGGGTTTGTTATTGTAATCCATCATAGTAAACTCCCCCCCAAGTTTTGAGATTTTACGTGTCAGTACACCAGTTAATAGAGACCGAGGGGCCGTACCAGCCCTCGGTCTAATCGGATTTGGTTTTAGTTCAGGCTTAATGATGAATGTATATTTATCTTTAATATCATTAGGGAATGTTCTGATGGGTAAATCGGGGTTATGTTCTCGACGAATAGCATTTGTTCGTTTAATAATATCTACATAATTATCCACATCTCGTTTAGTATATACAATAGGGTTTTTTTTAAAAAGCAACTCGTACAACCCAGGTGTACCCAAATATGTTATATGCTTTACGACAATATATTTGCCTTCAAAGTCTAGTTCAGATTCACCAATGTAAAACTTTTCTTCGTTGGGATTATGAAAAACGCCCAAAATATGATCATATACCCCTTCCGTATCTCGTATCATATCCCTCGATAAATTCTCTAGGGAGAGGTGTGTCAAACTGTTCAAAATACTCTCTCAAAACGTTTGGGTCGGTGATTGTACGATAAAAATCACTTATGCTGTCATCGATGAATTGGTCTTGCCTGGTTCTATCTGGAATCTCCCCCGAATCATTTCGAGATTCATAAGTTGTTTCATCTGTTAAAAATCTCGTGTTGTCCTGGAAAGTACTGTGAAAATCTGGATCATTATCGGACTCAAAAAATGCTAGTTGATCGTAACGAGTTGTGGGTGATTTTTTAATGGTAATGCTACCTTGTGTCGGTGATATTTCTTGTTTAATAGGTTTTCCCAAAGTTGGAACAAATTCTTTAAGAGGCTGGTATGATTTTTCCAATTTACTTTGAGACTCATGCCTCTGCTGTTTGAGAAGTTTATATTTCTTTTTAATATCTTGACGTGATTTTATGAGCTGTTTCCCTAATCGTTCATTCATTGTGACTAATAGATTTCACATTTTTTAAGGTCTTATATATACATCAAACCCTTTTCGATATTTTCCAGAGGATAATGCACAGTCCTTATCAATAACTAAAAATCCAAACTTATCTTTCCAACAAAACGATCCCATATCTTTAAATTGTTGAAAACTCATTTCGATATTTGTATGGTCGTCAAAAATATGTTTCAGATTAGTAACATCTTGGGGGAATACAATTAACAGATTAGCATTATCCCGAATTAGTTGTTTTGGAATCGCTGAATATGTTTGACATACATAAAAACAATCGGTCTCTTTATGTCGATCAAAACAAAAATAATTTTTGATGATATTTTGGTCACAAGACGCCACATCGTCGAATATAACTATGGAATTATGTTTAATATTTTCGGGGAGCGGAAAATCTTCACTTTTACTAAATTCTTGGTAACCGATCTGTCGTATGGGTTGTAGTAATAATCGCAGATATTGATATTTTGGTTGCTGCAGTGATTTCGAATATAAATAAACATTTTCATATTTCATACCATTAGGATGTTCCAACAAAGATAACATTACGTTGGTTTTACCACTTCCACTAGGCCCTACTATAAGTGTTCGTTTAGAATTACCTCCAAATAATACACCGTGATTATTTTCATTATTTGTAATGTCATAGTTTTTAACTGGTAAGGAAACTTGTTGTTTTACAAGCTTCATGTTGAAGACTGCTAGTATATAAAGAGAAGCACACATATATAGGTGTTAGTATGAAAAATAAAGCGGTACCACTTGAACGTCGTAGGACTAGAGGTAGAGGACTTGTTAATACATTAATAAATAAGCTCCCCTTTGAACTACACGCCCCTGGGGGGTATCGGTATTTAGGTCCTGGAACGAAGCTAGCAAAGAGATTAGCTCGAGGGGATAAACCAATAAATCCTTTGGACGAAGCAGCGCTACAACACGATATAGCATATTCTCAGAGCAACGATCTAAGTGAACGCCACGTGGCTGATAAAATTTTAGAGAACAGAGCTTGGGATGGTGTCAAATCCAAGGACGCCAAATTAGGTGAAAAAGTAGCTGCCTGGTTGACAACAACAGTTATGAAAGGAAAACGCAAACTTGGAATGGGTCTCCGACGAAAACGTAAAACTAAGAAGCGTGTTATTAAACCACCTAAAATTAGAGGATTTTTACCATTTTTAATCCCTCTGATTGGGGCTTTAGCTGCTGCCGGTGGCGGTGCTGCTGGTATCGCAAAAGCCGTGAACGATGCTAAAGCTAATAGAGATCAATTAGCCGAGCAGCAACGACATAATCTTGAAATGGAGCAAGCTGCTAAAGGTGGTAAAGGGTTATATTTAAGACCATATAAAGGATATGGAATGAGGCAAAAAAAACAAAAAATATGTAAAAAGGGGCTGGGTTTTTTATTTAAAACCATATTCAAGAAACTCCCGATAAGATTACCTCAGCACATAATGACAGACTTTGAAGTTGAAAAATATATAACGTTATTGCAAATTCCTTATTTTTGTGGCATTAACATGCGTAACTCCTTACCTACAAAAATTAACGAATACGAGTCTGGTATTATCAACTTGGATACACTGCAAGGTATTGGAACGCACTGGACAGCTTATACAAAGAAGAGTAAAAATGTAACATATTTTGATAGTTGGTAATTTATGGTAATTTACCACCACCAATAGAAGTCGTAAAGTATTTTACAAGTAATGGAAAAGTAGACATCCACTTCAATTACGAAACAGTTCAAAGATTAGGTTACCAATGTGGACAGTATTGTCTTAGATTTTTTTATAGTCAGTATAACTGAGTAGGCAATTCATTTCATAACCAACTGTCTAAGATGTCGTATACTTTTCGTTAAGTGGGGAGTCATCAATTCTAAGTGGCGAATTTTGATACATTCAATAGTATTCCAAACGTAACTCAAACCAATAACGTATTAGTGTGGGGTCAGAAAAGTCGATACAACTATATCATCCCTATAGGCTCCTATGAACTGGATGATATTATAAAATTAATTGAAAAAGAATTGTTTAATATAGCGGGTACTACAACCCGCATTGTGCCAGATAGTCGAACAGGGTCTGTATCAATGAAAAGCACTGAAACTATAAATTTCACAGTTGATAATTCAATAGGGGATCTGTTGGGTTTCTCAAAAGTCTTTCTTGAACCGAATAAGGTAAATACCTCAACAAAAATGATAAATATTTCAAAAGTTAATACTATATGTATTGACTGCAACATTGCAGTCGGATCATTTTTGAATGGAGAACCAGTACACATTATACATCAGTTTTTCCCCCCAAGTTCCCAGTGGGTATAAAATAGTGGAGCAACCTTTAACCATACTGTATTACCCTGTACGCATTAAAACCATAAACAACATTACTGTTAGGGCTCTCGATCAAAGTATAATTAATATGAGACAAGAGTTGATTATAATTCGAGACAAAGACGACATCGATGTTGTAGTTGCTTCTGATGAGTCTGAGAAACCAAAAATTGAGCTATTGAAAGTTTATTGGAATGTACCTCACATTAAGCATTAAAGAACAGCTGAGACTAAATAAAATTATTCATAGCAATATTGATCTACCAATTAAATTTAGGAGCTGGGAACTGATTGAATATCCTGCTCTTACTGATACTAAAAGGCATACTTGGCCTGTTGATACTACGACTAAAATTGAAACACCCCGACATATTGTGGTAGCATTTCAAAAGGGTAGAAAGGGCAAACTTTTGAAAGATATGAGTAAATTTGATCACTGTAACTTGACTAATTTACGTGTGTTTTTGAATTCTAAGCGTTATCCTTATCATGATTTACATCTAGATTTTGATAGTAATCGTTTTGCCACTTTGTATGAGATGTTTGCCCATTTTCAAGAAAGTTATTACCACATCCAAACTAATCAACCTTTATTTAATCCAGAAGAATTTAAAATTAAATCACCCATCGCCCACATCGACTGTTCTCGTCAAAAAGAGGTTTTACAGAGTGGTTCTATTGTTCTTCGAATAGAATATTTGAAACCAGTAAAAATGTGGGTAATGATGTATCAGCATACTGTTTGATTATACATGAAAAATAATTTTATTACAACCCCATGACAAAAATTGTTAGGCAACTGTAATGCGCATGCGTTTATGTGTTAAAAGTCTGCAGCAGCATGAAGTTCCTTTCAGTACACTATGGGATTTCGTCAACGACTCGAGCAGTATATTATTAACTTGGCTAAACTCAAAGCTGATATTGAGTGGTATAAAAAGAAAAAGCAACTAGTTGAACACTTTAAAAATTTACAAATATGAGATTAGTGATGGATGTTTTAGGTTTAGGTTTTAGGATTGAAAACAATAAATTTATAGAGAAGGAATTTGCGGCATACAACGGAAATCAGGTTTGTCATTATGTGTTTAAACCACCATTTCCTTTACGAATGCTGTCCCCCGATTTGCATAGACAGGCTGTTTGGCTCATGAAAAAGCATCACTCTATTGACTGGAATGTTGGTTTCACACCAATACATTTGTTTGGTAATATAGTTGCTAATTTAACAAATGATGCTGACGTGGTTTACGTTAAAGGAAAAGAGATGGCTTACTATATCAAAAAATATTCAATGGCTCCAGTTTACGAATTTGAAGAACACCCTCCAGTTATTTCATCTGAACCGAAATGTTTTTACCTTAGTAATATTAATTGTATTTGTGCGCTATCGAATGAATTTTTTTTGTATGAAAACCCTATAATGAAAGAATAAAATAATATTATGACTTTCAATTCACCTTCAGACCCATTGCGCATGCGTTTTCTTGTATATAAATGTAATCACAGAATTGATTCTGTTTAGTTTCATCATGCATTGTATCAAGTGCGGTAAGCAATTTTCTAGAGCTTACCATCTTCGTCGACATCAGTTATGTTGCGGTAAACGTTCAACTACTTGTGACAGTTGTGGAAAACAGTTTTCAGGGTTCGATAACCTCAAAAATCATCAACGTACGAGTTGTGATGGTCCATCTTTTATTCCTAAGAAAAGACTTAGACCTATTGGTATGGAAGTGTTGAAACCCGGTGTTACCAAGTTACATCACGCATTCAAAACCAGAATAGCTTCCTATCGGTTCTCCATTCCAGATAAAAAGACAAATTATATGGATTTTCTCAATGAGGTTCAACCAAAAGTATTGAATAAAATTCAAGAATACCTTCAGCAACATTATTCATTAAAAATAAATTTTGAAATATTCGGTATATACATAATACCAGAGAAGGAGATTTCAGATATAAAGTCTCTGAATACAGCCAACAAAGTTGTGACTACATCAACCGATTTGAAACATGTATATGAAGAATTTAAAGATGAAATTATGAACCAGGCTTCAGAGTTTCAAGAAAAAGATAGTGGGTGGGCACTTCAAGAAATAATGTTTTTAGATGTGAACATAAACCGGTTTAATGCAATTTCCGCTTCTTCTTATGTCAAGTTGCCAAGGGCGATAATTAGAAAAAAGACTGGTTTGAATATCCGGAATAATGATAATGCATGTTTTGCTTGGTGTGTGAATGTAGCAATATTTCAACCCGAAAGAGATCACACGAAGCCAGAATCTTACCCACATTTTGATACCTTGCTAGATTTCACAGGAGTAGAGTTTCCGGTAACCCTGAAAAACATTATAAAATTCGAGAAATTGAATAATATATCTGTAAATGTTTATGGGTTGGAATCAGAATTTTAAGATGGAAAAAAAAGATATGAAGTTGTTGGCCCCCTTCATTTTACGTCAGAGCGGGAAACAACCCATATTAATCTCTTATTGATAACTGATAGAGATGGAAACACTCATTATACACTCATCGAGGATTTATCTAAATTATTGAGAAGTCAAAAAACAACACACAAAGAGAGAACTTTCTTTTGTGATGGATGTCTACAAAGTTTTTCAAAGGAATCCAAATTACAACACCACCAAGAAAATGATTGTACTCACATCTACACTAAGCTACCAACTTCTGAAATTAAAATAAACAAGTGTGGGGAGTGGTTACCAGAAAATACATTAAAATTCATCAACTTTGAAAAACAGCTGCAAGTTCCATTCGTTATATACGCGGACTTTGAAAGATTATTAAAACCGATAGATCATACTGAACCCCATGCTGGTAAATCCTTCATAGTTAAAGTGTGTGAACATGAGCCTTACTCGTTTGCTTTTTATGTAAAGTGTACATATGACGACAGTTTATCCAAATTTGAAATTTATGAAGGTGCCGATGCAGCCCAAGTCTTCATACAAAAATTGGATTCAATAGTTCAAGATTTGAACAATAACCATCTTAAACATGTTATACCGATGTGGTGTGGAACAAGATAGATATGACACTGCTACCGTTTGTCATATTTGTTTAAAACCATTTGATGTTTTTGATAAAAAGGTTATGGATCATTGCCATGTTACCGGAAAATTTAATAATGCAGCCCATAACTCTTGCAATTTAAATTATAAACTTCCGAAATATATTCCAGTCTTTCTACATAATTTAAAAAATTATGATTGTCATTTATTTATCAAAGAACTGACCACCAAAGGTGAAAACATCAGTGCCTTACCCCAAACAAAGGAGAAGTATATATGCTTCTCAAAATCTACTTTGGTGGAAAAGTTTAGTGATCCCAAGATACGAGATGTGTATATGACATTAAAATTTGTTGATTCCTTCAGTTTTCTAGCTAGAATTATTCGATGTCGATACTATTGAAGATGATTCGCCTAAAGGATATGTTTTGGAAGTGGACTTGGAGTATCCTACCAATCTGCATGATGCACATAACGATCTTCCTTTCTGCCCGGAAAGTATCATCCCTCCAAAATCCAAATATTCAAAGCTGATACCGAACTTGAACGATAAAACCAAATACATAATACACTACCGTAACCTTAAACAGTGTTTAAAAAATGGTTTAAAATTGAAAAAGATTCACAGAGTTATCGATTTTTCACAGTCTGCGTGGCTAAAGACATACATTGAACTCAACACCAGTCTACGCAACAAAGCTACAAATGCCTTTGAAAAAGATTTGTTTAAACTTTTAATCAATGCAATCTTTGGGAAAACGATGGAAAATGTTGAAAAAAGAAAACGTATAATTATATCAAGTCATTGGGAAAACACCAGAGGATCCCTGGGAGCGAAAACTTTAATTGCGAAACCAGAATTCAAATCTTGTTTTGTGTTTAACGATAATTTGGCGGCGGTTCAACTGAATTAAATTAAAGTAGTGTATGATAAACCGTTATATGTAGGATTTTCAGTTTTGGATATTTCAAAGACTATAATATATGAGTTTTATTATGATTATGTTAAACAACAGTATGGTGATTCTGTTAAGTTGTGTTATACGGATACTGAATCATTAGTGTTGGAAGTATTTACTGAAGATTTCTACAAAGACATGAAGGAAAATATTGAATATTTCGATACATCTAATTATCAGACAAATAATATCAATGACATTCCTAAAACAATATCTATTATCGGTAAAATGAAAGACGAGTTTGCTGGTGTAGTTGTTGAGTATTTCTATGGAACTGGTGCTAAAGCATATTGTGTTAAATTATCGGAACGATTCAACAAGTCTGATATTTTAAAGAAGGCTAAAGGTATTTCTAAACATATAATTGAAACTCAACTCCATCTTAATGACTATGAACAAATCGTTGAAACTGGCGGTATTGTATATAGAAAAATGTATGTTTTTCTTTCCAATATGCATATTATCCATACAGAATTAAAAAACAAGGTGGTTCTTTCTTCAAAGGATGATAAGAGGTATGTAATACCACATGACACAAATACTCTAGCATGGGGGCATTTTTTCCTAAATCCATCCTCCAATTCAGGCACATTAGATGATCTTATCCAAGCATTAGAAAAAGAAGAAGCAGTGGAGAATTTTTTCAGTGATGTGAATATAGAAGAATACTTAGATTCTACAGATTTTGATTTTTTAGATGTTTAACAAAAAATAAATGTTATTTATATACTTATTTCTTTTATTTCAACAAACGAAGGACAATTTTATAAAATATTGTACCAGTCACAATAGTAGAACATGTAGCTATATAATATATAAGTATGCGTATTTATGAGTGTGCTTGCGACCTGGTGCGAATGGTTGCAGTTGTATGCAACCATTCGGATTCTTGGTAGTTTCCATTACCTTTGAAAAGACGCACTTTATATGTTGTACTATTGGTAGGTACTTCAGCTTTTAGGGTTACTGCATTATTTGGTGTATACGATTCCATTCGTATCCATTTTTCAGGCCAACTATCATTTTTTGTACCATTACTATCAAAACATACAAACACTTCTCTAATTTTATATGGATGCTGTATTAAAAGGTAGTTACCAATAATAGCTTGCAATATTATAAACGTTGGGGCCTGCATATCGACTAATACTAAATAAATGTTAATATATCCAATCTTTTATATATGATTTTTGGACGTTTCACATTTTTGTGTATTTCATTTCTATTATTATTGGTGGAACCCTTGTTTCTAGTCGGGCAGTGTTGGATAATAGCATGGATTAAATATTGTTGTATCAATCAACCCCTCTCCTACCAACTCACCAGAGTCATCCTCTTGTACATCACTATTTTTTACGATTTGCACTTTTAATTCGTGGATACAGTTCACATTTAACAGGCTATACAAATCACATGGAATTACAAATTCGTAGATAGTTGTAACGGTTGAATTTGTCACTACGTCTATTGTATATATTAAGTATTTGTATATAGTAATTACCTGACCGATATTGTCTCTATGTTTCTAATATCATTTGATCACTACGAAACTACTTCAGTAGTTATATAATTTCTGTCAGCCCAGAGTTTTAGGGACTACTCTGCCATCATCCTTCCGGTGAAGTGGTGCAGGCTGTAACCATACCTGTCTTCACATCTTGACAACAAAATCAGTAGTCCCACGGTAACTAAAAATTAAAGTAAAATCCACACCGCCTCCGAAATGTGTGAAGGATGATGGCAGAGTAGTCCCTGAAACTCTGGGCTGACAGAAATTATATAACTACTGAAGTACTTTCGTAGTGATCAAATGATATTAGAAACATAGAGACAATATCGGTCAGGTAATTACTATATACAAATACTTAATATATACAATAGACGCAGTGACAAATTCAACCGTTACATAGTATCATGTTTGAAATATCTATAGCCGATTCCAATGTTCTTATTATTTAATCTTTGATACACTAATATACAGCATTTGCAGCGATACTTGCTAATCTTGGAGCACTGTAGTATAAACAGTCTGAATTAAAAATAAGCTCTGGTCTAACACACCTACTAGCTTCCATTTCTACTCAAATTAATAATAATTCACTCACTACTCTTCACTACCTACAGTGTAATTGACTACTGCTCTGTATACCCCCTCCTATTAAATGTAGTTACTTTCGGTGCACCCTGTATATACCCCACTCTTATTATATGTCGGAGCATATTAAATTTTAACGCACCATTCGTATACTGATGTTTTCAATGAACACATACATACTTTCGCAACCCTCTGAATATATCACACTCCTATTATATGTCATTACCCTGTATAATTTTTATTTTCCGTCACTGCATATTAGAGAGGTCAGTTGCGGTCATTCGTACCTTACTTCTTTGGTTCCCCATTATATAGATTGCGAAAGTAGGTCAGTTACTTACCTTCCGTGAATCCCCATTATAGATTGCGGAAGTAGGTCAGCTACTTTCCGTACTTACCTTCGTTACTTCCCCATTTTATATCTACTCATGTCGTCTTTAATTTCCACTCCAATATTACATAAAAGTCGGTCCTGTGCTTGCATAAATGTTTCTACTAACAGTAGGTGTTTTGATTCAAGAATTACGATCCGATGCCTGACACGGTAAAAAAGAAGAAACTCGTTTCACGCTTACAAAAGAAATGGATATCTTCATTTATTGTTAATGTTTACAAAAGTGAATTAGCAAACTTTTTTTTCATCCGAGTCAACACATATTGCTAAATATACTTTAATGTACGAGGGAAAATTAGTTATGGTTCTTTATTTTATCTCATGAATGAACAGAAATATATAATTGTATGAGATTTATTGCTTCAGCTGGGTGTATAGGGAAAAATAAGTCATAATTAGTTATAATATGATAGTTTATTTTATCGCATAGCTGAAATGTAAAGACGGCAAAATATATAATTTTAATGTTTAACAATTTTTGAGATTAGCGTCCAATTTTTCTAATAGAATTTTGGCTGTCAAATATTTTTTCTTGTGTTTTTCTCTCTTCAACTTCAAAACTCTTTTATTCGATTCGATTAATGTTTTCACTATACTTCTTTATCACTATAACTCACTAAAAATTTAAACAATTGATTCAATTTTGATATTAACAAAACTCTTTTATTTGATTCGATTATTGTTTTTAATATATCACTATCCTCACTAAAGATTTAAACAGTTGAGCGATTCTGCTATTTTTAGATTAACATCTAATTTGTCTAATAGAATTTTGGCTGTCAAATATTTTTTCTCGTATTTCTCCATTTTTAACTTTAAATTTTGTCGCTGCGCGTAACCTTCACTTAAAAATGTTTTATTCGATTTTATTAACATGTTCACATTTTCACTGAACTTATTGATCATTGTTTCCAATTTTACTTGATCTACACCATCTTCGGCAACTCCTACAGCACTATTGAAATCATCCTGTTGGAACAGTTGCTCTACATCGAACTCGTTTTCTAAAATCCCATCCATAGATACGTCGTCATAATTACAATTTCGTAATGTTTGTGTTTCACCTTCTATTATTATTACGTCGTTTGAATTATTTGATGAACAATCATCATTTTTTGTGGCTGACAAAATTTGGTAATTGGTTCCTGAAGCTTCTTTTTTGATTACCATTGGTATACTTTTTCTACTCATCTTTTCGAATCTTGTTTGCTTTTTTGTTCTCCTATACTCACTAATTATATTTACAATTTTTTGTTGTTTTTGCATTTCATCTATGCGATAAAATAAACTATACTTCGAGCGCATTATTTTCCTCTTATATACCGCAAGGTCAGACAGATAGGAGGAGGAGACTTCCTCAAGAAGATTTGAACGAGTTTTAATAGTAAACCAATTAATTCTCATAGTTGTACATCTTCCTATAAATTTCTGCTTTTAAAATTATATGCGGGTAGGTACTAGTCGACGATACTTGTTTAATAAAATTTATTCTTCAATTAGTTTTAAAGGATGCGTGTTTGAACAACTTTTTAATATGTTCGCGTGTAGCGTTTCTCGATTTATGGATTTTTTTATTTCATAGTTATAGTTCTATATCTCTCTGAATTTACAATTTGCGGGTAATATTCTACTAGAATTCATACAATATTACTTTAATCATGCATTAGTTTTATAGGATAGGTCTTTGAACAACTTTTCAATATGTTCACGTGAAGTGTGTAGCGTTTCTCGATTTATGGATTTTTTTGTTTCATCATTTTCACAGTTCTACGTATCTATAAATTTATGATATTACATATGCGGGTACTATGAATGGACATCTAGTTACTCACTTACAATCTTTCCAATATATGGAAGACGGCAGAAAATTAATTTGCGTGTTTTCAAACCATATGCTGTTCTACTTGAAGAAAATTGATTAATAAACGACGCATGCAATACCTAATAAAGAATGTTCAGTTGTTTTGTATAATAACTATGAATAAAACAAATAAATTTCACTGCTTTTTTATTTTAAGATAACATTATTTTTCTTCCTCGTATTCTTCATTCTTCAAACGAAGCTCTTCAGGAAGTAAGTAATTGTATTCGTACATCGATCTTTCCAAATCAAAGTGTTTTAATAACTGCATCAAACATACAATGCAAATTAATACTTTTATAAAATGTTTGCAAGCGTCAGCTCCTTTTCTATACACTTTCGCCTGCTGTGTATATTCTTCCCCTACCATATATCTGCTCCCGATCAAACATTTGTCGACGTTTGTTAAAATCGTATACTAAAGTTTGAACAACTTCTTTCAATTCTTCCATTTTTTTCTTTCCAAATTAATAATAATGCACTCACTACTCTTCACTACATATAGTGTAATTGACTACTGCTCTGTATCCCCCCTCCTATTAAATGTAGTTACTTTCGGTGCACCCGTATATACCCCACCCCTATGATATGTCGTTACTTTCGGTGCACCCTGTATATTTTTTATTTTCCGTCACTGCATATTAGAGAGGTCAGCTGCGGTCATTAACCCTGCTCGAATTTTGCCCCGATAGTCTGTCATTACTTCTGCTCGAATTTTGCCCCGATAGTCTGTCATTTTATATCTACTGCTGTTTTGTTAATATTGTCTTTGCTATAAGACAACTCTTTTTTTACTAAATTGTTTCGCAGTCCCTTTAGTAAATGGGGAGGGTCAAAAATTGGATATAGTTTGAAAGTTCCTACTTCGAATGATCCATTTCTGTAACTATCTATATTTCCGTGTCTTAAATACTTTTCCTTTGTATCTTGAATTAATTTATTTTTAACACTGGAGCTATTTTGATCACATATTACAGTTTTTGGTTTGAGGCCTATGTTTATAAGTTTTTTTATAATAACAATTAATAAATGTTTTATTTGTAAAGTTGTTGCACCACCTTTACTTGAAAAATGATAAGATAGAGGCGCTTTCCATTGTTTTTTCAAACCTCTAATAATAAATACTAGAACATGATCCGCTAAACAACTTCCTCTATTTTCTCCAATATCTTCAAATCCTTCAATGAAACCAGAATGTTCATTGAAATGGAGACCAGGCAAGATATCCATTTCATCAAATAATATGGCTATATATTTTTCGGAAGAATCCATATTTGCAGGTAATTCTTGTTCTGACTCAAAAACTACATCATTTATGCCAGGTCCCCCAACAATTTCTGCCAAAAGTCTCGTCAGTATAGTTTTACTGGGTAAAATGAATATTTTTGAAAGAACTGAATAAGACTTAGCACTTTGTTTGTATAGTATCAAAGCCAATAGTTTCTCATTAAGGGTAAACCGTCTAAGTTTTTTTGATTTTTTACATTCTCGTAGCTGGCACTGAATGAGCATAGAAGCCGTACTGTTTAACTTGGCAACATTTTCTTCAAGGTGATGCGTTCTACTAAATTGCTCAGCTTCAAATAATCTACGCCTGAAGGATTTTTTCTTGTTTCTTCCCATAATGTATTTTTTATTTAGCTGTTTGATTGCATCATACATTTTCTTCTTCTTTGGTGTTATAGTATGCTTAGCAATTCCAGTTTGTTTCAATAACTGATATGGTGACAATAGGGTATTCCCTTTATTACCTAAAAAATATTTATTCATTTTTATATAACCACTTGATTATTAAATAATATAATTACACTAAAATTTAATACAATATAATGTACCTAAATGTATAGTAACATTTATAAGAGTGTGTGTGACAGAGTAGATTTTAATGATAGGACTTGTTGACATCATGCACTGAATTAAATGGTTTTATTTATATGTATTACCTTTGATACTATCAGAAGAGTTATTCCATTCTAGATCGTCAACAATAATATCATCAGGTTTGGATGGTTGAGTACTTGGGATCTCTTGTACTGATTTGGTTGATGTTGATGGAGTATCATACATATTATTTGAGCTAGTTGAACTTAAACCTAAAAAACTCTGTTTTATTCAAGTTTCATGAATATGATTTTCACTTACTTTGAATATTTAGTGTTGGAACAGCAGTCGCAAATAACTTATGAGACCAACTGGAAATATATTTCTCCTCAAAATGTAGGTGACACAATCTTTGAGAATTGTAAACTTTTTTTGGATCCATTTCCATTAGTTCTAAATTATTAATTGACTATCCATTTGTTAAACCTATCTCTATCTTTATTTGGATTTGGGAATGTGTGCCTTATTTTAGACATGCTTTTGCAATGTGGGACGCAACATTTGTTGTGGTAAACCATTGTGAGAATAAATAATCACTAGAGTCTTAAAATTTAAATTGTCTGTCACTATTGTTCGAAATATCTAATTAACCCTGGAGTGGACACGTGTTATTATTTCACAAGAAGGGGCGCGTTAGGTCCCACATACCCAAAAACAAAAACCTAATATTTCTCGAAATCAAAGATATTTTTAAAAAATTGTATCAAATGGCTTTAATGTAGTTAGGAAAGAACATAAAAAACTGCAAACAAAAATATTTTGATTCTTCAAAAAAAAAATTGAACCAAGATTCTCATAATCAATATTTTTTGTTAAGGTTGAACTGAACACCCTGTAGAAATGTTATTCCGCAAATGTCATTGCACAAACTTGGCACACACATACAGTATGTTCTAAACAAATGAATTTTTGACAAATATGGCACTTGTATCGCGTTTTGCGATCTTTGCAGAATGCGCATCTGCAACGTTTATTTTCCACTACTGACACTGGCACCACCATTCCAGTTCCAGTAAATGGCGCTGCAGCTCGTTTAATTTCTCTTGGTAGGTAATTACAATGCACTCGTTCTTTCATGTAGTCCATTAATAATGATTTGGCAAGATTTTTTAAAAATATTCGTCTTTCAACAATTGTATTTTCTTTGTTTTCACGTTTTATAGCATTACTTTTATATATCACGAAAGCATTTATTCCAGTAATGTTGAGAAGTCCATAGAAAAGGACCATTGGCCATCGACGCGTATTCCTAGCAACGTTATACTTGGCACACAGTTGGTCCACAGTATCAACTCCACATTTTGTGGAGCTATGAAATGTAATTATCTCTGGTTTGGCATACTCACCAGATTGTGGATCTATACAATCATCATGATGTAGAGTGGACAACAAAATTACATTTTTATTTGGCTTTGGAATGTATGATACAATAGTTTTATCTTCTGTAAAACCAAACACACTGGATTTTGGAGGCCTTTTGGTGAAAAAATCAAATGGTATTTGCTTTTTATCTTTACGTACTGTCCCGACGTAGTGTCCCGACTATGGTTAAGTCATGATACTTCAATAAATCATTGTCAGCTGGAACAGAAGTAAACCAATTGTCCATCGTAATATTTCTCCTAGATTTTGAAAGGGGAGACCACATTCTATTTACAACATCAGTAGTGGCATTGCTAACTGCAAATGGGCCTTCTGGTTGTGTGCCGCAGTAGACTTCCATATTATCTATATAAAATGTGCGCGAATCGACTAATGAAAACACTTTTATTCCATATCTTGCCGGCTTGTTCTGGATATACATCCTAAACCTACAGCGACCCCTAAATGCCCATAACATCTCATCAAGAGTAGCATATCTACCCACTGTGTAGTGCTTCTGACATTTTTCGTTTATATTTTTAAATAATTGTCTGACTGGTGCTAGATTATCCTCCGTTTTCCGAATTTCTCTCGTTCAAATATCATCCATTCGTAAACACCTCATTAAAAAACGAAATCTTTTAAGTCCCATAGTGGTGGAAAACATCTGGATACCTGTACCGTCAGTGGACCAAAATTCAAAAATCGACGTTCTTCCAGCACGATATATATCAGCGAGGTAGAGTAAGCCAAGCAGAGCTTTAGTTTCTAATAGACTTGTCGATCTTACATCGGATTTTTTTGCATATCGGTCTTGAATGCTTTCGATATATATATTGGTGTTTAGTACAATTTCATTTAGTGTAGTATCATCAAAAAAAAGTTGCCAACAGTCTATCGGAGACGAAGCATCTTTAGCAGGTCCTATAACTCCAGGTATTCTAACAATTACGTTATTCTGTCGAGTTCGAACATTTTTTGGAAAACAAAATTTGTTCCACTTTGTACCATCTTTTGAATCAAAATATAAATGACTGCGGCTCCCAGCACTTGGATGAACAGGTAATCTTTGCATTACTGCATCATCTTCAGGTTCAATCTCACTGTCAGATACGTGGTCACTGAGGTATATATCAGCATCAGCTACGGAATCGTCTGAATCCGAAAAAGCTTCGTCACTTTCTACTTCTTCAAACAATTTTCTCAACCTCACTTCCTCTCTTACGTGAGGATCCATTATTCTAAAGAAAAAAATAGTTATAGTACCTGTGTTTAGCTATTTTATAATATGAATAACTTTGGTGCACAAACATAAAACTTACACAAACAGGCGCGTTGGGTCCAATAGACACAGCGCTGAAACTACTAATAGACAGCCTAAGTCTGACGTCACAATTGTGGGCGGAGCCTATTACGGTTCCAAACAAACTCTCTTTCTATGTAAAAGTCCCATAAGGAATTTTTTATTTAGTGTTTTCAACGTTATAAAGGCAAAATAAGACATCTAGTTTCCATATTGTGTTAGAGGAACATGCCGTTTAAGTGATTTTGTATAGGTTTTTGCCAAGGTGAGTTAATTCAATTACTAAATTAAGTTGAAAACTTTTTGAGGTTATGTTGGTTATGTTTTGGTGATAGGTTTTTGGATAATTTCCACTATGTATATTATTATTTAGTTTGTCACTTTAACTGAATATATTTTTAGGGCTTTTAAGACACTATGGTAATGTGCTTTGTGTCAGGTTGCAAGCATTACAGTGCAAAGCAAACCTGCAAATTTTTCCGGTTTCCAACAAACCAGGCTGAGAGAAACAAATGGATTTCTCTTATAAGGTAAAGGAAGAGTAATTAATATCATTTTTGAAGAATGTTTTATTGAAATATTTTATTTACTCACAGGCGAAAAGATAAACAACCCACTCAGTTTGCGAGAGTTTGTGATTGCCATTTTGTGGACAAAGAGCGGAAGAACAGGCCAACATTGTTCGAGTTTAATGTTGAGAAGAAATGTAAAATAAAATTTCCAGAAAAAAGGTATGTTATTTGCTGTGAAAAGCTTGTTGATTCCATAAAGATAACTTTTATTCATTAAGATGGGCACAGACATAGAGCATTTTCACCCTTCTCTATAATCTTGTTATCGCCTAAGAAATCATTGATGCTTGAAAGCTTTAAGACATGTTTTGAAGCCATCTGAAAATAATAGAATATAGAAATTAAGAATACAGAATACAGTTTAGATGGTTTCAAATAAAATAAACGCCGTGACTAGAAGTACATCGGATGTACGAATTTATTTTGTACATCGGCCTCGTGCGTTGATCGAAGCGCGCCCATTCAAATAATATAACCTAAAAAAGCTTGTCTTTTGTCTGGTTTGTTTATATTATTTTGGATCTTGGAAACATATAGATGTCTGTTTATTGTGTGTAGGTAGGTATCTCATTAGAAATAAAAATGAAAGTAAGCGATATTTGATTCGTACATCAGAATCATGAATGAAGAACTTATAGGATATATTTCATATGGATTTCATTTTATAACAGGTTATACATAATTACGAGACAAACTTATTAAAATTGGTAATGCATTATATAATTTTTTTATAACGGTTTTTATAAAGATGTGCATAAAGATTGTGCAGCTAGGTTTTAGGCTTTAGTATTAAAATATAGGTGTTTTATCAGCAATTATTACTGAAGTAACAAAATGTGCCAAAATGCATATACATACTTATTATCTGAACCAAAAAGATGTCGGAAAATATTTAATAAAATTAAAAGAAGCTGGATTTTCTTAAATTTGAAACTTCCTTTTTAATATTTGCATGATAACGACTTTCTGTTTTTGCTTTAAAACTTAATGTTTATGAATAAAGGTTTTTAGGAAAAAAATGCATGTAACAAAAGTATTAAGAAAACTTTTATTAACATTTAAAAGCGAATAACTACATATAAAATTTACAGAAATGAATTACATCTTGTGGGTATGTATCTTCACTCTGAACAATATCTACACATGATGCACATATAATTGGTCGATCATCTAATGTAGAGTTACACTGAGCGCAAGGACAGGGGATATTTTTCATACCACTAAGTATTGTTGTGATTTTGTGCCAAGAGGCGTCGGAGCAAAATTCTCTAATTAAATTAAGGTTTATACTTTCATGTAGCAATGAATATGGTAAATCTGCATTTAAATGTTCGATTCCAATTTTTTTCTTTTTGGCATGAACATCTTTTAAAGATGTTGAAACAATATAAAAAGTTTTTTCTCACTTGTGGTTCTTTTGGCGAAAGGTTTTTTCTTTAAAGAGAAGTACTTAACCTTAGGTAACCCAATAGCAGTTTTACCGCATCCTTTAGGTCTACCTCTTATTTTGGCTACTTTTGGAATTATTATCCTATCAAGACTATTTTTTAAATCAGATGTGTTATTACTTCTACTATAGCTATGATCACTCATGACGATATGGCTGAGTTTTTCACTTTCATCATTTTGATTGCCTTTACTTTCAAAAAACACTGTTTCAATTTCATTACTTTTGACACTGACCAAAGGGAGGCAAGATATTTCAGTAGAATAAGGTATTTCTTTATCTGGAAAATTTGCAATTGCTGCCCTATCGACTCCAGCAGTTCTGTCATAATAATTGTAAGTTTCAGTTTGGATAGGTTCTATAATATCTTCATTTTCCCTAATTACAGTTTCCTCATTAATTTTATAAATACTATGACTATCCAAATCTCTATTCTGATATAGATGTTTATCAAAATAATTTTTATCTGGACTTGTTAGTGTAACTGCCTCAGTAACTGCACTGTCACTAGAATTCTCAGACAATTCAGACACTTCCACAAGTTTACCATCTAACAACAAATTTTTTAACTTTAAAATACTTTGCATTGATAAATCGAAAATATCTCCCGATTGTTCAGATATCAAACTGGCAATGTCTCGTAGCACCAACATAGACTTTTTACATTTTTCAAATTTATTTAATTTCCGAGTTAATTTTCTTTCTGTGTCTTTTTCAGAATGAGCCATATCGGTTATAAAAGTTGCTTTCCTATGTTGCGTTTCAATTGGTTGTAAATTGCAGTTTTGAAATACCCGTTGATGTTTCCTCACATGCAGTAGAGTCTATCGAGTATTACATAATGATTGTTCAAATAAAGACATTTTTTCTCTTTCTCGAACAGCAAATATGTGCCTAAAATTTTTCAATACAAACGTTATTAAAAAAATAAATATATGTAAATAAGTATGATTATGGGATGATCATAGTGTAAACTATCACAGTAAATAGATTATTTTTAAAAATAGAAAAAACAATAAGATTTAAAATAAATATAATAAATATTGAGGAAAATGCAAAATTCCACTATGTTCATAAGATTGACAATTGTTTCAGAAATCAAGTTTCTATCATCATTATAAACATAGTAGAATTTTGCATTTTATTTATTATGAATAGATTCCACAAAGTAAAGGTAGGAAAAATCACTATGAATAAGATTTAAAATACAATAAAATTCGGCAAGCACTAACAATTTAATTAGGTACTATAACTGATTTATACAGTGCAGTGAACTGTGTTTTACTTACCGACATGGTATAACCAGAGAAATGCGTACGCTACAAGTACAACTATCTACGGTAGCTTTAATAGTTCTTGTTCCAGCCAGAATTGTATAGTATGGTTCGTTTCCTTCTGATATTATCTTAATTTTCTTGTACTGCTCAAGTTCTTTATGAACATAATTATAGGCATAATTGGTTAATATGTTACTATACAACAATTGTGGGCTCTCTGCTTTAAATCTTTGTAATGGAAATTTAAAATACTCATATGCAGCTACCTGATCTCTTTCTTCTAACATTCCATGATATAGTAAAAAAAAGTTTTCAATAAAGTCAATCAGTGATGAATCTTTGGCAATAACTGATTTTAATTTTTAATTAATACTTTCCAATCTATTATTAGTTGTATTATTTAGACTATTTTCTAAAAAATTATGATTTCATGTCCAATCATCTCTAATTAAATGCCAATTGGAATTGAAATACTCTATTACTGGTTGTGGTAGCTCATCAATTTTACTGTAGAGGTCATCATATTCTTCCTCACTTTGTGAATATAACATTTTTTGGAAAATCTCTTTGGCTGTATCTCTTTGTCCTGGGGTTATACCCATTTTTTCACAGCTAATTTCTCTATTAAATGTTCTTAATGAATGAAAAATGCAAATGATGACGTTAGAATTTGGAAAACTGTCTTTTAAAACTTGTCTTTCAAGCAGATCTTTATCACTCATTATATCACGATTATTTATCCAACATGGGTTCTTCTCCTTAAAAGTATTTAAAAACCATTCCATACTTTTCTTGTCTTCAGAAACAAGTATAGCAACAGCAACAATTTCTGACCCTCCATTTGAATTCTCACATAAAATTATGTAAACTGGTGTTCTGATATTTAATAACTTGTAGGTGGCATCCACTGCAACAAATTCTGGATATGCTTTCATAGAGGAAATCATTTGATCCGTTTGGAAGAAAATCCCTTTAAACACATTGTTTTCCACCAAAATCTCACAATCTGCACCTGAAATTAAAAATACATTTAAACTTTCTAAAAGCAATACATTGTTAAATTACAAATTAATCAGTAATTAGTAAATCTAATATTTATTACTAATTTAAAAATAAGTATATATTAGTCAAAAATCCACTTATTTAATAAGTACACCTAAACTTGAAATTTATAGCCTTCAAATAAATACTTACTATAAGTCTGCTGGAGCAAGTCGACCACAGTATTTAGTGAATTATCTTTAGATTTTCTACTATATTCCAAATTCCGTAAGTCTTTTAATAAAATCATTTTCTTTGTTTCACATTCCATTATATGTTTTATTTTCTTTTTATTACCACCAGCTTTAAGAAATTCTTCAACCTTATATTTTTCATCTGGGTTTAACTTGCGTTTTTGTGGTAAATGTTTATAAAGAGCCTATAACAAAAGTAAAAATTTAAAGTTACATTATAAACATTGTAACAAGTTCCCACACTTACCTCTGTTGTTTAATGATTATGATTAAAATTGGTATTAGCTATTGCTAGATGATTACCATCTTCAGAAACAATTAATCTGATATTTGCTGGACAATTTTTTTGAAAGGTCCTAGGAAGAGAAAAAGTACTGAAATTGTTGCAAGATGTTTATACAGAAGCTAAACTATCTTACCTTGTGTTGCGAGTGTTATCTGTGGTTTGTTTTTGAACTTGTTTTCCACCATGTATGCAACAAAATAAAAGTTGATAGGGCAGACTGGGATTAATATGTCTATGCACACCTTTATTTCTTGCGGTCTTCAGATTTGTACTACTTCTTTTGTAATAAATACTTTTTGTTTCATCTTCCCATTTTTTTAATTCCGTCACAAATTCTTTCTCACTGTTGAATATCGCCCCTACTTTCATTTTTATTTCTAATAAAGTACCTAGATCACAAAACCTGGAAACTTATAAATATCACACAATAAACACAACTTATATTTTATTTCAAGTCAGAGACAACAGGCTCCGCCCACAGTTGTGACGTAAGCACTTAGGCTGTCTATTAGCGTACATTCTAATCTAACTTGAAGGTACTGAGGCGCACAGACCTCAACGCCCTCTCTGGCAAAAGCATTGACACAATAAAAGCTTTGTCAATCACTACACAACATTCAATATTCAACAACACCATTATAATAACAATAATTGTCAGTTAGTGTTACGTAATTATAAGGAAATGCCACTTTGCAACGCCTCCAACAAGGTTGGGCGACAATTTGCTACGGCTACTCAGTTTAGAGAGCACCTCAGGTGTAGATTCTGAGACCAAAATAGTACAAATTCAGAGAGTTGTCTTACCGGTTCTCCTACTTCTCCTACTTGAAATTTATTTAAGGTGAAATAAAGGTAAATTATGAAAATTAAGAAAGGTAAGTGGGCGCCACTCTGAATAATACTAGCTTATTTGTTATTCACATCCGCATTATAGCGACAAATCCTGGAAGATTGGAAGGGAAAAAAACTATATGAACAACGTTATTAAATTTACAAGTTGTATATTGACTAAAAAAAATGAAATAAAAAAAAATTGACTAGTTATTCACGATGTATGATGACATATGTTGTGTTGGAGAGCAATTCCAGAAATATTGTACTTCCCTGTTCTTTCTTTAGTTCATCTTGTTCCTGGTGAAGTTGTAGATAACGTTGTAGATAAGTTGTAGATAAACTTGTAGAGAAACTTGTAGATAAAGTTGTAGAGAAACTTGTAGATAAAGTTGTAGAAAAACTTGTTGATAAAGTTGTAGAGAAACTCGTAGATAAAGTTGTAGATAGATTTCCAGTCCCAGATAAAGTGGAGGTAGCTTTCTGGTACCAGATAAGTATCCCAGATAAAGTGCTGGGGAACAAATACAGTATCAGGAACAAATTTAACCAATTTAACAAAATCCAGGATGTCTGAAGTATGATATTACAGTACAGATAATATTTGATATTAAAGAAAAGTATTTGACAACGTGGTTCATACATCCTGTATTTTTAGATAAAAGAAATACTCAAAGAAAGCAAATGAAAAACGATAAAATCGAATAACCGATTCTGCACCGGTAAATACATACATATTTTAAATATGTATATATTTTTAAATAGGTTTGAAATATATTCAAAGATAATATGAAAAAAAAAATCTGAAAGAACAAAAAAAAAATCATATCGATATATATTCCTGGCACTGGAATGACATTGCTACATAATAAAGATAGGAAGGTAGAAACTATTTGTTATGTATTTGTCACCCTGCCGAAAATGTCAGTCAGACAGCCAGCGGTAGGTATCGTAAAAATTGTCAAATATGTATTCTAAAAATATGAATTATAATTCAATTCCGAACCTACGGTGTTTCATTTAGTACGTAGAAACATAATATTTTGGCGACGAAGATCGGATACGAGTTGAAATTGAAGTCGTTTCTCAATACAGAAACACCAAATCAAGTACTAATACGTTGGAACAATGTCGATGATTGGTAATATAGAGCCATTTAATGGCGTGGCTGAAGAATTCGAAACATATCTTGAGCGAATGGAGCATTTATTTGCAGTAAATAGAGTGGGGGACGAGCTCAAAGTGTCAATGTTCATAACATTAGCTGGTACAGGAGTATATCAGATACTGAAAAACTTGGCTGCACCAAGAAAGCCAGGAGAATTGACATATAAAGATACAGTGGACCTGTTGAAATCGCATTATGCTCCTCCAGTGTCAGAAATCTATGAAAGATTTGTTTTCAACAGATGTAACCAGAAACCTGATCAGCGTGTTTCAGAATACATAGTGGAATTACGTAAGTTAGCGAGTTCATGCAACTTTAAAGCATTCCTTGACGAAGCATTGAGAGATAGGTTCGTATGTGGATTGAGATCTGAAAATATTCAGAGAAAATTGTTGGCAGATTTCCAGTTGACGTTTCAGAGTGCTTGTAAAACAGCACAAGCATCAGAAGTTGCGGAAAAGCAAGTGAAAGGTTTATCAGATGACAGTAGTCAAGTAAATTACCTAAAAAGACAAAACTACAAAGTACAAAACAAGTCAAATGCAGGAAGTAGTTCGCATGGTGACAACAACCGGTACAATCGGTTCAATGATAGTCGTTGTGAAAAATGTGGCAGAGTTCATAGCAAAGATAAATGCCCTGCAAAAAGGTGGAAGTGTTTCAATTGCCAAATGTTTGGTCATGTCAGAGATTTGTGTCCATCGAAGCCAAAGGTAGGTGCAGTCCAGGAAACAGAGGATTCTGGTACCACAGTAAATGTTGTGCAGTATGATGAGAATGTGAACAATGATTTATACAACCTCAATCGGGTATGTATCGGTAATAGTAATAGTACTCCTCATTACATCATGTTGAAAGTTAACAACCAACTAACTCAGTTTGAAGTTGACACAGGGGCATGTAAGACAGTTGTTTCTAAGAAAAAGTTTGTGGAAATGTTGAATTTACCATTAAAGCAAGTATATTTCAGACTGAATACAGTGTCAGGTCAAACAATAAAAGCATTAGGCGAGTGTGTAGTCACTATAGATAATAATAATAAAAAAAATCAATTGGTTATTACTGTAATTGAGTCTGAAAAAGATTTTGTTCCTTTGTTAGGTAGGAATTGGCTTAATGTTTTATTTCCAGATTGGCAAAACAACTTTTCAATAAAATCTTTAAGTATTACAGAAAAATCTAAGTTAGTGGATGGGTTAAGAAAAAAATACAAACATGTTTTTGATAAAAATTTATGTAATCCGATCCAAGACTTTGAGGTTAAATTTAGCATTAAAAATAATGTTGTGCCAATAGTGAAAAAAGCATATAACATGCCATACGCATTGAATCCTAAAGTAGAAAATAAGTTAGAACAGATGGTGAAAGTAGGGATTTTAAAATCAGTAAATTTCAGCGAATGGGCATCACCCATTGTAGTGGTTCCAAAAAAAGATGGTGATGTGCGTATTTGTACAGATTTTCGAGTTACTGTTAATAAAGTAGTAAATGTAGATCAGTATCCATTGCCAAAGCCAGAAGATATTTTTGCAAGTTTGGCAGGTGGTAAAGTATTTACGGTTTTAGATCTATCCGGTGCTTATCAACAGTTAAAAGTACACCCAGAATTTCAAAAGTACTTAACTATCAATACACATGTCGGAATGTATCAATTTACCAGATTAACTTATGGAATATCATGTGCGCCAGCTATTTTTCAATCTGTTATGGATCAGATTTTGTGTGGTCTTCAAAACGTAAACTGTTATCTGGATGATATACTTATTGCAGGAAAAACGTTGCAGGATGCACAAGAGAATGTTGATCTGGTATTAAAAAGATTAAATTCCTATAATGTAAAAGTTAATAGTGAGAAATGTAAATTTTTTGAGTCACAAGTGGAGTATTTGGGTCATAGAATTGACAGTGAGGGTGTTCACCCAACCCAGGAAAAGCTACGAGCAATCAATGATGCACCAGAACCTGAAAATATAACCCAGTTGAGGGCTTATTTAGGATTAATCAATTATTATAGTAGATTTTTACCAATGTTGTCTTCTAAATTGCGTCCCTTGTATAATCTTTTAGAAAAAGATAAGGATTTTGATTTCGACGAGTCATGTAGGAAAGCTTTTGTTTCAAGTAAAGAGTTGATAGCAAATAAACAGGTTCTGGCTCACTACGACCCCCGAAAGACCATAATTATATCATGCGATAGTAGTTCTTATGGAGTGGGTGGTGTATTAAGTCATAGAGAAAATGGTGTTGAAAGGCCTGTGTGCTTCGCATCTAGCTCTTTGTCAAAAGCTGAGAAAAATTATTCGCAATTAGAGAGAGAAGCCTTAGCTATAATTTTTAGTGTGAAGAAATTCCATAAATACATTTTTGGTAGACCATTTATTTTAGTATCAGATCATCAACCTTTAAAGATGATTTTTAATCCTGATAAAAATATTTCAGTTATGTCTGCATCTAGAATAATCCGTTGGAGTGTTATATTGTCAGCTTATAACTATCAGATTGAATATAGAAAGGGATCACAGTTGTTTGAAGCAGATATGTTATCAAGGTTGCCATTAAGTGATTCAACTGATATAGATAGCTCAATAAATGCTTTCAATTGTACTGATGAACTTCCTATCTGTTATGAGGATATTGCTAAAGTATCAAGTAAAGACCCTGTATTGATGAAAGTAATAAATTTTGTAAAAACTGGTTGGCCTGATAAAGTAGATTCAAGTTTAAAGCCTTATTTTTCAAAACGTAATGAATTATCTATGGAAGAGAACTGTTTGATGAAAGGCATAAAAGTTGTTGTACCAGAAGCCTTGCAAAAATATATTCTGGATCTTTTACATGAAGATCACATAGGAATAGTGAGATCGAAAATGTTAGCTAGGTCTGTAGTATGGTGGCCGAATTTACAACAAGATATTGAGTTGTTAGTCAATAGTTGCCATATTTGTCAGTTAAATCAAAGAAATCATGAAAAATACCTAATATCTTGGCCAAAAACTGAAAATGTGTTTTCACGGGTACATATAGACTTTTTCAAGAAACATGATACATATTTTTTATTGATTGTTGACAGTAAATCTAGGTGGCCTGATCTTCATGTTATGACTAAAGGTACAAATGCTACACAGACAATAGAAAAATTAAAATTAACTTTTTCTGTAATGGGGTTGCCGGATACGATAGTGAGTGATAATGGACCTCCTTTTAACTCAGTTGAGTTTGATAAGTTTTGTCAAATAAATGGTATTAATTTACTCAAGGCGCCACCCTATCACCCACAGTCGAATGGTAGCGCTGAGCGTCATGTTTATACTGTAAAGACAGCATTTGATAAATATTTGTTGCAAAAATCCACCTTAACTGTTGAACAAATGGTGGTAAATTTTTTATTTAGTTATAGAACTACTCCTACTAGCTCTGGTTTGAGTCCCAATGAAATGATTTTCAAAATTAAACCAAAAACTAAATTGGATTCATTAATACCTACGAAAGGGGGAAATATATATTCGAAAAATTCTTTCAATTTTGTTAAAGCTCCTGTATTTTCAGTGGGAGGAAAAGTGCTAGTAGGAAAACTAGGTCCTTATTGTTATGATAAGTGGAAACCTGGCGAAATTGTAAAATGTGTGAGTGGTGTGACATATCTGGTGAAAGTTGATGATAAAATTATGTATAAGCATGTTAATAGTATCAGAAAATTTTCAAGTTTAGAACAGCCTAGTATGATTACAGAATCACAAAATGTTCAATCAGGTTCAACTAGTGTTTTACCACATATGTCTCCATCATTAGTCGAAATTAATTCACCAACAATTAATAATCCAGTCAGTGTTCAAGAGAATATTACAGAAGTGTTGAATAGTCCAGGTAATATACCTAAAAATAATATGTTCGTTCCAAGTTCGATTCAAGTTCAAGTGCCTGAAGCTCCTGTTTTACGACGTAGTGCTAGAGTTCATCAAGCACCACAAAAACTGAATCTTTAGTTGTAAGAGTTGTTATTCTCTTTGATGAAAGAGAGAAAATGTTATGTATTTGTCACCCTGCCGAAAATGTCAGTCAGACAGCCAGCGGTAGGTATCGTAAAAATTGTCAAATATGTATTCTAAAAATATGAATTATAATTCAATTCCGAACCTACGGTGTTTCATTTAGTACGTAGAAACATAATACTATTAAGAAAGGAGAGTTAGTTATACATTTAAGCGAAATGACTTACCACTCAAATGAATGCACTTCTTAGAGATAAGATAAGATAAGCCAGAAAGGCTTCAATAGCACATGTTCGCAGGAAAGAAAGAATGAAACCCTTTTGCCACTTGTTTAAATACACGAAATCATGTGAAAGACAACAGACTTACGTCTCATGTTCGTGTCACGCTCATACGCTTTGACCAGGAAAGGAATTTACATTTCAGTAGTGAATTCTTGATTCATATTTGATTTATAATTGGTAGAAGAAGAGACACGAGGTCGAAGTGGGAATCTCAAAATAGAAGTGACTATTTTCCCGACAGACGGACCTCGATCGGCACGCATAGAAACGTTGATTTCGACTGTCGTCCACAGTAAATATATTCAGCCTTGAAACATTTCTCGGTGTTGGGTATGAGAAAGGACTGGCTATTCGCCGCCCATACGATAATTTATTAATTCAATAGAGGGAAGTAAAGTGAACGAAATTAACGTTACACACCCTTACAACCCGAGGAAAAAAAAATTTCCAAAAAAATTTTTTTTTATAAGTGAAAATCATTGAGCTATTACGAGACTGAAGTAAAGAAGATATTAAGAAGATATTGAACGATAGGAAGACTAAGAAGAAAGGAACGAGTCACTGCGATACTGAAAGAAAAGAACAAATTTGAGGATTCTTCCGAATAATTAATTTAGAGAAAAATAAAGATTTAAAAAAAAATGAAAGAAAGGGAGCGGTCCAAAGTCTTCGCCGGTAAGCCAGGTGATTTTCTTCTTCCTAGGCTCTTACCAGGGAGGTTGCCAGTTAGCGTCCACAGTAGCCATTGGTCATCGCGCAAGCAGAACATTAGGAAAAAAAATCATCTCACAAACACAGCAGAAACTTTGAACGGTAAATTCTGAGAAAAGCGGAACCAGTACCAGGTATCTACATACCAATAATTTTAGAAATTTAATAGAAAGATAAATCACTGCATCAGTGGGTTCCCAAAGATAATGACAAAAGATAAGATAAGATAAGGAAAGAAATGAGACTCCCATCAGATACATTGATTATCCCTCAGTTAGATAAAAAAGATATGGATGAGCTATTATTTATAAAATGTTTCTTTATTTAATTACTACTATCATATGAATAGAAAGAAAAAAAATATATTTTTGGAACAAATCCAAGGAAGTTTGTATTACTCCCTAACAGAATGTAGCTCCTGTCAAGCTAAAATGTTTTGGAACAATGCCAAGGAAGTTTGTATTACTCCCTAACAGAATGTAGCTCCTGTCAAGCTAAAATGTTTTGGAACAATGCCAAGGAAGTTTGTATTACCCCCTAACAGAATGTAGCTCCTGTCAAGCTACAATGTTTTGGAACAATGCCAACGAAGTTTGTATTACTCCCTAACAGAATGTAGCTCCTGTCAAGCTAAAATTTCCAATATATTATACCCCATATAACGATATATGAAATAAAAAGAAAACCCCAAAAAAACTACTCATATTTTTGGTCGGATATGTGCATCACCACAGTATCACCGATCAAGAAATCAACTGCTGCCTAATGAGAAGGACCTCGCGAGAGATGTTAAATCGCGTCGTGGTCTTCAATCTCAGCTTCAGATGAAATCCAAACCCAAAACACCATGACAATACAACATAACGTTCCTTAAATAGAAAAGCTTTTAAGATCGATAAACTAAATAATGAATAACAAACCAAAAAAAAACGAAAGAAAAAAAAATTCAAAAAATTTTTTGGAAGAAGCTGATACAGCAAGTCCAAGGATGCTCGATCTAACCCCCTAACAGAATGTAGCTTCTGTCAAGCTGAAATTTGGGGAAAAGAGAAATTGACAACGGCATCCCACAACAGTACTGTTGGAAAATCCCCAGAGCGATATGTGAGCCATGTTGGCACAAACGCAGTAGCTAACCCCCCAAGTAGATTTAACTAATGACAGCAGACCTTAGCCACCTCTGCCTCCCAGGCTGATTAACCCCCCGACGCTGAACCCTGAAACACATTCCAGACCGCTCTGAGCTCCCTCAACACCCACTGCTGAGAAATCCAACAAAAAATATAATCAAAAAGGGAAAATGTGATGCAATAAAATATAGACAGATTGAATCCATGTCTATAAGTGAAATATCTAGATCAATCTTTCGGAATGATCATAGATAGAGGTATGTAATGAGCAAAATAGAAAAATTTTAAGTAAACAAGATATTAGGTAAGATATTGACTGAAGATAGGCAAAAAGAATTTCTGTAATGTAAGTTGACATCTCGAACATATTAACAAATAGATAATAAAAAAAATTTAAAACACTTGAGATACTAAAAATTTTCAACATGAAGGTCATGAAAATTTTTAAGATAATTAAGATAAAGGAAATTTTAAAACAGTTAAGATATTAAAATTTCAAGATAGTTAAGATAATAGAAATTTTAGATAACTGAAGTAATAAAACTTTAGAGCTAAGATAATAACTTCGATATCCCCTGATATGTCAGCAACTATGTAAGTTAATTGCAAAGTCAAATTGTCAATGGTCTTTAAAAAAAAATTAATTTACCCTTTCGGTATATAAATACAGACAAGACACTTTGTCTGTAACGATAAGATAAGATAAGTACTATAAAATATATAGTACAGTAGACAAGTTTACTACCCTTGTCCACTTAGATAAGATAAGGTAAGATATTTATCGTAAACTACGATAATTGAGATAAGATAAGGTAATGAAGATATAATATCACCCCTAAAACATTTAAGGTATATCCTATATTTCTCCCAATCAATTAGACCCAATTCATTAACCTCTATGCATGTGCGCAACAGGTTTATTACTCAATTTGATTTGACTGTGCAAAAAAACTTTTTCAAAATTATAATGAATTTGGATATCTTAAAAATTCGAAAAATTCTCAACAGATTTTATATTATAATCCTTAGATTAGAATTCCATCCGGCTAGGAAAATATTTATTACACTACTCATTTATCCCAGAACACGAATGTTAATTTGCTAATCAGTAGTAGGGAAAAAAAGTCATTATCGTTTTCTAGTCAAAGAAAAGGAAAATCTCTATGATAAAAAGAAAAAAAAATATTCGAGACACCAACATACAACACAAATAGAATGAACAATTAGGAAAGGTATATTTATCTGATTACGTTAGGGCTGCTTCGGAATCATCGATATCAGAACACTCATCATCAGACAAGATACCAGCTTTAAGGTCTTTCATGTGCCATCGACCAATATTTTTTCCCGTTTCATCTTTTAATTCATACACTAAGGGAGAGATAACACGATATACGGTACATTGTGTATATTTCGGTACAAATTTTGCGGAAATATATCTGGCTTTGTCCGATTTTGGGTAGTTATTTTTCCAAACCCGATCACCTACATAAAACCTATGATCACGTTTGCGCAAATTATAACGTTGACTACTTTGTCGATATGCTGTTTGCAAGTTCTTTCTCACCACTTCGAAAAATTTAGGCATTTCTTGTGTATCCTGAATTCGGTGAACTTTGTCAGAAGAAGTTGGACTATCATGAAAATGATGTAAAATTTCATTTCGATTTTTATTAGAAACGACAATTTTCCAATCGGAAATATTACTAATTGGTCCAAATTTATTAAAGACATGTTTATATAATATGTTATTCTCAACTCGAAAACTTGGGTATTTTTCCGGAAAATCCTGAACATGAGAAATCATGTCATTATACCATTTATCAGGATGCAAGGTAGATAAGTCTAAAATACTAACTTCAGGTATACGAGATAAAGCATCCGCAACTACAGTTCCGGTAGATCTACGGTGTACGATAGAAAAGTTGTATTGCGACAATTGCAATATCCATCTAGCTGAGCGAGGAGAAGGTTTTTTCATGTTATTCAACCAAACCAGAGAAGAATTATCGGTAATTACGGTGAAATGACGACCGATAAGATAATACCTAGAATGATCGATCCCTAACAAAACTGCTAACAGTTCCTTTTCGGTAGTACTGAACTTCTTTTGACCCTTTGTGAGTTTCTTACTCATATAAGCTATGGGATGTTCGAGTCCATCTTCCAGTTGAAAAAGAACACTTCCTACCCCAACATCACTAGCATCTGTCATAAGGAAGAAAGGTTTGGTGAAATCGGGACTACTTAAGATAGGAGCGGTAGTTAAGACAGTTTTCACCTTTTCGAAAGCTTGATCTGCTTGGGGTGTCCAAGTAATGGGTTGGTGTTTCTTTCGCTCACTTAGAAGATTAGAAATTGGAGCAGATAAGGAAGAAAAATCTTTAAGAAACCGTCGATAATACGAAACCATTCCCAAGAATCTACGCACCTGAGTGGCAGTTTTCGGAACAGGATACTCACAAATAGAAGAAACCTTTTCAGGATCGGAACGAAGACCATTTTCATCCACTACATAACCTAGATATCTAAGGGAAGAACGACAAAACTGACATTTATCTAAATTCACCGTCAAGCTGGCATCTCGTAATCTCTCAAAAACACTCTGGAGAATTTCCATGTGTTTGTCAAAATCAGGAGTACAAATGATGATGTCACCCAGGTAGTAAAAACAATACGGTTCTAAGGAAGGACCAATGACCAAATTGATCAAACGACACATACTAGCAGGAGCAGAGACTAAACCGAAAGGGGTAGTGACATACTCGAATAAACCTTTACCCTTAACTGCAAAAGCTGTTTTTTCCCGAGATGATTTCTCCAACGGAATTTGATAAAATGCTTGCTTCAGATCGATACTAGATATATAACGAGTATCTCGAAGTTGACTCAGTATAACTTCGATTGACGGTAAGGGATAAGCATCTTTATTTAAAGTTACACTATTTAATTTACGTCCATCAAAACACATTCTATATTTACCATCTCCCTTTTGAACTAACCAGATAGGGCTACAATATGAAGATTTACTTTCCTGAATTACACCTAATTCAAGCAAAGTAGCTACTTCCTTTTCCAGGTAAGCTTGCATTGCCTGAGGTAAGGGATATTGGGTTTGTTTAAAGGGAGGGGAATTTCCGGTATCAATGAAATGCTCTATCAAATGAGTTTTGCCGATTTTATCTGAAGGACTAATAGTCTTGAAGAGATCAATAGTTTGATTTAATTTACCAGTTTGATTAGGAGTTAAATGAGATACATCCCGAATTGTATTGACTACAGCCAACGAGAGAGAATTTACAGTTAAAGATAATTTAGAGAAATTTATTTTTACGTTAAAAATCTTAAGAAAGTCCATACCGAGAATAATGTCATGTTTAACAGAAGGTATTAGATACAATTTCATAAGCCTAGATATCTTGTCTGTGATGACATATGTTTCGATATAACCAAGAACTTCCTGCAACTTGCCATCTGCAGTAGATATTTTTAAGTTATCATCGTTTAAGATAGGTATCGATAAGTTATGAATAAAATCTAGTGCACGAGAACCAATCAATGAGATATTTGAACCAGTATCAACAAGGCAAGAAATTGTTTTATCAAAAATTATGATATCGACATAAGGTCGATTATCATTTTCCATGTTATACAACAGTGACCCTACATTTGCTAAAGACTTATGCTTCGAGTTTGAAACTATTGAATTTGATCTTGAATTTAATTTATAGAATTTTTTGACAAATAAAAGCCATGAATTCCAGTCGGAGTGACTTACAGTAGGAACCTTTTTTAAGATAGAAGGAGAAATTTTCCTTGCAGAACTGGAATTTACAGGATTTATTTGAGATAACCTCAATTTTTGTCTTTTGTAGGTTTTTCCTGAGGTTTTGGTTTTACTTTGGTGCTGGATTCTCCTGATGTTCCCGGTTTCTGAGCGACTGTGGTAGAGTGGGAAGTTCGACCACCGCTTGGTTCGTTTTTTGAACACTTTGGACATTTCGTTTTTACTGTATCAGGATGTCCACAACCAAAACAAAACAGTTTCCTAGGAACTTGACAGTTATAATACATATGACCTGCTTGTTTGCAATTCCAGCAAGTCCAGGTAGAAGATACTACAGATAGATTTTTTCGTGTTTGTTTAAAACAAGAATTATCCTTAAAAGAGGTACTAGGTATACTCAAATCTGGTTCAAGTAAATATGGACTGCTTTTATGATTAGCTGTGAACTGTTGGTCCCAAGTTAATGTTTCCTCTAGTCGTTTACATTTTTCAGTCAAAATATCAACAGTATCAATATCAATTAAAGCTAATGGTTGTGCATAATGAGGTAAAAGATTTCTACGAATAATACGAATGATGGCACTTTCACTTGGTTTGTCATCAAGACGGTTGAACAAACCACACATGGCGTTAATATACAAGGTAACTCGTTCATGTTGACCTTGTTTTCTAGCTTTGATTTCCTCTAGTAAATCATCTTGGTAGTTATACGGTAAGAAATCGGATTTTAATTTGGTCACTAATTGTTCCCAATTCTGAACTTTGCATCTGTTGATAAGATACCAATTAAAAGCCTGATCACTAAATAAATCAGCTGAGCTAGAAAACAATTCAGCATCTGTGATACCTCTCGAAAGTTTGAGGCAATTTACGCGTTCTAAAAATCCAAGTACAGATTCTTTGGAATCTATTCCTGAGAATCTTATCCCCCATTTATGTACAGGTACAGGTTTAGAAAAAGAAAAACTTTGACTTGTATTTACTGGAGTGGATTGTCTGTCTGAATCGATAACATTGATTTTGCTATCTAATTCACCTTCTAAACAAAATATTTCTGTTGTTAAATGTTTCTTTACTTGCTCTTGTTCGTCCTCCTCGCAAGTTACACGAGATGTACGTTGAGTGAGGTGAGTTAGACGGCAAGTCAATCTTCTGTACTCGACATCCGAAGAAGTTCCAACAAAATCTTGAACCTTCTTCTTCAAGTCAGCATAAGACATCTTAATACCTGTAATTTCGGTAATAAAAGGAAGTTCAACATATGAAATCGAACTCCTCATAGATACTTCCTGTGTTAGAACACCGCGTAATAATTTCCTCTTCTCTGTAACCAGTGAAGGTATTTCCAAGCCACGATAAGAAAGTTCGTAATCCAATTCATGAGATAAAAGATAATCAACATTTAATTTGAAAATTCGAGCCATGTTATTATACGTTAATTGACGGTATTAAAAATATAAGATAAAAGAGAAAAAACGAGTACTGTTGATATTGACGAAAAAGAAAATTTTATAGGTACGATACGTGAAGATATACGATAAAAATATAAAGATATGTTAGATAAACGATAATAAAAATAGATATTACCAACTCAACTGTGAACGATATGATAAGTAAAAGATAGAAAGATAAATAATACGATAAGTGAAAAAAGATATATATATATAGAATATTAAAGTGATTGCTTCTGACTTCAACTACTGTCCAAACTTCCAAGTTTCAAGATTTATTATTATAAAGCAGATGTGTAAAACAAGGCCCACACACGTTCGGGCGCCAATTTGTTACGTAATTATAAGGTAATGCCACTTTGCAACGCCTCCAACAAGGTTGGGCGACAATTTGCTACGGCTACTCAGTTTAGAGCGCACCTCAGGTGTAGATTCTGAGACCAAACTAGTACAAATTCAGAGAGTAGTCTTACCGGTTCTCGGGTAATCCTACTTGAAATTTATTTAAGGTGAAATAAAGGTAAATTATGAAAATTAAGAAAGGTAAGTGGGCGCCACTCTGAATAATACTAGCTTATTGGAAGATTGGAAGGGAAAAAAAACTATATGAACAACGTTATTAAATTTACAAGTTGTATATTGACTAAAAAAAATGAAATAAAAAAAAATTGACTAGTTATTCACGATGTATGATGACATATGTTGTGTTGGAGAGCAATTCCAGAAATATTGTACTTCCCTGTTCTTTCTTTAGTTCATCTTGTTCCTGGTGAAGTTGTAGATAAGTTGTAGATAAACTTGTAGAGAAACTTGTAGATAAAGTTGTAGAGAAACTTGTAGATAAAGTTGTAGAAAAACTTGTAGATAAAGTTGTAGAGAAACTTGTAGATAAAGTTGTAGATAGATTTCCAGTCCCAGATAAAGTGGAGGTAGCTTTCTGGTACCAGATAAGTATCCCAGATAAAGTGCTGGGGAACAAATACAGTATCAGGAACAAATTTAACCAATTTAACAAAATCCAGGATGTCTGAAGTATGATATTACAGTACAGATAATATTTGATATTAAAGAAAATTATTTGACAACGTGGTTCATACATCCTGTATTTTTAGATAAAAGAAATACTCAAAGAAAGAAAATGAAAAACGATAAAATCGAATAACCGATTCTGCACCGGTAAATACATACATATTTTAAATATGTATATATTTTTAAATACGTTTGAAATATATTCAAAGATAATATGAAAAAAAAAATCTGAAAGAACAAAAAAAAATTCATATCGATATATATTCCTGGCACTGGAATGACATTGCTACATACTAAAGATAGGAAGGTAGAAACTATTAAGAAAGGAGAGTTAGTTATACATTTAAGCGAAATGACTTACCACTCAAATGAATGCACTTCTTAGAGATAAGATAAGATAAGCCAGAAAGGCTTCAATAGCACATGTTCGCAGGAAAGAAAGAATGAAACCCTTTTGCCACTTGTTTAAATACACGAAATCATGTGACGCTTTGACCAGGAAAGGAATTTACATTTCAGTAGTGAATTCTTGATTCATATTTGATTTATAATTAGTAGAAGAAGAGACACGAGGTCGAAGTGGGAATCTCAAAATAGAAGTGACTATTTTCCCGACAGCCGGACCTCGATCGGCACGCATAGAAACGTTGATTTCGACTGTCGTCCACAGTAAATATATTCAGCCTTGAAACATTTCTCGGTGTTGGGTATGAGAAAGGACTGGCTATTCGCCGCCCATACGATAATTTATTAATTCAATAGAGGGAAGTAAAGTGAACGAAATTAACGTTACATTAGGAAATTAAATCTGACAAATCAGAGACCTCGTAAGATTCGCATCGGAACTGAAAAAGAGGTTCAAGGTGAAGTAACCTATGTGATGTGTCTAGAGGTATGTGGTTTGTGGTCACGACTTGTGTCTAGTACAAAAATAAATCAATTAAATTCCGAAAGTAGTACGCCTCGCGCCATCTATTGTATTTTCTTTCAGCTACCTCTTCTAAACTGTTTCCTTTTATAATTTTAATATAAGATTAAAATACCTATAGATTTAATTCGTTGATTTGACTTATATGGGTACTGGGTGGCACAATTAGAATGGATTTACCTAATTGAAATTAATATTTAAATATACCTACGAGGAGTAAAAGAAAGTACTTTTGATTTATACAAGGCTTACAATTTAATTTAGGATTGAAATAGGTATATTGTTAGAGAGTGGGTGAATTTATCAAAGAACGAAACAGACCAGTCGATTTATCGTCCCAAAAAGCGTCAATTTACAAAATTTCTGCGTTTTTCAAGTACAAATTATACCTTCGCTTTCCATACATTTTTTAAATTTCTACCACATACCCTCGCTTTCCATACAGAAATGAAAATATAATTTTTCTAAAATTTCGAAACTATTTGAAGGTAAACAAGTACGGAAATTCAAACACTACCACGAATGATGTATTTTCCGCAAGTTGCGTAATTATTCAATTGATGTAGGTATAAAACATTTACTTTTTTGCTTTTGATTCATGGTTGCTCTTTTATTAGAAATTTCAGATAATTTATTTTAAACCCTTTTTCTAAGACCTTGAGGACCAAAATAATATCTCTAATACCCTTTTTCTACGTTCTCCTGTCCTAAAAAACATTTCAAAGCAATGAAATTCCTTATCTCTCTCACATTTTGCACACGTCCCGAATTTATACTTTCAAAGACTTTATGGAATTCAAAAATCATAGTAACTAGGTATCATTTATATGTAAAGTTAGAATTTCATTACTTATCAAGTTTTGGCTTATTTTCTTTGGTTTTTGCTTTATACAAATAGGTACTTCTCCCAAGTTACAATAATTGGTTATACCTAGCAGCATTCCAACTGAATCTTCAACTCTTAACAATAATAATCAGTCGTAATCTAACTAGTTTTCAGTACACATCAAATACAAATAAATCTATTTTCTAAAAAATGATTAAGTTTACCAAAATATTCAGTTGTGGCGGCGATGTCTGTTTATCTTTACATTTTTTGATCGCATTCTTTTATATTTTCTATTTGTACCAATAACAACGCGCGGATGGATATTTTTATTGTATAATACACATTTTTTTTATAAGGTTTAAAATTCATATTTTACTTGGTTTTATATCTTGAAAATATACGGGGTGTTTAAAGAATTTGTGTAACAACAAATCCTACATATTCTGCGTGCGTTTTTCTTGGTATCTTGGTATTATATATTTTGTATAAAGTTGGGAATTGTGAAATATGAGATACAAAAAGTCTGATGAAGTCATTTTAAATTTTTAATAACATAGGTAGGTACCTGATAGGATAAGATAACAATGACTGTAGGTGTTACCTGCAAATAGTAGCTATCTGTCAATGACGTATTCATTCTGATAGTTCCGAATTTTTAGAAGTATTTTAAATAAATTTAATTTTCTTAATTTTTGAGGAGATGTAGGCTATTTTTATTTTCAAACATTTACTTGTAAGAAGTACGTTAGCTGAAAGCAGTTTGACAAACCAATTTCCAAATAATTCGGTTGTTGGTTGTCACATCTGCATGATAATCGGCAAAAGACTTATATTTTCTGCCTATAATAGCAACACATTAAATACAAAGTTATAATATTAGGAAGCTTCCGATATTGATCCTACAAATTCACAATTTTTTTTTGTTCATGTCAGCTAAAGTTAACTCTATACCGCTAACTTCTTTTTCAAAATTAACGGCAAAAAACTGGAAGAGCAATCCACGAGTCACGACTCGTATCTAGTACAAGAATCAATTTCAAATATAAAGTTTTTTCAGTATAAATGTTTAATTACTGACATCTTATATAGGGTGTTTTAAAAAAATGGTATTTTTCTAATGCAAATATTTTCTATTTTTTCAATGAAACACCATATATGTTTTTATTCTATCTGAAAACTGAACTCTTCCCCGTTCCGAAAATGAATAATTTGTTAAATTTAGATGAAAAATGAATAAGTTATTTGATTTTTAATGATGATTGTTTATTAGATGAAGGGTTCTGTGACACATGCGTTTTAAATAAAAAACAATTACAAAATTTGCCTGCTAACTAATACCAAAGATTACAAAAAATTTGTAATATTTGCTGATACCTACGTTTAAAAAAATATACTGAATGTTTTTGAAAGAAACATGACTTGTCATTAGAAATAACTAAAAGAACTAAACAAACTTGAAAGGTTGATCAAATTTAAATAAAAATTAACATTATAAATTAAATAATTTAATAAAAATATTTAAGATGTTCCAAGTGTTAACGGCCACCTACGCCGCTGGCCGTAATAAAATTTCAGTAGGATGTGATGAATATTGATGTTTTAGAAAATCATCGGGACAACAAAGTCCCGTGAAAATTACGTGACAAATCTCAAGATGTTCAATATAAACACCCTAAGAACTCGCATACAAAAGTGAAGTGCGCCTATTGGAATTTATAGTTTTAGAAATAATGTTTTACTATCAGTTATTTATGGTTCAAGCTGTTAGTTGCTGTCACATAATTTTTGTAAATCGAATACTTGTTGAAAATACCGAAAAATATAAAAGAGGTATATTTTTTAGGTAGATATATCTTTCTTTTTTAGACGAAACTAACAAAGTAACATGAGTAGATTCCACAAAGTAAGGGTCCAAACAGTAAATTCAGATATATCTTTGCTTCTTTTGAGACGGCCGTGAATGTTTTTACTTTATAAAATCATAGTTTTCGAATATAGTTTTTCTCAATCAAAGAGATTTATTTAAACAAACTGTTTACACAAGTGTAGTCCATTTTGATCTATACCTTTTTGCAACCTGTACAAAAAGTGATCAAATAAATCGCGTAACATTTCTGGGGTAATTTCTTGAAATGTTTGGACAATGTTGCCTCGCAGTTATTCCAGAGTCTCTGGAATAGGATTATAGCATCTATCTTTAATAAAAAAAACCATATAAAAAAGTCTGGAATCGTCAAGACAAAGCATACGCCTCTAGATGTCCACATAACAGCCTATCATTAAAAATCAAATAACTTATTCATTTTTCATCTTAACTTCAACAAACCATACATTTTCAGAAAGGAGAAGAGTTCAGCTTAAAAAATAGACGATATTTGCATTTAAAAATACCCCGCTTCTGAGCAGTCACGACTCGTGTCTAGTACAAAAATCAATAAATTAAATTCTCCAAAAGTAGTACGCCTCGCGCCATCTATTATATTTCCTTTCAACTACAACTTCTAAACTATGTGTTCTATTATGTTTAACTTATATTTTAATATAGAATTAATTTTTTTTATTCGGTTATTTAACGTCGGTCTATTTCTGCGCAACTTAGGCTAATCACCGACGCCGGGAGCACTCTACCCCTAACCGGAAATTTTGCCGAATCCACTAGTGTTCCAACCAGTGATAGGGATCTTTATCGAGCCCAACATCCATGGACTCGGGACCTCGGTTTTACGTCTCATCCGAAAGGCGGCATATCTCCATTATACCTCGTGCTCATTGGTATAATGCCTGCGAGCTGTGATATCCTACTGACCCTAGTAATCTAAAGTGATTCGCTGCAGGCTGTACGGGCTCTACGACGGTGTTTCCCCAGTGGTCACCCATCCAAGTACTAACCTCGCTCGACCTTGCTTGGTTGTCATTATCGCATCAGAAGCGTTCCACTACAAAGCTGGGCCGACGCCCTATAGAATTAATTATATTTGCTGATTTGTAGGTAGTGGGTGGCACATTTAGAATTGATATACCTAATTGAAATTAATATTTAAATATACCTACCCAGGAGTAAAACAAAGTACTTTCGATTTATACCTACAGGGCTTACAATTTAATTTAGGATTCAAATATATTATTAGAGAGTGGGTGAATTTATCAAAAAACGAAACCGACCAGTCGATTTCTCGTCCCAAAAAGCGTCAATTTACAAAATTTCTGCGTTTTTCAAGTACATATTATACCTTCGCTTTCCATACATTTTTTTAATTTCTACCACATAGGCAGGTACCCTCGCTTTCGACACACAAATGAAAAGTTGATTTTTCGAAAATTTCGAAACTATTTGAAGGTAAACAAGTACGGAAATTCAAACAAACAAACACGAATTATGTATTTTCCGCAAGTTGCGTAATTATTCAATTGTTGTAGGTATAAAACATTTATTTTTTGCTTTTGATTCATGTTTGTAACAATAGAAATCTATCTTAACTTCATCTTTTATTAGAAATTTCAGATAGGTAATTCATTTTAAACCCCTTTTCTACGACCTTGTGGAACAAAATAATATCTCTAATACCCTTTATTTACGTTCTCTGGTCCTAAAAAACTTTGCAAAATAATGAAATTTCGAACGTTTACTCTCTCTCCCTCTCTCTCTCTCTCTCTCACACATATTCTGTACATCTCCCGACTTCATACTTTCAAAGACTTTATGGAAATCAAAAATCATAGTTTGTACTGTACTTTCTTAAACTAATTTTTGCATCCCGTTATCACTCATTTGGATAAGCGAGGAAAAAAACTAGGTATCATTTATACCTATGTATACGTATAGTTAGTTCTTCAATCATTCTTCATTTTGCTTTATACAAATACTTCTTTCTCCCACATTACAATAATTATTCCGTTGTTATAAATTTCATAGAAAGAAAGAAAGTTACGGGGACGGCGACGTAGTATCTACGGCTGACGCCGAACTGACGATATATAATAATATAATATTCTGCTTAACGACCAAATAGATATCAATCATTCTCCCTTATTAAACCTTTTTACCTAGAAAATGTGATAGTTGTTGATCAATTTCCCAGGTACCTTTTTTTAATACCTTTGTAACTTTCTTAGAATCCCGTATTTAGACACTTTTTGTACTTATACCTATTTAAATATATTATAATACTTTTGTCAATATCTTAGAATTCCGTATTTAGGCACTTTTTGTATTTATCCCCATTTTTAATACTTTTGTCAATATCTTAGAATTCCGTATTAAGGCACTATATAAATTAAAAGTTTTTCATTGTAGCTTCACTAGTTTGAAAAAGCTACTGTGTAGCGAAACGCGTCACTAATTTTAATTTGAACGTCAGTTCAAAATAAATAATGAAGATTTAAACAAATTAATTTGTTTTATTTCATCAGTCATATACAAAAAGTTTGTCTAAAAGCAAAAAAAGAATTACGGAAGTTAATATAATAGAAGAAATAGATGAGATTCTACTAATAAAAGCAAAAAATTACAAAGAAAAATTTACTACTATTTTGAAAGTCAATAATAAATTATTGAAGTTTGAAATTGACTCTGGTGCAGTGGTTACTATAGTTAACAAACACATTTTTCAAGAAAATTTTTCTACATTACATTTACAGGACTCTGAATTACAATTAACTACATATTGTAAAAACCAATTGAATGTTCTAGGGTTAGTTCCTGTTGAGGTTGAACACCAAAGAATAAGGCGAACGTTAAACATGTACGTCGTGGATGGTGATGGACGTTCTTTGGTTGGTCGTGAGTGGATACGTGCTCTTGGAATTGAATTGCAGGAAGTAAATAATATTTCACATGAAAATAAACAGGTATCAGATTTACTAGAAAAATATAAGCATTTATTTGAGAACAGAATAGGGGAAATAAAGGGTATGGAAGCAAACATTTTCTTAAAGCCGAATACAAAACCAGTTTTCCATAAATCGCGTACTGTTCCTTTTGCATTACGTTCTAAAATAGAAAGAGAACTTGATATTTTGGTAGAACAGAGAGTCGAGTTTTCAGATTGGGCTACTCCGATTGTTCCTGTAGTTAAAAATAATGGAGATATCCGGATCTGTGGGGACTACAAAGTAACATTAAATCCTAACATAAAAATTGACGAGTACCCTCTACCTACACCAGACGAGTTACTAACTCAAATGGCTGGGGCTGGGAGTAAGAAATTTTCAAAAATAGACCTCACGAAAGCCTACTTACATTTACCTGTTAGAGATGATATGAAACATTTTCTAACATTAAATACGCACAAAGGATTATATAGACCTAATAGATTATGGTTTGGGATTGCCAGTGCACCTGCTAAATGGCAACGGTTAATGGAACAAGCTTTACAGGGAATTAAAGGAGTATCGGTATACTTAGACGATATTAGAATTACAGCACCCAATACAAAACTACATTTAGAAAGATTAGAACAAGTTTTAAAAAAATTGTCTGAACATAATTTACATATTAACTCAGCCAAAAGTGAATTTTTAAAAGATGAGATTGAATATTGTGGGTTTAAGATAAGTAACAAGGGCATTATTCCTACGTTAGATGAAGTTAATGCTATCGTAAATGCACCACTACCTGAAAGTAAGACTCAAGTACGTTCTTTCATTGGTTTAGTAAATTACTACAGGCGTTTCATTAAAGACACGAGCACAATATTACAACCTTTAAACAACCTACTCAAAAATAACGTAAGTGGTCAAAAGACTGCCAAATATCATTTGACAAAGCAAAAGCGTTAATTTCTTCTGAAAACGTTTTATGTCATTATAATCCAAAATTACCGCTTATTTTAGCAACTGATGCCTCTCCCTACGGGGTGGGGGCTATCTTATCTCATGTGTTTCCCGATGGTACAGAAAAACCCATACAGTTTGCTTCACAAACACTAAGTCCTACACAAAAAAATATTCGCAAATCGATAAAGAAGCCTATAGCATACTTTTTGGAGCAAAAAAAAATTTTTATTACTTGTGTGCTAGAAAAGTTTACCTATTCTCAGTGCAACTAGAATGCAGCACTACGCTATCTTCTTATAAGATTTTACGTACGATATTGTCTATAAAAATACAAATCATCACCTTAATGTTGACGCACTGTCTAGGCTACCTAAACCTATTCAGTCTAATAAATATTTTGCTTATGATGAACCAGATGTTTTTGAACTAAATGTAATTGAAAGTTTACCTACAAATGTAAAAGATTTATGTTATTATACAAAAAATGACGAGACTTTACAGACTTTATTTTTAGGATTACAGAACGGTACAAATGTAGATAAAAATTACAGATTTAATATCGACCAGTCACAATTTACTCTACAATCTGGAGTTATAATGAGAGGTCAAAGAGTTTTAGTACCTACGAAACTAAGACATACGATATTGAAAGATTTACATGATGCACATTTTGGCGTTGTTAGAATGAAAGCTTCAGCTCGCAGCTATTGTTGGTGGCCTCACATCGACAAAGATATCGAGACCTTATGTAAAAATTGTTACGAATGCAATAAACAAAAAAATAATCCCATTATAGATGAGTCACATGTGTGGGAACCACCTGAAAATGGTTTTGAAAGAGTACACGTTGACTACGCTGGACCATTTAATGGAGGGTATTACTTTGTTTTAATTGATTCATACAGTAAATGGCCCGAGGTTCACTTTACAAGAAATATTACTACTGAAACTACAGTCAAACTTTGTCGAAATATTTTTAGTAGATTCGGTATTCCTAAAGTACTTGTATCAGATAATGGTCCACAGTTTACTTCTCATAAGTTTGGACAATTTATGCAAAATAATGGAATATTTCACAAATTCACGGCACCTTTCCACCCTTCAAGTAATGGACAAGTGGAAAGATATATTCAAACTTTAAAAAAATCATTACGAGCTATGCATTTTGAGGAAAATGACAGAGACCGCGAACTTTGCGAATTACTTTTGCAATACCGAAGAACACCGCACTGTGTTACTGGTAAAAGTCCTTCACTGTTAATGTTTAATAGGGAAATAAGGACAAGATTTGATCTACTGAAATCTACACGGAACAATACTGACATTGACTATAAAAAAATACCTACTATCAGAGACATTTTCGTGGGGGCAAGAGTTGCCGTTCGCGACTACGTTAATCCAAAATGGCAATTTGGAAGAGTAACAAAAAAACTAGGTTTCGTACACTATTTAGTACAATTAGATGATAAAAGAGTTTGGAGACGTCATCTAAATCAAATACGGGATATTGGTGAGAATACACCACCCGAAAGATACGTACCATTAATACCGAATACACTTTCGCTAGTTCTAAATCAGAGTTCCACACCTACCTCTTCGATTGAAGGAAATTCACCAACTACAACCGAACAACCAGAAACATCTAATAGCATACAAACCACACAAAGTGATCCAATTCCTATTCCTGGGGTTTCAACTGAAACAGAAGGGCGATTCCCATCTCGGCCGATTAGGCAGGTATACCGAATAAAAATCGCCCAAGTCGGCCAGAGTCTAAAATTGACCTGTTTTGGACTGGCCCATCTCGGCCAACCTTTATTATAATAATACACTTCAAATCAGATTGATTAGATTTTTTTAATGTCTATATAAATATAATAGCTAACTATATTACAACAATTTATACATATTTACATTAAGTTATATACATGAATGATAATATTTTAACATGAGACATTTTTGAAATCTTTTTATTTTTATACTCTTTAATCTTTTTAGCAACAAAAATTTGTTTTTAGGTTAGGTTCCATTCTGTCTCCCCTGAAGCTAATTTCCGGTTTTGTTGTTTAAATTTAAAGTTATTCATCACTAAGAGTGGTTTTCCTCGATGACTCGTCATTTCTTTAAATTCTCGATGAACAAATGTTGCCATTTTCCGAAGTTGAATATAAATTGTTTTTACACGCACTAGTCAAGAATCAAAATAAAACTAAGAACTATTTTCGACAATTCAGGATAAATGTATTACAACTGACCAGTGTTCATTACTCTGCCACCATTGATAAGAATTCAAAGAAATTGATTGCCTAGATTAGGGATTTTGTGAGAATAAAACTTTCATTGTACCAAAATTACATTTAATTTAATTTACGATACACAATAGTATTCTACATATTTTATTTAATAACAAATTCATTCTCGAACAGGTAATTATAAATATATATATATATAGTGCTAGCGTACAAGTTGACGACAGGTCAAGGCAAACAACAAAGTGGCGCATTGATATATACACGGCGTATATAAGTGTATATAGATACTGGCTACGCTGACGTCTATTCTAGTTACAGTACAAATTGGCAATTTACTCGAAAATTTTCCAATTTAGTCACATTTGGCTGCGGTATATTATTTTGTGAGGTAAAATTAACAGCCGCTCGACGTTGCCATATTTAAACATTCAGTGTTTATCTAAAAAATTAACCAGTTCTAAAAAGGTGTTGCCTTGTGTACTGACTTTTTAAGCAATATGAAGATTAATTGATATTAGTCATTTATTGCACAACTGAGGAGCAGACTTCTATATGCATTTTGTCCATTTTTTCAACATTTCAATCAAGCGGCGGCGGCGGTGTCGCAAACTACACATACACAGCTACAATGTCATGCCAGAAAATGCGTTCTAAATGGATTTTGTTCATGGAAATTGAATGATAAAAACATCTTGGACTTTCTTTGTGCTGTATGTCTGTTACTAATTACTATTTATTTGGAGTTGGACTTGTTGCTGTTTAAAGTATGCTCTAACAGATTCAAACGTTAAAAACGCGGAAAGACACTTCCGACTTTACAGTTACCTGTTGAAACTCTTCGAAATAATATTGAAACAAAAAAACTCCAGAGCCTCTCGAAACTGTTAAGTAACTGGCTAGACACAACCAAGTAGCTTTGTTATGGGTGCCAGGGCATGAAGGAATTGTCGGAAATTAGATTGAGGAAGAAGGAGCTAGTTGGACCCGAACTATTTTTTGTTTATTAAAAAAGGTACGATCTACCAAGTTATAATTTGAATACATGTTTTTGAAAATGTTTATTAGCATTTACCAATTCCATATGAAATATTTTTTTTATATCTGATTGGAAATGAATATGTTGGATAGATATCCACCTAAAATGTGCATTTTGCTGGTTATCTTTTTCCTAAGGTTCCGCAGTTTCCATAAATGGGTGGCGAAGATTGTTACTATGACTACTTACTACAAAAAAGGCCAAAACTTTTCTTAAACATTTAATTATTTTATGCATAAATAATATGAAAAAAACAAAAGTTTCTATTTAAAATTTAGAAAACAAAAAGGTTTACTGAAAACCATAAAAAATAAAAGTTATTTGGAACAATGAAACAAAAATTAAATAAACTGTAGAAATAACAACATACTAGCACTACAACAACGTAGATGGTATATTTTTTGGCTTATACTTTTTTGTATACATATTTTGCACATATGTCTTAATAACTGGCCAGGACTTGTTCGCAAAAACATCTGGATGCTTCCCAATTAAAGCTTCCACTTCATTTTTCTTTGGTGCTCTTTTTCTTTTAATATGTGTCTTGAAATAATCATTTGTTAGATTTTTTTGTCGCTCTGACCATTGTGTTAGCACTCTCTTCTTATCTTTTTTCTTTGTTTCCAGGATAGGTTTATTATTTGAGCACATTGAATTATTATTAGATAGCATTTGCGGGGTATCGTCCTGTACTAATTCATTTATCAAAGTACCATCCTCCGTGTCTGACTCTTCTTCAATAGTATTTAAGTTGATATTTATATCAGCTATTGACATGCCTTTATATTGTTCTATAGAAGTCGTCTTTGCCAAGAGTAAAAGTTTGCTTACTTTGGCAGTTTGATAAATATCATCTGGTAGACGGTAAAACTCCTCGTGGGTTTTTGACGTATGTCCCATGAAAGTGGCTAGTTGCTCTAGTTCATTTTTGTTCATTTTAAGTATTTGAATAATAGTAGCCAAGTGCTTTCTTAATTTCGTAGATGTTAAAAGGGATGCTCGACTAATATCTTGTATGGCAATATTAGCATGTTTTCTCCTAGTTGCATTCCCTGATATAGGATTCTCTGTGCCTGGAATACCAAAAAGATAAGGGTTTTCTAGGAGGCAGTTAATTACAAATTCAATAGCATCTACTATTTCTTTTTCAAAGAGAACAGGTACACCTCTCCCTCTTTTGCCTCTAATCACAACTCGGTTAAGAGAATTGGATAACATTTTCTCCGATTCAGATAGAACTTTTTCAAAATCTTGAGAAACAGGGGCCTTTTGAGAAGTATGATAGCAAAGTCATCCGCTGTAGTTCTCCTACTCTTCTTTTGTTAAAAATTAATAGGCTACAAAAAATGCCTTCTTGGAGGTGCTTAAAACTTCTTAGATCATCAGGGTTTTGCATCAATTTAGTTTTGTTGTCTCGTATAAGGTTTTGAAGATATTTCTCAAATTTCTGAAACAAAAAAATATAGATACACACCACCAAACTTATAGGGACTCATCCTGTAAGTATAGGTAAAATTTTGGAAAGGAAAATATTTAGATACGTTAAATAGGGGCACTTATTGATATGTCTTCTGCCAATGGTATCAGAGTAGGCTTATTGAATTTGTTAATGGTCAGGTTTTGTCCTGCCTCACTTGATATCTCATGGGCCCAGTCAGTTTCGATAAAAGCAGTGAGAGCCTTTAGTTGTTCCAAACGGTCAGAAGACACATTTTCTTTCTGAACTTCTTTAGAATATGCAGCATTTATTGCGCTCTTTAATATAGTTCCCATCTGTAAAGCCAAGGTAGGTGATTTATAATTACGATTTACCTCATCGTATTCAGCAATCATTCGAGTCGCTTTAACTATTGTTTTAAATTTACTTGCTTTTAAAACATCTTCTAAGGAAAGCCGGTCGTTTCCTAATAATTTTCTAACAATAATATGTAATCTGGCTAATCTTCGCATATTTCGTTTAGCAACCATCACTAAATGTTTTTCTTTATGGCTTCTTAGGTATCTTCGACCCACTTCACAAATAATCCCGTCTTTTTTAATCACCAAAGAAACTTCATCTGCTCGCAATCGACTCAACAGACCACTGGTTTTTAAAATATCATTGGGACCAAAATGTCCACTCATTATTGTTTGTCCCTCAATTTGCGCATTAAATCGTTTTGAATGGTCACTTTTGTTGAAATAACACTTCTTGACGTGACGTCGCAAACTTTTTGGGGCATAATAACCCCGACAGAAAGTACAAGCAATATATTGATTTTCATTTTTTCCTGATGCAGACATAACAGGAATAATATTAGATGTCGAGAAATCTCCTTATCGACGTAATTTATCTATAAGCTTCTTACGTTTTAAAGATTTTTTGTCCAGACTCATGATTTCCTGTACGTCATTGTGGTTTCTTTCAATATGTCGGGCAAAATCATTAACTTGTACGTCACAAAAAGCACAAGTGTGTTTTTTTCGAATACGTTTCTTGTTAATGATTTTTTTTCTTTCGCAACTGGTACCTTGTTCACTAATTTGTGGAGCACTGCAAGATTGGGAAGCCATATAACTTTCATTTAATGAAAGGTTATAAATGTTGGATGAATTGTGTTCAAAGGATAATAAATCTTTATCGATATTTTCTTCAGTTGAGTTACGATTAGATATGTCGGATAAGTATTCCCCACGACAACAGTGATCACTGCAGACAATAGTTTCTAGAGTAGGCAACTCTGGAGAACTGGACATATTTGTTATAGACCAATTTTTATCGTCACTTATATCTGAAGAAGGAATATATTCCGACCCTGAAGATACATTCTCACTAAAAGATTCGTCTGAGTACGTCAATTCTGAAAATTAAAATATAAAATAGTTACTAATATTTTTACAATATAAACTTTAAAATATTGACATGGTGATTTGTTTGTTGAAAAAAATATCTCTCCTCATTTTATGTATACTTTTACTTATACAGGTTGTCCCAGGTATGCATGGCCGACACTTGGGAGAAAGTCGAAATAATATCTGAGTTATAGGGCTTCAAAGTTAAAAATGAAATATTCATATTTATTTTCAACTGTCAAGATATTCTTTCAAACTCAAAAATTTGATGAATTATTTAACAAGCAAGTTAGTTCCTATGGACTTTCTAGCTTACCATATTATTAATATAGAAAGTCGTGAACGGGTTCAGTCCAATGGTTTTTTCACAACGATCAAGTATCAAACTTTAAAATATTCTCATTAGGCTCTCCAATTATTGATATATCTTATCGAAAGGTACTCTTTGTTGAATTCGATAAAAGCAGTGGAATTTTCTAAAGCATTACAAACCACAAAGCTGTTGAAAGTACCAAAAAAAATTACTCCCAGTAAACAGTAAAAGTATTAGTATTAAAATTTTAATTTGAACGTTGTTTCAAAATAAATAATGAAGATTTAAACAAATTAAATTGTTTTATTTCATCATTAATATGGATCTTCATCAAGTCAAAGCCTCATCTATTCAACAGTAAAAGTAGTCTAAAAATTATGTTTGCTGCTAGTAATAAGTAGCAAGTATTTTTGAATTGAGAATTAAACCACAATGCTTTTATGAAAATTTTATTGTTTACGTTTCGGTAGCATTCAAGCTGCTTTTATTAAGAATTATTGTTTTTCTAATTTTTTTCTGTAAAAAATTGACAAATAGACAATCGATGCATTTATTTTGAAGTTTAAGACTGCAAAAAAAACTTTCTTGATAGTAGATTATATCTTTAGATAAAAATCAATGTGATTCAAGAAGTGTTTGGTATGATAACATTTTTATAGTATTATAGTCTACGAGAAATGGGACTTAGTGGAATACACGTTCCAGGTACGGTTTTATTAAATATTACTGGAAGTACCTCTACTCTGGCAAAACATAATGAGCATTTACCATTTTATCGTTATCACATTTCCTAGATACATTACGGCGGCGGCGGTTTTATGAACAAGATGTAACATGAAACTTTGAAAATTGTAACAGGAAACAGTTTAATTTCATCATGTGAAACTTTGGATAAAAAAATAAAAAAGGAGTTTCTCATGTTATGATCAAAAGTTTAACATAATTAAATTATAGTTTTGTTTTTATGCAATATTAATAGTTTCGTGTTACATTTGTTCATAAAACCGCCACCAAACAGTATGCTTATTATGGTTTGCTATGCTTGAGAAAATTCCATATTTCTAGGAAACCACTGTTTCTATCGAATTAAATGAAAAGCGCCTTTTGAGTATATCAATAATTGGGGAACCTAATATTTTAAAGTCTGATACTTCATCGTTGCTAAAAATTCCAGACTTTGTGTATAAATTATATCCTTAGTTACAAAACTAATGAAAACTAACTTGTTTGTTCAATAATTCACCAAATTCTTATCAAGTTTAGGAGAATATTTTGTCAGTTGTTAATAAAAATAAATAATTAATTTCAAACTTCGGAGCCTTGTAACTCAGTAAAGAGAGCAAATATGAAAACATTCATAGAGTTCTGGTATTATTTCGACCTGATCCACTCGCTCCCAAGCATTAGCCATGCTTATCTGGGAAACCCTTTATACCTGCTAGCTATCAGCTGCTTTAGTCTGTTCTTGTATAGTTTTTAAATTTTATTATATACCCATGTAAAAATATAAATAAAACCTCAAAGATAATAGGAAAACAGTTTAAATAATTGAGAAATCTATCCTATTTAATAACTATAAATGGCCCAGTCTACAATGTTTATTCATATAAAAATATAAAGCATCACTAACTTACCTTTCCTAAGGGCAAGAGAAACTAGTCGTTTTGAACGGGATGTCATTCTAGCCGCTGTAATGTTTTACGAATAACCAAATACATAACCATTCACTCACTTCTTAAATAACTAGTACAATATTTTGTGAAAACACGTTGCTACATATTTGGCAGCCAATTTGACCGCTTGAAGGATTAAAACTATATATATGATTATAGCATGAGCGCCGTCTGGTATGAAATGGTTGAACCCAAATGTATAGATTTGCCCATATAAAGTTAAAACTGACGGCCGCCTGAATTTTTGTGTACGGGGTAAAGACACTGTACAAATTTCAAGTAACAAATTTTTCCATAGTTTCAAATTGACGGCCGAATATTGCGGCCGGCAATTTATACTATAAATATATATATATCATTGTTATTTTTGGAAGATATTGAGCTGAAATATTATGTAATTATTTAATACATGTACATGGGCACCTATACATTCCCTACGTACCTACGCCATATCGCCATCTATGTATATAAAGTATAAGTCACAGTTTTATGTTATGGAAATTGAGAGCGGCGTAGCCCAAGCCCATTCGCACTTCTCTCAGATTTGTGTTAGATTTTTGTTCAACAGTGCCGTAGTGAGTAGTGATAGATAGTATGACATAGTAATAATTACTATAAGTTATTATTTATTTTTTGCTTTCACATTTACATTATAAGTGGCAGAACTTGATTAAATAAGAAAAGAAGTTTCTTAAAATGTAGATATTTTTTTTAGGGCGCTTATCTTAATTTGGAAAAGGGTTAGTACTGGTTTCAAAAATAACATTATTATAGTATACCTAATATGATCATTTATCCTTCATTGGATTTTCAAAAAAAATTATTTCAACCCTTTTTTAGGATTAAGTCCTCTTCAGGTTTTAATTTAAACCCTTTTTCTACGATCTTGTGGACCAAAATAATATCTTTATACCTACCCTTTTTCTACGTTCTCCTGTCCTAAAGAACTTTTCAAAACAATGAAATGCCTAACCTTTACGGTGGTACCTAAATTCGTCCCCAAGATTAAAATTACCTATTCGTTAATTCTCTACCTGAAAAAATGTACCTAAATTGGTCCCCGAAAAGATCAGGTACACAAAAATAGATACATGAATTCGTCCCCGTAAAATTATTTGGGTCAAAATTATTTTATAAAAACAAGTAATGTAGGTAATTATTTTATTATTTTTAGAAACGTATACCTACATACTGTTTTGTTTGGAAATTGACTATGATTTACTAATTATACAATGAGTAAAAATAATGTCCACTTATATACTAATATCAACACTTGTTTTAACGCTTATAAAAATATGATGTACATTTAACGAAATAAAATCTTGAAATAGATCCATTTTTATACTCATCTATTTTTTAAAGAATTAGACACTCAAGGCATGACATGCACGTAAACGTATTGACACGACGTATACCCAATACGGTTACGTATTTCATTGCATCTTAAAACGAGTTAAGGCAATTGACGGCGGATTTGTCGTCTAACCCAACTTTATTGTTATTGTTATTTAAGTAAAATATGTTAGCAATTTTGGATTTTGGAGCGTTAATAGATGAAGAAAATGATGATGATTTTGATGAGGCCTTGGTTTTACATATTCTTCATGATGAGGAGAACTTGGGCAACAGAGGTCTGCTTTATGGCCGTTTCAACTTGGACAACTTATCCAATTTAGAATGCAAAAATCTATTCGGGTTTACAAAAAATGATCTGCATACATTATCAAGAGATTTGGGTATACCAGAAACCATAACCACAGGGGTTAGAGTAACCATTCCAGATAGGTACCTTCTTGCTTGTATGTAACAAAAAGTTGCTATTCTATTAAAATTAATACTTTTGATAGGTGGTACCTCAAATATTTTTAAAATGCAATGAAGGTAATGCTAATATTCTTAACAGAAAAATTCATTTCTGGGCTATATGCTTTATACTTGTTTCTATACATAGGAGATGCAATTATATAACTATAATTTTTTATTGTGCAGGTGTTCATGCTCTCTGTGTGCTTCTAAGAAGACTGGCATACCCAAATAGACTAGTGGATTTAGAACCAATATTTGGTTTATGCAGTACAATCATTTCTAACATTTTTAAGTTGACATCATCAATTATATTTAACAATAAAGGCCATTTGCTGGAAAATTTACAAAATATACAATATCTAAACTTGCAAAAGTTTAAGGAATATTCACAGGTAAGAGATTTTTGATAGCTTTTAAATACTGCTATCTTATGTTTTTTTCTTTAATGACATTTTTTGCAATTTTTTATGTAGTTTAATTTAGAGAGACCCCATTATTTTCAGGCAATTGCTCAGAAAGGTTGCCCTCTACAAAATTGTTGGGGTTTTATTGATGGGACTGCAAGGTCCATTTTGTCGACCAACAATCAACCAGGAGATTTATTATTCTGGACATAAGATGGCCCATTGTGTAAAATATCAGTCTGTTATTTGCCCAGATGGCATTTGTGTCAGCCTTAAGGGAGCTTACGAAGGCCGACGCCATGATGCTGGAATATTTAGAGATTCTGGACTTTATGAGGAGCTTACTCAAAATGCTGTTTTTGGCAACCAACATTTTGTTCTTTATGGAGATCAAGCTTATGGTCTAAGGGAGCTTCTCCTTAGACCATTTACTGCACATGAAATCGCAGGGCACCAAGATAGACAAAACTTCAACAACATTATGGGTGCCTTACGAATATCTGTTGAATGGGGTTTTAATAAGATCATTCAAGAATTTGCATTTCTTGATTATAAAAAAAAATCAGAAAATTTTATTACAAGATATTGATGAAATGTATGAGGTGGCAATGGTTTTAACCAATTGTCATACTTGTTTATAGGGAGGGGAAACATCTTCTTACTTTCACATAGATCCTCCAGTATTAGAAGATTATTTAGGAAATAATTAATGATTATAGTATTTATCACGAATGAAGTTCAAAAGTTACCAGACAAAATAAAAATAAGTGTCGTTCATTTATTTTTGATTGAAACTACTCCGAAATCACTTATATCATTATTTTTATCTGTATAGAATGTTCTCGATAATAAAGCAACAATCCTAATCAAATCAATGATCATTAAATTGAGTTTTAATAATGAGAAAATTTTTCAAGATCCCAATACAAAGCTGCTCCAAATTCTATAGAAATACTACTTCTACTATGCTCTATTATTAAAATGTAAGACATGCTATTATTGGTTAAGATATATCTTTCTAATAAATTTATAAAACAATTTCAATCGTATCATTTATTTCCTGTGTTAAATAGATAATATAGAGTAAGTATTACTTTGGTATTTAACAAAACTTAAAAATAATAAATTTTTGATTTTTTAAATAAAAAATGCAGTTAAAGTAACTTGTAGAAAAGATTTATTTTCAGTTTATGATAATCTAATATAACAAAAATTAAGAATTTGCACTACATCTAGGAACAAAAATAAAATTGATAACATAAATTAAAAATTTGTACTTGGTCTAGGAACAAAAATAAAATAAAGTAGGAAAACATCAGGATAAAACTGAAAATGAGTGAAATTAATTTTTTTAACTTTTAAATTTCTCACAAATAATCTCCATCAATTTCTGTTGATTTTTAATAATATCTAATTCAGAATTTAGTTTCTTTTCTTCCATCTCTCCTCTTTTTTCCTCTCCCAACATTCCAGTTCAAATTTTTTTTCATTCAAATGTTGTGCCCTTTCCTGTAAATCTAGTTCTCGACAACGAAGTTCATGTGCCCTCTCGTTTTTTTTTAAATAAATAATTGAGAGTTGTATGTTTTAGACCCCCATTTAACGTCTGCTTTCTTGTTGGAGCTAAATTCAAAATGGCAGTATTAGTTTTGAAAATAAGGTTAATTTTATCAGTCTTACTTAAAAAATTTTTTGAGATGACTTGACAACTCTATTAGGAGTGTCATTTAATTTTCTGTTATCGTAATTTTCCTTCCCATCAGTAGCAGTGGCCTTAGACTTATCATCCTCATTATCATTAAAGTCCAAAGTCTCAACTTCAATTTCAGATGTACAGTAAACAGTTTCAGTAGGTTCAACTGAAAAAAAGGAATATATGTATATATATATATATATATACATATATATATATATTGATATGGAAAGTGGAATCATACAACACATACACCAAACAAGGGTTATTTCAGTATAAAATCTAAATAAAATATAAACAAATCACCTGACAAATATTTACAACCCAAACTTTAAACGGGAATCTTTATAACTTTTCTCTAATTTATTGAAATCCTATCACATAGTTTCAGAATTTTCAAAAGCTTTGCAAAAGTTTCTTGGCTCATCATAAATCTAAAAAGAAAGAACCTGAAAATTAAAAATTATTAATTAGGTTATAAAATCTGACACTGGTAAAAATAGAAGAAGTACACTTATGAACATATCTAACAAAGTGTGAATCTAGATTTGTCAACTCGAACGGAAGAAAGGAGATGACAACTGAAATTAAAACAGATGTCAAATAATTTTAAAATTTTTTAACTAAAAGATAAAAATAATAATAAATTATTTGGAGACATTGAAAATAAACTTTCATATCAAAAAAAGATCAAATTATAAAACAATCATGTCAAATAACAGAAATCAAAAATTATTAAATGAATAGCAAATATAGAAAAACTTAAAAATAAAGAGACATATGGATTTTACAAAGATAGAAAAATTTGATGTTGGTTGCTATTGATTAGAAAAATGGTTAGTTACGAAAAATATACAGAATTGTGAAATATAAGCTTTTTCATGTTAAAAATTTATTTAAAATTAGACTACGTTGTGTTAAAAGTGAAACTAAAAGTGAATTTGTGTTTCTAACCTTTCCTTATCAAGTTTCTGTTAAAAACAGAGGTTAAATAATCTCTGTAAATATAAAATTCCTTAAACAAACCATGAGTGAAAATTCCGAGAGGTAAACAAAACTGAAAATCTTCCCAAGCCGATAAATTTCTAATATAAAGAGTTTTCTTCCTATTAAGTTAGCAAAACTGCTTCACAGTTGGATAGTTCCTATTATTCAAGGGCAAGGACACAGGACCGGCCTGAGGATATATTAAATAATAAAATAAAATAAAAGAAACTAAGTGAGCATTAGACCCATGAACCCAACCTGAGGTGAAGAGTCATCATAAAAGGTGAGTGATGTATGACATCACTAACATTGAAATCAAAATTCATATTAATTGGCGCCCAAATAAATATATTACAATAAATAAATTAAAACACATATTAACAATATAAATTAAAAATTCATATCAATATATATATATCTACGACAGCCGTAGATTTGCGCAATGCACCTGCTGTGGATCTAGCAGCTATCTATAATAAACACAAGATAAATAACAACACATACATTGTTCTGTAGTTGGTTCTATGCTAGTCGTGGCTATGTTGAAACTAATATTTTGTAAAGCTTCATCTCTTTTCGAAATACCCTTTTGATATGAACTTTCAATTTCAACAGTTTTTTTCCTGTTTGAAAACTCATTTATTAAATCAGAAATGTGCTTTAGTAGGTCATCCATTTCATTGACCTCTTCCTCCGTGCCTGACCTACAGAAGCATGATTTTATTAGGAATAATTTTACAACAGTGTATTGTATACCTACTTGAATCGTTCAATCTTCTATTTTTTCAAGAATTTACTAACCAAACTCTTTATTCGGTACCTCAACGTTCGTACTGAAATCAACTTTCCAGTAATTTGAAATATATTTACACTAATTAAGTTCCATCTTAAGGGATCTTCATATGGATTTTGTCCAACTACTTCTCTGGCAAGATGCAAGTCATCCTCCACAGAAAAAAACACTCGCTTATTGTGAACTGTTTCCATGATATGAACTAAAACAAACTTCCTGGAATAGAATTTTACGAACATAACATTAAAATTGTAGTAATATACTTACCAGTAAAGAAAGGTTATGTTACACTCTACTTATAATAAAAATAAACAAGTGAAGTAACACGTGAAGAAAATCGTTTAAATTCGAGTGTTCCGAGTGCCTAGCTCGGCTCAATAAACCTACGTTTACGGTATACGTAGAAACACGCAAGTTTACGTTTAACGTATCTAAATACGACCGAGAAGTACTTACTGCGCACGCGTACCTGTCAAATGCTGCATTTACGTTTACGTATTAATCATTGCCTTAAGTGTCTATTATTTGCTTACGTATCCGCAGAATTAGATTACATGTTCTTGAATGTTCCCATAAACTTTTAATTTTTGGAACTGTTTTAAAATTTCAATAAAAGAAAAAATTTATGGGTGCGGGGAATAAAAACTGGCATTAAATTTAGCATGGAAAGATTCGCACGCGTTCGTACTTCTTTCTATGCTATCGCTTAGTTCAGCCCACAAACTAGGCAGAAAAACGGCATCTTCAGAAATATAATTGTCCACCAAATAATCGGCAAACCGTAATAAACGTTCGTCTTCGAGTTATATTTCCGCAAAATCGAAAGCAAAACAATCGCCTACTTCCGATGGATTTAAAAATGGTAAACCAAATATATAGTGCAGCCATCTTCCATCTTCACTTTTTTCGTTATTATAACCAGGAACAAGTCCCAGATTTTGAATTTAGTGAAACCAGGCTTGCGCTGAGTGAAACCCACTGTCTACTACTCTGAAATTTGGGAACACCGTTTTTAGACCATTGTGAATCGCTATTTCAAAGTCCACTACAATAACTGAGATTTAAACCTGAAGTTTGTTTCGTAACATTTCAAAAATATTTTTGTAAGAGCACTCCTTATTATTCGGCTGTAAACAAAATGCTAAAGATGGTAAAGTTTTTCGTCTGTTACGACAGTTATCGTATTTAATTGGTCAGTATTTTCTTTTAAAGCTGAATATATTATTTTAGAAGGCTTTTCACATATGTCATTGGTCGCTTTCCGTTTAACACTAGCACTAATTATCTACTGTTTATCTTTTTAATATTTTTTTCGTGGGTATGGTCTATTTCGCTAGGCTTAATTAAATTTTTTGAGCCCACAGTATAAATTTTAACCTTACAGGAGCGATACGAGCATCGCCAACACATTTCACCCCTTTTTAGTTCTTTATGTTTGGTAAATTTTACAGAATCTACTGGGTGTAAACTAAATTCAATTTTTAATAAATTTTGTCATATATAATATACTAAATGTTCAAACTTAAATAAATATTCCCAGAAATTATAACCCCTTGCTCGGTGACGAATTTAGTTGTGTCATTAGATCACTGTAATTTGCATGGATACAAATTTAAGGTGGGATTATCTGGTAGTACCTTCACGGGGACGAGTTTAGGGCCACCCACCTCTACTATATCTCTCTCACATTTTGCACACGTCCCTCCCGACTTTATACTTTCAAAGACTTCAATGCAATTAAAAAAACATAGAAACTAGGTATCATTTATATGTATACTTCGGTGCAAACGAATTCCCGTCGTCAGGTCACTGCCAAATTTTTATTCATAAAAATACAAATTAGATTAATATTAATGAAAAATTACAAATCGTGAATATATCGGTGGAGATGACAATGCCAATAAATTAAATATCGGCTTTCAAAGGATGCTTCCAGTCCAAAAAACAATCAATTTAATTCCATTTTTTTAAAATTATGGCTCCATAGTACTGACGATGATTCTGCCAGTGATATTTATGCAATCAGGACAGCAGTCAGGACATAATTTAACATTTTAAATATTTTCTCCATGCTGTATAAGGTACCACCATAGGGGTCAATGATCTATGTAAAATATCATGTTAACCTATTTTAAAATATTGACAGTTTCTGATTTCTTGATTCAGTGATTATTTTTAAAGGGATATTGCGCCAAAGAATAATGTTCGTCACTTAAAACCGTGTTGCTGCTTAATTTTGTGTCTGATTATGGCTGAATTTGTTTGGAATTTTTTTTTATTTTTAACTACATTTTTTAGCTATAAAGAACTTATATTTAATAGTGCAGTAAATGTTTGCATTTATTGTCGTATTGTCATCTCCACCTTGTATACATTTCTTAAAGTGTATATTTAAAAATATTTATATTTCTGTATTAAAGGAACAGAAATTTCCTGCTTTTAACTAAATTCCTTAATTATTGTATCGTAATTCAGCCTAGATGCCATATCTGATTCAATTGATAAAACAGCCAAAGCTGAAAGTCTTTCCTGGCTCATTGTGTTTCTTAAATAATTTTTTATTAATTTTAATTTTGAAAAACTTCTTTCAGCAGAGGCTGTACTTACCGGAATTGTTAATAAAATTCGGATGACAATGTAAATATTTGGGTAAATTTCTTTCAAGCTATTTTCTGTTATATATGACAGCAGCTGTTTCACATCTATAATGAAATTGAGTAAACTTGGGATCAATGTATTTAATTCTTTATGAAATTCAAAAGTTTGGAAGTCACTGCTCTCACCCACACGCAGGACGTTATGTAAATCGTTACAGTGTTTTAATATTTGATCCTCTGGCATATTTTTTAGATTGCTTAAATCATAGAGAAAACCGAAGTCTCCAAAATGTTGTTTTAAAGACGTAAATCTTAATTCCATATTAGTTATTATAGAATCAATCATGGCGTAAAAAAATCAGTTTGATACCGGATTTTAGGAGACTGTATAGGTTGTTCGCTGCTTTCATAATCGAACATCCTCTTCTTTCTGGCTACTCTTTTATTCCTAAACTCTTTTGGCAGCTTCGCTCAGTAAATTGCCGAACATCAGACAGGGATTTTTCGAATCCAGTTTCCCGATACTCTTTTATCCATTCACAAAATGTGTGTAAAGGGCAATGCTTAAATGAATTTGTACTGATTGCCATAATTTACTTATCATATTAACACGCGATATTATCTCATACCACACATCGCTCACTGGATGCAACAATGACACATTGCCAATTTAAATATTCCAAGAAAATTGAGGTTTTGTAAGTTGAAAATAGTACTTTAACGTTTTAGTCATGATTAAGCAATTTTTCTGGTTCAGTTTTTTTTTAATGTTTCTTATTATTTTTACTTGGATATGTTTTTGTTGAAAATGTTTTCTTTTCTTTTTCTTTAATAGGTAATCAGGAAATATGATTCAAATGTGCCAGTATTGACATTTTGATTAAATTGAGTAGGTAGGTACAAGGTGTGAAAAAATATGGAGTTTAACGAAGTAGAAGAAAGACTAAACATTAAAACGAGTTATTATATTAAAATAAATATTACTGCATGTGTTTATACATCAAAATCAAAGAGTATTATGATGCAGCAATGTTTTGGTCTATTAATAAATAAACACTAAATGAACACAATAAGGTAAAAAAATCTTATCCTCAAAACTACGAAAACATAATACATAGTCCAATAAACATAATTTTTTTACCTTTAATATGAAAATGAAGACAAACAATGTGTAAGAGACACTGGCTTTCAACTATCGTTCTGTAATTATTGCTAAACGTTTACAGTACTAGGTAACAGAAAAGGTATAAAACTAATAGGAACTTATGCTCTATAGAAAATTTTAAATCTCAGCAGCTCTTAATTAATTGTGGTGGATATTATTTTAAACGAAACAAAAATAAGTAACAAAAATAGTTCTGCTGGATAGGTAACATAAAAAATAATCACACAAATATTTCATTATTTTGTTGCTTTGAGACTTTCATAAAAATGTGCATGGCACTTTTTGATTGCATTGGTACGGAGCAAATACATTAAATCTTCGTACTTTCGTTTAGGTATTTCTAAGGGTCCTTTGTAAGCACATTCCAAGCTTAAATTTTCAAATGTTCTTATATTGTTTGTTCGCGTATTCTGTCTTGGTTTGATGTTTACAGACTTATACTCAGTATCGGTAAAAGACGTTTTATACTGGAACTGGTCCAGGTTGTCTCTTTCAACTTTAAATACACATCCTCCACTAAATCTTACAGGGTCACCCGATGAGTCCTTGGAAAAGCTGAGAGAGGTCTGCAAAGACAATTTCTTAATGTCATAAAAGTCATCATAACTTAATTCCATCACTTTGTAAGGTTCTTCTTGTTTCTTTGCAGTTTGCACCAGCGTAACGTATTGATCGGGTGTTGAAATTGGTCCAGATTTTAAAGACTTTTTAATGTTTCTTTCTATTACGGAGTGGACATTGTCCCCTTCGTTCTGAGTGTGTCCAGTCACCAGATACTTATGGGTTATTGACTTTATTTTACTGTAATTGGCAATAGCGTAAAAGTAAGCTGACAATACGAATTTGTTCTTTTGTTGTCCAGAACAATTATCAGAATAAAAAATCATTTCCAAGCTATCCCCTTCGTACTCGTCACATTTTTGCTTTAGATATTTTTTCTACGCCCATATCCGTAAACGTCAAAAATCGCACTGTCAACATTCCTTGTAAGTGACATTTAACAATAACATGCACGTAATGAGATCTCATAACACACACGTGCGTTTGGATGAGAAAACTTAAATTTCTTTGTTTAATCAAATTGCAATCAAATTTCTATCTACGTACTACTTAATTTGGTCTATTTACATAAATTTAGTCAATTGGAAAACATAAAAGCTGTTAGCACTAGTGAAATAAATTTTAGATTAAAAGAGTAATGTCGGCAACACATTATACAATTTCTCAAAAAATAAGTCGCGTTTTTTTTTTGCAAGCTATGGAAATAAACGTCATGTCATTTATGCTGTCAATTTTTGTAACAAAATATAGTATCTCATACAGTGGCGGGTGGCTATGTGAATCACTCTCATAAAAATATAAATGACAACGCTTTACGAATATCGGAAGCGATTACCAATTATCAATCTTCATTTTCTGATATATCGTGCAGTTGCGATTTCCTTTATTTCATAGAAGAAAATAGATGGGCGTAGAAAAAGTATAGTACGTTACACGAGTTGTAATCCCATTACGCACTCGTGAAATTTACGCACTCGCCGCTACGCGTCTTCGTGCGTAATGGGTTACTTACAACTCTTGTTACGTAATATACTATTAAAAGGCATGACCCTATTTCATTAGGGCCCCGTTTACCCTGACCTTCGTGCCACATGAAGCAAGGTCGCATACAGTAAAATTATACATTGAAAGTTTTGACTTGTAATAAAAAGTCGTAACGTCTCCTTTTGGAAGCGGTAACGTAGCTTCTAAGTCCAAACAGGTAACTTTATATGAATCGCTAATTTTATCCTTATCGGCTTGGTTTTCTTGCCTACTCAAACTTTTTTTTGTTGATGGGACAAATAATCATCTTCCATTTCTTTCTTCTCTTCCGTATTAGCATTCTCATAGGAAACACATTTTTGACATTGGTCTTTTTTGGGGATAAAAAAGGCCAAGTTGAATTCGTAATTAAATATGTCCCTGTAGGTACTTACACTCGCAAAATCTTTTCCCTGTGTTTGACACAATTCTTTGTAATCTTTGTATAAATCAATAATGGTTTTTCCACCTTCGATGTACTCTTTTTCAGAATGTGCTCTTATATAGTGACTTTCCACCTTTGGAATTGATGCAATATGCGCACGAATATCATTTTTAGCATCGGGTATCTTTCTCTGTTTACCATGCTTTCCTCTATTCTCTTGAAAGCTGCCTTCTTTTCTCTTGCTGATTATACTTCGAATACAACGATTTGTTATTCCCAGTGTTGATACAAAGAATACTTTGCACATTCGTATTTTATTATCGTTTTTTGGGAAATAGAATGCGTTGTTATTTGTTCGTTTTCTTTGCCCGCTGTTTACCGCTCGTATAATTTCTTGCATGAAAGTCGAAATGAATGCTCTTTGCTTCTCAATATCGCCTAAACTCCAATACTTACTGAAGAAGTTTCCTCTCTCTTCTTCAGAAAACTTAGTCGCGCAATTAAGTTTACAGGTTTCACCACATGGGGGTTTCATTTCTCTACCTGCTATATATTGACCTTCATTAAGTGTTTTATTTTATTATTCCACTGTTCCTTAAAATCTTTGTCCTGGACCTCTTCCATTCTAACGGCATCCGCTTTCTTTCCCTGGTTTTCTTGTTTGCTGCAGTTTCCTCAAAATTTTCTTTTTGTAAAGTTCTTAATGGCACATGCTCCTCACTGGTTATTGAAGATGCTGATGAGTCGCTTTCATAGTTTGGATCGATTATAGAGTCATCTGAAAAACCGGTAATTTCTTCATCGGTATTTTCCATTTCCTCCGCCAAAGGGTCAGTTATTGCGCTTTTTGATGATGATTTCTTTTCACATCTTTCCAAGTCTTTTAATGTTCTTTCTAACGTAATCTGCTGTACTTCCAGTGGGACCAAAAGCACTGCCTGAGGTTCGATGTTTTCTTTAATTGCTTCATTAATCCTACTAGAAAACTCTTGTTGTAGCTCGGTCACTTGGACGACTCTGTTTTCTTTCATTGCATCATAAATTCTGTCGGACGATTCTTGCTGCAACTCGGCTACTTGGGGGACGCTGTTTCGACTCTGTAATGTGTTTTCTAATATTTCACCAGAAATATACTCTTGCAGGACAGGTGACTCGGGGACACTATTACTGATAATCTGCGATGTGTTCTCCTGTTCAAAGTCACTTGGCTCAAAACAACTTGGTGCAATTTCCCAGGAATTATCAGTTTTCTTTAGTTTAATACCCAACGCGCCCAATATCTTCTACACTTCTAGATTGTGGTTCCATTATTGGTGTAGAACTTTAGAACTGAAAGAAAAATATTTCGCTATTATGCAACATGATAACCAACGAGTATCAAAAATGTAGAGGTTATTTTGAGAATTTAAAATACGGAAAAAGTGCAGATACAACACGAAAGTTACTAAAAATTGGCCTTGATTATATTGTTAAGTTCGTAACAATAATAGCACAAAAGAAATTACCGCTTAATAAACAACTTACTTTTAAAAAAGTAAAACAATGGCACGACCACAGATGCTCCATAAAAATCACTTTTTTGTATAATTCTCTACTTGCAATAATGGCACATTAAAGGATGTGCCGGTATTGTGACAATAAGATCAATAAAAATTGTTAACACTTACCGGACTAAATGAATATGCCGCCGTCCCTTCTGCACTGTTCGACAACTGCCGACGTACTAAATTGTTAAGCCAGTATTGCCACTATAAAATGGTAAATGCGCGTCAAAGTCAATAGTGGCACTGGCGCCATCTATCCGGTCACGTGGAAAGTATCATTGTGCCGATATTGTTAGCAAGTAGAGGTTTTGTAGTTTAATACAAAAAATTAAAATTTTCAGATATGCCACTGTTGCATCAAGTGAGTGACGTAAAGATACGATAAATTCTAAACTTAACATTTCATTTAGTATCGAATCGCAATCACTGAGAGTGTCTGATTGCACCGTTTGATTTTTTAAGCTTGATGCATTCAATCTCTTCATCGAATTGCAATAATACGGCCTTTACTGCTTCGACTCTACCTTCCCATCTTGTGTCTGATAAGGGTTTCATAGTAAGTTTTAATTTGCCTTTTATTAAATCCCAGCGTTTGCTTGAACTCGAAAATAGCAAATAAATTTTTTGTATGAAACCAAAAAAAGTTTTTGCTGCCATAGATGAGTTCGCTGCATCTACCAACAGTAGATTCCAACTATGACAGCCATAAGGTGTGAAAAATGCCCTAGGGTTAATATTCAATATTCGAGTTTTAACTCCACTATTTACACCTACCATATTTGCTCCATTGTCGTATCCCTGGCCACGGCAGACTTGAACATTTAAGTCGTATTTTTCTAGGTGTTCCAGTATAGCATTGGCTAAATATTCTCCAGTTGTCTCAATAACAGCTAGAAATCCCATAAAATGTTCGACTATTGTGCCAGTTGACGTATCACAAAATCTTAAGATAACCGACATTTGTTAAACTCTAGTGCAATCGAGCAAAAAAGAATGATACTTTGCTTCTTTAACTTTACGAATAATTTCATCGACAACTGTTTTTGACATCAATATGATCAATTCATTTTGAATATCGTGACTTAAATAATGGTGTGAAAGTGGTTTGTCACTAATGCGTTTCATGTGTTCTCGTAAAATAGGATCAAATTTTGATATCAGTTTAAATGAATCTATGAAATTACCGGAATTCTTAATAACCTGTCTTGAGAGATTCTCAGTGACCTCTAAATGCAAGATTATGAGAGGACAAAAAATTAATTATGTCAATTATTCTCTTTAACAAGTTGTGCCAATGTTTTTGAGATTCACGTATTAGCCTTTCGTTTCCTTGGTCTATTCTTTTGCCTTGATTTATTCCTTTCTCTAAAGTTAACCATTGGAACATATGTGCCATATGTTCTTTGGTATTCTCATGTCTATGTAAAATGCTACTTAAATGTTTCCAATTACCACCTGAGTTTGTGAATTGCCAAATATTCTGCATGGAAAACAGTAAACTTTATTTTGGGAATTGGAATAAACTAACCAGCGACGATGTTGAGTTTCACCATTATTTAGTTTTCTCGAGAAATAGAAATTGGAAAAGTGTCTGTGATCATCACCTTTGGGATAATATTCATCACCGCTATTTAATTGCTGTGTGGGGCCGCTTTGAACTATGTCACGACGCTGTGAATCCGTTATGGGAAACGTCCAAACTCCCGGATCCGAATTGACAAGTACTTGCTGAACTATGGCACTGGCGTCGTCGCTGCGAATTGGAGAATCTATGTCAATCTGTTCTTCTTGATTGCTTGATGACAGCACAAGAGTTTCAGCGTCAAATTTTGATTGGCTAGAGGATGATCCAAACTCTACGTCTAACTGACGTTCGCTCTCGGTACTCAGTGCATCTGGAGCATGTCCCAACGGTATCTCGGACGTTTGTTGTGTAGAAGTCGAATCTATCGATTCAGATGGTTCTGTACTACCAGATGCAGTTTGGTTGAGGAACTTCATCATATTTAAACTCAAAACCTGGTTGGATGCAGTTCTTTCAACTTTTCTTTTTCTTTTTGCTGATTCAGACTCCCATTTTCTTCCAATATCTCGGCCGGACATGACTATAAAATCGTATTCGTAACGTGTAAACAAAAGCAATAGTTTTAACATTTTTTTGCAGTTTTATCTACATAATATTGTAAAACCTACATTTAAATTAGTTTTCAAACAAAATCTTTAAGAAAGCTCTTACTACCTACTAGTTTTTAAAACTTGAAAAGTCGATACGTTTTTTACCGTTAAAGCTTTGGTTTCCTTCAAAAGATATTATAGAGCGTATAATTTTATGTACAAGTAATTACTGCGTTATTTATTTATTACCAATTAATTATTTCTTACCTTATGTAAAATAGACGAGTACAGGTACCGGTGTCAAAGAAAACAAAAACCATTTATTAAGTCACCGTTTTTTAATGTTGGGTCAGTTTACAGGAGCAATCAATATATCTACACACTATCTATTTATTCACTAAATATTATTAAAACATTGAACACACTATTCTTATCAAAATAGGTACGTACATCATAAAAACAAACAATATTGAATAACACAATCACGTTTCTATTGTTATGCGCCTAGCGACTGCGTTGCGTGCGTGTGGTACTTTGATTTGATTGGTTGGCTTCCTAGTAAAAAAAGTAAACAAATAAAACAAGGGATTCCCCGCACTGGGCGGCGGCGGCAAGAATTACTCGCGATATAATAGTTACGCAACGTAAGCAAATGTTGCCAGACTAAAAAAACATATTTCACAACAAAATTAATTCATATCTTTTTTTATTTTATTCTCCCTTTGAAGCAATGCATAAAAATTTTTTAGGCAAAGGCCCCTTGTACCGCGAGGCCGTAGGCGGTGGCCCACGTCGCCCACGCCTTACGCCGCCACTGAATATACCTATCTTATTCCCTCTTGGTATCGTTCTGAGACTTTCGGATTCATGGTAATAATTAGCAGATTTAAATTTTCCCAAATATTGTTACTTAAAATGAGCCATTTATATATTTTTATTCTATATGAAAACTGAACTCTTCCCGGTTCCGAAAATGTATAATTTGTTGAAGTTAAGATGAAAAATAAGTAAGTTCTTTGATTATTAATGATGATTGTTTATCAGATAAATATGTCTGTCTGACACATACGTTTTAAATAACTATTACAAAATTTGCCTGCTAACTAATACCAAAGATTACAAAAAAATTGTAATCTTTGCTTATACCTGCTTTAAAAAAATATATACTGAATGTTTTTGAAAGAAGTAAAGAAGCATGACTTTACATTAGAAATAACTAAAACAATTAAACAAACTTGAAAGGTGAAACAGTAAAATCGACCAGAACACACACACAAAACACACAGAGTTTATCTTTAAACTCAAAATATAGCCAACTTTATTTGGAAAACCGATCTTTTCTGTGTGGTGACAAGTAAATTAAGACTGTAAACTAGTGTTCACTAAACATCGACAATTTGAACTATCGATGTTTCGATAGCATTTTTTTTAAAGCATCGATATATCGATAGTACTATCGAGAGTACGAAACATCTTATTTTTTTATTAAAAAATTAGTTTCAAAACAAGAATATATATATTATGTATAGAAAACAACTGAATTACAAAAAATCACAGTATACATTGCAACTTTTGAATTGTATGAGTAGTAATGTGTACCACGGTTTTTTCTTATAAATGTAAAAGGTATTCTGATGAAAAATAAATTGAAATGAAATCATTTTTCCGAAGTAATTCTAATTACCTTCTAATTATATTTATTTTTATTCCGAAAATTGTGAACTGTTCTGTTTTAAGAACAATAGCATATTAAGTGTTCTTGATTTGAGACGGCTACGCTTCTCACTCATTATAGTACCAGCTTTTGAAAATAAGCGTTCTGACGGGCACGATGTTGCTTGTTTGTACGCCAATTTCCACAAATTATTTTGCCTACTAAAACTTTACCAGTACTGGACACTCTTTCCATGGTGAATTTGGATTTTCTATGTACTGTCGTACATCAATCAAATCAAAGCAGTTTGTACAACTGGTTCCTTTAAAAAACCCAAGAGTGTCTTCTTACAATCTACTTCTTTGACCGTGAGATTGTCATTTATCAATTGTTGAGTAGGTGCATCTTTCTTTTCTGCATTTAACATACTTGTTAATTCATTAACAAGTAGTTGTGTAGCTGCCTTTCCATCTTCAGCTGTCCTGAAAGGTGCTTTTTTTACTCGAGGGTCTAAAATGGCACCTAATATACAAGGTGTTCTGGACTCATAAGGTTGCAAACGTCTCTTTATGGAATCTTTAATAGTACGTACAAGTAATAAACTTTCTGCACTTAACTCAGTAAACTTATTGATTCTATCAAGAATGCCTCGTTTAAGTGGAATGACCAGTGATATAGTTACTTATCTCCTTCGTTGCCACATCAAAAGGTTCCAAAATTGCAATGAATTCTTAAAGAATTGTAAACTCTTCTGCTGTTAATAAAGGAGGCGATTTCTCACAAATATTTACAGCAAGAACCAATTCAGTTCTAATCTCAATTGTTCTTTTTAACATTTCATATGTGCTGTTCCATCTGGTACAGACCTCTTGAATGAGTTTTAACTGTTTTTTATTGTTTTGGAGTTGCAGGGCTCTAAGCTTATCTGCAGCTAAAGTACTAGATCTGAAAAATGTTGCTATTGCTTTGCACTTCTTTATTAGTTGGTCAAAATATTCCAGTTTGTAACAATCGGTTACTATTAGGTTAAGTGTATGTCCGAAACAAGGGACATGTCTAATTTTTAATAAACTGGCAGCATTGATCATATTTTGGGCATTATCTGTAACTATTGCAGAAACTTTTTCTTTAATATCCCATTCTTTCAATATATTATCTATGACCTTGATGAAATATAGAATTATAAATAGAAAAAAGAATAAATACTTTGTAATTACCGTGTGGATATTTAATGCAGTATGATTTTGTTCAAGTTTAACTGTCTGGAGGACAACACTTTTCAATTTAGTGCAGTCATTACCTACATAATGACATGTCAGTGTTAAGAGTCCTTCGTTAGCAGTAGAGGTCCATATATTTGTGGTTAAAGAACTGTAAAAAATGGTTTTAAGTTCTTCAGACATCAATTTCTTCACTCTTTCATATTCTTCAGGCAGCAACTTTTCTTTTACGTAAGTTGTAGTAGGAATTACAAATTTTGGTTCTAAGGCCTCTATAAATTTTTTAAAACCTTTATGTTCTCCTCGTCTTAAAGACTCCATGTCTTCTGCAATCATTTCAATATAGAGTTTATTTAAAGTTTTTTGTCTTTCACAGCTTTGGTCCCACTGTTGCAACCTTTTTAACATTAAAGGTAGTGTATTTCTTTTTTTCTTTGGTGGCTCATTACTAGGCTCATTTTCTGATGATGCTGTTAAATTAGATCATTCAATTGCATGTTTTCTTTTAATGTGGTCTTTTCAATTGCTTGTATTTCCACTTGATTTATATTTAAGTCGGCATAAGTTGCACACAGCAGTAGTGCTATCTACTTTGTTAATTACTTCCCAGAGGACATGACATACAGTCATATCATAGTGTGTGCGGTGTACGAGAATTATAAATAAAATAGGTTAGGATTTTCTTCTAATTATGTTTTCGTCGTCTTTTCGACTTTCGAAATCAGGTTACCTCGCTACCTAACGGCTCGGACAACTATCGATATTTTTTTAATACCATCGATGGTTTTCGATAGCCAACTATATCGATACTATCGATAGTTACTATCGATGTTCAGTGAACACTACTGTAAACGCTGTACCTAAAAATTAAATGCTGAATATATTTTTTTTTCGTTCACGTTTTGAAATTATTTTAATTAATTAATTCTACACTAGTGGTAACAATATAGATTTTTCGGATCCGATTATTTAACCCTCCGTTACCCGCATTAATTTTCTGACATCGATACCCGCTTCGGTCTGACATTCCGTATTACACCCATAGATTATTTCGCATTCTTGTGTGGTTAAGGCTACTCAGAAATTAATTTTTATTAAGTTTAAAAAATATTTATTCCATCAAATAGTACAAAACAACTCATATAAGGAACTTAAAATATTAAAATGCAACAAATCTGTATATTTAAGTAACTATAGACATCGAAAATTTATTAAATGTTATTTTTAAATAAACAGTAACAAGGTCGACAAATCTTCTCCGAATGTTCCATGCAGATCCATTTACGATAATGTGGACAAAAATATCTTGTTTTGCGGTTTTGTTTGGAAGTGCAAAAGTTACATCTACCAGTTCCTGTGTGTCCACTGCTGTCCAGTTGTGCCAATGTTTGTTCATTTAAATTTCCACAGATTTCAGAAATACGATTTTTTATTGCTTGAGGACAAGCCTTAATTTGAGCTCTCATTTGTAAATGTGGATATATCATTTCCAAAGAAATTTGTTTTAAAAAATTACGTCTTTTCATCTTTGATGCATTACTGGGATTTTTAGCGTTATAAAGTACAAACGCATTAATGCCAGCTATATTCAAGCTAGAATAGAATAGTACCATTGGCCATCGGTTTGTAGCCCTTGCACAATTATAGTTAGCGCACATTTGATCAACGACGTCCACTCCAATTTTAGTATTGTTATAGTCCGTTATCATCAGCGGCTTCAATTTTTCAGAATCTGGATCTAAGGCGTCGTCGTCATGCATACTTGAAATAACTAAAACATTTTTGTGTGCCTTGGGTTTATAGGAAACTAATGTACAATTTTCACGAAATGCGAACATACTCGTTAGTAATGGTCTCTTTTCGGGATTTTTTATTTCTTCAGGTATACCTATGCGATTTTTTTTTATCGTACCAATAACCGTCAATTTTTTTTTTATATAAACTATGAACTAGAGAAATGCTTGTAAACCAGTTGTCTAGTGATATGTTTCTATTAGTGTTATACACGGGTTCACAAAGACGTTCAACCACAGCTTGAGATGAGTTACTTGTTTTATACGGACCTGGAGGCTGCTCACCGACATATACTTCTAAGTTAACAGTATAAAAAGTTTTTGCATCAGCAAGTGCAAACACTTTTATACCATATTTGTTTGGCTTCGAAGGTATATACTGGCGAAATGCGCAGTGTCCTCGAAAAGCTTCTAGTTTTTCATCAACCGTCAAATAAGCGGAAGGACTATATCCAGTCTTACATCTATCTATAAAAATATTGTAGAACTCCCTGATTGGGGCAAGTTTATCAGTTTGTTTTCTATCAAGTCTAGTTTCTTTATTATCAAAGCGCAGTGAACTCAAAAGAAATCTAAAACGGTTTAGGGACATGGTGAGCCTAAAAATCTCTACCCCAGTTCCATCAGTTTGCCACAAGTCTGAAGCATTTTGATGATTACTTTTCAAAACTCCTGCATAGTATACAAGACCAAGTAGAGCTTGTATTTCTGCTTTACTTGTCACCCGGCAGTCACTATTTCTGCAATAATTCTGAGCCATGGACTCTATATGTTGATTGGTATATTTCACAATCATTTCAAGTATATCATCAGTAATGAAATATTTCCAAATTTCAAAAGGTTCATTTGACGATTTTGTGGGATTTTTTGAAGCAGGCAGTCGAACAATATTCTTCGCACTAGTTCTTACTGCAGAAGACTTTTTATTTGCATGTTTATTCCACAAAATAAATCTATCTTTTTTTTTTGTCCCAGTTTCTTTTACCTTTCCGTATTTTGCCACAAAGATACCTCTGTTTGATATTTCAGAAATATTAGTTATGATACCTGGAATTTCACCATTTTGCTGCTCCTCTAATACCGCTTCTTCGGTAGCCACTCCATGCTCTTCATCTGAGATATCTTGTTCTGTATCACTGTCCTCTCCTCTTATTTCTAGAACATTTTCAGAATCAGAAACTTCATTATCTGCCTCATCTTCTGAAATCGGCTCATTTAAAACTTCATTCATCAGTTTTTCTAAACGATTTTGTTCTCTTTCGTATTCTCCCATAACTAAAAAGTTAAATATATATATATATATATATATATATATATATATATATATATATATATATATATATATATATATATATATATATATATATATATATATATATATATATATATATATATATATATATATATATAGTTAATATATACAGTTAATCATTTTATCTAATAAGTACGAAAAATAACTTACTTCAACAAAAGAACCTTTTTCTAAATACCAATAAGAATACAACACGTGTAACCGCTTCGGTCTATTGCACCGTATTTATCGTATTACCGCCTGAACGAAACTATTACTTCAGACTGACCAAATAAACAGCTACTGAGCGGGGAAAAGCTTAGATTTTACAAAGAAATAATTTATGCAACATTTTATACACCTTCGGTCTCACAGAACTAAAGGGGGTAACGAAGGGTTTGATGATAATTCCAAATTTTGTTTTGCGTGAACTATGAGATACAAAAAGTCTACTACTAACCCGACTCTGAGAAGTCATGACTCGTTTCTAGTACAAAAATCAATAAATTAAATTCCGAAAGTAGTACGCCTCGCGCCATCTATTGTATTTTCTTTCAACTACCTCTTCTAAACTGTTTTCTATTTATAAACAAAATACAAAATGTTTCTTATATTTTAATATAGGATTGAAATACAATACAACTCGGAACTGCTGCTGATCTTTTATAGGTAAACTAGCTAAAATAAATTTAATTTACCTCACTATTTCATCAGTACAACCTTGTATTTATTGATTTTATTGTTTGTTGTAAATGCAAGAGACAATTCCTTCTCATCTCGAGGCTCGAGCTCGAGCTTCGGTGATTGTCCAAATTTTTAGGCTGTCCAAGGATATGGTATCCGAGGTGGTGGAAATGGTGTCACCATTTACCCAGTGGGCACACGAACGTTAAAAAAACGTCGAAAATTGGTTCGAATGTCGCGGTGGAAAACGTTGTTTGCAACCAAAAATCATACTAAACTTATACGTTTAATTTTAACGTTGAAAACCTAGGTAGGGAAAAAATTAAAATATATTACGTTTATTTTCATCAAGAAATGGTACTAAAATTATACGTAAAATTTTAATGGTTATTTATAGTTGATTCCGTATGTGTTGCATACATAATACTAAACGTTTTACGTTCGTATTTTTCAGGTATATCACTTAAACGTTACTTATACGTAACATTTAAACCATAATTTTTATGTAATAATTAAACGTGTATGACATAAAATAAACATTTTTGTGTGCAATAATGAAACGTTTATTATTTAATAATTATTTCATTTAATAAACGTTTCATTTTTTCATATAATACACGTTTAATTAGTAATATAATATACGTTTGATTAGTTAATATAATATACGTTTAATTAGTTAATATAAAATACGTTCAATTATTGCATAATAACCGTGTATTATATGAAACAATTATACCTGTATTAGTTGAAATAATTAAACATGTATTATTTGAAATAATTAGACGTGTATTATTCAATAATTATTAAACGTGTATTATATGACATAATTAAACGTGTATTATATGAAACAATTATACCTGTATTAGTTGAAATAATTAAACGTGTATTAAATGAAATAATTAAACGTGTATTATTTGAAATAATTAGACGTGTATTATTCAATAATTATTAAACGTGTATTACATGACATAATTAAACGTGTATTATATGACATAATTAAATGTGTATGTTATGAAAAAAGTAAACGTGTGTTATGTGAAATGATTTAATGTTTATTTCATGAAATAAACGTCAAATTATTTCATATACCTAATACACGTTCAATTTTTTCATAAAATACACGTTTACTTATTTATAACACACGTTTAATAACTATTGCATAAAATAAATGTCTAATTATTTCATATAATACCCGTTTCATTTTGTAGAAATATAATGTATTAAGGGCAACATACAGGTAACATAAAAAAAAACTCCTTTAAATTTTTTATTCGTTTATTATAATAAAAAATCAACTTTTTTTTAACAATCATCATTTTAATGGATTATAAACTAACCATTGTATTTGACTAAACAAGGTTGCCCATTTATAAGGAACCAGAAATAGACATAAACTCAAACGAATCGATTATACCTTGCAGCATCGGCATTTCGATTCTCGAACAGTGGGGTGAACAATCCCTAAAATTTGAATAGGGAATATTCTAAGAGTGTTACAGTTTTGAAAAGGTAATCACGTTTTTAAAAATGTGCACTCTTGCTACATTCCTTATTCAAATTTTAGAGGTTGTTCATCCCACTGATCAAGGGTTGAGGTACTGATGCAGCATTAGGAAAAATGAGTCGCTTTCCAAATTAAAATCGATGGAGTCTTATTGCATTTTCTTTAAAATTATCGTATTTAGTGAAGCGTATTACCAATAGATATCGAAGAATAAATATATATTATTTTAACGCTTTACAACAAAGTTTTGAAAAATATTTTTCAAAACCAGTGACCGTTCAAATAAGAAGAAGAACTACTTCCCGGGCTATATGCCCGACAGACATTGAATTACACATCTTTGTCAAACGGGGTCGGTATGATCTACAAGATTCAACCAACCATTCTGGTTTGCAATTAGAAGGGACAACATAACTTGTAGACCGGTTTCGGCGTATTTGCGCCTCATCAGTACAAGGTATATGTTCTCGTCGTTGTACTGATGAGGCGCAAATACGCCGAAGCCGGTCTACAAGTTATGTTGTCCCTTCTAATTGCAAACCAGAATTGTTGGTTAAATCTTGTAGATCATACCGATCCCGTTTGACTTAGAAATGTAATTCAATGTCTGTCGGGGCATATAGCCCGGGAAGTAGTTGTTGCTTCTCAAGTTGAACGGTCACTGTTTTTGAAAAAAAAATTTCAAAACTTTGTTGTAAAGAGTTGAATAATATATTTATTCTTCGATATCTATTAAAATCGATGGGTCTGAACGTTGCTTAAAATGTTGAAGCTGTTCCTGATAATAACTCTGGTCTATTTTAAATGGACCACCTTCTTGTTTGGAAAAATAAACAAAAAAATCATCATAAACAAGTGATTAGAATTCTACAATAATTCACAGGAGTATAAAAATGTTAAAGTAAAGGAACATAATATTATATCTAGTATCTCCGTAATATGGAATAAATTCATTATTTTATAAACCAAAACGATGAAGTTGTTGCATTCATGCACTTTTCTTTTCAAGCAACTCATCAACAAATTTATATTTAGACATTTTGGGGCTATGCGGCTCTCACGAATTAAACTTTCATCACACAAAATAAAAATAGTACAATGTAATAATAAGAGAACTTGATTGATATTGTTCTCTACTAACTTCGCTATGAAAAATTATTGGAAAAGTATATGTAGTTCACTAAAAGTTCTAGGTTTTCGAGAAAAATCTGATGGAATTTAATCATCACTTGTAACTTTTTGTTCGATTTTACGTTTTAACTTTTGAGATAATTTAGCAGGTGAAGGAGAACTATTAAAATAATAATTAAATAACAATCTTTTAACTACCCCTAGAAATACTGAATGCATGGGATCTATAGGAAATTGAGTTACCATTTTTATGCCAGCAGAAACAAGCGGACTTGTTACGGTTATTTTTTGATACACCAATAATGTGACATTTCTCACAAGCTAATTTGGAAGTATGGCTAACCGTTTGACGTAAATAGCTTCTGGCCGGAGCGTCACAAATGAAGAAATGTATATCGACCGAGTAAATATTTCCATTAAAACATAATTTGTTTTCCCTAAGGTAACTCAGTTCTTTTATTAATTCTCCAAAAAATGTTTGTATTGGATCAGGTTTTCCACTTCCACAAAATAAAGCAATCGTAAAAGGAGAATTATCTGTAAAATCAGCACACATACCCAAAATTGGATACAGCTCTGTACAGCTACTTTTAAAGAGAGGTAACCCATCTATATTAATTTGAAGTAAAATGCATCTAATGCTTTTTTTGGTACCAAATTTCAATTTATTAGACAAGATTTTTTCTAAACCAAAATAGTACATCTCTCCATTGTTTAGTTTAAATACCTCAGTTTTTCTAGGAGTTTTCATAAGAGTTCTATAATCTCTAGGAAGAAAAGGCAAAGCTGGAAATAAAATATTCAGGAGGGCATTTGTTGTATTTCTGGGAATGTTACAATCAGAAACACATTTTCTCAACTTATCTGTAATTTCCTCAGCTGAATCTACGCAATCCAAGTTTTCACTTTCACGAAAGTTCTCAGAGATGTTATTAATCTCAATTTCTGGTAAATTTTCATTCTCCTGAAATTCCCCTGTCTCAATATTTGGTAAAATTTCCGATATATTTTTATCTAAATGCGTTGAATGAAAGTCCTCTGTATCAATATTTGGTAAAATTTCAGATACACTTTCATCTAAACCTATTGAATTGAAATTATTTAATGACACATTCAAATTATTTGAATGAATTGAATTGGACAATTTAATTAATGTCTCTGTTTGCTGTTTAATTTTACGTTGCAACTGTCTTTTACCAACTAATTTTGACTTGAACATGACTGGATAAGAAAAAAATAAGGATCTCGGGTTTTGACTATATTTCCTTCTGAATCACCTCAAAATAACTGATTAGCAAACATTTTTTGAAAGCTAGACCTAAAAAGTGTTTGTATTATTATAAATTTGTATTAGGCAATAAAATAAAACATTATTATAACAGTGACAAGTTTTTAAAACCTGCATTTTCCTTAAACATTCAAAATGTCTTTCATGAATCAATATTATTTCTTTTAAATGGGAGAATGAGTTTTATCAATAACATTTTAGAGAATGAGTTTATCAATAACATTTTAGAATGGCTATGGGTTCTCCTGGATCACCAATCTTAGCAAATATTTCCATGGAATATTTTGAAGAAAATGTAGTTCAAAAACAAAACTTAAAACCAATAGTTTGATCGAGATATGTAGATGACATTTTTTTAATTTGGCCACATAACTTATAAACTTTAAACACTTTCCTCAAAAATATAAATGTAGCAGAAAATTCTTCAAAATTTGAAATATAAAACAATAACTCACTAGCATTTTTAGATGTTTTAATAAATAAAACAGATTCATTAGAAAAACGTGGAATTTTTATTACTTTATTAGGCACATGGCACATATATGGTTTCCCGGTCAACGCAATGTGATATTTTAAGGTTAATTTGAAGTTATTTAACAAAACAACACAATTTATACTTAGCTGTGTCCTGTACTGTATGAATAATATAAAACATAATTACGTGTATATTATCTCTGCATAATTACCTTATTTGATTTAATATGAAATCATTTCATACACAGCAACAACCACACACAAAACAGAACGGTCCGCACTTTCTAGCAAACAATATGGCGACACTGAAATGCGAAATGAGACGAATGACTGCAGCGTTGCCAGATTTTTTTTTGCCAAGTCGGGATTTTGGAACTTTTTGAGTGAAAAAAGCGGGATTCTTTCATCGAAAGCGGGACATAGTGAAAAAACGTATATAATCAAGAAGTTTTTTAACATTTATCTTTTTATTTGAGTTCAAATTACGTTTAGGTGAAAGTAGATAGCAAAAATAGCCATAGAAAATGAATTTTGATATTAGTAATGAGAGAGCAGCGTCGCAAGAGCAAAATAAAAGTAGGTAGGTACCAAAATACTAAAAAAATGTACCAGATCTAATATATATTATGTACCAGAATTTTGATGAATGCTCCTCTTTTAACCCCAAACAACTTTTACCAAAGTACCTAACAATTAAAGAATTTTGATTTTAAATTAAACTAGTAGGTATCAGCAAAACAGGAAACCTATTTGAGATCCTTTGCTGTCTAGCGGTAAGATGTAAAAAACATCAATAAACGCAAATATTTTACTACAGAAAACAAATTAGCTGATGAAAATCCTCTTTTCTTCCTTCTTTCTGCTTGCATGGCCACTAAGATATCGAACGAAGTTGTACCTACTTGCGTACTTGACCAGAGTAATTTGTACCAAATCTGGTACAATTGTACCATCTCTGGCAACACTGTGAGAGCGACACTAGGAACAGGTGGTCACACGGCGCAAGTGTGTAGAGGCTAGGAGGCGGATGAATGTCACAGATTGACATGATTTAAAATTTATTTAGGTGACCCTAGAATTTTCTAAATTAGAGGTTTTGTCTATAAGCAGTATAAATAATGGCCGTTATTTGTTTGAAATAATTTAGATCACAAAGCAACTCAAATCGTCACTTGTCTGAAAAACCTGGGGTTAATGTAAATACCTATATGTAGGTATTATACCTACCTACCTAATTAGAAAAAAATAATGTTCTCTGTTTAAACTGCAACAATCTTATAAGTTTTAACAACAGTAATGATCTGTTGCCAGGCTTACTGATTTTAGAAATTAACTTACACAAAAAAATTACAAACATTTGAAGTACGGTAGGTATATGATTATAATAATAATATATTTTATTGTACAATCATACATACACCTACATTATTGCATGAGGAGAGTGAGGTGGGGATGAGTGGTCACACTCAATGGAAAATAATGAATTAAACAGAAAATAATATACCTACAATAATAAACAATGAAAGGTGATCAATTGAAATATGAAACTCAATTACATAACAACGTTTGAAAATAATATTAAAATTTAGTTAAATAAATAGAAATAACGTAGATTTTGGTTTACATTATTAAGGAAACGTTACATTGTTGTGATACAACAACGTTTTTGAAACGATTTTTATATAATTTAAATTAACGTTGATATCATACGTATATTTAACAAACTATTCAACTTTCGGTTGAAACACATTTACATAACAACGTTTAAAAATATTGTTAAAATATAGTTAAATAATTCGTATAGAAATAACGTAGTTTTTAGTTAACATTATTAACGAAACGTTGAATAGTTGCGATATAACAACATTTTCGAAATGATTTTTATATAATTTAAATTAACGTTGATATCATACGTATATTTAACAAACTATTCAACTTTCGGTTGAAACACATTTACATAACAACGTTTAAAAATATTGTTAAAATATAGTTAAATAATTCGTATAGAAATAACGTAGTTTTTAGTTAACATTATTAACGAAACGTTGAATAGTTGCGATATAACAACATTTTCGAAATGATTTTTATATAATTTAAATTAACGTTGATATCATACGTATATTTAACAAACATTTTCAACTTTCGGTTGAAACACATTTACATAACAACGTTTAAAAATAATGTTAAAATATAGTTAAATAATTCGTATAGAAATAACGTAGTTTTTAGTTAACATTATTAACGAAACGTTGAATTGTTGCGATATAACAACGTTTTCGAAATGATTTTTATATAATTTAAATTAACGTTGATATCATACGTATATTTAACAAATGTTTTCAACTTTCGGTTGAAACACATTTACATAACAACGTTTAAAAATAATGTTAAAATATAGTTAAATAATTCGTATAGAAATAACGTAGTTTTTAGTTAACATTATTAAAGAAACGTTGAATTGTTGCGATATAACAACGTTTTCGAAATTATTTTTATATAATTTACATTAACGTTGATATCATACGTATATTTAACAAATGTTTTCAACTTTCAGTTGAAACATAATTTCATAACAACGTTTAAAAATAATGTTAAAATATAGTTAGATAATTCGTATAGAAATAACGTAGTTTTTAGTTAACATTATTAACCAAACGTTGAATTGTTGCGATATAACAACATTTTCGAAATGGTTTTTATATAATTTAAATTAACGTTAATATCATACGTATATTTAACAAATGTTTTGAACTTTCAGTTGAAACATAATTACATAACAACGGTTAAAATAGTAGTTTGTGCAACTAGTGTGTTCGACACGAGTCGAACAGTATATTTTTTCTACGACCCACTTAAGAAAAAATCTAGAAAATCAACATTTTATTAAACTATAATATAACTTCAAATTAAAAATTTTTAATAATTTTACTATTATTATTTTATTATTATTTAGAAATAAAATTAAAATTAAAAAAAAAATTCCCAACGGGGAATCGAACTCTGATCTACCGCGTGAGAGGCTGGGATACTTACCACTGGACTACTGATGAATATACTAATCATCTATCTATAACGTCAAATGTATTACATAAAAACTGACGTTTGTCAGGAGTACCCTTAAATATTCAATTTATTCTGTTTCTATACGTTATACGTCTCCTTTGCGGCTAAACGAATATCTGGTGGAAAATTATTTATTGATTCATCACTGGAAACACTCATTTTTACTAATATTTTTCTTAAAAACTATAGAAATATTTTGACAAGTTATTTTGACGTTTCTATGAAATTGAAAAAAGATTAGTTGGCGGGTACTAAACGTAAATGCTGATTGGTGGATTTCATATACGTTCTAGGATGTATATGAAATCATATCCGTTCAGTTAACCGGAATGGCCTACATTTACATTCTGTAAATTGTGCAGAAAATGGATAATATACATGTGGGTGTAGAAAAATTATATTATAATGTTGTTAAACAATTCGTATAGAAATAACGTATATTTTAGGTTACATTATTAACCAAACGTTGAATTGTTGCGATATAGCAACGTTTTCGAAATGATTTTTATATAATTTAAATTAACGTTGATATCATACGTATATTTAACAAATGTTTTCAACTTTCAGTTGAAACATACTAGCATAACAACGTTTAAAAATGATATTATAATATTGTTGAAAGTTGAAAGATAATTACATAACAACGTTTAAAAATGATATTATAATATTGATAAACAATTCGTATAGAAATAACGTATATTTTAGGTTACATTATTAACCAAACGTTGAATTGTTGCGATGTAACAACGTTTTCGAAATGATTTTTATATAATTTAAATTACCGTTGATATCATACGTATATTTAACAAATGTTTTCAACTTTCAGTTGAAAGATAATTACATAACAACGTTTAAAAATGATATAATAATATTGATAAACAATTCGTATAGAAATAACGTATATTTTAGGTTACATTATTAACCAAACGTTGAATTGTTGCGATGTAACAACGTTTTCGAAATGATTTTTATATAATTTAAATTAACGTTGATATCATACGTATATTTAACAAATGTTTTCAACTTTCAGTTGAAAGATAATTACATAACATCGTTTAAAAATGATATTATAATATTGATAAACAATTCGTATAGAAATAACGTATATTTTAGGTTACATTATTAACCAAACGTTGAATTGTTGCGATGTAACAACGTTTTTGAAATGATTTTTATATAATTTAAATTAACGTTGATATCATACGTATATTTAACAAATGTTTCCAACTTTCAGTTGAAAGATAATTACATAACAACGTTTAAAAATGATTTTATAATATTGATAAACAATTCGTATAGAAATAACGTATATTTTAGGTTACATTATTAACCAAACGTTGAATTGTTGCGATGTAACAACGTTTTCGAAATGATTTTTATATAATTTAAATTAACGTTGATATCATACGTATATTTAACAAATGTTTTCAACTTTCAGTTGAAACATAATTACATAACAACGTTTAAAAATGATATTATAATATTGTTAAACAATTCGTATAGAAATAACGTATATTTTAGGTTACATTATTAACCAAACGTTGAATTGTTGCGATATAACAACGTTTTCGAAACGATTTTTTTGTAATTTCGATTAACGTTGATGTTATATGTGTATTTTACGAAAATTTTAAACTTTCAGTTAAAATATGGTATAAAAGATACAAAAAATTAACGTTAATTACAAACGATAAGAAAACATTGTGAAAACACGTATTTTTTCATCAAATTTTAAACGGTTGGTTGAAAATTGGTACAAATTTACGTTAAAAATTTGTAATTTATATACGTATAATTTTTCAACCAAAATTTCGACGTTTAAATTTAAACCTATAACGTTTTTTTAAACCATTATACGTTATATATACGTTAAAAAAACGATAGTGTGCCCATTGGGTATGGTTCCACAATCCAGAGCATCAGCCCTTTCTATAACCACACGGGTAAGTAAAACAGATGGCTAGAATTTATCAAACATTTTTAAGGTACATAAAAGTATTGAACAATTTTTTGTTATATGAAATAACCAGGTATTAGCTGCATTAAGGTTCTATGCCAGTGGAAACCATCAAGAAATAACTGGCACTAACCACTATATAGCAATAAGTCAAGCATCAACAAGCAGAGCTATAATGGAAGTGACAATTGCCTTAAATAGACCCGAGATTTTTAATCAAAAAGTGAATTTTCCAAGAACACAAGTAGAAAGGGAAGCCCTTCGTACCAGGTAACTGTAATAACCAACCTTGGTAAACATTTCATCAATCAAGTGCAAATAATTCTAGAAAAATGTTTGAATTTGATAAATTAAATTTTTATTTTAGGTTCTTTAATTTGTATGGGTTTCCTGGAATTTTATCATTAATTGATTGCACACGTGTGCAATTGTAACCCCGAGGGGAAATGATCCCAATCATCCTGAACACATTTATGTGAACCGGAAAAATTACCACTCCTTAAATGTACAATTGGTAAATATTAAGAATTAACAAATTAGTTTGTTTTATCACATTGATCTGATAATTGGTGAATGGTCCTATTTCAAGGGGTGAAAATAAACACCACAAAATTAGAATAAACTATGACATAAAGGCTGGGTCTGGGTATCAAATACAAATCAGAAAACAAATTTCAATTTTGTAGGGGATGTTTAGTATAGTTTTTAATACAGTATAGCCAAAAAGTTTAATATATTAATCATATTTTCTTCCTTTCAGATATGTGATGAAAATTTAAATGTTCTAAATGTGAATGCAAGGTTTCCTGGATCGACCCATGATGCCTTCATATGGGCACAATCCCCTGTCTCCACGTATATGGAACAAAGTTATCGGAGAAATCCTGCTAATGTGTTTTTTTGCTAGGAGGTTCAGGTAAGGAAAGAAAAATAATGCGATACTACCAATAGGTATACTATTACTGATGTTACATCTACAATGCAAGTACCAGTTATGTAAAAACACAAATTCTTACCTCTCTTCTTATGTTTCTTTTATATATGAGGAAAATAAACAGTTTAAGTAGTATACATAAATTCAAATACTCAGATAGTAACAATAAAGAATACTCCCCAACCAAAGAGAATAATTTTTAAGTCTTTTGTTTTCAGGATATCCCACACGTCCGTGGCTCTTGACACCACTGCCAAATCCAGTTAATCCAGGGGAGCAACTGTTTAATGACAGGCTGTGTAGTATCAGATCTTTGAAAGAGCGATGTAATGGGGTACTGAAAAAATCGATTCCGGTGCCTTTTAAGATACAGAACACTGCACTACCATCCTACGTTTGCTGGAAAAATTGTGAATGCATGTTCATTTTACACAACATGTGTATAGAGAACAACATACTGTAACATGTCTATCGACCTGTTTCGATTTTACAGAATAAATCCTTTTAATTAGCGCTCGTCGTCACAAGCCACTTCCAATTATAGTTCTGTGATCCCAAACTCTTCAACCCCGACCGTAAGACAATTGACGTCTGCCAACGGACGTTTCCATTTTTCCAAACGCCACGTGAAACACCTCTTTCCGTTATCGACCACCTACGGGGAAAGATCATCTTTCGCTATCTTTCATCTCTTAAGTACCTATCTTATGAATTTTGCTGTGGTAAGTTCAAAATCATAATTTATAATTAATAAGCTTCTTCTAAAGTGAATTATTACAGTTTCCTGTAAAATTGTCGTATTTAGTAAAGCGTTTTACCAATAGATATCGAAGAATAGAAATATATTATTCCAACGCTTTGACAAAGTTTTGAAAAATAATTTTTCCAAAAACAGTTTCGATAAATTGAGATCACGTATTAAATCACTGAGATCATTTTGAGAGCTTTGGCGTAGATGTATGCGCGAAAAACTTGCGCAGAAGCCTAATCATGACTGGGAAAATAAATTTTATTACTAACAAGCCGATAATTCCTCAAAATATAAGATATGTAAAAATCATAGAAACAAGAGCACATTCACTACTTTCATGAATATATTCGTGTTTTGGGCACTTGAAAACATAAAAATTTGCAAATATATCTAGGGCAACACAAAAAAATCTTTTTTTTGTAGAGCTGTGTAATTAATAAGCTTCTTCTAAAGTACTGTCTGATATAATTTTCGTATGCATTCTTTATTTTTTTACAGAGATAGACGAAATTAAATTCAACACGTGGTCATAAACTGTTCTTTTATACTAATATGTTAGTTTTAAACCAAATATTCTTTTATAATTCACTGTTTTACTTTTATACAAATATTTTCAAGATTTTTCAGTTGCGAAATAACTCTTTTAATCATAAAATAACATTTTTATAATCTGTTAACCTATAAAATATTCTTTCGTAACGCCAGTGCCGGTTTTATATATTTCCTAAGCACGATATTTTTTCATATAACTAAATAAATAACTTTTTGCTATGATAAGTTTCTTTCGGATCATCAGTATATTTTTCTAATTCAGCCGATAATTGCTATTTTTACTGTTTTAACATGGGACATATAATGTTGGAAAGCTTTCAGTAAATTAAATCAATTTTTCTACTTTCAAACAACTGCCTCCCTTTTTTTAACCTGAAAAGCTGACCAACATAATGTGCCATTACATTCAAGTTCCTATAAATCCCTGATCCACCTGTACTTCTAGGTAAGCACAGCCCCAAGGATATAACCCCGAGGATATAACCCCGAAGATATAACCCAAGGATATAACCCCAAGGATATAACCCAAGGATATAACCCAAGAATATAACCCAAGAATATAACCCGAGGATATAACCCCAAGGATATAACCCAAGGATATAACCCCAAGAATATAACCCAAGAATATAACCCGAGGATAGAACCCCAGGATACAGCCCTAGATCAAAATACCGCCCTAGACCAGGACACATCTGTTCAGATCAAGACCAGACTCCTACTTTAGGAAACCACTCCATATAAGCTAAGTACCTATAAAAATACAAATTCCTGTGGCAGAATAAATTGAAAATTTGTTTTTAATTCTTTTTTATTTTCTTAGAAATCCTCAACTATAAAAGTTGAGGGAGATACCGCCCGGGGTAATTTTTAGTAATTTTTTTTAATTATTAACTTTCATTTAAATTTTACAAGGCGTTTCTACCTTTTCCGCCTTAGTTTTTTCATTAGTATTTTTATCGTCAAAAAGGTAGTCAGCTTTTACAACCTTCCTGTAACACTTGTGCAGCATTAACTTGGGGTCGAATCACCCTTGAGAGGAGGCTCTAGCCGGAGCCCTTTAAGGTTACAGCTATTTACCGTTACAATACAATTACCAGATGAACCCCATCCTATAGAACCAGATTATGGCATGTATGCTGCTAATGTTGTCATAAATGCACGACCAACAGCCAATCCAGATCTGGCAGCAGCCAGACGTTTACAACAAAATATAATAGTTAACCATTTTATTCATTAATGTTTAGCTATTAAGATCTATCATTGTATCATTTGTTTTCCCAGCTCTTTAATTGGGTTTTTCCAGTGTATGTGAAACGGTCTGCGTACGGTCCTGCTTTTAGTTTGTAGTTGTGGTGAAAAGACTAAGTCTAAAGAATTATGATCTTCCGATTGTGGTAGAGGTCATACTGGGATGGGTAACAGGTTATTTGTTTTTTTTATAGTGATGTAGGGTGTTATCACCGTTAATTTTATGTGGAAAGAGTTAAGCGTTTGTTTTAGCAGTATGTCATTGATATATGCTTCGTGGGATGGGGGATATCAGTTCGGAAGAAGGTGTGGCAGAAAAGTTATATGAGTAGAACTTAGTATGCTACTCAACTATTACTTTGGACCTAGATATGGGTTAGGTAACGGCTTTGGAAGAACGGTATCCCATGGTTTTGGTTTGTAACTCCACATAAATACGACACTATAAACTCAACTGGTTGCTTTGGCTCGGTAACTGTTTCAATCATATGAAACATTTGCAGGTACCATTTGTTGTAGTGCAATATATTATTATACGTCGGGTTTTCATTCACCTTAGTACGAAAATAACTTCTTATAGAGAGCCGTGTACATTTATTGATAAAGTATTCCTAATATCTAATTATTATTGTAACGATTAACGTTTTAATTCCTTTGAAATCAAAATTTAATATTTGCATTGTTTATTTTCGGAACTGTCAGCATATAGATGACATAATGTCAACTTCGGAGAGTGATGTTTGTCAACGACAATCACGGGTGGAATATAACTGTTCCTACGCATTACCTACTTTCTATTTAGACGATGACTGAAATAGCGTAAAGTACACTTGTCGGAAGGAACACGTCGTTTTGGTGTCTGAGACTTTGGTATGGTAGATCGTATTTCTTCATGTACCCACGATAGCCCTCCTGAGGCATGGGGTAAAATCTTTCGTAAATCCTACACAGAACTTCACGACCTTGCTATTTCGGGTGTAATGAACGTCGTTAAATGTTTATTGTTCTATGGTTTCGCGTCAAACTGTGGATTGTTGACTAATTTGTGAAGTCACTGGATTTAGACATTAGGGATGATTATTACTTTTATTGAGGGGGACGCTTTTCTGTTTCGTTAGGATTTTGTAATCTCGGGTAATTTGGGTAATCTTGTACAGTGTGGTATAAATATTGTTGGTATATTTTAGTCACGTGGTGGCTGTAGGCCTTGTGGGGTGAAGGATCAAATGATTGACATTTGATGGGTTGTTGGCTTCCGGCGTGAAGGAAGGGTAGCGTCACTTTCCGATAAAGTCAAGTTGAAGGTAGATGGCGAGGTAGCAAATCTTAAAAATTTATGGTATGTGTTGACCATCCGATGTTTCGGGCTTTTATTTTCATTTTGCCGATTTGGTGGAGTGTTGGAGAAGAGTGAATTTTTTGGACCAGGGAATTACTGGAATTTTGTGGTGAACCACACTCTACCCACGCTGTGGATTTGAACCTTTTTTTGTGGGAATTTATGGATTGTAATATTTTTGGGATTTAATGGATTTTAACCTTTTTGGGAATTTATGGATTTAAAAGGAGATAGTTACGTTGGAAAAACCTCCGAACCTGTATTAGTCAGGACTTTGATTTTTGTCGAAACCCTTCGCGCAAGAAGGTATGTATTTTTTTCTTTTTGTTGTACCATTGACCGTTATGACATCGAGTATCCTTCAGATACCTTTTTGTTTGTATAATTTTGGAGTCTGAAAGGGCAAATTATTTGTGTAATTTATAGCCAAGGTGGTTATAGCCTTAACCCTTTTTTTATGTCACGTTGTCAAGCTTATTTCACTGAAACTATTTCAAAATCATTGTTTATACTTGTTTAATTGGTAGATTTCATAGTAGTACTAGAATTCAGGAAGTATCGATGTAGTTTGCTCTTATATATACAATATCATGGATTTGATAGTTGCTATGTCATAAAATGTAAGTACCTAGATATTGTTTTGGAATTGATGAAATTATATAGTTATAAAATTAGCATCTGTCAGGAAATTTTCTTGAATATCACTCAAGTTGTATACTTTTAGTTGAGATTTGGTAGATATAATTGCTACCATCGCTATATAGAAATTTAAATCCGTTTGGTACAAGATAGTTTGTTTGAGATCCAAGTTTGATTATTTAATTATAGAAATGTTTTATTTTCATCTAAATATTTTATTAGTTGCAAGTGGTTGGCTACACCACATATTTCAATTTGTTTTTGTCTTTGTTGTACGAAATGAATGGGGGGTAGAAAACTTACCTAGTGAACTAGTCACTTGGTTATGTTAGGGTTTTTACTTTCTTTTTAACACAATTTGTGTTTATATGAGGATGACACTAAGTATGGGATAGTTGGTAATTTAGTGTGGTCTCTATTTTAAGGGTTCGAGTACTGGGCCAAGAAGAAGTAGAACAAGTACTGGTTTGGTTGTTTCGAGTAGTCGTTCGGAAAGTAAACCAAGAATGGGGTACATGTTTTAGAAGAGTCAGACACGGGAAGGAACAGGAACCAGGATCTAGAGTTTTGTTGAGGTCATACCGTATTGTACAGGGTGAACCCAGAAGTTTATTTATTTTAATTATTATGTACATTTAAATTGAATTGTTCAGCATATGTCACGGGGTAATATGAGGGTAATACACTTTCACCTTAATCGGTAAGTCGCCTTGGTACCAAGCCGTCAAACGATTAACGGCCATATGTTTCACAGGTATACTATGATTATATTTTTGTTTTGTTCGGGTTTGTAAGCACACATACACATGAGTTTTGAATTTATTATAGTCCATTTTATATTTTACTTTACTCATGATTAATGTAAAGGAGTCATATAATTTTTGATTTGGCAGGGCATTGCCAACCTTTGGGGTTTATTTTTTTATATTATAAGTTATTTACTTAAATTTCGGAATCGGCTCAGGCCATTCATTAATTAACTTTTGTCTTATATATATATTGTAAGTTATTTAAAATTATTTCGGAATCGGCTCGGGCCATTCATTCATTAACTTTTGTCTTGTATATATATATATATATATATATATATGTATATTGTAATTTATTTACAATTCATTTGGAATCGGCTCAGGCCATTCATTCATGAACTTTTGTCTTTTATATATATTGTAAGTTATTTACAATTCTTTTGGAATCGGCTCAGACCATTCATTAATTAACTTTTGTTCTTTCTAGTGTAATTTACTTATATATATATTTTGGAACTGGCATAGTCCGTTCAATATTTAATTTTTGAGCATACATATTGTAATTTACTTACATATATTTTTTGGAACTGGCATAATCCATTTAATATTTAATTTTTGATCATACATATTGTAATTTTCTTACATATATTTTGGAACTGGCATAGTCCGTTCAATATTTAATTTTTGATCATACAAATAGGACATTTAGTGTTGCCTACGGTTATTGTTAGCTACTAGTATAACCATATGCCTATAATCATTATATCTTACTCACGTAATTTATACATTTTTTTTCCTTGGCTTTGCCAAGATTGTCATTTTGATTCGGTTACAAATACATTTTTTTGTGTGGTAAGTTTGGATAATTGTTTTCTTTGAATTAATACAGTTTCCTGTAAAATTGTCGTATTTAGTAAAGCGTTTTAACAATAGATGTCGAAGAATAAAAATATATTATTCTACGCTTCACAACTAGTTTTGAAAAATATTTTTCAAAAACAGTGACCGTTCAACGAAGAAGAAACAACTACTTCCCGGGCTACATGCCCCGACAGATATTGAATTACACTTCTAAGTCAAACGGGGTTGGTAAATCTACAAGATTTAAACCAACCATTCTGGTTTGCAACTAGAAGGGATAACACAACTTGTAGACCGGTTTCGGCGTATTGCGCCTCATCAGTACAAGGTATATGTTATCGTCCGAGAGTTAATCTCGGACTGAAATGTGACTATAATCAACAACGGTACATATTGTCCAGTTACGGAAATATTTTTGTTGCGAAAATAGCGACATCTCACCTCTAAGTCACAAACCAAAATTCGAACGAGACAACAAACCACGTGGATTTGAAACAAAAATGAATTAATACAGTTTCCTGTAAAATTGTCGAGATTAACTCTCGGACGATAACATATACCTTGTACTGATGAGGCGCAATACGCCGAAACCGGTCTACAAGTTGTGTTATCCCTTCTAGTTGCAAACCAGAATGGTTGGTTTAAATCTTGTAGATTTACCAACCCCGTTTGACTTAGAAGTGTAATTCAATATCTGTCGGGGCATGTAGCCCGGGAAGTAGTTGTTTCTTCTTCGTTGAACGGTCACTGTTTTTGAAAAATATTTTTCAAAACTAGTTGTGAAGCGTAGAATAATATATTTTTATTCTTCGACATCTATAATTGTTTTCTTTATTCCTATCACTTTGCTAGGTTTAGGATAGGAAGATTACTTTTGTTGAGTAGAGACCTAGCTGGCGCCCATATTTTTCAGAATCCGGAATTGTGTAATTTCACTCACACCCACTCATTGTCTGAGTTGGTTGAAGGCCTGAAAGGTTGCCACCGGAACAACCGGACTTACCTGTAACCCATAGGTGATTTTGTTTAGTGACCAATTTGGACGGTTACATATGTATTGAAAAGATAGGACATCTAATAAAAACAATTCGATATTTTATTTATTGTTTATTTTATTGCACACAATAATATAGAATTCAGTCTTTTTTTTTCTGGATAGCATAGAAAAAAACATGAACAACTTAAAAAAACATATATAAACAACTTAACACAGAACAAACATAAACAACTTGAAACAGAACAAACAAATAAACAACTCAAAAAGAACAAACATGAATAACTTAAAACAGAACAGACAAATGAAGAACTTACAAAAACTCTCTCATGGTATCTACCATGCTAACAAAAGAAGAGGAAATATTTTCTAATAGGCTATTTTGCCTCATTAGCTCATCACGTTGCTCTCTTAAAACCTGAAGTTGCTCTGAACGGTATGTATTTGTTTCAATTATTGCACGTTCTGATATATTCACCATTTTTTTGTGATTTTTGATAGACTCATTTAGTCTCATACTTTTTGTTACCCTTGATTTCCTAGGTAAAGGATGGGTCATTTTCATTTTTTTATGTTTTTCTTGTTTTGGGGGATATATTTTTCCATTCCCTGGGGAAGTAATGATGTAGGCATGATCAATCTGTGAAGAAAATTCAATGTTTATTAGCTTGAGATCAGAGATCTCGGCCTAGGAGTAGGTATAAGTACTTATAAATTTAGGAAAAAAACTGAAGTACTTGGGTTACTTAAATATAACAGTTTACATCCTTCAGATAAGCTGGTCCTTTCAAGGGCACCCAATTTGTTGTTTATACGAACAAAGATTTTTAATATTACTACATAATGTACCTCTATGTTTTGTTGAGATTCTGTCTCTGTTTGGTTTGTTGCCTGTTCAAATATGACTTCATCATCAAGAATGATGCTTGGCTCGGGTACCTCCAAGTTGCCTGTAACACATACTGGGCTTGTAAGTTTCATCACTTGATGATCGGAACTATTAGAAGTTATTGTTTCAGGAGGTCCCCCTCCTGTACCTTTTTGGTGTTTCCTTTCTTTGGCCAATTTAGCCTTGCTATTTTTTTTAATGTCAATCCAGGTCTACAAAAAAAAAACAAATGTGAGAAAAACTTGAGCAGTGTTTAACTATATATATTTACATCAGTTTAGGAGGAAACACATTTAATTATTTATTCAACGTATTGTACAAAATTTATAATTTACCTTTCGCCAAGCACTCCACTCTTTTTTGGCCCCATTGGGATAAGCATTTAAAATTGTTGCAAGCTCTTTCCATAAACATCTAGATTGTGCCTGCGTAAAATCAGGTGAAAATTTTCCGGCGTATAATTTTGGCCTTGCCTTAATAAATTCTAGCATTATATCCTTTTGTTCCTGTCGTATGTGTGTCATTATTGTTTATTTGTAATTCTGCCAGACACAACCTGCTATATGACTATGAGTAATAAATTTGGTGAAGTCAACTGTCAATTGCGTTTTGAAATGTGAAAGGCTGTCAATTTTTAGCACTTGTGATTGGTCAGCTTTTTCTACTAAAATCTGGCAACAGTGTTTGCCCTTTCTCTCCCTTCTTTCTATTCCCTAGCTTCAAGAATACGTCTTTTTAATGTCGAGAGAAATCATGAAGGAGTAGAAAAATCAGGGACCTCCCCAGGGAGTGAAATTTTCTCCCGATTCAAGAATAGACGCCCTGCTCACTGTCTTGCGCACTCTTCGTGTAATCGTCGTGTGAAAGAAACATGGTTGGTTGTATTGATTATTAAGAGTGCTTTTAATAAACAACGATTAATAAAGTTTTATTATCAGTTAAATCCTATTAGGTATGATGTTCACAAATTTACATGTAGTGGCACAATTATGTTTGCTATTTACTTTTCTTTATTCACATAAAGAATAAGTAGTTAGGACGTTCATCGATTAAATTCAAAAAATAAGTCTTTGAATGAGAAATATGTAGGTATGTAGGTATCTACCTATCTATTTATGAAAACACAATGGCGATCAAATACTGGGTGTCCAAGATGTTTCTGACCCATTTTAACTGCAAAAATCTCGGAACTCAGAAACGATAGGAAGGTGCAGTTTTCGATTACCAATTTTTTTTATATAAGTTTTTTCATTTATTTATTTCATTTATGTTCAATGAGTGAAATCTTATATAGGGTGTTTTAAAAAAAATGGCATTTTTACATGCAAATATCGACTATTTTTTTAATGAAGCTCCCTATGTATTTGTATTCTATCAGAAAGCTGAACTTTTCCCCTCTCTGAATATGCGTAGTTTGTTGAAGTTTAGATGAAAAATGAATAAGTTATTTGATTTTTAAGCGATGAAATAAAACAATTTAATTTGCTTAATTCTCCTTCATAATTTGAACAAACGTTCAATTTAAAATTAGTGACGCGTCTCGCTAACAAAGTAGCTTTATCATTTTTTAATGATAGGCTGTTCCAGACTTTTTCATGATATGGTTTTTTTTATCAAAGACAGATCAAAATGGACAACACTTGGAACATCTTAAAGATTTTTATTAAATTAGATAATTTATATAATGTTAATCTTTATTTAAATTTGATTCACCTTTCAAATTTGTTCAGTTGTTTTATAGTTATTTCTAATGTAAAGTCATGCTTCTTTAATTCTTTCAAAAACATTCAATATATTTTTTTAACGTAGGTATTAGCAAATATTACAAATTTCTTGTAATCTTTAGTATTAGGTAGTTAGCAGGCAAATTTTGTAATTGTTTTTTATTTAAAACATATGTGTCAGACACCTTTATCTAATAAATAATCATTATTAAAAATCTAATAACTTAAGCGGCCTACTCACTATGCGCTAATGCGATTCTTAATGCGTTTCGTCGATGCGTTTCGTTAAAAAACGCGCATTGATGAACCGACACATTGCATCTTACTCATAATGCGTTGATGCATTTCGATAATGCGTTTCGAAATTCGTCCATGATGCACCAGTTCCCAGTTCAGAGTTGCAATGGATTTCGAGAGAGATCTACTTCTGCTGGCTGCAGCACAAGCATACTTAGTGATTGCATTAGAGAAAAAGAAGAGAAAAAAAAGAAGATGGTGGACGCAGTCTCTATACAAAAGCAGATCTCCGTAAGAACAGGTTTTAACATCTAAACAATGTGAGTAATGTGAGCTAGAAAATTCATTTACACGTTTGTAGGTATAACAGTACAAACATGATCATGGATATGCTTAAGGAGCCGTCTGGAAAATTTCACAATTTCTGCAGGATCAGTTACGAAGACTTTGACTTGTTGTTGAGTAAAATTGGTCCCCAAATACAGAAAAAGGATACACAATTTAGATTATCCATACCAGCGAAAGAACGATTAGCTCTTACGCTGAGATATTTATCATCGGGCGACTCATACCAAAGCTTAAGTTAAATAAGCTTAAATAATATCGGCAATAGTACCAGAAGTATGTCAGGCACTCATTATTGCATTATCTGAGCATTTGAAGGTAAGCACATTTTTTATTTTTCTATTTATTGTTACCTACTTAGGTATTATAATCAAAAAATTAAATGGGCATTAGGTGCTACGGAATTTTAAAAAAAGGTTGAAAGAAAAATGTATTTATTAACCAAAGCACTAAATAAAAAGATAACAAAACATAAGCGAAAAAAAATAAAATATCTAAGTAAATATGCTATGAGAGTTCTGGTTCATTTTCGAGTTTTTAACATGGTAATCTCCATAAGAAAATCTAAGGTCCAAAAACACCGAAATTGGCTCATTTTGGAGTGGGGGTAAATCTCAATCTGCGCATGTGCTACGTTATTCTGATGGGTGACGTCATAGGGATAATGAAAAAATATTTTAAAAATTCGAACTACCCCCTTTCATCCCCCACGCAGCACCCCTGAAAGTTAACCAATCCTAGCAAACGACGTCTCGTTTAAAAGACCATAACGTCTAGTATATACATGAAACAATGAAAAAATTCTACCCCCTTTCATCCCCTACGACCACTAAAAGTTAACCAATCAAACGTCATCTCGAAAGGCCTTAACGTTAAGTATATATATAAAATAATGAAAAAATTCTACCCCCTTTCACCCCCACCGTAGCACCCCTAAAAGTTAACCAATCGTACTACGTCTCAAAAGGTTTTAAAGTATATACTTTAAATTTTATCCCACCCTCAATACCCACCTGTTTAGTATTCCTAATTCCAAGGACCCCCAAATTCACTATCTAAATTTACACTCACCTTTGAAAAATCATTATTAAAAAACTTTCGCGCGAGTCCGGGCGCGAACCATCAACCTTCGCGTCTGAAACAAAGCGTCTAACGAACATGGCTATTCGCACTCATAAGTGTGGGTATAAAAGAGGTATGAAAAAAAGAGTGCATTGGTTTGAAGTAAAATAGACTTAAGTCTAGTATGCATAGGTATATTGAAAATTTAAACAAACACATCATGATAAGTGGAATATCGTTGACTTCTAGTATACGATTTTTAACATATACAGAGTGCTGTAAAATTATAGTTCGCGAATCAACTAACGTATCGCTGAAAAGACATTAACGTCATGACAAACATTCTTTCATCATAGTATATCATGTATAAAGTTAAGTGACATATCATTGAAAAGGGTATCGCCTCACAGAGGGTGTATCATTGAAGTATATAGAAAAAATCAGGTGGCATTCCCCATCTAGTTTTTTCATGACATGTATAATCTGTCTTTATTTTAATTTAAATCTTTAATATAAAAGTTGATGAATAAATAGAATGTTTGAAACGACGTTTCGTTTGAAAATACTTTATAAGCTTTTATAAAATAAAAAATTTAACTATTATTATAATTGATAGGGTATATACAAGGTGTTTTAATAAAACCCATTATTGCAAATATTATTTTTTTATTAAATCTACATATAGGTAATACAGTATTTTAATATGTTAAATGAAAAATATAAATGGTTAACTAATGTTGAGTTATTCAACACTCACTGGTGAATCCCCATATTTTAATATAACCACCCTGTAGAAATGAAATGCGTTGTGTGAAGTAAAAGAAACAAGCCCACCCAAGGTTATCATACATTAACTATATATGAAATGAATATATTTTCAATGGTACAGTATATGATATAATATTAGTATCTGTCTTTGTTTTAATTTTTTAAATTTGAATCTTCATGTTTTACGAATTTCCTTGATTGTGAATAGATTTAGTCTACACACCACCTTGAAGACTTATGGGGTAAGATATCGGCGCGTTATCTTTTCTATTTGTGGTAATCCACAATCTAAAAACTATTTTCATCTATTAGGTTAGTTAAATAAATAACAAATAGTTTTTTAAATTTATATAATACGGTTCATTTCCACACCATCTTATATATCACAATAATTGATATGAGGAGATAGAACCATGGTGCGTTGTATTTAATATTTAAAGTGTCAAATACATCCTCTATAGGCCTACAAAAAACCACTGTAAAAAAAAAATTTTTCCTCAATTTTCACTCGGGCTGTAACACATAAAAATTAAAATATATTAATTCTTTTGAGTGATAAATTTTATACTTTTCCTCAAAAAACACATATCACAAAAAGAGCATTATTTATTAGTAAAAAAATTAGAAAAACATTCATTAATACTTACGGATCATTGATGATCATTACCCCCACATATGATGATATACTAGAAAAAAGAATTTATTTCATTTTATATTTTCAGTCTTACCTAGATACTTTTACGTTAAAAAGACCGGTCGAGGAACAGGTTGAGACAAGCTTGGAGAATAATTTCATTAATACTTACGGATCATTAACGACTACCATCCCAGTATCTATTGATATACTAGATGGCTCTTTTTTCGAACAACATGAACATTAGTCTGTAAGCCAATAGAAACGGTTTATTTATTCGTTTGGTTTTGCATCATTCATAAGAATGAGATTTTTATATGGCTCTTTTGATTGATTATTACCTAACCAATCATTTAAATTTAAACGTTTGCTAACCCTATGATTATATAAACTATTTAGTAAAATCAAATTGTTACATTAGCAATATTAAAATTGAAAAAAAATATCTAATATGCTGGCTCCTCCTCCCCCGTAGGTGTAGATGAAGTTGATGGAATGGAATAATGTCCCCATGGTAACGTTTCATCTGACCCGGATATCAGGTAACGTTTATCATCCTCAGGGCTGAGGGCAACCTTATGCTGGATAGTGGAGTACACCTGATGTTTTTCAGAACGAATCAGATTTTGAACGACAGTTTTCTGTTGCCAGGTATCAAGACATTCATCATAATCTTCATGAGTAATTATAGTTTTTACAACAGATGACTTTACTCCCTTAGCTTTTTTTGCTACACCTAGGTTCTTGAGTTCAGACTGTACTTCATCCCCATCATACCCTTCTTCAATTAACCTCTTCCTTTTCTTGGAAATATTATCATCGGTTACTAATATTCTGGTTGAGTAGAGTTTCGAACGAAGGCCTACGTACTCAGTCATTGGAACACCACTATTTTCATCCTTCATCATTCCCAAGACTTTCTTATTTACCAGAGGAATGCCATATATATTTTCGAGAGCATAGTCGCTTGTATCAAAGCGCCGATGACAGTCATGCTTTATAACTTCATAAGGGTCTTGACGGAGCTCATAAATCAGAGAATCAGTATCCGTATACATGACTGAGTAGCTGGGGAAAGCATCAATCATGTATCCATAGTGAAAATCATAAATTGTAGTTTTAGCAAGATCAAGGATTGTTTGTCCTACATATCGCTTGCTGAATGCAATATTGGCACAACTCAAAAAAGTAAAATAATGAATAATGATTGTTTTAAAAATAACGAAAATCTGTATGAGAATTAATGACCCTGGAATAGCATATTAATCTTATTTTCTTGATCTTAAATAATTGCCTATAGTATTTAGGATTTAATAAACTTATTTTTGTAAAATAGGCCAGAGATAAAATAATATTAATTGGTTTTTAAAAAATTTGTTCGAGTTGTGCCATTGTTGCACTACAGGCTGCTTATCGATTTTATGAGACACCAAGTGTCACTTTTTAAAAAAAGATACGAGTTATTCAAAAAAAATTTATTTTCCCAAGAAAAAACTGAGTGAGTCACAACCGTCAAGAATAAAATAAAAACATTTGTTGAACTAAACTAACATAAGAATACTTTTAACCTATTTCCAGTACATTCAACAAGACTATCTTTTAAAAAGTAAACAACTAAAAAAATAATATCCTAAGAAAAAAAACTTAAAATAAGCATATTCTGGATATTGGTTTCTAGAAAATTATGCATATTTCAATGAGTTGTAAAAATCTGCATGGCAACTTGGAATGGTTTTGTTAGCTACCAAGGATTGCAAATCATCAAATTTTCTTTTTGATATTGAAATTGGTTGAGAATATGCTTTTTTAAAATAAATTTCTTTAACATTTACCAAGGATTTTCTAGTTCTTACCGATTTAACATTGACACATCTGAATTCCTGTTCTTTATAGGAGGTTTTAAAAAAGAATTTATTTGGATGTCGTTTTTCAACTTTGATTTGGCAAATATCATTAAAATTGAATTTTTTTCCAGACTCATCCACATTAAAATTAGTGGCCATTTGGTCGGTAAGATCTTTGATATCAAAGAAGCTATTATGATCTAATTCAAACACTTTAAAGGGTTTACCAGTCCTTTTTGAAGCTCTGATTATAGCAGAATACTGCGAGGGTACATAAATTGGTCCAGATTTCAAACACCTTTTAACACTTCTTTCTATTAGGGAATGGGCACAATCTCCTTCATTTTGGGTGTGCCCGACAACAAGGAATTTGTGGGTTATTGAGTCAAATTTGAAACAAGATACTGCATAAATATAGCTTGTTACAATAAATTTGTTTTTGCATTGCCCTCCACAATTATCCGAATAAAATGTGATGTTCAGATTGCCTTCCGATGAATTTGATATGCCATTTAAAAAACTTATAAGGCAAGATCCTACTTCATTGGATCCTCTCTTTCCTTCACCCTCGTGCCAAATAAAAGAATTGATAGTGCCCAGTCCCTGCTTCTGAAGTTCACAGATAGTAAAATTATAAGTTAGAAGTTTGCTCTTATAATAAAATACCGACACCTCACCTTTGGGTGTGGGCAGCGCAGCCTGTAAGTCAAAACAAGCTACTAAGTTACTTTCGTTTATTTTATTTTTGTCTTCCTCCTTCTCTTTCCTACTTAATTCCTTCTCTTCATGGTGAGATTCATAGTCAGTCTTTTTTTGTTCTTTTTCTTCGTCATTTGAGTTTTTGTATGTCTCACAGACTTGGCACAGATCTTTTTTTGGCTTAAAGAACTCCAAGTTAAACTCATAATTAAAAATGTTCCTATAAATTGGAAATTTAACAAAATCCAAGTGTTGACTTACACGTTCTGTTTTATAGTCCTCATACAGCTGCGTTATTGTTTTCCCTCCTTCTATGTAATTTTTTGAGGTCGTAGCTCGAGTGTAGTGGCTTTCAATTACAGGAATACTTTTGATGTGAGTTCTTACACTTTCTTTCAATTCGTTAGAAATTGTTAAATGATTATTGTGTTTCCCTCGTTCATCGTTACCAACAAATCCATCTTTTGATTTGCTAATAACAGTACGAATAGTTCTATTTGTAATATCTATGCTGGCTACCAGAAACTTTTTACAAATCCTTATCCTTGTCTCATTTTTTTCAAAATAGAATGCATGGTTTACGTTTCTGGCAGTTCTATTCCCCGTGGAATATCTATAAACAGGATTTATCGGAAACATGCATCGTGAAATAAAATTTCTTTGACGATTAATATTGCCTTGAGACCAAAAATTTAAAAACAAATCTTCTCTTTCTCGCTGGGTGAATTTTGTGGAACATTTTAATTTACACTTGTCACCACAGGGCTGCTGAATCTTTCTAGCTGGCACACTTTTGCCTCCCTTAGATGTAAAATAAGCCTGGCCAGTGTTTCTTAACATTTTGGTAACGTTCCTTTTCCAATTTTGAGGTTTTGCTTTTCTTTTTCTCGTTTTCTTTGGAGAATTTCCATTATCATTGACCTGGTTTGGTGCCATATTTTCATTGGAACTTGAAGAGGAACGAGTTCTAGTCGAAGATAAAGATGAACTACTGTCGAAGTAGTCTGGATCTCCCTCGGAATCATCAAACGGACTCGACGGTGAAACAGAACTATCGCTGCTACTATCTGTAAAAAAATGAAAGGAAAAAATATTCAAATTATATGTCCAATGTATTAAATAGTAACCATGTGTAGAAGATAATATTTCATCGTTAGCCTCCAAGTCATGTTCGTGAATACTTCCAGGTTGTATTGGTTTTTGTGTATCTGAAAATAATGAAACCTATTATAAAGAATTCCACTTTTTTATCTTGAAGCTAGTATTTTATATAATATCAAAAACAAAAGTGCTTGCCTTCTGACAGTTGGGGTATATAAGGTTGAGTATTATTCATTTCCTGTGTGTTCTTAGATTCATCTTCAGCCAAGTAAGTTGTATCAGATTCATTAACTGTACTTTTCGTAGCGCAAACTTCCCATTCCCCACTTTGGTCTACTTTTTCTAGCCTAAAATAATCAAGGGAGAAAAAAATAGTCAGTCACACAACATTGAGCTCATATCCAAACTGAGATGGCCATCTGGTCCAGCAAGAATAACATGAGTGAATTTGACAGTCTTGACACGACAAGTTAGCAGTTAGTTCAAACGTGTAATATTTTATACAAAAAATATCTTGAAAACACCTTACCTCAGTCCAAGACTTGCTGCAGATAGCATTAATTTTCCTCTTGAAGTTCCTGGATTGATATTCATGATGCAATATTAATTATAAAATCATAAAAATTCCGAAAATGTCACTATTGAACAAAAAAAGTAACACAATTTTTAATGCAACAATGACACAACTTCAAAAGAGTCACTATTGCACCAACGAAAGGTTGTACTCGAACGAGATCTCGTGGCCCACTGAAAAGATGCCAATATTGCTCGCAATAATTAGCAAGATTTGTTTAAAGTCAAACTGGCACTTGTGCTGCCATCTAGGTGGTAACGTTAAAAGTTGGAATGAGCCAGTGTTGTATTAAAATTAGGGTCAATTTACAAACCAATGTAAGAAAAAAGTCAAAATTGAAAAATTTTTAGTTGTGCCACTATTGCATTCAGCAAGCGATATATAGGTTTGTTTAACAAGATCTGAAGCTTCCGCAATTCAATTGCAACTAGATCAGGATTTACACTAAAAATTGTGCTATTCTTAGACTCAGGCTTGGCAATGTAAGCCTCAGCACCATAACGACCGCTCCACTCAGTCAACAATCGGATATTAACCCGCTTTCGTACATTCTCCATAGTTTTTCCTGTAACAATAAAAATGATTAGAACTAGAGAAACGTTAGTATTAGTTCATGTAGGAAAAAAACTTACCAAATACTGCATTATTCATCAACTTGAACAAGTTCTTCTCGAACTCATTCGTAGCCTTCGTTCTCAGCTCTGTGTTGAGATCTATGTAAGACTTCAACCATGGACTTTGTTTAAATCGTAGAACTCGATGAATTTTTGTTACAACAAGTCCGTACGCGATCGCCTGCTTCAACGTTCTATAGTGAATGATATACTTCTTTTTATCGTGGAGGGTAGCCATTAACTTAGTCAACTCTTTAGCATCCTCCGGAGGTCTCATTGTCTTGGGATTGATGTGAAGAGGACAAAACGGAATATCTTTATGGTGATCGTGTAGGTGTTGGGGGTACTCCAAATCTACTTCTAACATATACCCAACATTAGCATCATCGGGTACTGTGGTGACGTCAATGCTGGTATCACACCATTCAAATCCGCCGTAGGGAAGATACTGAGACATTGCCCAACCATACTAAAAAAAACCACAATAAATTTCTCGCTTATTTTAGACAAGGAGTAACATACCTGGTTATTAATGTCAAAATACATCATAAATGTGCTTGGCTTGGAGGGATCGTAGTTGTTGACATACTGGTTGTTAGCTTTGGCTCTCCTCTTACTACAAACTTGACTAAGACCACCACGAATACCACGTTCAACGAAGTGGAACATATCGAGGTCTGTCAAAAGCTCCAATTCAACACCAGTATATTTCAACATGGCATCCCAAGTGTAACCGGGCAATGTAAAATAGTGGGCAGGATCGAGACCATGCGATTTGAGGGTGCTACTGCGAAACATTTCAAATACATCAGCAAGAAGGAGAATATCCGTCTTCATATATAGGCCAACGTAATCACCTAATGTATTACAGTTGAAAGTACTCCATACTTGGTGAGCACGATGGTAGAGACGGCGGGGGCAAGGCTTATTTTCAAGTTTATTAAAAAATTAATCCTGTGCAGGTAAGGATATTTCATTGAATCGTTCGAAAGAGTCGAAATAATCATAGGGCATCACACCCTTTTTCGTTAACATATTAAAATGAAAGGTATAAGGTACACGGAAAACTGAACGGTTGATTATTTTTTTGAATACATAACCTCAAATATTGAGAAATAATTGATAACTTACTTCAAAATTAATAAAAATCTTAATTAATAGGAGCTGAAGACAATTCTGAATGCTTATCAAAGTTCTGAAACAGAATGAAAAAAAAAAAAGATTTATTAAGTATAAAGTATACTTTTAGATGGCTGGAAAACTGTTGATTATTTTTAAATACATAACCTCAAATATCATGTTTGAGAAAAAATGAAGATAATTGATAACTTACTTTTAAATTAATAAAAAATTATTATGAGGAGGAACGCTTCTGAAGCAAATAATTATTGTTAAGTATAACGCTTTTTAGTAAGACGGAGTAATTGATTACTGTTAATACTTGGACTCATATATTGGATGTCATATTAGATATTAAAGTTTCAAAAATTAAGCTTACAACCAATTTTCAAAAAATATTGGAGGTTAATATAAAACTAATGTGAAAAATGAGTGTGAAAACCATTTAAACCACCCTCAATAATGCTGCTTTTCAGCTTAAATTGAACATGAGTCTCCGACTCCGTCTCAAACAATCAGTAAAAACCGGAGTAGCTAGTCATACAATTGATAATTTAATCCACTTTTGAGAATCATGAAAATATTGGTCAGGGAATATGATATTTAAAACTTATTGTCAAGACTAACATAAATCATTCTACATCTAATCATCCTATAGTCATGATAAAAATTTGCAAGCGTTGTTCTATTGAGCACCCTTCTACTACTCATGAACTGTGCTACAAATGTTATATTATAGGTGGAGAAAATAGTGGAGAATGGATTCCATTTAATGTGTATTCATGGTCGAGTTATGAAGATTTTAAAAAGTGGCAATTTAATTATGATCGGAGATAGCTACTTTGCGAGAAATGTGGAAAGTTTACGAATAGAACTGATATATATCGCCATATGAAAAACCGACATGATGGTGAAAACTTTTCAGTTAAGTTTGCGTAGAATTTATCCGCTAAAAAATATTATTGTCTGAAATATGTTTGTTCCTAATTTAATGCAATGTTAGATTAGGTAGGAATTTATTTAAGCAAACTACTGTAACTTCTACCAGAAATTAAAATATCTAATGAATTAACCTGAAATTTGGTATATCTTCGATAATGAAAGTGGGTATAGTAAAAAAAAGTTATGTAAAAGTTATAGCATTAAAACGGATGAATTAAAAATAAAAGAGTAGGGAACATATTATTGTAGTCTTTAAGTATGTGCAGTTATGGTTGTAGCTAATCCTATGTGAGAGCACAATCAACTCAACCTAATTAAATGAAGTATTAAACAAGTAGCTAAGAAATATAATAACTAAGGGCTGTTTGCGTACGCAGATTTACTTGAATGAAATGAAAATTACACCTTATTTTTGGCACTACCTACCACATGATTTTAATATTTAATGAAGAAAAGGTAAATTTAAATGTAAAACCCTTGAAGATGTGAAAATGATTCGAGTTTTTTAAGAATTTATGAAGAATGAGTCTACCGTTGAAGACTATTCCGTAACTTCATAAACTCTATTGGAGATGTGTGAAAATATTCTTTAAAATGTATCTACAATATTCCGAAAATAGAATTTTTAATTAACAATCGTATTTTTATTTTAATAATTCAAAGATGCCATAACGATAGTAACATAAAAAATAATTTTATATTTTTAGCTATTTTAGTTATATAGATACCTCTATATTATCGGATACCTCGTATATTTTTTCACTTTTAAACATGAGAACAATGAAAATAAAATCACACCACTCTCAACAAGTCAATTACACTGATATTGATAGCTATACTATTGAAGTAGTATGAAATTAATTAAAAGTTTTTTTTTCTCGATTTTTCATTTTTCAACAATAATATTTTTATTTCAACGTTCCAGATACCATTATCAAGAATAAATGGCTTTCTAAATTATGGTCCCTACCTGACACTATGAAAAAAAAACAACTAGACAATTAATAATATTTTAAAGTTTAAGAAATTTAAAAAAGCCAGCTTTAACTTATGAATTTATTTATATATAGTAATAGTTTAATCAAATTTATATTGAAAAGGACTTAAAACGCGCTTTCAAATAGAGTATTATTTATTATACTATCCCATTAAAAATTATCAGACAAAATGATAACAATTTTTACGTAACAGAATATCATCAAAATGTTAATATCTACAAAAAAAAATATTTCTACATCAGAATTCAGGTAATATGAGTTTTTTTGTTTAAATGGAAATATACGAGGAGCTATCATAGAACTAGAGTAGATCAACAATAGTATATATTTTAAAAAATCACACAAAATTCTTGGTTGACACTTAAAATCACAATCATTAATAGCGCGAATTTAAGTATAAACTGAAGAATGAAAAATACTCCCAGTTTATATATATTTACTCAATTCAGTATAAAACAACTTTCAGACATCTGAGCAGCAGGCGAATGACTGGTTGACCTTGATATACAGGGTGCGCCAATTATTTCCACTCGATCTCTAGCACCGAAACTAAAAGAGGTATCAACAAGATTTCTTGTAGGTTTATACGGTGTCACTCGGACTACAATTGTAAAATATTTTGATGTATACAGGGTGGCTAATTTTTGTGGAATGAAAATTAATTTGGTTTTTTTAAATTGAACACCCTGTATACGATTATGTCTTCTGATTCTACTTAATATTAGCTTTACGGTAGTTTTTTGAATTTGTAAATCCGACGCGGCGTTGACAAGTTATTCCTATTATAAGCAGATTTAATGAAAAAACAGCACTTCAGAAATATTAGCACAATAAACACATTTTTTCAAAAATTCCTCCAAAAGGCTACTATGATGTAAATGAAACATACACCTACCACAATAATTACCCAACATCTTCACCTGTTGCACAGGGTGTTTGCCGATGGCGTGCAAATAGTCTAGTTTTCAAATTGCAATAACTTAATTTTTTCAAATGGGACACCTTGTATATTTTTCTTCAGTTAGAAGCTCTCCTTAATACACATTAAAAAAATATAGGGTTTTGGACATCTAACTTTACTATTTACTTTAATAATTGACGTTAAATGAGAAATAACATATTTTACACAATTTTTAATAAGTACAAAATTTTACAAAGTTTAATCGTAAGAAAACTACAATATTGAAAGTTAAAATTTATAATAGGTGTTCAAAATGTCTTCCATTTTCATTTATACATTTTCTTGCCCTTTCTTTCATTGATTTACGCACATCTCTTAGCATTGCAGGGGTCACCTGTCTAAATGCTGCATTAATTCTGTCTTTCATATTTTGTTTTGTGGTAACCTCTTCTTTGTAAACAATATTTTTAATAAAACCCCACAAGAAAAAATCGCAAGGTGTAAGGCCCGGCGATCTAGCAGGCCAATTTGTAGGTCCTGCCCTTCCTAACCAACGATCCTGAAATTCCCTATTTAACCAATTGCGAACATTTAATTGGTAGTGTGGTGTGGCACCATCTAATTGAAACCACATTCTGTTGCGATAATTTTGAGGCACATTTTGCAAAAGGTTTTTAAAATCAAGTTCTAAAAAATTTAAAAAAGCAGCTCAATTTACAGTCCCATCAAAGAAATAGGGACCAATTACATAATCACCTATTATTCCCGCCCACACATTCAAAGACCATCGATACTGTGATGTGGATCTAAATAAATGTTCGTTGTGGTCCGAATAATAATGGAAGTTGTGTCTATTTACACAACCGTTCTTATGAAATGTGGCTTCGTCGGAGAATAAAACTTTGTTTAAAAAGTTACGCTCTGTATTTATCTTGTTTATTAACCATCTACAGTATTCTTCTCTACGCGCGAAATCACGCGGTAACAATTCTTGGTGAAGCTGGATATGGTAAGGGTGATATTTATTCTTCTTTATTATGCGTCTAATTGTGGTATTGGAAATATCTAACTGATTGCTTAATTGCCTTGTGCTTACATTGGGATCTTCAACTATACTGATCATTACTTTATATTCGTTGTCAACAGTAACAGCTGTAGCATCACGTGAATGTTTTTCATACTTGACGGTTCCCGTTCTATCAAATCTATTCATTAAATTCTCAAAAGTATCCTTTTGTGGATGACGTCTTTCTGGGTATCTTTGACGATAGACCCTACTAGCAAGAAACGCATTTTTTTGACATTCACCCAGTATCCATATCATATCAATATTTTCTTGAACACTATAATTCTTATTATAATCCATTTTTTATACCTAATACCGATTAAATATAGTAGACGTGATATAATACAAAATTTTATGTTGACAATTAATGCTACAACAAAATATACCTACTGTCATTATCATAGATAACTTGTTTTCTTATTAAAAATTGTGTAAAATATGTTATTTCTCATTTAACGTCAATTATTAAAGTAAATAGTAAAGTTAGATGTCCAAAACCCTATATTTTTTTAATGTGTATTAAGGAGAGCTTCTAACTGAAGAAAAATATACAGGGTGTCCCATTTGAAAAAATTAAGTTATTGCAATTTGAAAACTAGACTATTTGCACGCCATCGGCAAACACCCTGTGCAACAGGTGAAGATGTTGGGTAATTATTGTGGTAGGTGTATGTTTCATTTACATCATAGTAGCCTTTTGGAGGAATTTTTGAAAAAATGTGTTTATTGTGCTAATATTTCTGAAGTGCTGTTTTTTCATTAAATCTGCTTATAATAGGAATAACTTGTCAACGCCGCGTCGGATTTACAAATTCAAAAAACTACCGTAAAGCTAATATTAAGTAGAATCAGAAGACATAATCGTATACAGGGTGTTCAATTTAAAAAAACCAAATTAATTTTCATTCCACAAAAATTAGCCACCCTGTATACATCAAAATATTTTACAATTGTAGTCCGAGTGACACCGTATAAACCTACAAGAAATCTTGTTGATACCTCTTTTAGCTTCGGTGCTAGAGATCGAGTGGAAATAATTGGCGCACCCTGTATATAGTAAATTTTATACCCATTTAGAATAAGACCATCCTTATTTATTATTAATAAATCGGTTGAAACAAAAAATTACCAACAAAAATGAACGTCGTAACTAATTTATTAGATGTCACGTTTTTGAAGTTACGTCAAATTTTGATTTCATGTTAATGTCAGATGGTTCAAGAAGCCGCATACGTTAAGTTACTAAAACGGCTGGTACCTCTAAATAGGTATTAATTTTACTATACTACAGGTTTGGTCAAGTTTTTAGATAGTTTTGAGGATTTTTATTTCATTACTGTGCTTTTCAAAAATTATAAAAATACTATTTGTATTTAAAACACAAAACATTCTAAATGTTAGTTGCTAGTTAATAAAAGAATATTATGTGGACATTTCTAATTTGATCGTTCACTCCCTTTAGTGATATATCAATTTAAAAATCTGTCATTTGAGCCAAATCCCAACAAGTGAAACCTGTTTGCCCAAAAACTAGATGTATAGGATCAAAAGTGGAGTACATTTTCTATTTATGGTGAAATAATGAACCGTCTTTATTAATTTAGAGACCAGTGTTCGTGCTGCCACTATCCAGCAGTTTCATGTTAGAACTGATTAACGAAAGTAGGCGAAATAATGAACCGTCTTCATTAATTTAGAGACTAGTGTTTGTGCTGCCACTACCCAGCGGTTTCCTGTTAGAACCCTTTCATGAAAATAGGCGAAATAAAGAACTGTCTTTATTAATTTAGAGACTACTGTTCGTACTGCTATTTAATTCATGATTACTTAAGTGGATTAGGCCTCTTGGGGAAACCACTATAAAAAAAGCGGGCTGCTAACTCTACCTCTTGGGTGGTGTGGAAATGGGTGTATTTAAATTTACTAATATTTTATATTTTTTCATTTGGATAGCATATTACTTCATATTTATTTAAATATAAGTTTCTATTCGAGTTTCAGCACTTCAATGATGTTTGCAACTGTACGAAGCAATGACAGTATAATGCAGTATAGTTATTTGAGTCAACCATATAACCAAGATGTCACCACTATTTTTCATAAATAAAAATTTTTTCAAGTTCCTATTCTGTGTTTTTTTTTTACCTTCTTTAATAATATAAGAACGTAATTGAGACTTAATTTTTGGCCGATTTCATCGAACATCGCCAATCGTTAATTGAAAGTATAAATATTTCAACGATACCAAGTATTTTCATATTCCAGTGTCTATTGTATGTGAAAATATCTCGAAAAGCTTCAAAGAATTCCCAAATATGTTTTATTTAAACTATACATATATGATAATAGTTATGTGTGCAACTAGTGCATAAAGTGGTGCTTTTTTCACGAGTGGAAAAGTTGACGCATGAGCCGCAGACGAATGCTTCAATTCCATGAGTCTAAATGGACTAAAAATGGCGTCAATTTGAATGTTTACGTTTGTCATGATGACAAAACGCTAAGTAAAATGTCACTTTTAGCATTAGTGCTAAAAGTATTTTACTTTCAACACCAGTGTCATAAAATGGCATTTTAGACACTGACAGCATGCCTTAAAAATTATACTTCTACTGACGTTTGTAGAAAATAGCTATTTATGATATTAGTGTTAAAAGTAACATTTTTACCACAAATATCACACACAGTTTTTTGTACAACTCCTATTTTGATAATAAAATGAAAGTATTTCAAGAAAATCACATTTTGACGTCTGTTGTCAGTTAATTATTTTTTTGACGTTTTAACAATAATTCTCATAATGATTATGTCTCTTTTAACACTAGTGTTAAAAGTATTTCACTTTTAATTAGTAAAAAGTATTTTACTTTTAACACGCTACTTTGTGAACGTCTTCTTTTAACACGTTCGACAGGCATTAAAAATTTCACTTTTAATGGCAGTTGTACAAAAATACATTTTTAATATTCAAATTTCGTGTTAACCTAAAAAATGTGAAAACGTTACGCTACCGTTTTAAAATTTTACAATATGGCGCTGGTTTTGACCACAGATAACCAACAAGTTCGCGCAGTCGACTGCAACTTCAAGTGGCTTCTTCTTATGTGAAACGGAGTCTAATGCAAGACGTTAATATTTTATATATATATATATATATATATATATCTTCTGGATGCTGCAGAATATGTGTAAATGATCTTGCCATTGCTTCATGCAGACTGTCAAACTTCTTATACCAGAAGTTTTGGACATGGTCAACTCCTGGTGTCTTCCAATTACTGGTGCTCTTTATAGCTTCGGTTACCTCGCTTGTTGTCAAGTTAAGGAAACGCATTGGTTCAATGCTAATTTTTTCCTCCTCAGTTCTTATCCAGTGAGCGTTGGATTTATGTTCGATAGGGTTCGACCATAAAGAAGACCAGTACTCCGTTAGCTCATCTTTATCTGGGAGACTTTGGTTGTGATTGTTTACAGTACCGCTTAGTTGCCTGTAAAATAACTTCTGATTGTTATTGAATAAGTAGTTCTGTTGTTTCCTTTTCGTGCACTTGACATATCGAGACAAACGTTTTGATTTTGCCTTTAACTTTTGCCTGAGTGAATCGATATATTCACATACATGTTGTTTATGTTGTGGGTGACCTGTATAAGTGTTGATTCTTCGATAGATCTTCCTCACTCTGTTTGTTAAGCGCCTAGACGGTTTCAAGTTGTTTTTAAACTCTGTAAGCTGCCCCAATTCCCTTCTGATGTCATCAATGGTCTTTTCCAGCCGGCGTTGCCACCAAGGCTTGAGCTGTTTGTAGTCTTTACCCCGATTGTTCTTTGGGAATTGGATTTGTTGATTGTGACTTCGAAGCACTGCTACCGCTCCACAATAGATGAGAGTGTGAAGTTGTTCCAGCGCTTCGCAGTCTTTAGCATAGTTCTGCAGTAGTAAGTTCACAGCTGCTAGTATGCTGTTAGTGCTCTTATTGGTTCGCAGCTTTGGTAATTTTGGCCGGTGTATTGGGTTGGTGCCATTAAATTCCGCTAGTGCTTTACAAAGTTCGGTATTATAGTCATTATCGGTGGTTTTGTCGCAATCATTGTTTATTTCCTCAACGCCATTGTGGTCTCCTTGTGCATTCTCCGATTTATGTGTATCCTGATCGGTAATTATGTCATTCTCTCCATCTTGAAGGTCAAAAAGGACTTCACCTCGAATTTGTTGCAACGTGGGACCGGGTAGTAGATTGTTTCTCACAATACTTCGACGTTGGTCAGCAATACGCTGTTCCGTGAGATGGTGAAATTCTGGAAAATGTTCAACGAATGCACGGTGGAGGGCGTATCTGTATGTCGTCATATCAGTTTCCATTTTGGTGATTTTGAAGTAGGAGCGCATAATGAATGAGTTTAGCTCGATAGTCCACTTCATGCGCTTCCTGGGCTTTCCGGCTTTTGTGGCCGTAGATGTGCCGACTTGCGTCACTCCAGAAACATCAGAAGCCGGTGGCGGTGGATCGATGTTGTTTTCCCCCTGAGTGTGGTTCGCAGTAGCCCTACTCGATGTCACGCTGCGCCTACCGCTAACCGAGGAAGAAGGTAAATCATTTTTCGAACAAGCCCTTCTAGCACCAACTTGAACGCGACAAGAGTTTAAGGTGTTGCAATGTCGATTCACCTGACGATTCCTGAGATTTAAGGTCCCGGAATTTACACTCGAATTATTGCTTCCCCCAGAATCCGTGGAGCAGACAGCCGATGTACTAGGTACACAAGCAGTGTGGGATTCTGAGCATTTAGCTCTACCCACCTGGGGTAATCTTGTTTTACAATTCGACATCGTGATTGTCGCATTTTAGACCTACTGCCAGGTGCTGATTCAGCCGCTACTTACATGGAGAACAGACGCTGTTGGAGTACCGCTCCTTACATGGAGACCGTCGTGTCCTGAAACTAACTGGTTTTGGTTCGCTCCGAGGTATTTAATTTCCTCGATACCTCCTATATCTAAAAGGCATTCCCCTATCCACCACCTGGGGAAGCGCCCGATAGGGGACCAGCACCCCCACGGGTTATTATTATTATTATTATTATTATTATTATTATTATCAGGCAACACTAAAAAATGTAATGATCAGTTACCGAGTTTATTGTTAATAATTAACCACTTCAAATATCTAAGGTTTTTAATAATTTACATAAACCTGCCTTTTTACGAAGGTATATTACAAACCACCAGGGCAGGCGTCAAGTTCGGCGTCCAGTATATCGTATACTAGTATATACTTATACCGGTATATACCGGTATATGTTTTGTGTAAAGTGGTGAGTTTGACTTCACTTTTTTTCATAATAGACTGTCAAGTTTGGCTACGTAGAACGTACGTACATTTAATTTCCTAAGGGGATAATATAATCGAAATTTGAATGATAAAACTATGGTAACAGAAGTTGCTTTATCGAGAGTTGACATTCCTATTGGTAGTTTGTAATATACCTTCGTAAAAAGGGTATATGTGTATGACTGCTATAGGTATTTGAAGTAGTTAATTATTAACAATAACCGCGGTAACTGATAATCACATTTTTTAGTGTTGCCTGCATGATAGGTAAAGACAATCTTGAACTCGTGAACTTTAAAAGAGAAGAAGAAGTTTATAATAAGTAACACTGGAAAACTAAAATTAAATTGCATAGTTTTTCGAGTATATTATATAAACAATAGAATTGAAAAATATTATCGTTAATAATTAAACGATATATGAAAGACAAGCAAAGCAAATCTATAATCTGAAAAATTCTAAGAAATGTACAAGGTAACTGAAAAATATCGTTTATGGATAAACCAAATAATATAAATGACTATATGGAGAAGAAAAATGAATAGAATGAACAGAGTGAAAAATGGATGAAACATGTATACAAAAGGAGTAGATGCAGTTGCCATAGGAAATATTGGGCTAGTATTAAAAACATTGAATAGTGGTAGAAAATGAGTTAATGAAAGTGATGGGATCTAGGACAAACAACTTTTAAGACATATTAATTGATATTTTAACTGACATACCTTTCACGGATGGATATTTGCATTTAACAATAAAAAAGTACTAATAAATATAAATCAAGTTTAACTAGTGAAATTTCATAAGCGTTCTTAATTAGACCGCTGCAATGGTCATTACACATATTTACCAAAAGTTCAAGAGTTTCATTTTATTTACAATCTGTTAGCCATAAGGTCAGTAATGGGTTAATTGCTAGTAAACTATCTGGATGTTTTTCAATACCTAGTGAATGTAACTATAATATAATAAACCATTTGAATTATCACAAAAATTCTTTTGAAAGGTGAATGCGATTATGAAAAAATTAATTTGAAAGAGTAATAAGTAGGTAAGTATATACTAAAGGTATAAACATATATTATAGGTTGCTAATAATTTAGGTATTATTTTATCTGTTTTAGATTAACTTTACCTTATCAAAACATTATAATTTATAATTGTTAACGCCTCAAAGACTTTTGTCAAAATAGCAGTGCGCTTGTAGCGGACCTAGTCTGGTTAAACTCGGACTATCGCTATATCTATGTATTTAGTTTTAGTTTTGTTTCGTTTAAAAACTTTGTTATAATTTGACAGTAGTTTTTGACTTTGGTAATAATTCTCACGTCAATGTTCTTTTTCTAATGATATAATTAAATAATATCTCAATGCAATAAAAATTACTAGTTTATATTACTTCTTAAGTTAAATAATAACATAAGGGTCCTTCGAGAGTCGGATATTTTCCAGTAAATTGTATAAAAGTACAACAATATTACGCAATTTGTCGCTGCCTTCAAGACACAGCCTGGTTTGGTGCATGGTTTCGACGATCGCTATCACTGAAGTGAAGTTCTACTCCATTTACAATAGAAATACAAACAAGAACATTACGCGGTAAAGTCCGCTAAGACGTTGAGTATCTTTTTTTTATTCCCAGGTAAGGTCTTTGATTGATTACTGTTTCGATTTGTATCAGAGTGTATCAAGCTTGTGTAAAATAGTAAAATTACTTTTGGTTACGGTTTTAATTTCTATCAAAAAATACTTATATTACCACTTCTGACAAGTCAAACATAACATAAAGTACAAAATGTCTACCGAGGAACTCAAACGTAAAAGACGTGGGATAAAAAGCAAACTTACAATTTTTTCTAAATTCATTTCGCCGTTTTTAACTAAACATATTAGGGATATTACAGATATTGAGGCTATAAATATCAAAGAGAGATTGGAGAAATATCAAACGCTTATTCATGAATTTGACGAGATTCAACTGCAAATTGAATATAATATTACTGGTGAGGATGTAGATGAAGAATTAGAAGTAGAATTTAATGAAAGGTCACAGTTTGAAAGTAACTTTTATGATCAGTTGAGTTTGGTAAAGAATTTAATATCACAGTTAACTGTAAATAATTATAGTTCATCTTCATCCATCCATAGTAATTATAGTCAACGAAAAAACTTGACTAACTTGGTAAAATTGCCAAAACATCACACTTTACTACATTCCGAAAGTAGCTCAGGTTTGAATCAAAATTACTCAAATTCAGAAAATATTACTCATGTCAATAATACAGCCAATAATGTACATTCAGACCCAGTAACTACAAATCAGAATCCTGGTACCAATGCTCTTTCAGCAAGAGGTTCAGTTGATGGTGTACTATTGTCCACGACATTTATAGACATAGCAGACGCAAATGAAAAATTGCATGCCATTTGAGTCCTTCTTGACAGAGGTTCCCAGTCGAGCTTCATTTCAAAAGCATTATGTGATAAGTTGGGTTTAAAAGTGGAAAAACTAACATTTCCGTAAAAGGTCTTAATGGTACTCTATCTAGCATCGATTTAAAATGCAAGGTTTCATTGAAGTCGCAATATTATAACTTTTTAGAAAATATTACTTGTTTTGTTTTGCCTCAAATTACTGAAAATATTCCTAGTATGAAAATTGATGTAAGTCGGATATTCCTGTAAACATAAAACTAGCCGATTCAACATTTTATGTGCCTGGAAAGCTCGATATGCTGATAGGTGCGGACCTATTTTGGCGTTTCTTAAGTAACGGTCAGCATATACTAGGTAACAACAAACCAATATTACAGAAAACTCGACTTGGATGGATCGTATCCGGTCCAGTAGCCAAACCTCAGATTTCGTCCATTTCATGTAATTTTTCACATAATTTCGAAACAAATATTCAAAAACAACTATCTTGGTTCTGGGAAATTGAGGAATTACTTGATGTAAAACCTCTGTCCCAGGAAGATTCTTTATGCGAAAGGCATTTTGTGGAAAATTTTAAGCGTTTACCTAGCGGTCGTTTCGTTGTTTCGTTACCATTGAAGGATTCTGTTTCAAAACTTGGTGAGTCGTACAGTCAAGCTAAAATTCGTTTTCTAAACCTAGAAAAGAATAAATTACAAACAGATCCAGTTTTTAGAAAATTATATTGCGATTTCATGGAAGAATATATTACAATGGGACACATGAAAAGGGTTACAGATAATGAGCAAGATAATGAAATTACATATTACATGCCACATCACGGTGTCCTCCGGGAGGACAGTCTAACAACAAAATTACGCACTGTTTTCGATGCATCTGCACCTTCATCCTCTGGCTATTCTTTGAATAATTTACAGCCTATTGGCCCTACATTACAAGACACTCTGTTTTCAATTCTAATACGATTTCGAAAGCATAGTATTGTGGTCTCTGCTGACATCAAAAAGATGTACAGAAACGTGAATATTTCTAACGAGTACTTGCCTCTGCAACGAATTCTGTGGAGATTTAGTCCTAGCGATACTCTTGAAAAATATGAACTCCAGACGGTTACTTACGGTACTACTTCCGGATCATTTTTAGCAATTCGTTGTCTTTACCAGCTTGCATTAGAAAATGAAAAGCTGGCACCAGAGTTTTCAGAAATTATCAAGTCCGATTTTTATGTGGACGATTTGTTTACTGGTTGTGAGTCAGTTGAAGAAGCGGGGCGTATATGCATTGGCATATCCAATATTTTGGATCAGGGCTGCTTTAATCTTCGAAAATGTATGTCAAATAGTCCTGAAGTTTTGAAACAGATTTCCGGTAGTAATGAAAATGCTAAAGTAGTGAACCTAAGTGAAAATGAAAATTCTAAAACATTAGGCTTAATTTGGAAGCCGTCCTTAGATAAGTTAATGTATAAAATAAGTGAACAACAAAATAACGTGCCTGTAACGAAACGGGAAATCTTATCAAGAATTTCTCAAGTATTTGATCCGCTTGGACTCTTAAGTCCATGCATAATTATTGGAAAAATTCTGATGCAAAAGTTATGGTTGGAGAGAATCTCTTGGGACGAGGGTATTCCATTACATTTGCATACAGCTTGGGCAATCTTCAGCGAAGAACTTCCTTTACTGAATAGTCTAGAAATTGATAGACATGTTATTTGTGACAATCCTCAATGGATAGAGCTGCATGGTTTTGCGGATTCCAGCGAGCGTGCTTATGGTGGATGTATTTATATCCGATCAATCGATCAATATGGCAATGTGACCATAAAATTGTTGTGCGCTAAAACGATAGTTGCTCCGCTAAAAACAATAACTATTCCCAGATTAGAGCTTTGTGGGTGTTTAGTAGTTTCAAGGTTGGCAGAGCAGGTGGTTATATCATCAAAAGTCCAAGTTTATGGTGGTTCGGCCCAAAGTTCTTAATGCACAAAAAGTCATCCTGGCCCAGCACTTCTGTTAAATCAAACAATCTTCCGGATATGCGCAAGTCTAATACTTTTTCATTTCAACAAATTATTTCTTAAATAATTTCTCTTCATTACTTAAATTAAAAAGAGTGGTTGCCTATATGTTAAGATGGAAGAATAACTATAAACAGTCGAAAGAAAGTCGCTCAACATGCCCCCTTAGTGATTTAGAATTAAATAACTCCTTCAATGTCATAATAAAAATTTCTCAAAATGAAACCTTTTTTAAGGAAATTAGGAAACTTAAAGATAAAAAGTTTGTCCCTCATGATAGTAAAATTCTTTCCTTGAATCCTTTTTTGGATGAAATCGGTATTTTGAGGGTTGTAGGTCGCCTTAGATTTTCCAATTTCAAGTATGAAAAGAAGCATCCTATTATTTTATCAGAAAAGCATCATTTAACAAAATTAATTTTGAAAAATGAACACATATTGTCATTACATTGTGGTCCACAGCAGTTGCTAGCAAATGTTCTAAATAAGTTCTGGCCAGTAAATGGCAGATCATTGGCTCGAAGAATTGTGCATGAGTGTATTAGATGTTTTAGGTATAATGTAAAACCTTCTGCACCTATAATGGGCGAACTGCCTCGTGAGCGGTTAGAATCAAGGCAACCATTTGAGGTTACACAGCAAACACACTGACGTCACAATGACGTCATTTGACGTCATTTTTAGGTCAGGATTGGTCGCAGACATAATATGTCCAATTAATGACGTCGCAAAGACGTCATTAAAATGACGACATCTGCGAAGGCAGGTAAAAACATCTCTTTGACGTCACTTTCACGTCATTTATAAGTCATTGTAGATTGCAGACAGTATATGTCCAATTAATAACGTCGCAAAGACGTCCTTAGAATGACGACATCTGCGACGACAGGTAAAAACGTCTCTTTGACGTCACTTTCACGTCATTGTAGATTGCAGACAGTATATGTCCAATTAATAACGTCGCAAAGACGTCATTAAAATGACGACATCTGTGGCGACAGGTGAAAACGTCTCTTTGACGTCACTTTCACGTTATTTTTAGGTCATTGTAGATTGCAGACAGTATGTCCAATTAATGACGTCGCATAGACGTCATCAAAATGACGACATCTGTGACTACAGGTGAAAACGTCTTTTTGACGTCATTTTCACGCCATTTTCTATGATGAGACAAATATGAATATACATTATTATTATAAACACAAATAATAATAAAAATAAATAAAAAATTCAATTGAATTTTTATTCTATTTAAAGATTGAATTGGGCTTAATTGTTTTTGAAAAAAGTATATACTTATATAATAAAAACGTGATCAGGAGTAATCTTAAGCAAAATAAAAACATTATTTTCTAACAGAGCTCTCACTCAATAATATAATATGTATTTGAATCTTTTAAACATTACTTATTGTTTGCCGCTATATTTGAACTGCAATGTCATTGGTATAGCTGTGAAGTGATGATAGATTTGTTAATGCATTATTGGTTGATAATTATTACTACGTTGCCGCCTCGATTCTATTGTTTCTATGTATTAGGATATATGCTTCCTTATTAATGCCTCTATTGGAAGTTATATTCTTATATACTGACAGTTTTCAATTTTTCTATCGATAAATTAATAATAATATGTCATTTGATATCTATATGACAACAATAACAAGATAGATATCAAAAACTTCAGATCATCAAGAACTTTATCAGTGCAAAATATTGCTACTGCTGGCAACGCTGATCTAAATTTGTCAGTCTGCTTCGTCTGCGACTGCGTCACACCTCACACCAATGTGTTGTCTTGTCTCTAGCCATAGTAGCCATTGCTGTGATTGAAGCCAAATAAAAATTAAAGGTTCAAAATAATAATTAATAAAGTGAAAAATATCCAGTTTGCTTTTTTATGCTTCGTTTACCGTTTAAAATACTGATCATGTTTGTTGGTGTGCAGTTCAGTAGTGATAAATCCATTGCTGTGGTAAATAAAGAATGGCTAACACCGCGAAAACAAGAAGTTTGGTGGCCGCCATTTAAATTTCAATCTGATTTTGACAAAGCGGCTAAAGCCGGCGAAAAGCCTACAGAAGACTGGAGTACACATGAAGTATCCCAATGATATTTTGAATGTGGTAAATATGACTTGATAATATGTTTTTTCATTAAAGAATTTTGTTTTTAAATGAATATCATTATATTATAGTACTATAAATACAAATATTTTTTAGATGATTACAGTAAAGCTAAAAATAAAATTACTACACTCCAATACACTTCCGATATACAGTCATCGGAGGAAGAACCAATATCCCAAGAATCACAACTGAAAAAGCCCATCAGGAAGACAGTGAAGCCATTGCGGTTTGAGCCCGATGAAGAAAAGGAGTGTCTGAAAAAATCTAACTCTTTGATCAAACGACCAAAATTAGATGGTGTGAAAGGTTAGTTGGTACATTTTTAAATGAATACGATCTCTTTTCAATTTGTTTTTAGAGAAAATTTCACAATCCATCTTGTCTGCTACTAGTTCTCCAAGGGTGTTATCTCCTGCTCCATCAGCAAGTAGTAATGGATTGTCCCCATCTACTTCTACAGGCTTAAGAGGATTTAACAGTTTCAATGAAAGTGGTTTGGGTTCATCTGTTAGAAGTAATGGTGATGAGAGAGTGCACAAAGGTAAAGAAAAAAATCTTTCCATGTTTGATGTATTTTATTTTAGAATTCCATGAAAGTTTACTCAGGGTTATGCTTCAAATTAAGGAGCAGAATGGAACCATGTTAAGCTTGTTGGAAAGATTAACTAAAGAAAAAACTGTACCATCACTGAAGCATTACTTGCCAGAAAATCTGCCTATTACTTTCCCTATAAAGGCTGTTAGGGATGTTGATGGAATAGAGACATTTTTAAATGACAGAGAAAGTTTTAATGCTTTGGTAAGTTTTTGGACAATATTGTTTTTTTAACACTTAATATATGCAGATTATTATTTTTAGGTGCTTTATTTCTACACAATTGGAGGGCGTGATTTAATCCACAAAACTAATAGTATCCTGAAATGTATATTGAGCGACGATATTGCTAAGGAATATAGTTTTTATGGAAAGCGAAATAACAAAAGGCCTTTCTCAAATCTTAATTTAATGAAGGCAGTTGTGCGTAAGTGTCATTTAAAGTTCTGTTGTTGTGTTCTTACTTGATGATCCAAATTTTGTTTTAAATCAACTAGAAACCACAGTAACTTTGCCTATAGTGTTAATGTTTTTAAAAATAGACTGGATATGAGTTGCTACAATCGCCTAACCAAATAATTCATTTTAGGTGATAAGCTCTCTGTGATGAATCATAAATCTTTTGAGTTTTGAACTTAATTTAAATATTAATTTTTAAAATATGAATATTGAATTCTCGTCGGTTTTTAAACAAGTGATACTTGAAAATTGCAAATTTTCTACTTTGATGCCCAGTAACTAAAAAACGTTTTAGGTAGTGAAAAAACTGCTTATATGTTAGTATTAAATTTTATTTTTTCAGAAGGAGCCAAAACGAATAGCCCCGATTGTACGGAAAAAGAAGTCGAAAATATTATAAAGGTTTGGCTAAAACATGCACCACAAAGAATAGTACGATCAAATAAGCATGTCTGTTAATAAGAGGAAAAGAAAAATTGTAGTTGGCCAAAGGCAAATGTACAGGAGGGTAAATGAGGAACTTGGTAACATTTTGACTGAAGTTAATGAAAACAATGATTCGATAAGTATACTAAAACATTCTGAGTATAACAATTTGCTGCAAGATCCTGATAATGAAAATAGTCTACAAAAGTCTGAAACTTTTGAGGTTCCTTTGAATTGTAACAGTCCTTTAGGTTTTTATGACATAGAGGCTAACTTTATTCCAAGTACTAGTAATGAGTATACTGCTGATCTGTATAAATCTGACATCTCTGATGTACCTTTTGACCAAGAATCTTCAAAAAAGAAAGCTGCAAATTCAGATTTCTCTAGTGATTTTATGTCATGGGTTGGTCAATGGACCACAAAGTATAATGTATCCAAGGTTGCAGTTACTGATATGTTACATTTTTTTTCAAAATATCTTCCTGGTTCACCTTTGGACTCCCGGACAATTTTAAAAACACCTAAAAGTGCGCCGGTGAAGGTTTTGGGTAATGGTGAATTTTGTTATTTTGGATTTAAATGTGCTTTAATGGTTCGTTTATCTGAAATAAATATAGCATTACCTAACCCACTTGAAATATCTTTTAACATTGATGGAATTCCTTTGTTTCATAGTTCAAAGTTTTAAATCAGTTTGTGGATGAACTTAATACTCTTGTAACTGATGGGTTTAAATTTAATGAAATTAACTATCGGATAAAAATTCATAGCTTCATATGTGATGCCCCAGCTAGAGCGTTTATTAAATGCACCAAGTCACATACAGGCTATTCTTCATGTGACAGATGCACTGCCTTAGGTGAATATTATTTGGGCCGGGTCTTCAGCCTTACGGACTAATGAATCCTTTCGTGAGCAACATGATGAAGATCATCATTTGGGTGAAAGCCCATACTTCAACTTGATATTGATGTAGTTAACTGTTTTGTAATTGACTACATGCATTGCATCTGTTTGGGAGTTGTGCGTAAGTTATTAAATACTTGGATTAGTGGTCCTCTAAAAACAAGAATTGGACAAAGGTCTGTACAAGCTGTTTCAAGTGAGTTAGAAAAATTGAAAAAATTCATTCCAATAGAATTTACGCGTAAGCCAAGGTCACTTTCAGAATTTTCTAGATGGAAGGCTACAGAATTGAGAATGTTTTTGTTATATTTAGCACCCATAGTTCTTAAAGATGTTTTAGATGTAGCCATCTACGAAAATGTCTTATTGTTGCATTGTGCAGTAACCATATTAGTTTCACCAAAATATAGTTCCTCATTTTTAGATGTTGCAAATGAACTGCTTAAAGTTTTTGTCGAACACTGCAAAACCATTTATGGTTCAGAATTTCTAGTGTATAATGTTCATATGCTGACTCATATTTGTGATGATGTTAAACAATATGGACCGCTGGACCAGGTCTCAGCATTTCCCTTTGAGAATTATTTAGGCCAGCTAAAAAAATTAATCAAATCCCCAAAAAACCCATTGGTTCAAATTTTAAATAGGTTGTCTGAAATAAATGTTTTAAGTAATCCTCAAAAGGAAACTGATGGGGAAATATTAGTCATGTTAGAACATATGTCAGGGCCTTTATTACTAAATAATACCAATAATTACAAACAATACAAAAAGCTACTTTTAAAAAATACTGCTTTCTCAGTTTTAACACACTCGAGGGCAGAAGCATATTGTATTATAGATAATGTGACAATAATTCAAATAGAAAATATTTTAACCGATACACAGGGAAATCAAATATTTCTACTTGGAAAAAAAATGTTACTAGTAAGCCCACTTTTCTGTGAACCTGTAGATTCTACTTTGCTTGGAATACATGTTATACAACAGCCTCATAGTTACTCGGCACTTCATATTTGGAACATTGTTAGCAAAACCTCAATTGCCAAAAGCCTCGTTTTTCCATACAAGGAAAATTATGTTTCTTTTCCTTTTATTCACTCAGAAAAATAATTATTAATTTGTCTATAAATTTTTTCAATTGTTTTATTCTTTTTAAGTATTTATTTTTTAATTTGTTAAAAAACCTGAAAAAACGATGTTATGTTAGTTGAAAGCAAGAAAAATATGTTTGTTTTAGTATGATCTTATTCTGAAAAATAATTAATTTTAATTTAATTTAATATTGATTTTAAAGTTAAGTGGGACGTACACATTGAATATATTATTAAAAAGACTAAGTATTTACTATTCATATTCACAAAACTAGCTAAATTATTACATTCTAAATCTTTACTGTCAATTTATTATGCTTTTTTTCATAGTATATGTAACTATGGAATAATAGCTTGGGGAGGTGCATATAATAATGTTAAATGTATATTGCCAAATCTTCAAAAAAGAATATTGAAAATAGTATTTAAGGGAACCAACACTCTCCCCTCACCACTAAACTTACATCAGGCTTTCATATTTGAATCTCTCATTTTTCACTTCAATGATCTTAAAAAGACATTTATGCAGTCTAACAGTGTCACTAGAAATAAATCGATATTAATACCTAGAATAAACCTAACCTTACTTAATAAAAATAGCTGGCTAACAGCTATTAAAACTTACAATAAGTTACCAATAGAATGTAAATCATTAATATACAGTGAAAATACTATTAAGCAAAAATTAAAAAAGTGGGTTAAATGTAATTACACTAGCTCATAAAGGAGCATTAACGGGTTTAAATTAACTCTGTCCTATTTTTCATATTTTTAACAAATCTCTTTTCTCTCTGATTTTTGGCTCTTCGCACAAAATACATTGTCTAAGTGTAGTTTTTAAGTTAGATGTTAAGTATATCCAGGCCTATGAATAGGTAATTTCTGTTTACCTCTATAGGTTTTATAATGTACCAACATTGTAAAATTTTTCTGGAAATAAATAAATAAATAATATTTATATGATTGTTAAATTTTGAATAAATTTTGTTTACATAATTTCACACTTTATTTTACTGATACATTACCAGAAATAACAATAAGATAAAGGGTAGTGGTTATATGAGACAAAACCAAGTAATTTCTATCATTTTTATATTCTTGTTTGAAATGTAAGATTTGCCATTTGTATATCCACCATATCCACCCTTTAACTAAATTTTTATTGCTCGTTCGTTATAAAATTAACAGTTCACCTATGGCATCTATGATCTTAAAAAGTATAATATATAGTTTATTTATTAATGTCTGACAGCACAGTAGCCTCATTAAATATTCAAATAGAAAATTATCTCTTACAGAGTGATCCTAAGAATTTTACAAGTAAATACTAAAATTCTAATGCAAAACAAGTAGGTGTCTGTATTGGTTATCTGTACATCCCTGTTTCAGCTCAAAATACAATATGGTAATAAAACTGAACAATGCCAGCTAAACGATAAACAATGCGGCAGTGGCGGAGATTACGATATTAGTTCGTTTTGCTTATTTAATTAGATTCGGTCAACATTACAGTTGAAATAAAATTCATTCGTTTAGGCCTACTAACAAGTTACATTTTCATTTTTATTAAATTAAATTCCAGTTCTCTTCAGTTATTGTTGTCAATGAGTACTTCATGAGTTCACGAACATCTTTCATTTTAAATGTTTTATTATGTCTAGCCACATAACCTTTCATTTGGGCCCATATTAACTCTATCGCATTTAATTCACAATGGCATGGCGGCAAACGAAGCACTGTTATCCCACGATTCTTGGCTATTTCATCAATAACAAACTTTTTAAATTGTAGCTTGTGATCTGAAGCAACCTTTAAAAGTTCTTTTTTCAACATATCATCTTCAAATGGTATATCTTTTACGATTAACCAGTTTCTAATATCAGCTTTTCTCCAAAAGGTAGATGGAAGATTTTCTGTAAATCGCGAATGATAAGTGGCGTTGTTCATAACGATTACAGCATTATTTGGAATTAATTCGACCATTTGTGTAAAATACTCCTCAAAAACATCTGCAGTCATTTCTTCATGATAGTCTTTGGTTGATGTTGACTGAAACTCCAGTAAACCACCTTCAACGAACCCTTGATTGCATCCAATATGCGTTATTATTAGTCGGCGACCTTTACCGATAGGAGTTTTCAGTCCAGTAGATAAACCTTCTATGAAAGCTTGACGACTGGTTTGAATACTTTTGTCCTGCCATATTTTTTTTACTGAATGTCCTTCATTGAGCCATGTCTCATCTAGATAATAGATTTGTCTTCCCAACTGTCTGTATTTTCGGATATCTCGTAAATACTGGCGTCTCCAACATATTATTTCTTCGATGTCGATTTGCGACTTTGCTTCTCCCAAGAAAAATTTAATTTGTGTAATATTTTCCACAAAGTTTTTCGCCCTATGTCAGGCAAATTCTCGTCCTCCTTCACCATTCCTAGAATTATGTCAAGGGTTGGGATCTCTTTTTTAAAATATAATTCATGTACTTTTCGTCTTATTGTATTTTGCATATGTTCATCAAGGTCAAGTGGTTTTCTTCCAGTTGACTTTTTAGGTGGAGATATATTTCCATTTTTCCTCTCTCTTAGAAGCCTGTAAATAGTAGATTCACTAACTCCTGTTATATTGGAACATGTCGAAACTATATTTCTAACAGTAGCAGCCGGCATTTGATGTACAACAGCATCATGCACATTTAACACTACAGTCTTCGTTTGTAAGCTAAGCACGCTCTTACACTTTACTGGGGTAAAACTTGAAGACATTTTAAATTTATTTATTATCTCAAAAAAGTATAATATTGTATGAAAGTTTGTTGGCTATTTTTTAAGGTCATAATTATTGAACTGTTTATTTTGGATAATTAACTTTTTTAGTTAATTTAGCGACCCAGTTGTTTCGTCATTGTGATGTCACGTTTCGTTATCATGACGTCGCATGTTTCGTTATGGTGACGTCGCATGTTTCGTTATCGTAACGTCGCATGTTTCGTTATCGTAACGTCGCATGTTTTGTTATTGTGACGTCACCAGTTACGTCAGTCTGACGTTTCGTGATACGTCATTTTGACGTCACAATATTGACGTCGCAGGGCTGTGACATTAACCCGTCATTTTTACGTCATAGTGACGTCATATCTATGGTTAAAATGACGTTCGAAATGTCCAATTAATCACGTCAAAATGACGTCAGTCTGTTTGCTGGGTATTGGGGTGGACTATGCGGGTCCAGTGTTAATAAAAAAATAAAAATGGTCGTTCTTCTCGGTTTTCAAAATCCTACATTTGTTTGTTCGTCTGTTTTGTTACTAAAGCGATCCATTTGGAGTTGGTGTCAGACCTCTCTAAAGAATCCTTTTTAATGTCATTTCGCAGGTTTTCTGGACGTCGCGGAAAGCCTTCCATAGTATTTTCTGATAACGGAAAAACCTTTGTAGCAGCTAGTTCAGAGCTGCATGAATTTGGTAATTTTATCAAGTTAAATCAAGAATTTATTGTAAATTGGAAATTTATTCCTCCGTACTCACCACATTTCGGTGGGCTGTGGGAGTCGGGTGTACGCTGTACCAAACATCACTTAAAACGGGTAATCGGTGAAAAGCCTTTAACATTTGAATGCTTGCATACACTTTTGGTACAGATCGAAGATGTGCTCAATTCAAGACCCCTATCTCCCTTATCTACTGAGCCCAGTGACCTTTTACCTTTGACGCCAGCTCACTTCTTAGTCGGCAAGCCGCTAAACTCAATACCAGAACACGACGTTAGTATAATTCCTGTAAATCGCCTCTCCGTATTTCAACACATTCAGCAAATGAAGTTTCATTTTTGGAAAAGATGGAGCCAAGAGTTCGTTTCGGAACTTCAGAAACGTGTGAAATGGAAAAATAACCAAAGTTCACTGAAGGAAAATGCTCTTGTTATCATAAAAGAAGAACATCTGCCGCCTGGTCGATGTAAACTTGGGAGAGTCCTAGAAATTCATCGTGGAAAGGATGAAATACCGCGAGTGGCAACCATTAAGACTGATTCTGGGATAATAAAACGCGGCTTTCAAAAGCTTTGCCCATTACCGTTAGAATGAACAGTGAACTTGATTATTTAGTGCTGTTTTAGGTTGAAGCCTAGTGACTTCAAGTTGGGGGGTATGTTAACGCCTCAAAGACTTTTGTCAAAATAGCAGTGCGCTTGTAGCGGACCTAGTCTGGTTAAACTCGGACTATCGCGATATCCATGTATTTAGTTTTAGTGTTGTTTCGTTTAAAAACTTTGTTATAATTTGACAGTAGTTTTTGACTTTGGTAATAATTCTCACGTCAATGTTCTTTTTCTAATGATATAATTAAATAATATCTCAATGCAAGAAAAATTACTGGTTTATATTACTTCTTAAGTTAAATAATAACAATAATAATAACTAATAGTTAAAAAGCTGATTATTATTTAGCTTTTTTTTAATAATTCCTGCAATGTGCAAATAAGTTTCCAATTTCAGACTTGGTACTTGCTACTTATCTATTGTAGAAGTTAAAAATATTCCTTTCAGTTTCGAAATAACACAACGAGTAATATCCTTCACTAGTATATATTTAATTGTGTGAAATTATGTTGTGTGCAACCCCTTCATCCTTCCTGGTACATGAATGAAATTTGATTTTTGTTTTATTTATTATATGGTAACAGTTAATATAGTGTCTTCATTAAAATAAGTAAATTACAATAAAACACAAAATATATAATGTCAACAACATCTAAAATAGAGTTTAAAATCATTCTGGATCAGACAATTTATATATTTTAAATAAAAGTATTACTTGCTTTCATATAAGTAGGTACATGTAATAACATTTCATTGAGGTCCAAATATGGATATGTCTAATAATATAAATATTTACAGTTCTTTATTCATGATTTTTATCGTAGATAGTGAATAGGTACCCAATTGTTTGATATGTTGGGGGTATTAAAATATATATTTCATTATACAACAGCTACTTTACTAAAATGTAATCGCATTAAATACCTTTTCATTGATTTTGGTCAAAATGTAATAAAAAATCTTTACAATACAAAAGTTTTCAAACCAATTCTTCTAACCTATTACAGAGTGAATGTTGAAAGTATCCGATAGAGGAAAAAATTCATATCTAGTTTTTAAATAGAAATAGGAACATCATATATTTTAGCTTGTTCTTCTATAACATGAACTAAGTATTCATTTAATCCTCTTAGATTTACACTCAACTTTAACTCTATAAATTGTAACTTTTGGAATACATTTTTAAAATGAAAGTAAAGACATGCATCCCTTGGGACGAGATCTAATTTTTGGGAATAAATGAATTTATCATCAGCTAAAATACTGCCAGTGTCCCACTGTTGATTAGTTTTCATTTGCAATCAGCTAACTTTCATTTTGGTACCTACTGATGCTAATTGGTTTTTGTTGTAATTACGATACTTTTGGAATCAATCCTATCCTACATTTTCAATTATGTTTAAAAAATTAAATATCTATTCTTAAGCATTATTTTCTTCGTTATTATTGACTTTCCATGAACAAAACATATAATTTCAGAGACGATACAATAATGGGAATGGGAGTAATAGTAGGTTGGTTTGGTGTACTTCGTCTAATATATGAAGATATTTCTTGTGTAAGTAAATAATACTTGATATAAAGATAATTGTAACCTTAATTGATGATGTTTCATATGTAGCTAGTTCACATGTTATTGGTAGATTAGTGCTAAATTGGATAACACCATGTAGGTACTTAAATAAATAAGAAAGTTTAAACAAACTGGAAGGCACTTTTCCACATTCAATTTTAATATGTAAATTGATAAAAAGTAAGTGGGTACTTATTATAAACTTTAAAATTATATAATAGGCCCTTTTTAATTGGAATACTTGAGGTATATTATATTATATAAAAATGATTATTCCCAAAAAATTGTATTATCATACCTGTATATCTTTTTACCACAAAAACAAAACTGACATTTAATAAATAACAAAAACATGCATCAGTTTAGAAAGATATGTTACCAAAGAATATACTGTACGCCCTTGAATAAATAGTCGTTTGACTATTTTGTGAGTTTTATTGAGGATGAAACCCCATATTAGTTAACATGTATGTGACTTGATTAGATTGACTATTTTGCAATAGAGTAAATGTTCCGAATAGGTGAATAAAATAAAAAGTTCACTGGACATATAATTTTATTTGTTGCTTACAAATATAGGAATATAAATATTAAGTAGAATAATTTCGATTACAATGTACAATTAAAATTTTTTCTATGTTATCTGTTGAAAAACTTAATTATTTATTGTCTAACACTAATTAAAAGTCTGCTGTTTATTAGGCATTAATAGAACGTTGGTGATTACTGAAAACAAAGTTTAAATTATATTATCAAACATACAAAAAATAACTTCAAATTCCACTATACCTCTTCTGTCATGTCCATCCTGATGGAGACTGGCTCTATAAAACAATTATTGATTGAAGTTTAAATGTAGTGGAATGTACATTTTATTCTAATTATCATGGACATAGGTACATACTTCACTTATAAGGTTTGAGAAACAATCACCATTAATTTACTCAGATTTAAAAATCTGAGAAAAAATGTTTAATGTTTGTGTAAGTTATTGTAAATTTTCAAACCTGTTGGTATTATAAAATAATCAAGATTTGGATTATAATATACTAAATGCCCACCATCTAAATATTGTAATTTCCATTTTATTAGACTTTTCACCTACCAACGAAATGTTATAAACTATATGAACCTTCGCATAGCATAAATGAAGAAATAAAATACTTTCTGGATTCTCATGATAGTATCTCTACCCTTCATAGTTCTTGTTTAATGATATAAATAAGCAGCTTTTGGTTTTTTTATTGTTTTTATTTTTGATAGAAATTAAAATAAAAGCAAGACAATTGACAATTTAACCAGTTTCTTCTTCTTGATTGCGATTATGACATCAAGTCAGTTTGAAAACTAATTTTTATTTTGATCCCTGATTGAATTTTATATTTTTATAAAATTGATTGTTTATTGTTTAAGGGTCGGCATTATAAACATATTTAGAAGTTAATTTTAACAGTCAAGTCAACTTTAGCATTAAAATATCTATCAGTTTATAAAAGTTGCATTTCTAAAATAAAAAAATAAAAAGAAGGCTAAAAGGCTTAGACCATCAAAGTCTAAGCTAAAAGGTAACCTAGAATTTCTATTTTTTACAAACCATTAAACCAAGTTGGTGGTGTTTTGACTCCCTATTTCCCTAAACGACGTGAGTCCACTAACAATCTAGCATAGAGAAGAAGACTACCTTATGTGTTTGATAACTAATAACAAACAAAACAACAAACAACCCATATATAAAGGATATTTTCAATAACCCTCTACATATAAAAATCGAGGTACTTTTCAGGTTAGTTGTAACGAAAATGAAATACTCTCATGCAATTTGGAAGTTTTCTAAATATTTGCCATATTAAAAGTTTTTAAACCTGCTTATAGGCCGAGTCAGAATCTGAAGAAAATGGAAATCTGTAGAACAAGATATATTTATCTACCAAAAATGTACTGGGAGATGCTACAGATTCTTTATAAGGACCTCATACACTGATGAAGTGTATATTTTGTAAGTAAAATTTGTCAAATAGGAACAAGTACATAATTCATAAATATTATTTGTTTTTAGATTGGTTTTTAAAACAAACTTTAAATATTTATAGTTAAAGTAGTTAAACAATGTTCCTTCTAAGTTATTTAACACTCAGTATATGCTAAATCCCCATATTTTGGTAGAACCATCCTGTATAAGTGCATAAATATAATGGAATGCACTGTGTGTGTGTGTGTACAAAGTATAGGAAACAAGCCCGCCCAAGGCTATTATGCATTAATTATATACGAATGAATATATTTTCAATGGGATAGTCTATGATGCATGTATAATACTTTGCTATGACCATCCTGTTATTAAAAATCCACCAGAGACAACTAATGCAGTTGAAAGTCTTACGTAAGCCGCGGAAACTAGGTAAATACCTATGCAATTATTATTAAGGTCATTAGATTCATTTTGTATTTAAGCTCAAGATTTTCTGATGAAATTCATTCGTTTCTTGTTCTCAATCGCATCATCAACCTTCAATAAACAACAGGTAAGACGTTTTCATTTATTTTTATTTTACTTGGAATTTAAATTAGTAATGTGTTCTAATGTTTAATTAAGTGAACAAACAGAATTTGAAATGATTTAATTATATTATTATTATTTTTAGTAAAATGGATCTAAAAACCATAAATTCTTCCTCACTTTTAGAAAGAGACCCAAAACCAACTACAAAATTAACAGATTTAATATTAGGGGAACCCAAGAAAATCATTTCAGCTAAATTAGTTCGGAGTAAATTTGGGGAAACGGTGCTGCTGGAACTGGAGAAAGAAATAACGTTCCTTCCGCAGAGGGTAACAGAGACGTATAAACCTTATATAAAATATTTTGAAGAAGGGAAGTACGCTATAATATTCAGAGGAGCGGTGGACATTGGAAAACTGAATCCAACAGCATCTTTTGAAATTATTGAAATCTAATTATTGGTGAGTTATATTTTTATAAATAGTTATGATATAATATTATGGACAAATATCACGGTACATTATCCAAAATTGATGAATCTATCAATTTAATTAGAGTGAACTCTGCTGAAAACAAATCAATAAAATTAATTAATGAACATATTAAAAAATGTAACATAGCATTGAAAAAATATCATTTAAAGGTTGGTCAAAAACGTAAGATATTAACAAAAATTGGTCAATTGAAACGATTAAAATGTTTAATAAAATTAAAAAACAAACATGTTGGTGTAAAACAAAATCGAAAAGTTTACTGGGAAAATATAATTTCTTGTTTCAAAAGTAGAGTTCAGACAGCAGTGATTATAAATGTGAATCATAAAGAAATAAAAGAATTTTTATCAGATACTTTTGATCTCTTTAAAATTAAGGTTCTCAAAATTATTAAAAAAAAGTTAATTGTGAAAATTAATACCACACTGTGGGCAGATTTTGTTAAAACGTCAGGTGATCAAGAAGTAATTGATCAAAAGTATTTTGTGACACCTAATGCAGTATTAGATCAATCAACTGATTTAGCTATTTGGTTTCAAGAACATGTAACAGATTATATTTTAAATAAACTGTCAGAATTTTCGGAAGAATCAAGCGGTTGGGCGCTACAAAAAATTCTATTATTGGAGGTAGCTATAAACGAATATAAAATTGGTAATGGAACCTCTTTTATTAAATTACCACCTCAGATAGAAAATAAAAGAGCATGCATCAACATTCAAAATAGAGATGACGCATGCTTTTTTTGGAGTATTGTTAGTTTTTTATACCCACCAACGGGTAATTATAGACTCACCTCATCATATCCACACTATAGTCTTGTGTTTAATATCAAAGGGTTAGAATTACCTATGAAATTAAATCAAATTAACAAATTTGAGGAATTGAATAATATTTCCGTAAACGTATACGCTCTAGAATTAAATTGTACACAACAAAGTTCGTATTATGAAGTTGTACCTGCTAAACTTACCAAACGAAAATTAGAGAAACATGTTAATTTGTTATTAATTCAAAATAAGTATTTTCCAAAGTTGAATAATTTTGCAGAATCAGAACAAGATGATAATGATGATGATGATAAGAATATTGAAATAAAATTTCATTATTGTTTAATTAAAAATCTTTCACGACTTATTCGATCTCAAATCACTAAGCATAGAGCTACAATTAGCTTGTGTGCCCGTTGTTTAAATTATTTTTATAGTGAGGAAAAGTTGAAAAAGCATTATTTGTTATGTGAAAATAGAAACAACTGTAAAATTTCATTTCCAAAATATGATGCTGTTGAATTTAGAAATTTTGTTTATAAACAAAAAATACCTTTCCTTATCTATGCTGATATTGAAGCTATTTTAGAACCATGTAAAACAAAATTATCAAAAACAACGAATAAATACCAACATCATAAAGCATTTTGCGCAGGATATTATATGAAATGTACTTATAACAACAATTTTTCTTTTTTCAATCATCATGAAGGTGAAGATTGTATGGATTGGTTTTCAAATGAAATTAAAAAGATTGCGCAATTTGTTGAGAGCAAAATTGTGAATATAATACCAATAATAGTAGATTCGATAGAAAATGTACATGTACATATTTGTCACATTTGTGAGAAACATTTTAATCAAAGAGACATAATTGTTAAGGACCACGATCATTTTACAGGACTATTTAGAGGTTACGCTCATCAAACTTGTAATCTTTCATTTAAAAAATTGTTTATTGTTCCAATACTATTCCACAACCTTTCAAATTATGACGCACATTTTGTCATAAAAGACATTGCTAAGCGTGGACACGTATCTGTTCTTCCACTAAATAAAGAAAAGTACATATCTTTCACTCTAGCAGATAATGATAGTAGAATTAAATTTAGGTTTATAGATTCTTTTAGATTTATGGGTTGTAGTCTTAATGAACTTGTTTCGACTTTGAGCTTAGACAATTTTCAGAATTTAAAACAGGAGTTTAAGAATTTAGATCATAATAAATTTCAACTTCTAACTAGAAAAGGGGTGTTTCGCTATGATTATGTAGATAATGTTGATAAATTGAAGGAGAAAGAGCTACCACCCATTGAAAAATTCTATAATAAACTAAATGATGTGGAATTGTGCAAGACTGATTACACTCATGCACAAAATGTTTGGACCGCTTTCAACATAAATCACCTTGGAGAATACAGTAGTTTGTATATGAAGATAGATATTTTGTTACTAGCAGATGTTATGGATAATTTTAGAGAAACAGCATTGAAAACATATGGTTTAGATCCTGCATGGTATTATACAATGCCAGGCTACACATGGGATGCTATGTTAAAATATACTAAATGTAAATTAGAAATTTTAAAGGATGTTGACATGGTTATGTTTATAGAGAAAGCGATTCGAGGTGGAATTTCAGTATGCTGTAGTCGATTTTCAGAGGCAAACAATATATATATGGGTGACAGATATGATTCATCAGAACCCACCAAAACAATTCTTTACCTAGATGTAAATAACCTCTATGGTTACGCAATGTGTGAACCATTACCATTTGGAGGATTTAAATGGTCAAGTTCAAACATTGATGTAACAACAATTCCTGACAATTCTCCGATTGGGTACATATTACAAGTGGATTTGGAGTATCCAAAGAGTCTACATACTCTACATAAAGATTTTCCTTTTTGTGCCAACCATCGCATTCCTCCAGCCTCAAAACTACCAAAGTTGATAGCTGATTTGTATGATAAAAAAGAATATACAATACATTATAGAAATTTAAAACAAGCATTGGCACATGGTTTAATAATTACGAAAATACATAAAGTGTTGGAATTCAATCAATCAGAATGGTTGAGACCTTATATTGAATTAAACAGTCGATTAAGGGCAAGTGCTACAAGCAACTTTGAAAAAAATCAATTTAAACTTGCTAATAACGCAGTGTTTGGAAAAACTATGGAAAACATAAGATTACATAGACTCGTTAAACTTTGCTCTATGTGGGAGGGACGTTACGGTGCGAAAAATTTAATTGCTAGTCCACGATTTCACAATAGAACAATTTTTGATGAAAACTTGATGGCAATTGAGTTGAATAAAATAGAATTGATATTTAATAAACCACTGTACATTGGTATGGTTATTTTAGATCTTTCAAAAATTTGTATGTATGATTTTCACTATAATTTTATAATACCAACAGCAGGTGTGGAAAAATGTAAATTATTGTACACAGACACAGATAGTTTTATCTATGAAATAAGTAACCTAGACGTTTACGAAGATATTATTAAAAAAAATATTCACAAATTTGATACTTCAGATTATAACAAAAATAATATTTATAATATTCCGTTGGTGAATAAAAAAATACCGGGATTGATGAAAGATGAGGCAAATGGTAAAATTATTACTCATTTTGCTGGTCTTCGTTCCAAAATGTATACCTACAAAATGCAAGTCAGTGAGGAGGAAAAATTAAATTTTAAGAAAAAACTTGAGAAGAAGGGCATGTCCCCAAACCAAATAGCTATTGAACTGAATAACTTTGGTATTTCAAAAAAATCTAAGGGGATTAAAAAAAATATAGTGAAAAATATTATTACTTTTGAAGATTATATTACATGCTTAAATGAATTCAACACAAAAGTCATAACTCAACAAACTATTCGTTCATATGCTCACAATGTATTTAGTATAGAACAGACTAAAATTGCTTTAAGTCCATACGATGATAAACGTCAGTTAATTTCAAAGTCATTTGACACACTTCCCTGGGGTTATAAGAGTAGTCAGTAAGTTTTTGTTTTAGAGATAACCATCATGAGTTTGGAGGAAATGTGTACTGAAATTATTTGTCTAAAAATTAAATCAGTTACAGACTTTTTAATGAATTCACCATTACCTAAAAATTTAACTCTCAATATTATTAAAAAATATAGTTATTTTAAATGGAAGAGTTTTGTACAACATCTTAATATCGATGATGATAATGATGATGATGATGAAGATGAAGATTCCAACATTCCTAGTGAATTCAACATTCTTGCTGACATGTTATACCTACGTGATATTCCCTCAGCATTAGCACGAAATGCTATAATTGCTCATCGCAATTGGGAGACGGTATATTCAGAAATGAAATATTGTGTGTGGTTTAACCGATACAAAGTAATTTCACTAAATTTATATTTATGTCAATCATGCTATAAAAGTCTTTTGTTTTTGATACAGTTGAAAAACTTGAATTTCACTTTACACACAATTAGAGATCATTTTCATGGTTATTACTATACTAAACAATTGCATAAAATATATCAGTCGAAGAATATATGGTGTCAAAATCAGTTCACAACACTGCTGTTTGGGCTTAAGGAAAGATATGAATGTGATATGGATTTACATCCTTCTCATGGATTGAATTCACCTATACCCGCTGATGGGAGGTTTAGTAGATTTCTTGACGATTATGAGATTGACAGAGATGATGATATATCATAATTATTTATAAAATTTAACTGAAAGTGGTATTAATGGAAATTTTAAAACTTTGTAATTTTATAACTTTGTAAATTTATATCTTTGTAATTTATGTAATAAAAAACATAGTATATTAAACAGATTTTATTTGCATCAAACATGTATTTGTTCAATAGTTAAGTTACATAAATGACATCTTGACTGTGATGTAGGTGGTCCATCGATGTGAGTTTGCCAGTCAGGACGATTGTAATGTATGAAACAAGGCAGTTGGATTTGTAAATCAAAATTGTCTCGATATGCTCTTGGTAATTTATACCATGCATATAATAACTCAAGTGGTTGCGCCTTTTGAATCAAATAATCCAATGGAAACTCCTCAAGTTCTTCTTCATTAAACTGATATAATCGTCGCTTGTATAGCCAATGATCCTTCATTGGACAAATACAATTTTCTAGATGATAATGTTGTTGCTGTTGATTATACATGGTTTTATTTTAAAAATTCACTTTTGAAGTTTATCAATATACTGTTTAGATTCAACGATTTTCTAACGTTTATAATCTTTATTTTAGAGTGGGGTGATACAATTTTTTCCATTTCTCGAGTGCATGATGTAATTTTTAGAATAAATGGGATTTTTTTTCAGATATTTTTTCAACCAGAAAATATCTTTAAATTATTCTAATAGCGATAGTATATTGTAGTAATAGTAGTAGTAGTAGTAGAATCACTCACAAAGACTACATATATGAATCAATTGCAAGATAATGATGTATTTTTGGGAGAACGTCAATTGTCTCTAAATACATATAAAACAAAATATGTAAAAGTTGGTTTATCCCCTTATTTAAATTACGATCCATGTGTTGGGATATTTGGAACCAAAAATACCTATTTTATATTCAGTCCGCAAGAATGGAACATTTTTTTATCATGTAGAAATGATATTGATGACTTTTTATTTAGATCAACAAACAACAAGAATATTATGGAACCGTTAGATATGGGTGAATTTGATTTGATATTTAAACGATTATCATTCGGGAATGTGGTGAAAATTTATAGGGGTGATTCTTGTATTTATCTAAGAGCTGATACTACTTCAATGTTATGGAAAATGTTACCACTCATTGAAAATAGATTAACAGACTTGAAAAATTTACAATTTGCTAGTTCATTGAAAATTTTACAAATGGGAATAAAAGATTCCACCAATCCAGTAACTACAGCTTTGAATATAATTGAACCCATAAAACATTTAAATAACGAGACATACGCTATCGCATTAGAATTAATATATAGATATCCTCAGTTACTTAAAGATGAAGATTTACAGCTATGAAATATGAAGAATAGACAGCATACAATAGAAGTGAAGAAAACTATTCACTTTGATGAAACAAGAAACAAAATTCATTTATTAGTAACTTGGAAATATGCATATCAACAAGCGAGACAAGGATCATCATGGATCATTGCCGCATGTGACCGACTACGGTTTATGCAACGAATTATTAAAATTTCCCAAATTATAGATCCAATTTTAGATGAAAAACATAGATGTAAGGTTTATGATAAAATTAAGAGTATAATTAATTAAAATGTGTAAATAAATTGTCGATCAGTTTATATAATTTTATTTAACATTAAAAATAATAATTTTAAACAATGTTATTTTTATTTATCCACGATTTAGAATCCATTCCAAGCCATTTTACTAATAGCCGATTACCTTTTCGTTTCAAGACCCTCTCTATTAGATACACATCAGGATATTTAACTTTTTGCAATTCCTCCCTGTAAAATCCTCCTTGTATTTCTTCGTTCTTATCATCTTCCAGTATGTAAGTTGTTGGATTGGTTAGTTTCACTTTCTTTATTTTGAAAACTTCGGCAGTCCAATTTGGAGTATATCCCTTCTTAAAGACATGTCGATACTTGCTAATTCGAACAAAATCTCCTTTTTTAAAATTTGATAATCTTGGATCAATAGTTTTTAGGTGATTATATGCAGTAATATACTTTGCATTTTTCTCATTTATTTCACTAGGAATGGCACCTGTAGTAGAATGTCTTGTATTATTATATTTCGCGACAATATTAGGTAGAATCGTTAACCATTTGTAAGATCCTTGCATGCTAAACTGTTTCCATAGCATAGTTTTTAGAGTACGAATTACTCGTTCTGCTATACTTGCTTTTAAATTGGAGAATGTGCTGTAATGGTTAATACCATATTTTTTCATGAGCTCTTGAAAATTCTTATTATAAAATTCAGTTCCGTTGTCGGTTTGAAGATTTTTAGGTGGAACATTCATTTGGTCTAAGATATGCTTCATAGCTAATGTGATTTCTTTACCCGTTTTTCTTTTAATCGCCTCAGCCCACCCATATTTACTGAAAGCATTAATTACAACGAGGATGTAATTGTATCCTCTATTAGTTTTCGAAAAAGGAGCAAGAATGGCTAGATCAGCCTGAATCAGATCATTAAGTCCTTTAATTACAACATGTCTTCTTCTATAATTGATTCTTGCCGGTTTATGAAGTTCACGTACAACTTGAGCTTTACTCATTTTTCACTACTGGACACTGCACTAAAAATTCAATGCAAATAGAAGAAGGTGTACCGAATTTAAATAGGATTTTATCACCTCGCCTTAAACTATTACCACCAATTTCATGGAATTTGAACAATTTACCATTAACTAAAACCTCTCCGTCTGCAGAATAATGTCGAACACTTTCAATTTTAGCATCGTAGGGGAAAACAAAAGTTGTACCTGCATTGTCCAACACATAATAATCTTTATTTAAATTAGTTTTCTTTTTACCTTTCAATCTAATAATGTTTTTAACGTGATAATCAAATGAGTCACAAATATAAAATTGCGCATTTAGTTTTGGAACTGACTGAGACGACGATGACGATGATGATGGTTGTAAATAGTGTTGATTAAATCTATTAAGAGGCATTGTTGGAATGGTGTATGTACTATTAAAAGTACTATATTTATAATAACGTAGAGCTAGAGCTCACCCACCTTGAAGAGGACATTCTATTACAAATTCAATATATGGATATTTCTCATCACCTATAAAAATAGAAATCTTCTCACCCTTCGTTATAGATTGCTGGTTGAGAACGCTTAAATTTTGAATCTTATCGTGATAAAGTATTTTTGCTTCAATTTTTGGTGGTGGTGGTGATGTGTTGCTATTAATATTTACAACTTTTCCACTTACTGGAAAAGTATATTCAGTATTATTATTATTATTATTTAATACATAGTTTAATTTACTAACTTTTTTGTCTATATGTCCACTAATATTAATAATTACTAAACTTCGAATGTCTGCAGGTTGACAAATATAAAATGGTGGTTGTAGTGATGGTAGTAGTACCTCATCATCGTCATCATCATCCTTATTATTTGAACGTGTAGAAGTGAGATAATGTTGGTTAAACTTGTTTAACGGCATAGCTACTACTATTAAGAATGTAAGTGACGTTATCTATTTTATGCTATTATACCACCTTCCCTTAGTTCTTCAACAATAGACACTATTTCATTTTGGTGAGCATTATTACCAGCTTGTTTTGAAGCTACAAGTAAGCGTAATCTATCAATCAATTCATTGAAATCATCAAAATATTTATAATCGATGGGATTTTGGGAATATCGCATCATTGTTAAACCTTTCCCACCCTTCAGTTTTGCTGCTATTTGTCTTGTAGTCATAGTGGGAACTGAAAAGGCTCGTTCTCTTTGTGCAACAAGAGGAATTCCTAGGAAAGGTTGAATAGCGTTAGTGAATTTATTTTTTAATTTTGCGGGAATTCTCCGTTTTGGTAATTTTCTATTATTTTTTGTGTATAGGGCATTCGTTCTCTGTAAAATGTCAACATATTCCTTAGCATAATTTTTGGTAAAAATGTGTGGGTCTGTTTTGAATAACAGTTCATACAGACCTGGAGTACCCTTGTAGGTGATACCTTGTATTTTTAAATCAGGTCCGATAAAGTCAATTGGAGAATCACCAATAGAGAATTTTTCTAGCTGTAAATCATGATAGACTCCAAGAGTATTATCAAATTGTCCTTCAATGTCAGCAATACCTTCCCTTATGTACACTCTAGGTAAGGGATTTTCAAACTGTTCGTAATATAGTTGGATACCTTGGTCGGTGGTCATTCGACCGAGGTCACGGATACTTTCATCCATAAATCTACTAATATTTTCATCACTACTGTACCCTACAGTTTTATTTGGCTCAAACGCATCATCATTATCGTCATTTGTATAAGAGCTGAAAATATCCTCTTTGGGGGGTGAATCGAAAGCAAGTGCATAATCGGAAGGCTTTGGTTGATATTTTGAACTTGATAGATTCAGGCGGGATTCTTTTTTTGGTGATATTGATGGTTCTTGTTTAATCAATTCTTGTTTCTCGATAGTTGATATTATTTGTTTTAGCGGTTGAGTAATGGGCTCATAGGTTTGTTCCAGTCGTGTTTGAGATTGGTTTATGTTTCGCTTCAAACTTTTATACTTTTTTCGAAGCGCCTGTCTAGCTTTGACCAGTCGTTGAGTTAGTTTAGGATTCATGCTGGGTTTGAAATTGACCATATATACTTTTCTCCTTATATATGAATGTATCCATCAAATCCTTTTCTATAACGACCACCAGATGCTATTTCAGAATCTTTATCGATAGTGAGAAATTCAAACTTTTCCCCCCAACAGTATGAACAAATGTCTTTAAATTTTTGAAATGACATGTCAATATTAACATGATCATCATAGATGTGTCTTAAGTTGGTGAAATCTTGTTGAAAAATTATCAGGAGATTGGCATTATCTCGAATTAATTGTTTTGGTATAGCCGAATAAGTTTGACTTAAGTAAAAACAATCTGTAGATTTATGTCGACCAAAACAAAAGTAACTTTGAATGGGTTTTTGATCGCAGGAAGCCACTACATCATCAAATATAATAATTGAATTGATCTTTATGGCATCTGGAGTAATTATATCATCAGAATTGTTGAATTCCTCATATCCAATCTCTTTCATGGGTTGAATTAAATTACGTAAATAAGCATATTTTGGTTGATGTAAACTCTTGGAATATATGTATAAATTTTCAAATCTTAAACCATTAGGATGATCTATTAAGGATAACATAGCATTAGTTTTACCACAACCACTGGGACCGATGATTAATGCTCGTTTAGAATCTCCACCAAATAAATATCCATGTTTACCTGCAGTACGTTGTTGTTCACAGCTCAAATCATAATTTTCAACAGGCAAAGCTATAAAATGTTTTGCAATCTTCATCTTATATAAATAGTTAACAACACTGAGAGTATTTATAGGGTGATCAGAGTATATATAGATATATAAAGAGAATTATGGTTAAACGTAAACAGTTACAATCACATCGTCGTCATCGTCATCATCATCACAAAGGTGGAGATTTAGTTTCGTTAATTAATAAACTACCATTTGAACTTCATTTACCTGGTGGATACGAATATTGTGGACCAAACACAAAACTAGAACAAAGACTACAACGAAATGATAAGGGAATTAATCTTTTAGATCAAGCTTGTAAGGAACACGATATAGCATACGCAAAAAATAAAAATCTACAGGAAAGACATAAAGCAGATCAGGTATTGGAGGATAAAGCTTGGAAGCGAGTTAAATCCCAGGACGCTACATTAGGTGAAAAAGTAGCTTCATTGTTTGTTACTGCAGTCATGAAAGGAAAACGTAAACTTGGTATGGGTGTAGGAATTAAAAAAAGTCGTTCTCGTCGTGGTGGTAATTTACTTCAGAAAAAACCTAAAAAACGTATAATTCAAACACCGACGAGAATAGGTGGATTTTTACCATTAATATTACCACTGTTAGGTGCATTAGGAGCTCTAGGAGGTGGAGCAGCTGGGATTGCAAAGGCAGTAAATGATGCAAAGTATAACAATCAACAATTAACTGAACAAAAACGACATGATATGGCTATTGAATTGAAACAGGGAAAAGGTTTGAAAAAAAAAACATCAAAAAAAGCCAAGAAGACAACTAAGACATGAAGGAAAAGGTCTTTATCTAAGACCATACAAAGGAGAAGGAACAACAAAAAACTGAAATTGCCCCATCGTGGGCTTACCGATAAAGATCTGTGGAAATATGTTAAAATATTGAAAATACCTTTTTTTAGGGGAGTTTTCATGAGAGATAATTTACCAAAGAAAATTCATAAACATGAATGTGGTATTCTGAATATAGATACAGTTAGAGGAGACGGAACACATTGGACATCATACATAAAATCAGACAAGGAAATTATTTACTTTGATAGTTATGGAAATTTACCTCCACCAATGGAACTGATCAAGTATTTTCATAGTAACGGTCCAGTATATATAACATACAATTATGATAGACTACAGAACAATTCGTATAGTTGTGGTCATCACTCACTTCAATTCATACATAAATATTTCAATCATAATATTTAAACTTATTGTACACTTATTTAGTTGAAATGTCATTTTCTGTTACACTTAGTGGTGCATCATCTATTCTTAATTATAATTTCAATCCTCCCATTTACTTGGATGATAAATATGACTATGAAGTTGGTTTAGTTAATTTCAATAGTTTCAATACAATACCAAATATTGGTGAAACTAACAATAGATTTATTTTTGGAGGTCCTACTATATATTATACAATAATTATACCTAAAGGTGCTTATGAACTTAATGAAATAATTCAATATATTAAACAACACATGCTTATAGTAGCATCAGATTCAACAATTGACATAGTCCCAAATCTAAACACATCTCACGTATCAATTTCTAGTAATAAGACAATTTCATTCTTAACTGATGACTCAATTGGTAAAGTATTTGGATTTGAAAAAGTTTTGTTAACTCCCAATGTGACACACACCTCTACAAAACCTATAAATATTTTACAAGTTAATTCTATTGGAATAGATTGTGACATTGCTGTTGGATCATATCTCAATGGACATCCTGTTCACATTATCCATCAATTTTTTCCTACTGTTCCTAGTGGCTATAAAATAGTTGAATCTCCTCAAAATATCTTGTATTATCCTGTAAGTGTTAAAACAATTAACAACATAACAGTAAAAATTATTGATCAGAGTGGTAACGTTATAAATTTTCAAGACGAGGAGATTACTATTACTTTACATATTCGACAACAAAAATGGTCTTAAAATTTTCCCATCCATATGCTGAAAAAAACTATAAAAGATTGATGAGTAAACCGTCTACAATTAGTTTGTGTGAAAGAATAGACGTCATAACGCCCAAAAATAAACGTTTTTTAAAATCACTCGGTTTTAAGTTATTAATATAAATGGATATATTACAAGTCACTCATGAGCCCTTCAATGACATGGCTGTGGAGGATTATGAATATCACACATACCAACCATATATTACCGGAAAGTTGAATTATAATGATGAGATTCGTATTGTAGTGCAAGATTTAGATTGTATAACATATCCGGCTGACAGTTATCTTGAGATTACGGGGAAAATTTTAACTGAAACCAACACAGTACCTACAAAATTGAAATTCATTAATAATGCAATAGCTTTTTTATTCCGCGAAATTCGATATGAACTGAACGGTGTTGTAGTTGATTCAGTAAGAGATATTGGTCTTGTTTCAACAATGAAAGTATTTTTCTAAATAATTCTGGTTGGTTTCCTAAGGAGGACGTCAAGTTGTCAGACAAACATGGAAATTTTAACGTGTGTATACCCTTGAAATTATGGTTAGGATTCTTTGAAGATTTCAATAAAATAATCTTAAACATGAAACAAGAGCTAATATTGGTGAGATCTAGTGATGATAGAGACTCAGTCACACATACAGATGAAACGGAAAAACCTAAAATTGAATTAACTCACATCAGTTGGAGAATTCCTCACGTGAAACCGAACATAAAACATGAATTACATCTAAACAAAATTATTCAAAGTAACAAGGAACTACCAATAAAATTCAGATCTTGGCAATTGATTGAGTATCCCAGCTTACCGAAAACGTCTCGCCACACTTGGGCTGTAAAAACTAGTACAAAAGTAGAGACACCTAGACACATTGTAATTGGATTTCAAAATAATGCTAGTGGTAACATAAAAGAAAATATGAGTCAATTTAAACATTTGAATTTGAAAAATATTAAGGTATTTCTCAATTCTGAGAAGTATCCATACAATGATTTACTTTTAGATTTTACAAACAATAGTTTTGCTACGTTATATAAAATGTTTGCTGATTTTCAAACTTCTTATTACAGCCGTTCGAACAGTGAACCTATTTTCACACCCGACGAATTTAGAGATACAGCTCCCTTAATTCATATAGATTGCTCAAGGCAGAAGGAACTATTACAGTCTGGATCTGTAGTTCTTCGTATAGAATTTGAGTTAAATGCTCCCATTACGAGTGATATTTCTGCATATTGTTTGATCTTTCATGAAAAACAATTTTCCTATAATCCATTAACTAAAATTGTTAAGCAATACTGATGTGGAAAAAACATTTCATAGCGCGCATGATTGACATGCAATATAAAAGTAGGGTTACTACATATTCTTCATTAAATATGAATACCCATGAGTATCAAATTGCTCTTAGTCAGTTTCTTTTTAAATTAATACGTCTTAAACGTGACATAAAATATTATGAACAATATAAAGGTGCGGTAACTAAATTGCAACAATTACAAATATGAAAGTTGTTTTAGATGTTCAAGGTTTTAAGATTGAAAATAATAAGTTCATCGTTAAAGAGTTTGCAGCTTATGATGGTCATCAAGTATGTCACTATATTTTCAAATCACCATTTCCTCTACATATGTTACCTCCAGACTTACATAGACAAGCAACTTGGTTAATGAAAAATCATCATGGAATCGATTGGAATATTGGTTATACACATTTACACAAATTCAAAAATATCGTAAAAGACATTACTGAAAATGCTGACATGGTTTTCGTGAAAGGAAAAGAAAAAACTAATTTCATTCAAAAATATTCCACCGCACCTGTATATGAATTAGATGAAAATCCACCATTAGCAGCCTCGACACCAAAATGTTTTTATCATAAGATTAATCCATCTATTTGCGCTTTAAAAAATGCTTATACTTTATATGAACATTTTATAATGGATGAAAAATAAAAGAATATTATTTAATTAACTTGTTTTATTTACTACAAACTGTTGAGTAAAACTTATATTGTGTAAATACTCTTACCATTTTAAGTAAATTATATATAACAATTATAATTAATAAAATCAATACTATATATGTTAAAATGTACAATTTATCAACTTTTTCACTTATGTTTGTCTTGTCCATAGAAATATCATCTATAATCACATTCTGCCATTGGGTTTGATCACCTTCGGAATTGTCATTAAATATTATTTTTAATTTGTAACTAAAATATGATAAATTCGTTTCTGGAATTTCAATATGGTATACAGAGAGGTGACCATTATTTGTTTTTGTTATACTTAACAAACTCCATGTTGTTCGATTACAGTCTTCCCTTATATTTTTCATATCAAAACATATTGCAACATGTTTTACATTCTCTGGTACATTTGTGTACAGCATATTATTTGAAACAGCAACCAAAATAATAAAGTTTAAATTTAAGGAAGTCATTCTTTTTAGATTTATGTTACCTTCTTCTTATTCTGAGGATGTTGTAAGACTGACGGTTTTATAATTATTTTCTTCTAATATTCGAATCTCGTTGTCGTGGAGGTAAAAAATATCTGCAATATATCTCCCTTTCATCTAATGGGTCTAATTCATAAAACCAATTATTATCTATATATTCAGGAAATTTTCTCAGTGGTCTTGTTTGATTACATTCAGCCGTTCACAAACCAATTATTAATTTTTGTTTACAACTCCAAATTTTTTCAAGTTTAAAAGTTTTACGTAACACTTTTCTACAAACTAAACAAACTATTGTTTCAAAAATTCTACACTTAGGTGGATCAAATAGATTATTCATTCTGCAAACTATTATACTAACAATTTTTTCAACAGTATGTTTACAATTTTAATGATTTCCTTCACTACTTACATACACTTAAAAATAACGTAAATTACTATATCACTCTAAAACCAATACAATATTAATTATATGAATTCAAGATGAAGATCCAAAACCATTTTCACCTCTCTCTGTAAAACTTAAATTATCCACCTCTTCAATAATCGGAATAGAACATTTTTCACAAATAAGCTGGGCAACTTTGTCTCCTCTCCCAAATTTAACTATGTTTGTTGATGAATTATATAATAATATTTCAATTGTACCTCTATAATCAGCATCAATTACACCTGCAAACACTTCTATTCCATTTTTAAGCGCTATGCCAGATCGTGGTGCTATCCTTCCATAAACTCCCTGTGGTAGTTCTAATTTTAACCCACTATCCACCAGGAATCTTTCTCTTGAACCTATAGTAAAATTTATAGGTGTTTGTAAATCACATCCCGCAGATTGCGATGTAGCTCTTGTTGGAATAAAAGCGTTTGGACTTGTTCTCAACACTTTTAAAACCTTAAATATTTGAAAATTAATAAAAAATAAATAAAACGAAATTTCAATCTTACCGCATTTTCTGGTTTCGTCCTATTCATGTTCTTCTTACGTTTTCAGGTAGTGATACTTTATTAGAAACAAACAGCCTCCTATCGGTATACATATATACAGATTTAAGATTTTTTTTAATAATAAACTATCTAAAATGACCTTAATAATAATTGCATACTTTGCACTATTATGTAAGACTCCCGACTGCATTAGTTGTCTCTGGTGGATTTTTAATAACAGGATGATCATAGCAAAGTATTATACATGCATCATAGACTATCCCATTGAAAATATATTCATTCGTATATAATTAATGCATAATAGCCTTGGGCGGGCTTGTTTCCTATACTTTGTACACACACACACAGTGCATTCCATTATATTTATGCACTTATACAGGATGGTTCTACCAAAATATGGGGATTTAGCATATACTGAGTGTTAAATAACTTGGAAGGAACATTGTTTAACTACTAGTTAATTTTTCCAATATATCATTTTTTATATATACACAAAATTGGCTGCTGAAATGAGAAGAATAAAGGATACAAGGAAAATAAATAAGCTTGAGAGATAATTTATTAATGTGGTCTCCAAAATAATTGACGAAGAGGAGGTAAATGAATATTACACGAGATGTTTATGTAATGCTTTATCTACATTCATGTATGTTAATTAGATGAATATACTAGGAGACCCGACAGACGCTGTCCTGTCCTAACATTGTCTTGTCAATAAGATATTATGCAAGCGGTCGTTCTCTGCCCGTTGAGCGGAATGACAGAGTAGCTTTTGTTTATTTCAAACTTCTATAAATGCCATCCTTACAATTAGCTAATCTCCAAGTAACCATACCTATAAAAAATTTTAAATTTTAATTTACCGCCATTTTTTGTCCAAAGTAGAATTTTTTCAAATAATATTTACCCGCTGAGTGGAGTAGCTTTTGTTCATCTGTCGTTCTTGTACTCGTGCTGTAAATATGATTCGTTTTCGTGCCGCTGTTCTTGAGATTCTTGTGCACGACCTTCTGCTGTCCTCATTCTTTGAGCTGCATTTCTTGTTGCGATTTGTTCTCCCGACTGATGAGCTCTTTCAACACTTTTGCGTCTTGCCTCTCTGCTCCTCGCGTTGTTGAGGTTAGATTTTTTCTGTGGCATTTGACTGAAAATAATAATTTAAACGTTTAAATATTAGAAAAAAACTGAAAAACATGCTATTATAGCACATTGAAATGAGAAGTGCAAAATAATTTTTATTAGAGGTTAAATAGAAATAATGAAAAAATAATATATTGAAAAAGTGTGGGGAGCTTTGTACCATTTTCTCATAGATATATTAATTAACTTTTATAACTATGTGATAATACTTACATGTATATATTTTAATTAAAGAGTCTTGAACAATGAAGCACAAATAATTAAAAAGCAGGAATAATTTCACTGTATTATCTTCACTATAATATGAATTTAATTTACACTTCAGTCTAAGTAACACGTGGCCGGCTATGCTAACACCAAAAATTTAAAAAGTAAAAACAATTGAATTTCACGGTATTTCGTTTACTACAAAATAAACTCGACAACACGTGGTGGTTATGCTATTGAATTGTAGCTTATATGACACGTTTGTAGGTTTAACATAGCAGCGCCATCTATTGATTACTTACTCAATCCAGTCAACAGATATCGCCATCTGTTAAAATCGTTTGGAGTTAACAGATAATTGTGAATGTCAAATAATAGACAAATAATTTGCAATAAAATAATATTGCGACTATAAATTAAGATGTAAGCTATCCTATCTTTCAAGTTGGATCAAACTGCACACGGTGTGCAAATTTGATTAAAATCGGTTAAGTAGTTTAGGAGTCCATCGCGGACAAACAACGTGACACGTAATTTATATACAGGGTGCGCCAATTATTTCCACTCGATCTCTAGCACCGAAACTAAAAGAGGTATCAACAAGATTTCTTGTAGGTTTATACGGTGTCACTCGGACTACAATTGTAAAATATTTTGATGTATACAGGGTGGCTAATTTTTGTGGAATGAAAATTAATTTGGTTTTTTTAAATTGAACACCCTGTATACGATTATGTCTTCTGATTCTACTTAATATTAGCTTTACGGTAGTTTTTTGAATTTGTAAATCCGACGCGGCGTTGACAAGTTATTCCTATTATAAGCAGATTTAATGAAAAAACAGCACTTCAGAAATATTAGCACAATAAACACATTTTTTCAAAAATTCCTCCAAAAGGCTACTATGATGTAAATGAAACATACACCTACCACAATAATTACCCAACATCTTCACCTGTTGCACAGGGTGTTTGCCGATGGCGTGCAAATAGTCTAGTTTTCAAATTGCAATAACTTAATTTTTTCAAATGGGACACCCTGTATATTTTTCTTCAGTTAGAAGCTCTCCTTAATACACATTAAAAAATTATAGGGTTTTGGACATCTAACTTTACTATTTACTTTAATAATTGACGTTAAATGAGAAATAACATATTTTACACAATTTTTAATAAGAAAACAAGTTATCTATGAAAATGACAGTAGGTATATTTTGTTGTAGCATTAATTGTCAACATAAAATTTTGTATTATATCACGTCTACTATATTTAATCGGTATTAGGTATAAAAAATGGATTATAATAAGAATTATAGTGTTCAAGAAAATATTGATATGATATGGATACTGGGTGAATGTCAAAAAAATGCGTTTCTTGCTAGTAGGGTCTATCGTCGAAGATACCCAGAAAGACGTCATCCACAAAAGGATACTTTTGAGAATTTAAAGAATAGATTTGATAGAACGGGAACCGTCAAGTATGAAAAACATTCACGTGATGCTACAGCTGTTACTGTTGACAACGAATATAAAGTAATGATCAGTATAGTTGAAGATCCCAATGTAAGCACAAGGCAATTAAGCAATCAGTTAGATATTTCCAATACCACAATTAGACGCATAATAAAGAAGAATAAATATCACCCTTACCATATCCAGCTTCACCAAGAATTGTTACCGCGTGATTTCGCGCGTAGAGAAGAATACTGTAGATGGTTAATAAACAAGATAATACAGAGCGTAACTTTTTAAACAAAGTTTTATTCTCCGACGAAGCCACATTTCATAAGAACGGTTGTGTAAATAGACACAACTTCCATTATTATTCGGACCACAATGAACATTTATTTAGAACCACATCACAGTATCGATGGTCTTTGAATGTGTGGGCGGGAATAATAGGTGATTATGTAATTGGTCCCTATTTCTTTGATGGGACTGTAAATGGAGCTGCTTTTTTAAATTTTTTAGAACTTGATTTTAGAAACCTTTTGCAAAATGTGCCTCAAAATTATCGCAACGGAATGTGGTTTCAATTAGATGGTGCCACACCACACTACCAATTAAATGTTCGCAATTGGTTAAATAGGGAATTTCAGGATCGTTGGATAGGAAGGGCAGGACCTACAAATTGGCCTGCTAGATCGCCGGGCCTTACACCTTGCGATTTTTTCTTGTGGGGTTTTATTAAAAATATTGTTTACAAAGAAGAGGTTACCACAAAACAAAATATGAAAGACAGAATTACTGCAGCATTTAGACAGGTGACCCCTGCAATGCTAAGAGATGTACGTAAATCAATGAAAGAAAGGGCAAGAAAATGTATAAATGAAAATGGAAGACATTTTGAACACCTACTATAAATTTTAACTTTCAATATTGTAGTTTTCTTACGATTAAACTTTGTAAAATTTTGTACTTATTAAAAATTGTGTAAAATATGTTATTTCTCATTTAACGTCAATTATTAAAGTAAATAGTAAAGTTAGATGTCCAAAACCCTATATTTTGTATTAAGGAGAGCTTCTAACTGAAGAAAAATATACAGGGTGTCCCATTTGAAAAAATTAAGTTATTGCAATTTGAAAACTAGACTATTTGCACGCCATCGGCAAACACCCTGTGCAACAGGTGAAGATGTTGAGCTTCTAACTGAAGAAAAATATACAGGGTGTCCCATTTGAAAAAATTAAGTTATTGCAATTTGAAAACTAGACTATTTGCACGCCATCGGCAAACACCCTGTGCAACAGGTGAAGATGTTGGGTAATTATTGTGGTAGGTGTATGTTTCATTTACATCATAGTAGCCTTTTGGAGGAATTTTTGAAAAAATGTGTTTATTGTGCTAATATTTCTGAAGTGCTGTTTTTTCATTAAATCTGCTTATAATAGGAATAACTTGTCAACGCCGCGTCGGATTTACAAATTCAAAAAACTACCGTAAAGCTAATATTAAGTAGAATCAGAAGACATAATCATATACAGGGTGTTCAATTTAAAAAAACCAAATTAATTTTCATTCCACAAAAATTAGCCACCCTGTATACATCAAAATATTTTACAATTGTAGTCCGAGTGACACCGTATAAACCTACAAGAAATCTTGTTGATACCTCTTTTAGTTTCGGTGCTAGAGATCGAGTGGAAATAATTGGCGCACCCTGTATATTAAGATAGAATAATGATTTTTTTAAAATTTTGTACAAAGTGAGAATAAAAAATTATATCCCTAGTAATAGTTTGTAAGACAAAATTTATTTAATAAATTAGGTAATACCTACAAGAGCAATATGGTCAAAAATTATAAAATTTTCATAATACTGCACAAAAGTTTATAACAGAAACAAAAGAAACAAACTATTTCAATAATAAATAGTTAAACTATACATTTAATACAAGAGTAAAAGTGACATTACGTAAGTGTAGCAGAAGATTCTTAGTTTATCGAACATTTGAGTTCATAATGCAAATTATTAAAGTTAACAAGCATTTGTGGTAGATATTTGTTCCAACTAGGTCTAAGAAAACAATACAATTTTTATTTTTATGATTGTGGAATGCTGGACCATATTTTCTGGAAGGCAGTATGCTTTCCATCAATTATGCCCCCAATGCATTGGGAAAATTCCATTCTTTTTTTTTATCTTTTGAAATATTTAACCAATCTGCAGCAGTATGTGGAACCTAAAAGTTATGTAATTTAAATATACTCAAAGTAGTCCTCCACTCTACAATTTACAAAATTTTTATAATCTTATGGTTTTTTGTTTATAAAAATATGTCAGTATCTATGCAGTCAGTATTCTAGGCACAAAAAGCAAAATTGTTGATTCATGCACATGAAATGTAAACATAAGGCTTTTAATATAATTTCCTTCTATTACAGTGTCTCCTGGAATCCACAAAGTCGTTTGTAGCAAAATATCTTGGGGCAAATGTCAGCTTTACCACGGGGAGATATTGACAATCGCGTATTATTAGTGATCTGTGTTTTTTATCTGATGAGTTACTAGGTTTAAGAGCTTATCAAATACCTTTTTACTCATTCTCAGAAGCGTTTTAAATTGTTCAGGATCCTGTGCTGGAAATTCTTCTTTCACTAAATGTAGATTAGGTACCCCTTTTTTTCGAGCCTTTTAAAATCAAAGTAAAGTAATAACGATAGCTTTTAATGCAGTCCGTTTTTTTTTATTAGGTATGGAACGGGCAAGTGAGTTTATCTACGAATATTAAAAATTTCCAAACAAAAAATTATATAAATTCGTACACATGTACACCTAACCTCAAAATGCAACAGTTGGTAGTACAAAAAAAAAACGAAATGTAAATTGTGACCAAATTGTCCCTAATATTTATGAACAAATTGTATAATAAATTCACGATACATTTGGCACTTTACACGTTAAAAATGTAGGTAGGTAGATGAGCTGGTGTACCTAGATGAAATACACCGAAAAAATCTACTATAGCACAAAATGTCCATTGGACATCCATGATTTGTCCCAATATTGTCCTGGGTGTCCATGGATCTTGGATGGACATCCAATGGATATCCTGTCTCCGTTAGTCCATTGGATATCCTATTTTGGATGTCCATTGGAAACTCGTCAAATGTTCATGATTCATTTTGGATAAAAATTAACACAAATTTAACCTAAAACGTAAGTGGAACTATTTCCACATTTAGAGCCAATTGCACCGACTATTTTAAGCCAAGCTTAGGGTTAAGGGCCGCTTAAAGTTAATATTTTTGTTGCACCGTATGTCAAACTAAATTTGAACCTCCCAACTTAAGCCGTCAATTTCGGAGGCTTACAAGAAAACTTAAATTCTGTGCGAGCTGTGATTCTGTTTACTTTTGGATTCTGTTAACTGTTAACCTAAAAGTTGCTTGCTGGTTGGTGGTTTGTTGTTTTAATAAGAAAATGGATATTTTCAACGATGATTTAGATGTGTTAGAAATAATAGAACATGGTTTTCCGAGACGGGTATTTGTTCGGCCAAATCATTTTAACACAATGGACAATTTAACTTTTTTTAAGACATTTAGATTTTACAAAGAAACGGTTTTGTTTATTTTAAGTTTGATAGAAGATCGTCTGGAGTTTCCTGATGGCAGGTAAGAAAACCAAATATATATCTCTATTATAATTATCTAATTACTCACTTAATACTGTAGGTACCAAAAATTTTACTTGTGTTATTTTCGCTAAAATATACAATACCAGGATTATATACGTTCTTGTAAAATGATTTTAGGAACAACAGCCTTAGTCCAATCAACCAGTTACTAACTTGTCTGAGATATTTTGCGAGCTCAGGTTTTATGATAACTGTTGCACATTTTATGCAAATTGATGTAGCTACAGCTAGCAGAACCGTAGCAAAAGTATCCAGGGAGTTAGCGACATTGTATCCCAGATTTATCAAAATGCCATCAACCCAAAGAGAGATCCTGACACACCAAGAAAAATTTTATTCAATGTTTAGATTTCCACGCATTATAGGGACAGTTGATGGAACTCATATAAGAATACAATCACCTGGTAAGCTATAGTAATACCTCTAAAGTAATGATTAATCAAAAGTTATCACAGCCGCAAAAGCAAAATGAGCCCCCGTAAGTAAATTTCAGAAATAGTTTATAGAATAGAATAATGTTTATTTGTAAGTTTACAATTTTTTTAAAGAGTACAATAATTATATACAAAAATATAGAGATATCGAATGTACAATAATTAAGATAGAGAATAAAACTTTGGTATGTCTATTTGTGGAAAACTTCACATTCAAAAGAAAACTACTTATTATTTAGTAAAACAAAAATCAGGTATTCCAACCCCCAAGTAGGTATAAGATGTTGGGTTTACTCAGATGTTAAAATTAAATTTTCAGGTGGAAACGATGCTGAAGTGTTCAGGAACAGAAAATCCTATTTTTCTCTTAACGTTCAAGTGGTTTGTGATGCAGACATGAAATTTGAACATGTTGTGGCAAGGTGGCCAGGATCCTCCCATGATGCCACTATCTTCAATAATTCACAGCTAAGAGCCCGCTTCATTGCCAATGAATTTAGAAATTGCATACTAATTGGTAAGCTACAGCAAAATTAGTTATGATTAAGTGTAGGGTTGTACAAAATCATAGTGTTTAAATTTTAAATGATTTACATGGATAAGGTGATTCAAAAATAAGTTGCAAAATAAAATTTAATCTTTTTAAATTGGATACAGTTCATATGATGCAACCTAGTTTTAGAGCACCCTGTTTAATATCCTATTATTTTACTAGTACAATAATGAGTCTTCATTTTTGTACTAGTACAATAATAATGAGAAACGATAGCAACGCATTATATGGACAATGTCTCAAGAATTGTAATGAATTATGTTTACGCTTGAAGAAAAAATAGTATATATTACTCAGAGTAGAAGGCTTCATTATGTGTTTCGCTCATTACAATGCCTAGGCAGTAAACATCTGAGCTCAATACATAATAAGCGCCTTGTACTCCCAGTAGTATAATGTTCTATTGTTTATTTAATTTTACAGGAGATAGTGGATATCCACTTCAAGAGTACTTTATGACTCCATTAGATCAGCCAAATTCTATAGCAGAGTCATTATATAATGAATCATTAATAAGGACAAAGAATATAATAGAAAGGACTATTGGAGTTTGGAAAAGAAGATTCCCAATATTAGCTTATGGCATGAGGTTAAAATTAGAGACAGATATAACTATTATAGTAGCAACAGCTGTATTGCATAATATAGCTCGTTCTATGAATGAACCTCAACCACCAGTTGCTGATGATTTAAACCTCCAGGAAATAAATTATTTGATAGGTACCCAAAATATAAATATTCCCCTGCTAAACAATGAAAATAGGCGCAATAATCGTCAAATTAATATAACGCAAAGAGAAATTTTAAACTATTTTGGGAACCTAGAATAGGTATTTATTATATTATTTAAATAACAATGCTTTACTTGTAAATGTATATTATTTTTTAAAATAAAACTATATTGTCATAAATCTTTATTTTAATTGCCAAAAAACATATACATGGAAAAATATAGGTATTATTCTATCTGAAAAACTCAGTCCTTAACCAAGTTTGGTAAAAAATATTGGGATTAATGTTGGGTAGAATAACACTAAATAAAAAAAACATTTAAATAAACAATTCGTAAATTAAACTATAAAAACAAACAAGAACAACTTTTAAATCAAATAAGAATCTAGAACAAGAGATTTTATCAAAATACACTAAATAAAAAATAAAAAAGTATTACTCGAATACTTTAGATTTAAGCTGCTCTTTTTTTATTAAAATATCTAATTGGAGAGCTTCTTTTTTTAATCTGTGTTCCTCCTTCTCATATTCTATTCTATTTTTGGTTCTTATTTCCTCGTACTTAGATAATGCCAATCTTTGAACCAGTAGTTTGTCATATTTTTCAGCGACATTTGATGAAGTCAATGTTCTTATGACAGTTGCTGGACGACGCCTACTGGTATTTTGCAGTTTCCTTCTTTTTGGAACAGACTCATTATCGCATACATTTTCTCCATTTGGACTCTGAAACGATAAAATTCTGTTGGGGTCTTGTCTCAGATCTGCAGGAGTATAAGTCGCCCATTGTTTATTTTTTGTAAGGGAACAGTTCTGAAAATTAAAATCAGTAAGTATATTTTTTAAGTTCCAAAAATCAGTATTAGGCATAGTTCCAAATATCATACCTCAGTAGTATCCTCTTCAGTACTATTTTGAATTTTGTATAACTCATCCTCAGAAGTATCCTGATTTCTATCAATCTCATAACTGAGTTCTCCTTCAAGGTTAGCAGAGCATGATGGAATACTGATATCAAAAGCCTAAAAAAATAAAAATACTTGAGCCAAAAATTCAGTAGATATCCAAAAAAGACTTAAATGCAATAATTAGTCTCGACAGGGGCATATTCTGTTCTAAATTTAACAGAATCAGAATATTTCCCTGTCAGAAAAGTGTTTACTAACATTCAACTTACTAGATTTACACTTTAACCTCTATCTCCATCAAACATATTGGTGAGGCCAGTAACCGCTTTTTCGTTGATCATGGCCAATAATACCTCGTCTGAGGACTCCATTTTAGGCGGTTTTTTACATGGCCCTCCACCTGTTCTGTAGGCTTCCATTTTTTCCTCTGCTTTCTCTTTATGTAATTCTTTTTTTCTATTTTCATAATATTTTTTAAACGAATCTAGGGTTCTATTAATTAATGCAGGAGAGAACCTGCATTAAATTCAGTTTCAATCTTTTTCCACACTTTTTCTTTTTGTTGAATGGATACTGCATCGGTTTTCTTATTTTCTATTATATCCTTATATTGAAATATAATATTTATCAGGAACTGTTTTTCTCCTTCGGTATAGTTAGGACCTCTAGGTCTTTTGAGAGACTTATTTTCCATTTTGTATGCGAATAAAGAATAAATAAAAAAATCACAATCACACCCAAACCAAACAACAAACACAAACTAGAAGCAAATGGCAAATGCAGTAAACAAATAATGACACTAATGGCATATTAAGTCGAAAAATTGTTACCAATCACTTAAATTAAACTAAAAATTTCCTAGAATGTGCATTGATGCCAAACTGCATGGCTACTTATACTCGTATTCATAGTCCTCCCTTAAGTATGAGTGTGAGGGTAAGGGTAGGTTGAGGGCACTCAGGTGTTTCATAAACAACCCTCGAGACCTAAGGGTCGCTCAAGTCACCCTTAACTCAAGTGAAGGCGTGACTACCCTTGAGGGCACCTTGAGTGTTTTATATTTGACAGTTTTGACATCTCTATAGCTACATCATTTTTTGAAAACATTTTTTATGGTAGTAACACCCATTTGCACCGACTTTTTATTAACTGTTATTTAACAAATGAACCTTTAATTTTAATTGCTACTTGTTTCAAATGATTTGCACCGGAACATTTTACCAAAACTTTAACTAAGGGTTCTTTATCTTCGTTACATTATGGCAACATCGCAATAATCCAGTGGCTTTTGTGTTGATTCTGTTGGAACACTGTTTTTGTTGTTTTGAACCTTAAAATACCTTTAATTTTTGTCAGAGACAGAGCAGATTCTTTTTTGGTTATATTTTGCTCATCAATAAAACTTTATTAATGTTTAGATTTTTTTTATTATATGTCAATGGTCGTGGTGATTTTATAATAGATCGATTTTCGCAACATGTCCACAGAAGCAAAAAGAATTAGGGGGCTGAATTTTAGCCCCAGGGAAGTAAGTCAACTTTTTACTATAGCCCTCCAATATAAAAATATATTGGAGAATAAACAAACGAATGCTATCTCAAATACTCAAAAAAATGAAGCCTGGGTGGAAATAGCTAAGGAGTTCAACGCAACCTCATCGGATTTAAATAACCGAACCAGTGACCAATTAAAGAGATGCTATGAAAACAAGAAGCAGGCAATGAGGAAGAAAAAAGCACAGATCCGACAAGAGGTCTTGAAAACTGGTGGAGGCCTTCCACCCCCTGAAACTAAGTGTGATGATTTAGACGATTTAGTGCTTGCCACCATGGACCCTATTACAGTGGAGGGGCACTATAATCAATTTGATTGTGATGTGATTTGCCCAATCCTGGGGACAAACACTGAATCTGTGGAATATGTGTTTGAAAATTCGGTAAGTAGGAACTTGCATATTTGCAAGCATTATTCCTTTGTGAATATGCATGTAAGTCCAACAAGATTTCAGTATTTCCTTCTATTTAGTTTTTGTATAGTTTCTGTGATTAAAACTGAATATTCTGGGTCTTAAGAATGGAGTTACACTGTCTATGGTACATGTGTTGTCAATGTAATATAATAAAATGAATGTCAGGAAAATCCGACAACTTTTTGAAAAAATTAATATGCTCAGTTAAAGTTTACATCAGTATGAAGGGTGGAAAAATAGTAGGAATTTTGAAAATATTTTACCTTAAAACTTAAAAATTATGAGCATTTTAATTCACTAAAAAATGATGGTTCGCAAATATCTCTTATTAAAAAATTATTCGTGAGATACACTTTCTCTCTTACAGAGAGACATAATGTAAAATGAAACTTATGAATGTACTTGGAATTAATTTGGGCTCATACTTTGGGATAGGACGTCTCTAATTGGATTGGAAGTTTCTGAAATTTGTACTTCCACTCTTAACCATCTGTAACAATACACTCAGTATAAAATCTATAAATTACAATAAATTTAAAATTCAGATTACTGACTTTGAAGAGGGATATATGTATCAAGTTCTGGTCCCAAAATAAAAAATTGGATTTCCACAACTGAAGCAAAAAATGCACTTGATAATACAACACAACTTCCTTCATGTTCCTCAGCAGAACCTTCAAACAGAAAAGCATTATCTCCTGTAGAAACGAATATTAAACAAAAACTGTTACCTACCTTGGTAAGTAAAATATATTTTTTAATTGTATAGAGCAATTGGTGATGCAGAATTATCTATTAGTTATTTATTAGTTTTTTACCTATAGGAATTTCAGTATGTCACTATTTAGCCCCTGGGTTCTTTGTGCCAAAAATCTGTTTGTACAAAAATGTCATAGAAATCTATAAATCAGTAAGTTCAAATGCAGTTTCAGAGACAGGAAATACAGATAGAATTATGAGATTTTTCACATACATTCATAATTTTCTACAAGTTTCCATTGAAAATTTATATGAAAAAACTTATAAATCTAGGTATTTCCTGTTTCCGAAACCACATTCAAATATTGATTTGTAATTTTTTAAAGGAAATTTTTGGTAGGGACACAGGATTATTTCCATAAACTGTTGTAATAAGCAGGCAATTTTTTTTAGTAAGCATGGTTTAACCATAAACTAAGGCAAAAACACAAGCATAACTCATACATTTGCTGTCTTTTTATTGCTTACTAAGAAAGACAAAAATTAAACATGAATTATGCTAGCATGTATGCATCAATTGATATATAACCATGCTAAACCTTAAAAAAATGCTTGTCCTCACCTTATTGCCCTTATATGCTTTAGAAAGAAGCAAAAAGTACTGGGAAGATCAATTGGAAACATTTCAGTACAAATGACTTGAAAAGACCTCTAAATCCTGCACTATTGCATCCTGGTATGAGGAATGAAAATGAATTGCAAGGTAACGGAACTGAAGATCAACAAGTAAACAATCCAGCAGTAGGATCTCAAATTGAAGATCAGGACTTAAATAATAAAATAAATAGAAAAAATGGTGGGGGAAGAGGAGACATACGTAGAAGAGGGACATCCAGAAAAGTAAGATTTCTGATAGCTTTTCTTTTCACCCTCAAGTTTGAAAATTAGCGAAAACCCTAAAATTTCTTATGCTAAATTTAGTCAAAAGGGCATAGGGAGAAAAACAGAGACCTTAACAATATATTTTTGTGATACACTAGCTTCAATTTAATATAAAAATGAAAATCTTGCAAGTAGCTCTTTTTTAGGAGCCACCTAAAATTAGTACCAAATTCTAATGTTTGCTTTTAAATACTTTTTGAGTTATGTGAAGCAAATAATATCCCAGAAAATAAATAGAATTCAGTTTAGTTTTTATATCTATGTATCATTCAGGGTTTCTATTTTTTTTCTTCTACATGCACTTTTTACTAACTCTCTATTGTTACAAGTGAAAAAATATGTTCTTTGTGGCATGGCGCTTTCTGATGATCCACAAACCATCTGGATTATGTGCAGTCTGTTGTGAAATCCTGACAGTTTGGAATCATTACTTGGTGCACCTTACAAACTCAATAATATTGATTGATTCTATATTTTAGGGTCCCGATAGAAGGAGGCCAACTGCCACACTTGTAAGAACATTGGCATCAAATGCTTTAGCAGAAAAATATGAATACTTAGCAGACAAAAAAAATATAATTGCAGATTACACTATTAAGAAAATAGAGAGGGAAAGGTTGTTCGCCGAGGAGGAGCATCGCCTTAGAAAAGAATGCCTTCAACTAGATGTGGATATAAGAAAAAAACAATTAGAGAGACTTTCTCGTTAACTTGTGCTGCATTTTGTTGCAAGCAAATTAAAAAAAGAACTCCGTTATTTATGTTACTATTTTTTTACAGTTGTTATTTTTACCTTATTTATTTAGAATGTAGTTTGTTGAGTTATGTAAGAATTTTTGTTTTATTTCAAAGAGTGGTTTGTGCTTTGCAATAAATTAGATATGAAATTGACTCTTTCATTAAACATTTTTTTACCCAGTTCTTTTCTCTACTTTATTTTTTACCTCCGTTTTCAATTTAATTAAATTAAAAAGTTACACCTCAATTCCTAAAGTGTGACAAAGAGTTAGGGGGGTACACATTTATAAAAGATACTGCATGTACATACAATTTTTTTATTGAAATTAATATGAAAGATAAAATATTTACAGTAAAGCCAATACCTGTAATAAAATGCAAATTAATCAGAAATTAGTAGGTGTTACAGCTGACTAAAATACCGAATAAATTCGTTTTGAACAAAATTGACAGGGCCACCATCAACTTGTGGCTCTATGTCAATTTGTTGGGTTTGAATCAAATAATTAAGTTGATCTTCAGGCAATGGAGGCTCTGGTTCGTTCATGTCCCTCGCAAGGTTATGAAGGACAGTAGTAGCCACAATTATGGTCATGACAGTTTCCAGCTTAAGTCTAAGTCCATAGGCAACTACTGGAAACCTTCGCTTCCATATTCCAAAGACCCTCTCAATTGCATTTCTGGTGCGAACTAAAGCTTCATTATATAGATTTTCACCTGGATTGACAGGATTTGCCAGTGGTGTCATTAAGTAGTTTCGAAGTGGATAACCACTGTCTCCTGAAAATATTAATTTTGAGGTCAAATGCTATGTTAAAACCCCTCTGAACTATAGGGAGAAGAGCATAACCCCTATAATTTTTTTAATCGAGTTTAAAACTGTTGTTAGTGTATAAACTGTCATATAAGTATATGATTAGAAGAAATATGGATGTGAAGAAAAATCAGAAATACAAGTTATACTTGCACATGCATGTAAGGATAAAAATTGTAAGAAAATTCAAGGAGGGATTTTACACTCTTATCTTTCCTTCCTTCTCGATGCCTTTGAATTCCAAAAATACACTTGCCTATTATCACACTTCCCCCAAATTCTCCAGTTTCCAATCTTGTCCGTATGGATGAATTGGCAAATATTGTGGCATCATGTGTTGAACCAGGCCAGCGAGCAACAACATCAAGAAATTTTAGTTTGGAATCTGTGAGGCACTGAACATTCAGTGGAAAGTAGGACTTTCGGTTTCGATAAATTTCTGCATTATCTCCACCTAGAATGTAGAAACAATGCCTAGAGAGAAGAATAAATTTTTTACCTTAGATCGGTATTTTGAAGGTTTCAAGTTCAAATCCTGTATACAGTTTTTTCTAATTTATTCTTTGCCCTGTACACCCCTTTGATTTTTATATTAGTTTGTTGACTTTTTTGGCTTCAAAATGTTCAATAATCTTTTTTGTTTTTTATTGCCAACTTTCACAAATCCGTTTACAATAATTGATTATATATAGTTAACCAACACATCTACTTCAATCATAGTTTTTTGTTTTTTTTTACTCACCAGGAGAATCAATTTTTACATGGGTACAATCAATCAATGCCTGAACTTTTGGAAATCCAGCGATATTAAAAAAATCAGTCTGGGCCTTGATCTGCTGCTGAGGATGGGGCATATTCACAAATCTGGGGCATAAAGATGCAATTAGTGATTATACATAAGCTATCACTCTACTTGCTGTAGAGACATGGTCGTTCATGAAGTCTGCCGTCTGAATAATATGCCCACTGCTGGCATAAAACCGAAGTGTCAGAAGCAGTTGGTTCATCGGCGAAAGGCTATTATTTCTAAAATAAAATCATTTTGTTTGAGAAAATAAGCAGCATCTCACCATACCCATATAGCTTTTCAATCGCTGGACATAACAGCTATCTTAAAAACTAGTAGGTATTCTATGGCAAGATGGTTATATTTACTATTGACCTATCATCTGAGTACTCCAATTGATTCTCAATTTGGGTTAAAAGTGTCATGACTGTAGGTTTTGTTAACCTAAATCTTCTAAAAAAGTCCATTTGGGACATCTCTTCATAGTAATTGGGCCTAAGAAAAATGCGCCTTGGGTAGCCCATATCGAGGAAATCAAGGACTTCTATATCATCTTCTAGAAAATCCTCCACCAAGACCTCATCAAAATTTTCCATTTTCACCTATCTCCAGGCCCTTATATTAATAACAAAAAATATTTTTATATGTATTTGAGGTTAAAGAACAATTAAATATGTTTTAGGGTAGGAATTTGGTCAGTTGACTAATGCAGTTTTGATGGATGCTTTAAGAGTCTCTTAAAGTTGGTGCAACACACAAAAACCGATAATGGTACTTTAAAGGACCATTAGCCTAATTGATCCTTAAAAAAAAGTCGGTGCAAATGGGTGTAAATGTATTTATGTTTAGGTGGTTTGTTATTAAGGAGGAATAGTTATATTTATAGATAGTTTTCATAAAATTCTTTTATTAATATTTCTTTGAAAATGGAAGAATTTGACGAACTTTTTGAGAGTGATGAGGAATTTGAAGAAATGAATCGTTTGCCTAAAAAATATATAAGGGACACGCAGAATCCTTTGGAAATGTTTGAGGAACGAGAATTCCAAAGAAGATTTAGATTTAGTAAAAATTGTGTTACTAATGTTTTGCTGCCACTTGTACTACAGCATCTGATCAAACTTAACAATCGTGGGTTACCAATACCACCAATATTACAATTACTGGTTGCACTGAGATTTTATGGTAGTAACAGTTTCCAGGTATAATTTGTGACAACTATACAAATAAGTTGACATAATTGTAAATACTGTTTCAGTTGATTCATGGAGATGTTCGTGGCTTCAGTCATTCGACAGTTAGTAGGATCATTAAAAATGTGTCAGTGTGCCTAGCAGGACACTTGAATGACTATATTTATTTTCCACAGAATGCCAACAGTTTCACACAAAATACTACTGCCTTTTACCGAATTGCAAACTTTCCAAACATATCTGGATGTATTGACTGCACACGTATAAAAATTGAAAATCCTGGAGGTGCTAATGCAGAAGTATTTCGAAATAGAAAGGGTTGGTTTTCTCTGATTGTTCAAGTAAGATCTATAATATTTTAAAGTACAATTGGTCCCCTAAATACATATATTTTCAGGTTGTATGTGGTCCACATTTAGAAATATTGGACATTGTTGTTCGACATCCTGGATCAACACATGATAGTGTGATTTTCAATCGTAGTGCAGTTCAAACTCGTTTTGAATTGCAACAAATTCCTGGCCTGCTTCTTGGTGATAGTGGTTATGCTTGTCAGAATTATTTATTAACACCTATGTTAAATCCTGCCACAGCAAATGAACAGATGTATAATGCTGCCCATATACGAACACGGAATCTTGTAGAACGAGTGTTTGGAGTATGGAAAAGAAGATTTTTCTGTGTACGAAATGGCTTACGAACTAAAATGGATACTTCTGTGGCTATTATTTGTGCAACAGCTGTTCTATATAATATAAGCATTATTCATAATGAAAATAGAATCTTACATGATCATGATGATGATGACGACGATCTGCAATATTTTAATATAAACAATAACCAAGCAAATAATGTAGGTTTGGCATCTTTCATTAATACACACTTTAATAATTAAAACACATTGGTATTTAAAATGGCATTTTATTTATAAAAAATCTTTTGGATTAAATGCATCCAAATCAATATCGGATACATCCAGCTCTGATTTCATTTCAGCTAGCTGCTGCTTCACTTTCAAAACAGCCAGTAAATGTTCCATTCTAGCTGTTTGCATCCTCTCACTGTGTAGTTCCCTTTGATGTACGATAGCTTCTTGCAGCTTTGTAACACGGAGTGTCCTTTCACTGCTCACATCAAAATCGTGGTCATTATGTGTTTTCCTTTTTTTTGTTGGTGTACTTACATTATACACATTGGTGGTAGTACTACTAGTTGAAGGAGTTGATGCTTGATCTACAACAAAAATGTATTTTTAACAAACTATAATCATTAGGTGAATATTATTATTTTCTTCTACATTTTGTGCCTCTGTTTTATGTTATTGAACTTTTTTAGACATCTTTTATACATTTTCTGTTTAATGGGTAAAGCCCATATACCTATAAATAAATCGATTTTAATTAATTTGCTTTCTTAAAAAAAAGTAACAGTAACTATAGTAAAATTAATACCTATTTAGAGGTACCAGCCGTTTTAGTAACTTAACGTATGCGGCTTCTTGAACCATCTGACATTAACATAGAATCAAAATTTGACGTAACTTCAAAAACGTGACATCTAATAAATTAGTTACGACGTTCATTTTTGTTGGTAATTTTTTGTTTCAACCGATTTATTAATAATAAATAAGGATGGTCTTATTCTAAATGGGTATAAAATTTACTATACATACGTTGCTGTTCATATCTAGCGGTACTGTCATATGGACACTGTATCTCCACGTCTGCATATGGTGCTACCGTGTCCACCATATCCATGACAGGATCATCTACAACAGTGACTGGAGGACCTCCACCTGTTATCAGTTGTTCCTGTCGGATGACATAATGTTTTCCCAACACTTTTTCAATTGTTTTGTAGTACGGCTAGAGAACCCTTGGCTATTAAAAACTTCCGTTACTCTCTCCCATGCCTCATTTTTTAAAGACAGTGTTGACCCATCTGTTTGTTTGTTCTCAATATCTTCTTCTCCAGCAATCACCTCCACTAAAAATAGCTTTTCGCGTTCGCTGTAGACCATCTTCTGCTCCATTTTTCTTATAACAATATATTCTACTTGAAACAAAATAATTTACTCTAACCGCTGTCCTAACAACGCAACACCACAAAACAGATACTTTCCACAAAAGAAAAACAGAATCATAGGTAACATGAACAGAATCAAAAATGAAGTCTGTTATTACTTGGCGCACGGTCACAACCATAGAACGATAGGAAAAGCCAGCACAACCAACACAAATGCATTAAAAACCCTGAAAATGTGTTTACTCACTTAAGGGCTCGTTTATGAAACAAATAAGAGGTTGAGACGGCCGTTTGCACCAATATCTATTTAAGGAAAGAATAGTAAAGGAGTCCGTAAATTTAAGCCACCCTTAAATTTTTATTTGTTTGCACCATCATGTTATGACTCTTCCTTAGCTAAGTATTTATTTCATTTGGCAACGTTGTAATAATCTAGTGAATTTGCAATATTTTAAATTTTATGTTGGGAACGTTGATCCAGAGTCAACAAAACTCGAATTAACCTCATTTCTCAGTTTATTCACAACACAACGTGATTGTTTAGTGTTTTCCTAATATTTTACTTCTTCACTATGAGTGAAAGTGAATATGAATGTACGAGCAGACAACAAAGAGAGAGAAGTGCAAATTTCACTCCCAATGAGACTATTTTGTTATTGTCGCTTATAAGTGACAGTAAAAATATCATCGAAAATAAAAAAACAGACGGAGTCTCAATTCAAGAAAAAAACCGCGCTTGGAAAAAAATAACAGAGGCTTTTAATTGTGTGTGTCCTGAAAGTCGACATAGAACCACAGAATCGTTGAAGAAATTATATGACAATAAAAAAAGAGAAATAAGAAAGGTAAAAGCCGAAGAAAAAAAGGAAATTTTGTTAACCGGTGGTGGGGTACCAAAACAAACTATTAAAGACCCTAGTCAGGACCTGATTTTGTCTATAGTAGATCCTCTTACTGTAGTTGATGGTACCAGTTACTATGGTTCTGATTCCATGCCACTTTCCAACATTAAACCAAATGATGAATATTTCACTTTTGAGCTTGAAGATCCTGATGAAGGTGTTGTGGATGTTAACTCTGATGATATTAACAAGGTAATGTATGAATAAATAGCTCTTAAAAGTCAATATAGAAACCTCCTTCCAAGATTTTTGTAGCAAGTATTTTGTTATCAAATGCTTCTGCAATTTGTTGATAGTAAAACCATTTGCTCATCTTTATTCATATGGCTCATTACCTACTCTAAAATAGTAATTTTCATTGTCTCAAAAGTGATATATTAGATGTTTACGTATGAATAAATATGGACTAGGTAATAGCTAGTCCGTTACTTATTATAACGGCTGTATATGTCAAATGTTTTATATATTTGTTAAATAATTAAGGTAATTAGCACTAGTTACAAAAGTTTCAATTGTTGTTGGTGTAACCTTTTTAATATCTTATGCAAGTGATCGAAAAATTATTGATATTAAATTTATTTTTATGTGTTAGAATCAACTGAGAAATGAAAAGGAGCAAGCACCGGACGTTTGTGAAAATAATCGAGGAAACAACGATTCCTTATTGTACACTACTTGGAAAAAAGGGACAGATTTGTTGAGACCCAAATCATTACCGTTAAAAAGGCCCAGAGAAGAAACTTTTGAAATAACTGAGGACATAAACCCTGTAAGTAGTAGGGTGTATCAATTTTTGGCGATATTTTTTTCTTTACTGGTATACCAGAAAATCTGGTAGTATATAAAAAATAAAAAATTATGCCGTTGGGCTAAAGGGTTTAAGTCCAATAGCGGCTTACTCATCAAAAAATTCGATTTCCCATTTAAATAACACAGGAAATATTTTTTTTGGTTTCAAGTCGATTTTTTCAAATCAAAAATTTTTTTTTTCAAAAATCCTTCTAATGGCTTTTGTAGGAAATTGAATTCTCTACAAAAATATTTTAATGGTTAAAGACTGTAGACCCACTAGTTTCGAAGTTATAGCCCGTCAAACGGTAAAATTTAAATACACATTAAATTCCATTTGATTTTCAATTTATTCTCTTACAGGAATAATTTAATTTTAATGTACATTGTTGAGCATTAAAATTTTGAATTAAAGTCAAATTTGTCATATTTGTTTGTCATTATTTGATGATGATGTTAGTGTAGAAATCAAATTAAAATTAATTGAATCGATTCAGAAAAAAAAGTCAAATTAAAAACTTGAAACGAATTAATGTAAAAAACGATAATATTAATTCCTTCTTGATGCTGCAGAACGGGCGGTCCAACTAATGGAAGCCTATAATAAAAGCTTAACTGCTGATGAAGAGCAGAAGCAGTATTTATTGCAAGTTGTAGCTATGTACAGATATGTGAATAAAGTTTGCTTTCTAGAATAATATGTTCTTTATTTCAATGTTTTTGAGAACATGTTCCGAATAAAAAGGGTATAAGTGATTTTTTTTTTTTTAAAAAGTATCAACCTAAACATAACTTCATAGATAAAATTGTACTATACTTTACTGTAATAAAATTGAGAGAGATATAACTCCAATAGTTTCTGGACTTTTTTGTAGTCAAAAAACTTTGACCTCAATTATCTCCGAACAATATAAATGTCTTATACCCTTTTCATTCTAACCCCTTCAATTTAAAGTATTGATTAATAATAATTTAACTTAGATTATTGTATTTAAACAAGTGAATACTTTTATTACAAATTTTAATGCTTAACAATGTATAATAGAACTAAATTATTCATAAAAGAGTAATAAATTGAAGATTAAATGGAATTTAGTGTGTATTTTTTCAAATGTTACCGTTTGACGGGCTATAACTCCGAAACCAGTGGGTCTACATTCTTCGACCAAAGAAATATTTTTGTAGAGAATTTAATTTCCTACAAAAGCCATCAGAAGGTTTTTTGAAAACTTTTGTTTTAATATTGAAAAATCGGCTTGAAACAAAAAAAAAATTTCCTATGTTATTTAAAAAGGAAATCGAATTTTTTGATGAGCTAAGCCGCTATTGGACTTAAACCCTTTAGCCCAACGGCATAATTTTTTATTTTTTATATACTACTAGGTTTTCTGGTATACCAGTAAAAAAAATATCGCCTAAAAATGACACATCCTAGTAAGTAGATGAACATTTTTGTGGGAAAATGTTTAAATTTAATTCAATTCCTTTTTTTTAAGGCATCACAAATTATTAGCAATATTTTAAATAATAATGATAGAGATAACAAAAATATCACCAATAATACAAGTCTTAGGCCCCTCAACAGAAGGCGTCCAACTGAAACTGTAGTAAGAAGCTTGGCCTCCAACCAGCTGGCTGAAAACTATAATCAACTTGCAGATAAAAAAAGTATTATTGCAGATCTTACATTGAAGAAATTAAAATTGGACATTCAACACTCAAATGAAGAGCATGATCTTAAAATTCAAGCTCTTAAACTTGACATTGAAATAAAAAAAAACATTTGCAGTCTTTATCCCATTAACTGATATTTTTTGACTGTTTAACTAATATCTAGTTTCTACTGTTACTTAAAAAATTAGTGTATAATCTACTTAAGTAGGTATTCATAAATGTTGGATTAATAAAATAAATAAGTGAAAAATAATTCCAAGTATATTTTTATTATTATACAAGTGATTCACTAACCTATCAAGAATATTCACAAGTCTCTACAAAAGTTAATAATTTCCTGTTGGACATAGTTTAGATTTAAGTTTCTAACTGCAGGAATTTCAATATTTTCAGTTTCAATTAAATAATTTAATTCATTTACATTGATATTTTCTGCTAATGGTGGTTCTGGCTCATTCATTTGCCTAGCGATATTGTGCAGAGCTGTTGTTGCAATTATTATTGCTTTTGTGGTTTCCAAGTTTAATCTCATTCCATAGGCAACTATAGGAAATCTTCTTTTCCATATACCAATGATCCTCTCAATAACATTTCTAGATCGTACTAATGATTCATTGTACAGTGGTTCAGCTCTTGTTACAGGATTTACTAGTGGGGTAAGGAGATAATTTTTTATGGGGTACCCACTGTCACCTATAATTGAAAAAAATATCAAGATTTCATCACATTTTAAATAAACATATTTGTAACACCATACCTAAAAGCACACAGTTGGGAAAGTGTCCTGCTTCAAAATGAAATCTTAAATTGCTATGACCAAATATGGTGGCATCATGTGCAGATCCAGGCCACCGTTCCACCACATCCAAAAATTGAAGGTCTGCATTTCCCACAACCTGAACATTTAAAGAGTAATAGCCTTTTCTATTTCTATATATCTCTGCATTACCCACCTCCTAAAAATATAAATAAGTAATAAAATAGCAATTTATGTTTTACTGCACATAATATAAGGTATCATCAGGGGCAAGCAAATAATATTAACAACATTTTTAAAGTACTAGTACAGTTAATAAGCCTGTCCATGTTTATTATGTTTATATTTGTAACTTTAATAGGGTTTTTGTAGCAGTAACTGGTTCTTACCTGGAGACTGTATTCTAATGTGGGTACCATCAACAATCCCTATTACTCGGGGAAATCGTGCAATATTATAAAATTTATTTTGTTCTTGTATAAAGTTGTTTTGTTCAGGCATTTTAACATAACGTGGAAATAAACTTGCTATTATTCTTGAAACTCTACTAATTATTCTGCAGGCAGTACTTATGTCCATTCCCATAAAATCTGCTACTTGTCTAAGATGACCTGCACTGGAATAATAACGAAGGCAGCACAATACCTGGTTAATAGGCGACACACTGTTATTTCTAAAATAAATAAACACATCATATTAAATAACACCATTCCAAAATTTGTGGTTTTCATGATTTTTTATTAGCCTACCGTAGCCAACTCCCTCTATTAAGTACACCCAAGGCATTACCTTTACATTCATACCTGTTATGGGGAAATTCCGGTTGATTCTCAATCTGAGTCAAAATATGTAAAACGGTTTCCTTAGTTAGTCTGAACCTTCTAAAGAATCCCATGGGATCCATTTCTTCAAAGTAATTTGCCCGATTATATATTTTCCTGGGAAAACCTACTTCAATTAAATCTATAAGTTCTAAATCGTCTTCAACCCAGTCTGGCTCATCGCCGATATTCTCTAAGTAGTCCATTTTTACTATATTTTCCAAAAATAAACCACTTTAAACCAAATACTGACAAATAAAATGCCGAAAACTTCTCTGTTTATGTAGTTAAGAAGGGACAAAACATAACCAAAAACTTAAAGTGTACTTTAAGTGGTCTCTGGCGGAGACTTAGTAAAGGTAACCTTTAACGTAAGTATAAGCATTCCTTAATGTTGGTACAACCGAAATTTGTATTTTACGGGTTCCTTAGTGTTAAGGATTCCTTAAAAATGTTGGTGCAATTGGCTATGAGTGCTGAGGGACCCTTACCCAAGTCGCCCTCATTACTCAAGTTGATGGTTGACTATGAATACCGGCATTAGTTAAGCCGACTTATAATTGACATGGTGCAAGGGTTATGTTTTTAAGGGAGCCTCAAATTTTAAGCTCTTCTTAGTTAAGTACACTTGAACAGCGAGTCGGTGCAAACGGGCATTAGTGAAAAAACATTTTAGATTTTTCCGATCATGCGAAATTGTTAGGGTATGATGCAAACTCTCTGTGTTATATCTTACAGCAGCAGCATGCATATAGACATTTTGTGAATTCGCGGGGTTTGCCTACGTGAATTACTCATTTATTATAATATTTATTGTATAATCCTTCGTTTAATTTATAGTGCAGTGTAAAGATATATGGAAATGTCGCTGAATAAAAAACTAGTACAAGGCCCCAAGTATTAGAAAGAAAAAGAAGAGAGAACTTTTCAATATGTCTTCCGTTTGTTTTTAGATAACTCTAAATAATTTTATACAAACTCAAAAGCATTGCTGTTGTGCAGAGATAAAAAAAAATGATTGGTAAGTATATATATAACATAAAAATTCGTTATTATTCAACTATTTTCAGTCACTTATAATTAATCGCTAATTTTTGTGCTGATAGCCTAGAATTTTTTAATGTAATTTTGTGAGGGTTTTGCAACTTACTGTGACTTGAATTCCCTAGTCTTAATAATAGTTGTTTCGATTTTGTACCTGTTAATATATTTATGCTTTTTGTTGTTAGTTTATTACTATTATGACATATTATTTAGGTTGACTCTCTATTTTGAGGTTTTTAATTTTATTTGTACTGTACTAAAAGTGGGCAAGGCCCGTGAATAAATAAATAAATGAATGTGGCACTTAAATTTATATAAGGGTAATGTGAATGTTTTTTTAGGGATGTCCAATGGCATAATGAAAAAACTGAGCTCTATAAAAGCTGGTATTTTTCAATGGGACTGTCTATTCGTCCGGGCACTCGGACGAATAGTTAATTGCGCTATATATCCGGGCGTAAATATACGCCCGGACGAACAGTGTGGGAGGCTATTAATCCGTGCATTCTTAAAAAAATAATTATGTTGTATTATCAAGTATAGTTCCGTAATGTGCAAAATAAAATGTGAATACTGCCTAAAAATGTAAAAAAATTGTAAATGATTCATTTAGTTAATAAGTTTACCTACTCTTCTTAACACACAATGCAATATTATGTTCTAAAGTGATTGCAAAAGTGTTCTAAAAGAGACTACAATATAATATGAGAAGGGAAAAGTTTACCTCCCTATAGAAGAAATCGGGATCGCCGAGTTGTACCACAAGATATCAGGTAGGTATAATCCTTTCGTCGAGTTGTACCACCGGATTTCCTGGGGGAAAGAGCAAGGAAAATCATTGAGGAAGCTATACAGAGTTAAAAAAACGGCTTCATCAATGATTTTCCTTGCCCTTCTCGATAAATTAATCAATGATCTGTTTCAATCAAGACAGAAATTCTAAATAGTGGGGCATAGAATAATCCCCAATAAAGGCGGAAATGGATTAACTCAGGTAGTCGTGGTACAACTCGGTAGTCCCCGAAGAAATAGCAGATTGTGCTGGATACCAGATGCCTGTAAACATGTTACATTAAGTATACGTAAGTTCTATATGATCTCTCTAAATGGTAAAACTACATTTTATTTTAAAACTAAAATACAAAAATAGTAACTCTTAAGCTAAAAAACAAAGATAAACTCTCACATAGGTATCACTTAAACTGGATAGAATTAGTGAATTAAATAGTGCAGATAAACAGAGTAATATCCAAGTGGTGAAAATAAATTAGAACTAATATACCGAGTGTAAATAAATTAGTAGACGTTGAGTATAGTGTGTATATAAATTAAGTTTAATACAGAGTGTGTGTTTCTTTAAATAAATAGATAGTAATTAGCCATAGTGTGTATAATTTATCCCAAAACAACTAAAAACTGTTTAAATAAATAACTAAAAACTGTTTAAATAAATAACGAAAAACATTACATTATAAACCAACTTTATTTTTTTAGGAATGCACGGATTAATAGCCTCCCACACTGTTTTTCTGGGCGTATATTTACGCCCGGATATATAGCGCAATTTACTATTCGTCCGAGTGCCCGGACATATAGACAGTCCCTTTTTCAATTGATAGAAGATGTAAGCAATCAAATTTCTGTTACATCTACAACTGCTGAGGAAACAGCTGAAAATTTCCACCCAAAATTTAATTGTCCTATTGAAAATGAGGCAACCTTTATCTAAAGGACCAAAATAATTTTAAACAAGCTGTAAGTTATATTTCCTTTTCTTTGGAGTAAGCATAATAAGGGACAATGTATTTCTTCTCTAGTTTTCGTCAGTAAGGTATTTATCTTTAGACAAAGCATACATTAGTAGAACATGTTATTTGTGTTACCAGAATAACCAAATTTTTTAGAATTGTTAAATTTTATATTGGTAATACTGTAGGGCACATTATTAAATTGTAATGTACTGAATAATTGTAACGATCATTCAACTGTTAGTACACTATGACTGATATCTCGTAATAGGAAAGGATACACTGCGCAGAGGTCTCACTGGCTCTTTCTCAGAAGTTCAACGGCTTCTCTTTTCAAATTTTTCTATGGTGCACTGACCACGCCCTGTCATGAGATATGAGTTGTACTGTATCTACTAGATTATCAAAATAATGTCACATGAATTTTTATAGGTTCATCAGATAAGAAAATTGGGTGGCAAAGATGCCTACATTATCAAAAGGTACTTCATCTCCACAATATCTGACAAAATTTCTAAGGAATTTACCTTTGATGGAACAAAACAAAAACAAGCATTCAAAGAATGTAACATCTGTGCTTTATTTATAGGTAAGTTGGCTGCCTGTATTACTTTTGATTAAAGGAATTCATTATTAATGAGGAATATGATTTCAACTATAATGATATTACTTGGGATTTGAAAATTTAATGTTTAAATGTCAACTTAAATTTAAAAATAAAAAAGAAGTGTTCTATTTAACACTAAAGTTTTTATGAAAAATGTGCTTTGTGTATACAGTACATAAGAATTTTTTAGTCCCATGGAATTGAACTAATGTGATAAAAAATAAGTTGTAAGTGAAACAATATATGTACTTGATGAACTTACACAGGTATTGTAATGTTGGTGGCCTGTATATACTGGAATAATTATTATACTAGTTATTACATTCTAATGTATTGTAACGCCCACATTATTTTCATCCGCATAGGACCAAATTATTCTCCTCGAGAAAGAAAAAAAATTAAATTGCATTGATCACACATCAAATATTTTGCATGAAATATGTGATCCAAGTCCAATTTTACACAAGATCGTTTACTACTAGAAGAAAATGAAATTTTTTTACAGCTGCTTCCAATTTGGATAACAAATATGTAGAAAGGGCTATTAGAAAATGGTTGCGGCGAAGTTCGGAAAGGGATGCTTACAAAAGTAGAAATATGAATAAAACTGTTTAACTAAAGATTTTTTAAATGAATACTTTTATTTTTAAAAAACTTGTTTTAATTTTGGGCACTGTACTTGGTGATATTAATATAATATAAAAAGTGTACATTCATAATCAAAAATGCATGTCCATAAGTAGTCCACGGGAAGTCCATGAAATGTCCATATATGGATGTTTCATGGTGTCCAAATGGACATCCATAATTGTATTTTTTGTATAGTCCAAAGGACGTCCATAGGATGTCTAATGTACAAATGACGGACGTCCGTTGGACAGCCGTTGTGTCCATCAATGGATGTCCAATGGATATTCCATGGATTGCCTTGTGTTATCTGGGATTTATTATTATCCCGCAACCCTGAACCTCCATTGTTGTTGAATGTTGAATATGAAATGAAAATGTTTTTGTTTATGAAGTCAATAAAAATCGACGATAACAAATTTTATATTTTAAAGAATATATACCTACTTAGGTATAAATATTTTATTTTTTGAAGAATATATTTTCAAAAATGTAGGATTTCTTTGGAATATATTGTTTTGTAATAAAAAACAATCGGCCCCATTAACGAAATGAAAGTTGGATAATTGCAAACAAACACCAACCAACAGTGGGGCACTCTAGCATGTTCTACTGAATTAGGTAGTCATATTTATGTATAGGATAATCTTTGATTCTTAAGACAGCAGCAGGTGGTGTAGGGTAACACTTTTCACAATGAAATCTCGTCTTGAATACCCCCAACATTTCAAAACAATTATTCATCATTTAAACAAATTTTCCATCAGGACTATTGGAGATATCTATATTTGAACACTCCATGACATTTTATTATGATCTAAAATTAATATCTTGTGTAGTTCCACTTTAACAATAGATTTACTCATTGTGATAATTAGGTACATAACTACATTTAAATGTTACTGTAGTAAATGAAACCAAAATATTAAATTTAATTTATGTACTAGCAAAAATTGGTTATACATTACACAAAACATAATTTCACACAATTACTCAGATTTTACTAAAGTGTGTTGTTCAAATGTATATTGTGAAACTGAAAAGAATTTTTTTAATTTGTAATAAAAAGTAGAAAATACAATCTGAAATTGGACCAATATTTTCACGCAGCAGAAAGAACCTTAATAAAGCTTAAGAAATAAACACAAATTATCATAGGTACATAAAATAATCAGATCCTTGGTTGCCAGTTATTTTTGAGATGATAATAATTGTCTTGAGAATGTTTTTAGCTGTTAGTTTTGATTGTAATGTTTTATTTATACATTACAGTTATACTAAAACCGATAAGTTGGTACATTATTATCATGCTTTATATGTTTATACCTTTAGAATCTACCTACCCTACCTTCTTTCAAATGTATTTGTTTCATACACATATACTCCTTTCCGGAGATATCTTGTGATAATTAGAATTGTTTATTACATATATAACTAGCACTACGTACCTACCTACCTATTGAAAAATATCCATATACTTTACTAACCGCTAACTCATTGCTATCCACATGGCTAATTTTTACAAAATGGTTACACTTTTGGTAAATATAATTAAGAATAAAACACTATATTAGTTTAATTAAGAATTATTTTTAAAATAAACTTTCAAAATTTGTACTTTTTTTGTTTAATACAAATGTCCAACAATCTCAGTTAATATATTATGTCTTAAAAGTTTACACAATTCTCACCAACATTAGCACAAAATATCTAATATCTAACTTGAGCATAATGTACGTACCTATTTAAATCATTATTTAATACTTAGTGAAGAATTGAAAAATGTTCTAGTTCACAACACAAAAAACTCATTTTCCAACCATTCTATCTTCTACTGCTTTTTTTTCCCACCTGCCCAATATTTTTTATAACTTAATCCATTTATGTATCCTTTGCCTGTTCTATTTTTTCTCATTCCAATACATCATAGCTCCTTTTGTAAATTTCAAATGCACAATACCTAATGATATGCACCATTTGTTTCTTGATAAACGTGGTCCCTAGGGTAATTTAACATATTCTAATTCCTTATCAATTCTTCTCCATATCCCTATATATTATTTGGTTCATTTCTCAATTTTTTTTAGATACCTTCCTGCAGGTAGGTACCTACATTCCTTTCAATTTTTTAGTTTTTATGAAGGTTATAATTCATTTATTAACGTTATGTATATATACCAGAAATCCCGACTGATCATCTGGTAAAACTTATTGATTATAAATTGACAAATACGTCATTCTTCTTTTTTAAAGTGTAAATCCTTCATAATCAAATAACTTACTGAAATCCGCGTCATCGCTATGAAATGAGAAGATTTCAAAAATGTTGACCCCTATTTTTTTCTTAATATTTTGAATTGTAAAAATATCGGGGTAGTTTTACAATCTTACTAATTTGAAATCAGTTTAAAAAATACGCTCTACAATCTGAACTCTATTTATCTTAATTCAATACCTCACAGCTATTTTTAGGTCTTAAAATTTTGGGGTTGTAGCACCCCCAATTTAAAAAGCTAGAAATTTCCACTTAAATTTCAACAACTCACCAAAGTTTCAAAGCAATCTTATCAATAGTATGCCTCACAACCTATATTTTCACTGTTTAAGATAATAAAATATAAGGGTTGATTCAATCCCTTTGTAAACAAACCAGAAACCTTCCCCAAGGTGTCAGCAACAACTTACCAAAGTCTCCTAGCAATCGTATCAACGGTATACATATAAACAAACATTCATTTTTATAGATACCCCTCAGTCTCGATCGGTTCTTCAAAGCGAACATATCGCAGGTGTATCGATCAACGAAATAAATCGGTGATACCGGTAAAAACAAAACTTGATATAGTGTATACGAATTCAAAGTAAAGTTTATTTACGGACAATAATTATGAGTGGAGAAGATACCCCCGGAGGCGGGGGGAATGCTAGCATGGAACTGGATGATAATGGAACAAAAACAAATAATCCCACAATCAGCGCAGATTTAAGACCACAACAACCCAAAAAAATTTTCAACACACAAAAAGCCCATATTTACTCCGATAAGGTATATGTATTCATACAGAAAATAAACACAGAGGAGAATTTAGGTAAATTACACCCGATGAAGTAGGACACATATTACATAAAACTTTAGCGATACCCAGCATAATTAGTATAGAGAGTGTAGGTAAGAATAGGATAAGAGTACATTTAAAGACAATAAGTGTGGTGTATCCTCTTAACTTAAACATCGTGCACTAATAAAACTCACGTGTTTTATATATACTTTAATAATTATGTTTTAAGCGGTTTTACATCATATTTACTTCCTTAACTATCATACTGATCTATATATATATATATATATATATCGAATCACCGTGACATAGAGGGCGGAGGTTGAGAGTAGACTGTGCACTACGTTTCAATGAGCCTGTGCTCCTTGGCTTGACACCGTTGCCAACCTTATAATATGTCCGATATTACACCCCCCTTTGTTAGCCTAATTCCTGTGAGTGCATTTTTAATATTATGCTTCAATATACCTACAGTATGATTACGATTTACTATGTTTGTACAATATAAATTATCTCTACTTACAATAGGTACAGTGAAACATTCAATAATCATTTTAGAAAATAATATTCAAAAAAAAAAATTTCTTTCTACCAATCACTTAAATTTGTATTATTTTTAAAAGTAATATTAATACTTAAGCTCTCTCCGCCATTCCACTCTGTCATTCCTTTAAAATACATACATGTATACATCCAATACAAATACAAATTTAAACGTTATTTGTGACTATTCACATATATAAAAAAAAATATTTTAACCATAAGTACATATTTCAGTCGATTTCTAATGCATAATCTTTAAATTTTGCTGGTGTTTTTGTAGTTCTTGAACTACGTCGTACAACCTTCTCTAAATCACAATGTTTTGCAACATTTGTCCTACTTCCGATTTCCGATGATTCCGGGGGTTGGCCTGGATCACTCGGAATGAATGGTTCTGTCTGTTGTGGTTTGGAATGTTCAGTTCGGATTGGTGGTTCAGCTGAGTTGTTAATTGTAATATGATCTTGCCCTACTGCTTCATCTGTAAAAACAAATTCATCATTATTTACAACTTCATCACTGTCTGACGTATGTTTTGCCGCTTCAGGCATATTTTCCCAATTTTCCCAACAATACCGTTTCATAGTGCTTTGTTTGTTTCTTACATCCGTATTTCTTTTTACCTGACCCTGTTCCTTCTCTCTCTCTCTTCTATGTATCTGGTTCGCATGTCTTTTCCATAGTCTCTTATCTTCTAGTCTGCACAGATATGTCGTTTTGCCTATTACCTTTTCAATGACTGCTTTAGTCCAACTCCTTTGGTTAGGATTACCATAATCTGCCACTGCTACCGTTTCTCCTATTTCAAATTCTCTCTTTTTTCCTTTAAAATACTTAACCTGTCGCTCTTGAGCTTTCTGATGATTGTTTTCTGCTCCAGTTTCCTCTTCTTCCCTACTTACTCTCCATCCTATGGACTCTTTCAGTATGGTTGCTCTATTTCTGAGTTGTCTACCCATCATCAGCTTGGCTGGTGTTTCTTTCGTTACTATATGCGGTGTTGTCCTATATGAAAATAGAAATTCTGAAATTATCAAATCAATACTCTTACCCTTGTTTCTTATATCAATTGCTCTGGCTTTGACATTGTTTTTGAAAGTTTTTACGATGTTTACTGCTGCTCCATTCGACTGTGGATGACCCGGGGGTGACGTGATATGTCGAATGTTATTTCTTTTGAAAAATTCTTGCATCGTTTCTGCTGTAAATTGTGTGCCGTTGTCCGTTACTATCGTTTTAGGAATGCCAAATCTGGCGAATGTCCTCTTAATTTTCTCTTCCGTTTCTTTTGCTGTTATATGGCTCATAATGTGTGCTTCTGGCCATTTGCTATATGCGTCCACTATTATTAATACCATTTTACCTCTTATAGGTCCCAGAAAGTCCATGCTCACTCGTGTCCAAGGCTCGGTTTCAACATCCCATGGTGTTAGTATTGCTCTTGGTGGAGCTGGCTTGTTTTCCATACAGCACATACACTTTCTACATGTTTCTTCAATCTGTTGGTCTATTTTAGGCCAATAAACATACGATCTTGCTATACTTTTTGTCTTTACCATTCCGAAATGGTGTTGGTGAAGTTCATCCAGCATTTTTCTTTGGAGTGACTTCGGAATAACTATTCTATGTCCCCAAACTAAAATTCCTTTGTCCACTATTATCTCGTGCTTCCTGTGATAGTATGGTTTCGTTTCTTCTGACATCTCTGGCCATTTTTCTTCTCGTATATATTTCATTACATTTTTCAAAATAATATCCTTTTTGGTTTCTCGTCTTATTTCTTCCATACTGATCGTTTGTTCCTTACGTGTACTCACAAAATTCACATAGTTACCTAAACCTTGAAATTCATCTGTAATGTAATTAATATTTAAAGGTGCTCTACTCAAATAATCAGCTACAATATTATTTTTCCCTTTTATATACTCAATATCATAATTAAAACTTGATAAAAATGCTGCCCAACGTTGCATACGGCTGGCATGCATTTGTGGTATACCTTTCTCAGGGTGAAATAAGGATATTAATGGTTTATGATCTGTTCTAATTTTAAATTGATTCACGTGTTGAGCTTCATCGAGTAAACATCGTTAAAGCAAACAACAAATTTTTGCTAATTCGTCTACGAGTTTTATCACCAAAATGTGATAAGTAAACGAGTTTTTTGTTGCAATATTTTTACAATTATATTGGATTCTTATTATCCTAGTAATTATTAGTGAATTCCAGTGGTGTATCGCTATAAAATTCTACTAGACTAAGGTGAGTTCCTTCTCAACCTCTTCCGCTCTGGAAGAGAGTCAGTACTATCCCCCCCTTTTTTATTCATTTTTATTTTTCAATTTTCTTTTCTCATTCTGTGTAGTGATCTTGGTAACCAGGATCACACACACACAAACAATGAGTACCCACACTAACTTACATTCATCAAACAACAATCCTATCACCAAACCAAAATCATATGTCGCTGCCGCACTCACCAAACCTCCTCCTCCTTCATTTCCCAAAAGGGACCAAGCTATTGTTATGCACTCAATACCAAACACTGTACTAAGTGAATATATTAAATCCATTGGTGAAATAGTTACTCCAAAAAATATCACATTTGCTTCTCGTATTTCCAATAACAGAATTTGCATTTTCCTCTCTTCCACTCAAATTGTAGATCAACTTCTGAACAGTACACCATACATCACGATTAACTCCACTGTCGTTCCCATCCGGAGACTAATCTCACCTTCTAAGAGAATTCTGATCTCAAACGTATGCCCTTCCATCCCACATACTCTAATTGAGCAATCTCTAAAAGATCTTGGTTTGCAGCTTGCAACTCCAGTCACTTTTGTGAAATGTGGACCAATTGACGATCATTATGATCATGTCATGAGTTTTCGTAGGGTAACCTTCATCATCCCCGATAAGGATGACTTTGAGTTACAAACCTCCTTACTAATTAATCACGAAAATACATCCTTTAGAATATTCATATCCACCGACAGACTTGAATGTTTTCTCTGTAAACTCACCGGGCATACCGCAGACTCCTGCCCTAAAGTCCCTAGTGGCCCTGATACCAATTTACTCTCAACTAATCCTCCCCATTCCTCTTCCTCCCCTGTTTACTCTTCCTCCCCTGTTTACTCTTCAACTACACTGATTAGCCCTACACCTATAGAACCTGAGTCCTCCCTAGATGATTCCACTCTACCTCTTACAAAGAATCCTGAACTTCCAACTACCTCTCCTGCTACTTTCCCTCCAATAGCCACAGGCCAAAAAAGAGGCCACTCTTCTACCGACAGCCCTCTTGACACTCCTCCAATACTGTCTCCCTCCATTACTTTATCAGCCTCAACCTCCACATTACCTCCTTCTTTCACTGCACCACCCAAACCCATAAAGAAAAAGTCCAAAACCAAAGCTAATAATCGCTCAGATCATTCATTAGGACTTAACTGTGTCTCTGTTATCCAAAATCTCTACAAAGACAACCCATCTAACTTTACTCTAACCTCAACTCAACTAATCGCTTTTCTCGAAAATTCTTTTGGATGTCCTCACCCGCTACAGGAAACACAAAAATTCTCCTCTGATGTAGATGGCATACAAAAGGACTTAGCACAGCTTTACACTGATACAAGGGAAAGAGCACTAAAAAATCGTCTCACCAGACTTTTAAACAAATTAAAACATCAGCTTAACCCAATTGATTTCCCCGACAACGTAAGCATCTCTTCGGATAACCTTACAGATACAGAATCGAACCACAGCTCACAGAACGAACATTAACTCTTTTAATCCTTTTATCTTTTATAACCCTTCTATTTTCAAATTATTACAATGGAACTGTGATGGATTCTTTCCCCGATTGGAGAGAATCCAACATTTAATATCAGAATCTACCCCAGACATTGTATGCCTTCAGGAAACCAATGCGAAAAGTTCCAAACTTCCCCTATTGAAAAATTTTGAGGGATATCATAATATTAGAACCAATTGCCTAAGAGCTAGTGGTGGTACCTCAATATTTGTCTCCTCTGACTTTTTTTCTGTTCACCTTCCGCTTTCCTCTGAATTAGAAGCCATAGCCATAACCTGTTGGTGTCCCGATAAACTCACTATTTGTAGTCTGTACGTTCCACCAAATCACCCTCTTAAAGAGGAAGAGCTTGCGAATCTCATATTTGAACTTCCGCAACCCTACGTTCTCGTAGGAGATTTCAATGCTCACAATACAATATGGGGTTCCAATCATACATTTGGTAAAGGAAAGATTGTTGAAAACGTTATAGATTGCACAGGTATCTGTATCTTGAACACCGGTTCCAATACCCACTTCAACATTTCATCTGGCTCCTTTTCTAAAATCGATCTTAGTTTTAGTGACCCTAAACTAGCTCCTTCATTAACATGGTTTACTGATGATGACCTTCACGACAGTAATCATTTTCCCATCTTCATAACTAACACCGATAATTCAAATGACCGAGCTCTAACAAAAAGTTACTGGCGTTTAAAATATGCTAATTGGCCTGAATATATTACTAAAACTGAACAATCCATACCCAATCTCTCTCTTACCAACAACATTGATGAGTCTGTTACCTTGTTTGCAAATACTATTCGACTTGCTGCGGAGGCTCACATTGGGAAATCAGTCATCTCTCCTTCACAAAAAACTGTTCCATGGTGGAACTCATCATGCAAACATGTAGTTCAGCAGCAAAAAACTGCACTAAAATTATTCCGCCGTGATAAAACTCAAGAAAACCTCATCAATCTCAAAAGAGCAAGAGCAAAAGCCAGATACATTATAAAACAAAGTAAAAAATCTTCCTGGAGAAATTTCGTCTCTTCCGTAAATGAAAACACTAACCCCAATCAAGTGTGGAAAAAAATTGGACAAATCCAGGGCAAGAAAAGTAATATAAAAATTACCAGTCTATTTCACAACCAAACCAATGTCACTGATAATCAAGATATTGCCAAGGTCCTAGCTGAAAGCTATGCAGCGAAGTTTCGCAGTAAACGCAGTCCTATTTTATCGAAGTCGCTTCTCCAACCACCTTTGCCTTGCTCATCCTCTTCCATTGAAGATATTGATATGCTCAACTCTCCTCTCACGTTTCCAGAATTAAAATCTGCACTAAAATCCTGTAAAAACACTGCTTCTGGCCCAGATGATCTCCCCTATATATTTTTCAAAAAACTTTCCTTTCCAAGTCTCCAAAAACTTCTCGAATTGTATAATAATATCTGGCTATCCCAAAAATTTCCAAATGAATGGCGGTCTTCCATAATAATACCAATAAAAAAACCTGATCAACCTGCTACTTCTCCTAATTCTTACAGACCTATATCACTCACATGTACCTTGTGTAAAATACTAAGGAAAATAATTAACAAACGCCTCGTTTGGTTCCTTGACAAATACAACATTATACCAAAAGAACAATCAGGTTTTCGACGACATAGATCTACCCGCGATAATCTTGTTCTGCTACAAAATGATATTGCCAACTCAATAAATAACAAATATGAAGTTATCGCCGCTATCTTTGATATCGAAGGAGCTTTTGACAGAATAAGTCGTCAAGCCATAATCTCTAAACTAAATCAATACCATATTAACGGAAATATATTTTATTTTATACAAAATTTTTTAACTCAAAGGTCCTTTAGGGTTTCTGTAAACGGCCATTTTTCATCTTTGTACACCCAGACCGATGGTGCTCCTCAAGGATCAGTCTTAAGCCCAACTCTATTCAACTTAGCAATAAGTGATATGTGCCATAACTTACCTTCTCCTACCAAATATGTAGCTTACGCTGACGATTTAATACTATACTGTCATGGTCGTTCAGCAACCACTAGCTCCAAAATTCTACAAACCGCGGTGAATCTTTTACTCGCGCGGACACGTTCTATAGGATTAACCTTATCTTCAACAAAATCAAAAACCATTAAATTTGGCAGGCGACCTCAATCTCCTATCTCCCACATATTTATTAATGATTCTCCCCTTCCTATGGTTAATCACTGCAAAATTCTAGGTATGACATTTGATTCTCGTCTCTCTTGGAAACAGCATATTCTTGAAATAAAAGGTATCTGTTACAAACGATTAAATATAATTAAAACACTGTCTCATTATCACTGGGGTGCAGACGAGAAATCCTTGATGAAAATTTATAAAGCACTAATTCGCTCCAAATTAGATTATGGCTGCATCGTTTACATGTCAGCATCTAAAACAGACCTAGGATCCCTTAATTCTATTCATAACACGGCCCTGCGACTTTGCTTAGGCGCTTTCCGTAGCAGCCCATCTGAAAGCCTCTACTGCGAAGCTGATGAACCCCCACTATGGATTAGACGACAATATCTGCTTCTATCCTACGCAGCCTCAGTCTCCTCAAACCCTCTCAATCCTGTCTATTCTCTGTTCACATCAACTGCCAGCCCTCTTAATAATCCTTCACCAATAATTAAACCTATCGCTCTTATATTAGCTTCATTAACAAATAACATTAACCTCTCACTCACAAACCCCATTCCTTTTTCTACATCTCCTTCCTGGATTATGCACCCTCCTCAGGTCAATACTTATTTATCCAAATTTAATAAACACGAAACACCTAAAAAGCTCATGATTAAATCATTTTTTGAAATCATTCATAACAATCATTACGACTTTGTATTATACTCCGACGCTTCCAAAAGTGATACTGGCGTTGGCTGCTCAGTAACCACAGCAAACAAACTCATCAGCACTTCCCTAATACCTTCTTTGTGCAGTGTGCATACTGGAGAATTGTACAGTATTCTACAAGCTTTTAAGCACATCAACCATTCCAATAAAAAAGTTGCCATTTGTACAGACTCTCTAGCGTCTATCCTATCTATCCAAGAATTATTTACTGAACATCCCATTGTCCAAGAAATCCATCACTCTTATCACCATATTTATTTCCTAAACACCACAGTCACCATTATATGGATACCCTCACACATTGGTATACCTGGAAATGAACTGGCCGATCAGCATGCCAAAACAGCGTCAACTACTGCCACAATTACTTCTCACATCCAAATTTGCAAGGATGTTAAGGCAGAAGCAAAAAGGAACGTTAGATATATGTGGCAAACTCACTGGAGCTCCACCAAGACTTCCCTACTATCTATCCAGCCTATTCTCAACACACCTCTGTATACTGACCCCACTGGACTCTCTAGACAAGATGTATCAATACTACATAGACTTCGAATAGGTCACACCAAACTCACACACAGCTACTTAATGACCTCAAGCAACAGACCTTCCTGTCAAAGTTGCCAGTGCCCACTTACTGTTAAACACATCCTGGTTGATTGTCGCCAATTTAGCACAAGAAGACGACAACATAATCTCAAATGCCAGCTGCAAGACATCCTAGGGGACCCAAACCAAATCGAGGCAACACTGAAATTCTTAAAAGATATGTCACTCTATCATAAACTTTAAGCTATGTTTTTAACTATTCTGTAATAACTACTGTTTTTCTGTAATCGCTCTGTGCAAGTGGCCATAGTTGCCGAGCACGTCAATTGAATAAAAAAAAAAAAAGAATAATTTTAAATTTTTTTCCATATAAATATTGGTAAAATTTAATTAAACCCCAGTAAATGCTTGAACTTTCTAAATGAATTATTGGGTAATTTTTTTCGCTCGGTTGCAGAGTTCTAGAAACACACGTTATTATTCTCTCAGTTTTATCTGGCATCTCGTGTGCTAATACTGCTGAGATTCCTAACTTACTAGCATCACAAGTTAATACAATTGGCAAATTTGGATTAAAATGGGTTAGTACTAGTTTTGATGACAATATCTCTTTAATTTTTAAAAATGCATCATTGCATTGTTCATCCCACTCCCATTTAGTGTTTTTATTTAATACATTATAAATTGATTTTAGTATCATTGATGCGTTTGGTATAAATTTTGAATAATAATTTACCATTCCCAGGAAAGATCTCACTTCTGTTAGATTTTCTGGTCTGGGTGCCTCTTTAATTGCTTGTATTTTCTTTTCGCTTGTCTTCAATCCATCACTTCCAATCACATGACCCAAATATTCAACTTCTGACTTGAAAAATTCACATTTATCCAATTTTACGGTTAGTCCAGCTTTCTTTAGCTGTTCTAGTACTAGGATCAATGTCTTCAGATGTTCTTCTTCATTTTCACCTGTTAGAATAATATCATCTAAATAACACACACATGATGGTATCTCTTTTAACAGTTGCTCCAAATGCCTCTGGAATATGAAACTCGCAACTTTAATTCCAAATGGAAGTCTGTTAACCGTGTACAATCCTTGATGGGTACTCCACGTTAAAATCTTACTCGATTCCAAATCTACTTCAAATTGATTATAAGCTCTACACAAATCCAATTTGGTATAATATTTTCCTTTATGAAGCTTCGAGAAAATTTCTTCAGCTCTTGGTAAAGGGTACTCCATATTCTCTAGGTATTTATTTACAGTTACGCTGTAATCTCCACACAATCTTACTGTACCGTCTTCTTTTAAAACTGGAACTAAAGGTGTAGCCCACTCTGATGTTTCAGTCTTAGATATAATTCCTTCCTTTTCTAACCTTTCTAATTCTTCTGTAACGCCTTGCTTGAATGCAAGAGGTACTGGACGTGCTTTACGAAATATTGGCATAGCATTGTCTTTAATATATATTTTAATTTTATCTAAAGTAAACTTACCGATTTTTTTGCTAAAAACTTCTGGAAATCTAGAAACAATATCATTTATCCTTTTATTTACGTAATCCTGCTGATTAACCACTCCGAACTGAATTCCAAATGCTTCTAACCAATCCATCCCCAGAATCTTCGGACCGCCGTTAGCTATAACATACAATTTAATTTGTATTTTTTTGTCTTTATATTTAACATTAACATTTATATAACCTAATGGTGCAAAAGTACTATTATTGTAACTTTTTAAAACAATTTCGGCTTCCTTTAATTTAAAATGTCTAAAGTAGTTATTAAAATGATCTGCATTTATCGCTGATATCACACTACCGCTATCTATTTGAAACAGATGCTCTGTATTTTCTATTAAAACTTTGACAATAAATTTTTTATCAACATTATTGATATTAAAATTTTCAAATTCTGATGGACAATCACTATACACATTAAAATTTTTGTCTGCTTCCTCCGTTTGATTGTTTTGTTCCGTGAACCAACAATCTCGGCAGTTATCTTGGTTATTTTCGGTATTTGAAAAATCTACATAGTTAAAATTTCTATTTGCACATGCTTTAGCAAGATGTCCTTTTCTTTTACACTTAGAACAATAAAAATTTACATACCGACAAACTCCTTTATGATAATTATTACAAACTTTACATTTTATCATCTCGTAATTTTGTTTTCCTTCCGCCATGTTGACATTTCTTTCAGTTGCCATCCTTCTGCGTGGAAGTGTAGCTAAACTCGTCGACGTCTGTCTATCCGTGCGCCGTCTTGAACTGTTTTGTGAATCTGCGCCTTGCCATCGGCGTTGTGGTTGGTCCAAATTTTGTCGTTGCCGCGCGCCTTGATTTGAAATTCCTCTTGTTACTTGATATTTTTGATTCGATGACCTTGTAGCGTCTTTTACAAAGTTCATGTTCACTTCTCTCTCGATGCTATCGTTTTCTTTTTTTATGGCCAATTCCACTAGTTTTTTTAGGTCTGCGGTTTCCTCCTCCTCGCATAGTCTGTCTAATATCGGGCCGTTTCTCATCCCGGATATGAATTTTTCTCTCAAAAGCAATTGTAAATCATTTCCAAACTTACAGTTTACAGATAGGCTTCTTACTCTAGCATTCCATTCTGCCATCGTTTCTTCACGTGTTTGTTGAGCTAGGTGAAATTTCCTTCGCTCTCGCCATACAACTGTTCTTGGACAATACTGTTGACTTAATAAATCTGTTAATTGCTTGAATGTTTTTGAATTTGGTGGATCTGGGTGACACAGGTCTCGTAAAAGTTTATAAATTTCGCTAGAAATATTACTTAATAACGTAGCTACTTTATTTTCTTCCTTCGTACCGTTTGCTTTAAAATATTCTGATAATTGCTCACTGTATATGATCCAATCGTCAGTTTCACTGTTAAATTGATGGAACACGATGCCGGTTGATGCCATCTTCTTTTATTTTTTTTTTTTTTTATATTTCTTTTATCCTCGTCGCCATTTTGTGGTGTATCCTCTTAACTTAAACATCGTGCACTAATAAAACTCACGTGTTTTATATATACTTTAATAATTATGTTTTAAGCGGTTTTACATCATATTTACTTCCTTAACTATCATACTGATCTATATATATATATATCGAATCACCGTGACATAGAGGGCGGAGGTTGAGAGTAGACTGTGCACTACGTTTCAATGAGCCTGTGCTCCTTGGCTTGACACCGTTGCCAACCTTATAATATGTCCGATATTACAATAAGAGATGCAAATAAATTGATAAATGATGATAGATTAAGGGAAGAAAACCTATTAGCATTTATCCCAAACAATCTCTTACAAAGAAAAGGTATAATTAGAAATGTAGACACAATTTTTGATGAAACATACCTTTTTGAAAATTTAATTTCAACAATAAATATTACGGAGGTGTCTAGATTTAAAAGAAAAATAGATATTGACGGTGAAGCAGCATATGTCCCGAGACAAATGGTCTTATTAACTTTCGAAGGTAATATTTTACCCAGATATGTATTCATCAATAGTGTGGCATGTTTAGTCGAACCATATATTCACAAGGTCATACAATGTTATAAATGTTTGGAACACGGACATGTAGCCAAAAATTGTAGAAGCACAAAAACTCGTTGTATTAACTGTGCTCAAGATAAATTGGAAAATCATACTTGTAGGGATCCTCAAGATAGTTTTTGCATCCACTGTAAAAATGATCAACATAAATCCATATCGAGAAATTGCCCAAAGTTTAAAGAACAAAATAAAATAAAGCAGCATATGTCTGAACAAAATTTAACTTTTTTAGAAGCAAAAGCTAGCTTGAATAATTCTTATTCGACCGCTTTAAACTCAAGTAATAAATTTTCAGTGTTAGATACACAAAATATAAATGCTTTCCCTCTTTTACCGCCTACAAATAAAGACAAAAATGACAAAACAAAAAATGTCACAACACTTTCACAGCCGACTACTTCAAAACAAGTACAAGAAACGAGAACATATATTTCGCAACCCTTGAACAATCCCAATAAAAGAAAAAAAAGTTCATCCCCTTCCCCAATGCAACCTCCTATGTTCCCATTCGTCTTTGGACCCAGCAACCCTTTACCACCACAAGAAAAAGAAAGCTTTGAAAAAGAATCTCAAGAATTCCTAAAAATATTTTTTAACATTTTCCAAAGTGTACTTGAAGATGTTAATTCTTTTGACGAGCTTAAAAATATAGACGCTAGTAAGGTGATGTCCAAATTATATACTTTTTATCCTAATTACAATGGCTAAGGTCGAAAAAAATAAAATTAAAATTTTGCAATGAAATGCCAAGTCTGCAGTCTCAAATAAATTAAGTTTGCTTAAATGTTTAGATGAACAAGATATTGATATAGCTTTAATATCCGAGACGTGGTTTAAGCCTGGCAGGCAGATTTCGTTTAAAGGTTATCATGTTGTACGTAAAGATCGGGATGATGGTTACGGCGGTGTAGCTATATTGGTTAGGGATATTTTTGCGTTTAAGGAGATAAACCTTCAACAAAATTTTTCGTTAGAAATACAAGTATGTGGTGTCGAAATAATAAACCAAAATCATGACAATCTCTCTTTTTTCTCTTTGTATTGCCCTCCCGATAGCAGAACAAGTAATTCCGACTGGGAAAACATTTTAAACCTTCTCAATAATACCGGAATTATCGGAGGTGATCTCAATGCACATCATACCGTATATGGGTCCTATAAAATAAATGCGAGAGGTACACAACTCTTAAATGTTATAGATGATAGTCAATTAGTAGTTTTAAATACAGGGAAACCAACACTTATAACTAGAAACGGCAACAACTCAGTTGTAGATCTTACGCTGTCGTCACCAGATATCGCCGTTAACTGCATATGGGATACAATACCAGATGTAATGGGATCAGATCACTTCCCCATTATTATTGAAATTAATAAGAATACAAGGTGTTATGAAGATGGTTACCTTTATCCAAAAACAAAATGGAATTTACACAAAGCCAACTGGGAACTTTATCAACAAACAGCACACAATTTCTTCCATAACAATTACGTAGAAACAGATACGGTAAAACACAAGTATACTCTTCTCATGGAGGGTATCAATACTGCAGCTGATGCCGCACTTCCCACAAACAAAAAAAAGAAAAAAAAGAAAAAAATTCTACCTCCTTGGTGGGACCAGGACTGCGAGGAAATTATTGAAAGAAGAAAACATACTTTACAGGTTTATAAAAACAATAGTACAAATGAAAACTTTATATGGTGCAAACAAGAAATAGCTAGAGCCAAAAAAAGTTTAAAACAGAAAGCTAAAATAAACTGGCGAGAATGGTGCTCGAAACTAAATAAAAGTACGCCAACTACGGAACTATGGAACCAGGCTAGGAAAATGCAAAGGCAGACCACAAAACCAAAACATGCCACAAACACAGAATGGCAAAACGAATTTTTTAACAAAATAGCACCACCTCTGCCCCTACCAGATATTAGCCATATATTGCAGACTCAAACACAAAATCCAAACAACAACAAGATTTTTATAGAACCCATCGGCCTTCCAGAAGTAGAGTTTGCAATTCAAAAAAGAAAAAACACGTCTCCAGGCTTTGATGATATTCGATACCCAATGCTCCTTCACTTGCCGTTAAATGGAAAAATAATTCTAACAAATATTTTCAATGAAATCTGGATCAATGGAGAAACCATAGAAGAATGGAAAAAAGTCATTGTCGTACCTATTCTCAAGGCTAGTAAAAACCCTAATGATCACGAATCGTATAGACCTATATCCCTCCTTCCTTGCATTTTCAAAGTACTCGAAAGAATAATAAAAAACAGATTAGAATGGTGGTTAAAGCACATAAACACCCTTCCTCTCACACAATACGGATTCAAAAAAAATTTTGGTACGAGTGATGCTGTAGCACATTTAATTACAGATATACAATTATGCTTTTCAGACAACTATCAAGGGTCATTATTTTTAGACATTAAAGGAGCCTACGATAGTGTGGATTGGTTAATCCTACACGAAAAAATGATTAGTCTCCAAATACCCGTAGAAATTGTCAACACAATATGTAAATTATACATTAATAGATTTGTCACCGTCCGACAAACAAGTGGGCCCACCTTAGGGTACCGGCTAGCTACTAAGGGATTACCTCAAGGTTCAGTTTTAGCTCTGCTATTATTTAATATATATATACAATCGATTTACATACACTAAACCCTGAAGTTAATACAATTCAGTATGCAGATGACTTTGTCTTTTATGTCCAAAATAAAAAATTCGACCAGTGTACGACAAACCTAGACAGAAACGTAACTCCAATTATTAATAACATCTTTAAACTAGGCTTCGACCTGTCTGCACAGAAATCAAAAGTGGTCATTTTTTCAAGGCACAACATCCCTAATATCCCATATGTATCAGTAGGAAACCATAATTTTCCCATGACAAACGAAATTACATATATAGGCATCGTACTGGATAAAAAATTGACTTTTAGAACACATATTAACTCAGTCATTGAAAAATGTAGCAAGGGCTTAAATTTCCTAAAGTCAATCATGCGTACTTGGTGGGGGGCAGACCCTCTAACAGCATTAACCTTTTATCGAAGCTATATAAGATCCCAAATTGATTATGGTTGTTTCCTGTATGGAGCTGCAAGCACTTCAGAACTCCGAAAACTTGATATACTGCAGAACAAAGCGTTACGACTATGCATCGGAGCAATGAAATCAACTCCAATAGAGCCTCTACGCGTGGAAGCTATTGAACCACCCTTGGAATTAAGAAGACAATTATTATCCGAAAAAATGATAATTAAGTGCAAAATTAAAAATTCACCTCTAATAGAAAAACTGCAAAAATTAAACGTGCAAGATCTAACAGGCAAATATTTGATACACAAAAGAACACCGCCTTTGAAAGATTTCGAAATACCTCAGAATATATTCCCCTACAACAGGAGATAATGTTTAATGCATACCTCCTGGATATCAATGTAATTGTCCCAAAGTACTCAGAAAATAACATCATAAACAACGCTATCATTAGACAGATTAGGAGTAATTATCAAAACTATACTCCGGTTTATAAAGATGCATCCAAAAATAACCAAGGCACTGCGTGTGCCTATATTGTACCAAACAAAAATCAAGGCTCATATAAATTAAATAACAATTCTTGCATTTACACCGCTGAAGCTATCGCCATTTTAAAATCAATAGAGTATATTATGCAAACCGACATCTCAAAGGCCATAATATTCTCAGATTCCCTTTCTGTTTTGACCAGTCTAAAATCTTATTCCGAGGTAAACTCAAATCTTATAAACCCATACATTATGAAAATAAAAACTATGTTATGCAATTCAAAGCAAACAAAAAAAATAATTTTGGTATGGGTAAAAGCCCATACAGGTATTACATATAACGAAGCCGCTGACCAACTTGCAAAACAAAGTATATCATCAGGCGAACATTTAGAGATATATTTAACATGGGAAGAGAGATTTAACATGACTAAAAACAACATAATGAATGAATGGTCATATAGATGTAACCAGTACTGTTTTACGAACCCAACTCGCTATACCAAACTAGAACCAAAAATTAATAAAACACACTGGTATGAGAACTATAATTATAATAGAAAACAAATAACAACCTTAACTAGGATGAAGTTTGGACATGCGTGCTACCCTGCCCATCTATATAAAATTAACATCTACGATAATAACCTCTGCGATTTATGTCATGAAATCGCAGATCTAGACCATATTTTCTTTGGATGTCGCGAATATGAAAAACAGGCTAAAAAACTAACAGAAGGTTTATCAAAACTAAAAGTAGCTTTTCCCTATAACCTTATGCATTTATTATCCTTAAACAATAGAAGTGTTTTTGACTGTTTGTTACTGTTCGTACGCGATAGTAAATTAAATTTATAAATGAACTTCATGTCAGTGTCGATACCTTAAATATTTCCCAAATGTATACCACCCATGTTTTCCGAGGTCTACCATATGTTTGTTCTTTTTAAAATGCCCTGAACGACCCCTGGGTGAGAAGAGAGTGTCCCCTGTCTAAAACCTTGTAACATCCCAATGTCTAATAAAAAAAAAATAAATAAATAAAAAATAGGACGCTGCTGAACGGAACCTGTCTGCCAGCTATATCAAGAAACACATAGGTAATACAAGTTCTCTGGTTTATTTAAACAGAAAGAGCTATACTAATAGTCTCGAAAATTCAAAAAGTTTGAAAAGTATCCTTAATTTGTTTCTGGCTGCATGGACTTGAACCTAAAGCCAAAAAAAAAAAATAGATACCCCATTACCCACCCACACCTCCGTCCTAAAACTGTAACTTCGGCGTCAGTAAATATATAAATTTTATATGCCAGTGTAGTCAAACTTGTGTAGCCGAACTTCACACTTTATTGAGTAAATATATGTGTAACTTCGGCTACATAGCCAAACTTGACGTTCGGATCCCGAACTTTACGTCTTATAAAAAAATATGAGGCCGAACTTGACGCCTGCCCTATATATATATATATGCATATATATATATGTTTGTCCTCCGTCAAGTTCGGCGTCCCAGTATATCGTATACTAGTATATACTTATACCGGTATATGTTTTGTGTAAAGTGGTGAGCTTGACTTCACGTTTTTTCATCATATACTGTCAAGTTTGGCTACATAGGACGAACGTACATTTAATTTCCTAAGGGGATAATATAATCGAAATTTGAATGATAAAACTATGGTAACAGAAGTTTCTTCATCGAGAGTAGTTGACATTCCGATTGGTAGTTTGTAATATACCTTCGTAAAAAGGCAGGTTTATGTATATTATTAAAAACCTTAGATATTTGAAGTAGTTAATTATTAACAATAAACGCGGTAACTGATAATTACATTTTTTAGTTGCCTGATAGGTAAAGGCAATCGTGAATTCGTGAAGACAACTTTAAAAGAGAAGAAGAAGTATACCTATGGTATAAAAAGTAATATTGGAAAACTAAAATTAAATTGCATAGTTTTTCGAGAATATATAAACAATAGAATTGAAAAATAATATCGTTAATAATTAAACGATATATGAAACACAAGCAAAGGAAATCTGTAATCTGAAAAGTTCCAAGAAATGTACCTACAGGTAACTGAAAAATATTTTTTATGGATAAACCAAATAATATAAATTACTATATACCTATATGGAGAAGAAAAATGAATAGGGAATTAATGTTAAATTACACTATACAACACCTTTTTTCGGGGAACAGAGTGAAAAATTGATGAAGCATGTATAAACTTACAAAAGGAGTAGATGCAGTTGCCATAGGAAATATTGGGCTAGTATTAAAAACATTAAATAACTAGTGGTAGAAAAGGAGTTAATGAAAGTGATGGGATCTAGGACAAACAACCTCTATTGCAATTCTCTCTACAATATACAAATAATAATAATGTAATTAGTTAAGACATATTAATTAATATTTTAACTGACATACCTCTCACGGATGGACAATAAAAAAGTACTAATAAATATAAGTAAAGTTTACCTAGTGAAATTTCACAAAAGTGTTCTAGATTAGACCATTGGAGCTCATTCCACATATTTACCAAAAGTTCAAGAGTTTCATTTTATTTACAATCTGTTAGCCATAAGGTCAGTAATGGGTTAATTGCTAGTAAACTATCTGGATGTTTTTCAATACCTATGGAATGTAACTATGTATAATAAACCATTTTAATTATCACAAAAATTCTTTTGAAAGGTGAATGCGATTATGAAAAAATAAATTTGAAAGAGTAGTAAATAGGTAAGTATATACTAAAGGTATAATCAGATATAGGTTGCTAATAATTTACTACTAATTATAATTTATAATAATAACTAATAGTTAAAAAACTGATTATTATTTAGCTTTTTTATTAAAACCTGCAATGTGGAAATAAGTGTCCAATTTCAGACTTTGTATTTGCTACTTATCTATAGTAGAAGTTAGAAATATTCCTTTCAGTTTAGAAATAATACAAGGAGTAATATGCATTACTAGTATATATTTAATTGTGTGAAATTATGTTCTGTGCAACCAATTCATCCTTCCTGGTACATAACTGAAATATAATTTTTGTTTTATTTATTATATGGTAACAGTTAATATAGTGTAGTCATTAAAATAAGTAAATTCCAATAAAACACAAAATATATAATGTCAACAACACCTAAAATAGAGGTAAATTGGGTAACTGTCAAAATAAAACTACACAACCAGTTTAAGTAATTCTGGATCAGATAATTTTTATGCTCTTTATTTTGTTTAAAAAAAAGTATTGCCATTGTATAAATTAACTACTTGCTTTCATATGAGTGGGTACATGTAAAACATTTCATTGAGGTCCAAATATGGATATGTCTAATAATATAAATATTTACAGTTCTTTATTCATTGAAATATATATTTCATTATGCAACAGCAATGTAATCGCATTAAATACCTTTTCATTGATTCTGGTCAAAATGTAATAGAAAATCTTTACAATACAAAAGTTACATCAAACAAGAATTGAAACCAATTCTTCTAGCCTATTACAGAGTGACTGTTGAAAGTATCCGATAGAGAAAAAATTCATATCTAGTTTTTAAATAGAAATAGGAACATCATATGTAAGTATTCATTTAATCCTGTTAGATTTACACTCAACCTATGGTTTTTTAGATTTAGGGCACTCAACCTATGGCTTTTTAACTATACAAATTGTAACTTTTGGGATACATTTTTAAAACGAAAGTAAAGACATGCATCCCTTGGGACGAGATCTGATTTTTGGGAATAAATGAATTTATCATCAGCTAAAATACTGCCAGTGTCCCACTGTTGATTAGTTTTCATTTGCAATCAGCTAACTTTCATTTTGGTATCTACTGATGCTAATTGGTTTTTGTTGTAATTACGATACTTTTTTAATCGATCCTATCCTACATTTTCAATTATATTTAAAAAAATTAAAATCTATTCTCAAGCATTATTTTCTTCGTTATTATTGACTTTCCATGAACAAAACATATCATCTCATATATGGAGATATTTGTTGTGTAAGTAAATAATACTTGATATAAAGAACATTGTAACCTGAATTGATGATGTTTCATATGTAGCTTAAATTAGTGCTAAAAGTTTAAACAAACTGGAAGGCACTTTTCCACATACAATTTTAATATGTAAATTGATAATAAAAGTAAGTAGGTACTTATTATAAACTTTAAAATTATATAATAGTCCCTTTTTAATTGGAATACTTGAGGTATATTAATGATTTAAAAATACGTATTCCCAAAAAATTGTATTATCATATATAAACCTATATATCTTTTTACCACAAAAATAAAACTGACATTTAATAAAAAACAAAAACATGCTTCAGTTTAGAAAGATATGTTACCAAAGAATATACTGTACGCTCTTAAATAAATAGTCGTTTGAGTATTTTGTGCGTTTTATTGGGGATGAAACCCCATATTAGTTAACATGTATGTGATTTGATTAGATTGACTATTTTGCAATAGAGTAAATGTTCTGAATAGGTGAATAAAATAAAAAGTTCACTGGACATACAATTTTATTTGTTGCTTACAAAGATAGGAATATAAATATTAAGTACCTATAATAATTTTGATTACAATGTACAATTAAAACTTTTTCTATGTTATCTGTTGAAAAACTTTATTATTTATCATCTAACACTAATTAAAAGTCTGCTGTTTATTAGGTACTTACATTAATAGAACGTTTGTGATTACTGAAAACAAAGTTTAAATTATATGAATCAAACACAAAAAATAACTTCAAATTCAACTATACCTCTTCTGTCATGTCTATCCTGATGATGGAGACTTGCTCTATAAAACAATTATTGATTGAAGTTTAAATGTAGTGGAATTTACATTTTATTTGAATTATCATGGACATAGGTACATACTTCACTTGTAAGGTTTGAAACAATCACCATTAATTTACCCAGATTTAAAAATCGAGAAAAAATGTTTAATGTTTGTGTAAGTTATTATAAATTTTCAAACCTGTTAGTATTATAAAATAATCAAGATTTCAATTATAATCTAAATATTGCAATTTCCATTTTATTAGGCTTTTCACCTATGAACAAAATGTTACATAGATAAAGAGATAAAAAACTTTCAGAATTCTTTTTATGACAATATCTACCTTTCATAGTTTTTGTTTAAGAATATAAATAAGCAGCTTTTGGTTTTTTTATTGTTTTTATTTTTGATAGAAATAAAAATAAAAGCAAGACAATTGACAATTTAACCCGTTTCTTCTTGTCTTGATTGCGATTATGACATCTAGCTAGCATGTAGCCAGTTTGAAAACTAATTTTCATTCTGGTCCTTGATTAAATTTTATCTTCTTAAAAAAGTGATTATTTATTGTTTAAGGGTCGGCATTATAAACATAGGTAACACGATCATAAACATCGAAGTTAATTTAAACAGTCAAGTTAACTTTAGCATTAAAATAACAGTTTTATCAATTGTCTAATGGTTTTATAAAAGTACCATTTCTAAAATAAAAAGAAGAAGGCAAAAAGCAATAAAAGCATAGATTTCTCTATGGCAATGAAACACTCACCCGCATCTTTTGGAAATTATATATTTAATGTACTTAATGACAATGTAGGGTTTCTAAATATTTGCAATATCAAAAGTTCTGTGCTATGTGCTTTTAGAACTGAGCCAGAGTGATGTATTAATGAACATCTCTAGTTTCTCCACTGGCGTAATGGACCAAGCTCAACTAGCGAATTTAATTATCCCTTAATGTCAGCCTCTATAAAGTCAATTGGTAATAAGAAAAGAAAATCTGTAGACCAAGAACCTACAGAATTCATAAATATATTTGCTTTCAGATTGGTTTTAAAAACAGACTCTACAATTAATGTTATAAATGAAACTAACTGTTTCTAATTAATTCCACTATTTAATTAAATAGTGGAATTAATTAGAAACAGTTAGTTTCATTTATAACATTAATATGAGTAGATTCCACAAAGTAAGGGTCCAAACAGTAGACTCTACAATATTTACTGTAACGGCTGCTCAGGTTAGAGAGCACCTCAGGTGTAGATTCTGAGACCAAACTAGTATAAATTCAGAGAGTAGTCTTACCGGTTCGCGGGTAATTCTACTTGAAATTTATTTAAAGTGAAATAAAGATAAATTATGTAAATTAGGAAAGGTAAGTGGGCGCCACTCTGAATAATACTAGTTTATTTGTTATTCACCTCTGCATTATAGCGACAAATCCTGGAAGATTGGAAGGGAAAAAAACTATATGAACAACGTTATTAAATTTACAAGTTGTATATTTTCAAACAAAATTAAATATCAAAAAAAAATGAATAGTCGACATATGTTGTTGTATGTTGTGTTGGAGAGCAAGAACTATTGTACTTTCCTGTTGTAGTGTCTCAGGTAAGGGTCCCGGTAAAGTTTCGGGTCCTGGTAAAGTTTCGGGTCCTAGTAAAGTTTTAGATCCTGGTAAAGTTTCAGGTAACGTGTCTCAGGTAAGTGTCCCAGGTAAAGTTTAGTCCCAGGTAAAGTGCTAGGGAACAGATATAATATCAGGAACAATTTTCACAAATTCAACAAAATCCAGGATGTCTGAAGTATGATATTACAAGTATGATATTACTATATTAAAGAAAATTATTTGACAACGTGGTTCATACATCCTGTATTTTTAGATAAAAAGAAAGCAAATAAAAAAACGATAAAATAGAATAACCGATTCTGCACCGGTAAATACATACATTTGTTTAAATACGTATATATTTTTAAATAGATATTTTTAAATAGATAATATAAAAAAACTGAAAGAAAAACAAATTCATATCGATATATATTATTCCTGGCACTGGAATGATATTGCTACATAATAAAGATAGGAAGGTAGAAGCTATTAAAAAAGGAGAGTTAGTTATACATTCAAGCGAAATGACTTACCACTCAAATGAATGCACTTCTAAGATAAGATAATATAAGCCAGAAGGCTTCAATAGCACATGTATGCAGGAAAGAAAAGAACGAAGCCCCTTTGCCACTTGTTTAAATACACTAAATCATGTGAACGACAACCGACTTACGTCTCATGTTCGTGTCACGCTCATACGCTTTGACCAGGAAAGGAATTTACCTTTCAGTAGTGAATTCTTGATTCATATTTGATTTATAATTGGTAGAAGAAGAAGAGACACGAAATCGAAGTGGGAATTTCAAGATGGGCGTGACTATTTTCCGACAGACGGGCCTCGATCATCGCGCATAGAAACGTTGATTTCGACTCTCGTCGACAGTAAATATATTCAGCATTGAAACATTTCTCGGTGTTGGGCATGAGAAAGGACTGGCTATTCGCCGCCCATACGATAATTTATTAATTCAATCGAGGGAAGTAAAGTGAACGAAATTAACGTTACACACCCTTACAACCCGAAAAAAAAATTTTTTCAAAAAAAAAATTTTTTATAAGTGAAAATCATGGAGCTATTACGAGACTGAAGTAAAGAAGATATTAAGAAGATATTGAACGATAGGAAGACTAAGAAGAAAGGAACGAGTCACTGCGATACTGAAGGGAAAGAACAAATTTGAGGAGATTCTTCCGAATAATTAATTTAGAGAAAAATAGAGATTAAAAAAAATATGAAAGAAAGGGAGCGTTCCAAAGTCTTCACCGGTAAGCCAGGTGATTTTTTTTTTCTTCCTAGGCTCTTACCAGGGAGGTTGCCAGTTAGCGTCCACAGTAGCCATTGGTCATCGCGCAAGCAGAACACTAGGAGAAAAAAAAATCATCTCACAAAAACAGCAGAAACTTTGAACGGTAAATTCTGCGAAAAGCGGAACCAGTACCAGGTATCTACATACCAATAATTTAGAAATTTAATATTAAGATAAATCACTGCATCAGTGGGTTCCCAAAGATAATGACTAAAGATAAGATAAGATAAGGAAAGAAATGAGACTCCCATCAGATACATTGATTATCCCTCAGTTAGATAAAAAAAAAGATATGGATGAGTTATTATTTATAAAATGTTTCTTTATTTAATTACTACTATCATATGAATAGAAAAAAAATATATTTTTGGAACAAATCCAAGGAAGTTTGTATTACTCCCTAACAGAATGTAGCTCCTGTCAAGCTAAAATGTTTTGGAACAATGCCAAGGAAGTTTGTATTACTCCCTAACAGAATGTAGCTCCTGTCAAGCTAAAATGTTTTGGAACAATGCCAAGGAAGTTTGTATTACTCCCTAACAGAATGTAGCTCCTGTCAAGCAAAAATTTCCAATGTATTATACCCCATATAACGATATATGAAGAAAAATAAAAAAACCAAAAAAAACTACTCATATTTTTGGTCGGATATGTGCATCACCACAGTATCACCGATCAAGAAATCAACTTCTGCCTAATGAGAAGGACCTCGCGAGAGATGTTAAATCGCGTCGTGGTCTTCAATCTCAGCTTCAGATGAAATCCAAACCCGAAACACCATGACAATACAACATAACGTTCCTTAAATAGAAAAGCTTTTAAGATCGATAAACTAAATGATGAATAACAACAACCGATAAAAACGAAAGAAAAAAAATTCAAAAAAATTTTTTGGGACAAGCTGATACAGCAAGTCCAAGGAGACTCGATCTAACCCCCTAACAGAATGTAGCTTCTGTCAAGCTGAAATTTGGGGAAAAGAGAAATTGACAACGGCATCCCACAACAGTACTGTTGGAAAATCCCCAGAGCGATATGCGAGCCATGTCGGCACAAACGCAGTAGCTAACCCCCCAAGTAGATTTAACTAAATGACAGCAGACCTTAGCCACCTCTGCCTCCCAGGCTGATTAACCCCCCGACGCTGAACCCTGAAACACATTCCAGACCGCTCTGAGCTCCCTCAACACCCACTGCTGAGAAATCCAACAAAAAATATAATCAAAAGGGAAAATGTGATGCAATAAAATATAGACAGATTGAATCCATGTCTATAAGTGAAATATCTAGATCAATCTTTCGGAATGATCATAGATAGAGGTATGTAATGAGCAAAATAGAAAAATTTTAAGTAAACAAGATATTAGGTAAGATATTGATTGAAGATAGGCAAAAAGAATTTCTGTAATGTAAGTTGACATCTCGAACATATTAACAAATAGATAATAAAAAAAATTTAAAACACTTGAGATACTAAACATTTTCAACATGAAGGTAATGAAAATTTTTAGATCATTAAGATAAAGGAAATTTTAAAACAGTTAAGATATTAAAATTTCAAGATAGTTAAGATAATAGAAATTTTAGATAACTGAAGTAATAAAACTTTAGAGCTAAGATAATAACTTCGATATCCCCTGATATGTCAGCAACTATGTAAGTTAATTGCAAAGTCAAATTGTCAATGGTCTAAAAAAAATTTAATATACCCTTTCTGTATATAAATACAGACAAGACACTTTGTCCGTAACGATAAGATAAGATAAGTACTATAAAATTTATAGTACAGTAGACAAAGTTACTACCCTTGTCCACTTAGATAAGATAAGATAAGATATTTATCGTAAACTACGATAATTAAGATAAGATAAGGTACTGAAGATATAATATCACCCCTAAACATTTAAGGTATATCCGATATTTCTCCAAATCAATTAGACCCAATTCATTAACCTCTATGCATGTGCGCAACAGGTTTATTACTCAATTTGATTTGACGGTGCAAAAAAAACTTTTTCAAAATTATAATAAATTTGAATATTTTAAAAATTCGAAAAATTCTCAACAGATTTTATATTATAATTCTTAGATCAGAATTCCATCCGGCTAGGAAAATATTTATTACACTACTCATTTATTCCAGAACACGAAGGTTAATTTGCTAATCAGTAGTAGGGAAAGAAAGTCATTATCGTTTTCTAGTCAAAAAAAAGGAAAATCTCTATGATTAAAAGATAAAAAAAATATTCGAGACACCAACATACAACACAAATAGAATGAAAAATTAGGAAAGATATATCTATCTGATTACGTTAGGGCCGCTTCGGAATCATCGATATCAGAACACTCATCATCAGACAAGATACCAGCTTTAAGGTCTTTCATGTGCCATCGACCAATATTTTTTCCCGTTTCATCTTTTAATTCATACACTAAGGGAGAGATAACACGATATACGGTACATTGTGTATATTTGGGTAAGAATTTTGCGGAAATATATCTGGCTTTGTCCGATTTTGGGTAGTTCTTTTTCCAAACCCGATCACCTACATAAAACCTATGATCACGTTTGCGCAAATTATAACGTTGACTACTTTGTCGATATGCTGTTTGCAAGTTCTTTCTCACCACTTCGAAAAATTTAGGCATTTCTTGTGTATCCTGAATTCGGTGAACTTTGTCAGAAATGGTAACCTGATTATTTGCATTTTCTGCAATTTTACCATAAAAATTTCCCGAGACAGGTACATTTCGAGCAAAGGTAAGGAAGGAAGGGGTGAAATCGGTAACCTCATGTTTCGACAGCCGAATTGCTTGAGCAATTTTATATATTTCTTCATCCCATGTTCTATGATCTTCATAACTATAAGATCGTATAGCTGTGACAATGGATTTGTTTACGCGCTCAGTATGATTAATTTGCGGATGAAAGTTAGCATTATACCATATCTTTTGTACAGAATATTTTTCCATGAGATTTTTGAAAAGATGACTCGTGAACTGTTTACCATTATCACACGAAACAATTTGAGGTATTCCAAAAATGAGAAAAACATGATTTTCTAAGAAATCCACTATAGAACGAGCGGTAGCCTGACGTAAGGGATGAACCAATACGAACTTAGTGAACCAGTCAACTACAACAAGTGCGAACTGATTACCTTTGCGAGATCGGGGATATGGCCCTAAAAGATCACACGATATTAATTGAAAAGGGAAGTTAATATTACGATATTGTCCCATTAATCCTGCTTGGGGTAAGTTAGAGGGTTTGCACGATGCACATATTTTACAACGAGTGACATATTTATAAACCGATTTTCTAAGATTCGGCCAATAATAAATTTCAGAAATCCTCTCTAATGTTTTAAAAACACCGAAGTGAGAAGAAGTTGGACTATCATGAAAATGATGTAGAATTTCATTTCGATTTTTAGTAGGAACGACAATTTTCCAATCGGAAATATTACTAATTGGTCCAAATTTATTAAAGACATGTTTATATAATATGTTATTCTCAACTCGAAAACTTGGGTATTTTTCCGGAAAATCCTGAACATGAGAAATCATATAATTATACCATTTATCAGGATGCAAGGTAGATAAGTCTAAAATACTAACTTCAGGTATACGAGATAAAGCATCAGCAACTACAGTTCCGGTAGATCTACGGTGTACGATAGAAAAGTTGTATTGCGACAATTGCAATATCCATCTAGCTAAGCGAGGAGAAGGTTTTTTCATGTTATTCAACCAAACCAGAGAAGAATGATCGGTAATTACGGTGAAATGACGACCGATAAGATAATACCTAAAATGATCGATCCCTAACAAAACTGCTAACAGTTCCTTTTCGGTAGTACTGAACTTCTTTTGACCCTTTGTGAGTTTCTTACTCATATAAGCTATGGGATGTTCGAGTCCATCTTCCAGTTGAAAAAGAACACTTCCTACCCCAACATCACTAGCATCTGTCATAAGGAAGAAAGGTTTGGTGAAATCGGGACTACTTAAGATAGGAGCGGTAGTTAAGACTGTTTTCACCTTTTCGAAAGCTTGATCTGCTTGGGGTGTCCAAGTAATGGGTTGGTGTTTCTTTCGCTCACTTAGAAGATCAGAAATTGGAGCAGATAAGGAAGAAAAATCTTTAAGAAACCGTCGATAATACGAAACCATTCCCAAGAATCTACGCACCTGAGTGGCAGTTTTCGGAACAGGATACTCACAAATAGCAGAAACCTTTTCAGGATCGGTACGAAGACCATTTTCATCCACTACATAACCTAGATATCTAAGGGAAGAACGACAAAACTGACATTTATCTAAATTCACCGTCAAGCCGGCATCTCGTAATCTCTCAAAAACACTCTGGAGAATTTCCATGTGTTTGTCAAAATCAGGAGTACAAATGATGATGTCATCCAGGTAGTAAAAACAATAAGGTTCTAAGGAAGGACCAATGACCAAATCGATCAAACGACACATACTAGCAGGAGCAGAGACTAAACCGAAAGGGGTAGTGACATACTCGAATAAACCTTTACCCTTAACTGCAAAAGCTGTTTTTTCCCGAGATGATTTCTCCAACGGAATTTGATAAAATGCTTGCTTCAGATCGATACTAGATATATAACGAGTATCTCGAAGTTGACTCAGTATAACTTCGATTGAAGGTAAGGGATAAGCATCTTTATTTAAAGTTACACTATTTAATTTACGTCCATCAAAACACATTCTGTATTTACCATCTCCTTTTTGAACTAACCAGATAGGGCTACAATATGAAGATTTACTTTCCTGAATTACACCTAATTCAAGCAAAGTATCTACTTCCTTTTCCAGGTAAGCTTGCATTGCCTGAGGTAAGGGATATTGGGTTTGTTTAAAGGGAGGGGAATTTCCGGTATCAATGAAATGCTCTATCAAATGAGTTTTGCCGATTTTATCTGAAGGACTAATAGTCTTGAAGAGATCAATAGTTTGATTTAATTTACCAGTTTGATTAGGAGTTAAATGAGATACATCCCGAATTGTATTGACTACAGCCAACGAGAGAGAATTTACAGTTAAAGATAATTTAGAGAAATTTATTTTTACATTAAAAATCTTAAGAAAGTCCATACCGAGAATAATGTCATGTTTAACAGAAGGTATTAGATAAAATTTCATAAGCCTAGATATCTTGTCTGTGATGACATATGTTTCGATATAACCAAGAACGTCCTGCAACTTGCCATCTGCAGTAGATATTTTTAAGTTATCATCGTCTAAGATAGGTATCGATAAGTTATGAATAAAATCTAGTGCACGAGAACCAATCAATGAGATATTTGAACCAGTATCAACAAGGCAAGAAATTGTTTTATCAAAAATTATGATATCGACATAAGGTCGATTATCATTTTCCATGTTATACAACAGTGACCCTACATTTGCTAAAGACTTATGCTTCGAATTTGAAACTATTGAACTTGATCTTGAATTTAATTTATAGAAATTTTTGACAAATAAAAGCCATGAATTCCAGTCGGAGCGACTTACAGTAGGAACCTTTTTTAAGATAGAAGGAGAAATTTTCCTTGCAGAACTGGAATTTACAGGATTTATTTGAGATAAGCTCAATTTTTGTCTTTTGTAGGTTTTTCCTGAGGGTTTTGGTTTTACTTTGGTGCTGGATTTTCCTGATGTTCCCGGTTTCTGAGCGACTGTGGTTGAGTGGGAAGTTCGACCACCGCTTTGTTCGTTTTTTGAACACTTTGGACATTTCGTTTTTACTGTATCAGGATGTCCACAACCAAAACAAAACAGTTTCCTAGGAACTTGACAGTTATAATACATATGACCTGCTTGTTTGCAATTCCAGCAAGTCCAGGTAGAAGATACTACAGATAGATTTTTTCGTGTTTGCTTAAAACAAGAATTATCCTTAAAAGAGGTACTAGGTATGCTCAAATCTGGTTCAAGTAAATATTGACTGCTTTTATGATTAGCTGTGAACTGTTGGTCCCAAGTTAATGTTTCCTCTAGTCGTTTACATTTTTCAGTCAAAATATCAACAGTATCAATATCAATTAAAGCTAATGGTTGTGCATAATGAGGTAAAAGATTTCTACGAATAATGCGAATGATGGCACTTTCACTTGGTTTGTCATCAAGACGGTTGAACAAACCACACATGGCGTTAATATACAAGGTAACTCGTTCATGTTGACCTTGTTTTCTAGCTTTGATTTCCTCTAGTAAATCATCTTGGTAGTTATACGGTAAGAAATCGGATTTTAATTTGGTCACTAATTGTTCCCAATTCTGAACTTTGCATCTGTTAATAAGATACCAATTAAAAGCCTGATCACTAAATAAATCAGCTGAGCTAGAAAACAATTCAGCATCTGTGATACCTCTCGAAAGTTTGAGGCAATTTACGCGTTCTAAAAATCCAAGTACAGATTCTTTGGAATCTATTCCTGAGAATCTTATCCCCCATTTATGTACAGGTACAGGTTTAGAGAAAGAATAACTTTGACTTGTATTTACTGGAGTGGATTGTCTGTCTGAATCGATAACATTGATTTTGCTATCTAATTCACCTTCTAAACAAAATATTTCTGTTGTTAAATGTCTCTTTACTTGTTCTTGTTCGTCCTCCTCGCAAGTTACACGAGAAGTACGTTGAGTGAGGTGAGTTAGACGGCAAGTCAATCTTCTGTACTCGACATCCGAAGAAGTTCCAACAAAATCTTGAACCTTCTTCTTCAAGTCGGCAAAAGACATCTTAATACCTGTAATTTCGGTAATAAAAGGAAGTTCAACATATGAAATCGAACTCCTCATAGATACTTCCTGTGTTAGAACACCGCGTAATAATTTCCTCTTCTCTGTAACCAGTGAAGGGATTTCCAAGCCACGATAAGAAAGTTCGTAATCCAATTCATGAGATAAAAGATAATCAACATTTAATTTGAAAATTCGAGCCATGTTTTTATACGTTAATTGACGGTATTAAAAATATAAGATAAAAGAGAAAAAACGAGTACTGTTGATATTGACGAAAAAGAAAATTTTATAGGTACGATACGTGAAGATATACGATAAAAATATAAAGATATGTTAGATAAACGATAATAAAAATAGATATTACCAACTCAACATATGAACGATATGATAAGTAAAAGATAGAAAGATAAATAATACGATAAGTGAAAGAAAAGATATTGCTTCTGACTTCAACTACTGTCCAAACTTCCAAGTTTCAAGATTTATTGATATAAAGCAGATGTGTAAAACAAGGCCCGCCCCACGTTGGGCGCCAATTTGTAACGGCTGCTCAGGTTAGAGAGCACCTCAGGTGTAGATTCTGAGACCAAACTAGTATAAATTCAGAGAGTAGTCTTACCGGTTCGCGGGTAATTCTACTTGAAATTTATTTAAAGTGAAATAAAGATAAATTATGTAAATTAGGAAAGGTAAGTGGGCGCCACTCTGAATAATACTAGTTTATTTGTTATTCACCTCTGCATTATAGCGACAAATCCTGGAAGATTGGAAGGGAAAAAAACTATATGAACAACGTTATTAAATTTACAAGTTGTATATTTTCAAACAAAATTAAATATCAAAAAAAAATGAATAGTCGACATATGTTGTTGTATGTATGTATGTTGTTGGAGAGCAAGAACTATTGTACTTTCCTGTTGTAGTGTCTCAGGTAAGGGTCCCGGTAAAGTTTCGGGTCCTGGTAAAGTTTCGGGTCCTAGTAAAGTTTTAGATCCTGGTAAAGTTTCAGGTAACGTGTCTCAGGTAAGTGTCCCAGGTAAAGTTTAGTCCCAGGTAAAGTGCTAGGGAACAGATATAATATCAGGAACAATTTTCACAAATTCAACAAAATCCAGGATGTCTGAAGTATGATATTACAAGTATGATATTACTATATTAAAGAAAATTATTTGACAACGTGGTTCATACATCCTGTATTTTTAGATAAAAAGAAAGCAAATAAAAAAACGATAAAATAGAATAACCGATTCTGCACCGGTAAATACATACATTTGTTTAAATACGTATATATTTTTAAATAGATATTTTTAAATAGATAATATAAAAAAACTGAAAGAAAAACAAATTCATATCGATATATATTATTCCTGGCACTGGAATGATATTGCTACATAATAAAGATAGGAAGGTAGAAGCTATTAAAAAAGGAGAGTTAGTTATACATTTAAGCGAAATGACTTACCACTCAAATGAATGCACTTCTAAGATAAGATAATATAAGCCAGAAGGCTTCAATAGCACATGTATGCAGGAAAGAAAAGAACGAAGCCCCTTTGCCACTTGTTTAAATACACTAAATCATGTGAACGACAACCGACTTACGTCTCATGTTCGTGTCACGCTCATACGCTTTGACCAGGAAAGGAATTTACCTTTCAGTAGTGAATTCTTGATTCATATTTGATTTATAATTGGTAGAAGAAGAAGAGACACGAAATCGAAGTGGGAATTTCAAGATGGGCGTGACTATTTTCCGACAGACGGGCCTCGATCATCGCGCATAGAAACGTTGATTTCGACTCTCGTCGACAGTAAATATATTCAGCCTTGAAACATTTCTCGGTGTTGGGCATGAGAAAGGACTGGCTATTCGCCGCCCATACGATAATTTATTAATTCAATCGAGGGAAGTAAAGTGAACGAAATTAACGTTACATTACCTATAGTTAATTTTTCCATTATATGTTTTTTATATAATATGCACAAACTTGGCTGCCGAAAAGTGGAGAATAAAGGATACAAGAAAAGTAAATAAGCTCAAGTGATAATTTATTAATGTGGTCTACAACATATTTGATGAAGAGGAGGAAAATTAATATTACACCAGTTGTTTATGTAATGCTTATCTACATTTGTGGATGTACCTTAAAACATTTTTAATTTTGTACAGAGTGTTTTACTTTAAATAGGTAAGAATGAAAACCAATTATTTCATGTACTTACAATACAGATAATTAAATGATACATTTAATACAAGAGTAAAAGTGGAATTACATAAATGTAGCAGAAGATTCTTAAAGTTCTTTATAACGAAATAGAAAATAATTGTTTCCTCCCCCACATCAGGTAGGAAATAGTAATTAGAGGTTAGTAGTGAAAAAAGTACTTTTCCTCCTTAACGTTAGATTTTTAAATGAAAATGTCAACTTCAGGATTCTTAGATACCTTTTTTGAGTTAAAAGTCAGAAAATTATAGTAGTGCAAACGTTACGTTTATTAAACTTGATTAAATATTTGAATAATGGAAAGTGACCTAATATTAAAGAACAAGAGCCAACATTACTACCACAAAAATCTGAAATCAGGTAGGTTTGAAAAACATTATACATTTATAAGCAATGTGCTAAAGACAAGATTAATAAGTGGCAGGAGGAAAAATCAATGAATTACACGAGAGTAAAGTGCCTTTGTGTCCTTGGATGTTTACTGCCCTCCGCTCAGTATACATCTGAGGGAAGAAAAGTGGCACTATATTTTAACTATTAAAAATCTCCTCCAAATATGAAATTTAAACGATTGAAATTATAGTGTTGGATAAGTTGAGATCATTTTAAAACTGCTAATAAAAATTTTCAACCATTAGAAACCACCCCTAATCACTAAAATTGATCTGCACTTTAAATTTATAATATATTTTGAAAAGTTAATAGGAAAAATACAAAAATATGTGGAAACTCTGTTTAAAATACATCCCTCTTATCGATTGTCATAGTTATTTTAAGCATAGGTAATTTTTTCACAGCACATATTTATTGGCGCAATATCACTTTTGCTCTTTACGGTATTTTCAAAGTCTTGACCAAGGTTCTACAATGAGAGAACAATTTATAGACTAAATCATTAGTCAAAGTCGAATAGTGATGAAAGACTCCATCTCGATTTATGCTGGTATTGAAAAACCGGTGTTGACTATTAAAATATCGAGGACATGAATATTTAAAACACATTTGTAATTGAAAGCATTTATTCAAAATAAATAAATGAGTTACATACTTCCTAAAATACAATTTTTTGATTAAAATTGAATGTGGAAAAGTGCCTTCCAGTTTTTTTAAACTTCTTTATTTAAGTACCTACATATGGTGTTATCCAATTTAGCACTAATCTACCAAGAACATGCATGTGAACTAAGCTACATATGAAACATCATCAATTCAAGTTACAATGTCCTTTATAACAAGTAGGTATTCATTATTCATCAAGTCTCATTTCTGCAGCCAAGTTTGTGTATATATAAAAAATGATATAATGGAAAAATTAACTATAAATATTTGAAGTTTGTTTTAAAAACCAATCTAAAAACAAATAATATTTATGAATTCTGTGCTTGTTCCTATTTGACAAATTTTACTTACAAAATATACACTTAGCAGTGTATGAGGTCCTTAAAGAATCTGTAGCATCTCCCCGTAAACCTCATATACTTATCAGTGTATGAGGTCCTTAAAGAATCTGTAGCATCTCCCAGTAAATTTTTGGTAGATAAATACATCTTGTTCTACAGATTTCCATTTTCTCTTCTTACTATCAACTGACTCTATAGAGGCTAACGGTAAGGGGGAATTATATTATCTAGATGAGTTTGGTCCAGGGTTTGTTGGGTACGACAGGGGAAAAACTAGAGCTCATTTCATTATAAAATCATTTTGGCTCAATTCGTCTAAGAGGCCATCAAAAATCAGTTCAGATTCTGACTCAGCCTATAAGCAGGTTTAAAACTTTTGATATTGCAAATATTTAGAAAACTTCCAAATTGCATGAGAGTATTTTATTTTCGTTTCAACTAACCTGAAAAGTACCCTCGCTAGGTAAGTAAATATTACGTGGTAGGGTTGTTTTTTGTTTTATTTGTTATTAGTTATCAAAAACATAAGGTAGTCTTCTTCTCTTTGTTAGATTGTTAGTGGACTCGCGTCGATTAGGGAAATAGGGAGTCCAAACACCACCAACTTGGTTTAATGGTTTGTAAAAAATAAAAATTCTAGGGTTGTCTCTGTTCTAGGTTACCTTTTTGCCTTCTTTCTATTTAAAAAATGGAACTTTTATAAAACTGATAGATATTTTAATGCTTAAGTTGACTTGACTGTTAAAATTGACTTCTAAAGATGTTTATAATGCCAACCCTTAAACAATAAACAAACATTTTTATAAAAATATAAAATTCAATCAAGGAGCAAATCCTCTCATTTCATAGAGTTGACGCGGATTTCAGTAAGTTATTTGGTTATGAAGGATTTACATTTCGAGTTAAGCCCAATAAAGGAAAAAAGAAGAACATATTAAGAAAGAAGAATGACTTTTTTGTCAAGTTTTAATCAAGGTTATGTTTTTCTGCCCGCATATACACTTTAATAATAGAGAGATATCGGTAACCCAAATAGCGTCAGGCCCTATTAGTGCATATGTTATTTTGACATTTAACCTATGCGCGAGTCGATTCTTAAAACAACGTCCCTAAATAACGTTACCGCCAAGCGTAATTTACGGAGCCTAACGACAGGCGGTATTTGAAATAGCGCTTGATAATTAACATGCCGGGCATGCGCAGTTTTCCTATGATAAAGTTATTCATCAAAATGGCGGCTTCAATGTCTTGATTCTATAGTGGAAGTTAAGAAAAAATAATTGTAGATAAAATGAATCTATAGATACACTATTAGGAACCTCAAAAAATAAATGTTCGTCTTTTATTTGAACAATAATAATACAAAAAATACTGAATATGGCTAAGGCAAACACACAAATTTAATGGAAAACTTACAAGACACACAATAGACACAATAACAATAAAGCTAGTGACATTTTCGAATAGCGCATAGCGCGGGTAACTGCTTCCGATAACTGTTGAATAAAATTGAAATACCGCTTGACGTAAACCCAATACCGCAGGACGTTAATTACGTTCACAGACGCTATTGATTTTACCGATATCTCTCTAATTTGAGAATCAAAAGTAAATAATAAATGAATACGCGCATTTAGTGAAAACGTCACCACCGCCATTTTGCTATGCTAGGTTAGTTATTGGATGCAAACAAACTTTTATTTGTATGTTAATACCACAGTACTTGATTAGAAATATTTATTTTACAAATTCTGGAACTATTTAACAACTAAAAAGGTATGTATAGAATGGTATTGAGAATGAAATATATATTGGGTACAATTTTTTTGTTCTAAAATGTAATATTAACATTAAATATTCATTATATAATCGTAACTTTCAGGTTAGGATGGCCATAACATGTTGGGCACCTGATTGTTGTCACAACAATATGAAAAATATATGTAAGTTCTACAGATTTCCTAAGGATAAAAAAGTCCTGAAAAGCTGGATAACTCTTTTAAGGTAATTTTGTTTTTATTTCATAATTCTGTGAAATAATCGTTCAAAATGTTGTAGAAGAAATGAAGAGCCAGGATCTGGAGCTAGAGTGTGCAGCTGTCATTTTCGAGAAGTAAACAAGGAAAATCTTCCTGAGTTATATGAACATAACAAAAGAAAAATGTTCAGTAAGCATCATCTTAGTCCAGAAAGGAAGAAAAGCAGAAGCAAGTCCATTCCATTGTCTGAATTAAGGTATACTATCGACTTATTTGTATTTATTATATTGTATCAATGAAATGAATCAATTTATAGTAATATTTTATTATTTTCTAATAAATCCAATTTAATATCTCCCAATTTGTTTTAGCTCGTCAACCTCTACTGTAACGTCTGTAACTGAGGTTTTAGCCAATAAACTGATTGATGAGGATCCATCTGTTTCAGTTACTGAACCCAATTCATCTTCGGTTGACAATTCTGCACAGTTAAAACCATCTAACGCAATGCTAGAGGCAGAAAATTGTTTATTAAAAATGCAGTTGAGCAGGAGAGATTCAGAATCACTCCGACAACAAATGAGTTTTTCTCAGATTTGCGAATCTGATAAACTTGGTCTAGAGTATACAGGGCTACCTTCAAAAAATATATTTCTCAGCCTCCACAAACTTATTGAAAATGTGGAAATTAATTATTATCTAAAATGGACAGTTGAAAAACTCAGTAGAGTGGATCAGTTACTTGTAGTAATGATGAAATTTCGTCATAATTATTCTCACACTGATTTGGCATTCAGGTTTAAAGTATCGGAGGCCACAATATCAAACATAATTGTAACATTTACACATGTTCTTCATGAAGCTCTATATGATACGCTTTTAAAACAAATACCAAAAAGATCCAAAAACAAATCGTGTCTGCCTAATTGTGCAAGCTCTTTTACCAACTGCAGAATAATTATCGATTGTACTGATATCTTCTGTGCTGTACCAAGAAAATCAATGAAAAGTCAAAGGTAAATTTGGTCATCACTTTATTTCTGTAAATGTTGACATGTATATTTTTTAGACTCACCTACAGCAGTTACAAACATGGGAACAGTTTTAAAGGTTTGGTTGGTGTCGCCCCAAATGGAGTAGTAACCTTTATCAGCAATTTATACCCTGGGTCGACAAGTGACAAAAACATTGTTAGACATAGTAAAATTTTAGAACAAATGGAGCCAGGTGACCTTATACTTGCGGATAAGGGATTTCTAATTCAAGATTTGTTACCAAGTGGAGTAACACTTAATATACCCCCATTTTTAGCAACTCCCCAATTTACAAAGGAGGAAATTGAGCAAACCAAATGTATTGCTCGGGCAAGGATTCATGTTGAAAGGGCCATTAGGAGGATGAAAAGTTACAAAATATTACATTTTATTCCAGAGCCTCTTTTCAATTACAGCTCTGTAATTTTTTAAACTGTTGGTGCCTTAACAAACCTGCAGTATCCATTGATTAAGGAGGTTTCACAGTTTTTTGTAGATAGTAATGCATCAACATCGCAAAAAGAATAATAGCTAAGAATAAGTTTTTGTTATTATTTTTATTCCATTTTTTCCTTTTACATATTAATAAATACACTGAGGACCTATAGAAGGCACAAGTGCCAGTACATAGGATGGTCCTAAACTAAACCTAAAATTATTATATTTGCGTTTGGTTGTTACAACCAATTAATATAAATACTTTTATTTTTCAATGTAACCATTTTGTGTAATAACAAAATTTAATCTTATTTTTGATTAGTTTTCTTGAACACTGTAGATTCTTTAAACTTTTTGGTAAACTGATGAAATACTTTTTTGCATAATATACCTAAAGATCTTTGACCTATTGTTAGTGAGTTGGATGTCAACTGGATACTTCTGTTGTGTGTATTGATTGGATATTATTGTATTAATTTAATTTTTTAACCGACTATTCATTGTTACGATACTGATATTATTTGTACAGTAATATTGACTTTCAATAAAAATTATTGAATGAATTATTGTTTGTGACTTTTATTATAGGTACTATGGATAATTTTACACATCTATCTTTCAAAACTGCTTCTTGAACTGTGAAAAAATATTAAATTATTGAAATAATAAATAATACCACCACTCTTACAAAATTGTTTTATTAAAAAGATCCAATATAAATAGGTAATACAGAATAATTACAATATCTAAAAATTTGTTTATTTAGTCAAATATTGCTGAACAAAAATGTTTGTATAAAACTCCTTCAAGATGGTTAGGTTTGCTCCCCATTCTAAATCCTTATTTATTAATAAGATCTCAGTATCCTGAGGTGTCCAAACAAAAAAATAACATTTTTCTCTACCAGTAATGTAAAGCTGTCCTTGAACTTGATGATAATAACTATGGCTGGGATCAAGAACAGCAACATCACTATCGTAGTGGAAAAAGTATTTTTTTGCTGTAACACTTTCCCTTATATTTGCATTTCTCATGCTGTATGGACATTTTATTTCCAAAATAGCATCTTCTCCTATCAAGCCATCGGGACTGGCTCCCATGAAACCACATTCGTCAAACCAAAATCCAGTAGCTTCTACTTGAAATCCAGTTTGCTCTATGAATTTTGTTAATGCAGTCGATTCATGGTTCCTTCCCCACTGAACTGCATGTACACCATCTAAACTGTAACCTTCTACCAATGATTTGAACAAGGAGGGTGGGAATTTTTTTCTTGAGCATGCATTCAATAAACTGCCAAATTTACTGGCAGTTATTCGGTTTTTTCTGGCAATTAGCCAGCATTCATTCCTATGTTGCCCTATAGTTGATCTGGCAATGTTTGAAATGTCTGTTGGCAACACCCTACATTTTTCTATTAAACACATCTTCTTATCCTCTGCATTTATATATTCCTCAGAGAATAAAATGTCCTCAATAGATGGAATTAATGCGATATGTGCTTCATCAGCTTCGGGTTTAAGAAGCCATGAATATCCAACCACATTAGAATTTCCTAGCATTTCCCTAAATTTGTTTACATTCAATTTACTTTTTTCCTTGATAGCCACATATTTCCCTGTAGGTGGAAATAACTCTTCAATAGTATGAATTTCATCCTTAGCAGTTGATTTACCAGGAGTACCCCATACTTTTTCCTTATCAGTGGCACTGATATTATAATGGGCATAATAAAGTAGAGCACCCATATGATGACACAGATCAACTCCTCTGGGACAAGTACATCTCTTTCCAACAATACACTTCTTCTTTAAGTCAACAGATATCTGGAAAATTAATATTACTTTTAGTACATCCCCGTGCTATAAAAGAAAACATATACTTACATCAACTACATAAAATTTGTTTTTCATGCTTGCATGAACTTCACCTTTAATTACGGCTGGTTCAATGTTACCATCAAAAATAATTTTTCTCACATGACCACTTTCAAATGAATTCTCACCTCTAAAAACTGATTTTCATCATTTTTAAACAGTTCAGCAATCATTGAAAATTTAATTGGATGGTTTGTTGCCATGTTCTAAAAGATAGGTTATGTTATGAAATATAAAATATATAATTATTTAAAATTAGGAAGGATTTAGTAAAAATGATTGTGTTAAGTTAGTTAAGTAATAATAAATATATCATGTTCATACCTTTTTAATCGTTATATATTATGAATACACTAATACAGCTAATTTATTTCTAAAACACTAGTAAATACAATAGCCAAAATTGATTGTTTGCATCCAAACACTTGACCTACCCCAACTGATGACGCGCACTAAATGCGCGTATTATAATCTTCGTAAAAACTGAAAAATTTGAAAGGACTGTAAGTAGGTACCTAAAAAAATTTGAGAAATGAACCAAATAGAAATAATATATAGGGATATGGAGAAGAATTGATAAGGAATTAGAATATGTTAAATTACCCTAGAGACCACGTTTATCAAGAAACAAATGGTGCATATTATTAGGTATTGTGCATTTGAAATTTACAAAAGGAGCTATGATGGATGGAATGAGTAAAAATAGAACAAGCAAGGTATGAATAAATGGATTTAGTCAAAAAAAAATATTGGGCTGGTGGAAAAAAAGCAGTAGAAGAGAAAATGGTTGGAAATAAATGGGTTTTTTGTGTTGTGAACTAGAACATTTTTATATACTTAACTAAATATTAAATATTTTTATGAGTAACCATTAATTGAGATTGTTGGACATTTGTATTAAACAAAAAAAGTACAAATTTTGAAAGTTTATTTTAAAAATCATTCTTAATTAAACTAATATAGTGTTTTATTCCTAATTATATTTACCAAAAGTGTAACCATTTTGTAAAAATAAGCCATAGAATTAGCAATGAGTAAGCGGTTAGTAAAGTTTATGGATATTTTTCAATAGGTAGGTAGGTACGTATTGTAGTTATATATGTAATAAACAATTCTAATTATTACAAGATATCTCTGGAAAGGAGTATATGAGTATGAAACAAATAAATTTGAAAGAAGGTGGGGTAGGTAGATTCTAAAGGTATAAACATATAAAGCATGATAATAATGTACTAATTTATCCGTTTTAGTATAACTGTAATGTATAAATAAAACATTACAATCAAAACTAACGGCTAAAAAAAACATTCTCAAGACAATTAGTATCATCTCAAAAATAACTGGCAACCAAGGATCTGATTATTTTACATGTACCTATGATAATTTGTGTTCATTTCTTAAGCTTTATTAAGGTTCTTTCTGCTGCGTGAAAATATTGGTCCAATTTTAGATTATATTTGCTACTTTTTGTATTATCAATCATGATGCACTCTTTTTACCACAAAAATAAACTGATACATTTAATAAAGACAAACCCTAACATTTGGTAAATTACAAATGTAATCATTTCTAAAATCAGTCTACCTCCAAGGTCTAAGCTAGGTACATACAAACATGATCAATTCAAGTTACAATGAACTTTATGCAAGTATGATTTACTTAGAGAAAATATCTACAGCTTATTTAGGTACCTATTAAACACAAACTAGTATTGTTTAAAACCGTTTTATAATAACTAACATTTGACACTTCTCATTTGTAGCTTACAAATATTATAGGAATGTAAATATTAAGTAGAACAATATTTATCTACATTCATGTATGTTAATTATATAAATACCTATATAGAATAATGAATTTTGTTAAATTTTGTACAAAGTGAGAATAAAAAATGATATCCCTAGTAATAGTTTGTAAGAGAAAATTTATTTAATAAATTAGGTTATACAAGAGCAATATCGTCAAAAATTATAAAATTTTCATAATACTTCACAAAAGTTGAAAACAGAAACGAAAGAAACAAACTATTTCAATTATATATAGTTAAACAATACATTTAATACAAGAGTAAAAGTGACATTACGTAAGTGTAGCAGAAGATTCTTAGTTTATTGAACATTTGAGTTCATAATGCAAATTATTAAAGTTAACAAAACAATAAAAAAAATTCAAAACTTTTGCGGTAGATATTTGTTCCAACTAGGTCTAAGAACACAATGCAATGTTTATTTTTATAATTGTGGAATGCTGGACATATTTTCTGAAGACAATATGCTTTCCATCAATTGCTCCCAATGCATAGGGAAAATTACATTCTTTTTTTTAAATCTTTTGAAATATTTAACCAATCTGCAGCAGTATGTGGAACCTAAAAGTTATATAATTTAAATATACTCAAAGGAGTCCTTCACTCTACAATTTACAAAATTTTTATAATCTCATGGTTTTTTGTTTATAAGAATATGTCAGTATCTATATAGCATCACATTAAACTGAGTATAAAAATCTTTAATAATAGTACCTAAATAATAAAGAAATTATGGTGAAATAAATTTGACAAACGTACCTACTTTTTAAATTTATTTCTCAAAATACCCTTTTTCGAGGCCTGTTAAAACTATCTGCCTTTATTACGATCAGCTATATTGTAAACTTAATGAACATATAACCTGAAATGGACTGTAAAATTATTTTATTCTTATATTTAAGTAGGTACTCTTCTTGAAGTACATTGTATAGGTATTACGTGGCAGATTCTAGGCACAAAAAGCAAAATTGTTGATTCATGCACATAAAATGTAAACATAAGGCTTCTAATATCATTTCCTTCTATTCCAGCGTCTCCTGGAATCCACAAAGTCGTTTGTAGCAAAAAATCTTTGGACAATTGTAAGCTCTACCACGGGGAGATAACATATCCTCCAATTCATTCATATTTCTGAACAAATTGTATAATAAATTCACGATACATTTGGCACTTTACACGTTAAAAATGTAGGTAGGTAGATGAAATACACCGAAAAAATCTACTGTTTATTATTATCCCGCAACCCTGAACCCCCATTGTTGTTGAATATGAAATGAAAATGTTTTTGTTTATGGAGTCAATAAAAATCGACGAAAACAAATTTTATTTTTAAAAAAATATATTTTAGCAATAAATATTTTATTTTTTGAAGAATATATTCAAAAATGTAGGATTTATTTGGAATATATTGTTTTACAATAAAAAACAATCGGCCCCATTACCCAAATGAAAGTTGGATAATTGCAAACAAACACCAACCAACTCTATAGCAGTATTGTACGTTCTACTGAATTAGGTAGTCATATTTATGTACAGGATAATCTTTAATTCTTGAGGCAGCAGCAGGTGGTGTAGGGTAACACTTTTCAGAATGAAATCTCGTCTTGAATACCCCCAACATTTCAAAACAATTATTCATCATTTAACCAAATTTTACACTAGTACTGTTGGAGATATCTATATTTGAACACTCCACGACAATTTATTCTGATCTGAAACTAATATAAACTGCTTGTGTAGTTCCACTTTAACAATAGATTTACTTATTGTAATAACTAGGTACATTTAACTGTTACTGTAGTATATGAAACAAATATTTAATTTAATTTTTATGTACTAGCAAAAATTGGTTATACATTACACAAAACATATTTTCACACAATTACCTAGATTTTACTAAAGTGTGTTGTTCAAATGTATACTGTGAAACTGAAAGGAATATTTTTAATTTGTAATAAAAAGTATTAAGTAAATACAATCTGAAATTGGACCAATATTTTCACGCAGCTGAAAGAACCTTAATAAAGCTTAAGAAATAAACACAAATTATCATAGGTACATAAAATAATCAGATCCTTGGTTGCCAGTTATTTTTGAGATGCTAATAATTGTCTTGAGAATGTTTTTAGCTGTTAGTTTTGATTGTAATGTTTTATTTATACATTACAGTTATACTAAAACCGATAAATTAGTACATTATTATCATGCTTTATATGTTTATACCTTTAGAATATACCTATCCTACCTTCTTTCAAATTTATTTGTTTCATACACATATGCTCCTTTCCAGAGATATCTTGTAATAATTAGAATTGTTTATTACATATAGCACTACGTACCTACCTACCTATTGAAAAATATCCATATACTTTACTAACCGCTAACTCATTGCTATCCACATGGCATATTTTTACAAAATGGTTACACTTTTGGTAAATATATAATCAAGAATAAAACACTGTACTAGTTTAATTAGGAATTATTTTTAAAATAACATTTCAAAATTTGTACTTTTTTTGTTTAATACAAATGTCCAACAATCTCAGTTAATATATTATGTCTTAAAAGTTTACACAATTCTCACCAACATTTGCACAAAATATCTAATATCTAACTTGAGCATAATGTACGTACAAATTGTTTGCTGGGAATATATTACTTATATCAATGTTTAATATTTAGTTAAGTATAGAAAAATGTTCTAGTTCACAACACAAAAAACTCATTTTCCAACCATTTTCTCTTCTACTGCTTTTTTTCCACCAGCCCAATATTTTTTATAACTAAATCCATTTATTTATCCTTTGCTTGTTCTATTTTTACTCATACCATCCATCATAGCTCCTTTTGTAAATTTAAAATGCACAATAACTAAGCGGTGTGAAGACAGCTGACAGACTTGGCTGCCAAAGGCCTTGTACACATGAGGGCGTTAGACGCCACGTTGAGCGCTCGTTTGTCAAACGCGCGTTAGCCAAATACATAGAAACAAATGGGATCGTACACATTACACATGCAAACGCGCGCTTTGAATCAACGTCGCCAAAACGCGACGCTTGTAGTTTTCACTTCAACCGCTACGTTTGCAGCGCGCTTCGAGTTACTATACTGGGCCGCTATTCTCGACTTCATTCGCATCGGTACGAATACTAACCGATCCGAAGGGTGTGCGTGCGAAGGATTTTGTGAAACTGTATTCTCGACTAGCCTTCGTATCGAGCGGTTTAAAGCTATTAGCGTTCTATTAGTTTGTGCATCTAAGTCCATTTTATTTTAAAATTTTGTGTTTGTGGTGAGTAGACGTGATAATTATTAATAATGTGTGCTCTTCGAAGTTTTTATTATTCAACTTTAAGTGAAGATGTGAAGAAACGTTATGACGAGAAAATAAAGATTGTTTGCGACATAGACCCATACACTCTGAAGTCGAACGATCTGAAATTAAATGTATTGTCGTTGCCGAAAATAAAAACAATAGACTTAGTGAACTATTTAATTCTTTCGAAAAGTTACTATAGTGGAGAACAGATGAAAGCTTACAAGTCATTGGAAGCTTACAAATATTATGAAGCTGGATTTGTCCGTGATGTGTTGGCTGCTCAGATGAATTCTGAAGCATACTTGGTGGTTGCAAAGGTAAGAATCTGAACTTTTTCCGGTAAAATACACTCCAATCTATGATTCCTTATACCTTCAGAGATTTTCATTCAATATTTTTTTCAGGTCAGACATTCCCAAAGAATGAATCAGAAGCCGTTGAGTACCTGGATAGCAATAATGTCAGATGGGTCAATATCTTGTGCCCACTGTAACTGTATGGCTGGTTTGGGGGAAGTTTGTAGCCATGTTGCGGCTGTTCTATTTTATTTAAAAGCAAGGTCTGATGGTCCATCACAATCTGAAGTTGCCTGTACAGATACCCTTGCTCAATGGCCAGTGCCTTCAACCTCAAGAGGTGCAGACATGATGAGAATTAGAGATATGGACTGGTCAAGAATCGGGAAGTCTATATCCACTCCCCAAATCAAACCCTTAGAAGTAGGCGAAATGGACAAATTATTAGGGAATATTAGCAAACTTGAAATAACGCCTGCTAAATTTCGGATTAGGGAACCGTATGCTACTGAAATGGCAGAAGCTACGACTTCCCATTCAAATCTTCCAAGTGGTTTGAATGGATTATATAACGAAGAGGCTATTGATATAACCTATAATGAGATTCTTTGTGCTACAAGAGCAATAGATCTGCAATTAAGTGAGGATGGTATCAAGAAAATTGAGGAAGTCACAAGGAAACAAGCAAAGAGTACCCTATGGTACAAATACAGAGCAGGAAGAATCACTGCATCAAAATTCAAGAGTGTTTCCAAGGGACAAATATCAAAACCTTCCTTGTCTGTAGTGAAGGGAATTTGTTACCCTCAGAAAGTTCAGTTCCATTCCAAACAAACAGAATATGGTTTGAAGAATGAAAATAAAGCAATAACCGAATATGTACATGAAATGAAAAAAAAACGTGAATTTTTCTATAAAAAGTGTGGGTTTTGTAATTTCTGTTCAACACTCAGAATTTGGGGCTTCTCCAGACAGTGTAGTGAACTGTGAGTGCTGCTCAGAAGGGTGTGTTGAAGTGAAGTGCCCTTACACCCTGAAAAATGTAAACCTTCAACAATATGTTTTGAGCAAATATTCTTGTTTATCGGACTCGTTCTGTTTGAAGGATTCACATACGTACTATTATCAAGTCCAATTACAAATGTATGTAACAAATACAAAATATTGTGACTTTGTAATTTGGTCCAAAAATGTTTTGTTAATACAAAGAATTACATACAATGAACAATTTTTGTTGTCAAATTTAAATAAATGTATGGATTATTTCAAATTTGTCATCAAACCAAAGCTTTATGCTCAATTTTTTACAAAAAAATCTGGCCTTGCAAGTGTTGAATTGTGGTGCTCGTGCAAGAAACCTGATGATGGCCGTCCAATGCTGAGATGTGATAATGACGAATGCAGCATTGGGTGGTATCATTTTGATTGTATGGGCTTTTTTGACATTCCAAATGACTCTTGGTTTTGTCCAATTTGTATAGAATTGTAATTTTGTAAGTAGGTATTTTATAATATACATTCATAAGCATATTTTATCGTATTATTTAGAACTTGCCTCTCATTCAGCATTTGACATGTTAAATTTCAGTCAAGAAATTGATTAGGCTAATGGAACCGTAAGGATCCGCAGTCAATATCACAACCTCACACATGTTAAATTTCAGTTTTGTACGTTCATCATAAGTAAATATAAAGACAACACATTTCTTTCTACAAGTATTTAATAATTTGAAATCAAAAGATACAAAAATTCAGTAATTTCACATGAAACATTATTTTTAAAACTTAACATTATATCAGTGTAGAAAAACAACTTTTTCTACATCCATGTTGTTTATTCCATAGGAATTTGTGACGGACATAAATTAATGAAGGCACTACAAACAACTAAAATTTTGTCAATAGCACTTAAACTATCTTTTTCGTCATCTCTATTTATTGAGAGCATACTAATAGGAATAGGACCTGAACAAATTTTGAATTTTTTTTAGAAGTCCTATAACCCTCTCTACATGTATTCTAACATTGGCAATTTTTCGGGTACTTTCTAAATCAGTTGGATGAAGCTGATCTTTATTTTTAGTGAAAGCTGGTATTTCTAAATGAGCTCCTAATATCTCTACAGCATCTTGTATTAAAAACCCTCTATTGGCTAATATAATATCACCAGGTAAAATACAATTTAAGAACCCACAGTTTTCCGTCAAGAATTTATCACTTGTTCTTCCACCCCAAGCTGAAGAAATATATGATATTGTACCATGCGGTGTTATTCCTATTAAAAATTTTATTGTTTGGTGGTGTTTGTAGTTAGACCAGCATTGGGCAGCATTCAAAAAACCCGAAGGAGTTTCTGTGAAAATTTCAAAACAGTCGATTATAACTACTACACGACTACCAAAATTTTCTTTAAAACATGCTGGTACATTTTTTTTAATTGTTCCCTATTGGGCCATTCAACAAGTTCTTTGAATAACGTATAAAGAACATCTAAGCATTTATAAAATGTGTCCGAGGCTGTTGGTGGAGAAACAGAGAATTTGTATGATAGATATTTGAAAGGAAAATTCAGTCTTAATTTCATTAATGTTAATAAAAACTGTTGGAATGGAGACAATACACTTTCAGTTGACAAACGCACAGCTACTACTTCAAACACCTCAAACATCATTGCTGCCAATGGAAAACCAGTGAAATATAGCACTTTAGAATCATTTCCTACAAATGCGTCTTCACTGATTTCAAATTTGTTCAGCTTCTCTTGCAATTTATGAACTTTTTCATTGCAGAAATTAATGTCCTGAAATACTTTTTCCAAATAATCCATCTCTAGGTCAGTCTGAATGGCGATACTACACTTCCCACTTTGTTCTTCAATTATTTCTTCTGGTGGATCTGTTACATCAATACTTGTTGAACAGCTTGCAATAGGTACATCTTCTGCTTGTAAATCAGTATCATCAACAGGATCATTCTGTAATAGAAAAATAAAATAAACTCTGTTTTCAATTAATTAAAAATTGAAAAAATGATTTAAATGTCAATACTGAGTTTACAGACTTATGAAAAAGTACTTACTAGCATACGTCTTTTTTTTCTTTCATGTCTTTGAAAAGCCTGCTGGTTTTTGGTGTTTATACTTTTGTACCCCATATTAACAGATGGAATCCAGTCAGGATTATCCTTATCCAATAATGCAGCAGGTTCTCCTGGTGAATCAATTAATATATAGATAAGTAAGGTTTTAATAATAACAATCATAATGTTCACCTACCTTTAATGAAATGTTCGGAACATATACTTGCGTCCTTCAAGAAAGTTTCTGAATCTCCACGTTTTAATGCTCTAATCCAACAGGCTCTACGCTCTTTTGATAATGCATCTAATAATTCACCCCTATCTTTTAACGCTGCTGGGATTCTAAATAATCGTACATTGTCCCTTTCTCTTCTCTTTGAACATCCAACAACAGAACAAAACGACGGCATTATTCTTAATAATTTATCCACACAAACTTGATATAATCACAACATAAACAAAGCGAAATTCAGGTTTGTTTGCTCCCAAGCAATATGGCGGACGGTATGTGACAGTTATGTGACGTCATCCTTTAATGGTCAATGAAATGTGTCAACAATGTAAAATAACCTAAAAACTTTATATTTATTTATAATTTTTGGATTTTTACAAACATAATCTAGGTATTCACAAACAATATATGTGCAATGAATAGTGGTAAAAAATCTGCATCAATTACCGACACTCAAAAAACAACAATGATCGAGTTTTTAAAAAAGAATCCTGCATTGATTAGTGGTAAATATTCGAAATCTTTCACATTTAAAGATGCTATTGTAAAGTGGGAAGAAATAACTGAGATATTAAATAGTATACCTGGTGCAAATAAAGACTGGCGCAACTGGAGGAAGGTATGTATACAATTTTCAATAATTAATCATTTAAATAATATTCCCATTCTTATAGACATGGCAAGATTTGGTCTAGGACAAAATTGAAAAAAAGTGACATCAACAAACAGTATAGAGGTACTGGTGGAGGACCGCCTACTGAAAAAGAGTTAACACCTTCAGAATTAGCAATATTGGACATGATAAAAGTTGTTTCAATTGAAGGACATGCGGTACCAGAGTCTACTGCGACCTTCAATTTTGAAGATGATAAACAAGAACAAGACTTACTCAATGAAGAACAAACTTTAGTTGATGAGGTTGAGGAAAATATATCAAACATAGAAAATAATACACCCTCAACAAGTCAGAGGAAAGTCCCAAGAAGATCAAAAATTCATAATACGAGGGTAGTTAGTGATTTTAATACCTTATATAAACAAAAAATCAATATAAAAGAAAAGTATTATAATAAAAAAATTGAACTTTTATCAAGAGTTGCAGTTGCCAGAGAAGAATCTGCAACTTCTATCGAAAAAATTGCAGACACTCTCACTGAATTTACAAATAATTTAACATAAGTAAATAATTTTGTTCTAGGTTTTTAAAAATATTTTCATTTCAGTTAATTTTAGTTTTGTGATGTTTTTATACATAATTCATCAACTGTACCTGTCAATAGTGTTTGTTTTTTTTGTTATAGGATAGGACAGGAGATGTATATATGTATTTTTTTTGTTTACTATTTTACAATAAACATTGGATAAAAAACCTGCCTAGATTTGTGAAGTCGTAAATAACCATTTATAATATCTCATAGTTAATGAGGAGTTATAACATAGCTGGGATATATTATGGAAGAAAAGGCTGGTGATCTAATTAACTGAGTTTATTTAAAACGACAATTAGAAATATAGAAAACAAATCATTTTCAATACCCAATATTAACAATAGCGTAAAAAGACTGATAGTAAAATCAATATAATAATAGAGCCAGAATCATTTGATCTAATGCTAATGAATTTACATAAATAAACCTTACTAAAGACAATTTTGAATAATTATAATTACTTTTTTTGTTCTTTTGGGAAATTCAACCACAATCTTGGTTTTTATTTTTATTTCAACGTTTTGGTAGTTGGAGTGCTATCAAAATGTTGAAATAAAAAAAAACTGGTTCAATTTCCCAAAAAATGAAAAAATTATGAATGCACCACAAAAAAACATACAAAATAAGATGATAATAATTACCCTACAGAATTTATAAACAAAGAAATATAGAAAATGAATACTTTTCAATACTCAATAATAATAATGATTCAACATAATTTCCAAAAACTTACGTTACGAATGTTGAGAGTTCATCAGAAAAAATGTAAAAAATTGATAATCAATTCAATATTTGAAATAGCCTAAAATCTACCAATAGTTTAAGGTATATCCTAACAAAAACTAAACGCGGAGACATGTGTAGGTAACATTTCAGCAGAATGTAGTTAAACTTGCTTACCAATGTTAAAAAGAGAAATTTCAAATAAGATTGACAAGTTTTTATATAGGTTTTTTTATTTATTCTCGGAATTCTTGTTAACCAATACACTCTTAAAGGCATTTTAATAACATTTCTAAAAAGAGCAAAAAAAGTGCTAAAATCATTCCTTGAACATGTACTCCACTAGATCCCATTCCTAGTAGACTATAATACTATCAGAAAGTTATTAAATGTCTTAAAATATGAACTACAATTACATCCTATGTCTAAATATATTATGAATTAAATTTTGCCTTGCTGCACGACCCATAGCAAGATCTTCATTGATTCTTGCAATACCATTTTCCTCCAAATTTTCAAGAATACCTTGTTGCAATATAGCTAAAAGTAAATATTTTAATATTAAATATGTCAAATAAGTTGTTATTACCATGAATTCCAAAATCAATGTCTTCTCCATCATCATTATTTTCTGGTTCTGGTACATCATATTCAATACATAAATTGTGTAAGATTGCACAAGAATTTATAATTTTACAGGCAGTTTCAGGATCATAATGCAATACTCTATGCTTGAGACAACAACGAAATCTCATTTTCAAAAGACCATTGCATCTTTCAATTATGTTTCTTGTTGATTTGTGACTACGATTATATTCATATTCAGGTGTATTTTCAGCTGGTTCATTTTCCAATGGAGTTAAACACCATGATCGCAGTGGATAACCAGAATCTCCTATAATATTTATCTATTTTATTTTAATGTTATATTAAACAAAATACCACTTACCCAAAAGATAATAATCAGTATGACCTCTAGCATGCAACTGTTGTAAAACTGTTTGTGCATTTGAATTGCTCCAAATAAATGCATCATTAGTACTACCAGGATATCTTGCATTGATATTTATGATTTTCATATTAGCATCACATATCTAAAATAAAATATATTGTATAGGTATATTCTGAAACTAATAAATTATGTCACATTGTGACTTAAAAACACAACATTACCAATTGTACATTAATTGAATGATATCCTTTCCTATTCACATAAATGTGTTCAGGATAATCTGGATCATCTATTTTAGGTGGATAGATAGCAATGTGTGTACAGTCAATACAGCCAATTACCCCTGGAAAGTTATATTTTTGAAAAAACCTAAAACAATATATAGATAATTTTTATGAGATTGACAGTGACAACTAGTTTTATACTGTAACCTTGAAGAATTTAACTCCTGAAAATTTTGAGGAAACTTTATGAATTCATTAAAAATGTCAGGCTGATTTAATGCCTCCACGACTTCTTTAATACATCTGCTCACAGAAGATTGGCTAACATTTAAATGCAAATTTTTTCCAACATCAAGCTGATAGCTACCACTTGCAAAGAATTTTAATGCTACCAATATCTGGAAAATACAATAATATTTATAAAATACATTCAGAATTTTTGTACTCACCTTATCAGCAACACTCAAATCTGTTGGACGAACCTTATCTTTAATATAAGTTTGCAAAATATTTTTTAAGAATCTAAACAAATCCTTAGAAATTCTGAACATTTGAATAAACTGTCTATCACTTAAAACATTTAACGGATCATAACCAATAATATTAACCTCATTATCCGGATTTAACAAATTATCAACGTAATTAATGAACATAAACTCAGCCATTTTTGATATTCGGACCTTGAAGACTGCTCGTTGTAAATGCGAGTGATAATATGCGTATTCGAATGCATCCGAAGAGTCGAGAATACATTAATCCGAATATTTCACAAATGCGAATGACCTTGAATTATCCGAAGTGTCGAGAATAGCGCCCCTGGGCATTAGAACGTACACAAGTGCTCAGTCGAGCGCGCTTTTGCTCGGTTTTGACGTGAATTGTGTGATCTGTGAGTGATCTTACCATTGTTTTGATCTGTTTGTGTATGAACAATGGATGCGGAAGCGTTTGACACAGAATTGTTTATTGATGAAGTCGAAAAAAGAAGATGCATCTGGGACATGGAGTGTCCAGATTATAAAAATAGAGTTTTGAAAAAGTCTGCTTGGCAGGAGATTGTGGATGTGTTTGCAGAAGAAAACATGACAAAGGAAGAGAAGACACTTTTAGGTAAATATACAAAGCATAATTTGTATTAATTAATGATACATTTATTCAAATTGTAATACGTTTAATTAATAAAATTAAGGCAGTATGTCTTTATACAAGTACCACATATTTGTAATACAAATACTTGTCGTACCAAGAGTGCACTTATGAAATAAGTCAGTGTTTTGTGTTCACAACATCTTATACACTAATGTTATCAGCAGTGTATATTTCACATAAACGCTTACACCATGCAGTCTTGCCAAGGGAGTTTCCCGTCCGTAACGAAGTACTGCGTAAACTTGTCCCTCACAGTTCTTGCGTAGTTACATGCCCGAGGAACTTGCCATGTGCCATCAACACTTTCAAATGGTGCTTGATAATAAGTTTCTTCCTCCCTGAAGCCATCTTTGCGTCTAACGTAATTGTGTAGAACGCAGCACGCCAATACAATTGACTCAGCAAAATCGATGTTAACATTCAGAGCTCTATGGAATACTCGCCACTTGTTAGCCATTATTCCAAAAGTGCATTCTATGTAGCGGCGAGCCCTTGAAAGTCTATAGTTAAAGATTTTTTTAACATGGGGAAGCTGCTTTCCTACGTAAGGACACATGATGTTTTTAGATAGACCAAAAGCATCATCCCCAAGAAATACGTAAGGTAAACTAGTGTTATCTAATGCTGTTATTGGTTTAGGTGCTGGGACGTTTAACGTTTCTTCAGATAAGTGTTTGTAAAACAATGATTCTTGGAAAATTGTGGAGTCATTACTTTTGCCATAAGACCCTACATTAACATAAAGGAAGCAATAGTTTGCATCACACACTGCCAGAAGAACAGTTGAAAAAAAATGTTTGTAGTTGTGATAAAGAGATCCAGTTCCAGAGGGTTGCACAATCCTTATGTGCTTACCATCGACACATCCTAAGACATGGGGGAAATTTGCATATTTAAAAAATTCATTGCTGATTTCTATCCATTTTTCTTATGAGATAGGAGGCATGCATATAGGTTTGAGAACTCTCCACAGAGCTGAGCATACTTGTCGTACTATATTAGCGATTGTTGATTTTCCCAACTTGTAGGTGTAATGGAGGTCAGCAAAGGATGTTCCTGTTGCCAAATACCTGGAAAAGTACAAACTATCTGTAGTTTTATGCTTTGTAGGGAGTAAAATGTAGATTATAATAAAAATAACCGCTAATATGTGCGTTAATATATATTTTTTTTTTCAGGCAATACGTTGCAGAAAAAATGGAAACATGTTCGAGACAACTATTCTAGAGAGCTAAAGAAACAAAAAACCTTGAAATCTGGTTCTGGGGCAAGTAAGTCTAACCCATACATATATTTTCAACGCCTTCAGTTCTTGCAACCTATTGTAACTAACAAAGCTGTTACTGATAGCCTAGAAAACAGCAATCAATTGGATGATGAAACAGAATTGCTGCATTCACAGCCACGTTCAGATGAGCCCCAAACAAGGGCTGTTGATAAGAACGTCAATAGCAACAAAAGGTTTAAGATAAACCCTGTGGACAAGCAATTAATTGATATTTTAAACAAAAGTGTTGCTCTTAGGGAACAAAGACATGCAGAAGTTCCAAATAAGGATGAGGATGACAAACTATTTTGTATGTCTTTGTACACTGAGCTCCAAAAAGTACCTGCACATGGGCGGCTCCGTACAAAAATACAGTTATTAGAAGTCATTCAGAGGGCCCAAGAATTCTATAACCCCTCACAAATTCCCCAAGTGCCTCAGAGTTATCACTCATCGTACCCACCACCCCAGACATGCAATCAAATGAATTACGTATCCAATGTTCAAAGGCACCAATTTCAACCGGTTCAAGAAAGTTCCTCCTCTGGATTACTCATGGGTTACAGCAGCCAATCAGCACCTGCAGCACCAATGAGCACGACACCATCTGTGGCAAGCAAACACGGATTTTTCTGATATTTACGATTAATAAATTTGTTTCTAAAACATTACTTTGTCAATTAGGCTAATTTTTTCCTAATTGAGGTTTAATAAAAAATATTGTTCATCATCATTGGTCATTCTTATATTTAAACGTATAATATGAATTGTAATAAATAATTGTAATAAAATACCTTAATGTTACAACGAGTTTTTCTTCTGGTGAAATTGCATCCCTCACAACATATTCACAAGGTAATATGTCATCAGTGACTAAAGATAATAGTTCATCAAATGAACTTATACTCATACGGAAGTAGTTGAAAAACTTGTTGGGGTATTCCCTTAATTTTGGGTATAGCGTCACAAATGAACCCATGGTTAACCGGTCATCTATTAGGGGATGAACCCACCATCGTCTTTGTCTTCTTTGCCAAGCCTTGTATCTACGGTACAATAACCAAAAACAGGTAAACTCCTCTAACTCCATGTGTTCGCACTGAGTACGCTGGTCCAACTGCCGGATGCCGTGTCTTGCGCTGTCAGCCAACGTGCACTAGACTCGGCGTCCAACGCCCTCATGTGCACGGTTTCACAATTTGCCAACGCGGCGTCTAACGCCCTCATGTGTACATAGTGTAAAGTTCCGACAGCACCCGATCGTTCAGTGGCGTGCGTACTTAAAAAAATGGTGAATGATATATACATGCAAACTGAAGGAAATATTTAATCTGACTTAACTAATAGTTGGTATATCTTATTTCAATTGTTATTTCTCGAAATCTATCTAACAAATACTATTTTATTGATAAAGCCGTGACAATATGAAAATCAAAAATAAGAGATGATACGATTGTTTTCGCAAACGACAATAAAAGACAAAATTTGTTCGTAAGCCGAAAGGATAACTTTTGACGTATACCTAAGAAGGTGATTTACGAAAATATTTTCAACTTCAAGGAACTGCAGGGTCGTATTGCGCAAAATAAGGAATTTAAAAAATGTCATTTTTCATTAATTTAGCAAACGATTGTCAAGATGAAATTAGGTCGAGCAGCTTACTTTCGATGTATACTAACGTGTTTTAGTAAAATAATTCCTTGCTCAAGGGGATAGCAGGGTCGTATTACGCAAAATAGAAAATTTAGAAAATATCAATTCTCATTAATTTAGCAAACGACTGTCGAGATGAAATTAGCTCAGGCAGCTCACTTTCGATGTATACTAACGTGTCTTAGTAAAATAATTCCTTGCTCAAGGGGATAGCAGGGTCGTATTACGCGAAATAGGAAATTTAGAAAATATCAATTTCCATTAATTTAGCAAACGACTGTCGAGATGAAATTAGCTCAGGCATCTTACTTTCGATGTATACTAACGTGTCTTAGTAAAATAATTCCTTGCTCAAGGGGATAGCAGGGTCGTATTACGCGAAATAGGAAATTTAAAAAATGTCATTTTTCATTAATTTAGCGAACGACTGCCAATATGAAATATGCTCAGGCAGCTTACTTTCCATGTATAATAACGTGTTTTTGTAAAATAATTCCTTGTTCAAGGGGATAGCAGGGTCGTATTACGCAATATAGGAAATTTAGAAAATATCAATTTCCATTAATTTAGCAAACGACTGTCGAGATGAAATTAGCTAAGGCATCTTACTTTCGATGTATACTAACGTGTTTTAGTAAAATAATTCCTTGCTCTAGTGGTTAGCAGGGTCGTATTACGCAAAATAGGAAATTTAAAAAATGCCATTTTTCATTAATTTAGCAAACGATTGTCAAGATGAAATTAGGTCGAGCAGCTTACTTTCGATGTATACTAACGTGTTTTAGTAAAATAATTCCTTGCTCAAGGGGATAGCAGGGTCGTATTACGCAAAATAGAAAATTTAGAAAATATCAATTCTCATTAATTTAGCAAACGACTGTCGAGATGAAATTAGCTCAGGCAGCACACTTTCGATGTATACTAATGTGTTTTTGTAAAATAATTCCTTGCTCAAGGGGATAGCAGGGTCGTATTACGCAAAATAGGAAATTTAGAAAATATCAATTTTCATTAATTTAGCAAACGACTGCCAATATGAAATATGCTCACACAGCTTACTTTCGATGTATAATAACGTGTTTTTGTAAAATAATTCCTTGCTCAAGGGGATAGCAGGGTCGTATTACGCAAAATAGGAAATTTAAAAAATGCCATTTTTCATTAATTTAGCAAACGACTGTCGAGATGAAATTAGCTCAGGCAGCTTACTTTCGATGTATACTAACGTGTTTTAGTAAAATAATTCCTTGCTCAAGGGGATATCAGGGTCGTATTACGCAAAATAGGAAATTTAGAAAATATCAATTTTCATTAATTTAGCAAACGACTGCCAATATGAAATATGCTCAGGCAGCTTACTTTCGATGTATAATAACGTGTTTTAGCAAAATAATTCCTTGCTCAAGGGGATAGCAGGGTCGTATTACGCAAAATAGGAAATTTAAAAAATGCCATTTTTCATTAATTTAGCAAACGACTGTCGAGATGAAATCAGCTCAGGCAGCTTACTTTCGATGTATACTAACGTGTTTTAGTAAAATAATTCCTTGCTCAGGGGGATAGCAGGGTCGTATTACATTACGTGAAATAGGAAATTTAAAAAATGTCATTTTTCATTAATTTAGCAAACGACTGTCAAGATGAAATTAGGTCAGACAGCTTACTTTCGATGTATACTAACGTGTTTTAGTAAAATAATTCCTTGCTCTAGTGGATAGCACGGTCGTATTACGCAAAATAGGAAATTTAAAAAATGCCATTTTTCATTAATTTATCAAACGACTGTCAAGATGAAATCAGGTCAGGCAGCTTACTTTCGATGTATACTAACGTGTTTTGGTAAAATAATTCCTTGCTCAAGGGGATAGCAGGGTCGTATTACGCAAAATAGGAAATTTAGAAAATATCAATTTTCATTAATTTAGCAAACGACTGCCAATATGAAATATGCACAGGCAGCTTACTTTCGATGTATAATAACGTGTTTTAGCAAAATAATTCCTTGCTCAAGGGGATAGCAGGGTCGTATTACGCAAAATAGGAAATTTGAAAAATATCAATTTTCATTAATTTAGCAAACGACTGTCGAGATGAAATTAGCTCAGGCAGCTTACTTTCGATGTATACTAATGTGTTTTTGTAAAATAATTCCTTGCTCAAGGGGATAGCAGGGTCGTATTACGCAAAATAGGAAATTTAGAAAATATCAATTTTCATTAATTTAGCAAACGACTGTCGAGATGAAATTAGCTCAGGCAGCTTACTTTCGATGTATACTAACGTGTTTTAGTAAAATAATTCCTTGCTCAAGGGGATAGCAGGGTCGTATTACGCGAAATAGGAAATTTAAAAAATGTCATTTTTCATTAATTTCGCAAACGACTGTCGAGATGAAATTAGCTCAGGCAGCTTACTTTCAATGTATACTAACGTGTTTTAGTAAAATAATTCCTTGCTCAAGGGGATAGCAGGGTCGTATTACGCAATATAGGAAATTTAGAAAATATCAATTTTCATTAATTTAGCAAACGACTGTCAAGATGAAATATATTCGGGCAGCTTACTTTCGATGTATACTAACGTGTTTTAGTAAAATAATTCCTTGCTCAAGGGGATAGCAGGGTCGTATTACGCAAAATAGGAAATTTAAAAATGTAATTTTTCATTAATTTCGCAAACGACTGTCGAGATGAAATTAGCTCAGGCAGCTTACTTTCGATGTATACTAACGTGTTTTAGTAAAATAATTCCTTGCTCAAGGGGATAGCAGGGTCGTATTACGCGAAATAGGAAATTTGAAAAATGTAATTTTTCATCAACTTAGCAAACGACTGCCAATATGAAATATGCTCAGGCAGCTTACTTTCGATGTATAATAACGTGTTTTTGTAAAATAATTCCTTGTTCAAGGGGATAGCAGGGTCGTATTACGCAAAATAGGAAATTCAAAAAATGCCATTTTTCATTAATTTAGCAAACGACTGTCAAGATGAAATTAGGTCAGGCAGCTTACTTTCGATGTATACTAACGTGTTTTTGTAAAATAATTCCTTGCTCAAGGGGATAGCAGGGTCGTATTACGCAAAATAGGAAATTTAGAAAATATCAATTTTCATTAATTTAGCAAACGACTGTCGAGATGAAATTAGCTCAGGCAGCTTACTTTCGATGTATAATAACGTGTTTTTGTAAAATAATTCCTTGCTCAAGGGAATAGCAGGGTCTTATTACGCAAAATAGGAAGATAATGCAACTTTCCACACCCACCCAGGAGGTATTGCAGCTCAAGATATGTCCACGCAGATCTGGCAGGGGTGCGTTACCTTTTTTTAGTGGGTGGTTCGCCAGGAGCCCTATTATCCCACAATAAGCCACTGTTCTCCCAATACTATGTAAAAGTATTGTGGAAGTGGGAATTCTTAGTTGTCTGTATTGATGGTTAGGTTAGCGGTTAGCGGAACACACAGAAGCGTAGAAAGGCCTCCAACCTCCCCCCACAGCCTTACCCTAACCTCACATATCAATGAAGCCGTTGCTAATTTTTGTTATTTATCCTAGCGGAACACAGAAGCGTAGAAAGTCCTCCAACCTCCCCTTACAGCCTTACCCTAACCTCACATATCAATAAAGCCGTTGCTAATTTTTGTTATTTATCCTAGCGGAACACACAGAGGCGTAGAAAGGCCTCCAACCTCCGCTTACAGCCTTACCCTAACCTCACATATCAATAAAGCCGTTGCTAATTTTTGGTATTTATCCTAGCGGAACACAGAAGCGTAGAAAGGCCTCCAACCTCCCCTCACAGCCTTACCCTAACCTCACATATCAATAAAGCCGTTGCTAATTTTTGTTATTTATCCTAGCGGAACACAGAAGCGTAGAAAGGCCTCCAACCTCCCCTTACAGCCTTACCCTAACCTCACATATAAATCAAGCCGTTGCTAATTTTTGTTATTTATCCTAGTGGAACACAGAAGCGTAGAAAGGCCTCCAACCTTCCCTCACAGCCTTACCCTAACCTCACATATCAATAAAGCCGTTGCTAATTTTTGTTATTTATTCTAGCGGAACACACAGAAGCGTAGAAAGGCCTCCATCCTCCCCTTACAGCCTTACCCTAACCTCATATTTTAACACAATATTTCAGATATTTTCACCAATTTTCTTTCTTACAATATTGATTGATTGGTTCGGGACCATCAGTCAGAGGCTTAGAGTCCTCGGCACCTCAGCCTTTAGGCTTTTTGTGCTCTTGATTGTGCCATATATCCTAGGGTCCTATGTCCATTATTTTTCAGGAGTCCTAGTAGCCCATCCACCACTAGATTCCACAGCAAAGGAGACAGAACTCCACCTGTGGGCATCCTCTAGCCACCTGAACTACCAATGTATCCTCCATTATGGTGCCATTTATCATCCTATTCCTTAGCATAGAGTCAATCCAGGTCACTAGTGTTTCCTCGACGCCTCTTTGCCTTAGCGACCGGATGATAGATTCTACAGAGGTGTTATCGAAAGCTCCTCCAATGTCTATGAAGGTCCCAATAATCACCTCTTTATTTTCCAGCGAATACCCCACCTTCTCAATGAGCTGGTGTAGCGCTGTTTCTGTCGAGTACCCTGCTCTGTAGGCATACTGGTCTTGGTGTAGTGGCCTCTGAACCAGAACTCCATCCCTGATATGTCTATCTAGCAGTTTTTCTAAAGTCTTAAGTGCAAAAGACATAAGACTAATCGGTGTTAGGGACTTCACCGTTTCCTGTCCATTTTTCCCAGGCTTCGGTATGAAAGTTACCCTAATATTTTTTCAGGCCATTGGTATGTATCCAAAGGCCAGCCTTCCTCTGAGTATGCTGTACAGGAGCTCTGTACCCTTCTGCAACATTATTGGATAAATTCCGTCAATTCCCTGTGATTTATACGGTTCAAATGAGTTTATAGCCCATTTTATTTTATCATAGGTCACGACCTTTTTGGTCAATAGTTTTTGTAGGTAGTTGCACACACATTCCCCAACGATGTTCTTTCAATATAATTTGTATTTTATTTGTATGATTTAAGTTACCGTCGCCGTCCGTCCGTTGATACACTAATACTGCAGGCATAATTTACAAATATTATCAATGATCAAATCGTCTCCACTGACCGATAGACATTCTTCATCGACGAAGCGGTTGCAATACGAGCAATGTTTACATATATTTTCATTTATAGTTCGCGAACATATGAGACAACTTTTTCGCATATCATCCGATTTGTTAATAATTAACTTCTTTATTTCTTTGCGATATTGGTCCATATCTGTTACCGCCATTAAATCATTGTTGTTAACAATGCATTCAAAATATTTTAGACAATACATACCACAATTATAGCTATCTCTTTGTTTCGTGTAATTATAAATGAGTATGTCTAAATCACTGCTAAATCGTTTATTCTTGTTCGATTCATTGTAAGTTCTAATAAATTTCTTAAATATTATTAAATAATGTTTTGTTTTTTGTGTGTCCGTTCTGTATGGGTCCAGAAAAGCGAAGGTCGAATTCACAAAATCAACGATTGCGAGGCAATGGTGATTCCCATTAATTAATACTGGTAATTCCATATATTGCTTTTCCAAACTAATATTTTCGATAAAATTTGGGGTTATCTCTTTTTTAAAAATTGTTGTAGCAATTTCTTGTGGTACTATTTGGTATTTATTTTCGACGTTCAATAAATGTAAAACGATGTCAAGAACAAAATTGGTTAACCACCTATTATTGTCGAGAGATGCAAAATCCGTATAATTAATTGCATTAAAGCAATCTAGGTTTTTAAAAACGGCAACGACATAATCTCTACTCACGTCCTTGTAATAATCTATATTATTCAACAAACCGTTCGATAAAATGTCAAGATTTTCAATGGGTCTCCATTTGCGCGTATTTTCGTCGATACTTTTAAATCCGAGAAAACTAGGAAGATAGAAATAATAAAAAAATTCCTTCAATTTGGGTAACATCGTATTTCTAAAAAAATCTGGGTTTCTTCCAATTCTTTGGGTCATCTGTATCCCTTTAAAATTATAAATTACGAACTCACACCATGCTCTATTAGTTATTTCTAATAATCCTTGTACTTGGTGGTAATAGTTCGAATTTAATTGCAATTTTCCTTCTTCATCGATGTACGGCAATGTCTTCAATGTGCCGTGTTGATCGCAATCACGTACACTAAACGGACATTTAATTTCAATTATTCCATCCTCGTTAAGAAGTCCATCTGGAGACCCTGCTAAGAATGAGTAATTTTCATGAATTACTAAGCCGCTCACACTATATTTGTATCTTGTTTTGGCGAGAAACTCTTCCAAAGCTATCTTTTCGCAGTCGATACCGTGTTTCATAGCTTTATTCATAAATGGTTTGGTGTATAATAATCTTTCCACTAATTTTATTTTCGATGTAAATTGCTCCGAAATTTGATGCAGTCAATCGTTTCCTCCTTTCTTCGAACCACAGAGAAGAACGTCTCTGATCTCTAGTGTTTTCTTCTAATTCAAGTTTGCTCAAACTATCAACATCCAATTTTTGTAGAGCCTCCTCACATGTAATTCTAATGTTAGTCCTGGAACAGCTTTCACAATAAAAAGATCCACTGTAAGATTTATTGTTTGCGTCGCATTTTTTATGAATCCATCCATTACATCTGTCACATGCCACCCAATCCACAGAATAAGCTAGATCACCCAAACCACAATACAGACACTTATAACATTTGCTATCGTTACTTTCCTGTTCTTTCGATGAACAAATGTCGCAAACAAATGAACCACTGTAGGTTTTATCCGCAGACGATGGATCACAATTCGTATGAATCCAGCGGTTACATTTGTCACAAGCTACCCAGTCAACGGTAGTGTCTAGACGACCATACCCGCAGTACAGACATTTTTCCTCTGCGTTTGTTTCCAAATCCATACTCTCTATTTTTGCGGGGCACTCAGGTACATCATCAGAAGCTTGTGTTTTGGTAATAAGTTTCTTTTCCAAAGCCAGTTTTTTCAAAAACCTTCCAGAGAAATGTGTGCTTGGTGCTCCTCTAATATGTTTCTTCCACGATTCTTCCGCAACGTGTTCATTCACTGGATCGACATTACTTGTAGCTTGTTTTGTTAACCGTCTTTTCGGAATATTCAACATGAATTCTTTATGTAACGCCAACACCAACTCTCTACTTTTTCTCAAGTATCTTGGACCTCGAATATTTTTTTGACCATCTAAGACATTTTTCTTTATATGCCCGAAATAATTTTCAACGTATGTGTTACTAACGTGATACTGGGAGGTTCGTTTTCTCAAAATCATCCCTGTCCAGATAGAACAAAATGGCATGTATTTCAATAACACAATATAAAAAAATTTCCTACTATAATATTTATTATTGATTTCGGTTGATGCACCAGAAAATTGGTGTACAGCATCCAACCTCTCAAATAATCTTTTGAAGTGGCCGTAAAAAATACTCATTTTATGTAAACCCCCGGATTTATCATTAATTTGACAGCCATCCTCATCACTACTAGTAATACACTCTTTCAAATCGATTCCCAAAGCCTTACTATCATTCAACTTTAATAAATTTTTCAGATTTTCATCAACCGTCTCATTCAATACCGGACTCAATAAAAGGATTGTTATGCTCTTGAACCAGTAATCAATTTCATCCAAAAATTCTGAATTAATAACGCGAGCCATTATGTCTTTATAAAAACTTCTAGCTTCGTCCTCAGTAAAACATTCATTAATGTCTTTACTAAAGGTTTTCATCAAATGAGCGCAACATAAATGAATTGTAACTAATTCATCCGGAATCTCAGCGACTCCACATGCAACTTTGTATGTTACAGTTAAATAATCTAGTAGGGTCAATCGGTTGCATGCTTTTATAATTGCGTGAATGTTGGCAAAACTGAAATCTGTAACTACCGATACAAACGCAGGCCATTTATTTTGTTCTTCGCAAAAAGTTCTAAAATCATGAAAAATTGTAAATATTGTTTTTGAATAATGAGTACCCGAAACTATTTCAAAAATAGGAAATATACGGCCGGTACGGATGGGTAAAACAGCAGAGTACAAATATACACGTTTTGTACGTAACGTCGGTTTTCTAACTATACCACCCGTTGCGTCGAAAAATATTGTCGGTAAATTGTAATTAGACCCACTTTTATCGAGAACTTCAATTGTTCTTCACTAAAAATCTTTACGTTGAATGGTATAGATACTTGTTTGATATATTCGTTATGATCTTCCTGCATTTCAGTTAAATCTAACAGGTCGTGTCTATGTCTGTCTAGGTGCGATTCAGATTCCGATTTAATTTTTCTAACGGTACTGTCAGATTTTATTCCCTGTAGGTTACCACATTCTACAATATCTTTTTTAGCACTTAATATTGATTTTCTTTTAAACTCTGATGGCTTCTCATGCAATATCTGATTTTTTACGAGAGTCCGCTCCACTCCCTTAACACTACCAGTAATTTTGTTCGGATGACAAAAGTTGACGGAATTCGTATGAACACTGCCTCTTACGCTAATAACAAATTTTTTACATTTGTAATTATTATTTTTGCACAAAGCAAAAATTTTAAAAGTTTCGTCTTTCAGATATTTTGGATATTTTATTATTATCGTACAAACGTTGTTTACAAATCTACTTATGCGGTTACGAAAATAAAACGGATGAATATTCTTTAACTAACCGGTTGTCACGAATTATGTGATTTCTTATATCACTTTCTATTTGAAAAGTGCCTTCCAAAATAGTGCACTGTTTATATGAACTTTGTGGTAGGTCATCAACGTTACAAGCATTTTTTGGAATGACTATATTATCGTCTCCTATTTCGGACAAGTTCAAAAAACATTTTGGAATATCAAAACTTTCAGGAGTCACTTCATGTTTGTGTTCCGCAATAATTTTTACTTCTTCAGAATGTTCATTCTGTTGAGGTATAGACATTTCCGTTTGTTGCATGTTATCTGTTTCTACAATAATTGTACTAATATCAAAACGAACTTTTTTTGTGGGATGGAAATATGTTTTTATCGGAGTAGAGCAAACAGCATACTGATTTGATTCCAACTTTTCCGTACAATCAACAGTGTTCTCAAACAATTTGATATTGTCTGCATTTACATGATCGTCATTCAATATTTCAAATATTTTTGGTTTTTCATCTTTTTGGCAAACTTCACCTTTAATGGAAGCAAATACCTTTTCAATACTGGCTTTATTTGCGTGAATTCTCCGATACACTTGACTTGGAAATTTTAAAGTTCTATGCCTGATATTTTGACAAACAAAGCTGAAAATTTGATGACCTGGCTTTAAAGTAAAAAGTGATTGATATGTACAATGACTATCAAACGATAAAATAATTTCTACAATTTTTTTCAACAATGAAAAATTTTCCATAGTGGGTAATTTGAAGAAAAATATTTGGTACCTATGTAAATATATAAATACGCTTATAGAACTAAAATAATATTTCAAATTAAATAAATTATCTGATACAGCTCACCTTCCGTGTATAATTCAAAGACTTGCACTTAACAGCGAAACTATTTGACTGACAAAAAATAATAAGCAATGTAGAAAGAAGGAAAGAGAGATTTTCAAAAAAAGTTATAAAAAAAAAACATTTCTTTCCGCTGTTTAATGCTTTACCATGAGCTAGCGCGCCGGCGATAGGACAGAGTGGTGCAATTTATTAGAATTCTCATATAATATAATTTTCAGTGTATGTAGTACTGAAATTAATTAGGTACATTGCTAATGATGAGGGAATTGTTAATGTATACATATAAAGTGGTAAGAGCAGATAGAGATTGAAAATTTACCCAAAAAAGTCATGGTGGAGGAAAAGTAAGTCATTTAAAAGAAAATTATTATTTTAAAATAAGCAACTCATTGTACAAACTTACTAGCTCTTGTTAGTTGAAGTAAAATTACCAATACCTACAAATTTTTGGTGATATAGATATTTAATCTTTGAGTTTACTTTATGTTGACGAGTCCCTTTTTTACATTTCTACAGGAAAATCTAGTAGGTGCCGATAGCGATAATGTTTGCTTTATAGGAGATTTTAATATTAATGTAGGTACACATGGCCAGATCTGTCAGTATCCAAGTTACTGCATCTCAGCTCCTTTACTTTTTTTGCAAAAAGTAACTAGTATATTATATAGTATATTAAATACTTTTTATTCTTATAATAAAGGTATATTATGTATTATAGATATATTGTTTTATTGCAGTAATTTTCTTATTTATTCACGTAATAAACCCTTTGGTTTGTATGAATAGAAGTTAATGAACAAATATTTTATTACCTACGCAATGAATTGGAATTGTATTAGTTTCAGGTAAGAATTCAGTGTTACGTTGAGGAGAACTGTTTGTTAATGAAATTCTTGCAATGCAATAAGTAGTGGTATTGAGTTTGTGTAGAGGAGATTAGACAATTTCCCCCAGTCGCTCCTATTTACTGAGAACTGCCGTCGCCGGTCGGCTCCTTTAGGGGTAGATTTCTTATGTATTATCATAGACAAAACAAGTATTATTGTCTTTGTATATTCAGATATAGATTAGTTTACTCCAATAATTGGTATTGTAGTAATTTAAAAACTGTGCTTTCTGTTTTCCGTTTCGTTTTTTTGGCAGTTCTAGAAAGATTTCGATATTATGTAAGTTGATATTTATTTGATTTATTATAGAATAATATAATATAATATAATATAATATGATATAATATAATATAATATAATATAATATAATATAATATAATATAATATAATATAATATAATATAATATAATATAATATAATATAATATAATATAATATAATATAATATAATTATAATATAATATAATATAATATAATATAATATAATATAATATAATATAATATAATATAATATAATATAATATAATATAATATAATATAATATAATATAATATATATAATATAATATAATATAATATAATATAATATAATATAATATAATATAATATAATATAATATAATATAATATAATATAATATAATATAATATAATATAATATAATATAATATAATATAATATAATATAATATAATATAATATAATATAATATAATATAATATAATATAATATAATATATAATATAATATAATATAATATGATATAATGTAGTAAATAACAGTTTTGAATATATTATGATTTATAAAAATTGAAAAAAACAAAATAACACGACATTAATGCTGAATTATCACATCAAAATATATTACATTGAGTGCGTAAACCAAATTTTTCCTTCTACCTGGTACATCAAAAGTTCGTTTGATTATTAATTATTGATAATTTTTTAATTATCAGGGCTGGAGGTAGAAAGTATATACCAGTTAAGCATATGGATAGCGAGTGGCATCAGTGGTGGCACATGTACAATAACAAAAAGATATCAATACGATCTTCATTATATTACAAGGTGATTTGTTCCAATCCAACAGAAATATTGCTCTGGCACATTGTGTATCGAGTGATATGCACATGTCACGTGGAATTGCTGTCACCTTTAAGTAAGTTAAAAACGAGTCTCATGTGTATATAGAAATGTTACACACACGAAAATATTACTTTTAAAAAAGCTTTTATTTCAGAAAAAATAACTAATAGCGAATGTAATAATAGAATTTTTTATGTTTATTGTTATAATGTTACAAACGTAATCACAGAGATAAAAGAACAAGAGACACATGTTTTTAAAAGTATTTATATAAGAATAATGTCTATGTCTTTCTTCGTGTGAACGTTTACATTTCTATATACATACTACAAAACCATTTATAATAAAATTATAGCTTAAGAAAATTTCACTTATAACTTTTAGGCGAAAATTTGGCGGGGTCCACCATTTACTTGGGCAAAACCAAAGAAGTGGAGGAATGGCTTGGCAATACACCAGAGGGAGGTATATTTTTTATTTAGTAACCAAGCATAATTATTTTGATAAGCCCAACTACAGGAGTATTTTCATGAGTCTTCGTAAATTACGAGATTTCATTGATGAAAATAATGTACCTGACTTGGCTATACCTAGATTAGCTTGCGGCAGAGATAAGAAAAACTGGAAGCTTCTTAAACTCATGATAAGTTTCCTGTTTCGAAACAGTAAGTGCCGTATACATATATATGAATGAATTTTGCATCATTGATAAAAGTGGTATAAATAGGGCTCCTGGCGAACCTTCCACTTGAAAAAAAGGTAACGCGCCCCTGCCAGATCTGCGTGGACAGAGCTTGAGCTGCAATACCTCCTGGGTGGGTGTGGAAAGTTGCATTATCTTCCTATTTTGCGACTACGACAGTCGTTTGCTAAATTAATGAAAAATGACATTTTTTAAATTTCCTATTTTGCGTAATACGACCCTGCCATCCCCTTGAGCATGGAATTATTTTACTAAAACACGTTAGTTCACATCGAAAGTAAGCTGTCTGACCTAATTTCATCTTGACAGTCGATTGCTAAATTAATGAAAAATGGCATTTTTTAAATTTCCTATTTTGCGTAATACGACCCTGCTATCCCCTTGAGCAAGGAATTATTTTACAAAAACACGTCAGTATACATCGAAAGTAAGCTGCCTGAGCTAATTTCATCTCGACAGTCGTTTGCTAAATTAATGAAAATTGATATTTTTCAAATTTCCTATTTTGCGTAATACGACCCTGCTATCCACTTGAGCAAGGAATTATTTTACTAAAACACGTTAGTATACATCGAAAGTAAGCTGCCTGAGCATATTTCATATTGGCAGTCGTTTGCTAAATTAATGAAAAATGACATTTTTCAAATTTCCTATTTCGCGTAATACGACCCTGCTATCCCCTTGAGCAAGGAATTATTTTACTAAAACACGTTAGTATACATCAGAAGTAAGCTGCCTGACCTAATTTCATCTTGACAGTCGTTTGCTAAATTAATGAAAATTGATATTTTCTAAATTTCCTATATTGCGTAATACGACCCTGCTATCCCCTTGAGCAAGGAATTATTTTACAAAAACACATTAGTATTCATCGGAAGTAAGCTGCCTGAGCTAATTTCATCTCGACAGTCGTTTGCTAAATTAATGAAAATTGATATTTTTCAAATTTCCTATTTTGCGTAATACGACCCTGCTATCCACTTGAGCAAGGAATTATTTTACTAAAACACGTTAGTATACATCGAAAGTAAGCTGCCTGAGCATATTTCATATTGGCAGTCGTTTGCTAAATTAATGAAAAATGACATTTTTCAAATTTCCTATTTCGCGTAATACGACCCTGCTATCCACTTGAGCAAGGAATTATTTTACTAAAACACGTTAGTATACATCGGAAGTAAGCTGCCTGAGCATATTTCATATTGGCAGTCGTTTGCTAAATTAATGAAAAATTATATTTTTCAAATTTCCTATTTCGCGTAATACGACCCTGCTATCCCCTTGAGCAAGGAATTATTTTACTAAAACACGTTAGTATACATCGAAAGTAAGCTGCCTGACCTAATTTCATCTTGACAGTCGTTTGCTAAATTAATGAAAAATGGCATTTTTTAAATTCCCTATTTTGCGTGATACGACCCTGCTATCCACTTGAGCAAGGAATTATTTTACTAAAACACGTTAGTATACATCGAAAGTAAGCTGCCTGAGCATATTTCATATTGGCAGTCGTTTGCTAAATTAATGAAAAATGACATTTTTCAAATTTCCTATTTCGCGTAATACGACCCTGCTATCCCCTTGAGCAAGGAATTATTTTACTAAAACACGTTAGTATACATCAGAAGTAAGCTGCCTGACCTAATTTCATCTTGACAGTCGTTTGCTAAATTAATGAAAATTGATATTTTCTAAATTTCCTATATTGCGTAATACGACCCTGCTATCCCCTTGAGCAAGGAATTATTTTACTAAAACACGTTAGTATACATCGAAAGTAAGCTGCCTGACCTAATTTCATCTTGACAGTCGTTTGCTAAATTAATGAAAAATGGCATTTTTTAAATTTCCTATTTTGCGTAATACGACCCTGCTATCCCCTTGAGCAAGGAATTATTTTACTAAAACACGTTATTATACATCGGAAGTAAGCTGCCTGACCTAATTTCATCTTGACAGTCGTTTGCTAAATTAATGAAAATTGATATTTTCTAAATTTCCTTTTTTGCGTAATACGACCCTGCTATCCCCTTGAGCAAGGAATTATTTTACAAAAACACGTTATTATTCATCGGAAGTAAGCTGCCTGCGCTAATTTCATCTCGACAGTCGTTTGCTAAATTAATGAAAATTGATATTTTCTAAATTTCCTATTTTGCGTAATACGACCCTGCTATCCCCTTGAGCAAGAAATTATTTTACTAAAACACGTTAGTATACATCGAAAGTAAGCTGCCTGACCTAATTTCATCTTGACAGTCGATTGCTAAATTAATGAAAAATGGCATTTTTTAAATTTCCTATTTTGCGTAATACTACCCTGCTATCCCCTTGAGCAAGGAATTATTTTACAGAAACACATTAGTATACATCGAAAGTAAGCTGCCTGCGCTAATTTCATCTCGACAGTCGTTTGCTAAATTAATGAAAATTGATATTTTCTAAATTTCCTATTTTGCGTAATACGACCCTGCTATCCCCTTGAGCAAGAAATTATTTTACTAAAACACGTTAGTATACATCGAAAGTAAGCTGCCTGACCTAATTTCATCTTGACAGTCGTTTGCTAAATCAATGAAAAATGGCATTTTTTAAATTTCCTATTTTGCGTAATACGACCCTGCTATCCCCTTGAACAAGGAATTATTTTGAAAAAACACGTTATTATACATGGAAAGTAAGCTGCCTGAGCATATTTCATATTGGCAGTCGTTTGCTAAATTAATGAAAAATGATATTTTTCAAATTTCCTATTTCGCGTAATACGACCCTGCTATCCCCTTGAGCAAGGAATTATTTTACTAAAACACGTTAGTATACAACGAAAGTAAGCTGCCTGAGCTAATTTCATCTCGACAGTCGTTTGCTAAATTAATGAAAATTGATATTTTCTAAATTTTCTATTTTGCGTAATACGACCCTGCTATCCCCTTGAGCAAGGAATTATTTTACTAAAACACGTTAGTATACATCGAAAGTAAGCTGCCCGAACATATTTCATCTTGACAGTCGTTAGCTAAATTAATGAAAATTGATATTTTCTAAATTTTCTATTTTGCGTAATACGACTCTGCTATCCCCTTGAGCAAGGAATTATTTTACTAAAACACGTTAGTATACATCGAAAGTAAGCTGCCTGAGCTAATTTCATCTTGACAGTCGTTTGCTAAATTAATGAAAATTGATATTTTCTAAATTTCCTATATTACGTAATACGACCCTGCTATCCCCTTGAGCAAGGAATTATTTTACTAAAACACGTTAGTATACATCGAAAGTGAGCTGCCTGAGCTAATTTCATCTCGACAGCCGTTAGTTAAATTAATGAAAATTGATATTTTCTAAATTCTCTATTTTGCGTAATACGACCCTGCTATCCCCTTGAGCAAGGAATTATTTTACTAAAACACGTTAGTATACATCGAATGTGAGCTGCCTGAGCTAATTTCATCTCGACAGTCGTTAGTTAAATTAATGAAAATTGATATTTTCCAAATTTTCTATTTTGCGTAATACGACCCTGCTATCCCATTGAGCAAGGAATTATTTTACTAAAACACGTTAGTATACATCGAAAGTGAGCTGCCTGAGCTAATTTCATCTCGACAGTCGTTAGTTAAATTAATGAAAATTGATATTTTCTAAATTTTCTATTTTGCGTAATACGACCCTGCTATCCCCTTGAGCAAGGAATTATTTTACTAAAACACGTTAGTATACATCGAAAGTAAGCTGCCTGAGCTAATTTCATCTCGACAGTCGTTAGTTAAATTAATGAAAATTGATATTTTCTAAATTTCCTATATTACGTAATACGACCCTGCTATCCCCTTGAGCAAGGAATTATTTTACTAAAACACGTTAGTATACATCGAAAGTGAGCTGCCTGAGCTAATTTCATCTCGACAGTCGTTAGTTAAATTAATGAAAATTGATATTTTCTAAATTTTCTATTTTGCGTAATACGACCCTGCTATCCCCTTGAGCAAGGAATTATTTTACTAAAACACGTTAGTATACATCGAAAGTAAGCTGCCTGAGCTAATTTCATCTCGACAGTCGTTAGTTAAATTAATGAAAATTGATATTTTCTAAATTTCCTATATTACGTAATACGACCCTGCTATCCCCTTGAGCAAGGAATTATTTTACTAAAACACGTTAGTATACATCGAAAGTGAGCTGCCTGAGCTAATTTGATCTCGACAGTCGTTAGTTAAATTAATGAAAATTGATATTTTCTAAATTTTCTATTTTGCGTAATACGACCCTGCTATCCCCTTGAGCAAGGAATTATTTTACTAAAACACGTTAGTATACATCGAAAGTGAGCTGCCTGAGCTAATTTCATCTCGACAGTCGTTAGTTAAATTAATGAAAATTGATATTTTCTAAATTTTCTATTTTGCGTAATACGACCCTGCTATCCCCTTGAGCAAGGAATTATTTTACTAAAACACGTTAGTATACATCGAAAGTAAGCTGCCCGAACATATTTCATCTTGACAGTCGTTAGCTAAATTAATGAAAATTGATATTTTCTAAATTTTCTATTTTGCGTAATACGACTCTGCTATCCCCTTGAGCAAGGAATTATTTTACTAAAACACGTTAGTATACATCGAAAGTAAGCTGCCTGAGCTAATTTCATCTCGACAGTCGTTAGTTAAATTAATGAAAATTGATATTTTCTAAATTTCCTATATTACGTAATACGACCCTGCTATCCCCTTGAGCAAGGAATTATTTTACTAAAACACGTTAGTATACATCGAAAGTGAGCTGCCTGAGCTAATTTCATCTCGACAGTCGTTAGTTAAATTAATGAAAATTGATATTTTCTAAATTTTCTATTTTGCGTAATACGACCCTGCTATCCCCTTGAGCAAGGAATTATTTTACTAAAACACGTTAGTATACATCGAAAGTAAGCTGCCTGAGCTAATTTCATCTCGACAGTCGTTAGTTAAATTAATGAAAATTGATATTTTCTAAATTTCCTATATTACGTAATACGACCCTGCTATCCCCTTGAGCAAGGAATTATTTTACTAAAACACGTTAGTATACATCGAAAGTGAGCTGCCTGAGCTAATTTCATCTCGACAGTCGTTAGTTAAATTAATGAAAATTGATATTTTCTAAATTTTCTATTTTGCGTAATACGACCCTGCTATCCCCTTGAGCAAGGAATTATTTTACTAAAACACTTTAGTATACATCGGAAGTAAGCTGCCTGAGCTAATTTCATCTCGACAGTCGTTAGATAAATTAATGAAAATTGATATTTTCTAAATTTTCTATTTTGCGTAATACGACCCTGCTATCCCCTTGAGCAAGGAATTATTTTACTAAAACACGTTAGTATACATCGAAAGTAAGCTGCCTGAGCTAATTTCATCTCGACAGTCGTTAGTTAAATTAATGAAAATTGATATTTTCTAAATTTCCTATATTACGTAATACGACCCTGCTATCCCCTTGAGCAAGGAATTATTTTACTAAAACACGTTAGTATACATCGAAAGTAAGCTGCCTGAGCTAATTTCATCTCGACAGTCGTTAGTTAAATTAATGAAAATTGATATTTTCTAAATTTCCTATATTACGTAATACGACCCTGCTATCCCCTTGAGCAAGGAATTATTTTACTAAAACACGTTAGTATACATCGAAAGTAAGCTGCCTGAGCTAATTTCATCTCGACAGTCGTTAGTTAAATTAATGAAAATTGATATTTTCTAAATTTTCTATTTTGCGTAATACGACCCTGCTATCCCCTTGAGCAAGGAATTATTTTACTAAAACACGTTAGTATACATCGAAAGTGAGCTGCCTGAGCTAATTTCATCTCGACAGTCGTTAGCTAAATTAATGAAAATTGATATTTTCTAAATTTTCTATTTTGCGTAATACGACTCTGCTATCCCCTTGAGCAAGGAATTATTTTACTAAAACACGTTAGTATACATCGGAAGTAAGCTGCCTGAGCTAATTTCATCTCGACAGTCGTTAGATAAATTAATGAAAATTGATATTTTCCAAATTTTCTATTTTGCGTAATACGACCCTGCTATCCCCTTGAGCAAGGAATTATTTTACTAAAACACGTTAGTATACATCGAAAGTAAGCTGCCTGAGCTAATTTCATCTCGACAGTCGTTAGTTAAATTAATGAAAATTGATATTTTCTAAATTTCCTATATTACGTAATACGACCCTGCTATCCCCTTGAGCAAGGAATTATTTTACTAAAACACGTTAGTATACATCGAAAGTGAGCTGCCTGAGCTAATTTCATCTCGACAGTCGTTAGTTAAATTAATGAAAATTGATATTTTCTAAATTTTCTATTTTGCGTAATACGACCCTGCTATCCCCTTGAGCAAGGAATTATTTTACTAAAACACGTTAGTATACATCGAAAGTGAGCTGCCTGAGCTAATTTCATCTCGACAGTCGTTAGTTAAATTAATGAAAATTGATATTTTCTAAATTTTCTATTTTGCGTAATACGACCCTGCTATCCCCTTGAGCAAGGAATTATTTTACTAAAACACGTTAGTATACATCGAAAGTGAGCTGCCTGAGCTAATTTTATCTCGACAGTCGTTAGTTAAATTAATGAAAATTGATATTTTCTAAATTTTCTATTTTGCGTAATACGACCCTGCTATCCCCTTGAGCAAGGAATTATTTTACTAAAACACGTTAGTATACATCGAAAGTGAGCTGCCTGAGCTAATTTCATCTCGACAGTCGTTAGTTAAATTAATGAAAATTGATATTTTCTAAATTTTCTATTTTGCGTAATACGACCCTGCTATCCCCTTGAGCAAGGAATTATTTTACTAAAACACGTTAGTATACATCGAAAGTGAGCTGCCTGAGCTAATTTCATCTCGACAGTCGTTAGTTAAATTAATGAAAATTGATATTTTCTAAATTTTCTATTTTGCGTAATACGACCCTGCTATCCCCTTGAGCAAGGAATTATTTCACTAAAACACGTTAGTATACATCGAAAGTAAGCTGCCTGAGCTAATTTCATCTCGACAGTCGTTAGCTAAATTAATGAAAATTGATATTTTCTAAATTTCCTATATTGCGTAATACAACCCTGCTATCCCCTTGAGCAAGGAATTATTTTACTAAAACACATTAGTATACATCGAAAGTAAGCTGCCCGAACATATTTCATCTTGACAGTCGTTAGCTAAATTAATGAAAATTGATATTTTCTAAATTTGCTATTTTGCGTAATACGACTCTGCTATCCCCTTGAGCAAGGAATTATTTTACTAAAACACGTTAGTATACATCGGAAGTAAGCTGCCTGAGCTAATTTCATCTCGACAGTCGTTAGATAAATTAATGAAAATTGATATTTTCTAAATTTTCTATTTTGCGTAATACGACCCTGCTATCCCCTTGAGCAAGGAATTATTTTACTAAAACACGTTAGTATACATCGAAAGTGAGCTCCCTGAGCTAATTTCATCTCGACAGTCGTTAGTTAAATTAATGAAAATTGATATTTTCTAAATTTTCTATTTTGCGAAATACGACCCTGCTATCCCCTTGAGCAAGGAATTATTTCACTAAAACACGTTAGTATACATCGAAAGTAAGCTGCCTGAGCTAATTTCATCTCGACAGTCGTTAGCTAAATTAATGAAAATTGATATTTTCTAAATTTCCTATATTGCGTAATACAACCCTGCTATCCCCTTGAGCAAGGAATTATTTTACTAAAACACATTAGTATACATCGAAAGTAAGCTGCCCGAACATATTTCATCTTGACAGTCGTTAGCTAAATTAATGAAAATTGATATTTTCTAAATTTCCTATATTGCGTAATACGACCCTGCTATCCCCTTGAGCAAGGAATTATTTTACTAAAACACATTAGTATACATCGAAAGTAAGCTGCCCGAACATATTTCATCTTGACAGTCGTTAGCTAAATTAATGAAAATTGATATTTTCTAAATTTTCTATTTTGCGTAATACGACTCTGCTATCCCCTTGAGCAAGGAATTATTTTACTAAAACACGTTAGTATACATCGGAAGTAAGCTGCCTGAGCTAATTTCATCTCGACGGTCGTTAGATAAATTAATGAAAATTGATATTTTCTAAATTTTCTATTTTGCGTAATACGACTCTGCTATCCCATTGAGCAAGGAATTATTTTACTAAAACACGTTATTATACATCGGAAGTAAGCTGCCTGACCTAATTTCATCTTGACAGTCGTTAGCTAAATTAATGAAAATTGATATTTTCTAAATTTTCTATTTTGCGTAATACGACCCTGCTATCCCCTTGAGCAAGGAATTATTTTACTAAAACACGTTAGTATACATCGAAAGTAAGCTGCCTGAGCTAATTTCATCTCGACAGTCGTTAGTTAAATTAATGAAAATTGATATTTTCTAAATTTCCTATATTACGTAATACGACCCTGCTATCCCCTTGAGCAAGGAATTATTTTACTAAAACACGTTAGTATACATCGAAAGTGAGCTGCCTGAGCTAATTTCATCTCGACAGTCGTTAGTTAAATTAATGAAAATTGATATTTTCTAAATTTTCTATTTTGCGTAATACGACCCTGCTATCCCCTTGAGCAAGGAATTATTTTACTAAAACACGTTAGTATACATCGAAAGTGAGCTGCCTGAGCTAATTTCATCTCGACAGTCGTTAGTTAAATTAATGAAAATTGATATTTTCTAAATTTTCTATTTTGCGTAATACGACCCTGCTATCCCCTTGAGCAAGGAATTATTTTACTAAAACACTTTAGTATACATCGGAAGTAAGCTGCCTGAGCTAATTTCATCTCGACAGTCGTTAGATAAATTAATGAAAATTGATATTTTCTAAATTTTCTATTTTGCGTAATACGACCCTGCTATCCCCTTGAGCAAGGAATTATTTTACTAAAACACGTTAGTATACATCGAAAGTAAGCTGCCTGAGCTAATTTCATCTCGACAGTCGTTAGTTAAATTAATGAAAATTGATATTTTCTAAATTTCCTATATTACGTAATACGACCCTGCTATCCCCTTGAGCAAGGAATTATTTTACTAAAACACGTTAGTATACATCGAAAGTAAGCTGCCTGAGCTAATTTCATCTCGACAGTCGTTAGTTAAATTAATGAAAATTGATATTTTCTAAATTTCCTATATTACGTAATACGACCCTGCTATCCCCTTGAGCAAGGAATTATTTTACTAAAACACGTTAGTATACATCGAAAGTAAGCTGCCTGAGCTAATTTCATCTCGACAGTCGTTAGTTAAATTAATGAAAATTGATATTTTCTAAATTTCCTATTTTGCGTAATACGACCCTGCTATCCCCTCGAGCAAGAAATAACAATTGAAATAAGATATACCAACTATTAGTTAAGTCAGATTAAATATTTCCTTCAGTTTGCATGTATATATCATTCACCATTTTTCTAAGTACGCACGCCACTGAACGATCGGGTGCGGTCGGAACTTTAGGCAGCCAAGTCTGGAAGCTGTATTCACACCGCTCAATAACTAATAATATGCACCATTTGTTTCTTGATAAACGTGGTCTCTAGGGTAATTTAACATATTCTAATTCCTTCTTATGAATTCTTCTCCATATCCCTATATATTATTTGGTTCATTTCTCAAAATTTTTTGGGTACCTATAGTTTTTACGAAGGTTATACCCAATGGGCACACTATCGTTTTTTTAACGTATATATAACGTATAATGGTTTAAAAAAACGTTATAGGTTTAAATTTAAACGTCGAAATTTTGGTTGAAAAATTATACGTATATAAATTACAAATTTTTAACGTAAATTTGTACCAATTTTCAACCAACCGTTTAAAATTTGATGAAAAAATACGTGTTTTCACAATGTTTTCTTATCGTTTGTGATTAACGTTAATTTTTTGTATCTTTTATACCATATTTTAACTGAAAGTTTAAAATTTTCGTAAAATACACATATGAAATTACAAAAAAATCGTTTCGAAAACGTTGTTATATCGCAACAATTCAACGTTTGGTTAATAATGTAACCTAAAATATACGTTATTTCTATACGAATTGTTTAACAATATTATAATATCATTTTTAAACGTTGTTATGTAATTATGTTTCAACTGAAAGTTGAAAACATTTGTTAAATATACGTATGATATCAACGTTAATTTAAATTATATAAAAATCATTTCGAAAACGTTGTTACATCGCAACAATTCAACGTTTGGTTAATAATGTAACCTAAAATATACGTTATTTCTATACGAATTGTTTATCAATATTATAATATCATTTTTAAACGTTGTTATGTAATTATGTTTCAACTGAAAGTTGAAAACATTTGTTAAATATACGTATGATATCAACGTTAATTTAAATTATATAAAAATCATTTCGAAAACGTTGTTACATCGCAACAATTCAACGTTTGGTTAATAATGTAACCTAAAATATACGTTATTTCTATACGAATTGTTTATCAATATTATAATATCATTTTTAAACGTTGTTATGTAATTATGTTTCAACTGAAAGTTGAAAACATTTGTTAAATATACGTATGATATCAACGTTAATTTAAATTATATAAAAATCATTTCGAAAACGTTGTTACATCGCAACAATTCAACGTTTGGTTAATAATGTAACCTAAAATATACGTTATTTCTATACGAATTGTTTATCAATATTATGATATCATTTTTAAACGTTGTTATGTAATTATCTTTCAACTGAAAGTTGAAAACATTTGTTAAATATACGTATGATATCAACGGTAATTTAAATTATATAAAAATCATTTCGAAAACGTTGTTACATCGCAACAATTCAACGTTTGGTTAATAATGTAACCTAAAATATACGTTATTTCTATACGAATTGTTTATCAATATTATAATATCATTTTTAAACGTTGTTATGTAATTATCTTTCAACTGAAAGTTGAAAACATTTGTTAAATATACGTATGATATCAACGTTAATTTAAATTATATAAAAATCATTTCGAAAACGTTGTTATATCGCAACAATTCAACGTTTGGTTAATAATGTAACCTAAAATATACGTTATTTCTATACTAATTTTTCAACAATATTATAATATCATTTTTAAACGTTGTTATGCTAGTATGTTTCAACTGAAAGTTGAAAACATTTGTTAAATATACGTATGATATCAACGTTAATTTAAATTATATAAAAATCATTTCGAAAACGTTGTTATATCGCAACAATTCAACGTTTGGTTAATAATGTAACCTAAAATATACGTTATTTCTATACGAATTGTTTAACAACATTATAATATAATTTTTCTACACCCACATGTATATTATCCATTTTCTGCACAATTTACAGAATGTAAATGTAGGCCATTCCGGTTAACTGAACGGATATGATTTCATATACATCCTAGAACGTATATGAAATCCACCAATCAGCATTTACGTTTAGTACCCGCCAACTAATCTTTTTTCAATTTCATAGAAACGTCAAAATAACTTGTCAAAATATTTCTATAGTTTTTAAGAAAAATATTAGTAAAAATGAGTGATTCCAGTGATGAATCAATAAATAATTTTCCACCAGATATTCGTTTAGCCGCAAAGGAGACGTATAACGTATAGAAACAGAATAAATTGAATATTTAAGGGTACTCCCGACAAACGTCAGTTTTTATGTGATACATTTGACGTTATAGATAGATGATTAGTATATTCATCAGTAGTCCAGTGGTAAGTATCCCAGCCTCTCACGCGGTAGATCAGAGTTCGATTCCCCGTTGGGAAATTTTTCTTAAATTTTAATTTTATTTCTAAATAATAATAAAATAATAATAGTAAAATTATTAAAAATTTTTAATTTGAAGTTATATTATAGTTTACTAAAATGTTGATTTTCTAGATTTTTTCTTAAGTGGGTCGTAGAAAAAATATACTGTTCGACTCGTGTGGATTGTCCATATCGCTCTCGGACGATTGAGCACTCCGCCTACGGCGTCGTGCTCAAACTTCGTCCTCGTGCGGTATGGCCATCATATCCACACTAGTTGCACAAACTACTATTTTAACCGTTGTTATGTAATTATGTTTCAACTGAAAGTTCAAAACATTTGTTAAATATACGTATGATATTAACGTTAATTTAAATTATATAAAAATCATTTCGAAAATGTTGTTATATCGCAACAATTCAACGTTTGGTTAATAATGTTAACTAAAAACTACGTTATTTCTATACGAATTATCTAACTATATTTTAACATTATTTTTAAACGTTGTTATGAAATTATGTTTCAACTGAAAGTTGAAAACATTTGTTAAATATACGTATGATATCAACGTTAATTTAAATTATATAAAAATCATTTCGAGAACGTTGTTATATCGCAACAATTCAACGTTTCGTTAATAATGTTAACTAAAAACTACGTTATTTCTATACGAATTATTTAACTATATTTTAACATTATTTTTAAACGTTGTTATGTAAATGTGTTTCAACTGAAAGTTGAAAATGTTTGTTAAATATACGTATGATATCAACGTTAATTTAAATTATATAAAAATCATTTCGAAAATGTTGTTATATCGCAACTATTCAACGTTTCGTTAATAATGTTAACTAAAACAGAGATGGTACAATTGTACCAGATTTGGTACAAATTACTCTGGTCAAGTACGCAAGTAGGTACAACTTCGTTCGATATCTTAGTGGCCGTGCAAGCAGAAAGAAGGAAGAAAAGAGGATTTTTATCAGCTAATTTGTTTTCTGTAGTAAAATATTTGCGTTTATTGATGTTTTTTACATCTTACCGCTAGACAGCAAAGAATCTCAAATAGGTAGGTATTCCTGTTTTGCTGATACCTACTAGTTTAATTTAAAATCAAAATTCTTTAATTGTTAGGTACTTTGGTAAAAGTTGTTTGGGGTTAAAAGAGGAGCATTCATCAAAATTCTGGTACATAATATATATTAGATCTGGTACATTTTTTTAGTATTTTGGTACCTACCTACTTTTATTTTGCTCTTGCGACGCTGCTCTCTCATTACTAATATCAAAATTCATTTTCTATGGCTATTTTTGCTATCTACTTTCACGTAAACGTAATTTGAACTCAAATAAAAAGATAAATGTTAAAAAACTTCTTGATTATATACGTTTTTTCACTATGTCCCGCTTTCGATGAAAGAATCCCGCTTTTTTCACTCAAAAAGTTCCAAAATCCCGACTTGGCAAAAAAAAATCTGGCAACGCTGCAGTCATTCGTCTCATTTCGCATTTCAGTGTCGCCATATTGTTTGCTAGAAAGTGCGGACCGTTCTGTTTTGTGTGTGGTTGTTGCTGTGTATGAAATGATTTCATATTAAATCAAATAAGGTAATTATGCAGAGATAATATACACGTAATTATGTTTTATATTATTCATACAGTACAGGACACAGCTAAGTATAAATTGTGTTGTTTTGTTAAATAACTTCAAATTAACCTTAAAATATCACATTGCGTTGACCGGGAAACCATATATGTGCCATGTGCCTAATAAAGTAATAAAAATTCCACGTTTTTCTAATGAATCTGTTTTATTTATTAAAACATCTAAAAATGCTAGTGAGTTATTGTTTTATATTTCAAATTTTGAAGAATTTTCTGCTACATTTATATTTTTGAGGAAAGTGTTTAAAGTTTATAAGTTATGTGGCCAAATTAAAAAAATGTCATCTACATATCTCGATCAAACTATTGGTTTTAAGTTTTGTTTTTGAACTACATTTTCTTCAAAATATTCCATGGAAATATTTGCTAAGATTGGTGATCCAGGAGAACCCATAGCCATTCTAAAATGTTATTGATAAACTCATTCTCTAAAATGTTATTGATAAAACTCATTCTCCCATTTAAAAGAAATAATATTGATTCATGAAAGACATTTTGAATGTTTAAGGAAAATGCAGGTTTTAAAAACTTGTCACTGTTATAATAATGTTTTATTTTATTGCCTAATACAAATTTATAATAATACAAACACTTTTTAGTTCTAGCTTTCAAAAAATGTTTGCTAATCAGTTATTTTGAGGTGATTCAGAAGGAAATATAGTCAAAACCCGAGATCCTTATTTTTTTCTTATCCAGTCATGTTCAAGTCAAAATTAGTTGGTAAAAGACAGTTGCAACGTAAAATTAAACAGCAAACAGAGACATTAATTAAATTGTCCAATTCAATTCATTTAAATAATTTGAATGTGTCATTAAATAATTTTAATTCAATAGGTTTAGATGAAAGTGTATCTGAAATTTTACCAAATATTGATACAGAGGACTTTCATTCAACGCATTTAGATGAAAATATATCGGAAATTTTACCAAATATTGGGACAGGGGAATTTCAGGAGAATGAAAATTTACCAGAAATTGAGATTAATAACATCTCTGAGAACTTTCGTGAAAGTGAAAACTTGGATTGCGTAGATTCAGCTGAGGAAATTACAGATAAGTTGAGAAAATGTGTTTCTGATTGTAACATTCCCAGAAATACAACAAATGCCCTTCTGAATATTTTATTTCCAGCTTTGCCTTTTCTTCCTAGAGATTATAGAACTCTTATGAAAACTCCTAGAAAAACTGAGGTATTTAAACTAAACAATGGAGAGATGTACTATTTTGGTTTAGAAAAAATCTTGTCTAATAAATTGAAATTTGGTACCAAAAAAAGCATTAGATGCATTTTACTTCAAATTAATATAGATGGGTTACCTCTCTTTAAGAGTAGCTGTACAGAGCTGTATCCAATTTTGGGTATGTGTGCTGATTTTACAGATAATTCTCCTTTTACGATTGCTTTATTTTGTGGAAGTGGAAAACCTGATCCAATACAAACATTTTTAGGAGAATTAATAAAAGAACTGAGTTACCTTAGGGAAAACAAATTATGTTTTAATGGAAATATTTACTCGGTCGATATACATTTCTTCATTTGTGACGCTCCGGCCAGAAGCTATTTACGTCAAACAGTTAGCCATACTTCCAAATTAGCTTGTGAGAAATGTCACATTATTGGTATATCAAAAAATAACCGTATTATTTATGAACATGATGAGTTTCAACGATTTGATTTGAAACGAAACAAAGATATTACAGTTGAAACTAAACCCATGTATATAAAAGCAACAAGTCCGCTTATTTCTGCTGGTATAAAAATGGTAACTCAATTTCCTATAGATCCCATGCATTTAATATTTCTAGGGGTAGTTAAAAGATTGTTATTAAATTATTATTTTAATACTTCTCCTTCACCTGCTAAATTATCTCAAAAATTAAAACGTGAAATTGAACAAAAAGTTACAACAATTCATGATTATATTCCGTTAGATTTTTCTCGAAAACCTAGAACTTTTAGTGAATTACGAAGATGGAAAGCGACCGAATTTAAACTGTTTATTACATATACTTTTCCAATAATTTTTCATAATGCAGTTAGTAGAGAACAATATCAAGTTCTCTTATTATTACATTGTGCTATTTTTATTTTGTCTGATGAAAGTTTAATTCGCGATTATGTAGATATAGCCGCACAATGTCTAAAAAAATTTGTTATCCAATCTTCTACAATTGTTGGAGAAGACTTTGTTGTTTTTAATGTGCATAGCTTAACCCATTTAGTTGAAGATGTTAAGTTATATGGTACTATAAATCAGTTCTCTTGTTTTCCATTTGAAAACTACATGAGTTCCTTGAAAAGAAAAGTGCATGCATGTAATAAACCGCTGCAACAACTTCATAGAAGAATTGAAGAATCCAATAACAATTGTTTCCCACCTCTTCAGAAGCTTAATAAAAAGTATGAACCAAAAGTTTTATATAATAAAATGTATGATGGACAAGGAACATTAACTTCTTTTGAATTTAAAAAATTAGAAGTTGATAGTATGGTTTTGTCAGTCATACACCCTAATAGTTATGTAATGCTGGTTTCAAAAAAAGTGTGTCATATCAAATATATGAGGTGGGTTGAAGGAACCTACTTATTGGGAGGGGTTCTCTTTGTCAATTATGAAAACTTATATACTGAACCTATTGAATCTTCTAAATTGAAAATATTTTATGCTAAAAGGGGCAATACCAACAAAGACATATTAAATTTTAGTATTGCTGATATTTTATATAAATGTATGATTATGCCACATAAAGATGGGTTTGCTATATTTCCATTGAATCATTTTAAATTTTAAAATTAGCAAATATAGTTTTAAGATGTATGCTGTAGTGGAATTTTTGAAATCAGAAGGAGAAACTACTGGTGAAGTATCGGTGGTGCCGTTGATTTGGCTATGTCACAAGGACACTAAATGTTATTGGCCAAACAACACCAAAACATCGGAGTTTTCGAAATATGTGGAAAATCAGACTCCTTCTAAAAAAACGTGGCCCCTTTACAAGATTAAACTTCACTTAAAGACAGGTAGGTTTCAATTTTTTTCAAAATTACATACAATAGAAAAGCACAAACAATTTATTTGAGGTAGAAAAAAATCATGTTTCATTTTTTATAGTTGGTGCCCGTTTATATTTTTTAAATTAATTATTTCTATCATGACGGTTATCAAAATTAAAATGGATTAACACTTTAGTTTCCGAGGTTCTCATTCAAGAATAAGTTAGTAACCTTTATTATTGTGTTCATTAAATTTTATTTCCACACATGAGAAAAGAATTGTCTTATCAAAAACATCTTCCCATTTTTACTCGTTAAAAAAAGATTTAATCCCAATCACAAAATAAAGCTAAATTCATTCGATTCTTTCATTTTTAATTATAGAAAAATATTTCGCAGTTCTCGTTTTTCAGATTACAAATACACAGAGACTCATTGAATTTACTCAGCATTTTGATATCTTTCCTACAAATCTAAATTGGTACCTGACTTAAATTAAGGCCTACGGGATGATTGACGTTTAGGTTTAATTTATGTTTGCATATTTTTAGAGAGCTATGACGTAGCGGAAGCCACAGTAGAAAACCTAACTTCTGACAAATATGAATCTTCAGAGAGCAACCGAAGTTTTTGTCAAAAATCGGTCGAAAATGAATCTGACACAACGGAATCGATTTCAGGTGATGAAACTCCCTCCAAATCGTCCCAAAAAACGAGTTCTTCACTTTTTAAAAGAGATGTTTTCCCTCCGACACCACCAATATCAACACCACTGTCAACACCATTATCATCATTATCTACTCCTGATGTTGATGATACTACGATTACTAATAATATTCATTCACGTAATTGGAAATATAGTGTAAAAGAATTATTATTTTGATTAAATTTATATTTATTTTAGATTTTGAGAAGACTGTATTAACCACTTTGGCCAAATTAACGGAAACTGTAGAACAGAACGCGATAATTTTAAATCAGATAAATCTAAAAATAAATTTATCGAATGCAGAAAAATTAATTACACCCGAAAATGTGCCGGAACGCTTCCCACTCTCGACTATCGAAGAAATTGATGACTTTGAAAAAAGACTAGAAGATAAGGCCCTCTGGAATTATATGGTAATATTTTTATTCTCACATATATCTCTTGGGAAGTTAGCTTTTCTGTTCGAATAATTTTTGTTATGTTCAAAAATAGGAAACAATAGTTTTGCATTTTGCCATTTTTGAAAATCTATTATCTACAAAGATTTGCTAAAATAACTTGCCAATATGTAAAAATAATCGTGATGTCATATTTAAAATTATAGAATCAAAAGGCACAGAGCTTTTTTTTCGAAAATTAGAATGGTCAAACATTATTTAAACTCAACTACCCTTCACGCTATTTTCTTTTGGGGTAGGCAGTAACAGCAGTCTTAACCTCTGATACCAACACTCTTTACAATTCTCCACACGATCCTGTCCTTACAGACATATTTTGCTTCACTCACATCCATACATCTAGTCATACAGATCCTTCGGTTTTTTGGGCTTCGAATATCATTATTTTCAAGTGTTTCATCTATCATAATCTGCCATGCTTTCCTCGGCCTTCCAATATTTTGTCTTTCATTCATTCTACTTTGTAAACCTGTTTTACTATTCTCGTGTTACTCATCCTTTCTACATGTCCAAACCACCTTAAGTTGCTTCTGTCCATTCTACCTGATGAACTTTCTTTCACTCCACATTCATTCATACCCCATTCATTTCTTACCATATATCTTCTTAATAATTTCTATATGTTTCTTGTGACATCTTTAATTTTTTACAGTTAGATGTGGTTTTATTCCCATTTAAATAATCAAACAATATCTCTTCTTGTTTTCCCACGGACATTCCTCCAGCTAACTGCATTTAGTTTACTTTTGTGCCTATTCTGACATGCCCATGTTTCACTGCCATACATCAGAGATGGAATCATGCTATTATGCACTGCCATGTTTGCCTCTTTTGATAATTCCATGCTCTTTGAAACACTCCACATACTTCCAACTATTCTCTGTCTTGCATTTACTCTGCATTCGATGTTCTTAACGATTTAACCATTACCTGTAAACATTCTTCCCAAGTAAACAAATTCATTCACTTGATCTACTGGTTGTTCATTTAGACCGAAAGCACATCTTTCATTGTCTAGTTCTTTGTCAGAAACCATTACTTTTGCTCTACTCATTTTTACTTTCAAATCCATATGTTCTGTAACAGCACTTAGTCTATCCAAGTTTTCTTGGATCGCATCTGGATCTTCAGATAACAAAACAGCGTCATCTGCATACAACAACACTCTCAAATTTAAGTTGCTTAATTGTACTTACATTATTTACATTTTTCATTCTAAAGGTTCACATTGTATAATGTATGTATTTTTTGTCAGGTTAAGAGACTGGCTGCTCTAGGAGGATCAGGCCCAGAGAGCCTTTCCAGAAGAATTCTAAAACATTTGTTAACAAATCAAATTGCCACACAATTTAATTGGAAGGGCAGAGACAAAATATCTTTCGAAAAGATGAAATCCATGGAATTGATTTTAGGTAATTACTTTACACTTATTAAAATTTAAGAAACTTTGTTGCAATGAAATCATATATTTTACAAAAAAATGCTTTCAAAATAATGTCTAATTAGACATTGATACAAAAATCAATGTGTTTCAATTGTAACACAAGCAGAAATAAATGTTTATAGACATCTTCTAAATTGAAACATTTTTTATATTTTTAGCTGCTTGTAAATTCACCTATCCTGCTGAACACATTAACGAGTTGAAAATTTGTAATGCCGTGAAAGATTGGCTCAAATTGTCAAAAGCTAGGTTTCTAAGTTCCAGTTCAAAAAAATAAATATTCGTTATTCTTTCTCCTTTTGTTCAGTTTGGTAAACAAATGTTTGTTCACTTAGTTTAACATTTAAGTTTACTTTTTTATTTTTATCTGTCTAAATATAAATTTGTTGATGAGTTGCTTGAAAAGAAAAGTGCATGAATGCAACAACTTCATCGTTTTGGTTTATAAAATAATGAATTTATTCCATATTACGGAGATACTAGATATAATATTATGTTCCTTTACTTTAACATTTTTATACTCCTGTGAATTATTGTAGAATTCTAATCACTTGTTTATGATGATTTTTTTGTTTATTTTTCCAAACAAGAAGGTGGTCCATTTAAAATAGACCAGAGTTATTATCAGGAACAGCTTCAACATTTTAAGCAACGTTCAGACCCATCGATTTTAATAGATATCGAAGAATAAATATATTATTCAACTCTTTACAACAAAGTTTTGAAATTTTTTTTTCAAAAACAGTGACCGTTCAACTTGAGAAGCAACAACTACTTCCCGGGCTATATGCCCCGACAGACATTGAATTACATTTCTAAGTCAAACGGGATCGGTATGATCTACAAGATTTAACCAACAATTCTGGTTTGCAATTAGAAGGGACAACATAACTTGTAGACCGGCTTCGGCGTATTTGCGCCTCATCAGTACAACGACGAGAACATATACCTTGTACTGATGAGGCGCAAATACGCCGAAACCGGTCTACAAGTTATGTTGTCCCTTCTAATTGCAAACCAGAATGGTTGGTTGAATCTTGTAGATCATACCGACCCCGTTTGACAAAGAAGTGTAATTCAATGTCTGTCGGGCATATAGCCCGGGAAGTAGTTCTTCTTCTTATTTGAACGGTCACTGGTTTTGAAAAATATTTTTCAAAACTTTGTTGTAAAGCGTTAAAATAATATATATTTATTCTTCGATATCTATTGGTAATACGCTTCACTAAATACGATAATTTCAAAGAAAATGCAATAAGACTCCATCGATTTTAATTTGGAAAGCGACTCATTTTTCCTAATGCTGCATGAGTACCTCAACCCTTGATCAGTGGGATGAACAACTTCTAAAATTTGAATAAGGAATGTAGCAAGAGTGCACATTTTTAAAAACGTGATTACCTTTTCAAAACTGTAACACTCTTAGTATATTCCCTATTCAAATTTTAGGGATTGTTCACCCCACTGTTCGAGAATCGAAATGCCGATGCTGCAAGGTATAATCGATTCGTTTGAGTTTATGTCTATTTCTGGTTCCTTATAAATGGGCAACCTTGTTTAGTCAAATACAATAGTTAGTTTATAATCCATTAAAATGATGATTGTTAAAAAAAAGTTGATTTTTTATTATAATAAACGAATAAAAAATTTAAAGGAGTTTTTTTTATGTTACCTGTATGTTGCCACATTATATTTCTACAAAATGAAACGGGTATTATATGAAATAATTAGACATTTATTTTATGCAATAGTTATTAAACGTGTGTTATAAATAAGTAAACGTGTATTTTATGAAAAAATTGAACGTGTATTAGGTATATGAAATAATTTGACGTTTATTTCATGAAATAAACATTAAATCATTTCACATAACACACTTTTACTTTTTTCATAACATACACGTTTAATTATGTCATATAATACACGTTTAATTATGTCATGTAATACACGTTTAATAATTATTGAATAATACACGTCTAATTATTTCAAATAATACACGTTTAATTATTTCATTTAATACACGTTTAATTATTTCAACTAATACAGGTATAATTGTTTCATATAATACACGGTTATTATGCAATAATTGAACGTATTTTATATTAACTAATTAAACGTATATTATATTAACTAATCAAACGTATATTATATTAACTAATCAAACGTATATTATATTACTAATTAAACGTGTATTATATGAAAAAATGAAACGTTTATTAAATGAAATAATTATTAAATAATAAACGTTTCATTATTGCACACAAAAATGTTTATTTCATGTCATACACGTTTAATTATTACATAAAAATTATGGTTTAAATGTTACGTATAAGTAACGTTTAAGTGATATACCTGAAAAATACGAACGTAAAACGTTTAGTATTATGTATGCAACACATACGGAATCAACTATAAATAACCATTAAAATTTTACGTATAATTTTAGTACCATTTCTTGATGAAAATAAACGTAATATATTTTAATTTTTTCTAAGTTGAAAACCTAGGTTTTCAACGTTAAAATTAAACGTATAAGTTTAGTATGATTTTTGGTTGCAAACAACGTTTTCCACCGCGACATTCGAACCAATTTTAGAACGTTTGGTTTTATACCAATTTTCGACGTTTTTTTAACGTTCGTGTGCCCACTGGGTAGGTTTTTCATTTATTAACGCTAGGAATATTTTTCAATCATATCATTTGTTATATTATATTTTCAAAAAACTAATCAATTTACTTTTGATTCTCAAATTATAAAAGTTTATATGCGGGCAGAAAAACCCGACTGGTCATCTCGTAAAACAAAAATTATAAATAAAATCATAGATAACCTTGATTAAAACTTGACAAAAACGTCATTCTTCTTTCTTAGTAAATCCTTCATAACCAAAAAACTTACTGAAATCCGCGTCATCAATATGAAATGTTGGTCCTTGATTGAATTTTATATTTTTATAACAATGATTGTTTATTGTTTAAGGGTCGGCATTATAAACATCTTTAGAAGTTAATTTTAACAGTCAAGTCAACTTTAGCATTAACATATCTATCAGTTTTATAAAAGTTACATTTCTAAAATAAAAAAAGGTAATCTAGAATTTTTATTTTTTTCAACCAATTAAACCAAGTTGGTGGTGTTTTGACTCCCTATTTCCCTAATCGACGTGAGTCCACTAACAATCTAACAAAGAGAAGAAGAAGACTACCTTATGTTTTTGATAACTGAAACTGATAACAAACAAAAGAGGGTACTTTTCAAGTTAGTTGAAACGAAAATGAAATACTCTCATGCAATTTGGAAGTTATATATTTAATGTATGGTTTCTAAATATTTGCAATATCAAAAGTTTTTAAACCTGCTTATAGGCTGAGTCAGAATCTGAACTGAAATTTGGTAGCCTTTTAGACAAACTGAGCCAAAGTGATTTTTTAATGAACAGCTTTAGTTTTCCTCTGTCGTACCCCAACAAACCCTGGACCAAGATCATCTAGATAATATAATTCCCTCTTACCGTTAGCCTCTATAGAGTCAGTTGATAGTAAGAAAAGAAAATGGAAATCTGGAGAACAAGATGTATTTATCTACCAAAAATTTACTGGGAGAAGCTACAGATGCTTTAAGGACCTCATACACTGATGAAGTGTATATTTTGTAAGTAAAATTTGTCAAATAGGAACAAGTATAGAATTCATAAATATTATTTCTTTTTAGATTGGTTTTTAAAACAAACTTTAAATATTTATAGTTAATTTTTCCATTATATCATTATTTATATATACACAAAATTGGCTGCAGAAATGAGAAGAATAAAGAATACAAGAAAAGTAAATAAGCTCAAGAGATAATTTATTAATGTGGTCTCCAAAATAATTGAAGAAGAGGAGGTAAATGAATATTACCCGAGATGTTTATATGTAATGTTTATCTACATTCATGTATGTTAATTATATAAATATAAAGAATAATGAATTTTTTTAAATCTTGTACAAACTGAGAATAAAAAGTTATATCCCTAGTAATAGTTTGTAAGACAAAATTTATAAAATAAATTGGGTAATACATGAACAATATGGTCAAAAATGATAAAATTTTCATAATACTTCATAAAAATTTAAAACACAAACGAAAGAAACAAACTATTTCAAGTACTTAGTTGAACAATACATTTAATACAAGAGTAAAAGTGACATTACGTAAGTGTAGCAGAAGATTCTTAGTTTATTGAACATTTGAGTTCATAATGCAAATTATTAAAGTTAACAAAACATTAAAAAAGAAATGAATTCAAAACATTTGTGGTAGATATTTTTCCCAACTAGGTCTAAGAACACAATGCAATGTTTATTTTTATAATTGTGGAATGCTGGCCCATGTTTTCTGAAGGCAATATGCTTTCCATCAATTTTTTTTAAGTATTTTGAAATATTTAACCAATCTGCAGCAGTATGTGGAACCTAAAAGTTATATAATTTAAATATACTCAAAGGAGTCCTTCACACTCTACAATTTATAAAAATTTTATAATCTTATGGTTTTTTGTTTATAAAAATATGTCAGTATCTATAGCACCACACTAATCTCAGTATAAAAATCTTAAATAATAGGACCTAAATAATAAAGAAATTATGTTGAAATAAATTTGACAAACGTACCTACTTTTTAAATTTATTTCTCAAAAAACCCTTTTTGGAGGCCTGTTAAAACTATCTGCCTTTATTACGATCAACTATATTGTAAACTTAATAATCATATAACCTGAAATGGACTGTAAAATTATTTTATTTTTATATTTAAGTAGGTACTCTTCTTGAAGTACATTGTATAGGTATTACGTGGCAGATTCTAGGCACAAAAAGCAAAATTGTTGATTCATGCACATGAAATGTAAACATAAGGCTTCTAATATCATTTCCTTCTATTCCAGTGTCTCCTGGAATCCACAAAGTCGTTTGTAGCAAAAAAATTTTGGGCAATTGTAAGCTTTACCACGGGGAGATATTGACAATAGCGTATTAGTGATCTGTGTTTTTTATGTGATGAGTTACTAGGTTTAAGAGCTTATCAAATACCTTTTTACTCATTCTCAGAAACTTTTTAAATTGTTCAGGATCCTGTACATTTGGCAATTTACACGTTAAAAATGTAGGTAGGTAAATGGGCTGGTGTAGATGAAATACACAGAAAAAATCTACTGTTCATTATTATCCCGCAACCCTGAACCCCCATTGTTGTTGAATGTTGAATATGAAATGAAAATGTTTTTGTTTATTGAGTCAATAAAAATCGACGAAAACAAATTTTATTTTTTAAAGAATATATTAAAAAATGTAGGATTTATTTGGAATATATTGTTTTATAATAAAAAACAATCAGCCCCATTAACAGAATGAAAGTTGGAAAATTGCAAACAAACACCAACCAACAGTGGGACACTCTAGCAGTATTGTACGTTCTACTGAATTAGGTAGTCATATTTATGTACAGGATAATCTTTAATTCTTAAGACAGCAGCAGGTGGTGTAGGGTAACACTTTTCACAATGAAATCTCGTCTTGAATACCCCCAACATTTCAAAACAATTATTCATCATTTAAACAAATTTTCCATTAGTACTATTGAGGATATCTATATTTGAACACTCCATGACATTTTATTCTGATCTAAAATTAATATAAACTGCTTGTGTAGTTCCACCTTAACAATAGATTTTTGTAATAACTAGGTACATAACTACATTTAACTGTTACTGTAGTAAATATGAAACAAAAATATTAAATTTAATTCATGTACTACCTACTTAACTAGCAAAAATTGGTTATACATTACACAAAACATAATTTCACACAATTACTTAGATTTTACTAAAGTGTGTTGTTCAAATGTATATTGTGAAACTGAAAGGAATATTTTTAATTTGTAATAAAAAGTAGTAAATACAATCTGAAATTGGACCAATATTTTCACACAGCAGAAAGAACCTTAATAAAGCTTAAGAAATAAACACAAATTATCATAGGTACATAAAATAATCAGATCCTTGGTTGCCAGTTATTTTTGAGATGATAATTGTCTTGAGAATGCTTTTAGCTGTTAGTTTTGATTGTAATGTTTCATTTATACATTACAGTTATACTAAAACCGATAAATTAGTACATTATTATCATGCTTTATATGTTTATACCTATATAATCTACCTACCCTACCTTCTTTCAAATTTATTGTTTCATACATATATACTCCTTTCCAGAGATATCTTGTAATAATTAGAATTGTTTATTACATATATAACTATAGCACTACGTTACCTACCTATTGAAAAATATCCATATACTTTACTAACCGCTATCTCATTGCTATCCCCATGGCATATTTTTACAAAATGGTTACACTTTTGGTAAATATAATTAAGAATAAGCACTATATTAGTTCAATTAAGAATGATTTTCAAAAAAAACTTTCAAAATTTGTACTTTTTTTGTTTAATACAAATGTCCAACAATCTCAGTTAACCCAACAAACATCGGATCTCTGGCCGCCTTCCGGGCCAATGCAGTATTGGTCGGCTCAATGCTGGCACCGGAAAAATTGCAGCTGAGAAACATCGGCCCATTGTGCGGCATACGATAATCGTTGCCCTAGAATCAAGCCGACATTGGACCAATAGTATCTTAAATACTACATTTCTGCCAACGTATTTCGAACAATGTGCCATTTCCAGTGTTACTTTACCATCGTCCGCTGTCACGTCGAGGGGCTGAAGGGGGTGGAATATTTTTTTATAACGTAAAACTCCTAGATTTAAATAAAAGTTGACGTGTCCGAAGTCCGAGCGTTTTACACATTTGCTTGATATAAAGGAGTTATCAGGAGGGGGTAAGACTTTTTAGCCACACACCGTATATATATGGGTAAGATTCGTGGAGTATTTTACTATAATTAATCAATAGCTATTTGATACTTCTTAGGAATCATTCAAAATGAGAATAAAAGGTAAATAATTAATAATAATCAAATTATGGGATATTCAAAAAATAGCGGGACCTGGACAACCAATCAAAGCATATACTCGTATAACGTATTCTCATTCGTCCAGTGAGCACAAACGTGCCATGCGTGTCCAGGCCCAGTGAGTTGATCCGTTGATCGCGTCACGTAATGAAGTACCGCCATTTTAAAGAGCTGTCGTTTTTGGTTTTGGGTGTTTTGTTTTGGGATCGTTTTTTTTTGGGAAAAGTGTTGTTCATTGAAGAGTTTCGTTTAAACATAATATGGCTGATGAATTTAGGTAAGAATTAATTTCATTAGTACTTGATAACTTATTCTATAATTTAACCTCAAATTTCAATGAGAGTGGTCACATTTCCCGCTTTACTGTATGTTTCGAAGATGCTTTCAGTTGTTATGTAAAACATTATTGTAGAGATTATCTTGTGGTGGAATTCCCGGAAGAGGCCATAGAGGATTCATTACCTTTAGCTGTTGTTCCTTCAGTCTGGGTGTCAACAAAGAAGAAAATTTGTTACTGGCCCAATTTTTGCAATGACCAGGAAAGGAAAAGGGCTGTTATGGGAAAGACCTGTTTTGAGTCCGCTTTGTGCAAAGCATTCTGCCCAATAAATATCAAGTATAAAACAAGTATGTATAAAATTTTCAATTTTTGTACAGACCATATTTTATGCCACATCCCTATGATAAAAGAATTATTTATGTTTCAGATTCATATGAAAAAGCTATTCAAAAAATAAAATCTTTGGAAAAATATGGCACCACTTCAGCAAGTAGTCAGTCAGAAGAAGAGCTTACTAAAAGAAAATCTAAACCAAATTCGGCATTCCGAGAATTTGATTGCTCCAATGATTTATCTAAAATTAGTAGTAGTAGTAGGATTCGATCTTTGCCTACAAATAGATATCCTAATTCTAGTTCATCTGATGAAGACACATGTCCAGAAATTTCTCTACCATTGAGGACTATCAATGATGATTCTGAAGATTCAGATAATGAAAGAACTCTTTTATCAATTCAAAGAGAAAACACGAAAGAACAAGAATCCGTTGTTACTTTCTACGAGTTACATCAGATTTGTGGTGAAACTAGAGGTTAGTGAGAATATACATATTAATTTACTGTTCTAATTATATAAAATGCATTTTTTCTTCATTCATTCAATAATTCTTTCATAACTTTGTGTCTCAACTATGATGAGAGATGTAATTCATATGTATTATGCACATTATATGAATTCTTCTATATTCCTTCTTTGAAATTAAATCGTTTTCAGCTCTGTTAGAGAATGTAAATAGGCGAGTAGAACTGCTTGCTGATAATGTGAAGTTTTTAATGCAGATGGTGCAACGGAATTCTATCGTGGAAACTTTGGAAAATGTCCAGCCCATGAACTTTCCTCTAAATTCCGAGGCTGAAATTGAAGAGTTCAATGCCAAATTGGCAAATAATGATGAGTTTTTCAAAGATGCTGTGAGTACCTTCAATGTTTTATTTTATTATAGTTTTCAATATTTCTGAGAAATTTTCATCAAATTCTTGAAAGTATCATATAATATTCTAAAACACATGTAGAGTAGAGAAGAGAATCCCCATCAAATAAAGCTGTTAAAAATTACCTCAAATCAAGAAATGATTTCAAAATTTATTACTTACTTGTGTTTATTTGTTTGATTTTAGTGTGCTTCACTTCTTTGTGTTGGAGGGAAAGATGTGAACGATTCTGTCAGGAGATTGCTTGCTAAAGTAATTTCCCACAATCTATCATTGGGATATAATTGAAGTGGTAGGGGCAAGAAAAGTTTTGGAGAGTTGAAGAATATAAACAGACTATTTTTAGGTAATTATATAATTAATTCCTTTCTTGCATCAGTAATTTTATTCTTATAGGTGGTAAGAAATGATTCAAATTCAAATAGATGTCATAATTTCTGTATAAATTTGTTTCAATTAATATACATGTTGACAGTTGCTGACAAATATACGTTCATTGTTTACATCTATTTTTATTTATTTTAGTCCGAATGTCTAATCGAAAGGCTAAACGGAAACACGTCTTTTTTAAGTTGGAGAGTGGTAAAAAATTATTAAAATCCTTTTGAATTTTTTTGCCACCCTGTAACTAGGAAAGATCGTAGTTCCGGACACGTATTAATACAAACTTTTTTGCTTATTTCGCTTTATAGAATACGCCATCGAATTATTTTTATTTTTTACCGAAACACCTTGTGTATTCACAATAGTGAACTGTATTTTTTTTTCAGTTTGTTTGAGGAAAAGTCCCCTGACAAAAAATGCCACAGAATCAGAAGTATCATCAATTATTAAGACATGGTTGAGGACAGCTGCATATAGAATGGGTGGGCGTAGTAGGCGTAAGAAATGTGAAGGGGATAATGAAAAAAAATAAATTTATGAAATTCATAGCTTTTTTTTTGGAATTGGCCAGCACTGATCGATATCTGGGCTATTCTACCTATTTTCAGATCAATTAAACATTACAATCCTACCCTAAAATATGTACAGGTGTAAATACTGATATATAAGCATTGGTCCAGTAATGCACCGTTACAGTATATTATTCTGGCATACAGGCATTGGCCCTGAAGTGCGCCAATATAATACATTATGGCGCGCAGGCATTGGTCCTACTGGCGGCCAGAGTGTCCTATTGATATTGTCCCGACGTCATTTGCCACTGTTTTGCCGTAGCGGCAACTTCTGGTAAGCAGGTATTGGGCCAGTATGATGCCATCCGAAATTGTTTGCTGGGAATATATTACTTATATCAATATTTAATATTTAGTTAAGTATAGAAAAATGTTCTAGTTCACAACACAAAAAACTCATTTTCCAACCATTTTCTCTTCTACTGCTTTTTTTCCACCAGCCCAATATTTTTTATAACTAAATCCATCTATGTATCCTTTGCCTGTTCTATTTTTTCTCATTCCAATCTATCATAGCTCCTTTTGTTAATTAAAAATGTACAATAACTAATAATATGCACCATTTGTTTCTTGATAAACGTGGTCCCTAGGGTAATTTAACATATTCTAATTCCATATCAATTCTTATCTCCATATCCCTATTATATTATTTGGTTCATTTCTCAAAATTTTTTTAGATACCTATAGGTAGGTCCCTACATTCCTTTCAATTTTTCAGTTTTTACGAAGGTTATAGGTCATTCATTTATTAACGTTAAATATATTTTTCAATCATATTGCTTAAGTTATATTATATTTTCAAAAAACTAATCAATTTACTTTTGATTCTCAAATTATAAATGTGTATATGCGGGCAGAAATCCCGACTGATCATCTGGTAAAACTTATTGATTAAAACTTGACAGAAACGTCATTCTTCTTTCTTAATTTGTAAATCCTTCATAATCAAATAACTTACTGAAATCCGCGTCATCGCTATGAAATGAGAGGATTTCAAAAATGTTGACCTCTATTTTTTTCTTAATTACTCCCTCTTATATATTTTCTATAAATCTTTCACCCCACAACCTATATTTTGACTGTTAAAAATATTGGGGTAGTTTTACAATCTTACTAATTTAGAATCAGTTTAAAAAATACGCTCTACAATCTGAACTCTATTTATCTTAATTCAATACCTCACAGCTATTTTTAGGACTTAAAATTTTGGGGTTGTAGCACCCCCAATGATTCAACCCCTTTGTAAACAAACCAGAAACCTTCCCCAAGGTGTCAGCAACAACTTACCAAAGTCTCCTAGCAATCGTATCAACGGGATACATACAAACAAACATTCATTTTTATAGATACCCTACAGATCATCCATTACGCAACAAGCCAATATGGGAGAAATGCTAGCTCCCATAGGAGTTATAAACAAACTTTTGGTACTCATATGGGAGCTAGCATTTCTCCCATATTGGCTTGTTACGTAATGGATGATCTGTTGGATGTAGTCATTCCGGTACTTCCTTTTAATATCCCTTTCATCAAGAAATATGTCGATGATATTATCTTGGCTTGTCCTAAGGACTCCACAGATGATCTCCTGTTCACTTTTAATAGTTATGATCCCTATATCCAGTTCACCCTTGAAGTGGAAAACCCAAATATGGCTGTGCCTTTTCTTGATACACTTTTTACCAGGACACCTGATAATGTGATGATAATTGATTGGTATAGAAAACCATGTAGCTCTGGGAGATATCTCAACTACAATTCTTACCATAAATTTAGCATAAAGGTTAACTTGGTTAAACAAATGACAGCTAGGGTTATGAGTCTTTCCGACCCCATTTTTAAGAATAAGAACCGTGATATTCTTTTCAATTTGTTCCTTGATAATTCCTATCCCAAATCGTTACTAAGAAAGATTATTTTCAATACATCATCTGTCATAACACAAATTCCTACACTTTCAGTAGTTGAAGCAGGTGTAACTGATCAGGATGCTCTTTCGATTTCAGAAAGGGTTCCTACCACTTCAATTGTTTCTTTACCATATATAAGGGAAGTTACTCCTAGACTTACTAAGATTTTTTCTCAATATTTACAAAATGTTAAGTTTGCATGTAAGAGTGCCTTAGTAGTAAAATCTATTTACAATCCGTTAAAAGATAAAATTCCTACATTAGATAATAGTAATGTGATTTATAAAATTGGTTGCAATAGCTGTGATCTTTCTTATATTGGTTAAACTTCTCAAAAACTTGCTAGCCGTATATCTCTCCACAAGAGTGATATAAGATTACATCCTGAAAGATGTTCTCTTGCAAATCATGTTTCCTCTTTAGATCATAGAATAGATTTTGAAGGGATTAAGATCTTATCCCGTGAAAATAACTATAGTAAATGATTATTTCTAGAAATGGCTTTCATTTTTCAGGAGGATGATCATATTAATAAGAAAACAGACATTCAAAATTTAAGTAATCTTTACTCACTTTTATTAACTTTGGATAAACATAATTTTCATAAACAAATTGATATCAATTCAAATAATATTTCATCATAACTCCTACCTAATTTTTGTACCTCCCTCGTATTTCAATAATTTATATTTCTATTGTTTTTGGTTGATGTCATTATAGTCATAGTATCTCTTCTTTTCTACTTCAAAAAAAAGAAGAACTTGTCCTTAACCTATTTTCAATCATTGTTTAATTAATAACATGTATAAATCCACGTGTTTGTGTGGATTCTTTCATTTTTAATATTTTAACTTTGTAATGATTTTTAATAAATTTTATTATGCGACTGTTAGCTATTGCTTATAATGCAAGCTGGACTTGTCTCATTCCTCAGTGCTAACTGTTTAACACTTTTCCCAATGTTAAGATCAAGGAATCATTCTCGATTAACGTAAGTTATAAAACTGTTGTAGCGGACCGCTTTATAATTTATGTTTTTTCTCACTTTTGTAGTTCCCTGATGATGTAAATAAAGATTTACGAAAGCTTGGAAATTTAAAAAGAGTACACTTTTCCTTTTTTGCTGCTAACCTCAATAGTATTTGTCTGTTTGTATATATATATATATATATATTTGTCAGCCGTCAAGTTCGGCCTCGTTTTATCGTATAAGACGTAAAGTTCGGGATCCGAACGTCAAGTTTGGCTACGTAGCCGAAGTTACACATATATTTACTTAATAGACACTTTTAGCTTGTCATAAGTTTTTACACGTATCCGTATCCGTATTGGAGTTACGTTGACGTAAAGAAATTGTCAAGAAAACCTTTTTAGCAGAAAACGTATCGTTTCGCTCTGTTTTTAATTGTATAACCTCAAAACTTTTTTAGTTTGTCTTTTTATATTTTTGTAAAAACGTAATATGGGGGCGATATTAAATAATCCATTGCGGCTAGACGAGGACGATGATGATTTGGACGACCTATTTTTGATGCATATTTTGCATGACCAAAATATGTTGGGTTATAAATTAAACCAAACCAATATCAAAGAACAAGAAGACCTGTAAAATAGCACTAATAGCACAGAATACTGGTATCGGTTGAGACGTAACGGGTCTACACATGCGCAGTTGGTTACGGATACGGATACGTGAGAAATTTAAGACAAGCTAAAAGTCTCTAATAAAGTGTGAAGTTCGGCTACGCAAGTTTGACTACACTGGCATATAAAATTTATATATCCACTGACGCCGAAGTTACAGTTTTAGGACGGAGGTGTGGGTGGGTAATAGGGTATCTATAAAAATGAATGTTTGTTTGTATGTATCCCGTTGATACGATTGCTAGGAGACTTGTAGCGGACCGCTTTATAATTTATGTTTTTTCTCACTTTTGTAGTTCCCTGATGATGTAAATAAAGATTTACGAAAGCTTGGAAATTTAAAAAGAGTACACTTTTCCTTTTTTGCTGCTAACCTCAATAGTATTTGTCTGTTTGTGTCCTAATTGATCAGCAACGATCACATGCGTTTATCGCTTTTCATATATATATATATATATATATATAGGAGACGATTTATTTGGGGATGTGGCAATAAAATACCAGAGAGTACTCTTTTTAAAATATATTCCAAGCTTTCGAATATAACATATTCATTCTCAAGGACTGAAAATTATTAGGATGGTCAAATTATAAAATAAATTAATGTTAAAATTTACTTACATTATTTAAACGAGGATGTCGGTATAATTGTAAAAATAGATAAAAATTAAATTTTATAATTGACATAAACGTTCATTACATATTAAACTCAAAAAACAATATGACATTCAATATGACATTAAACAAAAATTTTTAATCTATAAAGGTCTGTTCGAATAAAGTTAATTTTGATTGGAATTTGAATTTTGTAAAGATTGTTTTTCAAAATCTAAGAGATAGGCATACATCACACTAAGGTTATTCAGGTCTGTTTTTTTATTAATGCAATTATTTTCTTGTGAAATAAATGCGGTTTCTAAAAATAGACGTTTTTTATAATTTTTTTCTGTGATTAATACTTTGGCTGATTGATAATCAATTGAATGGTCTTCATAAAATGCGTGTTCAGCGAGGGCACATCTATCAGGATACAATTTACTATCGCTTTTGTGAGAGGAAATTCGATTGGTTAATGTCCTTTTAGTATGACCAATGTATTTTTTATCACAGTTCAAGCAAGGAATTTCATAAACTATGTTAGTTAATTTATTTATCGGTGTTTTATCTTTGATTTTACTGAAAATTGATTTGATTGTGAGGTGTTGTTTGTTTGCAATTTTGATATTATGTTTCTTAAAGATTCCTGAAAGTTTAGGTGTGACTGTTTTTATATATGGTAAAGACAAATAAATTGGTGGGTTAATATTGTCAGTTCTAATATTTTGTGATATATTATCAGTAATGTCAGAATTTTTGTCAAATGTATTATATAATATTCGTTTCAGAAGATATGGAGGATATGAGTTTTCGTGAAAAAGATTATACAATATTTTTAGATTTTTTTGGTGGAACTTTTGATCTGAAATTTGAAGAACTCTACTTTTCATCTGTTTGATCAAGTTAATTTTGGTGTTGCGTGGATGATATGAATGATAATTAATATATCTTCCCGAACTTATCGGTTTTCTATACCAGTCGATCGAAATTTTATTATTATTGTCTCTTATGAATTTGGTGTCAAGAAAAGGTAAATATTGTTCTGAATTTTCTTTTTCAATAGTGAATTGTATATAAGGATCAAATGTATTAAAGTAGAATAGTATATTATCTATTTCATTGCATGGAAGAGATAAAATTATATCATCGACGTACTTTTTAATGAAAAACAACTTGAATGGTAAAACAGATATAACAAAGTCTAAGATATAATTCATTACATAGTCTGCTAGTATAGGTGATATTGAAGATCCCATGGGTGTTCCAAAAGTCTGTTGGTAATTTTTATTATTATAAGAAAAATATGTACTATTAAAGATAAATGATATTAATTCTAAAAAAGTTTCTTTGTTTAGTTTGCAGTTTTTACTTATATCATTCCATTTGTAATCAAGAGCTGTTAAGCATATACTTAAGTGAATATTACTGAAAAGTGATACTACATCTAAACTTAAAAGAACATAGTTCGGTGGTAATATTATGTTATTGTATGTTTTGTTAATTTCGAAGGAGTCTTTAATATAATATTCATTATCATAGTCATAAGATTTTGTTAATATTTCAGTTAACCAAAGAGTAAGAGGCTCAATTGGAGTATTTATAGAAGCTACAATTGGTCTAGCTGATAATGTGGGTTTATGAATTTTTGGTAAACAATAAAATTTGGCTGAAATACCGTTATAGTTTGTTAGTTTTTCTTTCGTATTTTTGTCTATTTGTTTTTTATTGAATAATTTTTTAATCAATTTATTACAATTACTAGTTATTTTTGCAGTTGGGTCATTAGTAAGTTCTTTATATGACGTGTTATTATCAATTAGTTCTTTAGATAATTCTAAATATTGTTGATTTTCCATTATAACTGTAACATTTCCTTTGTCAGATGGTATGATTATTAAATTTGGATTTTCTCTTAAAAATTTTTTTGTTTTATGTAGTAGTTCTCTAAAAATAGAAGATTGTTTAGGTTCGTGAATATGATTAGTTAAAACATTTGTAGTTTTAGCTATAACGATATTTCTTTCTTGCTCGTTTTGTATGAAAGATGATATATAATCAATATTAGCTAACATAGTTTTTATAGAAATATCTTTTGTTATTATAGGTTCAATGCTAAATTTTGGGCCTAGTGATAAAAACTGTAGAATATCCTTAGGTATCTCTGTATCTGAAATATTTTTAATCCAATTATTTTGAGTTTTAAGGATCGAGTTTATTTTTTTGTTAATCAGATTATTAAGTTTCTTTTTTTGCTTATTTTTAATTTCGAAAAATAATTTATTATATATAATTTGCTGTCTACTAGAAAAGTTTTTAAAAATGAATTCATTAGTGATGTTAATTATTTGATTTTTCATTTCAATTATATCATTTTCAAGCCTAAATATTGTTTTTTGATTACATATAATTTCATTATTTAAAAGTTTTTTTACTAACCTATTATAGATAAAATAACTATTATTAGTTTCTTCTTCTTGACGTATCAGAATTTTTTCTATATGTTTGATATTGTTTTGTAAAAAGGTGGGAAGAATGTTCTTTTTTCTACACTGTAGTAAAATCAAAGATAAAACACCGATAAATAAATTAACTAACATAGTTTATGAAATTCCTTGCTTGAACTGTGATAAAAAATACATTGGTCATACTAAAAGGACATTAACCAATCGAATTTCCTCTAACAAAAGCGATAGTAAATTGTATCCTGATAGATGTGCCCTCGCTGAACACGCATTTTATGAAGACCATTCAATTGATTATCAATCAGCCAAAGTATTAATCACAGAAAAAAATTATAAAAAACGTCTATTTTTAGAAACCGCATTTATTTCACAAGAAAATAATTGCATTAATAAAAAAACAGACCTGAATAACCTTAGTGTGATGTATGCCTATCTCTTAGATTTTGAAAAACAATCTTTACAAAATTCAAATTCCAATCAAAATTAACTTTATTCGAACAGACCTTTATAGATTAAAAATTTTTGTTTAATGTCATATTGAATGTCATATTGTTTTTTGAGTTTAATATGTAATGAACGTTTATGTCAATTATAAAATTTAATTTTTATCTATTTTTACAATTATACCGACATCCTCGTTTAAATAATGTAAGTAAATTTTAACATTAATTTATTTTATAATTTGACCATCCTAATAATTTTCAGTCCTTGAGAATGAATATGTTATATTCGAAAGCTTGGAATATATTTTAAAAAGAGTACTCTCTGGTATTTTATTGCCACATCCCCAAATAAATCGTCTCCGTTACTGAGTTGGCAAATATTTCTAGTAATTTATATATATATATATATATATTGTAATTATTTATTTTTATTCAATTGATTTTGAGTTTAATATTATTTTATATTTATACCTTGATCAACTTACCTTCGACTTGCTCAATACTCATGCCGGGGCATGAAAAACTCTTTTTCTCTTTGGGTTCAGGCGATGATTGTATATGAGAAATTATCTGATACTGTGCTGTATGTTTTAATAAATGGTTCCAAATAATATTTATCTGTTTTAGAATTAATGTTTGTTTTACCGTATTCAAATTTATTTTATAAAATTATGTTACGCCACTGACATTTACAATCTGCTTGTACACACAACAGCTGCAATGTTGACGTGACTTTGTAAGTGTCAGATCAACAATTCAGTTAGAAATTTTGTTAATGTGTAAGTGAGAATAAATATTGTATACGATATTTAAATTATTTAATCACAAGAAATATAGAAATGAATAGATTCGACAAATTACTTATAAGTATGAATTCAAAATAATAATAATGATTTAATGATAAAAACCATTGAAATGAATGCATAATAGTTATTTAACCAACAAGTGTATCAATGAGGGCCATTAACAATTGAGATAATTTAACGCACGAGCAGAGCGAGTGCGTTAATGTTCGAGATTGTTAATTGCCCTTTTGATACTCGTGTTAGTTACAAAGCTTTTCCGTCGACTGTATCAGTTGTATTCGTTTTTCTCAATATTTAAAAACTGAAAATATTTATTTGTTTCATAGGTAAGTACTGTCAAAATTAAATAATGACCTTGAAATGTCACAGAAATGGTCGCTGGTTCAAATGTCACTGTTTTCGTTTTTCTTAAATTCTTTTTTGGATGTCTTAACACTGATAATTATTATAATTTTGTAGAATAATAAAATAAAACGATAGGTAAGTCAAAAACTAGAAGTATTCTATACTAGGATTCATTTTTTGAAGACGTTATTGTATGTTTGGTTGCCTACACCACAGGTAACTGTCAATATAAATATAATGTATAAGATGTGCGTTGGGTTGCCTGCAGAAAATCGTTGATTAATGTAGGTAAAGCATGCATTAATGGGGGTCATTAATGTATGATTTTCTCTAATTTTGACAACGTTAATAGCATATGTTAATACACGGTCGACGGAAAACTCATTAAATTACATATATGGATTCAAGTTAATAACAATTATTTAAGAACTATTAAAACGTATAAACTCTACAATAAATTACATAATATATGGATTCATGATGATAACAATTAGAAAATGTTTCTTAATTAATTCTAAACTAAAGGATCCTAGTATTTTTTAAAATAGGTAAGCAAAAATTCTTATTAATTAATTTAATTGTGATAAATGCTTGTAAATTGTAATTTTACTCTTTCAAATTATTGTGGCCTTTTTACTGTCACCTTTCAAATGACATACCTTGAAGGGCAATTTTATTAAAGTATAACTTAGTTATGACTCATTGCAGGCAAATTTTCCGAGACTCAAAAAACCGTGAAAAATTGGACATTTTCAACCAAGCTTTTTATTGAAACGCAAGAAAATTAGTTTCTACAATTTTCTGGGATGACTATGGATACTTCGAAGATCAATTTTCGGGAAATCCGGAGCAAATCAGTGTACCAGAAAAAAAGTACGAGCAAATTGCGTGCGAGGTGTAAATTGCGCACGAGCAGAAAGTTTGACCCGTTTCTTCAATATGGCCAAAAAGTCAAAACGTGACTCAAGTGGCAGGGGACGATAGCGGCAGATTTTCTCTTTCACATGAACTTTGAATCATGAGAAAATATGCATTTTTACCCAAGTTATTCAACAATTTGTCCAACCGCACTCGTGTAAAGGTACGCAGCGTGCTCTCCAATACCCAGCTCAGAAGCTCAAAATTCCGGGTGCGCTTGGACGCGTTTATCTCGGAAACGGTCAATTTTTCGAAGAAAATCATAAGGACTTTTTTTGTAGAGAATGAAATGAACTTGATTTTTTGTTTGAACAAAAATTCTGTAAGGGTCATATTTTAGGAGATATTGGCCGAAAACCTCATTTTCCAGATTTTGGGGGCCATTTTCAGGCCCGCCCGGGAAGTGGATTTTGTGGAAACTTGGCTTATTTTCAATGATGTGGAATTATCTCTTATTACTGGCAGTATGAAACCAGAAGGTAAATATAGTGAGGTTGACCCCTTTATTTATTGGACTATTTATTTTTATAATAGTCTATTGTCATAATTATTAATTTTAACACTATTGATACCTTTTCCTCATTTATAGTCTTTTCAAAAGGTACAATTTCAAACACTATTTACAAAATGTATAATCTAAATAACTAAATACCATATATGTAATTAATCTACTTTATTATTTTTTTTATTTCTAAATATCTACTTCCTAAATAATAATTCATATTAATTCTAATTTCGCAATTTTAAATATGCTCATCAAGTTTTTACTAACAAATGACACGTCTATGTTTATTTCTATGGTCCTACTTTCTATCATTCGGAATTCTGTGTTCAACATCGATATCGATGTGTCATTAAATAAATTTGACGTTCATGTCTTATTGACATTCAATTATATATAGGTTAAAACATATATCAAATCCAAGTCTTCCAATAATAATTAATTACTAATCACAATAATAACATTGTTTTCTTTTCAGACACCAACTACAAATCAATCCCAAACATGAATATGGCATGTCACTATGATGACGGAAGTTACACTATATTAAGTGAATTTGTTTACATTACATCAATGTTTAATGTAAGACTCTAAACAACACAAATATTATTTTGAACCTTTCTTATGATTCAATTGATGATACAACTGGGTATCTTATAATACTTAACAAGTAGGTGTACAGCTAAGTTTTTAATTTAAATTCCTTTGTTTATACAACATCCTGTCCACTGTCCCATCATGAGTTAAGTTAGCTTAGTTTCAAAAACCATGACATCATTTCAATATATATGTATATATATATATATATATCCCGCTATCTATTGTGCGTCCGTACAAGGAAATGTATTTGTGCGTCCACTAGAAAGACTGAATTTTTCAATATTTTGGTTGCGTATATTTACTCTTTTGTGCATCTAGAATACTACTGTCGGTTTAAATTACTTTATATATACAAAAAAAAATTGCATTTTCAACATTCCAAAGTATTTACAGCTCCTCCCAGCCGTAAGTATTTGAACTTCCAACATATACGTTTTTGTCTGAATTGCATTCAATCATACGCCCATGCAAGGCTGCCAAGTTTTTCACATACCTATACACCAATTATTTCAGTGATACACTATTCTGCGTCCGTTCAAAGCATAACATAATTTGAGAAATTGTAGATTATGTCCATACAGGATAAATCGCGTATAAAAGTGTGTAGTGGTCCAACTGAAAATGTTTTAAAATTTAATGTAGTTAATTAATGAGTATAAATTAAGAAATTATTGGTTGCATTTTTTTCAAGCATTCTCATAAATTAAAACACGATATTATTGTGACGCATGTAAAAAAAATTTCTAGAGAATCTTTTTACAATTTTTTATTCATTTTTGTTGATCATATTTACTCTTACTGCACTACACTGACTAGCCAGTATAAATAAAATGATTCTTTAAATTAAATGTTGAACTATGTAATATTAGCACTGATTTTTGCTGAAATATTTATTTCGGAAAAAATGTAGATATACAGTGATAAGATTAAATCTTATCGTCATTCCTTGAATAAAGAGTAAAAAAACGCTGGGATACGTCGATTTTCGAATTTCTTTAAATATCCGCCACTATAAGTTTCGATATTTTGTTGAACCCCTTTCAGGTGACATTCATCCCTTCAATGTTTTTAAATAGCAAAAGGGGTCAAGTTAGTAACACTTCATTATTCGTATGTTTTGAACTTCAAGTAACATCTGAAGCTAAAGTGTTCAAAGTTTAATAAAATGGCTTATATTGACCTATATTAATTTCAAGCACTATCTAATGCTATAAGGAAAACCATAATACAAAGTGGTCAAAAACTCTAAACTTTTGATTACCCTGTATTATGTTTTATATTATATCATTATATAGTGCTTAAAAAATTTGGACAGGACCATGTATGCATTTTTGATGAAATTGTTCAGCTTCAACTGTCACGAATTTCAATCATTTAATTATTGATTTGAGACCATGTTGATCGGCTTTGTTAAGAAGTTTAATTTGTTTGGCAAAATTTGAATGAGACGTTATTCTGCATATTTTAGAGCAAATATCAAATGTTTTTGACGTCAGCGTTTTGCGTACGGCTGCCATCTTGGATTTTTTGAAATGGCAACCTAGGTCGAGTGACGTATCACAAAGAAGCTTATTTTTTTCTTTCGAGAAATAATAGCAATGTATCACCTTAATACAAAATATCTTATCAAATATCTGTTTTATTTTTCTAAATTGAATTGTACTGTGTACTAATGATATGACTTTGTAGGTTTTTAAAATTAAACAAAAAAAAAATAGTAGTCATTAAAAACGTGAACCACATTTATGTACAAATTGTGAAAACTGATACCAATTTCAAATGAGCATAAAGTTTAAAAGTAAATTAAGAATAACGGTACATTTATCGGAAAAACAACGAATCGAAATCTAAAAGTTGAATATGGTGATCGGAAACGTTCCCATGACGGAGCAGCTCATATTTTTAACGATTTAAATCCTGATAACCCTTCTATAAGTAGATCTACAGTGACAAGGTTGATAAACAATAAGCATTTGCGCATTCACATTTCAGAAAGCCTGCCTTATTCTATATTTCCTATCGTCTGGAGTACTTTGTACCTGATCATTAGCATAGCCTCTAAAGAACAAATCACTTCATTCAATTCTGGTGATCTTGGTGTCCAGAAAACTGGTCCTTATCGTCCAATCCGACTTTCAGGAAACATCATTCAATTGGCTGATGACGTACATTATGATGAGTAGGAGCTTCGTCATGTAGATACCCCATTTATTAACAAACGGATTAGGTAAATGTTTGTTGATATTTCGGAACCTACCTAATTACTAAATGCGACAATAATAGTGTGGATCTTATTTAAGTATTTAGAGAAACTAAATTTTCCTAAAATCCTAACTCGTTAATTGTTGTGAATGAATTTTATATAGCTGTTTTTCATTGACTTTTTGTTGGAAATAAAATTTTTGATCATAAAATTGAAATATCACAGAAACCATTCTGTTTTGGCAATACTTATCAAATTTGAAGTATAGTGAAGTAACTTTCATTTACGGATATAAATTACCAGGTGATCCGTTTAAAAAAATTGTGAAGCCGATGTATTAGAGTTTGAACTCGCCCTGTATACGGATTTCTAGATATGGAAACAGGTCTATGAATTGTGATATTATAGTTTATTTCAACAAGTAGGTAGGTACATAGAGAATTGGAATGCAATACTCCCCTAACTGTTAGTTACTAACAGATGTTTATCGGATATCACGAAGTTGTACTCAAAATTGACGAAATATTTTACAATAATTTAATGGTAACTTAGGTAGGTACTATTGAAAAATAAATACTTTTAGGTGTCACAATTTTTAAGTTTACAAAAGAAAACTTGTGGTGGATCACTTCGAATAAAAAATTATGTACTATAAAATATCATAGCTTCCGTACCCATTGTAAACAAACTATCACTATCGATTTGACATGTTATGAATAAACACAGAAATATTATCTATTGTTCTCCAATTCGCAGGTAGAAAAACAAAAAACTGGTTACGTATTTTGAGAAATATTAATGTACAATTTCGTCATTATGACCTATAGGTTTTCATATTAGTTTTAATTATGGTTTTAGTTTTGTAATAACCGTCTTTGAGAAGGGCTGTCTATTTGTAAAAGTTTGGACCATTCGGTCTAAACGAACAAACGATGATTTTAAACGTATATACAGGAAGAAAATCGCAAGTCCTTAAACACGCCTTCTTCTAGTGCTTACTGTTTGCAAAACAGTGTTGACAGCACTATAGAAAAATGTGCACAAATTACCGGAGTGGGGATATCGACTATTTACAAAGTAATACGTGAACAAAAAACAAATCAGGTTTTAAGCGAACCTAAGGAGAAACCAGGACGAAAAGTGGAGAAAACCAATGAATTTATAAACAACGCAATCAGAAGATACATCCATTCATTTTATATGAAAAATGAAGTACGAACAATAAATAAAATATTTCTATTATTAAAAATTGATGCGAATTTGTTGCTTATAAGTAAAACAACGTTGTGTTGCACTTGCATAAAATAGGTTTTAAGTGTTAGCAACGGAGTAGGAATAGTTGTCTTACTGGAAAAAGTGTAATCAGATTATCTTCGCGAGATACTGACGGCGACTATCATAAATATATGAACGCACAAATGTTAAAATTGGTATGTCGTTTTTGGAAAATATACCACCATCTCTCATAGCTCTTAATAATAGTGCTCTGCAAGAAAAATGACCAACCTGCTCATGGAGAAACGCAGAATTAATGAAATGGCTACAAGTCTACAAGTCCATAGATTTGATACAAGACATTGTAATGATCTACATGTACCTTTATCTAAGGGAAATATTCATTTTAAATCTCCGGCTATACAATGACGTTTTTATAATAAATTACCTTTAACCATCAGAAACTGTACTACACTAATAGAATTAAAATAAGTTTTAAAATCATTTTTAATTGAACGTTGTTTCTACTCCACAGAAGAATTTTTAAACTCGTGAATGTTGTATGAATAATTATTTATTTGTTGGTGTGTATTATGATTTGAAATTTTATCAGATATTGTTTAGTTATAATTTGCATGTCAATTTTAGATTAGGATTAGGATTAAGTTTTCATTGTGACTAATTCTATACAAACTTTGTTGTTTGACAAAAAGAAAATAAAGAATTATTATTATTATTATTATCATAAAATGAAGGTATATCATTTAATCACAGATTTACCAAAGCCTATCTCTATGAGATTGCTAAGCAATGTTAAAAAAATTGAAAGTGACATGTGGAATATGGATCATGATGTTATTAAAAGTGTTAAAGTAAATCCTTTAATTATTAATGTAGATAGTTCTGACACAAGTGATAGTGAATCAAGTACAAGTGACACTGATAACGATCACGACCAGCAACTTTCGGCTTTTCGTTTTCCATTGAAGGAATTATTCTTAAAGTACCTATATTGTTTTTCACATTTTTATGCGATTATATTTATAACTCAATCATTTTAGCAAATAATATATTTCCAGTTACTATTAAATTTTTGTAACATATTTCGTGAAGTTTGAGATAAACTCCGATAAACGCCTGTTAGTCAGGGGATTATTGCATTCCAATGATTTATGTACTTTAAGACTATCACAGACGTATGGCTGTAACCAGGAACAAGTGGTCAGAACTTCTTAAATACACTGTATAACCTTATATCATTGCAATAGAGAAATCATGCAAAATTCAAATAAGAAGTAGAATACAGGATGTCCCATTAAAAAAAAACTGTAGCTTTCATCTGGCACGGCGTTCTGGAACATACTGTACAATTGCAACCAATTTTAAAATATGAACCTTCAGGGTGGCTAGCACCGGTCAAACTTTTATTCGAATATCTTCGAGGATTTACAATATATTGGACTCTATGGCACTAATGAATTACCCTGTATACAATTTGCATCTGCTTCCACCGAGGACCAATCTTTTAACATTATGTATGGGGTTCTTTATTTTTCTGTCAATAAACTAATTAATTTAAGTACAATCTCCAATTTCACACAAAAATATATTCACTACAAAACCCAATGTACGTTATTAGTAATCTCACGGTAAAACGGTAATATTAAGACCCCTACTAGGTGAAAAATGGAAATTCTAATAGATAATCAGTTTCTCACTTGATTATTACATTACGATTATTTTCTGTCCTCCGGCCGGAAAGCATCAACTTTCGGGCCGCCGCGCTAAACGAAGTTGCCGCTTTCCGGCTCCGTCTCACTCTCAGATCACATGTTTGTCGACCTCACTTCGCTTCGGCCGACAATTACATGAGATTTGAGACATTTCTTGCTTTACTGGCCTAGGTATGTAATATACCATTTATCTATTTGGTAACGTGGTGCAAATATGACGAAGTGAAGTTTGTGTTTGGTTACCTTTAACGGATATTGTACTGGATATACTTCAATTAACATAATCTCTTTAAATTTCAATAGTTCAATTTTCAGTTTTCTCAACTTAAAAAAAATATCCAATATTTTTTTCCACGAGCGCGCAGAAAAGTATACTATGGCGCACGATTATACTTTACCGCACGCAAGGTATCATTTATTGCTTTTTATAATAATTTTTTTGGTTTAATTGAAATTTTGTTTAATATGGCGTTAGTAACTATTATTGATTACATCAATAACCAGAAGGTAACTAATAAACTTGTTAGTTTGTATCCGTCCGCTCGTAGAAAAAATGTTGTTTCTAACATATGCGTGGAGCGTTAGGAAAATAACTATTTCAAGGGAAAATGAATGTTTGTTAATATTATAAGTTGCGGCGTCAACAAAACATGTCTATTACAGGGTGGTCCAAGAAAGATAGTCCGTTCATATCTCCGGTAAAAGGTACTTTTTTGAAACTTTGAGGAGCCATAAGAGGTGAGAGGGGCTATAAAGTACCAACCATAGCGTTTACATTTCAGTTACTGTCAAAGGTTTAAAGATACAACCTGTACAATTTATAAATTTTAAATTATACAAAAATAACCAATTAAAAGTTCTATAATACTTGGTGTCTAATTTGAACGATTGCTTCCTTGAAATCACTGGTCACGAAGTTCCGAAATAATGAAATGAGACTTTGCGGGTCGATGAAAAATGAGACGAGCCATACAACAACGATAAATATCTTCAATTTAATGACGTCATTTTTTATCACGTGTCTCAGCTTTCAAATTTCAAATGACACTTCCCGTATATTTTGAGAATTATTGGGTAAGCGCTTAGTGATAAAATCAAAGATCAGTATGAAATTTTTGTCTACTTGTAAAATTTTTATATATTTGACATTATTTACTATTTCACTGTATTGTTATTAGTTGACTTCGTTTACGCTTTTATCTTTTATGGATCGTAAAATTTGCAGTGTTTTGTCTTCCTAGCGACATATGAATGAAACTGCGTCAATCAACAAGAAAAAAAAATTATGTCATTATGCTGCTATGGGCCCAGAGTCCTAGTAAATTATGTAAGTTTATAAAAGTTTCCTATAAAACGACCACCGAAGAAATATTCAGAAATGTAGTCACTAAATTCTTAAAATTGCGGTGTTGCCACCAACGGACGCACAAGTCGCTTGGTTTGGCTAAAAAATATTTTAGTATATCCACATCGTGTATATAAAAGTGCGCCAGTGCGAAAATTTATGGAACTCACATATTATATACTTCAATCATTTTGTCTTATTTTGACGTCCACCATAAAATTTGCGAGAATGCTTGTTATGATGTAAAACTATCGAAAAAGTAGTTTAAATTGAAAAATAATTGTGCGTCCGTATATCGGACGCACAACTACCACCGGACGCACAATTAAATGTAAGAGGACAATGTACAGACACACAAAGGCGTAAAGATAAATATATATATGCCTACTGTAGTTTAACGCCACGTAATGTGTCGTGCAATGAAATTTACCGCGCCATTTGTGTGCTTAGCGCGACGTCGCGCAAAATTTTTGATGTTTATAGAGTTTTATCGCAACATTTCGACGTTGCCAGATAAATATTTTTCCTTATATACAGGGAATATCTATTTGTATAGTTCTCAGATATGATTGCTAGAATTTATGAACATTTTAAATTGTTTTCTATTGAACTATGAAGATGTTTTAGCAAGATGCAATAAATATAAGCTTGAACGGTCAGAAATTTTAAGAAAATTCAAACTTGAATAACAAAACGGGCGATAGTTATAAGTACATTTGCTTAGAGATTCATTGAGAATTCCAAAAACCTTTTTAATTAATCTAGTGGAGTTAACCGAAAGTATAGGTTTTAATACAACACTTAAGATTTTAGAGACAGTTCAAAACACCTTACTTAGAATTATATTTAAAAAAGCAAGACTATACTCAAGAAAAAAGCTATATGAGGAAACTGAAATATTTAGTATTAAGACACTTTATATCTATAGCTGCATTCTAAACGTATATAACAATCCCAACAAATTTAACTACAAAGACAACAAATTAACACGTTCTTTAGCAAATATGGATCTACATGTCCCGTACTTTAAAAAAACTGTAACTCAAAGATCGCTTTTTTTCTTCGGTCCAAAATTTTATAACCTAATTCCAATTGGTATTAAAACAGAACCCAAACTATTTAAATTTAAAAAATATATAAGAAACTATATAACTACTCACTTACAATTGTTTATGGATATAATGTCTTAAATGGCATTATCAATAAATCGATAAATTATAGCATCAATGTTTCTATGTACGACAATAATTAATTATTCTCCGTTGAGTGTTATGCTTTCTCTGCTTTACCCTACAGCAAAAAACTAAAGTTGAAAACACCAACCTTTTATTACCTATACAATGAAAAAGATATCTTAAAACTTAGTCCAGTTCAAAACAGACAAATTTTTGTCTAGCCACGGGCTGACTTGGAGGATATTAAATGAAATGAAGTAAATTGTAAAAATTACTGTATTTAAATGTTTATAATGAATAAATGAAATGAAATAAATGAAAATATCGACATAAGTAACGAAAGTTTTATTTTTGCGTAAATTTTTTTTTATGAAAAATTCCGAGACGGGTTAATTTAAAACTTTTTAACGTGACTATTTCAACCTTGACTTCTCGTAGGGGTAGCAGTCCCCTTAATTTTTTTTAATAGAGAGAGCCGGCTTGTCATATTTTGATTGAAAGGAAATTCAATTCTCTATTTGATGGTGTGGTACGTAAATAAATTAATTCATACTTTAGGTCCTGAAATTTGGAAAATTATGTCAACAATCTGAAAATTGCTGCAGGCGGTGATTTGGCCGATAGTTCAAAGAAAAAATTAGTGCGTGCAGTCCCTCCGCGCGAAAGAAGTTATACTTCGTAATGTGGAAATAAAAATAGGAAATCAGTATAACGAATTTTTATTTATTTGAAAATATTCACCGATTTCGCTTTGGTTGGGACAATCAGTATAGCAAACTTTTAATTATTTGAAATTATTCACCGACTTCGCTTTGGTTGGGACAATCAGTATAGCAAACTTTTAATTATTTGAAAATATCGAATGTTCAATTTTTCTTTGGATGGGACAATCAGTAGAGCAAATTTTTAATTTAAAAATATCAAATGCTCATATTTTCTTTGGATGGGACCGTCAGTATAAAATTTTTCCAATTATTTGAAAATTGTGACTGACTTCGCTTTGGTTGAGTTGAGACAATCAGTATAGCAAACTTTTAATAATTTGAAAATATCGAATGTTCGATTTATTTTTGGATGGGACAATCAGTACAACAAATTTTAAATTGTTTGAAAATATTTACCGACTTCGCTTTGGTTGGGACAATCAGTATAGCAAACTTTTAATAATTTGAATATATCGATATCCCTTGAAAAGAATACTTACACTGCCATCTTTCATCGAATGCCGAAGGTTTTGGTCATGTGAAGGAAATTTCAAAATTACAATCTCTTAATAAATTACTTTTTAAAAAGAGTACTTGCACTGCCATCTGTTATCGAATAGCGAAGGACTCACTCACGATGAAAAGTTTTGAATTGAAAATAAAAATGAATTTATTCGTTACTTATGCCGCTCACTGTATATGTTTAAATGTGTTTACGGTGACTCACTTTTTTAACACATCCAGAGGTACAAGACGCAACGTCGCAACGTCGGGCTAAGCACACAAGTAGGGCGGTAAATATCATTACATGACAGATTCCGTGGCGTGAAACTACGGTAGGCATACTAAATGTTGATTTTAGTATTATAGATGAAAACGTATTGTTCATTTACACGTGTTCACATTCGTTCATGTTTTTGCGTTCATCCGAGTTTGTTCACCTTCATTGTTGTTCGTTAGCTTTTTTTGAATAAGATTACGTTCATTCGTTTGTGTTCGTTCATGTTTGCTTACATTTTTTCGTGATTGTTTGCAGTCTTCCGTATGTTTCCGCCACAATAACGCTCTCCTGTTCACGAACGTGAATGAACACGAAACAATGCAAATGATACAAACAAATATAAATGAATTTACTGCCTGGACCCTTACTTTGTGGAATCTACTCATATTACTATTTTAAATAAAACTAAAAATTTCTAATATTTTAAATATCGAATTAATTATCAATTTTGAATTTCCATATATTTTTTATTATTAAAGTGGAGTTAATTAGAAACTTTTAGTTTCATTTAAAATAGAAATATAAATGAATACGATCTAACGAAAACAAATATGAACGAATGCAAACGAACACCAACAAACGTGATGGAACCATGAACGAGCACAAACGTATACAAAAGTCAACAAACAAGAACGAATGCCACACACACGAAATGGAAACAAACATAAGCGATCGCATACAAACATAACTTGAACGGACGAAAGGAAACACGACAAAAGTGACTGAATGAGACATACGTTATGAGCCAACATGAACAAAACGAACAATCGAAAATAAACACGAAAGGGTGCTCACAAAAGTAATCAACGAGTACTAAAAGCGAATGAGAATATAACTGTCACTTCGAAAGTTTTCGAATCACACATTGTTATCTTGAATCTACTAACTAACAATGGGACGGGTGATTAACCTTGTTCAATGAGCTCTGAAAATTTTGAGAATCAGTATTTTTTTTCAATTTACGAAAAACTGGACCTGTGTTTTAGTTCGATTTTGACCCGGTCGGACTTTCCTCTTAACCAGTAACAATCCTGGAAATGTCCATAACCGTACATACAGATGATTGAAGATGCTTTTCATTTGTTCTGAACTGATATTTGTGATCTGACCTTATCGAAAAAATACACCTATTAATAAATAACGAGAATAAAAGTGTTGAAATTATAAATAGGTGGTATACCGTGTGTCACTGCGGGATGGTACACCCCACTTTTTTCCACACATTCACTTTTTTTGTACTTGTGAAAAAATGAAAAATATTTGAAAGAAAGTAAATTCTCCATCTCTCAAATATGCGTGAATAGATAGAATTGGTACTATTTTATATAGGTAGTAAAATAAGATATTTTTACAAAAGGTATTACATAATATAAAGCATTATTATAAGTACGCTTGAAGAAAAGATATTTTTTGGACGATGAGTGTTTTTCGAAAACGTGTTTATAAGTCTTTCTTGTTCTCACTCAAAGACTTTCAGGACTAAAAGTAGTGCTGACCCTTGAGATCTATATTTTATACTTTCGTTAAAATTATGATTCGCGCCAATTTTTTTAGATCAGCTTCTGTCACGGTAAAAACCACTACGATTGTGGTGATTTCTGTTTCTAAGCGCATGCGTCCCACAAGTTGAATATAGACCATACTTAAGGAGGTTTTACACTAAACGCCCTAGGTATTCGTGTTCCTTTGCATTCGTCCGCATTCTTTCGTATTCGTTCACGTTCGTTGCTATTCGTTCGCGTTTGTTTGCGTGAGCAATGCACTTGATTTACCATCTCTTATTTCGCTCTTTCTCAGTTTAAGTGTATAGACCTCACGTCTTCCCATGTCGATGTGTGTTATTAGTTACTGTATTAAGTAACTGATTTACTAACAAGGAACTTAATTATTCGAAACAAACTTAGTTACTTTAAAAGAATGTAGTTACTTTTAAGTTACTTAGTTTCTTCTAGAAGTATAATTACAAAATACCTAATATTAATAAATATCAACCTGCAAACATTTTAGTTAATAACTAAGTTCCGTAAGTAACTACCCAGCTCTGGTTTAAAGAAGCCATCCTGAAGAATGGGTTTAGACATCCCAAGCTTGAATACAGTGTCGTGCTTAAACTATGCTTGATTAATACTCGATCGTATTCAGTATATAAGGTTCAAAAATGATAGTAAATCAAAACAGAAACTACAACCATTTTTTCTTCGAGTTCGTGAATTTACAGTTCTATTGTAATCATTCGAATAATGTTATTTCGATTTAAAGTTTTTGGATTTGCGGGATCAAAATTATGAATATCATTATAGTGTTAAATTCACCTCATACAACTCGGAGCAAAGTATTTTGGTTATAAAATGTGTAAGTTGAAATAATTTCAATAAAGGTTTTTTTAAATTAATTCTCTCAGTTTTTATAGCGACAATTACACTGTTGCCGTTTTTCATTACAATTTGGGGCGTTTCGTACCTCTAGATGTGTTAAAAAAGTGAGTCGCCGTGAACACCTTTAAACATATATAATGCCTACCGTAGTTTAAAGCCACGTAATCTGTCGTGCAATGATATTTACCGGGCCATTTGTGTGCTTAGCTAAATTTTTTTATTCATAGAGTTTTATCGCCGTTGCCAGATAAATATTTTTCATTGCATACAGCGAATATTTATTTGTATAGTTCTCAGATATGATTGCTAAAATTTACATTTTAAAATGTTTTTTATTGAACTATGAAGATTTTTAAGCAAGATACAATGAAGATAAGCTTAAACGGTCAAAAATTTTAGGAAAATTTAAACTGGAATAACAAAACGGGCGATAGTTATAAGTACATTTGCTTACAGATTCATTGAGAACTCCAAAGACCTTTTTAATTAATCTAGTGAAGTTAACTGAAAGTATAGGTTTATATCGACATAAGTAACGAAAGATTTATTTTTGCGTTATTTTTTTTTATGAAAAAAGCCGAGATAGGTTGATTTAAACCTTTTTAACGTGACTATTTCAACCTTGAATCGAATTATCTCGTAGGGGTAGCAGCCCCCTCAATTTTTTTAATTGTCATTGTCATACTTTGTTTGAAAGGAAATTCAATTCTCTATTCTATTTGATGGTGTGGTACGTAAATAAATTAATTCATATTTTAGGTAATGAAATTTAAAAAATTAAATTTAAATTGCTTCATTTGCAATTTACGTTCATTATTATTATTATTATTTTTTTATTTCACTGCCTAACAAATAAATTAATTTATTCAAGTTCTACACCATCAAATAAAGAATTAAATTTCTTTTCAATTGTGATAGAATACGAATGAACGCAAATGATTCCAAATAAACATGAACAGCACAAACGTATACAAAAGGCAACAAACACAAACGAATGCCACACACACGAAATGGAAATAAACATGAGCGATCGCATACAAACATAACCTGAATGGACGGATGGGAACACGACGAAAGTGACTGAATGAAACATACGATTATGAGCAAACATGAACAAAACGAACAATCAGAAACAAACACGAAAAGATGCTTACAAAAGTAATAAACGAGTAAGTACTAAGCGAATGAGAATACAATTGTCATTAAATTCAGTATTCATAACTTCGAAAGTTCTGGAATCACACAGTTGTTATCTTGAATCTACTAACTAAAAATGGGATACTTTTGTTTAAATTGGTCAACTTTCGAAACTACATTTTTTTAACTATAAGCATGATTAAGAAAATACTCCATCAAAAATCTTTCACAGCGTTTTTTTTTTCATGGATAAATAAACAGTATTCGGAAACTGAACCGAAGCGTGAACTGCCGTCTATTTCCTAGTGGAATCACTGGAACTGCTTCTAGTCTATTCTATAATCAAAATGAAACACTGAAAACAAAATTAAAAATTTGAAACAAGAATCATTTGGTGGAAAACCACCTTAAGCGTTTGTTAGTAGCTCCGTAGAAAACACGTGCGCATATAAATAATATATCAACCACCAAGAGTAGTGGTATTTACCGCGACAAATATTGGCGGGAATTATTATGTAGCATGCCATTTACATAATTTGGTTAAAAATACAAAAACAAACAAAATATTGTAATGGTCCACTAGAATGAAAAGAGACACAATAATAACGTGTTCACCTTTTATAAATTTCACTAACGAACTTCTAATTCCAAGCTAGTATTGTTCTGCTACTGGAAGAAAGATGTATTATCTTGTCCAATTTGAAGATGGGATTTATTATATTTGTAATAAATCTCGAATTGTACTTAAAGACAATAGTGTAAGTGTCAAATATACAGGTGGTGGATGGTATCCAGCAACAATTATTGATTGTCATGGTAAGTAAATATTTTTTAAAGATATATCCATGTGTCTATATCTTATATAAAGATCAAAGCCTAACTGATAAATTCAAATGGAAGGGGTCAAATCATGTTGCAATAAAATTTTGTATTTAGACTTTTTATATAAAATGAACATTATTTCGGTGTCTTTTAAACATTGATATAAGGTAATTAGAATATTATCACCTCTATTTGCTTCTTTTTATACGCTTTATGTTAGTTTCTCTGGAATATATGTGAGTGTATAAGTAACTAAACCTTTAAGCATACACAACTAATATATCACTTGCACCCTTGCGTATCCATGGCCGAATTGGTTACAGCGCGTAAAGTGCTTCTTTGTGTCTATTGTTTATATAGGAGTTCGAACCCGGCTCATTTTTTTAAAATTTGTTATTTATACTAAGCGAAGTTATGAATATGAATCACAAAAGTAAAATTTTGCACACTCACTCACTCGAAAAAAAACACCTTATCGAAAATCGAATTAAAAAATAAAAAATAAATTTAAAAAAGTTTTAAAAAAAACTTGAAAATAATTTTTAATTTAGGAATAAAATATTAACGAGAAAATTAATGTCATTGTGGTAAAAGCGTGGGGTGTTCGATCAATTATTGTTATAACTTCTTACCAGTTCTATTCCGAAATGCAGAGTTAGTGAATAAATGTAGTACAAAGCACCCCACGCTTTTACCACAATAACATTAAGTTTCTCGTTAATTATTCTATTCTTAAATTAAAAATTATTTTTTACTTTTTAGTTCGACTACTTAAAAAGCGTATTTTCAAGTTTCAATTATAATGTTAAATTCATCTCATACTACTCGGAGCAAAGTATTTTGGTTATAAAATGTGTAAGTTGATATAATTTCAATAAAGGTTTTTTTAATTGATACTCTCAGTTTTTATAGCGACAATTACACTGTTGCCGATTTTAATTACAATTTGGGGCGTTTCGTACCTCTAGATGTGTTAAAAAAGTGAGTCGCCGTGAACACCTTTAAACATATATAATGCCTACCGTAGTTTAACGCCACGTAATCTGTCGTGCAATGATATTTACCGCGCCATTTATGTGCGTAGCGCGACGTCGCGCAAAATTTTTTATAATCATAGAGTTTTATCACAACATTGCCAGATAAATATTTTTCATTGCATACAGGGAATATTTATTTGTAAAGTACCTAAAAAAAACTTGAAAATAATTTTTAATTTAAGAATAAAATGATTAACGAGAAAATTAATGTCATTGTGGTAAAAGCGTGGTGGGTTCGATATCAATTATTGTTATAATTTCTTACCAGTTCTATTCCGAAATGCAGAGTTAGTGAATAAATGTAGTACAAAGCACCCCACGCTTTTACCACAATAGCATTAATTTTCTCGTTAATTATTCTATTCTTAAATTAAAAATTATTTTTTACTTTTTAGTTCGACTACTTAAAAAGCGTATTTTCAAGTTTTTTTTAAACTATAATTTATTTGAGATCAAATTGATGTTAATAAAACACCAAAATAATGTTCATTTTATATAAAAAGTCTAAATACAAAATTTTATTGCAACATAATTTGACCCCTTCCATTTGAATTTTTCAGTTATTAAGATTTAATCTGATTATTTATCTCAATTTTTTTGCATAAGAAAAGTTGGAACTAAAGAAAAAACGATTTCACTTAAAGTAACTAGAAATATATTAACGAAGTATTTTTGCAAGACTAGGTATCTATACCATTCGAGCAGAACCGGAAGCTTTAAAAGTACTAAAAGGCGAACTTTTCGTTTAGTTGAAAATATTATACTGCATTTGCTTGACAAATCTAGCTTTCGATTTGAAAATGCGTGGTTTGCGGAGAGAAGTAAATAGACACTTTTAGCTTGTCATAAGTTTTCACACGTATTCGTATTGGAGTTACATTGAAGTGGAGAAGTTGTCAAGAGAACCTTTTTAGCAGAAAGCGTATCGTTTCGTTTTGTTTCTAATTGTATATCCTCAAAACGTTTTTAGTTTGTCACTGGTTTGTATTTTTATAGATTTTTTGTAAAAACTTGATATGATGGAGATATTAAATAATCTATTGCTGTTAGACGAGGACGATATGATGATTTGGACGATTTATTTTATATGCATATTTTGCATGACCAAAATATGTTGGGCAACAGTGCAGACTGAAAAATAAAAATAAACTTTGTGGTTGTATTTAAACCAAACCAATATCAAAGACTGTAAAATAGCACTAATAGCACAGAATACTGATTTTGGTCAGGATACGGATACGTTTACAAATACGGAGTAGAGGACGTAACAATCCGTTCAACGCTTCGTATCGGCTGAGCCATAACGGGCCTACACATGTGCAGCTCGTTACGTGATACGGATACGTGAGAAATTTAAGACAAGCGAAATGTATGGTGAAATGTACATTCAAGGTCAAGTCGAAAGCTATATTTGTCAAGTAGTAATTGTATTTTTTAATTTAATATTTTTCATTTATTACTCAGTTACTCCAGTGGGTACAATTACTGAAAATTAGTGTTATAAATTATAATTAATTTAACACGTTGAATGCCACCGTGGACAAAAAAAATTGGTCCCTTAGGCCAAATTTTTTTTTCGCTTCTCTTCAAAGGAAAATAACCATAAATAACTCATTTTGCTACTAGAAGCTAAAAGAAAAACATTTGGAAATTTAAACAGAAAAAACAAAAATGGTGACACATTGGTCTCATGCGGCCACTGAGTTGCAATTTTTGCCCTCGGGCCATATGAGACCAATGTGTCACCATGCCGATTTCATGTTTTCACAGGTTCTGACATGTGAGTAGAGGCAGATGTGGTCGCTCGCACTTTGTTTACAATATCAATTCAGTTGTTTTTGCACTTTCGGCACGTAAACATGTCTCGTTACGAGGAAGAACAGCGATATTTACAAAAGTTATTGCAAGAATGTTTTTTCCGATGAAGAGGATATGAACGATTTTGAACCCGACGGAACGTCAGATGAATTTGAACCCGAATCAGATAACGAGTCTGACTCTGATTCAATAGAATATCAACCGCGCAAAAAGAAGAAAGTTTTGACAAAAATAAGTGGCTCAAAACGCACTGCCAATTCACACCAAGTGAACTTAGGAGCATCGACGTCTAGTGAGATTACCCAATCAGCCAGTAAACCACAACATAATATATCAGATACTATTGAAGATGTTATTCGACAAATGCAGGTTTCTTTATCTGGTGACGAAAAAGAGGATCAACAAGTGACTAATGGTACATATGTATGGGAACCAGTGACTGGCAGTTACCTGAAGAAATTTGATTTTTTGGAAACCGAAAATGGTACTGGATTTACAGCGGAATTGTATGAAACAATGTACAATAAAACTCCCTATGATTTTTACAAATTGTTTGTAAACGACGATATCATAAACTTAATGGTAAAGGTAAAAATACTTCTTTTTGGCTTTTTTGATTATTTTCCTACTTTTAGGTGACTGAAACAAATCGCTATGCTGACCAATGCATTGAGAAAACCGTTCATCGTAATGCTCGCGTGAAGTCTTGGAAACAAACTGATTCCGATGAGATGGAAAAATTCTTCGGAATTATCCTTTGGAAGGGTTTATGTCCTCTTCCTCAAGTGCAGAGCTACTGGTCCCGAGACGAAATATATACTAATTATATCTGCAAAGTTATGTCTCGCAACAGGTTCCAACTTTTACTCAAGATGCTCCATTTCAGCGATAATAGAATTTTGTCAAACGACAGGTTGCAAAAACTGAGGCCGCTACTAGAAAAATTGATTACTTTATTTCAAAACCCGATTTTACCTTCTGAAAACGTATGTATCGACGAAACTTTAGTTCCGTTTCAAGGACGACTAAAGTTTTTACAGTACATAAAAAATAAACGCCACAAGTTCGGCATCAAGTTGTTCAAGTTATGCCTTGAAAAGGGTTATACCTACAACTTTAGTGTATATTGTGGAAAATCCAAAGACGAGCAAATGTCAGTTCCATCCAAAATTGTCATGTATCTAATGGGGAACCTCTTAGGTAAAGGACGCACGCTTTACACTGATAATTGGTACACTTCTTGCAGTTTAGCAACTGAGTTATTGAAGCAAAATACCCATCTTGTGGGAACATTGCGTGTAAACCGAACATTCAACCCAAAAGACGTTGTCAAAAAAGACGAAACAGTTGCTGCTGAATGTAAGGAAGGAATTGTGGTACAAAAATGGCGCGATAAGCGCGATGTTCTGTGTCTAAGTACTAAGCACACGGATGAGATGGTTCGAGGGCAGAAAAGAGGACAAGACATTTTGAAGCCAAAAATTATTATGGATTATAATAAATGTAAGGCATTTATTGATCTATCCGACCAAGTGAAAGCCTATATTACATCTCTAAGGCGAAGCTTGAAGTGGTACAGAAAGCTGGCATTGGAACTTTTAACAGGAACGTGTCTTGTAAATGCTTATGTCGCTCATCAGCAGATAGCTAATGAGAATATGTCAATTACTAAATTAAGAGAAGAAGTTGTAAAAGGACTATTGAGACAAATAATGTACAGTCCGAGGAAGCCTCACATATACTGGAAGATGTTGGTCGAGCTAACAGAAGACGTTGTGTTATTTGATATGCGGAGATCTCTGAACAATCTGGATCAAAGGAAGCCTCAAGAAAAACTCCCCAAAGTTCATTGAAGTGCTCTAATTGCGAAAAACATTACTGCCTATCTTGTTTTTTTGTAGCGCATAATGCAAAAAAAATATAAAATAACGAAGCATTTGTTACTTTTATTTTAAGTTTTTATGTAGAGTATAGTTTTATTATTATGTAGTTGTACTTCTTTGTAATAAATAAATAAATTAGTACTAAAAAAACCAGAAGATTATGTTTCTAGTTTGAAATAAAAAAAAAGAAATCAGATTACTGTAGGGTGCCATATCGGTCTCGCATATCCACGCCAAATATAGAAATTGGACCGTCAGGCCATGCCTTTTAAGATCCCATTGATTCAAATGCATACAATGATACCAATGCTGCTTCATACAACGAAATGTAGCGGCGATGCATATGAGTCCACATTGGTCTCACGAAGCTATTAATGCCCAGTTATGGATGAGACCATGTTGGTCTCATCTGGCACTCAACGTGTTAATTTACTATTTGGACCCTTACTTCGTGTAGGTAATTCACATAATAGTAATATATGTACAGAAAAGTTAATTTTATTTTTAATCAATATTGTTAAAATGAGTTTTCTAAGATTTTTAAAAAAGCAAATTCTTAAAATATCTGATTTTTTAGATGAAAAATCTCTGTTAGTGGAAACAAAGGCTAAAATTGAAAATTGCAGCAAAAATGGTAATCCTGAACCAGTAGTTCTGACTGCTTCTTGTGAAAACTCCGAAAAAGGAAATGATAACTCAGAATTTGTTTAGCCCACAAATGATAATACTATCAAAAAAATTGAATCAGTTACAACAATAATCGGGAGACGGGAAAACACTGAGTTAATATTAACTGCTACTTGTGAAAAACCCGGTATTGTAAATGTTTGCGTAAATTCAGAATTTGTTGAAGCAACCTATGATCATACAATGGTTAAAACTAAAACAGTTGCAACAGAAATACAGAGTATGGAACTGAAAAACACTGAGTCAGTAGTATATACTACTTGTGAAAACCCCGATATTGAAAATATATGCGAATATTCAAAATTTGTTGAAACTACAAATGGTAATACTAAGCTAGAAACCAAATCAGATGCAATAAAAAAGGGGTGTATTGAACTGAGAGATACTGAACCAAGAGTAATTGCTACTTATGAAAAACCCGATGTTGTGAATTTAAACGAAAATTTAGAATTTTTCGAAGCTACTGCTTTACTAAATTTTGATGAAAACCAAGACATTTTTTCGGAAAATTTACGAAACAGTGTAGATAAAGAAGGTATTTATATATTTCGTTTTATTAGAACTTTTAAATATCGATGTCACGGAACTTCTTGCGTCGACAATTTTTAATACAAAAACTTTATTATTTCATTCCATATAGTAGGTAACCTTGGAAAATCCTCAGTTAAATGAAACTAATTTGTAGTTTTTTTATTTCTCAAAATCAATCTTAAATCATTATATCTTGAGGAGAAAGTATTATCCAATAATTTTGTTTTCTTTGCAAATCCAACTAAATTGAACTCACGTTGTCGATTTTTTTTTGTCAACACCTGTGGTTGGTACGAGTGAACACTTAATTTGCAGATCATAAGTCTCAACTTCGTCCTCTTTGTAACGTTAATTTCGTTCACTTTACTTCCCTCGATTGAATTAATAAATTATCGTATGGGCGGCGAATAGCCAGTCCTTTCTCATACCCAACACCGAGAAATGTTTCAAGGCTGAATATATTTACTGTCGACGAGAGTCGAAATCAACGTTTCTATGCGCGCTGATCGAGGCCCGTCTGTCGGGAAAATAGTCACTTCTATCTTGAAATTCCCACTTCGATCTCGTGTCTCTTCTTCTACCAATTATAAATCAAATATGAACCAAGAATTCACCACTGAAATGTAAATTCCTTTCCTGGTCAAAGCGTATGAGCGTGACACGAACATGAGACGTAAGTCGGTTGTCGTTCACATGATTTCGTGTATTTAAACAAGTGGCAAAGGGGTTTCGTTCTTCTTTTCAGGCGAACATGTGCTATTGAAGCCTTTCTGGCTTATCTTATCTTATCTTAGAAGTGCATTCATTTGAGTGGTAAGTCATTTCGCTTAAATGTATAACTAACTCTCCTTTCTTAATAGCTTCTACCTTCCTATCTTTATTATGTAGCAATGTCATTCCAGTGCCAGGAATAATATATATCGATATGAATTTGTTTTTTTTTCTTTCAGTTTTTTTCTATTATCTTTGAATATATTTCAAACCTATTTAAAAATATAGACATATTTAAAATATGTATGTATTCACCGGTGCAGAATCGGTTATTCGATTTTATCGTTTTTATTTATTTATTTCATTTATTGCTTTCTTTGAGTATTTCTTTTATCTAAAAAAATACAGGATGTATGAACCACGTTGTCAAATAATTTTCTTCAACATTAAATATTATCTGTACTGTAATATCATACTTCAATACTTCAGACATCCTGGATTTTAGTTAAATTGGAAAATTGTTCCTGATACTATATTTGTTCCCCAGCACTTTACCTGGGACACTTTACCTGGAGCACTTTACCTGGGATACTTTACCTGGGACACTTTACCTGGGATACTTTATCCGGGATACTTTACCTGGAGCACTTTACCTGGGACACTTTACCTGGGACACTTTACCTGGAATACTTTACCTGGAATACTTTATCCGGGACTTCAAGTTTTCCGACAACTTCTCTACAAGTGAATCTACAACTACAATAAGAACAGGAAAGTACAATAGTTCTTGCTCTCCAACACAACATATGTCGTCATCCAATAACTAGTCAATTTTTTTTTTTTTTTTTTATTTCATATTTTTTTTGAAAATATACAACTTGTTAATAACGTTGTTCATATAGTTTTTTTCCCTTCCAATCTTCCAGGATTTGTCGCTATAATGCAGATGTGAATAACAAATAGGCTAGTATTATTCAGAGTGGCGCCCACTTACCTTTCCTAATTTTCATAATTTATCTTTATTTCACCTTAAATAAATTTCAAGTAGAATTACCCGAGAACCGGTAAGACTACTCTCTGAATTTGTACTAGTTTGGTCTCAGAATCTACACCTGAGGTGCTCTCTAAACTGAGTAGCCGTAACAAATTGGCGCCCAACCTTGTTGGAGGCTTTGCAAAGTGGCATTACCTTATCGTTACGTAGCATCTTTTAGTGGTAGAATATTTCTGTAAACGTTTAGCACTTGTTCATTCATTAACTTTTTCGTCTCAACAATAAAAAATCTTTTGCAACACTGTCGCACATATATTTAAAATGTGACACAAGTAAAAAATAATTCAGAAATCAAAAACGTTTTTTTTTCGAAATATTCAATTTGTAAAATTAGCAACCGACTATTAAATTGAATAAAAATTCTCGTTTTTTGACTTATATCACTTTTGAACAGGTGCGCTATGCGTTTATGATTTTTTATTAATTTGAATATACTGTATATAATAATTTGCAACACAATGTAAAAGAAATCATTTTTAGGCGAACATGAACAAGAGTTTTCTAAAAAATCAGGGCATAAACAGCATTCATGTGTGTACTGTAAAAAAGTACTGTACCAGTTACCAATACATTGGTTTCAAATTCATTTTAGAGAGCCTGAAGTAAGAGAAATTATGTCTCTCAATAGTGAGGATCCAGAGAGAAAAATAAAAATCGATAAATTAAATAAATTAAGAAAAAAAGAGGATTATAAGTTTAACCAGGAGTCAAATAATAGTGAAAATATTGTTTTGAGAAGGGGTATAGCAGATAATACAGATTATAGACCTTGTCCATCATGTTTGGGATATTTTAGGAAAGACAATTTGCGACATCATCGAAAACGATGCTCGCCTAAAAAAGGTGACAGGGCTCTCCAGGGCAATTCCATTAAACTAACCAATTATATTCATAGTCGGGCATCAAATATGTTAAGAAATGAAGTTGCCTTACACATGTTTAAAGATGAAATTAGCAAACATTTCCTTTTTGATGAAATTATTATAATTTATGGAAATTTCCTATGTATTAAATACTCAGAATTGCATTTGAAGACGCATATACGTGCTCAATTACGTTTGTTAGGGAGGTTCATGCAACAGTGTAAATTAATAGATCCAAAAATAAAATGTTGCAAGGATTTAATGCATCCAGCCTGTATCGATACGATTAGAACGGCAATTGATGCGGTTGCAGAGTTCACTTCTGAATCCAGCGTTTATAAACATCCTACGAATGCTAGGACTTTGAGTACAGAATTTAAAAAAATATTGGAAGTAGTTTTATCAGAAAGCGATAAAAATTCAGACGAACAATTAAGAAAATTAACAAACGCCTTGACACGTCGATATAACTTAGAATTGGCGCCATATTTAAATCGAGTTTGCAAACTTAGTGAAAACAGATACAAATGATTAAAACCAATTAATAACCTACCAGAAAATAGGCAGATTGAAGAATACTTGAATTATTTAACAACTAAATCAAGTGATCTTCTTAATAAATTAAATACTGGCTATAATTTCAATAACTGGAATAAATTATGCGAATGCCTCCTGGTAGCCTTGGCTGTATTCAACCGAAAACGACCAGGTGAAACACAACGAATTGAATTAGAAGACTTCTATAAGAAAGAATGCGTTAGCCAAGAGGATTTGGTAAATCTGAGTGAAGAAGAAAAAATTCAAGCTGAGAAATACATTCGAGTAACTTTTAGAGGCAAACTTGGCAACAACACTGCTTTACTGATAGATAAGCAGAGATTTATCCCAAGTTTAGACTTAATAATAAAATATAGAATAAGAGCTGGCGTTCATCCGGATAATCCATTTTTATTTGGTCTTCCATCGAAAGATAAAAATCTGACCTACTGCACCTACAGATGTCATCGCCAATTTTTAGAAGAAAGTGGTATGAACTCATCGTCTTTAACGTTTACCAATTTAAGGAAACATTTCGCTACCCAAGTTGCAAAAGAGGGTACTTAACATCAAGAAGAATTAAGAGTCTCAAATTATATGTCTCATAAATATAGTCTTCACAAAACAGTGTACGATCAAAGTACACCATTAGTAGATATTACGACAGTATCTCAACATCTCGAAAGAAGCGCCAAGAGCGGACCAAAACAGAAACATACTAATAAAAGAGGAATTGGAGATGAAAGTGCCCTACAGTTAAAGAAAAAGCAAAAAACTGAAAGTGATTCAGATGAAGAATATAAACCCGAAAACAAAGAATCTGACGAATCTGAGGGAACTGATCCTGATCCAGATTTGACGATGTCTTATTCAGGTAGATTTTTATTTTACGTAATAAAACAAGTGCCTGTTTAGAAAAAAAAGTGTATAAATGAAAAACTCTTGAAATAAATTAAATTTGAGATTTGAGACAAAAAGAGTTTAGCATAATCGAAATTTGAACGAAAAACATTGAAAACAAAAGTAAGGTAAATGACCCAAATTCAGATACTTTAAGCACACTGTGTACTGTTTTTAAGCAGAATCGTACTCAAATCAATTTTTGGAGTTACATTGGTATGTTTCCTAAACAGTTTGAGCATTCTAAAATTTATTTTCGGATAAAGTAGAAAACTTTATACACAAGCGCCGGTAACAGTGTCCTCTATGGGCTAAAATATTAGTTTATTATTTTTTACAGATTCCTTATTTTTAGTAGTTTTTTAAATATATGTCAGAATTATGGACGCTGTCTGAATTTGGATCATTCACCTTATACACAATCTCTTTAGATCAGATACCAAAAAAAAAACAGAAACGCGTCAGCGCGTCTCTATGAATGTTAATTTTTCCCCTTTCCTATTATATCTGACAATCATCCCTTTTTTCATAATATAAATTCCTACAAATATTCTTGTTTTCTAGGGAAATTTAAAAGACGAAAACTATGGTCGACAAAGGAAAAACATGTAACAAGAACTTATTTTCAAAGTGAACTGGAAAATGATGGTTACATCAATACTAACAAAATTCGTAAGTTAAAGAATGTACATCCCGAGATATTACAGCATAGAAGTATTCCAATGATCAAACAATGACTGGAAGGAGAAAAACAAAAGATAAAAACAAGAGCCAACGGCATTGAAGGTACAATATTTTAGAATAATCCTATTATAGTTACACTAGAAGACCCGACAGACGTTGTCCTGTCTTAATATCTAGAAGACCCGACAGACGTTGTCTTGTCCTAACAGTGTCTTGTCAATAAGATATTATGCAAGCGGTCGTTTTCTGCCCGCAGGGTGGAGTGTCAGAGCAGCTTTTGTTTATTTCAAACTTAACGATACTTATACAGAAACTTTAAATTTTAATTTACCGCAATTTTTTGTCCAAAGTGGATTTTTTTTTAAATAATTTTTCCCCGTGCAATAACAAATCAAAAACCTCTAACCGTTAAGCACCTTCTCATTCAATGTCCACAATTAGTGGCGAAGAGACAACAGACGCAGCTTCTTTCTTGTGAATTAGCAGACATTTTGAGCCCCTCATTTAATGTGCAAAACTTGAAGGCGTTTCGTAAATCAACAGATATTCTGAAACTCATATAATTTTATTCTTTTTTGTAATTTTATGCCCACCTTAATGACGCTAATGAACTCCATGGTCGATGCGTATCGATAATTAAAAAAAAACCATGAAAATTGTTCCAGCCGTTCTCGAGTTGAAAGTGTTCCAACAAACCCGACTAAATAAAATATTATGCAAGCGGTCGTTTTCTGCCCGTCGAGTGGAGTGTCGGAGTAGCTTCTGTTTATTTCAAACTTCCATAAATGCCATCCTTACTATTAGCTAATCTCCAAGTAACGATACCTATACAAAAATTTTATATTTTAATTCACCGCCATTTTTAATCCGAAGTAGAATTTTTTTAAATAATATTTTTTTACACGGGAGCGGGATAAAAAGTATCCTATGTCCGACTCCTGGTTCTAAGCTACCTCCCCATCAATTTTCAGCCAAATCGGTTCAGCCGTTGTTGAGTAATAAATAGTGTAACTAACACGACTTTTATGATTGCGAAAAATCTTAGCTCGACATACGATTTACACAAGTACGACAAGGATAATATGAACAACACTACTTGAAAGAGAGAAAAATTGTTCGCACACGCCCATCTGTGATGGGCTAAGATTTTTCGCAATCTGTTATATAGCTGACCCGGAAAACGTTGTTTTGCCATATATATTATTTCTAGGAAACATTTTTTTAGTTCAATAAAAATAACTATCTACTATAAGTGTGCGGGGATGTGTGTCTACAACGGTAGACACCTGGCGGGGATAACTGATCGATTGATAGTTGATCAGTTATCGACCGGCGAGGGCGGAAGATCAAATTGAATTGAGAAAAAATCATAATTAAAGGAAATTGAAATTATAAACTCTGAATAACAATTATTATATTCGATTGTCATCTTGCAACCCTATTGCGGATCTGTGGATAAAATAAAAAAATAAATAAAAATCGCGATGGAAAAATAGGGGTTGATCGTAGAAGGGTGAAAATTTAAGGTTGTAAGTATTTTTGAATGCTGTATCATAAAAAAATAAAAGCAAACATTTTTGTCTACAAAATAAAAATAAAAAAATTAAGGGATGGACCACCCTTAACATTTAGGTGGATGAAAAATAGGTTTTGACCGATTCGTAGATCTACCCGATATGCACACAAAATTTCATGAGAATCGGTCGAGCCATTTCGGAGGAGTTTAACTACAAACACCGTGACACGAGAATTTTATATATTAGATTAATAAAAAATAATTATTTTCAGCGACACGTTTAAGGTACTCAACTCCAGAGAAGGAGTTACTGGAGAAAAGTTTAGAACACCACTCACTTAATGGAAGTGAACCTTCCATAGAAGAATTGGAAATTTTGATAAAAGAGAATGATACTATCAAAAGAAGAAGTGCCGATTCCCTTTTGAGAAAATTTAGATACACACAAGCTACTAAAAATCTATAATATGAAGTCTATTTCGACACAAATCTGGTATAAAAACTTCTAATTTGGCCAATTTATTTTCACGTGTTGATTTTCAATTGTAAATATAGATTTTGATGAAAGAATTTTAATTTACATTTTTTTCAATCAGACATATATTGCATGCATAATTTGTCTTCTGGGAGTGATTTGTTTAAAATAGGTACCTATTTATCCTATTGTGATCAAGTTTTAATTGTTTCATACCTTGATACCGACAGAATAATATCCCATCTTATACACGAAACTGTGTCTACAACTCCTGTAGGATGTATTTTTTGAAAATGTTACTAGTTTTATATGTATTGTCTTAAAAATACATTATTTTTAATCATGCAGGTCCCATACAAATGTTACACATCAAAGTGAAGTTTTTTTAATTTTTACAATTCTCAAATCTTCTCAATAATATTAATATGTAGTGTCTATACTACAATTCCAAAATAGTAGGCACTAAATTTTCAGTTATTCTTTGGCTATTTAGCGGCATGTGAAGAAAATACAATAAAAAGACTCGACTTAGTTTTCTGTTCTGCAAATATGTTGAAGACCGGACCTCAAATCTTAAGCTGTAAAACATCAATTAGAATGGCCTTCTAATGAGGCATCAATTTTGCCTCCATTTAACTGGTTTTCTTTATCTTGCCATTTCCAAGATCTGAATGCTACTTCTTGAATTTGTGATGCTGTGTACAGGTAGTTTTAACAATATAAGTAGAGCTTATTTTCTGTTCAAGATTTTTCAAATATACAGGGTGTTTCAAAATTCATGCGACAAAATTCAGGAGGTCATTGCTCGTATGAAATTGAGATGGGTCTTTCCTATAACAAAATTTCCTCAGCTCACCCCTTTCCGAGATATCACCCTTAAAAGGTGGTGACTAAAATTGATTTTTATTTTTTTTTTCTAAAATTTCTGTAAAGCTACAAACTTGAAAATTCTGTCATTTCCAGCATTAATTATGAATCGTATTACATTTTACATCTTTACTGTTTTCCATTCAATTTATTAGAAAATTATAAATTATGGTGTCTATTTTTTATCTCTGCAGCTATTGGTTTTGGGGAAAAAATTTAAGAATAAAAAAGTTTTTAAATAAGACAAGGATTTTAAGTTAAATTTTATTTCATAAAACTTCATATCAAAAAAAAGTTTTGATATGAAATAAAGTAAGGGTTGCTAATTTCACCACCGTATAATGTAACAGGAATATTGAAAAAACACCCGTGGTTGGTCCTTTGCGAGTGCATGAAAATTACAGAATTTCAAGTTTCTAGCTTTACTGAAATTTTAGAAAAAAAATAAAAACTCAATTATAGTCACCACCTCTTAAGAGTGATATCTCGGAAAGAGGTGGGCTGAGGAAATTGTGTTATAGGAAATACCCATCTTAATTTCATACGAGCAATCACCTCCTGAATTTTGTCGCATGAATTTAGAAACATCCTGTTGCTATGTTTTTATTTTGTTTTATTTACTTTTTTGTTAAATCAAAAAACTTATTAAACACAATCTAATATTTATCCAACTAAAAATATACTGCTGACCCACGATCCTTAGAGTAGTAAGGTTGCCTTTTCCCAACGTGGAGGGGAAAAATAAAGTCTCGATAATACGTCAGAAGAGTACAACTGCCAGTTCAGGCAAAGAAACGCTACAAGTTTATGAAGATTGTGTCTTTAATATTTTGTAATTTATTGGAGGTTAATGTGAATTTTTAGTGTGACAAAATATTTTTAATAAGGTAATAATGGGTCTATGGTATTGCCTCAAATATAATTTTTATACAATTTTAGAATGTCGGGTGGCGGTTGCAGTGTGGCCATTTTTGGTAATATTTATTAAAAAATGTCTAGAGTCTAGAGGATTAATGAGAATTGAATATCTAAACGATTGTTTGAAAATCCAGCTATCTAACATTATATGTTTCACACGGCAGAGAATCAGATTTACTACCTTGCATTGCCTCGGCTTCGCCTCGACAATGAAATGCTAGCCGCGGCAGTAAATCTGTTACTTCTCTGCCTAGTCAAACAAATAACTATTTTACGTCGTGCCGCTTAACAACTTCAAAACTGAAATAATTTTTAGGTTAGGGTTTCCTTTAGTTGCCATGGTAACTAAATAATCAAGTCGACCAAACTTCAAACGTCAAAAAATGACGTTGTTGGAAATCGAAAAATAAATTTTATTTATTTGATTTTCAAACACAATTTGGTGTGGAATTTTCTTACCGAATACCACATGAGGTCAAATTGAATCCGTAATCTGTCAATCTGTTCATGCAGCGTTCCGAAAAACTTTTTTCTACTACCGTGCGTAAAGTACGTACTTTAGACACACTTTCGAGTGTGTAAAACTTTACTTTACGCACTAGTGCGTAAAGAGTAAAGAGTTCCAATTTATATGTAGTAATGCCTAGTCTTATAAAAATATAGGTAGGTATAATAAACGGATATTAAATCTGAGGTTCTTTTTAAATCAGAGATTGAAACATATAGAATTCAGTAAAGTACATCTAATAATTATTAGTATAGTAGTTTGTGCAACTAGTGTGGATATGATGGCCATATCGCACGAGGACGAAGTTTGAGCACGACGCCGTAGGCGGAGTGCTCAATCGTCCTAGTGCGATATGGACAATTCACACGAGTCGAACAGTATATTTTTTCTACGACCCACCAAAAAAAATCCAGAAAATAAACATTTTATTAAACTATAATATAACTTTAAATTAAAAATTTTCAACAATTTTATTATTATTTATACATAAAATTAAAATTTAAAAAAAATTCCCACGAAGAATCGAACTCTGGTCAACCGCGTGAGAGGATGGGATACTTACCACTGGACTACCCAGGAATATAGTAATCACCTATCTATAACGTCAAATGTATGACATAATTTTATAAAAATTGACGTTTGTCAGGAGTCCCCTTAAATATTCATTTTATTCTGTTTTTATACGTTATACGTCTCCTTTGCGGCTAAGCGAATATCTGGTGGAGTATTATTTATTGATTCATCACTGAAATCACTCATTTTTACTAATATTTTTCTTAAAAACTATAGATATATTTTGACGTTTCTATGGAACAAACAATCCCGATAAGTGGAAACGATTCAGAAGTGTAAATTCGGTGTTATGTGGACTGTAAGGTGCCTCAATATACATGCATCTCTCCAAATCCGAGCAGTTGACATATGAAACATCCAGAAGTAAAAACATTTTAACCATTGTGGCATCCGAGTCAGCCAGAACTTTTCAGTTGGGTGGCATATGTGGAGTGTGCAGTGCAACCGGGCTGTGCACACAGGGCGAGGCATGTGCATTTAAGCATTTCAGTCCCAAAGAAAAGGCGGTTAAAAATTATCCAAACTTCAGTTTGTGCAAAAAGGAGATATACCCTGACAAAGGCAGCTTCACTAAATAAGGCCATTTTTGGTGTCAGGATTGTCACCTCTACCTTGTCCAAACTGGGATTGAAACTGGCAGTGACCCCAGTCAGGTGAAGTTCAAGTGTTCAGTGTGCCGGTTCGACACCTTCCTAGTATTTCCAGGTAATATATTTTTAAAGTTATTATTTTGAAACAATTTATTGATACTGTAGGTATCTTTAGGGAAGGCAACACTATTATGTTTTATGAATTATGGGTTGCCTATAGGTACGCTCGGTATGACACTAATATCTATTGTCCTACTCTCACCCTAAGACAATAGTACGGAAGGGGCAGCAGTCAGTATGTATTACGACCTTACGAAAGGTGATTGTGTAAGCGGCGCATCCGCCAATATTATGTCTTTTATGTTATGTGAATTAAGTTGTGAAATAAATATATAAAACCAAAACTATTAGCATCGTCACTCCGCGCCTAACCCAGTGAAGCCCTACAACAGTCAGAAGTGGGATAAAAAGGTCGGATGACCGAAATACTGATAGATTATTACATGGCCGAACAGTCGAGAGCTGAAATTCCCGTAGAAACGGAGAACTGCGGTAACAATACTCAAGTTAGTGTAGAAGATACAGTCCAAACGACGGTCCAAGCAATTTTAGCCTATGATCAAGGTAGAAATTGTAGAAGAGACGACAGTACCTTGCGAATTACGAATAAGGAGCTGTCCGCGCTCTTGCCTGAATTCCATGGATCTGAAGACAAACAGCAAAATGTTAAAGTATGGCTAGAACGAGTCGATTCAGTTCAGAGAACGTACAATGTTCCGGACGAGACTTTGAAATTGCTTGTTGTTGGAAAATTAAGGGGCCACGCGCTAAAGTGGTATCACCATAGATAAATACTATATACGGGGAAGAATGGACTCTCCTGTACTCAAGTCCGATCCCACAAAGTTTTGTCGAGTGTTGCGCCATCTATTATGGTGGAAGGTTAGTATTCACTTACGGGGAAAAAATAAAGGAGGAGACCTGCATGATCAGGCACAGTTTACTAGTTACTACTAGATGGCAAACCAAGCAAATATTGGCGGGTTTTTTAAATTATGCCTATATTGTTTTTTCTGAAATAAACCAATAAAAACAGTCGCACAAAGTTTAAACACTTTTTGAAGCAACCCGTTATTTTATTTTGGCTCAAAAGTAGAATAGGTTGTTTCAAAAAGCCGTTTAAACTTTGTGCGACTGTTTTTATTAACCAGGACAATTTATTAAAAGACTTATTTCAACAAATATTTTGAAAAAATTTATTATACATTTTTTTTATAAAATAATACAGGTGATTTTCCTTATTTTCTAATTAAACTTAAAAGTTACACATTAGATCTAAAAAATAAAAACTATGAAATAAATTGCTTATATTATGGGTTTATTTTACAGCTTACCTCGACAAGAAAAAGCAAATATGTTTATTATCAACAACTTTCCATAACTTTTGTCATTATTTGTTATTTTTTCAAAGACCTCTACAGATCTTGCTTTCCCCAAGCTTCACCACCTGAAAATAAAAATGGAATTGAATAGATGAGGCTTTTACTTGATGAAGATCCATACTAATGATGAAATAAAACAATTTAATTTGTTTAAATCTTCATTTTTATGTTTGAAAAAGCTACTGTGTAGCGAAACGCGTCACTAATTTTAGTTTGAACGTTAGTTCAAAATAAAAATGAAGATTTGAACAAATTAAATTGTTTTATTTCATCATTAATAAAAATAGAATTCTTAATTGAACAAAACATTTTTTTATAATTTTTACATAAACAGCTTAATTAAAAACTTACAAAATGTAAACAGAACCAAAAAGTGTCAGCAATCAATCAGCTGACAGGAATATCTTCTTTTATAAGCCTTCCTAAGGATCTATAAATTTTTTTTTTCGGGTCGAGATGGGAAACTCATGTTCGAATGGGTCCTGGACCCAAACAGTGTTGGACTCATCCCCAAGGGGATGCCTACCAACCAAACCCACCTCAAACTTTAAAAAAGTTTATTTCAAACCAATGTCCACTTAACTAAGCAACTACTTTCCGAGCTATATGCCCCGACAAACATCAAATTGCACAGAAAGTAGTTGTTTCTTCTTAGTTAATCAGTGCTTGGTTTGAAGTAATCTTATCCAAAACATGTGAGGTGTCGAAACAGTATTACCTGAGCATGATTCGCTATCTCTGGTGTTTGCTTAAATCCTAGGTTTTCAAAGCCAATAACATTTCCCTCATACCAATTTGGGTGCAGATTTGGTTGTATGCTTATTTCATCAAACATTATAATATAATGTTTATCTAGTTGCTTTTTAAAGTATTTTGTTTCAGCTTTGAGAACTGCAAAAACTTCGTCATGTATACCAGGTTGAATTGGAATTCTATTAAGGAGTTTCATGACTGTTTTCCTTGATGGCAATGCAAATAGCTTAGACAAGAATCTGTATCCAGATCCACTTTTTTTGTATAAAGCTAATGCCAATACCTTGTCTTCAAGTGTGTACCTTCTTCCTTTTGGTTTTTTATCAACATTTTCAATTTGACTTTCAAAAAATCGTTTGCAAATGCGATCCATACTGGATACACATTTTTCAAAAAGTTCAGATTTTTGAAAGGTTTCAGCAGCATACAACCTTTTTTTCAGCAACAGATGACTTCTTCTAAACTCGGTTGCCCTTTTTTTAAATTGGGTGGCTCTTCGATAGAGACGTCTGGCTTTTGGTGTTAGGTCTTTAACCCTTGAGACATTCACCTCAGCAAGTAAATCAGATCTTTCTAAAGTAAGAAATAATATCATTAGCAATTAATAATATCAATATGCAATATACATTGCATATAGATGTTAAATAGGGGAGGGTTAAATAAGTCACAACCCGATATTTTTACTAAGTACTCTTTATTCAGTTCGCGATATTATATTTAACCCGTTATCTCTGTTGTCGGAGACTGCCGTCCCCTCGGACGTAGATGCTCGTTCCCCGTTGCGCACACATGCGCGATGAACCTGTTATTGGCCCTGTCCACGCTGATCGGTCTTCCTGACATAAGCAGAAATAGTACTGTATTCTAACACGGCCATTCTGATTATGGGGCGTCCGCGCACCATTTCTGAAATTTTAGAAAACCAGCAACAGAATTTATTTTTATTGTCAGCATTTCACATAACTGTTTCCAAATAATACTATCATCGCTAGTTTATTTTATAATTTAATAATGGAATTGCCATATCTTTTATGAAATATTTCAGATATTTCTGAAATGTTAATCATTACCATGTATTTTTGTATGTTTTGTTTTTGTTCACCTTTTTTTTTTCATAATGGGGTTGCCATTATTGCTATTAATCGTATTAATGGGATTGCCATTATTGCTATTAATCGTATTAATGGGATTGCCATTATTGCTATTCGTATTAATGAGATTGCCATTATTATCATCAATCAGATATAATAGGATTGCCATTATAATTTTATTCAAGTATTTTAGGTAAACTAAAATATTTCTATTACATAGTGAGAATGTTTTGTTTCTTAATGTTTTATAGTGTATTTACCATACACATTCTCTTAGTTTTTTTTTTTTTTTTTTTTTTGCGTGGGTTTGCCACTATTTCATTAATTTTTCTATAATCATATTATAATTATTCATTTGAATAGTATTACCATTCGAATCAGTTTAAACAATTGTTTGCAAGATAAAAAATTTGTTTCTATCAAAAAGCAATGATCAATCATAAAAAAAAGCATTATGTAACCGGAACGTTGCTCACACTTTATTATTTATCGGAAGGCCACAGACGTAGTTGTTCATGAGCGGCTACAGTGGATCGCCGTCCTTGCTTATGCAGCGAATATCTTTCATTCGGTAGTACTGCACGTACAGTGTATGGCCCTCTATATTTAGGTTTCAACTTCCCTCCGCCGGCCAGCTGAGAATCTTCCACAGCGACAAGGTCCCCAACTGTAAACAAGCTCGCTTGACACCGTGAACTATTAAATTGCTGAGCCCGCTTATTCTCACTATTTTTTAAACGTACTTGTGCTTCTGCCACGGCCTTGTCTGGATCGACAAAATTATCGTTGGGTGGCGCGTCTCCTAAGAATTGCTGAGTAGCCAATAATCTTGGATTTGTGCCGTGATGTAACACTTTAGGTGCATGACCCGTTATTGAGTGAATCGTAGAATTTATATTATCTTCTATAGCAGGAAGTGCAATAGTCCATTTTTTTTCTTTTTCGGCAGTCAGGGTTGCTCTCATTAAATTGAATACTGTGCGCATGAGACGTTCGACTTGACCGTTGCCTCTTGGAACTCCTGTAGCAATGTGATGAAGTTTCACATTTTGCGCACTTAAGAAATTTTGAAAAGTGATCGAGGTAAATGCAGCTGCTCTGTCTGCAATTATTCTTTTCGGTGTTCCCAATTCCTCGAAAATTGAATTTAATGCAGTTATGGAGTCTTCCGATGTTTTCTTTGGGATTGGCATTAATCGGCAAAGTTTTGAAAATGCATCGATTACTACTAAAATTTGGGTGGCTCCATTTGAATTGACCAAAGGGCCGGCGTGGTCGATATGCCAAGTGTGTAAAATATCGTCCGGTTTATCTCCATGTTGCCACTTTCCTGCTCTACGGCCGGTATGTGATTTTCCCAAAACACAAGCTCTGCAGTTTCTGATATATTTTTTTAGACACTGTCCCATTTTCGGCCAAAACAAATCTTCTCTCATTTTGCAAATACACTTATTCCATCCTATGTGCGATGATTCGTCATGATATAACCGCATTGTTAGGAGTCGGGCGGCAACTGGCACATAACACTTTGGAGTCTTCGTATTAGTTACAACAATATTGTTTATAACAGTATAATCAGGATTACTATTATTCGGCTCATTAAATACTTCAATGCAAAAAGCATCATTTACTTGGAATTCACGCAATGTGTTCATATTTGATATTTTATTTACCGATAGCGTCTTTAATGCACACACTTTTAAAATACTTTCATCGTCTATAGGGTTTCGGCTTAAGTAGTCTACGTGAGCCATTTTATTTCCTGGCCGATATTCAATCGAAAAATCGTAATCCTGTAATTTGACCCACCAACGAGCGACACGAGGATGCAAATCTTTCTTTAAAGCCGTAGCACGCACTGCATTACAGTCGGTGTATATCTTGAACTGAACACCATACAAATAAACTCTAAAATGTTCAACAGCTTCAACAATAGCTAATGTCTCTAAGTCATACGAATGATACCGTGACTCATAATCAGTCGTACGTCGACTAAAGTAAGCAACAGGACGAACTAGGCCATTTTCGCTTTGAAGCAGGGCAGCTCCTAGTCCCACTGAACTTGCATCTGTATGCAACTCACAAGGTAAATTCGGATCATAGATTCGTAATACCGGCGAATTTGTTAACTTGTTTAAGATTAATTGTCTTGATTTTTCACACTCGGAAGACCATTTAAACACACAATTTTTTCGTAACAAAGCCGTTATTGGTGCGGCTATCTCGGAGAATCCCTTAATAAACCGGCGAAAATAGCTAGCAAGTCCCATAAATTGTCGTAAACTTTTAACATCCGTTGGAATAGGTGCTTGATTCAAAGCATTTACTTTACGCTGACTGGGCCGCACTGATCCCGCACTTAAAATGACTCCAAGATATTCAGTCTCTTGGGCAAAAAATTTACACTTTTCATAATTCAAGGAAAACCCATGTGTCGATAGCGCGTTGAGTACTTCCTTTAGGTTTTGTAATCCATCTTCAACACTAACTGAAGGCACCAGTACATCATCAAGGTAAACGAACGCTTTTGTGCCCTTTAAATTGCCTAATGCTTTATCAATGGACCGTTGGTATATCGCTGGAGCATTAACGTATCCAAAAGGCATACGATTAAACTCATAATGCCCATCTGGAGTGATGAAAGCGGTAATATGCCTTGATTTCTCTTCAATCTGCATTTGGTAAAAGCCGGACTTCATGTCTAATGTAGTGAAGTATTTTGCATGACAGAGAGCATTGATCTGATCTTGAATATGAGGTAATGGGTATCTTTCTTTAACTACCTTTTTGTTGACATCACGAAGATCCACGCACATTCGAGTCTCTCCACTTTTTTTTGATACTAGAAGTATAGGGCTTGCATATTCCGATTGACTTTCGCGAATTATTCCCGCACTTAAAAGGTCATCAATAATTTTTTTAAGTTGCAGTCTTTCTTGGTAAGCCAGCCTACGAGGACGGTACGCTACTGGAGTAGTGTCTTTTAACAGATGTCGAAGAATAAAAATATATTATTCTACGCTTCACAACTAGTTTTGAAAAATATTTTTCAAAAACAGTGACCGTTCAACGAAGAAGAAACAACTACTTCCTGGGCTACATGCCCCGACAGATATTGAATTACACTTCTAAGTCAAACGGGGTTGGTAAATCTACAAGATTTAAACCAACCATTCTGGTTTGCAACTAGAAGGGATAACACAACTTGTAGACCGGTTTCGGCGTATTGCGCCTCATCAGTACAAGGTATATGTTATCGTCCGAGAGTTAATCTCGGACTGAAATGTGACTATAATCAACAACGGTACATATTGTCCAGTTACGGAAATATTTTTGTTGCGAAAATAGCGACATCTCACCTCTAAGTCACAAACCAAAATTCGAACGAGACAACAAATCACGTGGATTTGAGACAAAAATGAATTAATACAGTTTCCTGTAAAATTGTCGTATTTAGTAAAGCGTTTTAACAACAGATGTCGAAGAATAAAAATATATTATTCTACGCTTCACAACTAGTTTTGAAAAATATTTTTCAAAAACAGTGACCGTTCAACGAAGAAGAAACAACTACTTCCCGGGCTACATGCCCCGACAGATATTGAATTACACTTCTAAGTCAAACGGGGTTGGTAAATCTACAAGATTTAAACCAACCATTCTGGTTTGCAACTAGAAGGGATAACACAACTTGTAGACCGGTTTCGGCGTATTGCGCCTCATCAGTACAAGGTATATGTTATCGTCCGAGAGTTAATCTCGGACTGAAATGTGACTATAATCAACAACGGTACATATTGTCCAGTTACGGAAATATTTTTGTTGCGAAAATAGCGACATCTCACCTCTAAGTCACAAACCAAAATTCGAACGAGACAACAAATCACGTGGATTTGAGACAAAAATGAATTAATACAGTTTCCTGTAAAATTGTCGTAGAATAATATATTTTTAGAATAATATATTTTTATTCTTCGACATCTGTTGTTAAAACGCTTTACTAAATACGACAATTTTACAGGAAACCGTATTAATTCATTAGTGTCTTTCAAGTTTATTGTCATTTCACCGGTGGTAATATGATCCGGAGTTTTGTTTTTATAAAACAATAATAGACTTTGTATTTCTAATTTCAAGTCTTCTTCTAAATCAAGCTGATTTACCAAAATTTTATTCTCACATTTCAAAGTTAGTACATTAGAAATGCTGAGCAGGTTATGGTGTAACTCGAGCCCGTAATCGTTTTTCTCGATTCGTAAACAAGGTCGACTGATGACGTCCCATCCAATAATAAGGTCAATATCGCCTGGAATAACAATATCCGGAACGACCGCATAATTAATTTCTAAAGTCAAAGTAGGCATAACAGTTATCAGATCACAGACACCGATAGCATAAACAATTTGTGCCCCGAATCCCGAAAAAGCACGAATCTTATGATTAGTTTTAATTGTCGCATTTAATGTTTTTGCTACAGAGTGTTTTATAATTGACTCGTCGGCACCACTATCAACCAGATAAGAAAAAGAGGGAGCACTATTTTTGCACAATAATGTTGCCATTGGTGTTGTGTCCAAATGGCGTCATTTCTTAAGTAAAAACGATTTCTTAGGTTTCCCATTTTTATACCAACAGTCACTTTCGTTGTGGCCAATTTTCTTGCAATGATTACATGTTGGAATTTTGGACGTACTTGGTATATCATGTTGCGTTTCGGTAGGTGATTCTTGCTTATAACGACATGTATCACGTTGGTGTCCTTGACGTCCACAACTGAAACAAGATCCTTTGAATATTTTCTTTGATCTTTCGTTGCTCATTTCACGTCTATCTCCTAGCCTGTATTTTCTTTTAGGTATTTCTTCAGTGTCCAAGGGCCGTTTTGCAATACGTCTTGCGTCAAATTCGCTAAGTATAGTCATGACCTCACGATCTGATTGCGGTAATTGAATATGTAGCGAGGCTTCCGCGTGGTCTAAACCATATTCAAGCATGCTGAGAATCTTGTCCCAGGGTAATTTTTCGTGAAACCTGTATACACTTCGGAGTTTCTGGTTTCCATAATCACATAGAGAATCGCAATCACGGCTTCTTAGTGTAGCTGCTTTAAATGCTCGGGCACCAGGTGTTTCTTTATCGGGAAAGGCTGTGATGAGGTCAACACAGAAATTTTCCCATGTTCGTCGGATCGGTCGCCATTCACAGCAATATCGATTACCTCGATTTTTTAACGCTTCGCTTGCTTTTGCGATCATCAAATTATCGCTGACGTTTAAATCGTCTTTTAATTTCGTAGCATCTTCTAGCCACTCGTGAATTGCGTATGCGCTGTTGTCCGGATCGTAGCTGGTTAATTTAAATGTAGTAAACGACGTTGACGCTTGCGTAGGTAATCCGTTTGCTACGGTTAGGTTGGGCGTTGGCGCTGACTGAGGAGGTGACGCTGACATCATCGCCATTTTGGTTTGTTTCGCTAATTCAGCAATTTGTTGTTGCTGGGCCGCTACTAAATTAATTAATGTTTCTTGCCACTGTACTGTACCTTTCGAGAGTTCAGAGTTAGGTTCGACACTTATTGGCGTAATATCTCCATCCGAATCTGTTACAATGTCCGCCGAGACAGCGTTTTCACAGTTTTCTCTCCATTTTTAGGCGACACTGTTTTTCGCAATAGCTCGTATTGTTTATATGGCACTTGACACGGATCAATCCCACTTCTGATGTTAAATAGGGGAGGGTTAAATAAGTCACAACCCGATATTTTTACTAAGTACTCTTTATTCAGTTCGCGATATTATATTTAACCCGTTATCTCTGTTGTCGGAGACTGCCGTCCCCTCGGACGTAGATGCTCGTTCCCCGTTGCGCACACATGCGCGATGAACCTGTTATTGGCACTGTCCACGCTGATCGGTCTTCCTGACATAAGCAGAAATAGTACTGTATTCTAACATAGATATAGCATTTTTCAATGTTAAATTTTCAACCCTATTTTAGACAATATTCTAATAGAAGTATACAGTCAAAACTTGACATAAGTGAATAATATAAAACTTTATAAATGGATTTTTAAGCAATAATTTTCCATGTTTTTTAATAAATAAAAATATTTGCCTATAATATCTACCATTTCTGTGAAAATTTCTTTGTTAAACACCTATATTAATAAATCAATCAATTAATCACTCACTTCTTTTTGGAGTAACAGCAGTAGTCAAGTCTGCTAGTGCAGCATCAGTAAAATCTTGAGCAGCATATGTTGTTAAATTCAGCTCGGGTTCAACTGAATAGCTACAACTAGCCGCATTAACAGCACAGAATTCTTATGCTTTTTTAGCTTTCAGTTTTGCAAACTGATCATTTAAAGCTTCCTGTAACTTCAAAGTCCTAGGACTCTCAGTTTCAGATTCAGCACCAATTTGTGGTACAGCCAAAGAGCTTGATGGTTGTGCTTCAATTATTGAGGAAGGAACATCATCAGTTACTGGTTCTAAAGATTCTAGAAAATATAAACAATTGAATAAATGTATGCTAGTTTCTTTTATTGAAAAAAAGCTCTAGACGAAATTGTGTCAGATCTTTTAATTTATTTAAACAAAAATATTATTCGAGAAAGTGAATCACCTTATTGTTCCAATATAGTACTTGCTAAAAAGAAATCGGGAGACTATCGGATGTGTGTAGACTATAGAATTTTAAACAAAAACTTGATTAAAGATCAATTTCCTCTACCTTTGATTGAAGATCAATTAGATAGGTTAAGAAATAAACATTATTTTACAAAGCTAGATCTAAAAAATGCTTTCTATAATGTTTCACTAGACAAAGATTCATACAAATATACTTCTTTTATTACACCTACAGGACAGTACGAATGTCTAAAATGTCCTTTTGGTATTAGTAATAGTCCAGCAGCTTTTGCTCGATTTGTAAATAAAATTTTTAAACAGTTATGTGACGAGGGTAAGATTTTAATTTATTTCGATGACATTTTAATTGCCACTGAAACGGTTGAAGAAAATCTTGCAACGCTCAGAGAAGTGTTAGATTTAATGAACCAAAATTTATTGGAGCTTAGGTTAGATAAGTGCTCAATTTTGAAAACATAAATTGACTTTTTAGGTTATTTAATTCATGAAAAGGGTATAAGCCCAAATCCAGCTAACACCGAAGCCATAAAGCTTTATCCAATTCCAACTAATGTTAAAAATTTTCAACAATTTCTTGGTTTGGCTAGCTTTTTCCGGAAGTTTATTAAAAACTTCTCAACCATTGCAAAACCCCTTCATGACCTATTAAGAAATAATGCAAAGTTTACTTTTAATGCGGAACACTTTGAAAGAATTATAATCCAAAAGCCGAAACTGAATTGCATTGTGATGCATCAGCACAAGGTTATGGCTCGATCCTATTACAAAAACAGATAGATGGTAAGTTTCATCCAGTTTTCTTTTTCAGTAAGCGAACAAGCAATTATGAATCGAATTACCATAGCTATGAACTAGAATGCCTTGCGGTAATTTATTCTTTGAACCGATTCCATGTGTACTTGCAGGGAATCCAATTTAAAATCTTAACTGATTGTGACAGCTTTAGACTTACTTTAGCCAAAAGAGATAATGCGTTAGTGTTTAGTTCTCCAAAATTATAGTTACACTATAGAGCACAGACCCGGTGATCGAATGAAACATGTAGATGCAAAAGCCGTGCTCACTCTATTTTAGTCCTAGAGGGAAATACTTTAGAGCAAATATTAGCAACAAAACAGACAACCGACGAGAATATTGTGCGTATTCGAAGATTGTTAGAAGGATCAGAACACCCTTTCTTTGAATTAAGAAACGGATTGGTTTATAGGAAGTATAAAAATAAACTATTGTTCTATGTACCAGAACACATGAAAAATCAGATATTGCACTTGTATCATAATAATATGGGTCATTTTGGTATTGATAAAACTTATGGACTAGTAACGCGAACTTATTGGTTTCCCAAGATAAAAGCAAAAATTAATGAATTTATAGGTAATTGTTTAAAAGGCATTGAATATAACCCCAAGTCAGGTAAAAGGGAGGGATTTTTGCATAACATCCCCGAAGGAAATCTACCCTTTGAAACAATTCACATAGATCATTATGGACCTCTTTCTCCTGTAAATAGACAAAAACATATTTTTGAAATTATTGACGGTTTTACTAAGCAAATTAAATTATATTGTTGTGAAAGTACTGATAGTCAGGAAGTGATTAAACACTTACGAGACTACTTTCAATATTATTCAGTTCCGAAACAGATTGTATCGGATCGGGGCTCATGTTTTACGTCCCAAGCATTTTCTGATTTCATTAAAGAATATGATATTCAACATACTCTCATAGCTATCGGCAGTCCTAAAGCAAATGGACAAATAGAGAGAATGAATAGGTTATTAACCCCTATGTTAGCAAAGATTACAGACGAGAAGCAAATAAATTGGGTAAAGGCTCTAGATGAAGTAAAGCACCTAGAGTACAAAGTATAAACAATACTGTCAATAGAAGTACTGGTGAAACACCTGCTAAGCTCTTATGTGGTAGGAATCAGAGAGGGAAAGTTGAAGATAATATTAGGGAAATTTTAGAATTTTTACATGAAAGCGAGACTTAGTTAAGGTCAGATCAGAAGCTGAGGAGCGAATAGAAAATAATCAGATAAAGAACACAAATTATCATGATGCCAACCGCAAACCTGCAACGGAATATAAAACCGGACAGTATGTAATGATAGCAAATTATGACACTACCCCAGGAATAAATAAAAAGTTGATACCGAAATACAAAGGACCATATGTTATAAGTAAGGTTTTACCAAATGATCGTTACAGATATTATAGGATTTCAGAACACTCAAATTCCTTATGATGGAGTTATTGAAAGTGCACGATTAAAACCATATGAAACCTCTGATTGATGACAGTCAAAACGTTAAATGCATAAAATATTTTTTGATTATTATACTTTATGCAGAATCTTATGTCTCTATTGAATTTTATGTTTCCATTTTATGTTCAAGGTCATATCATGCTACATTTTAGATATAAGTTTATTACTTCATAATTTCTCATTATTTAGAATTGCTTATGTTTATGCAAAGGCCAAATGTTCCATAATTTGTGCTGTGACCATATTATGTTTTGATTTTATGGCAAGCCAAGATCCTGATGTTAAGACCAATTTTATGTTTTATGCAATTATGTTATCCATTATGTACAATGGAAAATTAATTATGTTTATGCGCTATAATTAAAATTTATATTTGATAGAGGACGATCAAGTGTCAGTATGTATTACGACCTTACGAAAGGTGGTTGTGTGAGCGGCGCATCCACCAATATTATGTCTTTTATGTTATGTGAATTAAGTTGTGATATAAATATATAAAATCAAAACTATTAGCATCGTCACTCCGCGCCTAGCCCAGAGAAGCCCTACAATACTGAACATGTTATCAACAATTACTGATGTGTGATTCATTTTTCAAAATATATTGCTTTTTTGTAGTTATTTTAAGAAAACTTGACATGGTTAGTGGTATTGATTATGGCCTTTTGCCCCAACTCTTCAACATTTTTTTTGGGGTACTTGAATAATATACTAGTTGAATTGTTTTAGCTTTGTCAGATGACTAAGATGGTTAGTCCGATACCAGCATCGTGTTTTCCTTACCAGCAGTGTGTTATTTAACAGCATCGTGTTTTCCTTACGAGCATCGTGTTTCATCCTTATCAGCAGTGTGTTTTTGATAGACAATGGATAACTTCAATTTCTGCACCAGAGTATACATAGCAGTTGGGTTTTAGAAATTAAATAATGATTGCAGGGCATTTTTACTTGGTGTTATATACAATAACTATGGAGGCATATAGGTTCGCATACATTTCAAAGGAGCAGTATCTCATGCTACAATTGCCCAATGTCTGTGTACATCACCTTACAGGTTACCTTTGCCATGTTGCAGCTAGACCATGCCGATTTTGTATGAAGTCAGTGCCATCTTCAAAGCCAATACATGTACGATATATCTTTACTTGTTAGTTGGATTGCAATTGCAAAGAAAACTTGCCAGCTATATTTTAAAAACTCTTCACTTTGCAATATTTATAAAATCCAACGAATTCTTAATAGAAACACTGGCAATAACAAACAATTTTTTCTTGAAAACAATAATTCGCAATGTAAAATCAGATCCCAAAATTGAAAAAATTGAGAGTTGTGCGAGTTATCTAATCCCAGCCATTTCACCAAAACCTTATTTCCTTTTTTTCTCAATACTTTTTCAACGAGATAAACGTCTGGGTGTTTCACTTTTAAAAGTTCCTCAGTGTAAAAAGCTCCTTGAATCGGTTGATTACTCTCGTCTTGTAAAATATATGTGGCGGGATTGGTCAGCTTGACTTTATAGATTGTGAAAATTTCGGTTGACCAGTTGGGTGTATAACCTTTGGAAAATGATTCACGATATTTACTTATGCGTACAAAATCACCTTTTTTAAATCTAGGTTTGCGGGGGTCGACTGTTTTCATGTGGTTGAAAGCAATAATATATTTGGCGTTTGTCTCATTCACCTTACTGGGAATAGCACCCGTTGTTAAATGCCTGGTATTATTGTATTTCTTAACAATTTTTGGTAGCAATTCCAACCATTTATATGACCCTTGCACACTAAATTCTTTCCACAATAAAGTTTTGAGTGTTCGAATAACTCTTTCTACAATGCTAGCTTTAAGGTTTGAAAATGTGCTGTAATGATTTATTCCATACTGTTGCATCAGCTGTTGGAACTCTTTGTTATAAAATTCTTTACCCATATCGGTCTGTAAGTTTTTAGGTGGGCTCATTTGGGAGAGTACTTTTTGCATAGCCTCTGTAATGTCCTTGGCATTTTTTCGCTTTACAGGTTCAGCCCAAACGAATTTACTAAAAGTATTGATTATTACAAGTATATATCCAAAACCTTTGTTAACGCTTTTATAATTATTCAGAATCGCCAAATCAGCCTGAAGAAGATCATGCAAACCTTTGACAATCACATGTCGTCTCTTGTAATTTTTACGAGCCGGACTATGCAATTCATTAACTACATCTCGCTTCACATTACTCATATTTTTGTAGAGCACACTGAATTACAAATTCAACGTAAAATTGTTTATAACTAGGGTTTAACGCAAACTGTAAAGTATCGCCTTTTTTAACAGATTTATCAACTATACCGGATTGGTCAGATATTTTATTGTTATAGCGAATATATAGTCCATCAAAAGTGCATTTAAAATGTTCAACTTTTCCTGATACTGGTATCGTAAAAGTGCTTGTATTACAGTCTAAGACGTAAAAAAACTTGTCTGTTCCTTGACTACCATTGATTTTGAAAAAAAATTTGGTATGGAATTTATAGGGATCCCCAATATAAAAATTTTCACTGAGCAGTGGTGCTGCTACAATTTCGTCAGAGGGTTTTAACGCTTGACTGCGAAGGAAGTGTTGATTGAACCTGTTAATCGGCATATTAAGATTGAATGGGCCATTTTTATCAAGGGGGTGCTATTTATTCAACTGTTGCAACGGGCAAAGTAGGGTAAAATCAACACACATATTATTTACAGAACCTACTTTAAATTCAATTTTATCGCCCTTTTTTATTTTCATGGTGGATAACTCATGATATTTATAAACCTTGCCATTTATCAACACATCACCGTCACTCGAGTAGTGCTTACAGCTTTCGATAGAACCTTCAACAGGAAAAACGAAAGCAGTCCCTCCATTCTCTAAAACATACAAGGGATTTTTTGTCTTTTTTACCCCTATTAATCGAATGATGCATGTACTAAAATATTCTTTTGGTGTGCAAATGTAAAAGGGTGTTTTAAGTATCGGTTCAGCGGTAGAAGGAACGTCTACACATTCTGAGGTGGAGAGGTAATGTTGGTTGAAATGATTTAACGGCATGTTCACGACTAAACAATTTATAAAGTAATCAAAGTATTTATTCGATTATACCACCCTCTCGTAATTCTTCAATAATGGATATAATTTCATTGCGATGACCTGTATTCCCTGCTGCTTGAGAAGCTACAAGTAATCGTAACCTATCAACTATTTCATTAAAATCATCAAAATATTTATAATCAATGGGTTTGTTATTGTAATCCATCATAGTCAACTTCCCCCCAAGTTTTGACATTTTACGTGTCAGTACACCAGTTAATAGAGACCGAGGGGCCGTACCAGCCCTCGGTCTAATCGGATTTGGTTTTAGTTCAGGCTTAATGATGAATGTATATTTATCTTTAATATCATTGGGGAATGTTCTGATGGGTAAATCGGGGTTATGTTCTCGACGAATAGCATTTGTTCGTTTAATAATATCTACATAATTATCCACATCTCGTTTAGTATATACAATAGGGTTTTTTTTAAAAAGCAACTCGTACAACCCAGGTGTACCCAAATATGTTATATGTTTTACGATAATATCTTTATTTTTGAAGTCAAGTTCAGAATCACCAATGTAAAACTTTTCTTCGTTGGGATTATGAAAAACGCCCAAAATATGATCATATACCCCTTCCGTATCTCGTATCATCCCCTCGATAAATTCTCTAGGAAGAGGTGTGTCAAACTGTTCAAAATACTCTCTCAAAACGTTTGGGTCGGTGATTGTACGATAAAAATCACTTATGCTGTCATCGATAAATTGGTCTTGTCTGGTTCTATCTGGAATATCTCCCGAATCATTTCGAGATTCATAAGTTGTTTCATCTGTTAAAAATCTCGTGTTGTCCTGGAAAGTACTGTGAAAATCTGGATCGTTATCGGACTCAAAAAATGCTAGTTGATCGTAACGAGTTGTGGGTGACTTTTTAATGGTAATGTCCCCTTTTGTCGGTGATATTTCTTGTTTAATAGGTTTCCCCAAAGTTGAAACAAATTCTTTAAGAGGCTGGTATGATTTTTCCAATTTACTTTGAGACTCATGCCTCTGCTGTTTGAGAAGTTTATATTTCTTTTTAATATCTTGACGTGATTTTATGAGCTGTTTCCCTAATCGTTCATTCATTGTGACTAATAGATTTCACATTTTTTAAGGTCTTATATATACATCAAACCCTTTTCGATATTTTCCAGAGGAGAATGCACAGTCCTTATCAATAACTAAAAATCCAAACTTATCTTTCCAACAAAACGATCCCATGTCTTTAAATTGTTGAAAACTCATGTCGATATTTGCATGGTCATCAAAAATATGTTTCAGATTAGTAACATCTTGGGGGAATACAATTAACAGATTAGCATTATCCCGAATTAGTTGTTTTGGAATCGCTGAATATGTTTGACATAAATAAAAACAATCGGTCTCTTTATGTCGACCAAAACAAAAATAATTTTTGATGATATTTTGGTCACAAGACGCCACATCGTCAAATATAACCATGGAATTATGTTTAATATTTTCGGGGAGCGGAAAATCTTCACTTTGACTAAATTCTTGGTAACCGATCTCTCGTATGGGTTGTAGTAATAATCGCAGATATTGATATTTTGGTTGCTGCAGTGATTTCGAATATAAATAAACATTTTCATATTTCATACCATTAGGATGTTCCAACAAAGATAACATTACGTTGGTTTTACCACTTCCACTAGGCCCTACTATAAGTGTTCGTTTAGAATTACCTCCAAATAATACACCGTGATTATTTTCATTATTTGTAATGTCATAGTTTTTAACTGGTAAGGAAACTTGTTGTTTTATAAGCTTCATGTTGAAGACTGTTAGTATATAAAGAGAATCACACATATATAGGTGTTAGTATGAAAAATAAAGCGGTGCCACTTGAACGTCGTAGGACTAGAGGTAGAGGACTTGTTAATACATTAATAAATAAGCTCCCCTTTGAACTACACGCCCCTGGGGGGTATCGGTATTTAGGTCCTGGAACGAAGCTAGCAAAGAGATTAGCTCGAGGGGATAAACCAATAAATCCTTTTGACGAAGCAGCGCTACAACACGATATAGCATATTCTCAGAGCAACGATCTAACTGAACGCCACGTGGCTGATAAAATTTTAGAGAACAGAGCTTGGGATCGTGTCAAATCCAAGGAGGCCAAATTAGGTGAAAAAGTAGCTGCCTGGTTGACAACAACAGTTATGAAAGGAAAACGCAAACTTGGAATGGGTCTCCGACGAAAACGTAAAACTAAGAAGCGTGTTATTAAACCACCAAAAATTGGAGGATTTTTACCATTTTTAATCCCATTGATTGGGGCTTTAGCTGCTGCCGGTGGCGGTGCTGCTGGTATCGCAAAAGCCGTGAACGATGCTAAAGCTAATAGAGATCAATTAGCCGAGCAGCAACGACATAATCTTGAAATGGAGCAAGCTGCTAAAGGTGGTAAAGGGTTATATTTAAGACCATATAAAGGATATGGAATGAGGCAAAAAAAACAAAAAATATGTAAAAAGGGGCGGGGTTTTTATTTAAAACCATATTCAAGAAACTCCCGATAAAATTACCTCAGCACATAATGACAGACTTTGAACTTGAAAAATATATAACGTTATTGCAAATTCCTTATTTTCGTGGCATTTACATGCGTAACTCCTTACCTACAAAAATTAACAAATACGAGTCTGGTATTATCAACTTGGATACACTGCAAGGTGTTGGAACGCACTGGACAGCTTATACAAAGAAGAGTAAAAATGTTACATATTTTGATAGTTATGGTAATTTACCACCACCAATAGAAGTCGTAAAGTATTTTACAAGTAATGGAAAAGTAGACATCCACTTCAATTACGAAACAGTACAAAGATTAGGTTACCAATGTGGACAGTATTGTCTTAGATTTTTATATAGTCAGTATAACTGAGTAGGCAACGCATTTCATAACCAACTGTCCAAGATGTCGTATACTTTTACGTTAAGTGGGGAGTCATCAATTCTAAGTGGTGACTTTAACCCACCCATTTACTTAGATGAAAATTCCGAGTATGAGATAGGATTAGCTAATTTTGATACATTCAATAGTATTCCAAACGTAACTCAAACCAATAACGTATTAGTGTGGGGTCAGAAAAGTCAATACAACTATATCATCCCTATAGGCTCCTATGAACTGGATGATATTATAAAATTAATTGAAAAAGAAATGTTTAATATAGCGGGTACTACAACCCGCATTGTGCCAGATAGTCGAACAGGGTCTGTATCAATGAAAAGCACTGAAACTATAAATTTTACAGTTGATAATTCAATAGGGGATCTGTTGGGTTTCTCAAAAGTCTTTCTTGAACCGAATAAGGTAAATACCTCAACAAAAATGATAAATATTTTAAAAGTTAATACTATATGTATTGACTGCAACATTGCAGTCGGATCATTTTTGAATGGAGAACCAGTACACATTATACATCAGTTTTTTCCCCAAGTTCTCAGTGGGTATAAAATAGTGGAGCAACCTTTAACCATACTCTATTACCCTGTAAGCATTAAAACCATAAACAACATTACCGTTAGGGCTCTCGATCAAAGCGGTGATTTAATTGATTTTCAAAAAGAAACTATTACTGTTCGCTTACATCTTCGAAAAACTAATTGAAATGGTTTGGCAGTTTAATCGTATACACCCATATAAAAGCACATTTATTCACAAAACTATCAGTAGAGGGAAAACCACAGCATTGTTAACGTCTACAAATCGGAAATTTTTGCAGTCTTTGGGTTTCAAAGTGTTGGTATAATGGAAGTTTTACATGTTACGGGCGAACCTTTTAGCGACACTACCATTGAAGACTATCAATTCCATACATACCAACCGTATTCTTCTGCTAACCTTAACTATAATGATGAAATAAGAATTCCAATTCAAGATCTAGAAGCTGATACTCTCCCCAGTAATTCAGTTCTGTACATAGAAGGGAAATTGCTGACTGATAAAAATACTGTTCCAACAAAATTTAACTTTATTAATAACGCTATTGCGTTTTTATTTAGAGAAATCAGGTATGAGTTGAATGGTGTAATTATTGACGCTGTCCGACAAGTTGGTATAGCTACGACAATAAAAAATTATCTATCTTTAAACGAAAATGAGAGTAAGCTGATGAATAATGGGGGGGGTGGTATCCAAACAATGGAAAAATTCTAACAGATTCCAAGGGTAATTTTAATATATGTATTCCTTTAAAACTACTCATGGGTTTTTTTGAGGATTTCAAGAAAATTATAATTAATATGAGACAAGAGTTGATTATAATTCGAGACAAAGACGACATCGATGTTGTAGTTGCTTCTGATGAGTCTGAGAAACCAAAAATTGAGCTATTGAAAGTTTATTGGAATGTACCTCACATAACTCCAAGCATTAAAGAACAGCTGAGACTAAATAAAATTATTCATAGCAATATTGATCTACCAATTAAATTTAGGAGCTGGGAACTGATTGAATATCCTGCTCTTACAGATACTACTCGTCACACCTGGCCCGTCAAAACGACGACCAAAATTGAAACACCCCGACATATTGTGGTAGCATTCCAAAAGGGTAGAAAGGGCAAACTTTTGAAAGATATGAGTAAATTTGATCACTGTAACTTGACTAATTTACGTGTGTTTTTGAATTCTGAGCGTTATCCTTATCATGATTTACATCTAGATTTTGATAGTAATCGTTTTGCCACTTTGTATGAGATGTTTGCCAATTTTCAAGAAAGTTATTACCACATCCAAACTAATCAACCTATATTTAATCCAGAAGAATTTAAGACCAAAGCCCCCATCGCCCACATCGACTGTTCTCGTCAAAAAGAGGTTTTACAGAGTGGTTCTATTGTTCTTCGAATAGAATTTGAAACCAGTAAAAATGTGGGTAATGATGTATCAGCATATTGTTTGATTATACATGAAAAAGAATTTTATTACAATCCCATGACAAAAATTGTTAGACAAGTGTAATGCGCATGCGTTTATGTGTTAAAAGTCTGCAACAGCATGAAGTTTCTTTCAGTACACTATGGGATTTCGTCAACGACTCGAGCAGTATATTACTAACTTGGCTAAACTCAAAGCTGATATTCAGTGGTATAAAAAGAAAAAGCAACTAGTTGAACACTTTAAAAATTTACAAATATGAGATTAGTGATGGATGTTCAGGGTTTTAGGATTGAAAACAATAAATTTATAGTGAAGGAATTTGCGGCATACAACGGAAATCAGGTTTGTCATTATGTGTTTAAACCACCATTTCCTTTACGAATGCTGTCCCCCGATTTGCATAGACAGGCTGTTTGGCTCATGAAAAAGCATCACTCTATTGACTGGAATGTTGGTTTCACACCAATACATTTGTTTGGTAATATAGTTGCTAATTTAACAAATGATGCTGACGTGGTTTACGTTAAAGGAAAGGAGAAGGCTGACTATATCAAAAAATATTCAATGGCTCCAGTTTACGAATTTGAAGAACACCCTCCAGTTATTTCATCTGAACCGAAATGTTTTTACCATAGTAATATTAATTGTATTTGTGCGCTATCGAATGTATTTTTTTTATATGAAAACTTTATAATGAAAGAATAAAATAATATAATGACTTTCAATTCACCTTCAGACCTATTGCGCATGCGTTTTCTTGTATATAAATGTAATTACAGAATTGATTCTGTTTAGTTTCATCATGCATTGTATCAAGTGCGGTAAGCAATTTTCTAGAGCTTACCATCTTCGTCGACATCAGTTATGTTGCGGTCAACGTTCAACTACTTGTGACAGTTGTGGAAAACAGTTTTCGAGGTTTAATAATCTTAAAAATCATCAACGTAAGAGTTGCGATGGTCCATCTTTTATTCCCAAGAAAAGACTTAGACCTATGGGTATGGAAGTGTTGGAACCCGGTGTTACCAAGTTACATCACGCATTCAAAACCAGAATAGCTTCCTATCGGTTCTCCATTCCAGATAAAAAGACAAATTATATGGATTTTCTCAATGAGGTTCAACCAAAAGTATTAAATAAAATTCAAGAATACCTTCAGCAACATTATTCATTAAAAATAAATTTTGAAATATTCAGTATATACATAATACCAGAGAAGGAGATTTCAGATATAAAGTCTATGAATACAGCCAACAAAGTTGTGACTACATCAACCGATTTGAAACATGTATATGAAGAATTTAAAGATGAAATTATGAACCAGGCTTCAGAGTTTCAAGAAAAAGATAGTGGGTGGGCACTTCAAGAAATAATGTTTTTAGATGTGAACATAAACCGTTTTAATGCAATTTCCGCTTCTTCTTATGTCAAGTTGCCAAGGGCGATAATTAGAAAACACACTGTTTTGAATATCCGGAATAATGATAATGCATGTTTCGCTTGGTGTGTGAATGCAGCAATATTTCAACCCGAAGGAGATCCCACGAAGCCAGAATCTTACCCCCATTTTGATACCTTGCTAGATTTCACAGGAGTAGAGTTTCCGGTAACCCTGAAAGACATTATAAAATTCGAGAAATTGAATAATATATCTGTAAATGTTTATGGGTTGGAATCAGAATTTAAAGATGGAAAAAAAATATATGAAGTTGTTGGCCCCCTTCATTTTACGTCAGAGCGGAAACCGACCCATATTAATCTCTTATTGATAACTGATAGAGATGGAAACACTCATTATACTCTCATCGAGGATTTATCTAAATTATTGAGAAGTCAAAAGACAACGCACAAAGAGAGAACTTTCTTTTGTGATGGATGTCTACAAAGTTTTTCAACAGAATCCAAATTACAACACCACCAAGAAAATGATTGTACTCACATATACACTAAGCTACCAACTTCTGAAATTAAAATAAACAAGTTACCAGAAAATACCAGAAAATACATTAAAATTCATCAACTTTGAAAAACAGCTGCAAGTTCCATTCGTTATATACGCGGACTTTGAAAGTTTATTAAAACCGATAGATCATACTGAACCCCATGCTGGTAAATCCTTCACAGTTAAAGTGTGTGAACATGAGCCTTACTCATTTGCTTTTTATGTAAAGTGTACATATGACGATAGTTTATCCAAATTTGAAATTTATGAAGGTGCCGATGCAGCCCAAGTCTTCATACAGAAATTGGATTCAATAGTTCAAGATTTGTACAATATCCATCTTAAACATGTTAATCCGATGCGATCATTAACACCTGAGGAACAAGATAGATATGACACTGCTACCGTTTGTCATATTTGTGAAAGACCATTTGATGTTTTTGATAAAAAGGTTATGGATCATTGCCATGTTACCGGAAAATTTAATAATGCAGCCCATAACTCTTGCAATTTAAATTATAAACTTCCGAAATATATTCCAGTCTTTCTACATAATTTAAAAAATTATGATTGTCATTTATTTATCAAAGAACTGACCACCAAAGGTGAAAAAATCAGTGCCTTACCCCAAACAAAGGAGAAGTATATATGCTTCTCAAAATCTATTTTGGTGGAAAAGTTTAGTGATCCCAAGATACGAGATGTGTATATGACATTAAAATTTGTTGATTCCTTTAGTTTTCTAGCTAGTTCATTAGAAAAACTGGCTTCTACGTTGAATCCTGAACAGTGTAATGAGGTACGAAAGTTTTTCCCAAAACATTTTAATTTAATGAGACAAAAAGGCGTGTTTCCGTATTCATATGTGACATCTTTTGATAAACTACGCGAGCGACAATTACCATCTAAGGAACATTTTTTTGATACCTTAAAAGGTGTTGATATCTCTGATGAGGAATATGCACGAGCTCAACTAGTATGGAATACTTTCAACTGCACAACTATTAGTGATTATGCAAAGTTATATTTAAAAACTGATGTGTTGCTTCTTGCCGACGTCTTTGAGAATTTTCGCAAAGTTTGTCTAAAGGAATATAAGTTGGATCCAGCTCACTACCTTACCGCTCCTTCCCTGAGTTGGGATGCCATGTTGAGATGTACTCAGATTGAACTACAACTTTTAACCGATGTGGATATGCTTCACTTCTTCAAAAAAGGATTTCGAGGCGGAGTAGCTCAATGCAGCAAGAGGAAAGCTGTAGCAAACAATAGATACTTGGAAACCTTTGATGTGAACAAACCAGAGAGCTACATAATGTTTTTAGATGCTACAAACCTTTACGGGGCTGCAATGAAGGAATATCTACCATTTGGTGACTTTAGGTGGTTAACTGAATCTGAAATTGAATTATTCGATGTCGATACTATTGAAGATGATTCGCCTAAAGGATATGTTTTGGAAGTGGACTTGGAGTATCCTACCAACCTGCATGATGCACATAACGATCTTCCTTTCTGCCCGGAAAGTATCATCCCTCCAAAATCCAAATATTCAAAGCTGATACCGAACTTGAACGATAAAACCAAATACATAATACACTATCGTAATCTTAAACAGTGTTTGAAAAATGGTTTAAAATTGAAAAAGATTCACAGAGTTATCGAGTTTTCACAGTCTGCGTGGCTAAAGACATACATTGAACTTAACACCAGTCTACGCAACAAAGCTACAAATGCCTTTGAAAAAGATTTGTTTAAACTTTTAATCAATGCAATCTTTGGAAAAACGATGGAAAATGTTGAAAAAAGAAAACGTATAATTATATCAAGTCATTGGGAAAACACCAGAGGATCCCTGGGAGCGAAAACTTTAATTGCGAAACCAGAATTCAAATCTTGTTCTGTGTTTAACGATAATTTGGTGGCGGTTCAACTGAATAAAATTAAAGTAGTGTATGATAAACCGTTATATGTAGGATTTTCAGTTTTGGATATTTCAAAGACTATAATATATGAGTTTTATTATGATTATGTTAAACAACAGTATGGTGATTCTGTTAAGTTGTGTTATACGGATACTGATTCATTAGTGTTGGAAGTATTTACTGAAGATTTCTACAAAGACATGAAGGAAAATATTGAATATTTCGATACATCCAATTATCAGACAAATAATATCCATGACATTCCTAAAACAATATCTATTGTCGGTAAAATGAAAGATGAGTTTGCTGGTGTAGTTGTTGAGTCTTTCTATGGAACTGGTGCTGAAGCATATTGTGTTAAATTATCGGAACGATTCAACAAGTCTGATATTTTAAAGAAGGCTAAAGGTATTTCTAAACATATAATTGAAACTCAACTCCATCGTAATGACTATAAACAAATCGTTGAAACTGGCGGTATTGTATATAGAAAAATGTATGTTTTTCTTTCCAATATGCATATTATCCACACAGAATTAAAAAACAAGGTGGCTCTTTCTTCAAAGGATGATAAGAGGTATGTAATACCACATGACACAAATACTCTAGCATGGGGGCATTTTCTCCTAAATCCATCCTCCAATTCAGGCACATTAGATGATCTTCTCCAAGCATTAGAAGAAGAAGAAGCAGTGGAGAATTTTTTCAGTGATGTGAATATAGAAGAATACTTAGATTCTACAGATTTTGATTTTTTAGATGTTTAACAAAAAATAAATGTTATTTATATACTTATTTCTTTTATTTCAACAAACGAAGGACAATTTTATAAAATATTGTACCAGTCACAATAGTAGAACATGTAGCTATATAATATAATATATAAGTATGCGTATTTATGTGTGTGCTTGCGACCTGGTGAACTGCATACAATTGCAACCATTCGGATTCTTGGTAGTTTCCATTACCTTTGAAAAGACGCACTTTATATGTTGTACTATTGGTAGGTATTTCAGCTTTTAGGGTTACTGCATTATTTGGTGTATACGATTCCATTCGTGTCCATTTTTCAGGCCAACTATCATTTTTTGTACCATTACTATCAAAACATACAAACACTTCTCTAATATTATATGGATGCTGTATTAAAAGGTAGTTACCGATAATAGCTTGCAATATTATAAACGTTGGGGCCTGCATATCGACTAATACTAAATAAATGTTATTATATCCAATCTTTTATATATGATTTTTGGACGTTTCACATTTTTGTGTATTTCATTTCTATTATTATTGGTGGAACCCTTTTTTAGTCGGGCAGTGATGGATAATAGCATGGATTAAATATTGTTGTATCAATCAACCCCTCTCCTACCAATTCACCAGAGTCATCCTCTTGTACATCACTATTTTTTACGATTTGCACTTTTAATTCGTGGATACAGTTCACATTTAACAGGCTATACAAATCACATGGAATTACAAATTCGTAGATAGTATCATGTTTGAAATATCTATAGCCGATTCCAATGTTCTTATTATTTACATCTTTAATAAACCAATATACCGCATTTGCAGCGATACTTGCTAATCTTGGAGCACTATAGTATACACGTTCTGAATTAAAAATAAGCTCTGGTGTAACACACCTACTAGCTTCCATTTCTACTCAAATTAATAATAATTCACTCACTACATATAGTGTAATTGACTACTGCTCTGTATACCCCCTCCTATTAAATGTAGTTACTTTCGGTGCACCCTGTATAATTTTTATTTTCCGTCACTGCATATTAGAGAAGTCAGTTGAGGTCATTCGTACCTTACTTCTTTGGTCCCCCATTAACATAGATTGTGAAAGTAGGTCAGTTACTTGACTTCCGTGAATCCCCATTATAGATGGCGGAAGTAGGTCAGTACTTGACTTCGTTACAACCCCATTTAATATCTACTATTGTAATATATTCGTGATAAAGAAAATTTGTATTTTTTATCTTTCATCTTAATCGTATTTTTTGAGTTTTGTATCTAGCAGGAAACGCTGCTAGTAAGGGTAGGATCCCGGAAATTTTTTTGAACACAGGCCCGTGGCGGCGTCACTACGGCGCTGCGCGCCAAATACCAAAAGATCTACATTTGGGCATTGTGGAAAGGAGGAACTAGCGAATTAAGGAATTCTGGTAGCTCGATGTTTCGCCAATGTAGATCAACCAATGCCTATTAGAGTTGCTAATTTATCGAAGAAACCTTTCAAATTGAATAAAGTACAAAATATACGACTTTGCTCACTTTGAAAAGCAAAATCAAGTGCGAAACTGCGTCCAAACTGTCCAACCTGTCTAGTATATCTTGATGATATAATGATCATGTCGAAAACTTTTGATGAGCATTTGAAAAATGTTGAATAAGTATCTGATAGGTTAAGGAATGCCAATTTGAAACTGAATCCCAAGAAGTGTTCATTGTTCCAAACGGAGGCATATTATCTGTGACACATCGTTTCCGCAGAAGGAATTAAAACCGATCCGAAGAAAAATGTAGCTATTAAAGACTGGCCTAAACCAAGGAACAAAAAGGAAATAAGGACTAAAATTTATAGTTTATGTGAATGTCAATTTAGTTTTCATTCCTTATTTAAAAACAAAATTGAATCGTAAACCATGTCAAAAAAATATCTCCTGATATTGTGAGAGTAAGCAAAGTTTTACGAAAAGCTGCAGCAATTGGAGCTGTACAGAAAAGAAATAACGGATATACTCTTGAAAGTTTGATTAAACATAAATCCAGATTGAATCGAAGAAAATTATCGGTGAAGCGTATTTCTAATAATGGAAGACGGGGAAGATCCCGCAGGCAAAAACCCAGGAGAGGTAGAAAAATTCAATCTCGAAGAAGAAGTTGAACTAGAAACCAGAAAGTGTTGATAATCAGAACTCCCTTGAAATCATTAAAAAAAGTCAAAAGAAAGACTATGACTTGAAAGTTATGAGAGAATGGCTTAAAAATGGAGTCAGACCTACTTGGCAAGAGGTAGCCAGATATAGTGGAAGCTTGAAAGAGTACTGGGCTCAGTGAGATTCAAGGTATCTTCATGATGACATATTGCATCTTCCTAATCAAGAAGCGACGACAGTAGCAGAGGCTTTTGTAACCAACGTTATTGCGAGACACGCAGTCCCTCTGGAATTGCATTCTGATCAAGGACGAAATTTTGAATTTGAATGAATAATAAAACACGCACTACGCCTCTCCACCCACAGTCCGATGGAATGGTAGAAAGACATCATATAACTATTTGCCAATATATTTCAATGTTCGTCTCTGAAAACCAAAAATACTGGGACACTTTAGTTCCTCTATTTCTGCTAGCCTATAGAAGTTCTGAACACGAATCAACCGGTTAAAGTCCCTCTATGCTAGTCACTTATGTTCGGATAACTTCCTCCTGGTGAAGAAGCAGAAGAACGTACAACTCCCATGTACATAGAAATTTTCAAAGGAAAATTGGAAAAGGTCCACAATTTTGCTCGTGAACGATATCGTGAAGGCAAGACTCGATGAGAGGTGACCCCGTATGGCTCGTCAATCCCAAGCGCAGAAAAGGTTGGTGCCAAAAACTGCAACGAAACTGGGAAGGCCCCTACACCGTTATCAAGAAAATCAAAGTCCTAGGCTACCGCATCCAATTGTCAGCGAGGAGTAAGCCCAATGTGATCCATGTCGAGAGGTTAGCCCCTTACTACGGGCCCGATTTACCCTGTTGGTCTCAACCAGGCCCCAGCCATGCATGGGTAACTCTTATGAATCAGCTTGTCCCGTAAGAGCTTTGTTTGTGACTCCACTCGCTAGAGGCGCTGAAATAAACTTAAATTTGAACGTTGTCAGATCTGTAATGAAAAATTCCTTAGTTTTTCGTTATCCATCTGATCATAATTCAAGTTTAAATAATAATATATTTATAACCTATCATATTGTTATTGAAAATTGAGTATGTCAACACCTTTGATTATAGGTCAACACTATTGTAAATTTTACTTTTTATATTCTAATTTATTTAAGAAATAAAAGTTACTAATATAAATATATTTTCTCATTACTTTAACATAAAACATGAACGTTAATTCGGATTTGTATTTTAACCTATTGTAACGGCAGAAAAATAAAACGATTCGTCTTACTCAAAAGTGCATTTTATTCTGGTTCAAGAAATATCTATTTTTACAAAAATGTTTTTAAGATTCAAGTTTCCCTTTCTTTTACTATACAAACATAAACAAGTGATAAATCTATAGATAGCAGATACCTGAATCGACCCTCGTGGTTTTAGAAGCTTACACTCTCCCTTCTAAAGAAATATTTATACAGGGTGGTATTTTAAATATAAGCTAGAAGAAATGTTATATATTACAAGTTACAATACATAGGATTTCATCACATTCGGCCATCCTGATGATTACTTAGACGTCCTCGTCTTCTTTTCATTGAATTTTTGATTCCGAGACCTGCAACCAAAATAGAATCAAGTAGTTGAAGCTTAGTGCAAATGAAGTTTTTATTGCTGCCTTTTTTTATTATAGGCTGCAATAATAAATATTATTATTTTATTTTATTTTATGGTAGTTAAAACCATTTTGATTTTTTTTTGGAGTTTATGGTAGTTAAAACCATTTTAATTTTATTTTATGCTCTTTAGAGCTCATATAGCGTATTTTACTCAATATTTAGAATAGGTACTTAATTTAACTTTCCAACAAATCTAACAATTCGTCGGTACTGTTAACGCTACTGTCAGATTCGTCTTCGAGTATTACGCATGATTTAAATTTTCTCAGTTGGTCAGCCGGTATTGTGGCCTTATACTTTTTATAACCTTTCATGCCCTTTAATGAAGAAATTTCGTAACGATCATTACCCTTAACTTTAGTGATTTTATAAGGCCCCCCAAATTTAATGGGTGTTTTTTTTGTAACTTCTTTCCGCGAAGTTCCACTGCCGCTCCATAATACCAGATCACCAACTGAGTAAGAAACCGCTATTTTTCTTTTTTTGTCGAATAATATTTTCATTTTTTTAGCTTGTTTATCCATGTTTGCTTTTGCTATTTTTCAATCATTTATTTTATCTGACGTTGTGGTATTAGATTTTTCCAAATCTACATGTTTTGGGGATTCAAAACTGAACATAAGTTTGCACAGAGTAAAACCTGTGCTCACGTTTACAGTATTGTTTATACCCCACACTGCATCTGGAAGCACGGAATACCATTCATTTCCATCATTAACACTAGCATTAATAGCCGATTTAAGAGTCAAATTATTCCTTTCCACTTGACCATTAGACCTGGGCGAAGAGATAGCATTTAAAATATGTTTAAATTGATATTTTGTTGAAAAATCTTTGAATTTTATGCTAGTAAAGGCTTTGACGTTAATTGTTTTTTCATTTTATTAAATGAATTTTCCTCTACAGATGTCCACTTTCATGGTACTGATTTTTTCAAGAGATTCGTCAATGGAGGTACTATTAGCGCATGATCCTTGACGAACTTCCTAAAATATGAGCTCAAACCGAGAAACTGTCTTAATTGATGCAAATTTTTAGGTATTGGAAAATTTGAAACGGCCATAATTTTATGTGATCCTGGACGCATTCCCTTTGCATCTATTTCATATCCAAGATAATCGATACTAGTTTCAAAGGAGAAACATTTTTCTATATTTAGTTTTAAATTTGCGGTTTTTAATAAATTTAAAACGATTTCCAGCATTTTAAGGCCTTCCTCGATCTTCTTGGATGAAATTTAAATATCATCTAAATAAACGCTTACATTTTTGTTACACAGATCGGAGAATGAATTATTTAATAACCTTTGAAAAGTCGCTGGAGCATTCGATATTCCGAAGGGCATCCGTAAAAATTCGTATTGTCCGTCCTGTGTCACAAAAGCTGTTTTATCTATTGAGTTTGATGCAACAGGTATTTGGTAGTACCCTTGTGTCATGTCCAAACTTGTAAAATACTGTTGTCCAGCAAGACGACCGATTTGGTCTTCTATGTGTGGAAGAGGATACCTGTCCTTTACCGTTATAGAATTTAATTTTCTATAATCGATACATAATCTGTGATCACCGTTTTTCTTTTTAACCAAAATTGCCGGACTTGAATAACTAGACCAAGACTTTCTTACGATTCCGTTTTCTAGCATTTCCTTGACTTTGTTACGAATTATATTTTTTTCTTTTTCCGAGTATCGATATGGCCGGTAGAAAATGGGTTAATTTTTCTCTAAATTTATTTCAAATTCTATTAGATTTGTAAAACCTAATTCAGAACTGTTTTTAGCAAAACAGTCTTGAAACAGTTTTAACATATTATAAAATTGGGTTAAATAGGGTTCTTTTAAAACTCTTAAGTCTATCTTAACATCAGTTAAATTTAAAGACCACGTAAATTGTATGGCTGCTTGTAAAAAATCGTCTTTATTTTCGGAAAAATGTATGTCTTGGCCCTTTGCTAAAATTCTCCCTTTATACAAATTTAATTTATTAGGACCTGTGTTGGTAATGCTAAGAAAATTATTAGAATCGCTTAAAAAACAAGTAGGAATGGCATAATGTTCTGAAAAATCACAGTTTTTTGCTGAAATAAGTAAGCATTTACTACTATTTGTACTAACGGGAACTAAAGAGGTACAATGAGACTTTATTGAAACATCTTTTTCTAATATTACTGGATGACTATCTTTCACATCAATTATTTTGTTTAGATTAACTTGTCCATTTTGAATATTTAATATTATCTCATTATGATTAATAATTGGTTGACCGATTATCACCTCAATATCGCCCATATCTACGTCTACAAAATGTAAAGCCGATTTTAGAGACAAAGTTTTAAATTTAAATTCAACAAAATTCATACCTTCGGGAAATATAATGTTATTCCCAAAACTTTTTATAATAATGTTCGATCGATTTAATTTGATATTTAGCTTTTTTATAATAGAAATATTTGCTACGTTTACTTGACTACCTGTATCTAGGTAGCCTTTGCAATTTATATTATTTATACAAACACTAATATTATAAGTACAATTTGGTACTTGGAAAGAGAAGATCTGACCATGGGAAAGATCTAGTAGGACTTAGGCAATCAAAGATTCTTCTGGGTGATTACAACCTGTTGAGATCAAATGAATGCATAAGTCAAAGTAGAAATGCACTAAGAGTTTTAACAGGCATCCTTACGGGACATTGTCGCCTGAATGGGCAGCTGAAAAAGCTCAAAATAGTGGAGCAAGAAGAATGTATATTCTGTGGCATGGAAGAAGAAACCTCCATCCACATACTTGCGAACTGCTCAGCAATTCAAAATCCTAGGACACAACACCTTGGAGACTACTGGATAGAAGAGGAAAATTTACCTAAGTCACTAAAGCCTGAAGATATCCTAAAATTCCTCCGGGAAATAGGACTAAAGGAGCTACTAGTCTCTGAGACTTTCCTCAGGAACTAAGTAGAAGTAAGGGGGCTCAGTGAATGTCACCCCAATTTACATACATACATACATATAAATGGTCAATACCTCGAAACTGATGAAATTTCTATTCGTAGGGGGATCTTCCATACTCATTTGAAATTCTGAAATGGGCAAAAACAGAACTGGAAGATATTCAAAGAACAACGCGAACCATGATAACCAAACACAAATGTCACCACCCGACATCATCTGTTAGCAGGACCACACTACCAAGAAAAGAGGGAGGGCAAGAGTTAAAAAATGTCACTACTTGCGCCTTTCTCTAAAGGACATAGCCGCTGAGACAATATCATCCTTAGAAATTTCCGACGCGAACTACGACGTCGCTTGGAAACTTTTGAATGAGAGATTTGAAAATAAACAAATTCTAGTTAACAATCATGCTAGTGCCATTTTTAATTTGCCTTCTTTGTCACGTGAATCTTGCAAAGGCCTCAGGGATCTACTTGATGGCACTCAGAAGCACATCGGTGCATTAAAGGTTTCAAAAATGCCCACGGAACACTGGGACGTTTTAATTTGCCTCATTGTTACGTCAAAATTTGACAACGTTACCAGACGTGCTTGGGAATCTGAACTCTCAGGCAACCTACCTACTTACAATAAACTAATTGACTTTTTAAAGGATATAGATAGCGTGTTTTAGAATCCGTTGAGTATAATTCTTCTAAAGTTACTAAACAGTTTAAGCAACCAAACACATTTCACAATAAAAGTACTCATTCCTTTTTGACAACTAACAACAAACAATGTTCTTTCTGCAAAAGGGATCATCTTGTATACGCTTGTCCTAAATTTCTTCAACTTACTACCGTAGATAGATTAAACGCTGCTAAACAAAATCGACTCTGTATCAATTGTCTTTCTCCAAGTCATTCTACAAAGCAATGCCGTTCGTCCGGTTGCAGAAAATGTGGGCGAATTCATCACACACTCTTACATTTCAATAATACTGACGCTTCTAATGCTAAATCACTCCCTGTTGAACCCAACACTGCTGTAGATATTCCCGAAAATAATTATGTAAAAACCAGATACAAACAGGCATACAGTCACCTTGCAGTCTACTTGTTAATGGGAGCTTTACAACAAAGCTTGTTTTGCTATCCACAGCTTGGATAAAGGTCTTTGATACTACAGGTAAGTCTCACTTATGTAGAGTTTTATTGGATAGCGGTAGTCAATCGAATTTCATTTCTCAAAGACTATGCAATCTGTTGAAACTACCTCTAGAAAAAATAAAATATTCAGTAACCGTCATTAGTCACAAAATGGAAACTATAAATTCCAGGGTTATCGTTAAAATTCAGTCAAATATTTCCAACTTCCAAACACAACTATCTTGCTTGGTGCTTCCCAACATCACAGGTAATATTCCGACTTCGTCCTTTGACTCCACCCCACTACAAATTCCGAAGAATATTGTTTTAGCTGCTCCACACTTCAATTCTTCCAAACCTATCGACCTGCTAATTGGAGCAGATGTTTTCTGGGAACTAATCAACATTGGACAATCAAGCTCGGACAAAGACTTCCCATTCTTCAAAAAACACAGTTCGGATGGGTGATTTCTGGACCAATGAGTATACAGTTGGACTCAACTCCTCTTCCTAATTCACAATGCTTCCTTTCTAACACATTGGACGATCAACTAAACAAATTCTGGGAATTGGAAGAATATTCTGAAGCAAAACTTCTATCACCGGAAGAAACCTCCTGTGAAGAACACTTTTTGCAACACACGACGGTAGATTTATAGTACGACTCGCACGCAAAAAATCTATTGATTTACTTGGAGACTCAAAGACAATCGCCTTTAACCGTTTTTTGACTTTAGAACGGAAATTAGACAAAAATCCTTATCTAAAGCTAACATACCAGAAATTTATCTAGGAATACGAATCACTCGGTCACATGTCTTTATCTAAGAATCAATCAGACAACTCTGGCTATTTTCTACCCCATCATTGCGTGCTGAAAATGAGTTCAAGCAATTTTCAACTCCACGTCGTATTTGACGCTTCTTGTAAATCTAATTCAGGATTTTCCCTAAACGACTCACTTATGATTGGACCTAATGTTCAAAGTAGCCTTTTTCCATTTTATTACGATATCGTATTCATCCTATTGTATTAAGCGGGGACATCGAAAAAATGTATCGTCAAGTATACCTGGCAGAAGATCAACGCAACTTACAACGCATTTTCTGGCGACCCAATAACAACGAAGAATTCAAGGTATACGATTTATCCACTGTCACATATGGCACTGCGTCCTCAGCATTCCTTGCTACAAGAGCATTACAGGAGGTGGGTAAATTACATATAAACGACAATCCCAAGATCTCAAACATTATAGAAACAGATTTCTACGTAGATGATCTACTCACAGGAGGTCAGACCATCGAAGAGGTTAAGCAGATAAAGGAATAGATCCACAGCATCTTACTTAAATTCGGTTTCCCTCTTAGGAAGTGGGCTTCTAATGAAGCATCACTTACTTCAGATTGCTCTGTAGGTTGCCGATCGTTCGATTCTGACAATCCTTCCAAAACCTCGGGTTTATTATGAAATCATGTTTCTGACACACTTAAATACAGCATAGCTCCTAACGAATTGAATAAACAAATTACTAAACGCACAATCCTAGCCTCAATTGCTCAAATATTTGACCCTCTTGGTCTCCTCTTTCCTGTAACGATCACCGCAAAAATAATATTGCAACAACTTTGGAAACTTAAATTAGCCTGGGACGAGTAAATACCAATGAATTTGTTCACAACTTTGTCTGTTCACAGAACTCAGCTTATACAACTAAATAAACTCAACATACCTCGTCTTACTCTATGTGCCAATCCTATTCAAATTCAACTACACGGCTTCTCTGACACCGCAGAACCAGCTTATTGTACTAGCGTTTACATACGCTCCACTGATTATTTTGGCAACACTTGTTGTAATCTTCTATGCGCCAAAACACGAGTTTCTCCCTTTAAGCAAGTTACAATACCCCGCCTAGAGCTTTGCGCTGCCCTACTTCTGGCAAATTTAATGAAAACAGTCTCATCCTCTTTACCAATTGAATTTTACAATAAATACTACTGGTGCGATTCTACCATAGTATTAGCCTCGATCAAATCACCTCCTCATCTTCTAAAAACGTTCGTTGCTAATAGAATTTCGCAGATTCAATCTATAACAACTTGTAATGATTGGAAATACATCAAAACTACCGACAACCCAGCAGCCCTACTCTCTAGAGGGATACCACCTCTCAACTTAATCAATTCAGACTTATGGTTTCATGGACCTCGTTGGTTAACTGGAGATCAATGGCCAAATAACGCTTTCGATCATTCAAACACGGACGTTTCTGAATTACGAAACGTCCCTCTTGCTCTCTCGTTTTTTTTTTGATAAACATAAATTTAATGATCTTTTGACTCATATGTCTAAATACTCAAATTTGAATAAACTATGCCGCATTTTCGCTTATGTACTTCGTTTTAAAAATATTTTAAATAAAAAATCAGAAGATTCCAAAACTTTAAACGAGCTCTTCGCTCAAGAACTTTCAGACTCTTTAAACAAACTCATAAGCCTGGTACAAGCGGACACATTTCCCGGAGAGTATATTGCCCTAGGCGATGGTAATAAGATCTCTAACAAATCAAAACTTTTGACGTTGTACCCTTTTTTCGATCGAACTCACAATGTCATAAGAGTAGGAGGTCGTCTTCAATATCCCGACAATGATTTTCAGAAAAAACATCCAATTGTATTACTCCCCAAACATCAAATTACACTTCCGATTGCCCAACATGAACACATAAAGCTTCTCCACTCAGGTCCACAACTAACTCTCGCTTCACTACGTGAGCGTTTCTGGCCAATCAGCGGAAGAAATTTAGTAAAATGTGTCCACCATAACTGCATAACTTGTTTTCGTTTTAATGCGAAATCTACGCAATACATTATGGGCAATCTACCCAAAGATCGAATAACGCCTTCCCGACCTTTCTCCATATCAGGAGTCGATTACGCTGGACCCTTTCTCCTTAGAGACCGTAAAGGGCGTAATTTTAAGACTTCCAAGGCTTATATAGCTTTGTTCATTTGCTTTGCTACGAAGGCTCTACATTTGGAGGTCGTAAGTGACCTAGCGAGCGAAACGTTTCTGGCTGCTTTGTACAGGTTCATGTCACGAAGAGGCAAATGCTTACAAATATACTCAGACCAAGGTACAACTTTCGTTGGCGCAAATAATGATCTTAAGACTTTTCTAGAACATAACTCAACTGCCATTTCGAATAACTGAGCAGGTCAGGGTATACAGTGGAATTTTATACCACCGCGTGCACCTCACTTTGGAGGACTCTGGGAGTCCAGTGTAAAATCGGTTAAATACCACCTGAAACGTGTTATCGGCAATTCAACCTTAACATTCGAGGAATTTGTCACGGTTCTCCATCAAATAGAGGCTTGCTTGATTTCCAGACCTTTATGTCCTCTGTCTGACAATCCAAATGATCCAAACCCTCTCACTCCAGCGCACTTCCTAATCGGAGAACCACTTACTACGGTCCCGCAGGCAAATTTACTGGGGCTAGCAAAAAATCGATTATCCAAATTCCAGCATAGGCAGCAAATGATATAGCATTAATTCCACTCGTTATATATCTAGTATCGATCTGAAGCAAGCATTTTATCAAATTCCGTTGGAGAAATCATCTCGGGAAAAACAGCTTTTGCAGTTAAGGGTAAAGGTTTATTCGAGTATGTCACTACCCCTTTCGGTTTAGTCTCTGCTCCTGCTAGTATGTGTCGTTTGATCGATTTGGTCATTGGTCCTTCCTTAGAACCGTATTTTTTTTACTACCTGGATGACATCATCATTTGTACTCCTGATTTTGACAAACACATGGAAATTCTCCAGAGTGTTTTTGCGAGATTACGAGATGCCGGCTTGACGGTGAATTTAGATAAATGTCAGTTTTGTCGTTCTTCCCTTAGATATCTAGGTTATGTAGTGGATGAAAATGGTCTTCGTACCGATCCTGAAAAGGTTTCTGCTATTTGTGAGTATCCTGTTCCGAAAACTGCCACTCAGGTGCGTAGATTCTTGGGAATGGTTTCGTATTATCGACGGTTTCTTAAAGATTTTTCTTCCTTATCTGCTCCAATTTCTAATCTTCTAAGTGAGCGAAAGAAACACCAACCCATTACTTGGACACCCCAAGCAGATCAAGCTTTCGAAAAGGTGAAAACTGTCTTAACTACCGCTCCTATCTTAAGTAGTCCCGATTTCACCAAACCTTTCTTCCTTATGACAGATGCTAGTGATGTTGGAGTAGGAAGTGTTCTTTTTCAACTGGAAGATGGACTCGAACATCCCATAGCTTATATGAGTAAGAAACTCACAAAGGGTCAAAAGAAGTTAAGTACTACCGAAAAGGAACTGTTAGCAGTTTTGTTAGGGATCGATCATTTTAGGTATTATCTTATCGGTCGTCATTTCACCGTAATTACCGATCATTCTTCTCTGGTTTGGTTGAATAACATGAAAAAACCTTCTCCTCGCTTGGCTAGATGGATATTGCAATTGTCGCAATACAACTTTTCTATCGTACACCGTAGATCTACCGGAACTGTAGTTGCGGATGCTTTATCTCGTATATAGTTAGTATTTTAGACTTATCTACCTTGCATCCTGATAAATGGTATAATGACATGATTTCTCATGTTCAGGATTTTCCGGAAAAATACCCAAGTTTTCGAGTTGAGAATAACATATTATATAAACATGTCTTTAATAAATTTGGACCAATTAGTAATATTTCCGATTGGAAAATTGTCGTTCCTACTAAAAATCGAAATGAAATTTTACATCATTTTCATGATAGTCCAACTTCTTCTCACTTCGGTGTTTTTAAAACATTAGAGAGAATTTCTGAAATTTATTATTGGCCGAATCTTAGAAAATCGGTTTATAAATATGTCACTCGTTGTAAAATATGTGCATCGTGTAAACCATCTAACTTACCCCAAGCAGGATTAATGGGACAATATCGTAATATTAACTTCCCTTTTCAATTAATATCGTGTGATCTTTTAGGACCATATCCCCGATCTCGCAAAGGTAATCAGTTCGCCCTTGTTGTAGTTGACTGGTTCACTAAATTCGTATTGGTTCATCCCTTACGTCAGGCTACCGCTCGTTCTATAGTGGATTTCTTAGAAAATCATGTTTTTCTCATTTTTGGAATACCTCAAATCGTTTCGTGTGATAATGGTAAACAGTTCACGAGTCATCTTTTCAAAAATCTCATGGAAAAATATTCAGTACAAAAGATATGGTATAATGCTAACTTTCATCCGCAAATTAATCATACTGAGCGCGTAAACAAATCCATTGTCACAGCTATACGATCTTATAGTTATGAAGATCATAGAACATGGGATGAAGAAATATATAAAATTGCTCAAGCAATTCGGCTGTCGAAACATGAGGTTACCGATTTCACCCCTTCCTTCCTTACCTTTGCTCGAAATGTACCTGTCTCGGGAAATTTTTATGGTAAAATTGCAGAAAATGCAAATAATCAGGTTACCATTCCTGACAAAGTTCACCGAATTCAGGATACACAAGAAATGCCTAAATTTTTCGAAGTGGTGAGAAAGAACTTGCAAACAGCATATCGACAAAGTAGTCAACGTTATAATTTGCGCAAACGTGATCATAGGTTTTATGTAGGTGATCGGGTTTGGAAAAAGAACTACCCAAAATTGGACAAAGCCAGATATATTTCCGCAAAATTTTTACCGAAATATACACAATGTACCGTATATCGTGTTATCTCTCCCTTAGTTTATGAATTAAAAGATGAAACGGAGAAAAAATATTGGTCGATGGCACATGAAAGACCTTAAAGCTGGTATCTTGTCTGATGATGAGTGTTCTGATAAATATATCTTTCCCAATTGTTCATTCTATTTGTGTTGAATGCTGGTGTCTCGAATATTTTTTTTATCTTTTTATCATAGAGATTTTCCTTTTCTTTGACTAGAAAACGATAATGACTTTCTTTCCCTACTACTGATTAGCAAATTAACCTTCGTGTTCTGGGATAAATGAGTAGTGTAATAAATATTTTCCTAGCCGGATGGAATTCTAATCTAAGAATTCTAATATAAAATCTGTTGAGAATTTTTCGAATTTTTAAAATATTCAAATTTATTATAATTTTGAAAAAGTTTTTTTTGCACATGCATAGAGGTTAATGAATTGGGTCTAATTGATTTGGAGAAATATCGGATATACCTTAAATGTTTTAGGGGTGATATATCTTCAGTACCTTATCTTATCTTAATTATCGTAGTTTACGATAAATATCTTACCTTATCTTATCTTATCTTATCTAAGTGGACAAGGGTAGTAAACTTGTCTACTGTACTATATATTTTATAGTACTTATCTTATCTTATCGTTACAGACAAAGTGTCTTGTCTGTATTTATATACCGAAAGGGTATATTAAATTTTTTTTAAAGACCATTGACAATTTGACTTTGCAATTAACTTACATAGTTGCTGACATATCAGGGGATATCGAAGTTATTATCTTAGCTCTAAAGTTTTATTACTTCAGTTATCTAAAATTTCTATTATCTTAACTATCTTGAAATTTTAATATCTTAACTGTTTTAAAATTTCCTTTATCTTAATTATCTTAAAAATTTTCATTACCTTCATGTTGAAAATTTTTAGTATCTCAAGTGTTTTAAATTTTTTTTATTATCTATTTGTTAATATGTTCGAGATGTCAACTTACATTACAGAAATTCTTTTTGCCTATCTTCAGTCAATATCTTACCTAATATCTTGTTTACTTAAAATTTTTCTATTTTGCTCATTACATACCTCTATCTATGATCATTCCGAAAGATTGATCTAGATATTTCACTTATAGACATGGATTCAATCTGTCTATATTTTATTGCATCACATTTTCCCTTTTTGATTATATTTTTTGTTGGATTTCTCAGCAGTGGGTGTTGAGGGAGCGGTCTGAAATGTGTTTCAGGGTTCAGCGTCGGGGGGTTAATCTGCCTGGGAGGCAGAGGTGGCTAAGGTCTGCTGTCATTAGTTAAATCTACTTGGGGGGTTAGCTACTGCGTTTGTGCCAACATGGCTCACATATCGCTCTGGGGATTTTCCAACAGTACTGTTGTGGGGTGCCGTTGTCAATTTCTCTTTTCCCCAAATTTCAGCTTGACAGAAGCTACATTCTGTTAGGGGGTTAGATCGAGCCTCCTTGGACTTGCTGTATCAGCTTCTTCCAAAAAATTTTTTGAATTTTTTTTTTCCTTTCGTTTTTTTGGTTTGTTGTTATTCATTATTTAGTTTATCGATCTTAAAAGCTTTTCTATTTAAGGAACGTTATGTTGTATTGTCATGGTGTTTTGGGTTTGGATTTCATCTGAAGCTGAGATTGAAGACCACGACGCGATTTAACATCTCTCGCGAAGTCCTTCTCTTTAGGCAGAAGTTGATTTCTTGATCGGTGATACTGTGGTGATGCACATATCCGACCAAAAATATGAGTAGTTTTTTTGGGGTTTTTTTTTTTCATATATCGTTATATGGGGTATAATATATTGGAAATTTTAGCTTGACAGGAGCTACATTCTGTTAGGGAGTAATACAAACTTCCTTGGCATTGTTCCAAAACATTTTAGCTTGACAGGAGCTACATTCTGTTAGGGAGTAATACAAACTTCCTTGGATTTGTTCCAAAAATATATTTTTTTTTCTATTCATATGATAGTAGTAATTAAATAAAGAAACATTTTATAAATAATAGCTCATCCATATCTTTTTTATCTAGCTGAGGGATAATCAATGTATGATGGGAGTCTCATTTCTTTCCTTATCTTATCTTATCTTATGTCATTATCTTTGGGAACCCACTGATGCAGTGATTTATCTTTCTATTAAATTTCTAAAATTATTGGTATGTAGATACCTGGTACTGGTTCCGCTTTTCTCAGAATTTACCGTTCAAAGTTTCTGCTGTGTTTGTGTGATGATTTTTTTTCCTAATGTTCTGCTTGCGCGATGACCAATGGCTACTGTGGACGCTAACTGGCAACCTCCCTGGTAAGAGTCTAGGAAGAAAAAAATCACCTGGCTTACCGGTGAAGACTTTGGACCGCTCCCTTTCTTTCATTTTTTTTTAAATCTTTATTTTTCCCAAAATCATTATTCGGAAGAATCCTCAAATTTGTTCTTTTCCTTCAGTATCGCAGTGACTCGTTCCTTTCTTCTTAGTCTTCCTATCGTTCAATATCTTCTTTACTTCAGTCTCGTAATAGCTCAATGATTTTCACTTATAAAAAAATTTTTTTTTGGAAAAAAATTTTTTCTCGGGTTGTAAGGGTGTGTAACGTTAATTTCGTTCACTTTACTTCCCTCTATTGAATTAATAAATTATCGTATGGGCGGCGAATAGCCAGTCCTTTCTCATACCCAACACCGAGAAATGTTTCAAGGCTGAATATATTTACTGTGGACAGTCGAAATCAACGTTTCTATGCGTGCCGATCGAGGCCGTCTGTCGGGAAAATAGTCACTTCTATTTTGAGATTCCCACTTCGACCTCGTGTCTCTTCTTCTACCAATTATAAATCAAATATGAATCAAGAATTCACTACTGAAATGTAAATTCCTTTCTTGGTCAAAGCGTATGAGCGTGACACGAACATGAGACGTAAGTCTGTTGTCTTTCACATGATTTCGTGTATTTGGCATTACCTTATCATACGTAACAGAAATGCAGTGTTTGGTGTGAAGACTTTCACAATTACACGTACTGCAAAAATTTTCAAAGCTCCAAAAGTTGCACTCGAGGTACTGGATGTATCTCTCCAAATCTGAGCAGTTGACATCTGAAACATCCAGAACTAAAAATATTTTAACTATTGTGGCATCTGAGGCAGCCAGAACTTTTCAGTTGGAGTGTATAGGGCAACCGGGCTGTGCACACAGGGTGAGGCATGTGCATTTAAGCATTTCAGTCCCAAGGAAAAGGCAGTTAAAAACTACCCAAATTGCAGTGTATGCAAAAAAAAGATATACCCTGATAGAGGCAGCTTCACTAAATGTGGTCATTTTTTGTGTCAGGATTGTCACCTCTACCTTGTTCAAACTGAGATTGAAACTGGCAGTGACCCCAGTCAGGTGAAGTTCAAGTGTCCAGTGTGCCGGTACGACACCTTCCTAGTATTTCCAGGTAATACATTTTTAAAGTTATTATTTTGAAAGAATTTATTGATACTAAACATGTTATTAACAATTACTGATGTGTGATTCATTTTTTAAAATATATTGCTTTTTAAAAAACTTGACACGGTTACTGGACTTGATAATGGCCTTTTGGATCAAAAATTGATTTCCTTTTGCTTCACTTTCATTGACATTTTTCAGTATTCTACTGAAATTGATTTTATTATTATTATGGTATGATTTATTTTTTTATTTTATTTTTTAGAAATGAAATAATGAGTTGCAGGGCATTTTTACTCGATGGGGTTTGCTGCCGTACAAATTGTACTTATGTACATGATTTTTTGTACTGCAGACAGCAAGGTCCAAATTGCCGGGGGAATAAGTGCCTACAATTTCATTTGAATTCAGAGGAAATGGACGAATTGAAAAGATTTCAAAGGCCATTCACCGAGACAGTTACTAGGGAGGCAGATAGGATTGGATACATTCTAAAGGAGCAGTATCCCTTAGTACAATGGCCCAATGTCTGTGTGCGCCACCTCACAGGTCGCCTTTGCCATGTAGCAACTAGGCCATGCCGGTTTTGTATGCGGGCAGTTAGTTGTACCATCTTCAAATCCAATGCTTGTAAGTATATATCTTTACTTGTTAACAAGATTGCAATTTCTCTTGAAAACAAAGGAGCTATCATTAAATTTTATGTTTTAGGGATGAGATGCCAGTATGGCATGATACCAAAACCTGAGGTGGCGTTACAATGTGGACACTTGTATCATTTAAGATGCAGTGACTGGTTGCCCATTGATGTGTCTGGGGCACTGCCAGAGTTCAGATGCTGCATATGCAACGTCAATTGTGGGATTCCAACGCGTGTGTATATGGATGTCTTAGGTTAATATTTGTCTTAACTCTTTGAAATCTTGGTTTTTGAGGAACTTCAATAATATTTACACTGATTTAATTGTTTTGGATTTGTCAGATGAGGAAGATGGCTAGGCAGGTACCAGCATTGTGTTTTTCTTACCAGCATCGTATTTTTGAAGGACACGCAGTGTCTTGAAGACAAGTAGTGTTGTGACTTTTTTACAAGCAATGTGTTTTATGGACAAGCAGTGTGTTTTATGGACAAGCAGTGTGTTTTATGGACAAAGCATTTTTGACATACATTGAATAACTAATTTCTGCACCAGATTATGTAAACAGAGGAACCAGGCCATGTACGTAGCGTGAGGTTTAGAGTCCAGGTAATACATTTTTATTAATTTATTACTCTAGTGAAACTTCAGCCTTCATTTCAAAAAGAAAAATTATACAAAATGAAGGTAAAAACGAACTACCTATTCTAAAAATATAAGTTACAAGAAAAGATTTTTATCAAGTCAGCTTTGTGGTTTTTACAAAAATTGTAACTGGAACATCTAGACAAATCTAAGCATTTAAGAATTAGGGATAACTATTACAAAATAGCTATTAATATTGCAACCAATACTACATTGATTTTTTAACCATTACTTTTCTAGGTACAGGAAGTATAATTTCGGAAAGGAATGCAGTGTTTGTGTGAAGACTTTCACAATCACACCTACCGTAAAATTTTTCAAAGCACCAAACGTTGCACTCGAGGTACTGGGTGTATATGTTTGCATCTCTCCAAATCCGAGCAGTTGACATATGAAACGTCCAGAAGTAAAATCATTTTAACTATTGAGGCATCTGAGACAGCCAGAACTTTTCGGTTGGGTGGCATATGTGGAGTGTACAGGGCAACCGGGCTGTGCACACAGGGCGAGGCATGTGTATTTAAGCATTTCAGTCCCAAGGAAAAGGCAGTTAAAAACTACCCAAACTGCAGTGTATGCAAAAAAAAGATATACCCTGATAGAGGCAGCTTCACTAAATGTGGCCATTTTTTGTGTCAGGATTGTCACCTTTACCTTGTTCAAACTGAGATTGAAACTGGCAGTGACCCCAGTCAGGTGAAGTTCAAGTGTCCAGTGTGCCGGTACGACACCTTCCTAGTATTTCCAGGTAATACATTTTTAAAGTTATTATTTTGAAACAATTTATTGATACTGAACATGTTATTAACAATTACTGATGTGTGATTCATTTTTTAAAATATATTGCTTTTTTGTAGTTATTTTAAGAGAACTTGACATGGTTAATGGTATTGATTATGGTCTTTTGCCTCAACTCTTCAACATTTTTTTTTGAGGTACTTGAATAATATACTAGTTGAATTGTTTTAGCTTTGTCAGATGACTAAGATGGTTAGTCCGATACCAGCATCGTGTTTTCCTTACCAGCAGTGTGTTATTTAACAGCATCGTGTTTTCCTTACCAGCATCGTGTTTCATCCTTATCAACAGTGTGTTTTTGACAGACAATGGATAACTTCAATTTCTACACCAGAGTATACAGAGCAGTTGGGTTTTAGAAATGAAATGATGAGTTGCAGGGAATTTTTACTTGGCGTTATACAAAATAACTATGGAGGCATATAGGTTTGCATACATTTCAAAGGAGCATTATCCCATGCTACAAAGGCCCAATGTCTGTGTACATTACCTCACAGGTTGCCTTTGTCATGTTACAACTAGACCATGCCAATTTTGTATGCGGGCAGTACCAACTTCGAAGCCAATACATGTAAGTATATATCTTTACTTGTTAGTTAGATTGCAAGTTCTCGAAAAACAAAGAAGCTATCATTAAATATTATGTTTTAAGAATGATATGCTCAACTCATTTATATCCTTTTCTTCAATAACTCCAATAATATTAACACTAATTAAATTGTTTTAGCTTTGTCAGATGATGAAGATGGTTAGTCAGATACCAGCATCGCATTTTACTTAACAGCATTATGTTTTACAGACAATGTGTTTTTTGGACAAGCAGTGTCTCTTAAGGACAAATAGTGTTGTGTTTTTTGGACCAACAATATGTTCATGAACAAGAAGTGTGTCTTATGGACAAGCAGTATGTTTTATGGAAGAGCAGTATGTTTTATGGAAGAGCAGTATGTTTTATGGAAGAGCAGTATGTTTTATGGAAGAGCAGTATGTTTTATTGAAGAGCAATATGTTTTATGGAAGAGCAATATGTTTTATGGACCAGCAGTGTTTTTGACGAGACTATCAACAACTTCAATTTCAGCAACATACTATGTATGGTTGTAGAACAGGTGAACTATTAGTTTTTTTAAGGTGCAACAAGCATAATTTTGGGAAGGAATGTAATGTTTGGTGTGAAAGCTATTGCAAAAGCTATAAGCATGTCACCTGCAGCTAATCCAAAATAAAGTGGTTATTGGTTGTGATCTCCTTGAACTGTTCAGTGTGTCGAATCAACACATTCCTAGCGTTTCATGGCAATACATTTTTATTTTTAAAAATTTTCAAGACATGGTTTTCTACCTCAAATGTAGTCTTCAGGGAGTTCATCAAGGACAGGACCAATATTTTTTAGTGCAATTATTTAAAATTATTCTTTTCAATGAACAACTCATTAAAACCAATCATATCATCATCAGGTTTCTAACATTCAATGTTTTAATTAGTGGTTCATTTTTCAAATAATGGATAAGTACTTCTAAATTTATACACTAATTAAATTGTTTTAGGTATGCCAGCAGTTGTCCTGATGTGTAATACTAATGTGTTTCAATAGACCAGCAATGTACTTAATAGACCATCGGTGAATAAACTAGCATACTTTTGAAAAACTAGCAGTGTTGTATACAAGCAATATTTGTTAAGCAAACCAGTAGTGTTGTAGAGGAGCAATGTGTGTTGGGCAAACCATCAGTGTTTTTGACAGACTAGCAGTGTTTTTGGACTAGCAGTGTTTTTGACAGACTAGCAGTGCTTTTCACCAACAGCTTTAATCATTGGGAATAAGAATCAAAATGCCTGCAAAAAGAAAAATTAATATAAAAGGTGAAATATTTGGTTTCATTATTCAATATAACTGCTATCTCAAGTAAATCTAAATGGCAGGAGACTTGACAAAGATATCTTATATTAACATTTAAGAAAAAGTTAATTTTTCTTTACAGCATCAAAAAACTTTGCACTAATTCAGTATGGGGGTCTTGAACATTATGAAGTTATTGAAGCTGATAAATTAGTTAAAAACGGAAGGGGAGAAACTGTTGCCAAGATTGGTGGTTCTACATTTTTAGTAAAAGTCTTTCATGAAAACAATAATGAATTCATCGTTCAAGATTTGGCATATAACTTGAACAATCAATCGCCCATTGTCAAAATAATCCAATATCATGCTGAAGGGAAAAAATTCAATGTATCTCCTGAGCTTGGTGTATACCAAAATGAAGATTTTGAGTGTATTTCTTCCTCAAGTTTGGAAATACTAGAGGTTGAAGAAGATCTGGCAGACCAGGTTGTTACAATGGATGCTGAGCTTGTTACAATGGATACTGAAATTGTTACAATGGATGATGAGCTTGTTATGATGGATGATGACCTTGTTATGATGGATGATGAGCTTGTTATGATGGATGATGAGCTTGTTACAAGGGATGCCGAGCTTGTTACAAGGGATGCTGAACTTGTTACAAGTGATGCTGTTATGATGGATGATGAGCAATCTGTAGCAGCTAAGGAGAGTACAGATTTGATTGTCGATAAAAGTTCACATAAAGAACAAAACAAAGGTAAACATTTTCAGAAACAAAAAAAAGGTAAACATTTTCAAAATTTGTTAACATTAATCATTCATAGGATAATTTGTTTCAGTAACCAAATTTAGCACTTCCTTGTCGAAAGATGAACATGTGGTAAAGGTGGATATGAGATCTAAAGTTGTTCCACATTCTTTAGATAAAAGTAAAAAATATTTCTGTCTGTACTGTAAGACACAAGTTACAAATTTTGGAAGACATCTGTTGGTGAAACATAAAGATGAAGGGGATGTGATAAATATTCAGAAATATCCCAAAGGTATATATATATATATTCTTTTTTCAACCCTCTTAAAAAATTGTAAAAATCGGTAGCACACTGTAATTTTGTCATATTTCATATAAAATATCAGCAAATGATGTGTTATAATATACTTGTACTTATTGATAAAAATTTTAACAATTTTTTCATCTAGAACTACACTTCAATTGTTAGTAAAAATGTGTCCATTATTCAAGTTGAAACATAAATAAACAAGGTTTTTAGTAATGATTTGAAACTGGAAAATTATTTTAGGACACCCAACTAGGGGCAATCCTTACATAATTTCACCAATCAGAATTCTATCACTGTGATGGTGATCAGAAGACCATCTAAACAGAAGAACAGGACAGTAAATGATTTTTTGGTTTGTCCACACTGCAAACAAATGTATTCTAAACTATCCCTAAGAGTTCATGTCAAGAAGTGTTCAGAAAAGAACATGAATACAAGTAGTAAAAATTACGCTGTTGAAAGCCGAAAATGTGTCATTAACATTCATCCTTCTGCAGCACAGCGTTTAGCTCAGCAAGTGCTTCCAAAATGTAGAAGAGACCATATAACGGAATTATTATCATTTGATGAACTGTGTGTATTATATGGCAATAAACTAGACAGCAAATACAAAGAACAACGATATAATACTATGATTTGAGCTAGGCTGAGGAGTATTGGTACATTTTTAACAGAATTCATTCAGGCTTATCCTCATTTACAGTGGAGAACGGCACGTTCCTTCTTAGATTGATTCTTTTTCTTTTAGTAGTGCAATTTCATTTTTATATTTACTTTTTTTTTAATGTTAGATTTTTGTACTTCTCAAAGGTGTGGAACACTGAATAGACTGAAAAGATATTACTTATATTGAATGTCATTATTGTGATTTTTTTTATCTGATATTAGATTTTTAGTTTTGTCGTTTTTTTCGTAGTGGAATAATTTTCTAAAGAGTTTTTTTGTTATGTAATAGCTAATGGCAAAAAATTGTTAACCGGTTTTTTTTACCCGGAAAATGAGATGTTTAGTAAATAATTTGGAACGGCACGTTCCTCCTTAGAATTATTATTTTACTTTTAAGAGTGCAATTTAATTTTTATATTTACTATTTTTTTAATGTAAGATTTTTGTACTTGTCAAAGGTGTGGAACACTGAATAGATATTACTTAGGTATATTGAATGTTATTATTGTGTTTTTTGTTATCTGATACAATTAGATTTTTAGGTTTGTTGTTTTTTTTTTGTAGTGGAATAATTTTCAAGTTTTTTTTGTTATGTAATAGTTTATATAAAATGATTGTATTTTACGAAGTATGTAACTCATTATTTATTTTGAATAAATACTTTCAATTACAAATGTGTTTTGAATATTCATGTCCTCGATATTAGTTAACACCGGTTCTTCAATACCAGCATAAATCGAGATGGAGTCTTTCATCACTATTCGACTTTGACTAATGATTTAGTCTAGAAATTGTTCTCTCATTATAGAACCTTGGTCAAGACTTTGAAAATACCGTAAAGAGCAAAAGTGCTATTGCACCAATAAATATGTGCTGTGAAAAAATTAACTATAATGTTTAAAATAACTGACAATCGATAAGAGGAACGAATTTTAAGCAGTTTCCAAATATTTTTGTATTTTTGCTATTAACTTTTCAAAATATTTTATAAATTTAAAGTGCAGATCAATTTTAGTAATTAGGGGTGGTTTTAATGGTTCAAAATTTTTATTATTAGTTTTAAAATTATCTCAACTTATCCATTACAATAAATTCAATTGTTTAAATTTCATATTTGGAGGTGATTTTTAATGGTTAAAATGTAACTACAATTTAAGGTAATAAACAATAACTATTTCTATTACTTGGGAGGAAAGTGCCACTTTTCTTCCCTCAGATGTACACTGAGCGGAGGGCAGTAACCTCCAAGGGCACTTTACTCTCGTGTAATACATTGATTTTTCCTCCTGCCCACTTATTAATCTTGTCTTTAGCACATATTGCTTATAAATGTATAATGTTTTTTATACCTACTTGTTTTCAGATTTTTGTGGTAGTAAAATGTTGGCTTGTTCTTTAATTTTAGATCACTTTCCATTATTCAAATATTTAATCAAGTTTAATAAACGTAACGTTTGCACTACTATGATTTTCTGACTTTTAACTCAAAAAAGGTATCTAAGAATCCTGAAGTCGATATTTTCATTTAAAAATCTAACGTTAAGCAGGAAAAGTACTTTTTTCACCACTAGCCTCTAATTACTGTTTCCTACCTGTAAGGGAGGAAACAATTATTTTCTATTTCGTTAAAAAGAACTTTAAGAATCTTCGGCTACATTTACGTAATTTTACTCTTGTATTAAATGTATCATTTAATTATCTGTATTGTAAGTACTTGAAATAATTGGTTTTCATTCTTACCTATTTAAAGTAAAACACTCTGTACAAAATTAAAAATGTTTATTATTATTTATATATTTAAGGTACATCCACATTAATAAATTATCTCTTGAGCTTATTTCATTTTCCTTTTAACTAACCTGAAAATGCTTCAAATATTCTGCAAATTTGATTCCCTACGCCGGATAGGATTGTTTGTTGTCAAAAACATTTGGGAGTCAAAACACCATAGCAAAACAACACTAGCTTGGTTTGTAAAGAAATTGTAGGTTACCTTTTTGCCTTCTTCTTTTTATTTTAGAAATGGTACTTTTATAAAACCATTAGACAATGATAAAACTGTTACTTTAATGCTCAAGTTAACTTGACTGTTAAAATTAACGTCTAAAGATGATTATAATCATGTTACCTATGTGTATAATGCAGACCCTTAAACAATAAATAATCACTTTTTTAAAAAGATAAAATGTAATCAAGGACCAAAATGAAAATTATTTTTCAAACTGGCTACATGCTAGCTAGATGTCATAATCGCAATCAAGAAGAAACTGGTTAAATTGTCAATTGTCTTGCTTTTATTTTTATTTCTATCAAAAATAAAAACAATAAAAAAACCAAAAGCAACTTATTTATATTCTTAAACGAAAACTATGAAGGGTAGATATATTATCATAAAAAGAATTCTGAAAGTTTTTTCTCTTTATCTATATAGGTAATTTATAACATTTTGTTCATAGGTGAAAAGTCTCATAAAATGGAAATGACAATATTTATATGATGGTGGGCATTTAGTATTATAATTCAAATCTTGATTATTTTATAATACTAACAGGTTTGAAAATTTATAACTTACAGAAACATTAAACATTTTTCTCGATTCATAAATCTGAGTAAATTAATGGTGATTGTTTCAAACCTTACAAGTGAAGTATATATCAATGTCCATGATAATTTGAATAAAATGTAAATTCCACTACATTTGAACTTCAATCAATAATTGTTTTATAGAGCCAGTCTCCATCATCAGGATAGACATGACACAAGACATATAGTGGAATTTGAAGTTATTTTTTGTGTGTTTGATTCATATAATTTAAACTTTGTTTTCAGTAATCACCAACGTTCTATTAATGTAAGTACCTAATAAACAGCAGACTTTTAATTAGTGTTAGACAATAAATAATAAAGTTTTTCAACAGATAACATAGAAAAAGTTTTAATTGTTCATTGTAATCGAAATTATTCTACTTAATATTTATATTCCTATATTTGTAAGCAACAAATAAAATTGTATGTCCAGTGAATTTTTTATTTTATTCACCTATTCTGAACATTTACTCTATTGCAAAATAGTTAATCTAATCAAATCACATACATGTTAACTAATATGGGGTTTCATCCCCAATAAAACTCACAAAATACGTACAGAATATTCTTTGGTAACATATCTTTCTAAACTGATGCATGTTTTTGTTTTTTATTAAATGTTTATAATAAGTACCTACTTACTTTTATCAATTTACATATTAAAATTGAAAGTGTCTTCCAGTTTGTTTCAACTTTCTTATTTATTTGAGTACCTACATGGTGTTATCTAATTTAGCACTAATTTACCAAGAACATGTGAATTAAGCTACATATGAAACATCATCAATTCAAAAAATAGTACTTCAATACTATTAAACGCTTTACAAAATTAGAAAAAATTAATTTCCAAAGAGCAGACCGTCCACTAAGAAGCAACAACTACTTCTCGGGCTATATGCCCCGACAGACATTGAATTACACTTCTAAAGTAAACGGGGTTGGTATATCTGTTAAGATAGAACCAACCATTCTGGTTTGCGATTAGAAGGAATAACATCACTTGTGGACCGGTTTCGGCGTTTTTGCTTTACTTATATGACAATTATTTACAGGTAGCTGTAATTAAGTAAATATCATCAATTCAGGTTACAATGTTCTTTATATCAAGTATTATTTACTTACACAAGAAATATCTCCATATATGAGACGAAGTACACCAAACCAACCTACTATTACTCCCATTCCCATTATTGTATCATCTCTGAAATGATATGTTTTGTTCATGGAAAGTCAATAATAACGAAGATAATAATGCTTAAGAATAGATATTTAATTTTTTAAATATAATTGAAAATGTAGGATAGGATCGATTCCAAAAGTATCGTAGGTAATTACAACAAAAACCAATTAGCATCAGTAGGTACCAACATGAAAGTTAGCTGATTGCAAATGAAAACTAACCAACAGTGGGACACTGGCAGTATTTTAGCTGATGATAAATTCATTTATTCCCAAAAATCAGATCTCGTTTCAAGGGATGCATGTCTTTACTTTCATTTCAAAAACTTATCCCATAAGTTACTATTTGTATAGTTAAAAAACCGTAGGTTGAGTGTCCTAAATCTAAAAAACCATAGGTTGAGTGTAAATCTACCTGGATTAAATGAATACTTAGTTCATGTCATTAACAAGCTAAAATTTCTATTTAAAAACTAGATATGAATTTTTTCCTCTATCGGATACTTTCAACATTCACTCTGTAATAGGTTAGAAAAATTGGTTTCAATTCTTATGTTTGATGTAACTTTCGTAGTGTAAAGATTTTTAATTATCTGCAGTTTGCACTCATCTGACATTTTACTTAGCGTTTTGTCATCATGACAAACATAAACATTCAAATCTACGCCATTTGCTCTATTGTAGAAAAAATAGTGTATGCAACACATGCATGAAGTATCTTTTTTCACTCACGGAATTGACGCATTCGCCTGCGGCTCATATGCGTCAACTTTTCCACTCGTAAAAAAAAGCACCACTTTATGCACTTGTTGCATAAATAACTATTAATGACCACTATATTAACTGTTAGGTACCATATTATAATAAATAAAACAAAAATTAAATTTCAGTTATGTACCAGGAAGGATGAATTGGTTGCACAGAACATAATTTCACACAATTAAATATATACTAGTGAAGGATATTACTTGTTGTATTATTTCGAAACTGAAAGGAATATTTCTAACTTCTACTATAGATAAGCAGCAAATACAAAGTATGAAATTGGACACTTATTTCCACATTGCAGGTTTTAATAAAAGAAAGCTAAATAATAATCAGTTTTTTAACTATTAGTTATTATTATAAATTATAATGTTTTGATAAAGTAAGGTTGATCTAAAACCGATAAAATAGTGAATTATTAGCAACCTAAATCTGTTTATACCTTTAGTACACTTTCAAATTTATTTTTTCATAATCGCATTCACCTTTCAAAAGAATTTTTGTGATAATTCAAATGGTTTATTATACATAGTTACATTCAATAGGTATTGAAAAACATCCAGATAGTTTACTAGCAATTAACCCATTACTGACCTTATGGCTAACAGATTGTAAATAAAATGAAACTCTTGAACTTTTGGTAAATATGTGGAATGAGCTGCAATGGTCTAATTTAGAACACTTTTGTAAAATTTCACTAGTTAAAGTTTTTATTGACCATCCGTAAGAGGTATGTCAGTTAAAATATTAATTAATATGTTTTAAAAGTTAACTAATTACATTATTATTATTTGTATATTGTAGAGAAAATTGCAATTGAGGTTGTTTGTCCTAGATCCCATCACTTTCATTAACTCCTTTTCTACCACTATTTAATGTTTTTAATACTAGCCCAATATTTCCTATGGCAACTGCATTTACTCCTTTTGTAAGTTCATACATGCTTCATCAATTTTTCACTCTGTTCCCCGAAAAAAGGTGTTGTATAGTGTAATTTAACATTAATTCCCTATTCATTTTTCTTCTCCATATAGGTATATAGTCATTTATATTATTTGGTTTATCCAGAAAAAATATTTTTCAGTTACCTTGTACATTTCTTAGAACTTTCCAGATTATAGATTTCCTTTGCTTGTCTTTCATATATCGTTCAATTATTAACGATAATATTTTTCAATTCTATTGTTTATATAATATATTCTCGAAAAGCTATGCAATTTACTTTTAGTTTTCCAATGTTACTTTTTATACCATAGGTATACTTCTTCTTCTCTTTTAAAGTTGTCTTCACGATTGTCTTTACCTATTGTGTGTAGTTGACACGCGCCTGAATACACATACATTTCTAAGTTCCTCACAAATCAGTGCAATTTCTTAGAATTTAGTGATTTTAAATTATTGCAAGTGAAGTATTAGTGTTACATAAGGGAATATATCACACACAATTGTGGGCAAGTACCTTAAAGTTGAAAACTCTACTGTTATAATTGAAATTCAATATTCGTTAATCAGATAACTTAAAAATTCAATTTACTTTGGAAGCTTTTTATCACCTCGAATGACAGGGCGCAGACAACTGCACATAGTGTGTAAATTAAGTTTTATAATATATAGTAAAATATATAGAAGTATACTGCAAAATTATAGATAAAAGCAGTTCATACGTAAATTTATTTTAAATATAATGTCTCTCATTGATTCGGAGTCTATAGATGTTCTACAAGCTATTAACAAAGTAGGAGCAGATGTAAAACAGTATGCTGAAAACATAAAAAGCGAAATTAAAAATTATATAGCGGCGAGTGAGACTAATATTTTAGTTAAGATAGAGAATTTAAAAAAACGGTTGAAAGAAACAGAAGAGACTAATGAAAACGTTTTAGAAAAGCTGGAGTATATAGAAAGAACGACAAAAAAAATAATATATTATTATTTGGACTTGATATTGATATTCCTGATCTTGATAGTATCCTACAAAACCTTAAAAATCTACTAAACGTGGAAATTGCGTATAGAGATATTAATAATTACTACAAGCTAGGAAAACGTAGAACTTGCCCTTTAAAGATCGAATTTATTTCATAACTCAAGAAATTAGAAGTACTGAAGAATTGTAAACAACTAAAAGGTACAAACATACGTATAGTAAACGACTTAACATCAATAGAAAGGGAAGACAATAAAATATTAACAGAGCATTTAAAACTAGCTCGTATCAATACAACTGATAAATCTTACATCAAGGGTAATAGACTCTTCGTTAACAATCATTCTTATAAAGCAAGTGACCTACGCAGCAATAAACAGGAAACAGAAAATAAACGGGAATCACATAGCAATCCAGAAACACCAACAATACCACTTTTCAACAGTAGAACCTTCGGTTTTTGATAAAAATCTAAAAAATTTAACGAACAGAATATCGCAGGAGACTATATCGGAAAATATTAATAACAGTGGAGGAAAACCTAAAAACGCGACAGAAGAGGACACAAACAAGGAAGAATATAAACCAAACAAAGAAGCAGAAGCAACAATTAAAGAAACACCAAGCAGAAAAATCCAGGTCCATTCAAACCTAGAACAAGACTAGGAAGCAAGAAGTAAATTTCAATAGTTTATCAGTAATTCACACTTTAGTTTTTTAGTAGATATAAAAGTCACTTTTATCAATGGATCAATATGTTAGATATGTTAACTATGAACCTTATCCTACAATTGAATTTACAGAACTGAAAGATATTAATAAACACTACAAAAGCTTAAAAAGTAGGCATTTTCAGATATTTCATCAAAATATACGTAGTATTAATAAGAACATTGAAGAATTAAAAATATTTTTATCACAGTTGAATCACACATTTGAATTTATTGTCCTTACAGAAATACTAAATACACCTGATTTAAGTTTGTTCCAATTACCTGATTATGATATAATTTACAGTGAGGGTGATATTAACCGTAATGATGGAGTTGTAATTTTTATGAAAAGTAACATAATTTGTGAATATAATATAGTACAAATAGGATTGTGCAAAGCAGTACAAACTATAATTAAGTTATCTAGTAAAAATAAACTTTTAATTACATCTCTATACAAACCACCACCGATAAAGGAAGAAGCATTTGTGGATGATTTGTGGACATATCTTGAAGACACTAAAAACAATTTAAACATTTCTAAACACTTGATTATAGGAGATCTTAATATAAATATTAAACATCAAACTGATCTAGTTTCTGCTTATCTAGATATACTTAGTGAATATAACTTCTTATCGTTAATAAACAAACATACAAGAATTCAGGGAACATCTAAAATTTGCATAGATCATATATTTTATAGTTCAAATACGATAGATGAATATATAGCAGATACATATGATACCAATATAACAGACCACAAGGCTACAATGGCATATCTTCCTTTACAAGCTGAGACAACAGTAAAAAAGTTATTTTTCAAACAGGTCGATAATAAAATGCTACAAGAAGATATTCAGAGTCATAGATGGGAAGACTTTTATAACATAAATAACTTGAACGGAAAAGTTAGCTATTTAATAAATATGGTAAACAAATATATAATTAAAAATACCAAAGTTGTTAAAGGAAATAAGCAATTTATTAAGAGGCAACAATGGGTGACCAAAGGTATCATTAATTCAATTAGAGAAAGAAACAGACTTCATCATGTTCATAAAAAAGATTTGGAAAACATAGAAAAAAAGGAAGCGTATTTAAAATATAGAGCATTAACTGATAGAGTTTTAAGCTAAAAAAGAATATTATACCAAACAAATAAATGAAAATGCAGAAAATTCAAAAGGACTATGGAAAATTATCAATCAAATACAAAATAAGGCAAAAAGCAATAACGATGAAATAAAAGAAATCCATACTGATGATGGTCATATAGTAACAGAGGCTAAAGATTTAGCAGAAACATTTAACAATTACTTTACTAAAGTAGGCATCACACTTGCAAAAACCATAAGCCCACCAAACACGCCTCAACCTAGGAGAAGTGTTCAGAAAAATTCAATTGTTCTGTTGCCTTTAACAAATATAGAAATTAAAAACATAATAAACTTACTAACAAACAAGAAATCACCCGGAGTAGATAATATACAAACAGAATTAATAAAAGAAAATTCAGAAATATTTACTCCACTCTTGACCCACTTAGTTAATGAAATATTTCTGCATGGAGAATATCCTACGGAACTCAAGAGATCTTTAGTGATACCAATATTTAAAAAAGGCAATAAGACAATGGTGACGAATTATAGACCGATATCCTTAATCACAACTTTCGCAAAAGTGGTAGAGAAGGCTCTAAACTTAAGATTACAAGAGTATCTTAATAAATATGATATAATTTCTACAAAACAATTTGGATTTAGAGAGGGACTCTCTACAACTGATGCAATTCTAGAATTAACCAAAAGAATTTATCAATCGGTGGACCTTAATAAGCTAAACTTAACTGTTTTCCTGGATCTGGCTAAGGCCTTCGACACTGTACAGCACGAGCAGTTATTGCTGGCTTTGGAGGATGCAGGAATACGAGGAATGGCATTAAAACTTTTCGGAGACTACCTCAAAAACCGATATCAACAAGTGAATATAAAAGATCAGCTTAGCAAAACCAAACTAATTACAACTGGTGTACCACAAGGGACAGTCCTTGGTCCTATACTACTTTCAATTTACGTCAATAGTTTGTATAATCAACCGACTACGGGCCAAATTGTGAGTTTTGCTGATGACACGGCTATTTTCTATGAAGCAGATACGTGGGATGAACTAAAATACAAAACAGAAAATGACCTAAAAAAAATTATAGATTGATGTAATCATAAAAAACTTACTATAAACTATAATAAATCATTTTTTTGCCTTTTGCAAGCTATATTAACAGATTACCAGATTTTAATGAGCTTAATGTCACTTATAACAATCAGGAAACTACCCTTCAAAGACAAAATTATATTAAATACTTGGGTATTACTCTCGACTCTCACTTACGGTGGGATAAGCATATAGATAATTTAACCAACACCTTAAGGATGTTGCTGTTTATATTTAAATTTCTAAAAAAAACATTGAACGTTATTTACCTTAAAACTATTTACTATGCACTTGTTCAAACTAGACTCCAATACTCCATTATCTGCTGGGGGGCTACCACAAAGAACCATTTAAATAAACTGGAAATATTACAAAAGAGAGTACTGAAAATAATCTTCAATAGAAAAATTAGGTATCCAACGGATTTATTGTATGATGAAACCAAGATTATGGATGACAGACAGTTGTATGTTCATGCAATTTTAATGTACACTTACAAACATAAAGATATATTACAAAAAAAGACATATAACTATCAAACAAGAGGTAAAGAAAAGGGCACAGTATATACTCAGCTTGTGAGTAAATCAGTATCACAAAGATATTATCTGTATCTAAGTGGAAAAATATTTAATCACCTTCCGGAAATATATAGAATTTATTTGTATTCCGTAAACTCACCTCAACTAATTAAAATATTAATGAAAAAATATATTGTAAATGGTGACAGGAAAACGTTGAGAGCGTTGATTGAATAGGGTGTGGAAAGCTTTTGGAAAAATGTGATAAAACTATGAAATTTAGAAGTACGTAATTCAATGGTTTTCTTATACTATGTGTATATATCTATGTGTATGTATGTGTGTATGTGTGTATATGTATGTATGTATATGTATGTGTGTGTATGTATATGTGTATATATATGTATGTGTATATATGTGGATATGTATGTATGTGTATATGTATATATGTGTGTATGTGTGTGTGTATGTGTATTATATGTAATTGTTATCCTACTATTGTTCATAAATTAAGTAAAATATTGTTTTGTGTATTTTGGAGAATCAATTTAATACATTATATAAATAAATCATTTTTAGTAAAAATAAGTAATTCAGCAGCCTATGCGCAACCGAGAGGTCATAAATAGGCTACCAGGTCGTATACGTATTACATTATTCTTCCTTAAATAATATTGTACAACAAGAGCTGTATGTATTGTATATATGTGTATAACTTGAGCTGAATAAATATTATTATTATTATTATTTCCAACTCAAGTGTACTCTTGCTCAGCTCTTGCTGGTAATGTTCACCTATCCCGAGCGTGTGTAAACGCAAATGGGATTAGGCACAGCCTTCTGTAGATCGATATATGTGTTTTGGTGAGGCTGTCTTGTAGAGTTTTGGGGATTAGTCCCGTAGATGAAACGATGACCGGCACCACCTCTACTTTCTCTGCATGCCACATCTGTCCTACCTCAATTGCAAGATCGGTGTATTTTGCAATTTTTTCGTTGTATTTGTCTAAGATATTGTTGTTATTGGGTACAGCAACATCCACCAGGAGAACCGAGTTAGCTTTTTTATCCACAACCACAATATCAGGCCGGTTATTCGTCACCCGTCTATCGGTGATAATTGATCTATCGTAGTATAGTCTAAAATCAGCATTCTCTAGAACTGCATGCGGATGGTACTTGTAATAAGGCGTGTAGGTGTTAACTAATCCAAATTTGTTGGCCAACTTCTGATGGATGATGTTGCAAAGTTGATTGTGTCTGCGTAGGTAATCAATGTTAGCTATGGCTGAACATACCGACGTAATGTGTTGTATCGTCTCTGTTGTTTGTTGACACCTTCTGCACTTGTCCGACACGATGTTTGGATCTCTTATAACAAATTTCTTGTAATTATTGGTATTAATTACTTGGTCTTGGATCGCCATCATAAATCCTTCTGTTTCTGGAAACAGTGATCCATCAGAGAGCCACTTATTTGATGCTTCCTTGTCGATATATGGTTGATTGAGGTCGTGATGATGTCGACCATGGAGCGCTTTCTGGGCCCACTCTGCCTGTTTGTTAGAGTCTGTAACGATTTCAAGTTTATTATCAGCGTTTACAAGATCTAAGGGGGAATAGTTTTTATCTGCTTTCGCGACCAGCTCATGCAATTTAGATGTTTGAGCCTTGCCAATGAAGTATTTTTGGAGTTGAGATATTTGTTTGTAATGTAAATTAACTATGTCCGTTAGAGCTCTTCCTCCCTCTTTTCTTGGTAGTGTGGTCCTAATAACTGATGATGTCGGGTGGTGACATTTGTGTTTGGTCATCATGGTTCGCGTTGTTCTTTGAATATCTTCCAGTTCTGTTTTTGTCCACTTCAGAATTCCAAATGAGTATGTCAGGACCGGTATGGCGTAGGTGTTAATTGCTTTGGCGTTCAACTGGGATTTCAATAAAGAAGTTATCCTTTGAGTGAACTGTCCTCGAATTTTGGTTTTTGCCTGCTTTTGGTCTAGTAGCTTAGCTTGCTGAAATCCTAGATATTTGTAGGTTTCACCATTTTGCATGGCATTTATAATGTTCCCATTAGGTAGTAATACATCTCCGTTAACGATTTTACCCTTCTCGATATACAAGGTTTTGCACTTGTCTAATCCAAATCCCATTTGTATATCACTGGAAAAATTTTCAGTGATATTAAGTAAATGTTGAATTTGACGCTGGTTTGATGCGTATATTTTGATGTCATCCATGTATAAAAGGTGGGAAACAGTGCAGCTAGTGTTCCTGTTGGCTTTGATTCTAAAGCCGTAATCCGTATCGTTAAGTAGATTGGAGAGTGGATTCATTGCCAAGCAAAACCAAAGTGGACTCAGGGAGTCACCCTGGAAGATCCCCCTACGGATAGAAATTTCATCAGTTTCGAGGTATTGACCATTTATTTGTAAATGAAGGTTCGTTCGCCAGTGCTTCATCGATGATTCAAGAAAAGTAACATGAGTGGGGTGTACTTTGTAAATTTGCAAAACTTTAACAAGCCAGGAATGTGAAACGCTATCAAATGCTTTCCTATAATCTACGAAAACCGTGTAGATGTTGCGCTGTGCCTTCTGCGCCTGTTTTAGTATTACCGAATCGATGATGAGTTGTTCTTTGCAGCCTTGGTGATCTCGTCTGCACCCTTTCTGTTCTTCCGACAAGATGTTGTTTTGATCCGCATGTCTGTAAATACGGTTAGTAGACTCCGTTTCACATAAGAAGAAGCCACTTGAAGTTCGCATTTCCTGTTGCGCAGGAATCAAAATCGGCCTTGAAACCTTGTCACGACCGTTTCATGTCATAGGCGTTTCCAACGATTTTCATGCCGACAACCATTTTATTGTTGACATTTGAGGTTGTGTTTACTGTCGAATATTTTTGATTTTTGAATATTTTAAGACGTTTGCCTAGTTTATCTGTGAGTGTTGTGTGTTTTATTTGATCTAAAACCATGCCTCCTAAAAAAGTTGTTGGTGTTGAAGGAAAAATTATCCACAGTCAAGGCCGACAGATTCTTAAAAACGTTGCAACTTTTATGGAGTCCGAAGCCGAACATGGAATTCAAATTCCTTTAAAAAATCATCGGTAAGTAAAATAAAAAAGTAAATAATCTAATATATTACTCCTGGCATTCAGATTGTTATAAAATGTATAAAAAGTATACATTACTTCAAAAATAAATGAATTCTGCTAAGTAATTTATATGGTTCTAATACTAATGCCTATTAATAAATAATTATCTCATACACAGAAAAACAATATGTCTTTGTATATTTACAGCACGACTAAATTTTATACAATATACATTTCTTTGATTTGTAAAATATATATCTTGATCTGGATTTCATTTGTTGGAAAAGCCAAATAAATACATTTAGTTTTACAGTGAAAATATGTACCTATTGCTGATTTTTAATAATAATTATATTTTTAAATTGCAGAGAGCGAACTTTAAAAGCTACTGAGGTGAGTAGAATTACTTAGACCAGAATTAAAAATGAATCCTCAGCTATTGAAAGTGGAGCATCTACATCCCTTAGATCTCCTCGAATAAATAGATCTAGGAAAAAAAAGCAAAGGATTCGGGATATCATTTATAATTTTTACATCCTGGAGAAAAGAGCTCCTACTTTAACATGTAAGTTTGATTAAAGTATAATAAAGGTACTGAAATTAATTACAAGAAACTTTTGTCAGTTTACTTTTAGTATGAGTTTTTACGCTAGGGCTAGAATTACTTTTAATAGTTTAATAGATAAATAATTTTTTATTAAAATATACATATTTATTTTTTCTAGGCATTCTGCAGAAAGTTCTTATTGTTTTACCTGAGTTCACTATAAGTAAAACTTCTTTGTGGCGGCTGCTAAAAAGTATGGGCTTTAGGTAAGTCGTTTTTATTAGTTATTGGAGTGTTTGAAGGGAAAATAATGTTGATAATGAGGAAAATTGTGAAATGGGTAGAACAAATTCAGAACAAAAATTAAAATAAAGCTACAATAGGCATTGTAAAATTGAAAATATTAAAAGGTAACATGCATAACTATTTATTTGAAAATATTGTATCTGTTGTAGATGGCAGTGCACAAAAGATAACAGGAAGGTTATTATGGAATCGCATGATATTCGCCATAACAGAATTACTTTCTTAGAAAATATTATTAAATATAGAACCGAAGGATGGAATATTGTAGATGTCGAAAGATAAAAATATATTATTCTACGCTGCACAACTAGTTTTGAAAAATATTTTTCAAAAACAGTGACCGTTCAACGAAGAAGAAACAACTACTTCCCGGGCTACATGCCCCGACAGATATTGAATTACACTTCTAAGTCAAACGGGGTTGGTAAATCTACAAGATTTAAACCAACCATTCTGGTTTGCAACCGAGAGAGACGATAACATATACCTTGTACTGATGAGGCGCAATACGCCGAAACCGGTCTACAAGTTGTGTTATCCCTTCTAGTTGCAAACCAGAATGGTTGGTTTAAATCTTGTAGATTTACCAACCCCGTTTGACTTAGAAGTGTAATTCAATATCTGTCGGGGCATGTAGCCCGGGAAGTAGTTGTTTCTTCTTCGTTGAACGGTCACTGTTTTTGAAAAATATTTTTCAAAACTAGTTGTGAAGCGTAGAATAATATATTTTTATTCTTCGACATCTATTGTTAAAACGCTTTACTAAATACGACAATTTTACAGGAAACTGTATTAATTCCACATCACAGAACTCCAGACACGCACAAAATGGAAACAGCAACAACCACAATTATTGAAGCCAGGCGTACTGGTCATTATCAAGGAAGATGTCCTTCCTTCACCCTTGAAATGGAGAACAGGCAGAGTGGCGCAAATACATCCTGGGCACGATGGCATCACCCGCACTGTATCCATCAAAACCGTTACAGGAACATTCAAGCGCCCTGTTACTAAGGTTGCTGTCCTACCCAATCAAGTTTTTTAAAGCCCGGAGGCTTTCAAGGTGGACGGTATGTTCAATACACTCTCACCCAACCTTCCACTGCGATGACGAAACGATGCGGGGAGCAACCGACGATGAGTTGAGCTAGAGACATTAACAAGACACGTTGTAACAATCATACAGTTTTAATTTGTTCATTTTTTAATTTATGTTTTTAAACTTCGTTATACCTGTTTACAAGTTAGTGTATCAAATATATATTACATGTTACGTGAAATGCAAATAATCTGAACTTATTACACCCTACAATACCCTTACATTGATTACCTTCGCAGACACAATCAACTTTGCAACATCATCCATCAGAAGTTGGCCAACAAATTTGGATTAGTAACGCCTTATTACAAGTACCATCTGCATTCAGTTCTAGAGAATGCTGATTTTAGACTATACTACGATAGGTCAATTATCACCGATATACGGGTAACGAATAACCGGCCTGATATTGTAGTTGTGAATAAAAAAGCTAACTCGGTTGTTCTATTGGATGTTTCTGTACCTAATAATAACAATATTTTAGACAAATACAACGAAAAAATTGCATAATACACCGATCTTGCAATTGAGGTAGGACAGATGTGGCATGCAGAGAAAGTAGAGGTGGTGCCGGTCATCGTTTCATCTACGGGACTAATCCCCAAAACTCTACAAGACAGCCTCACCAAACTAGGTCTTCACAAAAACACATACATCGATCTGCAGAAGGCTGCAATTTTGAATACTTGTCACACTGTCCGTAGATTTCTAAATAATATGTAACTGCTGTGCCTAATCCCATTTGCGTTTACACACGCTCGGGATAGGTGAACATTACCAGCAAGAGCTGAGCAAGAATACACTTGAGTTGGAAATAATAATAATAATTTCTCTTTATTTAACATGTTCTGTCTTACTTGCTGAGGACTAAACGTTATGGAAACTATACAAGCTTAAGTATCCCTTTTATCCTACTAGATGGATAAAACAGGATACTTGCTACTTTTTTATTATACATATTTTTTTCTCATGTGGCTTCTGTTTTTTGCATAAAAAATGGTATCAATCAAAAGTCAATGAATAACTGAAACTGGAGCCAAAAAATAGTCCCCAGCATTGTTTTATTCAAAAAGTTATGAGACCTAGAACACTAAGTATCCCGTTTCACCCTACATTCCCCTAAGTGCTTTTTCAATAAGTTAGCCGTCCTTTGTGCCGACTAAGTCGTATAAAAAAAATCGATAATTTAAAAAAAAATTTATTAAAAACTTTGTTCAAAATGTCATAAAAATTATCCTCACTTTTGATGTGACAGAAAAAATGACACACTAGTGGCCTGATGATAAAGAAGACTTTAATGGTAAATAAGAATATCAATTATTATGCGAGTATCTAAAGCGAGTATCTAAAGCAAAGGTCAAAATGGTACCAACCAAAAAAATCCAGTGTCTTATCTAGAGAAAATGTCCTACAATTTATTCATGAGACACCAAAACAAGGTCGCATTATTATTTGGTGTATTTGGTGGATGTCGGCGGCAAGAACTTGTAAATATGCTATAAGGTAGTGGAGGCAAATATGGCCCACCTTAATATAATTTTTTTTTCATGGAGCCAGAATATTTTTCGGAATATTTTTTTCAACCACAATGATAGGTAAGTATGTGGCCGACATACCTATGTAATTTAACCTGGTCAGAAATGATTCGTGATAGATTTATATTTAGTATAATGTTATATATTATTTTGCATTACTTCGAATGCCTCACGTTGTTACGCCATATTATAATTTAACTTTCATATTATTCAAATGCCTCACGTTGGTTCACCAAATTAGAATGAAATCATTATATTGTATGCAGTGTAACGGTAATTAGCTGTAACCTTACAGGGCGCCAATTTATAACGGTAAGAGACGCCAGCTTGAAGGGCTCCGGCTAGAGACTCCTCTCAAGGGTGATTCGACCCCAAGTTTATGCTGCACAAAAAACTAACTTAGAATGTAAAAATGAAAACAAGAAGTCAACAGCACTCAAATTCTTCATCATCGTCCGACTCGAGTCCAACGCATACCTCATGGTACCAAGTAAGACATTTTGTACACATTCGCATGTCAAGCTGGTCCTCTTTATCACAAGCGGCACATAACCATGACTCCTGTGTAGTTTGCTTAGATGTAGACTATGGGATAAAACTTTTGCTGTTTGGATGTTGATGGAACTGAATGTTTCGGATCTAAAGACTTCATAGCAGATGCGCCATGTCTCTCAGAGAAAAAGTCTTTTGTCACTTGCTGAGCTTTGTAATTCAAAGCTTTACGCCTAATTCTTTTCACTTCATTATTTTTTCCATCAGTAGGAGTTGGAAGTATTTCGTGAAAAGACTTATTCAATCTATTTGGAGAGGGTTCTTGAGAAACTGGATTAATTATTCTAGCTGCCAATGGAACATCATCATCAGTCGAAATCTCACAGTTTGACCTTTCGGAGTTTCCACTATGGTCTGCGTTTATTTCATCAGGCATGGCTCGCTCTGTTACTAAAGAAGGTGCAAAAGCTGCATCGGGTATCGCGTCAGGATTTAAAGGAAACAATCCTGTACCTCTAAATCCGCTTATGATATTTTCTGGTGACATACATTTGGGCTAAACACGGGACAAAATTATGTTGAATATGGCCTTGTTTAGGGTTCTTTAAGGGTAGGTATCCCAATATTTCCAAAGCTCCTGGTCCCAATTGGCTTCAAAAGAGCGAAATACTGCCGTATCTAGTGGTTGGAGCTTATGAGTGGTGTTTGACGGCAAACAAAATAATGTGATTCCGAGAGACTCAACTGTTTCAGCAATTGTGTAATCTAAATGGCTGGAAACTCCATCAAATACAAGAAGTGTAGGTCCGTTTGATTTATACTGAGCAAAATGTCCTAAAAATTCATTGAAGAGTTGCATCATCATATAACCTTTATGTGCCATTTTTACAAGGGATCCATGGGGTATATTGTCGCAAAATTCTGGTTTTAAAAGTTTTCATCGAAACAATATCATAGGTGGAATAGAGTTGCCCATAGCCACAACGGTGACATTTTCTGCATGCTCAGGCGCAACCATATGAACCCGTCGTTCTCCCTTTTCAGACATAACACGTTGTTGATGGTGTATGGTGAGGCGTCAGCCTTTCTCGTCCATATTATATAAATTTTGAGGTTTATCTTTAATGTTCATCGTTTCCATAAGTTCGGATATCTTGGTGAAGTAGTCAGAAACAATTGCTTTGTTCAGTTTTTGAGCGCGCGCAGGGTTCATAGGTTGCGCTTTTCGTACATATAAATCACCATTTCTTTTCAGGAACAAATAGAGCCAGTCCTTTCCAGAAAGCTGCTTTGTTTCTTTCCTGCTGACGATTCAGTATGCTTGGACGACCCAGTTTCTTTTCCGACAATCCCTGATGTAAATATCGCCGCAAAGTGCGCCTCGGTATTTGAAATCTAGTACATACATTTTTTTGAGATTCTCCATTTCTGGCAGCTGCTATGGCCTGTTCAAGTTGGTCTTGAGACCATCGCTTGCGTAAATTCTTGCATACTTTCCCCATCTCAAAACTAAAAAAAAAGTAGGGTAATGTGCCCATCTGTCGGGTTATATGGCCCAGTGACATATAACCCGCTACTTCTGTGGGCTATATTAACCGAAAGGACATCGAGACAACATAATAAGTGAAAAAAAAGACAGTGCCAGATTGCTAATAAATGGTTTAGATTTTGCGCTAGGGATTTTGGGCCATATTACTCGCTGGGCCATATTTGCCTCCCCTACCTTAGTCACATATGTAGAAGATAGAGAATCAGTCTTTGTTGTAACGGTGCCAGAAACCAAAACTGACAAAAAATTGTTGGACCATCCTCCTTACAGTCCCTACTTAAGTCCCAACATTTTCCCCTATTAATCAAATCGGAAATGGAAAAATGCAATGATGTACTGCTTGATATTCATATTAAGAGCTGCCGTTTTTACAGGATAATTCTTATGACATTTTGAACAAAGTTTTTAATACATTTTTGAAAAAATAATCGATTTTTTTTATACGGCTAAGTTGGCACAAAGGACGGATAACTTATCAAAAAAACACTTATGTACCTACCTCGCTTGGTACGATGCGCTAATATGTGTACCTCATGTCCAGCATTTTTTAACTTCGGCATCATGATATCTACTGGCGGTATCTCTTTGTTTGTATTGTGAGGATAATCGGATTATAACTGTGTGCCTCATTCGAGCTTGTTTATATTAATAATGGACACAAAGCAGTTGTTTTATACCTACATTAAAATAAGTAAAAATATAGAAATGGCATTCTATACATTTTTTCGTCAACAGATTAATTTATGATGTTAAATACTTGATGATAAAACCCAATGGAAATTGTGGAGAAGACCGTGCAGATCGATGCTAGAATTTTCCACGGCGGTGCTGCCTTCTGATTGTTGGTTTCTATATTAAACGTATGTAATGTTGCATACTGAACAAAGCTTAAAGTACCTATATCAAAACTGTCGTATAAATGTCAAAAAATTAATTTAAATTTCAAAATTTATTATTTTTTATTCAGATATGGATAAAATATATGAATTTACAGTGAAATCATCGTACGTAATCACATTTTTGTTCAAATGGCTTACGACCATAATCGGATTCATCCATCCACCAACGGTATTTGCTAGTACTCCCTCCCCTATAAACATTACCATTAACAACACCTATATTGTCCAAAGAAAAACCCATGAGGATTCTGAAGAAAGTGGCGGGGAGGAAGTAAGGTAATTTAGAATATATATATATCTATTATTGTGTCTCGGGAACTGTATTTCATAATTTGTTTTTAAATTAAATGTGCTCTGCAGTTTCCTGCTCTAGGTGACAGAATCTGCACATAGCTTCGTCTGTCAACCCCATTAGCTCTGCGTGCCTGTTAAGCTTACAATGCCCCGTTAACACACCCACTACGGCTTTGACAGTTTTCCTATCTTTGCTTATTAGGTCTGCCGTAAAAGTTGGCGAATGTCCTCTAATGAATGTTTCGCCTGTCTCTGTCCTGGTGAGGTTACCCACCATTCTAGAGATTTCTGTGCCACCCACTTCTTTGAGGCCATATTTATTGTCGACTTTGCGACGCCACAGAAGGGTTCCGGTCCAATAAATGACATTGATGAGCCTTGTCTGGACATTTCATCCGCCAATTCGTTGCCCTTATGACCCTCGTGCCCTGGTACCCAGGCTACCATGACTTTCAATGTTGTCCAAACGCGTTTTGAGGCACCTATACAATCCCATACTAGCTTAGAATTGACCTCTAAGGAATCGAGTGCCTTCAGTGCCGCTTGACTGTCGGTGAAGATGGCAACTGAACGGTATGTCCTTTCCTGCCTTTTAATTTCTTCAACGCAGTGGTGAATCGCCGTCACTTCCGCTTGGAAAGTTGTGACGTTCTTAGATAGGCTCATTGGAATAGCTATACCTCGTTTTAGCCCTACAATTCCAGCTCCTACACCTACTTTTGTCTTTCTTCCAGTCTTCCCTACCTGGTATAGTTATTTGGAACTTATTATTAAAGCTATATCTCGTGGCCGTTGCGTCCATGGGCTGCCCCATTGAGACATCCGCTTTTAGCTCCTCGATAAGCTTTCGATAGTCAGCACCTTTCGTTTGGCTTATGTGTTGTTAACTCTTCAGTGCGTTACAGATCTGGCCTCGCCTTATATAAAAATGTGTAGTGGAGGCAGACTCATCAAGACTTCCATCGCACTTGTGGGAGTAGTTTGTATGGCTCCCGTAATACACAGGCAAGCAAGCCTTTGTGAGCTGCTCAATAGCCTTATAGCTTCACTTGCAGTGTCTTTGTCCACCACACTACTGATCTATAGGTTATCATTGGTCTAACAACCCTTGTGTATAGCCATTGGGTAATTTTTGGGGTAAGTCCCCAGTTTTTACCACACATTCTTCTTCATCTGCCAAGGGAAAAGGTAGCTTTCTGTGTGGTTTTCTGAAGGCGAGTGTTCCATGAAAGCTTTTGATTAAAATGTACTCCTAGGTACTTTGTTTGTTTAGCAAATGGAATCACTATTGGCTTTAGGCCTTGTAGTGCCGTCTTTTTCGTGAAATTGATAATTTGTGTTTTCTGAGCTTTGACTCTCAGTCTCTCTTGTATGCACCAATTATCTACTATATTTAAGGCTGTTTGCATTCTTTCCGATATCACCCCCGCAAACTTAGAGGTGACAGCACTCCTCCTTGTGGACATCCTTCACCCGTCCTTGCCTTGATGGTGACTTACCCCAGAGTGGAGCTTATTATCCTACCCTCCAGAGTTGCCTTTATCCATCGGCATATTATTGTGGATGTCCCCCGTCTATTCATTGCATTAACGAATGAATTCGTGGTAACATTATTAAATGCTCCCTCGATGTCTAAGAAAGTGGTCATCGCTATCTCTTTGTCTTCTATTGACTTTGAGATAAGCCTGTTTAGATCATCCAGCGCTAGATCCGTAGATTTGCTTGGTTAATAGGCATATCGACGATTGCTTAGGGGTTTATCCTTTAACACTTCGTCTCTTATGTACCTGTCTAGTAACCTTTCTAATGTTTTTGGTAGAGAGGAGGATAGGCTTATTGGCCTGTAAGACTTGTAACGAGTTATTTTGTGGGACACCGATTTGGAGTTCATTTTTAGTTTTCACTGTAGCATATCTTATTTTTATATAACTCGTTACTTACTTTCCGATCCTTTCTGCTACCACATTGATTTTTTTTTACCGCAATATTATATTTTCTTAGTAATTCAAAACACATGAATACGAAACTAAAAATATAAAATTTATTAATTTTGATTCTCAAAAATTTAAAGACTAGAGGACGTCCGGTATATAAACTATTTTAATTATAACAAAAGCCGTCCAGTCTAGTAAAAACTTTTTTGTAGTTGAAAGTAAATTAATTTCACGTATGATTCCGATAAGGCAAAAATTTTAGGTAGGAATTGGGATATAAATTCGAAAACCGAACGATTTTGGGCTCTCTCTGCTACCGGTCGTTTTCAACAATAATCGCGCTCGGCTACCGTTTGTTTTCGAAACTCCGCTGTCGTTTGTTTAAACCAAAAATCTCTCCTACCGACCAAAAATTTTGGAAGTCCAGTTACAGTGAATCCGTAGTATCCAACCGTTTCTGCGTAAGTAAGAAAAATTGTTTTAGTAAAGCCAAAGAATATAATTATTTTGTTCCGCTTAAAAATATATTTCCGTTAGCAGTTTCGATATTCTGATTGTCGAAATTTAGTACAGTATTCTAGTGAGTTTTTTTTCGCAATAGATAAGAAAATTTATTTTTCAGTTTTATTATTGTTACATTTTTTTATATTGGGTTGGTTATAATTCTTAATTGAATGCTCAATACATCAAGTATTTTATTTTAGATTTTGTTTTTCCCGAATTAAATCCTTATACCCATTGTCCGGTCCTAAAAATTTCCCGAATATATTAAAAATTTTCATTTCGATTATTTGAAATAAAAACTGATCGTGGGGCAAGTGCGAGGACTATTCCATGCGTTGTCCAACCTTCAGCCGGTAAAGTTACGTAAATACCTTAATTTTTTATTCATTTATTTTAATTCGTTTATGATATTCAAACAAGTCTGAGGCCGATGCCATTGGTTGATTGAATATCTAGTTTAATTCAAAGTCTTCATTATCAGTGGTTGATCCGTTTTCCCTGCCTTCCCAAATTAACAACCCTTTTGTTGTAATATTTGATTATAATTTTCATTTCGATTATTTGAAATAAAAACTGATCGTGGGGCAAGTGCGAGGACTATTCCATGCGTTGTCCAACCTTCAGCCGGTAAAGTTACGTAAATACATTAATTTTTCATTCATTTATTTTAATTCGTTTATGATATTCAAACAAGTCTGAGGCCGATGCCATTGGTTGATTGAATATCTAGTTTAATTCAAAGTCTTCATTATCAGTGGTTGATCCGTTTTCCCTGCCTTCCAAAATTAACAACCCTTTTGTTGTAATATTTGATTATAATTTTCATTTCGATTATTTGAAATAAAAACTGATCGTGGGGCAAGTGCGAGGACTATTCCATGCGTTGTCCAACCTTCAGCCGGTAAAGTTACGTAAATACATAAATTTTTCATTCATTCATTTTAATTCGTTTATGATATTCAAACAAGTCTGAGGCCGATGCCATTGGTTGATTGAATATCTAGTTCAATTCAAAGTTTTCATTATCAGTGGTTGGTCCGTTTTCCCAGTCTTCCAAATTAACGACCTTTTGTAGTTGTGGTTAAATGGCTAATTTTGTACGATAATTTGTTTTGCTCACTACTGTAATATAATTTTTTTCCTTTAAAACTGCTCACTGTTTGCTCACGCATTGCTTATATCGCTTTACCTGTTGCTAATCGCTTAAATAACCTGCTTATATCTCCGTTATCGTACCATTGCTTATGCACGTTCTACCGGCAAATTTTACATAACCCGAATATTTTTGACGCATTTGCACACTGTATTATATTTATTTTGTTGGGAACCGCCGAAAATATTTAATTTATGGTATTTCTAAAATATAAATTACTGTAAATATTTATGTACTTATCCCTGTGGAAATTAAATATACCTGGTAATATACAATTCGACCCAATTAGTGTTTTCTTAATAACCCGTAGCATAGTCGTCTGAGGGTTTAGAGTGTTTTAGAAGTGTTGAATTCAACGAGACCCCTGGAATTTTCCGTAACCTCCATCTGAGGCTATCTGGAACTCTTGACGCGAAGGGTCAAGGGGCCGTGGAGCAAACCACGTAAAAAAATCTGGCGCCCGAGCATTCGTTTATAAGATTTTGCATCGAGGGTGACCAAAGTGACGTGCCCTGTTGGTAAAATCCAAAGGGTAGGTGAAATAGGCGTCACAAATTGGCGCCCGAGCAGGGACCGTTTTTCCGTTGAAAATTTTTTTTTTCTCGTATTGTTGATTGAGCAGGGACCGGTTTTCCGTTTAAATTTTTTTTTCTCGTATTGTTGATTGAGCAGGGACCTGATTGTTAAAACAGGAACCGTTCATTTCGTTCTGGATTTTTTTTTACCGTATTGTTTATTAGAGGAGGGATTGTTGTATTCCGTTTCCAATTTGTTTTTGTATTTTTGATTAGATCAGGAACCGCTTTATTCCGTTTTCGTTTTTACCGTATAGTTGCAGAGAGCTGATTGTTGATTAGGGTAGGAACGGTTTTATGCCGTTTACAATTTTTATAGGATTTTGTTGCTGGGACCGTTTCATTTCGTTTTCGGTTGTTTTTCGCACTGTTGGTTAGTACAGGGCACCGTTTCATAAAAGGTAGATGTCTAGAAGAAATTCTGAGGAATTGGACATTTTTTCCCTATTTCATCAAGAAGAAGCCGAAGAAACCGAATCCGTTCCTCCAGTACCGACCGTAAGTTCCGTTGGAGAAATAGCCGACAATCGAGTAAGCTGGGTATACTTACTCAAGAACGAGGGTCTTAATACCGAGCTAGTAAAGAGGAATTTATCGGTTGCTGGAACCGTTCCTAACAAACGGAAAAGACTCGTCAACTTTTTGAGACGAAGAAATATTGCTCCCCGATCCGCTATAGACCAAGAGGAACCTGTTGAAAATCCGACCGCGATGGCAACTACACCGATAAACGTGCACGATTGGAAGGTGTCTTTTGGAAACCGGGGAGATCCTGCTGCATTCATCGAAAGAATCGAAGAAATCTGTACCGCAAGGAATGTCCAGAAAGACAATCTGCTTCCTGTGTTACCGGAATTACTGTCAGGTGAACCGGCATTTTGGTACCGCAACAACCGGAGTAGGTACACGACCTGGGAGGAATTTGAGGCAGACTTCCGAATTTTCTTTTATCCCGTTAACTACGAGGTTGACTTAGAAGCCGAGATAGGCCGTCGTCTACAAAGAAGAAATGAGTCCGCCGCTACTTATATCACCGAACTCCAGACGTTAATGCGTAGACATGGAAAGCTAACTCCCGAACAACAGTTAGCATGGCTGTACCGTAACCTGTTGCCCGAATACCGTCTGCAAATCCGAAAAGGGGACTTTGATGATTTTTCCACATTTTGTCAAGTGGTAAGGGAATATGAGCTCCTCAGGAAGGAACTCCAGAATATACCCAGCAACAGTGGACCAAACCGTGGACCGGCCCGTTCCCCGCCGATGAGTACACCAAGGTATGGACCATCTCCTAATTCGACTCCTGCTCCATTCAGAGAGCCCATCGCTGGTACCAGCCAACCGACATCATCCGATACCCCTCGCCGTCCGCCTCCGGGTACAACTCAGCATCCGTCTGGATCATCTTCCCGGCAACCAATCTGTTTCCGCTGTGGTGAGTCTGGCCACTTCAGAAATCACTGCCAAAACCCTCCGAAGATATTCTGTTCTCGTTGTCATAAGGAAGGAGTATTTTCCAGAGATTGTTCCTGCAGGAGGCAGGAAAACTAAACCGAAGCTGTCCCGAGGAGAGGCCGACACAGCTTCCGCAAATTTTTGCCTCTCATACCGAACCGCCAGAAGAAATAAACGACCCCCGACCTCACATAGACGTCGAAATTGAAAAGCACAAGTTTAGAGCATTGTTAGATACCGGAGCAGCAAAATCATATATTGGTGATCAAGTAGCTAAGACATTTTCCCAAAGAAAGCAAACTACCGCCCGTCAAGATACGAAGGCCCGTTTAGCTAATGGAAATTTGGTCTCCATCACCGACATTTATGAGCTGGAATGGAAAATCGATGACGTCACTATGGAGGGTTCGTTGGAACATCTACCTGGTCTGATAACCGATATTGTGTTAGGTCACGATGTCCTCCTGAAATATAATTTCCGTTTGGAGTTAGGAACGGGGAAAATATACATCAATAATGAAATAGTAGGACGTCCGTCAATAGCCAATCCTGTTGAAATATTAGGGTTGGTAAATACGTCCATGGAAAAAGTCGATGTTGCTCCGATCATCTTTAAGGAAGAAATCAACCATCGTCTAGCTAAAGACAAATGTTCTGGAAATCTGTCTGTTACCGAAGTCTCTGCGTCTTCCCTGGAGTTAGGGGTTGACAGGGAGCAATCCGTTGTTGAAGGTTCTGAATTTTCCCCGGTGTTGTTAGGGGTTGACGAGGAACAATTTGGTTTTGAAGTCTCTGCGTCTTCCCTGGAGTTAGGGGTTGACAAGGAGCAATCCGTCGTTGAAGGTTCTGAGTTTTCCCCGGTGTTGTTAGGGGTGGACGAGGAACAAGTTGTTTTTGAAGTCTCTGCGTCTTCCCTGGAGTTAGGGGTTGACAAGGAGCAATCCGTTGTTGAAGGTTCTGCGTTTTCCCCGGTGTTGTTAGGGGTTGATGAGGAACAATTTGGTTTTGAAGTCTCTGCGTCTTCCCTGGAGTTAGGGGTTGACAAGGAGCAATCCGTTGTTGAAGGTTCTGAGTTTTCCCCGGTGTTGTTAGGGGTGGACGAGGAACAAGTTGTTTTTGAAGTCTCTGCGTCTTCCCTGGAGTTAGGGGTTGACAAGGAGCAATCCGTTGTTGAAGGTTCTGAGTTTTCCCCGGTGTTGTTAGGGGTTGATGAGGAACAATTTGGTTTTGAAGTCTCTGCGTCTTCCCTGGAGTTAGGGGTTGACAAGGAGCAATCCGTTGCTGAAGGTTCTGAGTTTTCCCCGGTGTTGTTAGGGGTTGATAAGGAACAATCTGGTTTTGAAGCCTCTGCGTCCTCCCTGGAGTTGTTAGGGGTTGACAAGGAGCAAACCGTTTCTGTAATATCTGCGTTCTCCCTGGAAGATCTAGGGGATGACGAGGAGTGTGATTGGATAGGATGTCCGTTGGAAACCATAACTCCGCTTACAGAAAGAAATTTATCGAAAGAACAGACAGACAGGCTGAACATCTTCCTAGAACAAGAGTTACCGAAATTTGGATCCTTACGAGGTCCAACCACGCTAGTTGAGCATGAAATCCGTTTGCTGCAATCACGTCCGATAAAACAGAGATACCGACCCCAGAATCCGAAAATGCAGGAAATTTGCAATGCTGAAATAGACGCCATGCTGAAAGAAGGTGTGATAGAATCCTCTACAAGCCCGTGGAGCTCTCCGATTGTGATTGTAAAGAAAAAAGATGGAAAGAACCGTTTCTGTATCGACTTCCGAAAGGTCAATGAGGTAACAATGAAGGATGCCTACCCTCTTCCATTTATCAATGCTATACTGGACAAACTGCGAAAGGCCAAGTATATTTCCAGTTTAGATTTGAAGAGTGGGTACTGGCAAGTTCCGTTAACAGCTGAAAGCAAACCCATTACCGCCTTCACCGCTCCGGGACGTGGATTGTTTCAATTCACGGTTCTTCCATTTGGCTTGCACTCCGCACCTGCCACGTTCCAGAGACTGGTTGATCAGTTAATTGGTCCAGATTTAGATCCTTACGCCTTTGCTTACCTGGACGACATCATCGTACTAGGAGAAACCTTCGAACAGCATTTGGGAAAACTATCCGAGGTGTTCCGTCGATTACGAGGAGCACGGCTGAAGCTCAACCCGGAGAAATGTCACTTCTGTTTACCGTCCATGAAATACTTAGGCCATGTAGTCACTGGAGATGGAATCCGTACCGATCCAGAAAAGGTCGAAAGTATAATAAGATTTGCAGCCCCGAGAAATATCCGAGAACTAAGAAGGTTTTTGGGAGTTGCATCCTGGTATAGGAGGTTTGTGCCATCGTTTTCACAAAAGGTGGCTCCGTTAACGAAATTACTCCGCAAGTCTCAGCGATGGAAGTGGGCTGAAGAACAAGAAGCTGCTTTCGCTAAGATAAAATCATGTTTGTCAGAAGCACCCGTTTTGAGCTGTCCCGATTTCACCGTACCGTTCACTCTACAGACCGATGCCTCCGAATATGGTTTGGGAATAGCCCTCACCCAACAGAAGGATGGTCATGAGCACGTGGTGGCATATGCAAGTCGCACCCTGAGTCCTGCCGAGAAGAATTATTCCGTCACTGAAAAAGAGTGTCTTGCCATTGTTTGGGGGATTGAAAAGATGCGTCCTTATTTAGAGGGCTACCATTTCACGGTTGTTACCGATCATCAATCTCTTAGATGGCTGCATTCCATATCCAGTCCGTCCGGACGTTTAGCTAGGTGGAGTATTTTTCTGCAGCAGTATGATTTCGAAATACAATACCGTAAAGGTGCGCTAAACCGTGTAGCCGATGCCTTGTCCAGAAATCCGCTACCAATGACCACCGAGACCAATCCACCGTCTGCTCTCTGTTTGACCGATGTAACCACCGAATGTTCATGGTACCGGAACAAGAAGGAAGAGATTCTGAAGGACCAAGGTAAATTTCCGGACTACTGCATTCGAGAAGACCGTCTGTATCGTCACTTCTGGGACATAAACGATTTTAGGGAGCCCGAGATGAGTGATCCCTGGAAGTTATGTGTAGCTAAGCCTGACCGAAATCGAATACTTCAAGAAAACCATGATGCTCCGAGCGCTGGTCATATGGGAATCGCGAAAACCATCACCCGTATTGCAAGACTGTACTATTGGCCAGGAATGTTTAGGGACATCACCAAATATGTGAGGAGATGTCTGCAATGTCAAAAGTACAAGCCGTCGCAACAAAAGCTCCCAGGGAAGATGCAACCATCATCGAATAAGCAACCATGGCAAACCGTTAGTTCCGATATTATTGGACCGTTACCAAGGAGTAAGAAAGGGAACTGCTATATCATAATGTTTCAAGACCGATTCACTAAATGGGTACAGTGTAAACCGTTAAGGAATGCTACTGCCAGTAGCATAAGTTCGGCCTTTTATGAAGAAATATTGACAATATTTGGATGCCCCCGTACCGTACTGACCGACAATGGAACTCAGTACGACAGTAAGCTTTTCAAGGGGATGCTGAGTGGATTGGGAATCCGACATCGTTTTACTCCGCCGTATACACCGCAAGCAAATCCAGTAGAACGAGCAAACCGCACATTGAAAACAATGATTGCACAATATTGCGAAGAGGATCACCGAGACTGGGATATAAGGTTGCCGGACTTAAAATTTGCGATGAATAACTCCAGACACGACTCGACTGGATTCTCACCTGCCTTCCTAAATTTTGGAAGAGATCCCGAAATACCGAAATCTTTCCGGAGAGAAGCTGAAGGTGCGTCCGAGGAAAATCCGAAAGAAGATACTGGAGAGGACGACCCTGGCGAAGAGGATTCGAAACCGCATCTCTTGCGAATGGAAAAGTTGCAAGACTGTTTTGATCTGGTCCGTTTGAATTTGTCGAAAGCGTTTACCAGTCAAAGCCGCTATTATAATTTACGCCGTCGAGACTGGAAATGTACCATAGGGGACAAAGTTATGAAGAAAGAACATACTTTGTCATCTGCCGCTGATCACGTAGCTGCTAAGCTAGCCCCGAAATTTTCCGGGCCGTATAAAGTCGTGCGAGTCATCTCTCCGGTAGTGTACGATTTGCAAGACCAAAATGGTAAACGCTATAATCGAGTGCACATAAAAGATTTAGAGTCCGTAAATGTATAATGTATTTAAGTTTCCGTAGGATGAATTCATCATCGATGTTCGAGGAGCAGAAAGGCAGACCGAACGAGAGATTCCAGGAGTTGATGAGAATGAGCATCCCAGAATTGATCCAGTATGCAGCCGAAGTCCGAGACCGTCTCCAGCCCGAGGCCCCAGCCGATCATTTCCGCCAGGGAGAAGTACGTTCCTTCATCTCCGTAACGCGGGATCTGTGTTGGAGATGCGGCACAGCAGGCCACCGCCGAGAGAGTTGCAATGGACCCTCCATCCTGTTTTGTTCCCGATGTGGAGAAATTGGCCAGATGTCCCGAAACTGTCCGTGTGAGGTACCCAGCCCACGCCCCGTCGGACTGGTGCCTGAAACCAGCCCTCGTACCCGATCGGTGGCCGTCCAAAGCCACTTCGCAACTGTTTCCCACCAACCTCGTACGATGCAAGATGCCGGAATTCAGTGCAACCTAGGCTCCGAACACACAAGACCAGCCCAAAAAGCCGTTCGACTTCACTTCCGGTCGTATCGCCGCCAGTCACACCGTGGAAGAGGACCTCAACCTGCGACCCACTCGTCAACCACCCGGCGCCGAATTGCCAGATTCTGAAACGTCCAGCTGATGTTTATTTTGTTATTTAGTTGATAAGTATAATTTATAGATAGTAAGGTGGTTGTGAAAAAAAAATGTAATGTCCGAAAGTTGCACTTTCGTTCATTAATTTTTTTTTACCGAAGTAAAGGGGGTGTGTAACTAGTTATTTTGTGGGACACCGATTTGGAGTTCATTTTTAGTTTTCACTGTAGCATATCTTATTTTTATATAACTCGTTACTTACTTTCCGATCCTTTCTGCTACCACATTGATTTTTTTTTACCGCAATATTATATTTTCTTAGTAATTCAAAACACATGAATACGAAACTAAAAATATAAAATTTATTAATTTTGATTCTCAAAAATTTAAAGACTAGAGGACGTCCGGTATATAAACTATTTTAATTATAACAAAAGCCGTCCAGTCTAGTAAAAACTTTTTTGTAGTTGAAAGTAAATTAATTTCACGTATGATTCCGATAAGGCAAAAATTTTAGGTAGGAATTGGGATATAAATTCGAAAACCGAACGATTTTGGGCTCTCTCTGCTACCGGTCGTTTTCAACAATAATCGCGCTCGGCTACCGTTTGTTTTCGAAACTCCGCTGTCGTTTGTTTAAACCAAAAATCTCTCCTACCGACCAAAAATTTTGGAAGTCCAGTTACAGTGAATCCGTAGTATCCAACCGTTTCTGCGTAAGTAAGAAAAATTGTTTTAGTAAAGCCAAAGAATATAATTATTTTGTTCCGCTTAAAAATATATTTCCGTTAGCAGTTTCGATATTCTGATTGTCGAAATTTAGTACAGTATTCTAGTGAGTTTTTTTTCGCAATAGATAAGAAAATTTATTTTTCAGTTTTATTATTGTTACATTTTTTTATATTGGGTTGGTTATAATTCTTAATTGAATGCTCAATACATCAAGTATTTTATTTTAGATTTTGTTTTTCCCGAATTAAATCCTTATACCCATTGTCCGGTCCTAAAAATTTCCCGAATATATTAAAAATTTTCATTTCGATTATTTGAAATAAAAACTGATCGTGGGGCAAGTGCGAGGATTATTCCATGCGTTGTCCAACCTTCAGCCGGTAAAGTTACGTAAATACCTTAATTTTTTATTCATTTATTTTAATTCGTTTATGATATTCAAACAAGTCTGAGGCCGATGCCATTGGTTGATTGAATATCTAGTTTAATTCAAAGTCTTCATTATCAGTGGTTGATCCGTTTTCCCTGCCTACCCAAATTAACAACCCTCTTGTTGTAATATTTGATTATAATTTTCATTTCGATTATTTGAAATAAAAACTGATCGTGGGGCAAGTGCGAGGACTATTCCATGCGTTGTCCAACCTTCAGCCGGTAAAGTTACGTAAATACATAAATTTTTCATTCATTCATTTTAATTCGTTTATGATATTCAAACAAGTCTGAGGCCGATGCCATTGGTTGATTGAATATCTAGTTCAATTCAAAGTTTTCATTATCAGTGGTTGGTCCGTTTTCCCAGTCTTCCAAATTAACGACCTTTTGTAGTTGTGGTTAAATGGCTAATTTTGTACGATAATTTGTTTTGCTCACTACTGTAATATAATTTTTTTCCTTTAAAACTGCTCACTGTTTGCTCACGCATTGCTTATATCGCTTTACCTGTTGCTAATCGCTTAAATAACCTGCTTATATCTCCGTTATCGTACCATTGCTTATGCACGTTCTACCGGCAAATTTTACATAACCCGAATATTTTTGACGCATTTGCACACTGTATTATATTTATTTTGTTGGGAACCGCCGAAAATATTTAATTTATGGTATTTCTAAAATATAAATTACTGTAAATATTTATGTACTTATCCCTGTGGAAATTAAATATACCTGGTAATATACAATTCGACCCAATTAGTGTTTTCTTAATAACCCGTAGCATAGTCGTCTGAGGGTTTAGAGTGTTTTAGAAGTGTTGAATTCAACGAGACCCCTGGAATTTTCCGTAACCTCCATCTGAGGCTATCTGGAACTCTTGACGCGAAGGGTCAAGGGGCCGTGGAGCAAACCACGTAAAAAAATCTGGCGCCCGAGCATTCGTTTATAAGATTTTGCATCGAGGGTGACCAAAGTGACGTGCCCTGTTGGTAAAATCCAAAGGGTAGGTGAAAAAGACGTCACAGACTTTGGCGTTAAGTCAGACACTTTACCTACCTTGGGTATGTAAATGACTTGAACCTTTTGCCATAACCAGAGCCAGATCCAAGTATTTTTTTATCAGCAGCATCTCTAGCCAGTTTGGTCGCTTCTAGATGGTGGATAGCTATCCATGATAATAATTTTCTCCAAACATTTTATTTTGCAGAAGGTTTCATTTTCTGCTAGGCTGACACATCTGTCCATATCCATCTACACTCCAAACAATGCCTAAACCTAAGTCAGTTTCACTGTAATTAATAGAACTTAGATTCAGAGAAACTAATATTTGTCTAGCTGGACTATTCACCTTTTTATGAAGTAAATCAGCTGTTTGAATGAGTTCTAGCTACTGACAGATAGTTAATTACTGACTACCGAAGATTTAGAACTCAAACAAAACAGCATACGTATACTGGTGTCACGTGTCTAAGCAGAAACACAGCAAACTCCTGGTGGAAAAACTCCCGGAGACACTGACCAGCAAAATATCCGAAGGTAATACCAGAGGAAGAAATTATCTTTCAATGAAAAGTACTGACCTAGTGGAGATATAAACTTCTGGACTGGTCATTTCTTACCCACGCGTACGATTTTTTGGCATTGTCGTGTAGGTCAAGCTGCTTATTATTTTTATGAAGTACAGTAACGGCTAGCCTCCTAACTATAACTATTCGCAATTCGGGTGACATAACAGAATACAAATGGCGAAATTGATTGTGACAAAAAACCAATCCTTAAGGATCTAATTTATTCATAGGTCAATTGAGTTGCAGTGACCTCATTGTAATCTAAGTTAGTTATCTTAAAAGAATGCTGGCGATTTGAATAAAAATAATGATAATAGCATTTTTGCCAATGACTGTGACATTTCTAAAAATAGTTTTATGCTCGAATAAATAAAACAATAAAAACTAATTGAGCATTTATTAACACTATAATAATAATTGTCTATTGTGGTATATTTATGGAAATTTTCTCGAATTAAAAATCAATATTTCTCAATGTTAAGCTAAATTGTTAATTCCTTTTTTTTTCAGTTTCGATCAGTGACCGTTGGTCAAGACCCATGGATGTATCCGATTCATTTTTTCATTTAATTTTTATTATGTATATTTTTTTGTCTAAAATTATTGTTCGATTAAAAGTATTTTAAAACTTGATACAGTCCACAAAGTTATTTACATCACAAAGTAGTGACCTTCCATAACATATAAAGATGTTCATTCGAGCCCAATAAAGTTTTGGTTCTGCGAACCCGATAAAAACTGGCTGGCGAGTGGAACATTGCACGAGATTATATGCAAATTTAATAGTAATCAAGAGAAGACGACCATACCTGTAAGTCCTTTCCATTTTATTGACATTTTTTAAATACCTATTTTGAAGTTTTTTACCACCTGTACTCGAATTTCCATTTTCAAGTTTTATAATAGTTTTTCTTTTCGTTTTAATTTATTTTGGCCGATTCATTATGCCAAATCAAGACCATACAATGGCCGATAATATTGCTACAAAAAAGCAACAACGAGGACAGTTGTAATCAAAATTAACGAGATTTCAAACGTTTGTAAATTCCATTGATATTATCAATTTAGCGGACTCACTAGTAAAAAATGTTGAGCTTAGATTAGAAATGACGATTTTGATGAACTCCAAAATGAAATAGAATTGGCCACACAAGTCGGAGAGCCCGAGGGAACCGACAGGTTAGACAGTAAATATTCCTATTTTTAACGGGGGTTACAATAAATGGTTTAAGTTTAAAGAATTGTTTTTTGCTCTTATTGAGGAAAATCCAATTTTAAACCCCATTCAAAAATTTATTCATTTGAAAACCTCGTTGGGAGAGAAACCCTTAAAAATTATAAAAAACCTGGATATTTTAGGAAGTAACTACACTTCAGCGAGGAAACTTTTAACTGACAGATATGAAAATAAAGTTTTAATGATTCAAAACCATATTAAAAGGTATTTTTGATGCACCCTCAATTAATAAAGAATCTTACACAGAATTACGCAATTTGTTTGATACTATGAACGATCATTTACGTTCTTTAGAATCTCTTGGTGAGGAAGTTAATCACTGGGATCGGTTAGTTATTTTTATTTTGACAAAAAAATTCGATAGTTATACTAGAAGAGGGTGGGAATCGTATCAATTTAAAGGTGCTTTGCCGATAATAAATGATATGCATGCATTCTTAAGTGAGAGGTGTAGTATGTTAGAAAAATTGGCGAATCATAAAACCGATAATACCGAAAAACATCAAAATATGGCAATAATAAAGCACCTAGTAAAAAAGGTTTTATTTCAAACAGTTTAGTGTCTCATACTTCGGATTTAAAATGTTATTTTTGTGCAGGAAAGCACGCCATTTATAAATGTTCCGAATTTTTAAAAATATTTGTTAATAAAAGAATTTCAGAATCTAAAACTCGAAATTTATGTTTTTAGATTGTTTGAATCCTAATCACGTTACTTCAGATTGCCGTTTTAGGAAATGTTTTAAGTGTAATAAATCTCATAAATCTTTATAACATATTGAATTTACTAGCACCAGGCCGACAAGTTCAGACAAAACAAATGTCGCCACCGCCACCATCGGCGGCAATACCAGACAAACGATTGATGTAGAAAGGAACGAGGAGGTCGGAACTGTCGGAACAATTGGTTCTACTCATTCGAATTTTCAAAATGTAAGACATGAAAATGAAACTAATTATATTGAATCGTCAAACATGTAAGAAATTTTTTTTACTCACCCTGTTATTCTTAAAATAGATTTCGTTGCAAATAAAATAAATTAAATTATGGGTATACCCCTTAGACTATGAAAGAGAGGGACGCGTAACGTTGCGATTTACTTTGCAGCCAGTTGGCACCAAGCTGTAGTCTAACTGAAAGACCTTTTTATCACTTCTGCTCTTACAACCATACGCTGAACACACAACCATTTCGATCACCGATTAAATTTCACTGTCTTTAATTCACTTTTCAATAAAAAACGTTATAAATATAAAGTCGAAACGATGCTTTGTTTGGCACCAAAAAGATGGCCGCCGATCCAAAACTGGACGCAGTTCCTTACGTCAGCTCGAAATACACGTTACGCGTCCCCTCTCTTTCATAGTCTAAGGTATACCCTAATATTTCAGAAATGCATTTCTAATACAAAACAACCAATTGTCTGAAACTGATAAATAAAGTATCATAATGTCACGTCGGCGATAAAGTAGTCTTCGAGGTCACGAAAGGGGAAACAAAAGCTTTATTCGGGTTTTTGTTTCTGGATAGTCCGTAAACCAATCTGGAATTGCGCAGAACTAGTTGCGTACTTTATTCAGTCCTAAGAACTATTCTCGGACCGTTTGTAATTCGACAGAGTTTGAAAAAACCCGAACATCCCTCTATGGAACTGAACTAACCTGACTAATTTGAAAATTGACTTTCCTTTGGCTTGGCTTGGATTGTGTATCTCGTCTGCTCGTCTCATTAGTGTTGTGTATCCTGTATCCGTTGAATTTTGGCCATTTTGTTTAATTTTTTGGTATTAATAATATTAACTATAACTATAGTCTTAGTTAATAACGGTAAGCAGTTCTTTGCACTGTTTACAATATAATAATTAATATTTAATTTTGGTTTTAGGTTTAATAATGGAGGAATTCCTATGTATAAATAAAGAAGATGATAAATATTTTTCCAGAGAAAAACTTTTGAAGTTATTGGAGTTTTACAAGAAATATCATAAAAAAATAGGTTCCTATGAAATAAAGTCAAAAAAGAAGCTATGGGAGGTCATTGCCAACGATCTCTCCAATGAATATCGATTAACAATACCTGCAAGCAAATGCGAAAATAAATTCAAAGTGTTGGAAAGAAACTATAAAAAAACAATTGACCACAATAACCAAACTGGAAGAAGCAGAAAGACGTGTGAGTTTGAAGAGGAGTTGGATGAGATTTTTGAAAAAAAAAACTTGAAACCCACTTTGCTTCTCTCGAGTTCACACCTACAGGTAATAGAAGCACTACCAACGCAGGGTGAAGTTCCAGTGCCTGTAATTACCATTGAAGAATCTGAACCATCATGTTCTAATTCAGGCATTGCATTATCATCAAATGTTGATGCAACCCCTCAAAAATTGGGGGTTAAAAGAAAAAAAAGGTTAAGCCCGACATCATCCTACAAAAAAAGGAATGATATATTGGTGGAAATAAAAAATGATTTAAAATCATTTTACGATAAAAAAGAAAAAAGAGAGGAGCAGAAATTAGAAATTGCCAAAAAAGCGCAGCTAGAAAGGGAAAAAAGAAATGAAATGGCAAGGGAATATTTGGATTTTTTAATAAAAAAAGAAAGGTCAAAGGACTGATTGTGAAACTTTTTCAACAAAAAAGAAAGTAGTTTCAATTTTTGGTGTAATATAGTTTTTTAATAAAGTTGTGTAGTTAGTTTATAGTGTTAACTGTCATTTTATTTGTATATTGTTTATTTCAACTGTTGCTCTATTTGTATTTAACTTTTATTTATTTAGTGTTAACTGTTCTATTTGTATTTCAATTTTTTTTTGTTAAGATTTTTGTTCTGATGTAGTACAAACTGAGACTGATATTTTGTTATGAATTAGTTTCATTTTTAATAATTTGTCTATACATTCTCCATGTGAACATTTTGAAATAAATAATTATATCGGGAAAAATAGGAAGTTTTAATTATTTCTTTTTATTTACGTAATATGTCAGTCTTTATTAATAAAACAAACTAGGTACCTTCTACAAAATATATATATTACAGAAATGGGTAATGAAAAGTAGTAGGTACATTTACATGTATAGGTAAATTAGCAATTTCTAATAAGTATATTTTCTTTAATACATAATTCTTTACGTGCTTAAAAAAGGAATATTATAAAAGTATATTGTAAAAAAATTAGATTTCCAACAAGATTTTGGTGTCGTTTAAATATTTAACATTGCAGCTACATAATTTCTGTAATTGATTCCAACTTCATTCACTTCATCTTCTGGAATTAGATCATTTGGAACATCAACATTGTTTTCCACATATTCCCACTCTTCATTCCCATCATCTATGCACATATTATGTAATACACAACACGCTTGTATAAAATGGCAAATAAAAGTAATCCTTCTTGATTTTAAATGATAAAGTTGCCTAAATCTCTGCTTAAGAAGCCCTATTGTGTGCTCAATAAGCACTCTGCAGTGGCTTAGCTTTTTATTAAAATTTTTATGCACATTTGTAAGGAGTCAATAGATTTCTTAAGCAGGGATAGGCGCTATCCCCTAAAAGGACAAACTGTTGACATTTTTCATCCAGACAATGGGCTATTTCGGAAGACTCCGGCATCATGCACACTGCCTGGGTAACCAATTAATGTATCCCTTATTTTTCTATTTTGGTCACAAACAACTTGCATCTGCAAAATAATATACACTGATTAATTGATAATAATTTTGTATTTGCGTTGAAGAGAATATTCTTTATACTAATACATAATGTGTACCTTCTATAGGTGTCTGATATCTTTTAGATCATGAAATATCTCAATATGAGAATATAACATACCCTATATTAAAATAAGGAGTCTTAGTTACTTGTTTATTTATAAGAATTCCTATAATTTTTACTCCTGATGATACAAATATGTAATTTGTGAAAACAGTCAAGTATATGTTATATTTCTGTTGTGGAATTTTAATTGATTTCATTTGATAATTTATGGGAGTATTTCATGTAGTAAGGGTTGAAACAATTAATTTGAAAATAAAATTTAGTTTAGAAAATTATTTATAAGTGGGCAAACTAGCTTTCTTTGCAAAAGAGCAGAAAAATAATAGAGGTTAATAAAATGTTACTTTAAAACGAATTTTCACTGTAACCTTTGTAAATATTTGTAAGTAGCTCTACCTGTATAGAATAAAATTTCTTCCTATTTAAGTAGGATTCAGGGTCTTCTGATGGTCCATCAATCCTTATGTGTGCTCCATCAATGGATCCCATTGCTTTAGGAAATCCCATCTCTGAAAACTCTTCTGAAATGTATATACACTCTGCTTGAGAAGGCCAAACAATTATTTGGTGAGACATATTTGATAAAAACATTGAGACATTCTCAACTAAAGTATGCAACGTGCTTACAGATAAATTAAAACGATCAGCAATATCTCTAAAGAATATTGCTTCAGTAGAGGCAAACCACAAGAAGGCCAGTATGCATTTTTCACTACTGATCCTTCTGGAACCAGTATCCTTCTTTGGAAAATAGTCAGATTCTTCAAAAGCTACCCTTAGCTTTTCAACTGTATTTCTAGGAAGCCTAAAAAAATGTACATATATATTATAAAAGTTTGATTGGTTTTTTGATACTTTGTAATAAATAGCAATTGTTCATGATAAATTAACAAAAAAATTACCTAAAATGTTGCACAAACTGCTTCTGATTATATTGAGGGACAGTCTCTTCCACAAAGTTTTCGTGTTTGGCATTGTCTTGTAAGACTTCTGGAAATATAACATTATTGATCACATCAAGAAGAACATCATCTTCACTTGAGGATGATGATGATGATGATGATGAACTCTCCTCAAATATTTCCATGAAATCATTAACATCATTTCGTAAACATTATCTCTTATAAACTTCTAACCTTTTTAAGCAAATTTTTAAAATAGCTCCTACCCTCCTGCTTTGCAAATAATTTGAGCATGCGTAAAAAATAGTCCGAAAATCGCCCTTGCTAGAGACTGGGGACTGGTTTAGACGGTTTTCGAACCGTCCAAGAATTGTTCTGGAATAAACCCGAACGCCAAACTGTGAGTGTCAGAACCATCCCGTTAAAACCCGAACAAGCCAATTTCGACTGCGCAAACTCTGGACAGTCTTAGAACAGTAATTGCATGAACCCGAATAAAGCTAAAATTTTAAGAACGATTCGAGTTTTAGTTCCTAGTAAATACCTGAAGTGTTCACTTGAGCCAAATAAATCTGTTTTAATATAGTGTGAATTGTGGTGCATTGTACAATAAAATATCAGGAGTTAAATAGGTGAGTCTATCTCACAGAGTAATTCAGTTTTGCCTGTTATTTGATATTTGATTTTAAAAGTTATTTTATCACATAGAGTATATATATTTGCTAATTATTTTTAATAACTACTTTGTTTAAAGTTCTTTAATATTCAACGATAGTTTGCGCTACTTGCGGTTTGTCCATTCCTGATACTGGGTGACTTCTCACGTCACCCATATCTCCTTCCACCCCCCTGTATTGTGGAGACTTTCAGCCACTTGCAGTGTAACCTTATTTTTGCTGTTCTGTGGAGAGTTTGTGCCACTTGCAGTTTAATTCACAAACCTGTACTGTATTGTGGAGAGTTTGCGCCACTTGCGGTTTGTCCATTCCTGATACTGGGTGACTTCTCACGTCACCCATATCTCCTTCCACCCCCCTGTATTTTGGAGAGTTTGAGCCACTTGCAGAGTAACCTTATTTTTGCTGTATTGTGGAGAGTTTGCGCCACTTGCGGTTTGTCCATTCCTGATACTGGGTGACTTCTCACGTCACCCATATCTCCTTCCACCCCCGTGTATTGTGGAGAGTTTGAGCCACTTGCAGTGTATTATTATTTTGCTGTGCTGTGGAGAGTTTGTGCCACTTGCAGTTTAATTCGCAAACCTGTACTGTATTGTGGAGAGTTTGCGCCACTTGCGGTTTGTCCATTCCTGATACTGGGTGTTTTCTCACGTCACCCATATCTCCTTCCACCCCCCCGTATTTTGGAGAGTTTGAGCCACTTGCAGAGTAACCTTATTTTTGTTGTATTGTGGAGAGTTTGCGTCACTTGCGGTTTGTCCGTTCCTGATACTGGGTGACTTCTCACGTCACCCATATCTCCTTCCACCCCCCTGTATTGTGGAGACTTTGAGCCACTTGCAGTGTAACCTTATTTTTGCTGTACTGTGGAGAGTTTGTGCCACTTGCAGTTTATTTCACAAACCTATACTGTATTGTGGAGAGTTTGCGCCACTTGCAGTTTGTCCATTCCTGATACTGGGTGACTTCTCACGTCACCCATATCTCCTTCCACCCCCTGTATTGTGGAGAGTTTGAGCCACTTGCAGTGTATTATTATTTTGCTGTGCTGTGGAGAGTTTGTGCCATTTGCAGTAATTATAATATTGTTTGTGGAGAGTTTGTGCCACATATTCCTTGCATGCACTGGGGAGAGTTTGCGCCCCTTGCACCTTTCCTAATAACCCTGAATATTTACAATTAGGCATTTATTTTTGATCAACCAAAATGAAAGTACTGATATGCATAATCACAGTTCAAACACATAAGATGCACCTTGTATATTATTAATACTTTCATTAATTTTGGGGATTTTAACTATACTGATCTTTATTTGAATAATAATAATTATCTATGGCAAATTGAATACTCAGACTGTTTTTCTATCTAATTCCAGGTACGTCATCTCGGTTTTCCAACCTACTTGGACCATGTCTATCTTGACTACTAATTAAATCCAGGCATCACGTCCAGTGTCTTGTAAATAGTTATTATTAACATTTCGATTTGTTTTATTATCAATATTATAAACAATATAATGTAAGTACATAGTAAGTAATTAAAAGTTGAATTCTAATTAAATTTATCAATCTTTACAAATCACTCAATCTCCTCAAGTCAAGTTTTTCCTTCCTTACAAACATATTGTCGATCATTCAACTATGACGCTAGTGGCTTTTAGTTACTTGGTTTTATCTTTACCAATGTTACCGTGCACTAACAAGAATAGTAGTTCAACTCACCCTTTGGGTCTTTGATTTCGTCAGTGAGATTAGCACGTGGCTCCTATTTACGAGGGTCGTACATTCATGGGTTGCTGATTTATATTTTGAGTGTTTGTTACGGGATCCGGTAAAAACGTACCTTGTTAGAAAACTATTTTTTTTTTAATACAAGTTTTTTTGTTTTGGTAAGTAGCCATCGAATATTAACTACTTCACTAGAATTTATCTAGTACTGAATTGTTTACAAAATATTTGACTGAAATAAAACAAGAAGTAGCAGGAATAGGCATTTAATAAACACAGACAATTTTTTTAATATTGACAACTTTATATCAGGCGTATTTGATTTGTTGCCTTTAACGTCGCGATTTATAAATTTTATTGTAAAATAAATACATAATCTAGTATAAAGCGATAACATATAACTTTTCGGAAAATTTGTACAGGGGTAGTTAAACGGTACATTTTTAAACATCTCTAGCAGATTTTTTCCAATGCCATCTCTGTCAGCCATTTTATTAAAATTACCCATAAATATATTTTCAAGTTATACTATATATTGCACAATATTGATAGGGAGTACTGTCAAACCTCCAAAAGGCAAATTTTCCTTCTGGACATAGGCTTTCAATTTAGTGAAAATCATGGCTCCTCCATCCAATAAGTTTTGTTGGTTAAATTCTTCACAAATTGGACAAGAATGTTGCAAACATTTTTTCAAAACATACCCACTAACAAAAACTATTGCATTACCTTCTGGGCTAGTAAGATTTCGATAGTCACAGGTAAAAACTTTTAAAGGTGTATTTGGAGTAGAAAAGGGGAAAATGGTATATTTAAAAGTTTCTGCCGAGTCCGTATTAATGTCTAATAAAACTTCATTAATACCGTTCATGCAATTAGCACCTACGACTTCATTAAAATATTTCTTAAACGCTCTACAAAATTGTATGGGTGTTGGGTTTCTAGAATTGCCACAACAATTTCTAATTTGACCAAAGAAATTTTCAAGGTAGTCCTGATTAAGATTTCTGGTCAACAAAAATGTATATTGCTTTGTTTTCAAAATATTCCAAAGAGCTTTTAATGATTTTATGGTTAACTTCCATCCAGATTCGGTTTGTAACGCATTTACCCATTTACTATGAGCATATTTTTAATATCTTACCTATCTTCATATTTCGGAAATCGAAAAAAAGAGACATCTATTCCTCTTTTACTCTTGCAACCATCAACAGGACCCAATAACCCCATTTCTATTAATATAGATTTAATTATTGAAAATATAAACAATGTTCTCACGATATTACACATCGCAACACGAAACTACAACCGGTACGATACGTACTCAGCGGAATCTGTGGACAACTGGTATACAGCTCTGGGCCCGACCAACCCGAATTCGATGACGGGGCAGGGAGGGAACGTTTAGGGGCGTGCCGAAGAGTTGAACTACTATTCTTGTTAGTGTACGGTGCCAATGTATAAAACTGTTTCCATAATATTGAACCACCAACCATCAACACTAAGGGGTGGGATAGTTCAAATAAAGTGTTATTAATGATTCAATTTCTTCCATTTCTTATTAAAGAAGATAATGATAAAGGTGATGAGGATACCGTTCATATAAATGCCAAAAGAAAAGCCTTTATAAATCATAAATTAATTCAAGAAACTTTAGATAAATTTATGGAGAAACCACAAAAACTCTCCACTTTAGATTTTACCTTTGATGATTTATTAGAATATTTAGACATTTCCGAAAATGAATATGAACAAGCCTTGAGGTGTGTATTGAAGAAAAAGAGTAAGGTATTTGCGATATAAATATAAATCCATATAATACTACCATTTTAAATATGCATCAAGCGAATATGGATATTCAATATATCGTCGATCCATATTCGTATGTAAAACATATAGTTAATTATATAAATAAATCGAATTCTGGAATTTCTAAATTAATGGCCGAAGTTCAAGCCCAAATAAAAGCTGGAGATTTCGATACGAAAGCGAAATTAGGAAAATTGGGTAATATATTTCTTGGAAGTCACGAAGTTTCAGCCCACGAAGCTGCTTATCATACGTTAGGTTTACGATTGACAAATTAGAGTATCAGTCACGTTTTTGTAAATACTTTTCCGATTGAAAAACGAACCAAAATGACCAAATCGAAACTTCAACTTGCAACAATGGCTCCAGACGCTGAAAATATATATCTCTGAGGACTTAGATTATTATTTTTGAGATCTTCACATTTGGAAAAGTTAGTTTGGCCGAATTTTCTACAGAATATATTTATAAAAAAATAAAAAATAAACAACAACAAACGAACAATAACAGTACTACTACTACTATCTATGAAAATTCCAGAAAATGCATATAAACAAATTGACGATTCCGGATATGTTACGAAATTAAAGTCTAGAAAATTATTACAATTTAGAGGTTCTAGTCTTCAAAGTGATCCAGATAATTTTTATCGTGAAAATTTAATGCTTTTTATACCGTGGCGTGACGAGAAAAACGAATTAATGGAAATCAATAGACGACAAATTTTTATTGGAAAATTTAATGAAATTAAACGAAAACTTGAAAAATTCACTAAAATTGATTAACAAAATTTGGATGAATATGAAAATAATATTTTAATGGATAATAATAATAATAATAATAATTTATTGGATTTTAATGGTAATTTTAATTATGATGATGCTCAAGATTATTGATAAGGATAATAATAATATTTATATCGATCAAATTAATGATATTTTAAATACGTTGAGATGCGAATTGAAAAATTTGACATTGTTAATAATTGATGAGATTTCAATGGTAGGCGAAACGATGTTTGCACATATCGATCAACGTATAAAACAAATATTTAATAACAAATCAATTTTCGGAAATACATCTATCGTGGTATTTGGAGATTTTCGGCAATTGTCACCGGTTGGAGATTCATTTGTTTTTAATTTAAATAGTAAAGCTACAGCATATAGTGCAATCGTGAATGATTTTCTATGGCATTATTTCAAATTTTTCGAATTAACAGAAATAATGCGACAAAAGAATGATTTACAATTTGCACGAGCATTAAATAATTATGCCAACGGAAATATGAGTGACGACGATATGAAATTATTTAAATCATTACAAATCGGTTCACATTTTGATGACAAAATTATACCGCGCGATGCAATTTGTCTGCTATCCACCAATAAAGAAGTCGATACATTTAATGCTGAACGTTTACAGTTATATCAACGTGATGTATCCGTATCTTTTGGCAACGATTCAGTTCGAGGTTTTAAAAACAATAAAATAACAACGATCGAGATAGAAAAATGTTTTTGAAGAATATGGCGAAAAAATTGACAGTCAGTGAATGTTTCGGTTTAGCCGAACAAATTCTCCTACATGTCGACGGACGATTTATGCTTACGAATAATATCGATACAGCCGATGGTTTAGTAAACGGTGCAAGCGGTATTTTTAAGCAAGAGGATAAAGAAAAACGTTTCGATGGGAAAAATAAAAGACGGCGGCGACGGCTATGATTTGATACCTATTCCATTATGGATTTATTTTGACGATGAGAAAATTGGAAGAAATTGTAAGAAAAATTACAATAACATTGACAATAATAAATTTACAAAAGAAATAAATTTCGGTTGGGTTCCCATTACATTTATGACACGCAGTATTAAAAATAAAAATAACGATTCAAATAATTACTTCGAACGACAACAATTTCCTATAACTCCCGCAGAAGCGATTACGATTCACAAGTCCCAGGGAGCAACATACAATTCCGTTGGTGTTGAAATTAAAAATAAAAAGCTCAAAAGTTCGTTGTACGTCGCATCCAGTAGAGTAACAAAATCCAATGGATTATATTTGTTTGGAACGGATTTCAAAAAACCAATAACTAATAATAATAATAATAATAATAAAATGAATGAAAGATTTAATAGAAATCGAAATGAACGATCTTCGAAATAACCCCAATAGATAATTATTTTTACCGATGAAATTAATTCTGGAAGAAAAACCATCCATTAGAATAGCATTACAAAATTGTCAAAGTTTCAATAAACATGAAGATATTTTAATGACAAATTGTCAATTTACAATGTCGGATATAATTTTTCAACAGAAACATGTTAATATGTAACGACGACAAATTGAATGATTTGAAAGATTTTAACGTCGTATGCAATTTGGCATCATCATCCACAACAACTACAACGAATATTCGAAAACCTTTTGGAATTTTATGTTTGGAAAAAGATTCTTCAAAGTATTGTAAAGTAGTCAAGAAAATTGTCAGATAAAAATAAAATAATTCAATTTGTTGAAATTGAGACGGCAATAAAATTGACCGTTTATATAATTCACGTTTCTCCGAAAGTTTCAAGAAACGAAATCGAAGATTTTCTAATCGATTATTTTAATTTTAATATTATCGGTGATAAATTAATTATTGGTGATTTTTATATAGATTGGAATGAAAATTCATCTATCAAACAATATTTTCTTAATAATAGTATAATACTCTTAATTGCTGATCAAGGTCCGACAACATGGGATAAAACCCATATAGATTGGTGTTTAACAAATAATGATTCGAGAATTATAGCCCAAATTGGTTATACAGTATATAGCCATCACAAACCAATTATTTTGAATATTTATAATAATAATATAGACTGTAAAAATTTGAAAGATAAAATTGAAACGTTGAACAAATCATCATTGATGTCGACGATGTCATCGACGAAAACACTATTACCACTACCAGCACCTATAATAATACCATCATCCTCATCATTTCCACCACCGATATTAAGATTGACAAAAATACGGCGACGACCGTTTCCGCCACCTTTGCCGCCGCCAATAACAAAACAATCATCAACTACTAAATTTATTGGATTAAAAAATGATGATCGTGTTTCGTGCTATGCGAATTCGGTTGTTCAATGTCTATTGGGATTAGATTTATTTATCGAAATTCTTTTGGTAAGAAGTATTACCACCACCACTACTACTACTACTACGGATTTAGAGAAAAATATTTGGAATGTTTATTTGGAACAAACATCGGATACATTGAGCATTCGGAAATTAGTAGTTCGAAAACATCAAGAGAATAGACAACAAGATTGTCAAGAATTTGTATGTGATTTAATTGAAAAATTATGTGGACAATTACAAAATTTATTTAAAACTGTATATTTGACAAATTTGAGATGTTTAGGCTGTAACGTAGAAAGAATTGTCGACCGAACGGTATCCAATACAATAATGGTTCGTGTGGCAAATATTGCTGATGCTACTAATGGAACATAAAGATTCGAACAACTTATTAGAAATACTGAATTATTTAATCACCCACTACGATGTTTAGAATGTTTAAATAATAATTTTGAAGAAAACTTGACATTTTCTTATGTAGGGAGTTATACGATTTTATGGTTTGTGAATTATTTAAGACGGCACTCTGTTCAAATTTTCTCCTGTTTAAATTTTAACGACGAAAATGTAAGAATATTTGGCCATAACTAAAGTTGTCGGAGCAAAATATCATGAAGGAAGAACATGTGATAGCTGACATTATAAATGTATATTGTTAGAAATACCGACGTTAACGACGACGATAATAATATTAAATGGATTGAATATAACTATGGAGCTGAACTTCAGGTTTATTACAGCGCGTATTTTTAAATTATTATTTCATAGACAAACATACAGGGTGTTTCTAAATTCATGCGACAAAATTCAGGAGGTGATTGCTCGTATGAAATTAAGATGGGTCTTTCCTATAACAAAAGTTTCTCAGCCCACCCCTTTCCGAGATATCACCATTAAAAGGTGGTGACTAAAATTAAGTTTTTATTTTTTTTCTAAAATTTCAGTAAAGCTAGAAACTTGAAATTCTGTAATTTTCGTGCACTCGCAAAGGACTAACCACGGGTGTTTTTTCAATATTCCTGTTACAATATACGGTGGTGAAATTAGCAACCCTTACTTTATTTCATATCAAAACTTTTTTTCGAGATGAAGTTTTATGAAATAAAATTCAACTGAAAATCCTTGTTTTATTTAAAAACTTTTTCAGTCTCAAATTTTTTTCCCAAAACCAATAGCTGCAGATAAAAAAAATAAACACCATAATTTTTTTAATAAATTGAGTGGAAAACAGTAAAGATGTAAACTGTAATACGATTCATAATAAATGATGGAAATGTCAGAATTTCAAGTTTCTAGCTTGACTGAAATTGTATTTAAAAAAATAAAAAATCAATTTTAGTCACCACCTTTTATGGGTGATATCTCGGGAAGGGTCTGAGCCACAAATCACAAATCTCTAGATATCCCACGCAGGTTGCCGAATGTCAAACCAAACATATAGTTTAGGGACAGATCGGTAGATGTCACAGGCTGTGGTCTTCTTCTTTTTCTGTTGTCGGTTGCCTAAATTGACTAATTTATTCAAGTTTTGTGGTTTTGTGGGCAGTCAGAGTCAGCTGTCAGCTCTCACTATTCAGTGGTAGCCATTTTTGATGCTAACAGTTGAATTTATTATCTGTTGTTGTTGAGTTGTGTATTTTTTGCTATTTTTGATTATTCCTGTGTTTTAAAGTGTTTATAACATTATTCTGGACGTGTTATTTTTATAGTGTAGTTTTAGTTGAACAATTCGTAGAATACCTAGTTAGTTTTAACTGTAGATTATAATTTTTGTGACTGTGCCAGACCACTGTGGTTGAACAAAATGCCGTATCACAATAAATGTTGTATTGCTGGGTGTATTGAAATATCTAAAATCCGTCACTTATTTCCAAACCCCACAAAGGATTTACAACGTTTTAATAAATGGGTCGAAAATATAGACGATTCTGCATTGAATGGAATGGATCCATTACAAGTATACAAATCTAAAAGAGTTTGTAATCGACATTTTGAGCCCATATATGTTTCATCTACGTCTCATCGACTACACAGAAATGCGATTCCTACGATATATTTGCACGGTAAGTCTCTACGGGCTACTCAAAATATAGTTATTTCAATGTTATGTTTCAGATGAAGTAGTTGATGCCAATACCAATATACCATCTACATCCAGTGGTATACCATCAACATCTGGTATACCATCAACATCTACTAGAAAACCGTTGGCATTAGAGGAGCCAACCTGTATACCATCGACATTGGTCTCTTCTGTACCATCCACATCTATACCACAAACAATAATCTCTTCTGTACCAGTCACATCTAAACATATGTATATACTACTATCACAAAGTAACATTAATAATCATACAATCAGCTTAAATTATCCCAGATACAATGTGTGGCATGTTCTAAAGTTTGTATATAAAGCTTATACACAAATCCCAATGCACCTCTTCCGTAAACCATATAAAATGTATCAAAATCACTGTTCTTTTTTTGCTCTGATGTCAACTCATTTATGCTAAGCTAAGTCATGATGTAATAACTAATATCCAGTAAAACATCATTTATTTTTTCAGGTAGTAAGCAAGGTATTATGCCGTCCCCATTTAAATTAATTCAAGAAGTGGGGATTCTCGAAATATGATGATGACGCCTAAAAAGAAAAAAATGTATGCAGCAATAAAACATATGTATAAAAAGTACAATCAAATAAAAGCAAGCTGCAAAACAGTGAAACGGAGACTTTTTGAAGCAAAGGCGTTTAAAAAAAAAACAAAAGTTGGAGGAAAATACAGAACGGTTAAATCATATGGCAGATGTCCTGATTAACTGTCAACTGAGGGAGTCAGGAAAGCTCAAAAACTTACGAAGGTTTACTTTAGAGGAGAAGCTTTTGTCACTGACTCTATATAAACAGAGTCCCAAATCATATTCTTTTCTTGCAACATTCTTTGTATTGCCAAGCAAGACAACATTGACAAGACTGCTTGAAAAAATTGTAGGTGGTCCAGGTATCCATAAAACTATTTTTGATTCATTGCAAGAATTGACGAATACTATGGATGAGGGTGAAAAATATGTTGCTATACTGTTTGACGAAATGGCAGTAATGCCTGGGCTACATTTTAATGAACATCTTGGCCTTATAGAAGGATTTGAAGATATGGGAGATGGTTTAAGGGAAAGACATCTTGCAGACCATGCTTTGGTGTTTATGGTAAGAGGGATTAAAAAACCATGGAAAGCTCCTATATCTTTCCATCTAGCAAGTAGAGGTGGTGCAAAAACTGCACAAATAAAACAATTATTACGGCAGGTGATCACTTAAATTTTGAGAATAAACTTGAAACCTGTAAGTGTTATTTTTGACCAAAATAATGCAGCTGTCATAAAAGGGTTAATGGCAGAAACAAGAAAAGGATATATAAGGAGTAGTAAAATCAATTACAGAGAAGGATCATTTGAAATTAATGATTGGAGAATATATCCCATTTTTGATCCTCCTCATTTAATAAAAGGAATGAGAAACGACCTCTTGAACAAGGATCTAACCTATGTTAAGGAAAATGTAAAGAAGACTGCTAAGTGGGAGCACGTTCAAAAATTGTATGAATATGATAGTCTTGCCTCTGATGGTTTGAGAGTTTTGCCCCATATCAATGATGAACATATCTATAAAAATAAAATTAAGAAAATGAAAGTTAGAAATGCTGTCCAAATTTTTAGCCAACGAGTTGCTGCTCCTCTTCAGTTAGTGAGCAGAATCGGTAAGATTATTTTTATTATTGTTGTCCCTACGCCATTTATAACATTAGATCTACAATAAATAAAATTTGGCAGTTTCCACTTACTATACTGTAAAGAAGTGACATCTACACTTTATTTTAATTTGATATTTGTATTGCTCATATTCACATATTGTTCATCAAAGCATTTTAAAACATTGAAATTTATTTACAGATTTGCAAAAGGTCATTGGTGATAGATCAGAAGACACTGCAGAATTGCTAGCATTCTTTGACCGTTTATTTGACTCTTTGAATGGGTCGAACAAACATCATGAGCAGGGCAAAATTCTGCGGTGTGGGTCGAGTGATTCGTCGGATCACTTTCGCTTCTGGAATAAGGAGGCTTTGCCACTGCTCATAGAAATGAAATTTACCAAAAAGTCAGCCAGGGACTTGCAGCTTCCCCCAAGTCTAAAAAACTGGGCATTTAATATTCAAAATTGTAAGGCAATCTGGGGTATATTGAGACAAAATGGTTTTGAATATATGTTGCCCAAACGTTTCAATCAAGATCCACTTGAGAATGCATTTGGACAACTGAGAAGTTATGGTGTTTTAAATACACATCCTTCAAGTACCCAGTTTGTAGGGATTTTTAAAACTTTATATTTTAAAACAACTGTTTCAGTGTATAAATGTACTTTTAACTGCGAAAATGATAAATGCAGAAATATGTTTGTAACATTATCAAAATTGTTTAAACCGGAGGTAGTGCCTAGCCAATCTGTGAATTATATTGTAAATGTTGAGGTCCCTCAGGAACCAACCGAACCCTCATTATTTAAAACATTGAATGAGTTGGCAGCTTATTATGTGGCCGGTTTTGTTTTGAAAAGAATTTTTAAAAATGTTGAATGTGCAACTTGTTACTCGGCGCTATTTTGTACAGGGGATACAGCCCAGCACCATGCATTTATATCAGCAAGAGAATATGGTGGTGGTTGGGCAAAAAGGTTAAATTACCCAACTGTATCATTTGCAGTAGCACTCAACAAAATAGTAAAAATAATTTATACATTTTTGAATAAAGAGCCACATAGTAGGTTTCTAACTGAATCAATTGTCAAATTTACAAAAGACAATGTGCAATTTGATTTTTTAATTTGCAAATTAGCACATTGTCAACAGGTTATAAATTTGACAATTGAGCTTTCAATAAGAACAATTATTCACAATTGGTGCAGAAGTGTAAATAAAATACTTTGTGGGAAAGCACAATATACCGGAAACAATTTTGTGAAATTGCAAGCTTTACGGACACTCGGAAACCGATTGAAAAAACGGGATATTAAAAAACCAGAACATATTCCTGCAAATAACGTTTAATATTTATTTATTTATTAATAAACCCATTTAGCACCAGTGTTGTACTTTTATTTATCCATGCATATATTCCAAATAAAAGAAAGTCATTTAAATAATACCTACATGGTAGTAGAGTTTACAAGGGTTACATTGTTCTTTCTTCTTGGACTAAGTTTGATATAAATCACTATTTTATTAATGCTTCAAGTGGTAATGTCATTTAAAACAGATGTATGAATTCTATGAACATTTGATTTGCATTCAAAAAGTATCTTTCCAATAAGCAATTCAATAAATTGGCGAAAACCTCACTATTTTTCCAGAAGGTATTTCAAAAATCTTAATATACAAGTTTAACCAGACTTCTCCATCTCTCTCTCTATATATTTATGTTTTACAGACTACTGTGCTTCAAGAAAACAATCTAAGAATAATATTTTTATTTACACATTAGTTGCCATATCAACAAATTTGGTGAAGGAAAATATGCTGAAAAGTTAGCTTAAATGTTCAGAAATTATAATTTTCGGCATTAATTTTTACTAAAAGCAGTGAGGTTTTCACAAAATTTTTTAAATTGGGAATAGATACTTAATTTCTCAGTGCAAATCAAATTTTCTTGGAGGTCGCACATCTATTTTAAGTTGACCTACCAGTACTATCAAATTTCAATGTCCCGCTCAAATAAATATTTTGAATATCCCGCTCAAGTAAATATTTTAAATATACCGCACTTAATTACTTCCGATGCGGACCTCCAGAGGGAGCAGAATCGGTCCGATTTCACACTACTGTCGTGGAGCGTCTAGAGGTTAGTGGTCTGAGCTGAGGAAATTTTGTTATAGGAAAGACCCATCTTAATTTCATTCGAGCAATCACCTCCTGAATTTTGTCGCATGAATTTTGAAACACCCTGTACATATGAAATATAATTCTAAATTCACATTCACATGCTAAATTCACATCATTTCCATTAGAGACTCGAGCGCCATTTCGGTGAATCCTCGAGTTATAATTTACTGTTTACAGGTGGACACTTTTTCAACTTGTCCCCCATACAAGATGGTTCTCCTTCTTTCTACCCTCCATAAATATAACGATGAACAAGTTATAGAAACGTCTACATTCGATAAATCTTTGGAAAAATGCACTCTACTATTTTTAAAGAAAATTAATTGTTGATTGAACGTGAGGAGAACGCTTCGTTTGGCGCATCCCAAAACATTGGTCGATGCATTAACTGCTGCTCCATGTATTTCAGGAAATTTGTGACAAGCTGGGAATGAAGAAGACCAGGACAACGGCGTTGCATCCACAGTCAGATGGAATAGTCGAGAGAATGAACAGGACTATTGGAAAATACCTGTCCAAAGTAGTCTCCAGCCACCAGAGAGATTGGGACCAATATATTTCCCTATTTGCATTGGCTTATCGATCCGCCATCAATGAGTCCACATGTCAAACACCTGCGAAAGTCCTATTTGGACGCGAAATGAGGCTTCCCTGTGACCTGGAATTCGGTTGTCGACCTGGAGAAGATTACGTGATCCAGTAGTTGAGAAAAAGGATGGACGATGTGCACGAATTGGTCCGAACGAATCTTCAAATTGCCAGCGACAGAATGAAAAAACGGTACGACACACAGGCTACAAAAGGCAGTTTCAAAGAAGGGGACAAAGTATGGTTGCACAACCCGAATAGGAGAAAAGGTTTTTCTCCAAAATTACAAAAATCTTGGGAGGGTCCGTACTTGATCAAGAAGAGGATCAATGACGTCATCTATCGTATAAGCAAGATCCCAATGGAAAACCGAAAGTAGTCCACCAAAACCGAATAGCGCCATTCGAACGAGACCATAACATAGAGGAAGGAGTGAACCATGTCCAGAAGGATTCTGACCCTGCCTTCGAAGAATTTATGGGCGCATATGGAGGTAACGGTAAGGCTAGATTTGGAGTCACTACAGAGCAACGACAAGACTTGTTCACGCTCCCGGAAGACTATTCACTGGCACACAACATCCCAGCCAGGATCAAGAACGCACGAGATTTGGGAACCGTCTTTCGAAAGAAGTTTGGGCAACTAGAAAAACTTGAACAGATTCCAACCCCTGGCAAGACACTGAGACTGAAACACAATTCACGGTACATCTTCTATCTGGTAACAAAGATCTAATTTCAAGATCGATCCACCTACCGGAATATGTGGGAAGAGCTACGTAGCCTTCGAGACTATGTGCTGGAATCCAACGTGAAGAAACTAGCTATGCCTAAGATAGAGAGCAACCAGTTGGATTGGCGAGTCATCAGGAATATTATGGAAGTGATCTTCAAAGATACCGGTGTCCACATATTAATCTGCAGCTATACCCTCCGTTATTTATTTATTTATTTTCAACGGGCAGAGCCCAATTTACAAAATAATGGCAATATTATAATTTATAATTTTTTTAAAATTAACTAAATCACAAATAACAAGGTGTAACAATTAAAATACAATACAATAAAATTACAACATAATTTGAGTAAAATTTACAAAAAGTTGTCAAAAAGGTTGCTACGGTGGCTGGCAATTCATGGCTTTCAAGTTATTATGAAATTTGTTTGATGTTGAAAAGAAATCTAGGTGATCTGTCAAGCTATTAGCTCTCCTAAGAGAGCGCGGCAAGAAAGAATTCCACAATTTGTCCTTCTAATTGGAGTGCTAAATGTTTGGTTAGTACGAGTTGCCCTAGGTGGGACATGAAGACCGATTTCTTTGAGAATAAATGTACAGCTTGCATCAATGTTCAAAAGACTATATACCAGTTTTAAATCTCTTTTAACCCTTCTATTGTAAAGCGACTCCATACCAAATGTAATTTGTAAAGATGGAAATTGAGTTAAACCTGATTCTGGATTTAAAAGGAAGTTATCTAAGAAACTTATTTTGAACATTTTCAATACTATCAATGTGGATTCTGTAGGATGGGGACCATGGGCATGTTGCGTACTCTAGGTGTGGTCGAACTAGTGAGTTATACAGAGTCTTTATGGCATCTAGATTTTGAAAATCACGGGTGCATATTTTTACAAAACCCAACATTTGAAATGACTTATTGATTATATTGGTGAAATGCGGTACAAATGACAAATGTCTATCAAAGGTCACTCCCAGATTCTTCACCTGCGATACTGCATTGAGATTTTCTGAATTAATTTGATATACGAGTATGTGCTCATGAATGTTTTTGAGTCTACCAAAAATCATAGTATCACATTTTGCGGCATTAAGATCCATTCCATTTTGTTGGCACCGTGGAAATAGATTATTTAAATCACACTGGAGTAATAGACAGTCGTCGGGAGAATATTTTAAGATCATCTGCAAACAGCAGATAATGACTATAGTCGAAACAAGTTGCAATATCATTAATAAATATGTTAAAGAGTAGTGGACCTAGGTGTGACCCCTGAGGGACACCCGATGGCACATTTACCTCGCTTGAGTTGGATCCACGCACACGCACTATTTGAGTACGTCCTGACAAGTATGTACCGATCCAATCCAGTAGTGGACCGTCTATTCCGATTTTCTTTAATTTTAATAACATAATAGGATAATCAGTGTACAATGAAGAGTGAAGACAGTGCCTTGGTATTTCCATACGACCGGAAAGTGTAGAAAGGGGTCCAGTTACCGATTTAAACATCCAGTCCCGGCTACACAGAAGTTCCAGGAGGAACTTCCTATTAAGGAGGGGGCAATGTTGCGAGGTCACCGGCCAGCCAGCCCTGTCTCTCGATTATAAATTTTGGTGAATGCGCTTTCGAGAACATTCTCGAGAAGACGCTTTGTTTGTGCATAGGACGAGCGCGGAAACTACTAGAATTTTCGAGATTTGAGAAGGACTCTATATATACGTGGGTTTTTGAGTGCGTGGACAATTAGTGAAAGGGGCAGTAAAGAGTTAGTTCACAGACAGTTTACAGAAGGTTTTAGTAATCGGACAGTGAATAAAATAGTGAAGATAAATAGTGTAATTTTCAAGTGGTGAAAATAAATTAGAACTATTATACCGAGTGTAAATAAATTAGTAGACATTAAGTAAAGTGAGTATTTAAATTAAGTTTAATACAATGAGTGTTTCTTAGAATAAATAAATAGTAATTATAGCCATAGTAGTGTGTATAATTTTATCCCACAAGTAAAAACTATTTAAATAAACAAGAAAAACATCAGAGTATGTTACTATATTTAGGAAAATTTTGAATAGCTGAGAATCTAATAAACCCAGTCCAGTATTTGGCATATAATATATAACGAAGTAACCGGTCAGTTTAAGTGCCGTCCACTGTGTCAAAAAAAAATTTAACGACTTCATAGAACTTCAACCAGGGCAACCAGGGGTGTGTGAATTGTTTTGTAGAGAAATATTAATATAATATGATGTATCGCGGGAATCTACTAATTTGGCGCCACAGACAAATCACTTATCAATAAATGATACTGATTATAGGGCCGAATTTCAAAACAAAGATTTACATGTTCAATGTCAACGCGTTGTTTTTAATATGTACGCGTGTTTGAATAAAGCAAATTTTGAAATTTCTGATAACGATAATAAGTTGTGAGGCTGACCAATATGCATAAAAATAAATTGGCAACTTTACCAAAAATAAATATCTACTAATTAAGATATTATGAAGTCGTTGAGTTCTGGAGTACAGCAGTCAAGTGGGGGGCTGTTGACATATCAGATATGATGGTGATTAGCGCAGATTGTACTCGAAAATGCCTGAAGTGGTATAAAAAGTTATTTTTTCATTCGATTGACGTAACATTGCTCAACGCACACGCAATGTTTTCCACTAGACATACTAAGAAGGTTCCGTTTGTCAAGTTTTCTCTTGCAAATATTGATCAACTCCTAGGAAGGTAACGCATTGTTTATTTCTTAGTGGTTTTAGATCATCTTAATTTTTTTTCTATTCATTCAAACACGGTAAAACGTACACATTGAGATTTGGGTAATGCTAGGCTTCACCAGACACTTTCCAGTGTTAGTTCAACGAAAACCAGGTAGTTCTAAAAATGGGTCCAGATGATGTTAGGTTTGTACCCATAAGAAGAAAAAAGAATCCAGCTACATGCGCCAACAATGCGACGTTTCAAGTTTTCAAAACGGGTCGTACCGAAAGGAATAAAGATTCACGTGGCAAATTGCTTGAAACCAGTGGTCACACGACTAATAACTAAGAAAAGAGAAGGATATAGAAATGAACTCAAGTAGTGACGTGTGGGCAATCACCGATTAACTTTTAAATGTCAAGTTAATGCTTAATGCTATGATGATTGTTTCGCACGAATCATTTCCAATATCTGAAGATTCTTTTTAGGACAAGAACTCAAAACAAAATAAATCGAAATATATGCATAAATACAAGTTTGGCTTCATTTTTATGCTGATAAGTTAACTCCCTTATAAAATGTGTCATTCAATGATGACAGTTTTGTCATTTTGATAGCGATGGAAAAAGGTGCATCCCCTTCAATACAATTCAATATTTTTAAAGACTGCACAGGGTGGGTCGAGAAAATTGGCAGACGACAAATGGACAACAGAAAATTAAATAGATAAATAAAATATCTGCAACTAAAATTGGTCCCGACATAACAAATAATAAAATTACCAAACATTCAAACGGTGCTAGTAGTTTTCCAGTTAGCCATAGCTGGAGTAAGTGTCCAACAACTTATAAATATAATGGGACTCTCATCATAATCTTCTATTAAATCCTATCTCCAAATTGACATCACGAAAATCTTATAAGTTCCTTACGAGCCTCGAATAAGAGAGATCAAAATGAATATTCCACGTGTGAATACCTGAGGAGATTTTGAAATCGGTACACCAAACGTATTTAATTACTGTTCATTCAAATAATTTAATTGTATCAATAAAGATAATTATTTTTGTTGTTCATTCATATATTAATTTAACTTGCAAAAACATACTCGAGCTTTTCTTTCAAGGATAAACTTCTTTTTGTGAATCAAAATTTTTCCATCGGTAATTTTATGAGAAAAACTGACCTTACAAAAAGAAATTTAACCGTCAGCAGCTGTAGTGTACAGTTGGGTGAAAAGATTCCGAGTAACAGTTTCTGCGATGAATCAGAAAGCAGCCGGTCGACCCAGAACCACGAGAACGCCAGACAATATCGTCAGGGTACGGCGCGCTGTAAATCGCCATCCCAGGCGGTCGGTACGTAAACGTGCGCAATCACTGCAATTGATACGCTCTTGTGATCAACGAATATTACGAAGGACAGGTTCGAGGGACTTAAGACCAACTAGGTAGACCCAGTATTTTCCAACGGCCGATTGTCTACCACATTTTGCACCATTGCAATGTTTCTGTTCGATCGTATGTGTTCACTTAATACGGTCCCAACTGCATTTTCTTATGTGGTTGCTGTAAATTTGAATAAATAACAGAAACTAGAAAAGTATATCTACAATCAGTTCTTATTGAGGTAGGTACATTGGAATGTTCAATTTTAGAACTGCTTATAGAAAAACTTTTTTATTTTTATTAAACTGTCAATACAAACACGAGAACAAAAAAATCCTTGCGCCAAGTGGAATAATTCCTTTGCTATTCAGATCTGTTAAGGTTTGTTGTTGGCGCCTGAATAAAGATGAAAGTAGTAGTACCACCTGAAATAAAATTTGAAATTAAAAAAAAAATAACTATTTCCACCTTAGACTAATAATACACCCAAGTGATTAGGTAATTCATAAAATGTATGTAAATAAATTTTTCGTCGCCAGCGGCACGCTATTTCAGACAGAGATCACAACTTAAAACTACTAATACAATAGTACCAGTTTTATTGTACCGGGTGTCTGATTAGGAGAGGTATAGTTGTTCTAAAGTCAGAAACTTCTACAAAACAAAATTCCTGCCAAAAATCAGCTACACTTTGGTCATTTGTTACACTTAAAGGGGCACAGAGCAGTTTAGAACCTTCAAATGGTCTTGCAATAAGTGGAAATATAAAAGACCAAGAAAGTATTAATGATATTGTGGATGGAATTACAGAAGACATGATACAGATAACAGAATCTCAGACAGATTTCCCACTAGCTTCTCTAAACCAAAATAGAAATTGTGACCCACTAGAACAAGATGTAATAATATCAGACGTTTTGTTATCTGATAGCGATATATCCAGAGATATATCCTCAAGTGTTTCGCTGAATAATAACATTCTTGAAAATACTTCCAAGAACATTCCTGATACAGACAAAAATGGCAAGTTTTTTTCGAGGAGTGGAATTGCTAATGAGAAGGTAAGTCCTAATTCTGCCCGTGAAAACGAGCCTTCTCAAGTATGCAAAACTCGAGGCAAAACTAAAACATCATGTAGGGCGCAACGACGTCAAACCAAACGTCTTATAACAACTGATGAAAACCAGCTCAAGATTACAGATTTCTTTAAATTTCGCGAAGAAATAACATATATTTTAGAAAATGATTCAGCTATCGGTGATAAATTTAAAGTTCCATTTGAAGTTTCTCATAACGAAACAGTTACTTCAAAATGTACTGTGACATTTTTCAATATGTTAAAGGAATCAATTTTAAAAAACACAAGTTCAACTTAACGTAACTACGTTAATTTTTAATGAAATTACGTATAGCACAGAAGGGCAAACAATGCTTACATAAAAGAAAAAACATCCAATTTATAACAGCCCAACAAACAATGCAATGATGGGTCACTGGAGGCCCATTCAAGCACCCCATAGTTTGACTACATTGGCCTAATGCCTACCCCCCGGTCCGTGCCATTACATTTTTGCACACTCTGGCCGGCAGCCGGCCTAATGACGTTTATGCTAGCGTTGCCTGTAGAGGCCCGTCAATAGGCCGTGAATTGTTTTTAGGGCGGGCCGTTGCCAGCCTAACGAAATTCAATTTGCATTAATTCTAATTAAAAAAAACGGTATATTGTAAAATTGGTGAAATAAAACTTTTAATAAAAAACGTACAAAACAAAACTAATTGTGTACATAGTACCTATCAATAACAAAAAACAAACAAAACAAAACTAATTTTGTACTTAGTACATATCAATATAAAAACAAACTTGAAATCAATTTTTCCTTCTCCTTTCTCTGCCGCCCTGGCGGTCAGGTGCTGACCTCAGCCATTTTTGAATGCTGGCCTCTATTTCTAGTGATGTAATGACATCTCCCACTAATCGATTTTTTCTTGTTACATCTAAAATATATTTCATGAAAAGTAAAAAGTATATTAGATGATACCTACAACTATTATCAATTGGATTAAAATAATTCGAGTACAATAACTGTATAGCTAATATACTGTTTGACAAATGTAACCTTTAGTTGTTACTCTACTACCTATGTAATATAATGTCAATAATATGAATAATTTGAAAGTTTTCTATTAATGCAAATCAATTACCAATTATCAGATCAATAACTTTTTTGTAGTCTTTAAATGCTGGCCTGTTGTTTCTTCCTGACCAGTTCATAGTAAGGGCCAAGTCATGGCTTATTATCTTCTGCAAAAGCCTTCTTACGGTTTCAGGGCCATCCATACCACCGATAAGTGTCATAAAATTGCTCTAAAATAATAATAGTTAGCATCGATAATAATATGGCAGTTTGCTTTTGTGCAAGCTTTTTTATACAGCTCAGGTTGCAAACAAAAGCATTGTATCGAGAATAAAAATATGAAAACACAAAACTGATATAATATTCTTTTAATGTTTTTTGAAGTAGGATCCATATTATAAATTACATATTTGTATATGTACCTATGTAAAAGTTTTCATTATAAATTTTTTGTTAAATATATTTTCAACAAGCAATGGTAAATTTGAAATGTAGATAAATTTAGGTATGTATTTTAAACTTACAAATTCAGAAAATGTTGTTTTATCTTCAATTTTGCTATTAAACATTATCAATTCTTCAATATTATTGAGAGGTAATTGTGTTTCCCAATCATTTTGAACTTTTTGGACTTCTGGTTGTGCTGAATTTTGTGTTAGTTCTGTTATGAATTTTATGTCTCTTTTCAAAATTTCTATTTTGGTACAATTTCTTTTGACCAATCCTAAAATAAATAAAAACACAAAAATGTATATGTATACAAGAACATACATTTTGGAAATAAGAATGCTTAAATAAAAATTGTGTGATTACAGATAATAATTACTATTAAAAAATATTATTCTAAAAAAAGTGTCCTGATACATTAACCCGATGACAATTTTTTATATTATATATGTCAAATAGATTTTTAATTCAATATTCTTACCTTCAATCCTTGTTACACATTCAAACAATTTTTGAAAAGTGTATATAGGTTCACTACATATAGTATTTTCCAAATCCAAAGTTGCTTCAACAGGTTCATCCAAAGCTATTGGCACTATATTTCTATAGTTACTGTGTTTCACCTTCAAGGTGGGAACTGTCGGGGCTTCATTGAAATCATCACTGTCACTTGAAGACTGGTACCTACGACAACTTTTCCTTTTTTCTGGTCTAGCATCATCCGATGCTGAGGCTGACAAACTGCTGTCATCTTCCAGGATCTTTAATTTTGCCAAAGCTTTGTCAGAATTATCTGGGAAATAATCATAAAAATAAAACAAAAAATTAGTTTTTATTTCAAGATAGTTTTTTTAAGTTTAATATATTTTGCAGATAGATATTTAAAAAAGATAAAATTCAACTTTTGCATTATAAGTAAATTTTGAAAAGTTTTATTAAATATATAACTAGGTATGTTGAATAACTTGTAATGAATACATACTTGTTTTGTACTTAATATTTATTCTACAATATTTCGAATTCCTTGTATCACATTCAATTTTTTCATTCACAGCTTTCCAAATTTCTTTATCAGTTTTTAAATTAGTTGGCCATAAGCATGATGTTTTATTATTTACATCAACAATTAACCATGTAAATGGCACAACAGCCATAGGCACAATACCATTTTTAGCCTCATCGGGAAATTCCACCACATAGAAATCTCTAAAAAACAGTACCAATTATGCATTTTTGTACACCTTGTTAATGCCAAAGACCCAAGTGGTTGACAGTTAAAAAAGAAGGGTTTGAGTAACATAAACATGCTTAAGCAATAAACAAATAAAATACCTGTCTAGTCATAATAAATGTAATAGAGGAGAAAATATTAGCTGGTTATTTCTAGGTAATACTAATCCCTTATAACACACATCATTATCAGTAAATTCTAAGTAAATATCTTCATTGGATTCAATCACAAACATAGATAACATTGTAGAATCAGTGGGATATTGGGAAAAAGGCTCAACAATTATATATTTTCTTCCTATTATGTGTAGTTGATCCTTTTTTTTATGAAATATAAGCATTCAGCTATTTGTTGGGATTTTAACATAACCATATTATCAGCTTTGTTTTGGCTCAGCATGATTTTTTTTTCAGGAAAATATATTTTTTCATAAAAGGGGTAATTTTTATATTTCCTAAGAAGCTCATGTTCATAATCAGTATCTTTAATGGTAATTTCTTTTCCTATTACGGAAACTTTTGTATCTTTTGGCGAAAGTGTTATTTCATTTTCCATTTCCTTAATTCTCCTAATTATTTGTTGTAAGGGTTGGTTTGGTTTTCTCAATGCCTTCTTCAACTTTTGAAGGTGGTTTTTGAATGGAAAACAACTCACATATTCTAGATTTGTAAAAGTTTTTGCCTCATCTGCAAGGTGAATTAAAGCATGTGTATTGTAAGTACATATTTCTTTTCCATAATAACGATTTGCATATCTAACAAAAATTATCAGTAAAGATTTAGCATAGTCATTGAAATGTGCATTAAGATTTCCAACCAGAAGAATAGTAATTGCATATTTTAAAAGTAAAAAATGTGAGTAAATATGGTACGGCATAAGATCTTTCAATAAAACTGGACCAATATATAGAAGAAAATTTCTAAATTCTGTGGCTTTCCATCTCTCAATCTCAGTTATAGTTCTGGGTTTTCTGTTAAATTCAGTGGGCCAATAAATTTTAATATGTGCAATGCCTCTATCAAAATGTTCTTTATCAAGCCAATATAATCTACTTCCATTTCTCCACAGAAACAGAAGCTTTCTTACTACACCCAGACATACACAATGCATATAATCTATAGGAAACATTGTTATCATATCAATTGGTAAATTTTCCAAAGGAGATGATGTATCCTGATGATGCTGTTTATCTATTTTCAATTTAAAACTTTCATTTGTTCTATTTTTTGCATATAAGTCAAGATAGAGCATCCTTCAATTCTCATACTTTCCCAGAACCTCGCACTTATCACAACCACGGTAACTGTTATGGCCATTAATGCTTTTCACATATGAACGTGCTGGAGTATCACAACAAAATGAACGAGGAATTACTGTGTATTCATTTAAATTTATTGTGATTTTATTTTGAATTAGTCCAGAAACCTCTTGAACAAAATCATTTAAAAAATCTTTCAAAGGGGGCTTGCCTTTGCCACAATAAATCGCAACAGTAAAAACTATAGCCTCTGGAACATTTATTTTACACAATATGGGCCAACATGACACATTACTGCTTTTATATAGAGGCAATCCATCAATTCCGAAATCTAGATGAAAACTAGTACCAGAAAAATTGTTTCCATACATTTTCAGATTATGTTCCAACCCAAAATAAAAAAACTCGCCATCTCCCATTTTTATTACATTAACTTGAACTGGGGTTCCTAATAAGGTTCTTGAATCAAGAGGTAATCCTGTTAGATCTGGATTTGTAGCAAGAAATGCTAACAGTTCATTCAGTGACTTATGAGTTGTATTGTTTTGAATAGCCCAAGTTTTTAAGAACATCTTGGCATCCTTGGTACAATTTATTATATTGGTTACATCATCCTTAAAATTTAATTCTTCCCACCCACCATTTGATGATGAACTGCTGATATCTGTTACATTAATTTCTGATATCCAATCATCACTTTCAAAGTTTTCAACTTCATATTCAGAAGCAGAACTATTAGATACATAATTATTTGAGTTTGAAGAAGTTATTTCCATACCAAAAATTTCATTTGAAGCTTCGTTGATATTTAAAATAGTTTTCTCAGAATTTACTGCAACATCTCTTCTTAAATAATCATTATTTATTTTTGTATCTAAATCAGTTTGTGTAAGGAACTGTTTAATTTGTTTTCTAATTTTTCTGTAAGCTGCACTACAATTATATTTTTTTATTCTTCTATTCATCCTTCCAAGTCTCTTACAGATTTTACCGTATATTCAGAAACTGGAAGGTGGGGTGAGTTATAAATCGTGCAAAAAATGATAATTGTCGGCTTTTGTAACGGAAATAACTATGTTATTGGTTTTTCCCGCGATAACCAACAAATATCAAAATGATGTAATTGTCACAAAAAAGAACAAATTTAACAATTTAATAGCCGAAAAATTTTCAACCTGGGTTTGATATAAACAATTATTAACGATATTCTATTCAGCTATGAAATAAGCTAAACACTGAAATAGTTTAGGTTAAAACATTCACTGCAAGGTAAACTAAGAGCTCAAATTCAAGAATCTGCTACATCTACGAAACAAAGTAATATCACATTTTACTTACTTGTTATTAATAAAGTCACTCTCCTCCATCACTGTTTAAAATTTGTATAACATGGGCACTTCACAACTTCACATTGGGCGCGTTCAGCCACGTTGGCGCTAGGCAAGCGCTGAGCAAGCAGAGGGCGAATTTGACCGCTTAGTGACAGCGCTAGCTCTAGCGGTCGCCATTTTTTCCAGCGAATTTATTTTGCGCTGAGCTGGTCAGCGGTTCGTTATGTCAACAACAACAAACAACAATTCTAGCCTCTAAGTTAAAATTTCTGTGTTATTTAGTTTTTATTATTGAATTACTTCCTCGAAGTGATTTAAATGTCTTACAGGATTTTCTGCTTCTCCTAGTGCTAATATTTTTACATATTTTTCTTGTCTTTCATTTACAGGTGGAATCAATTCCACTATATTATCCACAATAGTATTTTTATCTTCCAAGATTAAGTAATTTATAAGGTTTTCCATTTAAGGCGCTTTATATTTAGAAAATAAATGTGAAGGTTATGTGATGTGTTTATCTAAATTATGTTTGTCACAGAGCATCAAAGCATAAACGTTCAGCCACCTTCAAGCGCTTTCACAGAGCGCCGCTGCTAGCGCTAACTTTGCGCTATCATGGCTGAACGCGCCCATATAACTTTTATTATAACTTTTATTGGGCGCGTTCAGCCACGCTGGCGCTAGGCAAGCGCTGAGCAAGCAGAGGGCGAATTTGACCGCTTAGCGACAGCGCTAGCTCTAGCGGTCGCCATTTTTTCCAGCGAATTTATTTTGCGCTGAGTTGGTCAGCGGTTCGTTATGTCAACAACAACAAACAACAATTCTAGCCTCTAAGTTGAAATTTCTGTGTTATTTAGTTTTTATTATTGAATTATTTCCTCGAAATAATTTAAATTTCTTACAGGATTTTCTGCTTCTCCTAGTGCTAATATTTCTACATATTTTTCTTGTCTTTCATTTACAGGTGGAATCAATTCCACCATATTATCCACAATAGTATTTTTATCCGCAAGTTCTTCCAAGATTAAGTAATTTATAAGGTTTTCCATTTAAGGCGCTTTATATTTAGAAAATAAATTTAAAGGTTATGTGATGTGTTTATCTGTTTGTCACAGGTCATCAAAGCAAAAACGTTCAGCCACCTTCAAGCGCTTTCACAGAGCGCCGCTGCTAGCGCTAACTTTGCGCTATCATGGCTGAACTCGCCTCCACGATACACATACACTCCAAAACTGAAATAACCTATAAATAAATGGATTCTTCTTTTTCTATATCTTCTGTGTGGTTATGTCTTAAGTTTTTAAGCCGTTCATCCATGAAAATATATTTATTTTGGACGTCACAGGAATTTTTATAAATTCAAAGCAAAAATATATAGGTCGACACTGTTCCGTGTTTATAGACGACTCTGGGTTTGCAGAATTTTGTTCAATACACGTTGGTAAGGATGAACACCGGATCGGCTTCACTGGTCCATCAGTGGATTGGTAATTATCGGACCATTTGCAACAGTCCGGCAATAGGCCATAACTAAATATTGGTTGGAATGGAATAGTAACGGCTGAACGTTACTGGCCCATTACAGAGTATGTTGGTACCGGCCCATGTGTAATAGGCCTTCTAGAGCCTTTCGATGGTCTGCCATGCCATGCATTTTCCCGGTAATCCCGTCATTGGCCCGGACTTTTGCCGTCAACGCAATGTTTGTTGGGAGATCAACACTTGGTGGCTAAAAATCATAATTTGTTAAAACACAATCAACGAATTTATGAACTTCCTTAACTTTTGTGAAGCAGTTTATTTATATTTTGTCTGTACTCACCGAAGGTTGAGTTTCCTATAACATCCAATTGGTATTCCTATGAAATTTGAAGTTGAATATTTCCATCAATATAAAACTCCGGTAATTATGTAAATATTGTGGGGTCCATCACATGCATCAGGTGTCTACTGAAATAAATCGCAACTAAGTAAAGAGATCACAAAGTACAGAAATACACAAGTTACAATATATGTATGAAATAATTTTATATATTTAGGGTGCGTTTTTTCACGACTTTTTTTCAATTTTCGCTCCCCAATAAAAGTCTTGTTGAAAATGTCGAAGAAAAAATTCCCTGAAAATTTGATTCCTTAAAGTACGCGCACAAAGCGTAAAAAGATTTCCCATTTAAAATACACGTAAACTTTGATGATTTTTGAAGTGAAAACTTCTTTAGACGCATTGAGCACTTTTTTGGGTGAAGAAAAAACATGGATTTTTCGTCATCGTCACGCTTTTAAGCAACACACAATACTTTTGGTTATGCAACACAACCAACAATGAAGCGTATATAGTGATGCATAAATCATCGTCACGCTTTCCATGAGCTATATGTACACTGTGTATGTATGAGTACTTTTTTTTCAAATATCAATATTTGGCCTATTTTGATTATTTTTAATTAAAAATGGATATAGACTTTTATCATTTTGTTCAACTTTTAAGTTAATTGGCTGGTAATTAAATAAACTTAGGTAATGGATTTTTTCGTCTACTTTGCATTTTTGAGCTATATCAAAGTATACAAAATAATTTATTAGTGACGCCTTTTGACTTACCTAGCATTTTTATTATCTTATTCTACAAAATTAGAATAATTACGCGCTTTCCCAATGCACCAAAAAGTACAACGCTTAGTTATGCCAATAATACTTAGCTATGAAGCAAATAAATACTTTGTTTTTAAAGATTGATACAAAATTATACATCTTGTATAGAATGGCAGAATAAAAAGACATCAAAACAAAAAACAGAATGACAATTATTGATATTACTGGCAACTAAAAGTCAAAAACATCACAAGATTCTGAAAATATTTTTAAGTTAGGTAGTATTTTTGTTTCTTTCTACCCGAGCTGGCCCGAAGTTTTCATAAAAGAGTCATAGAGGGTAGAATTTGACGATAAAAGAGATTTCTTTTCTTTGCGACACTGCCGAGCAAAAAATTTAGGACACTTTAAATAATTTAAGAATTGCAAATAATTTTAAAAATAAAACTAATCAGGTAGACATAGGTGTAGTAGACGATGGAAGTTATATTGTTGGATGTATGATACTTGTCATAGTTGGCGTCTGTCACACTCTGACACCGTATTTTGCAACCTTTGTTAAACAACAAAAATTAGTCCTATGTAACAATCATATCTCGTTGCTTATTTTTCACTCAAATGTAATTTTTTTTTTCTAAAACCGATTTGTTGTATGGTTTATTGTGTATAGTGACGTTTCATTGTTCTTAGTGTTTATTTACTACGCTACAATGCCTCTAGATCCTATTGGCGTTGCACGAATTGTAGCGTTGATTCAAGATGAGGACAACGTGAAATCGCCAGAATTGTTGGTAAGAATCTCTGTGCTGTACAAAATGTGTGCCAGCGCTACCAGGAAAATAGTCTTATAACCAGACGACCCGGATCTTGGCGAAAAAGTGTCACGGATCAAAGAGATGATCGGTTTCTGTTGATGTCAAGTTTGCGGAATAGAACAGCTTCTGTGGTTTTGCTGCGAAATCAGCTTCAAGACGCGAATGGACAGTTATAAGAATGCTTCGTGCTTATGGATTGTTTAGCAGAAGGTTGGCTACAGTAGAGCTTAAGGAAGTTAAAGTTGTCTACTCCAGAGCGTCCCGAAAGTGTTTTGCAGTACGGAACTTTCACTACATGGAACACTCAAAACGCAACTTTCGGTATGTAAATGAATACAGAACGAGCAACTTTCAGATGGCGTCGTCTAAAAATTATTTTTACATATTTAGCTGAATAATGATATAAATTCTTCACACCAGTGAAGAATGAAAAATTATTCTTTCTCGTTAGCCAATCACATTCTATGATTATCAGAAATCACGCTAAAATGAATAAATCAAATCGTCTCTTTCAAAACGTCAAATACCTAACTACGCAAATCGCTTCTGTGCGTCGTTTGAAACGTCAAAATAAAATCATATAATCATAATTCAATACCAACCACATTGAATATAAGAAATTGTAATAACTTCACCATAAATTTTGCAAAAGAATGAATCTAAATTAAGTACCTACAGCGTGTCCACGGATGGGGTATCCTATAGGTGAAAAATGTTTAAATATTAGTTTTAGTGAAAAATGTCATTCTTGATAATAAGTTTTGCTTGTTCTGAAACCCCATAAAATGAAATAAAATTCATGTTTTTCAAAAACCGGCTCATTTTATAGCCAGTTTTATGAAAACCGTATGAATTTTTGTTCGAAAATAATGTATCTATTAATCTAGTGAGTGACGTTTACGATGTACCAAGTAACTGTCAACTTTTATGAATAATTTTCAAATTGTCATTCTTTAATAAATATTTGACAACAATGTTAACTATTCAAGAATTATAATCACTATCAAAAATAACAATACAGAATAATAATGTAAGAAACACTAAGTAAACAATAAACATCTATTCAATATATCCTCCCCCTGCTTCAAAATATCTCTCAATTCTCTTTCTAAATTCTTTGTAAGTATTTCGCAGCATTTCTAGGGTAATTTCGTTAACGGCATCGATGATAGCTCGTTTCTACTCTTCAATATTATGATGATGAAATAAAACAATTTAATTTGTTTAAATCTTCATTTTATTTTGAACTAACGTTCAAATTAAATTAGTGACGCGTTTCGCTACACAGTAGCTTTTTCAAACTAGTGAAGATACAATGAAAAACTTTTAATTTATATAGTGCCTTAATACGGAATTCTAAGATGTTGACAAAAGTATTATAATATATTTAAATGGGGATAAGTACAAAAAGTGTCTAAATACGGAATTCTATGAATATTACAAAGGTATTGAAAAAGAGCACGTGGAAAATTTATTCACAACCATCACATCTTCTAGGTAAAAAGGTTAAATAAGGGAGAATGATTGATATCTATTTGGTCGTTAAGCAGATTACCTGAATATTTGTTTTTGTTAATCTCGACGGATTCTAAAAGATTTAATTTAAAGGATTTGGGTTCTACATGCAAAATTTCAAAATTTGGGTTCTACATGCAAAATTTCAAAATTTGAGTCGAAAGTGTGTTGGTTTGTTAATAGATGATTTGAATAGTTGGAATCTAATTTGGGTAAAAGTCTAGTTTAGTGAACCAACGCAGATTTTGATGAAATATTTTTTTTTAATTAATTCGAGGTCGCTGAACACGAAAATGAAAAAAGAAATCGGCGCTCTCTTACCAAAAACGAGTTATGAATTTTTGAAGATGAGTTCAGATCAGCACTGCACTGGTTTTATTGTCATATAACAACTGATTTAAATGATGCATTATAAAGTCTACACAATGTTAATTACACTATAATTACTTTTTACGATATTCCTCTCACACACACATTTAAAAAACACTGATATTGATATTCATTTCTTGCAAATTCGTTTTTTAATTCCACAATTATTATATCTTTTGACATTTTCACGTAACATGACTGACATATAAGTTTTGGTCTGTTTCCGCTTAGTCGCACAACTTGTACCTAATAGCATATTTAGCCACTTGAATTAGTTGCTGAATATTTTCGATTTCATGATCGTGACATAGAAGATATAAACAAGATGAACATCATGAACATACACCTATTTTTTCGATAGCTGGCGCTGTATTTGGCTCAACTTTCGTTTAACTGAAATCAGTTATGGAAAAATTGAATGAACAGCCATCAACATACTGTGAAAAAGGCGCGCCGGATCGACGTTTCGCAATTCGCGCGCGCGAATTGAGAAACGACGATCCGGCGCGCTCGCTTCGCTCGCGATAATCAATCTACTTCATTATTTCAAACGGAAATCCAATCTAATAAATGTATCAAGATGATAAGAAGCGATTGCGATTCCACTTTGATCTGTGTTAGTTGGTCGGGAAGCGATATTAGTAGAATTTTCAAATTTTATAAAAAGGGGAAACAGCTTTTGATAACCAAAGTCTTATAATATTAGCAATATGTTCAAAATTTGATTTGGAATTACACCTGCAGCAACTATTTTCGTTGTCAGCAGTGTTTATAGAGGCCGAACAACTGAGGAGGTGATTTTTTAAAAGAATTAATTGATGAGTGCAATTCAGAGAAAAAAATTGTTCAGCATCCTCAATGATCAAATTGAATGGTTCATTATCCTTCAAATAAATGATAAATATCAACCAAACTTATCTCAAAACTAACCATCTTCCTAAAATCAACATCTCTCAAAATTTGAAAAAAAAATGTTTCAGCTGTAATACGGCGCTAGCTATCGGAAAAATAGGTGTATGTTCATGATGTTCATCTTGTTTATATCTTCTATGTCACGATATGGTCACGATCATGAAATCGAAAATATTCAGCAACTAATTCAAGTGGCTAAATATCTCTAATTGCTTAATATGCTATTAGGTACAAGTTGTACGACTAAGAAGAAACAGACCAAAACTTATATGTCAGTCATGTTACATGAAAATGTCAAAATATATAATAATTGTGGAATTAAAAAAAAATGTACAAGAAATGAATATCAATATCAGTGTTTTTTAAATGTGTGTGTGAGAGGAATATCTTGAAAAGTAATTATAGTGTATTTAATATTGTGTACAAGTTATAATGCATCATTTTAAAGCAGTTATAATATGATATTAAAACCAGTGCAGTGCTGATCTGACCTCATCTTCAAAAATTCATAACTCGTTTTTGGTGAGAGAGCGCCGATTTCTTTTTTCATTTTCGTGTTCAGCAACCTCGAATTAATTGAAAAAAAATATTTCATCAAAATCCGCGTTGGTTCACTAAACTAGATTTTTTCCCTAATTTGTTGTTATCATAGCTGCGCTTGTGTTCTGAAATTCTAGTTTTAAAGTTCCTAAAAGTTCTACCTATATAAATTTTGTCACAGTTGTCGATACCACATTTTAATTTATAAACACCTGATTTGTTTAATTTTGGAGATTTTTAATGAATTTAGATAGATTGTAATCGGTTTTAAAGCAAATATTCATATTTAAAGATTCTAAAAATGCTTTTAAATTGATTATTGAATAAGATTTAAACAAATTAAATTGTTTTATTTCATCATTTAGTATGGATCTTCATCAAGTAAAAGCCTCATCTATTCAATTTTTCAATATTATGGTTTAAATTATTTGCGTAAACATTTTGTTTTAAGTAGCCCCATAAAAAAATCTAAAATAGTTAAATCGGGGGATCGGGGCGGAAAAGTTATTGGTCCATAACGTCCCATCCATCGCTCAGGAAAATATTCATCCAGCCATCCTCTAATTAGCAAAGTCGAATGTGACGAACATCCATCAAGTTGAAAGTACATTTTACGCCTTTGCTCCAAGGGAATATTTTCTAATTCAGGCAACTAGAAGTAGTCCAGCAAATACAAATATACCTCCTGATTTAATGTATCTTCCAGAAAATACGGTCCGATTATTCGATCCGGTAAAACGGCACACCAAACATTAACTTTTTTAGCAAATTGACTATTACAGTTAATGCTGTAGCTCGGGTTTTCACTAGCTCAATATCGACAATTTTGGAACGAAACGACTCCGTTGGTTGTAAACGTTGCTTCATCAGAAAACAAAATATTGTGAAAGAATGCATAAGTTTTTCACCAATCATCGCACAAAAGTCTAACCTAGTGTTATAATCACAATCTTGTAAGAGATGAATAAATTTCGGTTTGAATGGATGAATTTTGTTTTGCTTAAATATTTTCTGTAAGTGACTCTTGCAAAAACCAACCTCCACTGCTCTTTTTATAGACTCAGCTAGGGATTTTCCCCTAACGAATGCATAGCTAGTGCACTAGCTGCATCATCCTCCTCAACGTACGCCTTTTTCAATTTCTTTTTGTCTTGAACAGATCCTGTCTCATCAAACTTCTTTATTAATTTTTTTAATCCACACCGCGTAATGGGTACATCTGGATATTTTTCGTGAAATTTTGCAATTGCATACTGGTTCGAAACTTCCCCAATACCATAACACTTAATGAGATATACTCTTTGTTGAATAGTTAACATTGTTGTCAAATATTTATTAAAGAATGACAATTTGAAAATTATTTATAAAAGTTGACAGTTACTTGGTACATCGTAAACGTCACTCACTAGATCAATACATTATTTTCGAACTTGGTGCAAAAATTCATACGGTTTTCATAAAACTGGCTATAAAATGAGACGGATTTTGAAAAACTTGAATTTTATTTCATTTTATGGGGTTTCAGAACAAGAAAAACGTTTTATCAAGAATGACATTTTTCGCTAAAACTAATATTTAAACATTTTTCACCTATAGGATACCCCATCCGTGGACACGCTGTATATTTATGTTATCTTTATTATTATTATTCCTAATAATGTTATAATTTCATTTAAAAATGTAAGGGTTTCTATTAAAAATATGAGTTGCCTATATTTATGTTCTTTACATTTTCATAAGTAAATGTGGTCGATAGCTCAGTGGTAGAGTACTTGACTCTTACGCGGTCGATCGAGGTTCGATTCCCAATGGAAGAATTTTTTTTAATGCATAGTCGTGGAGAAAGTATAGTATTTTACTTGTGTAGAATGGCTATTATTCACTTGGATGATTCCAAAAGTCACTCGCTGCGCTCGCTCGTTTTGGAAACTTCATCCGCGTGAATAATAGCCATCATTCTACACTCGTTGAAGTATACTATTCTATCTTTCTACACTCATGGACAAAATTATCGAATATTTTTTGTAATAACTATTATCTCAAAATAATTTTTAAAAATCACCGTAAATTCATATGTGCTGATGTTATTTATCTAGTAATTGACATTAATGGCGCATATTATTGTCTCTCTCGCATTTTATCAAAAACAATTCGTTTCACATATTTTAAGAAATGGGAATTAAGCTCGGAATTGAGTTATTGTAGTGTAATTAACTAAAGGCCGCTGCACAATTACCCAAGAACGGGAACGTGAACTGGAACGAGAACGGAAAAAAGTTAAGATACACATATTTTATTGTACCCATGCATAACCAATTTCCGGTAACGAGAACGAGAAGATGCCCGGGAACGAGAACTGGAAAGTTGGTTGGTTTAATATTCCCGTTACCGTTGCATTCCCGGAGCCAATCACAGCACATGGTATATAATGATAATAGTTGAGCCAATACGAACGCAGCAACCTGTTTGATGCAAACATAACCATACATAACCTCGTTGCATGAGAATCTCTCAGACTAATGTAAAAGTGGCCCCAAAAAGAAGCAATTAATGTGCTGGCCAATTTTATGAATAGGAAGTGGCCAATAATAACATCCATTATATAAAAAATGATTGATATGATATTCGGAAGTTTGTTATTGAGTCACAGTTGACAGTGTTTTAGAAAATAAATATCTCCAGAAAATGTCAAACATCCCCACTATTTCCGTTCTCGTTCTCGTTGTTGTGCATCTAATATAATATTTCGTTCTCGTTTCCGTTCTGGTTCTCGTTCACGTTCCCGTTCCCGGGCAATTGTGCAGCAGCCTTAAGTAATAGTCGATAGTGTTTGTGTGTTCTTTATTAAAAACATCAGTATGCCACCAGTTAGACACTGCAATGAAGTTGAAGCGGTACAAATTGTAAACACAAAGATATTGCAGGACGTCCCATAAGAGGTCAATCTACAGTATCGAATATTTTATAAAGGTACTAAGAGACAGGAAATTTCGTACGTTGACCCGGTCAAGGGCGCATGAGATGTACAATATCAATTGATGACGAAACCACGTCCACAGAAGAGTTGGGAAACGGTACGCCAGCTACAATCTAATGAAGATCGTTAGTTGTGGAGGTGGCGGTATAATGTTCTGGGGAGGTATTAGTCGGGACGGACGCACCGAACTCGTGGAAGTCATTGGACAAGTGACTAGTGACTTGTATATCGAAAACATACTGCAAGATCATGTTTAGCCATATGACGGCCAAATTGGATACGATAGATTCATATTAATGCACGATAATGCTCGACCGCATGCAGCTGGCATAGTGACTAATTACCTTGGTGCGGTCCAAATTCAAAGATTAGATTGTCCACCATATAGCCCTGACATAGAACACATGTAGGATTATCTTAAATGCCGCATACGACGAAGAAATCCCGTTCCAAGTACAATAGAACAGCTTCGGATTGCTGCACAGGATAAGTGGAACGCAATTCCTCAAGACTTTATCCAAACTCTACTTAGCAGCATGCCGAGAAGAATGCAAGCAGTAATTAGAGCTCGAGGGGGGAATACTCGTTACTAACTATGCTCTAATCTTAATCAAAAGACTTGTATTTGTCATCCAAGTAGCATTTGAGTATAAAGTAAATATCCTTAATTTTCATAACACTTGGCATTTTATTTTTTTCACTATTTTCTTCCAATAAAAACTTGATATTGTGCACTGAAATATTATCAAATAAACTGTTTTTCTTAATTCATAGTATTTAAATGACTTGATTCATCGGAATTTATATTTGCAAAAAGAAATTATGAAAATTAAAAAATATTCGATAATTTTGTCCATGAGTGTATATACATACTTATCCCGTTTTGCCATTCTTTACGTTGATTATTGAGTATGATTAGGTTCCGAAGATTGTTTATTTTAATTTTAAAATGAATAGATATTTTTTTTCATTTTGTTTAACTTTCAAGATAGATAGCTGGTACCTAATTAAATAAACTTAGGTAATGGATTTTTTCGTCTACTTCCCATCTTTGAGCTATATAAAAGTACACAAAGTGATTTATTAGTGACTACCTTCTGGCATTTGACTTACATATCGCTTTTATTATATTTCTCTGCGAAACTATGATAGTTAGTGTTAAAACATGAATTTTTTTTTATAAAATGTGTAGTAATATCGATAGGATTTGAACCGACGACCCTCACTGTGGAAGGCACGCGCTAACCCATCACACCAAGAAGTCCAACGATAAGGGATGCTAAAAATACTTATAGTATAGTGCTCAAATATTGAAAAGTCGTCTAGAAACTAATTCCGTGTGCAACTCTTTTTTAAAATATTTTGACATATTTATGTGATGGCGTATCCCTTCCTATGTCGAATGTACCCGGCAGTATAAAAATCGTTATCTGGGGAAGGGTGTGGGGAGCATTTTTGTTGAAAAAATTTGAAAAAACAATTTATTCCCCAAGACGAGTTCTATCAACTGGTTAAAAGCGGATCCTCTACTTTCAACGGAAACTAACAAAAAAAAATTCTTTTTAAAAGTTACATTAGTTTAAACGGACAATGAATTTTATTTCTGTGATTTGTGGCTAAAAGGTAACAGTAGTGTTTGAAAGACACTTTTCAATTGTTGTTCATCGCCATTGCGGCGAAACAAACACTCCAATCTAAAAATATCCCGGAACAAAAGAAATAGCCCTTTCTTTTCTGCTTCCAATGGTTTTTTGTTTGCTAAAATCGACTGGATAATAAGCAAGAAACTTAATTTTAATTAGAAGGACTAAAAATGTGACGCACTCAATGCATTCGGTATCCTCAAACGCACCACGCGCTGTCCGCTATTTCCCAAATGTATGCAACTAGTACTATTTTTAGATATTCTAATCGTGATATTTAGTTCTTTAGTCATAAAGGAACTCTTAAAATTTACCATAAAATGTTAATAGTTAATTGAAACCATCATGCATTAGTTACTATCATTATTGAAATATTAAAAAAGTTTTATGTCTATTTTGGCTTTAGCATAAAACTTTCAAATCTTAATCACTTTCAGAACTGGAATCCATATCTGATACCACATTTTGTGTGAAGATTTTTTTACAGAGTGGACGGCATTAAAACTGACCGGTTACTTCGTTATATTATGCCAAATACTGGACTGGGTTTATTCGATTCTCAGCTATTCAAAATTTTCCTAAATATAGTAACATACATAAAGTGTTTTTAATAAATTTTTCTTTTTCCAGCAATTTTAAGCGATTTATTTTAATGCTTACTAATGAATTTATATTATGTCTTTTCTTTTGAATATTTCAAAACTAGCTTTCTAAGAACATCACGAACTATCAGTTTACTGAAGTAAGGAGAACATTTGTATAGTGAGTCTAACAATTCTAGAAAATATATCTGACAACACCATTTTCAAGATAGTTTTGTTTATTTTCTTAAGTTTTAAAATGCCTCTTGCAGTGCGTGTTAAAATTGGATAACATCCAATATTTTCTCCGATTTTCTACTTTAGTAAATGTTTTGTATAAGTACTCACTTGCATTGCAATGCCTTCGTTTTTTTCTTTTTTGACCCCGCTTTTCTAAATAATTTTTTGATTCAATCACAAGAGTTTCCAATAATTTGTTATGACCTCGTAATATTTTGAATGAATCTTTGTGATCAGTGTATATGCCATACATTTTTGTTATCATTGCTTTTTTTCTTTTTCATTAGAAATGTCTTCTATGAAAATTCTTAGCTCGTTTCGCGCGTATTTTTCTAGTTCTGTACAGTCCTCTTCTAAATTAAAATTAGCCAAAGAATAGATGTTGTCAAAACCATTGTTCTCTAATAACTTTTCAAGGTAATAAGGCAGATAAAATTGATTCAGATCCAAAGCTTGTATAACTTGTTGAAATATTAGTCTGTGTATTTGACGAATCCTGAGGTAGGCTCTCGGGTAGGTCCAAAATCTAAAAAAATGTGTTGCCAAATTTTCCGAGATTTTCCGAGACTATAGCCACTTCAATGTTGACAGTTGACAGTTTCACTTCGATGATTTTGCATAACCTTAAATTTTTAATTTTCTGAAATTATTTGTTTTATCCGAAGTTTTGTCTAAATTAATGAATAACAATGAATGATGATGAAAAAGAAAACATCAGCGATGAAGAGTTACTCGAAACCACGCCACCTGATCTCACCGAAGAAAGCAAATTCTCTATTATTTATTTTCTTTCCTCAGTGTAATCGAAAAAGTTTTGGATCCTATGCGTCGTCTAAAAACTGTTGTGTACACCGCGGCTGAAATACTACTTTGTTGGACTCGTCTGTTGCTCGCCTCCCTTCGCTCGTCTCGCAATTTTCAGACTCGTCCAACAGAGTAGCACTTTCAGTCCTTGGCATACAAATAATTATTGTGCATTATTATCGAGGGGCTGACCACTCTCCGCAATACATGTACGTTCAGTCCGCATTGCGATCACATTTTTCGCATTATATCGCATTTTCATAAAATTCGCCGCATTTTTTCACATTTTCCGCATTTCACCACATTTTTACGCATTTTGCTGCATTATCAGTTAATGCGAAGTAGAGGGGAGAGGTCTTGATTCGGATACGGCCGACACCGAAGCCGACATATTCTATTACACGCAGTGGTTTATCGTCATTTAAAGAGTGATACAGCAAGCGCCAAACGTGATGGCGAGCCCGCCTCCATGCGCACAAACTCATTTTCAATGTTACCACCCACTACAGCTCTTGCAAGACATATAAATGCTCTGTACAGAGGCGTATCATTAGTTGTCCTCCAATTCTGTTGGCGTTTGGCATTGTCTGAATAATTTTTGTGTAGTTTCTGAAAAAATGACATCGCCTAACAAAAAACCAGTTATCAAGAGTCAGGCTCGTGAAATAATTTTTAAAGTGTTCAATTATTTTCAAAGTGTCAAAAGTGAGTCGGATACGTTATCAAATGTGAAAAATAAAACATCTCTCGCTACAGGTAACATTAAATAAATTTCAAAAATAACTATTTTGGAAGATGTGAGGAAACTGGCGGAGCACGAGTTTGATCAAATCACTTCCGAGGAATGGCAAAAGCGTTGCCGATATGTAGTAAATATAGAGCGGAAATATTGGGAAAATGAAACATTCACAGATGTTCAAACATAGTAAATCCAGTGGTTATAAATTTAAATGACGATAGCAGCACAAGCAGCAGTGAAGTTGAAGAAAATTTGTATTCAGATACTGACTGATTAAAGTTTATTTTTTAATAAGTGTATCATTATATAACATTTTAATGAACTGTACTGCTACCTATAATACTGAATAAAATATGAAAAGAAATTACAAAGAAATCATGTTCCATGCTACCCCAATTAAAACTAATTATAGGTACGACACTGACCGGCAAGGGGCTTATCGTAATCCAATAGTAATTTAGTTGGGAGAGTCTATACCTGCGCGATCGCTCGCCATCACGTTTGGCGCTTGCAGTAGGTTAGTTTGTGTTAGTTCTACTTTTTTCGGGTTTGTTGGGGTTGGTTTGGACGCATATCTCGGAAAATTTGGCAACACATTTTTTTAGATTTTGGACCTACCCGAGAGCCTACCTCAGGATTCGTCAAATACACAGACTAATATTTCAACAAGTTATACAAGCTTTGGATCTGAATCAATTTTATCTGCCTTATTACCTTGAAAAGTTATTAGAGAACAATGGTTTTGACAACATCTATTCTTTGGCTAATTTTAATTTAGAAGAGGACTGTACAGAACTAGAAAAATACGCGCGAAACGAGCTAAGAATTTTCATAGAAGACATTTCTAATGAAAAAGAAAAAAAGCAATGATAACAAAAATGTATGGCATATACACTGATCACAAAGATTCATTCAAAATATTACGAGGTCATAACAAATTATTGGAAACTCTTGTGATTGAATCAAAAAATTATTTAGAAAAGCGGGGTCAAAAAAGAAAAAAACGAAGGCATTGCAATGCAAGTGAGTACTTATACAAAACATTTACTAAAGTAGAAAATCGGAGAAAATATTGGGTGTTATCCAATTTTAACACGCACTGCAAGAGGCATTTTAAAACTTAAGAAAATAAACAAAACTATCTTGAAAATGGAGAAACTTCTACAAAACAAAATTCCTGCCAAAAATCAGCTACACTTTGGTCATTTGTTACACTTAAAGGGGCACAGAGCAGTTTAGAACCTTCAAATGGTCTTGCAATAAGTGGAAATATAAAAGACCAAGAAAGTATTAATGATATTGTGGATGGAATTACAGAAGACATGATACAGATAACAGAATCTCAGACAGATTTCCCACTAGCTTCTCTAAACCAAAATAGAAATTGTGACCCACTAGAACAAGATGTAATAATATCAGACGTTTTGTTATCTGATAGCGATATATCCAGAGATATATCCTCAAGTGTTTCGCTGAATAATAACATTCTTGAAAATACTTCCAAGAACATTCCTGATACAGACAAAAATGGCAAGTTTTTTTCGAGGAGTGGAATTGCTAATGAGAAGGCAAGTCCTAATTCTGCCCGTGAAAACGAGCCTTCTCAAGTATGCAAAACTCGAGGCAAAACTAAAACACCATGTAGGGCACAACGACGTCAAACCAAACGTCTTATAACAACTGATGAAAACCAGCTCAAGATTACAGATTTCTTTAAATTTCGCGAAGAAATAACATATATTTTAGAAAATGATTCAGCTATCGGTGATAAATTTAAAGTTCCATTTGAAGTTTCTCATAACGAAACAGTTACTTCAAAATGTACTGTGACATTTTTCAATATGTTAAAGGAATCAATTTTAAAAAACACAAGTTCAACTTAACGTAACTACGTTAATTTTTAATGAAATTACGTATAGCACAGAAGGGCAAACAATGCTTACATAAAAGAAAAAACATCCAATTTATAACAGATCAACACTTGGTGGCTAAAAATCATAATTTGTTAAAACACAATCAACGAATTTATGAACTTCCTTAACTTTTGTGAAGCAGTTTATTTATATTTTGTCTGTACTCACCGAAGGTTGAGTTTCCTATAACATCCAATTGGTATTCCTATGAAATTTGAAGTTGAATATTTCCATCAATATAAAACTCCGGTAATTATGTAAATATTGTGGGGTCCATCACATGCATCAGGTGTCTACTGAAATAAATCGCAACTAAGTAAAGAGATCACAAAGTACAGAAATACACAAGTTACAATATATGTATGAAATAATTTTATATATTTAGGGTGCGTTTTTTCACGACTTTTTTTCAATTTTCGCTCCCCAATAAAAGTCTTGTTGAAAATGTCGAAGAAAAAATTCCCTGAAAATTTGATTCCTTAAAGTACGCGCACAAAGCGTAAAAAGATTTCCCATTTAAAATACACGTAAACTTTGATGATTTTTGAAGTGAAAACTTGTTTAGACGCATTGAGCACTTTTTTGGGTGAAGAAAAAACATGGATTTTTCGTCATCGTCACGCTTTTATGCAACACACAATACTTTTGGTTATGCAACACAACTAACAATGAAGCGTATATAGTGATGCATAAATCATCGTCACGCTTTCCATGAGCTATATGTACACTGTGTATGTATGAGTACTTTTTTTTCAAATATCAATATTTGGCCTATTTTGATTATTTTTAATTAAAAATGGATATAGACTTTTATCATTTTGTTCAACTTTTAAGTTAATTGGCTGGTAATTAAATAAACTTAGGTAATGGATTTTTTCGTCTACTTTGCATTTTTGAGCTATATCAAAGTATACAAAATAATTTATTAGTGACGCCTTTTGACTTACCTAGCGTTTTTATTATCTTATTCTACAAAATTAGAATAATTACGCGCTTTCCCAATGCACCAAAAAGTACAACGCTTAGTTATGCCAATAATACTTAGCTATGAAGCAAATAAATACTTTGTTTTTAAAGATTGATACAAAATTATACATCTTGTATAGAATGGCAGAATAAAAAGACATCAAAACAAAAAACAGAATGACAATTATTGATATTACTGGCAACTAAAAGTCAAAAACATCACAAGATTCTGAAAATATTTTTAAGTTAGGTAGTATTTTTGTTTCTTTCTACCCGAGCTGGCCCGAAGTTTTCATAAAAGAGTCATAGAGGGTAGAATTTGACGATAAAAGAGATTTCTTTTCTTTGCGACACTGCCGAGCAAAAAATTTAGGACACTTTAAATAATTTAAGAATTGCAAATAATTTTAAAAATAAAACTAATCAGGTAGACATAGGTGTAGTAGACGATGGAAGTTATATTGTTGGATGTATGATACTTGTCATAGTTGGCGTCTGTCACACTCTGACACCGTATTTTGCAACCTTTGTTAAACAACAAAAATTAGTCCTATGTAACAATCATATCTCGTTGCTTATTTTTCACTCAAATGTAATTTTTTTTTTCTAAAACCGATTTGTTGTATGGTTTATTGTGTATAGTGACGTTTCATTGTTCTTAGTGTTTATTTACTACGCTACAATGCCTCTAGATCCTATTGGCGTTGCACGAATTGTAGCGTTGATTCAAGATGAGGACAACGTGAAATCGCCAGAATTGTTGGTAAGAATCTCTGTGCTGTACAAAATGTGTGCCAGCGCTACCAGGAAAATAGTCTTATAACCAGACGACCCGGATCTTGGCGAAAAAGTGTCACGGATCAAAGAGATGATCGGTTTCTGTTGATGTCAAGTTTGCGGAATAGAACAGCTTCTGTGGTTTTGCTGCGAAATCAGCTTCAAGACGCGAATGGACAGTTATAAGAATGCTTCGTGCTTATGGATTGTTTAGCAGAAGGTTGGCTACAGTAGAGCTGGGAAGTACGTGTGCGTGTCGTACAAAATGTAAGGCACACTTTAATGTACAAGCAATTTTATTGTACTAATAGTACAATCCACCATTAGTTCATTGGTTTTAGTTGCTGGTTCGCCGGTTGGGTGATGGTGTAACGTAAAATCAAACTTCGTTAACGACCTATCGATGGAGATGGATCGAACTTGTGGCCACATAAAAATAAGATGTTACTAATAATCACCAAGTTACCAGCTGATCGCTCGATGATCGATGAATAAATCAAACACCGTAACTCAATTCTCAAGAAAGATAATTTATTGGTGGTGGTTTGGTTCGGCAGTACAATGATTTGATCACAAGTTAGGAGATAGTTTCCCCAACAGTGGACATAAGTCCCTTAACTTACGCTATACAAAAATATATATAAAATCCCATTCGAACTGTGGTCCTTTATATAAGTCCATTCAAGTTCATAATAAACAATAAAAAAACAATTGAAATCCCATATACCCTCTACCCCAAAAATACTAGCTCAATGCTCAGAAGGATTTGAACCAGAGACAGTTCTGAGCTGCGTTTGTTCTAAAAAGACAACAATGTTCACACAATATTAATGGCTTATTTACTCATATACTGAGATCTTTGAAAACTTACCAAAAAGCTGAAAATTTTAATATGAAGCGTTAAGGACACGATCCGTTTGAGCTCAGACGCAACGTACTTCCTCCGCCGGGAGTAATTAACGGCCAAAAAATTAATAAGGATTACAAGCCACTTGTATGTTTACAGATGGTCTAGCAAGAACTTCATATTCAATACAAAGTGTTGAATCTATTAAAATAAAACCCTAAAAGAATCAATTGAGATGTTTAACTTGCGCGTCTTCACCCGCTGGTGATAATTCTTGATCATCCACAAGTTGAAGCCAGAAGTACGGGATCTACATCTAGTGCTTATCATAAGCCATCTCTCGGCCGGTCTTGAAGTAACCCTTGGCTGAATCTCTTAGTTCCCCAGATCCCAAAATAAACTAAGGTGGAATTGCAAGCATCACAGGAAACGTCCCAAAAAAATCCAACATCCAACAATAACCGCAATCCAAAGCTTAACCGGAAACGTAAGTAATTTACCTCACAGTAGTTCATTCGTCTAACATTCATTGATACCAACCTTTCAAAATGATTGATTAACAGAACTGCACGAAAACAACACTGGTACAACACTCACCGGTTTAAACTTTTGTTAAATTTAACCCTATGGTTAAATAAACCAGGTTTAGCCGACTGTTGGTACAACTCGCCCTAAGTAACACTAATTAGTGTCGCCTCTACAACTTAATTGGTATTAACTACCCTAGGAGTTCAACACATTTGTCCCAGTGTGAATCCTATCACTAACCCCCTATTATATTAACTAACACAACTTCCATAGAAACATTCGTTAAAAGACGTTATGATCTCGATAACATTATGTCACTAACTGCAACCGTGCCACAATAGGGCTGATATCTCTAGACAAAAAGACAATGACCTCCCTTGAACAAAATGGCGTTGTAGGTGACTGGGCTCACAAATCCATCTGAATCTCACAGATGAGGTTTGGAGAGGAAATACTGTCTCCACAAACTTCCATATCCAATTACCATCCTTTCCAAATCATCATAAAATTTAGATTGGGGCTCCCAACAGCACTTTCCTGACGCCACGCCAACACAAGAAGAACTCGACAGGTTCCAATTTTTGACAACCAATTCTTCCGTTCAAAGGTCACTCCCAATCGAGCTGTCCGGGGCACATACGTTCCGTGACCTCGGAGTGAATCACTCTACTTGTTCAACGAGTATAAAATCCCCGTATTCAAAACTATTATTTACTCAATATTAAACCCTATATTACACAGTACCCCAAATTTCACGGCTATATTTACAAAATAACACATCCCTCATGGTACCCTGGTGTACAACCCCAGTACACCGATAGGCAACCACCGACGTATGAAAGTTCGTAAAAGAAGAATGTGCCAAGCTATTGACAGAAGACAAATCGGCTGTTTGATTCGGATAATGAAATATTGTTTAAAATCAATGGTGTTTTCAACTGTAACTATTCTACTGTATGTAGCTATTTCCTTATCCATATTTATATAGTTGGTGATAAACAAATTGACAACCAAGTAATTTAATCCATGAATTACAGATATAACTGAAAATTGTTGACGTATGAGCTAATCTGACTTGATATTAAGGTAGGAATGTTTATTTATTCTGATCAAAACTACATCATAGAAGAAGTCTCTTCATGCTGAAGGTTTAGTCTAACGAAAAAAACCGTAACAATGGTAAGTTATAATAATTACAGATTACAGTGAAACAATATTTAAAGGTATTATTATTTTAAAGATTCCACTACTACACCAATAAATAACCAGTAAGAGTAAGTATGTACTGTAAGTATCGTACTTGTTTGTACTACGGGTCTTTTTTTCTCGCTCTACTACAAACTACTCCGCCGCGGCAGCTAATGTTGACTGTTGACGTAAGTCGCGCTCGGTCTCATCGTACAATTGTACGGCACAATTTGGTGTACTGTACGAAGTGTGCTAGTACAACCAATTGTAGTGGTTTTGCCCATCACTAGGCTACAGAGCCAACATTGAACCTGGGATAAGTTAGGGCAGCGTGTCCGAAGGCATTGAACATTGAAAAGGCGAAATCATCGGGACTCGAACCCGGGACCCCTCGGTTAGAAAGCCCGTAACCCTCTGCGGTACGGACGGTTCCTACCCATCAATGTTTTGATCGGTATTATAAGCTACCATTAACCGCGACTGCGTCTTACATTCGGCCATCCTGCTCCGCTCCTCGTCCTCGAGGTACCTAGAGTGCTGGACCCACGGGGTGTGCACTGCTAATTGCAGCTTTAGTCCCAAGTTTAGTTGTGATATTCCGATAGATGGCGTTGTGAGACGTACTTTTTCTCTAACCGCATGTTCTGTGATCTCTGGTTCTGTGTCCCTAATCTCTGCATGCATGCATCTATCTTAGTGCTGTGTTCACTGTTTAATAAACAACGTGTTTTATTGTATTGTGTGCTAGAAACATTGTGAAAATTTGAAATCAAAATGGCTAAAAGACTACAACGTGTTGTGTTCCGAGGTGTAGTGATAAAACTTCGAGAAGGTAATTACCTTTTACGAGATTATCTTTGTTCTAGATAATTTTGTTCCTATCAATGAGTTTTTATATAGGTTATATTTGTATTATTTTGTATAATTGTTAATAATACAAATGGATAATATACCGATGTTCTAAAATAATAGTTTTTATTTTTCCCACTATTTGGTTTGTTTTTATTGGGAATTAAACCACAAATGAATTATAAGCATTTATTCAATTATAATATCCTCCTAACACCCTTAGTTAGAAAAAGTAACAAATCAATTATACCTTGTAACCTCCGACTCCTTTGTGGTTTAATTCCCAGTAAAAACATACAGAAGACATTTTTTCACCACCTATGGTACAAGAAAACCACACAATTAATTTAATTTTCCCGGGTAAAGATACTTGAAAATGTACAGAATACTGTCTTACCAGACACGATTTTTTTGAGATATTCCAATAGATGGCGCTCAGCATACAATTCTTTTTAGGAAGTAGAGAGTAGGCTTTCTCTAACCTTCCTTTTCTCTGGCTGGACCTGACGCTTTTGTGCGTACACCTATATATCACCTACTCGTTCGTGAGCCTGGTATTTTCAAGTTTTTCCTGTCCTGTTCCTGAATTCATTGTTTTTCAAATATTGAGAAATATAGTTATTTTCATAACTAATTAATTAGGCAATCCGCAGTGTACCTATAGCTGAACGAATTAAAAGGCCCAAGCAGTGGAACAGTAAATGATAGATAGATAGATAGATAATTTATTCAAGTAATATCACAGTAGTACTACAATCGTCAGTTATTAAATGTAAATATAAAAATTATGAAATACAAAATAAGTACAATTACAACAAATTAAAAAGAGATAAATAGTACAATTACATCAAATTAAAAAGAGATAAATAGTAAACATCAATAATGAAAGTGAAATACACCATTATGAGGCATTGGTAATTATTCACAAACACAAGTAGGCATGTTTATAAGAAACTCATTTACTGAATAAAAGTTATGTTTTAATAGAAGCATGTGTATTTTCTTCTTGAAAGTGGTGACCGGTAGGTTTTTGTATGTCTGTGGTAATGCATTATATAGATTCATATCCACATAGGTGTATGAATTCCGCGTTTTTGTGAGCCTGCATTGAGGCAAATAGATGCTAGCGTTATTTCTTGTCTCATAGGTATGAATATTATTCAGCTTAATAATATCATTATTTGCAACTTTGTTGTTAATATGCATCAAACACTCCTTAATATAGCAACTAGGAAGAGGTAAAATACCTAATTTCTTGAAAAGAGGTTTACAGTGGCTGTCGAATTTACTAAAAGTCATTATTCGAATCACCTAACACTTTTTCTATATAACTACTTCCACCCCAAACTATTAAGCCATAGGTTAGTATACTATGGAATATTGAGAAATATGCTATCTTTAGGTACTGGATGTCAAGCTGGAGTCTTAGTTGTCTGATGGCAAAAGTTGCTTTTGCTAAACGCTTACACAGATCCTGGCAGTGAAAATCAAAATTTAATTTAGGATCTAAATATACCCCTAAAAATTTCACACAATCACCCCTAGAGGCAGTGGTTGAAAAGCATATAGTTTAAGTCTTGGTATCATTCAGAGTCATATAGTTACTTCTGAACCAGTCCCTTGAAATATCATCTGATTGACTTAACAGCATATTAGCATCAAGATAATTTTGATTTGTAACTAAATAGGTTGTATCGTCAGCATAGAAAACGGATTTGACTTTCTGACCAAGATTAGTTGCCAAATCATTGAAGTAAATGATGAAGAAAAGAGGGCCAAGCACCGATCCTTGCGGTACCCCATAAGGAACAGAGTGCGTTTCCGAATTCTGGCCATTATGACATACATACTGTATCCTGTTAGTCAAGTAAGAACAGATGAGTTTCAGAGGGATGCCCCTGACTCCATATCTTTCAAGTTTTCGCAACAAGATATCATGATGTACCGTGTCGAACGCTCTTGATAAGTCATATAATTTTCCCACGCTTATTTCTTGACTTTCAAAACCTTCCAAGATTTTATCATAAAGTGATCTAATTGCCGTTACCGTTGACTTCCCACTCCGGTAGCCAAACTGACTAGAGCATAACAAATTCTGCTTTTCAAAGAAATTAAGCAATCTTTCTTTTAATATGATTTCAAAAACTTTGCCAATTACAGGTATAATTGAAATTGGCCTATAATTTGATGTTAAATTAGTGTCACCTTGTTTGTAGATAGGAGTTACTTTTGACTTCTTAAATATATCTGGAAAAATTCCCTCCTCCATACAAGTGTTAAGAAGGTTAGCTATTGGCTCCTCCAATATGTTGCCTACTAATTTCAATGTAACTGAGTTCAAAAAGTGACAGTCTCTAGATTTCGAATTTTTCAAATTATTGATTGACTGACGTACTTCTAATGCATTAGTGGGAAATAAGTAAAATGATGATTGATGTACAGGAATTTTGTCAAGATAGCTGTTCATGCTTACAGGAGATCTGCAGTTTTGAATTAAATTGTCTATTAAGTTTTGAAAAGATATAGGAAAATCATCAGCTGAAATGCTGTTATTGGTGGGTGTTGATTTTTTTCTCCGTATGCTAGTATTTATGATGTCCCAAGCCGTTTTTTGTCTGTTAGTGGATTCCAATATTTTACTGTTATTAATCCTGATTTTATTTTTATTTAACAATATGTGATATTCTTTCCTTAAAAGGTTGAACAATTTAAAACTCTCCTCAGTTTTCGTGACACTGAAAATTGTGTATGCTGCTTCTAGTAGATTTTTAAGGTATCTAAGATTTTCAGAATATTTTGTATTAACAATGAAGTTGTGATTATCAATGGTTACTCTCCTTTCAGGAAAACAGCTTAAGTAAGTGGTTGACAAGGTACTAACAGTAAATGAAGCCTGCTCATTCACACTCAGATTACTCACATTCCAATTAATTTCTTGTAGTTTATGTTTATAACTTTCGATGGCCCGATTAGTCATAGGACGACAGATAAAACTGTTTTTAAGTTCTTTTTTAAAGTTTTTTAATTTGAAAATAATTGCCTTGTGATCAGATATGAAAGATTCGACTACTTGAAGTGTAAAATCGTTCGTTACAAAATTAGTGAATAAATTATCCAACCTTGTGCTACTAGTAGCTGTTATCCTGGTATCGACATGAATTTGTTCAATGAGATTATGTGAAGACATTATATTTTTACAGGAGGCAACTGTAGCCGCATCTGTATTTTTGAAATTAAAGTTAAAGTCACCTATTACAATAATATTAGAGTTATACAAAAGTTTAGTTTCTAAAAGTTTTCCTAGGTTATTCAAATATAAATCACTGTCTCCATTAGGTGAGCGATAAGTGGAGACAATAAAAACACCGTTTTTTTTAATTCGGCAGAAAGCGAATTCTGCATCAATATCCCTACTTAAGTCGTCAACATCTATTACCTGAAGTTGCAGCCCTTCCTTCGCAAATATACTTACACCTCCATGGGCATGAGATTTCCTAATATAACTTGTTATGTGCTTAAACCCTGGAATAACAATGAAGTCGATTTCATCAATTACCAACCATGTTTCAGTTAATACTAGTATATCAATACTGTGTTTCCTTATCCACAGTTCAATCAGATTCAATTTGCTTCTAACACTTCTAACATTTACATATAAAATATTCAGAGTACCAAGCCCGATGTTATTAGATTTAGTCTTAGTTACCCCTTGTGCTGTTGAACAACCAGCCATTGAATCATTTGAACAAAGATTATTTTTTGTATTCATAGGTACCTGTAAATCGGCCCCAAAACTATCTAAATCACTTTCACTACCACTATTACAATGGAAATTTACAATATTATTTAAAAAATTGAAGTTCGTTTTATTATGACCCATGTCAACGTCAGATTCAGTGACAAACTTCGTGACAAACCTTTGATTTGGAAGTGTATAATCATCCACCTGCCCAGTACTATTATTTATGAGATCTCCATACGAGGACCCATCACCTATGCTGGCCTCCTCTTCGTCGAGAAAAACGATATAATTGCCCCGTTTGGCCACGTTTCACGTTTCCATGCTTCTTTCAGTAATTCTCGGTCCATGGTGACCTTCATGGACGAGTACACATCAGGTTTTCTGGAGGGGTGTTCCTCACACTTAACCCCCGGTAGTTTATTACTCAAAAACACCTCAAGTTCTTCAGGCTTAGTTTCTGCTTTTAGTCTAGTGGCATGTAAGTAGACTTTTCTTGGAATGGTTTCAATTGAAGTAGACTCCATATTTCCTACTAGAAATTTTCTCCTTTTTTTGTGTGACACTTGAGACCAACCTCCATTATCCTGCACGGTTGTTTCACTCGAAATAGGAACCAAGTGTTGTACTTCTCATTGCTGCACAACTCTGGGCTCTCATTACTGCCGTATTAACAAGTTGTGGAGTTATGTAATGACCTACAGTGCTGTCATGATTGGGAGACTTGTCACCGTTTCTTGTAAAAAAGTGTCTGGACTCAGCAGCCTTGGTTGCCGTCACGTTGTTCCCTGACCGTCGCCGATCCTACGATGTCGATGTTGTCTGCGTAGACACTCCTGGTTTATTATTTGAAATTTGTTGAAGGTCAAGTGTTGTCCTCGACTTTGGCGATACACTTTCACTTATCAATTTTCTTGCTAGATTTTTTTCAACATTTTTTGGTCCATTATTATTATTTTTTAACGAATCATATTTTTGTTGCAGGTCATCATTTTTGTTTCTTTCAAGTTTTAATTTATTTTCTAGATATTCAATTTTCTCAGTCATCAATTTATTTGAAATCTGCTGCTCACTTACCAGCAATTTAAGGTACTTAAAGGTTTCTTCATTTAAATCACAGACTTTTTTTGTTGATTCCTCGTTTTCTGCTGATTCTGATTTCTTACAGCAGTATATTTTCACGTTCACCCTTTGTGCACACGATGGGTGGTAACTTGAGTCACAATTAACGCACTTTAAACTATTAACTACTGCTTTTTCACAATAATTGCATTCCTCCTGACCGGCCGCAACCGATTCAGTCGGCGCCATATTGTATCAAAATGCCAAGAGATGGTCACATCTTTGATAAGTTATACATTTGATGAGAATGCTACTGCTGCAAGAGACATGAGAAAAACCATTTACTTCAATTTTTATTTATCAATACCAATGGTAATATATATTTAAATTTATAAAGTTGAAAGTTTTTAATGATAGGTTAGATTATTAAAACTTGTGATATTTTTTAATAAATTAAAATAGATTTTACAGAGTTGCAGAAGCTTTGCAAATAAGCATTACGTTTTATTTATATTTTTTGTGTAGGTACTCACCAAAAATTGAATTTCCGATAACAACCAATAATTGGGTTTCCTATGAAATTTGAAGTTCATCGTTTCCATCAAAATAAAACTCAAGCAGTCATGTAAAAATTGTGGGCTCCATCACATGTATCAGATGTCTATGGAAATAAATCAGAAGTGAAGAGATCACGAAGTACAGAAATGCATAAGTTAGAATATAAATGCAATAATGATCACACAGTTATTGAGTAAAAAACATTATTGTAAAACATGTACTGGTCAATCCATATATTATCAAAATTAATTTGCAGATATAATTTATAGTTTTCAAGACAAAGCAGTAATTATAGAGATATAGATAAATTAATATAAATAGCTATAAAAATCAGAAACAACAAAATACAACTGACCCATACCAAAGATTACAAAAACATGCCTAAAGAGATACTCAATAACAAACCCACAAAAGCACTTCTTTTTAGAAAGTGACTGTTACGTTTTTTTTTTTTCAAGAACAAAACTTTCATAAAACTTAAAGAGGCGGGCGCACGGGAAAAAGTTTTCCAGTGCGCTAACATGCGTTGCTAAGGGAACTGAACACAGTAAAAAAAAAGTTGTTCCTGGAGCGTTCATTTCACTAGATCCCATTCGTAGTAGACTATAATACTATCAGAAGTAATGACAAAAAATATTTCTTCATTCACAAAATAATCTACTGTGAATGGACCTTGAAGAAATTTGATAACTTGTCTATATAATTTAATTATTCTCAATAAAAGTAGCTAAAACACTACGGAAACATTGAAAATAATTTTTGATTCCTAAAAATAGCAAAAAGAATAACCAATAAAATGATGTACATGGTTTTTTCCTTAGTTTTATATATTATAATGCTTCTGGTTTACATATTGATTTTAGATGTTAAAATATTGAAAATTGGCCCAACTATCAAATAATTGGAAAATTGCAGAGGTAACCCATGACTCATTTACACCCAGTGTACCAACTATTTCTATTTTGTCTTTACTCACCAATAGTCGAATTTCCGATAACAACCAATAATTGGGTTTACTATGAAAATTGAAGTTCATTGTTTCCATCAAAATAAAACTCAAGTATTCATCGAAAAATTGTGGGTTGGTTGCATCATAAGCATCAGGTCTCTATGGAAATAAATCAGAAGTAAATAAAAAGATCATAAAGTACAGAAATGCACAAGTTACAATATTAATGCAATAATGTTCACACAGTTATTTAGTAAAAAATATTCTTGTAAAACATGTACTGGTCAATCCAGAAATTCCCAAACTTATCGATAAATATAAATGGCTATAAAAATCTGAAACAACAAAATACAATTTCAACTGACCCATACCCAAAGTGAACACATAAATATAACCATTCTTCATAAAACAAGGGAGTGGGGAGCTGAAATGAAATAGCAAAAACAACATTCCATATTACATACAATATTCTCAACAAAACCAAGGATTGCCTACTGAATTATATCCATACTTCCGATTTAGAACAACAACTCCCCCCGTACATACGAATCCTACAGTATGCCAATTATGTTGCAATATATGTACAAAATGAATCAATCGACACTTTTAACAACTCCCTCAAAGATGCCTTTAATATCATAGTAAAATGGGCAGCGATGAATAATTTGACAATTTTAGAAAGCAAATCAGCCTTTGCGACATTCACCAGGAAACATTTTCACCATCCAGAAAATATTCAATTTGACAATTATAAAATACCTTATAAATCTTCAATTAAATTTCTCAGTGTACATACTATTAGATTCCAAATTAACTTGGAAAGATCATGCTAACTGAGTATCACGAAGAATGGAAAATGCAATGAATATCATCAAAACTGTAACGTCAGTAACTGGGGAGCTGATTCAAACGTCTCAATATTATTAAACAGGAACTGAATAAGATTGATCTTAGATTATGGATCAATATTTTATGGCTCTGCAACTAATTCCACCCTTCATAAAATCAAACAAATTAAAAATAAAGCACAAGTATCGGCTACCTACGCAGAACACCAATATTGATTAAGGAAACAGAGCTTATTGAACCTCCACTTTCACTACACAGATAATTTTTAGTCAAAACATTTATAGTTTAATCTGGCAGTGAGAGATAATTCGTTAATAAATAAAATTGTACAATTAACCATCATTTCCCTAACCCATCACTACTGAGGAAAAAAGAAATATCCTCTACTTGTGGAAAGTTTTATTAATTTCTCAAACTACTTTAATGATATCCACCAGTTAGAACAAACGAATTATCAAAAATTAAATTACGAAGATTATTTAATTCCTTTTAAATGTCATCTAAGTAAAACTCATACGACAGACTTTATGACCAAAGTATACCACCATCAGTATGTACAAAATCATTGGATAAACTATCAGAAGTTATATACAGATGGTTCAAAAATGAATGAAAAAGTGGGATATGCTATATACTTCCCACAAAAAAACATAACAATAAATAACAGATTACCTGATAATATGACAATCTTTACAGACGAACTTATAGCAGTTAAAGAAGCCTTAGAAATATGTATTGAACAAAAAAAAATTACATAATATTTACAGACTGCCAATGCATTGTACAAAAACTGAAATCTAATACACACAATAGTGGAGAAAACTACATCATCAGCAAAATCACTTCATTAAACATTGAATCAGAAAAAGTAGGGAAAAACATAATTTTGTGCTGGATATAGATACACATATCAGTATTAAAAACAATGAAATAGTGGATGATTTGGCAAAAACGGATACAAAGAAGGATTATATTATTGTACAAACATATCAACTTCCAAAGGGTGGCATACTATCCGTAATGAGATCACTCAAACAGACTAAATGGCAAGAACTTTATATCACCTCAGACAAAGGAAAATATTATAAAAATATTCAACCCACATTACCCCGTAACCCATGGTTTAACCGACTTCATGTAACCAATGACTCCAGTGTGTACAAGAAAAATAGGTCTGGTAAACAATGATGAATGTATATGTGGCAAGGTAGCCAATATGCTCTTAGAATGTCTGCTTAACTGTATTGCCATAACAAATTTTCTACACCAAACTAATGTTTCACTACTTCTCCTTTTAGAGTGCAAGAATCTAGATGTATATAAGATTTTGTATAGCCAAATAAACTGTATAAAACTAAAGCTCTGATGAAAAAAATAATAGAAATTTAAAAAAAAATAATAAAATAATAATAATAAGTTATAAAAAGAATGCATACAAAAAGAAATATAAATTAAAAATACATAAAGAAATAGAGGAATTAGGTCAGAAAAAAAATTAATAAAGACCTAAAACTTACTAATCATACGAGAACTACTAATGAGGAAAATGTAATATTTGACAAGTAGCGAATGCAATGTAATTACTAACTCTATTTCTAGAGAAACGTTAATTTTCACCAAATAGAAATGACACACAGTTGTATAGATCAAAATACAAGAACATACACTATATTTAACTTTAAATGGGAAATGTATCATCAAAATTATAAACAACAAATAAATAGGTGGACAAATTAATATATACTTAATAGTTAAATACCTATTGGCCTTTTGTTTAAACAATTTGTATTGATAGATAATACTATCCGAGATCTGTGTTCAATTTCTTGTGTAGTTGAATAGTTTATGGTTTTATCAAACATGGATTCACAAAAGATATGCTTTGTTTCAAAGAATTTAAGATCGGATTTCTCTTATTTGAAAAATTTCAAGGTAATTATTCTTATCTTTAATTAATTGTTAAATAATTAGCTAGTATCAAATATTTAAGAGTTTATAAGTTTATTTCAAAAGTTTTACTTCTTTACAGATATGCTGTCTTAAAATTCATTGACCTTGCAATAAAAGTTCAAAAGGATTTTTTTAATGTGCACAAAAGTTATTTCTGGCCAATCCAGAACAATAGTAATGTTCAAATACAAGTAGGTATTGAGTACTCACAAAACTTCCTTTGATCCAACTACGAGCAAAAAGGTAAAACCGCAGAAATTGTTGATGTTTAAAAATCTCGTTCCCCTCATCCAGGTCTCACATCAAGGCTTTCCAAAATCAACAAATGGTGTCATCAATTGTTTATCTTCGGCACAGGAACACGTCTGGTCACTTTAAAAGTTTAATATCAACTAAATGAAAGTTCCCAATGGCTTTACATGGGGAAATAATTTCATAGGTGACTTTATAATATTTTATTGAAATTTTTGACGTTTGTCAATACTTATATAAATATCAATGGAAGTTATATATTTCTCAAATCTTGAGATACGCCTTTTCTAGGTATACGAAATTAAATAGCATGATTAAATTTAATTTTTGACCAAGTTTGGGTTCACAACATTGGAAAGAGGAACAAAAAAAATAATATATTGATTTTTGGATTAAACTACGAAAACATCACGCTTGATGATATAAAAAAATCTATCAAGAACCTATTGGACATTAATATTGACACTAAGGATATTAATAACTATTATCAACTGGGCCATTCAAGAAATAAGCCGATAAAAGTTGAATTCTTATCCTACCTAAAAAAAGTCGAAATCTTAAAAAACTGTAGAAAACTAAAGGGAACTCATTTAAGCATCAGTAGTGATCTGACCGAGCTCCAGCGAGAAGAAAATTTTATTCTCAGAAAACACCTAAAGAAGGCTCGAGAAACTCCTGCTAACACATCTTATATTAAAGGTAATAAGCTTTATATAAATAATAAACCATACAAAGTGAGTGATCTAGAAACTAGCGAAAAAGAGTCCTACCAAAGAGACAGAAATAGTGCCCCTCCTACACCAAATATAAGATACGTACAAGAAGAGGGACCTAATCACTCATCTCCCACATTTGAAGAAAATCTAACACCAAATAGGAAAAACAGTGAAGAAACAGCCGATATCAAGGGTAAAAACTCCAAATCTAAAACCACCAAGGACACATTCCCTACAAGCAACAAAAACGAAACAAATCAGCAGACAAGGGTTGAAGAAATAAAGCAAAGAACACGTTTCGGTAGTAGGTCTTAGTTTTCCTTTTCTTTTTCTGTTTTTAGTAATAGTTTTTATACTCTTTGTTTATGTATTATAAATCTTAATTTTGTGATATCTTAAAATGGATCAATATATTCGTGACATAAATTATGAGGTCTATAACACTGCCGAATGTTTCAATCCTGGAGATGTAAACAAATTATTCAAAAATGATGAAAAAACTTTTAGCATAATTCATCAAAATATATGTAGTCTAAATGCACACTTGGATGAATTCAAAATAATGCTAGAACAACTAAGCTGCAATTTTGATTGCATTGTGCTAACAGAAACTTTTCAAATATATGATATTGATCTTTTTAATCTAGATGGCTATAAGACATTTTATAATCAAGGACTGTTAAATAAAAATGACGGTGTTGTTGTATATGTAAAAACTGAAATTAATGTAAGTTGCTCAATTATTGATATCGGCGATTCAAAGGCATTGCAGATAAAAATTGACTTACAAAATAATAAGCAAATTTTATTAACTTGTATATACCGTTCCCCATCAAATACACCTGAGTTCTTCATCTGGTCTTTAGAAAATTATCTAGAGCAAATAAACTATTCTAAACTAGATTATCATTTATTAGTTGGTGATATTAATATAAACATTAAAGATGAAAATGATAATGTCTCTAGATATTTAAACGTACTATATGAATATAATTTACATTCTATGATAAATAAATATACGCGCATTCAAAAAAATTCACGTAGCTGCATAGACCATATATTCTTCAGAGCAATAGAAAAATCTACTCTCGACGAAGCAGTCGCGGCTGTATATGGAAATAGCATTACTGATCACCAGGCAACGATAATCAATTTTCCTATAAAAGCTAAATCTAAATACTTTAAAACAGATAAATACAAAACAGTTATAAACTACAACAAGATTCAAAGTGATCTTCAGGAACATAATTGGCAAAATTTTTATAATTTCAACGATGTAAACAAAAAAACTCAAGAATTACTAAATATTTTAAATACTCTCTTAAAAAAACACACGAAAACCATAAAATTAAATAAAGGTTATCAAAAACGACAAAATTGGGTAACAGCAGGTATTGTCCAGTCAATAAATAATAAAAATAAATTATATAAAGAATATCTACAAAATCCGAATGATGAGGGAAAAAGAGAAATATATGTCAACTATCGTAAACAGGTAAACCAACTAATTAAAACTGCAAAACGCAACTATTACCGAGCCGAAATACAAAGCAATTCAAATAATTCAAAATATCTATGGAATCTGGTGAACAAAAAAGATAAAGCAACAAATTGTATCAATGAAATAATTGCCAAGTCAGGCAAAAGAATTGGAGATAAAAAAGAGATTGCAGAAGAATTTAATAATTACTTTGCTTCGGTAGGAGATAACCTAGCACGAAAAATATCAATTCCGACAAATCCTCCTCCAAAACGAAAAATAAATTCTAATACTTTTTATTGGTTACCAGTATCTGAGGAAGAGATCAAGGAATTAATATCATCACTCAAAACAAACAAAGCAACGGGAATAGATAACTTGAGAGCCGAGTTATTTAAAAAATTGCAGAACGAGCTAATCAGGCCTTTGGCTAATCTTATAAATCTCATCTTTACTAGTGGGGTTCTATATTTAAAACCTCTGTTGTTACACCAATATATAAAAAAGATAAAAAAGATCAAATGTCCAATTATAGACCAATTTCCCTAATTACAACTTTGGCAAAAATAATGGAGAAAGCTGTAAAGAATAGACTGATGGACTTTATAGACAAGCATCAATTATTGTCAGAGCGACAATTTGGATTTCAGAAAGGGTTATCAACGAATGATGCAATTAAGACCTTGGTTTCCTCAATCTATAACTCGATTGATAAAACTGAACCAATAGCGGTACTGTTCCTAGACTTAGCAAAGGCGTTTGATACTGTGAATCACTCACAACTATTAGACGTCCTAAATGATGCAGGGATACGGGGACTCCCAATAAAATTTTTCAAAGACTACTTAACTAACCGAAAACAACTAGTTAAGATAAATGGAGAACTCAGTGAGGAAAAAGTTATATCGGCTGGAGTTCCTCAAGGTACCGTACTGGGACCGGTTTTGTTTAATCTATATATTAATGATATATTTTCTTTTGAATCTTCGGGAAAGGTAATCGGCTTTGCAGATGACACTGCTGTGATATATAGAGATAATACGTGGGAAAACCTAAAAAATAAAATGGAAACTGATGTAAAAAAATTATTTGATATATTTAAACATAAAATTCTTACGGTTAACTATGAAAAAACTTATATTGTTCCGTTCACCAGTTATAAACATAAATTACCACTTTACGATAAAATCTCTATTACAAACAATAATATATCTATTAATATTTCTTTAAAATCCGAAATAAATTACCTTGGAGTAACAATAGACTCACATTTAAGATGGACCTCACACCTATCTGGTATAGCTAAGACGTTAAGGTTTTTATTATATAAATTTAAATATATTAGAACAATTCTAGATTTACAGCATCTAAAAATAATTTACCATGCTCTTGTGGAATCACGTCTTAGATATGCCATCATGGGTTGGGGGGGAACAATGCAAAGTCATCTAGAACAGGTAGAAATCCTACAAAGAAAAATTTTAAAAATTATGTATTATAAAAATTTAAGATTTAACACAAATCTTCTTTTTAAAGAAGCAAATGTAATGTCTTTGAGGCACCTATATCTTGATAGTTTAATTATTCATTTATTCCAAAATCGCGCTAACCTGCAAACACCTGATCATCATTATCATACTAGAACTAAAACAAATAATTATATACAAACAAATACTGCTAAAAAAACTATAGGTACAAGATATTTCGGTTTTTTAGCTCCACGATTATTTAACTTCCTACCTGATATATATAAAATGTATATAAGAAAACTAAATTCAATCAATCTTTTAAAATCAATATTTAAAACATATATAAAATCATTAGAATCGAAAGATATAGAAAAGATTATTGAAAATTGACACCAGAGAAATTAAAAAAAAGAATTTTAAAGTAATATTTCTTAAATTAAAAATCAATGGAGTAAACCAAGTAGCGTACTTAAAAGTATTCCTTTTCATCACTTGTCATCCATGCTCAAACTCTATAGTCTTGATGTTACACAGATGAAAATACTTTTAGTTTTAGTGTTGTATATTATTGCTGTTTCTTTTTTTTTTTAGTTTGAATTTTTACTACTTTTTTTATATGTATACAATTTGTTAATTCTTCCTTTAAGTAAACAGTATTATATATAAAATCATTAGGATCAAAAGATATAGAAAGAATTGATATAAAAAAAAAATTTTAAATAAATATTTCTTGAATTAAAATCAATGGAATAAGACAGAGTAGCGAATCCAAAGGTATTCCTTTTCATCACTTGTCACCCATGCTCAACCTCTATGGTCTTAATGGGATACACTGATGAAAATACTTTTTCATTCTCCCCCCTACGAAAATTGACTTTTTTATTTTAAATACGCAAGCGAAAGCGAAAGTAAAACATGCTAGGTTATCGGTTGCTAAGTATGAAAAACTTTCGTGCCCTGGACAACGAACAAATAAAATGTCAAATATTTATTTAGATTGGAAATTAAATGTAAAATTACAATTGTTGTATGTTCCTGAAAGATTTAACGGCAAATGTTGATTGAAATCTTGTTTGAAAGCAACGTCACTGGAAATTTTGACTTGCTTGTCGATTTAAATACCAATAATACATCTTCAGTTATTGTGGACACATCTTTCGTTGTACACCATTTGATGAAATTTTCATAGGCTTGATTGTAACGGTCTTTAGGTTTTTCGGTAACAAACTTCTGCACGCAATAATTGCTGCTTCTTCAATGGAATTCATTTTTAACTAGATTCTAGCCAAATATTAAACTTAAAAGATGTAGACGTTATGGAAGAATAATTATTTGACAACTGTCAAAATATTAGTTTTTGTTGACACGAATGTTACCAAAGTAACGTTAACTCACGCCTTCTACCCATTTTATTACAGTCTACAGAGAATTTTTTGCAACTTTAAATTGTGTGTTTTAATAATAAAATCGGGGGAAGAATGAAAAGTTTAATACATTACACGCTGCAAAAGCCCTTTCAGGTGCTCGGAAGTATTCAAATAACCTCGGCTACGCTTCGCTTCGCCTCGGCTATTTGAATACACCTCGCACCTAAAAGTAAGCTTTCGCAGCTTGTAATGTAAATAACTATTGGTTTTAGTGTTATGTATTATTGTTGTTTTTTTTTAATTCAAATTTTTACTACTTTTTTATATGTATAACTACAATTTGTTAATTCTTATTCTAAATAAACGTTATTATTATTATTATTATTATTATTATCAAGTTCCATATTAATAATGATACCTATAAGCATTTAAAAATCCACTACCTGTCACTTTTTTCACTCAAATTTTCTTAATATTTAATCACTTTCACTCAATATACAATCTAAATTATATCATTCAATATCTTTTACGTTAATTCTATACAGTATGATAACTTTATTGAATTTCAATTTGGTTCGAAACTGAATATCTCTTCATTATAGAAGACGTACTGATACTTCGGCATGACTCTATTTTAATTACATATTACATGTCTCTAGCTCCTTGCCATGAATGTAATTCTTTAGTTTGTTGCAGTATCATGATTCGGGCACTAAATTAACTGTGAGCTTCTTTGGTATTATATATATTATATTGAATAAAAAGCTTAGCATAAGAAACAAAGCTGTGTGTATCATATAAAGTATGTTGTAACCATAACATAACCTCGCCCCTCGCCGGTGACTCTTCGCGCCGTATTTTCTTCTTCTTTTTTTAAATTACGAGCTAAAACCACAGAATACACCAACTAAGTGGTGTATTCTTTGGTAAAAGAAGATTTCAATGTCTAAAGGAGGTCGCACACTCTGGAATGTATAATGAGCCAATCTGACTGACACCAACAACAGTTGTGCAACCAGCACTACATGAATAATTTAAACTGAAATATATAAACACTCCAAGTTTAATGACGAAACTGGAGAAACCAACGCGGATTTTGATGAAATATTTTTTTTAATTGATTCGAGGTCGCTGAACACGAAAATTAAAAAAGAAATCGGCGCTCTCTTACCAAAAACGAGTTAAGAATTTTTGAAGATGAGTTCAGATCAGCACTGCACTGGTTTTATTGTCATATTATAACTGCTTTAAAATGATCCATTATAACTGCTACACAATGTTAAATACACTATAATTGCTTTTTACGATATTCCTCTCACACACACATTTAATTAAACTGATATTGATTTCTCGTAAATTCTTTTTTTAATTCCACAATTATTATATCTTTTGACGTTTCCATGTAACATGACTGACATCTGTTGACATAAGTTTTGGTCTTTTTCCTCATAGTCGTAAAACTTGTACCTAATAGCATATTCAGCCATTAGATATTTAGCCACTTGAATTAGTCGCTGAATATTTTCGATTTCATGATCGTGACCATATCGTGACATAGAAGATATAAGCAAGATGAACATACACCTATCTTTCCGATAGCTGGCGCTGTATTACAGTTGAAACATTTTTTTTCAAATGTTGAGATATGATGATTTTAGAAAGATGGTTAGTTTTGAGATTAGTTTGGTTGATATTTATCATTTATATGAAGGATAATGAACCATTAAATTTGATCATTGATGATGTTGAACAATTTTTTTTCTCTGAATTGCACACATCAATTAATTCTTTAAAAAAATTACCTCTCCAGTTGTTCGGCCTCTATAAACACTGCTGACAACGAAAATAGTTGCTGTAGGTGTAATTCCAAATAAAATTTTGAACATAGGTACTGCTAATATTATAAGACTTTGGTTATCAGAAGCTGTTTCTCCTTTTTAGAAAATGTGAAAATTCTGCTAATATCGCTTCCCGACCAACTAACACAGATCAAAGTGAAATCGCAATCGCTTCTTATCAGCTTGATACATTTCCCCTTTGGCCCTTCTTTTATATTTTTCCTATATTTTCCTAACCTAATCCAACTTTTTTTTTATGGGTGGAAACCTGCACTCAGGCCCTGGGTACTAGTTCTGCCATTCCCCTGGAGTGTGGGATTCTCTCCCACAGGGGCCCAATCCCACTCGAAACACCCTGCATGCAGAGTCCTCGAGGAACATTGGGGGTATCCCAGCTAGAGCCGACCTCACTAAAACCACCCCATAGTCTACTAGTTCTGGGACCGTCTGTAATCAACTAATTGAAATCAAAATCCCAGTCCACGTCTTCCTCCTCAGTGAGTTCAATTGGCAAATAATGATCCTCATCAGAACTGTTATACATATCACTGATAGCTAACATAAAAAAAAATCAATGAATCCTGATTGATCGCATTGACTTTTTTTTTAAATATATCTTGCCAAATAGCCCCCCAAAAAGTCTTTTTGGCGATTGGCATATGGACCAGCAGCTTTTGCATGTCGCCTTAAACAAAAAAATATATATAGAAATCATATTAATAATAAAAATATAGAATATTACCATGAACTCTCAATTGAATTTGTATGGACACCAGTTTCCGGATCTTTAAAACTTATGGAATGGTTGACAGTAAAATGATCATATTGTTTCAGATCTTTCAAACCATCATATGCTTTCCAACAATCTGAATAAATAGTTGTCCCATCCTCAATATATTCTTCTATTATTTTTAATAGAGTATCTGCAGTGCGATTCTCCACAACAACCATAAGTATCGCCCCAGAACCTCTCTCATATCCTCCAAATACCCAAGCACCATCAACTTGATGTCCTCGATGATATTTCCTTTTCCCAAATTTGGATTCATCTATCTCGACACTGCAATATTCAAATTAAAATTAATAAAATGCATAAAAATAGTTTATGCAAATAGATACTTACATCTTTCCCGGACCTCCAATTTTAGAGGATTTTAAAACAAATGCATCAAAAACTACTTCTCTGCAGAAGCAAGCCCAAGCAACAAGACTTTGTTGAGCCAACCTTAACTCATTCCTCATTCTTCTTAGAGGATCTTTATTCACCCACATGTGAACAAATGCCAAAATTTTCCACAAAGGCAAGTGGGAACTTGAAAAAAAGGATCTGTATCGAATTGATGCCCTAAAAATATAATGTAAAAATCTCTATCCTAGGGTGGTATTTTTTACAAAAATTTAAAGTACGCGCGCGAATTGCGAAACGTCGATCCGGCGCGCCTTTTTCACAGAATGTTGATAGCAGTTCATTCAATTTTTCCATAACTGAATTGGAAAATTTGGCTCAACTTTCGTTTAGCAGAAATCAACCTGACGCGCATTTTTCACAGTATGTTCCATATCTGATTTCAGCTAAACGAAAGTTGAGCCAAATTTTCCAATTCAGTTATGGAAAAATTGAATGAACAGATATCAACATACGGTGAAAAATGCGCGCCGGGTCAACGTTTCACAATTCGCGCGTGTGATTGCGAAACGTCGATCCAGCGAAATTTTTGTTCTAACCAGCTTTATTTAAGGTAACTATCAAACAAATTTAAAACTAACATAAAAATCCGAGGGTCGCGAAGTACACTCTTCTAAAGTTACATAAAATGTGATATGTTGTCCCATGTCTCCGAAATACATAAATTAGAAACAATTTAATATTTACGAAAAAAATATACCTCTTTGTACATCTCACTCGCTCCCTCTTTACCTTATTGACATATCCATTACAACGCCAACGAACACCATCAATGACGTTGCAATCCAGGACTTCAACAAAATACCCATTACAATTTGAAATGGGTGACAACATTCTGAATTCTTGGATTTAAAACTAGTGGAAGAAAAAGTGATTATCGAATAAAAAAAATTATAGCTAGATAGCTATTTGCTTACCTTGAATACCCCTTCCAACCCTGTAGTCATCGTCTGAAGACTCTTCATCAGAACTTGGCAAAAGAAGGTGGCGAAACACAAAAGCAGCCCAATTATCCATGTTTAAAAACAACTCGAAAATTCCAAAAACTGTGTTGTGAAGTAACAAACCCAAACAACAAAATACAAAATCCGTGGTCGATTTAGGAATATATTTAAGGTTATGTTATTTTCGTTTACTTTCATTGGTTTTGTGTCCCGAATACAACTAGATTTTTCAGTTTCATTCTGTCAACCGAAGCGGTTAACCGTGGTTACGGTTAGTTACTTTCGGACCATAGCCTAAGGTGCGTTCAGCCATCGTCTGTCTGACGCGGTAAATTCAAAAAATGACCTTACCAGTTCGGCCATTCATCTGACATTGATCGTCCTCGATCATACAAAAATAAGTTTCAAAACAGGTGTATAATGATGCTAATGAAAATGAATACAACTAACGAAGGGCTAATTCAACACATAAGGATAATATAAACATAAGGAGATAACATAATTTTTCATAATAAACAAATCATAACATAATATTCATAATATAAGTAGCATAAGAACATAATCTTTTAACATAATTTTCAGTGTTTTTCAACTAAAGCATAAAACAAAATCTAATAGGTAGGTACATGATATTGATTTCCGCTTAAAACATCATAATGGCATAATAAAGTTCATAAAATAACTTTTTAGTCATAATGGTTATAATGTGTAAAAGGATGAGTATCAATATTCTTTAGAAGGAATCTGAGTGACTTGATGTCCAATATCCGTAACAACATATCGGTCATGAGGTAAAACCTCTTCAACCATATGGTCCCTTAAACTTGGTTAACAACTTTCCATTTACTCCAGACTCAGTAACAGAATTTGTAATTACAACTTTATCGCCTATTTCATCAACATTTGGCCTTTTGTGTACCTTGTCATAATATTTTTCATTATACCTTACTGAAAACCTTATCTTAACATGCCTATTAAGAGTACCGAAAATGACCTTTTTACACGACGCCATCTGAAAGTTGCTCGTTCTGTATTCATTTACATACCGAAAGTTGCGTTTTGAGTGTTCCATGTAGTGAAAGTGACAGTTCCGTACTGCAAAACACTTTCGGGACGCTCTGGAGTAGACAACTTTAACTTCCTTAAATGTGACTCTAGCCACTTCAATGTTGACAGTTTCACTTCGATGATTTTGCATAACCTTAAATTTTTAATTTTCTGAAATTATTTATTTTATCCGAAGATTTGTCTAAATTAATGAATAACAATGAATGATGATGGAAAAGAAAACATCAGCGATGAAGAGTTACTCGAATCCACGCCACATGATCTCACCGAAGAAAGCAATGCGGCCGTTCTTAATTCCTTGCCGGATAAATCTCGTGCAAGGTACGAAAAACAGTACGAGCACTTTATGAAGTGGTGTCACCAGAAAAAGGCGAAAAACCCAACGGAAAAAGTTTTGTATCTTATCCGTCGTCTAAAAAATTTGTACACCGCGGCTGAAATACTACTTTGTTGGACTCGTCTGTTGCTCGCCTCGCAATTTTCAGACTCGTCCAACAAAGTAGCACTTTCAGTCCTTGGCATACAAATAACTATTTCGTGCAATTACACGCGAAGTCAATGTTTCGCGTTCTCAGCACAGTCCGCGAAATTTAATTTCGTGGCCTTTACCCTTAGCAACGGCTGCGAAACCAAATGTCACTTCAGACATCGTCTTAACATTCTGTTTGTCACACCAATCTTTAAACTCGCCGTAACATTTTTCGTACTGCCGTTTACATTTTTCTGGTATTGAAACGGAACGCTCCGAATTTACAACGCTTTTGAGTTCAGGAGGAGTGGAAGGTACTGAAATATCGCTATCGCAGTATCAGTATCAGACATTTTGCGTTTTGTCAAGAACTGTCAAAATATTTTGTATATATTGAAACATATCATTTCCATAGCACACGACGACGTTGTTAAATAAATTGAACTGCTGTTGATTTTAGAGCAAGAATATATTAACGATTGCACGAAATGCCATGGCCGCGAAACTTTTTAACGACCTCAAGATTATCTTGCCTCGGCCGCAAGCGGCCTCGGCGATAACAGTTCTTTCGGTACGGGACACACGGGAAAAAGTTTTCCTGTGCGCTAACATGCGTTGCTAAGGGAACAGAACACATTTCCCTTAAGAAACACTAAACCACAGTTGTAATATGACAGCCGATGTCAGTGTTTTGAATTATAATAATTGTACTATGACAGCAGATGTCAGTGTTTCGAATTATAGCCTAGTATAGTAAATACTTACCTAGTTTTTGTATTAAGAAAGGTATAATGAAAAGCATCGTGCATTACACATCCATAAATGCTTTTCCCGTGTTGGCACACCCGTCGCGCGCACACGGGAAAGGCCTATTTTCTAGTCTCGTAATGAAATATACTATGTATTTGTTACATCCTTGAACCTTTTCCATTCTCTCTTCCGGTTTCTCTCTCATTTCTACTAAAACCACTCTCTAAATCTCATTCAACAACTCCAAATGTTATCTAATTATATCTCCATCCCCAAACTTCTGATTCACTCCTTACAATAACATACTGGATGAGGTTTGTCCCGTACTACTACCAACTGTAGGTACTTATTGTTTATGGCATATTCTATACCACCAATATAATACCTTATTCCACTTATCTGGAGTTTCGTTCAACTTTGCCAACATCAGACCTACTATACTATTAAATCGTTCCACTTGCCCATTTGTCCAAGGGCACCCGACTGCAATTTGAACGTGTTTATCATTTTCATTGTGTAAGAAATTTTGGAAAACTTCTGAGGTAAATAACAGAAGATCCTCTATCTGAAATGATTCTATTAGGCACACTATACCTACAACATAAAATGATTTTTTAGATGTTTAATATTTTGAGATGAAGATGTATCTCGGCAAGGTTATAGCAAGACAATTAATTTGTTATGCTTATTCAAGCTAATATTAATAAATTCATGTAACTAAAACATCAAAAAATGCAATAGTATATTTTCTAGAAGCATTTCAAAATTTGACACAATTAAAATTGCTAGTATATCAATAGTAGGGAAAATATATATATATATACCTCAGTTAAGTAGCCTATTATTTACCCCCCAAATTATAAAAGTGCTCGGTAAATAATATCCTACTTATCAACTTGGGTGTATAATATACTATTTTCATTTTGTCATTGGAATTGCTTACTATGATCATGATCTACATCACGTATAGAAGTTGTCGAAAAACTTAAATAATTGACTTTTAGGAGATGCTGCCTGAATCTACTGATATAATTGTATTGGAGGAGAACCAGATAACACCTTCTAGATCAGAGTTACCCTCAGGTAGCATGTCTAGTAAAAAAGTGAGTTTTACATTGTGTGTGGTACAGTTGTAATTTTTATTATATAATTCTTGTCTGTTCTCAGAAACCGGAAATTAAGAAAAAATTTGACTGGAGTAGTTATGTACCTAATAATTTAAAAAGAAAAGCCAATGGTAAGCTACCCCCAGCTACAACCAATCCAATATGTCTAGCCAAACAGGATTATTATAAAAAGAAAAAGGAGCTTCTCGAAAAAACAGTAGAAGCAGAGGAGATGGAAAGATTAAGGAAAAGGGAGAGAGAAGAAGAAGAGCATGTTAAAAAGATGATTTTATTAGATTTAGAAATAAAGATAAAACAAAAACAATTGAATAAAGAAAATATTTAATAAAACTGTGATTTTTAATTATTTTTAATATTTACAATCTAGCAAAATGTTCATTAATTATCAAATTCCTAATGTTTTCTGCAATATTTGGATTATTTTCCATGGGGGGTAATACATCCTCATTGTCTTCCTCTATTTCATCTTCTTCAGTAAAGTTATCATTCATATCAATGGCAATGTTATGAAGAACTGCAGTTGCGACTATTACTGCCATTGTGGTTTCTAGTTTTAATCTCATGCCAAACCTCAAGACGGGAAATCGTCTTTTCCATAAACCGTATTGACGCTCTACTACATTTCGAGTCCTTATTATAGACTCATTGTATAAATTTTCAGCAGGTGTTCTAGTTTGTTGTAACTTGGTCATAAGATATGGCTTTAGAGAATATCCACTGTCACCAATTAGCATATACTGACCAAATACACCATTTTCAAATTTTTGCTTTAAACTGCTATTGTTAAAAATTGTTTGGTCATGCACCGATCCTGGCCATCTCGCAACAATGTCTCTTATTTTCAATTTAGCATCGCTTACTGTCTGAACATTTATTGCAAAATAAGATTTTCTACATCTGAATATTTCTGCATCATGTCCACCAGGAGAATCAATTTTAACTAATGTGCAATCAATTGCTCCGATGGTCTTGGGAAATGAAGCTATTTCATAAAATTTTTCAACTGCTTCTTCCATTTCTCGATCATTTTCATACATGCGAATGTGTTGTCCGGCTAGTGAGGCAATAGCAATAGACACCTTTTTGATAATCCTGCTAGCTGAACTTCTAGACACTCCCATAAAATCTGATACTGTTATTTGCATATTTCCTGATGCATAGAATCTTAAAGTCAACAATATTTGTTGTATTGGTGTAATGCACCCACCTCTAAAAATTAAATAAAGGTTTTTGTTAATTCTAATATTAATAAAGATTTTTCAACTTACTTATTAGTAGGTAATGCGATTTGCTCTTCTATTTCATTTAGTAGATACAAAACAGTTTGTTTTTTTAAGCGAAAACGTTGGTAAAAGTCAAGCTCATCATATTTTTCAAAACAGTCTGTTCTTTTCCTATACACTTTTGGTCTTTTAAATCGACGAGAAGCTAGCTCCCAGCTCCAAACGAGTAAAATTGATCTGGCAACACCGCTCGACCGCTCAGCCGCTGAGAGTCGAACGTATTTACGAGGGGCATACGTTATCGAACCTATGGTTTGATATTTTGCATATGAATTAATAACTTTTCTCTGCTTTATTCAAAGGGAAAATTACGAACAAAAGTAACTAGAGCTAGGGAATACAGAAAAAACTAATTTCAGGCAATTAATGACGTATTGTTAATTTGTCCTACCATACTAGAGTGACTCCAAAAAAATGATTTGGGTTACTAGGTACATATATCGATGTCCGTTGAAAAAAAAAAGAAATAGATTGATAAAACGATAGTCTTTAGCATGTCATATTCAAAAATCACTGACAAACGTTCCAAGGGTGAGAAAAAAAATAAAAATCAATTTTCTTGAAAAAAAATGTTTACTTTATTTTCTCTCCTGTATCTACATATATCGATGTCCGTTGAAAAAAAAAATAGAAATAGATTGATAAATCGATAGTATTAAGCATGTCATATTCAAAAACCACTGACAAACGTTCCAAGGGTGAGAAAAAAAATAAAAATCAATTTTCTTGAAAAAAAATTTTTACTTTATTTTCTCTCCTGTATCTACATATATCGATGTCCGTTGAAAAAAAAAATAGAAATAGATTGATAAATCAATAGTCTTTAGCATGTCATATTCAAAAATCACTGACAAACGTTCCAAGGGTGAGAAAAAAAATAAAAATCAATTTTCTTGAAAAAACTTTTTTACTTTATTTTCTCTCCTGTATCTACATATATCGATGTCCGTTGAAAAAAAAAATAGAAATAGATTGATAAATCAATAGTCTTTAGCATGTCATATTCAAAAATCACTGACAAACGTTCCAAGGGTGAGAAAAAAAATAAAAATCAATTTTCTTGAAAAAACTTTTTTACTTTATTTTCTCTCCTGTATCTACATATATCGATGTCCGTTGAAAAAAAAAATAGAAATAGATTGATAAATCCATAGTCTTTAGCATGTCATATTCAAAAATCACTGACAAACGTTCCAAGGGTGAGAAAAAAAATAAAAATCAATTTTCTTGGAAAAAAATTTTTACTTTATTTTCTCTCCTGTATCTACATATATCGATGTCCGTTGAAAAAAAAAATAGAAATAGATTGATAAATCCATAGTCTTTAGCATGTCATATTCAAAAATCACTGACAAACGTTCCAAGGGTGAGAAAAAAAATAAAAATCAATTTTCTTGAAAAAACTTTTTTACTTTATTTTCTCTCCTGTATCTACATATATCGATGTCCGTTGAAAAAAAAAATAGAAATAGATTGATAAATCCATAGTCTTTAGCATGTCATATTCAAAAATCACTGACAAACGTTCCAAGGGTGAGAAAAAAAATAAAAATCAGTTTTCTTGAAAAAAAATTTTACTTTATATCAATTTTTAGATATGCCTGATAATTGTCCACATAAACCACACATTAGCCGGACACATACACACTGAACAATTTCTAATAACCTATTAATTGTGGAATATGTGGCATGTGCGGAGAGGGTTGTCTCTGATATGTATAAGGGTATCTATTCTCTTTGAGAAGGCGTAGTCAAAAGTGTACAGGGCTGGTCAGACTATATTTAATATGTAGGCAAAGATTACAAAAAATCTTTGATGTAGGTAATAATATAACCTTTTTAAATTAAACTAACTGTTTATAATTAATTTCACTATTATAAATGATATTTTAAAGTTTTCATTGGCTCTTTCAATAAATGGTGAAATTAATTATAAGCAGTTAGGATAATTTATAAAAGTAATATGAGTAGATTCCACAAAGTAGGGGCCCAAACAGTAAATTCTAATGATGTAACCATTGTATAAAGATCGATATATGTAGATACAGGAGAGAAAATAAAGTAAAAAATTTTTTTCAAGAAAATTGATTTTTATTTTTTTTCTCACCCTTGGAACGTTTGTCAGTGATTTTTGAAGACGACATGCTAAAGACTATTGATTTATCAATCTATTTCTATTTTTTTTTTCAACGGACATCGATATATGTAGATACAGGAGAGAAAATAAAGTAAAAATTTTTTTTCAAGAAAACTGATTTTTATTTTTTTTCTCACCCTTGGAACGTTTGTCAGTGATTTTTGAAGACGACATGCTAAAGACTATTGATTTATCAATCTATTTCTATTTTTGTTTTCAACGGACATCGATATATGTAGATACAGGAGAGAAAATAAAGTAAAAAAGTTTTTTCAAGAAAATTGATTTTTATTTTTTTTCTCACCCTTGGAACGTTTGTCAGTGATTTTTGAAGACGACATGCTAAAGACTATTGATTTATCAATCTATTTCTATTTTTTTTTTCAACGGACATCGATATATGTAGATACAGGAGAGAAAATAAAGTAAAAATTTTTTTTCAAGAAAACTGATTTTTATTTTTTTTCTCACCCTTGGAACGTTTGTCAGTGATTTTTGAAGACGACATGCTAAAGACTATCGATTCATCAATCTATTTCTATTTTTTTTTTCAACGGACATCGATATATGTAGATACAGGAGAGAAAATAAAGTAAAAAAGTTTTTTCAAGAAAATTGATTTTTATTTTTTTTCTCACCCTTGGAACGTTTGTCAGTGATTTTTGAAGACGACATGCTAAAGACTATTGATTTATCAATCTATTTCTATTTTTTTTTTCAACGGACATCGATATATGTAGATACAGGAGAGAAAATAAAGTAAACATTTTTTTTCAAGTTAATTGATTTTTATTTTTTTTCTCACCCTTGGAATGTTTGTCAGTGATTTTTGAAGACGACATGCTAAAGACTATCGATTCATCAATCTATTTCTATTTTTTTTTTCAACGGACATCGATATATGTAGATACAGGAGAGAAAATAAAGTAAAAATTTTTTTTCAAGAAAACTGATTTTTATTTTTTTTCTCACCCTTGGAACGTTCGTCAGTGATTTTTGAAGACGACATGCTAAAGACTATCGATTTATCAATCTATTTCTATTTTTTTTTTCAACGGACATCGATATATGTAGATACAGGAGAGAAAATAAAGTAAACATTTTTTTTCAAGAAAATTGATTTTTATTTTTTTTCTCACCCTTGGAACGTTTGTCAGTGATTTTTGAAGACGACATGCTAAAGACTATTGATTTATCAATCTATTTCTATTTTTTTTTTCAACGGACATCGATATATGTAGATACAGGAGAGAAAATAAAGTAAAAATTTTTTTTCAAGAAAACTGATTTTTATTTTTTTTCTCACCCTTGGAACGTTTGTCAGTGATTTTTGAAGACGACATGCTAAAGACTATCGATTCATCAATCTATTTCTATTTTTTTTTTCAACGGACATCGATATATGTAGATACAGGAGAGAAAATAAAGTAAAAAAGTTTTTTCAAGAAAATTGATTTTTATTTTTTTTCTCACCCTTGGAACGTTTGTCAGTGATTTTTGAAGACGACATGCTAAAGACTATTGATTTATCAATCTATTTCTATTTTTTTTTTCAACGGACATCGATATATGTAGATACAGGAGAGAAAATAAAGTAAAAATTTTTTTTCAAGAAAACTGATTTTTATTTTTTTTCTCACCCTTGGAACGTTTGTCAGTGATTTTTGAAGACGACATGCTAAAGACTATTGATTTATCAATCTATTTCTATTTTTTTTTTTCAACGGACATCGATATATGTAGATACAGGAGAGAAAATAAAGTAAAAATTTTTTTTCAAGTTAATTGATTTTTATTTTTTTTCTCACCCTTGGAACGTTTGTCAGTGATTTTTGAAGACGACATGCTAAAGACTATCGATTCATCAATCTATTTCTATTTTTTTTTTCAACGGACATCGATATATGTAGATACAGGAGAGAAAATAAAGTAAAAATTTTTTTTCAAGAAAACTGATTTTTATTTTTTTTCTCACCCTTGGAACGTTTGTCAGTGATTTTTGAAGACGACATGCTAAAGACTATTGATTTATCAATCTATTTCTATTTTTTTTTTCAACGGACCTCGATATATGTAGATACAGGAGAGAAAATAAAGTAAAAAAGTTTTTTCAAGAAAATTGATTTTTATTTTTTTTCTCACCCTTGGAACGTTTGTCAGTGATTTTTGAAGACGACATGCTAAAGACTATTGATTTATCAATCTATTTCTATTTTTTTTTTTCAACGGACATCGATATATGTAGATACAGGAGAGAAAATAAAGTAAACATTTTTTTTCAAGTTAATTGATTTTTATTTTTTTTCTCACCCTTGGAATGTTTGTCAGTGATTTTTGAAGACGACATGCTAAAGACTATCGATTCATCAATCTATTTCTATTTTTTTTTTCAACGGACATCGATATATGTAGATACAGGAGAGAAAATAAAGTAAAAATTTTTTTTCAAGAAAACTGATTTTTATTTTTTTTCTCACCCTTGGAACGTTTGTCAGTGATTTTTGAAGACGACATGCTAAAGACTATTGATTTATCAATCTATTTCTATTTTTTTTTTTCAACGGACATCGATATATGTAGATACAGGAGAGAAAATAAAGTAAACATTTTTTTTCAAGTTAATTGATTTTTATTTTTTTTCTCACCCTTGGAATGTTTGTCAGTGATTTTTGAAGACGACATGCTAAAGACTATCGATTCATCAATCTATTTCTATTTTTTTTTTCAACGGACATCGATATATGTAGATACAGGAGAGAAAATAAAGTAAAAATTTTTTTTCAAGAAAACTGATTTTTATTTTTTTTCTCACCCTTGGAACGTTTGTCAGTGATTTTTGAAGACGACATGCTAAAGACTATCGATTTATCAATCTATTTCTATTTTTTTTTTCAACGGACATCGATATATGTAGATACAGGAGAGAAAATAAAGTAAACATTTTTTTTCAAGAAAATTGATTTTTATTTTTTTTCTCACCCTTGGAACGTTTGTCAGTGATTTTTGAAGACGACATGCTAAAGACTATTGATTTATCAATCTATTTCTATTTTTTTTTTCAACGGACATCGATATATGTAGATACAGGAGAGAAAATAAAGTAAAAATTTTTTTTCAAGAAAACTGATTTTTATTTTTTTTATCACCCTTGGAACGTTTGTCAGTGATTTTTGAAGACGACATGCTAAAGACTATCGATTCATCAATCTATTTCTATTTTTTTTTTCAACGGACATCGATATATGTAGATACAGGAGAGAAAATAAAGTAAAAAAGTTTTTTCAAGAAAATTGATTTTTATTTTTTTTCTCACCCTTGGAACGTTTGTCAGTGATTTTTGAAGACGACATGCTAAAGACTATTGATTTATCAATCTATTTCTATTTTTTTTTTCAACGGACATCGATATATGTAGATACAGGAGAGAAAATAAAGTAAAAATTTTTTTTCAAGAAAACTGATTTTTATTTTTTTTCTCACCCTTGGAACGTTTGTCAGTGATTTTTGAAGACGACATGCTAAAGACTATTGATTTATCAATCTATTTCTATTTTTTTTTTTCAACGGACATCGATATATGTAGATACAGGAGAGAAAATAAAGTAAAAATTTTTTTTCAAGTTAATTGATTTTTATTTTTTTTCTCACCCTTGGAACGTTTGTCAGTGATTTTTGAAGACGACATGCTAAAGACTATCGATTCATCAATCTATTTCTATTTTTTTTTTCAACGGACATCGATATATGTAGATACAGGAGAGAAAATAAAGTAAAAATTTTTTTTCAAGTTAATTGATTTTTATTTTTTTTCTCACCCTTGGAACGTTTGTCAGTGATTTTTGAAGACGACATGCTAAAGACTATTGATTTATCAATCTATTTCTATTTTTTTTTTCAACGGACATCGATATATGTAGATACAGGAGAGAAAATAAAGTAAAAATTTTTTTTCAAGAAAACTGATTTTTATTTTTTTTCTCACCCTTGGAACGTTTGTCAGTGATTTTTGAAGACGACATGCTAAAGACTATTGATTTATCAATCTATTTCTATTTTTTTTTTCAACGGACCTCGATATATGTAGATACAGGAGAGAAAATAAAGTAAAAATTTTTTTTCAAGTTAATTGATTTTTATTATTTTTCTCACCCTTGGAACGTTTGTCAGTGATTTTTGAAGACGACATGCTAAAGACTATTGATTTATCAATCTATTTCTATTTTTTTTTTCAACGGACATCGATATATGTAGATACAGGAGAGAAAATAAAGTAAAAATTTTTTTTCAAGAAAACTGATTTTTATTTTTTTTCTCACCCTTGGAACGTTTGTCAGTGATTTTTGAAGACGACATGCTAAAGACTATTGATTTATCAATCTATTTCTATTTTTTTTCAACGGACATCGATATATGTAGATACAGGAGAGAAAATAAAGTAAAAATTTTTTTTCAAGAAAATTGATTTTAATTTTTTTTCTCACCCTTGGAACGTTTGTCAGTGATTTTCGAATATGGAATATGAAAGACTTTTATAATATTACAAATAACTCGGTTGTTTCTCAACCAAATTTTTATTCCAGATTTCAACCTCCCCCCGTATATTAGACTGGTCGAGCCAAGGCGACCGTGATAAACGGACATGATGGTGCGCTGTTGCCGGCTCATTCAATTGTCGCAGATTTGCTTTTGGAGCTAGGAGCTAGCTTCTCACCCGTGTCTTTTAATATAAATAAATTCTTCATCAGATGAACTTGAACTAGAACTAGACGTTTGAAAATTATTCATATTATGATCAACGACTAAACTAACACAAAACTAGCAAACGTGTAGCTGGTGGCACAAAAAATCACAAATATAAATATTGAGGTTATATTGTAGTTAAATGACACTTTAGCGAGTTAAAGTCGAGAAATCGACACTTTAACCTTAAAGGACACTTTTGGCTTAAAGAATACTTTAAGTTGGTTATGAGATCAAAAATATTTATTAAAGAATCCTTTAAAGTTAAAGAATCCTTTATGTTTCTTTATGAAATCGGCTGTTAATATATTTAGTAAAAGCATCAACAACTAAAAATATATATTTATCACAACTTTTACACTTGTCTAATGGTTCGTAATGATCTATATGGTAAGTATCGAAGGGAACGGTTCCATTTGCCACGTTTAGGTGCAAACTCTATGCATTTTAAGCATTAAAATCTTTTACCAGAAATTTCATATTAGGGAACCATCAGTAAGTTCGCATTATTACTTTACATGTTTTTTCAATCTCTACATATGAGCATAATTTTCATGAACGTTCTTGTTCACGTTATTAGTCATACTAAGTGGCACATAAAACAACATTTTTCCATTTTCATGTTTCCTATAAACTAAAATCCCTCATGCAATTCAAACAAAGGCAATTGAGTATTCTCTAAACGTTTGCCTAATTCTAAAATAGTAGGGTCTAGTATCTGTTTAATAGACATAACTTGTTCGAACGTATTACCCGCCTCTAAAACCAAAATATTGTGACATCTGCTAAGGGCATCAACGTGACGCATTTGAGAGTTTGACCTATGATCGAATTCATAATCATATACTTCCAAAAATAAAGCCCATCTAGCAATTTTTGGAATTATATATCCTTTTTTGAAATGCTAGGCGAATGCTATCACAATTCGTAAAAAATTTTAAATTTTATTCCATGTGGGTAAACGTGAAACCTTTCAATACTGTTAACAAAATACTAAGACATTCTAGTAACATAACCATATGGTATCGAGATTCTGCATCTGTAGTTCTTCTACTATAATAAAAAGATAAGATAAAAACGACCATCCGATTGTTTTTGTAAAATAATTGAGCCATAACCCTTAGATGAAGCGTCACAATGTAGCTGAGTCTCCGCCTTAGGAGAATACACACTCAAGACTGGTTTACTCAATAAAATATTTTTAAGCTTTTCAAAAATTTCATGCTCTGTTACACCAAAATTAAACTCTGGAATATTTGGACATCGAAGAATAAATATATTATTCTAACGCTTTGCAACAAAGTTTTAAAATATATTTTTTAAAAACAGTGACCGTTCAACTAAGAAGAAACACCTACTTCCCGGGATATATACTTCGACAGACATTGAATTACACTTCTAAGTCAAACGGGGTCGGTATGATCTACAAGATTTTAAAAAATACCAAAAAAAAGATTGTGGTTTAATTTCCCAAAATAATTAGCAAAAAGAATATTGTATTATTTTTGTTCGTTTCATGTGCCAAATATGTGTTAATTTTTTTCACGTTCGAATATTTTGACCATGGAGGCTATACAAGGAGATCGAACTCCATATGTATTCCAATTTCTGGTCATCATAGAGGGCACCACATAAATTGCGATACCAAAAAATCTGACGACAGCCAATCATAAAACTCGAATTCATGATGTTTTATTGGTTGCTAGTTTCTTTGACAGTTCGCGGACCACGTGTGAGGTAAGTGAGGTTAGGTCACAGAAATGGAAAATATTGTGAATAAGAAATTCGTTTTTTGTCCCCGTTTTCAAAAATATCGAAAATTGTAATCGTTTGGTGGTAAAGCAATTAGTTCCAATCTGTGCTGCTGAATGTATTTATGTTTTTACGCGATGAAAAATGTGAATATCTACTATCACGTCTTCTCTTCAGTATGGAATTTTAGAACACACTTAAAGGTCCAGCACAGTTAGAATGAGTATAAGTCCTTAAAAGAGAAATTTGAAGAATAAAGAAGACACTATACGTGCAAGTAAGTATATTCTATAAAACCAATTATCAAATAAAATCAATACATAACAAACTCCACAACAGAAATATAACATATATTACTTGACCATAGTTACACAAATTACAGTATTTGCACCATCAGGCCCAATTTAACAAAACTACAAGTTACAATTTTAAAGTTACTAGTACTTGTAATGCGTTTAATTCATTTTTTGTATTGTCTGTTGATTTATTGAAGTTTATGAAAAAAATTGGGGTGTATACAAGAAGGCAATCCGAATCATACAATGTTATCATGAGGACATTTTCGCATAAGTTGACAAGATTAAAGAATGGAAGATTATTCCTAACAGTTTGGTTCACAAGAACAGAGATTATACTTATACTGTAATAAGCCACTTATTTTAGTAATGATGGATATTGTTTTAGTCTACTAAGATAGATACAAGTGAACAACAACAACTCCTACAGGTACAATAGGGTTTCCGATTATATATATATATATATACAAGTGAAGTGTCTATACGGTTACATCCCCATTATTATCATCATCCTAAAGTGTTAATGGAACTCATAAAATTACAGTTTATCTATTGTCTAAGTCTACTTCTTTGTTTGTTATACTGTCTGTTATCTACCTCTTCATTTTCATAAGATGTTTCCCTCATTTCTTCAAAGGAAATCTTTACTCCTTGCTTTTAAAGAGAACTACAAGGCTCAATAGTTAGGTTAAAATTATATGATTTTTTTACAATAGTAAAATGGTTAGAACAAATATACGAGAAACTCCTGTAAATTTTAACTTTTAGTTTTGTGAAATTTGTTCCATGAGTATAAGTTATAGAATTGTATATGATAAACAAGTAACTAAAAATACATCATTTTATATGTAAGTTAGGATGTCATGTTAAGATATTTCATGATCTAAGATTTTGGACACTTATACTAGTAAGTATACAATTATTATATGCTATAGAGAATGAAGAGTATATTGAACATCTTTTTTAATTTATAGACATTAGGTCTGTGATAACTTTGTGATAATGTTCAATAGTATTATTCAATGTGGGGTGATGGTTCGATTCAATTGAGTGTTTTACATAATTTGACTTTCATTTGGATGATTATTTACGAAGCAACTAGGATATTTACTATCTTATTTCAAGTTTTTTTTTATCGATATAAACTGGATTACAACGAGAACATTTGTAGATCTTACATATGCCTGATTTTTGTGGAAAGGCTAATTTCTCTTTAAGAATGTAAACTTAATATGTATTTGAATTATTTGTTTTAGCCTTTCAAATTGGAGTAGAAATTATGCCAAATTATATTGTTTTCCATTTTGTTTTGGAAAAATTGAATGAACATTTTATATTTTTTTTCTATCATTTATAAATCATATTGTGCTTATATTCTTTTAGTAATAGAATTTTTCTAGGTAATTTTTTAAAAATTTCTCTATGTATTGGAATTAAAAAAAACTGTGAGTGAATTATAGTAATATGCTGCTGCTTCTGTGGCATAGAGTGGTTGAATGTCTGTGTGTGATGGTTTTCTGTAAATTGAATATTCAGGTTTTCAATTGTAGTGATCGTTTAGTAAGTCCAAAATGTTGAGTGATTTATCTTCTTCTGTTTCTAAAGTGAAATTAATATTTGAGTGTAAGTTAATGATAAACTGGAAAAATATGTCTGATGTTCTAGAAGTAGGTGCATATCTATACCGACATAAAATATTCTTGGCTAAACGAAATTTAAAAATGGTAGTTTCCAAATTATCCATAAAAATGTCTGCTAAAATTGGTTAGGTATATGTAGGACTTCCCACAGGTAATGACCCATTTTGTAAATAAAATTTAAATGTAAACTTCAAATAAACTTAGAATATCTGATGCAATATTTTTATATATATTACTATATTTTGTGTGCAAAATCATAGTTTCCAGCTATTTTATGATTGAGTACATATTGATGCATGATGCAACAGGTCTAATAGGATTATTTTGTTTGTGTACTTTTATAGTTTGGGCAATTGTGGGTTTTTCTTAGTGTCCGTTATTGAGAGATGGAAAATAAAGAATTTGAATATTCTAATTTGTTTTGCAAATTATTCAGTTGGATATCTAAAAATACCATAAAAGTACCATTCTGTACATCTTGTTGATCTCAGAGCTTACAACAACAGGATGTTGACTAAATCGAATTAAAATGTTCAAAATATCATTTTGAATTGCTGAACATGAAAATTGCATATCGTTTAGTGAATTACCATTACTAGTTGGTGCAGACCCATCGAAAACAACTCTAAGTTTGGTCGTTATATGGTCATTTCGAACTACAACATGGTGAGGTAGAAAATACGAACGTTTTTTATCATCAGTAACGTTATTAAGAGACATATGACCCATTGTTTGGTACTCATCTATAAATGATGAATAGATTTTTTGAAATTCAGAATTTCTCTTATCAATCTTTTGATCGCAGTGGATTTTGATTCTCCTAAATCACAAGAATCTTTCCACGGTACCCTTACAATAAATTTCCCACAATCTGACCTAGCTGTGGCCCTTTTAAAATACTCCTCGCAAAATAGATCTTCATCAGAAAGAGAACTTGTATGTTCCGGTTCCTCAACGGACCAAAACTTTTGTGATTGATCATTTTCATTAAAGGAAGAATTAACGGATAGATTGCAATGACATTTCTTTGGAGTACTAGTAATTTTTCCAGTGGCAATGTATCCAAAAACAGTGTTTTGAAGTGACGGTAAATTGTTTCCGCAATTCATATTGCCTTCCAATGGAACATACCAAAATCGACTGGCATCACTTAAGATATCAATCTGATCGGTAGTGTTGAAGGAATCGTCTGCCAAAATTACATTTTTAGGTATGTTCCAAAGGGAAATATCAAACGAATAGGATGGATAAGGTTTAGTGACTGTTGGTACCACAAAACATTTAACCATGGACGAAAAATCATAAAGTCTAGAGCCTATTTTGATGCTACAATGTTTATTAATGGAGGAAGATGAGTTGTTGACACCTAATACATGACTAGTTTCATGTGTTGTAACTTCTAATCCTAGAGTTTTACACAGTTGTTCACTGACAAAGGAGCATTGACTTCCAGAGTCCAACATAATACGGGCAATATGAGGTTGCCCCATTTATCATAAACCTTTATTTTAGCTGGGCTCAGTAGCACAAATTCGTCTAAACAGCATTTGTTAATGGAAGCTAATTGATCAGTTGAAACATCATTTTTTAAATGACTTACATTTGAAACCAACGGATTTGTAATTGATGATTGGTTATCGGAATTACCGGAATCAGTGGGATAGTTTGTTTCCGAAATTGCACGGCATGATGTAATAAAGAACTATGCTTTCTCTTGCAAATTTTACAACCAGATTTCTGACATTGTTTACTCAGATGACCTGTACATAAGCAATTGCAGCATATCTTTAAACGTTTAACTTGATCCCAACGTTGGGACACTGATAAATTATATGATCTTTTTTACATAAATTGCAACTTTGAATATTTCTTATCTTTATAATCTTGTTTGAAATTACTATTAGGTTTACTACCTGAGGAAAAGTTTAGCTCCATGGTTGCTAATAAATTAGCCCTGTTTCGTAAAAAATCAACAAATTCATCAATAGTTGATAATGAAGTATCAGCATCGTTTTTACATTTTTGCCACTTTAATGCGGTACTCTTATCTAATTTATCTGATATTGAAAGAATAATAATAGCATCCCAACTTTCAGTGGGCAAATTTGAAGTTTTTAATGCACACATATGTTTATTGACAGTATCTATTGAATTTCTAAGACCACCTGCATTCTCTTTTACCAAACTGTTAATCTCAAACAATGCCTTCATATGATTGTTAACCAACATACGAGTATTATTAAATCGATTGCACAATATTTCCCAAGCATAATTATAATTCTGAGCTGAAAAATCGAGACTTTGTATAATTCATCTGTTAAGCTTGACCTTAAATAATGGTATTTCTGAATATCTCTAAGGATTTTATTTTTATGAATTAAAGACTCGAATGTGTCTTTAAATTCAATCCATTTTAGGTAGTCAGAATTAAATAAAGGCAATTTAATTGGAAGTAATTTTATTCCTTTTAGACCTGAAAAATTGTTATTATTTGAACAATCATTTCTAATATCAGAAATAACACATTTATTTTTGTTCAATAATTGTTTTAAAATACTTTTTGCTACGGACACATTTCTGCAAAAAACTGAATCTTGTTCTTTTCTAAACAATTGTTCTTCCTCTGAACATTCATCATTGCAGTTCAACTCAATAATCATCTGCACTTCATCAAATTCGCACATAATTCCTTCAGACTTTAGAATGTTTAATTCAAGTACTGAAATTTTATCACTTTCAAAGTTATCAAGAGAAATATCTTTAATAGAATCAACATATTCTGAAATCAAATTTATAATTATACTTCGCTTTTTGTATAATTTTTTAAAATCAGAAGCCTTCATAATGTTTGAATTGTTCAATAAATCGAGTAGCTTCTATGATAATAGACAAATTGAAAATTATTAACGTAATTCAAGTGCAACGTACACAAAATTGTAATTAAATAACCAAATTAAAATCGAAAGTTCGAAATATCTTACGAAAATAGTAATTGCGTAATTACCTGTACCAACAATAGATTCAATCTTCCTTTCGATTCATAAATAGCTTAATCGGTTGACAATATAGTTTGTGAAAATCTTTCAGAATGAAAAAACTAAGGTTAAATCTCAATAAAATAAAAACAAAATGTTTTTCTTTTATATTAGAATACCTAAATAAGCTTCAAATCTAAATAGTCTATGTAAATCCACACAGTATCTCAAATTAAGAGCAAATATGAAATCTTAATACACTAATAAACTTACAAATCAGTTTGTTATTTTAATTTGAAATCGTAAAAAATATAAACATAATACACATAAATGTGCCGGTACAAAATGCGACAACGCCGCCAAAATACCCTTTTCTTGTGAACCGGCCGGCGTCAAGAAGTCGCGACCTTCACCAAAAGAAATATTATAATAACTACTTCACAGGGCTGTGAATAATTGAAATTGGAACTTAAATACGTAAATTGTTGACTTTTATTACCAAATCGACAATGCAAAAATCGAATAATTTTATTTAATAAAGTTTCTAAATATATTTTTAATAAATTGTACCAGGTAAAATCACAGCAAGTTGAAAAAAGGAATAATTGTAAAGTAATCGGTGAAGAAATAAATAGGTAAATGGAAAAATCTCACTCAATTTGTTGCCTTCCTCCCAATTTTTCAAACTTGTTTTCAATCGATGACCACGTGCTTTGTGTTGATAATTGGACGATTCACAATACTTTTTAATTGAGAAATCTTATTAGTTAAACAACCGGCTCAAAGGACCATTTTATGTTTCGATATACTGGACTGTATTAAATCAAATCACTCGCTGGTTTAACTAACACTTGATATTTAATTACAAAAAAATGTGTGAATGAACATAATACAAAATTTAACGAATACAAAACAAAAAAGCGTGGCTTGGCCGACAATCTAATAATCTCTGTCTCTTTGTTTCAATTTGCAAAAAGGGTGTACTTCAAGCATTGCCAGACTTCACGGTTGTTCCGACATCTGACGACACAAATTTCTCCATTTGGTTTTGATTTATATAAACTTATTACAAATATGTAGCTGCTAGATATGAAATTGATATACTATTAAAAGTTGTCAATTTTCTCTAAATGTTAAAATAAAATTATTTTATTTAGTTCCTGGCAGCATTGAAATTTTTGGTAGTGGTAGTTAGCAGCAAGAAGTAGGTAATAAATATTGTTTGGGTATCTCCTAATCATCAGTGAGTCGATGCATTCACAAAATTATTGAGGTATCCAATAGACAGGAAATAATGGATAATAATAATAATAATAATAATGTTTATTCAGTAATAATGGAAAAATTTACAATGTGTATCAATATTTTATGAATAAACAGAGAGAATCGCAGAAGCTGATGTAGATACAGCTTGTGCGTGATAGGCAATTTAATTCTATATGAGGTTTATGCAATATAAAATAAGATACAGAAATCTACAGCAATATAACAAACACTACAAAATAAGACATATAGTATAAAAGTAAATGTGTATGAGTATGAGAGATGAGTAATATGATGTAATGAGTAAGAATAATAATAATAAGAAAATATATATAGTTATAGGATTAGCCAATAAGGCATATATAATATAAATTGTAAGTACTTGCGAAGCAGGTCAAACCCTGCTTGTGTGCGAGAATGCATATAGGTGAATTAATAATTATGGAAAGTATGAGATAGTTAAAGATTGGTTATAAATAAAAATATGTAAGTATAAAAAATATTGAATATTTCAAGTTACATGATATAAAACAATATGAAATTATAGACAAGTACATCAGAGTATATAACTGTCACCGGATAAAACTCAAGAATTGAGAGAATTTGGAATAGCGGAAAAGTTATGTAGTTTGAGATGCTTATGACTAGAGGTGAGCTGTATGATAATCGCAAGTATATTTGTTGCATTTAAGTTTCAATTATATCGTGTATTTCTGCACGGGAAGTATGCTGGACATAAAGTTTGAGTTTATTTTTAAATTTTCTAGGGTTTGGCTCACATTTTAGTGCTTATGGCAGATCGCTGAAGAGTTTTGGGCCTAGGAAATGGTAGCTCCTTTGACCGACTGACTTGTGCATGACTGGTATTTGAATACTTCTTTTGTGGCGGGTCTTATAGTTATGGCTGTAGGTGATGAATTCATTTTTGTGTTTATATTGAACTGTAATTATATTTATGAATGCATTCATAAAATTCTCCCAAACAATTCCTGACTTAAATGATATTAGAAGAAAGTAAGGAAGAAATTACTTTGATTTATTTTCAGTTGAATAAAAATTTGAAATGTTTCAGATTCTTTTTAAAATATAATGTACCTGGGATAATTGGATTCATTGACTGCACTCATGTTGCTCTATTTGCTCCGAAAATGAATGATCCCAATTATCCAGAGCATCTATATGTTAATAGAAAGGGATATCATTCTATAAATGTGCAGTTGGTGAGTAATTTATGTTCCTTTTTGGTAGATAGCTACTTTTCACATTTATGTTCAGGTATGCGATCATAAGCTGGAAATTTTAAATGTATGTGCCAAATATCCTGAGAGTAATCATGATTCCTACATTTGGAGTAATTAAATGTTCTACAAAATTTACATGAAGCTGGACATAAAGACTACTTTTTATTGGGCAAGTAAAATGTTTTAGATTTGTCAGTATATATTTTACCATGTTGATATTTTGTAACCATAAGTTCTTATGAATGAACAATGTTGTAAACCTTCTTATTCAATGGAATCATTTTCAGTTATGCACTAAATATTGCAGAAGGTTAAGTTATAATGTATTTGATTAAAAAGGAACATATTACTTAAAATTAGGATTGAAACAATCACTATAAGTTAATGTTCCGCTGTTTATTTAAACACCGTGTGTTCCATTATGACCCAATTACAACTTGCAAAATTATAAACACATGTTGTGTTTTACATAATGTATGTTCAGAATTAAATGATCCTTACTTCGAAGAAAACAATGATGACTATAATGAAGACTTTGGTAATATCATTCATACTAATAAAAAAATCTTTTTCTTTCACTTTGAGTAATTTACAGATTATTATTATTTGAAACACCTTTCACCTTATTTATTGGACATTAGAATCTATTTGACAAATTTCAATTAAATTAAAAAAACAGATTATTATAGTTACATTTTAAGTACTAATATATCAGTCAATACACTGAGTACTAAAGTGATAGCCTCAGCAATATTAACAATGTGTAATATGTACATGATACATAAATGTAAGCAACCTACATGTTACATACAGAGGTTAAAAAAATAGCATGTAGCTTACCATAGTCTATGTAGAAAATATATTGTTTTATTTATCTTAATCAAGAAGCAGAAGATTAAGTGTTAAATATTCGCAGAATAAACCCCCAATTGCAAGCTGGTATAAGACAGAGGAACAAAATAATAAATATTTTTAGAGATAGACAAAATTAATATTTCTTATATTTTCTAAACATTTTATATCTTCTAATCAAAATTTTCATTTTCAAATTTTATTCTATTTATTTCAATAAAACTATGTGCCCACTATTCTAAATTTATTATAAAAATATACACAACAAAAACTAATATTATATTATACAATTAATTAACATCTAAATAAAAGTAAATACTAAAAATGAAATAGCTACATTAAATCTTATATGAATAAGCTTAAATTTTTAGATATATCATCTAAGGAATTGGCAATTCTTTCATGAGAATCAGCCATTCTCGCAGCACTTTCTGCATTTTTTTCCCTAATGGCTATTTTTCTTTGGAAATAGTTTTCTTTTATTGTATTTTTTTGTCCAAACTTTTTTTGTAAGCATCAACGGCCTCATCACTTTTCTTGGCCTTCAAATAAGGCCTCTGGACTATTTTTCTTATAGGCCAGCTATCCCCTTCAGGCTGCTGTACAACTGGATCATCTACAATTACACATGTAACTGATTACTAAATGTACAGAATAAAGAAGATTTTAATAACCTACCCTGATTAATATTTATATCCATCACTGAAGGTTCAGCAACGGCAAGCCCTTCTACAATGACAGACCTGATTATTGATAACATTGTTTCGTCTGTTTCACCCAGTACCTCATCTTCAGGGCCACCACCAGTCACTCTGCGATTTCGTAGAGCCTGGGCGTGCTTCTGCTTCGTTCTGGAGCGTATATGCTGCCATGCCTTTAATTGACAGCACAGAACTAGAAACTATTTTGAAGTCGATTACAAAATACGCTAATATACCGGTGTTGCCGTAACTAGTCGCTCGTGTCACAAATTTGCGAGCGGAGGGGTACATGAGAATCTAGAAAAGCCATATCACTGCTATTCAAATCACTCCCTTTGGTGATCGCTCGCTTGTGAGAGGAGTGAGTTAAGAATACCGGCCCAGATGCATTGCCAAATACAGCAGAAACATACCCCTACGTTTTCGTAGCTGATGAAGCGTTTGCACTGAGTGAACGCTTAATGAAATCATATGCTGAGAAGACTCTTGATGCTTTACGACGAGAATTTAACAAGAGACTTTCACGTGCACGTGTAGATGTTGAAAATGCATTTGGAAGGTTCGGAGTTTTTCAGAAACCGATAAGTCTTGGACCAGAAAAAGCTGCAATTATTACACGAGCAGCTTGCTATTTACATAATTATCTAAGTAACGAACGAAGACAACACTACCATCACGTCATTGGAACAAATGATATTCATACTCAATCTAATCTAGTTTATTTAAAAAGTACTTTAAATAGAAATCGTTCACAGGGTGCAAAACAAATACGGGAAAAATTTTGTAGGTATTTCAACAATGAGGGAAAACTAGGAATTCAGACTGGACACCGTGCTGCGTAGTTTTCACCAAGTGAAATATTTCAAACATACATTTGTTGTAAAAACATGTATCGATCTGCAATTAAAAAATTCAAAACATTGTTGTTTTTGACTGACCGATACCTATTAGAAACATTCTAGAATCAACATTTTACGATCATTAAGTATAAGTAATTAGTTATACACTATGAGTATTTTATTCATCCATTTCTAAAATTACCCACCCTGTATGAAATACAAGTTGTACCAACCTGTTGTGTTTCTGGATCCGCAGTTACTTGCAACTCGGTGTTATGCAGAAACATCAACGCATAAAAAGTCCACGAAGAGGGTTCGTAAACCTCACCTGTACCACTACCAGACCTTTTGGAACTTACAATTTTTTTTAAATTCTTTCCGGTAATTGGTTCTTAGTGAGTTTATTTTTTTCCTTACGTCTTGCGTTCAGCGTCTGCCTTTATTTTTTTAAAAATAGGTAACAACTTATCCAACCCTGCGTTTCTTGCCATTTTATTCGCATATGCGGGATGTGCACTATTCCACAATGCCGGTAAAGTTTCATACAGTTCAATAAATTGTTTAAAAACTAGCTCATTATCGTCTAAATTTTCGACACTCTCACTGTCCATGACGTGACCGTCCATATCGTTGTAAATTTCAACTGATTATTGATGATAGGCGACCCTATAAAATCAACCTATTGTCAATATCCCCACTTTTGTACCGGTATTGATGTCCGAAATCAGAAAATCCGGATTTGCATCAATATTTATCATCATTTCTTCAATACAGACATTACACGATCAATATTATTGTTAATATTTTTTAAATTTAACATAATAACTTTTGTATTTCAGTTAATGCCCTGACTTGAGTTTAAGGATTATATTAGACTTTTCAAGAAAAATTTTGTTTCTAGAGTTTATGGTTTTGATAGTCTGTACCCATCAACATGAAGTACATTTTTATTGTATATTTAGGTAAACTCTCTATGTTATTTCTACATTCAATTGATTAAAAGTTTCTGAATACTTTTTACTCATTACTTTTTGTATTGTTAGACACTTAAATAAATGTTCTTGAACATAAATTTTATGATCGTAGCGCGGTCAACTTCAAAATTTCACTTCAAAAGCCGAAGTGAATATTTTATATCTAAATGATTTCTAAACATAGTCAGAGGGTATAACGGGTTATAAACAAAATTAAATGAGTAATATAAATAACTCTCAACGAGAAAAAAAACATTACATACCATTACATCCCCCTCTTACTTCGGTAAAAAAAATAAAGGACGCAAGCATCGCTTTCGTGCTTTACATTTTTTTCTATAACCCACTATCTGAGAAACAAATTATAACAAAATAGCAAATTTCTTAAAACTAAATACAGTCTTTGTTCCGGAACAATCCGGACTTATCTTCATAGTGGTTGGGTCTTTAGAGCCTGTAGCCTCTGCTACGGACCCTGGAGCTTGGCCCAAATCCTCGGACTCTGATATTTCGGTGCAGGCGGGAGTAGCTTTCGCGTAGCCGGTTGATTGTGGTCGGAGATGACTCGGGGCATTTACCTAGGTCGCATTGTACGTCCTTATCCTGGGTGATACGTTGTTGACGGGGATGAGAACTGGATACTAGGTAAGCCTGAACGGCTACGGACTTCCTCGGTCTATTGGCTCATGGACGGTCGGTAGTCCTGTCACATGGACAGTCTCGAGACATTTTTCCCACTCTTCCACATCGGGAACAGAATACTAAAGAAGACTCCAAATGCTTTAACTTTTGCCGTGCTTTTACGAATGATACCATGTAACAGGAGATCCTGTTTCTCTGCTCAAAATAATTCGTTTTGCTTATATATTACCTATTTTAGTACCTCTCGAGCCATCTAACGGCAATGCCTAGGAACGCATGTAATTACATTTAATTATAGTGTCGACACACGTTAGATTCCTTACTTATGTTCTCATATCTTTTCTGAGATGGCACTGTTAAAGATTTAAAACATCCGAAAATTGTCAGAAATGATGTGCGCAGAAAAGTTTGTTGGTAATTAGATCTCCATCTTGGAGACAAGCCTGACCGGCGTTCTCTTGATTGTCTAAAAAGAAAAACAATTATAACGTGAGTTGTGTCGAAGGAAATTCTAAGTAAGTTAATACCTTTTTATACATTACTAATGATTGTCGTGTATATATCTTTGAAATGTTTGTGGGATGACTCTGTCATTCTAAATTAATTGCTTTCGCCGACAGCACTTGTTGCTTGTAGAAGCGTCTAAAAATTCCTGTGTATTTTTAGATTGCAACAACTCACCATTCTACTTTCTCCATTCTACGTTCTCCACTCTACGTTCTACATTTTACATTCTACAATCAATCTGATTCAAATAGCAACTTGATTTGAAAATCAATTCATTTCGATTATCAACTTCCGACACTACGTTATATTTGCTTTTACAAGTATAGATCATATTATGTCCAGTACTTTATTGACATGAAATTCGTTTCTCTTCTCCATTGCAGAATACGAAAACCATTTATAGATGCATAAGCCGATACATATTTCTTTGATTCATCATATTTTTGTAGAACCTTTAGCATTGAACTAATTTCCCTAGGAACCTAATTAATTTGTATATTTAATGTACGACGGCCAAGGGCCATATTTGTAAAATAGTAGGGACCAAAGTCGACTTTAAGTAGGATATTCTTCATTAGATAGTTAAGTTACTTTCCCGATTTTTATTTAATGATCATTTAAGTACCTATAAAAAACCATATACTCTGTTTTTCGTCATTTGATCAGGGTAAATTATATTATTTCATTTTACAAATGACGTGGCGCTCAACAATTTATATGCCAGACAAATTTTTATTATCTAAGTGTTATACAACATTTAGGCGAAAATTCACGACCCATTGTTTTACCTAGAGCTTAGTCGAAGGCATACAGTAAGTAACTTTAGAATTATCTTTTTTATCGTTAGAGCTTACCTAGAAGTTACAACCAATAATACAATTTTGCTAAGAAATAATTAAAAAATAAAAAACGTGTGAATTATAGGCTTTTAAAGATAGGGCACGAAAATAAATAAAAAAAATCTAAAAGTTAATAAAATTAGTAAGTAGTTACCTGTGTTCTCGTAGGATATTTCGGACGGTGGTTCGTTGTATTTCCAAATCTCTGGCTATAGCTCGTGTACTTAAATGTGGGTTAAAATTTACATAGGATAACACATTAATTATATTCTCCTCCGTTCGACCTCTACCACGACTTCGATTCACGGGAAGATGAACAGTTCCTGTAGAACGCAAACGTCGGGCAATTCGAAGAAAAACACTTCTGCTGTGATGTCGTCTGTTTGGGTACTGTTGCGCATACACTCTAGAAGCAACAGTTGCATTTTTCATGCATTCGAAATAAATAGCCAACAAGTCAAAAGCTTCTTCATTTGTAAGAATCATTTCCAATTATATTATCGAAAATTGTTGGAAAATTACTTATTTTATTATTATAGAAACATGTAAGAAATAATGTTTGACATATCGTATAAATCATAGCCTACGTCATTTCAACTGTCAATTCATTACCTGCCTTAATATGTACCATTAGCTTACAAATCATAGCCTACTTAATTTCAACTAGCAATTCATTACCTACAGTAAGTGTTAAGATATACCGAACATGGTTATTTATGAGCATTTTCCATAAGAGATATTTTTCTTTCCGTTTTTAATAAAATTCATTTAATTGAAATTATTTAGGCAGAATTCTACCTTTGAAGATTTTTTATTGTAGGTTCGCCAGACGAAAAATTGACAAGTATTATCTTATAGGTAACGCCCTTCAGCGAAGACGGTAACATTATTATGACAATATTTTTAATTACTGCAGATAGGCCAATGTAAAACCTTTCTAACAGGACTTAATTTGTTTATTTCCGTTGAGGCTAACTAGTCTAATTGAAGGTTGACAAGAAATTCCCAACATTTACGCGTTTCTTAAGATATCTCGGGATAGGAAAGAGATATCGACGTGCGGTTTTCGCCATTATGTTGCTAATTTTGTCTACTTTTATAATCCTTAGTTAGAAATGCATGCTTCCATTTAATATTTTCCAAAGAGAACTAGATTTCTAAAAAACTTTAAATAACGCCCTCTAACGGGCACGTCACTTATTAAGTGGAATTGAGAATATAACCCTTACAATGGTGGAAAAGAGCTCTTTTCATCAAGACAAAATTTGCAAAGATCGGTTGGGTAGAATCGGAGTTATGGTCGTTTTTTCATAACAAAGTTCCCACTCTCCCCTATCTCTTATTTGAATAGTTAGACTAAAACTTGCATTATTAAATATATGCAAAATTTTTTGAGGAATACGAAGATTGTTTTTGTTATGCTTCTTAATTAGGCATATTTTCTAAAATTTAGCTTTTTAAATTTTTTTTATTCAATAACGCCCTCTAGCGGTGGAACTTCAATTCTATAAATCATTTCCAGGTTTTTCTCGTGGCCACTTTTGTTATAAATTTTTTTTTCCAAAGTTGTACTACAATCCGATCCTAAGTTATGGCCGACAGTCGTTCTTATTTGCCCACCCGGTACATACATGCAAAATATTTTATACAATATTATCATATACACATAAATTAAAAAAAAAATATATATATATCTGATTAATTGCGCACGTTAGCGACATGCAATGGGTAAAGCAGTAATATATTTGCGCTTTATACTTCAAAATACACATAAAAATGCTAGTATGGTAGTGGAGCCTTCAATACACTTAACCTATAAAAATGTGACAACTTGGGAAGCCAATATCTGACGTTGGCAACATCGCATCGGTATGGCGCTTTTGGAACTTTGTTCAGGACATCAAAATGAATAACAAAGGAGACACAATACCATGGTGGGGCTAAAAATGACATGTTTGCTCCATTATAGCGGTCACTTAGCGACGCCCCAGAGGTATGGCGTTTGGAAATCTTTGTTCTACAGTTTATTGTTAACAAAGATCACAAAACAACAGCGCAGGGCCCATGATCCATGTCCACAGAGGAAAAATTACACGTTTAGCTCATATTGATATGGCATATTGAGTTCGCGAACTTAGGCGACCTCCTTGATGAAATAAAACAAGAACCAAAATGGGGCCTATGATCCAGGGGCATGGTTATTAATTACACGTTTGAAAATTCGTCCCCCCTAAAAGCTACACTTTAGGGGTGTCATACCGGGAGTTCAAAGTGGGGTTGTCTATCAGCCCCAAAGCAAAATAACGTAGCTACCTTCTTGTTCTTATTAAAGTGGATTTACATTATAAGATTTTCCTTAAGTGGCCTTATGAAAAATCTTAACGTTATATGTGTTTATTCGCATATGATATTTCTTGAGAGTGGCTTTCAGCAAGAATCAGCATAATTCCTGAGTGAACATAGCGGATCATAAGGAATAGGAAAGTACCTATTTTTTTATGCCCGATTGCACCGTTTACTTTAAGACAGTCTTAAAATAAAGTAATCTTAAAAAGACTAGTTTGCGTTGCACCGCTCTCTAAGTATTCCTTAAATTTAATATTAAGATCCCGATTGGATCGACTTAAGTTCCACTTAGTTTGAAGTCGCGGTTGACAGCTGATTTTACCTGAAAAACTTTTCTTGCTTGCTTGCTGTTTACTGGTTTCAGGATTGATAGAGGAAACTGAAATTTCGAAATTATTTTTAAGTAAAATATTACCTAATAAGGAAACCTACAAGACCAAATGAGCACTGTTTTTTTGCTGACTTTTTAGGGAAAATACAACACCTGGAAACGTTTATTGTTAGATGCGTACTGATCGATTATAGATCATAATTCTGCGACAACATGCTGATAATGCTGTTTAGCAAGGAGCCGCCATAGAGTTGATTGGTAAAGATATCAATACAATCAATGGAGCCAGAACATTGGTGTTAGAGATATCAATTCGCGATGTTTATTTATATAATAAAAGATTTTTATTAGACCAAATGAACTATTATTACAGAAACAACAGCATGTCCCTCATGAATCAGTTGCTAGCAGCACTTAGGTTTTATGCTTGCGCTGGTCATTTGATAACCATTGCTGATTTCTGGAGTTTGTTGTTTTCTTTGTATTTATTTACATTTAACGCGGGCGAAAGCTAACTGTCACTCGATACAAAGCCAAATCTGAAAAGTCACTAATAAGTTACTAGGTTTTCTCAGTGTTGCCATGTAATGCTTAAGCTGCAGCGGTGCAACAAGCGAAAAACTCTAGTGCTTCTTAAAGTTGAGAACAGCTTACGAAAGGCGTGCTTAAAATCCAAACGGTGCAAACGGGCATTATGTCTTTATAAGTTGAGAGTATTTTTCGTAATTGTCCTTTTCCAAGTACGTCATCGTGACGAATTTCTGTTACCGGACAACTTACACACTAAATTCTAATATAACCTCAATCCAAATAATACAACACGATATTGTTGAAATATATCAATATATTAAAATTATAATGTGTAGCGCCCTCTATATATTATTAAATGTAATGTAGTGTAGTAGATAGTAGTTTCCTGCATAGTGCAGCTTATTTTCTTTGTATCCTTTTTCTTTTTCTAATTGAATGAATTTAGTAGTTGTTGAGAAGCCGAAGTGCGCACTGCGTTCATTTTTAACTCATAAATTTCAACAGGTTATGGGCCCAGAACCCACGTTTTAACCGGAAAGTTGTATATTTTGTATGTTCATATGTCGGCTAACAATTATGTGGCAAGCGTGCCAAAGTTAATTGGACGCGGAAATTACGATGAATGGGCTTTTGCAGCAGAAAACTTCCTCATTATAGACAAACTACAAGAATGCCTGGATGGAAGCGAAACCGATGAAAGAAAGGTAGCTAAAGCAAGAGCAAAATTGATTCTACCCTTTACGTGCATATTAAAGAGATAGCAACAGCACAAGACTTATGGTTAAAATTAAAATCCCTATTTGATGATTCTGGTTTCGCAAGACGCATTGGTTTGCTTCGAAATCTCATTTCCATGAGACTTGAAAATTGCGATTCAAAGACATCATATGTGAATCAACTAGTAGAAACAGCTCAAAAGTTGAGAGGGACAGGTTTTCAGATTAACGAAGAATGGATAGGCTCGTTATTATTAGCAGGACTGCCAGAAAAATTTGCCCCAATGATTATGGCCATTGAGCATTCAGGTATGACAATAACGACGGACGCCATTAAAACTAAACTTTTAGACATGAACAGCGAAGTAGATACGGCAGGTAGCGATTTTGCCAACAAACTTCAAGTGTCAAAGTCAAAGAATGGTAACACTGGAAATAGAAATTTTAATGTCAAGACTGATATACAATGTTATGGTTGTAAACAATACGGTCACTACAAAAACAAATGTCCAAACAAGGACACGAATAGATCAACGTTTGCATTAAGTGCCATATTTTTAAGTGGACATTTTTCTAAAAATGATTCAGGAGCTAGTGCTCATTTAACGGTTTTTGATGTTAAAGATCCAATTCAGGCAGAAATGACAGAAGTACTGGTAGCTAATAATATGAAAGTGCCTGTAAAATGCAAGGGAGATGTAACTATTCAAGCACAGGTAGGCAAACAAACACATGATTTAGTAATAAAAAATGCCCTATATGTTTCTGAGCTGACTACAAACCTGTTGTCTGTGAGCCAGCTAATAAGAAATGGAAATAAAGTAGTTTTTGAAGCTGATGGATGTAAGATACTAAGCAAGCATGGTAATCTGGTAGCAACAGCAAATTTAATAGACAATGTATATAGACTAAACACAAAAAACTTAACGGAAAGATGTCACTTAGCAACTGCAAATATATGGCATAGGAGATTGGCCCACATAAATTATTTCTGATTTAAATAAAATGAATAATTGAATAGTAAATGGACTAAAATGTCAAGGAAAAATTGTGAAAGAAAGCTGTATTACTTGTTGTGAAGGTAAGCAATCCAGATTACCGTTTAAACATACAGGAACCAGAGCAAAAGATTTATTAGAAATATGGTGATGTTTGTGGACCTATGGAAGTCAAGTCCATTGGAGGCTCCAGATATTTTTGAATCCTAGAGGACGACTTCAGTAGAATGTGCTTTATTTATTTCTTAAAAACAAAAGATGAGGCATTAGAAAAGTTCAAAGATTTTAAATGCATGGTAGAAACTCAAAAGAATAAAAAAATAAAAATGTTCAGGTCAGATAATGGAGGGGAGTTTTGTAGTACACAATTTGAAATTTTTTTAAAAAACAGTGGAATCATCCACCAAACTACGAACCCTTATACACCTGAACAAAACGGACTTAGTGAAAGAATGAATAGAACTGTAGTAGAAAAAGCCAGATGTCTTTTATTCGATGGACAGTTAGAAAAAAGATTTTGGGCTGAAGCATCAAATACTGCAGTTTACATCAGAAATAGATGCATTGCTGTTGGTCTAAATGATAAAACACCTTATGAAATATGGAATAATGGTATTAAGCCAGACTTAAGTAATTTAAGATTATACGGATCCACAGTTATGGTTCATGTACCTAAAAGTAAAAGAAAAAAATTTGATAAAAAATCAGAAAAGATGATACTAGTGGGCTATGGTGAACAAACTAAAGGTTATAGAGTTTATAATCCTAAGACAGACTCTATAATCATCAGCAGAGAAATTGTAATATTTGAAGACACAAAGCACCATACATTGCCAAGATTAGACCAGGAAACTGATAGCCTTAGTATTGCAGAAAAAATAGTTACAGACGGGGAAGGAGAGTCTGATGAAAGTCTAAACTCGGATCTGGAAGATGTAACACTTTCAGTGGGGGAAGAAACTTCAAATGTTGCTGACTCGGATCCTGACTATGAAGAAACCTCAAATGTTGCTGACTCGGATCCTGATTATATCCTAGAATAAACTCCAGAAGTGAACTCTGAAAACCTTAGACGACCAGAATGACAACACAAGCCGCCCGAGAGTTTACAAAACTATGTAACATTATATGTGTAGATCAAGTATTGAAGATGTAACAATTGACTTATGCGACAATCCTGTAAGTGTAAATGGTGCTTTGAGGAGATCAGATGGTAATAAATGGAGGGAAGCCATGGAGAAAGAGCTACGATCATTTGATGAAAAGGAAGCATGGGATTTAGTGGACCCACCTCAGGAAGGAGTGATAGTTGATTGTAAGTGGGTGTGATTTTGCGGGAAATAATTGCTATCGTGCGCGTCTAGTGGCTCGAGGTTTTAAGCAACAAGAAGGTATTGATTATGATGAAACGTTCTCACCTGTCGTGAGACATAGTACTTTAAGATTGTTAATAGCTTTATCTGTAAAACTTGATCTTACGATTACACATTTAGACGTTTGTACTGCTTTCTTGAATGGTTCTCTAGAAAAACTAGTTTTTATGACTCAGCCTGAGGGATTGTCAACATCTTTAGAGAACAATTCAAAAGTTTGCAAGTTGAAAAAGGCCTTGTATGGCCTTAAACAGTCATCCAGAATTTGGAATTTGAGAATAAATAATTTTTTTATTAGGGTTCGACTATAAAAAATCACAATATGAACCATGCATCTATTCAAAAAATTGTGGAAATAGTTTCATAATCATTGCTTTGTATGTTGATGATTTTTTTGTTTCTGAAAACAATGCTGATGAAATGGAAAGTCTCAAATCTGCATTAAGTTCTGAATTTAAAATAAAGGATTTAGGAGAGGCAAAGAAATGTCTAGGGATGGAAATTATAAGGCACAGATCCAAAGGGCTTATACAGTTGAGCCAGAAAGAATATGTAGATCAGATTTTAAGTAAATTCAATATGCAAAACTGTAAAGACACCAATGGAAGTTAATCCTATTTTTGATGAAATTAATAATACATCAGTTAAATACCCATATCAGCAGTTAATTGGGAGCTTAATGTATTTGGTAGTGTTGACTAGACCCGACCTGTGCTTCACAGTTAGTTTTCTGAGTCAATACAATAATTGCTACAATGATAGTCATTGGGTGCATGCAAAAAGAGTTCTTAAATATTTGCAAAAAACAAAAGATTACTGTTTAACTTTTTCAAAAGATGATAAACACTTAGAAGGTTTTGTAGATGCAGACTGGGGAGGTAATGTCAAGGATCGAAAATCCTATAGTGGTTTTGTGTTTAAATTAAGTAATGGTAGCATATCATGGGAAAGTAAAAAACAAAAGAGTGTTTCACTATCAAGTACCGAATCTGAGTATGTGTCTCTTTCAGAAGCTTGTAAGGAATCTATCTATTTACAAAACCTATACAATGAATTGACTGGATTTTTTTTCGAGAATTGCTATTTATAATGACAGTCAAAGTGCTCAAAAATTTTTGTTAAACCCGGTGTTTCAAAAAAAAAAAACAAAACACATCGATTTTATTAGGGACACTATTTGTAATGATTTGATATCTGTTAAATATTTGTCATCAAATGATATATGCGCTGATGTGCTTACTAAGAGTTTAAATTTTACTAAGCATGATAAATTTGTAAAACAATTGGGATTATTGAAAAAAAATTTTAATTTGTTGTTAAGTGGGGGTGTTGGAATATATCAACATATTAAAATTATAATGTGTAGCGCCCTCTATATATTCTTAAATGTAATGTAGTGTAGTAGATAGTAGTTTCCTGCATAGTGCAGCTTATTTTCTTTGTATCCTTTTTCTTTTTCTAATTGAATAAATTTAGTAGTTGTTGAGAAGCCGAAGTGCGAACTGCGTTTATTTTTAACTCATAAATTTCAACAGATATAACTCGTAACAATTGCTTTTTACACTTTTAAATTATTGTAGTATCCAAGTAATACGCACTAGTACACAAATTTACCAAGACCATTTAACTTTTGTTCTTGATTTATATTAAAATCAGCAAACAATGCATCTTTCTGAAGGTTGTTCGTGATCAGCTGACAACATGGCGCGGGATGACGTCACTTGGAAACGCTATATCCATTGTCTGTTTGTGATCTGTCAGTTGTTCGAAATTAGCTTGTAGCGTCGTATTTAGTAATAGTTACAGCAAAAGAGGTTGAAAATGGAAAATTTTGGAATTACGGAGAATAAAAAGGTAAAATAATAATTACTATAATACGTAGAAGTCGAGTAAAGAATTTTTTCTTGTAAATAGATTGAATGGACCCGAGAAATAACACAGAGATTAATCAAGCTGTACGAAGAAAACCTGTGCCTTTTTGACACAAAACATCCATCCATTAAACAACAAATATGCCCGGCAAGTCGCGGAATTTAAAATTTGCGAATCCTTAAAAGAAATCATGTCAATCAGTCAAAATGAAGTAAGAGACACTGACAGCGAAATAAATGTGGATCATTTAAATGCCAAACCATCCACAAGTACTGCAGGACCGAAAAAAAGGCAACTGAACGCACCCTCTACAGTGATTGCAGCAAATGAAGTTATACAGGATGATGTAATTGGTAATTTTGCCCGATACATCGAAAATGAAATACGGCAAATCGACGAACAAAAAATTCTTACAGATGTAAGATTTGAAATATCAAGTCTAATCTACTCTGCCAAAAAAAAGTGGATCCCAAAGAAAAAAGCGGGAATGATCATTATAGAAAATACAGAAAAACTTTATTTTTTTCAATATGATATGATTATTCTATGATTTTAAAATTACATATTGAATATATATATTTTATATTAACATAATTTTCTAGTCTCAATTTTTTAGAGAAAATCAAAAATTTTTATAGCTTCCCACCGCCACTGAACAAATCCACTAGTGTTGAAATACATGGTGATCTTTTTCCTTATGTCAATTGGTCCATTGGCGGGCTTTCTAGGATTTGTTCTAAACCAGTATTAGAATACTGTCAACAATTTTAACCTCACTTTTCTCTAATCTCAACGTAATCTTTACAAAAATCATAACGACTCATAAGCATGTAAACACAATATTGTAGATATTGTGTAATTTGTCATCTCTCAAGTATTTCTTAAGCGATTCACATGATTTTTGCTTATGAGAGATCATAAGGAAAATTTTATCTGTATAAGGCAAAGATACATGCTGCATGTTTCGTCATTTTTTGTAATAAAAGCCAAGGTTACTATTAATATTTCGAAAGTAGAGAGCAAAAACTAATGTTGGTAGTACAAATCGTACTCTAATGTTTTCCAAAATACTACCAGTTGAAGCACATCATCGATTTATTAGGTTTAATTCTGTATATATTTACTGCTTTCCTTTCAGGTGCGTGAGACCTTTGGGCCTCAAAACCTGTGTAACTCGGTGCACCACTTGAATGGAACATGAAATAAGAGTAGGGAATGCATCATGTCATTAATTTTGACATTTCATTGCTCATAACATAACCCAACTTTTATTTTCATTAGGTAAAGTGTGTAACAGGTCAAAAGCTACATGCAAACACTCACTCAATATGCCAAATTTTACCAACAAATTATAGTGAAAATAAATAAATATTAGGACTTACTCTTCATATTTGTGTTTATTTTGTATTTTAATAATACTACTTTTACTTAGCATACGTAATTGACCTACATTTCCTCTTTTAAATCTTACATAGACTACATCTTCAATATGTACAAATAGAAAATGATTCTTAAGTAGTGATTGCGAGCAAGATCAGTTTCAGAATATAATGTATTTAGTTTTAATAATAAAGTATATACCTCAAAGGTTCAAATGTTTACATTTATATCATCTAGGTTAAATTGACATCTGTCAGACCAAGAAAGTAAAATAAAATTAATTGATTGATAATCAGATATGATTAATAATCAATCATTCATTAACAAAGTGGTAGTTCAAAAAATTCAGTACATTCTTTATCCTTTTCCACCTTTGTAAATTCACATATAGCATATCTTTGGAACTCTTAGAAGCTACTGGTGAAGGAAAAGAACCAACCATTCACGGCAGGTTGGGATCAAGGGAAGCGAGATATTGATCCATTTTGTTTTTGGAGCACCTAACGTCAATTTAAAGGATTTTTTTGTAATTTACAAAAAGTTTCCAAGGTTCCTTAGAACTGGAAACTCAACCAGTGGTTTGGATTTATTCCTTCACAAACAAATTGTAATTACCCCAACTTGTCTTGTTTCACTTAAAGGCCTCCCACCATCAACGGTAAGTTTGTCGACCACTCACTTTTATGTGATTATATTCTGAATACTGGCTCAATATCATTCACTTACGTTTATTTCTATTTCAGGCCTTCATCTATCACCTTCCATTTTATCTTTCACCTTCCACTTCATCTTGCACCTTCCATTTCAATCTTTCAACTTCCATTTCAATTTCAACTTTTCCTTCATATCCATTAAGGGTGATCGGAACCTTCTAAGAATCTGCGTGAACCTCTGGAACATCATAGGACAATTGTTACCCCGATCTACACGTGCGAGGACTATACTATTGGTATTCACCCCTACACGTCCTAACCTTTCGCAAGTGGTTATCCTAGGTAACGTAGGCTCAAGTGAATCCCTAGGACTTCTCTCCGACAACTTCGTATTCTACCAAGAATAAATTTAACAGGATTTTAATTGTACATTGATACCTTTTTAAATATTTACCTTCAGTAATCTTTGTATATACGATATATTAATTTTAAGCAAATCATAAATACTGTGAGTCCTAGGTATGCATACTTTGGGTGATTTTCAATAAATTCATATCTATTATAATTATATTTATCTAAACTTTTCTCAAATTTGCACGTGGTTATAATTCTAGAGATCAGTCAACGCCAAATTTGATATTTGAAGTTTAATTATATTGGTGGTTCTCACCATAGATAAACCACGTGTTCCCTAGCTTCCTTTCGTAAGAGCCCCTTTTTGTGAGTACCTTCATATACATACATGTAATCTGTATGGCCTACCACCTGTTAGGCAAAACCATTATATTTATTAATCATATATCTACATAACGCGATAGTTTCATTTGTCCCCTCAAGAACCCCTTCCTTAACCCTGAGATATTCAAAGGGTATTTAATATCTTTATTTGTAACCTTTCACTGTGTAACATCCTTTATAACAGGTGTTATAAGTGAAAGCCTAAATAGTTGTAAAAGATTTAGTCTTTGTGTAAAAACTTTTCAGTGTGATAGAGTATATTATGATGGACGAAGAGTTCCTGTACAAAGAACGTATATGTCTGTAGGCAGATTTCACAATATTTTATTATTATTGTTATTTTCAGTTTTTTATGGAAAGTCCAGAGAACGTTAGTGACTCTTCGGATTCTTCTTCCACTTTTTCTTGGTTTTCTGAGACCGACAGTGATGAAGAACCGCGACAGTCTCCGTCAAGAATAAAAAATTATTTGGAAATAACTGTCAGAGGCTACAACTTGGAAGAATTTAAGAAAAACTTCCGCTTGAATAATAGCACAACATATATAGGTGAGATGCAAATTATCAAAACATCATTAGGCAAAGAAATGGTTTGGAAAACACATAATTATAATATTATTTAAGTAATTGAAAGTAGGTACTCCTAATGTTTTTTTTTAAATTTTTTTTGGATATGCTGGCAAATAGCAAATTTTTATCCACTCATAAAGATGGGAGGGAAAAGATAACTGCTGAAAAAGCTCTACTGCTACGTATATGGTATTTAAGTAATCAAGAAACTTTTCGAGAAGTGTCCGATAGATTTGGTGTTGCATATCGCACCGTACGGAGGTGTTTGAGGTTCTTTTTGTCAATGAAATCCCAGATTATAAAATGGCCTACAGGGGAACAAGTAGAAATAGTAAAAAATGGTTTCAGAAGTAAACAAGGTATGGAAGATATCCTAGGTGCTATAGATGGAACCCATATAGAAATAAATGAACCTAAAAAAATCAAGATGCATATATAAATAGGAAAGGATACCACAGTTTATTGCTGCAAGGTATTGATGGATCATAAAAAAAGATTTATTGATGTTTTTTGCGGTGAACCCGGATCAATGCATGGTGCTGCTTAGAAAATCTGCTATATATGATAAGCTACAAAATAACCCAAACCATCTGAATGTTGTTGTTGTTTTCTAATAGGTGATACAGCTTATCCGAATTTGGATTGGTTAGTTACACCTTTTAGAGAAAATTGGCACCTTACAAGAGAAGAAAGAAGGTTTAATTATAGGTTATGTTCTTCACGTGTAGTTGTTGAGAATGCATTTGGCTTACTGAAAGGCAGATTCAGAAGACTTAGAAAACTGGACAATATAAATGTCAACCTGTGATCTGAAGTAATCATGGTTGCATGTATAATACACATTTGTCTCGACAAGAATGATTTTATTGAAGCAGAGCTCACGGATTTTAATCAACCACAACATATACCATTTACTCAAAATATTTGTATATTACTGAGAATAGTCATCGACAAGGAGACCTTCTGAATAAATAAGTAAATTTGTAAATAATTTGTTGGTTAATAAAAAATAGAGTATTTCAAACTTTTATTATTTCCTATGCTTTACTACTATTATTAAATTAACATTAATTCCTAAATTATACTCAACAAAACATATTTTTAGAATGATAACAGAAAATATACTTTTTTAAATGAAACTAAGTGTTTCTAATTAATTCCACTATTTAATGAAAAAATTATGAAAACTCTAAGATATTGATAATTCTTTCGATATTGACATATCATCGTCATCAATAATTTTTTCATTAAATGGTGGAATTAATTAGAAACACTTAGTTTCATTTAAAAAAGTAATATGAGAAGATTCCACAAAGAAAGGGTCCAAAAAGTAAATTCAACAGAAAATATAGTTTTCGAGACAGTCGAATAGATATTGACTTAAATATTTGAAAGAAATAAATATGAAAAATACTCGAAATAACGATATTTTAGAGATAAAAATATAGTTATGAGAATAAACCATTACTACTATTCTAAAATTAATATTAATTCTCCAATCATATTCAGCCCCATGTATATACTACAGATGGCTCAAAAACCGAGGAAGGTGTAGGAGCAGGAGTATATATATATATATATATATATATATATATCATTTATTTAAATAAAATAAAATAAAAATCACATTTTACAATAAATTTCAACTACACGATTAAAATAAATGATAGAGAGGTCGAAAAGCAAAAGCTTGTTACGACGTTGAGCATATTATTACAACTAAATAAACATACATCAATAATATATAAAAAAAAACATGATAAATATAAATAGCAATAGCTCATACAATAAAATATAACACATAGTACACCTTACCTCCATTATTATCTCTACATTAATACAAATTATCTATTACAATATTGATTTTATTAAATGTAAAAGCAAAGTTTTCAGATTAAGAATAAGTCACAAAAATTCAAGATTAATAAAATAAAACTAAAGCTAGGTATTCTCAATTTGTCCAGAGATGTCTTGTCTATCCCGCAGAAACATGTATTGACCCAAATATTTTTTAAATATATGAGTTTTAACTGTTTTTATTTCATCTGGTAATGAGTTATACAGTTTTGGTCCTAAATATGCGTATGATCTTTGACCTATTGATTTCAGTTTCAAAGGTATAGGGTGGTATTCTTTTTTTTTTCGGCGAGTGTCATAATTATGTTGTGAAACAGACAAAGTTTTACTTTTGTGGTAAAGGCAATTTATTTTAACAAAAAATAGTTGACGGATATCCAAGATCTGTGCTTCGGAATATAGGGTATCACTGGGATATCTCCAATTTCGTTTGGTTATTATTTTGAGGAACCTTTTTTGAATAACCTCCATAGGGTGAATGTGAGTTTTTAGCGCACCGCCCCAGACAGTTATGCAATAACGTAAATGACTTTCCACTAAAGCATAATAAACAATTTTTATTTGAGCTAAATTTAGTATTTTGCTCAGGTATTTGAACTTTGTCATAATATATCTAAGTTTTTTGCAAATATATTTAATATGTATGTCCCATTTAAGGTGGTTGTCCAAATATACTCCAAGATATTTAATATTATTTGTATTTTTTATTGTGTATTCCTGGTTTTCAGTACGTACAGTTAGTGCATTGAACGAAGGAGCAGTGGCTGAATTGCAGGAAAATGCAATGTAAAACGTTTTATTAGTGTTAAGTGTCAACAGTTTATGGTTAAGCCAATTTTGGATTTTCGGTAAATCTCTTTCTACTTTTTCCTTGAGTTTTGCCCAACTTGTATCTTTATAAAATAATGCTGTATCATCAGCAAATCCTATAACTTCTCGTTCAGAAGACTCATGTAATAAGTCATTTATATAGATATTGAAGAGGGTAGGACCTAGGACACTCCCTTGGGGAACACCACAACTGATAGGTAATGTGTTGCTTCGTGTAGTATTTATTTTTACAATTTGATTACGGTAACTTAGATAACTCTTCATTAATTTATGTGGTTCACCCCTTATTCCAATTTGATAAAGATTGCTCAAAAGTTGTTCGTGACTTACCTTGTCAAAAGCCTTCGACAAATCAAGAAAGACACACAAGCAAGGGATACTTTCATCCAATGCCATATTAATTTTTTCAGACAATGATAATACTGCATCTTCAGTTGACATCTGCTTTCTAAAACCAAATTGATTGTCAGATATGATATTAAATTTTGTTAGGTAGGAGTTTAAGCGCGCTCCCAAGACCTTCTCAAAAACTTTGGACACAGTTGTTATTAAGGATATGGGTCGGTAGTTAGTTGCAATTTTTTCGTCACCATTTTTAAATATAGGTAAGACACAGGTAGTTTTAAATATTTGTGGCCAAATTCCAGCATCAAAACATTTATTTATGATATATGTTAATGGCTCTACTATATATATTAGGATGTGTTTCAAAGTTTCAGATTGAATACCATCTACACCAGGTGACTTTTCAACTTTTAAACTCTTAATAGTACTTTCAACTTCTAAATTATCGGTAGGGTGCAAATAAAAACTGTTTGGTATTGTTTTAGTTTTTGGTGAGTAATTCATATTTGGTGGTATTTTCTCAGCAAGTTTGGGGCCAATTTCTGTGAATGTTTTATTGAAATGAGTGGCTATTTCATGTATTTCTGTCAATAAATTACCATCGGTATCATTTAGAGAATCAATATATTGATTTTTATATTTCGATTTGGTGATTTCATTAACTACCTGCCACATATGCTTCGATTGTGTACCATTCTTATCAATTAATTTTTGGTAATATTCATATTTACATTTCCTTATTAATATGGTCAAGTTATTTCTATATTTATTGTACTGACTTTTTAGGGTAGTGTTCTCAGGATTTTTTTTCAACTTATTGTACAAACTATTCTTAGTATTAACAGATTTTAAAAGGCCCCGTGTCATCCATGGAGTTAGTGTAGAGGTTTTTCTACTAATTTTTTTATAGTATGAGCATTTTTCAATATAATTTAACAATTTATTAACAAATTGATTAGTTGCTGTTTCTGGACATTGAGCCTGATATACCGTAAACCAATTTTCATTTTTTAATATTTGTTGAAGTTTATAGTAATTTAAATATTGTTTGTATGGTAAATTGTTTTTATTGGCTATCTTTCCCTTATTGTGAACTACTTGTATTGCTACTGAATAATGATCGGTAACGAAAGTTTTGATTATCATCGGGATCACGATATCATTGAGAGATCTTTCTTTTGACTGTATAAAAATATGGTCTAGACAAGACTTAGAATTTACCTGAATCCTAGTTGGACTGTTTATGGCAGAAGTAAAACCATATTCGTTCATTATGCATAAATATTCGTTTGATGAGTCATTGTCTGCTAATAAATTAATATTTATGTCGCCAATGAAAATTTGATAGCTATTTCGATTTGGTTGGCTAGAATCAAAATATTCCTGTATATTTAAGAGAAAATCAGTTGAGTTTGATGAAGGGGAACGGTAGTAAGCACAGATCATGAAATTTATTTCAGGGGAGAGTGTAATGTTAATTTCAAGTAGTATACTAGAATTAAGTGCAACCCGTTTATATGAGTATTTCAAATCAGATTTTATGTAGACAACTACGCCATCATTTTGATTAACTTTGCTTGAATTATAAATTAAGTCATATCCTGGTATCTCAAAAATATTTAGGTCATCAAGTAACCATGTCTCCGTAAAAACAATACAATCCACTTCGGTATTAATCTTACTTAGAAATATTCTGTATTCATCTAAATTTTTAGAAATACTTCTTATGTTATTATGTAAAATAGTGAAGTTGCCATTTTTTTTGTTTACTTGTATTACCGAATCAAACTGTTCAGAGTTTTCAAGAGTATAGTCATCAATCTTTTCAATTTTAAATTGTCCAATATATGGATCCATATTTAAACCAGAACATTAGTACATGGGCAAACAATAAAATTGCTTATATACAGTTAAAAATTAGAATTAAAAATATTAAAATTCTTTCTTTTATCTTTTCTTAGGATTGGAGTTGTCTTGTTTTGAAAATGTTGGCGAACTTCTTGATCCTGATCCTGATCTTGTATGATACCGTTTTCTTTCTTCCTTATTCTTGTATGACGCACTCACTGGTTTATTTTGAGTTGTAGTCGGAAGTGCAGCAGTCGAAGATGTTTTGGGTTGATCCAGAAGAATTTCTTCAGCTTCTTCTGTGTCCTTGAGTAAATCTTCTATTGTATATATTTCTCCTTCAATGTCTAGTCTGTTTCCTATTATTTTAGCCCTTTTTTCTTATTTCTTGCTTCTCTCATGAATTTCACTAAGATTTTTCTTTCCTCTAAGTCTTCAGGCGTTAAATCTTCAGATATATATATGTTAGAATACAATACTATTTCTGCTTATGTCAGGAAGACCGATCAGCGTGGACAGGGCCAATAACAGGTTCGTCGCGCATGTGTGCGCAACGGGGAACGAGCATCTACGTCCGAGGGGACGGCAGTCTCCGACAACAGAGATAACGGGTTAAATGTAATATCGCGAACTGAATAAAGAGTACTTAGTAAAAATATCGGGTTGTGACTTATTTAACCCTCCCCTATTTAACATCAGAAGTGGGATTGATCCGTGTCAAGTGCCATATAAACAATACGAGCTATTGCGAAAAACAGTGTCGCCTAAAAATGGAGAGAGAAAACTGTGAAAACGCTGTCTCGGCGGACATTGTAACAGATTCGGATGGAGATATTACGCCAATAAGTGTCGAGCCTAACTCTGAACTCTCGAAAGGTACAGTACAGTGGCAAGAAACATTAATTAATTTAGTAGCGGCCCAGCAACAACAAATTGCTGAATTAGCGAAACAAACCAAAATGGCGATGATGTCAGCGTCACCTCCTCAGTCAGCGCCAACGCCCAACCTAACCGTAGCAAACGGATTACCTACGCAAGCGTCAACGTCGTTTACTACATTTAAATTAACCAGCTACGATCCGGACAACAGCGCATACGCAATTCACGAGTGGCTAGAAGATGCTACGAAATTAAAAGACGATTTAAACGTCAGCGATAATTTGATGATCGCAAAAGCAAGCGAAGCGTTAAAAAATCGAGGTAATCGATATTGCTGTGAATGGCGACCGATCCGACGAACATGGGAAAATTTCTGTGTTGACCTCATCACAGCCTTTCCCGATAAAGAAACACCTGGTGCCCGAGCATTTAAAGCAGCTACACTAAGAAGCCGTGATTGCGATTCTCTATGTGATTATGGAAACCAGAAACTCCGAAGTGTATACAGGTTTCACGAAAAATTACCCTGGGACAAGATTCTCAGCATGCTTGAATATGGTTTAGACCACGCGGAAGCACGTGCCTCGCTACATATTCAATTACCGCAATCAGATCGTGAGGTCATGACTATACTTAGCGAATTTGACGCAAGACGTATTGCAAAACGGCCCTTGGACACTGAAGAGATACCTAAAAGAAAATACAGGCTAGGAGATAGACGTGAAATGAGAAACGAAAGATCAAAGAAAATATTCAAAGGATCTTGTTTCAGTTGTGGACGTCAAGGACACCAACGTGATACATGTCGTTATAAGCAAGAATCACCTACCGAAACGCAACATGATATACCAAGTACGTCCAAAATTCCAACATGTAATCATTGCAAGAAAATTGGCCACAACGAAAGTGACTGTTGGTATAAAAATGGGAAACCTAAGAAATCGTTTTTACTTAAGAAATGACGCCATTTGGACACAACACCAATGGCAACATTATTGTGCAAAAATAGTGCTCCCTCTTTTTCTTATCTGGTTGATAGTGGTGCCGACGAGTCAATTATAAAACACTCTGTAGCAAAAACATTAAATGCGACAATTAAAATTAATCATAAGATTCGTGCTTTTTCGGGATTAGGGGCACAAATTGTTTATGCTATCGGTGTCTGTGATCTGATAACTGTTATGCCTACTTTGACTTTAGAAATTAATTATGCGGTCGTTCCGGATATTGTTATTCCAGGCGATATTGACCTTATTATTGGATGGGACGTCATCAGTCGACCTTGTTTACGAATCGAGAAAAACGATTACGGGCTCGAGTTACACCATAACCTGCTCAGCATTTCTAATGTACTAACTTTGAAATGTGAGAATAAAATTTCGGTAAATCAGCTTGATTTAGAAGAAGACTTGAAATTAGAAATACAAAGTCTATTATTGTTTTATAAAAACAAAACTCCGGATCATATTACCACCGGTGAAATGACAATAAACTTAAAAGACACTACTCCAGTAGCGTACCGTCCTCGTAGGCTGGCTTACCAAGAAAGACTGCAACTTAAAAAAATTATTGATGACCTTTTAAGTGCGGGAATAATTCGCGAAAGTCAATCGGAATATGCAAGCCCTATACTTCTAGTATCAAAAAAAAGTGGAGAGACTCGAATGTGCGTGGATCTTCGTGATGTCAACAAAAAGGTAGTTAAAGAAAGATACCCATTACCTCATATTCAAGATCAGATCAATGCTCTCTGTCATGCAAAATACTTCACTACATTAGACATGAAGTCCGGCTTTTACCAAATGCAGATTGAAGAGAAATCAAGGCATATTACCGCTTTCATCACTCCAGATGGGCATTATGAGTTTAATCGTATGCCTTTTGGATACGTTAATGCTCCAGCGATATACCAACGGTCCATTGATAAAGCATTAGGCAATTTAAAGGGCACAAAAGCGTTCGTTTACCTTGATGATGTACTGGTGCCTTCAGTTAGTGTTGAAGATGGATTACAAAACCTAAAGGAAGTACTCAACGCGCTATCGACACATGGGTTTTCCTTGAATTATGAAAAGTGTAAATTTTTTGCCCAAGAGACTGAATATCTTGGAGTCATTTTAAGTGCGGGATCAGTGCGGCCCAGTCAGCGTAAAGTAAATGCTTTGAATCAAGCACCTATTCCAACGGATGTTAAAAGTTTACGACAATTTATGGGACTTGCCAGCTATTTTCGCCGGTTTATTAAGGGATTCTCCGAGATAGCCGCACCAATCACGGCTTTGTTACGAAAAAATTGTGTGTTTAAATGGTCTTCCGAGTGTGAAAAATCAAGACAATTAATCTTAAACAAGTTAACAAATTCGCCGGTATTACGAATCTATGATCCGAATTTACCTTGTGAGTTGCATACAGATGCAAGTTCAGTGGGACTAGGAGCTGCCCTGCTTCAAAGCGAAAATGGCCTAGTTCGTCCTGTTGCTTACTTTAGTCGCCGTACGACTGATTATGAGTCACGGTATCATTCGTATGACTTAGAGACATTAGCTATTGTTGAAGCTGTTGAACATTTTAGAGTTTATTTGTATGGTGTTCAGTTCAAGATATACACCGACTGTAATGCAGTGCGTGCTACGGCTTTAAAGAAAGATTTGCATCCTCGTGTCGCTCGTTGGTGGGTCAAATTACAGGATTACGATTTTTCGATTGAATATCGGCCAGGAAATAAAATGGCTCACGTAGACTACTTAAGCCGAAACCCTATAGACGATGAAAGTATTTTAAAAGTGTGTGCATTAAAGACGCTATCGGTAAATAAAATATCAAATATGAACACATTGCGTGAATTCCAAGTAAATGATGCTTTTTGCATTGAAGTATTTAATGAGCCGAATAATAGTAATCCTGATTATACTGTTATAAACAATATTGTTGTAACTAATACGAAGACTCCAAAGTGTTATGTGCCAGTTGCCGCCCGACTCCTAACAATGCGGTTATATCATGACGAATCATCGCACATAGGATGGAATAAGTGTATTTGCAAAATGAGAGAAGCTTTGTTTTGGCCGAAAATGGGACAGTGTCTAAAAAAATATATCAGAAACTGCAGAGCTTGTGTTTTGGGAAAATCACATACCGGCCGTAGAGCAGGAAAGTGGCAACATGGAGATAAACCGGACGATATTTTACACACTTGGCATATCGACCACGCCGGCCCTTTGGTCAATTCAAATGGAGCCACCCAAATTTTAGTAGTAATCGATGCATTTTCAAAACTTTGCCGATTAATGCCAATCCCAAAGAAAACATCGGAAGACTCCATAACTGCATTAAATTCAATTGGGAACACCGAAAAGAATAATTGCAGACAGAGCAGCTGCATTTACCTCGATCACTTTTCAAAATTTCTTAAGTGCGCAAAATGTGAAACTTCATCACATTGCTACAGGAGTTCCAAGAGGCAACGGTCAAGTCGAACGTCTCATGCGCACAGTATTCAATTTAATGAGAGCAACCCTGACTGCCGAAAAAGAAAAAAAATGGACTATTGCACTTCCTGCTATAGAAGATAATATAAATTCTACGATTCACTCAATAACGGGTCATGCACCTAAAGTGTTACATCACGGCACAAATCCAAGATTATTGGCTACTCAGCAATTCTTAGGAGACGCGCCACCCAACGATAATTTTGTCGATCCAGACAAGGCCGTGGCAGAAGCACAAGTACGTTTAAAAAATAGTGAGAATAAGCGGGCTCAGCAATTTAATAGTTCACGGTGTCAAGCGAGCTTGTTCACAGTTGGGGACCTTGTCGCTGTGGAAGATTCTCAGCTGGCCGGCGGAGGGAAGTTGAAACCTAAATATAGAGGGCCATACACTGTACGTGCAGTACTACCGAATGAAAGATATTCGCTGCATAAGCAAGGACGGCGATCCACTGTAGCCGCTCATGAACAACTACGTCTGTGGCCTTCCGATAAATAATAAAGTGTGAGCAACGCTCCGGTTACATAATGCTTTTTTTTATGATTGATCATTGCTTTTTGACAGAAACAAATTTTTTATCTTGCAAACAATTGTTTAAACTGATTCGAATGGTAATACTATTCAAATGAATAATTATAGTATGATTATAGAAAAATTAATAAAATAGTGGCAAACCCACGCAAAAAAAAAAAAAAAAAAAAAAAACTAAGAGAATGTGTATGGTAAATACACTATAAAACATTAACAAACAAAACATTCTCACTATGTAATAGAAATATTTTATATATACCTAAAATACTTGAATAAAATTATAATGGCAATCCTATTATATCTGATTGATGATAATAATGGCAATCTCATTAATACGAATAGCAATAATGGCAATCCCATTAATACGATTAATAGCAATAATGGCAATCCCATTAATACGATTAATAGCAATAATGGCAACCCCATTATGAAAAAAAAAAGGTGAACAAAAACAAAACATACAAAAATACATGGTAATGATTAACATTTCAGAAATATCTGAAATATTTCATAAAAGATATGGCAATTCCATTATTAAATTATAAAATAAACTAGCGGTGATAGTATTATTTGGAAACAGTTATGTGAAATGCTGACATAATAAAAATAAATTCTGTTGCTGGTTTTCTAAAATTTCAGAAATGGTGCGCGGACGCCCCATAATCAGAATGGCCGTGTTAGAATACAGTACTATTTCTGCTTATGTCAGGAAGACCGATCAGCGTGGACAGGGCCAATAACAGGTTCGTCGCGCATGTGTGCGCAACGGGGAACGAGCATCTACGTCCGAGGGGACGGCAGTCTCCGACAACAGAGATAACGGATTAAATGTAATATCGCGAACTGAATAAAGAGTACTTAGTAAAAATATCGGGTTGTGACTTATTTAACCCTCCCCTATTTAACATATATTTCTAAGTTTTTTAATATTTGGCTGCTTTTAATATCTCTAGCCGTTTTATGTGTGAATGAAATTTGACTAATATTGGTCTTGTGTGGTTTTTATCCTTTCCTATACGATGTATATGAATTATATCGTATTGTTCCGTTTTGATTTGAAGATGTGTTCTGATTATTGAGTCGACAGTTGTTAATAACTTCGTGGTCGTCTCTTGTGCGGATTCTTGTATTCCAAAAAAAATTAAATTTTGACTTTTCAGTTTTCTCTCAACAGTATGTAGTCTATATTTTAGTTCGGTGTTTTGACTTTCTAGAGTATCGATTCTCTTTTGATAATCAACAAACTTTTCATTTGCTGTTATGGTAAAAGTTTTTAATTCGAAATTCAAATTATCAATTTTTGTAGTGATATTTTGATTTAATTTGTTTATTAGTTCATATAAATCGTCTATTGTTTTACCTTTATCCATTACAAATCAATTCCAAAGACTGGCCTATTTTATGATGTTCAGCTATCTACTAATTAGGTTCTTATCAGTTCAGTTTTTATGGATATTTGGGTTAATATTTTGTTGAAAAATTTTAATTTCATCTATTGCAGAGTTATCATGATTTTTTCAGATGCTTTACTTACTTCATCGTATTGCAAATAATTTCCTGAATCTGTTGATATAAATTTTTCAGTTTTTGAACCACTTTATATCACTCAAAATACTGTTAATTTACGGAGCTACATTCATTAACGTTATTTCATTCAACTTACTACTATCAAAAAAAAAAAAAAAAAAAGAAAAAAAAAAGCCAAGCCAAAGATAAGAGTCTCACTGAGCTTGGGTAAACATATGACGATATTCCAGGCAGAAGTTGCAGCAATACAGCACTGTGCAGGGGAGCTATTAAGGCAAGAGTTTGAGGAAAAGACCATTGCCATATACTCCGACAGCCAGGCGGCTATAAAAGCAATCAGCTTCATGCAGATAAATTCCAAACTTGTTTGGGACTGCTTGGAGACGCTACAAGAGCTGGGCAGTCGTAATAGACTGTCCGTAGCTTGGGTACCAGGCCACTCAGATCACAAGGGCAATGAATGGGCAGACTCACTAGCCCGAGAAGGGGCACGTTGTTCTCCCATTGGCCCAGAACCTTTCTGTGGCATAGCGAAAGCGCTGCAAAAAACAAATAGCAGCACTTGGATAAAAAATCAGTCTCCAGAATGGTGGAACAAGGCGCCAAAAATGAGGCAGGCCAAAGAGTTCATCAAGGAACCCTCGCCAAAATTCACGGAGTATCTACTGAGTCAGAATAGGAAAACAATCAGGATCCTGGTTGGGCTCCTTACAGGGCATTGTAGACTTAACAAACACATGAACAACATCGGATTAGCAGAAACAACCATATGTAGGTTTTGCCAAGAAGATGATGAAACCCCAGTACACATACTGTGCTACTGCGAAGGCCTGACTAGGCTGAGGTTTTCAACGATAGGAGAGAAAAAACCACAACCCTCCCAATATATGGAGGACCTGAGGTATGCCATCCGTCTAGTAATAAGGACGGGCTTAGACAAGGAACTCTAGAATAACAGGAGGACATACACAATAGATCTGCAAAGGTCGTAGTGGAGAGGCTCTCAGAAGCATTTAAGCCCCATATTTATCTTATCTTATATACCACAAACATATTTTTAAAATGAACAGAAAATATATTTTACAAGACAGTCGACTAGATATTGACTTAATATTTAAAACAAATTAAATACTCAAAATAACAATATAGTTTATGAGAGTAAACCCTTGTGACTATTAACTTAAATATAAAAACAGAAGAAGTGAACAAAAATTAACAACTTGAAAAAGCAAAAATCCAAGGATATTATTTTTTATTTAGATATTCTTCAAATAACTTTATTTTTTTTCTTTCAATTTCAATTCGCTCTTTTTCAACTTGCATTTTGTCTTGGTGGCGTTTCTCCTTTGCCTTCAATTGCCTTTCTTTAATGGTAATATATTTTTTTAGCTTATTTTTATCAATTCTTTGATTTCCACTCTTCACATTTTTTTTCGTTTGTCTCACTAATTTCTTCCGATTTTCGCTCTTTGACATCAGCTTATTGGGCCTCTTCGACCTCTGGAATATTCTCACTTGAATTTAATGAGTGATGACAACTATTTGTAGGCTTATCACCTACAATTTCATCCATATTTTCGTAAAATTGGAAACGGTTTGGTCCTTGTCCTGTTCTAAATTTGTTGTGCTTGGCCTTATTATAGATCCTGTTCAAGCTTCACTTGTTTGACTGTTTTGACTGCTTTCAAGCTGTCAAGGATGAATTACCATCCTCAAGGTCAACTTCACCCTGCTCTAAAATTTCATCGCCTTCCTCGTGCTCGGAGTTGATTGCCATTACTTCACGTTGAGCGTGCAATAATAATGACGCTGCAAAGTTGTCATCTGAACAAAAAGGAACAAGTATGAGCCTAATTTATTGTAAAGAAAAAATACTTTACTTGAAGTTGCTTTCTTGTAATAATCACTATTAAGTAATAACTTATAAGTTTGTTGTGTTTCTGGATCCTGTAGTAATAATTCGCAAATATTATTATTATTACTACTATTGCTTCTGCAACTAACATTCTCAGACATGTTGTTGTTTTTGACATAACCTAAAAGGAAAAAAAGCTCGAAACCCCTCCTCGCTAGGTAGTGCATAAGGGGAAAGGGGAAGGCAGTCTGGTGCAACTCAGGAGCATCAAGCCTCCGTTGAATTTAACACGTGCAACTTGCACTGGAGTCGCTTGGAGCTGCTCCAGGACATGAAAGGAATTATCATAGGTATACGTCAAAAGGCAAGAACGTGAACATGAACATGAAAATTTCACGTTATAAATCTCAGAAACGTTAGATTTTACCTAGCAGCATCCTGAATTCAAATGACAAAATTATAAAAATAATTTAACGTATAGGAACGCAGATATATAATTAAATATATTCTAGTCAAATTTCGGTTAATATAATAACCAAATTAATTGAATGAAATTGTCAAACATTTCTATTATTTAAGTATTTATTGAGTAAATTATTGTTTCGACATTACAATTTCAAATTTCATCAGCAGTTCATGATAGTTAATAATTTAATAGTTGGTACGGTGGCATGATCAGCTAATGGAATTAAATCCCGAAAATTAGCCTGGAACGGACCTTCCGAATAATTGACAAACTATAAGGTTTATTGAGTTAAGACTGTACGGTATTTCCAAAGGGAATAATTATATTGAGCGAAATTTCATTTCTATTAACATTAATTGAATTAATTTTGAAAACGAGATCTTTCAGTTTCATTTTTACATTTTGAGTAAAAGTTATACATGATATGTGTTAAGTTTGAAACTTACAATGGATTATATCTTGTCAACAAAAGTGTCAAAAAATCGTTTAACTGTTTCAAAAGCATACCCTATATTTATGTTTTTGTCCAAACGATCTAGGCTTTTAAGAAAGCCGTTTTGGAGCTCGGTCTGCAGCCTGATCAAACCCTAAGTAGACCTCTTCCATGGATTTAGTGTGTTGGCGAACAATTACCTTGCAATTGCAGATGATGTGTTCCCCTGGCTCATCATCAGTATCGCAGAATCTGCATGTTCCACTGTCCAATTTACCCATCTCACAGAGATGATATCTGCGTTTCCAGAGGGAATTTCTGTGATTACTCTGAGATCAGATTTCTCAAGGAACAATTTAGTTTCGCAAGCAAAGAGTGGTAATTACCTTTTTGCCTCTCTTTGACCTGGAGTATTTTTCCAGTGGGCTGCATTAAGTTAATTTTCCAATTTTCGGACTCCTTCCACGAGGCGGCTTTTTGGGATACCGATAGAAGGACTAAAGGGTCCTTCTTCTGCAAGACCATCAGCAACCTCTTCCGACAATTCCTCCATGCCCCGGTACCCACAATAAAGATAATTTGTTGTGTATAGCTAGTTGCTTGAGAGATTGTTTGCAGTTCCAGACTGTCTTAGACTCATAAGTTGTAGACTTAGAGGCAGCCTGGCTCAATGAATATTCTGGCCGAGTTGGAGCGTTCTTTGAGGTATTATTGAGCACAAAAATATATTGCTTTTACCTCCGCCTGTTGCCCAGGCTGTTTTATTTCTAATCTTACATTCTCAGATTCAGTTACATAAGAAGTAAGAAGAAGGGTGATGTCACTTTATTTAATTTGTTTAATAAAGAAGTAGCTCTTCATCAATTATTTTAGATTTTCTTTTTATTCTGTTGAGGATTCATAAATCCAACAGTGATTCTAACATTTTCTGCTCTGCATTAATCCCATCTCATTATTTTCAATTTCAGTTCCTTTCATTTGATTTTTACTTTAATTTTAAACTTTTCCAATAATTTTTATAAACTAATTCCCTTTTATTTATATCGCAATGCCCTCCATTTTTCTTTTTGAGCACCCCTTTTTCAATTTTCAAATTTTTTTTATTGGTTTATTCAAAATTTGGCATCAGGTAACATTTAGACCTGACTCTATCTTCTTTTTTAAATAATTGACATAAAACTCCAATATTTGTCTTATCTAATAGATCAATTACACACAAATATTCATTTTATAGAAGTGACATATTTATATATAAAAAAATGTTTTTTCTATTATTTCATATCTATACAATACATACAATGAAGGGGAAGGGAGGTAAGTATAGTACTTTTTGAAAATCTAGGGAGTTGTCATTCATTCATATATTTGGGTTGTGCTCATCAACCCAGGCACTTGAACTGAATCCTTGTACCATTTCCCATGTTATCTACTTCCATTCCAGAAGCTTCGTGTCTTCTATAAAGACCACTAGTTTGACTGGAGGGATTGTCAGTAGTTGTGATGGTTGTAATTAATTCCTCTCCAAAGTGCTTCCCTCTAAGTTCTTGTAAGTTCTCGCAGAAGCAGAGTATGTGAGTAGGTATTTCATCATCAAGTTCACATTTTCTGGAGATAGGTTCACTAACTTTGCCCATTTTGTAAAGATATTTTCTCAAGGTGCAGTGTCCAGTCACCAGGTCGGTAACTCTCTTCAAATGTTTCTTACCCAGTTTTAGTAGCCTGGTTGAGAGTTCCTTGTCTACCTTGTTCAGTAAACTCCATGTATGAAGGTGCCCTGTGTGAATTGGTGTTCCCTATCTAGCCAGTTCCCAATTTCTCCTCTTATGCGGTTCAAAACGGTTCCGGACCTATGAAGTCTCCTTTAGAGCCTTCTTTAGCTAACTGGTCCACCATTTCATTACCTGCAATTCCCTAATATTCCATATTAGAGACACCTTGTTGTCTCTTTCCAGCCTGGTGAGGGATTCTTTGCAGTTTTTCACCAGTCTAGATCTAGTTGTTGGATTACTGATAACCTTAAGCAGAGCCTGGCTGTCAGTGAATATTTCAATTTTTTGTCCGGTATATCCTCTTCTAATGTTTTCATCAATACAGGCTAAAGAGGCAATCGTCTCTGCTTGAAACACATTCGTATGTCGACCAAGGATAGAGAACATTTTCTTTCTAGGTCCTTTTATACCAGCCCCAGTGCCATGGTTTGTTTTGGAGACATCGGTGAACCAGATGATTTCTCCAGAATTACCTGGGTGCATCACCTGTTCCCTAGATGGGATGATGATATTCACTCGCTCAGTGAATATATTCTCTGGTGTCATGCTATAAAACTCATGTGAAATATGGGTTCGTCTAGTAATGTCCCAGTTGTAGCAGTGTGTGCTTTTCGAACATTATTCGGGGACCATACGTCTCCCGATTTCAGCCTAAGAATTATCATCATTGCCTCCGCCCTTATAAAAAGTTCTAGAGGAGGAAGTCCAATAAGGGCTTCCATTGATGCCGTCCCCGTGCAGTCCATTGCCCCGGTAATACCGGATTGCAGTTAATATATTAACTGCATAGGACACTTCTTCCCTCCTCCTCCAGACTATTGTTCCATAGGTGATCGTTGGCCTTATCACAGTTATGTAGAGCCAGTGAACCAGCTCAGGTCGTATTCCCCAGGTTTTGCCCATAAGTCTTCTGCATTGCCAGAAAAGCCTAGTCGCCCTGGTAGTAATTTTTTCCAGGTGTGCCTTCCAATTCAGTTTGGAATCAAGGGTCACTCCCAGATATTTAACTTATTTGTATATTTCTGGTTCTTCTCTGAACAAGAGTACTTTACCCTGCGGGAGAACTCTTCTATTCGTGAAAGCAACTAGTTTGGTTTTTTTTTGGAATAACTGAAAGGTCCTCTGTAAGGCACCATTCCTCCACAATTCGCAGTGCTTCCTGTAAGACATTCGTAACCACCTCTGTGAATTTCCCATTGAAGACAATCACTATGTCGTCCGCAAAGCCCTGCGTCCATATGCCTTGATCATTCAACCTACAGATCAAGTCATCCACAACTAGGTTCCACAAAAGTGGTGAAAGTCCTCCACCTTGAGGGCATCCTTTAGTTGTCCTAACGGTGTATGTTTTATCATTCATATGTGCTGTTATTCTCCTATACTCGAGCATGGATCCTATCCATTTGCATGTGGTGCTGTTAATCCCTCTTTTCTAAGGGATCAGATAATTGATGACATCAATGTGTTGTCAAAAGCACCTTCGATGACTAGAAATGCTGCAAGTGCTACTTTCTTATGACTAGAGAGTTGTTATTTAAAGTTTTCCATGTGGGGTAGGTGTGGCATAGGGGGTTGATGGGAGTGCATCATATTATTTTAGTTTCACTTTTGTACCTTAAAAACAGTTTTGCAATTTTTTGACATCTCTTTTCGTTCACGAAATATAGTAAATTTCAAAATTGACAAGCTGAATTGATTTTAAAACACCCTTTTCGAATTTTATACTTAATGCTAAATTATTGTCTTGTTAAAAAAGTATATGGAAGAGAATTTATCACCTATACAGATGTTGTGGCTCTCATACGACCCTGGAAAATTAATATAAACGACCTGAACAAACAGAATGGAAAATCTTTTCATTTGGATTGGATAATACGGAAATTTTTGATAAGACTTTTAATGAGATCCAAATTGAAAATTTCCAAGTGAATATTGGTAACGTTTTGGAATTAATTAATTTCTATTCAGTGAAGTTATTAGTTTTTCCCCACCTACAACCTACTTCCGGAGAGTAAAATTATTTTTGAATAAGTTGGGAATAAATTTGCCACCCACCATTTTTTTGTTTATTTCAAAAATGTCAATTGAAACTCCTTTCTGCCTACACCCTTTTAATTTCAGTGAAACTTCAAAATAACTTTGGAAATAAACTTTTTTTTCTTTCGTGAATATCTCACTAATTCAATAATTTGTTTTTACTGTAAAGAAGCAATACTGCTTATCGTCAAAGGACACTCCCTTAATTAACTTGCACATTGAAATGAGTTTTTGTGAAGTTGTTTACATCTCACCCCCAAACTCATATTTTTCAGTAGCAGAAGTTTTCGAATTAAAAATATTATAAGGACGCTGTTAACGATTGTATTCTACAAAATTCTCTAATGAACTTTTCCAGACAAGGACGACAAGTCGAATCTTCCGACAGCCCAAGTCTTAGCATACGATGATTCAGATGACAGTGGCCTGTTAGACATCGTAGGACATGCCTGCTATAGTCTAACTTTGGTTGGAGACATTCTTCGAAGGATGTATAAAAGCCTTTGAATGAACCAATCCTGGTATATTATGCCAGAAGTCTAAAGCTCTTCTTGCAGTCCAGGTATTTAGTGCTCCTCGCGATGCCAATTGAAGGTTCTGGTTCGCTCCAGATTGGTTTGCTCCAATCTCTCCACACATGAAGCAATGCCGTAAATTTCCGCCTCAAATACGGTTGCATAGGATCCTAAAGAGGTTGACATTTCTGTCCTAGGTCATCGCCCGTATACACCCGCACCAGATCCTGATGGTATTTTTGATCCATCTGTGTACCAACAGCTGTCTGTTCTTAATAAATTATCCTTACGGAGGACCCGTTCGTCTCTATTTGGAATTAAGACGGTATAAGGCAGGTCGTAGTTAACTGTTGGAGGCATTATGTCAGAGGTCATTTCCAGAATACTGTGACTTTCAGTGTCCACTAGCATTCGGCTTTGATCTGTAAAAGCCTGTTTTGTGCATTTGGAAATATGCCTAATTCTATATGTTGTCCACCTAGCCCCCCTTTCCAGAAATATATGGAGAGGAGGTAGGTCTAGAAGGATTTCCATGGCTGCTGACGGTGTGGTACTGATGGCACCAGTAATTGCCAGACAAGCCTGTCTCTGTATGCCAGAGAGCTTTGCTTGGGCCGATCGCTGTAAAGCTTTTGACCACCAAGCAATAGCTTGATCATTGATCTAACAATCATCACATATATCCAATGGATTTGTTTGGGTCCCAAGCCCCAAGATTTTCCACAGCTCCTGCGACATGTCCACAAGGATAGTCTGGCCTTATGGATAACTTTTTCCAAGTGAGCGTTCCATGTAAGTTTTGTATCTAGAATAATCCCCAAATATTTTACTTCCGCTGTAAATGGAATAACCTCACCATTGTGCGAAAGAGGTGGAAGATCCTCCAATTTCATTTCCTTTTCCTAGTGAAGGGGACTATTACAGTTTTATCAGGGTTAACAGAATCTGTTCCCTCTGGCACCAACTGTGGACATCGTCCAACGTCTTTTGGAGGCTTTTATATGCTACCCTTCCTGACTTGGTCCTTGCCAGGATGACAAGGTCGTCTGCATACGCTTGCAGTTCTACCCCTCTTCTTTCGAGAGCGCGAAGCAAGTCATCCATCAAGAGTGACCACGGTAGGGGAGATAGTACTCCGCCTTGTGGGTAGCCCCTGGAAACCTTGAAGCTAATGGCCTCATCCTGAAGAGAAGTAGTGGCTGCTCTATTAGTAAGCATAGCATATATCCAGCCGGTAATGGTTGATTTAATGCCCTTTTCAGCCAAATCAAAGGTCGGTAGTGCATTCTCGAATGCTCCTTCGATGTCAAGAATTATGGCCACCGCAATCTCCTTGTTGTTAATAGATTGTGTGATTTTCTCAACAAGGTTGTGTAACGCTTAATTAATCTGTTGATTTGCCAGTTTGATAAGCGTATTGGTGGGTGCTCAGGGGGAAGTTATATAAAGGTACCCGCCTGATGTAGCAATCCTCTTTCAAGTCCTCTAAGTAGGAAATATGAAAGGCTAATTGATCTAACTGATTTAGGGTGTGGGTCTGTGCGGCCCACTTTCGGTATTTAAACCACCCTAGCCGCCAACCAAATGGGTGGTATGTAATTCCACGCCTGACTAGCTCTATACAGTCTAATGAGGATGGGTAAAAGTAGTTCCAGTCCGTTTTGCAGCAGAGCTGGAAAAACGGCATCCTCACCAGGAGAATTGAAGGGTTGAAAAGATTTTATTGCCCAATCAATTGCCGGTGCTGTGATAACTTCCTTTGCGACCTCCCAATCGTTCTTTTTGGGGCGTCTTGCGCCTTCAAAGAGGGGTGGTCGATAGTTATCCAAGTCAAACTTCCAGGAAATGAATTTTGAATCCAAAGCTCTAACGTTTCTTTTCTAGAGGTCGTGAAAGTGCCATCATGTCGCTTTAACGACCCTTTCTCGACTCTTTAGAGAGAATCTTGTGAATTTTGGTACAGCGAGTTATATCAGATATACTCTCACTGAACTTTTTCCAAGACTCCCGCTTCGCCTTTCTAATTTCTTTGTTGTAATTTGTTAGAGCAGTTCTATAAGGCTCCCAATTGCCTGACTCTTTAACTCGGTTAAATAGTCGTCGGACTTCTTTTCTTCGCTTTTCTAGGCATTTGTTCCACCAAGTAGAGTTGCGATTATCTCTTTTTGTCTTGATTGGACAGTTTTCAGGATACGAGGAGGTCACTGATTCACAAAGTTTCTCCGCTACAGCATCTATTCCATCACAACTGTTAATTGTAGTGAAACCGTCCTCAATGGACAGTTGGAGGGGAAATGAGGACTAAGTGCAGCCCACTAGAAAAATATTCCAGGACGAAGAAAGGCAAACAGGTTATTACGAGAGACTGCTCATTAAGCTAAATTGATCTTGGAGTTCCAAAAATCTCATATCAGAGTAACCATAGAAATTATCACTGGAAACTGCTAACTCAGATACAATTTTTGTAAGATGGTTGAATTGAACAATAGAACATGCAGATTTTGCGATGATGTAGATGAGACGGCGGCACAAATTTTCTGCACTTGCAGGGTACAGACTTGGCCCCCAAATAGAACAGAAGCCTAGATCTTTTGAACTTAACATAAATGTGGAGTATGCACAAAAGATCTTATAAGTCAGAGTGTGGTACGTCCAACTAAGTGAATGTACCCCCTGCTGATCCACAATTTGATAAAATACCCGTGGACAGAGAAAAAATGTTTCCTGTGGGTGCTAAAATCTCGTTTCAGCAATTATTAACAAACATTGTTAGGCCACGGTACGGATTTGAGTAAATTTTACCACCGGCGAGCAACCGAACGGACTTTCTTAATAACTTCTATAAAACTAGTCTTCATTAAAAGTTAAGTGAATTAGATTTCAGTGTGTAAGAGTTCTTAAGTTTCGATGTTGAACATTTAAAAGTCTCTACTTCAACTTGACGCGTGATTTACCCCCACCACTTTTTGAGACACTTTTGCCGGAATGGACCTTAGCTTTTTTCGCGATTTCCTTATGGAGATTCCCATGTTAGCGCCTCCACCATGTCCCCGAATGCAAATAGCATATTTACTTTGATGAATAATAATAATTCACTGTCAAAATATTTGAAAACTGTACCGAAAACTTGGAAAGTGCACTTATAAGACGTACTGGAGCCTCGCGCAGGAACACAGCAAACTCCTGGTCAAAAAACCCCCTCGCAGTCGCTAACTAACTAAATATTAAACCTCAGCAGGGACAAGATAAGGGAATTGAGGTGATTACTCACCAGTCACTGTACCCTGAAGCTGGAAACGCATTTACTGCAACATTTTATTGCGAATCGTGCAAGCTCCGCATTTCCTACAATGCAGAATAGAACTCACGTATGAAACATTGTCTAGCAATGTTGATCAATATATCGCAGCAAATGGTGATGCCGGAGACCAGAGAAAATGTTTCTTCAAAACATTTCTACTACACACGTTTGTCACTGTCATCCGTTGAGATATATATATATACAGTTTCACTGAGCGTCTGTCCATGTTAAATCTTAGGTTGACGCCGCGTCCATCGTCACTGGGCGTCTTGTTATACGGACGCCCAGTGACATCGTCCTTTAAATTGTTTCACATGACCTGTGAGATGTTTACAATCGTTTGGTGCAAAAATCTGCCTGACGTTGTATGACACCCTAAAGTTATTCGCGTATTAATTCGCAGTGCAAGCTTCGACCGTGTGTAGCGCTGACGGCACCTAATTGTATACACGTATATATAAAGTTCATGTCATAGACTCACCCGGCGTCTTAAAACTCTCGCTTTTTCTTTTATTTGTTTTTGAACGGCCTAGCGTATTTTATAAAAATCAAGAGGGCAAAATTTTTAATTTATCGGTGTGTTTTGAGTTGAAATCTGTGTGGCATGTATTCCTTTAGAATTCGTAAAATCATTAATGCTGCAAAGAAACAGCAAGACACAAATGATAGGCATGTATGTTATTTATTTTACTTTTAAGATAATCTCAACTTGTAACAAAACTTAATTTTAAAATTCATAACATAAACCTAACCTAAAAATTGACTGCACATTTTAACTGTATATTTATGTTCAAAATAATAATTACACCTGGTGTCTTGAAACAACAAAAAATGACTTCAATCAATAACATAAGAAAAATTTAAAATTTGGGAATGTCAATATCTTTTTTGAAGAACGTTAGTATGTTTTAGAATATTTAAATTTTATATCTTTTTGTATTTGGGCCAATAGCCATCGTTGTCAAGAGACGTTAATCTAAATAAAAAAAAACGAAGGCGGCAACAAGAGCATTTTTTTTAATAATACCGGTTGGCCAAGTGTATTTGAGCCCATTTTAAATCCCCGTATCTTAAACAGTATTTCAGAATTAAAGGTCCGGTTTTTACCTTAAAAAATAATTACGTTTTTTTGGCATACGCCGTTTGTACAGCTACTTCCGTTTATACCGAAAATTAGTACGCCATTTGTGAGATATAGGGATACTTTGTTATTTTATATGGAACACCATGTATATATATTTTTCAGAAATCCTAATCTTAATCTGCCCTATTTCGAAAAAGGGAAATTTTGTGACAATTCTTTAAATTCGTGTAGATGTGAGAGCGGTTTCAAATAATTGGTAAGCCTATATATTTAAATAAAATACACTATTACATCTAGTTACCTGTGGAATAAAATATTTAGTCGCAGTAGAAATGTCAAATAATAATTAATTCGTTGTTTAAATGTTAAATGGTTAACACTTTGAACAGTACCTGAATTAGTTATTCTTTTCTATTTGTTTTTCTTTCAGACATTTTAATTTATAAGGAACTAGATGTAAAAGTGTAAAGAAATAAAATTTGTAACAACTATTTAAAACCGCTCTAACATCTACACGAATTTAAAGAGCTGTCACAAATTATACCTTTTTAGAAACAGGACAGATAACGGTTTCTAAAAAAATATACTGGGTGTTCCATATAAAATAACAAAGTTGCCCTATATCTCAAAAAGGCGTACTCATTTCCGGTGTAAACGGAAGTAGCTGTACAAACTTGACATAAAATGTAGTATTCGGTAAAGGTGTGAAGGTGTTCGGTGAAAACCACACCTTAAAACCTGAAATACTTTTCAAGATACGGGCATTTAAAATGGGCTCAAATACACTGGGCCACCTGGTATGAAATTTCCGTTTTTATGCTAAAAGTCGATATCAGCAGCTTTAAGATATAAGAGAGTTTAAGTGATGTCACGAACGTTAACTTAAACGTGTAAATTGACAGCTGCTCATGCGCAGTAAATAAATATTCACGTTAAGGTTTACGGGCCTCCGTTAACTTACGTGCTCCCATGTAAACGTCTAACGTTAATCGATGCTGTCCGAAGCCCTACCGGAGATTACCGATTCCCATATTTTGTTATTAAGTGAGTTTATCTACGATTTGGATCTTGTTCTGTGATTGAGGATGAAATAGATGATAACAAGAATTATTAAAATGCAAATTTTCGTAGAAAATTAAAAAACAAAAGGTTAGGTTTGTTAATGTGTGTAAACAAAACTTTACGTTAACGTTCGTAACATCACTTAAACTCTCTTTTATACAATTGAACGTAAACGTAATATTCTTGCGTTAACGTTAACGTTCGTGACATCACTTAAACTCTCTATACTTAAAATCAGCGATGTGATTATTGAGCTGTGACGTCATCGAACTAAAAATGAATAGGGGATGGAAGTTAGTCCAAACGAAATAGTTTTTTATTCCAAATTCAACGAAGTAGTACAATGATGGTATTGATGTGGATAATTATGTCACATTTTCAATTTAACACTTATTTTCCACAATAACATTGAAATTGTGAAAATTTTGTGAGAGGAGTTGAAAATGACTTCTTGTTTCAACACATGTCTCATCATAGAAGGGTCTCAATTTGAATACATCCTTAAAAATGTTCAGAGTTTAAGTGACATTGGTTATTGTTAAAAATAAATATTAAATTAAAAATGTAGCAATAGCATATTGTGCAATAAGTGAGAAAAGTACTTTCCCCACATGTTACATACTATACTTTTTCTGCAACTGCGCAAATTTAAAGAATACAAGTAAAGTAACTTAATAATTATTTATATGGTTAGTAAAACAAAAATAACACTAAAGTATCCTACCTCTAAACTTTTAAATAATTTCATTTAAAATTATAGTTGATGGTGAAATTTGTACAATTTTGTATGGTCAAACCCGAAACGTCATTTCTTTTCACCAAATTCTCCGTTATATTAATAGTAGGTAGATTCATATACGGTGCATATTATATGATGTATTATTAAAATCGTCACTACTGTCAGTATCCATATTATTTATTATAAATAAGTATATGTCTTGATAAACTAATATTTAATGGAAATTGAGATTTTTACCAAAGCACGATTGAAACAACGTTTTAGAATTTAAAAACTTCTAATATAATCTGACAGTTTTGTGACAACTAAGTAGGTATTTAAAGATGACAGTTAGTAGCCCACTAAGTTTTTGTCGATTTTATTTGATTCTCCATATAAATGTATGTGGCGTGGGCAAAGTGCCGTGAGAAATATTATTTCTCACACTATGAGCAATATTTGGTTTTGAAATTAAGTAAGCTATGAAAAATACGTCACTTTTCATAGCAGTTGTAGAAAAAATAATTATCCACAATAATACTCTCTTTAATATGATATGATGATATCACTGATCTCAATCATTTCACAAACGATAGCACTCAAAAACCCAATTGACATTTTCCAGTTTTCAAATAAAAATATTTTTTCTACAACTGCTATGAAAAGTGACGTATTTCTCATACCTCACTTAATTTCAAAACCAAATATTGCTCATACTGTGAGAAATATTATTTCTCACGGCACTTTGCCCACACCACATACATTTATATGGAGAATCAAATAAAATGGACAAAAACTTAGTAGGCTTCTGTCATCTTTAAATACCTACTTAGTTGTCACAAAACTGTCAGATTAATTAATATAACGGGGAATTTAGTGAAAAGAAATGACGTTTTGGATTTGACCATACAAAATTGTACAAATTTCACCATCAACTATAATTTTAAATGAAATTATTTAACAGTATAGAGATGGGACACTATAGTGTTATTTTTGTTTTACTAACCATAAAAATAAATAATAAGTTACTTTACTTGAATTCTTTAAATTTGTGCAGTTGTAGAAAAAGTATAGTGTGCAACATGTGGGGAAAGTACTTTTCTCACTCGTGTGTTTGCGGCACTCGCCCTTAGGGCACAATATACTATAGTTGTCTTCCAGTAACATCATGTAATGAATTTTTTGGATATGGTTTAAACGAGGCGGTCACAAACTCTCTTAAGAGGAGGATTAACCGACAGTTTTTTGCGTGATTTCTGTGATCTTAACATTCGTCCTGTATGTTTAATATTGATTTTTTTTAAAAACATAAGTATCCCTAACCAATGTTTTTTTGTTTTTAAAAATAATTAATATTAAACATATAGGACGAATGTTAAGAACGCAAGAAATGTCGTGAAAAACTGCCGGTAAATCCTCCACTTAGTGTATTATTGTCTCATGGAATATTTCAATTCGTTTTTATTTAATTTCAGTATAACCTTATATTTAATGTTTTTTTGTTATGTCCAAAGAGATATTTTTTTAATTTCCTAAAAGGCTGATTTGTATTTTAAATAAAGTAGAAATATTCAACATGTGTTTTTTTACTCCATTGCACTTCGTGAAAACCACAACTTAATATGATTTAAACAAAAAGCTTTTATTAAATTTTAGTAAATCAACTAATTTTCTTTAGTGAGATTTCTCAGATATATCACATCTTTCAAATTATAGATCTGGTCATGTACTTTATTAAGTCCCATTGAGTCGTTGACGGAAACTAAACACACAATAATAATATTTAGTAGGACGCTGAATAACCGATAAAATGTACTTGAATGTATAGAAGTGCTAAAAATAGATGACGCTGAATAACCGATAAACGTACTTGAATGTATAGATGTGCTAAAAATAGATAACGCTGAGTAAACCTTTATGTTCTCCAAAGCGCCGCGTGATACCGTCAAACTAACCACCTTTAATACTCCCTTGAGTCATCGACGAAAACTAAACAAAAAATAATAATATTTAGTAGGACGCTGAATAACCGATAAAATGTACTTGAATGTATAGAAGTGCTAAAAATAGATGACGCTGAATAACGGATAAAATGTACCTGAATGTATAGATGACGCTGAGTAACGGATAAAAAGAACTTGAATGAATAGAAGTGCTAAAAATAGATGACGCTGAGTAACGGATAAAATGTACTTGAATGTATAGATGTGCTAAAAATAGATGACGCTGAGTAAACCTTTATGTTGTCAAAAGCGCTGCGTGATACCGTCAAACTAACCGCCTTTAATACGCCTGGTATACGCCAGACGCCGGGTAGGACTGTTCGTAGTTCAGACGCGGAGTGGTACTATATACAAATATATATATATGTAGTTTAGTGGAGCCAAATAACATAAGTAATGGATTATAGTAGCACCTTCTGGATGTTAGTGATGCTATGGCTGGATAATAGTGGTGCCGAAATATATTTGTCTTGATATTCGGTAGGCGTGTATTAACAATATTAACAATTTAATGGGTGGAGTTTATGGTAATATTTCGATTAGTACTGCTACTGGCCGCTAGGTTTGGACTAATTAGACTAGTTCTGCCTTTGACCCCTAGAATCATCGGGGCGAGACAAAAATATTGTGCTAATTTGTCAAATGATCCATTTTTACCTATACAATTGCTTTTTTTATAACGTGTCGTGAGTTAAGGTTGGGTGATATTATTGTTTTGATTAAAATATCAGCTGTTCTAGTCCATTCAATTCCGAAATTATGCCAGGTTTTTGGAAAATGTGTAATATGTTTGATATGCAAAATAATCAAATATAAATTATTATTGTTAGGTATTACTATGGTAAACTTTTATGATAATAACTGAATAATAAGTAGCGAGAACAGCTCTGATAGGGGGGCACAATAAACCTTTTGGTTGCAGTGCATAATAACCCTGTAATTAATCTTAATCTTATGATAAACTTTGTTAACGCCTCAAAGACTTTTTTCAAAATAGCAGTGCGCTTGTAGCGGACCCAGTCTGATTAAACTCGGACTATCGCGATATCTTTATTTTTAGTTTTGTATCGTTTAAAAACTTTGTTATATTTTGACAGTAGTTATGACAGTAGTTTTGACTTTGGTAATAATTCTCAAGTCAATGTTATATTCTAATGATATAATAAAATACTATCTAAAAGCAAGAAAAATTACTGATTTATATTACTTTTTAAGTTAAATAATAACATAATGGTCCTTCGAGAGTCGGATATTTTCCAGTAAATTGTATAAAAGTACAACAATATTACGCAATTTGTCGCTGCCTGCAAGAGACAGCCTGTTTTGGTGCATGGTTTCGACGATCGCTATCACTGAAGTTCTACTCCATTTACAATAGGAATACAAACAGGAACATTACGCGGTAAAGTCCGCTGAGAAGTTGAGTATCTTTTTATTATTCCCAGGTAAGGTCTTTGATTGATTACTGTTTCGATTTGTATCAGAGTGTATCAAGCTTGTGTAAAATAGTAAAATTACTTTTGGTTACGGTTTTAATTTCTATTAAAAATACTTATATTACCACTTCTGACAAATCAAACATAACATAAAGTACAAAATGTCTACCGAGGAACTCAAACGTAAAAGACGTGGGTTAAAAAGCAAACTTACAATTTTTTCTAAATTCATTTCGCCGTTTTTAACTAAACATATTAGGGATATTACAGATATTGAGGCTATAAATATCAAAGAGAGATTAGAGAAATATCAAACGCTTATTCATGAATTTGACGAGATTCAACTGCAAATTGAATATAATATTACTGGTTAGGATGTAGATGAAGAATTAGAAGTAGAATTCAATGAAAGGTCACAGTTTGAAAGTAACTTTTATGATCAGTTGAGTTTGGTAAAGAATTTAATGTCACAGTTAACTATAAATAATGATAGTCCATCTCCATCCATCCATAGTGGTCATTGTCAACAAAAAAACTTGACTAACTTGGTAAAATTGCCTAAAATTTCTCTACCGACGTTTCGGGGTAAAAATCTAGAGTGGTTAGAATATCGTGACACGTACGAATCATTGATTCATAATAATGAAACTCTTAGTGATATTCAAAAATTTCATTATTTACGCGCATCTTTGGAAGGTGCTTCCGCCGACATTCTCAAAACCATGGAGTTTAGTGCTCTAAATTATGCCACGGCATGGAAGTGCATTACTGAACGGTACAACTGTCCTCGATTGTTAATAGATTTCCATGTCAAAGCATTATTTAATATCGAACAGGTAAAAAGAGACTCTTCGGTTGAACTTAGAGCTTTAAGTGATACACTTATGAAAAACTTAAGAGCTTTGAAACAGTTGGGACAGCCTACAGAAAATTGGGATGTATTAATAATTGCCTTAGCTTCAGAAAAATTGGACAAATCGTCTAAATTTGAATGGGAAAAATTAAAAACGAGTAAAGGTATTGTTCCAACGTTTGAAGACTTTAAAGTTTTTCTAAAATCGAGAGCAGAATTTTTAGAATCGCTTGAGCATAATATTTCTACAGATATACGCTCTACGGACAAACCAACCGAAAAGCGTAAGACACATATAACTCGAGGTTTTTTGTCTACAGACAAAGTTGATATGAAAGGTTCTAATGCTCAGTCTCGTTCCCCTGTTTGTCAGTTATGCAAGGGCTCACATTTAATTCAAAATTGCTCGGAGTTTTTGAGGTTATCTAATGAGGAAAGGAGCAAGAAGGTTATTTCTCTTAGAATGTGTTTAAATTGCTTGCGTTTTGGACACATATCCAAAAACTGTAGAAATTCCTTGTGTAGAAAGTGTCACAGAAAACATCACACTTTACTACATTCTGAAAGTAGCTCAGGTTTGAATCAAAATTACTCAAATTCAGAAAATATTACTCATGTTAATAATACAGCCAATAATGTACATTCAGACCCAGTAACTACAAATCAGAATCCTGGTACCAATGCTCTTTCGGCAAGTGGTTCAGTTGATGGTGTACTATTGTCCACGGCATTTATAGACATAGCAGACGCAAATGAAAAATTGCATGCCATTAGAGTACTTCTTGACAGCGGTTCCCAGTCGAGCTTCATTTCAAAGGCGTTATGTGATAAGTTGGGTTTAAAAGTGGAAAAAACTAACATTTCCGTAAAAGGTCTTAATGGTACTCTATCTAGCATCGATTTAAAATGCAAGGTTTCATTGAAGTCGCAATATTATAACTTTTCAGAAAATATTACTTGTTTTGTTTTGCCTCAAATTACTGACAATATTCCTAGTATGAAAATTGATGTGAGTAAGTTGGATATTCCTGTAAACATAAAACTAGCCGATCCAACTTTTTATGTGCCTGGAAAGGTCGATATGCTGATAGGTGCGGACCTATTTTGGCGTTTATTAAGTAACGGTCAGCATATACTAGGTAACAACAAACCAATATTACAGAAAACTCGACTTGGATGGATCGTATCCGGTCCAGTAGCCAAACCTCAGATTTCGTCTATTTCATGTAATTTTTCACATAATTTTGAAACAAATATTCAAAATCAACTATCTCGGTTCTGGGAAATTGAGGAATTACCTGATGTAAAACCTTTGTCCCGGGAAGATTCTTTATGCGAAAGGCATTTTGTGGAAAATTTCAAGCGTTTACCTAGCGGTCGTTTCGTTGTTTCGTTACCATTGAAGGATTCTGTTTCAAAACTTGGTGAGTCGTACAGTCAAGCTAAAATTCGTTTTCTAAACCTAGAAAAGAATAAATTACAAACAGATCCAGTTTTTAGAAAATTGTATTGCGATTTCATGGAAGAATATATTACAATGGGACACATGAAAAGGGTTACAGATAATGAGCAAGATAATGAAATTACATATTACATGCCACATCACGGTGTCCTCCGGGAGGGCAGTCTAACAACAAAATTACGCACTGTTTTCGATGCATCTGCACCTTCATCCTCTGGATATTCTTTGAATAATTTACAGCCTATTGGCCCTACATTACAAGACACTCTATTTTCAATTCTAATACGATTTCGAAAGCATAGTATTATGGTCTCTGCTGACATCGAAAAGATGTACAGAAACGTGAATATTTCTAACGAGTACTTGCCTCTGCAACGAATTCTGTGGAGATTTAGTCCTAACGATACTCTTGAAAAATATGAACTCCAGACGGTTACTTACGGTACTACTTCCGGATCATTTTTAGCAATTCGTTGTCTTTACCAGCTTGCATTAGAAAATGAAAAGCTGGCACCAGAGTTTTCAGAAATTATCAAGTCCGATTTTTATGTGGACGATTTGCTTACTGGTTGTGAGTCAGTTGAAGAAGCGGGGCGCATATGCATTGGCATATCCAATATTTTAGATCAGGGCTGCTTTAATCTTCGAAAATTTATGTCAAATAGTCCTGAAGTTTTGAAACAGATTCCCGGAAGTAATGAAAATGCTAAAGTAGTGAACCTAAGTGAAAATGAAAATTCTAAAATATTAGGCTTAATTTGGAAGCCGTCCTTAGATAAGTTAATATATAAAATAAGTGAACAACAAAATAACGTGCCTGCAACGAAACGGGAAATCTTATCACGACTTTCTCAAGTATTTGATCCGCTTGGACTCTTAAGTCCATGCATAATTATTGGAAAAATTCTAATGCAAAAGTTATGGTTGGAGAGAATCTCTTGGGACGAGGGTATTCCATTACATTTGCATACAGCTTGGGCAATCTTCAACGAAGAACTTCCTTTACTGAATAGTCTAGAAATTGATAGACATGTTATTTGTGACAATCCTCAATGGATAGAGCTGCATGGTTTCGCGGATTTCAGCGAGCGTGCTTATGGTGGATGTATTTATATCCGATCAATCGATCAATATGGCAATGTGACCATAAAATTGTTGTGCGCTAAAACGAAAGTTGCTCCGCTAAAAACAATAACTATTCCCAGATTAGAGCTTTGTGGGTGTTTAGTAGTTTCAAGGTTGGCAGAGCAGGTGGTTAAATCAGTTAAATTATCATTTAATGCAAAATATTTGTGGTCAGATTCGACGGTAGCACTGGGATGGTTAAAGACAGAGCCAAGTATGTTAAAACCTTTTGTGAGCAGTCGCATTGCAGAAATACAAGATATTACTTCGTCCTATTCTTGGAACCATATTTCGGGCGACATTAATCCTGCAGATATTTTGACACGTGGGATCAAACCCAGTGAAATCAAAAGTCTAAGTTTATGGTGGTTCGGCCCAAAGTTCTTAATGCACGAAAAATCATCCTGGCCCAGCACTACTGTTAAATCAAACAATCTTCCGGATATGCGAAAGTCTAATACTTTTTCATTTCAACAAATAACTGAATGTACTTTCATAAATAATTTCTCTTCATTACTTAAATTAAAAAGAGTGGTTGCCTATATGTTAAGATGGAAGAATAACTATAAACAGTCGAAAGAAAGTCGCTCAACAGGTCACCTTAGTGTTTTAGAATTAAATAACTCATTCAATGTCATAATAAAAATTTCTCAAAATGAAACCTTCTTTAAGGAAATTAAGAAACTTAAAGATAAAAGGTTTGTCCCTCATGATAGTAAAATTCTCTCCTTAAATCCTTTTTTGGATGAAATCGGTATTTTGAGGGTTGGAGGTCGCCTTAGATTTTCCAATTTTAAGTATGAAAAGAAGCATCCTATTATTTTATCAGAAAAGCATCATTTAACAAAATTAATTTTGAAAAATGAACACATATTGTCATTACATTGTGGTCCACAGCAGTTGCTAGCAAATGTTCGAAATAAGTTCTGGCCAGTAAATGGCAGATCATTGGCTCGTAGAATTGTGCATGAGTGTATTAGATGTTTGAGGTATAATGCAAAACCTTCTGCACCTATAATGGGCGAATTGCCTCGTGAGCGCTTAGAATCAAGGCAACCATTTGAGGTTATTGGGGTAGACTATGCGGGTCCAGTGTTAATAAAAAATAAAATTGGTCGTTCTTCTCGGTTATCTAAATCTTACATTTGTTTGTTCGTCTGTTTTGTTACTAAAGCGATCCATTTGGAGTTGGTGTCAGACCTCTCTAAAGAATCCTTTTTAATGTCATTTCGCAGGTTTTGTGGACGTCGCGGAAAGCCTTCCATGGTATTTTCTGATAACGGAAAAAACTTTGTAGCAGCTAGTTCAGAGCTGCGTGAATTTGGTAATTTTATCAAGTTAAATCAAGAATTTATTGTAAATAAAATGTCAAATGATGGTATCACTTGGAAATTTATTCCTCCGTACTCACCACATTTCGGTGGGCTGTGGGAGTCGGGTGTACGCTGTACCAAACATCACTTGAAACGGGTAATCGGTGAAACGCCTTTAACATTTGAATGCTTGTATACACTTTTGGTACAGATCGAAGCTGTACTCAATTCAAGACCCCTATCTCCCTTATCTACTGAGCCCAGTGACCTTTTACCTTTGACGCCAGCTCACTTCTTAGTCGGCAAGCCGCTAAACTTAATACCAGAACACGACGTTAGTATAATTCCTGTAAATCGCCTCTCCGTATTTCAACACATACAGCAAATGAAGTTTCATTTTTGGAAAAGATGGAGCAAAGAGTTCGTTTCGGAACTTCAGAAACGTGTGAAATGGAAAACTAACCAAAGTTCATTGAAGGAAAATGCTCTTGTTATCATAAAAGAAGAACATCTGCCGCCTGGTCGATGGAAACTTGGGAGAGTCCTAGAAATTCATCGTGGAAAGGATGAAATACTGCGAGTGGCAACCATTAAGACTGATTCTGGGATAATAAAACGCGGTTTTCAAAAGCTTTGCCCATTACTGTTAGAATGAACAGTGAACTTGATTATTTAGTGCTGTTTTAGGTTGAAGCCTAGTGACTTCAAGTTGGGGGGTATGTTAACGCCTCAAAGACTTTTTTCAAAATAGCAGTGCGCTTGTAGCGGACCTAGTCTGGTTAAACTCGGACTATCGCGATATCTTTATTTTTAGTTTTGTTTCGTTTAAAAACTTTGTTATATTTTGACAGTAGTTTTGACTTTGGTAATAATTCTCAAGTCAATGTTATATTCTAATGATATAATAAAATACTATCTAAAAGCAAGAAAAATTACTGGTTTATATTACTTTTTAAGTTAAATAATAACAAACTTTTATTATAAATAATATAATATACAGAGTGTTTAATTATTAATGAGAAATATTTTTACTGATGAATCTTGAGCTCAAAATATTGAGATTTGACCTAAATTACTTAAATAAAATGTGGCTCCTTACTGAGTTACAAGGTGTAGTTGGCTTTGGTCTGAATAAATTAATCGTTTCGATCTAGTAGGATCCTGTCATTGCTGTTGGTATGGACTAGGCGAATAAGGTTTAAAAAAATAAAAGTAAATAAAATAAAACCAATGTAGTAACGATGGTTGCCTATTGAATAGCTAAAGTACAGCAATCAGATACTATTTTTCTGAGTCTTATACGTAGTGTGTTCATAAATGTTGATTTTGTGAAATGTAACCTTTATTTTTAGCAATATCAGAAATTGGCAAACCACTTATTTTGACAAACCGCGATTACGACTAAAACAAAATTTATATATGTTGGTTATATGTTAGGATTAAGAAAATGAAGACCTTGTATAAAGAATAACTTTTTTCTGAAAAGTAATAATAAAAAAGTGTTTCACATTATTTCAACCTTTGTATGCAAACTGTATATGCATTTTCACTGATTCCAATTACAGATCAGTTTGTTACGATAAATGTTGGAGACAGTGAAAACCACTATTTTAGATTTTTCTGGCAAAAAATTTAATCTATACTAATATATAAAATTGGAGTGTGTCTGTCTGTTCAGGGTAATCTCCAAGAAGGCTTAAATGATTTTGATAAAACTTGATAGGTCCATAGAATAGACCACCAAGAAGGACATAGGCTATTTTTGTTCGTTTATAACAGTTGATAACAGATATTTTAGTTTCGGAAATCGGTTTTTATGAGTACAATGGGAGAGACCACTAATTTTCAAAAATAGTATAATCGTGATATATATGCCTAGAAACTGCTATAGGAAATTATATATTTTTATTTATTTTACGATATGAATAATGCAATAAATTACATAATTATCTTTTCAAACGTACAATTTTACGGATCATTTGTAAAGGCTGCTCTCATTGGTGTAATGCAGTGTGACGTACTAGCCCCTACACGCCTATCGACTTTAGGCCGATCAATCATATAAGTTCTATCATAGTAAATCCATATGCCAGTGCTTCCGTGTACGACAAAACAAAAGTCAATCAAATTTGAGGTTATCCTTCATTTTATTTGTCCGCTGTTTTTAAGATAATGAGAAATATTGAAAATACATCACAAAAACGGCAACAATAACCTTAAAAACAGATGATAAACGGACAAAACAAACAGGATGCACAGCCAAAGATGACTAAGGTCACAGATCACAGAACTAAAAGTCAATCATGCTAAAAGTGCTTATGCGAACAAATGTCATATTCGATCACCAACAGAGTTTCCGCACAAAAATGATTGAAGTTATCCTCGATATAAAAGAAGAATACGAACAAAATATAATCATTCCAACAAAATATAATCATTCCAACAAATTACCTACTATGTTGTGAAATGACATTTTTATCATTAGTTGTAGGGAAAAAACATACAAAAGCCAATGATGAGTAGCTTGGACAACACTGCACTACGGTGTCCAAAGGATATATAATAGAAGCAGACAGTGACAGATAATGTTTCTGACATTTTTCAGTTTTGAATTGATATGTTGATTGAATCTATTTAATACGATTTTGACACATGATATTGTGTGCACATTGAGCCAACATCATTATTCGTTGATTGGAATATATTTAAAAGGATTTCATCTCTTAGTGGGGTCTTCCCCATTATGGTAGATGTTTTAAATAGTTTTTAGCTACCACAGTGTATATAAATCTTCTCCCTTTTAGATTTTCCGAAAAATATACCTACTATTGTTTTTTATTTAATTTCTTTCTAAATATTGAATTTGTTTGAATTATTACAAAAACCAATTGATTTTAGTCAGAAATAATTTGTTCATTCGAACTACTACAGTTTTTACGTACCAGACCACACACATATTGTTCTATTTTTTTTGCGAAATAACCCTTTTTATTTCGTTTTAAATATTGAATTTATTTGAATTAAAAAAAAAACTAATATTTGGCAGCAAGATAATAGCAGATCTACATATTTTGTTACATTCATTTCAGTGTCTGATTCGCTTTCCATATTAAATTTTCTTGTAATTTTGATTTAAATTCAGTATAATAATTAAAATTCTAGCTATCAGCTATATTGTAATCGCTAGAACTCGCCCTGTGACGGCCGGTCTGGGCCTCACCCTGTAGATGCAGATAAGACCAAACCTCTTAGCAATTGTCCTTCACCCTTGAAATGTAGAGCGATGAGTTGTTATCGCAAAAACGCTTGACGAAGGGATGTTAGGGATGACGAATTTATATTTTGTTTTCCATAAAGTAATTGATACCTATACTGATTTGAGTTACCTACATTTAATTACTTATATTATTGTAATGTATTTTTTTGTCATTTATTTAAATAGTTTTTACCGGTGGGATAAAATTATATACACTATGGCTAATTACTATCTATTTATTTAAAGAGACACACACACTATATTGAACTTAATTTATATACACGCTCTACTTAATGTCTACTAATTTATTTACACTCGGTATATTAGTTCTAATTTATTTTTACCACTTGGATTTTTACACTATTTATCTGCACTATTTAATTCACTGTAACTAACTCTTTACTGCCCGTTCACTAATTTCGAACTAACTAACTAACTATTTACCCGCATATAAATAGTCCTTATCGGTTCTGGAAAGTTCTAGTATTTTATGACGCTCCTCATATGCGTAAATACTGCAATAGACCAGAAGATTCTGGGAAGCGCATTCACGCATTCACCAAAATTTATAATCGAGGGACAGGGCCGGCTTTGAGTTGGTGACCTCGCAACATTGCCCGCTCCTTGATAGGAAGTTCCTCCTGGAACTTCTGTGTGGCCGGGACTGCACGTTTAAATCGGCAACTGGACCCATTTCTACACTTTCCAGTCGTATGGAAATAACAGGGCACTGTCTTCATTGTACACTGATAACGGGGGGTATAGCTGCAGATTAATATGTGGACACCGGTATCTTCGAAGATCACTTCCATCATATTCCTGATGACTCGCCAATCCAACTGGTTGCTCTCTATCTTAGGCATAGCGAGTTTCTTCACGTTGGATTCCAGCACATGGTCTCGAAGGCTACGTAGCGCTTCCCACACATTCCGGTAGGTGGATTGATCTTGAAATTCGTTCTTTGTTACCAGGTAGAAGATGTACCGTAAATCGTTTTTGAGTCTCAGTGTCTTGCCAGGGGTTGGAAATTGTGCTTCTAGTTTTTCTAGTTGCCCAAACTTCTTTCGGAAGACGGTTGCCAGGCCTCGTGCGTTTTTAATACTGACTGGGATGTTGTGTGCCAGTGAATAGTCTTCCGGGAGCGAGAACAAGTCTTGTCGCTGCTCTGTAGTGACTCCAAATCTAGCCTTACCGGTACCTTCATATTCGCCCATAAACTCTTCGAAGGCAGGGTCAGAATCTTGCTGGACATGGTTCACTCTTTCTTCTATGTCATGGTCTCCTTCGAATGACGCTAGTCGATTTTGGTGAACTACTTTCGCTTTTCCATTGGAGATCTTGTTTATGCGATAGATGACGTCATTGATCCTCTTCTTGATCAAGTACGGACCCTCCCAAGATCTTTGTCACTTTGGAGAAACGCCTTGGGGTTGTGTAACCATACTTTGTCCCCTTCTTGGAAACTGCCTTCTGTGGCCTGCGTGTCGTACCATTTTTTCATTCTGTCGCTGGCAACTTGAAGATTCGTTCGGACAAATTCGTGTACGTCGTCCATCCTTCTTCTCAACTGGATTACCTAATCTTCTCCAGCTAGATCCTCTCCAGGTCGACAACCAAATTCTAGGTCACAAGGAAGCCTCATTTCGCGTCCAAATAAAATTTTCGCAGGTGTTTGACCTGTGGACTCATTGATGGCGGATCGATAAGCCAGTGCAAACAGGAAAAGATATTGGTCCCAATCTCTCTGGTGGCTGGAGACTACCTTGGACAGGTATTTTCCAATAGTCCTGTTCATTCTCTCGACCATTCCGTCTGACTGTGGATGCAACGCCGTTGTCCTAGTCTTCTTCATTCCCAGCTTGTTACAAATTTCCTGGAATAAATGGCTTTCGAAATGCCTTCCCTGATCGCTGTGGAGTTCCAAGGGCACTCCATATCGGCAGATGAATTCCTTCACCAATACATCCGCGACAGTTGTGGCTTCTTGATTCGGGATCGCGTGAACTTCTACCCACTTTGTGAAATAATCCATCACGACCAGGATGTATTTACCACCATTTTCTGTCGTCGGGAATGGTCCAGCGATGTCTAAAGCATTCCTTTGGAATGGGCTTCCAACATTATACTGCTTCATGGGTGCCTTCCTCTTGCGATGTAGTCCATTACTCGTAGCACAATTCGTACACTTCTTACACCAGTCCTTCACATCGTCGGAGCTATTCATCCAATAAACCGTTCGCGGACTCGCTGAAGAGTTTTCTTCACTCCCAGATGACCTCCTTATGGACTGTCGTGTAACTTCCTCAGTACCTCAGCTACTCTCGTTTCGGGATGACTAACTGTCTTCTATTCTCAGAGCCATCATAATTTTCAAGAATTCGTTTCAACAGGTCTTCTTCCAATAGAAGTAAGTCCCACTGAGCCCAATATGTCTTGAGTGTCGGTGAAAATCTTGACACTTCTTGCCAGGTGGGTCGCCGATTTTCTTCCTTCCATTATCGGATCATCTTCAGGTGAGGATCATTCTCCTGATCTTCTCTGATCCTGGTGGAGGACCATTCTTCATTGACAACTGTAGTTCTTGAAACTGCAGCTTCCTTAGATTCTGCCTTGTTGCAGTGGGAACAGTCTGCTGGGCACGGTCGTCTAGACAGAGAGTCGGCATTTCGGTGGCTCACACCAGCCCAATGTTCGATGTTGAAATCGTACTCTTGAAGTCGTTCAATCCATCTAGCGACCTGGCCCTCGGGATTCTTGAACTGCATCAACCACTTGAGTGCTGCATGATCAGTCCGTATCAAGAAATTCCTCCCATAGAGATACTGGTAAAAGTGTTCCACAGACTTCACTACCGCCAAAAGTTCTCTTTTCGTGACGCAGTCGTTTCGTTCTGGTTTGGAGAGGACTCTACTGAAATATCCCAGCACTCTTTCCTGTCCTCCTTGGATCTGTGAGAGCACTCCTCCAATCCCTACGATGCTTGCATCACTGTCAAGAATGAAGTCTTCCTCTGGTAGCAGATATCCTACTATCGGCGCCGTGGTTAATCGTCTCTTCAGGGTTTCAAAAGCATTTTGACATTCTTCATCCCAATGAAAGTTCTGGTTTCTTCTGTGAGTCGAGTTAGTGGCTTGGCAATGTCTCCAAACTTCCTTATGGACCTTCGATAGTATATGCAAAGTCCAAGGAAGCTCCTAACTTGATGTTTGTCGGTAGGTTGCGGCCATTGCTTGATGGAAGCAATTTTCTCTTGATCCACGGATCCACCGCCCATTGCTCACAATATGACCCAGATAGTTGACTCGGTTTTGGAATAACTGACATTTCTTCGGGTTTAACATGAGCTGGACAACATTATTATACTAATTTTTCGAATAAACTTTCGTTTAGCACAAATGAGTTACGTAAGAAATATTCATTTATTCACTATTTGGAACCTTTTCTAAACAGAAAGAGTCGAATTTTTTTTGCGGAAATGCATAATTTTCATTTTTTCGACTTCAGAATAGCTTAAACCAGTTACAAGAAAAAACGTTTCTGTTTTATATTTCAGATAATTCTCTAAACATAAACACGCAAAAAACTTCTTGCGGAATATACCAATTTCATTTATTGATAAAATATCGTAGAATTCAGAATGATTCGAACTATACTCGGAAATTGGACTCCGTAAACAGGCGTGTTCAAAAACGTTTGTTTCTTGAGATTTTTGAAGTGATATAAGCTGATAAGAATAGATATTATTCATTGATTTGTATTAAAGGTCGGGAAGAGGATTAAACTCAATTTGCCGTACTCAATTCATACGAAATTTCATGCAAATATGTCCAAGGAATAAAAAGTTTCATACAAAGTTTCATCGCCTATTTCACCCCCTTGGGGGTTGAATTTTGAAAAATCCTCCTTTTGTGGATGCCTACGTCATATGAGGAATACGTGTGCGGAATTTCAATTTTCTAGCCTCAAGGGTTTGGCCTGTGCGTTGATACATCAGTCAATCACGTTTGCCTTATATATATATATATATACTATATAGAAGATAGATAGATAAATAAGATGGAGTGACGAAGCGCCCACTACAATATTTTAGATTACTTAGGAAACACCCTGTATATAGATCACTAACCATTTGTTTTTATTTTTAAATGAAATGATTTTATTTCATATATTATATTCTATTTTTTTGAAGTTTAAACGCGGGCACATATTTTGTTTATTGCTAGTTGGATGATTCCAAAAATAGAATGTTTGTTGTAACACGAGATCTTTATTGCTTTCTTTGCATAACATAAGTGAATTTATTTCTGTTAATTCGTTGGATATACTACTAATATGTGAATCTTGGTTGAGTGACTGTATAATAGTTCATGATTTATTAAATATTGTTGGGCTAACGATATCCGGGGGACCCACGAACCAGTAAAAAAATACAAATCAAAAATATTTGCCATTTTCCTAAAAAATAGGATGCGGAAAAATTAAACATATATTTTTGATTTGTATTTTTTTACTGGATTATTATTTTATTATTCAGGGCCCCTGGAATTCGGGGGGCCCTGGGCTGGTGCCCATTAAGCCCATACGAACATCCGGCCCTGAGGATTAGACTCAATTTTTACATTGTTTATATTATTTATTATAGTTTATTTATTAGTTTCAGTTATTCTAAAGTCGGGGAAATGATGCATTTCCGCAGAAAGTTTTTTGTGATTTTGTGTTTGGGGAGGCATCTATATACTGAAACTGGTTTCAGCTAAAAAAAATTTCACCCAATTTTTCTATTATAAAATAAAAGGAGATTACAAAATTATTCAAACTGCCAATTGTTTAGTCTCAATTTCGATATACATCGAACACTAGATAAAAAAACTTTCAACTGCATTATGAAACAGCTTATACAGGGTTATTCATAAGTAATGGGCCATATGGTAACCGTAGGTTAAGAAGATGAAAATAAAACTATTAATAGCTATTTTAAATGCTTTAATATTTGTAAAATCAAATCTTCATTTTTTTCCTATTCATATATATTAAGTCAATCACAAGAATCACTTACTATTTGGTCTAGCCAAAATATACATCAAGTAGGTATTACATAAAATGTAACTTCTGTCATTCTGACGATGATATGTCAATATCGAAATAATTATCAATATCCTTTCATAATTTTCATTAAATAGTGAAATTAATTAGACACAGTTAGTTTCATTTATAACATTAATATGAGTAGATTCCACAAAGTAAGGGTCCAAACAGTAAATTCAGTTGTAAATATCTTATAAAAATCATTTGAATTAACTTCAACTGAATTCATTATTTAAATAAATTTGAGTTTTGATCTAAATTTACTTTCTAGTAGTTTTCATATTTTATCTGTTTTACTTCCTTGCTACATACTCGTATAACTAATATAGATAAGGCATATATAAAAATCTGGTAAAAAAACCGATTTTGATTGGAAGAATTTGCTTTTTTCTCGTTTAAACAACTATATCCCAAAATTTTATTAGTTCTTCCTTGAAGTCATAAAAACTAAATGCGAACAAGAATTCTGATTCTTGGGGTATACAACATAGAAATTTTTTTTCGAGAAAACTCATTTTTGGTCATACCTAACTAGCATTTGTTAAAACTAATAAAATTTTTATATTATGATTATCCCTATTTGTTCTACTCTATTAAAAATAATATCAATCTCGTTGATTAATTAACCTAGACAATAATTAAACTATATCTCAGATCTTCCAACGAGTGATTATATTGCTTTCAATTTTGTAAAAAAAAACAAATATCTACATATCTTAGAAAACTACTCAATTTTTAGTGTTTTAAACCTTTGTCTAACTCGATACTTTTTGAGGGTGTGATTCAAAGATATAACTAAATGAAACCTACATAATTTTGTAGAGGACTCTTTAATCACAGGAAATGCAATTCTACAACTTTTCTTGGTAGGACCGAATTTTGAAAATATCCCTTAAAGCCCAATCTAAAATTCCAATTTTTGGTACACCTGTACTTGAAATGTGAGCGCAAACGCAAAAACTTAAAATAATACAATGACTAATGTTAAGAAAAATGTTGTTTATCAAATTCGAGCTCAGAGTTATTTTCAAAGTGCGGTCCTACTAAAAAAAAGTTGTAGAATTTCATTTCCCATGCTCCAGAGTGTCCACTGCAAGATTATATAGGTTCTATTAGTTATACTTCCGAATCACTCAAACTCATAATTTCACTGTGATTTTACTTCACTATTTACCCAATATACTAGTTTGTTGAGTTTCAAAGTTTCCGCCGGTATGCAAGTTAGTCCGCACGAAAACTCACTAAATAAACGAACCAGGTTTTTTGCATTTTGGTTTGTATCAGTTCCAATTATTAATAAATCTGATGACAGACCTTTATTAGAAAATAATACCAGCTATTGTCACATTTCCATGTCTTGGCTAATTATGTTTTCCACGTGGAAACACAAAACTCCAGTTCAACGGCAACTGTCAAATTGCTGTTGAAAACCAGCAGTCCGAAAAAGCTACTTTAAATATCAGTCGTCCAAAAAATATGATGAAGTTCATAAAGTCATTTCGCAAGTCTTGCAGATAGTTGCTACAAAATGAAATCAATGAAAAAAAAACAAATAAACTGAATTTGTGATAGGTATTTGCATTGTTATCTGAGGGATTATTAGGCCGAATGGTCACTTCTGGAAGAATTAGTTCTATAATAATGAATAAAATAACAAAGAAAAAAGGAAAATATAAATGCAGTATTACTAAATTAATATATTTCTCTACTACCGTTCTTAAAGTACTATCTTTTCGCACATTTCAGAGTTCGTGAAACTTTATTTTACGCACTTAGCGAGTGAATAAATAAGTTCTAATTTAAACTTATTGAAAGTTCTTATAAAAATAAATAATGATGGATATTAAATCTTTAATTTTTTTGAGTTTAATCATACATTAAAACTTATTTGAATTCAGTATAAATACCTGCATATTGAATGATGAAATAAAACAATTTAATTTGTTTAAATCTCCATTTTATTTTGAACTGAAGTTCAATTTATAATTGAATGAATTCAAATAATTGAATAAATTCAAATAAAATTGAACGTCAGTTCAAAATAAAATGGAGATTTAAACAAATTAAATTGTTTTATTTCATCATTTAGTATGGATCTTCATCAAGTAAAAGCCTCATATATTCAATACCTGCATATTAGTGAATATGAAATTAAATTAAATAATAACAAAACAAAAATTGTAAATTGAAAATTTCTATTCATCTAATTGGCTCTGATTGACTGACGGTTCCACAAAACACGTACAAATAGTTTTTTATTTTTGAACTTTCGATGTCTAACCTGACATCGTTTTCAAAAATTACACTTTTGACTCTATAAAATATGATATTTCAAAACCTTAGTTAAACACCAAAAATTCTTTTTAATTTTAATAAGGCCACAAGGTATCATGAGGAACTGTACATACTCCTACCTCGTATGGAGACCCCTATGGGGAATGTCAAATGGCCATTAAAAAGTGTCTGCTCCCATATTTTAATAATATACAGGTGAAATTGTGAATTTTGACTGATATTTCTTTTGATCATAACTTTTGAACGGTAGGTAATTTCGATGTGTCTCATATTTTGGTGAAACGTTACACTACTATCACCTAATTAACTGATTTATTCAAACTAGCAAAAAATCAGGGCCGGTTTTGGAAAATTAGTTTGTTTTGTTATATAAAAAATTTCACCCTGTATATGGATTTTCAAGACTCTAATAAGGATCATACAAAGTACACAAATAGACAACAAAAATGGTGTATTTATTTTTCTCCCCACACGATTGCTCAATTTTTAACAAGAAAATCAAATTTAACTATAAATTAAAAGTTTAGCAACATGAGCCATGAATTTCAAAAAATATCATTTTCTTGCAAAAATATAATTTTGGCAGATGAAAATCCTTATGCGATTCGCGAATCTTGTTCACAGTATATATTTTCAGTGAATCTTTGGATAGGAGTAATAGACAGACAACTAATAGGCCACTTCTTTAATGGATCACTGACTGGTGCTGTGTACTTAGATTTTTTGCAAAATATTTCGCCGAATCTACTAGCCAATGTAGCCATCCGAGGTATTAACTTTATGCACGACAGGGCATCACCACATTTCTCAGTTGCTGTTCGCCAACATCTTCATGCCACTTACGGAAATAGGTGGATAGGACGCGGGAGTCCCCATGCATGGCCACCTAGATCCCCTGACTTCAACCCCGTCGACTATTCCATATGGGGTCGATTGAAAGAACTAGTTAATGGAGAAAATATACATACACGACAAGAATTAATTGACAGAATTGTTGATTCTTGTAATACAATTAGAAATGATCCCTTAACACTCAGGAAGTCAATTAGACATTTGAAAGTTTTGTTGTCTATTAGAGTTTTGAAAATCCATATACAGAGTGAACTTTTTTATATGAACAAAACAAACTAATTTTCCAAGACCGGCCCTGATTTTTTTCTAGTTTGAATAAATCAGTTAATTAGGTGATAGTAGTGTAACGTTTTACCAAAATATGAGACAAATCGAAATTACCGTTCAAAAGTTATGATCAAGAGAAATATCGTTCAATACTATTAAACGCTTTACAAAATCAGAAAAATTAATTTCCACAGAGCAGACCATCCACTAAAAAGCAACAACTACTTCTCGGGCTATATGCCCCGACAGACATTGAATTACACTACTAAAGTAAACGGGGTTGGTATATCTGGATAGAACCAACCATTCTGGTTTGCGATTAGAAGGAATAACATCACTTGTAGAGTTTCTGGACGAATAGCATCTACCTTGTGCTGATGAGGCGCAAAAACGCCAAAACCGGTCTACAAGTGATGTTATTCCTTCTAATCGCAAATCAGAATGGTTGGTTCTATCTTAACAGATATACCAACCCCGTTTACTTGAGAAGTGTAATTCAATGTCTGTCGGGGCATATAGCCCGAGAAGTTGTTGCTTGTTAGTGGACGGTCTGCTCTGTGGAAATTAATTTTTCTGATTTTGTAAAGCGTTTAATGGTATTGAACTATAATTTTTAGACGTCTATAGATCATGCCTTACTAATATGACAATTATTTACAGGTAACTGTAATTAAGTAAAGAGAAATATCAATCAAAGTTCACGATTCCCCCTGTGTATTAGTAAAATATGGGAGCAGACACATTTTAATTGCCATTTGACATTCCCCATAGGGGTCTCCATACGAGGTAGGAGTATGTACAGTTCCTCATGATACACCCTGTATAGATCATATAAAAATACAACTTTAACAACGATTAAACAATGAATTGAAGTGAAATTAAGCGGTTTTACAATAGCAAAAGTAAAAATAAAATATTTTTGTTCACCTACTAAAACTATAAAAACAATTTAAAAACGAATAAAATTTAAAACCATACTAAAAATTGGAATTTGAATCTTAAAAACTTATATCTATAACTTTCAGAATATTTACTTCTTGATATAACTGTCATTATAATACTATTATCCCTAAATTTCAGTAAAATGTTATATCAGTTTATTTTACATTACAATGACGACAGTATTCTATTTGGATAAAAAATATTTTCAGTTATTGGTTTAGCTCGCCATCTAGGAACGACTAGTCGATGCATAAATCATTAACCAAAAGGAGAGGCCATAGCTCCGCCTACTTTTCCACCACTACCTATAATGTCGGTACCATTATCATCCGGCTGTCGGCCGCACTATCATCCGGTTCCACTAACCTACAGTAGAGGAATATATATATATAACTTAAATTACGAAAGGCCGTAAGGTACTTTTTAAAAAGTTTTATTTAAAAAATACAATATGTCACAAACGTTCGATAGGTAAAACAATTGATTCCAGACTAAAGGTAAAAATACATTATTGGAATGAAATAATAAAAATGCAGAGTAAACAGTCTAAAGTACAATTACACTATACGGTTCAAGGTTCTATGATGTCACGTTATAATCTAGCAAGCTAAGGGCTATTGACACTATAACACCTCCCCCCTTAGAAGGAAGCCTCCTGTGGAAGATTAATTCTCTCTTCTTTGGAGATGGCTTCTGTTTCTTTCCTAGAAGATTTATTCTTTTTGGTTTGAAGTCTCCTGATGACAAAGTAGCCAGTTATAGAAATAGCTAAGACGTATAAAACAATGGTCCAGAAGCTTGGACTAAATAATTTAATATTTTCTTGAGTTATAGGTGCAGCTTGATTTTGGGGAATTTCTTTTAAGTTGAGATTTCTTAATCTAATCGTCATTCTTGGAATGTTTGTTTTTTCTAAAACTAAGTGCGGCTTATTGATAACGAGGGGTTTCCTAAAAGTTTTTTCTTGGATTTCTAGTTCTTGCTGGTGAAATTTTATTTTACAGTTTCCTGTTTCTATCAGAAAAATTCCATTGAATGTCTTTGTCTCGACTTGTTCTGGGCAGTGAATGCTTAGTACTTCTTCCTTTGGAAAAACTGTTAAAAATTGATTGATTTCTGGAACCACTTGTGTATGACTTTCTAAAATTTCTAGTTTTAAATATTTACAGTTGTCTGAATTTTCATTGATTATGATTTGCCTTTCACAATCTATTGGTGTATTGGAAGGCAAATCGCTCGCACACTGGAAGATTTTGCCTGGTATACACATATCATTCAAAGGCTGCACAGTATTTTCTTCAGACTTTAAAATATACTTTGAATTGGGAATTATTGTTACAAACCCCGACTCGTATTTTGTAGGTATGGGTATTAGCTGATAAAGTTCAAAGTGTTTTTCATAATTAATGGGAATTGACAAAAAATATTGGATGACGTTTTTATCTATCTTACAATTTACTTTCATAACTGATTCAAATTTTAAAATGTTTTCGTATTTTAATTCAAAAGGTAATTGCTCTTTATAGTGACTTGCAATTTTCTCAAGTTCTTTAAGTAATTCTTGTGATTGTATAATGCTTGGATGCAACGTCTTCAATTTACAGAAGGTCAGTGAATTTTCGATTTCTTGTATAACATCTAATATTGACTTATAAATCAATAACACTTGATTAAGTAAATCCTTGAAATGAATTATTTTTTCAAAATTTGATTGAAAATCAACAATATTTTTTAAGTAAATTATTTTTTCTTTCAAGGTTATTTCGTTAGCCTGTATATCTTGTACTGTTTTATTAAAACTACTAATTATACTATGACTTACGGAATATTCCATGTTAAGCTGATTCTGTAATTGATTTTGGTTTGTTTATAAATGTTCTAAAATTTTATTAATTCTATTGCCATCTTCGGCATCTAAGTTTCCTGTTATTGTTTTGAAAATACTGCCAAGGCCATTTATCAGTCCTCTTTTATTTCTGTCGATTTCAGTGTGAATATTGAAATTTTCAAATTTTTCTTTAATTAAAATTCTAGTGTAATTAATCATATTTTTATAGTTATCTGTTTCTGATTTGAAAAATAATGATTCGTTAGCATAAAAAGACTGTAAATTTCCATATTGCAATTCTAAATTATTATATTCTTCTATTAAAGAAGTGATGTCATAAAAGTGAAAATTTTAAGTTCACTCGCGAAAAGTTCGTTTTTAAAAAAAATTCAAATAATTAAGAACAGCGGAACTTTATTAACGTTACAACAATAGATGTGATATTATTACAATTACAAGTTAAAAAGCTGAAAATGCCGGCTCGCGCCTGGTTTTGTTAAACGTTATCCTCAAGTGGGGGAACGCTCCTGATTCAGCAACGTCAGCTATTCTGTGGGAACTCCAAGTTCATAACTCCTTCACCCTTAGATGAGAATCCGGGGTTTAACAACTGGATTCGATACTTCTGCATCCCTCGAAGCTGGTTCTATATATTTTTTTCTATTGTAAACATAGTAATACATAAAATAAAGTACAATAATAGCAATTAAAACATATAAAACTATGGTCCATACACTAATATTATTAAAATGCACAGGTTTTTGAAAAATTTCGTTCAAGTTTTCATTTTGAAAGTCTAAAGAGTCTCTAAGGTTATTCAGTTTATTTAAATCAACATTTTCTAGTATATGGGTGTTGAATTTTAGGGGTATTTCGTTCACAAAGTTCTTTATGTTTAGTTTTGGGAGTTCTATTATTTTTAATTCACTTTTGTCCATTCTATAATTACGGAGAAGTATGTTTTCTATTTTAACTATGCAATTTTTTACTAATTCTACTATAAAAGTTCCTTCTAGAAGCACTTTGTCTTTATTATTACCGCACATTTGTTCAGCCACTACAACCTGAGGAGAGACGACAACCCATTTGTTTGATTGAAGTTTTTGAATGCTAGTTTTCCTGATATCAACTGGAATGATATGACAGTTGTTCAGATTTTTGGAAAATTTCAACAATTGGACTTCGCAAGGGACATCTTCTTCTTCAACTGATATTGGTGTCGATTCATGGCAGATAAACTCTTGACTACTAATTTCTTGACAGTCGTTGTCAAAAGGCATGAAATTTTGTTCATTGAGGATAAGAAATTTGGAGTTTGGTATAATTATATGGTACATATTATTTTTAGGAGTGGGTAAAGGAAAAAGTTGATATAAATCATAATTTTTGATTTCTACGACTGGTATTTCTATTATAAATATAATTTTATCCATTTTGCAGTAACTTTTAATTTGCATTACTTTTTCGAAATTAATTATGTTTTCTGAATTTGGTTCGAATGGCAGTTTAGAATATGATAATTCAGTATTAATAAGTTTTAAGTGGTGTAAAAGATCTTTTGGATCCATTATAGAATTATGAAAAATATTTAATTTAGAAAATGTGATAGCTGTTTCAATTCTCTCAAATAAATCGTATATATTTTGATAAAGAGTAATTATTTGATACAACACATCTTTCATATAAAAATGCTCAACAGTTTGATAGTTTTGGGTTCGTGCTGTTTTTATTATATTTTCAATATTTTTTATTTTGGATTCTAAGGTTATCTGATTTCTCGCTAGCACTTGAGTGCTGCTATTAAAAATATCAATTGATTCTTGTATGATAGTTACTTGGTTTTTGACTAATGTTTTAATATTATTTTGATTTGTTGAAAGAGTTTCAATAGCTTGATCATATTTTTCGGCATCACTGCTATCTAGATTTCCGGTTATTGATTTTATTATTGAACCTAGACCGTTTATTATTCCTCGTTTTGTTCTGAAATCTTTGTTTATCGTAGGAATTAATTGATTAATTTGAAGATTAATTTTATTTTCGATTGTAGCTACTAATTGAAATGTATTTGATATTTCGTCGAAAGCTGAAATATTGGAGTTATTAGAAATTCCGCTTAAAAATAAGTTTTGTAATTTATTATGATTATATTGTAATGATTTAAATTCGTGTAATATTTTTGACGTTTCAAAAGTTTTTACAAATGACCAAAAGTCAATGATATTTTGACTGGTCCCTAATTTAAGTGGTAATATACCAGGGTTATTGGTTACATTGTGGAAGGTTGGATATATTAGTCCGTAACTTCCGATGTTGAAGGCTGTGAGGAACCTGCAACGAAATTTTTTCTTAATTCTTTTATATGAACTATTTCTTTCTTATTATTTCTAGTATTTATTATCTCTACCCTATTCCTATCTAATAGATTAATTATCTTAAATTTAACCGGATTCTGCGATGTTGGCTTCCTCCAGGGTTTCCAAACTTCGGCGATGTGGATCCTTCGTCTGGGCAAACACTTTCCAATTACTGAATTTTTCCGATTTTTCGCGATCGGTTATTATTGCCAATAAACTATCGATATAGACCGGTTCGACACGATTTTTGTTGTCACTCCGTTTGGCAATCCTACTGACTGCGCCAATTTTAAGTTCACTCGCGAAAAGTTCGTTTTTAAAAAAAATTCAAATAATTAAGAACAGCGGAACTTTATTAACGTTACAACAATAGATGTGATATTATTACAATTACAAGTTAAAAAGCTGAAAATGCCGGCTCGCGCCTGGTTTTGTTAAACGTTATCCTCAAGTGGGGGAACGCTCCTGATTCAGCAATGTCAGCTATTCTGTGGGAACTCCAAGTTCATAACTTGAATAAAAGTGTGTTGACTTTTTTTTGTAAATTTGCCGGTCCTAATAGTATCGGCAAAATCCCTAGATTATGTGTAATGTCTTTTATTATTATTCCTTGTCCGACTGCGAGGAATCTGAAATAAAAACATAAGGTTTTTTTCGAGGTCGTTTAATGTTAGATATATGTACATCATTTGCGGTATTTCCGTGTCTAGGATTAATTTTTGCAGTTTTCCTATTTTTATTTATAGACTTAATGGTTTCTACTTGATACTTTGGTTTAGTTTTGCTTTGTTTTTGTTTGTTACGCATAAATACTCTAGTTGGTATTTCTTTGGGTAATTCTTCCCGATTTTGATTTGATTTTTCAATAACTTTTTCTTTATACTTCTGAATATTTTTATTTATTTCTGAATAAACAAGTTTAATTTTCTCTTTATGTTTCGAGACATAATCGTTTACTAATTTTTGTTCTATATTTATATCAAACGCGGAATTATTGCAAATGTTACCTGTTATTATTTCAAAAGGTTTTAATTTTGTGACAGAATGGATAGTATTGTTGTATGCTAAAAAAGCATAGTTAACCTTTTGTTCTATAGCATCTTTCTTGTATTCGTTTTGGAGATTTAATAGTCTAATGTGTTCGATTATGGTCGAATGGAATCTTTCGGCTATACCATTAGATTCGGGGTGTTGTGAACCAATAAAATGAATTTTTATTTTATGTAATTGCAATAACTCTTTGACTAGTGAATTTTTTAGTTCTGTACCGTTATCTGAAATTATCTCCGTTGGAATACAGTGATGAGTAAAATATTTTAATAGATGTCGAAGAATAAAAATATATTATTCTACGCTTCACAACTAGTTTTGAAAAATATTTTTCAAAAACAGTGACCGTTCAACGAAGAAGAAACAACTACTTCCCGGGCTACATGCCCCGACAGATATTGAATTACACTTCTAAGTCAAACGGGGTTGGTAAATCTACAAGATTTAAACCAACCATTCTGGTTTGCAACTAGAAGGGATAACACAACTTGTAGACCGGTTTCGGCGTATTGCGCCTCATCAGTACAAGGTATATGTTATCGTCCGAGAGTTAATCTCGGACTGAAATGTGACTATAATCAACAACGGTACATATTGTCCAGTTACGGAAATATTTTTGTTGCGAAAATAGCGACATCTCACCTCTAAGTCACAAACCAAAATTCGAATGGGACAACAAACCACGTAGATTTGAAACAAAAATGAATTAATACAGTTTCCTGTAAAATTGTCGTATTTAGTAAAGCGTTTTAACAATAGATGTCGAAGAATAAAAATATATTATTCTACGCTTGACTTAGAAGTGTAATTCAATATCTGTCGGGGCATGTAGCCCGGGAAGTAGTTGTTTCTTCTTCGTTGAACGGTCACTGTTTTTGAAAAATATTTTTCAAAACTAGTTGTGAAGCGTAGAATAATATATTTTTATTCTTCGACATCTATTGTTAAAACGCTTTACTAAATACGACAATTTTACAGGTAACTGTATTAATTCATTTTTGTTTCAAATCTACGTGGTTTGTTGTCCCATTCGAATTTTGGTTTGTGACTTAGAGGTGAGATGTCGCTATTTTCGCAACAAAAATATTTCCGTAACTGGACAATATGTACCGTTGTTGATTATAGTCACATTTCAGTCCGAGATTAACTCTCGGACGATAACATATACCTTGTACTGATGAGGCGCAATACGCCGAAACCGGTCTACAAGTTGTGTTATCCCTTCTAGTTGCAAACCAGAATGGTTGGTTTAAATCTTGTAGATTTACCAACCCCGTTTGACTTAGAAGTGTAATTCAATATCTGTCGGGGCATGTAGCCCGGGAAGTAGTTGTTTCTTCTTCGTTGAACGGTCACTGTTTTTGAAAAATATTTTTCAAAACTAGTTGTGAAGCGTAGAATAATATATTTTTATTCTTCGACATCTATTGTTAAAACGCTTTACTAAATACGACAATTTTACAGGAAACTGTATTAATTCATAAAATATTTTATCAAATTGTTAACAGTTTCTATACCTTCTGCAGATTTCATCTTATACATTTGACAGTACTTAGAAAAGGAATCGACTAAGGTTAGAAATTTTGTACCCTCTAAGGTTATAGAGTCCATATGTACGATTTGAAATAGGTTGGTTGCCGAGGGAGTTAAATTTAAGGTAGTTTTAATAGGGGATCTGTCGTATTTTGTTAGTAAACAAATTTCGCACTCATTTATGTACGTTTGTATTGACTTTCGTTGATTCGGCCAATAGTATATGTTTTTTATCCGAGATTCTGTCTCGTCTAAGCCTCTGTGATTGGTTTTGCTCTCGTGATAATTTTTTATGATTTCCTCAATATCTCTAAGATCAGCATCTATTAATTTTTTTGTACACTTAATCATATTAATCATTGAGTTTATGAAATGTGTCTGAATAACCACGCTTAATTTTTCATATACGGGGTCTTCAAAATAAACGTAATATTTTACCTTTGGAACAATATATTCTTTGAGAAATTTAATAACGTCATTTTCGAAATTATTTTTGGAAAGTTGAATAAGCAATCTTTGTTTTGTTTCAAATAGTTTAATTACCGTTGGCGGTGCCGGTTCATAATTAACTTCTGAGATGATTACTTGATTTTTTCCAAAATTTACAGGACAGTCAACGATCGGAATACCTATGACTGGATTTTCTAAATTAGTATGTACAGTTACATTTTCGTCTAATTCATTTTCTGAATCTTTATCGTCTTCGGCTTCGACTATTAAAGATTCTGATGAGTTTTGGGGATCAAGGCTTTTATTAAAGTCCTCCATATAATCAAATATTACTGCTGATGACTCTTTCTCCGATCCTGCTTCATTTAAATTTAGTTGAATTCTAGATAGAGCATCACAGTTTTTGTTTTGAGTACCTTTCTTATAAATTATTTCGTACTCGTATTCAGCGAGTTTAAGGCGCCATCTAACTAATTTAGAATTTGGTTCCTTAAGGGAGAATAGCCACTGAAGTGGTCTATGATCACTGTATATTTTAAACTTTCTACCAAAAAGGTATGGACGAAAATATTTTACCGCCCATACAATGGCTAACATTTCTTTCTCTATAGTTGAGTAAGAACATTCGGATTTATTTAGGGTACGACTAGCGTAAGCAACGGGCAAATCCGAACCAATTTTTCCTTGGCTTAATACGGCCCCTATAGCAAAATTACTGGCATCCGTAGTAAGGATAAACGGTTGCGAGAAATCAGGGTACTGTAATATTGGCTCATTTATTAATAATGTTTTACAATATTCGAAGCATTCTGAATAATCAGAATCTTTATAATTTAAGACGACACCCTTCAGGCGTTTGGTTAGTGGTAAAATAATTTTCGAAAGATCCTTTATAAATTTCCTATAATAACCCAAAAGACCAAGAAATCCTTTAAGCTGAGTAGTATTTTTAGGAATTGGGTATTGTTTAATGGCTCTTATTTTGTCGGGGTTAGGCTTAACGCCGTCAGGAGTAATAACATGTCCAAGATATGTTACTTCCTTTCTTAAAAATTCACATTTATCTAGTTGCAATTTAAGATTCGCGTCTCTTAATCTATTGAAAACTTCCCTAAGACGAGTAATATGTTCTTGCAAACTTGTGCTAAATATTATAATATCATCTAAATATACTAAGCATGTTTCATTTTGGATGCCCCGTAAAATACTATCCATTATTTTTTGGAATGTCGCGGGTGCTCCTTTTAAACCGAAACCCATGCGTAAAAACTCATAGTGCCCATTTTCAGTATTGAATGCTGTTTTTGGTATGTCTTTTTCTGCTATTTGAATTTGGTGGAATCCCGACGCTAAATCTAAAGTAGAAAAATATTGGCTACGGCCTAGTTTATCAAGAAGTGCATCTATTAAGGACAACGGATAAGAATTACCTATGGTTTTTTCATTAAGTTTCCTATAGTCAACCACTATACGCCATTTTTGTTGACCAGAAGCATCGGGTTTTTTACTTACTACCCAAATGCTAGAACACCAAGGAGATGTCGACGGTCTTATTATATTTTGGTCTAGCATACTCTGAATTTGTTTTTGTACCTCTTTGCGATGTACTTCAGGGTACCTATAGGACCTTGTGTACACTGGTAATTCGTCCGTGGTATTTATTTCATGCTTAATCATATGAGTAAATGTTAATTTATTCCCTTCTACATGGAATATATCTGAGTACTCGTTAATAAGTTTTAAAACAGTTTTTCTTTCTTCTGAGTTCATATGCTCAGTACGAATTTTATTAATATCAAATTTAATATTTTCTACGTTAAAGTTATTGAGATTTGGACACAGACTTTGTTCGTATTCATCGAACAATTCTGCTTCAAGGGAATTTGACAAGTCCCAAGGACACTCAATTTCACTTTTATTCAAAACAGTGCAAATAGCCATATGGTTTTGCACATTAGTAATACATTGTGGAATTTCTAATTCCGAAATTTTCGTATATGGCACCAAAATTTGGCCATTTTTTACATTCTTTATATTTATTTTGACAACTTGTTCGGTCCTCGGAGGCACTACTATGCAATTCGTGGTCTGAGGGACCTTATAGTAATCAATTTTTATTTTAGCATTAGGGGTAATTAGTACATTTTTATTTAAATCTATAGTTATGTTAAGTTTTTTTAAATTATCTACACCTAACAAACACTCGAATTTATCATGGAACTTAAATAAACAGAATTTCAAATCAATAGGTTTTTTAAGATTGAAAATACTTGATGCAGTAATTTCTGCGCTAAAATTTTCTTGTGAGCTACCATGTGCAGTTGAAATTTGAAAAGGATCAAACCGAATTGATTTTTTGAAATATTTATTAGCTACTTCAGGTAATATAAAAGATCTCGTACTGCCGGTGTCAATAAGAACTTTTAAATTATTTTCGGGAAATATTATATAAGGCAGTTCACTTTCTTTATTGGTTAAATTTAACAATTCAATAGTGTGTCTTTGTTGTCTTCCGAGGCTTTTTTGTCTAAAAAAGTACGCTCATCTAGATCGTCCGGATGTTCCACTAATGGTTGGTCCCCTAAATTGTGCAATTCCTCAGCAATATAATTTCTATTACTTCTGTTAGAATTTTGCCTAAAGTAATTGGAATTATCACTTTGATTAGGAAAATTTTGGTTTCCCCTGAATGTATTCCGAGTTGAAATGCTCATAGGAGTGGGATTAGGGTAACTGCGATTTGGATTTGGTTTGAATACGTTTGTGGTTTTTTCGAAATTTTGATTATTATTTATTTGACTTGTACTTGGTCTTTGTTCGTTATAAGAAGAATTAAATTATGGTCGAGCATTATGTTCATAGTTAGTGAGTTGCAAAGGTTTGTTATGTACATTATTATTTTCAAAAAAATTATTCCTAGACCCAAATCTACCTTTAGAAGTGTTTAGAAGTTCAATATTTGTTTGAAAATCATTTGTTAGCATATTTAAAGCTGAATTTAAATCTGGCGGATTTTTCGTTCGCATAAGTGAACCCAGAGGCTCTCTTAGGCCACGTAAAAATACCCTAAGTGCAAAATTGCGAAAATACACCGATAAATAAAATATTTCCGGTTCACTAGCATGTGCTTTCAATTGTGAAATTTGAAGATTTAATAAGTGCTGAATTTTATTATAATAATTAAATGGTGAATCGTTTCCTTGTCTCAAGTTAACTATTTCTATGTTTAAGGTGTAAATGTCTCTCTTATCAGGATAAGTGTTAAGTAAAGCACTTTTTAAATCTGACCATCTAGTTATTATACAAGACGAAATATTCACTGCTGCATTACCTTTAATTTTTGACAATATACTTGACATCAGATATTCGTTCTGAAAATCATGTATATCTGTCGTATTATAAAATTTAGTTACAAGTTTTTCGCAAATTTCAATAAATCTAGGTAATAATTGGGTATCACCGTGAAATTCGGGTACCATATCTAAAAATTCTTTCTTTAATACTGGAGTTACGGGCGTTGCCATTTTTCCTCATTTTTTATGAAGAATTTCTTAAATTAAAATCAGTTGAAAGATCTGATAAATGTGAGTCGGAATCGGATAACTGTTTTAGAATTTGCAGAATAATCTGAAGAAAAATTCCTGTACGAACCTCAGTATGACATAAAATATACTTACAGCAAAATCAATTTTCCTTCCATGTGCCTGCTGCTTCAAGTTCGTCTCCAATGTCCTTTGAAGATCTTGATGCACAGAAGTCCTCAATTACACTTGAATCTTCTTGCTGGGATACTAAATTCACCCAACACGACTTCTCGTTGGGTTACTCAATTCACCTAACTTTCGCGACACACGGTATAAAGTTCAAATAGTCAATAAATCGTTGAAACGAACCGATAATATATCCGTAAATACCGTTTGACTATCCTACTGACTGCGCCACTTAAATTACGAAAGGCCGTAAGGTACTTTTTAAAAAGTTTTATTTAAAAAATACAATATGTTACAAACGTTCGATAGGTAAAACAATTGATTCCAGACTAAAGGTAAAAATACATTATTGGAATGAAATAATAAAAATGCAGAGTAAACAGTCTAAAGTACAATTACACTATACGGTTCAAGGTTCTATGATGTCACGTTATAATCTAGCAAGCTAAGGGCTATTGACACTATAACATATATATATATATATATATATATATATATATATATATATATATATATATATATATATATATATATATATATATATATATATATATATATATATATATATATATATATATATATATATATATATCCTTCTATCGTTAAAGCGTCCATACATTCTGAAATCGCATTCAATAGAGCGTCCAAGTGCATACAGCGTCCGTATACGGACGCTCTATGCACACCCCTTGTAATAATTTGTCCAGGGACTTGAAATTACGTCACGAACCTACCAACAAAATTTTTGGGGGACGCTTTTTTGATCATGAAATGAACGAAAATATACGGTTCTCGAATATATTTAGTTCGCGCAACTCTCCGGCAGAGTCGCTAGGAGTATTAAGTTGTATACAGAGTATACATTTTATCTTGATAGTCATTCGCGCTTAGAGCGTCCCAAGATTTGACAACACTGCAGTTTCAGTAGAACGTTAAATTGCTTATATTGTTGAATGCAACAGTTAGAAAAATACATTTCTGGTACATTACTCAACTCTGAGTATTCTCTCAAATACACGCTCTCGCCTTTAGAGCGTCACGTCAACCACTCTCCTCTAATAACGCCGAATTAAGAGAGTCCGATACATTAACGTAAGTAAAGGTTTAGATATGAGGTAGGAAGGTCAGTGAGCTGGCGCATTTCCTTATTAATAGTATTCTACAGTGAACGGCTAAATTATGGAATATTATTATTATTTCGAGAACCGTCGAGTTTTAAGGGAAATCCCGAAACAGGTCGGTTTTTGTTGTAAAATACCCATGTTATAACGTACATGGAGTAGGGATGACGTCACCGGTGTAGGTGTAGTGACGTAATCGTTAATTTTTTAAAATAGAAATCGGTATATTGTGACACCTCATTTGAACGAGAATTTAATTCCTTATTCAACGACATTACATTTTCAACTAAAATATTTTTTTAAGAGTACGAAAACAATTTTTTTAATTTAAATTCAACCAAATTTCAACTAATGATTTAATTAATAATGTACTTTAAAGTAACCAAATTATGCATAACAATTATTTTAAATTAAATGTTCGAAATGCCATCCATCGGTTTCTTGACAATATGCGAATCTATGGACACATTCATCAAGTACATTGCGGATGACTTCTGGAGTAATTAGACTCTTTTCATGCCTTATTCTATCTTTCAAGTCCTGTAAGTTTTGGGGTCTATTGACATAAACTTTTGATTTTATGTAACCCCACAGGAAAAAATCTAGAGGTGTTAGATCTGGCGACCTTGCTGGCCACTCTATAAAACCTCGTCTTCCGATCCACCTCCCGGGAAAGTAATTATTTAAAAATTGACGTACTTCACGTGCGTAATGCGGAGGGGATCCATCTTGTTGAAACCAGATATTTTCACTAGGTAAATTTGAATTATTGGCATTTGGATACATGTTAGCAAGGACAGGTATAAGTTGATTTCTTAAATAACGTCTTCCTGTTAGATTTTCTTCAAAGAAAAAAAAACCAATGATTCTGTCATTGATGATCCCTGCCCATACATTCACTTTCTGAGGATATTGCGTGTGTGCCTCAGTCATCCAATACGGGTTTTCTTGACTCCAATATCTGCAATTTTGACGATTCACGGTACCATGTATAACAAATGTTGCTTCATCGGAAAAAAGGATTTGATTGATGAAAAGTGGATTGGGGATACATAAATCCTGCATAATTTCAGAAAATTGAAGCCGGCGATCGGGATCGTCGTCGTTTAACTCCTGATGTAGTTGAATTTTGTAGGGATGGTATTTTTCTTTTTTTTAAATATGTAATACCGATCTTTGGGAAACTCCAGCATATTCACACATTTGTGTTGAACTACTGTGAGGATTGTCATGTACATTTAATAAAATATCAAGTTTCACATTGTCTTCAATTTTAGGACGCCCAGCGTTTGGAATATGTTTAACGTGCCCAGTTTCTCCAAATTTTCGGACTATTTTACTTACTGTTGATTGGCTGATGGGTCTGACGGGATATTTTGCGTTGAATAAATTGCATACCTCGTTCTGTGTTCTTTTTTTATCTCCGCATCCTCTAAGGATTAATATTTCTGTGTTGTGATTCATTTAGGTGAGCCATAATTTACTATTCAAAAGTAAAAATTACAATTGACAACTGATAACAATTCACAAAATCAAAACATTCACGACAATAAATATTACAGTAACTATGCCACTAACACTTGCTTGAATTAACATATGACAAAAAGTTTCAGTGTTTATGAGAGAACTTTTTGTGACCAATATTATTTTCACTTATTTTTGCTTTTTTAAGTATTTCAGAATGTCATGGATTCAAGCATTAATTGTAATTTGATTGAATTTAAATAAAAAAAAATTGTTTTCGTACCCTCAAAAAATATTTTAGTTAAAAATATAATGTCGTTAAATAGATAATTAAATTCTCGTTCAAATGAGGTGTCACATTATACCGATTTCTATTGAAAAAAATTAACGATTACGTCATTACACCCACACCGGTTACATCATCCCTACTCCATGTACGTTATAACATGGGCATTTTACAACAAAAATCGACCTGTTTCGGGATTTCCCTTAAAACTCGACGGTTCTCGGAATAATGATAATATTCCATAATTTAGCCGTTCACTGTATAATTAATTATTGAGTAGGACATTATATACAAACTATTCTCGGTCATCTAAAAGACAAGTATAATGTCAATATTATATTATGTTGACTACCCCTAAATTTATTTGGAAGCCAAAACATGTTAAAGAAAACCACTTTAATTAGGTTATAAATCTAGATTTTATTGTTTTAATACCTAGTAAGTAGTAATTATAAAACGATGTCGAATATGGGACAAATAAAAAGTAAATTTTTACACAAAACAAAAAATAGTTTTCTACTATAAAAAATCTACATATACACAGAGAAACTTAAAAGTCCTACAATAGGTACTACAAAGTTATTCAGATTGAAAAAAAATCCTGCAGGGATACAAAAATCAAAATCATTCGAATTTAATGAACTACAGCCTTCATCTCTTACTTCTTTGTGCGTTTCCATTGCATGTACTTGTACGTATTCTTCGATCATAAAAATATTTAGTTTTCTTAAAAAAAAGAGTTAGCACGTTGTATGCTAATGGTCAGTGGACGCCGTAAACGCGAAACAATATACGCAAATTATACATGAAACAATATGAATGAATCTCTTTTTCATTTAAAATCGAAGTCCCAAGTTACTTCCCAGTTCTTAATTTCTTAGATACGTTCCTGTATATAGGGTGCGTCCAAGTAACGCATAAATTTATTATAAGCTAAATAAAAAGTACTATTAAAAATTCCCCAAAGAGGTCAATTTTCGATTTTAAATTACCAAAATAAACAAAAGAAAATTTACAATAAATGTTCAACTTGGACGTCAAAAAATAATAGTTCAATACTATTAAACGCTTTACAAAATTAGAAAAATTAATTTCCAAAGAGCAGACCGTCCACTAAGAAGCAACAACTACTTCTCGGGCTATATGCCCCGACAGACATTGAATTACACTTCTAAAGTAAACGGGGTTGGTATATCCGTTAAGATAGAACCAACCATTCTGGTTTGCGATTAGAAGGAATAACATCACTTGTGGACCGGTTTCGGCGTTTTTGCGCCTCATCAGCACAAGGTAGATGCTATTCGTCCAGAAGCTCTGAGAGCATAATCCTGGACTAGAAACTACGTTGATACCACACCAATACATTAGCCTTAGTGAAGGAAATGTTAAGAGTGCGATATCGGCGACATCTCTACATCTAATCACAAACCAAAATTCTATATCGACAAAAAACCATCTCGGTTTTGTAGGTATTCACTTAATTACAGTTACCTGTAAATAATTGTCATATAAGTAAAGCGTGATCTATAGACGTCAAAAAATAATAGTTCAATACTATTAAACGCTTTACAAAATTAGAAAAATTAATTTCCAAAGATCAGACCGTCCTCTAAGAAGCAACAACTACTTCTCGGGCTATATGCCCCGACAGACATTGAATTACATATAGCCCGAGAAGTAGTTGTTGCTTCTTAGTGGACGGTCTGCTCTTTGGAAATTAATTTTTCTAATTTTGTAAAGCGTTTAATAGTATTGAACTATTATTTTTTGACGTCTATAGATCACGCTTTACTTATATGACAATTATTTACAGGTAACTGTAATTAAGTTAATGTTCAACTTGTTCATTGACCAGTAGACATGACTTAACCGGGCATTAAGGTCTACTGTAACACTTTATAGCATAGAGGGTGTTATGTTCCGTATTTATTGCCTGCCTTGGTCTTATAGCTCTCCAATATTTGAATGAAATTAAAAAAAATTGCAAAATATACTTTTAAACAATTAAAATATATATACAGGGTGGTCCGTAAGTAATGGTCCAAAGTGAAATGGAAGATTCTTGGCCTGAAAATATTACAATCTGACGCAACTTGCTTCAATAAAATATTGATAATAAAAAAGATACAGGGTGGCAAAGTTGAAATGTCAAAAATGTTTTTTTTCGGTAAATTGAAAGATTTTGGATATACAAACGTAAAAATTTGAAGATAGGGGTTATAGTTCCTGAGAAATCATAATATCATATCCGTTTTGATGTATTTTTTAGAGGGCGCCACATGACCTACGTTTTTGGTGTAACTGTGCACTTGACTTTTTTATCATGCCATTTCTCATGCCTTAAAACCCCCATCTCTTAATTTTTACTTTTGTATATCCAAAATCTTTCAATTTACTGAGAAAAAACATCCTTTACAGTCAAACTTTGCCACCCTGTATCTTTTCCATTATCAATATTTGATTGAAGCAAGTTGCAAGAGATTGTAATATTTTCAGGCCAAAAATCTCCCATTTCACTTTGGACCATTACTTACGGACCACCCTGTATATAATACTTCATTTGTAATGGCAAATCAGCAAGAACCAACTGAAAGACTTATTGGAAAACCAACAACAGGTTGATATGACATAATTTCATTAGATTAATAACAAAAAATTCAATTTTTTTTAACAACAGAAATATTAGTACAAGGGCCAAAAGTTATTCCTTTTCCTATACACAATATTGATGTAAGAAGCATAAAAGTAGCCGATATCGCCAAGAGGCAGATTTTATAAGTATTCATGAATATATAGGATGTTCCAAAATTGATTGAAGAACCCAACTAAACCCAAGTAAATATAGGGACATCCATTCTTTTTTAAATAATCAATTGTTTTAGCTGAAAAATCTTTGAAGCTAAAAAAGTGATCTTCAACACCCTGGAATTTAGAAACTATAAACATTTGACCCCAAGTGCTATAGTTTTTCGAAATCAGCTCTTCGAAGAGAATCGAGAGATATTAAGAAATACAGGGTGTTACATAAAAAATATGTGTTTGTTTCGTCACTGAATTTTGGAGCAGACTGTATGTATGAATATCTTTAAAATCTGGTCCTTGACGATATCTACTTACTTATTTTGTTAATAATGTTGTTTCGTGGCACTAAGGATGAACGAGATATCTAGCTCCGACTGATGGATTCGAATATTATTTGAACCAGTTGATGTACCCAGATGACTTCACCTTATGCACGAGGCTATTAGTTTTCACCCAAAATTTGTTTTCTAATACTTTACTTGAAAAAAAACTAAGAAAACATTTTTTTAATAACAAAAATTTCATAACACTACATCAAGAAATGGATTCCGCGTATTAAAATACTTGATACTGCGTAATTTTTTCCATACATTCAATATAAACCAAAATTTACAATTTTTGGGCCAGGACTGCAAAATGTTTAACATGCATCTCAATTACTTACTACATTTGAATTCTTCCATTTCATATTGTAGATAATATACAGGATTAAAGCTGAAGGAAATTCCCAAAAAAATTTTGATCCCGATTTCGGAGAAATTTTGTATAGGAGGTTTTTTGATACGAAGATTTCAACAAATTTGTCAATTATTCGTTAAAAAAATTATTTCGAGTGGAAAATTGAGAAAACTGCATGAAAATGGAATTTTCCGAAAAACTGTAAATCAGATTTTAATCACTTACGAACTTAGCCTCAGTTTTTATGTTCTGAACCTACTTATAAAATTTCATTGAAAAATTCGGTAGTGTTTTTGAGTTATCGTGTTGACAACTGACCGACCGACATTTTTTTAAAATGGGTTTTTTGGACTAATATGAAACGTGTAAATCCATTCGAATCTCGAAACGACAAAATCACTCCATCACATCACTTCACTTATAGTATTTTCCCGTAACCTACAATTTTAAGGAAATAAATTATTCATCTTCGCAGGAAAAATATTAGTTCACAACTAGGGTTAAAACTTTTCACCGACAATACTCGTGTCCTGAATGATCACAAATGTCACAAAAAATCATATTTTTTGTAACTTCCTACATAAATAGCTATTCTTTAACTAGTACCTAACAAACACCATATAAAATAATAACTATCATGTAATTCTGAAATTAATGCAATTTTGTGAAGAAATTGTCCATTTGAAGATTTATTTAAGTTCACTGTCTTCAATATTTTGAGTGTTTGTAACTTGTTAAATGAATACTTCTGAAATTTCATTGCAATAACATAATATGGATCCCTCCTACTTACAATAACCACATTATATCTTATTTGTCCTCCTATTTTCTGTAAATAGCAGATATGTACTTACTGCGGCAACAACGCAATAACAAAATTGACGCCCTAAAGGCTATCATATATACGTAATGCTGAATATAAGAGACGCCCAATTGTCCATCGACTGAAAGGGCGCCATAATGTTTATAAACTATACAGCAATGTTGTGTTTTCCGTGCCAAAGTCCTTTTTTCCATTTATTTTAACCATCCTCTATCTATATCAAAAAGTATTCATCTCAATTAACACTATATCTGCAGAAAACAACGTCGGACGCCATAAAGCACATTTTTATCTGGACGCTTTAACGATAGAAGGATGTATATATATATATATATATATATATATATATATATATATATATATATATATATATAATATAAACCTATCTACCCGAAGATGTGAGGTGAGAAAGTTTGGCTCAATCATAGTACAGTGTTGAACAGCCAAATGGAATAAATAGCATATTAGCATGTTGCTAAGACGTCCGCGGCGAGCATTTTGAACATTTCCTACATTGACATTAATGTTTTTTTGTTTTTTTACATTATTAAAAAATAATCAGTATTACTTATTAGGTTTTAAGCGTAATTTTTTAATGTTAATGTTTATTCGTTATTGAATTTATTTCATTTGGCTGTTTCACACTGTATATATTAAATATTGTAACGAGTTATTTTGTGGGGCACCGATTTGGAGTTCATTTTTAGTTTTCACTGTAGCATATTTTATTTTTATATAACTCGTTACTTACTTTCCGATCCTTTCTGCTACCACATTGATTTTTTTTTACCGCAATATTATATTTTCTTAGTAATTCAAAACACATGAATACGAAACTAAAAATATAAAATTTATTAATTTTGATTCTCAAAAATTCAAAGACTAGAGGACGTCCGGTATATAAACTATTTTAATTAAAACAAAAGCCATCCAGTCTAGTAGAAACTTTTTTGTAGTTGAAAGTAAATTAATTTCATGTATGATTCCGATAAGGCAAAAATTTTAGGTAGGAATTGGGATATAAATTCGAAAACCGAACGATTTTGGGCCTCTCTGCTACCGGTTGTTTTCAACAATAATCGCGCTCGGCTACCGTTTGTTTTCGAAACTCCGCTGTCGTTTGGTAAAACCAAAAATCTCTCCTACCGACCAAAAATTTTGGAAGTCCAGTTACAGTGAATCCGTAGTATCCAACCGTTTCTGCGTAAGTAAGAAAAATTGTTTTAGTAAAGCCAAAGAATATAATTATTTTGTTCCGCTTAAAAATATATTTCCGTTAGCAGTTTCGATATTCTGATTGTCGAAATTTAGTACAGTATTCTAGTGAGTTTTTTTCTCGCAATAGATAAGCAAATTTATTTTTCAGTTTTATTATTGTTACATTTTTTTATATTGGGTTGGTTATAATTCTTAATTGAATGCTCAATACATCAAGTATTTTATTTTAGATTTTGGTTTTCCCGAATTAAATCCTTATACCCATTGTCCGGTCCTAAAAATTTCCCGAATATATTAAAATTTTCATTTCGATTATTTGAAATAAAAACTGATCGTGGGGCAAGTGCGAGGATTATTCCATGCGTTGTCCAACCTTCAGCCGGTAAAGTTACGTAAAGACATTAATTTTTCATTCATTTATTTTAATTCGTTTATGATATTCAAACAAGTCTGAGGCCGATGCCATTGGTTGATTGAATATCTAGTTTAATTCAAAGTGTTCATTATCAGTGGTTGATCCGTTTTCCCTACCTTCCAAATTAACAACCCTTTTGTTGTAATATTTGATTAAAATTTTCATTTCGATTATTTGAAGTAAAAACTGATCGTGGGGCAAGTGCGAGGATTATTCCATGCGTTGTCCAACCTTCAGCCGGTCAAGTTACGTAAATACATTAATTTTTCATTCATTTATTTTAATTCGTTTATGATATTCAAACAAGTCTGAGGCCGATGCCATTGGTTGATTGAATATCTAGTTTAATTCAAAGTTTTCATTATCAGTGGTTGACCCGTTTTCCCTGCCTTCCAAATTAACGACCTTTTGTTGTAATTTTTGATTAAAATTTTCATTGCGATTATTTGAAATAAAAACTGATCGTGGGGCAAGTGCGAGGACTATTCCATGCGTTGTCCAACCTTCAGCCGGTAAAATTACGTAAAGAAATTTATTTTTCATTCATTCATTTTAATTTGTTTACGATATTCAAACAAGTCTGAGGCCGATGCCATTGGTTGATTGAATATCGAGCTTAATTCAAAGTTTTCATTATCAGAGTGGTTGATTGGTCGATCCGTTTTCCCGAACTCCCAAATTCACGACCTTTTGTAGTTGTGGTTAAATTGTTAATTTTGTGCGATAGTTTGTTTTTTTGCTCACTACTGTAATATAATTTCTTCCTTTAAAACTGCTCACTGTTTGCTCACGCATTGCTTATATCGCTTTACCTGTTGCTAATCGCTTAAATAACCTGCTTATATCTCCGTTATCGTACCATTGCTTATGCACGTTCTACCGGCAAATTTTACATAACCCGAATATTTTTGACGCATTTGCACACTGTATTATATTTATTTTGTTGGGAACCGCCGAAAATATTTAATTTATGGTATTTCTAAAATATAAATTACTGTAAATATTTATGTACTTTATCCCTGTGGAAATTAAATATACCTGGTAATATACAAATCGACCTAATTAGTGTTTTCTTAATAACCCGTAGCATAGTCGTCGGAGGGTTTAGAGTGTTTTAGAAGTGTTGAATTCAACGAGACCCCTGGAATTTTCCGTAACCTCCATCTGAGGCTATCTGGAACTCTTGAGGCGAAGGGTCAAGGGGCCGTGGAGCAAACCACGTAAAAAATCTGGCGCCCGAGCATTCGTTTATAAGATTTTGCATCGAGGGTGACCAAAGTGACGTGCCCTATTGGTAAAATCCAAAGGGTAGGTGAAATAGACGTCACAATATAGATAGATATATAGCATTATTTACCTTTAAATATGAACATATTAGGCATTCCAAATCACGTGACCCAATATGACGTCTGCAGGCAAACAACTGTCTTAAGTGTCATAAGAAAGCATTTGGTACGTGGTGAATAAATTGTTTAAACGGCATTATCTCCAAAGTTGTGTGAGTTTGTGATTGTTGATAGACTTTTTAAGATGCAGAGTGATTATTTAAAGACATTATTGTTGCAAAATCCAGATATTGGTAAGAGGTAAGCTGAAAATCCAATTTCTTTGTTTCCTAGATGTGAAGTGAAATATTTATTTACAGATATCAAATGAAGCTAAAATCAGTAAATGATATGGACCCTTTAACACTGAGTATTGAAGAACCAGATAGTTCAATTCATGGAATTCCACCTGTTACGAGCATGGATATTGTTTCCTATTTAGTGCTAACCCATAGCTATTACACCAAGCAACAAATGAAGGCTTACAAAAGCTTGCATTCATTTAAGTATTTTGAGTCGGGCTTTGTTCTAAAAGTGGGGACAAAGGTGGTGAATGGTTTCTACATTTTAGTTGGAAAGGTGAGTTTTTTTAGAACTGTATGAGCAGATAGAATTGCATAGTTAAGTGTTGTTTGTGCTCTTCAGTAATGTTTGAGCGTTTCATGTTAGATTTCATATATTAAGTACATCAATATATTTTACATCTATTTGTATGTTAAAATATCTTGTTAATCATTTTGTACATTAATGGTTATAATGTCACCTTTTCTTTCTATTTGTGGTCAAGAGGGCTCAAACTCAGGGGAGGCTTTTATACAATTTTCAGTGCTAAATAAAAAAATCTGATGTGCTGGGGACCAGTTGAATGTGTATAATATTTATGCACAAAATGCTTAACGTGTTAAGAACATTGTATTCATTTTGTTTATCCAGCAATTTTTTTAGGTCAAACATTCTCAGACAGGAAATGAAAAACCGTTGGATGTTTGGTGCATTGTGGCCAAAGATGGAAGTATATTAACAGCACATTGCACATGTATGGCTGGACACAGTGAAGTTTGCAGTCATGTGGGTGGAATTTTATTTGCAACTGAATATGCAAATAGACGAAAGGCTGAAGTATCTTGCACAGACGTACTGAGTAGTTGGACGATACCATCATTCTCTTCACAAGTACCCTTAGTACCAATCAGTGAAATGGATTGGGGAAAACCTTCAGCTGGTCAACAAAAAATAAGGATGTTCCAAAACCAATAAATATACAAAATCTCTTGAAGAAAATGGAGGATTTGGGACATAATGCTGCAATTATGCGAATTGTGGAACCATTTGCTAGTGGTATAGCATCACAAGTAAACAAAATTCTACCCTCTGTACTAAATATATTTGATGAGAGTCACACAACTAAAACCTACCTGGAACTTCTACAAATATCTAAAAAAATAAATGTATCATTAGATGACGAACAAATTATGAACATAGAAAAATATACTAGAAACCAATCTGAAAACCGAAATTGGTATATACAAAGGGCTGGTAGGATTACAGCATCAAAATTTAGAGCTGTTTGCAAAACAAACAAAATGACACCTTCTGTTTGGAAGTAAAGTGCCCTTACTTGTTATATACAAATAATTGTATAGACATTAATGAATATGTATCTTCAAAAAATTTATGTTTAATTAGGGAAAATGATGAGGTGACTTTAAAAAAATCACATAGTTACTACTATCAAGTACAGTTGCAAATGTTTGTAACAAAATTAAGATTTTGTGATTTTATTATATAGTCACCCAACATTGTTTTTAAACAAAGAATTTTGCCAGATTCAGAATTTTTGGAAAATGAGTTTCAAATTGCCTTGATATTTCATGCAGAGATCATAATGCCTGATCTCTTGGAAAAGTATTTTACAAGGAAAGAGGGAATGGCTGTAGTAAATTATTGGTGCATTCGCCATAGTGTCGATGATGGAAGACCTATGATTCAGTGTGAGGAGAAGACTGTGAGATAGGTTGGTTTCATTTTGAATGTGTGGGATTAGTTGACACTCCAAATAATGCATGGTATTGCCAAAAATGTACTCCTATACTATAATTTTCACATAGAAAAATTTAATTATATAGGATTTTTACGATAAAAAGACGATGTCATTTTTAGTTACTTTCCTGCTTATCAGAATAAATATTAATTTACCAACCGTAAATACAATTTATCCTCACCATCCTGGGCAATTTACAGCTAACATGTTGGCAAAATTTCAAGACGTTTTCAGATCAACTGGTAAAATTCCCCAGTTTGTTTTGACGTTTATTGACATTCGATCATCGTCTAATATTTACAAGTTTTTTGGTGCTTTGGTTCATTGTTTCTTTAAGATTAAATAAACAGTTATTTTCATAAGTAATTATCTAGGCAAATCTGCAGTGTGTAGTTAATAAAATGCCGAAGCAGCTGAACAGTAAATGTCAAGAGATGGTAACATCTTTGTTAAGCTATTTTGAACGAGAATGCCGAAATGGGGGCCCGCTTCTCCCGCTTACTGCTGTAAGAGACGTAAGTAATAGTATTCGCTATCTGTATTCATTATTATTAAGAACTGTTAATCTAACATCAGATTGACTTTTCTAGTTTTCGTTAAGTAAAGAAAAAAACTACAGCTTGGCAACATCACAATATTTTGTTTTGCAACGTCATCGTCTTTTTATTGGTTACTTTTGGCCATTGTCGTCGAGTTGGCATAATTAGTATTGACTATAATATTTAAGTAAGAAGACATCAGACGTCCATTTTTATTATCGGATATTCCATGTCCAATTTATAATTTCAACATCTCGTATTTGAAAGCCGTTAGAGTTTTGATTGGGATTGAACTCGATTTGGAACCACCCGATTTTTGGGGATTTTTCTTGGACATCATCCATTACTGGACGAGAGTTTTTTTCGAAATCTACAGGAGTTAACTAGATTTCCAACCACCTATACCGAACTTCGAAGCTATAAAAGATAAGTACCTCCTTATTGATATATTATATTGAAACCCAGTGAGATTTTGATTTTATTACGAGGTAGGAAGAATTGGGGATAATAGGTACTACGATCTTGCTATTGTCGAACTTCGTATTCGTTTTGTTCCGAGTTTATGCGAATTGTATTTATGTGTTATCGCTTCATAAACTTGGAATCATTTTTTTTTGTAACAACCTCCATTTAGTATAAATTCCATTATATCAGTAAGCGATACAGAAGAGTTCTATTTATCTTTCTTGTATACTTTTCAAGTTATTGCAGCCTTGTTATATTAACTAAGTTAGCCATGATTGTATGCATTTTCATTTATTTCATTTATGGTTATTACACAATTTTGTAAATCTTAATTCTGTGTTCATTGATCTCTGCACATATCAATATTCTTACTTAATAAGAGTTGATTTGAGTTTAATTGTATCTGATATCATTATTGTTATTTCACTGTGTATATGTGTATATATTGACTAACTTCTATTTTTGAATATATTTGAAAGAAAAAACCAACCCATGTGTATAGTTTAATTTAACCAGGATCCCGGATCCATGAGTTAATGCTCATGGAAGTGAGAACTCATACGACCTGAGGAGGTCTTATGTTAACGAGTCTCATAGCCATCTGTATTTGACATATTTTGTGGTCATTCATCTTATAGTAATAATTAAATTTCAATTTTAATATAATAACTGATTCTTTTATTAACCATTTGAAACATTTCTTGTGAGTGATACCGGTGATATTGATTAATGGTGTTACACAGGTATAACTAAATTAGTTTGTAGAACACCTAATGTTTCTTTTATTAAGAAACCCCTATCAGCTAAAAAAATATCCCCAAGGGTAATATACTTTAAAAACCACTATTTTCAAAAATTTGTTTGTCTGAAGCACGCCCACCCCATGCCTTACTAATATAGCTTACTGTACATTGTGGTGTAATTCCTATTAAAATTTTCATAGTATTGTGGTGTTTATATTGTGACCAGCATTGCATCTGTGTTTTTAAAGAAGCAGGTTTTTCAATAAAAACTTCAAAACAATCTAAAATAATTGTTGTTTTATCATGAAAAGCTTCTTGAAAACATGATGGTATAGTAAATTTTATACCCATTTAGAATAAGACCATCCTTATTTATTATTAATAAATCGGTTGAAACAAAAAATTACCAACAAAAATGAACGTCGTAACTAATTTATTAGATGTCACGTTTTTGAAGTTACGTCAAATTTTGATTTCATGTTAATGTCATAACGCAAAATAAGATATAAAAATGCGATATTCTGATGAATCCAAAAAACTTATGCTTAATGTAGTAAACTATTTTCAAAACGATTTAGGATCTCGATTTAAGGCAATTCAAAAAGCGTCCGAAGCACTAAAAGTTCCAGAAAGCACATTATATAATCTTGAAAAACCAAACAGAGCTACAGATTTCGAATTTAGAAGAAATATGTCTGCAAGCGTTTCCCGGAGCAAAACCCGAATTACAAAAAATACCCTGCATTGTTTGAGGGAAGTAATTTATAAAATGTATGCGCGAAAGGATAAAATCACAGTAGAAACTATTTTACGGCAATTTATCGAATAGTCTCCAGAAACTAAGATTTCCAAAGGTTCGTTATATTTGGGAATTAAAAAAATGGGTTTTCATTTCAAAAAACAGGATGGAAGAAAACATTTATTGGAAATGCCTGCAGTCAGATTAAAAAGAATATTATTTTTGAACAAATACCATGCTGCTAAAAGCGAAAAGCTCTTTACACCTGTTTTTCTGGATGAGACATGGGTTTTTAGTAAAAGCGGGGACAGAAGAATGTGGCAAGATGGTACTAAACACAGTGATTTAAAAATAACTGGAAGTGGGACACGATATGTAATTGTTCATGCCGGTAATAAAAAAGGTTTTGTGGCAAATTCATCGCTTATTTTTAAATGCAATAAAAAAACAGGCAATTACCACGATAACATGAACACCGAAAATTTTGAAAATTGGTTTAAACAGCAACTAATTGTAAAATTGGAAGAACCACCGTTAATTATAATGGATAACGCAACGTATCACAGTCGCCTGGATGAAGAAATCCCAAGAAAAAGTTGGAGTAAAACACGTATGTTAGAATGGCTAAAAAAAAAAGAATATTCCTTTTCCAGATCACATTTTAAAGGATGCTGTTTGGAATATAATTGAAAAGCAAGTTTTGCCAGAAAAAAATTATCATTTAGACAAATACGCTGCCGAGCATGGTCATTGTGTTCTCAGGCTACCACCCTATCATTGCCATTTTAATGCCATCGAAATGGTATGGTCAGAAACTAAAAGGCATCATGACCAAGCTATTACGAAAACTGCAAGGTCACCTACTGAAGTCTTAAAAGTATGGAATGACGTAAAAAATGTACCGGAGCAACACTGGCAGAATTACATAAATCATACAGAGAAAATTATTTCTGAAGCATGGGAAGTAGAAAACAAACTGGATCTACTAAACATCGAACCTATGGTGATCTCTGTATCCAATGAATCCGATGATGAACTATCACTTTCCGAAAGTTATTCTGATTTAGAAACTAATTAAACTTTGCCTTGAAGATCACGTTGTCTTTTTTTTAAAATCTAGAATTTGTACTTAATCGAACTCTGAATTGCCATATTTTTTTAAGAAAACTATGTATCTAGTTAATAAAACAATGTTTTTAAAATTAGTGCGCTTCTTTTATATTCTTTTATTATGTCAACATCTTTAGAATTTTATGAATTTCATAAAATTAATTTGTATTATTACAAACCGCCACTGATAATATGAAATTTCAAGTCACTACGCCAATGCAATAAGGAATATGTCAAGCATTTGACATGACAAAGGTCATAACCTAATTTTTTTCATGCGGGTTCAGATGGTTCAAGGAGCCGCATACGTTGTGTTACTAAAACGGCTGGTACCTCTAAATAGGTATTAATTTTACTATATATTTGTCTTAGCTACTGAACGGTCAGGCCATATTATTAACTGCTGTAATGTGTTATAAAGGATATCGATCAAAATAAGTGGAAGCAGTTGTTCGTGAAATTTTAAATTGATATGCCAAGTCTTGAAAATGTAAATTTAATCTCAACTTAACTGTTCAAAGTTTACAGATAATTCTTCTATGGTGATGTCGGTCTGAGATGCAACCCCGGTATCTTACTTTTTACCATGGTCTGGGGCCTCTGAATCAAGTTCGACATCAAGATCTGCCTGTTCAGCCTGCAGAAAAAATAAGTTTTTTTTTTCAATTGCAAATTGAGAACATACACTTCAATAAAAATTTACCAACATGGTATTCTTTTTAAAATTATAAACAGATTATCACTAATATGAAAAAAACTTTTTAATAAATCTCGTTTATCTCTTGATTTTTGAGTGAATAGAAAACTTATCGGTTAGAATTGTCAAATTGTCCACCACAGCTGAAAAGCGTGATATAAACGTGTTAATTGTATTACTTACTCTCAATTTCCTTCTTTTATCTAATCTTCCTCTTCTATCAGCATCGGCCTGTTTCCTACGAATTTTTTGAGAATTGTGCCCCATTTCCTGTGATGGAACCCAATCCGGATGATTTTCATCTTCCAAAGCAGCAGGTTTGCCTAAAGGAAATTCGGACTTATGTAAAATACTTTTCATGTAAATATCATTGTGAAACTTGGCTACTTAGGTTGATTTAAACTATGTCACTTACCAGTTTAAAATGTTTACTGCAAACTCTCTGGTTCTTTAGTTTTGATTCACTAAGATCGTCTCGCTTCATTGCTGCTATCCACAGTGCCCTACGCCTTTCAGATAATTCATTTTTATCATTAACAAATCTATGGCTTAAAACCGCTGGCACTGAAAAGAATTTTACAGCATCCCTGTTGGAACGACTTCCACAACCAACCACAAGGCACGTAGTTGGCATTTTTTCGGATTAAAATGTCTTTAAAATGTAATAATACCACTATAAGTCCTAAATAATATGAAAAGTCACAAAAACAACAATCTCACAAAATTCAAATAAACTTTTCAACAGCACAATAATATAACACCAACAAATTATTTGCCCCCAGCCGCCATATTGAATTTGTTTTGACAGGTCATTGGAATGCCTAATTAGGCATTCCAAACCACGTGATCCAATATGGCGGTTGATAGCACACAACCCACATAACAGTGAATAATCTTTGTTGTAAGCGCGAGATTTTTGTTATTTCTAAGGTGTTTTTGATAGTTTTACCGAACATTTTTGTGTTATAACAATTTTTGAAGAAATGTCTTTGATGGAGAGTGAATATATTCGCAGATTGTTGCAAGAAAGAAGCGATGTTGGTGAAAGGTGCGTTTCATAACCAAAGTTCTTTTATTCCTATTTTAAATTCTTTATTTTTGTTTTAGGTACCGAATGAAAATACGAATAATTGGCAGTGTAGATCCATTTACGTTAACTGCCCAAAAATTGTGTTTTGATATTACGGGAGTACCCCCTGTAACGAATATGGATATTGTGGCATATTTAGTATTAAGTCACAGCTTCTACACCAAAGAACAAATGAAAGCCTTCAAAAGTCTTCAAGCTTATACATATTTTGAGGGTGGCTTTGTTTTCAAAATAGGAACCAAAATAATAAATGGTTTCTACGTCCTAGTTGCCAAGGTAAGCTTTAGCAATGCTTAATTAGTTAAGTGTTATCTTTTTTTTTTTTTTTTTTTGGGGCCGAGATGGGAAACTCATGTTCGAATGGGTCCAGGACCCAAACAGTGTTGGACTCATCCCCAAGGAGATGCCTACCAACCAAACCCACCTCAAACTCGCCGTTACCCCCGCCTCGGAATCACTACCCTAGCATACTTCGAGACAGGCGGCGGTCCCTCGCACACTCTCCGCTCACACTGTCATCTTCTCCCTCCTATCACTCCTGCCTCTCATGCCATATCGAGTCCTTCTCTCCCCCTTACCATGCTCTCTACTACTCCACTCACCTCCATCCATTCCTCCTCCCCCCTCAACATTATCTCCACCATGTTTTCCCAGTACACCGCCTCCCCTAGTTTCCTCTCCAACTTCTTCAGCACTTCCTCGTTCCTCCAGCATCTAAACACATGCCCCACATCATCCTCCACTTCACACATCTCGCACACACCAGTCTCTCGTTTCCCAATCTTGTGGAGGTACCCTACTCTCGACCCATGTCCAGTGAGCACTTGTGTCAAGAAGTAGTTCACCTCCCCGAATTTCCGGTCCATCCAATCTCTCCTATTCCCAATCGCTCCTTTTAGCGCGCCCTCATACTCCTCCCACCTTCTCTCCATTTCCTCCTCCATCCATTCCCGTACCTCTTCTTTGGTCGCACCCCTCCAGCGTTTGCTCCTAGCTCTAGCCAACACGTCCAATGGGTAGGACCTTGCCAGCACCGCTGCTGCCAGTCCACCCACCGTCCTGTACCCCTGCACCACCCTCAGCAGTATCCCTCTCTGCACCCGCAGAAGTGGCCTAACCCTCGCATTCACCCCCGCTCTTTCACCCCACACCTCCGCACCGTACAGCATACTCTGCTCTACCGTCCTACCAATTACCCTCCTCTTCCACTCTCCCGGCCCTTTCACATTACACATCAATCTCCCCAGCCATGCTGCCCTCACTTTACCCTTCTCTGCCGCCTTTACCATATGGGTTTTGAAGGATAATTGGCTATCCAACCACACCCCTAGGTATTTCACAGACTCCTCCATGCGAATTATCCTTCCCTTAACCATCACCCCCACTTCCCTTGCCCTGCTCCGTCCCTTCACTAGCAACCCCACCGTCTTCTCTTCCGCCACTTCCAGTCCGCACCGCTCTATCTTCTCCACAATCTTCCTGCACATTCTCTCCGCCTTTCTTTCTATCTCCGCCTCTCCCTTTGCCGTACATACCAGACACACATCATCCGCATACACCGTAATCTCACATCCCTCTTCACATACTATCCCACAAACCTCATCAAACACACACTTCCAGAGCGTCGGTCCAAGAACCGAGCCCTGAGGCACTCCAGCCTCCATCTCATATCTCCTCCCTCTGGAGTCTACAATCACACGCCCCGTCAGGTAGTCCTCCACCAGGTTAACCAACCCCTGCTCCACTCCAAGCCTCAGCAACGCGCTCAACACTGCCCGTTTGCTGACACTGTTGAACGCGTTCCCGACGTCGAAGAACACGAGTAGGGCCAATTTCTTCTTCCTCCAGCTGCCCTCCCTAGCTCTTTCCACCAAACCCATCACCTTGCTCAGTGCCGAGATGCAAGATTTCCCCTTCGTGAACCCATGCTGGTTTACCCTAAAACCCCCATTCCTACCAACTTCCTCCTCAATCCTATCCCTTATTATCCCCTCCATCAATTTACCCATACCACACAGCAGGCTGATAGGCCTATAGTCTCCCGCCCGCTTCCCCTCTCTACCCGCCTTCTTCATCAGTATCACCCTGGCTACCTTCCATCCTTCCGGGAACTCCTCCTCCCTCAGCACCCTGTTGAATAGTTCCCAGAAGTACTCCCTATTGTCATCCAACAGCCTCTTCACCATATCACCCCTCAGGCCATCTATCCCTGGGGCTTTTCTCACCTTAATATTTCTCCCCCAATCTTCTACCTCCCACTTCTCTACCGGCCTTATCCCCCTCATTTTCACTACCCCCCTTGTATCTTGGATTTCCTGAATTCTGCCACCCACTCCTCCTTCTCCCCCTTTGAACAATTTCTCTATGATCTCCTTCTCCCAATCCTCCTCTAGAACCTCGTTTCTATTTCCACCCATCCTCTTCACCGCTATCTCATACGCCTTTCCCCATGGATTGTTTTCCAATTCCCCCAGTAACTCTTCCCACTTCCCTCTTTTTTCCCTCTCCACTCTACGCTCCAGTTCCTTCTTCTTCTCTTTATATCTCCCTCTTCCCTCTATCCTTCCTCTTCCCCTCAGCATCCGTCTTCGTTCTTTCTTACACTCCCTCCACAGCTCCTCTATTTCCTCATTCCACCAGTAATTGGCCCTCCGCTCACGCCTATTGCCCCTCTTTCCCTCTCTTTTGCAGCCCTGTATCACATTGTACAATTCATCTGCATCATGTCCAAGTCCCCTTCCTATCTCTTCTCTTACTTTCTTCCTCATTCTCTCTGCCTCGGCTTTCGTCCACTTCCATTCCCACTCTTCCACTAAATCCTTTCTCTCTTTCCTTATATCCGTCTCCACATACCTATGTAAGCTCAAGCTTTCCTCATCCTCCAGCACCCCCCAACTAAACACTCTTTCCCACAGCCATTCATCACATGCTGTTATATCAATGAATGATGAACCCCCGTCACCCCTCACGAAGGTGGGCAGTAGTCCATCATTCAGCACCACCAACCCGTTGGATGTTAACACTTCCTCAAGGATCTCCCCTCTCCTGTCCGTTTTCTTCCCCCCCCATATAGTATTCTTCGCATTGAAGTCCCCTGCCACCATTCTCCTTATGATCCTCCTTTTTCCTTTTGACACCCTCAGATCGTCCTCTAATCCTGTCATGCTCCTCTCATATTCTTCCAGGCTGACATTTGGGCTTATATACACACTATACACCACTATGTCTCCCATTCGCACTACCACCCATCCATTTCCCTTCCTCACTTCATCCGCCCTCAATCCATCCCCCACCACTCTTATTCCTGCTTCTCCTGTATCGTCCATAATCCATCCCTGCTTCCCCACATATCTAGCATTCACCTCGGATCCACACACTACATCCACTTCCCTCCTAAAAATCACTTCATCCAATATATCATGCGCTATCCTACATTTCCCTAAATTTATCTGTAACACTCTCCATACATCCCCTACATTCCTCCTTCCCGCGCAAGGCTGTCCCCTTCCTCCTATTTGACCAGACTCGTCCCCTCTGAGGGGTCCAGAGGGTCCCTCCCATTTTTTCCTTCACCTTTTCCATAGTCTCCTTCTACTTCTTCCCTTCCCCTACTACATTCTATCTCCCCTGGCCTGTGTCCCCTTTCCCCACATACCCTACAAAGGAAAGCCTGCCGACAGTCTCTCGCCATGTGATCCTCGCTCTTACAAAGCCAACACTTACTCCTCTCCTTGACTACCTTCACCTTACACCCTGCCACTTTATGGCCCTTTATCCCACATCCAAAGCATCTGTCATCCTCTCTACCCTCTATAATATTTACCCTGTTCCACCCCAATCTAATCTCCTTTTTTTTCAAAAAGGCTACCGCTTTTTCCCATTCCGCCCTCACCACCGCCATTTTCATCCCGTTCCTCTCCCTTACCACTTTAATCACCGTTGTCCCTTTCCCAATCAAATTCTCTATTTTCCCCCTCACCTTTTCATCTTCCATCCACGGTTCTATCCCTACCATTTTAATGGTTTTTGCTCCCCTCCCCGCTTCGACCACCCTAGCTCCTGTTACCCTTCCTACCTCCCCCAGAATTCCCCTCACCTCAACCCCCTTCTTTGCCTCTATTACCACCTCCCTATTTCTTGAGACTCTGAGTCTATCCACCCACTCCCCTGTCATCTCCCTCAACCCCTTCTTAATCCTCTCGATCCCCTCCTGATCGACTTCCCCGATATCCTTCAGGATTATCGCCCCATTTCTACCCTCCTTTTCCTTCTCCCCATCTGTATAGATTGTTACCTCCGCCACCTCTCCGCCACCTCTCACCCACGCCACCATCTTCTTCAGCACCTCCACCTCTACCTGCTCAAGCCTGTGGAGTCCAATGCTGTCCCCACTCCCCACTACCCCAAACAGTCGACTCATCAGCTCAAACACCTTTTTCTCATCCCTACAATCTCCCTCCATCCGACAGATCAACTCCTCCGTCTTCACCCTTACCCCATTCCTTTCCGTAGTGCGTACCTCCTTGACCCACTCCATTTCCTCTCCTTTTCCTCCTAGCATCGGGTACCTATCCCTAAACATCCTCTGTATTCCCTTCTCCATTCCACTGTCTTCCTTGGTCACCCATACCACCTTTACCTTTTCATCCCCTAATATTGGATTTCCCACCTTCACCTCTATCCCCCCCCCCTTTTTACCATCCCAGTCCCTATCTCTAACCTCCAGCCATCCTTCCCAGTCTCTTTGCCCCACCTCCCATCGTGTTTGCATTATCCCGTTGCTATCGTCCTCCCCCCTCAACCTCTCCAATTCCTTGACCCGCCCCTCTGCCGCTGCCTTCTCTTCCTCCAGCCTTTCCACCTTCTCCTCCAGTCGCCTTACCATATCCTTCAATCTCTCTACACTCTCCTTCTCTTCTTCCTCCCAATCCTCCATTTCCTTCTTTCCTTTCTCCTTCAGTTTCCTCTTCTGTTCCTTGTCCTCCAGAGGCGATACCTCCTTTCTCTTTACTCCAGCATCACTCCTCCCTCTCGTCTCCCCCGCCTTATCAGGCGTTCGTTTTACCTTCGTCGACTTACCAAAAATTCCATTTCCTTGCCTTTCTTCATCCATAACCTCCTGTTCTATTTTTCTTTCTTCTTTGTCCATATTCCATCCCACGAGTAGCTAGGGAATTGAATGTCCACCACCACAGAGCCCCGCTTGTGGTGGTAAGGCTGGTTACTCCGGGAGGTCACCAGGTATCCCGGAGGCACCGTTTCTGACTGACTTTCGCGCAGCCATTCATCCATTGCCACGGTAGCTAACAACGTAGATTACGGATTGTTTTATCGAGGTTTACTCCTCTAGGCTTTTTCTCACGGTTGCCTCCGGACGCAGTGGCTTCCGTTGCCTACACTATACCACAACATAGCTGCCTTCCCTATGTCGCTGGTTTTTTATCGAGGTTTACTCCTCTAGATTCCTGGGAATCTAACCTATTAGTCGCCTTTTACGACAGGTGGGCTATCCCCTGGGGGTATTCTTCTGAGCCCGCCCCCAGACGGGCCAGTTAAGTGTTATCTAGGAAGGAAAATATTAACCACCATCATGACTTCATTTATCAAGAAAAGGAAATTGTACCTATTTTACTATATTTTTTTAATTTCAGCTAAAACATTCTCAAAGGTCAAACCTTAAGCCTCTCGATGTTTGGTGTATCATAGCCAAAGGCAGAAGTGTTTGTACGTGTATGGCAGGAAATGGTGAGGTCTGCAGTTATGTAGGGGCCATATTATTTTCTGCGGAATATGCCCATACAAAGAAAGAAAGTATGTCGTGCACAGACATACAAGCCACATGGCCCATGCCATGGTCATCAACCCCAGTACCTGCTGTTCCCATTCGTGAAATAGATTGGGGGAAAGTGACTACATTGGTGCCTTCTGGCATTTCAAGTGCAATCATACCGACCATTTCAGGTGACGAACTGAATACAATGCTTAATAAAATAGTGGAATTGGGGAATACTTGTGTTATAATGCGCATCGTAGAACCATTCGCATCTCAAATGGCCAAAGAAACTACAAAAACGCTTCCTCTATTGTTTAATATTTTTTAGGAAAATAATATTAACAAGAGTTACAGTGAACTCATGCAAGAGGCGAACAAAATACAATTTTTGATAAGTGATGAACAGCCAGACCAAATTGAAAAACAAACAAGAGAACAATCCTCTACTCAAAACTGGTTTTTACAGAGGGCTGGAAGAATAACCGCTCCCAAATTCAAATTGGTTTGTAAAACCGACAAGATCAAACCATCCCTGTCATTAATAAAATCAATTTGTTACCAGTCGCAAATGTTTAGTACCAAAGCAACGGCCTGGGGTATCAACAATGAAAAAAATGCAGTTGCAACATATGAAAGATATATGTTGGAAGAAAACCATTTGTCATTTATAATAAATAAAGCGAAGACAATGAAATTTCAATCAAAAAAAGCCACAGCTACTACTACCAAGTACAAATGCAAATTTTTGTTGCAAATTTAAAATATTGCGATTTTGTAATTTGGTCTCCCAATTTTTTTTAAACTACGGGTTTTCCCCGATTTTCTATTTTGGGAAAGAGAAAGGAAAATTACATTACAATTCCATGCACATGTGATAATGCCAGAGTTGCTAGGCAAATATTTTTCTCGGCAGTCAGGGACTGCCGAACTTAATTACTGGTGTATTTGTAACGGTGTTGATGATGGATGACCGATGATCCGATGCGATGATGACGAATGTGAAACACAATGGTTTCATTTTGAGTGTGTTGAATTGTTAAACCCGAACTCAGAATGGTATTGCAGCAAATGTAAAAAAACGCAATCTAAATAAAAACTAATTTCTATTTCATTTTTCCAATTTTTTTGTGATTTATTTTGGTTTGCCGCAAATAATTTGTAATTATTTTTAAGAAAACATGTTATATGTACATTGTAACTTAATATGTAGGTAATAATTTAAAGTAATTCATCAGTTTTAGAAGTTTTTTTTAAAAAGGTTTTTACAGGCGTTTTATGTTATTGTAACTTAATATGTAATAATAAATAATAATTCATCAGTTTTACAAGTTTTTTTTAAAAAGGTTTTTACAGACATGTTTTATGTACATTGTAACTTAATAAGGTAAACGCACCTATTATCGACACTGTCCAATATATCGACACTTTTAATCCATTTTTTTAAATAATAAGGTTTGGAAAATAGCAAACCAGTCACAAAGTATTAAAAAAGTAAAGTTAATTATTTCTGAAAATATTGGCAACCTTGCTTTTCAATCAACCCCACTCTGACATTTTAAAATTACGCGGGAAAATAGGTCAGTCACAGTTAGTCGCCCATCGTAGTTCTATCACTCTTATTCCTAGTAAGAAACTGGTGAGTTTTAGAACCCGTTTTTTACTATTTTTTATGATTTTTGTTGATAAAAGTGATTATTCCTGGTTTTAATATCATTGAATTGTGCAAAAATTTACTGGAATACAATTTTGTATGCCAATATATTGAAAAAAATGTGTGTCGATATTATGTATCTAGTTTTTGGACCATTGAACTAAATATCGACAGTTGTGTCGATATTAGAGTTTTTACAAGTACACAAATAAATATAATTTCTTTTTTGCCTGCATGTCTTTTCAGTTAAATATTAGGCTGCTTTCAACTTAAATAGGTTTCTGTGAATATTGATCTTTTATCGACACTACAAATGGCAAACGATTTAAAATTTATTCTAAACCAAATTTATATGTCGATATTATGTTCATGTCGATATTGTGCTCAAGCTTATGTCGGTACTAGGGGTTTTGCCAGCTCCAAAGAAATATTGTTTGGATAAATAACATGTGTATATTTTCCTGAATGTAATGCTTTTTTTAAAATTAAAAGTAATTATTTAAGACGTTGACATATTATCGACACCATATTTTACAAACCGTTTAAGAAGGGTGATTATTACAATTCTTATGTCGATTAAATGTAAATTTTAATGTCGATAATAGGACTAATAAAAAATTATTTCTCTAGACAATATGGCACAACGCTTAAAATACTCAGAAGATGCGATGAATCAGGCAGTAAAGGCTGTGCAATCGGGAAGCATGTCCGCTTTTCGAGCTCATAAGGTTTTTAATGTACCCCGCACCACAATTATTGATAAATTAAGTGGGAGATCACCAATTCCTAGGCAAATAGGAATATCGACAGTTCTCAGTAGGCGGGAAGAAAATTTACTTGTAGAATGGATTTTATATCTAGCTGGTTGTGGTTTTCCTGTTTGTAAGGATCAGCTACTAGACAGTGTGCAAATGCTTATAAAGCAGTTAAAAAAGGCCAATACTTTTAAGGACGGGAGACCTGAAAGGCATTGGTACGAGGGGTTTATGAGAAGACACCCGGAAATATCTGCAAGAATCTCGCAAAACCTAACCAATGCCCGTGCTTCTGTCTCTGAAACTAAAATTAAAAGATGGTTTGCCGAGATAACTCAGTATCTTAGAAATGAAAATGCCGTGGATATTTTGGACGATCCAAGCAGGGTATACAATTGCTACGAGACCGCAATGTACCTGAATACCAAGGATGGCAAAGTACTTGTTCGACGAGGAGAATAAGCGGTGTATACCTTTATTAATAATGATGAGAGTGTCTAACAACTCTAACAACATGCAACGCGAATGGGCAGATCGCATCACCGATGATAATGTACAGCTACAAAAGAATACCAAAAACAATAATTGATAAAGTTAATAATACATGGGGTATCGGTAGATCAGAATCGGGCTGGATGACTGGGGAAAGCTTCTATGAGTATATTAAGAACATTTTTCATCCGTGGTTAGTCGAAAGTAATGCAACCTTTCCCGTAATATTATTTTTAGATGGTCACAAATCCCACTTGACCATGGAACTTAGTAACTTTTGTTCAAGTAATCAGATTATTCTTATTTCTCTATATCATAATTCTACTCACATCTTGCAGCCGCTTGACGAGGCGGTATTTAAACGACTTAAAACTGAATATAAAAAAGCAATAAGACAGTGGTGGCTACAGAATAATGGTGAAAAAATAACAAGAGAAAAGTTTGCTCCAATTTTGGAACAAACACTTAAATCATTAACCAACCTACCTGAAATAATACCATTCCGTATTATTTAGAGCTTGTGGTCTAGTGCCCCTTAATCCTGATGCTATTAATTACCAAAAATTCTTTAAAGATGTAGTGCCTCCAAATACAACAAAAGATGGGTTTCTTTGAACCTTCCAAAACAAAAGATTTTTCAAATTTTTTTGAGATGGGAATATCAGATAAATTAAATTCTTTTAAATCCTCCGGAGATATTTGGGTAGGTCCTCTTGAAGATAAAAGTCTCTTTAATTTGTGGCGTTCATTGAAAAATCGTTCTTACATCACTGCTGAAGTTGATTTGGAATTAGCCGATGAAGTTGTGTCTACGGAAACAAATCTAGATGAACAAGATATAACTGGACTGCTTGATACAAACCATTTGAATGTAGATAAACCAATAGTCATTATCGTCCCACCAGATAACAGCCAGTTTTCATCAGAAAGCAACTTTGATCAGGAAATGGATTTAGGAATAGAGGAGTTCAGTTTAAGGTCAGTGTGACCAACAAAAAGTGGTTTTTATGACAAGAATGACAGTTAATGTCTACCATTCAAAATATAAGATTTTTGCAGGTTTTTTATCATTACGAACATCTATATTGCCTTATTAAAACAATGAATACACCCCGGAAGCATAAATCTTAAAATTTAAAATGACGTTTTTGCTGAATTCCCATTGCATCGGTGGACAGTAATTCTAGGAACTTTCGGCAAATCATCAATTCTCTTCTGTCATTATGTCACTAGTTATGTCAGATGTCAGTGTAATTTGTTTTTGTTGATATTCGTTTATGTTTATTTTCCATACTTTTATAGTAGTTCTAGTTAGTTGTATCACTTTATTCTTCTGATTGCTTTTTCCACTGACCTCTGACATACGAAAGGGATTCGGTTTTGTGACTTCGAACTAGTGAGTTCGTTTGACCTTGAAGCGGAATACAGGTATTTACTAATCAACCTCTGTTTTTTTTCTTTACCTTTTCATCTTTTGATGATTTTCTTTTTAGTGAATTCTTCAATAAAATAATTTTTTCATAGACTTCTGGGTTACTTTTCTTTTTAAATTCATTTCTATTGTTAAGTTAGTTATTAAGTTGGGAAATTTATCTATAAGTAGATTTAAGTTAAGAGGACCCCTTGGGGGATGAATCGGGGGGACCGGGTCCCCCCAAAAAAAAGGGGGGATGAACATTTGAATTCCACTAATGTAGAACAAGATATATATATGGTGGATACTCCTTCCACTCATAATAATGGTAATAATAATTCTAGAGAAAATAAAGTAGATTTGTCAAAAGTAAAATCGGTTTCAGATATAAGTCAAATTGTAAAGGAACTTGAATACACATATTTAGACAAAGGGCCATTTGAAGTTTATATTGAATCTAAACTAGATAATAAAAACGTAGGCAATTGGAGTTATTTAGCTATAGCGGGAGAAATTTTTCAATTAAAATTAAATAATTTTAAAAAAATTCATAAAAAAGGCAGGAATAGAATAAGTGTAGAATTTAAAGATTATAAATCCGCTAATAATTTTTTACAAAGTAATTCTCTACGGGAAAAATTTTGAATTATTCATTCCGCTTAAAAATGTTACCTGTAAAGGTATAGTAAAATATATAGATAAAATATTTGATGATGATATGTTGAAGGAATTCTCACAAACAAGTACTAATAGCAAAATTTTAGAGGCAAAAAGATTTTTTAGGAAATCAAAAAAACAAAAGAATATTAATAGTGATATAAATTCAGAGACTTCTGAAAGCACTGGAGAGGAATTAATTGCAACTGGTACCATTAAATTCACCTTCTCAGGTACATCGCTTCCTAGAAGCATCTTAATTTGTGGTATTGAACATAGGGTGCTCCCATATGTCATGCCGGTTCTACAATGTTATAACTGCCTGAATTTCGGGCATGTCAAAAAGCTATGTAAAAATAAGCAAAATAAATGTCTGAAATGTGGTAATGTACATAAAGATGATGGCAACGATCTTCGTATAACAAAATGCATTCATTGCTTTAGTATTAATCACTCAAGCACTAGTAAAGATTGTCCTGAATATACTAGGCAAAAATACATTAGGGAAGCTATGTCCTTAGATAACTTATCCTTTTTTGAGGCATCAGAAAAATACCCAAAAAATAAACAAAATAGGGAATTTATCCCACATTCAGATGATTTCCCAATGCTTACGCATAGTATAAATGATGCAAATAACTCTGTTTCTATCAATTCGAGAAGGGCGGTACACCTCCAGAACAACACCCCTAAAAATACATATACCCAAATTGTTAATAAAAAAAGACGACTAATTAATAATAATACATACGATAGGGAAGCTCATAACAGCCAACTTATCTCCCCAGAGGGCAGAGAGACAGCCGCTCACTCAGGGATCTATTTTATTTCACCTTCAGTACAAAGTATAGGGGAAACATCAGCAGAGACATCTCAAGGAATAGAGTCCAGGAAACCTCAGATGCTAAATGACCTTATGAATATGGCTTTTAATTTAAATAATAATGATATTGAACAAATAATACATTTCATTACAAGACTGGTTAGTGCAAAAAGAATAGGATCATCTATACAGGAAAACACTCTTAATGTCAAATAATCCGCAAAATAACACACATCAGAATAAGGCTAACCTTCAATTATTTAAAATTACGCAGTGGAATATTCATAGTTTAAAAGCTAACTTAGATAACTTAAAAATTCTTATTCACGAAACTAATCCTCACTTAATAATTTTAAATGGAACATGGTTACTAGATACAGATCATATAAACATTAATAATTATCATATTGTTAGAAATGACAGGGAGGACGGATATGGAGGTATTGCAACATTAATTAGAAATAAAATAGATTATCAGATAGTTCAAACCAGAGATAATTTTAACAGCTGAATGCAAATTATGGTTACTAGGATAGAATCATTAAAATTGAATATAGTTAATATTTACAATCCTCCGGGGGACAAAATTAATGAGAATCAATGGGATAATATATTAGATTATTTTTTTCACTTGTCAAAATCTGACATTTTGTTGGTTTTAACCAATAGCAATACATTATTCTAGCCAATCATTCGGTATTATACTGATAAAACTGCTTCCTCATCGATAATACCTTGTTTACATTGAAACGTCAAAATTTTTCTTTGAATTTGTCATTATTGACAACTAAAAGTGCTTCGAAGTTTATTGAAAAATGAACACAAACCGATTCAGTGCCATCACCCAAGAGAATATTGAACATTTAATACAAAATCCTTTTAAATTGTTGAAAAAAATAATCTTCCCAAATACAACTCGTTCTTCAAATTTTATCACATAATTTTTTATTTTCATCACTCAAACTTGTTTATTTGAGGCAAAAACATTCAAACAAACCGAATTTAGATAAAATCACTCGTCCTAACGGACTCGTGATTTTATCAATCGGTTTGTTTTCATATTTTTGCCAAATAAACAAGTTTTCGTGGAAAAGAAAAAATTATCTTACAGCTTGTAACATAAACCCGGAACATAAATACATAGAAAATGATAATGGAGTGCCTCCTTTTACTTACAGTGAATTTATAAATATTTTGGGAGGGAAGAAAGATAAAACCCCGGGTAATGATAATATAACATATTCCATGTTATTGGCCTTACCAATTTGTGCACAACAAATCCTAATAAAATATTATAATAACGCTCTCTTAACAGGTAACATTCCTCCTCAATGGATGGAAACAGTCATCATACTTTTTTTAAAAAAGGGGAAAAATCCGAATGTAGTAGATAGTTACAGACCAAAAGCTTTGTCATCATGTGTGGGTAAAATTTTAGAAAGCATGTTAAAACTAAGATTAGAATGGATGGTAGAAAGTAAAGATATCTTGCCTAAGTTCCAAATTGGCTTTAGAAAAGAAAAAGGATGTATGGATGCTATTGGTATAATTACACATAGTTTTCTGCAAGCCTTCTCCTTGAAAAAATATTTAGTGGTGGTTTTTCTAGATTTAAAAGCGGCATATGAAAAGGTAGACATATATTTACTTTATGAATATATGGTGAAACTTAATATTCCAATCAATTATATCAACCTTACTTTTAATTTAATAAATAACAGAAGTCTATATATAAGAAAAATAAATAATCAACTTATCGGCCCTAAAACAACCAGTAAAGGACTAGCACAAGGGTCTCCATTAAGTCCCCTATTATTTAATATATACACAAAATCTTTACATAATATAATTCCTAAGAGAGTTAAACTTATTCAATTTGCAGACGATTTGGCAATCATGTTGGAAGGTCTACAGTTGGAAGAAGTTATATCTGAAATGAATCATTGTCTTAGTAAAATAAGCTCATAAGTTTGTAATCTCTACTAATAAATCTTCAGCTATAATATTTCATAACAGGAAAAAAGTAAATCAAATACCTCATCTAATTATAAATAATGATATAATACAAATTAGAAATGAAGTCAAATATCTAGGAGTAGTGATCTGTCATAACCTTAACTGGACAAAACAAATAAGCGAAGTGAGGGATAAAGTGCAAAAAGTAATGAATATAATTAGAGCTTTAAGAGGGACATGGTGGGGTGCCCACCAATTCACACTGTTAACATTATACAAAGGACTAGTTAGACCACATCTAGATTATGCAGCCATAATGTTCAAACCCTGTACAAAAAAGGTTTTACTTGAATTAGATAAAATACAGATGTTTTGAAATTAATACTGGGATGTATGAGGTCTACTCCGAGTAACGTAATTTTAGCAGAATCTGGAGAAACCACTCTGGATTATCGTAGAAAATTGCAGGCCATTAAATTTTATCTAAAAATAACCACTGATTTGAATAATCCATTAAATAACATTTTATCAACATTAATTATTAATTATAGATCGAAATCAGGTTTTTGGAAATCCAGAGATCCTCCATATCTAATAGCTGCAAAACAAGAAGTAGACTCGATCAGTACAAATTTGTATAAATCTAAAATTAAACCTTGTTATCAGATATAAATTATAGATCAAATCAATAAAATTAAGGTCATAAAAGCAAATTATAATAAAGGAGATACATACGATAATCAACAGTTTTTAAATGATTTTTCTGATATATAAGGTGAATACACATGGATTTATAAAGATGGGTCAGTAGATCCCGAAAGTTTTAGGGCAGGCTGTGGAGTGCATGTACCAAGTCTAAAACATAACTTTGCCGCTAGATTGTATAATCATACTCAAATTTGTACAGCAGAAGTAATTGCTGTACAAATGGCAGTAAAACTTATTATGGAAAATAATATTAATAAAGCCATGATTTTTACAGATTCCTTGAGTGCCATTCAAAAAATTTCCCAATATAGATTCGGTAACAATGATTTTATTTGTGAATTAATACAGTTTCCTGTAAAATTGTCGTATTTAGTAAAGCGTTTTAACATTAGATGTCGAAGAATAAAAATATCTTATTCTACGCTTCACAACTAGTTTTGAAAAATATTTTTCAAAAACAGTGACCGTTCAACGAAGAAGAAACAACTACTTCCCGGGCTACATGCCCCGACAGATATTGAATTACACTTCTAAGTCAAACGGGGTTGGTAAATCTACAAGATTTAAACCAACCATTCTGGTTTGCAACTAGAAGGGATAACACAACTTGTAGACCGGTTTCGGCGTATTGCGCCTCATCAGTACAAGGTATATGTTATCGTCCGAGAGTTAATCTCAGACTGAAATGTGACTATAATCAACAACGGTACATATTGTCCAGTTACGGAAATATTTTTGTTGCGAAAATAGCGACACCTTGTACTGATGAGGCGCAATACGCCGAAACCGGTCTACAAGTTGTGTTATCCCTTCTAGTTGCAAACCAGAATGGTTGGTTTAAATCTTGTAGATTTACCAACCCCGTTTGACTTAGAAGTGTAATTCAATATCTGTCGGGGCATGTAGCCCGGGAAGTAGTTGTTTCTTCTTCGTTGAACGGTCACTGTTTTTGAAAAATATTTTTCAAAACTAGTTGTGAAGCGTAGAATAAGATATTTTTATTCTTCGACATCTAATGTTAAAACGCTTTACTAAATACGACAATTTTACAGGAAACTGTATTAATTCACATTTGTGTTTCAGATCTACGTGGTTTGTTGTCTCGTTCGAATTTTGGTTTGTGACTTAGAGGTGAGATGTCGCTATTTTCGCAACAAAAATATTTCCGTAACTGGACAATATGTACCGTTGTTGATTATAGTCACATTTCAGTCTGAGATTAACTCTCGGACGATAACATATACCTTGTACTGATGAGGCGCAATACGCCGAAACCGGTCTACAAGTTGTGTTATCCCTTCTAGTTGCAAACCAGAATGGTTGGTTTAAATCTTGTAGATTTACCAACCCCGTTTGACTTAGAAGTGTAATTCAATATCTGTCGGGGCATGTAGCCCGGGAAGTAGTTGTTTCTTCTTCGTTGAACGGTCACTGTTTTTGAAAAATATTTTTCAAAACTAGTTGTGAAGCGTAGAATAAGATATTTTTATTCTTCGACATCTAATGATTTTATTTCACTGTCGACCAAAAAATTAATATTAGATTGGAAAAATCAATATAATTTTGACATTGTAATAGCATGGATTCCAGGACATAAAGGGATAATAGGTAATATAGAAGCAGATAAATTAGCTAATGTAGGGAGAGGGCTAAATATCCCTGCAGAATATAAAATAAATAAATATGAAATTATGCCTTTTTTTTTAAAACTATATAAAAAGTATTATTACAATGATTGGAATAGAAATTTCTCAGATAAAGGTAAATGGTATATGCAACTTCAGGATAAGTTTCAAATGGAACTTTGGTTTAAAGATCTTTCTAATTTGAATAGAAGACATCTTGCTGTTTTAATTAGGTTAAGATCAGGGCATTGTCTAACTCCACAATATCTACATAAGATTGGGAAACTAGATAATCCATATTGCGAATGTGGTCAATTAGGGAGTATTCAACACACTTTTCTAAACTGTCCTATCAATAAAACTATTAATTTTAACTTGTATCTGGAATTAATTAAAGTAGGTTATAGTAGTCCTATTTCTGTATTAAATATTTTATCTAAACACGGATATAACACAATAAAATTATTAATTAAGTTCATTAACCTTTTTGAAATCAGATTGTAATTGCTAAAAATATAAATCTAACCAATTAGAAAGAAAAGTAACTATATATGTTAACAAATAAATATCCCTAATATAAGTCCTATTGCTGATTCCAGTTCTTGTGTGAATGTTTAACCTATGTGGTGTTGTTAAAATCTAACATGTCCTACCTGTGAAGATACAAATTTTATTAAATAAGAAAGTTAACAGTAAACATAAGTATAAAGTGATGTAATAGAAAAGAAAAAAAAATCTATGAAGCTGGTCGCAATACCGTAAGGTGGAGACCAAAAAAATGATAAGAAGAAGAAGATACATACGAAATGACAGAAAATTATGCAAATAATAATAAACCAGAAATCACGAATAAAAATCTCACTAATGACAACCCTGATTCTACCAACTGTAATACGACTGTGACTCATGCTAATTGTAATGACATACTAGTTACCAAAGAAAATTTACCCGAAAGCAATGCAGACTTAACCCTAGAAGATAATATAAGTGAGATAGAAAATAAAGATGCTAAAAGCAAAACTCAAATAAAAATAGATAAAAACAAGATGAATGAAGAAGACGAGCATATTGAACCAAGTTATGATATTAACAATTTTGGCAGTACTGAAGAAAAAGAAAGCAATTCTCCTAATGTTTCTTCAAAAACTCAAATGACCCCTCTAAAAATTAACATAGACGAACCTAAACAAGAAACACCACCCACTGATGTACTTGCTAACAGCTCCAAACAAGCAAATTCGGTAAAATAAAAAGTTCCTACGCCATTTAAAAAAGCTCTATTTTGGCCTGATGTGAAGAAAAAGACAAAAGAGAAAGTACCTTCGGTAGCCACATCTAAAGAATGGAAAGACTATCACAAGAAAAGAAAAAAAGACAGGAGTTGCAAGAAAAAGAAGAAAGAATCATCGAAAGGAAAAGAAAACAAGCAGAAAAAAGAAAAAATGAAAGGAAAGACAAAAATAGCCAAAAAAGCAGAAAAACCCGAACCCGAAACTTTGGTAGAGACTAACCGCTTTTATAAGACTGATGATGCGAAGATTGAAACAGAGAACTTAAATAATGACAAATAATTTGTCATATGAGATTTTGTTATAGTTAATTATAATGAACAACCTTTTCCCGGTGAAATAATTGGAATTCACTTCGATGTAGAAGAGAACCTCATAAAATATCAAGTTAACCATATGGAAAAAAAGGTCTTAAACTGGGTATGGTCAGGAAAGAAGGATATACTCTCCTATACCAAAGATGAATTACTTACAAAAATTAATAAGCCAGGGACCAAAAATAAAAGAGGGCTTTTTATTGTACAAGAAATGTCCAACTTCTCATAAGTAGGTACTTAAGTAATAGGTAGTAGCATTTAAGAGTAAATTTTTTTTAATAATGTGTTCATTTTGTTATGCCAAAAATACTTAAGTAAATAGAATACTCACTTTGTTTTTTGTTCCTTATAAAAAAGAAAAAGTTCCTAAGTTGAAAATGTGTGTGATTTTTATGACTTTCGTGTTCGTGCGTACTGATAATAAAATATATTTTTTTGATTGTTTTCCGTTTTATTTATATCTAAACGTTTTCCATCTTAACCTACGATTAAAATGTTCTTAAACACTGTCGGTACTTAAAAGACCTATGTAAGTATCTACTCGAATACATTGGCAACGTTGCGCATGACATCTGTCAGTTTAAATATAGTTCATATAACAGCCTTTTTGGTGTGCGTCATCGTTTGTGACGTATATCCGGGTTTTGGGTATGTCGATATTTAATTTGTTATTTTGACATATAGCTAACCTTTAATTTGATAAATAAAATCATTAGGATCGTATTCAGCCAAATTCGAAAAGGCTATGAAATTAGTAATACTTGGGATATGAAAACACTGCAAAATAAAACAAATTGTATATTTAATTTACATATTGAAATAATTTAATATTAGTAAATATAGTCCTGCATTTGAATAAATAAAATGCTAACAATAAGATCAATATTCACTTTTCATAAATAATAATTTACTGTAAACAACAAAGTACAGACCTGACGAGAACTGTCAGTGGGACATTAGAAAAAGACGTAAGACACATTGCCGCTTCGAAAGGAACGTTTGCATAGTATTTTGAACGATGTAATTTCGCCCTATTGATAGGTCGCGTTTGCGCGTAATCTAAACATCAACCAATCAAATTTTTGTAAGTCAAAGATTAGGGTTAACGTTTGTAATACGTTTAAACGGTTCATTATTGTGATATTTTGATTAGGATTAATCACAGACCTGCCTTTTTTTCCATTTCTTCCAACGTAATGTGTTAGAAAGACATTAACAATCAATGACGCACACCAAGAAGGGTATTATATGAACTTTACTACCAACAATCAGTAGTCTACAAACCAACGTGGTTACTAAGGCGATTTAATTTGATTTAATTTGTTTAGTAACGTTTGGAGTGAGTTTTTTGTTTGGGAACAATAATGGTAGGTTGTTATGTCGAAAATAAAAAAGTGGCAATTGTATTGATGCATATTACATTTTATATGATTTTAATAAGTAGTACTCAGGAGTACCGTTGGGATTTATGAGGTAATAATTTTTGTTCATTGTCGTAGGATGGGGAGAAGCGCAGTAAGGCCCGGTCTTTTCAAGTACGAATAAAATGGCCAATAACTAACTGGAAAATGAATTTACTAGGAAGTCTTATTCAACAAATAAAGTGTAAATGTCTTTTAAACTGACTTTAACCATTGATTTATTATTCGGTGAATCAACATAACAAAAATAATTATTTCAACGTTGGCTGCAATGAAATTACAATAACTAACTTCATAATATGTGTAGAGAAAGATAGTTTCATGCACAATGTGTATATAATAGAAAGTGATAAACAATTGTTATGTTTCGCGGACGCGCTGTAAGTTGCAAAATTAAATAATTGCTGAAATTGTGTATTACCATTTTACAGAATGAACCACAATAGTATCAACAATAATAAAGGAGACACTGCGTTGTTGCTGAAAAAAGCAAAAAAATATAATAACATACACTGCAAATTCTAATTTAATTTACCGATCTGTACGATGTTGTAGTTGGGGTCCTATCTCCTCCAATAAGTTAATCACAGTTTCTTTAGATAATCGAAAACGGCGTAAGAATTCTTTATCATCCCATCTTCCAAAGTGGTCAATACGTTCTCTAACGGTATATGGGTGACGTTCAGGGTTTACAAAATCTACAATTTCTTGTATCTCTTGAAATCATTAAAAATATCCATTTCAAAATAAATGTGACAGTTTTTATTTAAACTAGGTTAGAATCGCCGAAACTTTAAAAAGAGAAAAACTCAATTCGTAGTTAATCGGCATCAGTCGGTTGTTATTCACAGCCCGAACAATTTTATTTCGAACTTATACCTCCTAATAACTTAACTGTAGAATAATGCGAATATAAATTATTCAATAATGGAAAGACGAATCTAGTGCTTATTTGATAAATATATATTATTTACAACTTTATTCACACTTGGAAAGACCGGGCCTAAGTATAAAAAAACCTTGTCAGATAAAGAATTACTGGAAATTCTTGAAAACGACGAAGAAATGGATGCGTTTATGATGGACCTGGACAACAAACAGGACGCAGATATTGAATCTGATGACGAGGAAGTATCAGATGAATGGATTTAGCATCAACTACCTCGTATAGAAAAAGGAAATTGCGTGGTTGGCAATGAAATTTCTCAAAAAGATATAGACAATAACAGCGATTCCGAAGCAAAAAATGAAAATATAGAGAGTGAGGAAAATATAGAAGAAAATGGAGTTTTGGGTGAAGAACATGAGGAAAAAAAGAGGACGATAAGATTGAAAGAATATGGAGTACGCAAGAAAAACAAGCAAATATCCCCGAATACAATCTTACCGAAGGTGTAAAGGAAGATGCGTTTCTAGAAGGAAACATTACATGCATGTATATATTTATGGAACTTCTTGGCTCGGCTATCGAACATATTGTTTTTCAGTCAAATTTTTACGCCATCCAAAAAGGAAAAAAAATAGATATAACAAAGAAAGAATTGCTACGTTTTATTGCCATTAACTTTATTATGGGCTACCACACTGTGCCGAACGACCATCATATTGGTCATCGAGAAAAGATCTGAATGTGCCAGTTGTATCTGAAGCTATGTCAAGAAATAGATTTCAGCAAATTCTTAAGTTCTTGCACGTTAACGATAATAGTCACTTAACAAATGATAATAAGGATAAGCTTTACAAACTGCGTCCCCTAATTCAGATACTAAATCAGCAGTTTCCTTCAAAGTATCACGGTTCTAGGGAACTTAGTGTGGATGAGTCCATTGTAAAATTTAAAGGAAGAAGCTCCATGAAACAATTTAATCCTCTCAAACCAATAAAGCGAGGTTTCAAAATTTGGTGCCTTTCTGATAAACATGGATACATAAAAAAATTTGATATTTATCAGGGAAAACAGGAGATCGTTAGACCCCAGTATAAAAAATATGGTCTCGGTGAGCGTGTTGTTCTATTTTTAACCGAAGAAGAATGGCATAAAAATAAAATAGTTTCTTTGACAACTTCTTTACGTCAATTCAACTATTAGAGGAACTAAAACAACAAAACGTTTTGGCTTGTGGCAGTATTAGGAATAATCGTGCAGGAATTCCAAAAAATATGAAAACTGATACACAGCTTAACAAACAGCTAGATAGAGGTGAATTCGAGTATAGAATGTCGAATACAGGTATCATTTACTACAAATGGAAGGATAATAAAATAGTTTCTCTTGCATCTAATTTTCATGGAAGCGGAGCGACTACAGTTTCAAGAAAAGGAAAAGATGGGGAAAAGAAAAATGTCAAAGCTCCAGAAGCAATAAAAGATTATAATAATCTTATGGGTGGAGTCGACCACCACGATCAATTACGCTCCACATATACAATTGATCGCAGGTCTAAGAAGAAATAACATTTGTCAATGCCTATGTCTTAGTCAAACAGTATTCGTTGGATGAAACAAAAACTTTACTAGCCTTCCGTAGAGAGATATCGTTAGGATTGGTTAACTGTAATAAGCTGTCTCGAAAATCAACAGGAACTCCACAAATAAAAGAAGACTATATAATTATTCTACACCTGCTAGTGTTAGACTTGGCAATTTAGGCAATCATTGGCCAAAGTTCCAAGAAAAACGGTCAAGATGCGAAATGAGCAGTGCTATAGGAATCCAATCAAGACCACATTCTGTATGTTCCGCTTATGGTGTAGCCTTGTGCGTGAATGAAAAGAAAAATTGCTTCGCATTGTATCATGGAATAGATTTGTAAATCCCAAGGGTACTTGTAGGTACCAATATTGTAAGCCCTATAAGAATATATGTTTTTGGAAACCATGCCTTTTGAGTCTTTACTTAATTGTTTTTGTTGCTAAAACCAGAAAATAAACTAAATATTTCAGTGAATTCTTCTTGTGGTATTTGGGTGTCCTAAATTTTACTGGTACTTCAAAGTATCGTCGGTACACAAAGGGTTAAGTAAGTAAATTAAGTACTTATTTATTTAGTTGGGTACTTATTTAGAAAAATAATTATAAACCATCTTTGTCGATAAATAGGTCTTATTGTGTCGATCCTGGGAGCAATCCTAAATTTTCAGTGTCGATAATAGGTGAAACATGACATTCTCAATTATTTTATTCAATATAAAAAATGTGGTAAATATATGACTAAAACCGTTAATTTTACAAGAAGCCAACAATATGAACTGCCCATGTACCAAGTTTTATGATGATTTTAGGCCAGTGAGTATTAAAGTCTAAAATTTTGCTTAAGCTGTCGATAATAGGTGCGTTTACCTTATATAACTTTGAAATTAATTTACAACAACTTGTAAAGTTCTGATAAGCATTTCCTTTGCTCAAACCAAAACGATCAGCAATGCTACGAAAAGGCTCTTGATTTCCCAAGGTCCACAAAGTTAACAACACTATTTCTAAAGGATTAATACATGGTCTACCAGGGCTCTAATTCTTGAAAGTGGTGAAAATATTCACCAGTGAAAAATTTCACCCATAAATCTTCACCTGTGTCACTCGTTTTGCATTATTGAGTCATAGGCGAATTTACTCGAGGTGAAAATGAAATTGCAATTTGGCAACGTCGGAACAGAGCATTTTTGAAGAAGTAAATCAATCATAACCCTACTTACGTATTTGTTGTTTGTTTTTCCGTCGATTTTTCGAAAAAATTTCACCGAGTTGAATCCTTATTATTTATTAAGATGCCTAAGAAATATTGTGGGCATGCTACCAAGAAGCAAAAAGAACATGTAATAGAAATTATGAACAATGACGAGGAATTGAGGAAAGGACGATTTACCAATTCCTTTACAAGAAAAGACATGAATTTACGATGGGAAAATATAGCTAACCAATTAAACGCAATTCCGGAAAGTAATAGAACCGCCGAGCAGTGGAAAAGGGTACGAGTTAACATTTAATCAATAATGTTCATTATATTTACTCCGGCTCATTTACAAAGTTCAAAAAAATAATACTTATGTAATCCTTTCTAGACATGGAAAGACATGAAAATGGGTGCCAAAAGAAAAAATACTATAATTAAAACATACAGGAATGGTACAAGTGGTGGTCCCCCACCAGTTAATGACCTAGATGAAGTGGACAAAGCCGTAATTAAAATATTAGAGCCAACACTACTTGAAGGGGACTCTGAAATACAAGAGTCAGATTTTGAAGAAAACTCAAATTCTTTTACAGTTCGTAAGATAACATGTGTTCTTTATTTTGTTATAAGAATTTAGTTTCACTATTTATGAAGTAGGTACAGCAGTGGTGCACATTGGAAGTCGGACATTAAATGATATTTTGTGACATTGTTCGATGTACATTATACTAGATTCTGTTGGACCATGTTGAACAGCATTGCTTTCATTTTTTAATTTTAATATATGTTTTTTTTCCAGAACGATAATTACATGGAAGAATCAAATCATGCAGAATCAAATGATGCAGCAACATGTGAAAAAAATGTTAAAACTAATATTAATACCTCGAATGAGCAGGTATTCCAACAAGGCACAAAGTCTAAGAGGCAGGTCTTTTCAAAAAGAAAAAGGCTCGAGCAGCACCAGAAAAGCACAGACAGACTTGTCGTTTTAACTGAAAGGAAATCAAAGATTAAAGAAGAATATTACAAAAAAGTTGGAAATTTTAGAAACGAGTGGAGAACAATTACAAAGGATAGCTGACTTTCTAAGCCAGCTAAACAGCAACATTGCCGAATTAATTTAGCTATAAGCTGTGTATAGCTTACTCATTTAGTTTTTTCAGAGTTCGCTATCATTTATTTTTTATTTAGTTTGTTTTTTATAAAGATTCTTCGCACATAGTTCATTCAAAGAATGTGTTTTTAAGTTGTGACATTTATATGAAAGGTATTTATGATAAATATATATTTTTGTTCTTTGTTTATATTAATAAAGTAAATCAGAAACAATATTTTTTTTTGGTTCTTTATTACAAAAATATGTCTTAATATTAGACAGAAACAATGAATTTAACTACTAAAAGTATTATAGTCAACGTTTTAACTAATTATCCATTTAATAGTTTCTAGACACTGTTGATGATGTCTTATTTATTTAATTTTGAAAGAGATTGCGACCTGCCACCAAATCCCTGTTTTGCATAGTGTATTTAAATTGATTTATTTTTGAAGGTATAACATATTATTAAAAGCGGTAACAATAGTCACATAAGTACAAGCATAGAATATACAAGTTGTTTACATGAAGTCATTTTTCACTCTGTTCGTAGTTTCTCATTTCCCGTTACACATAAGGGGTGCTGTCGCCACTCTGGTCAAGGTCACTCTAGTCCTAGCGGCAGAATGTGCGAGGTTGTCACGTTTTGCACAATGTCTTGGAAGCAACATATCGCCCCCCTTGAAAGCCTCCAGGAGAGGCTTTAAAGATTTGATTGGGAAGCACACATAACTTGACAGCGGGTCTTTTGAGAATACCCAATGAAGTTTTTACAGATGCAACACGTATGATGCCGTCTTTGCCGGGGAACACCTCGGTAATTCGGCCCAATCTCCATTGAAGAGGAGGCAAATTGTCCTCTTGGATGAGAACTAACAGACCGGGTTGGAGGGTGTCTTGACTGGAGCGGACCCATTTGCTTCTTGGTTGCAAATGAGAAATATATTCCTTCGACCATCTTCGCCAAAACTGTTGAACCAATTTTTGTGCTAACTGGAATTGTTTTAGTCGGTTGTCAGGAGTGGACATTAGATTTGGTTCTGGAATAGCCTCCAATGATGCGCCAATCAGGAAGTGCGAGGGTGTGAGAGGAGAAAGGTCGTTGGGGTCATCAGAGGAAGGATATAATGGACGGGAGTTAAGAACGGATTCGATTTGTACAAGAACCGTTAAAAATTGTTCATAATTAAGAGGCGTATTTCCTACTATGCGACGCAAGTGATGCTTGACGGATTTGACCCCTCCTTCCCATATACCCCCAAAATGTGGAGCCTTAGCAGGTATAAACCTCCAAGTTATGCCCTCAACAGATAGGTTGTCGGCGACTTCCCTTGAAGCCCCTTTAAGAAAAGACCTTATTTCATTTGAGGCGCCTACTAAATTGGTGCCGTTATCGGAGTTAATAACGTTGGGTTTTCCGCGCCTAGCTATAAAGCGTTTAAGGGCTGCTAAAAACAGGTCGGTGCTCAGATCCCCTACCAACTCTAAGTGTATGGCCTTGGTAGACATGCAGATAAAGAGGCAAATATAGGCCTTAGTCAATTTATAATTTCTTGTGGTTCTGTCCTTCAATTTGAAGGGACCAGCATAATCGATGCCGGTGAATAAAAAGGGTCTAGATGGGGACACCCTTTCTATAGGAAGCTCTCCCATCGCGGGCGTGACAGATTTGGCATTCCATTTGAAGCAAACGGTACAATCGCGAATTACCTTTTTAACGGTGTTTCTACCATTTAGAAGCCAAAATCTCTCTCTTAAGGAAGCAAGTGTGTGTTGGGGACCGGCATGTAGCAATCTTACATGCTCTCGCCTTGCAATAAGAATTGAAAGATTATGATTTTTAGGAAGAAGAACGGGATGTTTTTTGAAGAAATTAAAGGTTGAGAGTTTGAGCCTTCCGCCTACTCTCAGAATTCCAGAGTCGTCCAAAAATGGCGATAGTTTAAAAACAGGGCTACTATTAGGAATTATACCGTTTTTTGATATTTCGGATATCTCTTTTGAAAAGTGGTCAGACTGAACAATTTTAATCAACTGACTTAAGGAATCTTCCAGCTCTCCTGGGAGCAAGCAGCCGATAGTTCTGCTCTCCTTGTTTTTTAAATTCTGACAGAATCTTAAAACGTGAGCAAATACTCTTATGAGTCGGTTCAAATTTGAGAACTTGTTTAGATGAGGAAAAATGTGAAAGTCTGTGGTTACAGTGGCGGACAGGGTGATTGCCTTAGGACAAATCTCGGGCAAGTCAAAAATGTTGATTTCAGATAAAGGTGGAACTCGTTGCCGATTGATTGGGTCTTTCATTATATCAGGACCGTACCACCATAGCTTAGAATTTTTCAATTCTGAGAGTGATATTCCCCTAGTCAACAAGTCGGCGGGATTAGTTTCTGTCGTTATATGAAACCACTGATCTGGGTTACTTAGAGTCTGTATTTGTGATACACGGTTGGCAACAAAAGCCTTCCACATGTGCGGCGGCGCCTTAATCCATGAAAGGGTTATAGTAGAGTCAGTGTAATAATAAATACTTTGTATATCCAGTTTCATGGCAATAACAACCTTTTGGACAAGCTCTGCTAAAAGTAAGGCTGCGCATAGCTCCAGTTTTGGGATCGTTAAGGTTTTTAAAGGAGCTACTCTATTTCTGGAGCAAAGAATATGGCAATGCACTAGGTCGTTTTCGTCTACGGACTTAACGTAAATGACTGCTCCATAAGCAGTTTGGCTAGCATCGGCAAATCCGTGCAATTCAATGAATTTAGGATTCTTAGAAATGACATGCCTTGGTAAGGAAATAATATTGAGATGAGAAATTTCTGTTTGAAATGTTGTCCACTTACTGTGGAGATCTAGAGGTACTGATTCATCCCAAGAAAGGTGCAACTGCCAAAGTTTCTGTAAAATCATTTTGGCGGTTATAATGAATGGTAAGAGTAATCCAAAAGGATCAAATATTTGAGACGTATGGCTAAGAATGGATCTTTTTGTCACACAACCTTGACGGGGATTATATTTTACTGAATAAGTCAGAGTATCTATATCAGAATGCCATAGAAGACCTAGCGTTTTAACCGGTTCATTTGAACACAAATCAACTGTTAGAGAGGACTGATGGTCGAGGTCATATACATTTCCATTCAGGTTGGACCTCACCTTTCTAAGTGGAAATCCATAAGAGGAGAGTGCGCTTGAGATTTCTTTCTTTATTTTAATAACCTCAGCTAAAGATGACCCACCTGTGAGGAGGTCGTCAACATAAAAGTCTTCTAAAATTATGGAACTAATTGAGGGATTTTTTGTAGCCAATTGGTGGCCAATTTCGTGAAGACATCTAATTGCTAAAAAGGAAGAGGAAGCTAAGCCATACGTGATGGTGTTTAATTGGTATACAGATAAGGGGTGAGTTGGATCATCGCGCCAAAGAATGCATTGGAGATTGCGTTGATCCTTGTCAATCAGAACTTGCCTGTACATCTTTTCTATGTCACCAGTGAGAACGTAAGCATGTTTTCTAAAACGCAACAGGATAGAAAATAGATCGTTTTGGATTGTTGGGCCTGAAATCATGATATCATTCAGAGAATAACCGGATGAGGTTTTTGAAGAGCCGTCAAAAACTACACGGAGCTTGGTAGTTGAATGATCTTCCTTGATCACACAATGATGGGGAAGGTAATACGATGGCATGAAAGATGGGTCAGACACGAGTGACATATGCCCCAGCTGGGTATATTCATGTATGAATTTAGAATACTGATTTTTAAGGTTAGGATTCCTATTGAGTTTGTTTTCTAAATAATGAAAACGTTTTTCGGCTATGGATCGAGATTCTCCGAGTACATTTGTGGGTTCCTTTAGAGGGTACTTGACAATAAATCGCCCTGAATCATCTTGGGAAAGAGTTTCTAGGAAGTGGTTTTCACATAATTGTTCTTCAGGGGCCAAGTGAATCTTATTAACGGGTGGTTCCTGAATCTGCCAGAACCTCTGAACATTATTATTCAGCTCTTCCAAAGTTTGATCAGGAATGGTCTCTTGGGTAAAGAAACATACAGCGTGCAGGTTTGTGTCTGTATGATCAGAAATGGTTTCAAGTTTACGTGGTAAGGAAATAGGGCCTGAAATTATCCATCCTAATGTAGTTTTTTGGAGAGTGGGGAAATTTACGCCAAGCTTAATTTGGCCTGCACAGAGAAGGTCCCAAAATATTTCTGCTCCCAACAAAATATCAATTTCTGAACTAACGTTGAACATGGGATCGGCTAAAATTAAGTTAGGAGGAATTTGCAGTGCCGCCTTATCGAAGGTGACACATGGAAGATTAGAAGTTATGTCTTCCATGAGTAAGCAAGACAACTCGACATTGAAGGCACAAGTTCGGGAGGCTAATTTGATGTTGATCTTGGAGCTGATTTTAGAAGGCTTATTTCCTATACCAGTAATAGTCCCCTGGATTACTTCGGGTTTAAGACCCAATCTACTGGCACATGGTTTGGTGATAAAGTTGATCTGAGAGCCAGAATCAAGTAGAACGCGACATTGCTCGGGTATGCCATGCACGTTCTGGACTGTGACCAAAGCGGTTGATAAGACAATACAATTGTTACTAAACGAACAATAAATCTGTGAGCTAGGGGAAGGTGAAGGAGTGTTTGAATTAGGTTGACTAGCTCCTAATTCATTGCTCGACTGTTCGTTGGGAACATGTTTTTTGCCCTGTGATTTGGGTTTTGAGAATTTAAAATGAAGCAGGGTATGGTGAGGTTTATTGCATTTTCTACATTTACTTGACCTACACTCACCTAGTGGATGGTAGTCGCGCAGACAGTTAATGCACAGATTTAAGCGTCTTGCTTCATCGTAGCGTGTCTTTGGAGAAAGAGAGATGAATTTAGAGCAATTCAATATTATGTGGGCGTCACTACATAGCGGACAGGTTGATCCGCTTGTAGTTGTTAAGGATCTACCCTTACTCCTTGGGTTAACCAAGGAAGATTGTGAGGAAACAGAAGAGGTGTCCTTAGAAAATTTGGGTAGGAGCTTGTAACGATTCGTTAGGAATTCGGTAAAATCCCTCAAGAGAGGTTTCGTCAATTTTAAACATTTGGAATCCCACTTCTGTTTGCTGCGTATGTCTAATTTTAGATACATTAAGTTTATAATTATGGAGTCCCAGTGTTCGGTGGGTTCACCTAGGTTTTTAAGAACAGTTATGTTATGGTTGATAAGCATAAGTAGTGATTTTATATTGGAATGTGACTCCTTGGTGATTGGAGAGATGTTTATTAGTGCTCTAATGTGATGGTTTATCAAGGCATTAGAGTCCTCATAATGGTCAAGAAGAATTTTCCAAGCTAAATCGTAGCTGGTTTCCGAGATTTGCATGTCCCGTAGGATTTCAGCAGCTTCTCCCTTCAAGGCTAGCCGAAGATAATGAAATTTTTGAATTCCGGACAAATTGGATTTTTCATGGATGACTGATCTGAAGGTGTCTCTGAAACAAAGCCAGTCATCCAATGCGCCATCAAACTTGGGTAAGTTGATGTCTGGTAACTTAAGACCTATATTCATAGTTGAATTTTGTGACAGCAGGCCTTGAAGAAGATCATTGGTAAGGGGATCCGAAAACTGGTTGTTTGAAGGACCCTGGTTAGGATTATTAACATTTTGAATTTGAGTCGAAGCTACGCTACCTCCAGAAGTAGATTTGACTGACTGAGATTTGAATTCGGTATATAAGGGTTTAATAAAGTTCTTTGCATTAGCGACGACCGTGTGATATGTATTTTCGAATTGTTCGCGGGTATCATTATCAATTTGAATCTCGTCATCATCACCTGACGATGCGATTTCAATATCAAATTGTAGGTTGTTAAATTCCTCCAATAACGGTACAATATTGTCTAATCTTTGTTGTAGATCAATGACATTTTCATTTTCTTCGCTGACAAATTTATTAAAAAAGGTTTCAAAACGTGTGAGAAAGGCTTTTAAAATGCCTCGACGGGCCGTAAGTATTTTGACATCAGTCATACTGCCGCAAAAATATTAATAATCAAAGAAAATTTAAATTACACAGTTTTTGCAGCGAATCGCCCGTACTATATTGGTTATAGATTCGATAATAAAGTCTATGAGAAGCAATTGGATTTTCCACTTGAAATATAGTGAATATTACAACACCCCTTTTTTTTAACTAAGGCTAATGGTTATTCAAATATAAATAAGGTTGCTAACAATAGCCACAAATCATACTATCTTTCGTTGAAAGCATAACCTGGAGTAAATGCAGCCAAAACACTCTTTTTTATAAATATTAATTCACTTGGATATGTAGACTCTCAATATATTAGGATTATAATAGTCAAAAATTACACTCTCATTAAAATCAAAGCAATGTAATGTAAGCATGTAAATTTAGCTTAATATAAAAATTCAAAGAAAGAAAATAGTCAAAAATTACACTATTTCTGTGGCAGTAAATGCAAAAAATGTAAAAACTTGTGTAAACTGGGCTTAAGTTATGCAAAAATAGTCGAAAATTACACTATTTTAGGGGTATTTAATCAATAAAAATGCAAGTACCTACGTAGTTAGGACTAAGGTTCAATAAACTAAAGAAAAAATAGTCAAGAATTACACTATTTTCGTGGAATTAATTCAATAAAGGTTAAGAACCTTGTAAATTGAGCTTAATGTTTAAAAACTAAAGAAAAATAGTCAAGAATTACACTATTTTCGTAATTAAATAAAGGTTATTTCCCAGAAAAAACAGTAAACAAATCGAATCTATCTTTGTAATGATAGGAAAGTGAGAAATTTGATAAAATGGAACGCACTGACCTGTTACCATGCAAGAAGTCACAAAAAAAGGCGGTAAACTACTTTTCAGCCGGCAAACGAAGCACAGTTGCAGCAGTATTTCTTGATTATGTTCACTTAATTCGGGTTTCTGTTTCCATATATTCACTGGAAATATCCGGCTCGAAGGACCATGTATTTAAATTGATTTATTTTTGAAGGTATAACATATTATTAAAAGCGGTAACAATAGTCACATAAGTACAAGCATAGAATATACAAGTTGTTTACATGAAGTCATTTTTCACTCTGTTCGTAGTTTCTCATTTCCCGTTACACATAAGGGGTGCTGTCGCCACTCTGGTCAAGGTCACTCTAGTCCTAGCGGCAGAATGTGCGAGGTTGTCACGTTTTGCACAATGTCTTGGAAGCAACACATAGCAACTTCCAAATGTTGTTAACCTTCATTGAAAATTCCCAAATGAACATGGACATTGCCTTCCTCGTATGGTTCTGGTACATCATGCATTATACATAAATTGTGTAGAACCACACAAGCATTAATAATTTTTGAGCTCTTTGTTGGAGTATAATGTAAGACTCTGTGTTTCAAAAGTCATCTGAAACGCATTTTTAATAGTCCATTACATTGTTCAATTATACTTCTTACTGTTTTAAACGCATTGTTATATCTCTCTTGTGGACTTCCAGGTTCAGGATTATGAATAGGAATTTGGAGCCATGGCCTTAGCATATACCCAGAATCGCCTAAAATTGTAATTTGCCTTACTAAGTCACAATTGAGAATTAATTGAGACCTTACCAAGTAAATAATATTCATTAGGGTGACGCCTTGAAAGAGTTTCCATTGCTTGTCTAGTAGATGAGTGGGCCCAAATATATAAGTCATTAGCACTTCCTGGAAAACGAGCTCTGATATTGATAATTTTCATATTAGAATCACATATCTACGAAAGTAAAGCTGTAACATTATTATTATCCACACTTTTATTTTAGGCAGGTATTTAAAAAAAACACGAACTAACCAATTGGACATTAATTGGGTGGTACCCTTTCCTATTAATATATATGTGTTCCGGATTTTCTGGATCATTTGTGTTAGGGGCTATTATGGCCACATGTGTTCCATCAATAACACCAACAACTCCCGGAAAGTTTGAAAAAATCTGAAATATTTTTGGACAAATTAACATGCATTTGTATTAATTTTCCTTAATAATTAATTACCCTTGTCGTACTGCATTCAGTACTGCATGTTGTTAGGAAACCGAACCCACTGAGTAAAAACTTCAAACTTACTTTTGTAGGTTTATCCAAAGCTGATATTCTTGTTGGAGCTTCTAAGAAGGGATCTAAAATGTCTAGAAGAAGGCGAACAAGGGGTTTGGTTAACCTAAATAATTTCTTGAATAAACAATCACCAAGTATTTCAAAAGGATCTTCTCTTCTAAATCTCATCCTATTTTCCTGGTCAACCGCTGCAACCACTATTAAGATGTCTTCAACTTCAATCAAGTTTATCAATAATAGTTCGTTTTCCATCCTCATATGATATTTTCAGAAGCTAAAAACAAAATAGTATAACATTACAAAATACAAAACGATAACCAAACAAATACCTATTACTTCAAATACAGAAAGAGTAGGTAAGGTTAGTAATTCTTATTTTCACCAAAATTCGTAAAATTCACCACCGTTTTCGTTGGTGAATCTATTCACCCAATATAAGGTGAAAATTTTCACCTTTTTATATTCAAGAATATGATAATGTGTATTTTCGGTGAAAACTAAACAATTTCACCCGTTGAATAGTTTCACCACTTTCAAGAATTAGAGCCCTGGCCTCCAAAAATGAACAATAATTAAAGTGGAGACTTCCCAGAGAAAAAACCGCTTATTGTTTTAGTATTTTTGTGCATACGAAATTAAAGAATTTCCCCGTGAATGCTACTTTTGGTAACAATTTTAATATTATCGTTCGGGAATTACACTTGGTCCAAAGGCAGTAGAAAAACAGATAGGTAGATAGGTATGTTGAAATAGATATTACTTTAATATATATTAATTTTATACCTTTATATTCATCTATAAAAACTACAATAGGTATATTACTATATCAGTTAACAATCATTCGCATCGTTTAATCACTATTATAGATAGCATCAAAGGAAGAAAGAAATAAGGTCTGCAAATTGGGGCAATTTTGCCCTTCCAACACGGTTTGTTTGTAGTAATTGTAATAAATAACGCGAAACCTTCGAGAATAGGCTTTATTAAGCAAGAACAGAGCTTGACATTAAACAGTGAACATTGACATTACAAAATAATAAAAGTTGTAACGATCTAATACATATAAATATATAGTACATAGACATATAGTACATTCTCCCCAGCTTTTTTTTTTTCGACAAAATCTTCAAGGTAGGCGGGAGTTTTTTCTTTTTCTAGTACTACATCTCGTACTTTGAGGAATTTCAGTTTCGAAATAGTCGTTTCCTTCAAGGTCTTGTGTCGAATTGTAAATGTTTTCCAATTTATTAGAATCAAGTTGAGAACTACTTGTTTCAGTTGTTGATTCGAAAGTTTCCGTTTCCAAGTTGCTATTTTGGATTGATTGGTCCAATGTAGTCTTATCTCCACACGGTGCAAGATGTCTTAGAGGAACAGTTGCTTCACGACCATCGTTATATCTTACAACACCATACTTAGGATTAGCTCCTATCAAATCAACCTCTTCAACTAAAGGATCGTACTTCAAGTGCCTCACATCCCAGTAAACACAGGACGTCCAATGGGTATCCACTCAATGTCCGTAATTAGTCCCTATGGACATGGACCAGAAATGGATGTCCATTTTTGGGTTGTTCCATAGATATCCATTGATGTACATCCAGTGGATATCCATTGATGTATATCCAGTGGATATCCGTTCATGAACATCCAGTAGATATATCCATTAATTGATATCTAATGAATGTGCATTTCTTGTCAAAATGATACCACAGATCAACCGGTTTACTATGACAATCATGTATATATATATATATATATATATATATATATATATATATATTATTTTATTTTCTTTAACCATTATTATAATAATCGCTTGATTTTTACTTATTGGGTATGGTTAATGTGAATATAATGAAAAATTAAACGATCTTTGACGTTTCGCTTTCGTTTGAAAGCTTTTTCAAAATGTTTATTTTATATGTCACAATGAAGTAAAAAATATACAAATTGTTATTTTAGAATTTAGTTATGATACAAGTACTTACTTCAGAACTAAATTTACGATATTTGAACAATAGGTGAAAACAAGTGTAGTTATTGGTAATTAATTTGTTATTTTATTAAATTATGATAAATTTGTAGAAAAAAAAAACAACGCACCTACAAATTCTACAATAACACTCAAAATAACAACACAAAAACTGAATTAAATCAAAACAGATACATAGCAATGCCTTATACAAACGAACTATCAGAAAAACTAAAATTCATATTGTCTAAACATAACTTTAACGTTTGTCATAAAGCTCAAAATACTTTGTCATCATTATTTACTAAACTTAAAAGTCCAACTAAAACCAATAAAAAATTTAATGTTATATATTCTATACCATGTTTAAACTGTCCAAAAAAATATATAGGTTTGACAACTCAACATTTAGAAAATCGTCTCAACGGCCACAAATATACAAAAAATGCTTCTACAGCTCTACATAAACACGAAACAACAGAAAAACATGAATTTGATTTCAAAAAAACAAAAATACTAACACAAGACTCTAATTATCAGAAACATACAATTAAAGAAATGATACATATAAAAAAAGAAAAAAATTCTGTGAACGATAAACAAGATATCAAAAATTTGAGTCAAATTTATCATAATTTAATAAAATAACAAATTAATTACCAATAACTACACTTGTTTTCACCTATTGTTCAAATATCGTAAATTTAGTTCTGAAGTAAGTACTTGTATCATAACTAAATTCTAAAAGAACAATTTGTATATTTTTTACTTCATTGTGACATATAAAATAAACATTTTGAAAAAGCTTTCAAACGAAAGCGAAACGTCAAAGATCGTTTAATTTTTCATTATATTCACATTAACCATACCCAATAAATAAAAATCAAGCGATTATTATATATATATACAGGGTGTCTCAAAATTGACGCCCGTCCTTTCAGAATATGAATAGGTTACAGAGTTATTGACAAAATGGCCTCCTAGATCTCCAGATCTAAATCCATTAGATTTTTTCTTCTGGGGATTCTTGAAAGAAAAAATTTACTTTGAACCTGTTGAGAGTGCGGAAGATGTAGTAGCTCGTATTCACGCTGCTGTGACATTTATAGACGAAAACATGCTACAGAGGGTCCGTGATTCAATGATAAATCGTGCAAATATTTGCATTGAAGTAGGAGGCGATTTGTTTGAACACCTTTTATAAATTAATTTCTTGTTTTGTAACAAATATTCGTTTTTAATAAAGTTTAAACATTGAATGTTAGATCTTTGTTTTTTGTCAATAACTCTGTAACCATGGACATAACGCAATTTTTTTATTCTTACGTTTTAATTCGTTTTAGCCCCCCGATTCATATTCTGAAAGGACGGGCGTCAATTTTGAGACACCCTGTATATATAGGAAATAGTTCGTTGCCGATACTAGTTAGGTCTAACTATTATTGTGAACAAACTAAAAAGAGTTCACTTATTCACATTGCCGCATCCTCCACAATAATAGTTAGACATATATATATATATATATATATATATAGGATAGTCTTTGCCGACTAATTAGGTATAAAACCAGAAATATTGGGGAAACGGCAAGTTCATAAAAGTGAACTCTTCTTACTAATTTAACAAGCTTTCGGAAACTTTTATTCCCATTATCAAGTTACAGTAAATTGAGGATTGATATAAAATGGTAAATATATATTAAATGCTAAAATTGGTATTTGAATTTTTTAAAAAATATTGAAATATTGTCATTATGACAGATAAACAATTTCATTTTTTTCTTCTAATAAGTTATAAAAATTATGTCAAAAAATGGAGAGTGTAGGTTATGATAATGTCAAATTATTATAAAAGTTTTTTAAAAAAAATTAATTTTTGATTAAGAATTGAAATTTGAAATCTTATTATTGTGATCCATTGATAGTAAGTAGTGATAAATATCACTGAGATTATTATGGTCACTCTTCTTGTTAATAGTACAAGGTTCTTGTGATATGTGAGCCATTTCTAAGAAAAGTCTTTTTTTAGTATTTGTTTGTATGTCTAAAATATTAACAGATTCAAAATCCATAACGTGGTCTTTATCAATTACATGTACTGCTAATGCACATCTGTCAGGATGTAATCTACAATCACTTTTATGTAAACTTAAACGACTTTTTAATTTTTGACTAGTGTGGCCAATGTATTTATTATTACAGTTTTTACATGGTATACAATATATTACATTCGATAGATTGAGAATCGGAGTTTTGTCTTTCAATTTTGTAAAAATAGATTTTATCGTGAAACATGTTTTATTGGCAATTTTAATGTTATTTATTGGTTTGAAAATCCTACTCAACTTTGGTGTTATTTCTTTAATATATGGAAAAGATATATATTTATTTATATGTACTGTATTGTGGGATGTATTATTATTGTCTGCAATGTCTACAGTTGGAAAATAATTATACAATATGTTTTTGATTAAATTATTAGGGTATCCATTTTCTAAAAATAATTTATGAATAATTTTTAGGTTCTTTTCATGAAAATTGGGATCTGAAATTTTGGTTATTCTGTTCTTCATTTGTCTAATCAAGTTAATTTTTATTGAATATTTATGATAAGACCAATAGTTCATTAATCTTCCAGAGCTTATTGGTTTAATGTACCAATCAATAGATAATGTATTATCAGTATTTCTTATAAATGTTGTGTCTAAAAATGGTACACTTTGTTCACTGTCTTCTTTTTCCATAGTGTATTGAATATATGGATTATAGCTATTGAAAATGAAAAGAACCTCATCTAAGTTAGTTTTTGGTATTGACATAATAATGTCATCAACATATTTTTTTATAAAAATTATTTCAAATGGTAATAATGGTATAATAGAATCCAACATATTATCCATTACATAACAAGCTATAATTGGAGAAATTGCAGCTCCCATTGGAGTACCAAAGGTTTGTTTGTATATTTGGGAATTAAAAGTAAAATAGGTATTTTCAAAGAGTAATGTAACAATTTCTAGCAAATATTTTTTTGATATTTTACAATGTTGGCTGATTTCATTCCATTTTTTATCAATTGCTATTAGAGCAATTTCTAAATAGACATTACTAAATAAAGATATAACATCTAAACTGCAAATTACATGATTATCAGGTAGTTGAAATTTGTTAAATTGATTAAAAACATCGAATGAATCTTTGATGTAATATTTTGTATTAAAGTCGTAAGCTTTTGTTAAAATTTCAGTGATATATGAACTTAATAAATTAGTTGGGGTACCTATACAAGCAACTATAGGTCTAATTGATAATATTGGTTTATGAATTTTTGGAAGGCCATAAAATTTAGCAGGTATGCCATTATAACAAGTAAGTTTGTCTTTCGTAATTTTATCTATTTGTTTGGTATTAAAAAGTTTTTTAATTATATTATTGCATTTATTTTGAATTGTTGTTGTAGGATCTTTGTTTAATCTGATGTAAGAAGAATTATTCAGAATTTCTGAAGATAGTTCAACATAGTTTTCTTTCAACATTATAACAGTGGAGTTACCTTTATCACTATTAGTAACAACTATATTAGAATGTGTTTTTAGAAATTTCTTTGTTTTATAGTATAAATTACGAAAGAATGAAATATTTAATTTATGGTTTATTTGATTAGTTATGATATTAGTTGATTTTGCTATTAATGTTTTTCTTAAGTTGTCATCTGATGTTTGTGATGTAATATATTCAACATCTGCTAGTAAATGTTTTATTTGAATATCTTTTCCTAGAACTGGCTCTATACTAAATTTAGGCCCCAAGGATAAAAAACATAAAATGTCATGTGGAATTTCGATGTTGGTGAGATTTTTTATCCATTTAGGGTTTGTATTTAATTTCATTTCAAATTCTTGTTCATTAAGTCTATTTAATTTATTGATGTTATTATTTTTTATAAAATAAAAAATCTTATTGTAGGTTTTTGTTTGACGAAATGCAAAATTATTAAAAATATATTGTGATGTTAAATGTATTATTTCCGTTTTTAAAAAATTCAAATTATGTTCAAGGTATACACTTGTTTTGTGATTATTAGATATTTCAATATTAATGATTTTACTTCCTAACCTTAATATGAAATTGGTATTCTTCTTTATGTAGACATTTTGACGATATAAAAGGTCTATCAATGGAACAGTAGAATCAGTAATATGTTTCGGTGTGATTCCTTCTCGTCTACATCTTTGTAAAAAACATCTTCTATTGTATTCCTTCGCTAATTTCATCTTAGTTTTTGACCAATCTTTTAATGATTTAACAGCACATTTACCATAATTGTTTTCGATGTTCTTGTAAAACCCCATTATCTATAATTATATATAGGATAGTCTTTGCCGACTAATTAGGTATAAAACCAGAAAAATTGGGGAAACGGCAAGTTTATAAAAGTGAACTCTTCTTACTAATTTAACAAGCTTTCGGAAACTTTTATTTCCATTATCAAGTTACAGTAAATTGAGGATTGATATAAAATGGTAAATATATATTAAATGCTAAAATTGGTATTTGAATTTTTTTTAAAATATTGAAATATTGTCATTATGACAGATAAACAATTTCATTTTTTTCTTCTAATAAGTTATAAAAATTATGTCAAAAAATGGAGAGTGTAGGTTATGATATTGTCAAATTATTATAAAAGTTTTTTTAAAAAAATTAATTTTTGATTAAGAATTGAAATTTGAAATCTTATTATTGTGATCCATTGATAGTAAGTAGTGATAAATATCACTGAGATTCTTATGGTCACTCTTCTTGTTAATAGTACAAGGTTCTTGTGATATGTGAACCATTTCTAAGACTTTTCTCTAAAAAGCCACAATATATAATAAGAGTTATTATATTACTAGAGATGAACAATACAATCTATATATATATATATATATTCCTCTACTGTAGGTTAGTGGAACCGGATGATAGTGCGGCCGACAGCCGGATGATAATGGTACCGACAGTATAGGTAGTGGTGGAAAAGTAGGCGGAGCTATGGCCTTTTTTTTTGGTTAATGATTTATGCATCGACTAGTCGTTCCTAGATGGCGAGCTAAACCAATAACTGAAAATATTTTTTATCCAAATAGAATACTGTCGTCATTGTAATGTAAAATAAACTGATATAACATTTTACTGAAATTTAGGGATAATATGTATTATAATGACAGTTATATCAAGAAGTAAATATTCTGAAAGTTATAGATAGAAGTTTTTAAGATACAAATTCCAATTTTTAGTATGGTTTTAATTTTTTTTAATAGTTATTTTTGTATCTAGTTCGCGAAATGCTACTTTGGTGGTCGCGAATTGAATTGAAATTATTCGAGACCACCAAAGTAGTTCGCGCACGAGGTTCAAACAATATTTTTTCTACAAACGTCAAAATCTATCTTTTAAAAATATAATAAATAAGTAAAATGCCTAATTTATTATAGAAAATAGTGTTGAGCTGGCTTAAAATGTCTTTCCTAATCAAATTTTCACTGTTACTATGGATTAATGTTAATATTGTAAATAAATTATATCATTATTTCAAAAGTATTTAATTGTTATTCATTTAAAAATAGATAATAATTTGGGGTTTTGCTTCATTTTTTCAAAGATTGAAATACAAAAGTCTTATTATTTTACATGCAGTGTACGAAATACTTCGCACCCTAGTGCGCGAAGTATTTCGCGCACGGTGTCATGGTAACGTAAGAATCCGAAAAAAAGTGTCACTTCGCATATTGTTGTCAATGCGCAAACCTTGTCATTTTTTGACGTTTGTAGAAAAATTAATTTAAAGTTTTAGTAGGTGAACTAAAATATTTTATTTCTACTTTTGCTACTGTAAAACCGCTTAATTTCACTTCAATTCATTGTTTAATCGTTGTTAAAATTGTATTTTTATATGATCTATACAGGGTGTATCATGAGGAACTGTACATACTCCTACCTCGTATGGAGACCCCTATGGGGAATGTCAAATGGCCATTGAAAAGTGTCTGCTCCCATATTTTAATGATATATAGGGGGAATTGTGAATTTTTACTGATATTTCTTTTGATCATAACTTTTGAACGGTAATTTCGATTTGTCTCATATTTTGGTAAAACGTTACACTACTATCACCTAATTAACTGATTTATTCAATCTAGAAAAAAATCGGGGTCGGTCTTTGAAAATTAGTTTGTTTTGTTCGTATAAAAAATTTCACCCTGTATATGGATTTTCAAAACTCTAATAAGGATCTCACAAAGTAACGGAATAGACAACAAAAATGGAGTATTCATTTTTCTCCCCACACGATTGCGCAGTTTTTAACAAGAATATCAAATTTAACTATAAATTGAAAGTGCAACATGAGCCATAAATTTCAAAAAATTACACTTTTAATAATTAGTAGTACCGTAGCTCGTGCTATATTTTTAACAATACAAATGTTTTATTCATTTCCGAATCGGCTTTCGAAAGGTACACACTGTTTCGTCAGTGAATAGGGTGCTATACAATAAGCGATCATTATTCGCAATCCACCTAGCGAATTGCAACCGTAAGATTTCATCTCCTAGATGCAGTCGTTGGACCTGTTGGATGAGATAAGGGTGTAAATTATTGTCTCTTAAAACTCTCTCAACCTTTGAATGAGAAACGTCTAATTGTATGCCTACTTTCCTGGTACTTATTTTTGGATCTGCTTCGACTGCATCAAGAATATGTTCTTCTTGTGAACGATCTATTGCTAGTTCAGATTTTGATTTAGGAAATGTTCCATTTTCTTTTAAATAATTAAACACTGATCCAAACGTTTGATGATTCGGAACTCGACGTTGTGGAAATCGTCATCATTATTCTCTTCTGGCAGCCCTACCATTTCCGTCACAAAATTCGTAAACAAAAAGAATGTCCGCGTATTTTGCTATTGGAAATTGATGTGGCATTTTCCAATTAATTAATTCGATTTAAATCACTCACACTACCTTGTAAACCAATGGAAAACTGTTAAAATAGTGTAATACATAAACACAAACAAATAATGACTATGGAAAACGAAAAGTCAAATTATGTACCTAAACAATTCCAAACAACGAAAATGTAAAATCATCACAGCCTCCTAAGATACAATTGAATTTTCAATATGTATTAATAAGTGGTGAGAGGTGAGAGGGTAGAGAACAAGATTGATTTATCAACGTTTCTTGTTTAGTTTTGTTTAATTTAGTTTTATTTATGTTTGGCCCCATTTTGCAGTTTCTCCAATTTAAATCAAAATAAAATTGAATTATGTATTACCGTATCTTTGTATTTTGAGCAAAATTTTGATAATTCGATACAATGACAATATCTATGAATCATTAAAGAAATGTTATACAGGGTGATGTTTTAGTATTATACAAAACAGTGTGTACCTTTTGGAAGCCGATTCGGAAATGAATAAAACATTTGTATTGTTAAAAATATAGCACGAGCTATTGTACTACTAATCATTAAAAGTGTAATTTTTGTACGAAAAATTATATTTTTGCAAGAAAATTATATTTTTGCAAGAAAATTATATTTTTTGAAATTTATGGCTCACGTTGCTGAACTTTCAGTTTATAGTTAAATTTGATTTTCTTGTTAAAAACTGAGCAATCTTGTGGGGAAAAAAATAAATACGCCATTTGTGTTGTCTGTTTGTGTACTTTGTAAGATCCTTATTAGAGTTTTGAAAATCCATATACAGGGTGAAATTTTTTATATGAACAAAACAAACTAATTTTCCAAGACCGGACCTAATTTTTTTATAGTTTGAATAAATCGGTTAATTAGGTGATAGTAGTGTAACGTTTTACCAAAATTTGAGACAAATCGAAATTACCGTTCAAAAGTTATGATCAAAAGAAATATCAGTCAAAATTCACAATCTCATCTGTATATTATTAAAATATGGGAGCAGACACTTTTTAATGGCCATTTGACATTCCCCATAGGGGTCTCCATACGAGGTAGGAGTATGTACAGTTCCTCGTGATACACCCTCTATGTTCCTTGTTGTGGCCTTATTAAAATTAAAAAGAATTTTTGGTGTTTAACTAAGGTTTTGGAATGTCATATTTTATAGAGTCAAAATTGTAATTTTTGAAAACGATGTCAGGTTAGACATCGAAAGTTCAAAAATAAAAAACTATTTGTACGTGTTTTGTGGAACCGTCAGTCAATCATAGCCAATTAGATAAATATATATTTTCAATTTACAATTTTTGTTTTGTTATTATTTAATTTAATTTCATATTCACTAATATGCAGGTATTGAATAGATGAGACTTTTACTTGATGAAGATCCATACTAAATGATGAAATAAAACAATTTAATTTGTTTAAATCTCCATTTTATTTTGAACTGTCGTTCAATTTTATTTGAATTTATTCAATTTTAAATTGAACGTCAGTTCAAAATAAAATGGAGATTTAAACAAATTAAATTGTTTTATTTCATCATTTAATATGCAGGTATTTATACTGAATTCAAATAAGTTTTAATGTATGATTAATCCAAAAAAAATTAATGATTCAATATCCATCATTATTTATTTTTATAAGAACTTTCAATAAGTTTAAATTAGAACTTATTTATTCACGCACTAAGTGCGTAAAATAAAGTTTCACGAACTCTCAAATAACAATGCAAATACCTATCACAAATTCAGTTTATTTGTTTTTTTTTTCATTGATTTCATTTTGTAGCAACTGTCTGCAAGACTTGCGAAATGACTTTATGAACTTCATCATATTTTTTGGACGACTGATATTTAAAGTAGCTTTTTCGGACTGCTGGTTTTCAACAGCAATTTGACATTTGCCGGTGAACTAGAGTTTTGTGTTTCCACGTGTAAAACATAATTAGCCAAGACATGGAAATGTGACAATAGCTGGTATTATTTTGTAATAAATGTCTGTCATCAGATTTATTAACAATTGGAACTGATACCAACCAAAATGCAAAAAACCTGGTTCGTTTATTTAGTGAGTTTTCGTGCGGACTAACTTGCATACCAGCGGAAACTTTGAAACTCAACATACGAGTATATTGGGTAAATAGTGGAGTAAAATCACAGTGAAATTATGAGTGAGTGATTCGGAAGTATAACAAATGGAACCTATATAATCTTGCAGTGGACACTCTGGAGCATGGGAAATGAAATTCTACAACTTTTTTTTAGTAGGACCGAACTCTGAAAATAGCTTTGAGCTCGAATTCGATAAACAACATTTTTCTTAACATTAATCATTGTATTATTTAAAGTTTTTGCGTTTGCGCTCACATTTCAAGTACAGGTGTACCAAAAATCAGTATTTTAGATTGGCCTTTAAGGGCAGAACATTGACTTTTTGTAACTGGAACATTTTTTTACACGATATAGTGTATTTATTATTTTTAATTTTAATTGTTATTTAAAATAGACTTTAAAAAATGATTAGCAAATGTATTTTTATATTATAAATTTTGTTTAATAAACAAAAATAAAACGAAATATGACTGTTTAGCGTTAAATGTCTAAATGTAGGGAGTAGTTCCACTGAAGCCGTACCTGTTCTGCTATTTATTCATCAAACCGCATTAGATTAAATGAAGTTTTTCATTCAGCCCAATTAATATTAACATTTGATAGGGTAGTAATTAATTTTTATAATAGAATTTCGAGATTCTAAGACGTAAACAAATCCATACGAGTCCCTCGTGAATTAAAAATGTTGTCAGCTGTGGACTATGGTGTGACATGGAAAATGTAATATTGCTGTTCTTTTTTATTAAATTAGTTGTTTATAAATTGTTTAAAAAAATAAAAAAAGATGATAAAAAGCTTACAAATTGAATAATTGAAAAGGAAAGGACAAGAATAATGAAAATTGATGAAAAAAGACAATAATTAAGGCACCAGATCTTTATTAATCAGTAACATAATCACTAAAAGCAATGCTGTTATTTACAGTTATCATAAGTGGTTGAATTATTTGGTCAATAATATTGAGTTCGACTTTTAGTTGAACATGCTTCACATATTTTATCTACTTTTCTGGAGTACAAAACAGTCTATCGAATTTTTTTTCATGTCAGAAAATATAAAAGTGCTATTTTCATTGGTCACAAATTGTTTCACACTTGCCCAATAAACCCATATTCTTATAATTCGCTTTTTTAAACGTTTAAAGTCATTTCTTTCGTTTTAATATCAAAATAATCTCTTCTTATCTTTTCCTTGATGGTCTAAATGTAGTTCATTATTAAATTTATACTGAATCAGTACTGGACATTGCGGAAGTTTTATTTATTATTTAATTCGACACACAGTACCTCTAAAAGAAATGAAAAAATTAAATTTAAAGCAATACCTATAATACTTCTTCCAATGTTAGTTTAAAAATTTACCGAACAGCCACTTGGTTCAAGCTTGAAACGAAACCGACCAGTGGGTAGTCGGTTGCGTTTCAAGATTATGCCGGCATTTTTTCATAAATTTTTAAACTAACATTAAAAGAAGTATAGATACATTTTCTTAATTACAGTAACCTGTGAAAAATTGTCATATTTTAGTAAAGCGTGATCAGTAGACGTCAAAAGGTAAAAGTTTTATTGCATATGATAATAATAATACCCAGGGATAAATTGAGTAAACATCCTTTATTTCGTTGTGAACGATTTTTAAGTTTAACGGAATCTGAAAGAATAAATGAAGTCAAAAAAATGTATTTATGTTTCAATTGTTTTAAAAGTAACCATCTAAGTACTCGATGTACCTACAAAGGTTATCATAAATGTGGTAAACCACATAACACTTTGTTGCATATTGATCATTCTAATAAAGTAAATAAAAGTGATAATAAGCCAGAAAGTAAAGATGCTACTTATAGTAATGTGAATATTTCTTGTGTTGAGAATCAAGTGTTGTCAACTTCAAAGGTCTTAGTGTTTGACAACGAGGAAAATAAGTATGAGTGATGTGCATTTAATAATCACATGTATAAATAATTCTGTGACAAAATCAATAAAGTCCGTTTCTGTGAGACTCCAATCATAGAATCCGCATTTTTTGTGTGTTTGTGTAACAGTTGATCATTCCGACGAATATACAATTAGCTGATCCCAAGCTTTCATGTGCCGTCGAAAATGTATATCTTACTTGGAGCTAATGTATTTTATGAATTGTTACTCAGCGGCCAAATTAGAACCGACGAAAATATGCCGAATTTACAAAAAACTTGTCTAGGATGGGTTATATCGGGTATAGTGGCGTCTATGAAAAATAAAATGGACAAAAAAGAAAAATGGGTACACAAGGAAATGTTTGTAATTTTCACACAGTATTGATCAGCAGCTTGAATCATATTGGAAAATGGAAGAAGCAGAATCAAAAAAGTTCATGAAAAAAGAAGAAAGAGAATGCCATGAGCTTTTTGTCAATACTACAAAACATCATGACGATGGCAGATTTATCGTGAAGTTACCTCTGAAGGAGGGAATTCAAAATATCGGACAATCAAGAGAAATTTCAGTATCAAGGTTTCATAAAGTAGAAACGAAATTAAGGTCAAGTGAGAAAATAAAATACGAATACGAAAAATGTATGTCTGAGTATGAAAAACTAGGACATATGACTGACATTCCTATAAATAAAATATCGAATAATGAGCTACAATATTACTTACCCCACCACGCTGTAATAAAGGAAAATAGTACGACTACAAAGTTGAGGGTAGTATTTGACAGTAGTGCAAAAACGAACCATGGAATAAGCCTGAACGAGGAGTTAAAAAGCTGACCAATAATACAAGAGTTATGGAAAATGGATATATATTGGAGCGAAGAAGTAGACTTGGTTTCTAGAGGGTGCGATACAAAACACCTTGAGAGCTCACAACTTTGGTGGCATGGACCGAACTGGCTAAATATTGAAAAATCTGGATGCCTACAAATAATATTGTTCTAGAAAGGGATATTCCAGCGAAAAAATTAACTACCTAGTAAAATATCACTGGCATATATTTTTGATCAAAATTTAATTTCTCAATTTTCCAATTGCTCGCGATTACAAAGGGTAATAGCATATTGTTCAGATTTTATAAAAACGTGTCTTCAAACAAAATTATTGAAATCAAGGAAAATCTACCAGCTGACGAATTAGAAGAGTCATTAATTTATATTGTGAAGATTGCTCAATGAGTTCACTCCGCTGATGAAATTCATTCTCTCGAGAAAAATAAACAAATTTGTGGTAATAGTAAAATAATATCACTAAATCCATTTCTTGATAAGCACGGCACAATATTAGCATATTTTATAGGATACATTTTCTTTTGTAGAATTACTTATAATAGGTACGTCAAGCAAGACTAGTTAGTACACAGGTAAGTCGCGCGACAAGCTTTTATATCATTTAATAAATTGTGTAATACATGTACTAAATTGACTGGCTTGATTTAATTTAAAGTTTATATTCTTCTTTTTAGGGCAATCTATTTAAAAAGTTTTTTTACCATTAGTTTATTGCAACGGCTGCTCAGGTTAGAGAGCACCTCAGGTGTAGATTCTGAGACCAAACTAGTATAAATTCAGAGAGTAGTCTTACCGGTTCGCGGGTAATTCTACTTGAAATTTATTTAAAGTGAAATAAAGATAGATTATGTAAATTAGGAAAGGTAAGTGGGCGCCACTCTGAATAATACTAGTTTATTCGTTATTCACCTCTGCATTATAGCGACAAATCCTGGAAGATTGGAAGGGAAAAAAACTATATGAACAACGTTATTAAATTTACAAGTTGTATATTTTCAAACAAAATTAAATATCAAAAAAAATGAATAGTCGACATATGTTGTTGTATGTTGTGTTGGAGAGCAAGAACTATTGTACTTTCCTGTTGTAGTGTCTCAGGTAAGGGTCCCGGTAAAGTTTCGGGTCCTGGTAAAGTTTCGGGTCCTAGTAAAGTTTTAGATCCTGGTAAAGTTTCAGGTCCTGGCAAAGTTTAGTCCCAGGTAAAGTTTCAGGTAACGTGTCTCAGGTAAGTGTCCCAGGTAAAGTTTAGTCCCAGGTAAAGTTTAGTCCCAGGTAAAGTTTAGTCCCAGGTAAAGTGCACTCAAATGAATGCACTTATAATCTAATATAAGCCAGAAGGCTTCAATAGCACATGTATGCAGGAAAGAAAAAAAAAGAACGAAACCCCTTTGCCACTTGTTTAAATACACTAAATCATGTGAACGACAACCGACTTACGTCTCATGTTCGTGTCACGCTCATACGCTTTGACCAGGAAAGGAATTTACCTTTCAGTAGTGAATTCTTGATTCATATTTGATTTATAATTGGTAGAAGAAGAAGAGACACGAAATCGAAGTGGGAATTTCAAGATGGGCGTGACTATTTTCCGACAGACGGGCCTCGATCATCGCGCATAGAAACGTTGATTTCGACTCTCGTCGACAGTAAATATATTCAGCCTTGAAACATTTCTCGGTGTTGGGCATGAGAAAGGACTGGCTATTCGCCGCCCATACGATAATTTATTAATTCAATCGAGGGAAGTAAAGTGAACGAAATTAACGTTACACACCCTTACAACCCGAAAAAAAAATTTTTTCAAAAAAAAAAATTTTTTATAAGTGAAAATCATGGAGCTATTACGAGACTGAAGTAAAGAAGATATTAAGAAGATATTGAACGATAGGAAGACTAAGAAGAAAGGAACGAGTCACTGCGATACTGAAGGGAAAGAACAAATTTGAGGAGATTCTTCCGAATAATTAATTTAGAGAAAAATAGAGATTAAAAAAAATATGAAAGAAAGGGAGCGTTCCAAAGTCTTCACCGGTAAGCCAGGTGATTTTTTTTTTCTTCCTAGGCTCTTACCAGGGAGGTTGCCAGTTAGCGTCCACAGTAGCCATTGGTCATCGCGCAAGCAGAAAACTAGGGAAAAAAAATCATCTCACAAACACAGCTGAAACTTTGAACGGTAAATTCTGAGGAAAGCGGAACCAGTACCAGGTATCTACATACTAATAATTTAGAAATTTAATATTAAGATAAATCACTGCATCAGTGGGTTCCCAAAGATAATGACTTAAGATAAGATAAGATAAGGAAAGAAATGAGACTCCCATCAGATACATTGATTATCCCTCAGTTAGATAAAAAAAAGATATGGATGAGTTATTATTTATAAAATGTTTCTTTATTTAATTACTACTATCATATGAATAGAAAAAAAAATATATTTTTGGAACAAATCCAAGGAAGTTTGTATTACTCCCTAACAGAATGTAGCTCCTGTCAAGCTAAAATGTTTTGGAACAATGCCAAGGAAGTTTGCATTACTCCCTAACAGAATGTAGCTCCTGTCAAGCTAAAATGTTTTGGAACAATGCCATGAAGTTTGTATTACTCCCCAACAGAATGTAGCTCCTGTCAAGCTAAAATTTCCAATGTATTATACCCCATATAACGATATATGAAGAAAAATAAAAAAACCAAAAAAAAACTACTCATATTTTTGGTCGGATATGTGCATCACCACAGTATCACCGATCAAGAAATCAACTTCTGCCTAATGAGAAGGACCTCGCGAGAGATGTTAAATCGCGTCGTGGTCTTCAATCTCAGCTTCAGATGAAATCCAAACCCGAAACACCATGACAATACAACATAACGTTCCTTAAATAGGAAAGCTTTTAAGATCGATAAACTAAATAATGAATAACAACAACCGATAAAAACGAAAGAAAAAAATTCAAAAAAAAATTTTTTGGAACAAGCTGATACAGCAAGTCCAAGGAGGCTCGATCTAACCCCCTAACAGAATGTAGCTTCTGTCAAGCTGAAATTTGGGGAAAAGAGAAATTGACAACGGCATCCCACAACAGTACTGTTGGAAAATCCCCAGAGCGATATGTGAGCCATGTTGGCACAAACGCAGTAGCTAACCCCCCAAGTAGATTTAACTAAATGACAGCAGACCTTAGCCACCTCTGCCTCCCAGGCTGATTAACCCCCCGACGCTGAACCCTGAAACACATTCCAGACCGCTCTGAGCTCCCTCAACACCCACTGCTGAGAAATCCAACAAAAAATATATCAAAAAGGGAAAATGTGATGCAATAAAATATAGACAGATTGAATCCATGTCTATAAGTGAAATATCTAGATCAATCTTTCGGAATGATCCTAGATAGAGGTATGTAATGAGCAAAATAGAAAAATTTTAAGTAAACAAGATATTAGGTAAGATATTGACTGAAGATAGGCAAAAATAATTTCTGTAATGTAAGTTGACATCTCGAACATATTAACAAATAGATAATAAAAAAATTTTAAAACACTTGAGATACTAAAAATTTTCAACATGAAGGTAATGAAAATTTTTAAGATAATTAAGATAAAGGAAATTTTAAAACATTTCAGATATTAAAATTTCAAGATAGTTAAGATAATAGAAATTATAGATAACTGAAGAAATAAAACTTTAGAGCTAAGATAATAACTTCGATATCCCCTGATATGTCAGCAACTATGTAAGTTAATTGCAAAGTCAAATTGTCAATGGTCTTTAAAAAAAAAATTTAATATACCCTTTCGGTATATAAATACAGACAAGACACTTTGTCAGTAACGATAAGATAAGATAAGTACTATAAAATATATAGTACAGTAGACTACCCTTGTCCACTTAGATAAGATAAGATAAGATAAGTTAAGATATTTATCGTAAACTACGATAATTAAGATAAGATAAGGTACTGAAGATATAATATCACCCCTAAACATTAAAGGTATATCCGATATTTCTCCAAATCAATTAGACCCAATTCATTAACCTCTATGCATGTGCGCAACAGGTTTATTACTCAATTTGATTTGACGGTGCAAAAAAACTTTTTCAAAATTATAATAAATTTGAATATTTTAAAAATTCGAAAAAATTCTCAACAGATTTTATATTATAATTCTTAGATTAGAATTCCATCCGGCTAGGAAAATATTTATTACTACTACTCATTTATCCCAGAACACGAATGTTATTTGCTAATCAGTAGTAGGGAAAGAAAGTCATTATCGTTTTCTAGTCAAAGAAAAGGAAAATCTCTATGATAAAAAGATTAAAAAAATATTCGAGACACCAACATACAACACAAATAGAATGAAAAATTAGGAAAGATATATCTATCTGATTACGTTAGGGCCGCTTCGGAATCATCGATATCAGAACACTCATCATCAGACAAGATACCAGCTTTAAGGTCTTTCATGTGCCATCGACCAATATTTTTTCCCGTTTCATCTTTTAATTCATACACTAAGGGAGAGATAACACGATATACGGTACATTGTGTATATTTGGGTAAAAATTTTGCGGAAATATATCTGGCTTTGTCCGATTTTGGGTAGTTCTTTTTCCAAACCCGATCACCTACATAAAACCTATGATCACGTTTGCGCAAATTATAACGTTGACTACTTTGTCGATATGCTGTTTGCAAGTTCTTTCTCACCACTTCGAAAAATTTAGGCATTTCTTGTGTATCCTGAATTCGGTGAACTTTGTCAGAAATGGTAACCTGATTATTTGCATTTTCTGCAATTTTACCATAAAAATTTCCCGAGACAGGTACATTTCGAGCAAAGGTAAGGAAGGAAGGGGTGAAGTCGGTAACCTCATGTTTCGACAGCCGAATTGCTTGAGCAATTTTATATATTTCTTCATCCCATGTTCTATGATCTTCATAACTATAAGATCGTATAGCTGTGACAATGGATTTGTTTACGCGCTCAGTATGATTAATTTGCGGATGAAAGTTAGCATTATACCATATCTTTTGTACAGAATATTTTTCCATGAGATTTTTGAAAAGATGACTCGTGAACTGTTTACCATTATCACACGAAACAATTTGAGGTATTCCAAAAATGAGAAAAACATGATTTTCTAAGAAATCCACTATAGAACGAGCGGTAGCCTGACGTAAGGGATGAACCAATACGAATTTAGTGAACCAGTCAACTACAACAAGTGCGAACTGATTACCTTTGCGAGATCGGGGATATGGCCCTAAAAGATCACACGATATTAATTGAAAAGGGAAGTTAATATTACGATATTGTCCCATTAATCCTGCTTGGGGTAAGTTAGAGGGTTTGCCCGATGCACATATTTTACAACGAGTGACATATTTATAAACCGATTTTCTAAGATTTGGCCAATAATAAATTTCAGAAATTCTCTCTAATGTTTTAAAAACACCGAAGTGAGAAGAAGTTGGACTATCATGAAAATAATGTAGAATTTCATTTCTATTTTTAGTAGGAACGACAATTTTCCAATCGGAAATATTACTAATTGGTCCAAATTTATTAAAGACATGTTTATATAATATGTTATTCTCAACTCGAAAACTTGGGTATTTTTCCGGAAAATCCTGAACATGAGAAATCATATCATTATACCATTTATCAGGATGCAAGGTAGATAAGTCTAAAATACTAACTTCAGGTATACGAGATAAAGCATCAGCAACTACAGTTCCGGTAGATCTACGGTGTACGATAGAAAAGTTGTATTGCGACAATTGCAATATCCATCTAGCTAAGCGAGGAGAAGGTTTTTTCATGTTATTCAACCAAACCAGAGAAGAATGATCGGTAATTACGGTGAAATGACGACCGATAAGATAATACCTAAAATGATCGATCCCTAACAAAACTGCTAACAGTTCCTTTTCGGTAGTACTGAACTTCTTTTGACCCTTTGTGAGTTTCTTACTCATATAAGCTATGGGATGTTCGAGTCCATCTTCCAGTTGAAAAAGAACACTTCCTACCCCAACATCACTAGCATCTGTCATAAGGAAGAAAGGTTTGGTGAAATCGGGACTACTTAAGATAGGAGCGGTAGTTAAGACTGTTTTCACCTTTTCGAAAGCTTGATCTGCTTGGGGTGTCCAAGTAATGGGTTGGTGTTTCTTTCGCTCACTTAGAAGATCAGAAATTGGAGCAGATAAGGAAGAAAAATCTTTAAGAAACCGTCGATAATACGAAACCATTCCCAAGAATCTACGCACCTGAGTGGCAGTTTTCGGAACAGGATACTCACAAATAGCAGAAACCTTTTCAGGATCGGTACGAAGACCATTTTCATCCACTACATAACCTAGATATCTAAGGGAAGAACGACAAAACTGACATTTATCTAAATTCACCGTCAAGCCGGCATCTCGTAATCTCTCAAAAACACTCTGGAGAATTTCCATGTGTTTGTCAAAATCAGGAGTACAAATGATGATGTCATCCAGGTAGTAAAAACAATAAGGTTCTAAGGAAGGACCAATGACCAAATCGATCAAACGACACATACTAGCAGGAGCAGAGACTAAACCGAAAGGGGTAGTGACATACTCGAATAAACCTTTACCCTTAACTGCAAAAGCTGTTTTTTCCCGAGATGATTTCTCCAACGGAATTTGATAAAATGCTTGCTTCAGATCGATACTAGATATATAACGAGTATCTCGAAGTTGACTCAGTATAACTTCGATTGAAGGTAAGGGATAAGCATCTTTATTTAAAGTTACACTATTTAATTTACGTCCATCAAAACACATTCTGTATTTACCATCTCCCTTTTGAACTAACCAGATAGGGCTACAATATGAAGATTTACTTTCCTGAATTACACCTAATTCAAGCAAAGTATCTACTTCCTTTTCCAGGTAAGCTTGCATTGCCTGAGGTAAGGGATATTGGGTTTGTTTAAAGGGAGGGGAATTTCCGGTATCAATGAAATGCTCTATCAAATGAGTTTTGCCGATTTTATCTGAAGGACTAATAGTCTTGAAGAGATCAATAGTTTGATTTAATTTACCAGTTTGATTAGGAGTTAAATGAGATACATCCCGAATTGTATTGACTACAGCCAACGAGAGAGAATTTACAGTTAAAGATAATTTAGAGAAATTTATTTTTACATTAAAAATCTTAAGAAAGTCCATACCGAGAATAATGTCATGTTTAACAGAAGGTATTAGATAAAATTTCATAAGCCTAGATATCTTGTCTGTGATGACATATGTTTCGATATAACCAAGAACGTCCTGCAACTTGCCATCTGCAGTAGATATTTTTAAGTTATCATCGTCTAAGATAGGTATCGATAAGTTATGAATAAAATCTAGTGCACGAGAACCAATCAATGAGATATTTGAACCAGTATCAACAAGGCAAGAAATTGTTTTATCAAAAATTATGATATCGACATAAGGTCGATTATCATTTTCCATGTTATACAACAGTGACCCTACATTTGCTAAAGACTTATGCTTCGAATTTGAAACTATTGAACTTGATCTTGAATTTAATTTATAGAAATTTTTGACAAATAAAAGCCATGAATTCCAGTCGGAGCGACTTACAGTAGGAACCTTTTTTAAGATAGAAGGAGAAATTTTCCTTGCAGAACTGGAATTTACAGGATTTATTTGAGATAGCCTCAATTTTTGTCTTTTGTAGGTTTTTCCTGAGGTTTTGGTTTTACTTTGGTGCTGGATTTTCCTGATGTTCCCGGTTTCTGAGCGACTGTGGTTGAGTGGGAAGCTCGACCACCGCTTTGTTCGTTTTTTGAACACTTTGGACATTTCGTTTTTACTGTATCAGGATGTCCACAACCAAAACAAAACAGTTTCCTAGGAACTTGACAGTTATAATACATATGACCTGCTTGTTTGCAATTCCGGCAAGTCCAGGTAGAAGATACTACAGATAGATTTTTTCGTGTTTGCTTAAAACAAGAATTATCCTTAAAAGAGGTACTAGGTATGCTCAAATCTGGTTCAAGTAAATATTGACTGCTTTTATGATCAGCTGTGAACTGTTGGTCCCAAGTTAAAGTTTCCTCTAGTCGTTTACATTTTTCAGTCAAAATATCAACAGTATCAATATCAATTAAAGCTAATGGTTGTGCATAATGAGGTAAAAGATTTCTACGAATAATGCGAATGATGGCACTTTCACTTGGTTTGTCATCAAGACGGTTGAACAAACCACACATGGCGTTAATATACAAGGTAACTCGTTCATGTTGACCTTGTTTTCTAGCCTTGATTTCCTCTAGTAAATCATCTTGGTAGTTATACGGTAAGAAATCGGATTTTAATTTGGTCACTAATTGTTCCCAATTCTGAACTTTGCATCTGTTAATAAGATACCAATTAAAAGCCTGATCACTAAATAAATCAGCTGAGCTAGAAAACAATTCAGCATCTGTGATACCTCTCGAAAGTTTGAGGCAATTTACGCGTTCTAAAAATCCAAGTACAGATTCTTTGGAATCTATTCCTGAGAATCTTATTCCCCATTTATGTACAGGTACAGGTTTAGAAAAAGAAAAGCTTTGACTTGTATTTACTGGAGTGGATTGTCTGTCTGAATCGATAACATTGATTTTGCTATCTAATTCACCTTCTAAACAAAATATTTCTGTTGTTAAATGTCTCTTTACTTGTTCTTGTTCGTCCTCCTCGCAAGTTACACGAGAAGTACGTTGAGTGAGGTGAGTTAGACGGCAAGTCAATCTTCTGTACTCGACATCCGAAGAAGTTCCAACAAAATCTTGAACCTTCTTCTTCAAGTCGGCAAAAGACATCTTAATACCTGTAATTTCGGTAATAAAAGGAAGTTCAACATATGAAATCGAACTCCTCATAGATACTTCCTGTGTTAGAACACCGCGTAATAATTTCCTCTTCTCTGTAACCAGTGAAGGGATTTCCAAGCCACGATAAGAAAGTTCGTAATCCAATTCATGAGATAAAAGATAATCAACATTTAATTTGAAAATTCGAGCCATGTTATTATACGTTAATTGACGGTATTAAAAATATAAGATAAAAGAGAAAAAACGAGTACTGTTGATATTGACGAAAAAGAAAATTTTATAGGTACGATACGTGAAGATATACGATAAAAATATAAAGATATGTTAGATAAACGATAATAAAAATAGATATTACCAACTCAACATATGAACGATATGATAAGTAAAAGATAGAAAGATAAATAATACGATAAGTAAAAGAAAAGATATTGCTTCTGACTTCAACTACTGTCCAAACTTCCAAGTTTCAAGATTTATTGATATAAAGCAGATGTGTAAAACAAGGCCCACACACGTTCGGGTGCCAATTTGCAACGGCTGCTCAGGTTAGAGAGCACCTCAGGTGTAGATTCTGAGACCAAACTAGTATAAATTCAGAGAGTAGTCTTACCGGTTCGCGGGTAATTCTACTTGAAATTTATTTAAAGTGAAATAAAGATAGATTATGTAAATTAGGAAAGGTAAGTGGGCGCCACTCTGAATAATACTAGTTTATTCGTTATTCACCTCTGCATTATAGCGACAAATCCTGGAAGATTGGAAGGGAAAAAAACTATATGAACAACGTTATTAAATTTACAAGTTGTATATTTTCAAACAAAATTAAATATCAAAAAAAATGAATAGTCGACATATGTTGTTGTATGTTGTGTTGGAGAGCAAGAACTATTGTACTTTCCTGTTGTAGTGTCTCAGGTAAGGGTCCCGGTAAAGTTTCGGGTCCTGGTAAAGTTTCGGGTCCTAGTAAAGTTTTAGATCCTGGTAAAGTTTCAGGTCCTGGCAAAGTTTAGTCCCAGGTAAAGTTTCAGGTAACGTGTCTCAGGTAAGTGTCCCAGGTAAAGTTTAGTCCCAGGTAAAGTTTAGTCCCAGGTAAAGTGCACTCAAATGAATGTACTTATAAGATAATATAAGCCAGAAGGCTTCAATAGCACATGTATGCAGGAAAGAAAAAAAAAGAACGAAACCCCTTTGCCACTTGTTTAAATACACTAAATCATGTGAACGACAACCGACTTACGTCTCATGTTCGTGTCACGCTCATACGCTTTGACCAGGAAAGGAATTTACCTTTCAGTAGTGAATTCTTGATTCATATTTGATTTATAATTGGTAGAAGAAGAAGAGACACGAAATCGAAGTGGGAATTTCAAGATGGGCGTGACTATTTTCCGACAGACGGGCCTCGATCATCGCGCATAGAAACGTTGATTTCGACTCTCGTCGACAGTAAATATATTCAGCCTTGAAACATTTCTCGGTGTTGGGCATGAGAAAGGACTGGCTATTCGCCGCCCATACGATAATTTATTAATTCAATCGAGGGAAGTAAAGTGAACGAAATTAACGTTACATTATTTATGTTTATCAGTCTTCTGATGATCTTCAATGACTTTTTGCCTTTGTGAGCAATGCTTAAATTTGTATTGCATATTTTAAAAATTACTTCAGAATTGGATTTTCCGTTTTTGAAAGAAGGGAAAGTTCACGAGTGTACCGAAAACGAAAAGTTGGGATACGTTCGAACATGCGTCGATATTAGTCGTTGCGATTAAAATATTCAACAAAGTTGTATTTACGGTCTCCAGGTTTCCCGGACATTTTCTAAAATTCCGGACGGACTTTCCCGGACTCCTTAAAAACCCAAACATGTCCGGGTAAATCCGGATGTATGGAAACCCTACCTGTAACAGATACAAACGGCTGAGGTTAAAAATGACAACAGGATAATTTGAGGGTTCGGGGAAGTGAAGTGGCCTATTTTGGAAATGGGATGATTTTTTGAGGAATGTGAAAGTAGATAATACAACATCAGAATCTCGAAAAGTAAAGGTCACTATTTTTGTAGATTAGGCTTTGTATATATGGTTCTTTTTTTATATTATTGAATGAAGTATTTAAGTAAATATGGCTGAGGTTTTATTTGGCCAAGCAAGTGAAATGACAAATACGAGCAATAGACAACGTACAGCATAACGTGATATAAGTGCTACGTTACAACATAAATTTATGAAAATTTTTATGGATTACTAGTATACGATAACCAATAAACTAGAAGCAGTCGCATTCATTTAATTTTATTTGTTATGAGTTTTAGAGAAGATCAATACCCTTTTGAACCTCCAACTTTTTTTGAGGGTTGTAACAAAATATGGAATGAAACGTCTATTCTTAAACCGTTTGTCCTCTTGTATTTCTCTTTTAACATTTTAGTTTAAAAGATACAGCCACCCTTTTAAATGTCAACTTCAAAATATTGAATTATTAAGCTTTACATTTTCATGAATATAAAAAACAGGCGTTGCATTTTTTTTAGATGTAACCCTAAAAAAAGTTGGGGGTCAAAAAGGTGTTGTCCCCAAACCCATGAAAAATAAAAATAAATGCATACGAATGCGTCCAAGTTAATGGTTATCGTATACTACTTACTTATATTTCATATAAATTTTCGTTACACTGTTTTAGAGCAACGTTAAAAAATGAAATAAAATTTTCAAATGAATCACCCTGTAACTTTTTTGTATGCACTTTTGTAAATAAGTAAGCAAGATTCAATCAACCTATTTTTGACCCCAGAATATGGTATAATTTATGACCAATATTTTTGGGACAACCTTGTATAAATGTCAAAATAAAAATATCGCCACGTCCGGCATACACTTTTGAATTTTCGTGATTCATAAGTAATAAGCCATATTTGTAACCGTATGTTCAGAAGATAAAAATAATATTATTTGATTGATCAATAAGGGAGCTAAGCTCGATCCTTTATGAGATACAGGGTGTTAAGTTGGAAAAATCAAATACATTTTTAACACGCTTATATTAGTTTCACTTGTATGTTTGTTTGTATGCAATTCTCCTTTGGACTAACTTATTACTGTTAGTATTTCCCACCACTATAAGTACGTTCGTTGGCCGAGCGGGGTACGGTGCAGTTCTTCACTGACGTCGATTGACCAGTTGTTGGTTCTTAATCCCGTTCACGGCTGAAAATAAATATTATTTGCTTTTGCATGTTAAAATATATATAGGGTGTTTAATTTATGAAGAAACCTTTAAACTCGATTTTTAGCCACTTTAAATGCTCAGATTAATTCGAAATTTTGCACACACCGCAAGCACCGATGACAATACAATATAGTAGTATAAATGAAACACCCTATGTGTTTCATTTATAATGCAACCTTTAAACTCGATTTTTACCTACTTTAAACGCTCGGATTAATTCGAAAGTTTTTTATATAGTACTAAAAAGTGAAAAATAAATTATAGTTTAAAAAAAAACTAAAAAACACGCTTTAGAGGCAATCCAACTAAAAAGTTAAAAATAATTCTTAATTTAAGAATAAAATGATTAACGAGAAAATTAATGTCATTGTGGTAATAGCGTGGGGTGCTCAATATAAATTGTTACAATTTCTTACTAGTTCTATTCCGAAATGCAGAGTTAGTGTATAAATGTAGTACAAAGCACCCCACGCTATTACCACAATGACATTAATTTTCTCGTTAATCATTTTATTCTTAAATTAAGAATTATTTTTAACTTTTTAGTTCGATTACCTCTAAAGCGTGTTTTTTAGTTTTTTAACTTTTACATTTCTATTCCACAACTCGTTCCGTTAGGTTAGGTCTTTCTAAATTGTATTTTTAACTTTTTTCAACTATGAAAAAAATTATTGCTGATTTCTTTTATTCAATACGGTGTAAGTGGAGACATATTATTTATACCTTGAATATACTATCATATTCTTATTCGTCGCTACAAAAAATAGCCCTACCTTAATTTTCATGCCTGTATCTAGAAAAATAGCTGAATAATTAACAAAAATATATTTGATTTTTTCTAACTTCAACACCCTGTATATCAGGAAGGAGTGACCTCAGACCCCTCATTATTTGGTGAAATAATTTTATTTTCATCTTCTGAACCTACGGTTACCATATGGCCCATTAGTTATGAATAACCCTGTATATATAAGCTGTTTCATAATGCACTTGAAAGTTTTTTTATCTAGTGTTCAATATATATCGAAATTGAGACTAAACAATTGACAGTTTGAATAATTTTGTAATCTCCTTTCATTTTATAATAGAAAAATTGGGTGAATTTTTTTTTAGCTGAAACCAGTTTCAAAAAAAATTTTTTTTTCAGTATATAGATGCCTCCCCAAACACAAAATCACAAAAAACTTTCTGCGGAAATGCATCATTTTCCCGACTTTAGAATAACTGAAACTAATAAATAAACTATAATAAATAATATATTATTATACAATGTAAAAATTGAGTCTAATCCTCAGGGCCGGATCTACTTATGGGCTTAATGGGCTCCAGCCCAGGGCCCCCGGGTTCCAGGGGCCATGAATAATAAAATAATAAACCAGTAAAAAAAGAAAAAAATACAAATCAAAAATATATGTTTAATTTTCCCGCATAATCCTTTTTTTAGGAAAATGGCAAATATTTTTGATTTGAATTTTTTAACTGGTTCGTGGGTGCCCCGGATATCGTAAGCCCATCAATATTTAATAAATCATGAACTATTATACAGTCACTCAACCAAGATTCACATATTAATAGTATATCCAACGAATTAACAGAAATAGATTCATTTATGTTATGCAAAGAAAGCAATAAAGATCTCGTGTTACAACAAACATCCTATTTTTGGAATCATCCAACTAGCAATAAACAAAATATGTGCCCGCGTTTAAACTTCAAAAAAATAGAATATAATATATGAAATAAAATAATTTCATTTAAAAAGAAAAACAAATGGTTTTGCTACAGCCGATAAGTGATCTATATACAGGGTGTTTCCTAAGTAATCTAAAATATTGTAGTGGGCGCTTCGTCACTCCATCTTATTTATCTATCTATCTTCTATATATATAAAACGCAAAAGTGATTGACTGAGCTATCAACGCACAGGCCAGACCCTTGAGGTTAGAAAATTGAAATTCCGCACGCGTATTCCTCATATGACGTGGGCATCCATAAAAGAAGGATTTTTCAAAACTCAACCCCCAAGGGAGTGAAATAGGCGATAAAAGTTTGTATGAAACTTTTTATTCCTTGGACATATTTGCATGAAATTTCGTATGAATTGAGTACGGCAAATTGAGTTTAATCGTCTTCCCGACCTTTAACACAGATCAATGAATAATATCTATTCTTATCAGCTTAATATCGCTTCAAAAATCTCAAGAGTCAAACGTTTTTGTACACGCCTGTTTACGGAGTCCAATTTCCGAGTATATAGTTCGAATCATTCCGAATTCTACGATATTTGATCAATAAATGAAAATGGTATATTCAGCAAGAAGTTTTTTGTGTGTTTATGTTTAGAAAATTATCTAAAATATGGAACAGAAACGTATTGTCTTGTAAGTGGTTTCAGCTATTCTGAAGTCGAAAAAATGAAAATTATGCATTTCCGCAAAAAAATTCAACTCTTTCTGTTTAGAAAAGGTTCCAAATAGTGAATAAACGAATATTTCTTACATAACTCATTTCAGCTAAACGAAAATTTATCCGATAAATTAGTATAATAATATAGGTAAGTAATTAAATGTCGGTAACTCAAATCAGTATATTAATTTATGGAAAACAAAATATAAATGCGTCATCCCTAACATCCATTCGTCAAGCGTTTTTGCGATAACAACTTATCGGTCTACATTTCAAGGGTGGAGGACAATTGCTAATGGGTTTGGGCGTATCTGCATCTACAGGGTGAGGCCCAGAACGGCCGTCACAGGGCGAGTTCTAGCGATTAAAATATAGCTGATAGCTTGAATTTGAATTGAATTTACTGTTTGGACCCTTACTTTGTGAAATCTACTCATATTACTTTTTTAAATGAAACTAAGTGTTTCTAATAAATAGTGGAATTAATTAGAAACACTTAGTTTCATTTGAAAAAGTAATAGAATTTGAATTATTGTACTGAATTTAAATCAAAATTACAAGAAAATTTAATATGGAAAGCGAGTCAGACACTGAAATGAATGTAACCCCTCCGCAGATAAGAGAAGCAGCACAGATATACCTGATTGTACCCGCGATAAAATATGTAGATCTGTTATTTATCTTGCTGCCAAATATTACTTGTTTTTTTAATTCAAACAAATTCAATATTTAAAACGAAATAAAAAGGGTTATTTCGCAAAAAAATAGAACAATATGTGTGTGGTACGAAAACTAGTATTTCGAATGAACAAATTATTTCTGACTAAAATCAATTGGTTTTTGTAATAATTCAAACAAGACGTCAAAAAATAATAGTTCAATACTATTAAACGCTTTACAAAATTAGAAAAATTAATTTCCAAAGAGCAGACCGTCCACTAAGAAGCAACAACTACTTCTCGGGCTATATGCCCCGACAGACATTGAATTACACTTCTAAAGTAAACGGGGTTGGTATATCTGTTAAGATAGAACCAACCATTCTGGTTTGCGATCAGAAGGAATAACATCACTTGTGGACCGGTTTCGGCGTTTTTTCGCCTCATCAGCACAAGGTAGATGCCACTCGTCCAAGAGCTCTGAGAGCATAATCCTGGACTAGAGACTACGTCGATACCACACCAACACATTAGCCTTAGTAAAGGAAATGCTAAGAGTGCGATATCGGCGACATCCCTACATCTAATCACAAACCAAAATTCTATATCGACAAAAAACCATCTCAGTTTTGTAGGTATTTACTTAATTACAGTTACCTGTAAATAATTGTCATATAAGTAAAGCGTCGATATAGAATTTTGGTTTGTGATTAGATGTAGGGATGTCGCACTCTTAGCATTTTCTTTACTGAGGCTAATGTGTTGGTGTGGTATCGACGTAGTCTCTAGTCCAGGATTATGCTCTCAGAGCTCTTGGACGAGTGGCATCTACCTTGTGCTGATGAGGCGCAAAAACGCCGAAACCGGTCCACAAGTGATGTTATTCCTTCTGATCGCAAACCAGAATGGTTGGTTCTATCTTAACAGATATACCAACCCCGTTTACTTTAGAAGTGTAATTCAATGTCTGTCGGGGCATATAGCCCGAGAAGTAGTTGTTGCTTCTTAGTGGACGGTCTGCTCTTTGGAAATTAATTTTTCTAATTTTGTAAAGCGTTTAATAGTATTGAACTATTATTTTTTGACGTCTATAGATCACGCTTTACTTATATGACAATTATTTACAGGTAACTGTAATTAAGTAAATACCTACAAAACCGAGATGGTTTTTTGTCGATATAGAATTTTGGTTTGTGATAAGATGTAGGGATGTCGCCGATATCGCACTCTTAGCATTTCCTTTACTAAGGCTAATGTGTTGGTGTGGTATCGACGTAGTCTCTAGTCCAGGATTATGCTCTCAGAGCTCTTGGACGAGTGGCATCTACCTTGTGCTGATGAGGCGCAAAAACGCCGAAACCGGTCCACAAGTGATGTTATTCCTTCTGATCGCAAACCAGAATGGTTGGTTCTATCTTAACAGATATACCAACCCCGTTTACTTTAGAAGTGTAATTCAATGTCTGTCGGGGCATATAGCCCGAGAAGTAGTTGTTGCTTCTTAGTGGACGGTCTGCTCTTTGGAAATTAATTTTTCTAATTTTGTAAAGCGTTTAATAGTATTGAACTATTATTTTTTGACGTCTATAGATCACGCTTTACTTATATGACAATTATTTACAGGTAACTGTAATTAAGTAAATAATTCAAACAAATTCAATATTTAGAAAGAAATTAAATAAAGAATAATAGTAGGTATATTTTTCGGAAAATCTAAAAGGGAGAAGATTTATATACACTGTGGTAACTAAAAACTATTTAAAACATCTACCATAATGGGAAAGACCCCACTAAGAGATGAAATCCTTTCAAATATATTCCAATCAACGAATAATGATGTTGGCTCAGTGTGCACACAATATCATGTGTCAAAATCGTATTAAATAGATTTCCTGGCGTTTTGAAATCAACATATCAATTCAAAACTGAAAAATGTCAGAAACATTATCTGTCACTGTCTGCTTCTATTATATATCCTTTGGACACCGTAGTGCAGTGTTGTCTAAGCTACTCATCATTGGCTTTTGTATGTTTTTTCCCTACAACTAATGATAAAAATGTCATTTCACAACATAGTAGGTAATTTGTTGGAATGATTATATTTTGTTCGTATTCTTCATTTATCTCGAGGATAACTTCAATCATTTTAGTGCGGCAACTCTGTTGGTGATCGAATACGACATTTTTTCGCAGAAGCACTTTTAGCATGATTGACTTTTAGTTCTGTGATCTGTGACCTTAGTCATCTTTGGCTGTGCATCCTGTTTACTGTTGCCGTTTTTGTGATGTATTTTCAATATTTCTCATTATCTAAAAAACAGCACCCAAATACAATGAAAGATAACCTCAAATTTGATTGACTTTTGTTTTGTCGTACACGGAAGCACTGGCATACGGATTTACCATGATATGGTATATATGATATGGGTTATATGATTGATCGGCCTAAAGTCGATAAGCGTGTAGAGGCTGGTACGTCACACTGCATTACACCAATGAGAGCAGCCTTTACAAATGGCGAGTAAAATTGTACGTTTGAAATGATAATTATGTAATTTATTGCATTATTCATATTGTAAAACAAATAAAAATATATAATTTCCTATAGTAGTTTTTAGGCATATAGATCACGATTATACTATTTTTGAAAATTAGTGGTCTCTCCCATTGTACTCATGAAAACCTATTTCCGAAAGTAAAATATCTTCCATAGGACCCGTTTTCAACTGTTATAAACGAACAAAAATAGCCTATGTCCTTCTTGATGGTCTATTCTATGGACCTATCAAGTTTTATCAAAATCATTCAAGCCTTTTTGGAGATTACCCTGAACAGACAGACACACTCCAATTTTATATATTAGTATAGATTAAATTTTGTGCCAGAAAAATCTAAAATAGTTATTTATGCAACAAGTGCATAAAGTGATGCTTTTTTTCACTGTCTCCAACATTTATCGTAACAATCTGGTCTGTAATTGGAATCAGAGAAAATGCATATACAGTTTGCATACAAAGGTTGAAATAATGTGAAACACTTTTTCACTATTACTTTTCAGAAAAAAGTTATTCTTTATACAAGGTCTTCATTCTCTTAATCCTAAAATATAACCAACTATATAAATTTTGTTTTAGTCATAAACGCGGTTTGTAAAAATATGGTTTGCCAATTTCTGATATTGCTCAAAATGAAGGTTACATTGCACAAAATCAACATTTATGAACACACTACGTATAAGACTCAGAAAAATAGTATCTGATTGCTGTACTTTAGGTTCCAGACCCTGCAGAACCTTTAATGTAGACTTTTTTCTATAACTTGAGTTTATAATAAAAAGTTTTCCATATACTTCAAACTTAAATAGACACACTGTATAAAATGTATACGCCACTGGAGTCGCCATGCAAGTACCTACCGGATATGTTGGCTGTTAAAATATATATATGTATATATAAGCTATTAAATAGGTAACCATCGTTACTACATTGGTTTTATTTTATTTACTTTTATTTTTTTAAACCTTATTCGCCTAGTGCATACCAACAGCAATGACAGGATCCTACTAGATCGAAACGATTAATTTATTCAGACCAAAGCCAACTACACCTTGTAACTCAGTAAGGAGCCACATTTTATGTTGTTTATTTTAAGTAATTTAGGTCAAATCTTAATATTTTGAGCTCAAGATTCATCAGTAAAAATATTTCTGATTATTAATTAAACACTCTGTATAATAAAAGTTCATCATAAGATTAATATTAATTACAGGGTTACTATGCACTGCAACCAAAAGTTTACCATAGTAATACTTAACAATAATAATTTATATTTGATTATTTTGCATATCAAACATATTACACATATTCCAAAAAATTCTCGTTCAAATGAGGTGTCACATTATACCGTTTTCTATTCAAAAAAATTAACGATTACGTCATTACACCCACACCGGTTACAACATCCCTACTCCATGTACGTTATAACATGGGCATTTTACAACAAAAATCGACCTGTTTCGGGATTTCCCTTAAAACACGACGGTTCTCGGAATAATGATAATATTCCATAATTTAGCCTTTCACTGTATAATTAATTATTGAGTAGGACATTATATGTTATACAAACTATTCTCGGTCATCTAAAAGACAAGTATAATGTCAATATTATATTATGTTGACTACCCCTAAATTTATTTGGAAGCTAAAACGTGTTAAAGAAAACCACTTTAATTAGGTTATAAATCTAGATTTTATTGTTTTAATACCTAGTAAGTAGTAATTATAAAACAATGTCGAATATGGGACAAATAAAAAGTAAATTTTTACACAAAACGAAAAATAGTTTTCTACTATAAAATCTACATATACACAGAGAAACTTAAAAGTCCTACAATAGGTACTACAAAGTTATTCAGATTGAAAAAAAATCCTGCAGGGATACAAAAATCAAAATCATTCGAATTTAATGAACTACAGCCTTCATCTCTTACTTCTTCGTGCGTTTCCATTGCATGTACTTGTACGTATTCTTCGATCATAAAAATATTTAGTTTTCTTAAAAAAAAAAGAGTTAGCACGTTGTATGCAGATGGTCAGTGGACGCCGTAAACGCGAAACAATATACGCAAATTATACATGAAACAATATGAATGAATCTCTTTTTCATTTAAAATCAAAGTCCCAAGTTACTTCCCAGTTCTTAATTTCTTAGATACGTTCCTGTATATAGGGTGCGTCCAAGTAACGCATAAATTTATTATGAGCTAAATAAAAAGTACTATTAAAAATTCCCCAAAGAGGTCAATTTTTGATTTTAAATTACCAAAATAAACAAAAGAAAATTTACAATAAATGTTCAACTTGTTCATCATTGACCAGTAGACATGACTTAACCGGGCATTAAGGTCTACTCTAACACTTTATAGCATAGAGGGTGTTATGTTCCGCATTTATTGCCTGCCTCGGTCTTATAGCTCTCCAATAGTTGAATGAAATTAGAAAAAATTGCAAAATATACTTTTAAACAATAAAAATATATATACAGGGTGGTCCGTAAGTAATGGTCCAAAGTGAAATGGAAGATTCTTGGCCTGAAAATATTACAATCTGACGCAACTTATTTCAATAAAATATTGATAATAAAAAAGATACAGGGTGGCAAAGTTGAAATGTCAAAAATGTTTTTTCTCAGTAAATTGAAAGATTTTGGATATACAAACGTAAAAATTTGAAGATAGGGGTTTTAGTTCCTGAGAAATCATAATATCATATCCGTTTTGATGTATTTTTTAGAAGGCGCCACATGAGCTACGTTGTTGGTGTAACTGTGCACTTAACTTTTTTATCGTTTCTGTGAACTATTTCCTTCATTGTGCACCATATACTGATATCCAAGTATCCAAGGGGTTATATTCTGGACTGCGTGGTGGCCAAGGAAAGGGACTACCACGACCAATCCAGCGTTCAGGAAACAAGGTGTTTAAATAGTTTCGTACTTCAAGAGTGTAATGAGATTAACTGTCAAAACACGAATGATTAACTGACAGGAGTATTGTTGACATCGGCACCTACTATGTTAATTCTTGTGATGATAAATTAGCTGCACATCAGCGTCTACCAATGCTATTATTTGCACCGTTCACTAACTAACGACGTTAGTTAGTGTACGGTGTTATTTGTGCTAATAAATAAAATAAAAATTATGTAGGGGGTTTTTAAAATGCGAATATCTCGAAAACTAGTAATTTTTGAGACTAATGATAGATATTTATTTTTGTCGCAAATGATGTAGTTTTAATATTTTTCAATAAAAAGAGAGATAGCGTTAACGATGAAAAAGTTAAGCGCACAGTTACACCAACAACATAGCTCATGTGGCGCCCTCTAGGAAATACATCAAAACGGATATCATATTACGATTTCTCATGCCTTAAAACCCCGATCTCTTAATTTTTACTTTTGTATATCCAAAATCTTTCAATTTACTGAGAAAAAACATCTTTTACATTTAAACTTTGCCACCCTGTATCTTTTCCATTATCAATATTTGATTGAAGCAAGTTGCAAGAGATTGTAAGGGCCAAAAGTTATTCCTTTTCCTATACACAATATTGATGTATGAAGTATAAAAGTAGCCGATATCGCCAAGATGCAGATTTTATAAGTATTCATGAATATATAGGATGTTCCAAAATTGATTGAAGAACCTAACTAAACCCAAGTAAATATAGGGACATCCATTCTTTATTAAATAATCAATTGTTTTAGCTGAAAAATCTTTGAAGTTAAAAAAGTGATTTTCAACACCCTGGAATTTAGAAACTATAACCATTTGACCCCAAGTGCTATAGTTTTTCGAAATCAGCTCTTCGAAGAGAATCGAAAGATATTAAGAAATACAGGGTGTTACATAAAAAATATGTGTTTGTTTCGTCACTGAATTTTGGAGCAGACTGTATGTATGAATATTTTTATAATCTGGTCCTTGACGATATCTACTTACTTCTTTTGTTAATAATGTTGTTTCGTGGCACTAAGGATAAACGAGATATCTAGCTCCGACTGATGTATTCGAATATTATTTGAACCAGTTGATGTACCCAGATGACTTCACCTTATGCACGAGGCTATTAGTTTTCACCCAAAATTTGTTTTCTAATACTTTACTTGAAAAAAAAACTGAGAAAACATTTTTTTAATAACAAAAATTTCATAACACTACATCAAGAAATGGATTCCGCGTATTAAAATACATGATACTGCGTAATTTTTTCCATACATTCAATATAAACCAAAATTTACAATTTTTGGATCAGGACTGCAAAATGTTTAACATGCATCTCAATTACTTACTACATTTGAATTTTTCCATTTTATATTGTAGATAATATACAGGATTAAAGCTGAAGGAAATTCCCAAAAAAATTTTGATCCCAATTTCGGAGAAATTTTGTATAGGAGGTTTTTTGATACGAAGATTCCAACAAATTTGTCAATTATTCGTTAAAAAAATTATTTCGAGTGGAAAATTGAGAAAACTGCATGAAAATGGAATTTTCCGAAAAACTGTAAATCAGATTTCAATCATTTACGAACTTAGCCTCAGTTTTTATGTTCTGAACCTACTTATAAAATTTCATTGATAAATTCGGTAGTGTTTTTGAGTTATCGTGTTGACAACTGACTGACCGACATTTTTTTAAAATGGGTTTTTTGGACTAATATGAAACGTGTAAATCCATTCGAATCTCGAAACGACAAAATCACTCCATCACATCACTTCCCTTATAGTATTTTCCCGTAACCTACAATTTTAAGGAAATAAATTATTTATCTTCGCAGGAAAAATATTAGTTCACAACTAGGGTTAAAACTTTTCACCGACAATACTCGTGTCCTGAATGATCACAAATGTCACAAAAAATCATATTTTTTGTAACTTCCTACATAAATAGCTATTCTTCAACTAGTACCTAACAAACACCATATAAAATAATAACTATCATGTAATTCTGAAATTAATGCAATTTTGTGAAGAAATTGTCCAGATTTATTTAAGTTCACTCTCTTCAATATTTTGAGTGTTTGTAACTTGTTAAATGAATACTTCTGAAATTTCATTGCAATAACATAATATGGATCCCTCCTACTTACAATAACCACATTATATCTTATTTGTCCTCCTATTTTCTGTAAATAGCAGATATGTACTTACTGCGGCAACAACGCAATAACAAAATTGACGCCCTAAAGGCTATCATATATACGGAATGCTGAATATAAGAGACGCCCAATTGTCCATCGACTGAAAGGGCGCCATAATGTTTATAAACTATACAGCAATGTTGTGTTTTCCGTGCCAAAGTCCTTTTTTCCATTTATTTTAACCATCCTTTATCTATATCAAAAAGTATTCAGCTCAATTAACACTATATCTGCAGAAAACAACGTCGGACGCCATAAAGCACATTTTTATCTGGACGCTTTAACGATAGAAGGATGTATATATATATATATAAACTACGAATATTGTTAATACTCCTAAGCCAACAATGGTGGTAAAGCAGAGTTCCTGCGCATGCGCGTAAATATTCTACATGCTAAAAACTCCTTGCGCATGCGTCCTCGATCACCTTTCTCAATCTGACAGGGAAATTTTGGTTTCAATTTGCCCATTGTCTCTTATGGAGTATGATCAATATTATAGTTAATACATAATATAATTATGCTGATAATACATGAGAATAAAAGCTGTTGATAGCACTGTATACCGTTTTCCACTCGTCGCACCAGTGCGAACTTTTTCCGACCTCTACATATATTTGTTTTTGTTTAACACAACTAATCAATAAGGGATAGATATACACTGAGTGCATACGTTTTTCCCAGAAGAAACGGCGTTAAAATTAGTATATTGGCAATACTTCTACGGTTGACATTTGACAAGTCATTTAACAATTTATTTTTGCCTCGCTCTTTCGTTGTGACTCTTTGATTCTGTTTTTTTGAAAACAGTGCTATTAGATATTAATTTGAGAAATTTAAGTAAAGAAAAGTGAAAAAGTGTTGTGAGTGTATTGCAATTGTGTTCCACTCACCAGGTAAGATGGAGAAAAGGGCTGTACGAAAAAAGTTTCTGAATAAAATTTATAAACAAACAAGAAAAGAGTTGACCTCAATTTCTTTCTGTGACACACTTCAAGTTCAACTTGTATTTCACCCCCTGCTCATTTCAAACCTTCAGGTGTGGAATATATGGTGAGTTCATTTCGATATTTCCATTTTTGTACTCAAAACAAGTCGAATTTCTTATTCTGAGACACCTATCTACAAGCTAGAAATAAAGCGAAAAAGGCTGAATATGAAAGTGACCTAAGCTCATCTGACTGTGATAAGTTGAAGCGTAAAGTGAGACATAGAAAAGTTGTATCATCTGATGAAGAAACCGAATTATCAGGAAACGAATTAGCAAGTTCTAAGAATAATACCCAGAAACGCTATTTAAGTCCACCTAGACTGTGTGTTAGCAGTGTACCAATCCAAACTAATAATCCAGGAGACCCAAGCACAAGTAATTGTCCAGAAGACCCCAGCACAAGGTATTGTCTAGAATACTCCCGCAGAAGAAATGTTTCTGCTGTTTCAGCCAATTCCAGGACAGATATGGCAAAACAACTACTTTCTAGTGATTATAAACATTCTTATATTGTCTCATATGCTGTATATATTGGCATAAATATATCTTATCTTAATGTTGTTTGTTCCAGATGTTCAAACCTGTTCATCTTGCCAACAACACAATTGTGGTTTGAAGTTATATGATCCATACAATGAAATAAGCTGAAAATTTATATGTATTTTAGATGACGCTCTCAAAGCTATCCAGAAACAGCAGATACTAATGAGAAATATTCTTACCCAAGTGCTGGAAGAGTTACAACAATTAAGGATAATAAAATCTTCAGAAAAGGAGAAAAATGATGAGAGTACTTCAATATTCTCGAAGTTCCATTTCCTTCCAATAAACGATGTGGTACAGCTCAATGATGTAGAGGAATATTTAGCAGATGAGAGGAACTTCATTGCAACTGTGAGTTCATTACTCGCTTCTTAATTTTATCAAGTGCTTCATTATAATATATATGTTTTTAGATGAATGAATTATCCAAGCTGGGAGGCAACAACATATATGATTTTGTCAAAAGATGTTTGAATTCATTATTATCGAATAAATTTGCCGCAGATTTCAGTTGGCTTGGGATGAAGAAAAAGCAAGGTTTTTAGCAGCCTAAAACTGGCAAAGGTTCTAATTGGTGAGTAATTTTTTTCAATTGTTCTGTATTTTCTTGAAACATAATATATTGATGATTTGATCTTCCAGGGGCATGTGACAAAACTGGTTTCGCTGAAAATACCAAAGCTTCAGAGGAAGCAATGAAAAAATCGCTAAAGAGAGCTAAAGGAGTGAAAATGAGCTGAAGAAAAAAAAATGAGAAAATGGGAGAAAATGAGAACTAGATTTTCGAAAAATATTAATTTTTGTGCATTATTCATTGGAGGCCAATTTTTTGTTATATGAATAATTTTATCATTTGTTTTTGTTATATGAATAATTTTATCATTTGTTTTTGTTTCATTTAGATATTCTCAGTATATTGTGTTTTTATTGAATTGATTTTTGTTTTATTAATTTTCAATTCCCTTTGACTGCAACCTCAAGAGAAAATATCTTTTTCTCACACTATTCTCTCTAAATTGTTGTATTAGTTAAAACACAATTGTTTAATTGTATATATTTAATTTAGTACATGATGTTATAAGATGATTTTACATGTGCTTTATTAACTTAACCTGACCTCTGTGTCCGCCCTGACCTTCAACTGTCAGTGTTCTATGACCATAGATCTAATAATATTCACAACATCTCTCCCTTAACAAAAAATGAAAATACATAAATAAAATAACCTTGACCATACGTCTGTAAAAATTTTAAATAAAAATAAAACAATCAAAATTTAATCAACATAATCTTTCAGAAACTGCGGCTTTTTAATGTTTCTACCATACCTAGATCTAGTTCCAAGTTGACCAGGACTCTGTGTATGGACCTCCTCACTTAAATCATTCTTTGTACTCTTCATGCTAACAATAGGATTGTCATCAAGTACACAGTCCTGTTCTCCTTGTTCATTATCTCTATAATGTGTTCGCGAATCATTTAAATAACAGTCAAATAATGAATTAAAATAGTTTTTCTCAGTGTATTTAAAATTATCATTTTCAAACTTCTTTAAAAACCTCCGGTTTCTTACAAAACACTTATCATTTTTCATTAGTTTTACTAAATAGCTTCTGGGCCTTACTTTGTCAATGACTGCAATCAACTCTGGTTCCCAGGTTTGGTCAAATTGAACCATTACTTTATCTCCAACATGCAAGTCTGCTAAGGGTTTGGTATGTTGATTGAAATATTGTTCTTGTTTATGTTGTCTATTTTTGAAAATTCTATTTATCCTCTGAGGTTTTCCAGAAAATTGTTTTGGAGACATTGGCAATTGGCCCCTTAATTTTCTGTTAAACAATAATTGAGCGGGGCATGGAATATTATGAGCAACCGGGTTATTACGGTATTCCAGTAACGTCAAGTACAAGTCTTTACCATCAAATAAAGCTTTCTTGATTAAATTCTTTATGGTTTGCACGTGCCTTTCTATAAAACCGTTTGATTGTGGATATGTTGGGGTACTGATTACATGTCTGATTTCCTAGTCTGTCAAAAATTTGTGAAAATGTTTACAAATTGGGGACCGTTGTCTGTAAAAAGGACAACTGGCTTTCCATGTAGAGCAAAAATGGATTTAAATTGATTTATTATATTCTCATGACCAGTATTTCTATTGAGAAAACATATTTCAGGATATTGTGAGTATAAATCAACAACTAACAAATATTCAGAACCTTGAAAATGAAATAAGTCTGCCGCTATAGAATGCCAAGGACAATTAGGCCATTCTCTATTAATTAATGGCTCACTTTGTTGCGTATTCTGATATGTTAAACATGCTGGGCAATTTTTTACCTTCATGGTAATATCTTTTTCCATCAAAGGCCAAAAAATTGATTCCTTAGCTCGTAGCTTTGTTTTCTCTATACCCATGTGGTTATAGTGTAATCGATTTAACATGTCCTCTCGCATAGAAAAAGAAATGACAATTTGTTCACCTTTGAATATCAATCCATTCATAACCACTAGTTCATCTCTACAAAACCAATAGGGTGATATTAACTCGGTAACTTTAGATTTTTGCATTGGCCAACCTTCTTTAATGTTTTTTATTAGTGATTGTAACTCTCTGTCTTTTGCAGTTTCATTTTTTATCAATTCTAACTTGGTTTTACTAATACTGTCATTTAATTCAATTAAACTTACTTGAGCTTCTAAATCTGTTTCATTAATTTTAAAATTTTTGTCATCATAACTTGATCTGGACAATGCATCCGCAAAATAGAGTTGTGTACCAGGTTTATATTTTACAATAAATGAATAATTTTGTAGCGTAATTCTAAGTCTTTGCAACCTCAGTGGGCACCTTTCAAGTGGTATACTACAAATAGCTTCCAGTGGTTCATGGTCTGTTTCAACTGTAAAGGTCTTACCATACAAAAATTGATGAAACCGCTGACAACCGAACACAATGGCCAGCATCTCCTTCTCGATTTGTGTTGACTATCCGTCAAGCTTTTGGATGCATAAGCAATGGGACCTCCTTCCTGTAGTATTACTGCTCCAAGTCCATCTTTTGAGCTGTCAACTGATAGTGTTATGGGTTTATGTTCATCATAATATTGTAGAACAGGTTTTTTCATTAATATTTCTTTTAAATGATTAAATTCTTCTGTGTGAACTTCACCCATAATGTATTTTTCTTCATCAAGTTTCTTAAGTTGTTAGTCAATGCTGATAAGTTTGGTATGAATCTTGAAACATATGTAACCATTCCTAAAAATCTAGATAGTTCTTTAACATTATTTGGTATTCTAATCTGTCTAATTGCTTCTACCTTATCATTATCCACTTCAATACCTCTTTCAGATAATATATGACCTATGTACTTTACTTCCTTAATTCTCATTCTGCATTTGTTTTTATTAAATCTGATACCATTTTCACGTGCTCTATTTAAAACTTTTTTTAAAACAATTTCATGTTCTTCTAAATTTTTCGCATAAATCAATATATACTCTAACACCCTGAATATCATTAAAAAGTTCACTGAAAATTCTATGAAATATTTCTGGGGAGTTGGCCAACCCAAAAGGCAACCGCAAAAACCGAAATCTACCAAAAGGTGTAGCAAAAGTAGTGAGTTTTGAAGCTGTTTCAGAAAGTGGAATCTGCCAAAATCCTTTATTAGCGTCCAAAATTGAAAAAATTCTTGACCCTTTTAAATCTTTAGTAATTTCTTCAAAAGTAGGTAGCTCATAATATTCTCTAACAATGGATTCATTTAAATCAAGACAAATTCTGATATTATTATCTGGTTTTTTTACCAGTATAATTGGGTTAACAAATTCTGTAGGTTCTGTAATAGTTTCAATAATTTCATCATGCAACATTCGATCTAACTCTAACCTCAATTTTTCTATTAATGCAAATGGCACTCTTCTACAGGTTACTATTTTGGCAATATAATCTTTTTTTAATTTAAATTCTACAGGGTTCATTTTTAGTTAACCTACACTGTTACAAGCTCATTTAGATGTATCCGCCAAAGGTTAGGAATTAGGCTACCATGCCAAGAATACCAGCATCATGTACTGGGAATTGTTTAATAAATAGACTTAAATCATTTCGAGAACCTTTTAAGAAACAAAACAAGATATAATCTTACCAGGTATATCGCTTTGACCAGAAGTATCTATGAATAACTAAAACTAAAATCCCACCACCACAACAGGAAAAAAATAAAATGATTTTCTAACTGAAACAAAAGCAAATTCTCGAACTAAAATACATAATTTTATATATAAGTTGTAATTAACCATGTACCTATCAATTGTCAATATTGTCACTTTCAAACTTCAAAAATCATAATTTCACAAATGTCCCTAAGTCCCATAAGCATAAGTGACTGCTTAACCAAAATTGGAGATCAGTTTCACCAACCAATATTAGAATCAAATAGACTTAGGCGGAAAGTTTCGGTTTACAAAAAAGATAGATCCTTTTTTTTGCTATTCATGTGTATGGAGTGAAAGGATTATCGTATTTTACGGAATTTTTGAGAATTTTCCCAAGTAAATTTAAGGAGAAATCTGTGATAGGAGCACTTTTAAGTACCCTGAAGGGGATAAGAACTTAATTACTTGGGGGAATTCAACTACAACTCGAACTTAAATCCACCTTGAGGTCACCCGACACCAAAGACCTCTCTCATATACCACTTATAATTAGAAGAGTTTCTAATTATTCCTGGAAGTACCTTGGACCCAAGAGCCAGAGATACCTGCTTACCTCAGGGGCTTTCAACTGATTGTCTGAAAAACTACTTTTCCATCATCTTCAAGGTTCCAGAGGCTACTGTAACTGCGTGGGGCAGTGCTGAGGAAATTATCCACTGTGACTTAACAGCTAAGCCTTGTTTATAAGTTGTGTTTATCTTATCATTTTATTTTATGTGAACTAAACAACACTTTCTACACATAGATTTACAAGCACATAGGGAGAAACCATCACAACATACTACATTAAAAAAACTCATAACTTATATTGAATTTTCGTTGGAGAACTCTTTAGAACCTAGGCTTCTTAGTGTAGATGCTTCAGTCATTTCCCTGAAAATAATTATTCTTTGTTATATATTATGGTCAACTATTGTTGTAAACGCAAAGTGTACTCTGCGGTAAATATTCAGCATATATAATATTAAATGGGGCAATTCTGCCACGTCACTTACTTTATAATCTTATAGTTTTGTACCTGTTCTTCATTCTGGGAAAAAAAAGTTGATCTAAAAACAATTTAAACAATTTGGATTTCTAACCAAATAGATCTAGCGCTCGTTCTTGTTTCGTGCCACAAGTGCCGCCACCCTCCATACTCTGCAGCTAATTTCAAATTTACATATATTTAAATTTTAAAGGGACAAATTAATATATATTGCTAGCTGAACTAAATCGGCGTTTCATTTGTAACCTCAAATAATCGTTCCGTACCCTTTCCCTGAGAGAAAAATTTAGGCAAATAAATTCGCCTCTTTTCACGATATAAAATTTCTTTTTTTTTTTGTAATTAACAAATAGAATCTTCTTTTTTTTATAAGTAACAACACCTTCAAATAATTCCCTATACTGCTTGTAAACATCCATAATTTCAAATTTTACTACCTCATTTAAATTACGAGATATCATGTCTAATTTTTGTATTGTTTGGATACCTAATATAGGGACAGCTTTTGTGCTTGTCTTAATTATATAAAAATTTAATGTATACTCTTTATATTTCCATACTACCTTAAGATTACTCACACTGCTTACATTTAATTTTTCTCCACCATAATTGGTAGTATTAATATTAACTTGTTTCAAATTTCCTAACCCTAATTCATCAAAAATGTATGCAGGTATTACATTTACATGTGCTCCAGTATCCAGTTTGAATTTGAGAGACTTGCCACAATCCAAAACCTTTAAAATTTCAAACCAGTCATTTTCTATGTTATTTATCTCTAAAGAACCTAGAACATAATGGTTAGATGCTCCATCTGAATAATTACATTCTCTATCATTGATATTTTCAATTACATTAACTTGAACACTTTTACAATGTGTGGCAAAATGATTCAATTTATTACATTTAAAACAAACTTGTCCATAGGCAGGACACTTGAACCTCTGATGTTGCATTCCGCAGCGATTACAGTTGAATCTACTTACAGTGGGTCTAAAGTTGAGCTGTTGCCTACTCACTATATTCTGATTTCGATTTTTGGCCTTCTCCATATCTAAAGCTCGATTCTGTTGCTGATTAACTGCACACAATTCAATTTCTTTGCTAGTCACTGCTCTTTCGGTAATAATCTTCATATCTTGATTAATTTTTTCTATAGCCCTGCAAATCTCTACAGCCCTAGTTAAATCAAAATTCCTCTCGGTAAGAAGTCGATCTCTCATTTTTTGTTCCTGTACTCCACTTACAATCCGGTCTTTTATTAATCTGTCTTTAAATACTCCAAATTCACAATTGTTAGCAAGCCTTTTCAATTCTTCATAATATCCATTAAATGATTCTCCTGGTAGTTGATTTCTGGTGTTGAATATATGTGTTTCTACACTAGAATTCAATTTAGGTAGAAAGTATTCGTCTAATTTATTCATCAATATATCTGGGTCTTGTTTTTCTAATAACGTTAGTTCCATATTGTTTATAATATCAACAGCAGCCTCACCTATACAATGCATTAAGACTGCCGCCCTCACTGCTTTAGGTTTTTCTGCACAACCTGTAGCCATACAGTACGTTAAAAAGCTTGATTTAAATTTTTTCCAATTAATAGCTAGATCTCCTTCCATTTTCATCGCCAGCGATTGTGTTAGAAACTCCATATTTCCAAAAATTTTCTTTTCCAAAATATACTATATTCTTATGTGTTTTTATTTCTATCACTAATTTTTCACGCTGACTGCAGCATGTTGTATTAGTTAAAACACAATTGTTTAATTTCATATATTTAATTTAGTAATGTTATAAGATGATTTTACAACATGTGCTTTATTAACTTGACCTCACCTCTGTGTCCGCCCTGACCTTCAACTGTCAGTGTTCTATGACCATAGATCTAATAATATTCACAACATAAATTACCAGTTTTTTTCAATTAGCCATAGGTTATTTAATGTCCATAAGACGTCCATCACTGTTCCAGGCTATGTACATCACTAGTCCAGGTAACGTCCATTAGATATCAATTGTGGTCCAATCCATGTCCAGAATTAGTCCATATCCGATCGAAAATGTCCATCACTGGATCAGATAATACACATTGATGGTCCATATAACATCCATTTTGGTAGAATTCACGTCCAATAGGTGTCCATATCTGATCGGAAAATGGACATCCATTTTACGTCCAAGTTGGTGGCCAATGGATATCAACTGGATGTCCGTGGGACATCCTTCGTCCATGAAAGGACCTCCAATGGATATCCGTATTGTACCTAATGGATATCTTATGGATGCCCTTGTGTTTACTGGGATGCTTCTTCATAAATACTTCGCCAGCATTCATTAGCTATGAAGGTAGAGCAGTGCCATTTGGTGATTTTCTGAAATGAATAAACATTCTTCCATGTGGTGTAGATGTGCACAAGAGTGAACGAATAGAATGGAGAGCGACCGTCAAGTACTTCTTCCCATTGATCAGTTTTGAAATTTCTTGAATAACAGTTGTTAGTTAGTTGATTTAAGATTGATATATACTGATCCATATTTTCTCCAAATTGTTGTTTTCTAGTCATGAGACTATGTACGGCAAATATTTCGTTCTTAGATTTTACAAAAGCAGATTCAAGCACTTTCATAGCATCAGCATATTTCTTACAGTTAGCAATAAGTACAAAGTTGATGTGACTTACATAAATTACGAGTTGCTTGAGTTTCTGTTCCTCATTTATTCCTTCAACAGACGAAATAAAATATTTAAAAGTAGTTTTCCAGTGCGACCATTCGAGAGCAGCTTTAGGAGAGTTCGGATCTACATCAAATCGGTGTGGCCATAGTAATTTGTCCATTTTATTGTTAATGCTTGATAAATTGTAATAAATAAAGCAAAACCTTCGAGAATAGACTTTATTAAGCAAGAACAGAGCTTGACATTAAACATTGACATTACAAAATAATAAAAGGTGTAACGATCTAATACATATAAATATATAGTACTTAGGTCATGTTCCGATATTGCTGGTATTGCTGGTTACAGTAAGCAATTTCGGAACTCTTTAAAGTAGCAGTAATCTTAAACTGCTGAAGACTTTCGGTACGTATTGGTCAGTAACAGTGTTGGTAACATAACCCATTTCATTTATTTATTTATATTTTCATGGTGAAGTGAAATGATGGCCGAAATGAATCAAATTTTATTGGATGAAATATTAAGCGATAGCGATACTGATTCAGAAAAATCAGATAGTTCAAGCTTTTCGAGCTCTAGTGGATCTTTGGAAGATTTCATGAACGTAATTCTAATTATGGACAAGATTCGAGGCCCAATTGAAAGAATACCGAGAATAGAGGGTTACATTGAAAATGTAGTTGGTTCTTACAGCCCAGAGATTTTCAAACAACATTTCAGGTAAGTTAGGACAGCTCGCACAATACAATAATCTTGAAGATAATACTTGCAGGGTGTTTCCTGATACATATCAGTATTTGGTACAGTGTTTAAGAGAGAGAATAAGACATCCAGATGTTCCTGGGAGGTCTCAGACTCCCTTAGAATACCAAGTGCTATTTGCTCTGTGTTTTTTTGCTACACCAGATTCGTACAGGTAAGTAAATACACACTCATTGTCACCATTATACATTCATAAATCAATTTTCCTGTAGATCTATATGCGAAAAATTCAATGTTGGAAAAGCCACTGGATTCCGTATAATCAGAAGGGTAGTGAAAAGCATATGTGAACTGGCTCCCAATTTGATTAAATGTCCTACCGACAGGGATGATGCAGCAATCATTTGGAAATGACCTATTCCAAAAGTTATAGGAGCGATGGATGGTTGCCATATTAACATTACGAAACCAACTGAAGATGGAAATTCTTTCATTAATAGGCACCATAGGTTCTCAATTCAATTACAGGTGAACATGAGAATAATAATTCATGTTTCATCTAATTTTTGTATATTTAATTTTAGGCTGTTTGTGATCATAAATGCATGTTCACCTATGTTTATATTGGAAACTGTGGGTCTGTTCATGACCAGAGAGTCTTGCGATTATCTGAGGTATCTGACTACTTAAATAATCCAGACACTTACTTCCCATAAAATAGTCATTTGGTTGGTGATACTCCATATATCATTCATAGACATTTATTGGTACCTTTTCGAAATAATGGGCATTTAACTGAACAACAAATGTATTTCAACACCAGTCTTTCATCAGTACGTGTCAATATAGAAAGGGCGTTTGGTCTCCTGAAGAATAGATTTCGAAGAATGTTAAATTGCTGTCCCTTAACAGATATTCAGTTCATCCCAAATTATGGATTGGCCTGTTGTGTCTTACACAATATTTGTTTGATGAGGAATGACTCATTTGATGTGGAGTTTATAAATGCAGACAATCTTAGAGTTGATTTCCCGAATAGGTATAGACATATTAATGATTTTTGGCCAGTGGGTGGTCAACAGAAAAGGGAAAGGATTACTAGAGATATTTGGCCAGGAGAACTATGAAATATATCATAATTTTCAATACCGATGATACATTTTTGATTTCCAAATTAATTCTCATTTAAGACTGTATATGTATAATAGTTAATGTGAAATTTTAATTATTATCAACTAAGGCGAGTAGTACCACGCTAAACTGGTTTTTATAATTGTAATATAGCGAACCAGCGTTTTTGGGGCATTTTATAGTAATGTGCTTCCCATCGATAGCACCGACGCAATGAGGAAAATTCCATTTCAGGTTAAATCCGTTGATTATTTTCTCCCAGTCTGTTTTCTTTTTTGGAACCTGAAAATGAACACACAAAAAATAACTAGATAGGTGTAATAGCTTAATAAAGACGAAAACATGTATTAATTTATATTTCAGCACCGACGATGAACGATCAGCGGAAGCTGAAGAACAAATGGTTTCTAAGTCTTATGAGACTCAAAGGCAGCAGAAAGAGCGACAGACTACCAGTGCGGGGATTTCTTCATTGGCTACCAATCAGAGTCAATCATCACAAAACAGGAGGAGCACATACGAAACATTTCAGGAAACTAAAAAATCAAAACTTGACACTACAGTGAAAGAGGCTTTAAATACTTTAAAAGAGGTCCGCCAAAAGACAAATGAGCAGAATGAATTTACCCTATTCGGCCAACAAGTTGGAGTTCACTTGAATAAACTGTCACTTCAGAAAGCCCTTGAAGTGCAACAACAAATCAATACGATACTTATGGATGCCAGACTAAGTGAACTACGAAATTCTGAAGTTTCTTTTAGAGCAATAGCGAATTCCATCCCGTCAACCACATACTCCAATGCAAATTTTGCGGCAATGGAGAGTTGCAGCACGTCCTCCACTCCTGAAACACCCACTTCTTTTGAAAATTATGGCGTACAGATGCAAGAACAAAATCGGCCAGTACAAAAAGAACAACCAACGACATTCTTTGCAAATTTGGATGACCAGCAATTCCAGTAAAATTATTTTGATATTTTTTTACGATTAATTTTCAAGTTCTATATAAAAACAGTATTTCTTTGGCGTTGGTAATTTGTTTGCCATTAAAAAATATTATACTGAATATATTTTTTTTCATGAAATATTACCTGTATGAAATCCTCCAAAGCAAAGTAGATGGCATCTAAGACTTCCACCAGGAACGTACTAATTGCGTTTTTTGGAATTCGGTATAAATACTGAAGTGATGTCATTGAATCTCCAGATCCTAGATACCGAAGAACTACTTGCAATTTTACTGCTGCTGGAATCGCATTTCTCATAGTTGTATTTTGTTTTTGTATAATTGGTGCAACCTTAAAAATTATTATACTACAGGTTGGTATGCCAACAGAAAGTTTAATATAAAAATATAAATATTATCGTCATAAAAAAATTATGCTCACCTTCTCCAAAAGTTCTTTAAACCTCCCCCTCTTCAATTCGCAAGAAATTGCAAAAAGAATTGGGGTCCTCCAATTGCAATTCCCTTAGCAGTGTTCCTGATGCACCTAATGTGTTCCTACGTCTAATCCACTTTCTTACCCACACTCGCCTTTTTAATTTTTGCCTCAACTTCAAATTAATTAGTTTCTCTAATACATCCGCTACTGCAGTTACGAGTTCCGCCATTTCTGATAATAGTATGTCGCAACACAAGTGCTGGTACGTGTGAACACCTAGTGTCATAACGTCGAATGTCAAACGCTGTCACAACATTTGATGCCACGACATGAATGACACCGTCTGAACGAGCCTTAAGAATCATTAAACAAAATACTTCCTTTATTCACAATGTTTTTTATTAGAGATATAGACCTTTAAGAAAAATTCGAAATTTTCATTGATTGTGGGGCAGTTGAATTTTTCAGAAGTATCTACTAGGGAAAAGATCAAAAGTAAAGTAATTTTTGATAGCAGCAGCTGGAATGCTACTGAAACGTTGAAAACAAGTTTTAAAAAACATTGCAGGTTTGATTCCCAATAAAAACAACCTAAGATAGGAATGGAAATTTGAGAATTTTTGATTACTTTAAAAAATAAATCAGTTTTTGAATCAATTGCTTTATTATTTGCAGCCCCACAGATGTGTAGGCTCCCATTTTTCATTGCCAGCCTTCTAGGATCAGCACAGAGTTTGTTTATTTAATAGGGTATAGTAGGTACATAATTTATGAATTCTAGAGATTCGATAACAAAAATATCGTAAACTATTTCGGTATATAATAATTTAAAGAGCAATAGCAAATTCAACATGTTTAATAAAGTAATAACACAAAAATTGTCATACATTTGAGAATATCAATCTCCAAAAAACAACACTTTTTTCTTTATAAAAAACTGAAAAATATAACGAGACTAACATTACACAAACAATATAAAAATGAGCATTTTTCTCTACCACTAAAAAACAACATTAAATAATAACATCATCAGAACCATTTAAAAAAAATCTTTCTTTATGATGATAGGTACTAAAAATATATCACTAGGTCGAATGATCAGTACTATTTTTGAGCACATTCAGTATAACTTCCTCTTAAAAAAATAAGGACATCATTCTCCAAATATAAAAATGAACATTTTTCTCTAACACTACAAAACAACATTAAATAATAACATCAGAGCCATTCAGATAAAATTATTTTTTTTTTATGATTATAGGTAGGGGAGACCGGGGTAATGAGGCCACCCAGGGTAATCGCGCCACCCATATTTGTTGACAATCGGCTCGGCAGGGTCTGCTTTGAAGGTCATCCGCCATATGCTTTTATAACAATCAGTTGCGAGAGACACGTGCTGCAGGGTGCATCGCTTGGTGATCAAAAACTTGGTTAACGGAAATTTAGAGTTTTGATGTAGATAAAGGTACGTATATAAAAAAAACCTGAAAGAAAAAAACAAATTCATATCGATATATATTATTCCTGGCACTGGAATGACATTGCTACATAATAAAGATAGGAAGGTAGAAGCTATTAAGAAAGGAGAGTTAGTTATACATTTAAGCAAAATGACTTACCACTCAAATGAATGCACTTCTAAGATAAGATAAGATAAGCCAGGGAGGCTTCAATAGCACATGTTCGCCAGGAAGAAGAACGAAACCCCTTTGCCACTTGTTTAAATACACGAAATCATGTGAACGACCACCGACTTACGTCTCATGTTCGTGTCACGCTCATACGCTTTGACCAGGAAAGGAATTTACCTTTCAGTAGTGAATTCTTGATTCATATTTGATTTATAATTGGTAGAAGAAGAGACACGAGATCGAAGTGGGAATTTCAAGATGGGCGTGACTATTTTCCGACGGACGGACCTCGATCAGCGCGCATAGAAACGTTGATTTCGACTCTCGTCGACAGTAAATATATTCAGTCTTGAAACATTTCTCGGTGTTGGGCATGAGAAAGGACTGGCTATTCGCCGCCCATACGATAATTTATTAATTCAATCGAGGGAAGTAAAGTGAACGAAATTAACGTTACACCAACTATCGACATACAGAGTAAAAATATTTGTACTAGCATAAAATTAAAATATTATAATCCACTTGGATATCACTTTAATTTAAAACTACTGACAACCAAAAGCATAAAATAATTCGAGAATCCACTAATAACTCATATCAGTTATTTAATATATAATAAACGCAGTAAATAAAATTCGAAATCAAATTACGGTTGACAAATCTTTATTTCCAGATAAGAGAAACAAAATAAAAAAAACAAATTTCAGTTCAACAACAAAAAGAAAAAATAGCCGGTCGAAAAATTTTCAAAACCATACATTTAACAATTTAATATTAAGCGGCGATGCGGAAAGTTTCGAATACACAGTTTAATTGTAAAAATGATTTACCTTATAAAATACAGCTGAACACACAATCTTAAGGCACTAAATTTTCACAATACGGTTTATCGGTTTTCGGAAGAACGTTGAGCGAAGAATCACCAAATACTATTTTAGAGCCGGAATAAATCGGAGCGCGAATGAATCAGCTCGAAAAATGAATTGCTTGAGAATTTATATCCAAAATGTTTAGTTACATTTTTCGGCCGTCGTCGAGTTGAGGGAATTAAACGTGAAATTTATCTAGTCTCGACAAAAACTTGTATCTATACTAGACGGCTTTGGTTTTAATAAAAATGTTGTATATACCGGGCGTCCCTTCAGTTGAAAAATTTAAATATCGGAAATGAATAAATTGTGTATGGTAGAATTTGGATTTGCGTAACTCGGACTTATACTAAAATATACAACGGTAATAACAAAAAAAAATAAATCAATGCGGTAGTAGAAAGGGTTGTAAAGTAACGAGTTATATACACCCTAGTGGTAAAATAAAATATATTACGGAACAAAATAAAAATTAAACTTGCAAAAAAAAATAACTCGTTACAAGAGTTGTGGAAATCAATTTCCATCCCTGTTTGAATTGCCCAGTTTCAAATTTACACTCATATTCTTTATACATGTCTAATAACAAAAGAATGGCTTTATGATTCCACATGAATTTTCTTGAAGATGCTGCAAATTTAATATCAAGTTTTGAGTTGTTATTTATCTACAAGTTATACTTACCTTTTTTGGATTGGACTTCCCCATCTGATATTATATCATCCCTTGCTGGATCCGACGCGTCAGAATCGTTTTGGAGTTCTACCCCAAGGGCCTGCAAATAGCGTCTAGCATAATCCGGATCTGAAAAATTCATTATTTAAGTGCTGTAACGTGCCTCCCTTCTTACACGTGGCTCCTGCCACAAGAACACGTCACTATGGACACCCTTGATGCAAAATTCGGGTTTTTAAATCTCGGGCGCCAGATTATTAACGTGGTTTGCTCCACGGCCCCTTGACCCTTAGCGTCAAGAGTTCCAGATAGCCTCAGATGGAGGTTACGGAAAATTCCAGGGGTCTTGTTGAATTAAATTTAACTAACTAGTGAAAATCCGGAAAAGCCAAATCTTGGTTCTCCAATCAATAAATTGCGGTTAAAAATGAAAATAATAGGAATTCAAAACTTTGATCTATTAATACTCTGTGGTCTATTTTACGAATAATTCCTTTTAGTGACAAACACATTAACCGGGAAAAGAAAATGAGGTATGTATTACCTATATCTGGGATTTTAACGGACTTAACGGACAGGTTATCAAATACGGTTCAAATCTACCGGGTTTTACGGGGTCCCTAATGCACGATTTAGATCTGCCGGGTAATCAGACAAATTGTGGCTAAGCCTCTTCCAAGTCTGATTAACCCTTGAATCCAAATGAAACCGGCAACTATTATTCCGACAATAAGAGAAAAAAAAATATAAATAATGATTCTACGAAACGGGAAAAGAACGATTTAGATCTGCCGGGAAATCAAACAAATTGTGGCTAAGCCTCTTCCTAGTCTGAGTAACCCTTGAATCCAAATGAAACCGGCAACTAATATTCCGACGGGGAAAAAAAATATAAATAATGATTCTACGAAACGGGAAAAGAACGATTTAGATCTGCCGGGAAATCAAACAAATTGTGGCTAAGCCTCTTCCAAGTCCGATTAACCCTTGAATCTAACTAAAGCCGGTAACAATTATTCCAAAAAAAAATATTTTCCCACGAGTTAAAAGGTTCCCAACTATCGACACACAGAGTAAAAAATATTCGTACTAGCATAAAATTAAAATATTATACCTAATCCACTTGGATATCAATTTAATTTAAAACTACTGACAACCAAAAGCATAAAATAATTCGAGAATCCACTAATAACTCATATCAGTTATTTAATATATAATAAACGCAGTAAATAAAATTACGGTTGACAAATCTTTATTTCCAGATAAGAGAAACAAAATAAAAAAAACAAATTTCAGTTCAACAACAAAAGAAAAAAATAGCTGGTCGGAAAATTTTCAAAACCATACATTTAACAATTTAATACTAAGCGGCGATACGGAAAGTTTAGATTACACAGTTTAATTGTAAAAATGATTTACCTTTTAAAATACAGCTGAACACACAATCGGAATACGGAATACACTCAATTTTCACACTACGGTTTTTCGGTTTTCGGAAGAAAGTTGAACGGAGAATATTTAGAGCCGGAATCAATCAGAGCGCGAACGAATTGATTCTTCAGAGCCGAAAAATGAATTGATTCTTGAGAGCCGAAAAATGAATTGATTCTCGAGAGCCGAAAAATGAATTGATTCTCGAGAGCCCTGAATGATGCGCGACAGCCAATTTATATCCAAAATTTTAGTTACACTTTTCGGCCGTTGTGGAGGTATCAGAATTAAAACGTGAAATTTATCTAGTTTCGACAAAAACTTGTATCTATACTAGACGGCTTTCGTTTAAATTAAAATGTTGTATATACCGGGCGTCCTTTCAGTTGAAAAATTTAAATATCGGAAATGAATAAATTGTGTATGGTAGAAGTTGGATTTGCGTAACTCGGACTTATACTAAAATATTCAACGGTAATAACAAAAAAAATAAATCAATGCGGTAGTAGAAAGGGTTGTAAAGTAACGAGTTATATACACCCTAGTGGTAAAATAAAATAAAAATTCAACTTGCAAAAAGAAAAAAAATAACTCGTTACACACCCCCTTTACTTCGGTAAAAAAAAATGAATGAGCGAAAGTGCAACTTTCGGACATTACATTTTTTTTTAAACAACAACTTATACTGATGAAATAAAACAAATTAATTTGTTTAAATCTTCATTATTTATTTTGAACTGACGTTCAAATTAAAATTAGTGACGCGTTTCGCTACACAGTAGCTTTTTCAAACTAGTGAAGCTACAATGAAAAACTTTTAATTTATATAGTGCCTTAATACGGAATTCTAAGATATTGACAAAAGTATTAAAAATGGGGATAAGTACAAAAAGTGCCTAAATACGGAATTCTAAGATATTGACAAAAGTATTATAATATATTTAAATAGGGATAAGTACAAAAAGTGTCTAAATACGGGATTCTAAGAAAGTTACAAAGGTATTGAAAAAAGGTACCTGGGAAATTGATCAACAACTATCACATTTTCTAGGTAAAAAGGTTTAATAAGGGAGAATGATTGATATCTATTTGGTCGTTAAGCAGATTACCGGAATATTTGTTTTTGTTAATCTCGAGGGCTTCTAAAAGATTTAATTTAAAGGATTTGGGTTCTACATGCAAAATTTGAGTCGAAAGTGTGTTGGTTTGTTAAAAGATGATTTGAATAGTTGGAATCTAATTTGTTATTGTCATAGCTGCGTTTGTGTTCTGAAATTCTAGTTTTAAAGTTCCTAAAAGTTCTACCGATATACATTTTGTCACAGTTGTCGTTACCACATTTTAATTTATAAACACCTGACTTGCTTAATTTTGAGGATTTTGATTTGAACGTCAGTTCAAAATAAATAATGAAGATTTAAACAAATTAATTTGTTTTATTTCATCAGTAGTATGGATCTTCATCAAGTAAAAGCCTCATCTATTCAAACAACTTATACCTAATTATAAAAAAAAAAAAGGTGAGAAAACAAAACGGTGATCCAGGGTGTAGCGTCTCACAGCCTGGAACGTCGGCGTAGGGTCGCTTGGTGTGGATGGGGCGATCCTCTTCCACAGGACGCCTGTCTTCGGTATGACCTGGAGCAGCGTCTGGATACTTCCAGCGCGGGGCGGGGTCGTTCGGTCCATTTGTCCACAACGGGAGCAAAACAGAATAGACGGCCTGCTGCAGTTCTCTCGGCGGTGTCCTGTGATTCCACACCTCCAACAGAGATCATCCGTCAGGGTGATGAACTTCCCGGATATCGTTCGTTCTTGCGGCAGGTGGGTCTCTGGCGGTTTTTGCTGTGACGGTTTGTACTGTTGACATCGCAGACACCTCTTTATGGACTTAGTGATGTCCCTAAACATTCCTGGCCAATAGTACAATTTTGCAATCCGGGTGATGGTTTTAGCAATTCCCAGATGACCAGCATTCGGATTATCATGGTTTTCTTGCAACACCCGGGTTCGGTCGGGCTTTGCTATACACAGTTTCCAGGGATCGGACATTTCTGGCTCTCTGAAATCATTTATGTCCCAAAAATGACGGTATAGACGGTCTTCTTTTATGCAGTAATCCGGAAACTTCTCTGGATCCTTCAGGACCTCTTCCTTCCTGTTCCGGTACCACGAACATTCGGCGGTTACATCGGTCAAACAGATTGCGGACGGTGAGTCGCTCTCGGCGGTCATTGGTAGCGGGTTTCTTGACAAAGCCTCGGCCACACGATTTAGAGCACCTTTACGGTACTGTATCTCGAAATCATACTGTTGTAGAAAAATACTCCACCTTGCTAAACGTCCGGACGGACTAGATATGGAATGCAGCCATCTAAGAGATTGATGATCGGTAACAACCGTGAAATGGTAGCCCTCTAAATAAGGACGCATCTTTTCAATCCCCCAAACAATGGCAAGACATTCTTTTTCGGTTACGGAGTAATTTTTCTCGGTAGGACTCAGGGTGCGACTTGCATACGCTACCACGTGTTCGTGACCATCCTTCTGCTGGGTAAGGGCTATTCCCAAACCATATTCAGAGGCATCGGTCTGCAGAGTGAACGGTACGGTAAAATCAGGACAGCTCAAAACGGGTGCTTCCGACAGACAGGTTTTAATCTTAGTGAAAGCAGCTTCCTGTTCTTCAGCCCACTTCCATCGCTGAGATTTGCGGAGTAATTTCGTTAACGGAGCTACCTTTTCTGAAAATGATGGCACAAATCTCCTATACCAGGATGCCACTCCCAAGAATCTTCTCAGTTCTCGGAGATTTCTCGGTGCTGTATTACTATCTCCCAACTCTACGAGAGACGATGAACAGACTTCGGTAACAGATGGCTCCTTGTCAACCCCTAACACCAGGGGAGACTCAGAGACTTCGGAAACAGATCGCTCCTTGTCAACCCCTAACACCAGGGAAGACGCAGAGACTTCGGAAACAGATTGCTCCTTGCCAACCCCTAAGACCAGAGAAGACGCAGAGACTTCGGAAACAGATTGCTCCTTATCAACCCCTAACAACACCGGGGAAGACGCAGAGACTTCGGAACTAGTTTGCTCCTTGTCCACCCCTAACACCAGGGAAGACGCAGAGACTTCGGAAACAGATTGCTCCTTATCAACCCCTAACAACACCGGGGAAGACGCCGAGACTTCGGAACTAGTTTGCTCCTTGTCCACCCCTAACACCAAGGAAGACGCAGAGACTTCGGAAATAGATTGCTCGTTGTCAACCCCTAACTCCAGGGAAGACGCAGAGACTTCGGAAACAGATTGCTCCTTGTCAACCCCTAAAACCAGGGAAGTCGCAGAGACTTCGGAAACAGATGGCTCATTGTCAACCCCTAACACCAGGGTAGACGCAGAGACTTCGGAAACAGATTGCTCCTAGCCAACCCCTAACTCCAGGGAAGACGCAGAGACTTCGGAACTAGTTTGCTCCTTGTCCACCCCTAACACCAGGGAAGACGCAGAGACTTCGGAAACAGCTTGCTCCTTGTCAACCCCTAACACCAGGGAAGACGCAGAGACTTCGGAACAAATTCGCTCCTTGTCGACCCCTAACTCCAGGGAGGACGCAGAGACTTCGGAAACAATTTGCTCCTTGTCGACCCCTAACTCCAGGGAGGATGAGGAGACTTCAAGAACGGACTGCTCTTTGTCAACCTCTATCTCCAGGGAAGACGCAGAGACTTCGGAAACAGATTGCTCCTTATCAACCCCTAACAACACCGGGGAAAACGCAGAGACTTCGGAAATAGATTGCTCCTTGTCAACCCCTAACTCCAGGGAAGACGCAGAGACTTCGGAAACAGATTGCTCCTTGTCAACCCCTAAAACCAGGGAAGTCGCAGAGACTTCGGAAACAGATGGCTCATTGTCAACCCCTAACACCAGGGTAGACGCAGAGACTTCGGAAACAGATTGCTCCTCGCCAACCCCTAACTCCAGGGAAGACGCAGAGACTTCGGAACTAGTTTGCTCCTTGTCCACCCCTAACACCAGGGAAGACGCAGAGACTTCGGAAACAGCTTGCTCCTTGTCAACCCCTAACACCAGGGAAGACGCAGAGACTTCGGAACAAATTCGCTCCTTGTCAACCCCTAACTCCAGGGAAGACGCAGAGACTTCGGAACAAGACAGATTTACAGAACGGCGGTCTTCACTAAGACGATGGGTGGTTTCTTCTCTACATATTATCGGTACAGCAGAATTGACTTCTTTCATAGGCCTGTTCACGGCCTCCAATATTCCAACAGGACTGGCCAATTGTGAACGCCTCACTAACTCATCATTCACGTATATTTCTCCGGTTCCTAACTCCAGCCGGAACATCGGACATCATGTCCTAATACAATGTCGGTTATTAGACCAGGGAAATGCTCCAACGAACCCTCCATTGTGACGTCATTGATTTTCCATTTCAGCTCATATATGTCGGTGATGGAGACTAGATTTCCATTAGCTAAATGGGCCTTCGTAGCTTGACGAGAGATAGTTTGCTTTCTTTGGGAAAAAGTCTTAGCCACCTGATCACCAATATACGACTTTGCTACTCCGGTATCCAATAATGCTCTAAACATATGATTTCCTATTTCAACGTCTATGTGCGGTCGGGGGTCGTTCATTTCTGCTGGCGGTTCGGTGTGAGAGGCAAAGATTTGCGGAAGCTGTGTCGGCCTCTCTTCGGTACAACTTCGGTTTAGTTTTCCTGCCTCCTACAGGAACAGTCTCGGGAAAATACTCCTTCTTTCTGGCAACGAGAACAGAATATTTTCGGCGGGTTTTGACAGTTGTTCCTATAATGTCCAGACTCCCCACAACGGAAACAGATGAGTTGACGGGAATATTGTCCTGAAGGTTGCTGGGTATTATCAGACGGCGAGAAGTATCGGTCAATGACGGTTGGCTGGGACCGGCGATGGGCTCTCTGGATGGCCCAGGCATCGTGTTGTGAGAAGGTCCATATCTCGGCGAATTCATTGGCTGCGGACGGGGATTTGGTCCCCTGTTCGGTCCAGTGTGGTTGGGTACAGACTGGAGTTCCTTCCTGAGGAGCTCATATTCCCTGACCACCTGACAAAAGGAGGAAAAATCGTCAAAGTCCCCTTTTCGGATTTGCAGACGGTATTCGGGCAACAGGTTACGGTACAGCCATGCTAACTGCTGTTCGGAAGTTAGCTTTCCATGCCTTCGCATCAAAGTCTGGAGTTCGGTGATGTATGTGGCGGCGGACTCATTCCTTCTTTGCAAACGACGGCCTATCTCGGCTTCTAAGTCAACCTCGTAGTTCACGGGATAGAAGAAAATTCGGAAATCTGTTTCAAAATCCGTCCAGCTGGTATATCGGCTGCGGTTATTCCGGTACCATAGTGCGGGCTCACCGGACAGTAATTCAGGTAGCAAAGGAAGCAAATCATCTTTTTGAACATTCCTTGCGGTACATATTTCTTCGATTCTTTCGATGAATCTGACCGGATCTCCTCGACTTCCAAAGCACACCTTCCAGTCATGCACATTCGGCGGAGGGTTGGCCATAACGGTTGGAACGGTTCCGGTATCGGATCGGTCAAAAACCGGTCGTGGAGAAATATGTCTTCTTGAAATTGGCCTTTTGGCCCTAGGCTTAGCAATCCCTTCTGACAAGCTTTTAAACTCAAGCGGAAAGAAACATTTTCGTAAATACCAAAGGAACAAGATCAGGGACAGGCAAAACGGTCCATTCAAACAACATGTCCACAGGTTACTCTCAATCATCGAGTCGGTGGTCTTCTTAACAATCCGGAACAATAAAAAAAAATCGAAAACGGAATACGGTCCCTGTTCAAATCAACAATGGGCAAAAAAAAAACCGTAAAACAGTATAAACGGTCCAGCAACAATACGCTAAAAAAATATCCACAGCGGTATTTCAGTTCCTGCTATAATCAGGTCTCTTCAACAATACGGTAAAATAACGGAAACGGAATAACGGTTCCAGCTCTAACAAATAATACGGCAGAAAAATAGTCAGAACAGACTTAACCGGTCCAAGCAAAAAAACGTTTAAGAAAAAAAAATCGAAAACGGGATAAAACAGATCCTACTGTAATCAACAATTGGGTCTCTTCAACAATACGGTAAAATAACGGAAACGGAATAACGGTTCCTGCTCTAATCAATAATCAACTCTCTGCAATAATACGGTAAAAAAAACAGTCAACACAGACAACCGGTCCAAGCAAAAAAAAAGCTTAAAAAAAAATTGAAAACGGTATTAAACAATCAAGTCCCTGCTCGGGCGCCATTTTGTAACGTGCCTCCCTTCTTACACGTGGCTCCTGCCACAAGAACACGTCACTATGGACACCCTTGATGCAAAATTCGGGTTTTTAAATCTCGGGCGCCAGATTATTAACGTGGTTTGCTCCACGGCCCCTTGACCCTTAGCGTCAAGAGTTCCAGATAGCCTCAGATGGAGGTTACGGAAAATTCCAGGGGTCTTGTTGAATTAAATTTAACTAACTAGTGAAAATCCGGAAAAGCCAAATCTTGGTTCTCCAATCAATAAATTGCGGTTAAAAATGAAAATAATAGGAATTCAAAACTTTGATCTATTAATACTCTGTGGTCTATTTTACGAATAATTCCTTTTAGTGACAAACACATTAACCGGGAAAAGAAAATGAGGTATGTATTACCTATATCTGGGATTTTAACGGACTTAACGGACAGGTTATCAAATACGGTTCAAATCTACCGGGTTTTACGGGGTCCCTAATGCACGATTTAGATCTGCCGGGTAATCAGACAAATTGTGGCTAAGCCTCTTCCAAGTCTGATTAACCCTTGAATCCAAATGAAACCGGCAACTATTATTCCGACAATAAGAGAAAAAAAAATATAAATAATGATTCTACGAAACGGGAAAAGAACGATTTAGATCTGCCGGGAAATCAAACAAATTGTGGCTAAGCCTCTTCCTAGTCTGAGTAACCCTTGAATCCAAATGAAACCGGCAACTAATATTCCGACGGGGAAAAAAAAATAAATAATGATTCTACGAAACGGGAAAAGAACGATTTAGATCTGCCGGGAAATCAAACAAATTGTGGCTAAGCCTCTTCCAAGTCCGATTAACCCTTGAATCTACTAAAGCCGGTAACTATTATTCAAAAAAAAAAAAAAATTTAAGAACGAGTTAGATCTGACGGGAAATCAAACAAATTGTGGCTAAGCCTCTTCCAAGTCTGATTAACCCTTGAATCCAAATGAAACCGGCAACTATTATTCCGACGGGGAAAAAAATATAAATAATGATTCTACGAAACGGGAAAAGAACGATTTAGATCTGCCGGGAAATCAAACAAATTGTGGCTAAGCCTCTTCCAAGTCTGATTAACCCTTGAATCCAAATGAAACCGGCAACTAATATTCCGACGGGGAAAAAAAAATAAATAATGATTCTACGAAACGGGAAAAGAACGATTTAGATCTGCCGGGAAATCAAACAAATTGTGGCTAAGCCTCTTCCAAGTCCGATTAACCCTTGAATCTACTAAAGCCGGTAACTATTATTCAAAAAAAAAAAAAATTTAAGAACGAGTTAGATCTGACGGGAAATCAAACAAATTGTGGCTAAGCCTCTTCCAAGTCTGATTAACCCTTGAATCTAACTAAAGCCGGTAACAATTATTCCAAAAAAAATATTTTCCCACGAGTTAAACGGTTCCCAACTATCGACACACAGAGTAAAAAATATTCGTACTAGCATAAAATTAAAATATTATACCTAATCCACTTGGATATCAATTTAATTTAAAACTACTGACAACCAAAAGCATAAAATAATTCGAGAATCCACTAATAACTCATATCAGTTATTTAATATATAATAAACGCAGTAAATAAAATTCGAAATCAAATTACGGTTGACAAATCTTTATTTCCAGATAAGAGAAACAAAATAAAAAAAACAAATTTCAGTTCAACAACAAAAGAAAAAAATAGCCGGTCGGAAAATTTTCAAAACCATACATTTAACAATTTAATACTAAGCGGCGATACGGAAAGTTTAGATTACACAGTTTAATTGTAAAAATGATTTACCTTTCAAAATACAGCTGAACACACAATCGGAATACGGAATACACTCAATTTTCACACTACGGTTTTTCGGTTTTCGGAAGAAAGTTGAACGGAGAATATTTAGAGCCGGAATCAATCAGAGCGCGAACGAATTGATTCTTCAGAGCCGAAAAATGAATTGATTCTTGAGAGCCGAAAATTGAATTGATTCTCGAGAGCCGAAAAATGAATTGATTCTCGAGAGCCCTGAATGATGCGCGACAGCCAATTTATATCCAAAATTTTAGTTACACTTTTCGGCCGTTGTGGAGGTGTCAGAATTAAAACGTGAAATTTATCTAGTTTCGACAAAAACTTGTATCTATACTAGACGGCTTTCGTTTAAATTAAAATGTTGTATATACCGGGCGTCCTTTCAGTTGAAAAATTTAAATATCGGAAATGAATAAATTGTGTATGGTAGAAGTTGGATTTGCGTAACTCGGACTTATACTAAAATATTCAACGGTAATAACAAAAAAAATAAATCAATGCGGTAGTAGAAAGGGTTGTAAAGTAACGAGTTATATACACCCTAGTGGTAAAATAAAATATATTACGGAACAAAATAAAATAAAAATTCAACTTGCAAAAAGAAAAAAAATAACTCGTTACAGTGCGAAGCGGCTATATGAAAGTAGAGAACGAACCTTCTAAGCAGCGGTTTCAGCATCAACCTCCACACTCAAATCATCCAGTACAACTCGAAACATTTTTTGATAATATGGAATATGGTGTGTTGATTGTTGATAGAAATGCTCTCAAGTCTCAATCACAGATCACATACTCTCAAGTTGAGAGTCTCAACAAATACATATACGTAACCTAACTTATTTCAATTTGGGGAAGAGATACTGGGAGTACATGACTACTTCTGTAACAGTAGTATCAGTAAATTTTTAGCCTCTACCAGGGTTTCTTGAAAAGTGGCGCCAAATTATTACCAGTGAATTTCAGTAAAATCGGAATGACAAAATTTATTGGGCAGTACTGTTCAGGAATATCGGAACATGGCAATAGACATATAGTATAGTACAGTAATTGTAAATATTTTTTTCCATTCTAGATGTACCAATAATTGTCTGCAAATTGTCGTCGTCGATACAGCTGCTTCAATAACAAGAGTATTACAACCATTGGACCAGTCAGGGTCTGGATAGGATCTGCCTATTTTAAAAATGTTACACTGTAAGTAATTTTATTATGTATATTATTCTAACCTAACTTGAGCAATACAATTAGAGGTTGTTTATTGAAAAATGCATATCATATTAGAATAAAACTTTGTCACTTGAATTTTTCCCAAATCTGCTTCAGGTGAATCTGAAATAGAAGTCGTCTGTCCCTCTTATTCATATCATATGAGGAATGTTTTTTTCCTTCGGTCAAGTCAATCAAGGTGTCTTTCTTTGTTATTTTTATTTCCTCCAGAGATTAAATTTTATTTGTGTGTTGAAATATTGTGTATTTAACAGGTATAAGAAATTAATTGTTTCAATCCTTACTACAGGTATGTGGAATCTTTGTTTTACATAATTCTAGAATAAAATCATCAATCATCAACAAATTCCACAACAAAAATATAACATATATTACAATCAAACAGTTTCACAAATTAAATTTGTATCTATCGTTTGGAGTGAATTCAACTAGTTGATATAAATAAACAAGAAACAATTTTCTCCTGTCGATGCAAATGATATACTTGTAATTAATGGATGCGTTCCACTTAAAGCCCACAACGATCGCAACACCCACTTTATCGTTCCACTTAAGGCTAGCCGCGCACTAGCAACTTTTTTTCGGCAACTGGATAGTTGCGAAAATGAAACGCATTTGTTTTTATAAGATACCACGCATTAGCAACTTTTTAATCACTGCAACTAAAAAATTACATCTTGATCTATTTTGAAGGCGATTCAACTGTTGCTTGAAATAATAGGTTCGTTCCAACCTACGATAAAACACCGTTCTGGATCCGTTTTGGAATCGTTAGGAATTGTTTTATACCCAGGCGCAAACTTTGCACCTTCCCAGAACTGATAGAGGCTGGAACGGTTTTAGGCGTACTTTATTATCGTTTAGCGACCGTTTTGTTTATGTAATAGTAACCTCACTTTTTAAAATATATTTTTATAATGGACTTTGTTAGTGGTAAGTTATTTGCATTATTTTTTGTTTAATTTATGGAATTTAAATTATAAAAATCTAGTTAGCTAAAAATGAATCTAAAATCTTATTTGTTTTTAAAAATGATGTACATTTTAGAAATGAACGAATTCATAGTATTGAAAAATAACCCATTCGGAACAAATAATGAATCAAAATCTGACCATAAATGGACAACAGACGAAACAAAAGTACTGATAGATTTGTATAGCAAATATTCAAGAAAAGTGGGTACGTTCGAAATCAAAAGATATTATGGGACATAGTAGCCACTGAATTATCAACAATAGGCGTAAACGTTACTTCTAATAATTGTCTAAATAGGTGGAAAGTATTAGAGAGAAACTATAAAAAGTTTGTTGATAATCAAAATAAGACTGGTAAGTTTCTTTTTTTTTCAACGTTTATAATTATTTGTTTTCATATATTTGTTTATGTTGCCTTATGAAGTTAATTTTTTACTTATTGTACTTTATTTTTTGTTTTAGGAAGAGGACGAAAATTCTTTGAATATCAGAATGAAATGGAATGGATCTTTAAAAAAAAGAAAAATATTCACCCAGAAGTACTATTAGGAACTGAGACAATAGTCCCAGTCCCTAGTACATCTCAGACACTATTAGGTTCTGAGACAGTTGTCTCAGTTTCTAACAGTACATGTGAAATGAGAGATGCAATTTTGGATGAAGAAGTGATAGAAAACAAAGCACCAAAGAGAACTAAATCTCAATCTTTAAAAAAAAAGCTAACTACATTTGAAAAATTCCGACTGGATAAGAAAGAATATAATACTGCCAAATTGGAAATTGACAAAGAAAAGTTAGCAGAAATAAAAAGAAGAAACAATTTAATTGAAAAAAGAAATGTTCTAATTGAACAAAGAAATGAAATATTAAAAGAAAAAAGTTTGTGCAATTGTCACCATGAATTGGATGAATAATAAAATTATTCCTTATTCCTAGGCTTAATAACAAAGTGATAAAAATGGTGATTTATATTTGTTTTCAAAATCTTAACAGACTCAAAATGACTGTTCCTAGTAGGACTTTTGAGGCTTTTGAGAATGTTTTGTTTTACGTTAATCAGTTTTATTTTTTTCACCTAACATATTTTGAATATTAAGACTGTGAAGAATATTTATTTTATGTTACCTACTTAGTTTACGTTATTATGTACCTAATATATTTTGAATACTAAGAATATGAAGAAGATTTATTTTATGTTATTTAGTTTTCGTTTTGATCTAATAAAGGCATATTTTGTATATTGAGACTGGCAGGAATGTTTTTTTAAATATTACCCCAGTTTTTATTTTTATGTAATAAACACAAATTTTCTTAAAATGATTGTATGCATGCTTGTCTATAAATTTTTTATTTGAAAACACAAATTAATACAACTCAGTAATTATTATATTCATTTCAAAATTTATAATCTCAAAGTATTAGCCACTCTATCCCGAACAGCAGTAGCTTCCTCTTGAGCCTCATCATCAGAATATTCAAATTCTTGTGGTTCATTCTGATTAGGCCCAGGTTCTTGATTAGGCCCTTGTTCTGCAATATCAACATTAAAATTATCCTCAAGAGCTATGTTATGAAGAACACATGTCGCTCTAATAAGGTGAACAATTGTTCTAATTTTTCTTAATTTTATATGATACAATTGACGGAAGTTTTGTTTTAATATGCCAAAACAGTGCTCAATTACGTATCTATTCTTGGCTAATTTTATATTGTAATTTTGTTGCCTCCTATTTAAATTACCCCTATCTTTATATGGAGTAAGTAAATAATTTTCTAGTGGATAACCACTGTCACCCAAAATAATATATCTTCCACACTTTTGTTGCAAAGTATTTTTTAGGGGGGAATTTCCATAAACTCTGCTATCGTGCACTGATCCTGGATAGCCAATGAACACATCCAATATTTTATTTTTGTGGTCACAAACCGTTTGCATCTAAAACAATCAGAATAAATTATTTATGTAATAAATATAAATTAAATCTGTAAAATAAGTTTTACTTTCAAAAATTTGACCTACCTGAATAGAGTAATATCCTTTTCGATTAATATAAGACTCAGGATCATTTTCAGGTTTATCTATTTTTATGTGTGTTCCATCTATGGCTCCTATAACATTTGGAAAGCCATTTGTCCTGAAGTGTTCCTCTATTATCCTTTTTTCATCATCAGTTGGCCATTTTATTATATGCGGGGATAAGTTGCTCAAAAAGTAGGTAAGGCGGAAAATAATTCTATGAATGGTACTTATTTTAACATAAAAACGATCACCAACATCCCTAAAACTTGCTGTTTGGTGACCAATGTACCATAGGTAAATCAAAACCTAAAAAAATTAGAATAAAAAAAACTTTGTTATACTTACAGTTTTACACCACTGTACCATAGTATTGTGACAGTTTAAAATTATTAATATATGAAGTATGTATATTCAAGTAAAACAACTGATTAGTTTTTAAGTAGGCTGTCAATATCTGAATCAATTTGACAATCTAAACAAACTTACTTGTGAAAATGCACACACATTTTCAGAACTTCCAGGCTGATTATGATAGTGTGGACTACCTTCGTATCTTTGGCTTATACTAATGGATGTCGCTCTTGATACTCTAAAGTGCTCACAAAACACTTCTTCTGAATATTGTACCACCACTTCTTCTAAAATAAATAAGAAACCCTTTTTAAAGACTTTTTTTAACAGGTTTTTAATAAATAAGAACTATAAAATGTGTACCCAAGTAATTCTCATTTTTAATTCTCGGTTGGTGTAAAAGAAACTCCACCTCAGCCTCACTGGATTCTTCCGATAAAAAATCACTATCTCCTTCGTCATCCATAGGTATTCCCTGAGTCACAAATATTTAATTTAAGCACATATTAGTTTTTAAGGGTTAGGGTATCACCTTTTTTATAACGTTTAACCTCTTCAATAATTTGGTTAATACTTATTTTTTGATTTCCGATCACAATAGTTGAGTTGCGAACAAACACGTAATTCACGTTATTAGTGTTCCACAGAACCGTAAAGTTGTAACCTTTACCCAAGGGGTCAATTGTTACTAGTGATTTTAAACGAAACCGCAGGGGAACAAGATTGTCAATAACTACAAGTTATTACTAAAATACACAGTATACCGAATTGAACTATCAGCATAATATTGTATCCCATGTATTTAAAGGCACGGAAAATATGCATTTACCTATTTTTTTTCAATACTGTAGTGGATAAAACAAATAATCGCTGCTTTTATAAGGCGTTATCGCCGATGGTGGCCCAGGCTAAATAAAAGTATACTTGAAGCGATTACATATCTGAAGGAAAATAATTGAGAACTATACCTCAGGGAATAAATAATATAGGGTTCTTTGTATTATAGTTTCCTTGGTCATATGGTTATGTCAAATCCGTGAATAGGCGCCACCGAGTTTTTAGAAGCTATTATGCTGAAGGCGATCGTAAAAGAAATGTTATACAAGTAGCCAAAACGCGGAAAAATATATATAGATACAAATAACGTATAAATAAATAGTCCAACTAATACAGGCCAATCTTTTATTGCTAAATAAGATAATCGGCAATACGACGCTCCTGTTACAAGTAAATACAAGAAATATATCAAAAATAAGTCAAAATTGAATCACAATTAAATCAAAAATCAGTCGAAATATGTCCCAAATATTTGTTATCCAAAAGAAAATATCGTAGGTATAAAACAAAAGAATAATCGTTAGTAGGTGATAGAGGTGTAGTCAAGTATGATCATACCAGCTTTACATGTACCATAAACCTACCTATAAATGCCAAAAGCCGAATAATAATCTACATCATAATACTACCGCAATTATAAAGGCTTTGAATTAAAATTGCAATCCAAATCAAGACAATTTTACAACCGTCCAAATTGAAATTATTTGGTATAACTAATAATCACTTAAACTCGTGTTTGAAACTGAGAATCTTAAAACGATAATAAAACGTAAAATCAAGTTCTTTTTTTTTGTACTTAGCTTTCACGAATTTGGAGGTCCAGCCACCATCCACAAGGTCACTCTCGGGAGTAGAAAACTGGTAAATTTCCAGGCATCGTCTCGGCTGGGAAGATTCTCTGATGTCGTAAAACAGGTCGAACCAGGTGTGAAATCTGGGACGAAATCCAATCCAGACAACCAAAAGGGTCCCAAATTAAAACCCCAACAGTAGAAGGAAGAGTAAAGCGTAGAAATAAGGACACAACAGAAAAACCCTCAATTTATCAATGAGGGTTCGCAAAATTCCCATGTCCAGCCCTGTGAAACCATCAATGGACGACCTCCACCAATAGGCTCACAAAATGGTGGATTCTGGCAGGTTTTGAAAGGAGGTTGATTCGATCTTAATGAATCGTGGATCCGGTGTGAAATAATCCCTCAACGGCGGAAAAAAACGACTTCCAAACAAACTACCCAAAATAGTCGGATTTCCAAGCAACTTATGCGAATTTATATCCCCTAATTAGGGTAACTAATCGAAAATTTAACTAATAAAATAACTCGCACTAAGCACCGAACCTTTCGTTCTCCAAAACTGTATCACCTTCTCCCCGTTGCCATAGAAAAGATGGCTTCAAAACAGTCATACCACAATATCCAATAATATAAAATTCGAAATATCCAAAAATCCGTTAATAAAAACAATTAAAATCTAGCTATTAAATTATTCCAGTTGGTAACCTGTAGTTGTCGAGCACAATGGGGAAACAAAAGAAGTACGTCCAAATTTCCTAAATTCTCCTACCTTATCGATACTACAGCATTATACATATATACTGTGAACAAGAAACACCGTTCTCGTAGCGAAACAATTTCATTAGATTCGTAGATTAATACCAGCCACTCGGAGAAGACACGAGTTCTACCGATAACCGAAGCATTTGTAAATTTATTAGTTATACAGAGTGTCCAAAATATTAATTTTAAGTCAACTGGTGAATGCATATTACGAAAAGATTTTATTTGAGAGTCAGACCATAACAACGTCAATCTATAAAACAACTGACAAAATACTTACTAACAGCGCATGTCAGTCCTCACAGTTCCTTCTTTCGATCGAGTGTCGAAATTACCGTTCCGTTGCGGCTCTAAAACGATCACAAAATGGTTGGAACGCAAATAGAACCGTAATATTACGGTCACGATTAGCTTGGAACGGCATTAACTATATGCACTTGCGCAGTGCCATTCTAGAATGGTTTTTCGCGAGGTTGGAACGAACCTAATATAACCTACAGGTCTGGACCTGTCCGCACGCACTGGGGATCAATTAGTTGCTTGCATTGGATTTTGTTGAGTATGTAATACATTTATATTGTATGCCCAAGGTTAGTGGAAAGAGTAGGTTGTCTGGTTTTGAATTTGCCAAGTTTTGAATTTACAGATGCATTGAATATTGTAGACAACAGTTCTTTAAAGTTTATATATTTAGTTTTTATTTTAAACGTATATAGATGGACACAAATCTCATATCAAATCAAATTGAAATTTTGAATAAGTTAAAATGTACTAAAATAAATATTCCTACACGCACAGTGACAGCCAGTGTATCAGCTGTAGGATATTTAATTATTTTGAGAAATTTAAAGATACCTTTATAGAAAACATAGTAATAATAAGTAAATTATGTTTATTTCAAAGACAGGTATATTTATTCTAACAAATATAAAACGGTCAGTTTATAATAATTAATCTCACAATTTCAAATTCAATTGTTTTATACAATATAAACCAAAATTTGAATAGAAATTTTTTTTCATACATCAAGCTGAACATTTCAGCAATTAAATGAGTTTTCTTATATTCCTTTTTTGTACAATCAAAATTAGGCAATACTAAAATAATTATTAGCATTAATGCAAATGATCAGGTTCATAGAAACAAAAAGCAGAATTTCAACATTTATTTATCAATGACAGTAAGCATTAAAATTATAATATTAATCAAATAAGTGAAATAGCGATACAGAGTGTCGCTAAAAGATACCACCAACGTTCAACAGACTCCTGCACCCTGTTCAAGATACAGCCCTTAAAAGGGGGTCCACCGAGTAATCTTATGGCCTCATAATATGTCTGTTGTGGATAAATAATGTATTTAACCACAATTATCTAATTAACAATTTTCTTCATTTTTTTACACTTTTTCCGTGAAATCTCAGAAGAAGCTTTTCTTTTTTCTGCTTGCCTTTCTTCTCGTTTCATATTAAGGTACTTGATCCTTACAAAAATTCTTTGTCTGCAAAATGAAGCCACAAGTTCCTCAGGTACATCGTCAACTTTGCCAAGAACATATTCTGTAGTTCTTTGAATCACATTATTTTTTGAATTAAAATTATCGTTGTGTAATTTTTGAATATACTGATCCATTTCGATAACTTGATGTAACCATTCATCTGACGGTTGGATCAAACCACCAAAAGATAAGTTTTGAATCCATGAAGGTAAACTGTTGTAATTATGTAGGTTTGTGGCTTCTGTTACCTTATATGTATATTCTCCCAAATCTGGGTATTTTATTCTATGTTTTTTGGCTAAATAGCCAGCAATGTAGGCTGGGCCATCTTTTTCGGACTCTTCCCTTAAGCTGTCCCTAGAGTTGTTACTGCTTGATGGTGTGGTACCTTCGCAGTCCATTTTGTCATCAACCTGGTCTGTGAGCTGATCTACAGAATTTTTATCAGCTATTTTTATTTTACCAAGCCTTGCTTGTTGTAAAGCAGCAACCAATAAATATTCTTCGTTGTGTATTCCTGGAGAGCTTCCCACATTTGAACTCGCTGTCACCAGGCCAGGTTTGTTTCCTAATAGAATCAGTCTTAATCTACAGATAGCATTCAGTGGGGATGGATGGTCATGAAGTCCTCCGCGAGTTCTAACCTGAAAATAAAACAAAAATTGCTTTCTTGAACCCCGAGTTGAACCCTGAAGAACCTGGTTGTAAAACTTACTTGGCAGAAAAAGTTCTCTAGACAATCTTGATTAAGTCTATGGGTTAGAATATATTCAACACCATACTCTTGCTTCATATTTACATACAAGCTTTGCAAAGCTCTTGTAGACATAATTATTCCACGCTGAAACATTTGCATGCTCTTTTTACCTGTGCAAGTCATTCCACTGATGGTGAATAAGATTTCATTATTTCAAACCAACTGTTAACTAGTTGAAAAAAATCACCAGTTGCAACACTTGCCTTTTTATCTTCCCCTGGAAGGTAATGCTTTAGTGCTGTAGCATTTGTGTTGGAAAATAATTGTGCTGCAAATTTCACATTTTGCCGTTGAGCGCGTTCGCAATTCAGATGTAGTGGTGTTAACTTGAAGCAAGCAATAATTTCTGATCGTATGGTTCCTAGCAAGCTTTTCACAGGATTTTTATTGATAATAGTATCATCTTTCAACACAAAACCAGTATGGAGAAACCAGTTTCTTAGCAGCTTTAGGACATGAGGAACATCAGCAAAAAAATAAACAGGCTTTTTTGTTACTGGATGTTCAGAAAACTCCTTCTGTTCATTAATATCCATTGTTTTCCATAAACCTTGATTTCCACCACCACAATCTCAGACACAAGCAACAACGTTATATGTTTTGTTGTGTAGCCGGGTAATAATATTTTCAAGCAGCTCCTTGGTCATTTTTTGATCGAACCCCGCATACACCAGTTGCTTCCAGTTATCAAAAAGTCCTCGTGCCATAATCACTTACAGAAAAAATTACATTGCTGTTAACATCTTAGCACATTCATTGATAAAACAAAACTTATGGATAAAATATTATACACCTACTTGCATGTAAGAATGTGGTCCCATTATTTGATCTTCTTTTTGGTTATACCCATAAAGTGAAGAGACTTTAACTTCATCATACGGCAATACAGTAGCTTTGAAACGATGTGATTTTGTCTTTCCTGCAATCTCCATAACATTTAAGACATCTTAAAAGATGCCACAGGCTAAATTAATATTTGCAGCCCATTGCTGAAAGGGTAATGTAGGGTGCTTCTTAAATAAATATATGCCCTCTTGCTCAAGTACCTGAAATCACTTTTATTAAGTATTCAAAATACATTGAAAAAAATAATATTAATGGCTACCTTAAAGCAAATGCACTGGATAATTCTTCTTGGTTCCAACGAGCCTTGTGTTTTCTCTTTAAAGCAATTTCAATTTGGTTGGAAGTCAAAAAACCCTTGAATGCTGTTTTTACTTTCTCTTCAAACTCTATGCCACCTTTTTTTAGTAGTTCCTCTAAATTAGAAATATGTTGTTGTAGTGATTTTAGTTGATTCTCATAACCATCAATTTTGTTTTTTTTTAAATATATTTTCGTTATGTAATTCTTCATATTCTGCTTTCAATATTTCATATTCTGTCTCTTTGCTGGAGGAAGGTAGTACTGAGAACTCAATGCTCGGTGTTTCCATATGAGGTTGAGTTTCATCAGCTGGTTCTTCAGTGCTCTCGATTAAACTTTTCACAATGAGTTTGTTTTGTTTAAGCATCATTCTGTTTGACCTTCCACTGTCATTATGTTTTTTTCTCCATCCAACAGAAATAATGAAGGAACAGCTGAAAATATAAATTTGTTGTTACAAGGAAGTACATGTATTACAAGTTTTTACAGTATTTTAAGAGGGATGTTTCTTGGAAAAATCAAAAACTCCATACCTGATTTTTTCAGACGCTTTGGAACTGTATTTAGTATTCTAGCCTGCAACTCATCTTCAAAATTCTCTGGTTTGAAATGTTTGTCGCAAATCCTCTTATTTACAACATGCCAATCATCTTTGCGATAACATTTTCTTACCCATTCTTTTTTAATCTTGGGCTCTTTTGGAAGAGAAAAGAAAGAAAGTTTCTCTCCATTTTCCATCGCCTTTTTTGAATTACTTTTGCAAACTGCAACACTGCAAACAACTCCTCCAGGCATCTAAAAATAGATCATTATTAACATTAAGTTAATTTTATTCAATAATAAGTGATTCAAGTCAAATTAATTCCAATCAAAACATTTCAATATTTAAGTTCTACTACTTGGACCCCTTCGCTTCTGCCCCCTCAATTATGGTGCTTTTTATACCCAGGTACTTACACAGATTACTTTGTTTTGTATACAATTTTTTCAACACTTTATCGTTTATAGTTTATAACTAACACTACAACACAGTAAACCACAATTTCTACAACCACACGTATAACTCAAAACAATAAAACGCAAATAAAAGCAAAAAACGGCGTCCTATCTGCATCTGACAGTGTAGGTATTGGCATTATTGGCAAACACAATGACGCGGTACCCTCCCCTCGCGTTTCTCCCTTCTCCGAGTTACCAGACAACCTACTCTTTCCACTAACCTTTTGCCAGTGTAGCTTTGTGTAGAGAGTGCGCATGTGCGCCCATATATGTGCTTTAGAAGGGAGAACTTCCCTTTAGTAGCAGTGGCGCGGCGCAAACAACCATAGACTAGACAGTGTATAAAAGTACGCCGAACAAGCATGTCTCGATTACCGTTATTGTTATTGGTAATAAAGCCTATTCTATGTAACAAAGTTTTGTTTACTTTCAAACCACGCACCTTAACATGGTAGCAGAGCGTGGTTGAAAAGTGAACATTATAAAACAGTATCCTGTGTACGAAGGAAAGCACGTGTGTTACAAAATGGCGAGAAACGGTGAAGCAGCTGTACCGGTGTTTGATGGAGAAGACTATGGCATGTGGAAATAACGTGTAATGTTATTTTTGAAATTAAAAAAATGTGATGAAGTAGTTATGCGCTCGAAAACGGTAAATGATAAAGAAACCTGGGATGAAAATGACTTGAAAGCTATGTACTACATATATAGTGCTATTTCGAATAAGCAATTGGAATTTGTTTGTGATGAAACGACGTATTATAATTCTGAGAAAGGTCTAAACTAATGATTGAAACTGAATTATTTCCATCTTTTAGAAATAGACATTTTTTATTCAATATATACTTTGACAGTACTCGATGACATTACTTATTTTATGATTAATATCAACAAGTCTAATAAAGGTCACAACAATTCTCCCCTCCTTATTACGAAACTATTTCACAATATAAATAGACAAATTTTAAAACATATAAACATTTAACATTCCTATATACATATATAACATACTCTTGAATTCGTATTTTATGCCATTACGTAGTCTTTGGACCAGGTAGGTAGACGTCTTTCTCTTTGAGGTCGTAATAATGACGCAGCAGGTGTTGGTTCAACTAAATGACGATGTTTCAATAAATCTGGATTAATTTGAGGTAGTGCTGGAAGCATTGGAACATCGAATGACTGACTGGGTTCAAACGTTACTGACTTTTTCCGGACTAGCGTTGATTTCAATTGGTTAACATGTCTTTTTAATGTTCTTCCTGTGTCTAAAACTACCAGATAATGAAGTTTCCCAAGTTTCTTCTCGACATTTCCGAGCTGCCATATATGTTTGTTATTTATGAAAACTCTAGCCTGGATCCTCTCCCCCACTTGAAATGAACGTACCGGTTTGTATGGAGTCTGTGAGACTTGGGGTCGATAAGGAAAAATTGCATCCAAACGGATTCGCATCTTCCGGTGTAAATACAACTCTGCAGGAGATTCACCACAAGCTAGTGGTGTCGCGCGATACCGAAACAAAATGTTTTGAACTTTGTCTTGAATAGGCGTACTGTCATGCATACTCGCTTTTAATCTATGCTTCAAAGTCTGCACGTTTCTTTCTGCGAGTCCATTTGTCGCCGGATGTCCTGGAGCTATAAATTTTTGGAATATTCCATTGAATTCGCAATATTTTTGAAATTCTTCACTTTTGAAAATGGATGCATTGTCCGAAACTATTTCCAATGGATACCCATGTACTGCAAAAATATTTTCCAGTAATCTAATCGTGCATTTGGTGCATCCTTTAATATTTTAACTTCTGCCCATTTTGATTTCGCATCGATGCATACTAAGAAATAGCATGACTCAAAAGGACCTGCATAATCAACGTGGATTCTCTCCCAATTACTTGTAGGTAAAACCCATGGATGAACAGGTACCTTAGGTGGATTTGATCTTGTTAGTGCACAGTTTTCACAACTTTTGACCAGTTTTTCGATGTCCCGGTCAATGCTAGGCCAATACACATAGCGGCGCGCCAATTGCTTCATTTTTGTAATTCCCAGATGTGTTTCATGTAGTTCCTCAAGTATACTGGATCTTAAACTTCCTGGAATTACAATTCTATCCATCCTAAAAAGTATATCGTCAATCAATGTGTATTCAGAGTCCATTGATTGATTTTTCAACATCTGAACAATTTTGCTGAGATCTGGGTCGTTTTTCGTTTCATTTTCAATTATTGTAGATGTAACTTTTTCGCTTGAGATTTGAAAAATTACTTGATCATATATTTGATTCACTTCATTACCAATACGATTATCAGTTGAAATATTCGAATTTTTAATTGGAGCTCTAGACAAACAATCAACATTTTGATTTTCTTTGCCTCTCTTGAACTGGACGGAATAATTGAAACCTGAGAGAAATGATGCATAACGAAGTAAACGCGAAGACGTCATTTGTGGAAGTGCTTTATGATGATGAAAAATTCTTGAAATTGGCTCATTGTCGGTTTCAGAGGCTGTAAGCGAACGCGAAGCATATGCCACTGGTCTTTCAACTCCGTCTATAGAATGGCTGAGTACTGCGGCTATTCCAGTGGGACTTGCATCTGTGGTTAAAACAAGTGGTAAACAGGGATCGAAGGGTATAATAACACGATTGCTACAAAGCTCAGCCTTTAATTTTATGAACGCTGATTCGCACAGTGCTGTCTATGACCATCGTTTATTTTTTCTAAGCAAACATCGAAGAGGATATGAAATAGTAGAAAAATCGGGAACAAATCTGGAATAATAGGTGACTAGACCTAGGAATCTTTTAACATCATTTACATTAGATGGACGTGGCATAACTTGAATTGCACGTATCTTGACTGGAGATTTTGAAATTTTATTGAATTCTACAATATGTCCCAGATATTCAATTCGTTCTCTAAAGAATGAACATTTATTTTTGTCAAGATGAAGATCATAATCCGTGAGTTATCTTTAAATTTATTACACATTTTGTTTTTACTACGTACCTATCCCGAAGAGTTGAAAGTAACTTACAAAAATTAAACATTTTCATTATTTTACTTATATTTTGTCAAGCATCCTTGAGGAGAAGTGAAATATTTTGCAAAATAATCTATAATTTGAATCCCTGCATTCCACCCCTTTGTTCCGACAGGATGTAGATCACCCAAATTGCATTGATATAAGGTATCTTCAAAACAAACACCATAATGTTTTCTCACGTAGTTATGTAAAATACAGCAAGCTTTTATTATGCTGTCTGAAAACTCGAGGTTGGTATCCAGTGGTCGGTTTAATATCCTCCACTTACTAACCAATATGCCAAAAGTACATTCCACCATTCTACGGGCTCTTGACATCCTGTAATTAAATATTCGTTTTGTGGGTGATACATTTTTGCTAGGGAATGGACGTAAAACATGTTCTGATGCAGCAAAGGCTTCATCTCCTAAAATAATTAGAGGCATAGCTGTTCCATTTTCATCATTTGGTAGTGTTCTAGAGTTTGGAATATCCAATAAGCCCCTATCAAGTACAGTTCCAAATTTAGATTTGCGAAAAATATCAGAGTCGCTTGCTGAACCATAAGCTCCAACCTCTACCGACACAAAACTATAATCAGAATCTGCTACTGCAAGTAACACAGTTGAAAAGAACGACTTGTAGTTAAAAAATTCAGAACCAGTGTGACCAGGTTTCTTCATTCTAATGTGTTTGCCGTCAATGGCTCCAATGCAATTAGGAAAATTTGTTCGTTCATAGAAACCCTCTGATATTTTCAACCAGTCATTCCTATTGTTTGCTCCCATGTAATGCGGTAGTATGCATTCCCAAATAGCATCAGTTGTATCTCGAACAACTTCTCTTATTGTTGATTCACCAAGTAGATATTCATAGTGCAAGGAAACAAAGCTGTTGCCAGTTGCTAAATACCTACAATAAAATATCAAGTATAAGCTAGCTTATTCGTTGTTACCGTTTCTATTTAAATAACAATGTACAGTGAGGTTGTTTTTTTATCTTTGATAGCATTCTAATCAGCTGTAGGTAAGTAACTCTTTTGTTTTTTAAAAGGTATCGAAATGAAACCAAACCCATATTGTATGTCTCAGGACCTGTTTTAAGAGGGAATATGAATCACAGAAAAACATGCCAAATGTTGCTTCTCAAAAATTCAGTTGATGATAGAGAGACATCAAGCAATTTAGAGTCACCACTATCACCAGAGTCTCAAAATGACAGCTCTTCTGTAGATACTGGAAACCAGCATCAGCCGGAAGAAGAAAATTCCAGACAGGAATCAGAGAGTTCTAGACAGGGAGCAGAGAGTTTCAAACAAACACCATCAGCAAGACAACTATCATCAGAAAAACGCAAAACAAAATGCTCCAAGACGTATGAAGAGTCCTTGTTAGAAATACTGCGTGAGAAAAAAGAAGAAGAAAAGGAAATCGATGAAGATAAATACTTTCTTATGTCACTTCTTTCAACTTTTCGACAATTTGATGAAGATCAGAAATTTATTGCTAAAACAGAAATTATGGGTCTTTTGAGGCGAATACGACTTTCAAAAAATGCTCCTGTAGAAGGTATCACTTCGCACAATACAACGACAACTTCTTCGGCCAATTTACGTCAATTCTTTTCGAGTTTTGCACCACATCAAATGCATCAAAATTCACAGATGTATGCAAGTGTGACCCATAATTCAAATTCTGGAATTTTGCAAAATGCTCCAATTTACGGAAGTACCACGAGTGTTCCAACACCTAATTTACTTTCACCTTCAGAAACTGTGCAATCTTGGGATGACGAAGTGTCTGAAGCTTCTTATGTATACCTATCGTGATTTTTAAATAAAAGGCTATTCTATTTTTTTTCTAATTAAGTTTTGTTGTGTTAATGTTAACAGTTTAGGAATAAAATGTTTCAGTTTCAAATAAAGTACTTTTGAAATATTATGTTGTCTTACCATAATGTTACAGCCAATATTTCTGCTACTGGCACAGCCAACCGCATACGAGTGTCTTGACGTACAATATGGCTTTTAACTAGGGACAGTAGCCTATCAAAACTAGTATAGCACATTCTGAAGTATTGGAAAAATTTCTGAGGATATTTGCGTAAACTTTCAAAAAGCTTATAAAACTGCCCATTTGAGAGTCTCCCACTGATAATTGGATGAACCCAAAAACATTTTTTTTATTTTTTTTCGTTTTTTTAAAATAAGACCAGTAATTACTGCTGACTCAACGAAATCCATGATTGATCTGGATCTGGCATTCTCTGACAGTAAAACTTCTGGTAGAAATTTGGGACGCAAAGCAACTCACCAGTGAATAGTGCGCGGTGCACAAATTTATCAGCAACTTTTTGATTGAGCAACTTTTATGTTGGTCAATGAAAAAGTTACTAGTGCGCGGGTAGCCTAAGGGTGTATTCGGGAAGCACGCTATTGGCGCCATCTAGTAGAAATTCTATAGCACTATAAAGCGTTTGTGTGACGTCATTGTTTTTCGCCGTCTACATCATCACTAACGCAATAAAACGCAAACGAATGCAAATTACAACGAGGTAGAGCGGCAGATATCATTAGCAGCATTTAGCGCCATTTTGCACGACAAAGCTCCATGAACAGTTGAACCAAGTGTTGTGAGTCGAACAGTGTTCTATATCCTTAGTTGTGTTTTTGTTGTTTTTTCGTTTAATATTTTTTAAAATCATCCAAATGTCTTTATTAAGACTTTGCAATCCTGTGACACAGGAAACTACAGAAATTGTAGTTTCGGAAGCCGAGGCACAACGGGCAGAAACTGGTGAGTTGTTGGATTTTCATTGAATCACAATAAATGATTGCTTTTCTGAATTTAATTTATGTTTTTATAATCGGAAACATTGTAACAGTAAACTTATGATATCTGTAATTTTTTAGACCTTGAATTTGCAACGCAATTGTTGGATTGTTGGAGCTATCCCAGACCCAAGCAAGGCCAATTTCCTCAACAAGTATGTATTGTATATTAGTATATAAGTTATTTTATTTTGTGCATATGGTTGGTGTGAATTTGATAAAATATAACATTTGTATCATTTTAATTACAGTTACCTCCAGCTGTAATATTAGGGAAGATGGTACTATTCCTAGCACCGTTGGCGAGGCAGTTTAATGGTGAGGATTTATTGTATTCTATGAGCTTGTTGATTTTGTCTGGGACATTCATAACTATTTTATAAAATAGCTTACTTACTCCTTATTATTTTGTGTTTGGTTATTAGTTGATTTTCAATTTTTTTTCAGTGAAGCTTGAAGCAATTCAACTGTTAGTTGAAGAATTCCGGAAGGAGCAAGAAAACCTGGTAACGGGGCGAGTAAGCCAAAAAAAAGTGTGGGAAAAGATTGGGAGTGTTCTCCATGAAAATGGGCACACAGGCATTACTGGACCACAATGCTTTTCAAAATTAAATGGCATGAAACGCACATATAAATCAATTAAAGACCACAATTCGAAATCGGGGAACAACCTGAGAACATGGCCGTACCTAGATGTAAGTTTTTATCTATTTATTCAAACCAAGTAATTACATAAGTTTATATGTAATAAAACAAACAACAATTGGTTGAATCTCCTGGGGGTAATAGAGATTGTCTGTAGGCAGACTCGGTTGCTTAAACCTTCATTTTTCTATTATGCATTTATTTATTTTATAGCTTATGGAAAGTGTGTTAGGGGAAAAACCCTACATGTAGCCTGTGGCTACACTCTCCTCAACTAGAGTTGAAACAGGTGATGCAGGACCTTCAACCGTCTTTACTGCGACTGAAGAAATAATCAGCCCTAGGAGTCGAAATAGTGGTAAGTATAATTTAAACAACTTGAAAAATGAATTCCTTCTGCAGTTCTACCACAATTTATAACTATGTTATTGCTGTTTATTGCCATTTGTGATAAAATCATTGTATGATTTTTGTACACCACAGAGGTAAAGAATCTCCAATTTTATAGATTTTAAAACGAGGTTTAAAGAAGTAATAATTTTTTTTACCTCATGTTGATAAGTTACTTAAATAGATAGTTAAACAATTTAACTATTACTTTTATTCAATTACCTCTGACTACGTTATACAGGTACAAGTGTAGAAAAATGTTTCGAATGGAAGTTTTTTTGAAATCAATTTTTTTTTATATTTACCTAATATTTCTATTACTGGCGCTCATACTACCTAGTCTAATACCCTCATTAATAGTTTATATTTATTTTAAGGGAAAAGGAAGGCAGCTACTGATATAGCTGAAGCTATTATAGAAAGCCGAAGAATATCAGAAGAATATAAGGAGAGGAGGCATCAGGAAAAATGGAACAAAAAAGAGAGTTCCAGCAGAAAATGCTGGACATGATGGGGCAATTAATAAACAAAATTTAACAAACCCTAGTTTTTATTTATTATATAACAGTTCTAAAACCCAAATTCACACATTCCTCATCAAAAGTCTTTGACATAATTCATCCCTTTTGGCTACACCAGCCTGAGCTGCATTCTGCTGCACATTTGGAGGCACATTTTCTTCATCACCTCCATTTACTGCCATATGTAAGTCATCACCCCTTAGTAGGCAAATATTGTATAAAACACAGCAAGCAATAATGTGGTCAGGGATTAATTCGACTTTACGCATGGGTAGTACAGTCATGAGGCTACGGAATCGTCCTTTCAAAATACCAAATGCTCTCTCAATGGCTATCCGAGCTGATGAATGGCAAAAATTATAGTTTTTTTGCCGTTCTGTCAGATGGCCATTGTCACGATAAGGTACCAACAAATTGTCATGTAACTTGTAAGCAGAGTCACCAAGTATATGACAATTATCCTAGAAACTGCTTCTCGGGTGAAATCATACCAGTTCCTGGAATCTGCCTTCTAAGCCGTGGTGAAATAATATTAGGCACATAATCGAACGTTTCTCGACACATTCTAGAATGTTTGAAGGTATTAAAAATTATAATAAGGAAATAATAAACAAATAGCTGTAGGTATTACTATTAAATAAATAAATAAAATACCTAAAATGTGCAGGTAACACTTGCTCCACATAATTTTCAAGTCTTGGGATCACCGTTTTTCTATTAAGCCCACCAAGGCGTTCTAATGCTTGTAATTCTTCTTCACTTTCTGATGATGATGAAAACGAATCAAGAATCTGATTCATTACTTGTAATCCTACTGCCACCACATTCAAAACATCGCGTCTATCGTGGCCATATTTTATTTAAAAATCACTAAAAATGCTGTAGACTGTTGTTGACTTCTTGACATTTGACATCTGCCAAAGAATACAATTCTTTGCATCAGCTGATATACTGTTCCCGGAGCTCGATAGCGCCAACTAGCGCCAACGCTCTGAATTGGCACTCAAACCTCCCCGAACGGCTCGAATAGCATTTGCGTTTTTGGCGGTACATAGCACGATAGCGTGCTCCCTGAACACACCCTAAGGCACGCGGTCGTTGAACGTCATAGATGACGTCACTGTTTGCAACAGCGACTCGCCCACGTCGCCCATACATATTGGTGGATCTGAGCGGGCGTTTAATTAAACGTGACGTTTTCAAACATGGCGACCAAAGAAATAACTTTGTATAATCCTGAATCTGATGTTGCATTGGTAATGTCACTGTCACTGGAGGATGCGAGACGTGCTGAAAGTGGTAGGGACCCATTAATTTCAATATTTCTCAATGGAATAACTTGTTGGGAAACAAAATATATTTTTCTTAACCTAACCTCAATGAACTTTATGTTTGGTACACGTGAGGTTTTTTGAACCCCAATATTCTATTTGTTGCAAAAAAAACTGAACAAAAAAGCTTTAAGAATTTTTTTTAAATATAAAGAATTATTTCTGATTATGTTTCATTCAATTCTAATTACTGCAATAGTATCGTTCGTGTATTTTTATCTTTTCTGATTCATTTCCTGAAGAATTGACTTTCTTATTCTAGATATACATTTCGCAACGGCCCTGATGAATGCGGCACTAAAAGAAGAAGACGCAACTACAAATGTGCAATCGCAGCAGCTAGATGCTGATAATAGTGACAGTGGTACGTAAGCTCTGTTTTTATTGAACAATTTAAATATGTATATTATGTCGTAGGCGTATTTGAAAACCAGGCTTTTTATGAAACGCCTAGGCTTTTTCAAAATGACTTGGCATATTGTAAAACCATTATATTTTTACAATCTGACTACAATTTTGAGGCATTTTATAAAACGCCGATGAGATTTTAGGCATATTGAAAAAATTAAAATATTTTACAATTCACCTAGTTCGAGTTAGGCGTTTCGTAATACGCCTCTGCCTTGCTTCGGCTTATTCAAAAACTGTTACGGCAGTTGGGCAGTTTATTTAGTGTTTATCCCGGTGAACTATTACCGTTTAAAAAGGGGTATTCAATAAATATTGTGTTATATAATGTTACAAGAGGCTGACGATATTGTCGAAAGGAGGGAGAGAAATAATTATTACATAGAATTGCATAAATTCTATGCAGGTGAGTACAAATGATACAAATCTTAGAATTTAATGTAGAAATAGCTAGCCATAACCTCAAAAAATGAGAGTGCGGTAAATACCATGTTTCGGACGGCGTTTCTTTAAACGAAAGCAAAGCAAAGAATACACCGGGTGTATTATGTGGTGAAGGTTTTCTCATAGTTCTTTATCGATAATATATTGTAATGTTTTTCGTTATTTACTCAAACAGTTTTTACTTGTGGGATAAAATTATACACACTATGGCTAATTACTATCTATTTATTCAAAGAAACACACACACTATATTAAACTTAATTTATATACACACTATACTCAACGTCTACTAATTTATTTACACTCGGTATATTGGTTCTAATTTATTTTCACCACTTGAGTATTACCCTATTTATCTGCACTATTCAATTCACTAATTCTTCCGAACTGTACTGAACTAGCTAACTGACTGTTTACGCACTCAATAACCCGCGTATATAGTCCTTATCGGTTCTGGAACACTCTAGTGCCTTCGGCGCTCGGGCTACGCGCGAACGATACCGTTCCAGATTGTTCGAGTACATTTTAACGCAAGGGGAGCACAGCCACCAAAATTTACACTCGTGGAACAGGGCCGGCTTTGAGTTGGCGACCTCGCAACATTGCCCCGTCCTTAATAGGAAGTTCCTCCTGGGACTTCTGTGTAGCCGGGACTGGGCGTTTAATGATATCCTTTTCGGTTTACATAAGCTCCCTGGTCTTCTTTTGGAGCATTAATACGGATGTGGGTCCCATCAATAGCTCCAATAGTTTTGGGAAATCCACTATTCTCTTCAAAACCTCGCATAACTGTGGCAGCTTTATCTCCAGTGGGCCACTGAATGAATAAAGGAGCTCGTTTAAATAATGCACGAGTAACTCTTCGTACAGCTCTAACAGCAGTTGCCCGACCAACATTAAATCGGTCACAAATAGATCTGCAAACAGTTTATTGAAAAAGCAGAGATAAAATATAGATTATCCAATTTATATAAATTTCCACCCACACTGTGGTTCAACAAATAAAAAAATAGTTCATGTGTAATCCTCTTTCCCACAAATATCGAAGCATAACTCTATTTTCAAATAATATCAGAAGTCTTTGAGTAAGATGTACATCTGATTTTCAATTCTGAAAACTAATCATACCTGTACGAATCTACAGTGGCCATCTTCCAAAGAGCTATCATTAGCTGTGTTTCAGAAGGACAGCAAGGACAACCCCTTATTTTTCTCAACAAATCTTTTTGTAGAATTCTATGCAGATGATGAAAAGTATCTCTTGACATCCTACAAACAATAGTTAATTGGTTTGTATACTAAAAGTAAATGGATGGACAAATTTTGATTACAATTACAAAAAAATTACCTGAAATGACTTTTGAACTCGTGATCTGTGTAGCTAGCGACCACATCATTATACCTCATAATGCGTGGACGTAATTTTCGCTTTCCTCTCACACTCAAAGCAGCTTCCCACATGTCATCAGAACTTGAACTTTCAGAGGAGAGACATTGGAAGTCTCTCATTCGTTTTGTCAAAAACGCAACCATAAATTCACAGGAATCCATAATGAAATTAAATTTTACCCCGGTCTATGCAAAATATTTAATCCAAACTGCACCAAAAATTATTTTATTCATTATTATACACAACATACAAACTTGACGTTTCACCAAGCCGCCATATTGTGTGCCTCAGCCGCTTGAGCCGCTCAAATGTGCATTCCACTATAACTTTCGCCTACAATGTCTGAGGACTTTTTACGTAAGTGGTCGGTTTTTCAATGTCCAGTCAGAAGTGCCTGCTACGTAACCGACAGTCATGTGGTAGCTGAATGTTAAATTGGTCGAACTGTTTATCCAATCGAATATAACCGGCAGCTACGGAGTTGATAGTTATTATTTATTTCTAACGTAGTTGGCAAAACTTATAATAGAGTTGTGGTTTTGATTGGATAATTTGAATCTATCGCTGAATTTCAGATAAGTACAAGGTTCTGTACGTAGAGAAATAATAAGCAAGCGTCTGCGAATTTCGTTATTTTATTTTTGTTTGGCGTTGGGCAAATTTTATTATAATGGATGATGTGAATAGAAAGAAAAAACTCCAAATTTCTCAGCTTCGGACAGAGCACTCCTGTTGAAACTTGCCAATGAAAAGAGACATATACTAGAAAATAAAACAACGGATGCATTTACCTGGAAGCAAAAGGAGGAAGCGTGGAAAAAAATTGTAAACAGCTTTAATGCTTCCACAACTGGATCAGTAAGCTCTAATTTTAACATTAATTTTATATACATGTTGTAAATATATAAATTTTAGCACCGTTCTGACAAGCAATTAAAAAACAAGTACGAGGCCATCAAAAAGGAACTGAAAAAGCAGAATAGCCAGTATTCAGCTTATCTTCGAGGGACTGGCAGAGGACCATATGTGGAGCCACCTAAAATACAAACAGCTGATGAAAAAATTTTAGCCAGCACGATAGCGCTGGGCATCCAAGGATTAACTTTAAAAAAGGATAGTGATGGCTTAGCAGGTAATAATAATTTATAGTATGTGTGTAGTTTAAACCTTACTTTATAAAACATGAAACGATGACTATAGAACTGGTCCATTTGCAACTTATTAATTTTAAATTGTTTTATAGGAATATCTGGTATTTCAACAGTTGAACTTTATACAGAAAGTGCTAATATAGATGAAGAAAATTTGGTAGAAATTGATCTAAGCGGATCTAATAGATTTGGGAAATATTCAGCTAAAAGCTGGTTTTTGCCGTGTTCATTGCAGCTTGTGGTAGAGGTTCCATTTCAAACTCTTCATCAAAATTTACATTTCCAATTTCTGGATCCTCTGGTGGTAACTGTTCATTCTGTTGGAGTGCAATATTATGAAGTACTCCACAAGCAACAATTACTGCCAATGAATTGTTCAGTTGTAGCCGTATCCCTAGTGATAATATGGAAAATCTTCTTTTCCAAACTCCATACGAACGCTCAACTGGATTTCTAGTACGCCGAACTAAAAGTGAAGATTCAATTATCTAAATGTATCCACAATATGAAAACTGCTCAAATTATAGTTACTGTGAAAAATAAAAAAGGTTATTGAAGAATGGTTCACTCAAAATTGTAAAACATGTGTACCTAAATACTTCGAAGTACAGTGAAACATGATATACACATATTTTGCTGAGCGAACCACCTCTCGAGTATTACCTGCTTCAGAATATAACTGCTCAACCTCGTTATTTGCTTGGTCGATAGGAGTTACAACATGTGAGGTATCTGCGTACCCACTATCTGCAACTAATAGGCTATTTCCAAACTCATTAGCATGGAGTCTTTGGTAAACTGCACAATTTTCAAACACTACTTGGTCATGTGCAGATCCTGGCCAACGAGCTACCAAGTCAATGATGTTCATTTTTGCTGATGAAACAGTCTGGACATTTATTGAAAAATATCCCTTTCGATTTCGGAATACTTCTGCATTGTTTCCACCTATAACATCACATATTAGCTACCTTAGCATTCTAAATATTATAGTAACTTACCTGGAGACTGTATCTTAATATGTGTGCAATCTATAGACCCTATATTGTTCTTGGAAGCCTGGCAATGCTATAAAAATCCAAATGATGTGCAGTTATTTCATCTTCTGTGGATGGCATCCTAATAAATTGAGGGGAGAGAGAAGCTATTGCGTCAGTGACTTTATGAACTATTTTGCAAGCTGTTGACTTGCTGACATTGAAATAATCTCCTGCACATATTAAAAAACTGCCCGTTGCATAGAATCGCAATGCCAATAATAATTTATTGATGGGAGACACTGAAAAATTCCTACAACCACAAAATATAAAATTAGCAAAGGTAAATTTGGAATACATGTTCCAGTTGAAGGTTTTTGCCTCATGCTGAATGATATTAAATTATTTTTACCTGTCTGTAGGAGTTTCAATTTGCTGTAATATCATTTCTTTTTTTAATCTAAATCTCATCGTAAAATCTAGATCATCTAGAGTGTCAATATAATTGGTCCTTTCTCTTACAGTATTTGGTCGACGCTGGTATTCAATAAATTCAATAATTTCTTCATCATCATCGCTTTCTATGTCTTGAAACATCCTGTTTTTGAAACAATAGTAACGAAAACAAATCTAAAATCTGGCAATAGTCCTTAAATCCAGTAACTTGTTCAAAATGCTAAAATAAACATAACCTACCAATAGCGCAATCTCTAAAACAGTAGCTGCTAGCTATCTATGAAACTGCCACCTGAATGTTCCGGTTACGGTTACAGTTGAAATAGCTGACAGCCATCATGTCGATAAACAGTTTGACAGTCGATGACTGACGGCTATTATTGTAGCTGCCAGCTAAATGAGATAGCCGGAGATTGAAAAACCGACCCTAAGTGGAACGCACCCAATGTGAATAATTTGATTTAGACAATATAGGGTGTTCAACTAAAAATAGATACTTTTTAATGATTAGCAGATCGTTAATTCTAAGGGAACAAATTACGTCGCACTTTATTTTATCAAATTTAATGGTGCAGTTTTGTTTTTATCCCCATTTAAAAAATTATATTTTGAAAATTTCTTAAAACCCGCATTTTAGATTTTGACGTCACTAGTTTAAATTGAAGTAAGTCACATATTTTGTCATGGAACAAAATAATCAGAAGAGAGTGTAGTCACCAAAATTGAAGAAGAAGTCAGGTTAGAGTGACAGTGAGTTGTTTCGTTGTGGCATGTGGTTTCATCTTGTTTCAAATTTTTGATTAGTTCGTGTTTAAGTCTCCTTTTAATAATAAAATTACAGTGTACGTTAAAGCAAATTCCAAGTCATCTTTGAACTCATAACTAAAAAAGACATATAAATTGATAAATATTTGAAATGATTATCAATAGAATTATTAATTATTTTCTGTAATTACGTATTTCACTTACATTAAAATGGACTTCACAACAAAAATAATTTGTTGAAGTTTGTACTCAAAAGACCTCCTAATAGCTGCAAATCAACTCTTTCTTCTTTCATCTGTTTCCGGCACAGTAATGAATTTTTTACCCGCTGTTCTTGATTTATTAGTGCAATATGGTACAAAACACGATTCAAATGCTTAATCCTTGATAATTTTAAAAAATCAAGCACACAATAACAAAAATAATAACAACTGTAAATAATGTTTCAAATTAAAATTGAACAAGGTAAACAGAGTGATAGATGTCAGGTCAGATGTCAAAATTTTTAACCTGAACAAACTCACATCCCAAATGAATGAGAAAGAAGAAGCTGAAACATGGAACAGCAAAGGAAGACTAACGACAACTTCACATTTAAACTAGTGACGTATCTGCATTATAAGTTGCATAATTTCAGTAAATTTTTGTTTTCATTTTTGCTTTTAATCTAAAGACTAAATTTAGAATAAATTTATTTTTGAATTTCCCATTTGCCACTTATTAATATTACCTAATTAAACATGTGGTTAAAATTTGAAGTTGAACACCGTATTCGTTTTACAATTATAAGCAACCGGACAGACGTTGTAAAGAATATTTAGTTGCATACCTAATAGGGAGTATCATTTCGATAGATATGGCAGCATCTAACAATATTTTTTTTGACGTTTTAACTCTAGTAATCATGGTTTTGCAAAATAATATAATAAAAGCGCTATGTAAGTCTAGCCAGAAGGTAGTCACTAATTAATAATTTTGTGTACTTTCATAGGTATAGCTCAAAAATGCGAAGTAGACGAAAAAATCCTTTACCTAAGATTATTTAATTAGATACTAGCCATTTACTTTGATAGTTAAATAGACTCAAAAAAATACCTAAGTATTCATTTTTAAATAAAAATAAACAATAATCAATACTCAATAATCAACATAAACAATGGCAAAACAGGATAAGTATGTATAAATAAGATGGGTGACGAATGGATAGCTATGCGGGGTAGGGGCTGCGAGAGTTAAGTATCCAAAACAACTAGAGTCAACAAAGATAAGAAGCCAAGCAGTAAACAACTAAGAAGAGTTCCATTGTTTATCCAAGGTTATAATTAATATATATAAACGTTAGATTTTAGATTTAGAGAGACTTCAATCTGAGACTTCAATCAGAGACTTCAATCAGAGACTTCAATCTGAGACTTCAATCAGAGACTTCAATCTGAGACTTCAATCAGAGACTTCAATCAGAGACTTCAATCAGAGACTTCAATCAGAGACTTCAATCAGAGACTTCAATCAGAGACTTCAATCAGAGACTTCAATCAGAGACTTCAATCAGAGACTTCAATCCAAGACTTCGGTAAAGAGTTTAGTTACGTGTTACGGTCATAAATGTTAATTTAAATATATAATAAATATTAATGTATAAGTTAGTGACATACTGTATAATAATAATAAAAAAAATTTTTAAAAAACGTTTTAACAAATTAAAAGTTAAAACTCGAGTGTTTGTTTTTCAGCTTTAAAATTTGTGGTCGACACGGGCAAGCAGGGAGGTACTACACTACTTTATTTACGGAGACGAGGCTGAAATATAAAGATAAATAATCTTCAAGCGTTTCTTTTTATCAGCCTACAACTCTCGAATCCAATTCAATCGAAATAACTTGTTTGTAACTGTATAATTAGTAGACACATTGCAATGACAGGGTCGGACTGACTTTTATGTAATATAGGAGTGGAAATAAAAGATGTTATTTTTATAAATTATTTATTGAATAAAACCAAAGTATAGAGAATGTGAAGAAGCAACATGGATATGTGATTTAAAAAATTAATTTCAGGCTAAACAATACAAATCCATTAAAGTCGTAATATTAAAATGGTTGTCGTAACACAAAATAAATATTATAAAAGATAGGATATTATGATTTATAAATTTTAAGGCTAAACAATACAATTGGAGTTATAATATTAAAATGTTTGTTGTTACACAAAAAACAATAATCAACTAAGCAGTATAAAAATAGTTCTTTTTCACAAATGGAACATCTAAAACATGATTCTGGTAAAGTTCCTGCGCTACCGGTAAAATGTTCACTAATATGTTGTGATTCTATGCTTTCACGACGTCCATTATTCAAATCGAAAAAACAACAGGTAAATAATCGATATTCACTTGTCGAATAATAGTATTGTAGGATACATATTGGTTTACCAAAACTGGCATTCATCCATTTCACAGTGTTTACTGATTCAATATGGAACGATTTACAATCAATAGTTTGAGTATCATATTCTTGTTCCGAATTACCGGAACTGATAACTGAATCAACTTCACTGTCTTCATCATCTGCTTCAATTCCATTGTCGGCATTATCTTGGTTGTCTAGCAAAACGGCTAAATCGAATGATTCGTTCTCGCTATCTACATCCATGCTGTTTCTTCACATTCACTATACTTTGGGTTTAATAAGTATTGCAGCATGTAAACGTATTATATATAGAAATTCAGACATGCGCAAACAAGAGTAGTTAGGGCATGCGCAAAGGAAAGCACTATTCAGCGTCTCACAACAAAATCATTGATTACAATGTAAGCAAGTAAAAACAAATTTATTGGTAGATTTGTATTAAATATTTGTAGAGTATTCCAACGTCTTTTGTTATCTGTCTTGTTGTTTTTTTTTATTGATGTTTTCATCATCTTGGCAAACTTGCAGTCTGGGCTAAATTTTAAATGTTCTTCATGAACGCAATCTTCGGATAACCACTCATGAATTTCCACATGACAATTAAAACAACGATTTATGTCACTATAACCAACATAAAAAAAACCCGCTAACGCCAAATCTATAGGAGAAACTTTACCAGTCCAATTTTTGAATGATTGCAAGCGGTAGTCATACAATGATAATAAATCGGAGAAATCTTCTAAACACATATTGATGGTGTGAGTCAAATTCATTTTGCTATAACTATTTATAGATTTCCCCATCCATTCCAATACTAGCATAATTTCTCCCACCACTTTTACATATCTATAAAAAGTCATGAAGATACCATATCGAGTAGTTGCAAATTTTGAACGAGCACGACCACGTAGCTTTAGTACACGGTCCCTGGTACACACCGTGTCATACAAAGCACCTACGAGGGTGTTCCGATAAATTCCAAGAAAAATTTTTTTTACTAAATTAAATTCAGTGGTAAAAGTAGGTATAGCACCCAGTTACTGGCCAAAGCCACCTTAGGCTGTTAACCGGGGAGTGAGGCTGCTCCTCGGCAGTAACAGGAGACAATCTTCTTGACAAATACGAGACAAATATCACTAAACCAAATCATTCCTCAAAAAACTACTCTAAATGCCATCCACGAGGTCGCAAACCTCAACCAAAAAATCCACTATCTGCAAAACCGATCCAAATGGATCACCATCAACCTCCGCTCCGGAACCTGGTTCCTCCTCAGAGGTGGAATTCCCACCTCTACCTCCTCCCAGCAAAACTACTGCTGTAACCTCCAACTCCAGCTCCAAATCGAGCTCTTCCTCTCAAAATAATGCCGCCAGCTCTCCGCAACCAAATTCTACAATCGAAGTCCCTTGCCGGTAATTCCAGAGCATGCAAGAAGAAAACGCTTCACTCAAAAAACAGGTTGATAACCTAACCAAACTTTTCAATCAAGTTTCCCAGCAGTTAACGGCCCTCCAAAAACCCACTACTTCCCTACCTGAGGCAAATTCCTACGCACAGGTAGCACGATCACCTCCTACTTCTGTCCGTAACATCCCAGTCATCAGACAACGAAAATCGCCCACTATTGTGAGCTCGCAATCCTCCGGACGGCAGTCCACCCACCAACCCACCGCTACACCCACACCAATCAAACCATCCCTCCAAACCATAAACCTTCGCAACCTCCCTTCCAAATATTGCTCCCAAAAAGAGCTTTTCACACTCCTCAACACGAACGAGATCTTACGAGGTCAAATTCAATTTCTAAAGGCCAACCCAAACTGCACGGCCCTCCTCAAAATCTCCAAATCTATCGAGGTTAAAACCCTCGAACGCAAAATTCAAAACGCCATCGGTGACAACCGCGTGGCTTGCATACCCCTCAACCACCCCACAGCCACAAAACCAAACCATCCATCCCGGCAGAACACTCCCAACTTCTCTTTCGTCGTCACAAGTGTCGACAAAACAATTACTGACATCGAAATGACTGAACTTCTTCAGTCACTCGGCTTAAACTTCTTAAAATGCTGGAGAATTATCTCCAAAGCCACCCTCAAACCTACCGTTCTCGTCAGAGTCATAACTGACTCTGAATCCACGTACCACCAGGCCCTCTCCAAGGGAATACTCCTCTACGGCCTAAACCACAGGTGCGAGCCTTCTAATCAGAATCCTCTCCCTCCAGTCCCTAAATACTGTACACGCTGTACAGACATTGGCCATCTCGCCAATGAATGTAAGGCGAAACTGTACACATGCCCCAATTGCGGTGGTCACAACCACAAAGCAGAAGCCTGCGAGAAGGTTGCAAAACCTTGGTGCAGGAACTGCAGTGGCGATCATGCAACATACGATCCCAAGTGCCCAAAACGGCAAACTCAACCCTCGAAACCCGAGGAAACCGCCCACATCACCCTCCCCAAACCCTCTATGCCTTTTGACTTCCCATCGGAAGTCCAGAAAATTCTTGAAATAGTGGCTGTTACCATCATGAACGCCATTCCCACCTCTAGAAAATTGGTTATAGAAACATACAAACACCTTATCCCAACCTACTATAACCATAACTGCGCTGTCCTTGGTCAGGGCAACAAGGCGCATTTCAGCTTCACGCCAACAAAATCATAAATCCCTACCTCCTATTTAATAAAGGTATTTGATGGACTTTTTAATAGGTACGTTGAATTGCCAAGGTCTCTCCAGGAAGAGACACTTGCTGAAGCACCTCCTCAACACACAAAATATTCAAATTCTTTCTATCACTGACACTCTGGCAAAAAATCCTCCTCACTTTTCAGGATACCAAACCCTCCACTATGACAAATGCCAATACTCTCGAGGTAACGGCTTTCTTGTCAGAAATGGAATTTCAGCCACAATTCACAGCTTTCCTGTGCAAATCACCTCTCAGAATTTAGATTGCTTCGCTATCGACGTCACCGTTAATAGGTCTACCATCACTTTTATTTCCTACTATAACCATCCTCGCCAAACCATAAACGAAGAGCTCTTCGAATATTTCTCAAACCTTCCTAAAGCAGTAATTCTCGGAGATTTCAACTCCCGACACATACAATTCGGTGACACTGCCACCAATCCCTCAGGTAGAATTTTCTCCGATTTACTTCTCGACCTACCCATTTTCCGAATTTGAAACAGAAATCCCACCTTCATAGGCCACCAGGGAGCCTCAATCTCAGACCATGTGGTATCTACCCAGAGAATAGCTGTTCGACGACGAATGCTACCAGGGTGATTCAATAACTTCTGACCATCTTCCACTTCTAGTACGAACAAAGCTAGCTAACCCAAAACCTCCTATATCACAAATTTTCACCTTTTTAGACTATAAAAAGGCAAACTGGGAAAAATTCCAAAACCATACATCTTCCCACATTCCCAACGAGCCCGAAAGAATCACTATTGATTCAATCAATTCTCACGCCGAAACACTTCAATCTCTTATCATAGATGCCACTGACCAATCTGTACCACTTACCACTATCGATACTTCCTTTCATACTCTACCTCAACACATCCTTAATTTAATTAAACTCAAAAGACGTCTTTATGGCACCTTTGTACGTACTAGAGATCCAGCCGTCAAGAACGAATGGAATCGCCTCAATGCCCTTGTCAGATCTGAGACGAACGCCCACAAACAGCGGGAATGGAAACGTCTCACGGCTGACCTGGACTATAGGCGAGGAAGTGAGTTCTGGAACAGATTCAAAACTCTCACCGGTCAACGGAAGAGAGTAGAATCAGGTCTCAAAGTACAAAACCAAATGGTGCACACTTCTGAAGAAAAAGCCGAGGTTTTCAAAACCCATCTTCAAAACGTTTTAATCTCTCCAGAAAACCCACTCTTTCTTCCCGACTTTCTCAGAGAAACCACCCTACTTACCTCGAATATTACGAGAAGCCCCCATACTATCACCCCTCTTGATCCCAATAACCCTCTTTTAAAACCCTTCTCTCTCGAAGAGATCAAAACCGCCTGTATGAGAGGCAAAAACACCGCCCCTGGTCCCGACCAAATATCCAGAAGAGCTCTGAAAAACCTCCCTCCCTGCATTCTCCCTCAAATCCAGAACTTAGCAAACGCCTGCCTCTCTCTCTCTTACTTCCCAAACGTATGGAAAACTTCACATACAATCCTCATTCCGAAACCAGGTAAAGATATTAAAAATCCTGAAAATTATAGGCCCATTTCACTTATCAGTGTTCTTGGAAAACTCTTTGAATTCCTGGTTAAAGAACGACTTTGGCAACACTGCAACGGCCATAATATCATTCCCGATTACCAACACGGTTTCCGACCCGAACATACATCACAAGACCCGCTTCTAGCCTTCCACACCACCATCACCCGTGCTATAAATGCCCGAGAAGTTTCCTCAGCCGTACTTCTGGACGTTCATAAAGCCTTCGATCAAGTCTGGCATGCTGGACTTGTGAGAAAACTAATGAGCATAAATCTCCCTGTTCATTTCGTAAAACTAATCTACTCATATCTCACTGAACGTACCATCAAGGTAAAAGTCGGCTACTCAATCTCAGAACCTTTCACCCCATTAGCAGGCGTACCGCAAGGCTCTATTCTCGCTCCTCTCCTTTACCTTATCTACACTTACGACACACCCACACCACTATACCAACATCAACACATACATTTGTATGCAGATGACACAGCCATACTAAACACTGCAAAAGACATCTACACATTACAAACAAAAACACAAGCCTCGCTCAATCGGTTCTCCGATTGGTGCTGCAAATGGCGAATTACACTAAACCCACACAAAACACAACTCATTGCATTCAAACACTCAGACACAAATAAATACGACCTAAAACCCACACCAACGAATTTCCGCATTTCACTTTGGGGAGAAAGACTCGATTTACTGAAACAGGTTACCTACTTGGGGGTGAGATTCTCTCACACCCTCAATTGGGAGCCTGACCTCCTTGCTACCCTTAGCAGAGTGAGAAATCGAGTTAATCTCCTCAAGATGTTGTGCGGTAAGTTCGCCAGAACACATCCTCTAACACTTCTGCATACATACAAAACATTTATACGCCCAGTAATTGACTACAAATACCTCGTATACTCAACACTCCACCCAAGGCGAATAAACCGTCTCCTCTCCTGCGAAAGACGCATTCTGAGACTATGTCAATATAAAGACTTCCGTTCGCCATGTAACGAGGTATACACTAACACCAATATTACACCGATCTCGGAAAGACTTCTAAAACTTCAATCTGGCTACATCACCCGTACACTCACCTCAAACAACACACTTGCAAAAAATACTCTCAAATACCCCTGGAAAACCCGACTGCAACGTCCACTATCACCTTACCCCAAAAACAAACTCCCATATCCACCCTTACGACTTCTCAGAACCATCCCGTACAACGAACTTCCCCCTGACTACCAAGACTTTTTGGACACTTCACCCTTATCAATTCGATAAAGGTGGCAAAAAGTGCCCAAACAGACAAAATCACCGAAAATGCACCGAAAACAGTGGATACTGCGGCTGCAAAACCACACCGAAAACGGTCGACGCAACGCAACGCTACGTACAATTATCACTCAACGAAAATTCAAAACATACAAAAGCCGTCGAGCGACGGCCAACAAACAGCGCGCCGAAACAGCCTTCTCCGTCCATCGCAACAAAAATGCACTTTTTAGTGTATCACGGTCTCGGGAACTTTTCAGTTTACGAGACCTTTCTATATATGGAATCAACAAAATAATAAAAACTCAAACTGTTTTTTACTTACCCTTCCTACCCACACCGGGATGATGAATGCAGGTTTTCTGTGGTATTTTCCCTGCATTTTAATTTCTGCAATGATCGGAACTGCGATACATTGCGGAAATTAACCAAATGGCCATCCTTTGGGTGAACAGCCACAGCTGTCCCTACCGCGACCGTAAATTCACTTGCTATTAAATTAAATTAAAATTAAACCCTGAAGAGGAAAATAAATTCCTATACCAGGGTAGATCAAAAAGCTTGTTTTTGAAAAATTTTTGAAAATTCTTCAAATTTTCAGAATTTTTTCTGGAAAATCCAAATAAGGATTAAATTAAAAAGTAAAATCATGTTCGAACAAAAAAAAAACCATATCGAGTACAGTTTTGTCTTGTTAGTTGTGAGAAAAATGTCTTCAAATACTGTTCCAAAGGAAGAGTTTTTGGGAGAACATCGATTTTACTTGAATCAATCAAAATCAAAGTTTGTTACGGTGTGTTTATCAGCAGAATGCACTCCTTTTGTAATCATTTCAGGGAACTGGAAGAATTATATAGTTTTTCACGAAAAGGAATGGGAGGAACTATTATGTTTCAAGGATTTAATTAACAATTTTTTCACTGCAGCGGAATCCTTAGACCCCATAGATGCGGGATACTTTTGGCTTCAATTTCAAAAGTTTGAGCAGAATAAAGTGCTAAAAATTTTAACTGGACATGCTAGTATTTGTTTGGGGTATGCAAGTATATCCGAGCTGTGGAAAATATTACCACTAATAAAGAAAACCTTTGAAACATTAAAAAACCAGCAGTTTTTAGGAACTTTAAAAATTCTACAACTAGCTGTTACTAAATCACAAGACGTTCCGAAAACGGCACTAGAAGTTCTACAACCAATCAAAAAAATCAACCCAATTACATACAACCTAGGTCTTGAAGTAATTTATAAATATCCTGAATTACTACTAGATGAAACAAGTCAGCTTTAATGAAAACTTTGACAAAATACATGTTCTCTATGTCTGGCGATATGCGTATCATGCAGCAAGAAAAAATGATTGGCAAGCTAGATATCTTGATGAGTTACGCTTCAATCAACGAATTCAACAAACCGCCAAATTTATCAATCCTATTTTACATGTAATACATAAAGTTTATAATAAAAGATATGCAGAAATTATTATGTTTTATTTAAAAAATTAGTTTACAATACATTATTTTTATTAATCCAAGAGTTGTGTGAGTTATCTAATCCCAACCATTTCACCAAAACCTTATTTCCTTTTTTTCTCAATACTTTTTCAACGACATAAACGTCTGGGTGTTTCACTTTTAAAAGTTCTTCGGTGTAAAAAGCTCCTTGGATAGGTTGATTTCGTTCATCTTGTAAAAGATATGTAGTGGGGTTTGTCACCTTGACTTTAGAAATTTTGAAAATTTCAGTTGACCAGTTGGGTGTATAACCTTTGGAAAACGATTCACGATATTTACTTATGCGTACAAAATCACCTTTTTTAAATTTAGGTTTGCGGGGGTCGACTGTTTTCAAATGATTGAAAGCCGTAATATATTTAACATTTTTCTCATTAACCTCACTGGGGATTGCACCTGTTGTTGAATGTCTGGTATTATTGTATCGTTTGATAATTTGTGGAAGCAATTCTAACCATTTATAAGACCCTCGCATACTAAATTCTTTCCACAACAAAGTCTTGAGTGTTCGAATAACTCTTTCTACGATGCTAGCCTTAAGGTTGGAAAATGTGCTATAATGGTTTATTCCATACTGTTGCATAATCTGTTGAAACTTTGTTATAAAACTCTTTACCCATATCGGTTTGTAACTTTTTAGGCATAGCATAGCCTCTGCAACATCCTTGGCATTTTTTCGCTTTATAGGTTCAGCCCGAACGAATTTACTAAAAGTATTGATTATTACAAGTATATATCCAAAACCTTTGTTAACGCTTTTATAATTATTTAGAATCGCCAAGTCATCCTGAAGAAGATCGTGCAAACCTTTGACAATCACATGTCGTATCCTGTAATTTTTACGAGCTGGACTATGCAATTCATTAACTACATCTCGCTTCACATTACTCATATTTTTGTAGAGCACACTGAATTACAAATTCAACGTGAAATTGATTGTAATTAGGGTTTAAAACAAACTGTAAAGTATCGCCTTTTTCAACAAATTTATCAACCATACCGGATTGGTCAGATATTTTATTGTTATAGCGAATATATAGTCCATCAAAAATGCATTTAAAATGTTCAACTTTTCCTGATACTGGTATCGTAAAAGTGCTTGTATTACAGTCTGAGACGTAAAAAAACTTGTCATTTCCTTGACTACCATTTATCTTGAATGAAATTTTCGTATGGAATTTATAGGGATCCCCAATATAAAAATTATAACTGAGGAGTGGTGCTGCTACAATTTCGTCAGATGGTTTTAACGCTTGACTGCGAAGAGAGAGTTGATTGAACCTGTTAATCGGCATACTAAGCTTTAATGACCCATTTTTATCTAGGTGGTGCTATTTATGTTTGCAACAGACAAAGCAGGGTAAAATCAGCACACATGTTATTTACAGAACCTACTTTAAATTCAATTTTATCGCCCTTTTTTATTTTCATGTTGGATAACTCATTATATTTATAAACCTTGCCTCTCCAACAAAACAATCCCATGTCTTTAAATTGTTGAAAACTCATGTCGATATTCGCATGGTCGTCAAAAATATGTTTCAGATTAGTAACATCTTGGGGGAACACAATTAACAGATTAGCATTATCCCGAATTAGTTGTTTTGGAATCGCTGAATATGTTTGACATGAATAAAAACAATCGGTCTCTTTATGTCGACCAGAACAAAAATAATTTTTGATAATATTTTGGTCACATATATATAACTATGGAATTAGGTTTAATATTTTCGGGGAGCGGAAAATCTTCACTTTTACTAAATTCTTGGTAACCGATCTCTCGTATGGGTTGTAGTAATAATCGCAGATATTGATATTTTGGTTGCTGCAGTGATTTCGAATATAAACAAACATTTTCATATTTCATACCATTAGGATGTTCCAACAAAGATAACATTACGTTGGTTTTACCACTTCCACTAGGTCCTACTATAAGTGTTCGTTTAGAAGTACCTCCAAATGAGACACCGTGATTGATTTCATTATTTGTAATGTCATAGTTTTTAACTGGTAAGGAAACTTGTTGTTTTACAAGCTTCATGTTGAAGACTGCTAGTCAGTCTAGAGAAACATACATATAGTAAAATTAATAACTATTTAGAGGTACCAGCCGTTTTAGTAACTTAACGTATGCGGCTTCTTGAACCATCTGAACCCGCATGAAAAAAATTAGGTTATGACCTTTGTCATGTCAAATGCTTGACATATTTCTTATTGCATTGGCGTAGTGACTTGAAATTTCATATTATCAGTGGCGGTTTGTAATAATACAAATTAATTTTATGAAATTCATAAAATTCTAAAGATGTTACATAATAAAAGAATATAAAAGAAGCGCACTAATTTTAAAAACATTGTTTTATTAACTAGATACATAGTTTTCTTAAAAAAATATGGCAATTCAGAGTTCGATTAAGTACAAATTCTAGATTTTAAAAAAATGACAACGTGATCCTTCAAGGCAAAGTTTAATTAGTTTCTAAATCAGAATAACTTTCGGAAAGTGATAGTTCATCATCGGATTCATTGGATACAGAGATCACCATAGGTTCGATGTTTAGTAGGTCCAGTTTGTTTTCTACTTCCCATGCTTCAGAAATCATTTTCTCTGTATGATTTATGTAATTCTGCCAGTGTTGCTCCGGTACATTTTTTACAACGTCATTCCATACTTTTAAGACTTCAGTAGGTGACCTTGCAGTTTTCGTAATAGCTTGGTCATAATGCCTTTTAGTTTCTGACCATACCATTTCGATGGCATTAAAATGGCAATGATAGGGTGGTAGCCTGAGAACACAATGACCATGCTCGGCAGCGTATTTGTCTAAATGATAATTTTTTTCTGGCAAAACTTGCTTTTCAATTATATTCCAAACAGCATCCTTTAAAATGTGATCTGGAAAAGGAATATTCTTTTTTTGAGCCATTCTAACATGCGTGCTTTACTCCAACTTTTTCTTGGGATTTCTTCATCCAGGCGACTGTGATACGTTGCGTTATCCATTATAATTAACGATGGTTCTTCCAAGTTTACAATTAGTTGCTGTTTAAACCAATTTTCAAAATTTTCGGTGTTCATGTTATCATGGTAATCGCCTGTTTTTTTATTGCATTTAAAAATAAGCGATGCAGTTGCCACAAAACCTTTTTTATTACCGGCATGAACAATTACATATCGTGTCCCACTTCCAGTTATTTTTAAATCACTGTGTTTAGTACCATCTTGCCACATTCTTCTGTCCCCGCTTTTACTAAAAACCCATGTCTCATCCAGAAAAACAGGTGTAAAGAGCTTTTCGCTTTTAGCAGCATGGTATTTGTTCAAAAATAATATTCTTTTTAATCTGACTGCAGGCATTTCCAATAAATGTTTTCTTCCATCCTGTTTTTTGAAATGAAAACCCATTTTTTTAATTCCCAAATATAACGAACCTTTGGAAATCTTAGTTTCTGGAGACTCTTCGATAAATTGTCGTAAAATAGTTTCTACTGTGATTGGTTTTTCAAGATTATATAATGTGCTTTCTGGAACTTTTAGTGCTTCGGACGCTTTTTGAATTGCCTTAAATCGAGATCCTAAATCGTTTTGAAAATAGTTTACTACATTAAGCATAAGTTTTTTGGATTCATCAGAATATCGCATTTTTATATCTTATTTTGCGTTATGACATTAACATGAAATCAAAATTTGACGTAACTTCAAAAACGTGACATCTAATAAATTAGTTACGACGTTCATTTTTGTTGGTAATTTTTTGTTTCAACCGATTTATTAATAATAAATAAGGATGGTCTTATTCTAAATGGGTATAAAATTTACTATATATAGGTGTTAGTATGAAAAATAAAGCAGTACCACTTGAACGTCGAATGACGAGAGGTAGAGGGCTTGTTAATACATTAATAAATAAGCTCCCCTTTGAACTGCACGCCCCTGGGGGTATCGGTATTTAGGTCCTGGAACGAAGCTAGCAAAGAGATTAGCTCGAGGGGATAAACCAATAAATCCTTTAGGCGAAGCAGCACTACAACACGATATAGCATATTCTCAGAGCAACGATCTAAGTGAACGCCACGTGGCTGATAAAATTTTAGAGAACAAAGCTTGGGATTGTGTTAAATCTAAGGACGCTAAATTAGGTGAAAAAGTAGCTGCCTGGTTGACAACAACAGTTATGAAAGGAAAACGCAAACTTGGAATGGGTCTCCGACGAAAACGTAAAACTGAGAAGCGTGTTATCAAACCACTTAAAATTGGAGGACTTTTACCATTTTTAATCCCTTTGATTGGGGCTTTAGCTGCTGCCGGCGGCGGAGCTGCTGGTATCGCAAAAGCCGTGAACGACGCTAAAGCTAATAGAGAGCAATTAGCCGTGCAGCAGCGACATAATCTTGAAATGGAGCAAGCTGCTAAAGGTGGTAAAGGGTTATATTTAAGACCATATAAAGGATATGGAATGAGGCAAAGAAAACAAAAAATATGTAAAAAGGGGCGGGGTTTTTATTTAAAACCATATTCAAGAAACTCCCAATAAAATTACCTCAGCACATAATGACAGACTTTGAAGTTGAAAAATATATAACGTTATTGCAAATTCCTTATTTTCGTGGTATATACATGCGTAATTCCTTACCTACAAAAATTAACAAATACGAGTCGGGTATCAACTTGGATACACAGCAAGGTCTTGGAACGCACTGGAGAGCTTATACAAAGAAGAGTAAAAATGTTACATATTTTGATAGTTATGGTAATTTACCACCACCATTAGAAGTCGTAAAGTATTTTACAAGTAATGGAAAAGTAGACTTCCACTTCAATTACGAAACAGTACAAAGATTAGGTTACCAATGTGGACAGTTTTGCCTCAGCTTTTCATATAGTCAGTATAACTGAGTAGGCAACTCATTTCATAACCAACTGTCCAAGATGTCGTATACTTTTACGTTAAGTGGAGAGTCATCAATTCTAAGTGGTGACTTTAACCCGCCCATTTACTTAGATGAAAATGCCGAGTATGAGATAGGATTGGCTAATTTTGATAATTTCAATAGTATTCCAAACATAACTGAAACAAATAACGTATTAGTGTGGGGTCAGAAAAGTCAATACAAATATATCATCCCTATAGGCTCCTATGAACTGGATGATATTATAAAATTAATTGAAAACGAAATGTCAAATATAGCGGGTACTACAACCCACATTGTGTCAGATAGTCGAACAGGGTCTGTATCAATGAAAAGCATTGAAACTATAAATTTTAGAGTTAATAATTCAATGGGGATCTGTTGGGTTTTTCAAAAGTCTTTCTTGAACCGAATAAGGTAAATACCTCAACAAAAAAGATAGATATTTTAAAAGTTAATACTATATGTATTGACTGCAACATTGCAGTCGGATCATTTTTAAATGGAGAACCAGTACACATTATACATCAGTTTTTCCCCCAAGTTCCCAGTGGGTATAAAATAGTGGAGCAACCTTTAACCATACTGTATTACACTGTAAGAATTAAAACCATAAACAACATTACTGTTAGGGTGCTCGATCAAAGCGGTGATTCTATTGATTTTCAAAAAGAAACTATTACTGTTCGCTTACATCTTCGAAAAACTAATTGAAATGGTTTGGCAGTTTAATCGGATACATCCATATAAAAGCACATTTATTCACAAAACTATCAGTAGAGTGAAAACCACAGCATTGTTAACGACTACAAATCGGAAATTTTTACAGTCTTTGGGTTTCAGTGTTGGTATAATGGAAGTTTTACATGTTACGGGTGAACCTTTTAGCGACACTACCATTGAAGACTATCAATTCCATACATGTATGTAAATTGGGGTGACATTTACTGAGACCTTCCATGCATACCAGCCATATTCTTCTGCTAATCTCAACTATAATAATGAAATAAGAATTCTAAATCAAGATCTAGAGGCTCATACTCTCCCCAGTAATTCAGTTCTGTACATAGAAGGGAAATTGCTGACTGATAAAAATACTGTTCCAATAAAATTTAACTTTATCAATAACGCTATTGCGTTTTTATTTAGAGAAATCAGATACGAGTTGAATGGTGTAATTATTGATGCTGTCCGACAAGTCGGAATAGCCACCACACTCAAAAATTATCTATTTTTAAACGAAAATGAGAGTAAGCTGATGAATAATGGGGGGTGGTATCCAAACAATGGAAAAATTCTAACAGATTCCAAGGGTAATTTAATATATGTATTCCTTTAAAACTACTTATGGGTTTTTTTGAGGATTTCAAGAAAATTATAATTATTATGAGACAAGAGTTAATTATAATTCGAGACAAAGACGACATCGATGTTGTAGTTGCTTCTGATGAGTCTGAGAAACCAAAAATTGAGCTATTGAAAGTTTATTGGAATGTACCTCACATAGCTCCAAGCCTTAAAGAGCAATTAAAATTAAATAAAATTATTCATAGCAATATAAATTTCGGAGCTGGGAACTGATTGAATATCCTGCTCTTACTGATTCTACTAGACATACATGGCCTGTCAAAACTACAACGAAAATAGAAACGCCCCGACATATTGTGGTAGCATTCCAAAAGGGTAGAAAGGGCAAACTTTTGAAAGATATGAGTAAATTTGATCACTATAACTTGACTAATTTATGTGTGTTTTTGAATTCTGAGCGTTATCCTTATCTTGATTTAAATCTAGATTTTGATAGTAATCGTTTTGCCACTTTGTATGAGATGTTTGCCAATTTTCAAGAAAGTTATTACCACATCCAAACTAATCAACCTATATTCAATCCAGAAGAATTTAACACCAAAGCACCGATCGTCCATATCGACTGTTCTCGTCAAAAAGAGGTTTTACAGAGTGGTTCTATTGTTCTTAGACTAGAATTTGAAACCAGTAAAAATGTGGGTAATGATGTATCAGCATATTGTTTGATTATACATGAAAAATAATTTTATTACAATCCCTTGACAAAAATTGTTAGACAAGTTTAATGCGCATGCGTTTATATTGTGTTGAAAGTCAACTACCACATGTAGTTTATTTCGGTCCACTATGAGTTTTCGTCATAGACTCGAGCAGTATATTATTAACTTAGCTAAACTCAAAGCCGATATTGAGTGGTATAAAAAGAAAAAGCATCTAGTTGAAAATTTCAAAATTTACAAATATGCGATTAGTGATGGATGTTCAGGGTTTTAGGATTGAAAACAATAAATTTATTGTGAAGGAATTTGCGGCATACAACGGAAATCAGGTTTGTCATTATGTGTTTAAACCACCATTCCCTTTACGAATGCTGTCCCCCGATTTGCATAGACAGGCTGTTTGGCTCATGAAAAAGCATCACTCTATTGACTGGAATGTTGGTTTCACGCCAATACATCTATTTGGTAGTATAGTAGCTGAATTAACAAAGGATGTTGATATGGTTTACGTTAAAGGAAAAGAGAAAGCTGACTATATCAAAAAATATTCAACGACTCCAGTTTACGAATTTGAAGAAAACCCCCCAGTTATTTCATCAGAACCAAAATGTTTTTACCATAGTAATATTAATTGTATTTGCGGATTATCGAATATGAAAACTTTATAATGAAATACTAAATAAAAAGAAAATAATATATCGACTTTCAATTAACCTTCAGACCTATTGCGCAAGCGTTTTCTTGTATATAAATGTAATTACAGAGCTGGTTTTTCTTTAGTTTCATCATGCAGTGTATCAAGTGTGGTGAGCACTTTTCTAGAGCTTACAATCTTCGTCGACATCAGTTAGGTGGTTGTGAACGTGATGGTCCTTCTTTTATTCCGAAGAAAAGACTTAGACCTATGAATATGGAAGTTTTGGAGACGGGCGTTACCAAGTTACATCACGCGTTCAAAACTAGAATAGCTTCCTATCGGTTCTCCATTCAAGATAAAAAGACAAATTATACTGATTTTCTCAATGAGGTGAAACCTAAAGTTCTAAATAAAATACACGAATACTTGCAACAACATTATTCGTTAAAAATAAATTTCGAGATATTAAGCATATACATAATACCAGAGAAGGAGATTTCAGATATAAAGTCCATGAATACTGCCAACAAAGGTGTGACTACATCAACCGATTTGAATAGTCTATATGATGAATTTAAAGATGAAATTACGAACCAAGCTTCAGAGTTTCAAGAAAAAGATAGTGGGTGGGCATTACAAGAAATAATGTTTTTAGATGTAAACATAAACCGATTTTCTGCAATTTCCGCTTCTTCTTACATCAGGTTGCCAATGACGATAATTAGAAAACAGGCAGGTTTTGATTATTCGGAATAATGATAATGCATGTTTCGCTTGGTCTGTGAATGCAGCAGTATTTCAGCCCGAAGGAGATCCAACGAAACCATTTTGATACCTTGCTAGATTTTACAGGAATAGAGTTTCCAGTTACCCTGAAAGACATTACAAAATTCGAGAAATTGAATAATATATTTGTGAATGTTTATGGTTTGAAATCTGAATTTAAAGATGGTAAAAGAACATATGAAGTTGTTGCACCCCTACATTTTACTTCAGAGCGGAAACCAACTCATGTTAACCTTTTATTGATAGCTGATAGAGATGGAAACAATCATTATACTCTCATCAGGGATTTATCTAAATCATTGAGGAGTCAAAAAACACCGCATAAGAAAAGACATTACTGTGGTGATGGCTATCTACAAAGTTTTCCAAAAGAAGTCACATTACAACATCATCAAGAAAATGATTGTACTCACGTATACACTAAACTACTAACTTCTGAAATTAAAATAAACAAGTGTGGAGAGTGGTTACCAGAAAATACATTGAAATTTATCAACTTTGAAAAACAATTACAAGTACCTTTTGTTATATACGCGGACTTTGAAAGTTTATTAAAGCCGATAAATCACACATAACCCCAAGATGGTAAATCCTTCACAGTTAAAGTGTGTGAACATGAGCCTCACTCGTTTGCTTTTTATGTACAGTGTACATATGATGATAGTTTATCCAAATTTGAAATTTATGAAGGTGCCGATGCAGCCCAAGTCTTCAAACAAAAATTGGATTCAACAGTTCATGATTCATACAATAACCATCTTAAACATATTATACCAATGCTAACACTAACACAAGAAGAGCAACAAAGATATGACTCGGCTACCATTTGTCACATTTGTGAGAAGCCATTTGATGTGTTTGATAAAAAGGTTAGGGATCATTGTCATGTTACCGGAAAATTTACTAATGCGGCCCATAACTCTTGCAATTTAAATTATAAACTTCCAAAATCCATTAGCGTGTTTATGCATAATTTAAAAAACTACGATTGTCATTTATTTATGAAAGAAATAACCACCAAAGGAGAAACCATCAACGTTTCACCCCAAACAAAGGAGAAGTATATATGCTTCTCAAAATCTATTTTAGTGGAAAAGTTTAGTGATCCCAAGATACGAAATGTGTATATGACTTTGAAATTTGTTGACTCCTTCAGTTTCCTAGCTAGTTCCTTAGAAAAACTGGCTTCTACATTAAATCCTGAACAGTGTAATGAGGTACAAACGTTTTTCCCACAACATTTTAATTTAATGAGACAAAAAGGTGTGTTTCCGTATTCGTATGTGTCATCATTTGATAAACTACGTGAGCAGCAAGCAACTACCTTCTAAGGAACAGTTTTTTGATACCTTGAAAGGTGTCGATATTTCGGATGAGGAATATGCACGATCTCTGCTAGTATGGGATACTTTCAACTTCACGACTATTAGCGATTATGCAAAGTTATATTTGAAAGAGATGTGTTGCTTCTTGCCGACGTCTTTGAGAATTTTCGCAAAGTTTGTCTTGAAGAATATAAATTGGATCCAGCTTACTACCTTACCGCTCCTTCAATGAGTTGGCATGCGATGTTGAGAAGTACCAAGATTGAACTCGAACTTTTAACCGATGTGGATATGCTACATTTTTTCAAAAAAGGAATTCGAGGCGGAGTAGCTCAATGCTGCAAAAGGAAAGCTGTAGCAAACAATAGATACATGGAAACCTTTGATGTAAACAAACCAGAAAGCTACATAATGTTTATAGATGCCACAAACCTCTATGGTGCTGCAATGAAGGAATATCTACCATATGGCAACTTAAGGTGGTTAACTGAATCTGAAATTGAATTATTCGAGGTCGGTACTATTGAAGATGATTCACCTAAAATATATGTTTTGGAAGTTGACTTGGAGAATCCTACCTATCTGCATGATGCGCATAACGATCTTCCTTTCTGCCCGGAAAGTATCATCCCTCCAAAATCCAAATATTCGAAGCTAATACCGGACTTGTACGATAAAACCAAATATATCATACACTATCGCAACCTTAAACAGTGTTTACGAAATGGTTTAAAATTAAAAAAGATTCACAGAGTTATCGAGTTTTCACAGTTTGCGTGGTTAAAGACGTATATTGAACTTAACACCAATCTACGCAACAACGCCAAAAATGCCTTTGAAAAAGATTTGTTTGAACTGTTAATCAATGGAAAAACAATGGAGAACGTGGAAAAACGAAAACGTATAATTATGTCAAGTCATTGGGAAAACACCAGAGGATCCATAGGAGCAAAAACTTTAATTGCGAAACCGGAATTCAAATCTTGTTCTGTGTTTAGTGATAATTTGGTGGCAATTCATCTAAATAAAATTAAAGTAGTGTATGATACAGATACAAGATGGCGGCGGAGGCATTGCCGCCTGAGACAATTCCTCCTGATATTTTTCTAAAATGTCATAGTAAACAAGTGAATTTTATAGTAGTTTGTATTTTGTGTGATAGTTCCTTTCACAAAAGTGATTTTAATAGGAAAAAAGGCGTGAAATATGAATCACCAACACTCGTAATCTGTGATGATCATAAAGATATAGACCTAACCTCTACAAGTATGGATGATTCCAAAGCATTAATAGCTAAAGCAAAGAAAGATTGTTATAACATCAACATGAAATATTCAAACATTAAAACCCAGTACTGCTGTCTTAAGGAAAAATACGAATAGTTGTTGACGAAAAAAAAGTCCACCAATTTGGTAGGTAAACAAACCGAGCTAGATAATAATATTGGTAAAAAAGAAGAAATTGTTAAACAACTTGAAGAACTAAAAAGTGATAATAGTAGTCTCAAGTTATTAAATAGTGAACTGCAAGACAAAAACGGTATTCTCAAGGAACTTAATGCAGAATTAAAGGAAAATAATAGTCTCTTAAAGGACAAAATAAACACACAACCACAGCAGATTCCTAATTATGCACATGAAACTGCTTTTGGTAACACAAGCTTGAAAAATAGTATACCAAATATTATAATCAAACCTCAGAATAATAAAAATTTCAAAGAGCTGGAAAAGGAAAGTAAAAAAGTTATGTGTGACTGTACTAGTATGCCCGTTGGCATGCTTTAGGTTAAGGTCAAAGTGATAGTGAAGTGTAAAATCATTAGTGATGTTGTTAAGGTAGAAAAAAAACTGAAAGAAGATTTAACAGAGGGTACAGAAATTAAGATCGAAACCAAACAAAATCCAAAGATCAAGATAACTGGAATCGATAGTCATATAGAAGGTAAAAGTAATAGACATATCGAAGAGGACATTCGAGTAAGAAATATGTTATCCCAGAACGAAACTTTAAGAGTTGTGCATAAATACGTTAACAAAAAAAATGACTCTTGGGCAATAATTTTAGAAATAAATCAGTGCATACTCTTTGATTATGAAGGAAAGAAAATTATATATAGGTTGTCAAAGATGCATAGTCTTTGATGATTTGAATGTAAACATTTGCTATAATTGTTGCTTGTATGGCCATAATGAAAGGAAATGTAGGAATAATAGTTGTTGTCTATACTGTGCAGGCAACCACTCTTATAAACAGTACAATAAAAAGGAGGAAGTGAAGTGTATAAATTGTTTTGATGATAGTAAAAAGTATAACTCAATGAAAACGACATTTAACCATGCAGCTAACAACTCCAAAGTATGTGACACACACAAATATTTTTTATCAAGGAAAATTAATGCCACTGATTATCCTTACAACCCAATGGCGAACAAAAAGACTTCCAACTAATGGTCAGTAATTTATATTGCTCTTTCATTTAATGGATTTAGACATCGTTTTGAGTGAGATTGAGCCAATAGAAAAAGAAGTAGAAGACGTGAATGGGATAAATGAACTTTTAGCCATTAATGACTTCACAATCCTCTATGTAAATATTCGAAGCCTAAATGCTAATTTTGAAAATCTAGAAGTATAGATAGATAGTCTTCAAATTAAACCTGACGTAATTGCCTGCTCAGAAGCTTGGAATATAGCATATATTCAGTATTTTTCTCTAACTGACTATAAAGTGTTTTATAACAGCAGCCAAATAAACAAATCTGATGGTGTTGTTATGTATATGAAAAATAGTTTAGTTGAATATACTGAAATAGAAGAATTTGGTAAGTTCGACTATTACCCTGAGAGACAATATTACTATAAAAGTATCAGCAATATACAGATGTCACGATTTTGAAAAACTAGATTTTCTTGTTGATGTGGGGCGTTTTTTGGTCAACAACAAAAAACTTGATAATCACTGTATACTAGGTGATTTCAATATAGACTTACTAAAAACTGATAATATTAGTCAAGATTTTCTAAATAACCTGATAAAATCAGAATACTTACCTTATTTTAATGGTATCTCTAGACCTTCGGCTGACAATACAGACCAAGGTTCTTGCATCGATAATATTTTTATAAAAACAAGTATCTTAAATATTAATTCGTATAAAGTTACTGATATCTCTAACGATCACTATCCGCTGTTTGTACAAATAGAAAATAAAGTAAGTATTCCTATTAATAATAGTTTGAACTCTTTTATGAATTATAAGAAATTAGAAGTAGAAGCCTGTAAAATTGACTGGGATATTGTTAGCATTCCTGACCCCAATATCGCAACTGAAAAACTATTAAACTTGATAAAAACAGCTATAAGTAAATCTACTGTAGATATAAGCTTTTGTAAAAATGAAAACACTGTAAAAAACAAATGGATAACAAGGGGTATCATCAAGTCTTGTCAAACTAAAGAACTGTTATATAAATTGTGGAAAAAAAATCCGAAAAGTATCCAACTAAAGCACGAATATAACCAATATGCAAAAGTCTTAAGCAAAGTAATTAAACAGGCAAAACATAATTATGAAAGAAAAGTTGTAGAGCAAAACTGTAAAATACTAAACATTTGTGGAATTATATTAAAAGTAAAATTAACAAAAATAATAAGGTAAACAATAACGAAATAGAATATTTGATACATGAGGGTAAAAAACTGGATACAAAGGAAGATATAGCTAATCACTTTAATAATTTTTTTTGTAATGTCGGTCCAACTTTAGCCAAAAAAATTATAAAACCCAATTATACTAAATTAATAAAAATTCCAACAAACGAAAAAACTTTCTATATTCATCCAACCAATAGTGTTGAAATTAAAACAACTATAACCCAGTTGAAAGACAAATGTGGGGGAGGGGATGGAATAAATGTTAGACCTATAAAAATACTTTAGGAATTTATTTCTAAGCCATTAGAACATATTTTTAATGAATGCATTGAGACAGGTATTTGGCCTAATAGTTTAAAATCGGCTGTAATTGTTCCTATTTATAAGGCAGGTGATAAGCACTGTGATACTAATTATAGACCAATATATATAATCTCAAGTATTGCCAAAGTCTCAGAGAAAATAATTCACACTAGGTTATTTAGTTTTGTATCTAAATGTAAACTTTTGTCCGATAAGCAGTTTGGTTTTATTAAAGGTAGAGGAACAAAAGAGGCCTTAAACTATGTATTGGATATTGATTGCAAATGTCTAGATCAGAGAAAACCTGTACTTGCAACTTTCTTAGATCTCGCAAAAGCATTCGATGCAGTAAATCATGATATACTTTTGGAAAAATTGAATAATTATGGTGTCAGGGGAATTGCTTTAAAATTATTTGAAAGTTATCTTTTTGATAGACAGCAAACCGTAAAATTGGGTAATTTTCGTAGTAGTTCTATGTTAATTACTCATGGGGTACCTCAAGGCACTATTCTCGGGCCATTGTTGTTTATTCTATATATCAATGATTTGCTGCATCAGTTGCCATCTGAAACTATAGTATCATATGCTGACGATACTGTTGTTTTATGCAACGACGATTCATGGTATAAGGTAGAAGAAAAAATGAATAATCCTCTTAGCATTGTCAGCACATGGTTGGCTTTAAATCAGTTATCGCTAAACGTTTTAAAAACAGTTTATATAGCTTTTGGGGCGTACTGTGATAGTGTCCCTAATGTTTTGGACATAAAAATCAATAACCATATAATAAAAAGAGTTAACAGTTGCAAGTACCTGGGGGTATATATTGATTTTAAAGTTGAGTGGGACGTACACATTGAATATATTATTAAAAAGACTAAGTATTTACTATTCATATTCACAAAACTAGCTAAATTATTACATTCTAAATCTTTACTGTCAATTTATTATGCTTTTTTTCATAGTATATGTAACTATGGAATAATAGCTTGTGGAGGTGCGTATAATAATGTTACATGTATATTGCCAAATCTTCAAAAAATAATATTGAAAATAGGATTCAAAGGAACCAACACTCTCCCCTCACCACTAAACTTACATCAGGCTTTCATATTTGAATCTCTTATTTTTCACTACAATGATCTTAAAAAGACATTTATGCAGTCCAACAGTGTCACTAGAAATAAATCGATATTATTACCAAGAATAAACCTAACCTTACTTAATAAAAGTAGCTGGCTAACAGCTATTAAAACTTACAATAAGTTAACAATAGAATGTAAATCATTAATATACAGTGAAAATACTATTAAGCAAAAATTGAAAAAGTGGGTTAAATGTAATTACACTAGCTCATAAATGAGCATTAACGGGTTTAAATTAACTCTGTCCTATTTTTCATAATTGTAATAAATCTCTTTTCTCTCAGATTTTTGGCTCTTCACACAAAATACATTGTCTAAGTGTAGTTTTTAAGTTAGATGTTGAGTATATCCAGGCCTATGTATAGGTAATTTTTGTTTACCTCTATAGGTTTTATAATGTACCAACATTGTAAAAATTTTCTGGAAATGAATAAATAAATAAATAAACCGTTGTATGTAGGATTTTCCGTTTTGGATATTTCAAAGACTATAATATACGATTTTTATCATAATTATGTTAAACAAAAGTATGGTGATTCTGTTCAGTTGTGTTACACGGATACTGATTCTTTAGTGTTGGAAGTGCGTACTGAAAACTTTTACAAAGACATGAAGGAAAATATTGAATATTTCGATACGTCCAATTATCAGAAAGATAATATTTATGACATTCCTAAAACAATATCTGTTGTCGGTAAAATGAAAGACGAGTTTGCTGGTGTAGTTGTTGAGTCTTTTTATGGAACTGGTGCTAAAGCCTATTGTGTTAAGTTATCAGAACGATTCAACAAGTCTGATATTTAAAAAAAGGCTAAAGGTATTTCTAAACATGTAATTCAAACTCAACTCCATCTTAATGATTATAAACAAATCGTTGAAACTGGCGGTATTGTATATAGAAAAATGTATGTTTTCATTTCCAATCTGCATACCATCCACACAGAATTGAAGAATGAAGTGGCTATTTCTTCAAAGGATTATAAGAGGTATGTAATACCACATGACACAAATACTCTAGCATGGGGTCATTTTCTAATAAATCCATCTTCCAATTCTGGCACATTAGATGATCTTATACAAGGATTAGAAGAAGAAGAAGAAGCGGTGGAGAATTTTTTCAGTTATGTAAATATAGAAGAATTCTTAGATTGTACAGATTTTGATTCTTTGTATGAATTAGATGTTTAACAAAAAAATAAATGCTATTTATATAGTTATTTCTTTTATTTCAACAAACGAAGGATAATTTTATAAAATATTGAAACAGTTACATTGTAGGACATGTAGCTATATAATATAATATATAAGTATGCGTATTTGTGTGCGTGCTAGAGATGTTGTACTATTGGTGGGTATTTCAGCCTTTAGGGTTACCGCATTGTTTGGAGTATAAGATTCCATTCGTATCCATTTTTCAGGCCAACTATCATTTTTTGTACCATTACTATCAAAACATACAAACACTTCTCTAATATTATATGGATGCTGTATTAAAAGGTAGTTGCCAATAATAGCTTGCAATATTATAAGCATATCGACTAATACTAAATAAATGATAACATGTTTAATCTTTTATATGATTTATATTTCTTGTATATTACATTCCTATGTCAGGCTGTGTTGGATAATAGCATGGGTTATATATTGTTGTATCAATCAACCCCTCTCCTACCAATTCACCAGAGTCATCCTCTTGTACATCACTATTTTTTACGATTTGCTATTTTAATTCGCGGATACAGTTCACATTTAACAGGCTATACAAATCACAGGGAATTACAAATTCATAGATGATATCATGTTTGAAATATCTGTATCCGATTCCAATGTTATTATTATTTGTGTCTTTGATACACCAATATACCACATTTGCAGTGATACCTGCTAATCTTGGAGCAATGTAGTATAAACAGTCTGAATTAAAAATAAGCTCTGGTGTAACACACCTACTAGATTCCATTTCTTTATTCACACTTTTTCTTTCTAATAATAATTTAATAACGCTGTGGATTCTTTACACATATAATTGAATTTTCTGCTCTGCCACTCATATATACTAAACCTTTTCACATAATTGACTCGCCCCCGTATAATATACTTGTGGCCCTCCTGTTACATAAAAGTTCATTTGGCTCATTAATATCTTAGAGGTCATATGCGGTCAGACAGGTGCTCTCTCATTATATACAGAATGAAAGTAGGTCAACCAGTTCTGCTCATCTGCTTCCCCATGGGTCTTGCTCACGTGCCTCCCCATGGGTCCTGCTCAGGTGCCTCTCCATTATATGTCTATATGATACAATGGATTCAGCCATAGTTAATTTACAAAGAAGAAATCTTGGTAATACCTCAATTGCAGCAAAAAAAGTTAGAGAAGAGTACATGGAATACTTTGCAAGTGAAGGCAGTGTTCCGTGGCAAAATAATTTTATACGTTAACTAATCTATACTTAAACAGCAAACTTTGAGAGTAAAACATTTAATAAAAAAAGTTATTTAGTTTTATTTAAATATCTACACGTTAATTCGCTAAGTATTAATATGTAGGTACGTATTTTTTTCGAGACTGCTACAACATGAAAGAAGGAAGAATTTATGTAATAATATAAATAACTATAGAGCATGTCTCAGTATGGCCAGATTTGCTTATCATATTCACATTACCATATTAGTGCTATTCTACTCTGCTGGCACCATAGGTCTATAAACCGTAGAAGAAAAAAACCGTAAGAAAAGCCGACCTCATTGGAACAATCTGTATAATAACACGCAAATAACTTACCTCTTTGTCTGTTGATTCGTCATCCATATTAGAGCGTGAATGTCTTGATTATTCTTGGTCATCCAAAAACAGCAACAAAGAGTAATACCATAGTTTTGGTTTATACACTTCTTGGGTTCCTTCTCCTGATTTCTTCGAATCAGCGATCTTCTTACGCTCTATTTGTAAGTAGAGCGAATGTTGTTTATTTTTTTTTACAACAGCATCTTTGTCAGCACTAGGGTCTACTATTTTCAATTTTTCAATCAGCTTAGTGTACGCCGAACGTTTTAACTCACGATTGTGATACTCTTTGCCTTTAATATTCCAAAGACAAGATTCACATTCGCGATTAGTTTGAGACGCCATTTCGCGTGCGCACGTCCACCCGAACTGCGACTGACGACAAAACTGAACACGAAAACTGAACGAGCGCATACACGTTACGATCAGTCGGCACAGTTCATCCGATTCCGATTAATCAATTGAAATTTTCGTATTGTTCCGTTCGACTGCACAGTCTTCAAAAATCGGACGAAACTGTACAGTTTTATAACATACATGTAGCGATTTATCGGTACCGTTCGAACTGTACAGTCTGATCGTAACGATTTCTCGTAGCGTATATTGCGGCCTTGAGGGAATAGAAAGGAAATTTCTTTCTCCACGATCATCACAGAATTTGCCAATTCTGAAATCAAATTTGATTACAGAATGCTGGAATTTTCTCTCTTGAGATTGAAGAAATATTCTGCAACACCTCTGCCCCCATGCAATTTAAATGTATTTACTTTCTCTCTCTTGTAATAGAATAATATTCTCACACTGGTTAGCAATAATAACATTAGCCTTGATGCAGTTGATTGTCATCGTAGTGTCAAAACTTGAGTAAGTGTCAAAATTATTGCTGTCACATTGAGTATTTACCTAATATAATTGTGATTGAGTTCTGTAATATAAATTATCTTTTGTTCATTTCCATTTAAAATCTTTGATCGTGGAAAGTATGGTCTGCTAGTCGGTTAGAATGAAAATTCGTGATGCTCGTGTTTCCTCACGCTCACCTTCGGCTCGCTCTCGGAACTTTCCACTCGCATCGAATTTTCATTCTAACCATAGATAAAGGATATAATAGGATAGATAGGAAACTGTTCACATTATATTTGAACACTGCGGCCAGCGCCACCTTGCGGGTTTAGGAAATAACACCGACTAAAGATTTTGCGGAATGTTTAAAATTTTCAATTCAAATCAATGCTCAGGTTAACTTTGAACATTTCGATTAAGGAAAGCAAAAATAGCGTTATGTGAAGGATTTCAGTACAAAAAACACGAAATGAACACTTATCCTACCATATATTTTTATTAACACTAACTATATAGGTACTTAAATTATATTCAAACATTTTAGTTTTTTCATTTTTTTTTCAATATTTCATTTGCTTTTCAAATTTTTGTGCACAATTTTATTAATATTTTTCAACCATACAAATAAATGAAATTTGTAAACATAATTAAGAAACAATCTAAACGTATTATGATCCTCACAAAGAAAAATATCCTCTGTAAATTCATTTTCCAATAATGATCTCAACACTGAGGTAATGTTCGCCAAGTGACATAATTGAGGCAAAATGTTACTTAATAAAAATATACATTTGTTGAACATTTTATTGAAATTGGTAGAAGGTGCCAGCAAAGCTTTTGCAGAATATGCTCTAGCATCTATAACAAAATACTCTGGTTCTTTTCTGTCACCTCCTACCAAATCCTGCCGGCATTGCGGGCATATTTTTATTGATTTTAAGAACTTTTTTGCTAACATATGTTAGCTTCCCTTTTTTTAAAAGACTACTTGAGTCTGATTTATATTCAGGGAATTCAATATTTGGAAGGCTGAAAGGTATTGGCATTGAAACTGGGGAAGTTAACATATGTTTTAGGTTGTCCAAGCCTTCCAAGTTATCATTTTCACAATTCGAAGAATAAGAATGATTCGATTAAAAATTATTCACAATTAACGATTTGAATGAATTTACAAAGGAAGCTGCATTGGGATTTATATTCCTAACACCATGACTTCTAATGGAGCCAAACAATTTTTCCAAGGGATCTTGATTCATGTGCTTTGTACATAAAAAGGCGACACAATTTTTTTGGAATTGATCCCATAGATATACAAATCCTTTCAAAGTATGGATCCAATTTTTTAGAGAAGGGGGAACAATTCTGGCTCTCCTTGTGCAAAAAAACTCCATTGTTTGGAAAACTTTAATAGCTTCCATCCAAAAATTTTTATGACTTGATTTTGATGAAACAGCAAATCTTGTGTGTGTTTCATTTTAATACATGTCCCATTGACACTATCAAACACTTTATTCATGAATAGTAGAAATTCGGCAGTTTCTTCTGCCTCTCTTGGCATTCCCTCTGAATTATTTGTGGTATTACCCCTAGCCATTCTCTTCATTACAGCTACCACATTGTTGCTGAAAACTTGTGCTGCCACAGACACTTTCATTTTTTTGTATTTTCTATGTGATGCGCTGTTATTTTTTTGCAAAGCTTATAGTCATCATCCTCAGAGTTTTCAATTTCAAATAATTTGTTGAGGAGTTCCTATTTTGCAGTTTCATTAGAATTTTTTCTCCACTTGAAACGAAGAGAATACTTAAATAGATTGTTTCTTATACCTTTAAGTAGGTGTGGAGGATCATAGAGAAGGACGACCTCTTTATCTCCAATGAGGTCGTCAAATAACCTATTATCTTTCCTTTTTCGGAGAAAATACTCTTTTGTCTGGGCATTCAATTTGTTTATGGCTGCAACGTTAGCAGTTCCCTGATCACAAATAATTGACTTAACATGTAAACCAGCATCTTGACATGATTGGATCACCTCTTTTATTGTTTTTACAAGCATGTCCGTTTTCATTCCTCCTTCATTGAAGTAATATGCTAATGGTTGTTTCCACTTCTTGCATACTCCCCGTGCCATAAAAACCATTACTTTGTCAGCTATAACTGGTTTTTTTCTTTCTTCACCACCATTGTCTTGAAAGCCATCAATAATATCTTTTTTTTGTTATATTGGAGAGTAGGATCTAGGGCCATTTCATCAAACATAATGCTGCAATACTTATCCATTTCTGCCATGTTTTTTGTCTGAACTGCGAGTGAGTCCATGATAGCTGGATTATTTTATTCCCGTGCTAAAAGGAATTTTTCCCAGCAGGTTTGTAAGTGTTTTTCTTGATGGTGCAGCAAATAGTTTTCGTATTAGTTTGTACCACTTGGAACTTTCCTTTAGAAGTGACAAAAAAAATATTTTTTCATCAAGGGAATACCTCCTTCCCTTAGGCAGTATAAGACACTTTCTCCAGTACTTTTACCCTTTTTTTAAGGGATGTACGACTGAATTTTAATTTCTTCGAAATCTTTCGAAGACTGGAAGCTCCCCTATAGAGCTTTTTTGCTTTTGGTGTATGTTCCGAAGCTTTTCTCACATTGATGCTAGAAAGCAACCTTGTATATTAGTTCAAACCTGAAAATAAAAAAAAAATAATAAAGTCACATATATCATGTACACATTATTTAATGGACTAAAAATAGTTATCACTAATTATCTAGCTACCAAATATATTACATACTAAAACATAAAAAAACTATTCTACCGTATTTAAAATCTGATTATGCCAAAAGTACTTACGGTCTTTTTATGAAGCATTATTTATTAAAAATAAAATTTTCTGAAAAATTAATAATGGTTTTTATTTAATCTATACATCTAATCATTTATTTTACAAAAAAAAACTTACTTGAAATTTTGGTTGGAGTACACATCATGTTTTGGGATGGTATTTTTCGTTCTGGTGTAATAGGTTTAGATGAAGAAACTGGTAAAACTTCTTCACAAATTAATTTTGAAGTTGTTGGCATGGATATGTTAACTGTTTCTGCTTCTGGTGACCTTATTTGCTTTGATAAGCTAGGTTTTGAAGGTGGTTTAAATACATTTCTTTTATTTATCGTAAATACTTATAGTTATTATTAGTATTGCTGCTTTACTGGTATCCATAAGACATAAATAATTTATAATTGATAGATTTAGAAATTTATTAAACTCACCTTCTTTCCTGTTAGAAGCATTAAGAAATAGAGATGGAATTGCATCCTGTTTTAAGGTGGATTTATTTCTGGCGGGCTTCTGCTCCAAAATGAATAGTACAAATACGATACGACTTTCGGGCTCTTTCCATAGGCTTCACCTTCAAGTCTTCTCGGCCAATTGCATTAATCCAAATATCATACAGCTAAAACAAAATTTTATCTGTTAGTTTTCCTATCTTTTGTGAACTATTATTAATCTTAATATATATAAATTACGTGTCACGTTGTTTGTCCGCGATGGACTCCTAAACTACTTAATCGATTTTAATCAAATTTGCACACCGTGTGCAGTTTGATCCAACTTGAAAGATAGGATAACTTACATTTTAATTTATAGTCGCAATATTATTTTATTGCAAATTATTTGTCTATTATTTGACATTCACAATTATCTGTTAACTCCAAACGATTTTAACAGATGGCGATATCTGTTGACTGGATTGAGTAAGTAATCAATAGATGGCGATTTACGTGTTGTTGAGGCTAAAGTTAAATTTATTTTGTAGTAAACGAAATACCGTTAAATTCAATTGTTTTTACTTTTTAAAGGACTATGCTTCCATCTTATGGAAAATAAAAGACCACTCAAATGCGGATATTTTGATACCAACTTATTCGTCTTGAAAAATAGAACATTTGATAACATTGCGCCAATGTTGTAATTTAATTAATAAACCCACAAAATCAGTTCATTTGTCAGAAATTTTCGATTCGATTACAAAATCTAACCATTCAATAGGACTCCACCTGCTGCGCTGAAACAGAGTCGGACTTGTGAATATAGTTGTACATACGATGAATACCAGTTTCGTTGAAACAAAATAATAGGATTATATTTTTCAGTTGTATAAAGATATGATAGATTGCAATCAAATTATGTAAAAAAGGTACATCTCTCAATTGACAATCTAACATCTTTACATAGGTTTGTCATTTTGTAATAGCAGTTTATTATAACGTTTTCTATATTATAATAGTAAAATTATAATAGGTACATTTAATAACACTGACCGATACGTATTTCGTAAACAATTCCGGTACAAACGAATTCCCGTCAGGATTCTTAATGACTATAAAATACACATGAGTTCCCGTCCGACACTTACAGGTATATTAATCGCGCACTCGAATTGCCGTCCAGTTTATTTAATCCGCTTACAGGTAAACTAAATAGTTTTGAAAATTCCAGTAAATCGTAATACCTATTCGTAATCCTGAATTCTAATGAAAATGTTGAATAACCTATTGGGGTGGCTAGGGGGTCTGTCAGTACTAATTGCTAGGAATATATTTTTCTATTATATTTTTTATTATATTAAGTTGTCATTTTCGAAACGGCAGTTTATTAATATACATATTTCCGAACGTTTGTTGTCGTTCGCTATAGTGATACACAAAATGCTTGAAGTAATACTAAGTGAAAAGGGTAAACCCTTTCTGGTTAGGTTATATGTTAGGTTAGGTTAGGTTAGGTTAGCTTCTTTACATGTATGTATTTATGACTCAGTTCAGTGGTAGTACGCAATAAAATTGTAGAATTAAAATTCCGTATTTTATTCCAATAATGATCTCATCGTTTAATAGTGCCAAACATAAGACATTTATAACTATTTCTTATTTCATACATCCGAAAACGGACCTCCCTTAAAACTTTTACTGTTGCAATTACTGTTACAATTTGCACAAAAAAACATAGCTAGATATCAGATGATTCAGAGAATTTACCGTAATTACCATAAACACCTTTTAGACAGGTCAGTTTTCACCCTGACGGGAACTCGAGTGACGGCTTAACGTATCCTAATTATGGAACAGGTAGACTGGTTGACTGTAGTTGACGCTGCTGATCGAACTATACCTAATCATGAAGAAATATAATGATGAAAATTAGATTTCAGTTAACAGTGCTTTTTATGTCACGCAAGGGAAAACACTCATCGCCATCAAAATATATATAACACAAAAACCGGCTTCGGCTATCAAAAAAATACAAAAATTAAACAAAACCCGGCTTCGGCTATCAAAAAAATACAAAAATTAAACAAAACCCGGCTTCGGCCATCAAAAAAATTTAATAAAGCGAAAAGGCGACTTTAGCTACCAAAAAAATATAAAAACGGGCTTAGGCCAATAAAAATTTTTTTTTCAGCTACACTTCGTGGATAGAAGGTAATGAGGTCCTCAGGCACTGCCTGTGGGGGGAAGGTGGAGCGCGTAAAAGGGGATACTCTAAGAATTATACATTATCTTTTAGTATCACCCTTAACGTCGGGTTCATTACCTACACACATTTCACAAGCATTTTTGTATTAACAGTTAATAGACATTTATATCTTCCATATAAAAAAATCTTTTCCGCATCCCTATCCTATTTTTTTTAAAGAGTTACCGATGCCAACAAATACACTACAAAATACTACAAAGAAAAAACAAAATATAAAAATTAACTGATAAAATTAGGTCAGTTCAACCCTGTCTGGTTTTATTTATTCATTTCTTATCACCGCGGATATCCTTACTTCGTGGATTCTGTAATACATGTCTATTTACGTATTTTCTCTCTGTCTTACTCATACAATCTCCGTAAGCGATTTTAAAAATAATATCATTAATTGTGAGTTAATTATAAAAGTCACAACATTGGCGCAATGTTATCGAATATTCTATTTTTCAAGACGAATAAGTTGGTATCAAAATATCCGCATTTGAGTGGTCTTTTATTTTCCATAGGCTGGAAGCATAGTCCTTTTTGGTGTTAGCATAGCCGGCCACCTGTTACTTAGACTGAAGTGTAAATTAAATTCATACTATAGTGAAGATAATACAGTGAAATTATTCCAGCTTTTTAATTATTTGTGCTTCATTGTTCCAAACTCTTTAATTTAAATATATACATGTAAGTATTATCACATAGTTATAAAAGTTAATTAATATATCTATGAGAAAATGGTACAAAGCTCCCCACACTTTTTCAATAATATATATATAGAATAAAGTCGTGTTAGTTACACTTTTTATTACTCAAGAACGGCTGAACCGATTTGGCTGAAAATTGGTGGGGAGGTAGCTTAGAACCAGGAAACGGGCATAGGATACTTTTTTAGGGAAATTGCACGGAAAAAACATTATTTAAAAAAATTCTATACTTCGTACAAAAATGGTGGTGAATTAAAATTTAAAATTTTTGTATAGGTATCGTTACTTGGAGATTAGCTAATTGTAGGGATGGCATTTATAAAGTTTGAAATAAACAAAAGCTACTCTGACACTCCACTCAGCGGGTAAATAATATTTTAAAAAATTCTACTTTGGACAAAAAATGGCCGTAAATTAAAATTTAAAATTTTTGTATAGTTATCGTTACTTGGAGATTAGCTAATGGTAAGGATGGCATTTATAAAGTTTGAAATAAACAAAAGCTACTCTGACACTCCACTCAGCGGGTAAATATTATTTTAAAAAATTCTACTTTGGACAAAAAATGGCCGTAAATTAAAATTTAAAATTTTTGTATAGTTATCGTTACTTGGGGATTAGCTAATTGTGAGGATGGCATTTATAAAAGTTTGAAATGAACAAAAGCTACTCTGGCACTCCACTCAACGGGCAGAGAACGACCGCCTGCATAATATATCTTATTTAGTCGAGTTTGTTGAAACACTTTCAACTCGAGAACAGATGAACCGATTCTGATAGTATTTGATTTGATCTACTTTGGACAATAAATGGCGGTAAATTAAAATTTAAAGTTTGTGTAAGTATCGTTAAGTTTGAAATAAACAAAAGCTACTCTGACACTCCACTCAGCGGGTAAAAAACGACCGCTTGTATAATATCTTATTGACAAGACAATATTAGGACAGGACATCGTCTGTCGGGTCTTCTAGATGTTAAGACAGGACAACGTCTGTCGGGTCTTCTAGTAGGAATATATATATATGTTGGGATAATTCTAAATTCCCAGATATTTTCATTCCAGAACTGAAGCGGTTGTTTCTATATATTTTAATTCATTAACGTTTACAAAAACCAACGAATCTTACATTATTATAAAACATTATGTCATGTCGACATTTAAGCAAAAAAATACAACCTTGATCTCCCTCTGTCTAGTCAACAAGTTTATAACCAAAACACTCGATATGTGCACTTCGAACAAAGAACCCAAAATATTCATTAATTATTAACATATAACCCCCACCTTGAAATATTATTTCAAAAGTCTTTAAAGTTATCCAGCACGCCTAGTTTTTAGGTTTCACTTAATCTTGTAAGGGTAGTGGACACAGTTTTGTTATGGGTCTTTTAAAAATTCCCGTACTCGTCTTCACACAGACAACACGAATTTTATTGTCTGGCCCTGGAAATAGTTCAATGACTCTGCCAAGTTTCCATCTTAACGAAGGTAAATTGTCTTCTTTTATAATTACCAACTCATCTAATGCCAAAGAACGACTTTCTGTATACCATTTTGCTTTCTTTTGAAGTTCTACTATGTAGTCTGATGACCACCTTGACCAAAAGTGTTGTTGAAGCATTTGTAAATGTTGGTATTTTGACAATCTATTTTCTGAAATATGACGAACATCTGGATCTGGGAGTGAGGTGAGGCGTCTTCCAATTAAAAAATGAGCCGGTGTTAAAACATCCATATCATCTGGACTTGATGATAATGGGTATAACGGACGCGAATTGAGAACGGCTTCAATTTGTGCAAATACAGTGGTGAGACCTTCAAAAGTTAATGTAGAATTACCTAAAATACGTTTCATGTGAAACTTGCACGATTTTACCCCCGCTTCCCAAAGCCCTCCAATATTAGGTGATTTTGCCGGATTGAATTCCCATAGAACCCCTTCATTTCCTATTTTCTCACTAAGAATTTTTTAAATTGATTGTTTGCACTCACAAAGGTAGTTCCATTATCAGAGAGAATTTTGAAAGGTTTTCCCCTTCGTGCAATAAATCTATGAAAACTGGCTATAAAAGCATCACTAGTTAGATCTGAAACTACCTCTATATGTATAGCTTTGGTAGAAAAACATACAAATAAACATATATAACATTTATTAATTTGTGCACCCCTACCATTCTTGCTCTTGATATGAAATGGACCTGCGTAGTCCAGTCCAACTGTATAAAACGGCGGGGATGGTCTAACCCGCTCTTTTGGAAGCATTCCCATTACCTGCTCACAAGGTTTAGGGTTTCCTCTAAAACATTTAATACATTTGTGGAACACTTGTTTAGCCAAATTACGTCCACCCAAAACCCAAAAATTTTCTCTAATACTACATAAAATCAATTGGGGACCTGCAAGGAGTAATTCGCTATGTGTAAATTCAAAAAACAATTTTACCAACCGATGTTTGGCTGACAACAAGATAGGGTGTTTTTTCGAGTAATCCAAATTAGACAATTGCAACCTACCCCCCACCCTAAGGAATCCTTTTTGGTCTAGAAAAGGACTTAACTGGTATAAGTTTTTATTAGATAATGACTTTCCCATTTGTAATTCATTTATCTCCAGAAAAAATGTTTGTTTTTGACACATACTAATCAATTTATCCAATGAGTTTTTCAATTCCATAGGTCTTAGACATCCAATCTCAACTTTCTCTTTTTTTGTCCTACCTATAAACCGCAGGCAATACGCAAAAGATATTTTTAACTTATTAAAACAATTAAAATTCTTAAGACAAAAAGTATCTAGCTTGGTTGTACAATTAAAAACATTAACCTTGGTCTCAGGAAGTGTTGAAGGTTTTTCAAACACACGAGACACTGGCCAATAAGTGTTATCTAAGTGTAGCCATTCAGGACCATTCCACCACATTGAATTGACTACAAGATTTGAAGCAAGTAGTCCCCGAGATATTATATCTACAGGGTTGTGTTCTGATCTCACATGCATCCAATAATTTGTATCAGTCAATTGTTGTATTTCTGCTACCCTATTTCCAACAAAAATTTGTAAATTACTGGAATTCATCTGTAACCAACATAATACGACAGTTGAATCACAAAAATAAAAAACTGTGTCTATTTTTATAGTCAACGCCTTCAAAACCCTATCCATCGGTTTTGCCAACAACAATGCCCCACAAAGTTCAATTCTCGGAATAGTTAAGACTCTAAGTGGAGCCACTTTAGCCTTAGAACATAGAAGATTCACAAATATTTTACCACGCTGGTCTTCACTTCTAAGATAAATATACCTCAATACCCAACTGTTGCAAACACCTTACCGCTAAGTATGGAGCAGATCGTGTTCCATATGTAACCGTGTTAAGGGTATAATCTACTAATGGGTCTGTTGGTGAAGATCTCCAAATTATCTTATGCAATGACCTCTGAGATGGATCCACCCATATCATTCTGTACATCTTAGCTACATCACCACATACAGCCACTACGTGTTCTCTAAATCTAAGAAGACCTAAAAATAAATCATCCTGTAATCTCGGGCCAATATACTGGATGTCATTGAATGATATTCCAGAATCTGATTTTGCCGAACCATCAAAAACAACTCTAAGTTTGGTAGTTTCTGAATTTTCATTCAAAACACCATGATGTGGAAAATAGTAATTTATCTCTTCATCCCCTGCTGCATCAACCGCAGACATATGACCTAAATCTAAATATTCCTGCATAAATTGAATGTACCGGTCTCTCAACTGAGGATTTTTCTCCAACTTTTTCTCTAGTGCAAAAAATCTCCGTAGTGCTGCGCCTCTGGAATTCCCCAATTTTGACAAAGATTCCTTTAGTGGAATTGTAACAACAAATTTCCCATCATTAGCTCTCCTGGTCGTTTCTTTAAAAATATTTTCACACTCCAAATCCTCCTTAGAAACAATCTGTCTCTCATCAGAAATCTCTTCTAATTTCCAAAATCTTTCTACTTGTTCCATAAGATTTATATTACGTTGTACCCTATTTTTAACTTTTTCCTTAGACCATATTGAGCCAGCTACAATCCAACCCAATCTAGTTTTTTGCAAAGTAGGTAAATAGTTACCTAATTTTATTTGGCCCACACAGAGTAATTCATAAAACAAATCTACACCAAGCTGCAGATCAACTTTATTTGATTTAAAGAAACCAGGATCAGCTAATACTATATTGTCAGGAATATTCAAATGGGTTATTTCAATTTTATGACTAGGTATATTCCCACAAATTTTTGGTACTACATGACAAGAAATCTTTTTACTAAAATTAACCAACAGTGACTTAATTTCCACAAAACATCTATTCATGATGTTTGCAGATTGTTGATTTATTCCAACTATTTCTGTATTGACTTTTTTCAGCTCTAAACCTAAAAAATCTACTAATTCAGTGGTAATAAGGTTGGATTGACTGCAATTATCCAATAAAACTCTACAAACATGTAACGAACCATCTTTAGCTACTACCTGAAGTAATGCAGTAGACAACAGTATATCTCCTGTCACTTCATCACCATTATCTAAAAATAAAGATGTTACCTGAACATGTGAACTGGAAGCCTGAGAAACTTGCGCATTATTATCAGAATTATTTTGAATGCAATTTGCCTCGGTTATTTCATTATTTCTTAATGCGGTTCCATTTGCACTCAAATCTTTCAGTTGCTGTGACTGCATTGTCTACTAGTATGATTTCTATCAAAACAGTTTAAACATAAACCTAATTGCTTCACCACATCATACCTAGAGTAAGTATTCAGTTTCAAAAATTTAGTGCACTTTTGTTATACGTGTTTACTTTTATAATAAAGACGACTAATATAATTTTCAACAAGTTTATAACCAAAACACTCGATATGTGCACTTCGAACAAAGAACCCAAAATATTCATTAATTATTAACAAACTGCAATAAAATATTTGGGATATATCATCCAGCCAAATACTCTGCACAATTTGCATATAAATGATAGAATTCAGAAGGTCAAACTAGCCATGAAAATTCTATTTCCATTAATATGTCGCAATAGCCGTCTGTCAGTGAGCAATAAGCTATTGTTATACAGACAGGTGATAAGGCCAACCCTCACATATGGATACCCAGTTTTTTGCTCGACCACTGAATTTCTGTTCAACCGTATGCAAGTTGTGCAGAATAAGTGCCACAGGAAGGCAATTTACAAAGGAAACGGAGTGAACCACTTCCCAAAAAATTCTTGGTTACACCAAAAATCTGGTATGGAGTACCTGAAACCCTACGTAACGAATATAGCAACACGGTACTACAAATATTGCTTACCAGATACGCTGAAAAATAGCATCAGAAAACAACGCGCAGGAAGACATAAGGGTTATAGTGTCCTGCATGCCAACATCTCAATGCAGCTCCAGTCAATATAAAACTCTGTACTTACTCAAACATTTTGTACATATTTGTACATTTGCACATAGCTAATAAGGAAGGATAGATAAATAGATAGTAGTATAAATGAACGTGTATGAGAGAGAGAGTGAATGGGGATGTACATAAGAATGAACGAGGCATAAATGAGTGTACATAGATTTTAAATAAATTAATATTAGGATTTTAAATTGAATTACGTCAGTTCAGATTCCATAAATATGTGACCCTGTTTTTCAATAGCTTTTCAGGGGTAAAACAACTAAACTTCTGAGGGAATGTTAACCGTTATGTTCGATCGGACCTATTGCAGGTCATAAAACACAATAACAAACGGATAATGCGCTACTGCAAGGAGCCGTGATAGAGGGAGGAGAAGGTGGCCTATTGGGAAGAACGGAGCCAGACCATCGGCGGAGCGATCATGTCGCACTATTAATTATACATGGTGTATAATATAAAAAGTTTGTTTTTCTCAATAATGTACCAATACCATGAAAATTAATGACAAATAAAGATTATATGACGAGTCGTGACTTCTCAGAGGCGGGTTAGTAGTAGACTTTTTGTATCTCAAATTTTGCGCAAAACAAAATTTTGAATTTGGAATTATCATCATTATCAATAGTCGGATCGGTAAAATCATGAATGAATTAACTAATAGATATAATTTGAAAACGTGAACGAAAAAAATGGGTGAAATTTTTTTAGCTGAAACCAGTTTCAACAAAAAAATTTGCTTTTTCAGTATATAGATGCCTCCCCAAATACAAAATCACCAAAAACTTTCTGCGGATATGCATCATTTTCCCGACTCTAGAATATCTGAAACTAATAAATAAACTATAATAAATACTATAAACTATGTAAAAATTGAGTTTAATCCTCGTCCCGACCTTTAACACAGATCAATGAATAATATCTATTCTTATCAGCCTAATATCGCTTCAAAAATCTCAAGAGACAAACGGTTTTGTACACGACGGTTTTTATCAATAAATGAAAATGGTATATTTCCGCGAGAAGTTTTTTGCGTGTTTATGTTTAGAAAATTGTCTAGAATGTAAAAAAGAAACGTATTTTCTTGTAACTGGTTTTAGCTATTCTGAAGTCGAAAAAATGAAAATTATGCATTTCCGCAAAAAAAAATTCGTGTCTTTCTGTTTGGAAAAGGTTCCAAATAGTGAATAAACGAATATTTCTTACAAAACTGATTTCAGCTAAACGAAAGTTAATCCTTCGAATCATTCTAAATTCTACAATATTTAATCAATAAATGAAAATGGTATATTTCCGCAAGAAGTTTTTTGCGTGTTTATGTTTAGAAAATTGTCTAAAACAGCCAATTTCATAATGAACAACTAAAGTCCACTTTACTGAAAGGAGACTTTAAGCTAAAGTCCCCTTTAAAGTAGCTCTTAGCGTCTTTTGGTTTCATAACTAATAGTAAAGTGTCCTTTGCAAAAAGTACCTTTCAAGTAATTTTTAAAATGTTGGTTAACCTGGAATTTAGGGATTTTGACGTGAAAAATAAAATGACATGTCGTATCTAACCTAATCTTTATTGTTTACTTTTGTTAATACCAAGTTTTTTCATTATAAAGTTTTCATTGTTAAAAAAAAAATGGAAAATATCAAAAAAGCGAGATCGTCAAATTTCAGTAAAAAAGAAGAATTATCTTTATTGCAAGAAATTACAAAATTTAAAAATATTATTGAGTGTAAAACCACCAACAAATGTAATAACAAAGAAAAGGTAAGAGTATATTGATATTTTTCGATAATAGGTTATTTATTTATAGTATTTTTCATATTTGTTTTGTAGGACGAAGCTTGGCAAAATATTTTGAATGCTTTTAATTCAAAAAGTATGGAGACGAGAAGTTTAGCTCAGATTAAATCCAAATATGACAATTTAAAAACTAGAAGCAAGAAAGAGGTAGCCAAAGAAAAGGCATATCTGAAGGGAACTGGTGGTGGTCCGTCAATAGGAAAGGAATCTGATCCCATCGTTGAAGCAACTTTAAATATTATAAATTTAAAAACGGTGGTGGGCTTTCCCAACATATTAGATGATGTACCTATAAATTTATATTAGTTAATTATATTTTTAGTGGTATTTTATGAATTGCATGCTAAACAATAAGTTTTATTACAATTGTTATATTTAATTTGTTTTATAGGACTTTACATTGGAAAATGAAAGCATAGAAACCCCCTCATTAGAATCAGAGTTGAAGCCATCTATACATGTAAGTAAACTTTCAAAGTAAGTATATAATAGGTGTCAGCTTAACATTTGTTTTGTAGGATTCCCAAATAATATTGATAGAAACAATTGAAGCAACGGATATTGGATCTGCATCCATAGAGCCTGTAAGTTATTTGCTACTTGTATTATTCGTTAATATAATTGTTAAAATTTACTATTTATTGTACAGGAAGTGATGATCATGGACAAAGTGCTAGATAGTAATCATGAAGAAAATATTGAGAATATACAGCCTGCTAGTAGTAAATCACAATTACATACTCCTTGTAAAGTTACTGGAAAAGTAAGTAATACATTTTTCACAAGACTTATCAAGTTAATTGAAAAAATTTTACAGAGAAAATACGAAAATTTGGCAGAAGCACACCATATCAAATCTGATTTGGAGTCAATATGTTACCAATAATTTGAGGAAGGAAACAAATAAAAAACTTCGACCCACAGTTAAAAACCCAACCTACTTAGAAAAAGAATTATATTATAAAACCAAAACGGAACTGCTCAAAAAAACTTTTGAATGCGAAGGAAATGATAGAATAAGAAGAATAGAAAGAGAGGAGGAGGAACATTAGAAAAAAATGATTCTATTATAGTTTATTTCAGAAAGGTATAGAGTAATAAAACCTCATTAGGTATGCAAAGGGAGCACAGAGTGACCCAACGAATATTTAAGCCACTTTCATAGTTTGGCATTGATTTCATTGTAAAATTCTTTCTTTTTATCAAGTGCAGGTAGTACCACCCGGGTTGGGGTCAATATATGGGTTTAGCCTATTGTTATCCATTCACAAACACTGAAAAAAGTGTGCCAAAGGCGTGCCGGTAGGATACTCGTAAAAAGGAGAGAATTTTATTTTAACAGAATAAAAATTAGGTATTATGTACATAGTATTAGGTACACTTATTTTTTATTGAACATTATACAAAAAATATATTATACAGAAATTAAATTATAAAAAATCATAATATTCTTCGTCATCTGAGGAACTGTCATCTCCTCTTGACGTTATAATTAACGGGTCGACGGTCCGATCGATCAAGTAGTCAAGATCCCACATTTTCTCCTCTTCTTTAATGACATGCTGGACTGCTTTTCGCCAGTTCTCTGGTGTCACCTCCTTAATGGCTTGATCAAACAGTAGCTTAACGTCTTTCATTTTGAATGTCGTGTTGTGTCTTGCTACAAATCCTTTCACTTGCGCCCATATAATTTCTATAGGATTTAGTTCGCAATGATATGGCGGTGTGCGCAGCACAGTTACACTATGTTTTTCTGCTATATCTTCCACGGCGTACTTCATGAAACGATGTTTGTGTAAATTTGCTGTAGCTAATAGTTCTTTTTTTATCAAATTATCTTCAAGTTCAATACTTTTGGTGGTTAACCAGTCAATAATTTCTTGTTTTCTCCAAGATGAAGTTGGAGTCTTCTCTATGCGTCGAGTATGATAACTCGCGTTATCCATAACTACTACTGAATCAGCCGGAAGATATTTTATCATTTCACCAAAATAGTCTTCAAAAACATCCGAATCCATGTCCTCGTGGTAATCTCCCGTATGGCACGACTGAAAGGTTAGCAAACCTTCTTTTAAAAATCCCTCTTCGCTTCCAATGTGGACGATTATTAGTCTTTTCCCTTTACCTGCAGGCACCTTAATACCCGTTGACAGGCCTTCCATGAAAGCTTGGCGAGCACTGGTTATATTTTTGTTTTGCCACATTTTTGGTACTGTATAACCTTCATTGATCCACGTCTCATCAAGATAAAAGATTTTCTTCTGCTCTGTTCTGTACTGCTTTATACTTCTCAAGTATTTTCGTCGCCAGCAAACAATTTCATCGCTTTCCAGTAAAAGTAATTTATGGTTATGCTTTTCCGAGGCAAAATCCATATTTCTCAAAGTGGTTCATAAAAGTTTTTTAGTTATCAACGGAATACTGTCATCCTGGCCAAGCTCCATTAAAATCTTATCTAGGGTGGGTATTTCTTTTTTAAAATAGAAAGAGTGAACTTTTCTTCGAATTACACTTTTGGTGTCCTCATCAAGGACTTTTACTGGTCTGCCTGGACTTTTCTTGGGAGGCTCCACTTGGCCTGCTATCTTTCTCCCCTGCAATAATTTAAAAACGGTGGACTTTCCAACTCCAGTCATTCATACTTTTCCTAATTCTCTTACGCAATTACTTGACATTTTAATATTACAAACAATACTATTTCAAGACTTACGCCTACGGCCGACACCGAAATTGAGCCGAACAGGACGGAATTCCCCATTTTATTATATACCTTTCTGAAATAGACTATAGGAAATATTATGCTTCGTTACAAAGGGGAAAAATTGTTTATCATTTTGCAACCGAAAATAATTAGGAGCGACAAAGGAAACAAAACCAATCTATGTTTTTGTTTTGAATTCCTACTGTCTTTGAAAAAAGGTATGGGTCGGGACGTGTGCAAAATGTGAGAGAGATAAGGAATTTCATTAGCTTTGTTCGCAGAGCGATCAGCAACTGTTTCCAACTGCAAATCGCATGCGCATAGAATATTTGGCGTTCGTAGGAGAATTACTGACAGTTTCCAATTATTAGTTGTGTGTTCGTAGTAAAAAAAATAAGTGATTGCCAACTAATTGGGAATAGTTGGAAAAATTCCTGACTATTCTCCAAATTTTTAATCACGGTCATGCGCACTTTGAATATTATTCATTCAAATATATAATCTACAATTTTTTCTTTGTTTTCGGCGTTTGTATGTTATTTTGATTTTTGTAATTTGAATTTGTTCTGACTATACCTATAATAGTTACTATTGAATTGAGGTAAGTACACATTACGAAGATATAAATTTTTTTTAAAATAAATTGCTGTCTAAAATTATTGTAGGTGATGGATTCCTCTGATTTCAGTTATTCTTCTGACGCTTTGTTAGAAAGCGATATTTCTTCGTCAAGTTCAAGTAGTGATACTGACGAATACAATGTATTGAATCGTCAACCGAAACATCGGAATTAACATTTTCTTAACCACGCTATAGGCGCGTACAGCGATTTTGAATTCTTCGATGATTTTAGAGTAGTAGCAAATGATCTGGCTAGAAGATTTGAGGGATCCAGGTATTATTTTCACCAAGTTGGAGAGTTTGGAAAAATATCTGTTCTACAATATATTCTGATTTTTCTATGGTTTGCTGGACATGAAGCTGCCTCATATCGGGATGTAGCAGATAGATTTGATATAGCTCTGAGCTCTTTACGAAAAATCATTGTTAAAATGATATATTTTTTATCAAACTTATCTGCAAATGTCATTGATTGGCCTGATGCAAATGAGAAAGCAACAATTGAGAGACATTTTCGACAAAATGGGTTCCCTGGGGTTATTGGAGCAATAGATGGTTCCCATGTAAGAATCGATAAACCAGAAGAAGATCCAGATTCCTACATAAATAGAAAACACTTTTATTCTATTCATGTAAGTATTAGTAATTAACTATTGTGTCTATTACCATTAACTTACTAAGGATAGACATACTGTATACCTATATTATATACAGTATAAGAAATTACAATCACTCTTTAAAAGTGTGGAGACATTTAATTTTGTATTTTATAATCAGTGTCATGAGATATTTTTATCTGTATCAATATTATTTATGTTTAAAGGCTCATTAAAGTGCATATGGAGATAATGGCCTGAGAGAAAAATGTATCAGCACAGACGAAAAGTAAAAAACTGATACTTATATAAAAGTGTTGCACTAAGAAAATCTTGCTTGAAACACTTCACCAAAATTTATATATTTATGTTAAATATTTAGAGCAATGCATAATATTATGCATTTATTTTTCAGCTTCAAGTCTTTTGTGATCATAAAAGAAAAATAAGAGTTGCGTTTATAGGCTTCCCTGGATCAGTACATGATAGTAGGGTCTTTCGAGCATCATAATTAAGTAGAAATATAGAAGAAAAATGTGGCGACTATTATTTATTAGGGGATAGTGGTTATCCATGTTTACCCCACCTGCTCACTCCCTATAGCGACATGGGTAATTTGGGAAGAGTTCAAACAAATTTTAATGTAAAATTATCCAAAAATAGGTATTGTAACGTGACAATCGCGTCTAAGGTTTTTAGGGCTCGCGGCTAGACTCAAGTGGAGAAGGGAGTGGTCCGATCTCGAGTAAGGATAAAATTATTCTGGTGTCAAGAGGGGCGCCAGTTAAATTGATCCCAAGCACCTAACCGTAGTCATACTGACCACCAATTTAACAAAAGGTCAGCAAAAGTCGTGTCAAAAAAAAACAAAGTCTCGCTTTACCTAAATTTAACTTTTATTACAATCCAAATGAGGAGCAAACGGTAAACAATTGATATATATGTATATATATAACTGTGGCGTTGCTTGAGCTCAGGCAAAAACCCTAATGCAGTAAACATTAAAGTAGTAACGAAACCCGACAACCCTAGTATCCCGCTAACAAAATATAAGTTATTGAATAACATACAAAAGAAACAACCACAAAGATATACTTTTAAAGGAGAACTAAGCAAATGCAGTACAAATTAATAACTAAACACCCGAAGGTAAAGAATTCAACAAAACAAAAAAAGAAAGGTCGTAAACTTGCGTGTTTTCCAGCGGTGGTTGATAGACTGGTCCGATGTCAAAGCCCTGGTGCCCTGCTTCAGGAGGCCTAACCAAGGGTGTCGCAGAAGCAGTCGAACGGTTCGCTCTGTGCTTTGGTTCAGGAAGCGCCGCTTTAGGAGCAGCGGAAGCAGTTTAATAGCCGCGTATGATGAGGGAGAAAGAAAGGACCACCACGAAGAAAGATCGACTGAAGGATTCGGCACCAAATCAATGCCCCAAATAAAAACCCTATAAAATATAAATAACATTATTTCTGTAACAAAAGTATAACAATGGTTACTCTTATGTGAGTGACACAAAATAAAACCGGTTCAACAATAAGTATACTTTGCTGAAGCAACAAAGTTCAATTGCGGTACACTGTGTGCATTTTATAAGGGCATGTTGTGTACTACATAACTTGGCACTAAATGATGAGTTGCCCGAAAATTTAGGAGAAAATCCCGAAGAAGCTGCCGACATTCAACCAATAGAAGAAATAAACGAAAGAAATAACCGAAATGATGGATTCAATTTAAGAAATAGAATTGCAAATATGTTAGTTCTAGATTGATATTTTAATAAAATGTATTTTGAAATATTTGCTTTTTTAACTATGTCAATCAAAAAATGTTCTAAAAAAATGGTTTTAAATCAACTGAAACACAAAATTTATAAAAACATATATTCAAATTAACCACAAAACAGAAAAAACAATAAACTATAAAAAATATATAAGTATCAATCAATATAACAAAACCTAAAATAAAGCAAACTTAAATAGATAATGAATGTACTATATAAACAAATATAAAATAAATAAAAAAAACACCCCAAAAAAATCAAATAAAATTAACAAAATCTATTCATCTAAAAAATGTACATTTCCGTTGGCTATTTTTCTTAAAATCTCATTCTTCTCTCTTAAAACAGATATATATTTTCCTCTAATTGATTCTTTCTTCTTCTCTCCTTTAATTTCTCTTTTTCTATTCCAAGGAGCTTTTCAAATTTTTCTTTTTCAAATTGTAATTTTTGTTTGGAGAGTTCAATTTTTTCTTTTTTATGTTCAATCAGTATATTCTTTCTTCTGGTTATAATTTTTTTTCTATTACTAAAAGTAGTTTTTGTTGTTTTTTTTTGAGTTCTATTTGCTGTGGCAATGTATTTTCTACATCTAAAACAGGTGCTTCAAATGTTTCGCTTGATTCTAGTAGACACTCTCACACTTTCTTGTGGCCAATAATGTCCTCCATTTCGTTAGCATACTCAAAATCTTTCCTACCCCTGTCAGTTTTGTTGGTATGATCCTTATATTTTTTAAAATTTCTTTCAAGAACTCTCCATCTATTCTCGCACTGAGATGGAGTGCAATTAATATTATACTCTTCCTTCAATTTAATTGATACTGCCTCCCACATTTTTTTGAAGCTTTTAAATTTCAATGTGCCTACATCTTTTTTTAAGGTTCTATACAATTCCAATAAAATGAGCGTACTATTCCTTGTCGAAGTGAAGTTGCTATCTTCGTTTTCCCCTGAAAAGGTACTTGGACTTTGGAATACAAAAAATTCTTGGAGGGACTCTGAAACTAAAGGACATTTATTTTTCCAAGTGTAATTAACATAGGTAAAGAATTTAATAAATGAATCAATAATATAAACCTACCATTATCCATCTCAAATATTGTAACCAGTCAATCTATGAATATAAATAAATAATAAACTTTTCCGTTGCTAGACAAAGAAGTATAAAGCCATTTTTCTTTGAACTTAACCACGCAAACCGGGTTAACAATACTATGACGTCACGGTAAACTTTTATGACGTAACGGTTTATGAAGATGACATATGACATATGCCAATTTGTTTTAAGTTTGTTTATGTTTGATGTGTTAAAAATAAAAAGTATTGCTTTGATTGATTGATATCTTGTTATCTTCTATACTATTCATGTCTGTCTTCAGGTTGTTGAAAATACAGTGAGAATGGATGTAACAAATTTATTAGTTATGGAATTTATGGATGATATTCAGATTTCACCGCAACCTGTTTTAGCGACTATTAATTTATCGGGAATGAATTTTTTCAACATTTGGATTATGCAAATGTTGGAAGATGATGAACATTTCAGAATACCCATTGTTGATGATGACTGGATTCAGAAATATTTGAACTATGATTTTTATATGCTCCCGAATGAAAACAAGTACATTTTGCAGTTTAATTGAATTAATTAGCAGACATTATGAAGCACCAAAATATTCGGGAGGTAGAAGCAAGCCGTTAACAATAGAAAAAATATTGATGATATTTTTGTGGTATGTGAGCAAAGGTTCTGGTATGAACACTATTGCCGATAGATTTAATGTGTCTCTTAAGTCTGTACATACATCAATCACAAAAGTATTAGGTGTATTCCAGACTTTGAAGTATGAGTTGATCAAGTGGCCCACAGAAGAGAAATGCATTAAAATTGAAAATGGATTCAAGAAGAAAAGTAAATTCCCAGGTTTGTTGAGTTTTTTTATGGTAGTGTGTAGTGAGGATATTTCCCCACAGTGTGGAAATAAAAACAGAGGTGTTAGACTTACACGATAAGGGCTTTTTGCAATAATTCCAAATGTTACTTGTACAAAATTCCAAGACCATTATGTAAACACTCATATAACTATAACTGGTGTTAATTTATTTCATAAAATAATTTTCATTCTAAGCCCTGACAACAATGTAACAAAATAGTCCAATGTACATAAAATGAATATTATGAGATATTAGTCAAATACAGTCTGATTTGTTTAAGGTGTCATAGGAGCAATGGACAGCATGACAGTTACCAGGATAGACATTTTGACCATTCAATTACAATGCAAGCTATATGTGTTTCAAATATGAAATACACAAATATATCAGTGGGTTATCCTGGATCATTACATGACGGAAGGGTAAGAGAATATTTAAAATTCAGAGACTTTAAAAATGCATAGGCATAGCTTTTAGTAGACAAAAGATGAAACCCAAAAATTGAATTTTTCAAGTGAAGGATTGAAAGATGTCGTTTTATTTTCACATACTTGTTATGATGTATCCAAAAAAAGGCACAAAAATATATTTTGAGTTTTATTCCAACTTGTCTATTATATAAGAGCTGTATTTCATTTTTGAGAATGAAATATCTGTACATGAAACTGAAGTGATAAGAAATTACTGATTTAATTTTTTTTAGATATTGTGGGAGTCTACTCTATACAGAGATATAGTGAGGAATGGTGCACACAAATATTTTTTTGGAAAATACCACCTTGTGGCTGATTCTGCATATCCATGCAAGAGTTGGATTATGACACCATACAAGTATGTAAGATATTTCACTGTCAAGTATAAAATTGCAGTTTTATGTAACATTTTGTATACTCATGGCACATGGGAAAAGCAACAATAAAATGATTATGAAATTTTTAGATTTACACCTGGTATAATGGAATCTAGGCGTAAATATAACAAAGCTCTGAGTCAGCAAAGAGTAGTTTGTACTTTGGACAACTGAAAGGACGCTGGAGAATTTTACAGTATATAAATGTGTATACTATCAAGAGAGCAGTGGATATTGTGGTTGCATGTTGTGTATTACATAATTTTTGTTTGGATAATAATGATGTGGTTGAAGAACAGTTTCGAGACCCAAGTGCTGATGACTTCCAATATATGGGATATGCAGATATTGATGGAGCAACAAAAAGAGAAGAGATTCTAGTAATATTGAACAATATAATGTGAATGTTGTATAAATTTCTAATACATAAATATATCAATTCATGAAATATGTTTTCTTATTATTGATCAAGTACACATGCTAGGGGAAGTGAGATGAATTATCACAATGTTTTCAGGTTTACAAGGCTAGAGGGAAATAATATATAATATTTTGAACTTCCAGATCTGAAGTAGTGAGTCCAACAGGAATAGTGGTTCATTTACTAGGGACTATTCTGGGAATGAATGAAAATAAACTTATTTAGTTACATAAATATATTATAACAAACAAACAAAACACTATTCTAAAATGAGATGAAAAACATACAAAACGAGGTTAAAAACACACAAAAAAACTATGAATTAAAATAAACTTGTTTAGTTCCATATATCATAACAAACAAACAAAACAATATTCCAAAATGAGATCAAAAACATACAAAACAAATTATGAATCAAAATAAACTTGTTTAGTTCCATATATTATAATAAACAAACAAAACAATATTCCAAAATGAGATCAAAAACATACAAAACAAATTATGAATCAAAATAAACTTGTTTAGTTCCATATATTATAATAAACAAACAAAACAATTTTCTAAAATGAGATCAAAAACATATATATAAATATTCCAAATAACTTTAGTTCAGTCCTGTGATCAGTCAGATTCTGATGAACTTTGTCTTTTTCTTTTTTGAGGTTTTGAAATTTTTTCAAAGATCTTCAATAATCTATCTTTTTGATCAATTTGTTTTTGCATCAAATTAGTTTGCTCATGAATAGCTGCACATATTTTATGAGTAGTTTCCTGCTGAATAGCAATATTCTTTTCATTGCACTCTATAATTTTATTTATAATATCTGTTTTCGTTAGTACCTCCTTTCTTTTTTTTTAAAAACACCAGATGTACTGGGTGTATCACATGCTGTTGGTGTCTCAGATAAAGAACTTCAATATCACCTTCATCAACAAGTACTGCTGGTGTCAGGGTTTCAGGTATGGTATCTGTTATATATCTCAACTGTACTTTGTCCTTGCCACCTAAGATTTTGGGTAATAAATCGTAATATATTGGTTCCTTCTTTTTTTCATTTCCAGTTTTATTACAGTGTCGAGCAAATTCTACATACTTCTAAGGCAAGTTGGCAAACTTTTGCCTACATTTTTCTGCGTCTGCTAAATATCATTTTTTGCATTGAATTTGTTCACAAATGTCACAGAGCCTCTAAGTTCTAGCAACAATTCTATTGCCTTGTGGTCTGCCTCTAATGTTTTGCCTTTTACTGACCAAACATTAACTTTCTCTTCTACCATCTGTTGACTTTCATCACCACCTTCACTGAATTGTGATACCTGTTCGAACATTTCATGTTCTTGACATCCCGTGAAGTCATCTGACACATTTTCGGACATTTCATGTTCTGGATAGTTTGTGCAGTCATTTTCTTGTGGTCTCCTATTGTTGAGAAAGCCCTCTATATCGGCGGGCCAGTGCCCTGTTTTATTTTATTACATATAAAATTAATAAGGAACTCATCATCTGTAACAGAAAGGTACTACTGAAATCCAAGAAAATTAGCTGAATCAACTATTTACCTATTTTCAACAAGTCAATTATCTCTTTTTCGTCAGTAATCTGATACAATCTTTCATTCACACATACTTTGTATGAATCCATAATATACTTTTATCATGAGATGGAAGTCTACAAATATTATAAATAAATCTTAGATAAGGTAAACACAGACAGTAAAAACTAAGGAATAAACAAACACCTAACCTACAATAAGATAACTACTCTGTCAAACTATCTCAGTGAGCTGGTTTGTGTGGTTGGTTAACTGTTACGTCATGGTTTGGAATACAAGTCGAGGAATACTGACTGGTTAACTTATAGTTAACCCGGTTTGTGTGGTTGAGTTCAAAGAAAAATGGCTTATATCTCCTTATAAATATAACCAAACTTCAAAAAAAAACGTATTAAATTCTTCTTTTTTTGTCCCTTTATCTAAATTTTCATAACAGAAAGAGAAGAATCAGCAGCAGTACAAAATGCGTTCGTAGAACATGAAAATTGATAGCAAATCCCAAACCGTTGGAGTCGGCGCATGCGCACCAATCGTTTGAAACTCTCTCTACGAACAAAGCTATTGTTTTGAAATGTTTTTTTAGGACAGGAGAACGTAGAGAAAGGGTATTTGAGATATTATTTTGGTCCACAAGATCGTAGAAAAAGGGTTTAAAATAAATTATCTGAAATTTCTAATAGAAGATAAAGTTAACATAAACATAATGTTATATTTTATCTATTGTATAAGTTATTTTGATTCAAGCTAATTTAATTAAGTTTTTTAACCGAGTTTTTTGGGTAGTACATATTTAGGGTCTGAGGACAGACCAATTGTCAGGATGACCCAATGTTATGTTTCTTATTTCCAAAGTATTATATTTATTGGTCAAGACCCATTAACAAAGATGTCATTTGAATGTTAAACGGAGTTTTGTTTATTTCATGGCCAAGGTTAAAAGGCAGACAAGCTAAGGGTTCTGAATGTTTTATAGAACATAGTTATGTTACGCCGAATTTGCGTAATTGCCGATTTCGTGCATTGGACAGTTTTTTGCCGAATTCGCGATATAAGCAGCAGAGTTGCTTATTTCACGTAATAGGCAAATATTTAATTTGCCTTTGCCTATGAAAAGGAATAGGCTCAAACTATAGTTTTAACAATACGAGTATAACCTCATGTTGTGTTTTAAAACATTTTATTAAAAAAATAAAAAATATGTATTCTTTCTACATTTTAATATGTAAAAATGAAGTATTATTACAACTTCCTTCAGCATGACAAGCTGAATTACATTGTTCATCGTTTTTAACCGCTAGGAGATTTTATAGTTGTAGTTTTTATCGAGAAGGGTAAGGCAAATCATTGAAGAAGCTACACACAGTGTTGAAAAAATGGCTTCTTCAATGATTTTCCTTGCCCTTCTCGATAAATTAATCAACGATCTGTTTTAACCAAGACAGAAATTCTAAATAGTGGGGGTCATCGAAATAATTATTTAATTTGCCATAGATTAATAATATTTGGGTATAGTACAAAATTCTATTACGGTCTTGTTTGTAGATGTAAATATCGAATTGTTTCACAAACTGCCTAAAAATAAGTACGAAGTATAATACGGCGGACGCTGTTTATATAATGACTGACTAGTCGATTTATGAAATAAATATTTTTCATATAAACGGTCTGCGCGGTATATTTTTTTCATATTCCTCACTCCACACTTGGCTATATTTACCAGTTTCATTCATTTTTATATTTGAACTTCACAAGAAATTATAAAAGTAAATATTTTATAGTTTTTATAGAGGTTTATAGTATTCTGTATACTTTGCCGAAAAAATAACAAATAATAAACATAACCTATAATTTTATAATCACAATGGTTGCTTATTTCAAGTAATCGGCAAACGTTTGTGTGTCCAGTTCATATATTGGGAACCCATTTCACGAATTCGGCAAAAAACTGCCCAATGCACGAAATCGGCAATTACGCAAATTCCGCGTAACATATAGGTACATAGCAGTCGTATTGAAAAGAATAAATTCAAATAGTTGTATTATTATCGAGTTTTATTATTGTTTATCCTTTTTGAGTCTTACAATAACGATATATTTCTATCGTTACAACCATGAATCAAAAGCAAAAAATAAATGTTTTATATCTACAACAATTAAACAATTACGCAACTTGCGGAAAATACATTATTCGTAGTAGTGTTTGAATTTCCGTATTTGTTTACCTTCTAATAATGTCTAAATTTTCGAAAAATCAAATTTTCATTTGTGTATCGAAAGCGAGGGTATGTGGTAGGAATTAAAAAAAATGTATCGAAAGCGAGAGTACCTATAACATGTTCTTGAAAGACGCAGAAATTTTGTAAATTGATGCTTTTTGGGACGAGAAATCGACTGGTCGGCTTCGTTTTTTGATACATTCACCCACTCTCTAATAATATACCTATTTCAATCCTAAATTAAATTGTAAGCCCTGTGGATATAAATTAAAAGTACTTTCTTTTACTCCTCGTAGGTATACTTAAATATTAATTTCAATTAGGTATATCCATTCTAATAATTGTGCCACCCAGTACCTACATAAATCAAATTAGCGAATAAATTAATATATATCTATAACGTAATTTCTAAATATTCATCCAATCAAATAATACACAGGGCGTAAATTGGAGGCATGATAGATCGTTAATAAATATTCAAAATACCCAAATACAACTTTTCTCTAACCTTCTTAGTTTGTGAGATACAAGCTGTTGAAGGGTGCAGAAGAAATAAACATTTTATTGAATATCTTCTCGGGGGACAAAAGTACAAATTTAAAATTTTTTGTAGGTTATTGTCTCTTCAAAACACATCAACAGTATTAATTCAGACAAATTCTAATAAGCTAGTGGCGTGGTACGAGCGGTTCGTAAACTTTTATTGTACCATGTTTTTAAACTCCGTGTATTTAGAGCTGTAGACTTTTGTCTGAAATAGTTTATTAAATTTCCTACATAAAAGGTACCCTTTGTTGAACTCTTTTTTAACTGGTCCATTTAAATATTCCGGTCGAATAAAAAGACCGATAAACTGGTCCCCAGCCCAAATTCATTTGTTTAAAAAAATTTACATAACATAAAAAGGTGTCTTACTGGAATAAAAAGTTAAAACTCTTGAAAATGGAGTGTCATCGACTTCAACAATGAGTACCTTTTATCACCGAATAATCATTCGGTGCTTTTATGTAGAAAATTTAATAAAGAATTGCAGACAAAAGTCTTTAGCTCTAAAATAATATGTGTATTTCTTCTGCACCCTGTATTTCACAAACTCAGAAGCTTAGAGAAAAGTTGTATTTGGGTATTTTGAATATTTCTTAAAGATCTATCATACCTTTAATTTTCGGCACTTATTTACGGGACATTCTAGGTATTTCAATCCTATATTAAAATATAAGTTAGTTATTAAACAGTTTAGAAGAGGTAGATGAAAGAAAATACAATAGATGGCGTGAGGAGTATTACTTTTGGAATTTAATTTATTCATTTTTGTACTAGAAACGAGTCGTGACTTCTCAGAGACGGATTAGTTGAAGGTAACATTTGAGTAGTTGTTGACATGGGGTGCGCACTCTCGATGTTTGACAGTTCTTTATTTGTAGTTACTCCTCACGTCGCAATTGTCGTGAGCGTCGATATCTAGCCAAAGAATAACTCGGACGAGACCACGGAAAAGAAGATTTGAGCAGTAAACTGTGCATATTACCCATGAAGGTTACGCTCCTCTAGTAGATCTAGTTGGTGCGGAAAAACCAATATTCAACAAAAGAGTAGGACAATCGAGAGTAGAATTGATTATGTTGAATAGAATGAATAGATCCTTGCAATTCCTTCTGTAACGAAGAGGCTCCAACATAAACTGGGAATGCAATTCATGGTAATTTAAGTGGTAGGAGTTAACAGGGTGAATTCCAGATTTATAGGCAATGAGTCTTAGAAATTTTCTTTGTATTTGTTCAATGTTGTGAATATGGTTCGTATAGAAGGGATTTCAAACAGAAGATGCATATATAATGCAGTATATGTAAATATATGTCTATACCCAAAAACTAAAATATTTAAAATACACTTCTTCAGATTGAAGTATATACATTACAATTTCAGCAGAAAATCAAGATAATTGCATATCTTTCAACCTTATGTTTAAAACATAAATATAAGTTTTGATACTTAAAATATTCATAATTTTCAGCAAATATGGAGATCATAAATCCCGTTACATCTACAAGTTTAACTTGTGAGGAGGTAACACCAATTCCCTCAACAAGTTCAGCTTGTGAGGAGGTCACATTGGTGCCTTCCACTAGTTCAGACCTGGGAGAACATACACCTAAGACTCCCACTTACAAAGGTACTTTTATGTTCTTTTCAAAGTTAAATAAATATCCCATTGTCTAGTTTATTATCAGCTTATCATTATTTTTTTTAGGTACTACTCATAAGATGAGCCTTCTAAGATCTGTCGGTGTTACTAGAGTTTCAAAATTAACACCTAGGTAAAGAAAATTGTACAAAATAGCAGTAGATCTTGAAAAAGTTTCTCGTCGTCTCAAGTTTCAGAATGCATCAAATAAAGAACGTATTGAAGAAACTTTCAAATATGCAGAGTCATTAGCCATCTTTAAAAATAAAGTGAATGAAAGAAACAGATATCAAAGAATAAAAATATATTATTCTACGCTTTACAACTAGTTTTGAAAAATATTTTTCAAAAACAGTGACCGTTCAACGAAGAAGAAGCTTGTTGTCAAATTTCGAATTTTGGTTTGTGACTTAGAGGTGAGATGTCGCTATTTTCGCAACTAAAACATTTCCGTAACTGGACGATATGTATAGTTGTTGATTATAGTCACATTTCAGTCCGGGATTAACTCTCGGACGATAACATATACCTTGTACTGATGAGGCGCAATACGCCGAAACCGGTCTACAAGTTATGTTATCCCTTCTAGTTGCAAACCAGAATGGTTGGTTTAAATCTTGCAGATTTACCAACCCCGTTTGACTTAGAAGTGTAATTCAATATCTGTCGGGGCATGTAGCCCGAGAAGTAGTTGTTTCTTCTTCGTTGAACGGTCACTGTTTTTGAAAAATATTTTTCAGAACTAGTTGTAAAGCGTAGAATAATATATTTTTATTCTTTGATATCTGTTGGTAACGCGCTTTACTCAATACGACAATTTTACAGGAAACTGTAATAATTCTGAATGAAAGAACTTTAAATTTCATTCAGAGTCAACTGAAAATGCAGAAAAAGCAGGCAAGAGGAAGACGATTTAGTTTGGATGATAAAGTGTTTGCCCTTTCACTTTTGAAACATGGCCCAAAAACATACAAATTATTGAAAGGGGCCGTCCATAAAATACGTTCGCATTGAAGGGGGGGGGGGAGGGGTGTTACTCAGTGTGACACAATGTGACAAGGAGGGACGGGGGGTCTACGGCAACGTGACGCTCGCAGTTCATCAAAAAATTCCACTGCAATTTTTTTCTCGACTAATTTTTTTAAATTTTTTTGTCATGATAAATAGTATATTACATACCTAGGGAAGTAAAATAAGAAATGTCTCAGATTACATGTAATTGTCGGCCGAGGCGAAGCCGACGTCGACAAACAAGTGATCTGAGGATTTCTTATTTACTTCCCGAGGAGTGTATACGATTTTTTACGTCGACGGAGCCGAAAAGCGGCAACTTCGTTCCGCATAGCGGGACGAAAATTGTCGCTTTCGGCTTTCGCGTTGCGACTCGGCTCTAGCACTGCGGTCCGTCACAATCGGTTTCTCTGTATTTATTACACTTAAGAGAGTAGTGTCTCCACGTACTTGGCGCTCTCGATTCAGTAACAAATGAAAATAAAATACTGTTTCAAGACTACAGAGTTGATCGTAAAATAAAATACTGTTGTTTTTCTATTGGCATATATTTATTCTTGTATATTTCTTTCATTCGTTATTTAGCAGTCAAATAATATAGACGCTTTTCACATTTCTCAATCTTATTCTTGTTATCACGTGAACTTTTCAATCGACATTAATAATTCCTAAATTTAACAGTTGAAATACATTAGAAAAAAAATGACATCGATAAGAGGTGAGCTTTATCAAAAATTGTTCAACACTTATAAAAAGTGTTATCCGGAAAAAAAAACCAATGATTGTTCAAGAAACTGTCACCAAAATCTGGAACGATCTCAAGCAAGAGTATAAGAGTGATAGCAAACAATTTGAACTAACTATTCAAAATAATATTGAATCTTTAAATCAAAAGATAACTCAAAATAAAGCAAGGAATTTAATCTTCTTTACAAGCCTTAAAAAGGTAAGTTAAGTTCTCTCTATACGTGGTTTATATTTAATGTATTCTGGTTTACATTAATATTACTATTCTTGACAATTTTTACGTAATGCATGATTTTAATAAATCACTAATCAAGATAACGTCTCTATCTTATAGAATCAGTTTTTATATACACTTATAATTAATTTCTTCCTTTTTTTTAGCCAGTCAGTTCAGTCAAGGATTATCCTACAGCGTCTACGAGTAATGAAGATCTTCCGAAACCAAAAATAGCTTCTACTGAAGAAATTTCACCTCGTCATGAAGATCAAATAAGAAGTTCAAAAATGGCTACACCCGCCCAAGATGAAAGCAAAAAAATAATTTCAGCTATGGAATCAAATTTAAATTTATTACTACTGCAAAGAGATTCTGGATTATCAATACCTGGACTTGATAAGGAAATACAAAAATTAAGAGCCAAAATAGAAACTGAAAAAAAATCTCTTAAACGGAAACAATTAGCTCAACAAAGATCATCGAAATCACGTGCAATGAAGAAAAGAAAGCTAGAGGACATTTGTCTTGAACATCCGGATGTCGCAGAAAAGTTAAAAGTAAGAAGTAATCCTGGTCGACCGAGCTTAGAAGAAGATCAACCAGACGTGCTTCAAACTATTATGAAAATTGCCATCTTTGGTAGTTGTGCTGATGAACGACGTAGGACAGAAACAATACGAAGCTGTAAAAATTTGGATCAGTTGCATGAACAATTGAAAATTTTGGGTTTTCAATTGAGTAGAAGTGCTACATACTTACGACTTTTACCAAGAAACTCAGCTTCTCGTGAAGGAAAAAGACATATTTCTACAGTTCCTGTGAAATTAATTCGCGCTCAAAATGATCTAAAAAAAAAGCATATTGACACAGAGTTTGCAACAGCTTCAATTCGATATTTAGAAAGTCTTGCTTCTTTCCTAGGACCCAATGAAGTATTCTTTCTATCTCAGGATGATAAAGCTCGAGTTCCAATCGGACTTACAGCAGCTTCTAAACAAGCACCTTTATTGATGCACATGCAGTATAAAGTTTCTCTTCCAGACCATGACTGGGTAGTAGCTGCTAGGCATAAATTAATACCGTCAGTATACGCTGGGATTATTATTGAGCCGAATGGTTTTGGTAATCCTTCAAAAGTAACGTATTCTGGACCAACATTTGTAGCTATTCGGAGTGGCAAGCATTCTAGTTCGACTGCCAAGACACATGCCGATGATTTGAAGAAAATCTTTGAACTGAATACATTCAAAAGTCTTGCCTATACAAACACTGGCTCTACAAAACCTGTAGTAATCATTTCTGCTGATGGAGGTCCTGACGAGAATCCTCGGTACGGAAAAGTTATATTTTATGCCATCCAGCATTTTCGGGATTACAATTTAGACGCTTTATTTGTTGTCACAAACGCACCGGGTAGGAGTGCTTACAATCGTGTGGAAAGAAGAATGGCTCCGCTAAGTCATGAGCTTGCTGGTTTGATTTTACCTCATGAACATTATGGATCTCATTTAGATTCTTATGGTAAAACTGTAGACAAAAATTTAGAAGAAAAAAACTTTGAATATGCAGGGACAACTTTGGCTGATGTTTGGAAATCGTTAAAAATTGATAGCTACGATGTAGACGCAGAGTATATAGCACCAAAAGAAGATGATGGCGACACCGTTCAATTGTTAATTGATGATTGGTATAGTAAACATGTTCGTGAGTCTCAATACTTATACAAATTTTAAAATGCACAAATGAAGAATGCTGTGGTCAAACTAGAAGTAGTTTAAGAAGTTTGCTTCCAGACGGATTTTTGCCTCCACCAATTAAATTACAGCAAACTCAAAATGGATTAATTGTATCGCAAGTAAATTCTGATGATGGTATATATGTCGATCTACTTGCTCGTCTTGCTGTAAAACTTCAGCCTACATCTACAGATTTTTGTCAAATTCCGTATGATTGGTTTTGTCCATCAGTCCATGATAAACTGGCTAATAGGACATGCAAAGAATGTGGCCTATATCACACGTCTAATAAAACTTTACTGCAACATTTAACAAACTTACATCCAAAACAAAAAAGAAAAGATGAAGTAGTTCGCCGTGTACAACCAAGTCGTATCGCAGCGCGTCGAGCTCGAGAGCTGCTATGCATATTAGGAGATGAAAGCGCTGGTACAGAAAATGCAGAATGGGTAGATGACGATGAAGTTGATGGTTCTTTCGAAAAAGTCGAAGAAGATACAGCAATACCGATTATTGATATTTCGGAGCATTTGAAGAATCCTTGGACTTTGGAGTAAAAGCCGATTAAGTAGAAGAATTATTTATTGATTGTTAATGAAAATATTTATTAATTTATTTAAATTTTATCATTAAATAAAAAAAAATTTTAAATATCAAAATTTGTTTATAATTAACCACAAAATATTTTACATTTATAGGGGGGAGGGGTATTTAGCTTCTGTGACGCAATATTTATAGGGGGGGTCACAGAAAGTGTGACGCAGCGTGACAACGGGGGGGGGGGAGGGGGTCAAAAAAAGCGGATTTCAGCGTGACGTATTTTATGAACGGCCCCAAATCTACTTTTGCATTGCATTCCAGGAAAACACTTATGAATATCCTGAACAAAATAAATTTTGTAGTGGGATTTAACCCTAAAATAATGACTGTTTTGAAACAATCTGTGGAAAAGTTAGACGTTCTAGATAGATACTGCTCATTGATATTTGATGAAATATTATTGGAAGCAGGTATCACTTTTGATACAAAATGGGATACTGCTGTAGGCTTTGAAGACATAGGAGGTGAGAGACGAAAAAAATATCATTAGCATTGAAACGTAGTATTTACAATCCATTTCTGTGTGAGGACCATGATATGTTTTCAATCTACATTGATTTTTTTTAAATATTTTTTATATTCACTTATTTTAAAAATATAAATTCTATTTGAAAGGGCAGATACAGTATAACCTATCGGATAATGATATTTTAAAAAACGCTGCATGGCAGAGACATTTAGTACTAAAAGGCAGAAATAAAAAAATTAATACTATTAAACAACGCATTTAAAACTCTCGATGTACTCACTATCTAAAATATTCGATTTATTTATCTGACTCCTGATTGGTAAAAGGGTATATGATCATATATATATATATATATATATATATATAACTTATCTTTTCACACACGGAAAAGGCTTTTTAAAAAAAGGTTTATTTATTGAGATAATACAATATATGTTACAAGATCGAAAGTAGATTCTAGACTAACTAACAAGTTTAACAATTGCTGGTATTAAAAAATATAAACATAAGCAAAAACAAGGTTCACTGAAATTGAATATGCTGACTAAACAATTTATTTATGCTACACTAAGAAATATAACTATATAACACCTCCCCCATTAGAATGAGGCTTCTTCTGGAAGCTGAATTTTCTTTTGTTGAAGTTCTATGGGTTTTTCTTCTAGCACCTTTGTCTTCGGTTTTTTCTTCAATAGTAGCCAAATAAACCAGAGTATAGAATGATGGTCCATACGCTGGGAATATGCAGATTGAATTTTTCTTCTAGCATTGGTGTCAATTCTTGAGAAGATATTTCTTTCAATTTCAAATTTTTTAAATTTATTTCCATAGGAGACATATTAATTTTGTTGAAGTTTGTCTGAAGTTTATTTAGTACGAGAGGTTGACCAAAGGTTTTCTCTTGAAATGTAAGTTCGTTATTTTGAAAAATGATTTTACAGGGTGAATTTTTTATTAAGTAAATTCCTCTCGAATTTTTAATTTCTGTGTCTTATGTACATTTGATTATTAACCTTTCTTCGATTAGAAATATTGCTAAATATTGGTTTATTTCTGGAATAACTTCTAAATGATTTTCTAAAATTTTGATTTTTGAGTATTCACAGTTGGTAGTGTTCCCTGTTAATAATATTTGTTCTTCGCATAGCTGTTTGTTATTGTCTTGAAGATAGGAAGGACATTGAAAAGTTTTACTTCGTGTACAAATGTCGTTTAGAGGTTTTATCTGATTTTCATATTTTAACAAATATTTTGAGCTTGGTATTATTGTTACGAATTCTGATTGTAATTTAGTGGGTATTGGTAATAAATAAAATAGTTCAAACTCAATGTTAAAATCAATAGGAATAGATAAAAAGTATTCTATTTGATTTTTTCTTAGTCTACATGTTATATCTAAAATTGTTTCGAAGTTTAAAATATTCCCATATTTTAATTCAAACGGAAGTTGCAATTTGTAATATGAAGATATTTTTTGCAATTCTGTAAATAATTCTTTCGACGTAATTATACTTGGGAGTAATGTTCCTATTTTGCAGAATGTTAAAGAATTTTCTACTGTTTGCATTGTTTCTAAAATTACGTTATAAATAATTAAAAGTTCGTTAATCATATCTTTAAGATAAATGAGGTTCTCATATTCGGCTTGAAAGTCTAACATATCTTTTATTTCCAAGATTTTTGATTTGAGCAGTATTTCATTATTTTGTATGTCTTAAATAGTGTTATTAAAATCATTTTTTATTTGATGACTACACTATATTGCATTTTAATTTGATTTTCGAGATTTGCTTGATTTTGTTTCAAACGTTCTAAGATTGAATCTATTCTTTCTTCATCTTGAGAATCGAGGTTGCCGGTTATGGCTTTTATCAAAGAACCAAATCCATTTATTAAGCCTCTTTTGTTTCTAATTGTTGTGGAGTGAATATTTAAATTTTCAAATTTTTCATCAATATTATTTTGCACATTTTGGATAAGATTAACAAGATTTCCAGTCCGTTGTATGAAAAATGTATTATTTGAGATATTACGTGTAATATTTTAAAAATGTTTATTCAAAGAATTATACTCTTCTAGCAATGGGTTCAAGTTATAGAAATGCACAAATGTATGACTTGATTTTTGTAGTTTAGCAGCGCCAAGATTAATTGGTAAAATTCCTAAATTATGACTGATGTCTTTGATTTCTACTGTTGCTTGTCCGATTGAGACGAATCTGTAATAAAAGTATATGGTTTTTGTTTAGGTCGTTTTATATTTGATAAGTGAATATCTTCAGTGGTATTGACGTGTCTAGTTACAATTTTTGCAGTTTTATGATTTTTATTAGTACTTTTAATCTGTTCAGGTCGGTATTTATTTTTTGTTTTACTTTGAATTTGTTTATTTTTGATAAATACCTTTGTAGGTATTGGGTTTGGCAATTCTTCCCTATTTTCGTTTGCTTTTGAAATAATTTTGTCTTTAGTCTCTTGTAATTTTGTGTTTATTCTAGAATAGAGTAATTTCATTTTTTCTCTATGATTGTGAATATAATTATTAACTAGCTGCCTATCAATATCTAAGTCAAAAGAAGAATTAATTTCTAAATGTCCCGTAATAATTTCGTATGGTTTTAGCTTGGTTGCAGAGTGGATGCTGTTGTTATATGCTAAAAGTGCATAATTAATTTTTATTTCAATGGGTTCTTTCTTAAATTCATTTTGATTATTTAGAAGTCTAATATGTTCAATAATTGTCGAGTGAAATCGTTCGGCAATGCCGTTTGATTCCGGATGCTGTGAACTTATAAAGTGTATCTTTATTTTATGAGTGTCTAATAAATCTTTAACTACGCTATTTTTTAATTCTGTGCCGTTATCAGCTATTATCTGATCTGGTATACAGTGGTGGGTGAAATATTTAATTAAATTATTAACAATTTCTATGCATTGAGCGGAGTTTAGTTTATAAAGTTGTCCGTATTTTGAAAATGAGTTTATGATAGTTAAAAATTTTGTGTTTCCTAGGGTTATAGTATCTAAGTGAATTATTTGAAAAGGTTTAACGGCTGTTGGGGTTACGTTAAAAAGCGGTTTCAAAGGTTTCCTATCATATTTTGTTGCTTGGCATATTTCGCATTCGTTAATGTAGGTTTGAATAGACGATCTTTGATTTGGCCAATAATAACGTGTTTTTATATTATTTTCAGTTTCGTCTAACCCTCTATGATTTCGATTACATTCATGATAATTTTGGATGACTTCTTTTATTTCGTTTAAGGGAATATCGATTAATTTTTTGTGACATTTAATAAATGAAATTTGTGAATTTTTAAAATAAGTTTGTAAAACTGTACTAAATTTTTCATATAAAGGATCTTCAAAGTAAATATGATATTTTAATTTTGGTACAACATAATCTTTTACAAAATTTATAACATCTTGTTCAAAATTATTTTTTGAAAATTGTACGAGAATTCTTTGTTTTAAATCATATAGCTTAATAATCGTTGGTGTTGCGGGTTCAAAATTTACTTCAGAGATTATTATTTGATTTTTTCCTATATTTACTGAAGATTCCGAAATTGGTATTCCTACTACAGGATTCTCTATGTTAGTGTGAATAGTATTGTTATCATCGTCAATTTCGTCGTTTATTTCTTCTGCTTCTACGATAAGTGACTCGGTTTCTACATTATTAATTTCAGAAGTACTTGCAAATTTGTCATTAAATTTTTCCATATAGTCTAGTAAATTTTTGGGGTTATTTTCAGAAGAATTAACATCTTTATTTAGTTGTATGCGTGACAGACAGTCACTATTGGTGTTTAATGCACATTTTTTGTAAACTATATCATAGTCGTACTCTTCGAGTTTCAGACGCCATCTAACTAATTTAGAACTGGGGTCTTTTGAGGAAAATAGCCACTGAAGCGGCTTGTGATCAATTACGATAGTGAATTGTCTCCCAAAGAGATAGGGGCGAAAATATTTTACGGCCCAAACAATTGCAAGGAGTTCCTTTTCAATTGTTGCGTAATTTACTTCAGAATCGTTAAGTGTTCTACTAGCATATGCTACAGGTAAATGAGATCCGATTTTTCCTTGGCTAAGGACAGCGCCTAGAGCGAAGTTGCTCGCATCTGTCGTGAGATTAAATGGTTGAGAAAAGTCCGGATATTGCAATATGGGATCATTTATTAACATATTTTTACATAATTCAAAGCAATTAATATAATCAGTATCGTTAATGTTAATTACGGCATTTTTCTTTAAACGGTTAGTTAATGGTTTGGTTAATTTTGAAAAATCTGCAACAAATTTCCTATAATATCCAAGTAATCCTAAAAATGCTTTAATTTGTTTGATAGTTTTTGGAATCGGAAAATTTTGAATGGCACTTATTTTATCAGGATTGGGCTTGACGCCTTCTGGTGTTACGATGTGTCCCAAATAAACGACTTCTTTTCTTAAAAATTCAGATTTATCAATTTGTATTTTGAAATTAGATTCACGTAATCTTTTAAATACTTCTTTTAAATTATGTATGTGCTCTTGCAAGCTTGTACTAAAAACTATAATGTAATCGAGATATACTAAACATTTTTCGTTTTGAATACCTCTTAAAATGTTCTCCATTACTCTCTGAAAGGTTGCAGGGGCTCCTTTCAGACCAAATGGCATTCTCAAAAATTCCCAGTGGCCATTTTCTGTAGTAAAGGCCGTTTTTGGATTATCTTCTTGAGCCATCTCAATTTGGGGAAATCCAGAGGCAAGATCCAAGGTAGTAAAGTACTGACAACGACCTAGTTTGTCTAGTAGGGTAGTTGTATTAGGTAGGGGGTATCTATCTCCTAAGGTTATTTCATTAAGCTTGCGATAATCTACTACAACTCTAAATTTTGGTTTACCTGAAGAATCTAATTTTTTTGGAACAACCCAAATGCTACTTGACCAAGGTGAGCATGAAGGTCTTATAATATTTTGATCTAACATATTTTTTATCTGACTTTGAACTTCCTTTCTATATATTTCGGGATACCTATATGACTTAGAATAAATAGGTAACTTATTGGTAGTTCTTATTTGGTGTTTAATTTTACTTGTAAATGTTAGCTGATTACCGTCGACATGAAATATGTCGGAATACTCTTTTATTAATTTAAGAATAGCTTCGCGCTCTTCTTTGTTCATGTGTTCTGTACGAACCTTTGTTATATCAAATTTAAATCTTTCCGCATAAATTGCATTAAAATTTGGACTGATGTTTTGTTCGTATTCGTCGAACAATTCTACTTCTATAGGAGCACTTAAATCTACTTTAAAATATGACTCAGACGGATTTAAAATAATGCATAAAGCCTGACTATTTTCCGCTTTAGTAAGACATTCCGGAATTTCTAGTTTTCCTATTTTTGTATCAGGTATAATTATATCGCCATTATTGGTATTTTCTATATTTAATTTAATTATTTGTTCTGTGCGTGGAGCCACTACTATACAATTCGTGTTCTCGCAGTTTATTTTAAAATATTTTATTTTAATTTTACCATTAGGCGTAATTAAAATATTCACTAAATCGATTGTTGCATTTAGTTTTTTAGGATTATCTAACCCTAATAAGCAATCGAAATGATTGTGAAATTTAAATATACAATATTCTAACCTAATTTTATTCCCTATATTAAATATTTCTGAACATGGAATTGCTGTACAATATTTTTGTTGACTTGTACCGAGAGCTGACGATACTTTGAAGGGTTTTTGCATGATAGATTTTGAAAAAAAATTTTTTGCAATTTCCGGAGTTACAAAAGATTTTGTGCTGCCGGTGTCTATTAAAACTTCTTCAATATGACATTCAGTATTGTCGATATTATGTAATTCTTCAGAAATGAAATTTCTTCTTTGATTTGTAAATTGTTTTTGATTTTGCCCATTATTTCTATTTTGAGCGTTGAATGGATTATAGGTATTCGCTGTAATTATACTCATTGGAGTGGGTTTTGGATAATTTTGGTTTGGATTCGGTTTGAAAACGTTAGTATTTCTAGTTTGAATATTTGTTGCTCTACTTGTACTAGGGAAATTATTTGAATTAAAACCTCTGTTAAATTGTGTCTGAGCTGGACTATTACTAGAGTTAAAATTTTTATTAAATTGAGGCTGATAATTTTGTGGTGAATTTGGAGTATATGTGGGTCTTTGTATTTGATTATTTTGGAAATTATCTTTGTTTTGTGGTACAAAATAATTTTTTGGCCTAGGTTTTAAAGTTTAAAAGATGCTGTATTCTGTTATAAAATTCAAAAGGTGATTCATTTCCTTGTGTTAATTCCGAAATTTCTATGCTTAGCGTGTAAACATCTCTTTTATCTGCGTAAGTATTTAATAAAGCATCCTTCAAATTTTGCCAATTACTTATACTATATGCAGAAATATTTATCGCTGCTTGACCTTTAATTTTAGATAAAATGCTAGACATTAAGTATTCATTTTGAAAATCTCCTATATCTACCGGATTATAAAATTTATTTACTATTTTTTCTGAAATTTCTATAAATCTAGGCAATAAGGCATTATCGCCGTGGAAATCTGGGATCATATCCAAATATTCCTTTTTTAATTGTGGTACTACGTTATCTGTAGGCATTTTAAAATTTGTATTTAAATTAATTATGGGTTTTACAAATTTAAAATTTATTTCTTTACTTAAATTAGTTTGTGAGTCAGAATCTAAATCAGAATCAGAATTTTCAGAGCTTCCTGAATTAAATAAATTATTATTATCTCTATACGACATAAGGTACTTACATTAGAAACAGGACTGCTTTCTCCATCTAGTCGAATTTGTAAGCAGGGAATTGAAAATATTCGTTTGGAATTCCTCTTCTTAACAGGTCGAACTATCTTCTAGTTGAGCTACTCAGTTCACTCAACTAAGACTCCCAAATTTCACTTTTTTAGGTATGTTAACAAATCGTTGAAACGAACCGTGGGTTATTTACGCTAACGCCCTTTTAACATATCCTACTGACTGCGCCACTTATCTTTTCACACACGGAAAAGGCTTTTTAAAAAAAGATTTATTTATTGAGATAATACAATATATGAATAATGTTTATCAAAATGGAACCAAGGGACAAACGACAGTTTTGAGATAAAAGGGTGCAAAGATTAAAACGTGTTTCTAAATCGTGGAAGAACATAACTAAAATATTTTATCATAGATGTTGTCTGATAGGTATTATTAAACTTTTCACATAATTTTCCGAGATTATTATGACTAGAAACAAAAGTTTTCATGTATTTTTGGTGGATGGTTCCTTCTGAATAAACAGTTTTTCAGAAATTCACGATTTAGGATGATACCAAGCGCCAAAAAAGTTCTGGTTCTGTTTAGAGAAAAGGGTAGATTTAAAAATGTTTTCATTTAAATAAAAATCATTGTTTAATTTCTAGAGGCTACAAAATGAAAAACGGAACATATTATATGTCAATATTACATTAAATTATTAAAATTTTCATTCACCGTCCTCGACTTCAAAATCTATGTTCTGTCCAAACCCGTCAATGTCATCTTCAAATTCTAGAAGGTTGCCTATTTTATAGAAGGGCCTTGCATCCAATGGGATGAATCGCAGGAGCGACTTGATATCCTCGCTTTTTTTATTGGAAACTGCTTTTTCTTCTGGGTACAGCAATGTTAGTGCACAAAAATCTTTTACACCTTTTCTACCACGTACAGTTTTGGAAATGTCAATTTCTTGATATTGCCCCTCCGGTGCGTGGGTCTCTTTTAAAAACAGCGAAAACACTTTGTCTTTTTCTAGTTTTATAATTTTTGTTTTTAACCAAGATACTTTATTCTTATCTACACTTATTTTTCTATTGCAGATCTGCTTCTCTAAACCTTGAGTTGAGAAAAAGTCTTCAGGGTTCATATAAATAACTTCAAAAGGATTGTGTTTTTTGCTATTTTCGATTGTAGACCTAAATTCATCTAATGTGTAGATACGAACCTGAAGTTTCAGTGCCCGTTCAATTTGAGCAAAGTCCGTATCATTGGGCAGGAAACTGTGCCCAGATTCTAAGTATTTCAAATAGATAGTTTTCAAAGTAGGATGCTCACTTAAAATCTTTTTTAACAATAGCACAATTTTGATATTTCTATTCTGACCACCGCAGCTATCAGACTAGAGAATTAAGTCTTGAACACCTTTTTTAAGATGCAGATCGATGAATTTTTTTAGGCAGGAGCCAACTTCTTGAGCACCTCTGCCCGCAACACCCTCTTTCCAGATAAAAGCATACGGCTTATTCGACGATCCTGCATGAATAACCTCATTGTAGATACTTAGCTGGCGTTTATAGTAGACGAGGTTGCTTGGAAGTTTATGCAAACCCAAAACCTTTTCCATGTCATAACACAGTGTTTCCAATAAATTATTGGTACTAGCATCTTTCATGTCGTTTTGCATCGAAGTTCTGGCAATCTTTGCGTTTTCCAGGTGTTCGTCATGCATAGCTTTAAATTGTTGTTTCATGGTTTCATCAGAAACATTGTTAATCTTTGCAGAGAGTGCGTCACATTTATTGCACGTGTCCTTTATTGGTGGTTTACGTCTTAAATTAAAATTTTTGTGGAATATTTTCTTATAGAATGTGAAACTTACTTTTGGATTATTTTCATCTTCCAAGTATAGGTCATACATTTTAGCTTCTGTGAGGAAATTTTTCGAATTTGGGCAATAATCTTACTGATAGTTTCCTCGCTTATTTTTTTCTTACCTGTTCTATCACCACCTATATTGCCGCGCTCATCTTTCATTCGAGCATCACGTAATTTTGTCAAGGATGTGTTGACACGCTTTGTGCTGATTTGATAGGTTTTTATAAAACTGTTTCGACAAACTTCAATATTTGACAAAAAATATTGTCTAAAAAAGGTTTTAGATTTTCTAGTGCCTTCTGATCGCTTTCGTTTAACGGGAAATTCTTTTACGATTGACGCAATAAATCCTGTTTGGCAGTTATAGGATGCTAAGGCCCAAAACTGTTTGAATAGCTTCTCACGAGTTTCGCTCGGGACATTTTCGTTGCATTTCTTGGGACAATTGCATTCATAATTCATAAATTGTTTGCTTTCTTTTAACTTGCCGTTAACTGTATAGTAAGTCTTATTAGAGTCTTTCAACTTTTTTCTTGAACAAAAAGTTTGCCCAGGATATTTATTATGCCTTCCTTTCTTAGGACGCCCTTTCCAGGTTTGTCTTTCTTGTCTTAGTTTCTCAACTCTTCTAATTTCTTCATCGCTCATTAAGAAGTCTCGCTCAGAAATCTCTGAATTGCTTGAACTAGAGGTACTGGTAAATGTTTCTGTATTAGAGTCGACGTCGTCGGTCTCTTCAACATTATTATTTTCAAGCTGTTCCAGTTCGGGACGATTTTCCAAATTTTTATTTGATAAACTTAGTGTCCCTTCAGTAGCTTTGTGAATGGTGTCGGAAATATCCCCGCATTGTGAAAAACAAATACCCGGATCTTCGATAAAGGGATTCGTAACTGCCGACTCAAAAAAATCATTGTTGAGATCACCTACAAAAGTGTATAATATCATTTTTCATCGCTCTGTTAATTTTTTTTACAATAAAATACCATCTGAAACAATTGTAATTGGGCATTCTGAGATTAATATATTGTTATAATCGGTTTTATCGGATAGACTTCCTTTCGGGCAATCAAGAAAATCGTAGTTTTTCTCGAGATTTTGGCCGTCTAAAAATATATAAGAACAAGTTTTTTAATATATATTATATTTGTTTTAAAAAATAAATAAAAGCACCTTCTAAGAATTCATAAATATTCGACACTGAATGCAGTTCTTGGTCATCGGTCGCAACGACTGGGATCTCTATTATTTTTTGTTGATTTAGTTGACCTTTGTCATCCACAAGGTTTCCAGCTAAAAATTGTTAAGTACTAACGTTATTTTTATTTTAAGCTAACATACAGAACTTTAAATTACCACAAAGTAAGTATTAGTGTTGACAGTTTCTATTCCTGCATCACATTTGTCAAAAATTTCATCATAAATCAAATTTTCATCTACTTTATTTTGTTGTGGAAAATCTATTAAAGTTTCACATGCATCTAGTATAATATCCTAAAATAAACAAGTTTAATTATTTATGTAAAAAGAATAAACTCTCTACTACATGGATACATGATGCTTATTAATTTTATTCCATATTCATAGAAACAAAAAACATAACCTAAAGACCTATACAGAAAAACTACTTACAGCAGTCTTCAGTTTTTTTGTTTGATCCAAAGCTTGCTGCACAATTCTTTTAGCTCTTTCACTCATTATGTAGGTATTTGATTTATAAAATATCACTTAGGTACTATTCTTATTCTGAATAATTTACGTTTAAACACTGTGATTTGAGAATAATAACAACACCAATAACAAAAATACTTGAAAATGTAAAAGGAACCAAAAGACATTTTCTTGTTTATGTAAGTAGAATCAGCGGCTGGTTCCTTTTATTGAAATTGGAAATCTATGTTTCGTAACTTGTCGATTGGTTCGTTGGTTGAAAGATGGCGTTGGGTCGGCACTAGCACTTGGAATTTTTTACACAACGTAAATTGGACTGTCGTTTGTCGTTTGGCGTCTTTAACTCATTTTTGCGAATTTGTCGCTTGGTTCCTTTTAAATAAGCATAGTCAATATGTTACAAGATCGAAAGTAGATTCTAGACTAACTAACAAGTTTAAGAATTGCTGGTATTAAAAAATATAAACATAAGCAAAAACAAGGTTCACTGAAATTGAATATGCTGACTAAACAATTTATTTATGCTACACTAACGGCCGATTTCATAATGAACAACTAAAGTCCTCTTTGTCGAAAGGAGACTTTACTCTAAAGTCCCCTTTAAAGTAGCTGTTGCCGTCGTTTGGTTTCATAATTAGTATTAAAGTGCCCTTTCCATAAAGTATCTTTTAAGTAATTTTTAAATTGTTGGTCAACCTGGAATTCATGGATTTTGACATGAAATAGAAATATTTGTCATATTTGATATTTGGCGTGTTTTTCCGTTTCCGCTTAAATAAATTAATAAGGTTAAGTGTTATTAAAAGTTGTGGCGTTTGTGTTATTTGTGGAAGCGATTTATTTGGACAAACATGGAAATTTTGAAAAGTAATAAGAAAGTTCGCTCGTCAAATTTTTCTCGAGAAGAAGAAATGAGATTGATTCAAGAAATTGAAAAATTCAAGAATATTATAGAATGCAAAACTACTAACAAAGTTAGTAATGCAGAAAAGGTATGTATTAAAACTAAAACAAATTTTTTTGTGTGTATTTCATTTACTGTAGGTAGAATAAAAGCTTGTATATAATCATAACCCTCATTTACCCCATCAAGGGTAGGGTGTGAACTTGTAATAATAAATTTAAAGTATATATATTTATGTAGCTAGATACCTCACTATAAATTAAAATATGGTTTTAGGAAGAGGCTTGGCGCAAAGTACTTTCCAGCTTTAACTCTAGAAATTTAGAAGTTAGAAGTATATCGCAAATAAAATCAAAATTTGATAATTTGAAAACAAAAGCCAGAAGAGATATGGCAAAACAAAAATTATATATAACAAGAACGGGTGGTGGTCCCGCAATAAAAATTGATGTAGATCCTGTTACAGAAGCAACCCTAAATGTAATAAACATGAAAACGGTGGTGGGTTTAAATAACAGCTGGGATAGCGATTTCATTAATGTAATTACATTTTTTTTATTATTCAAATAATTTTGTTTCAACAGTTACCAAACTTAATTTGGTTAATGGTTAAAAACATTCTTTCTTTCATAATTTTATCATCATTTGTAAGGCAATAAAATTAAATATTAATTTTTCGTAATATTATAGGATCATGGAATGGATGCATCCTCAGTTTTAGAGGAACAACTTATAACAGAATACCCTCAAGAATTTGCAGCTGTAAGTAAATATGCCGTTTTTTAAATGATGATATATCTGTAACGTGTTTATGGTTGTCAAGAGAAATTTGTTATTTTTTCCCTTGAGAACTTATTTGTATACGTAATATTAAGTATTCTGAATATATTTATTATTATAGGATTCAGAAATGATAATAATTGGAGCAGGAGAAGCTAAAGATGAAATGTCAGAGATTTCTATGCAATCAGTAAGTTAAATATTTTTTCACTACTAATCTGAGAATATTTCTCACCCTATATAAATGTAAATAATGATAATAAAAAAACACCTAGGTAAAAAATGGCAAGAGTCAAATTTTCAATATATTCATGTACTTCCAAAATCTATAGTTTGGGAAGACCATTAATTTGTTATGCTTATTCAAGCTAATATTAATAAATTCATGTAACTAAAACATCAAAAAATGCAATAGTATATTTTCTAGAAGCATTTCAAAATGTTACACAATTAAAATTGCTAGTATATCAATAGTAGGGAAAATATATATATATACCTCAGTTAAGTAGCCTATTATTTATCCCCCAAATTATAAAAGTGCTCGGTAAATAATATCCTACTTATCAACTTGGGTGTATAATATACTATTTTCATTTTGTCATTGGAATTGCTTACTATGATCATGATCTACATCACGTATAGAAGCTGTCGAAAAACTTAATAATTGACTTTTAGGAGATACTGCCTGAATCTACTGATATAATTGTATTGGAGGAGAACCAGATAACACCTTCTAGATCAGAGTTACCCTCAGGTAGCATGTCTAGTAAAAAAGTGAGTTTTACATTGTGTGTGGTACAGTTGTAATTTTTATTATATAATTCTTGCCTGTTCTCAGAAACCGGAAAGTAAGAAAAAATTTGACTGGAGTAGTTATGTACCTAATAATTTGAAAAGAAAAGCCAATGGTAAGCTACACCCAGCTACGACCAATCCAATATGTCTAGCCAAACAGGATTATTATAAAAAGAAAAAGGAGCTTCTCGAAAAAACAGTAGAAGCAGAGGAGATGGAAAGATTAAGGAAAAGGGAGAGAGAAGAAGAAGAGCATGTTAAAAAGATGATTTTATTAGATTTAGAAATAAAGATAAAACAAAAACAATTGAATAAAGAAAATATTTAATAAAACTGTGATTTTTAATTATTTTTAATATTTACAATCTAGCAAAATGTTCATTAATTATCAAATTCCTAATGTTTTCTGCAATATTTGGATTATTTTCCATGGGGGGTAATACATCCTCATTGTCTTCCTCTATTTCATCTTCTTCAGTAAAGTTATCATTCATATCAATGGCAATGTTATGAAGAACTGCAGTTGCGACTATTACTGCCATTGTGGTTTCTAGTTTTAATCTCATGCCAAACCTCAAGACGGGAAATCGTCTTTTCCATAAACCGTATTGACGCTCTACTACATTTCGAGTCCTTATTATAGACTCATTGTATAAATTTTCAGCAGGTGTTCTAGTTTGTTGTAACTTGGTCATAAGATATGGCTTTAGAGAATATCCACTGTCACCAATTAGCATATACTGACCAAATACACCATTTTCAAATTTTTGCTTTAAACTGCTATTGTTAAAAATTGTTTGGTCATGCACCGATCCTGGCCATCTCACAACAATGTCTCTTATTTTCAATTTAGCATCGATTACTGTCTGAACATTTATTGCAAAATAAGATTTTCTACATCTGAATATTTCTGCATCATGTCCACCAGGAGAATCAATTTTAACTAATGTGCAATCAATTGCTCCGATGGTCTTGGGAAATGAAGCTATTTCATAAAATTTTTCAACTGCTTCTTCCATTTCTCGATTATTTTCATACATGCGAATGTGTTGTCCGGCTAGTGAGGCAATAGCAATAGACACCTTTTTGATAATCCTGCTAGCTGAACTTCTAGACACTCCCATAAAATCTGATACTGTTATTTGCATATTTCCTGATGCATAGAATCTTAAAGTCAACAATATTTGTTGTAATGGTGTAATGCACCCACCTCTAAAAATTAAATAAAGGTTTTTGTTAATTCTAATATTAATAAAGATTTTTCAACTTACTTATTAATAGGTAATGCGATTTGCTCTTCTATTTCATTTAGTAGATACAAAACAGTTTGTTTTTTTAAGCGAAAACGTTGGTAAAAGTCAAGCTCATCATATTTTTCAAAACAGTCTGTTCTTTTCCTATACACTTTTGGTCTTTTAATATAAATAAATTCTTCATCAGATGAACTTGAACTAGAACTAGACGTTTGAAAATTATTCATATTATGATCAACGACTAAACTAACACAAAACTAGCAAACGTGTAGCTGGTGGCACAAAAAATCACAAATATAAATATTGAGGTTATATTGTAGTTAAATGACACTTTAGCGAGTTAAAGTCGAGAAATCGACACTTTAACCTTAAAGGACACTTTTGGCTTAAAGAATACTTAAGTTGGTTATGAGATCAAAAATATTTATTAAAGAATCCTTTAAAGTTGAAGAATCCTTTATGTTTCTTTATGAAATCGGCTGTAAGAAATATAACGTATATAACGTATATAACATATATATATATATTATGTTTTCTAATTATTGTGTACAGTATTTCATCGAATCTTAAGAATAATCTTGTTTTTTGCTATGTTCACTTAAAGTTTGTTTATTCACAGATGTAATTGCTACTATATTATTAAACAAAATAATGTTTTTGTCTTTTTGATATCAAATATTATCATGCATAATAAATTTTATTTTTTTCCCAAGTCCAATTAACGTTGACCAAAGCAACAGTGAAACATGCGGAATGTTTGTGTCAGTATCAAATATTAATGTATTGTGCTAAGATTTGAAATTTCAAATATTATTATTGGCATTTTATTTATCTAAGTAATTTTTTCAAGCATTTAATATAATCAACTTCTACCTTTAGCTGCTCGCAAAAATTTAAAACAATTGTGTAAAAATGTAACCCGTTTTTTGTATACATGCGTTTTAATTTACCAAAGCGTCGGCTTAATGGTAATTTAAAGAGATAAACATTATATGTTGACGCTTTGGAGGATTAAAACTCAAGCAAAAAATATGGGTTACACTATTTTACACTAATTGCATCATTTACCATTGAACTTAAACTAATTTGAAATTGGCGCCTTTGGACATAGTACATACTCATGTCGCGAGTGTCACTAGTGAAACGTGTTTTGATTGGAAGGGGAGAGTCGGCTATCTAAGTGGGTATATTATCTGTGGTTGTTGGTAAATTTAACCAACATAAACAGTATGTGGCTAATGTATGGAATAAATTCATTATTTCCAAAATAAACGACTTTTGAAAAATATCCAAAACAGGTCAATTTTAATTTTTGAATCGTCATCACATGATGTAGATGTAACGAACATTGCGTTACCAGTATTAACGTGGTGACGTAATCGGCAATTTTTTCAAATGCAACCATGTGTCTCAAGACACAAATACATATATCTACAGGGTCGACCAAAACTGTTTATTTTGTAAAATTTTAATCATAAATTCTGATTCAATGAACTAAGTTATTGTAAGGACCGCCACTGGAAATAAAACATCGTAGTGTACCAAAAAATATTTCTGTTTTTGGATATGTTACTGATAATAGTACTAAATTCTAATTTAACACTAATTGATGTGTATCAGTCAAGTGTTCAATAGTTAAAATCTTTAAATTCGCATAATTTAGTAATGAAACTTACAGAAACTGAACGAATCGAAATATTAATGATGATCGGCTATGGAGATAGAGTGAGGACACAGAAAGAAGTTGGCAAATTATTTAATGCTAAATACCCCAACCGTGAACCCATTTCTCAATCAACAATTAGTAAAATCGAGAAAAAGTTTCGAGAAACGGGCCATGCTAAAGATCTCCCCAAAAGTGGTAGAATGTCAATTTCCGAAGACAAAAAAGTTGACCTTTTCCTTGAGTTTCAAGAAAATCCCCACACCAGCTCGAGAAAAGTTGCGCTGGATAATAATTTACACCATTCTACTGTTGCTAGAGTGCTGAAAAAGGAGAAGTGGCATGCGTATAAGGTACATTTGGTCCAAGAGCTGTTAGAAGATGACTTTGATAGGAGAATCCAATTCTGTGAAACAATTATGGAACGATGAAACATGAATCGTAATTTCATACAAAATATACTTTTTTCAGATGAAGCAACTTTTATGCTCAACGGCCATGTAAACCGCCAGACGTATCGAAAGTGAAAATCCCCATTGGATGCAGGAGTATAGGACACAATATCCTGAAAAAATAAATTTTTGGGCCGGCATTATAAACCATCAAATAATAGGGCCATATTTTTTTGAAGGAAGCTTGACCGGTCCTCCATATCTTCAATTTCTTCAGGATTATCTATTACCACAATTAAGTCAACTATTTCCAAATAGATGTGATTTGTGGTTTCAGCAGGATGGGGCACCCCAACATTACGCCTTTGATGTACGAACCTACTTAAATGCTGTTTTTCCAGATAGGTGGATAGGAAGAAGAGGAACGATCGAATGGCCACCAAGGTCGCCAGATTTGACACCTTTAGACTTTTTTTATGGGGATACCTGAAGAGCAAAGTTTATCAAAGTCGCCCAAATGATATAGAAGAGTCGAAGGATCGCATCAGAACGGAGATTGCACAAATAACGCATGAAGTTCTCGTAAACGTTAGAGACGAATTTATTGCTCGGCTGTCTCATTGCATTATTGCTGAAGGTCATCAGTTTGAACATTTAATATAATTTAATTGTTTTTTACTAAACAGTTCTCTGTATTTTAGCAAATAAACAGTTTTGGTCGACCCTGTAGAAATAAATATTCATCGTTGTAAAAACGACTAGTAGACCTTTCCAATGAGGTGTCTTGAGACACATGGTTGCATTTAAAAAAATTGCCGATTACGTCACCACGTTAATACTGGTAACGCAATGTTCGTTACATCTACATCATGTGATGACGATTAAAAAATTAAAATTGACTTGTTTTTGGATTTTTTTCAAAAGTCGTTTATTTTGGAAATAATGAATTTATTCCATACATTAGCGACATACTGTATTTTATCCGTACTTGTTCACTTTCTAAAAACGTCTTAAAACTAACAAGAGCTATACTTTAGTCCATAATTCTACCTACGACACCATATTTACTTACGCAATTGAGCTTATGAAAAAATAGAATATAGTTTGTCTTGAATTTTTTTAACCCGTAGTGTAAGAAGCAGAGTTGAGTCCGCCACTGGACGTAGGCGTGCAGCCAGTTTACATGGCCTGCTTCCTAATCTTATCGCCGTTACGAAAACAAAAAGGGACCCTTCGACCCTTGTTGACCGACAAAGGCACAGCGAAGGAAAAGTACAAAAACAAGATTAATATACGAAATTGCGAGAGATCGAGTCGAATATATTTTACAACCTAAGATTTGATGTTCCTTTAGTTTCTTAAAGTAATAAACTTTTATTAAGTGAATCTTATATTTAAATTTACAAACTTTCATATTTCTAACAAATCAAAAGTGGGATAATTACCGTTTGTGCCTAAGTAATTAAAAGTGATAGTGTCGTACCTAAAAATGGGAAAAAAAACTCAAAAAAAGAACGCCGTTCGAAAAAACGTGCTTCGCGTAGCAGATCTTCGAGTACGTCGTCGAACTATAGTACGTGTAGTTCTACTAGTAGTGAATCGTTTTCGCGTAAGAAATTAAAAAGTGACTATAAAAAGTTGAAAAAGGAAGTACATGAACTGCGTTCCAGAAGCTCGAATTCAATAACTACGGGCAGCATGGGAGACGAACATTTGATCCCGCTTTTTGACCCAAATAAAGACGATATCATGGTGGAACGATGGGTACAGCGTGTTGACGATTTGGCAAAGCGCTACAGATGGGATGACGATACCATAATACGTATCATTGCGGGTAGGCTTGTCGGAAACGCAAGACAATGGTATGATGCAGAGGTGAGGTATGACATTTCTTGGAACGAGATGAAAATAAAAATAGCGGATCAATTTCGTAAGTCAATTCCATTTGCTAAATTACTTGTTGATGCCGCCAACTATAACGCAAATTCGGGACAAAAGTTGGGAGATTATTGTTTTCAAAAGCTCACTAAATTAAGATCATTAAGGCTTAAAATACCTGACGAATATCTTATTGGCGCTATAATTGGTGGTATAACGAACGAAAACATTGCGAGGACAGTTAGATCTGCCCGACATAAAAACGTTAACGATTTATATGCGTATTTAAATACCATGGGTGATATGCCCGACGTAGCGAAGGTCGAAAATCGTTATATTTTCAGGCAATTAAGGCGAACGATAGTCTCACCAGATCACCTAAAACGATGGGTCACATTCCAAGCTGATGATGAGTAAGTTGAGGTAAATTTATTTTGTTGTGCACAACGATTTTACAAAGGTCGATACATCCTTTGAAACGATTTTACAAAGGTCGATACATCCTTTGTAACGACATTTTTCAAAGGTCGTTACATCCTTTGAAACGGTTTTACAAAGGTCGATACATCCTTTGTAACGACATTTTTCGAAGGTCGATACATCCTTTGAAAAGATTTTACAAAGGTCGATACATCCTTTGTAAGGACATTTTTCAAAGGTCGATACATCCTTTGAAACGATTTTACAAAGGTCGATACATCCTTTGTAACGAAATTTTTCAAAGGTCGATACATCCTTTGAAACGTTTTTACAAAGGTCGATACATTCTTTGTAACGACATTTTGCAAAGGTAGATACATCCTTTTAGACGATTTTGACAAAGGTCGATACATCCTTTGTCACGGAATCGTCGATATTTGGGATATAAATTGACAGAATTTTTAAATGGCTTATTTGTTTCAGACACGATACGTCACCTGAGACAGGTTATCTCAGGATGGCCGAATGTAAGAAGCAGAGTTGAGTTCGCCACTGGACGTGGGCGAGCAGCCAGTTCACACGGCCTGCTTCCTAATCTTATCGCCGTTACGAAAACAAAAGGGGACCCTTCGACCCTTGTTGACGGACAAAGGCACAGCGAAAGAAAAGTACAAAAACAAGATTAATATACGAGATTGCGAGAGATCGAGTCGAATATATTTTACAACCTAAGATTTGATGTTCCTTTAGTTTAGGGTTGCCAACCGTCCTGTTTTCCCAGGACATGTCCTGCTTTTTGGGGTGTCCTGGGCTGTCCTGGATAGTTTATAAGCATCGTCCTGTTTTTAAAGAGTCCTGTTAGGTTAGGGTTCTATGCTTTAAATTTCGCGCGCCATTAATCGTTTTGTCACTCACTGGGCCCGCGCTGCGCGTGTGAACGACGGAAAGGATACACAAGAATTTTATACCAAAATAAAAGATTTTTATAGTGAAATCAATGTTTATTTAAAAGTGTGGTAACAGTTTTTGATTGGATTGATCTTACAGGATCTGATTGGTAAGAATGGGGCAATGTGGAAAAATCTTTGGTATTTTTAAAAGGTCACGGCAATGAAAAAAACGATGAGAAATTATTTGACGACTGGGTCAATTTGAAAAACTTTTGTCATAACTTAGATTCTACACAAAAAGAAAACAACTTAAACTTCTTGTGGCTCCAATATTTCAAACAGTGCGTGTCCGAGAAACAGTACGCAGAATTACGGGAGGTGGTTGAATATGTTTTCAGTATTCCGGGGCACAATGCTAATGTAGAGAGGGTTTTCTCACTTATAAATACACAGTGGTCAAAAGAGAGAAATCGGTTACTTCCAGTAACAGTTGCTGCAATAATCAAAATTATCTACAACATGGATATGAACTGTGAAAAGTTTTATGATTATTTGTTAACTCAACCAGAAATGTTGAAGGACATTTCTGGGTTTGAAAAACACAATAAAAATAAAGATAAGACGTAAGAATTTATCATATTACATTACAATTACATTACTCACTTAGGTAGGTAGTAATTATTTTATATTTATGATTAAAATCATCATTTATCCATTTAAAATTTAATTTGACAATTAATAACTAAGTTTTAGTTAAAAGCTGAACACTAATAAAAAAATATGTGATTGCTATTAGTTGTTTTATTCAGTGCATATAACAATTAGGAACTGCATTATATATAGTCCTGTCTTAAAACCGAAATGTCCTGGTATTTCTATATTCAAATCCTGGATTTCAAAATTTGCAAATGGCCACCCTTCTTTAGTTTCTTAAAGTAATAAACTTTTAAGTAAATCTTATATTTCAATTCACAAACTTTCATATTTCTAACAGTAGTTACAAAAAGAATGCTTCTAGATTTTATCAATTGATTCGAAATGTTTCGACAGTTGCATTATTTTATTCTTTTATTTCGTTTCATTTCTAAGATAAAATGGCTCATTTTCAGAAGCTAACAATATTTGAGAAATTTTAAATCTGCTAATTATTATTTATCATGAATCCGAACGTCTCAGAAAGATACCAAGAAAAACACAGGCAGAAGTAGGATTTGTTGTTACACAAATTGTTCACCCCGTGCGTGTAAAAAATATAAACATACCCGGCGCCGGTCTGGCGACGATCGGCTGGTAGATCGTCGCCAGTTCGACGCCAGTGTAGATACCCCGTCGCCGACCCCGTAAGTTTCCTCTGACGCCAGCGCCAAAAATGGTATTTAAGTCTAGCCGCGCAATAGCAACTTTTTTTCGGCAACTGGATAGTTGCGAAAATGAAAAGCATTTGTTTTTATAAGATACCACGCATTAGCAACTTTTTAATCACGGCAACTGAAAAATTACATCTTGATCTATTTTGAAGGCGATTCAACTGTTGCTTGAAATAATATAACCTACAGGTCTGGACCTGTCCGCGCGCACTGGGGATTAATTAGTTGCTTGCATGGGATTTGTCAAACGTTCTTCGCTGCATTTTCGGCGGTGATTTTTACATATAGAAAGTATAATAAATTGAAAACATGCCTTTAGATATAGAGCTATTTATTAGTGAAATTGAAAAGCGTCCACCTCTTTATGACATAAAATTAAAAGATTATTCGGACCGAAATTCAAAACTCAAATTGTGGGCAGAAATATTTGAGAAGTTTGTAGAAGATTGGACAGATCTTCCTACTTCTGAAAAGACAAATGAAGGTAAGTAGAACTTGTATGTGTTTATTTATCTGGCATTATCTGACTGGAAAACTTCTGGTAGAAATTTGGGACGCAATGCAACTCACTAGTGAATAGTGCGCGGTGCATAAATTTATCAGCAACTTTTTGATTGAGCAACTTTTATGTTGTTCAATGGAATAGTTACTAGTGCGCGGCTAGCCTTAATTCGCGTTTGCGAAATGAAATTTATACACAACTGAATATTTTAGTAAACTTAATAATTTTGTAGAAAATAGATTTATTTGTATTTGATGTGTAACGAAAACTAGTTAGATTACGATTGATTATCATTGTTGAAAGAGTTGAAAGCTCAGTTGGAATGCTAGGTAGGTATAACAAATTATTGTAATTTGGAAGAAATATTTGTTAATAACTAATAATTCAAATCGCAAAAAAAGTAATAGCAAAATGGTTTCTATTGTTTGGCGGCTCTTTTGGATTTGTTGATTTTGTCATCTTACAAGCTCAAGTCAGATCACCCTGTAAGTATGAATTTTTGTAGCCTACCACCCAATAATATAATGTTACAATATAATCCAGCACAGTGTGTAAAAATATTTAGTTTACAATATTTCTTTCATTTTGTATTTATGTTGTATGATATTTTGCAGACTAAGCGTTCAATATTTCGAAAAGTAGTCATAGGATCTAATTTTACCAATAAGCACTTTTTATGAGGACATCGTTTATCCAATATTCAGAAACATTGACGGTGATTTTTTCAATGATATTTGATGCTTTTTTCCATTGTAAAAATACGTACTTTTACAAAAACAGATCTGTGAAAGCACGAATCACCCTGTAAACAACAGATATTTTATTTTCGCTAATAGTTATGTATTTTGTCTTCATATATTTGGCAGTAAAGTCGGGATTTTGAACTTCAACGCCTCAAAATCTAGCCATAGGATAAGGTTGGGCCCATGGAGACTTTTGATAAGGACATCAAATACCAGTACATACCAAAAATTCAGACAATTTGACGGTGCTTCCGTTTCCATAAGAGAAGTGCGGGGTCCTTTCACTCTTCAAGTTGACAAATTTATTTTTACATATTAATATTAAATAACAGTTTGATAATAATTTATTAATTTCATATCTGAGATTACAAACAATACCTACCTACATTAATTTGAGGTATTTCGGGAGTTTCGTTAACACAGATCAACGAATAATTCCTATTCTTATCGCTTCCAAAATCTCAAGAGACAAACGTTTTTGTACACACCTGTTCACGGAGTCCAATTGCCGAGTATAGTTCGAACCATTCTAAATTCTACAATATTTTATCAATAAATGAAAATGGTATATTTTAAGTAGTAATAACCCAAGGACATTGATAATTGTTCGAAAAAATTTTATAACAGATTTCGAAAGCTTGTTGCTTGGAAACAGACCGACGCCGCAGTTTTCGTTGTTCTCAGTGTAATGTTGTTCTGATTGGTTGTGTTCAATCAAATGACCTCAAATTAACTGATTTCATTGGATATCTACTAGAGCAAAAAAATTTCCCAAGAAGTTTTTTGCGTGTTTATGTTTAGAAAATTGTCTAAAATGTAAAAAAGAAACGTATTTTCTTGTAACTGGTTTCAGCTATTCTAAAGTCGAAAAAATTAAAATTATGCATTTCCCCCCAAAAAAATGCGAGTCTTTCTGTTTGGAAAAGGTTCCAAATAGTAAATAAACGAATATATTTCTTACATAACTGATTTCAGCTAAACGAAAGTTGATCCCAATGATTTTCCTTGCCCTTTTCTCCCTCGATAAAAACTACAACTATAAAACAAACGGTTAAAAACAATGAACAAAATATAAACTGAAGTTAAGTATCCAAAACAACTAGAGTCAACAAAGATAAGAAGCCAAGCAGTAAACAACTAAGAAGAGTTCCTTTGTTTATCCAAGGCTATAATTAATATATATATATATATAAACGTTAGATTTTAGATTTAGAGAGACTTCAATCCAAGACTTCGGTGAAGAGTTTAGTTACGACTTCATTATTGACTTCATTCTAAGACTTCAGTGAAGAGTCGCAAGCAACATTTTCATATCCTAGGAACGTTCAGGGAATGTTCTAAAGGGTCCAAGGTACATTCCTAGAATGTACATAAATAGCAATATGTATATCCCTAGGACTTGCTAGGGTTGTGTCTTTTGTATGACACAACTAGTACCTGGTATGTACCACAGTGGATATGTGTAGAATGTTTTAGGGATATTCGGAATATCCCTTACATAAGCATTGTTATATAACAGGTATATCCTCTAAGGAATTACTCTCCATGAACATTCCCTTCATATTCTAAAAATGTCCAGAATTATTGCAATATACATACCAGTTATATTCCTCAAATCTGTCCCTAGATTGTCGCCTCCACCATTTTATTGTAGTCAAAGATTGTATATTTATATATGTTTCGGTTAAAGTATTTACTTGGATAGTATACAAACTATCCAACTGCCTGGTTATTTTGATGAAAAATCATATTTTCACTAAAATAGCTACGAGTAATGGCTGGTTTGTATACTATCCAGCTAGTTTATAAACTATACAAAATTTATCGCTAAAACTCAAACCACAAGGAAATTACACAAATTAGCTAGCATTTTTGGCTAGTTTGTAAACTATCCACATTAGTTGGATAAAGTGTGAACCTGATATTGGTAGTAATACATAATAACCAACGAGTTGGTTAGTATGTAAACCAACCAACGCGAGTTGGTTCTTATGTAAACCAACCAATTCTTTTTGGGTAATTTGGTGGGGTTATGTTTCGTCAAGGTTTGTGTGTTGTGACGGTGTACAGTTGTGTCTCGTGAAATTTGTTTAAGAATAGGTATCGTGTTATTAAAAATGAATCAACAGCAACAATTTGAAAACCTATTATTAAACGTTTACGACCAAAAGTCGCAAAATTCAAAATTAATGAATGAGAGCGATTATAGTGAACTTTTGCAACGTATCAAGAGAATACGCGAAACTGGACCTGACAGTAGTAACAAGAGTGATTATCATGTGATAAATACTTATGATTTACAAAGAATCGAATCATCTTATGTAATTCTACATAGAAGATCTGGAAAAATTATTTTACGTTTGAGTGAATGTTATGATGCGATTAAAGCTACCCATCAGGGAACTGGGCATGGAGGACATCAAGCAACAACAAAATTATTAAACGAAAAGTATCACAACTTAACACAGGAAATGGTAAAATTGTTCATTGAAACTTGTGAAAATTGTCAGCTTAAACGGAACAAAACTAAAAAGGGAATTGTTGTTAAGCCAATTGTTTCAAATCATTTAAACTCTGGATACCAAATCGATCTCATCGACTTACAAACTAGACCAGATGGTGACTAAAAATTTATTTTTGTCTACCAAGACCACCTAACCAAATACGTCAGGTTGAGAGCGCTAAGAACATAGAAAGCTAAAGAAGTAGCTGAGCACCTATTAGAAGTATTTGCAGACTTAGGAAGCCCTTGCGTGTTGCAGAGCGACAATGGTCGAGAATTTGCAAACCAGGTGGGTATTAGGGTAAAAGGCATGCTAGAAAGGACATGGCACTTTTTATGGGCATTTTGGCCCTCTGAATTTTTGATATGTTGTAGCTGACATCAAAAGATTTTTTCCTTTGCGCTAAAGTCCTAGGTCTACTGGGTGTACTGGAAAAATGGGCCCAAAGTTGAGATTTTGAATTTTACATGTATTTTGAAGTGCCATGTCCTTTATTATAGTTAAGTTGTCTTACAATATATTTAAAATGACAATAAATTGGTTACAAAAGATTCTTCAGATGGAAAAATTTCCGTTACCATAAAGTATAATTGGGCATCTCAGATCAAACAATTTTTTGTTGACATATGGTCATTGCAGTTATGGAATCATTTATCTTATCGCCATCTAACAACACACAAAAAAACTACTGTTTTCTAAATATTATACCTTCCTGCACCAATCTGATATTGCTAAATCGTCAGCGTATCCTTTCATGGCTCTATATAATGCTTTCGCCTCAACACGTGAACCAAGCAATTATCTATTGTTGAAGTCACCAATCCGGATCACTCGTACTTTGGCTCAACTCCGTATGGTTAATCAATTTAAAGTGAAGTTCACATCAAACGGCATAAAAACAAAGAAATGGGATACTTGCTAGCTTCAAGAACTTTTAAAGTACCCAAGAGCACGTTGGAAGACTACGTAAAAAACAAAATAACGTCACCTGGTGAGCTTATTCAAACCAATCTAGGACGTCCACCAGTGTTGCCTATAGGCGAGAATACACATGCTTGTAGCACGCATGAAAGCATGCCAGCCACTGGAAGATGCGTGTTACTTGCATGTGTGACTCTCGTTGCCAGTAAAAAAGTATTCTAGAAGTTAGCATGCTAGCAGATCGCAAGACGTTTGATTTTTCTGTGCAAGTAGACCGATTCGTCTGCCGGGTGGGGGGAAAAGCATGCAAGTCGTGTTGGAACCTGTGTGTGAACGACGTGTGCCAGTTGCCAGTATTTAAATATTGTGTGGGCAGAAAAGTCTCGGCTTCAATAATTTTCAATTGATTGTGACAAAATGGCTCGTTGGGGTGACGAAAAAACATTATTGTTTGTTATGCAGTATAGGGAGTATGAATGTTTGTGGAATACATCATCTCCATTGTATAAAAATAAGATTGCCAGAGACAACGCTTACAAAAAGTTGTGCTCAAATATGAATGATGAAAATTTAACAATAAAATTCATCAAAAATAAAATAAAAAATTTGCGAACAACGTATCACCAAGAATTGAAAAAGGTAAAGGATAGTATGCGCTCTGGTGCAGGTTCGTCAGACGTTTACAAGCCTACAATTCCCTGGTTTAAAGAGATGCATTCATTTTTGGAGGATTCAACAGAAAATAGGGAAACCATGTCAACACCTATGGTAAGTACAACAAAATAAAATTCCTTTTAAAATTTTAGAAGTATATTATTCTAAAAGTCTAAGTCTAAAGATGACATTTGCTATATCTAGAATTCGTAAACAGATTACATTATATTTATCATACGATTTTGCCATGGTACCGCTTCTTCACCAACAAAAAGATCAGAGTATTTATTTCTTTTTGCTATTGCTATTCGTGACGCATGATTATGACGTGTTGGAGCTAAGTTTGTCAAAGTAGTACGTAATTGCTGTCTCCAGGATGCTTGTTGTATTGTGCCTAGTTGTCTATCCTCAAAATCAACACACCTTTGTGTTATGTATGTCTCGGTCGTCTTCCTCAGCCAATTGTGTAGCGAACAAGCGGCCAATACAATTACATCAACAGATTCTGGTGGCAATGGTATCGGTTTTTCAAACACTCTAAATCTTGACACTAAAATGCCGAAGGCATTTTCAACGATACGGCGAGCTCTTGATAGACGGTAATTGAATATTTTCTCTTTTTCTGTGGGCGTTGTAGCATACGGTTTCATCAGATAAGACTTCAAGGGGAACGCAGCATCTCCGACAATTACTGCGTGTTCTGGTACATCTAGTTCATTTCTCTGCAAGGCTTGTCCAAGGCTTGATTGGGCAAACACACCACCATCAGAAGCTCGTCCGTTGCAGCCAATGTCGACATACGTAAAACAATATTCATCGTCTACTAATGCCAAAAGCACGATGCTATTAGTTCCTTTATAGTTAAAAAAATTGGAACTATCATCAGGAGCTCGCATAGTAATGTGTTTCCCGTCGATAGCACCGATACATCCAGGAAAATTCCACTTGGTGTGAAAACCATGCTCGATATTCTTCCAGTCATCTCGCGACGGCATCTGTAAATTAAAATAAATACTATTAATATTAAATTACAATATTAATTAATTTCAGTTCATATGCATTACAAGAAACTAACAAAAACATTTTTTTTACAGACTAGTCAGACATCGAGAGAAAGCGACCGAGAGCTGCTCTCCGAGAACAGTAATTCAGATTCAGATAATGAAACCATAGAACAAACCCGAGAATCAACTATCCAAAAATCAAGAGAACGTACTCAAGACCAAGAAAATAATTCCGGAGAATCTAATCAGTCGGCACAGCTAAGCAGCGAGACTTCCTACAAACGAATTAATAATCAAGGATCGTCTGCAAAAAACCAGCAGTTGACACCCGTTATCTACAAAACACCTCGCACAAGAAAACGATTACATGATAATAGTGAAACAGCAATATCTAATGCACTTCACAAATTAGAAAATATATCGACTATAATACAAGGTGGAACTTCTCGACAAGTTGAGGATGAATTTCATTACTTTGCAATGAATATGGCAGCACAGTTAAGGCAGCTTCCTCTTCACGTAGCTTTGAACCTTCAAAATAATTTTCAAAAAGACTTGTCGTTCGCAAGGATTAATGCAGCCAGTGACCCACAAAGACCGAATTCTTCCTCAAGCACAAACAGTGACCCACAAAGACCGAATTCTTCCTCAAGCACAAATCATTCATATATGATGTCAGGTGATAGTAGTATCGGCTTAGTGAACGCCCAAGACTCTCTATACGGACAAAAAATACATAATTCAGAGGATGTCAGTCAGCAATCATTTTATAACCTCCAACAAGAAGCACAAGAATTGGAAGATACCAGTCGTGACAGTGACATTCCACTTAGTGCGGTAATTAGAAAAGCGTGGGATATGTCTTAGATTATTATACGTCTTTGTATATATTAAATAAAAGCCTTACCTTCATAAAATCTTTTAACGCTGCTCCTATTTCAGAACACACCTCTGGTATAAATTGAGATATTGTAGATTTTCCGACCCTGTACAGTGCTTCCAGTGAAATATATGAATCACCAGTAGCTAAATATCGTAAAGTGATTTCCAATTTGGTTCGCGCTGGAATGGCATTTCGCATATGAGTATTTCTTTTTTGAATCTTATCGTTGATCTTAGAAAGGAGTTCATCAAACTTTTCCGGGGGCAATCGCACATGATTTTTATATGCCTCTAGGTCTTCTTCTCGCATTTCCTTTAACAAACTATTACTTGCTCCATAAACTTGACGTCTACTAATCCAGTCTTTTACCCATATTCTTCTGTTCCTTTTTCGTTTCATGCTTCTTAAACGTATGAGTTTAACTACGCACTGTGTGGCTAATGACACTACAATCCTATTTAATTCATTTCTCAAATGAGAAACTTCCATTTATACACACTTCAACACTTTTTATCTGACCGTAGCATCTAATTTTAACCTGACATGTCCACAACTACGCCTTTTCAATGGCAAGAGTAGTTAGCATACATGTTACTGGTAACTTTACTATACTGTTTACTAGCGTGTGTATTTTGGGACGTCCAAGAACAAGTAGTTAGCATACAAGTTACTGACCACTAGCATGCTATTTTAATGGCATGTGTATTCTCGCCTTAAAGAAATTGAAGCGGATTTGGTTGATTATTGTCTAGAAATGGATAAAAGATTTTACGGATTGCGAGCTTCTGATATTCGAAGATTCGCCTTTCAATTAGCCATTCGGAACAATTTAAAACATAGGTTTTCAAAGAATCAGCAAAGAGCAGGCTACAAATGGTTGCGTTCGTTTTTAAAAAGGCACCCTGAACTAACGTTTAGGAGACCACAGGGTTTATCAACTGCCCGAATCAAGGGGTTCACAGAAGAAAATGTAAATCTCTTTTTTAAAATTTTGGAACCTGCGATGGAGAAGGTAAAATTCAATCCCTGTCGAATATACAACATAGATGAAACAGGTATAACGTCTGTACAATCCAAGCATACCAGGATAATCACTTTAAAGGGTAAAAAGCAAGTAGGGGCAATTACCTCTGCAGAAAGAGGATCACTAGTGACGGTGGTTACCTGTATGAATGCGGCTGGTGGTTATGTGCCTCCAATGGTCATATTTCCCCGAAAAAACATGAAGGCGGAATTACTCAATGGCGCTCCACCAGGGACAATTGCTGCCTGCCAAGTGTCTGGCTGGATTCAGCGCCACATTTTTACCAATTGGTTACAACATTTTATTAGCCACGCTAAACCAAGTGAAGCTGATCCTGTTTTATTAATCTTGGACGGTCACTACTCCCATACGTGAAACCTTGACACGATCAACTTGGCGCGACAGAACCATGTGGTTATTGTATGTCTCCCGCCGCATTCTACTCACAAAATGCAGCCGCTGGACCTTGCATTCATGGGTCCTCTTAAAACCTATTACTCACAGGAGATTGAAAATTGGCTGAGAAACAACCCTGGAAAAGTGGTCACCAGCTATCAAGTTTGCGAATTGCTTGGAAGAGCGTATGTAAGATGTGCTACAGCTGAAATCGCTATAAATGGTTCTCGAAAGAGCGGTATCTTTCCATTTAATAAGCACATTTTTCGAGACCACGAAAGGGGAATGTGACCGAATTCCAGCTCCAAATCTACCCGATGCTGAACAACAAAAGCAAGTGACTCCTCCAGGGCATGTTACTCCTCCAAGGCATGTTACTCCTCCAAGGCATGTGACTCCTCCAAGGGGTGTGACTCCTCCAAAGCATGTGACTCCTCCAAGGAATGTGACTCCTACAAGGCATGTGACTCATCAAAGATGTATCAATACGATCAAATGTGTGAAAGATTCATCATGTAAAAACATTTCCAATTTCAGAGATCCAAGAGTGCGGCCCCAAGATATTAGCCCTTTGCCGACCACTTCATTTTACAAGTCTAGTGATAAAGAAAGAAAGTCCAGAAAAGGATCTGCTGCCGTGATTACAAGTACCCCATATAAAGATGCCTTAGAAAGAAGTTTGTCAGGACAGAAGAGAAAGAAAAGTACTTCAAAGGGAATTCCGAAATTGAAAACAGACAAATGTAATCCTTCTAAAAAAACAAATAAAAAGAAAGGAAAATCTATTGCTAAAAAGACAAAGACAACGAACATTATTTTTTGTCAACGTAAATTGACCATTTTTCGAAAAACTTAAATTTTATTTTTCAACATGTGGCAATTATTTATTTTGGTTTAATAAATGATTCTCTATAGCCTATTATTTGTTTTGTTTTAAAAACTCCGTAGATTTATTGATGTATTAAAATTAATATTAGGGTTCAAAAAAAGTATCCGATATTAGGGCACTTTACTCTAATACTGAAACCCCAATTTTATTCGAAGTTATTACTGAAACCCCAGTTTTACCCGAAAATAATACTAAAACCCCAGTTTCGGTCGAAGTTGACAATAAAACCTCAGTTTTATTTAAAGATCAAGCAATGGCATTGCTCTCTACTGAAACAACAGAAAATGCTCTCAATGAATCATTACCACAAAAATGCTTATTATGTTCTGAAGAAAACGTATGTGACCATTGTCAGAATAAAAACAATATCAAAGCGATAAGTGATTCATGCCAGGAAAGTTTAAAAAGGCAAGCACAAAAAATGCTACAAACTTCTCGCAAGAAATTTAAACCAGGAACTGTCGGCATGTCCTTGAGAGTACCCATTCCAGATGTAGATCGAAGTTGGTCAGATCATAGAAATATATTGGGCGTCATAATGAGTGTAGAAGATGAATTTTACCGAATTGGAACTGTTCACGGTGTCTTTAAACAGCTCTATTCCCGCAACGAATTTGAAATATGTAAGCAACAATTTTTAAAGTTGGAAAATGTCAAGACGGACACCGAAATAACATTACGAAGCGCTGCAGGAAAATTTTCAGTATCGGGTTCAACCCAAGGATATGTGCGATGGCACTGCAAGAAGAGTTGTGCGAATAAAAAGTGTAAATGTCTTGCGTCTGGATATACGTGTAATAGTAAGTGCCACAACAGTGCAACTTGCTCCAACAAATAATACTGTTCTTTGTTTGGTGGTTTTAATGTCCTGACATATTTTATTGTTAATATTTTGTCACCTGGTATTATTTGAGTTATATTTCTTTTACTTTTTCTAAAGTAATAATAGGTACCTGTAACAATCTTACATTTTTGACTAAGGATTTTACTATCCTAAACTAAATTAACCCAAGAGAATTGATTAGTTTGTTGAGTAATACATAATAACCAACTCGTTGGTTATTATGTATTACTGCCAATATCAGGTTCACACTTTATCCAACTAAAGTGGATAGTTTACAAACTAAATTTGTGTAATTTCCTTGTGGTTTGAGTTTTAGCGATAAATTTTGTATAGTTTATAAACTAGCTGGATAGTATACAAACCAGCCATTACTCGTAGCTATTTTAGTGAAAATATGATTTTTCATCAAAATAACCAGGCAGTTGGATAGTTTGTATACTATCCAACTAGTTCATATACTAGCCGAGTAAATACCTCAACCGTAACATATATACTAAATATTTTTAAATATTGGGGATTGCAGCCAGTAGTTATAAATGTACACTCTGTGCAATCCCCAATATTGAAAAATATTTAGTATTCAACTATTCAGCCGAGACTATCTTTTACTACTATATATATAAATTATTAAGTTTAAATTAATTTGATAATAATATGTTTGCATTAATTCTGCTAAATATTAATAAAGGCGATGACGACCAGATGGACTGCTGCATCCACTACAGAAAACAATATTTAGAATAATATTCTTATTTATTTAAAACAACATAATAAAAAACATACAAAAGAAAACAAAATAAACTCCAATTTCGAAAAAAAAAAGAAAAAATTGAATTTCATTATTATATTGGACACCCATATCTTCAGCAGGTTCCTTGGATGACTTCATTCTATCTTTGGCTCTCACCAGCCAAAGTTTTATGACAGCAATAATGTCTAGTTCCGTGCTCATGGGGAACATCAGTCTCACACTTCCTACAAAAAAAAATAAGTGTCTTCTAAAAGTCTACCTTTTATTATGAAACTGAATTTTGGTTCAGTAGTAGATAACACCTATTTTTGAGACTGCGGATATTTGTTATTTTATAGTAGTTTTAACAAATTAAGAAAAATGATCTTACTTATTATAACTTTGGCCAAATTGAGATGCTTAAATTTAGCTTTTCCTTTGGCTCCTTCCCAGAAATATTTTATACCTACTTCATTTATTAGAAGTTTGTACATACGTTTTCTTATTATTATTATTATTATTACATATAGACAAGGGCAGAGGGACAAGTCCCTATTTTACCCAAAAGCAGAAAATAATATGCAATTCAATTACCTACTATCAAATTAATACATAAATAATTGAAATGAACAAAATAATAAAAAAAAGAGAAGATATCACAACAAAAGTACAATAGTTCGTATTAAGATAAAAATTAAATTATAATTAACATTTATTAAAAGTTATTGATATATAAGGCGGTCCAGTCTATTTTTAAATATATTGGTAGAAGAAGCAGAAATAATGTCAACATCGAGATTATTCCAGGCGTCAAAAACTCTATTAGTCAGAAAATTTTGTCTTGATCTGGTCACAAAGTTTTCTTTTTTAAGTTTTAATTCGTGTCCTCTGAGGCGGTTGTCTTGGTATAATGGAAATATCACAGAAAGATTTCCGAAGTTGAATTTCAATATTTTAAATGTTGTGATAAGATCTCCACGGTGACGTCGAAGTTCAAAAGAAGTTAAGTTGGCCATAACAAGTCTCTCTCCATAAGAAGGCCTTCTCAGTCCCAATGGAAGTCGAGTAGCTTTTCTTTGAACGTTTTCTAATAAACTTCTATCACGAATCAAGTCAGGATACCAGGCGGGCCCCGCATATTCAAGAATGGGTCTTACATAAATGGTGTAAAGTTTACAAAACGATTGAAACGCAACTCTCGAAAAACACTTCCGTATAAGATACAGCCTGGTGTTAGCACGTTTGGTTATTGATAAAATATGGTCGGACCATGTAAGACTACTGTTAATAATAATTCCTAAGTCATTTTGAGAGAATACGGAGTTTAAAGTTTTACCGTTTATGAAGTATGGCAGAAGCGGGTTGTTTTTACCGATTCGAAGCACTACGCACTTAGCAGCATTGAGAGGAAGCAACCATTGGGAACACCATAGCGAGATAGAGTTTAAATCGTCCTGAAGAGATAAGTGGTTCGTTCTTGGATTTGAATAAATTTTTATGTCATCTGCGTAGAGAGATATTTTGCTTGAAACGTGAAAAGGAAGATCGCTGGTGTAAGCTATAAATAGCAAAGGTCCCAGAACAGAACCCTGAGGCACCCCACTCTCCACTAATTGTTCTTCTGAGAATGCTTCTCCTACTCTAACTTTAAATCGCCTATCCGATAAGAAGTTATCGATCCACAGATGCAAGTGCCCTCTTATCCCAAAGTGCTCAAGCTTATGTAGAAGTCTTCGTTTAGGAACTCGATCGAAAGCTTTGGAGAAATCTAAGTATACAACATCGACGGGCTGTTGTTTATTGAGCGATAATGTCCAGTCATTGACACAATATAACAGATTAGTTAAGGTTGAGCGGCCTTCGACAAATCCGTGTTGTTGTAGTGGAATAATCTTCTCCTGAAGAAGAAATTTGGTTATTTCTTCTGAAATGATAGATTCCATTACTTTACTGACTACTGGTAGCAGACTGATTGGACGATAATTATTTGAATCAAGTTTATTGCCTTTTTTGAAAATAGGAGTGATGGATGCTAATTTCCAACAAGGGGGTATGGAGCCCTGAACAAAAGAGGCTTGCATAATTAAGGATAAGGGTGTTGCGAGTGAGTTTGCACATATGTTTAATAGATTTGGGGTCAAGCCATCCAAACCAGGAGAAGCGTTTCTGCGTAGCTGTAGTAAACCCTATCTACGGTGAACACTACATGTTCTAAGGATGAATGAAGTCGAGGACAGTTAATTACTGGAAGGTTCTCAGAAGTGAGTTCTTTAGTAAAAACATCTGAAAAAGTCAACGAAAGCGTTTCGGATGATTCCCTGTCAGAAAAACATAGAGACCCGTCAGGTTTTTGAAGAAGGGGTATGGACACTTTTGACGTTAAAGATGATCGTATGTATTTGAAAACTTTTTTGTTGTTACCACTAGCGATAATATTTTCTTCAAATTTTACTCTTAAATTTTTGAGAAAAGATTGTAGATTATTAGAATACTTTCGATGATTTTCAAAATCGATAAGAACACCTGTCTGCTTGTATTTACGCCAAAGATGTCGTTTATGTTTTATTTTTCGTATCGCCATATTATTTATCCAGGGTTTGAGGTTGTTTTTGTACGCCTCGTGGTTCGTAGTATGAATGGAAACTATATCGAGAATTATTTGGTGTAGAGCGTTCCACATTGACGAGGGACTTGTCAAGTCACTGAAAAATGAATCCCAATCTAATAAGGATAGTTGATCATTAACTTTCGAAAAGTCAGTGGTCGCATATGTTATGAAGTTCTTTTTATTAGGTAGTATTTGATTAAACTGTATACCGGCTATAATAACTGTATGGTCTGATTTACCAATCGGAGAGTTCACTTCAAGGGAAGAAATCATCTGTTCATCGTTAGTTAGGACGAGATCTAAAGTTGAAGGTTGGTTGTTAATTCTAAATCTTGTAGGTTCTGTGATAAGTTGAGTGAGATTTGAATTTGCGACAAAATTTTTAAACAAATTATGGGAATTTGTCGCATCCGATAATGTGATTATAGGCCAGGCGATCTCTGGAAAGTTGAAGTCCCCAGCAATGATAAGATTTTCGAGGGATGACAGCTCCTCTAGTTTCTCAAATAAAATGTTGTCCTGAACTAGCTGGGTATGAGGAGGGCGATAAAGACATACTAAATTGAGAGAAAAGGTGTTTTTGTGAACAGATAGATGAATGGCGTCTATACCCAGCATGTCGATTGGTTTAGTGGTAATGGAGAAATTATTAGTAATATTATCGGATAAATATATACATACGCCTCCACCGACACTATTGTTTCTATCTTTACGATATATTGTATATCCATTAACGTTAACCAGAGAGTCCGGAATTGAAGGTTTAAGCCAAGTTTCTGCAATTAAAATAATATTAGGTTGAAGAAGCTGTACGGTACCAGTGAACTCGTTAAATTTTGCAGAAAGTGAGTCTAGATTTGTATAAAGAAAGAGCCAATCGTTAAAATTGTCCTTAGAAGAGTTAGGAACGAAATTTAGTGATTTTGGGAGTTCCGTTGATGTATCTGATAGTCAAATCATGTTCTCCGTTATTCTTTCGGGTGTCTAGCTCATTGCGAAGCTCCTTTAGTCGTTGTTGTTGAATAGGGGTCTTGTCATCAATTATCGAAAAATTCTCGGTGGCCTTATTCTCCAAAAGTTTAGCTTTATTCCTAAGAATATCTTTAACGTGGTGTTCGGAAACCATTACCACCTTTATCATTCTGGGGAATCGTTGGTTCGGTTTACCAACTCTGTAGAAGGTGATTGGTTTTTCTTGACATCCGACAGTGTTCAGCACCGCACTTATTTTGTTAGTATCGTGATCCTTTTTGTGTCTGGTACGCCTCTGACTAAAATATTTTTAGCGCGCGTGATGCGGTCTACGGCTTCACTTGCGATATTATCGGTGAATTCGGTGGACTTAAAAGTGTCGAAGAGGCTCAATTTATCGTTCATTTGTGACAACTTTTCATCAAAATCCCTGATTTTCTTGTTAATATCTGTTTTAAACTCTAGCAAAAAATCCTTAATTTCGGCAATGTTTAAGACATTTGAACTACAAGAATTGCAGAGTATGCACAAACCTCGTACTTTCTGCCTAGTAACGCGATCGTCTGTAGAAACATCGGTACAAGCCATATGTAAAGGTCGCTTACAACCATCGCATTGGAGTTTGCGATCAGCAGTGGCTACGGGCTTCAGGCAGTTCGGACAAGAAGTGGTCGGCATATTTCAGTTTTTATCGTAATTAGTATTTTGATAAGAAATAATAAATGAATTGGAAGAATTACTCACAAATTAGCTTATTATTGCGTTTGAACCGCACTTTTTCACAAATGTATTGGCACCACTACTAACTTATGGTATACAGGAGTGTTGTGTAAAAATTTTGTTGAAAAATATTCACTATTTAACGAGTAATATTGTAGTTTTCTACGAGCAAAATATACACGACTTTGCAACCTGCTACCTTCATTGGCAATCTTGTACCATCTTTAACTGCTACTCCACCCACATGGCTTAATTCCACCGCCTGTAAAAAAATGACTATTGTAAACAAGTCTTGTAACCAAAATTATGAAGTCAAATAATTAAAAACATTATGCCATTAATGCAATTAAGTAAAATGCTTCACTTATACCATTGTTGTCAAAAATTATTACCAACCAAAATTGAAAAATGTTTAAAAGCAATTTGAAAAGTCTAAGACATGCATTTAATTTGTTTATGAGTGAGTTATTTATGAAAATATATTACCAATAATTCCATGTTCTCATCCTGTAATAGATCTAGTTCCAGCTGTTGCAGGGCTTCCTCGGATAGAGGGAATTTTGGTAAAACATTTTCAATAAATTTTGATTTTTTACCAACTATCCGCTTGGTATCATTTAAATTTAGAATCAGCTGAATCGATTCTATCAAAGAATTTAATTTTGAATTTATTAAATTCAGTTCTTTTAGAACTGTTGTACGGAATTCTGAAAATAAAATTAAATATTAATATAGTAAATAATTAGTAATAGTAAACCAAGTAGGTCACTGTAAGGATTTAAATTTTTACCATTACTATCTGGAATTACCAAAGGTTGCATAGGTTGGACTGCACTCTCAGTAGCACTCTCTGACATATGAAATAAAGACAGATACAGTTTCAGAACAAAGAGAATAATATACAGTATGGCAAAACAAATTTGCTCAACATCAAGCAACGCAATACTGTCCCACTACCACGACAGCGTTTTAGTAGGGTGTAACTGATTCTGACATTAATTGTCTAGATATCTGGGGAAAGGATTACTGCGTTGTTTGATACTAAGCGAAGTTGTACTACCACACTGTATATTACATACTTATATGTAGGTTATAATAAACATTTAAATTATTACTGTTACTACCTGGAAACAATGCAGGACCCTGAAGCCTACAACTTGAAAATTGAATGGCATTTGTAGTAGCACCTCCTGAAACATAAAATAGTTGATTCCAGAACAAACATAATAAAATCAAAGCACCATTTGAAGATTATGAGGTCTATCTACTTTATTACCTTCAGTGTGAATCTCCTGAGTGGAAATTCTCGTTTTATTTTTTGCTTTTTCATCCCTTGCTTCATCTCTGTTTATATTATTTAACCCTAAAACAATAAAATTATTGGCACACTGGTAACCATAAAATTTACCTGAATTATTAGCAGGTATCTGTATTTAAATGCAGAAACATACCTGATTTACCAAATTGCGGATAATCACTTGAATCCGAAGATTCAGGACCTGACGAGGACGACGTATTTTTGTATCTCTTGTTTTTTTAGGAATTCTCTTTGGGCGTAGTTCATTATCACAGGATGACAAATTCCTTGAATATTCAGCTTTTTTGCCCTCTTCCTTGCCTCTTCCATGTTATCTGAATAGAAAGTGTATTTAATAAAGGACTTTGATGAAAAATACTTCACATACTATTATTGTTTCAAATCTTACCACATTTGCCAAGGATTCTCACAGGATAAGCATGCCAGTCTGTATCTGGCATAGACTTTGATTTAATTGCCAGTTGCATTTTCGTCCTCGAGTTGTTTCTGGGTGGCCAGAAGCATTCTTTAGTTTTTTCTATGTACCAGACATCTGGTACGTATTCTACTGATTCATCACCAACAAAATGTACTATCAATCAATCATTTTATAATCTATGTAAAGAATGAAAATATAAATGTCAAACATGCAAATATATGTTGTTAAACCGTTTTGTCAACTATTAAATAGGTACAAAAAAATTAACAATTAAGATATATAGCCTTCATAGTAAAAAATAATATCTAATATACATCTTAATTATACAGTTTGTTGGAAAAAGAAATATAAAAATGAAATAAAATATTACAATGTTCCATTCACTCACTTCTAGACAAAATTATATTTTTAAATACATAATATACAATAATTTACATATATTTACTATACCCAGTGTAACAGGATAAAGTATTATATGTGTATTAGAGGAAAAGAAACCAACTTTTTTTCAAATGGCAATACCATAAGTTTTTTTTTAATTTCATCAATAAATATAGGTTGCAAATTATTTTAGAATTTCCTAATAAAGTTAATGTTAACGATAGATGAAGAACAAGGTTTTTCAAAAATATCACCACATTTCTTGAATTCATATCCAACAGCCACCATGGTCTTGTCAAATTTTACAAAATTTGCTAGCTCATAAACCTTACTTTGGTTTGTTTCTATATGTCGATTTGCAGGTTTTGATACATCTAAATAAAAAGTTTGGGTTTCTAATGCTTTATACTGAGGAGAACTACAATTTCTCAGAAGAGGACCACTTGAATGTAGTTTTAGAAACTTATTCTCATAAGTAACACTTTTGGAGTTAATAACTAAAGATTCCTCTTTACTTCTACGAATGACTTGTTGTAATGGATTTGCATGACTACGAACTTTTTTTATTAATGTTTGCATGTAATTCTCAAAGGGAAAAACACTAAAGTTGCCTAGAATCCCAAATTCTGTTACACAATCTTTCAAATGCAGAAAATTGTGCACATTGTGAGAAATAAAATCAGGTCCTTAAATCTTTAAAGAATTATTTATAAAACAACGTAATAAAGTATTAGCATATGTGATATAATTTTCATTATATATCAATTCATTATTTGATAAAATTCAAATAGCAACACTGAAAGTTAGAAAATTACTGTATATTTTGGATGACAATGCATTTTTTAATGCTAAAACACCAGTATATAGAAGAAACAACCTAAATTCAGTAGCTTTGCATCTTTTACATTCTGAAATTGCTCTACATTTACGAGAAAATTCAATAGGTATAAATTTATTCAAACTAAGTAAGTGTTGAGACATCTGGATAATGTGAGATGCTCTTAGTTTGTAAGGAGGCTTTCCGAATACCCAGCCATCTTTTTTTCCACATAATAACTTTTTTGTAACTCCTAATAAAACACAATGCATAATAGGAACATGATTAATCATATTAAAATTAGGAATATGTTGAAGTACAGTTTGCCCCGAATGATGCTCTGACTGTTGTTGTTCCCGAAATGACTGATCAGTTCTCAATGTAGCTTTGGTTTCCACAAAACATACAGTTCTATCTACTACAGCACCCTCAATAGTACATTTTGTGCAACTATAATATCCAGAATGAGATTTTACTTTTAAAACATATGCCTTTGCTGGCGAATCACAAATAAGCATTCGAATATTTAAAGTACAATTAAATGTATTCCTTATTTTAATGCCATTATTTACTAAATCTCTTGCTTCACCAACAAAGTCTTGAAGAAACATGTCAGCATCAGAAGGTTTCTCAGGACCATGATAGAGTGCAACAAGAAATACTTTGTTTTTCAAACTTGAAATTGCTTCAATTTCACACAGTATAGGCCAAAAGGAACTGTTAGTACTCTTCGTAAGAGGCAATCCATCAATATTTACAGCTATATCAAATATGGTGCTGTTTGTTACCTCAACATTATATTTATCAACTTGTGAATTAATGCCACTTGCAATACCAAATTTAGCTGCCTTTTCCAAGAATTTCACAAGTGGTTACTTTAGGAGTACACAGAATAGTCTTTTGGCAAATTAAGTGTTTTATCATGTTCATTTAAAATAGTCAGCAATGACTTAAACGCAGATAATGTAATATTGTTTTCAACTTTGGATTCCAATGGAATATCTTTTTGTGAAACTGTTGTTGGATTAGCTGGACGACATGGTTCCTGTTGGGGCAAAAACAGACATTCGTGATCCTGGGATAAAGAACATTGCTGTTGGGGCGAGTCTTGCACTACTATCTCTTGCTGAGAACCGTTAGCACTACTAACCACTACACCCCTGGTCAACGGATTACTGTTCACATTAGAATGAATTATTTGAACAATATCATTAAACCTTTTTTCGACTTTTATATTAATCCTGCGGCTCCTTTCTGAAAATGACATTATAACCTTAAAGTAACTATTCAATATTTAACATAAACGTGCAATATTAAAATCCCTTGATAAGTTAAAATAGTAATATAGGTACTTACCGCCTTTTCAGTACTCTCACCACATAGATTACTCAAAATAACAAAAGTTCACGTTCACGTGCTCTGCTTGCTCATATTATGCTCTATGCACATCACATAACCGAAAATTTCGAATTTCAACCGACGCTACCAGACAATAGGCTAAATCAAACGCGGCATCGATCAATGAGAGAGAACAGATACCATCGTGTAAGGTTGGTTGCATAGTTTTGCGAGTATGTAATATGGAAATACACTGACTTCGAAATTTCAGAAGGATTACTAATGCAGTTTCGTAAATTCATTTCTATAAGGTCTTTAGTATGAACATATAAGTTGAAGTTAAATTGGCATAATATCTCGAACGATTACAATAAAAGTATTTGGTTTGGTTTGACTATGCAACCACCCATACACATGGCTATCTGGCCTCTCATTGGTGGATGCCGCGTTCGATTTAGCTTCTTGTCGCGACCAGTGCACCAGTGTTGGCAACATGACAACATAAGATAACACATAACACTAACTTTAGTTTCATGATTTAAAATTTAAGTTTGGTACATAATCCCAGTCCCAGCCACAAAATCCTCTGGATGATATACTTTGTCTAAGGATTACAAAATAATAAGAATACCAAATTAGGTATATCACATTGATCTAACGGGAATGTACATTATTTTGTACTTTTTCCAATATACCTTGAATGTCACAGGTATATCCTTGAATGGATATACACTATTAGTGTCCACGTGTACATATTATGTACTTTTTCCGATATTCCATGGATGTCACAGGTATATCCTTGAATGGATATACCCTGTTAGTCTGAACGTGTATATAGATTAAATAAGAAGTACATTCCTATCATATTGTTGGTACATTGTGAAGGGGATATACCATCTAAGATTTGAAACAATGTATTGGGAATGTACCCACTATATTAGCTATGTATTTTGAACATTATGAATATACTAGGAATATGCTTCGTACATTGAATGCTACTTGGGGTTTAGTTACGTGTTAAGGTCATAAATGTTAATTTAAATATATAATAAATATTAATGTACAATTAGTGACAACCTGTATAATAATAATAATTAAATAAATTTTTAAAAAACGTTTTAACAAATTAAAAGTTAAAACTGGCGCAGTCAGTAGGATACGTGCGGTCGAAAAAGTGTCGCATTACGTCGGAAAGTCTTGGTATTTTAATACCTTTGTACGTATTCTGGACTAAGTTCCCTTCGACAAATCAACAATTAGTGCAACCCCAAGAGTAACCAAGTCAGAAGTCCGAAGAAGAAACTGCTGAACGAATTGACGAATAGCTAAGTTCCTTTTTGCCTATTTCACTCGAGAACAAGGTAAGAATAGATAATTAAGTTTGTAAATTGCAAATGTTTTGATCATTTTCGTTGATCTTCTGTATGAACTAACTTGAAGAAGTTTTAAAACAATTCAATTCACTTGATATAAGCACTAATAAAACAAAAAAGACCGAAAACAGAGTTAATTGGAATTTATTCAAATGATAGCAATGTCAATACTTTGAATAAATTTATATTGCGTTGCGAAAACTTGATTGCCTCTTATCGTACGTATAACGATAATATTTTGAACAATCACATTTTCTAATGCATACAAGAAAAGCTAGTTGGACAAGCTGAAGCATTTGTAGGAAACCGTGCAGAATTGAGTAATTGGGACTCTCTAAAACATGCGCTGAAGCGTTTTTTAGATAGAAGAGATCTCGATTGCTTAATTCAAGAATTAACTAGAATTAAACCTAATAAGAATGAAAATCTGATAGATTTTGGAACAAAATTACAATTATTAAGAAGTAGCATAATTCAACGTATAAGTAATGATACAGAATTGACAGCAAATGATAAAATTTGTGAAATGAACCATTGCGATAAGACAGCACTAAAAACATTTATAGGAAGCTGTACCGGAGTATTAAGAAATAATATGCATTTAAAAAGACCAGATTCTTTAGAAAGCGCTATTGCATATGTTAAAGAATTTTATAATATTGAAAAACTATACGGTAATTTTAACGATACAAAATATATTCCTAAAAATAATTTTAATTATCCAAGAATAAATAACCAAAATAACAATAGCAATAATTATCAAAATTATCAAAGAAATAATATTTATAATTATCAAAGATATAATACTAACGACAATTAATATCAAAGAAACAATTTCCCCAGTCAACCTATTAATATTCAACAAAGACCTTTACCACCTCGTAAATATCCAACAAATGCACAAGTATTTGGAAAACCACGAAACATATTTAAACCAAACCAAATACCTGTAAATAATTTACCAAAACCTGAACCAATGTCTACAACGTCTAGAAATGTTAGAAGTAATTCGAGAGTAGCAAACAATAAAAATTTTGCTTATAGAAATAATAATAATAGACCTACATATAATAATAATTTTCGGCAAAAACCAAATTTCATAGCCGAAGAGCTATATAATAACGATTATGAAAAGGAAACTGACGAAAGTCATGAAATTAATGATTACAGTGATTATGATGACTATGAACCAGAAGACAGCAATAGCAGAGTCAGAACTGTAGAATATGACTCAGAACAAAATGAAAACTTTCACATAAAGCCGCCGAATCTCAAACAGAGATAGTAGAAATAAACACAGTCTCTAATAACCCACTCCCCTATATAGAAATTAAACAACCTAAATTTAAACTTTTAGTAGACACAGGGAGTAGTAGATCAATAATTGCAGACAAATTTTATCTTAATAAAATATCTCATGATAATGTTGAAATAAAAACCTCCATTGGTAATAAAATAATAAAAAAACAAGCAACAATTCCAGCAATTAAAGAATTCAATAGTAATCATAATATTAAATATATTTTTTTTGATTTTCACCATTTTTTTTTGACGGAATCATAGGAATACAAGATTTAATAAAAATGGGATTCAACATAGATTTACAAAATAAAAAATTAATCAATAACAATACTACTTTAATACTACGTATTAAATTCGGAAATTCAGAAGATATTGATTTAAAAATTGAAATAGGTCCCTTAGAAAGAATTTTGAAGAGCATACCAATCACAATACTTGAAGGAGATGTAATAATAAATGAAACTGAATTAGGAAATCTAAAAATACCTGAAACTTTAACAAAAGCAGTAAATGGACATGCAAATTTAGAATTAATTATTGAAACTAATAATCCAATATCAATAACTTTAAAACAACCAATCCCTGCTTCATCTTTTATTCCCTCTCAGTATGAAACATTTAAATTGAATATTTTAATAAAAACATAAATAATAAACCAACTAATGAACTAGAAATTAATCAACTTGTGAGAACAGACCACATGAATCAAGAAGAAAAAGACAAAATCATCAATTTATGTAACAAGTACTCAGACATATTTCATATACCGGGAGATCCCTTAACGTTCACTTCTAAGATTAAACACGAAATCAAAACAACAGATGAAGAACCTGTATAGTAAATTTTATACCCATTTAGAATAAGACCATCCTTATTTATTATTAATAAATCGGTTGAAACAAAAAATTACCAACAAAAATGAACGTCGTAACTAATTTATTAGATGTCACGTTTTTGAAGTTACGTCAAATTTTGATTTCATGTTAATGTCATAACGCAAAATAAGATATAAAAATGCGATATTCTGATGAATCCAAAAAACTTATGCTTAATGTAGTAAACTATTTTCAAAACGATTTAGGATCTCGATTTAAGGCAATTCAAAAAGCGTCCGAAGCACTAAAAGTTCCAGAAAGCACATTATATAATCTTGAAAAACCAAACAGAGCTACAGATTTCGAATTTAGAAGAAATATGTCTGCAAGCGTTTCCCGGAGCAAAACCCGAATTACAAAAAATACCCTGCATTGTTTGAGGGAAGTAATTTATAAAATGTGTGCGCGAAAGGATAAAATCACAGTAGAAACTATTTTACGGCAATTTATCGAAGAGTCTCCAGAAACTAAGATTTCCAAAGGTTCGTTATATTTGGGAATTAAAAAAATGGGTTTTCATTTCAAAAAACAGGATGGAAGAAAACATTTATTGGAAATGCCTGCAGTCAGATTAAAAAGAATATTATTTTTGAACAAATACCATGCTGCTAAAAGCGAAAAGCTCTTTACACCTGTTTTTCTGGATGAGACATGGGTTTTTAGTAAAAGCGGGGACAGACGAATGTGGCAAGATGGTACTAAACACAGTGATTTAAAAATAACTGGAAGTGGGACACGATATGTAATTGTTCATGCCGGTAATAAAAAAGGTTTTGTGGCAAATGCATCGCTTATTTTTAAATGCAATAAAAAAACAGGCGATTACCATGATAACATGAACACCGAAAATTTTGAAAATTGGTTTAAACAGCAACTAATTGTAAACTTGGAAGAACCATCGTTAATTATAATGGATAACGCAACGTATCACAGTCGCCTGGATGAAGAAATCCCAAGAAAAAGTTGGAGTAAAACACGCATGTTAGAATGGCTCAAAAAAAAGAATATTCCTTTTCCAGATCACATTTTAAAGGATGCTGTTTGGAATATAATTGAAAAGCAAGTTTTGCCAGAAAAAAATTATCATTTAGACAAATACGCTGCCGAGCATGGTCATTGTGTTCTCAGGCTACCACCCTATCATTGCCATTTTAATGCCATCGAAATGGTATGGTCAGAAACTAGAAGGCATTATGACCAAGCTATTACGAAAACTGCAAGGTCACCTACTGAAGTCTTAAAAGTATGGAATGACGTTGTAAAAAATGTACCGGAGCAACACTGGCAGAATTACATAAATCATACAGAGAAAATTATTTCTGAAGCATGGGAAGTAGAAAACAAACTGGACCTACTAAACATCGAACCTATGGTGATCTTTGTATCCAATGAATCCGATGATGAACTATCACTTTCCGAAAGTTATTCTGATTTAGAAACTAATTAAACTTTGCCTTGAAGATCACGTTGTCTTTTTTTTTAAATCTAGAATTTGTACTTAATCGAACTCTGAATTGCCATATTTTTTTAAGAAAACTATGTATCTAGTTAATAAAACAATGTTTTTAAAATTAGTGCGCTTCTTTTATATTCTTTTATTATGTCAACATCTTTAGAATTTTATGAATTTCATAAAATTAATTTGTATTATTACAAACCGCCACTGATAATATGAAATTTCAAGTCACTACGCCAATGCAATAAGAAATATGTCAAGCATTTGACATGACAAAGGTCATAACCTAATTTTTTTCATGCGGGTTCAGATGGTTCAAGAAACCGCATACGTTAAGTTACTAAAACGGCTGGTACCTCTAAATAGGTATTAATTTTACTATACATGGCAAATCATACAGATATCCATATATACACAAAGAAGAGATTAAAAAACAAATAAACGAAATACTTGAAAAAAATATTATACGACCCTCTTCTAGTCCCTGGGGAAGCCCTATATGGATTGTAAAAAAATTAGATGCCTCAAAACAGCAAAAATGGCGTATAGTAAAAGCGAAGTAAAAGCTTCTTGAGGAACTCGATATTACTGGCCCAAAATGAATGAAGACATTGAAAATTTCATAAATAGTTGTGAAACTTGTCTAAAAAACAAATTCGATAGAAATCCACCAGTAGTAAAATTTAACCTCACCCCCACAGCATCGAAACCCTTTGATCACATACACATAGACGTTTTCAAAATATCGAATAAATCATATCTTACTATTATAGATTCTTTTTCTAGATATGGCCAAGCATATCCAATTCAAAGTACAAACGGTATTTCCGTAGTAGAAGGTTTATTAACTTATATAAGTCATCACGGACTACCATATTTTAATATTAAAGCTGATTCAGGATCAGAATTTAAAAACAATGATTTAAAAGACTTTTGCAAATTACACCATATCGAATTACATTTCACCACTGCAAAAAATAGCAACTCGAATTCACCAGTAGAACGATTTCATTCCACGCTAATAGAACATTATATGTGTTTACGAGAAGAAAACAAAGAATTACTTTCAGACCAATTAATCAAACACGCAGTTCTAAGTTATAATAATTCTATTCATTCAGTAACGAAATTTACACCATTTGAGATAATAAAAGTGCATATAAATAACCCTGATCCATTTGACTTGAATGACAATTTAATATTATCTTATTACGTTCAAAACCATAAACAGGCTAGTAAGCAATTATACGATAAAATGAAAAAAAGAAATAAACATTATAAAAGAAAACAATACAAAACGAAATGACCCTCCTGATTATAAAAATCAAACCACAGCCTACTTACAGACGAAATCACGAGACAAAAAATTACCCAAATTCAAGAAAACTGAAATAATCAAAGACTCAGGCATAATACTTGAAACTGACAAAGGCAATTATCACAAAAGCATAATTAGAAAACCAAAAAATAACCCTCACATATTTTTACAGGAAAATGAAGACTACATTGACGACAATCATGACAATACTCCTAACACTTCAAACAAGATGCCAGACAGAAGACATCCAAATAACTAATTTAGGAAACTTATTATTACCCGTTAAGTTAGGCCCTTGTAATTGATTTATTCTAAACATACTTTTATACACTATTTAGATTTAAGCGGAGTAGTTAAGCAAATCGATAATTTAAAACAATATTATTATACATTAAGAAATAGTTTAGAAAGAAGTAATGAAACTAACCCTATTTCTTATCATAATTTAGCTGAACAAATGTTGGAAAGAACAAGAGTTTTAATAAGCACTTTAGAGAAAAAATCTACCCACATATCAGATCAAAAAGAGGTGTAATTAATGGCTTAGGCAAAGCTAACAAATGACTTTTCGGAAATTTAGACTCAGATGATGGAGAAAGATAAGATAAGGCAATTGATATTTTGCAACAGAATCAAAAACGCATAATTTATTAAACAAATCCCCAAATATCACTGTATAAAAAATTAATAAACCATTATAATAAATCATTAACAGATTTATGGCAAAATCATCAAAAACTTCGAAATAATTTAAAAAAATTCCATATATCAATAGAAAGCAAATTAATAACGCTAAATAATTATATTACATTCCATGGGACAATCTCACATTTTAGATTATCAAAATTTATTCACATTCATTGACAATATTGAAAATTCAATTATATTTTCAAAATTAAACTCTCTTTATAGTTCCGTACTCTCTAGTCATGAGGGCGCGGAATTGATTGAATATTTGAAAACAATTTACAATGAGGAGCAAATTCCGAAATTCAAGAATTTGTTGACTTATTATCTATTTCTCGGTACCCAAGTTACCTTTTCCAAATCCAAATTAATCTTTGCAATTCATATTCCTATCCTAAAACCTGAAACTGCTGAATTCTACCACCTTTATCCTATTATACAAAAACATAAAATGTTCATCCCCTCTCAACCCTACCTAGCAAAAGCCGCAGAATCATCATTAATAAAAGAAAAATGTCCAGAATTAGAAGAAACATTTTATTGCCGACAAGAATTTATATCAAAAGACAATTGCACAACGGAACTACTCGAAGGTCGTTTACCCAAACAATGTTACGCCACTGACGTAAATCTTCAAGAATCAATCGTAGAACAAATCACAAATAATGAAGTACTGATCATTCCAGATATTTTACTGTAAAAATATTATCAAAATGCAACTCAGAAGAATATTTAGAAATACATGAACCCTCCTTAATTCTAATTCCCGAAAAATGTGAAATAGAAATTGGAAGAGAGAAGTTTTCAAACAACATTCAAATTCAAAAAGGCAAATCAGTTATTTTAACAAAATCAGAAGCTATATTTTTAGAAGCTCAAATGTATCACCCTCTAAATTTAACTAAAATAGATTTTGATAAACTCTTTGAAATTAATAAAATTACAAAAAACTTGAAACCAATTAAAGAAGTAGAACTTTCAGAAATACCTATAATAATTTTTAGTACAGTTCCATTTATTTTAATTGTTTCAATTGAGGAGTTAAGTATCCAAAACAACTAGAGTCAACAAAGATAAGAAGCCAAGCAGTAAACAACTAAGAGTTCCATTGTTTATCCAAGGTTATAATTAATATATATAAACGTTAGATTTTAGATTTAGAGAGACTTCAATCCAAGACTTCGGTGAAGAGTTTAGTTACGACTTCATTATTGACTTCATTCTAAGACTTCAGTGAAGAGTTTAGTTACGTGTTAAGGTCATAAATGTTAATTTAAATATATAATAAATATTAATGTACAATTAGTGACAACCTGTATAATAATAATACAATAAATTTTTAAAAAACGTTTTAACAAATTAAAAGTTAAAACTCTGACTGACTTTTTATGCGCGTTTTATTCTCGAAAAGCAACGTCCGAGTTACCGACTTTATCCACTTTATTTGGATAGTTCTAACATTATTCGGGTAATTGTAGTATCATCCAATATACGGGTTTTAGTTGTGACATAGGTATATATCAGTCTAAATAAAAATAACGCTAAACATTTAAAACAATTTACATTAGAATAATAGGTACACATAAGTTCTAAAATATCTATTTATTCACTCTTCGACGACAAAATGGTGCGCCGTAAGAAACTACGTTTTAGGGGAGAGTCTGTTGTGTCTAGACCAGTTACATTCCTTCCGTCATGGGCGGTGTAAGAAGGGTTTGCCTGATTTAATTAGTAGCAAACATTGTGTAATAAATATGGTTATTTTTTGGTCGTTATCTTCTTGAATGAGATCAATTGAATTAAATATTAATTGAACGATGCATTTTAGGAGAAATAACTATATAAATTCATGGGTATTCACTTTCAGTATTTCAAAATTTGTTTCAATAGTTTTTCTATATTTTCTTATAGAAAACAGGTCCTGTGTGGCAAATATTTATAAGTATAATATCTGAAAATTTAATAGTATTTATAACAAGTGTGAAGCTTAACCTTCCGGGACTAACAGTACGTCTCTGAGACCGACGATTACGAATTATTCCGAATACGGCCCGATCGCCAGCGTTACAAATTCGCCCTTCTCAGTACCTTCACTACCTTCCCAACTGATCAGTGTCTGCTGAGGCATCAAAGGTGGATGTTGTGACTGTTTTCCTCATTTGAGATTTTACGTGATCGGTCCGGAAGACCGATGTTAGTCGTCCCGTTACTGTTTTGATTCAGTAAAGTGGTAAGATGAAAAATCATTTCTTGGAAATGTTATATTTTTTTAATAGTTGGTTAATGGTGTCAGATAAAAATGTCTTCAAGGTGTTACGAGGAAGAAGTCAGAAGACTTCAACAGCTCTTTGAAGAGGTAGATAGCGATATAGAATTAGCTGAAGACAGTGACGGTAGCCTAGAAGAAGATGAGTTATTGGTTCAGGAGGAAAACTCGGATACCGATCAAGAAATGTCCGACGATGATATAGAAGAAGTTGCTGCAGAACCTGACACCAACAGGTCTGTTCGTATCCCTTGTTTCATTTCCAAAGATGGCACCAGATGGAGAAACCAGTTGAACAGATATCCAAATGTAAGAACACGGTCAGATAATATATTATAACAAGGTTACCAGGAGTAAAAGGTTTAGCAAAAGAGAAAAAAACTGCAATTGAAATATGGAGTTTACTTATCTCTGACACCATGTTAGAAAGAATTGTCGTCCACACTAACAGACAAATAGAAAGGAAACAATATTCCAATGAATATAGAACAGCCAGACTCACTGATATTGATGAACTGAAAGCCCTACTTGGGCTGCTTTATATTTCTGGAAAATCAAAAAGTGGTCGCCAAAATATATGCGATCTGTTCAGATCCAATGGCATGGGAATAGAGATTTTCAGATTGACAATGTCCCTTGAAAGGTTCAAGTTTTTGCTGCAAAATATCCGATGTTACAACAAGAACAGAGAAGGTAAAATTAGATAAACTAGCAGCAGTAAGCGAATTTTTTGATGAACTAAATGAAAATTTGCCCAAATATTTTTCGCTGTCAAAGTATGTAACTGTGGATGAAATGTTGTGGTCATTTAGAGGCCGCTGTAGATTCAGAGTCTATATTCCATCTAAACCCAACAAATATGGGTTGAAAGTTTATTCTTTAGTAGACGCAAAAATGTTTTACACTGCTTAAATGGAGATCTATTGTGGTACACAACCAGTGGGTCATATAGTTTAGATACATCCAATATTTCACTAGTACCAAGGTTATGCCAACCCATATGGGGCTCACACCGTAATGTTACTATGGACAATTTTTTCACTTCTACTGCCTTAGCTTATAAACTATTGAATGATCATGGGCTGACAGTTACAGGTACACTGAGAAAAAACAAACCTCAAATTCCCAACGAAATGAACATGAAGAGACTTGAAGGAACAACTATATTCGGGTATCAAGAAAAGTGTACCCTACTGTCGTACATTCCGAAAAAAAAAATGTATTTCTCCTCTCGACCTGGAACAGGGACGATGATTCGCTTGATAGTGAAATAAATAAGCCACAAAATATAATTGCCTACAATAGTACAAAAGGTGGAGTGGACACCGTTGACAAATTATATGCAGCTTACGATTGTGCAAGAAATACACGGCGTTGGCCTATGGTAATTTTGTATGGTGCCTTGTACATAGCTTCTATTAACTATATAATATACCAAAATAATAATAAAGATAAACCTCCGATTCCAAGAAGATCATTTATAGAAGATCTTGGATATCAATTGATAGAAGCTCATGTTAAAAAGCGTTTCAACTCTAATGGTCTTCCCAGAACAACTAAATTGAGAAAACAAGAAATCTACACTATTGATGAAAATCAAATTCCTACACTTCCTGCCCATGGACGTTGTTTCTACTGTTCTTCCAAAAATAGTAGGAAAACTAGATTTAGCTGTCACAGGTGCAATAAATTTATGTGTTTGGAACATCTAACCCCCACATGCAAGGAATGCATCGAAAAATTTGATGAACTTTAACGACTGAATTTCAGTTTCTGCCAATTCTAACAATTGTTTCTATTGTTTAGGTTAAATTACTAACATATTATGAATATATATTGCTTTACTTTTTTACGAAAATGTTACATTTTTAGTTTTTACTACTCACATACGTTTTTTTATTTTATATGTTTTTGAAAAGTTTATAATACTTCCTGTAAATTTTCAATAATTATACAACATGCTCTAAATGTCTTTTTATACCCTTCCCTAACTATAAAATGCTTCAACTGATAATTATTGAGAACATCAAACGTTTTTTGTGAGTCGGTCTCTGAGACCGATGCACAAAATACGGAGAGGATAGAATGAAAAGCTGGGCGTTCCCGCTAAAATCTAAGAATTTAGAGACACAACCGCTGCAGCGCTGAATGTAGTCATACTTATACTATTTCCTAATAGAGGGCACCCTATAAAAGAAAACTTGAAGTAATAATAGCAAATAATACACACAATAACAATTGGTGATTTATTTCTCTATGAGCTGGTGTGTTGTATATTATCTCTGGTTGGTGTATTCTTTGGTAATAGTGATAATTTTTTTGGATAGTCAAATTATATTGTATTCACTTAATTACAGTTACCTGTAAATAATTGTCATATTAGTAAAGCGTGATATATAGACGTCAAAAAATAATAGTTCAATACTATTAAACGCTTTACAAAATTAGAAAAATGAATTTCCAAAGAGCAGAACGTCCACTAAGAAGCAACAACTACTTCTCGGGCTATATGCCCCGACAGACATTGAATTACACTTCTAAAGTAAACGGGGTTGGTATATCTGTTAAGATAGAACCAACCATTCTTAGTGGACGGTCTGCTCTTTGGAAATTCATTTTTCTAATTTTGTAAAGCGTTTAATAGTATTGAACTATTATTTTTTGACGTCTATAGATCACGCTTTACTAATATGACAATTATTTACAGGTAACTGTAATTAAGTAAATACCTACAAAACCGAGATGGTTTTTTGTCGATATAGAATTTTGGTTTGTGATTAGATGTAGAGATGTCGCTGATATCGCACTCTTAGCATTTCCTTTACAGAGGCTAATGTATTGGTGTGGTATCAACGTAGTCTCTAGTCCAGGATTATGCTCTCAGAGCTTCTGGACGAAAAGCATCTACCTTGTGCTGATGAGGCGCTAATACGCCGAAACCGGTCCACAAGTGATGTTATTCCTTCTAATCGCAAACCAGAATGGTTGGTTCTATCTTAACAGATATACCAACTCCGTTTACTTTAGAAGTGTAATTCAATGTCTGTCGGGGCATATAGCCCGAGAAGTAGTTGTTGCTTCTTAGTGGACGTTCTGCTCTTTGGAAATTCATTTTTCTAATTTTGTAAAGCGTTTAATAGTATTGAACTATTATTTTTTGACGTCTAAATTATATTGTGTTTTGATATGGATGAAAACTATAAACCCCCTTAAAAATTAGGAAAATGTTGTGTACCAGGTTGTGACAATCGAATGGGTAAAATGCATCGCTTCCCAAAATCTGATCCGGAAGTATATGGACTGTGGTTGGAAAATATACGTCCGCAGAATTATGATACGTATTCCGTGGAGGAAGTATATAAAAAGTATGTGGTGTGTGAAGAGCACTTTGAAAGAAGATGTAAAGTTGAGGGTACGAAAAGGGGCCTTACTCGTGACGCAGTGCCAACGTTACATGTTGCCAGTAAGTATCTCATATTTGATGTAGGATGGCCTAAACCCTTCCTATAATTTTTGTGAGGAGGTTTTTACCATGTTATACTTTTTAGGTTGTGCCCGTTCAATTGAGAGTCTATATCTATTTGAAGATGTACCAGAACCTAACTTAACAGAACGTAAGAAATGTTTTCAATAACCATAGATAATAATTGCGGTATTTGCAGTTCCTGAAAAAGTTCAACATGCATTCATAAGTTGTCAGTTTTTAGGTACATGACGTCTATAAATTAAATATGTTTTAAGTTATCGTTAACTAATCTCTTCTGTATAATTTTGCATGATTGAAAGAACCAGTAAATTACTATTATCATAAATTTTCAAACTCACTCTTGATAATTACAATTATAGTGATTAAAATACAAACTCTATTTTATAATGTGAGTTGGAACTAAAAAAAAATATGGTATCTATGTCTGTAAACCAGAACATTTACTGAACTGTAACGTTGTTACTATTTTTTTCCCGATATCCGGCAGTATATATTTCAGTTTTTTATTAAGTTCACCCCTCTGTCGTAGCTAGTTATTAAATTGGAGTATTAATATTTATTTTGATATATTATGTGTAATACTTTTAAAACATCTGGTATATTGTACCTGTATGATTTACGGTACCGTTCGCGCAAATCAGTCCGCGCATTTCTTAAGATTTGTAAGTAGGAGACCTCCTGAGTGGGGTCTAGAGGAAAATGGATAAAACGGAGCGAGACAAAAATGGTATTTGTGTACGATTCCGAAATAAATTGTTTTTGTTTTATTTGCTGGCTTTACTTTTTGGGAAAAGAGATATCTTTGAGAAATTTCAAGCATTGTCGCTGCCGTAGCAAGTATATTCTTGAGAATTTCTCAAACTATTTCGTTCAAACCCGACTGCAGCCGTTTATCTGACGGGAAAAATCTTTTCAGGAATCTCAAAGTCTGATCGCTGCCTGAGCAGGTGAATTCTTGAGTGGCTCTGAAAAAATCGAAGAGAAACCCGGCCGTAGGTAACAATTCATTCCAATATACAAGGATATTTGAAAAAAGACAACTTGGAATAGTCTCGCACGTGTACGCTGCCATAGCAGGTGCAAAAGTTCGAGGGTTTTCCAAGGCGTGGAGCGAAATATTCTCACGCGTGTTCGCTGCATTTAGCAGGATCACAAAGGAGAGGTTTTCGGATTCTGTCATCTAACTTTTATTGAAGTAATTGATTTAGCACCAACGGCCGTGGCAACGTCAATCTAAAAAAGGGGTTACGATCACCGTAATAACCTGGAATAATCTCGTTCATGTTCGCTGCCATGACAGGTACAAAATTTGGGAGGTTTCCAGGCGAATTGATAAAGTTTCCGTTTTTTTTTGTGTGTTCAGTACACGAGAGTATCAGTAACCGAGGGTAATCTATAAATTACCTTTATTTTGTTTAAACCGGTACACAAATATAAAGAAATGTTTGATTAAAATCTACTAGTGCCTTAATAACGCTATCTCTGTGTATTTTTCATCTGACCGCTAGTTAAGTTTCACCATTTTCACCCGCATCTAGACATACTAGTAAAGCCTTGCACTTTAGCTTTTGCGTATTTTGTAAATCAAAATTAAACTATTTATTGATTGGTGTGTTGCTTTTGGTTTGAGGAATAACGTAGTTAGTTATTTGTAGATACCTTTATTTATTTAAATATATTACTTCTGGGTTCATCCCTAAACTGTCAATGATTTCGGGGTTGAAATAAAACTTATAATTTCTTAAGCAACTGGTAGTTTCCTTTCCCGTAAGTGGTAAACAAGTAAAGCCCGTTTCCCACTACGTGTTACGTCGAGGTCAAGAACTACAGACCCCTGGAATTACTTAACCTCCATCTGTTGCTACCCTGGTAACTCTTGACGCCGCATTTTCGAGAGTTTGGTGGAGTAAACCATCCCAAAAATCTGGCGCCCGAGGAAATCTAGGAGATACTGAAGCCTGGGTGTCATAGTGACGTCGGTAAACATTTTAGGGTAAAGAAAGGACGTTATAAAATGGCGCCCGAGCAGGGACTGTTGTTGTGGAAGCAGCTACTGTTGTTGGATAAAAAACACCGTGTATAGGAGCAGGGACCTGATTGTTAAAACAGGAACCGTTTATTTTGTTTTCGATTTTGTTCCGTGTTATTGATTAGAGCAGGAACCGTTATTCCGTTTTGGCACTTTTACCGTATTGTTGAAGACACCTGATTGCTGATGATAGCAGGAACTGTTCTATACCGCTGTTGATCTTTTTTTTTGCCTATTGTTGCTGGACCGTTTATATTGTTTTACTGGTTTTTTCTGTTCATAGTCGATTTGAACAAGGACCGTTATTCCATTTTAATTTATCATTCTTTTCCGTATTGTATATTTAAAAAGTGACCGTTTTGCCGGTACGAGATTTTTTTCCCCTCCTTTGTTGATTTTCATTTTGGAAGAAGAAGAAGTCTGAGCTGGAGTTAAAAGGCTAATGTCAAGTAGAAACTCCGAGGATCTTGACATATCCGTTTTGTTTGATCAAGAAGAAGCTGTAGAAACCGAATCCGTTCCTCCAGTACCGACCGTAACTTCCGTTGGAGAAATAACCGACAATCGAGTAAGTTGGGTATACTTACTGAAGAACGAGGGTCTAAATACAGAGCTAGTAAAGAGGAATTTATCGGTTGCTGGAACCGTTCCTATCAAACGGAAAAGACTCGTCAACTTTTTGAGACGAAGAAATATTGCTCCGCGATCCGCCATAGACCAAGAGGAATATCCGACCGCTATGGCAACTCCTCCGATAAATGTACACGATTGGAAAGTGTCTTCTGGAAACCGGGGAGATCCTGCTGCATTCATAGAAAGAATTGATGAAATCTGTACCGCAAGGAATGTCCAGGAAGATAATCTGCTTCCTGTGTTACCGGAATTACTGTCAGGTGAACCCGCATTTTGGTACCGTAACAATCGCAGCAGGTACACTACTTGGGACGAATTTGAGGCAGACTTCCGAATCTTCTTTTATCCCGTCAACTATGAGGTTGACTTAGAAGCCGAGATAGGCCGACGTTTGCAAAGAAGGAATGAGTCCGCCGCTACTTACATGACCGAACTCCAAACTCTGATGCGACGACATGGAAAGCTAACTCCCGAACAACAGTTAGCATGGCTGTACCGTAACCTGTTGCCCGAATACCGTCTGCAAATTCGAAAAGGGGACTTTGATGATTTTTCCACATTTTGTCAAGTGGTAAGGGAATATGAGCTCCTCAGGAAGGAACTCCAGAATGTACCCGGCCATGTAACGGTTGAATTTGTCACTACGTCTATTGTATATATTAAGTATTTGTATATAGTAATTACCTGACCGATATTGTCTCTATGTTTCTAATATCATTTGATCACTACGAAAGTACTTCAGTAGTTAAATAGTTTCTGTCAGCCCAGAGTTTTAGGGACTACTCTGCCATCATCCTTCCGGTGAAGTGGTGCAGGCTGTAACCATACCTGTCTTCACATCTTGACAACAATTTTATATTTTGTCGCTAGGTTATGTAAATAATAAAACTAGCGCCTACCTGGTAAATGTCCGTATAGATAGATTCATGTTAGTTGTTTCTTTTTGTTTGTTATATTATAATTCATAATTAAGGGTAGTAAGGGGTTTTCTCTCTTGTGGATTTTACTTTAGTTTTTAGTTACCGTGGGACTACTGATTTTGTTTCCGGCTTTGATTATATCACCTTTGGGGTGTAGCCACAGTAGTCCGAATACTTTGTCCGCTTCAGCTTGATAAACGCTAAAGTTTATTAGGGTTCAGTTATAAATTATTACTGACTCCTTGACTTGAAGTCTAAAACATTTAAAGTAGTAATTAGGTTTGATAAAACTTACTGATCTATATAGACATACTTTACTTTTGAGTTAAAGGTACATTTTCTTCATTTATCTACCATATTTTGGCTTGAGTAAAGACATACTAGTTAGAAATCTTCTGTGTAAGATGGCATTCGAATATTTTCTGAACATCTACTTATAATCTATATTAGCTGTTATCGCCATGTGTTTTGTATGTTAAATCCGAGTGTTTGATCTTGCTTTGTTTAGTTTGACAGGAGGGTATTGTGGTACTATCTATTGCTCAAATTTATTTGAATAATTTTTAATATATTTTATTTTTTCTTTGTTATTGTTTACAAAGTCAAATTATTTGTTGGATGACAATGACAATTGGCGTTGACAGTCGTGTCTTGGATAAAAGCGTTCGTTCGTCATGCCGCTGAGTGTAGTCGTACTGGATGTTGGGCGATGCTCTGTGACTTAGAGTCCACAGACAACTAAGTTTGTCGCGCCGATGTCAGCATAGATAGAGCAATGCTCTGTGACTTTAAGAGTCCACAGACAACTTAGTTTGTCGCGCCGATGTTGTCGGCAGAGATAGAGCGTTTGCTCTGTGACTTTATGAGTCCAAAGACAAATGTTGTCGCTCCGTTTTATGGAATTGTTAGAGCATTTATTCGATGCTACTCAGGAGTGTAGGCTGTTTTACTCGCGAATGCATATTGACTTACATAGAGGGAAGTGTAGCACTTCATGACTTGATCTGCGCGGAACACGCTCGGTGTAGTGAGCAGTGTAGTTCGGATGTATGTTTCGGGTAGGTTTCTTTATGGTAGTATTCTGTATTGACGTTGAGGAAGTGTCAGTCACCCTTCTTTCCGGTGTGTGCTCCTACTTGATAGTTGGTTTCCAAAAGTGCATGGAACTTGAATCTGAATTTTATTAATGACTGGGTAGTCATCTCCTGCTGAGATTTATAGGTTCTCGTTCTGAATGAGTTGTGGAATATACGGCTAGTATTTTGGTTCTACGGGAGTTCGTATTGTTGAAGAATTCCGTCCTGTTCTGGAAGCCGTTTCCACAAACCCTTATAGGGGATATATTGCACTAAAACGATTGTAAGTATTTTCTCTACTCACTGATTTCGCATCACTATGTATTATCACTATTTAAAGGAAATCGCCAACGTTGAAGTTTTGAAATTGAAGGTGTGCCACATGCTGTTGTTGGTTCGTTATTTGTTGGTAGCCGTCCAGTAAGAGGAAAATTTTGAGTATTGGACCCTTTTTGGAAAAGGTATGTCTCATAGATTTGTAGTTTTTGTAGATAAAACAGTTGGTGGTAAAATACTACCTGTTGATTGTAAATTTTTGATTAAGACAGTCTATTCTATTACCCTGTGTATATTTTGTTTTCTTTGCCCGCTTTAGTCTAACGAATACTATAATTCGTGGGTGGTTCTTCAAACTTACCCTGGTTACGACCAAAAACAGTTTATTTTAGATGCTTATCGCATTCTTATTATTTGATTTAAATTCAGTGTAGTATACTGTTACTGACACTGTTGATTGTAGGTAGACCTTATGACTACTTTGTGGGTTTGATTAAGTTAATTTGGGGTTGATTTTGATTTGTACGTTACTTCTGGCATAGGCCGAGACAAGCTTAACTTGTCGAGGTGTTTGATTGGTTCCTGTATAGGCTCAGTTTTTAGCTGATACCTGTTTTAATTTTTAAGGGTTCACCGGTGGGGCCAGGGTATACTTACCACCCTCAAGATACACACTTCACCTGTGGGGCCAATTTATACACACTTCACCTGTGGGGCCAGATACACACTTCAACTGTGGGGCCAGATACACACTTCGGGATGTTTGAAGTTTACCTGGTAGATCGATGGTGATGTCTTCTGCAGTTTGCTGCTACTTTTCAACAACTTCTTGAAGAACATTGAGGGTAACCTGGTATCGGGGGTTTATCTGAGTTATTTACTTATTTTTATTTTAGGCTTTACGCCAACATGTATATACATTATCTAGGTAGTTCCTACTGATTTATTTTTTTTATGCAATTGTAATGGTGGAAATTAATATTTTGTGAATTTTCACAATTTAATTTTCATAATTTTATCCACTTGCGCATGCGTCTCTGCCTTGGTACCAACGCCTTGACTACGGTGTCGCCTTATATGGAATTGTTTTTTTTTAAACTTTACACTACTTTTCAGGTAACATATAATTGAAAGTTTGTATTTAATCTGTATTGGTACACTCGAACAGCCATATTAATTTCCCACTACGTAAGGTCAATTAACTGGGATATGTTGGAATTTAATTGTTAATCATTTGGTTTTTTTATTATGTGTAACAGAGGTTCTCACTATTTTCTTTAAGTGGGGGGGCATTTACTAGGGTTCACATTAGCTATTAATTGTAAAATATCCCTTAAGGATATTAGGTATTTTATTTTAGTTATTATAAGGAACATAAGCTGAGGTTTGCCTTTTATTTTCATCCCTTGTTTTACTGGGTTATCGGGGGAAATTCGTCGTGCTAGGCCAAAGTGGAAAACTCAGTTGGCGCCCACACAAGTTGTCTACTATTTTGTCCGGAAGATCAATAAGAGGGATCCACCCCTACCTCCGTTCTGAGCGAAAGCCTAAGGTTGTCACCGGAGCAACCGAAACTTATGTAACCAAATAGACAAATTAATTCACAATCTTGCACTTTTTTTTTAATTAATTAAATTTTATGACTTTATTCTTATTTGGGCTTGGGCTCAAATTTTAAGGTTACAGCCACAGTGGACCGAACCGTGGACCAACCCGTCCCCAGCCAATGGGTACACCAAGGTATGGACCATCTCCCCATTCGAATACGGGCCCATCCAGAGAGCCCATCGCTGGTCCCAGCTAATCGTCACCGACCAATAGTCCTCGCCTACTACTACTCAGCACCCGCCTGGGTCATCTTCCCGTGAAATCACATGTTTGCGTTGTGGGGAGTCTGGACACTACCGCAACAACTGCCAAAACCCGCCGAAGATATTCTGTTCTCGTTGTCGTAAGGAAGGAGTATTTTCTAGAGACTGTTCCTGCAGGAGGCAGGAAAACTAATCCGAAGCTGTCCCGAGGAGAGGCCGACACAGCTTACGCAAATATTTGCCTCTCATACCGATCCGCCAGAAGAAATGAACGACCACCGACCGCACATAGACGTCGAAATTGGAAATCACAAGTTCAAAGCATTGTTAGATACCGGAGCAGCGAAATCATATATTGGTGATCAAGTAGCTAAGACATTTTCCCAAAGAAAGCAAACTACCGGCCGTCAGGATACGAAGGCCCGTTTAGCTAATGGAAATTTAGTCTCTATCACCGATATTTATGCGCTCAAATGGAAGATCAATGACGTCACGATGGAGGGTTCGTTAGAGCATTTCCCTGGTTTGATAACCGATATTGTGTTAGGACACGATGTCCTCCGAAAGTATAATTTGCGGTTGGAGTTAGGAACTGGAAATATATACATAAATGGTAAACTAGTAAAAAGTTCACAATTACCCAGTCCGGTTGGAATAGTGGAGGTAGGGAACACACACCCGAAAGAATCCGATGCGGCTGTCCCAATCATCTGTAAGGAAGATACCAGCCCTGGGGTTGGTGAAAGAAATTGTTTCCGAAATTTGTCTGTTTTCGAAGTCTCTGCGTCCGCCCTGGGAAGTTTAGGGGTTGACAAGGAGCACTCTGTTTCTGACGTTTCCGAGTTTTCCCCGGTGCTGTTAGGGGTTAATGAAGGAAAATCTGTTGTTGAAGTCTGTACGTCTTCCCCGGGGTTGTTAGGGGTTGACAAGGAGCAGTCCGTTGTTAAAACTTCTGAGTCCTCCCCGGTGTTGTTAGGGGTTGATGAAGAAAACTCTATTTCTGAAGTCTCTGCGTCTTCCCTGGAGTTAGGGGTTGACAAGGAGCAATCCGTTGTTAAAACTTCTGAGTCCTCCCCGGTGTTGTTAGGGGTTGACAAGGAGCAACTTGTTTCCGAAGTCTCTGCGTTTTCCCTGGAGTTAGGGGTTAACAAGGAGCAATTTGTTACTGAAGTCTCTGCGTCCTCCCTGGTGTTAGGGTTCGATAAGGAGCAACCCGTTTATGAATTATCTGCGTTCTCCCTGGAAGATTTAGGGGATGACGAGAATTTTGGTTATATAGGATGTCCATTGGAAACCATAATTCCACTTACTGAAAGAAATTTATCGAAAGAACAGACAGACAGACTGAATACCTTTCTGAACCAAGAGTTACCGCAATTTGAGAAGATTCAAGGTCCAACGACACTAGTTGAGCATGAAATCCGTCTGCTACAACCCCGTCCGATCAAACAGAGATACCGACCTCAGAATCCGAAAATGCAAGAAATTTGCAATGCTGAAATAGACGCCATGTTGAAAGAAGGAGTAATAGAACCCTCTACAAGTCCGTGGAGTTCTCCGATTGTAATCGTGAAGAAAAAGGATGGGACAAACCGCTTCTGCATTGATTTTCGTAAAGTTAATGAGGTTACCATGAAGGATGCCTACCCGCTTCCATTTATCAATGCTATCTTGGATAAGCTGCGAAAAGCCAAGTATATTTCCAGTTTAGATTTGAAGAGTGGGTACTGGCAAGTCCCGTTAACACCGGAAAGCAAACCCATTACCGCCTTTACTGCACCGGGACGTGGATTGTTCCAATTCTCGGTTCTTCCATTTGGCTTACACTCTGCACCTGCCACGTTCCAGAGGTTGGTTGATCAATTGATAGGTCCAGAATTAGACCCTTACGCTTTTGCTTATCTGGATGACATAATCGTTCTGGAGGAAACGTTTGGACAGCATGTAGAAAATCTATCTGAGGTGTTTCGTCGATTACGAGGAGCACGGCTGCAACTAAATCCGGAGAAATGTCACTTTTGTTTGCCTTCTATGAAATACTTGGGCCATGTAGTCACTGGAGATGGAATCCGTACCGATCCAGAAAAGGTCGAGAGTATAATTAAATTTGCAGCCCCGAGAAATATCCGAGAACTAAGAAGATTTTTGGGAGTTGCATCCTGGTATAGGAGGTTTGTGCCATCGTTTTCGCAGAATGTGGCCCCGTTAACGAAATTACTCCGCAAATCTCAGCGATGGAAGTGGGCTGAAGAGCAAGAAGCCGCTTTTGCTGAAATTGAAACCTGCCTGTCGGGAGCACCTGTCTTAAGCTGTCCTGATTTTTCCGTGCCGTTCACCCTACAGACCGATGCCTCCGAATATGGGTTGGGAATAGCCCTTACCCAACAGAAGGATGGTCATGAGCATGTGGTAGCATATGCAAGTCGCACGCTGAGTCCTGCCGAGAAGAACTACTCCGTCGCGGAAAAAGAATGCCTTGCTATTGTTTGGGGGATTGAAAAGATGCGTCCTTATTTAGAGGGCTACCATTTCACGGTTGTTACCGATCATCAATCTCTTAGATGGCTGAATTCAATAGCTAGTCCATCCGGACGTTTAGCTAGATAGAGTATTTTTCTGCAGCAATATGACTTCGAGATACAGTACCGTAAAGGTGCTCTAAACCGTGTGGCCGACGCCCTGTCCAGAAATCCGCTACCAATGACCGCCGAGGCCGACCCACCATCTGTACTCTGTCTGGCCGATGTACCCGCCGAATGTTCATGGTACCGGAACAAAAAGGAAGAGGTCCTGAAGGATCCAGAGAAGTTTCCGGACTACTGCATTAAAGAAGACCGACTGTACCGTCATTTCTGGGATATCAATGATTTCAGAGAGCCAGAAATGTCCGATCCCTGGAAACTATGCATAACGAAGTCCGACCGAACCCGAGTTCTGCAAGAAAACCATGATGCTCCTAATGCAGGACATCTGGGAATTGCTAAAACCATTACTCGTATTGCAAAATTGTATATTGGCCGGGTATGTTCCGTGATATCACTAAGTACGTCAGGAGATATCTCCAATGTCAGAAGTATAAGCCTTCGCAACAAAAGCTTCCAGGGAAAATGCAACCGTCCCCTAATCGACGGCCATGGGAAACTGTCAGTACCGATATTGTTGGGCCGCTGCCCCGCAGTAAAAATGGAAACTGCCACATCGTAATGTTCCAAGACCGTTTCACAAAATGGGTACAATGTAAACCGATTAGAAAAGCGACAGCGAGGTCGATAAGTACCGTTTTTTACGAAGAAGTTCTGACCACTTTTGGATGCCCACGTACCGTGTTATCCGACAATGGAACGCAATATGATAGTAAGCTCTTCAAGGATATGTTGAAGGAGTTAGGAATCAGCCATCGATTCACCCCTCCGTATACACTACAGGCTAATCCCGTTGAACGAGCTAACCGTACTTTAAAAACCATGATAGCTCAATTTTGCGAACAAGACCACCGAGATTGGGATCTGAGAATATCCGATCTGAAATTTGCAATTAATAACTCTAAGCACGACTCTACCGGTTTCTCTCCTGCCTTTCTCAATTTTGGAAGAGATCCCGACATCCCGAACACACTACGCCGAGAAGTCGAGCAAAATCATGTGACTGAAGGACCCGAACAACCCAAAGATGCAGAAAATACCGAGAATGAAGTTTCAGAACAGTACTTACTTCGTTTGAACAAATTGCACGAGTGTTTCGATCTAGTCCGTCTGAGTTTGTCTAGAGCATTTACGAAACAAAGCCGATATTACAATCTACGCCGACGTGACTGGAGATGTACCATAGGAGATTCGGTCATGAAAAAAGAGCATACCCTGTCGTCCGCGGCAGATCATGTGGCCGCGAAACTTGCCCCGAAATATTCCGTTCCGTATAAAGTGGTGAAAGTTCTATCTCCAGTTGTGTATGATTTAAAAGATGCACAAGGCAAGCGTTATTACCGAATACATATCAAAGACTTGAAACCGATTTCGGAGGAATGCGAATAATTAGTTATTTTCAGAATGAAACCGAGATGTGATGTACCGCCCCGTGGGAGCGATCCCTTACCCACCCGCAATCCGGTACAAGACCGAGCCGAACGTCTCCAGCAGGAAAGGAACCGAGACTCCCATATCCGGGGATTGGCCCATAAATTTCGAGAGCGGCCACTATGGGAAGAGGAAGTTATAGATCTAACTTCCCCTATATCTTCCCCTACACCCTTTTTCCCGACTTTCCCTGTGTCCAGCCCCATAGCTTCGCCCTCTCCTGTTCCCTCGGCGACTCCAGAAACGCCCCTATTTCCGGAAGACTTTGGTCCATCATGGGAAGACCCAGATTTGTTGTATGAGTGGGTAACGGATACCGGGCCTACGTTCCTGGAAGACCTGATGGCTATGGAGCCGTATATACCAGGCAACACACCGCCGCCATCACCCCCCGGACCTGAAGCCGGCACGCATGTTGAGACTGTCACGCTGGAAACCATTATTCGGAGGGAGATAATCCTGCCAGCAGATGTAGAGGAAGTGGTCCGGTGCAGCGAAGAGATCACCAGACGGTCGGATGTGCACTACGCCTTCGACCCGTTACTTCCGCCGCCTCCTGCCCCAACTGTTCCACCCCAAATGGTAGCAGGTCACACGGAGCAACAACAGTTGATTACCTTCGCCCTTCAGCAACCCAATGACCGTCCGTGGCCGTCCGAATGGGTCAACCGTAGTCGTGTGTTCCGGCCCGCAAATACCGATCCGCGACGTTGGTGTAGGGTGTATTCACTCGACGACCGGGGTGTACGGTGTAAAATATACCTACCGCCCGTGAACGAACACTAACACGGTGTTAGTGCGTCTCAATGATTTTAGTAGTATTTTGGTTTAGTTCTTTGTGGTTATGGGGATTGAATATAGGATTTTCTTTTGTTTTATGGGGGGAAAACCGGTTGAATCTAGTGTCAGTCAAACTCACGCGAAGTGTGATATTTCCCGCACACAAAACTTTGTTCCTACATCCCGTTGCGGATAAAATTATAAAACTGCCTTTTCGATTCTAGATTTCCGGCCTCCGACTTTATACACCATGGCTTCCGAGTCTTCATTCGAAATATTAGATATAAACGGGACGGAAAGTTGGGATGACGACGATCTCATGTCCGTAGCGTTTCAGCGATCAGTGGACCCACCTAGTACCAATCCAGAGACGATCAACGGCTCACCCGTCCCAGCAAAACTGGTTGTGAGCCCGGTACCCGAATTTAGCCAAATGGACTTGGAAATTCCGGAGAATTCAAGCAGGTCCTCCGAATTAAATGAAGTACCGGAGGAGATTAGACGAGGGACCGGTCAATCGTCTAGCCATGCATACCGGCTGTCGAGCGAGCGATCATACGATGATATTTACCTACCCATTGAGAGGGGTTTATGTTGGAAGTGTGGATACCCTGGACACCGCCGTGACGCTTGTACGCGCGAGAAAGCTATCCTATTCTGTTCCCGTTGTGGCCGGATTGGTCGAATGTCCAGAGATTGTTCATGCAGGAAGCCGACCGCCAGGACCGCCCTTATTGCGTCGTCTTTACGGTGTTCCCGCTGTAGTCATTCCGAGCGGATAGCAAAGGACTGTACCTGTGGAAAGCTGTCCGTAAGACGAGCTACCAGCCGAACCATTTCCCGGCCGGTACCCAAGCCAGGAAAACGCTCCGTAGCAACACAGGCACTAATAGTTTCACGATCCCGCCAAGATGCGATGAGATGCATTCAATGCGAACTCTGTGACTGTTCCCTGAAACTTCCGGAAGGCATCACTGGCGTTCGCCAGCGGTATTCAACGCTTTGGAACAGCTCTACCTGTAGAGGAGTGAGGCAACGTTCTTCCAGCTCAATATCTCAGCCGGAGTACGAGGAGTTCCAGGCTCCAGTGATACCAGTGAGGTTCGGAATGATAATCATTCTGCCACAAGACTCGATAGTTTTATTGGGTAAAGACATTCTGTTTTAGGTGAAGAAGATTCGTTTTAGGTTATAATAAAAAAAATGTAATAAATGCAAGCTTCACTTTCATTTCTTAATTTTTTTTTTACCGACGAAAGAGGGGGATGTAACGTTGTTACTATTTTTTCCCGATATCCGGCAGTATATATTTCAGTTTTTTATTAAGTTCACCCCTCTGTCGTAGCTAGTTATTAAATTGGAGTATTAATATTTATTTTGATATATTATGTGTAGTACTTTTAAAACATCTGGTATATTGTACCTGAATGATTTACGGTATCGTTCGCGCAAATCAGTCCGCGCATTTCTTAAGATTTGTAAGTAGGAGACCTCCTGAGTGGGGTCTAGAGAAAAATGGATAAAACGGGTGGAGCGAGACAAAAATGGGCTTTTTCACTTTTGACCGTTTGTCCTGCATCCGATCCCTTCTGGGCCGTTTTAATTGCAGCTGTTGTCAACCGACCGACCGACTGATTTTCGCGCACGAGGTAAGCGAATTTAAGAATGTTGTTGTAAATAATTTTTTCCGTTATACATTCACTGGTGACTGACTTCTTTTGATTTAGAATTGATAGAATTTATTTGTTGTTGGCTTTACTTTTTGGGAAAAGAGATATCTTTTGAGAAATTTCAAGCATTGTCGCTGCCATAGCAGGTATATTCTTGAGAATTTCTCAAACTATTTCGTTCAAACCCGACTGCAGCCGTTTATCTGACGGGAAAAATCTTTTCAGGAATCTCAAAGTCTGATCGCTGCCTGAGCAGGTGAATTCTTGAGTGGTTCTGAAAATATCGAAGAGAAACCCGGCCGTAGGAAACAATTCATTCTAATATACAAGGATATTTGAAAAAAGACAACTTGGAATAGTCTCGCACGTGTACGCTGCCATAGCAGGTGCAAAAGTTCGAGGGTTTTCCAAGGCGTGGAGCGAAATATTCTCACGCGTGTTCGCTGCATTTAGCAGGATCACAAAGGAGAGGTTTTCGGATTCTGTCATCTAACTTTTATTGAAGTAATTGATTTAGCACCAACGGCCGTGGCAACGTCAATCTAAAAAAGGGGTTACGATCACCGTAATAACCTGGAATAATCTCGTTCATGTTCGCTGCCAAGACAGGTACAAAATTTGGGAGGTTTCCAGGCGAATTGATAAAGTTTCCGTTTTTTTTTGTGTGTTCAGTACACGAGAGTATCAGTAACCGAGGGTAATCTATAAATTACCTTTATTTTGTTTAAACCGGTACACATATAAAGAAATGTTTGATTAAAATCTACCAGTGCCTTAATAACGCTTTCTCTGTGTATTTTTCATCTGACCGCTAGTTAAGTTTCACCATTTTCACCCGCATCTAGACATACTAGTAAAGCCTTGCACTTTAGCTTTTGCGTATTTTGTAAATCAAAATTAAACTATTTATTGCTTGGTGTGTTGCTTTTGGTTTGAGGAATAACGTAGTTAGTTATTTGTAGATACCTTTATTTATTTAAATATATTACTTCTGGGTTCATCCCTAAACTGTCAATTATTTCGGGGTTGAAATAAAATTTATAATTTCTTAAGCAACTGGTAGTTTCCTTTCCCGATAGTGGTAAACAAGGAAAGCCCGTTTCCCACTACGTGTTACGTCGAGGTCAAGAGCAACAGACCCCTGGAATTACTTAACCTCCATCTGTTGCTACCCTGGTAACTCTTGAAGCTGCATTTTCGAAAGTTCGGTGGAGTAAACCATCCCAAAAATCTGGCGCCCGAGGAAATCTGGAAGATACTGAAGCCTGGGTGTCATGGTGACGTCGGTAAATATTTTAGGGTAAAGAAAGGACGTTACAGAACCTGTAAACTAGTCACGTACTTTATTTGTAAACGTATTTTTATAAGATGGTGTTCCCGTTTTTTAACAGTAAATAAATAAAGAATTTACATGGAAACAAATTATACATAAATTTAAAAATATCAATATCTATGTAATTAACACTTTTTTTAGATGTACCTATTGCGTCTGTTCATATGGAAGATGTATATCTGGATCCTTCACCTGGACCAAGCTGGAGAAAAGGTAGATCTTTAAATACTCTACAGAATGTTATTGGGCTTTGTTGATCAGCAACAAAATGAAATATGTCGCTGTAACTGGTGGTAAAAACGTGTTCTGTCGACGCTGAACATATTCAAACTTCCTGGCAGCACAAGCCAAAAGTACACATGTTGGATCCCAACAGTATATTTTCTTCGTGGAGTGCTGGGAAGTTCGGATAAGTTCAACTTTTATGTAAGCTCAACATATTGAGGTGGCTACACCTTCTCTTCAATATTTATATAATATATTAATTATGTAGGCTGAACTATAGTTTTTATTATTTTCTATACTTATTGCAATATGAACATATTCCGTTATAGTTATTATTTATATTTTTGTCAGTGCAAGAAATGTTTTTATATTTTTAGATGATATAAGTTTTACTCCCCAACAACAAGAATTGCCAGAACAGTTCAGTGGGATGGAACAATTACCTTCAACAGGTAGGTTATATTATATTATAAATGTAAAGAGTTGTTTATTCTCAGAAATGCAGACAGAGTTTGTTATACATTCCCAGACTTATACATTTGTTATTGGTTTCATTATTTTTCTATGTATGTATATGTGAATAAATTAATACCCACAGCAGACCTGCCTTATGTGTGGGGCTGTCTAAGGTAACAAAAATAATTTTCTCCTACAAGTATTAGTAATTATGAAAACAATAACATCAACTATCACTGCCTATCATTAAAAGTAGTACTAAAACTAAAATTAAGATTAAGGAAGTTAGACATTATTGAATTTACATTAATTAGATTGTACCTATACTTTGGAAGAGTTCTCGAATATTACAAAATATTTAATGTGTAGATACATATAAAAAAGTATAGGTCTTCCATAATTTCAGCATCAACGTTTTTAAATCACCCTGTAACGTATCCATATTAAGCCTACAATATATAATTTTGTAATATTTGTTTTTTTTTTCACAGGAAATAGGAAGAAGAAATGTATTCTACGTAACTTGAATGTGTCAAGATCTGTAGAACTGACTCCAAAGGCAAATAAATTGTACCAATTGGTGAAAAAATACACCCGTCAATTAAACAATATGGGAAAAAAGTAACTTCGTACAGTCGCCGTTTGATTTTGGCAGAGAAAGTGGGAAAATCAGAAAATTTTACCAACCTCCTCAAAGATATGAATGACCCAACATTTGCCTTCATTCAATGACAACTACGAAACCAAAAGGTTAAAGTGAAGGCAAGGCGGTATACTCTTGAAGAAAAAGTTTTGGCATTGAGTCTATACAAAATGAGCACAAAAGGATACCGTCTTTTAAGTAAAATATTTGCCCTGCCAACACGACAAACACTCAACCAGCTACTTAGCAAAATACCATATGAACCTGGTATAAATAAACATTTTCAACTCCCTTAAAACTACGGTGGATAACATGAAGACTGAACAGGAAAAAAAGTGCATCCTTATGTTTGATGAGATGTTTATTAGCGGTCATCTCACTTACCAAAGAGGAAAAGATCAGATTACTGGGTTAGAGGATGATGGTAACAATAGGGGGGCTGGTATCGCTGACCATGTGAATGTTTTCTTGCTGAAAAGAGTCTTTAGACAATGGAAGCAACCTGTGGTATTCACATTTAGAGATGGGCCACATAAATTTGTCATTCTTAAAAATTTAGTTAAGAAGATAATTTGTGAATGTCAGAATATTGGGCTAAATGTAATTGCTACTATTTGCGATCAAGGTGAAGCAAATGCCCGTGCCATAAAACTTCTTTTGCAAGAGACAAATGAAGAATGTCTACGACAAAAGAAGGACAATCCAAATTTTGGGTTCCTTAGTAATAATAAGGAAATTATACCACTATTCTATGTTCCTCATCTCATCAAAGGGTTGAGAAACAATCTCCTTAATAAAGAGTTACATTTTGTGGAAGATGGCATTAAGAAGACAGCTAGATGGAATCATATCCTAAACTTTTATGAATAAGACAAAGCTGAGCCGAATTTTAGAATATGCAGTAAGCTCACTGATGACCAAGTGTATTCATCAAAAATGAATAAAATGAAGGTGAAACTTGCCACCCAAATTTTCAGCAATTCCGTTGGTTCATTAATGAAGCGAATTTCACAATGGGGTAAGAGAAGGTTGCTTAAGTTTGAATACTGATCTTAACTATAACATGACAATTCTTAGTTTCTTTTACATGGTATTTTATTTGCAATATTGGCTTCAGATTTGAGTGGAGAAAGTAATCCACCCCCAGAAGCTGAACATACGGCAGATTTGCTTTTATTTGTGGATAAGCTATTTGACTCACTAAATGTGTGTAGACTTTCAACAGCGACTGCTAAACAATTAAAACGACCAGTACGAAATACATCTCCACATAAAGAGTTCTGGAGGAAATGTGTTTCTATAGCTCAATAAATTTTTGAAAAAATGGACTGTAAATTATGAATGAATAAAAAGAAAATTAAAAAAAACAATTATTTTCAAAATTAACTTACCAATGAATTATTCCTCTAAAGTTCCATTTCTTGCTCATTAGGAAATGGGAATTAAGGAAAAAAAGGAAAATTGAGCACTCCAAGTTATTTGTCACATGTGAGAAATCACAAGAATATCGGTTGATCGGTTTTGTGTCACAACTAAAATAAAATCGCCCCGCTGGCCGCTAAATTATTAACTAACATTTTACTTTCATATCTCGAATGTACTTACTAATTACTACTGCTTAAAATCCTTATAACAATATTCGGACAGAAAACAATAAAGCATTGTAGCCAAGTTAAATAAATCGTTTCCGTAAAACTAAATAGGCGTAAACAAAATGTATTCAAGTAATGGACACTATGAAATTTTATTCATTTAAAAAAAGTATATTTGTTAAACCACACACCTTAAAAAATTTAAGGTACACCGTCAGTGCATTTATTTATTTGAAACAAACATTACTGAACAAACATTCTTTTAAATATATTCTCACGGGGGCGTTTAATCAAGACTCCTTGGAAAATTTGTTTGGGTACATTAGAAGCCACGGCGTGAGAAATACTAAACCCACCGCAGTCCATTACATTGGATCATTCAAATTCCTGATCATTAATAATTGTATAGCAGAGCAGCACACTCGCCAGGTTCTAATTGTATAAAAGATGCTTGTTATGGGTTGAATAATTTGAGAGGCTTTTTAACGGGAGAAATTCTACCCGGTATATCACATCTCGTTGGTGAAGAACATGTGGAAATTCCACCAGAATTACATATTGAAGGACACACGAAAATTGGAAAATGTACACTGCAGTACATGACAGGTGCTATTGCAAGGATGCTTTTCAAGTCCAGTAGTATAAAACAGTGTCCCAATTGTCGTAATAATCTACTTAAACGACATTATGCTGTCACTAATGACGATTTTATCGACAGTCGACAATATGACAATGCAGAACTAGTGAAACCTGGTACGTATTTAACATATGTGGTAACGCTTAGTTTAAGGGTGTTTGTTTTATGCGATTCCGAGAATGTGCGCTGCAAAAAAATTCTCCCACCATTTGCACATCATGTTAGAAAAACAAGTGCATTTTAAAACAATGAATTGTTCTGATCCTGCTTATAATTAAGGGGGTAAATTACATTTTTTAATAATAAGATGTGCACTATACTGGTGGTGTCAAAGTGTCAACAATATTTATCATGGGAAGGACAACAAATTTTATTCTTATATAATTCAAAAACCCAAAAAACGCCTTGTAGACCCTGTAAAGTTGCACGCATTGAAGAAATTTGAAAAAACAAAGAAAAAATCTACCCGGAGATTTATTGCTTTGTAACGTTGAATTTCAAAAATGTTTTTTGTTCTTTTTTGTTTATAACAAAAACTAGTAATAATTGTAATGATATCAAATATTCTTTCTCTTCATTGGCAATCATTTTTACTTGTTGTTGTCGTTTGAACCATTTAATAGTATTTTCTCCTATTTAATACTTCACAAATAAATTCCTTTGATTGTTATTGAAAGTGCTAACATTTTCTATTGTATTAGAATTATATGGATATTGTATAAAGGAAATTACAATACGATATTTCCCTACCCATTTAGTACAATACTTTCTATTCCACATTTCAATCCGATTATTCCAATAGAATCCCAAAATTAGTCATTTTTAATAAATTAACCACTTTTTAAAATATTTTTATCCGATGACGATGCCATCATAGGCGCAACATTCGAGATAGGCGTAACACTTGTTTAAATAGCTTCTGTATGTTTATTTGTAGCTTCATTCCATAATTGAATATATTTTAATATTATACAGGGTGGCGCATTAGAAACAGTCCACTTCAAATATTGTTGGCGGGGGAGGTTTTTGCGGCAAACCCCGAGACACGACGATTTTGTTTTCGAGGGGGACAACTTTTGATAGTTAACTTATGGTTTTACGGTCATCCCCCTTGTTAGTCTGGTAGTAAATAACACTGTATAGGAACAAAATACTTTATTGTAAATCGAGTAAAAGATCAGAACTTAACATTGCTTTCTTAACCTCTAAAAACATGTGTTGCAATCGTAACGTGTTCGTGGATAGAGTTCGTTCGCGCCCACATCAACTGTCTACTGCGCACTGTTCTTGTGCCACTCGAGAACTACTCTGCACCACGGAAATGCACCGTCACCACAGCTCCTCCCTCACTAAACTGTAAAGACAACCTATAACTAATCACAAGTCTAACCTTTCTGGAGCCTTACGTACTCGGGTAGACCTGCGTATACATGTCAATTCAGAATTAGTCCCCTTATCTAAATTTACATCATTTTGCACATCAGCGTTATGGTTTGACAAACCTAAACTTACATCTACATCCCTGCCTAATCCAACTGTTGGATTTTCATTATTATCAACATTTGTAGGTAATCTTAGGTTTACATAATTTGGTAAAGGAACTTGTGACATATACCTATCAGTATTAAAAGGATAACTATCTTTATTAGTTTCTAGTGGAGTATTTGGACCAATGCCTCGAATTTGATCAATGTGTCGTTTCCAGATTCTCCCATCATCTAATTTCACATGGTAATGCAAGGTACCAAGTTTGTCTTCTACATGACCAAATAACCATTTATCAGAGTTTATGTATTCATGCACATCAACTCTATTTCCCACATTAAAAGACCTATATATAAATTCAATATTTTCCGGTTTGTAACTATCCTTAATCACCGGTTTTATCAGATCATTTCTGGATTTAATTTCGCGACCAAATATGAAGTATGACGGAGATGTCTTAGTAATGCTATGTGGCATTTTTCGATACTGTAAAAGTATCTTACATAAATCTTTCTGTCTATCTATTGGATCAGGGTCTAGAGCACGAATTGCTTGTTTTATAGTTTGAACATACCGCTCGACCAGCCCATTCGTAGCGGGGTGGTAAGGTGCGCTTAAAATATGTTTAACACCGTTTTGTTTCAAAAATAATTCAAATTCGTCAGAAACAAATTGACGTCCGTTATCGCTAACTAAGTATGACGGGATCCCAAATCTTGAAAATATTTCACGGCAAATCTTAACTGTCGTTTTAGTAGTTATATCGTTAGTTATATGAATTTCCAGCCAGCATGAATACGCGTCTACAAGAATAAAATAGTAACATCCATAAAAAGGTCCTGCATAATCTACGTGAAGTCTCTGAAATGGTTCATCTACCTTCTCCCACGAATGGATAGGTACTGCTTTAGGATTATTCATTATCTTTTTACAATTAAAACATCTTTGCTAATTATTTCTATGTCCTTATCTATTGTATCCCACCAACAATAACTTCGCGCTAATCCTTTCATTTTAAAAACACCAAAATGCACAGAATGTAGTTGATTTAAAATTTTGAATTGTAACGTTTTGGGAATAACTACCCGAATTTCTCGAATTATACACCCTTGTTGTAAAGAGAACTCCGTTTGATCAATATTGAAACGTAAATTTGGTGAAACTATTTTACCCGTTTTTAATGCGTCCAACAATGGAATCAATTTTGGATCATCAGAAGTTTCTCTACTAAGTTCTGAAACTGTTATCGGTAAAGTTTCGATTAGGTTAATTTCGAACACATCAGGTTCATCGTATTGAGTGAAACATTCAGATTTTAATGGTAACCTTGAAACAAAATCTGCATTAGCATGCAATGTACTGTTTTTGTATTTAATGTCAAAATTAAATGCCTGTAAAAATATTGCGTAGTGTTGCATTCGAATTGCAGACAAAACTGGTAAACTTTTATTAGGGTTAAAAATTTGTACAAGCGGTTTATGATCTACATAAAGCACGAAACGTCGACCATATAAATACTGGTAGAATTTTCGAATGCCAAATATAATTCCGTATGCCTCCTCCTGTTCAACCCTAGATAAAATTGCAAATGGCACAGTACGGGCTTTCATAAAAACAGGTTTAGTATTTTCTTTTAAATGTAGAGAAGCTTTAACCCCTTCAATTTTGCCCACTCCAGGTAAAAATACACTAAGAAATTTACTTTTCAAGGTGTTAATTACATCATTACTAAGTACATTATTTATTTGTTCATCCCACAGGTTTAATTTGATTTGTCTAATCCATTCACGCCCAAGCAGAGGTTCTCTATCTATTGTAACTATATATAGATTTAAATCATGAGTATTTGTATTGTAAGTAACTGTGCATGGTACATATCCTAATACATCTAAAGAATTTTTACAATATGTAATAAGTTTTAAATTTGTTTCCATAATGGGAATATCTGGAAAGACTTCTATAAAATGTTTCTTACTCATCACAGTTACAGAAGCTCCACGGTCCACTTCAAATTTAATATCCTTATTGTTTACCGTAACTGTAGTTAAAAATTTTTCTCGAAATTCAGAATGTTCAGTCTCTAAAGCCACAATTTCCTCAACCTCTTCCACCTGGTTTGTATTGTACCTTACAGATTGTAGCTGTTTATTCCCTCTAGCCTTTGTACATAATTTCTGCAAATGACCTTTAATGTTACAAAAATTACAAACAACATTTATTTTGTCACAATTATTAGCAAAATGATCAGTTTTACCACAAAGATAACATTGATTAGATGTACTTCGAATATTATTTTTAGCACTTGTATTATTTTTATTGACATTGTTATGATTACTTGTAGTATACTGTTTATTATTGAATGACTTTTTCTTACTATCTAAGCTATTTACTTTACCTCCATGATGTAACTGAGCCACGTCTTTAGAAGAAAGCTCCATACTTACAGCAATTTCTAAAGCCCTATCTAATGTAAGATCTCTTGTTTCTAGTAACCTATGCAAAAAATTTTCATTTCGTAAACCAAAAACAAACTGATTTCCTAATGCAGTCTTTAAATATGCACCAAAATTGCAATTGATTCCAAGTTTTTGTAATGCAGTATTTATGTAAAGCGTTTAATAGTATTGAACTATTATTTTTTGACGTCTATATATCACGCTTTACTAATATGACAATTATTTACAGTTAACTGTAATTAAGTAAATACCTAAAAAAAAGCAAAAAAGATGTTTGTCAGCTATTGACGTGATAAGATAATGGTTTTTAGTAGAATTTTACGGGTACCTAGTTTTATTTTAGTGAAATTCCTTCATTCTCTAGTTCAAAGTAAATGAACCTAATTATCATGGTTTACACCACTGCAGAGAAAACTGAAATTGTTGCAAACTATTTTAGAAACAACGAGTCTGTACGGGCAGCTGCAAGAGTTTTTAATGAACGTCATCCCGGTAAGAATGTAAGACATCCCTACGTGATAAATTTAATATCTAAGTTCATGGAGACCGGAAACGTTTCTAACAGAAAATATGAAAGACAACATCCTGTTACTAACGACGCTTCACAGGTGGCACTTTTGGGACAAGTTGCATTGGATCCCACTTCAAGCACGAGACAAATAGCAGCAGCTACAGGAATTCCACGTAGAAGCATTCAGAGGGTCTTGAAACATCATAAATTCCATCCCTAAAAGATTCATCTCGTGCAAGAGCTCAACGAAGACGATCCAGATCGCCGTATCCAATTTTGTGAGGAGATGACTAGAAGACAGGTGGACAAATCCCACTTTTTATATTTGATATGCTTTTCTGACGAATGCACGTTCTTTCTTAGTGGTCACGTGAACAAACATAATTGCAGATACTGGGGTGATGCAAATCCTGCAATTATGAGAGAACAACATAGGTACACAGGCTCCACAAAAATTGAATGTGTGGGTTGGGGTTTTTGGAAATAATATTGTTGGTCCGTTTTTCCTACCTCATAACTTGACGGGTGAATTTTATCTTAATTTGCTCGAAGACCTCATCTACCCTCAAATTGTGGAGATAATGGAAAACTATGATCAGATCCCAGAAAATGAGTTTTTTTTCAACAGGATGGCGCTCCACCACACTATGCTGCTCCTGTACGTGACTTTTTAGATCAACATTTTCCCGCACATTGGATTGGTAGAAGAGGTTCCATTGAATGGCCCCCAAGATCGCCTGATCTATCACCGTTGCACTTTTTCTTATGGGGTTATTTAAAAAGTGTTGTTTACAAAACGCAACCGAACTCTTTAGAAGATCTTCGCCACCGGATAACTGTGGCATGTGGTGAAATAATTCCTGTTATGCTACAAAATGTTCGGAACAGTGTTGAACAAAGGTTGTAATACTGTTTGGAAGTAAACGGATCACAATTTGAACACTTCCTTTGATTAAAACTTTTCTGACAACTTTTTTTTTATTTCTTTCACTCACACTTCCAGCTGGTTTTTGTCATCAATTTCAACACTTAACACAAAAATGTTAGCATTTCTTTAAAGAGAATCGAAATACCTTCCAAATTATGTGTCACTCGACCCCCCATACCATTAAAGATTCTAGAAGGGGTAGTCACCCCTTTTAGGGGGATGACCGTACAACCATAAGTTAACTATCAAAAGTTGTCCCCCTCGAAAACAAAATCGACATGTCTCGGGGTTTGCCGCAAAAACCTCCCCCGCCAACAATATTTGAGGTGGACTGTTTCTAATGCGCCACCCTGTATACATAGATTTCAAAACAAAGCAATACGAATTCTTTTCAGATTAGATAGAAAATAAAATAAATGTATCTATCTTTTTTTTGTTCATTATTGTACTTATTGTTAATATTTTTAATGTGTATGCACTTAATAAATAAACAAAAAATTGTAATAATAAATTTATAAATAAACCGTTTTTTTTATTTCATCTACCACTTCAGGGTGTGAATTTATTATAAATTCAAAAAAGGGTCAGTTAATAACAAATGTATGTATTTAGTTGGATATACATTTATTGCATTTTTTCTTAATTAAATTTTGATTGTATAATGTACATATTTCTGTTGTACCTCGCAGGTAGCCAACTATATTTGATTCGAATTCTAAAAGTTTAAACTTCAGAATTTGAATCTAATGTAGTTTACTACCTTCGAGGTACTAGCACCACAAGTTCTTTTAAACGCAAATAAATATCCCCTTCTATTTACCGCCAGATGGCGGTAGTATCGAAAAATTGAACCTGTAAATTTTAATGAAGATTGAATTTACTGTTTGGACCCTTACTTTGTGGAATCTACTCATATTAATGTTATAAATGAAACTAACTGTTTCTAATTAATTCCAGTATTTAATTAAAAAATAATGAAAATTATTATTATTATTATTATTTTAATGAAGATATCTACATTATCGGCAAAACTTAGAGACACAACCGCTGCAGTAATTGTCGTATTAGATTTCACACTCGTCAAGAGGGTACTTTGCATTTCAACCAATCTATGTTCACAATTTATAACCACTGTAACGAGTTATTTTTTGTTGCAAGTTTAATTTTTTATTTTGTTCCGTAATATATTTTATTTTACCACTAGGTTGTATATAACTCGTTACTTTACAACCCTTTCGACTACCGCATTGATTTATTTTTTTTGTTATTGCCGTTGAATATTTTAGTATAAGTCCGAGTTACGCAAATCCAACTTCTACCATACACAATTTATTCATTTCCGATATTTAAATTTGTCAACTGAAAGGACGCCCGGTATATACAACATTTTAATTTAAACGAAAGCCGTCTAGTATAGATACAAGTTTTTGTCGAAACTAGATAAATTTCACGTTTTAATTCTGACACCTCCACAACGGCCGAAAAGTGTAACTAAAATTTTGGATATAAATTGGCTGTCGCGCATCATTCAGGGCTCTCGAGAATCAATTCATTTTTCGGCTCTCAAGAATCAATTCATTTTTCGGCTCTGAAGAATCAATTCATTCGCGCTCTGATTGATTCCGGTTCTAAATATTCTCCGTTCAACTTTCTTCCGAAAACCGAAAAACCGTAGTGTGAAAATCGAGTGTATTCCGTATTCCGATTGTGTGTTCAGCTGTATTTTAAAAGGTAAATCATTTTTACAATTAAACTGTGTAATCTAAACTTTCCGTATCGCCGCTTAGTATTAAATTGTTAAATGTATGGTTTTGAAAATTTTCCGACCGGCTATTTTTTTTCTTTTGTTGTTGAACTGAAATTTGTTTTTTTTTATTTTGTTTCTCTTATCTGGAAATAAAGATTTGTCAACCGTAATTTGATTTCGAATTTTATTTACTGCGTTTATTATATATTAAATAACTGATATGAGTTATTAGTGGATTCTCGAATTATTTTACGCTTGTCAGTAGCTTTATATTAAATTGATATCCAAGTGGATTATAATATTTTAATTTTATGCTAGTACGAATATTTTTACTCTGTGTGTCGATAGTTGGGATTGTTTAACTCGTGGCAAAATATTTTTTTTTTGGAATAATTGTTACCGGCTTTAGTAGATTCAAGGGTTAATCAGACTTGGAAGAGGCTTAGCCACAATTTGTTTGATTTCCCGGCAGATCTAAATCGTTCTTTTCCCGTTTCGTAGAATCATTATTTATATTTTTTTTTCTCCTCGTCGGAATAATAGTTGCCGGTTTCATTTGGATTCAAGGGTTAATCAGACTTGGAAGAGGCTTAGCCACAATTTGTTTGATTTCCCGGCAGATCTAAATCGTTCTTTTCCCGTTTCGTAGAATCATTATTTATATTTTTTTTTCTCCCCGTCGGAATAATAGTTGCCGGTTTCATTTGGATTCAAGGGTTAATCAGACTTGGAAGAGGCTTAGCCACAATTTGTTTGATTTCCCGGCAGATCTAAATCGTTCTTTTCCCGTTTCGTAGAATCATTATTTATATTCCCCCCCCCCCCCCCGCCGGAGTAATAGTTGCCGGTTTCATTTGGATTCAAGGGTTAATCAGACTTGGAAGAGGCTTAGCCACAATTTGTCTGATTACCCGGCAGATCTAAATCGTGCATTAGGGACCCCGTTAAACCCGGTAGATTTGAACCGTATTTGATAACCTGACCGTTAAGTCCGTTAAAATCCCAGATATAGGTAATACATACCTCATTTTCTTTTCCCGGTTAATTTGTTTGTCACTAAAAAGAATTATTCGTAAAATAGACCACAGAGTATTAATAGATCAAAGTTTTGAATTCCTATTATTTTCATTTTTAACCGCAATTTATTGATTGGAGAACCAAGATTTGGCTTTTCCGGATTTTCACTAGTTACTTAAATTTAATTCAACAAGACCCCTGGAATTTTCCGTAACCTCCATCTGAGGCTCTCTGGAACTCTTGACGCTAAGGGTCAAGGGGCCGTGGAGCAAACCACGTTAATAATCTGGCGCCCGAGATTTAAAAACCCGAATTTTGCATCAAGGGTGTCCATAGTGACGTGTTCTTGTGGCAGGAGCCACGTGTAAGAAGGGAGGCACGTTACACCACGTTTATAGGTAGAGATAAACTTAACAAGTTTATGACAACAGAGACAAGCAAAGAAGAAAGAAGTTATTTTATAGAATCACGAAACAGAACCGCCACGAATAAGCCCATAGAGGGCCATAATTCAGTAAAATACATGCCACGGATAACATGTTCTCTATTTATAGAACTTGAACTAAAGTCAATGGGGTTTTTTTAGCGAGCTGCTGGTTATAACCCAGCGGTTATTTGCGGTAACATGCGGTTATTCACTCGCTAAAATGAAGTGGTTACGATAATTGGTTATAAATGTCGCAACATAACCTTAAAATATTTGTTGTCAATTATTGTATTAAAATTTATTTAGTGCGTAAAATAATATATTTGTATAGTTATTTAATATATAGGATGTAATGAATAACGAAGAATTATTGTTGTTAGCATTGCTGATTCATCAGAGGGTGTCCAATAATTTGTATATATTATCAAATAGTTTTATTCCCTTGGGATATTCGTCAGCCAAAGTTATATTATGTAAATATTTAAGAGAATCCCACATAAGATTAGATCCAGAAAATATTTGGTTGGATGCTTATCATGAGATATCTTTTTTTCAACTGTTTCGTATGCAAAAAACAACCTTCCACAGTTTGTGCAATGAAATAATTGCCAACGATGATCACGCTCTGGTAAAAAAAAATATTGATCGAAATTTATTCCCTTGGGATATTCGTCAGCCAAAGTTATATTATGTGAATATTTAAGAGAATCCCACATAAGATTAGATCCAGAAAATATTTGGTTGGATGCTTATCATGAGATATCTTTTTTTCAACTGTTTCGTATGCAAAAAACAACCTTCCACAGTTTGTGCAATGAAATAATTGCCAACGATGATCACGCTCTGGTAAAAAAAAATATTGATCGAAATTTATTCCCTTGGGATATTCGTCAGCCAAAGTTATATTATGTGAATATTTAAGAGAATCCCACATAAGATTAGATCCAGAAAATATTTGGTTGGATGCTTATCATGAGATATCTTTTTTTCAACTGTTTCGTATGCAAAAAACAACCTTCCACAGTTTGTGCAATGAAATAATTGCCAACGATGATCACGCTCTGGTAAAAAAAAATATCGAGGCGGACGGTACCCTACTGAACCCAAGAAAAGTATGCTAGTGTTTTTGTGGTACATCTCAAAACAAGACACTTTACTATCTATATCCGATAGATTTGGACTTGTTCCATCTACAGTTATGAACATTGTCAATGCTTTTTTGTATATAATTATATACAAATTGAAAAATAAGTATATATTTTGGCCACAAAGTGAGGAAGAATTCGATAAAATAATTAATGGTTTTGTCAATTATCCCGGTGTAGCATTATAAAAATACAATGAACTCATTGTATGTATTATAATACAGTAGTAGAACAAGTTGGTTAATTTTGTCCACTACTGGTATGCAATTAATTATACACTGCTAGTATAACTGGTTGCCTAAGTGAGTTAATTCTCGTTTTATTTTATTTTGGCATAATTTTGTAGTAGAATTTCAATAAGAAAATTTAGCTTAGGAGTAATATTTTTATTGTCTGTTGCATTCTAATTTACAAATCAAAGACTATTTCAACAATTTATGTTGGGAATTTTGTTTGATTGCTAGTGGTAGCATTGCTGTCAAATGCCACACTAGTTGTCGGAAATAATCAATTTCCGCCCTGTCGATTTCACTTGCTAGGGATCCATTGAAGTAGCACCTGCTAATTTTGGGTTTCGTTTTACCGTTCCCTACAAGTCGAGAGGCATGAGATAATGGTCGGAGATACTGGGTTACCGTTTTTTAATTTTCATATGGAAACAATTATGTGAAAGCTCTTGTTGGTGACAAGGTAAGACATTTCTTATATGTTTCCACGTTATAGCATTTATGGTTTTTTAGAGCTTGTGTAGTACCACATGCTAACCAATGATGGCTTTGCCATGATGGATTTTTGCGATTGATGATAGAATTGATAGGATTTTTACTGGAATATTTTACAAAGCCGTAAGTTGTCAATGTTTCCCCTTAATGGACTTCTGTCGAGATGAACTGAAGAATTAGACTTTAAATTCTCCATTACATGATAGCAGAGATGTTCGTATTCGGATTGCGTTAACGTCGTAAAAGAAGGGTTTTTATGATGATGTCTTAGCTTCGTGTGGTGTTGAAGGACAATGATGGTTTTTCTGGGATTTTCGATTTACTTCCACTATGGAATAATTTTCATGTGCATGGTCACGGAATAGGAGATATAATTATCTGTTAACAAGATGGCCGAGTTTTAGTCGGAGGAAGCCTGCCATTTTTAATGGTTTGAACATTAACCGCAAGTAAAATTTAACCTTTTATTTTGTTTTCATCCATATTTTGAAATTATCGTTTCTTTGAAATTATATTTCATTCTGACACGACTTGTACTAAGAAATTCTCAGTATATTTAATGACATATCACTAATTATTATAGTATTACAGTTCTGTAAAACTGTAATTGGTATACCAACTACAAGTTACTTATATATTTTTGGGATTGTTCACTTATAATTGACAACATTTGATATTGTATCTATCATTATTAGTTTTAATCAATTTCAGTCACAATTAGCATTCTATTTAATATTTTTGATTGTTTTATATACATTAAAACAGTATTATTGTATCATCGCTTCAACTATCTATAAGATTCTATTTAATATTTTTGATTGTTTTATATACATTAAAACAGTATTATAGTATTATCGCTTCAACTATCTATAAGATTCTATTTAGTATTTTTGGTCTTATAATAGACACTAAAAGTACTATTGTATCATCGCTTCAATTATCCATCAATTGGTTAGGATTATTAAATCTATTTTTGTTTGGGTTTGGAGTGTTTTATTTAATTCACAAACATGAAGCAAAATATATCCCAATGAGATTATTTGAAAAGTTTTACTAGCTAATTTACTCCTTATTGATCTTCTTGATTATTCAATAAGTGTTTCTTGAATGTCCTTATAATCAAGTGGCGCCTATAAAATTTATATAGGACCACTTTTCAAATAAATTAAAATAAAACTCACGACCTATGCTCTCTGGCGAATAGCTGACCATCGGCTTGTAGCCTCACCTGGTTAATATTATTCACAAGAAGAAAAAGAGGTTACAAAAAGTATACATTGTCAATGCTTTTTTGAATATAATTATATACAAATTGAAAAATAAGTATATATTTTGACCACAAAGTGAGGAAGAATTCGATGAAATAATTAATGGTTTTGTCAATTATCCCGGTAAGAATATAATCAATTTTAAGTGATAAGTATTGAAATCTGTATTTATTATTGCAGGTGTTGTAGGTGCTGTTGATGGAACACACATTAAAATAAAAGTACCTAGTGACCAACATGACAGCTATGTAGATAGGTACTTGTCTCATTCCATTATTCTAATGGCAATTTGTTCTTCACAAAAAATTTTTACCCATGTGTTTATTGGATTTCCTGGTTCAGCCCATGATTCTAGAGTGAATATAACTATTATTTGTTTTTAACAATTCTTTTTAATTGAAGTGCTTTGCAGGTATTTGTGAACTCTCAACTCAATATTTATATTGAAAGACATGGACCTAGAAAGTTTTTCCCACGAAATGATTTGCATTTAATTGGAGATAGTGCTTTTCCCATTCAAGAATGGCTTATGACTCCTTATAGACGTACAATTAATATGACTAGAGAACAAAGAAACCACAATGATCGTCTCAGTGCTGACAGAATTGCAATTGAAGATGAATTTGGTATTTTAAAAGGACGATGGCGTAGACTTCATTTTATTAATACTTACTCAGTATCAAAAGCAATCGAAATAGTTACAGCTGCATGTGTGTTGCATCATTATTGTTATTTTAAAAATGATGAGTGGAATGAAGAAGTTGACATTGAACACAACGATTATGAAGACTTTGAGGATTTAAACAGAGGCCAACGTCATTTAGGTGAAACCAAAAGAAATAGAATATGTATTTATTTAAATAGAAACTGAAAAAGAAAAACATATTGCATTAATGTATCCTATAACACAACTATACATCAACACAAAAATAAAAATTCTTAAATAAAAACATATAACATAAATGATAAAATAATGAAAGTTTTCTAGTCAGATTCATCAGTTGATGATCGGCGACGTTTGCGGGTTTTATTTTTCTTATTTGCAAAAGCACTTTCCAGTATACTGAAGAGTCTGTCTCCTTGTGCCTTTTGAGCTTCAACAGCATTTGCCATTATGTTGAAATGCTTCTGCTGGTATTCATTTTGTTGTTTATGCTATTGCTGCAGAATATTTAATATTTTGTCTGTATTAGAATGTGGCTTCTCACTTTGCACAATTTTCCCGAATCTCTGTTTTATTTTCAATGTGTTCTGCCGAGGGTCCCGCTATACTATTCTCTTTTTCTTCTGATTTAGTCTTGATAATTTCTTTGTTTTCTGTTTCTATGTCCATAACCTCTATACTATCCAATGAATCTTGAAGATTTTGTGGATTTGATTTATCTTTCCCTCCCAAGATATCATGCAGCTCATTAAAATATGGAGGGGGCTCTTTAAAGTCGGTACCTGTGGTTTTCATGTGTGTGATGTGTTTGAAATATTGCTTTTGCAAATTACTGAATTTTTGCCTACATTTTTTAGTAGGATTGTCTCCTAAATTGTATTTTTTTTGTAATTCTGAAGCTATTTTCGCCCAAACTTGTGCCTTTAGGGTCTTCGTATCATTAAATTCTTTAGCATATTTGGATCTAAGTTTCAGGAATAATAAAGTAGCTTCTTCATCCATCAAAGTGGGTTTTCTAGCAGTCCAGATCATAGAACTATCAGTCATATTGTTCCCAACCCTCTCTTTTTCAGGATTTATAACATCCACTACAACAAAAAATTCAGTCATCTTCAATATAAAAAAATACATAGCTACTAGATACTTACAAGTTGAAATATTTAATTGTTGTAAGTAATTTTCTGCAGCTATTGGATCTGTAAATAAATACATTCTCATTAGTAAGTAGTAAGATTGCATGCAGGCAGTGGTTGGTTGTGGAAGTCGTTCCAACAGGGATGCTGTAAAATTCTTTTCAGTGCCAGCGATTTTAAACCACAGATTTGTTATTGATAAAAATGAATTATCGGAAAGGCGTAGGGCACTGTGGATAGCAGCAATAAAGCGAGACGATCTTAGTGAATCAAAACTAAAGAACCAGAGAGTTTACAGTAAACATTTTATTACTGGTAAGTGACATAATTGAAATCAACCTAATTAGCCAAGTTTTACAATGATATTTACATTAAAAGTATTTTACATAAGTCCGAATTTCCTTTAGGCAAACCTGCTGCTTTGGAAGATGAAAATCATCCGGATTGGGTTCCATCACAGGAAATGGGGCACAATTCTCAAAAAATTCGTAGGAAACCGGCCGATGTTGATAGAATAGGAATATTAGATAAAAGAAGGAAATTGAGAGTAAGTAATACAATTAACACGTTTATATCATGCTTTTCAGCTGTGGTGGACAGTTTGACAACTAACCGATAAGTTTTCCATTCACTCAAAAATCAAGAGATAAACGAGATTTATTAAAAAGTTCTTTTCATATTAGTGATAATCTGTTTATAATTTTAAAAAGAATACCATGTTGGTAAATTTTTATTGAAGTGTATGTTCTCAATTTGCAAATAAAAAAAAAGCTTATTTTTTCTGCAGGCTGAACAGGCAGATTTTGATGTCGAACTTGATTCAGAGGCCCCAGACCATGGTAAAAAGTCAGATACCGGGGTTGCATCTCAGACCGACATCACCATAGAAGAATTATCTGTAAAATTTGAACAGTTAAGTTTTGCTTCGAAAACGATAGAAAAACTTGAGAAAAAAATTAAAAAATCACCATTTGGACTCAGAGACGATACTAGCAATGATATCAAATGGAATTATTATACAGGCTTTTTGTATAATTTTATAGAATGTGTATTATATGATATTATAGAAGATAACATTACTACGACAAGTATTACTGCTTTGAGTACATTTAATCAGTTACTACTAACTCTAATTAAGTTAAGATTAAACTTACATTTTCGAGACTTGGCATATCAATTTAAAATTTCACGAACAACTGCTTCCACTTATTTCGAAAGTATCATCGATATCCTTTATAAAACATTACAGCAGTTAATAATATGGCCTGACCGTTCAGTAGCTAAGACAAATATACCATCATGTTTTCAAGAAGCTTTTCATGATAAAACAACAATTATTTTAGATTGTTTTGAAGTTTTTATTGAAAAACCCGCTTCTTTAAAAACACAGATGCAATGCTGGTCACATTATAAACACCACAATACTATAAAATTTTTAATAGGAATTACACCACAAGGTACAGCAAACTATATTATTAAGGCATGGGGTGGGCGTGCTTCAGACAAACAAATTGTTGAAAATAGTGATTTTTTAAAGTATATTACCCCTGGGGATATTGTTTTATCTGATAGGGGTTTCTTAATAAAAGAAACAATAGGTGTTCTACAAACTAAGTTAGTTATACCTGCCTTCACGAAAGGTAAAAACCAATTACATCCTCTGGATATCGAGGCTACAAGACAGATCGCTCATGTAAGAATACATGTGAAGAGGATAATTGGAATGTTAAAAAATAAATTCCATATTTTGAAAGATACCATACCGATATCTATGATAAAAAAGGGAAACGACCCTGACAGTTCAAATATTTTAGATAAAATAGTGATAGTTTCTTGTGGTTTAATTAATCTTTCCCCCCCTATTGTTCCTCTCTGATTTGTTTTATTTTTAACTACACTATAATTTGTTTATATTGCATAATAATAATAATAATAATAATAATAATAATAATAATAATAATAATAATAATAATAATAATAATAATAAGCAAAAATTGCAAAATACACCGATCTTGCAATTGAGGTAGGACAGATGTGGCATGCAGAGAGGGTAGAGGTGGTGCCGGTCATCGTTTCATCTACGGGACTAATCCCCAAAACTCTACAAGACAGCCTCACCAAACTAGGTCTTCACAAAAACACATACATCGATCTGCAGAAGGCTGCAATTTTGAATACTTGTCACACTGTCCGTAAATTTCTAAATATGTAACTGCTGTGCCTAATCCCATTTGCGTTTACAAACGCTCGGGATAGGTGAACATTACCAGCAAAAGCTGAGCAAGAGTACACTTGAATTGGAAATAATAATAATAATAATAATAATAATAATAATAATAATAATAATAATAATAATAATAATAATAATAATAATAATAATAATAATAATAATAATAATAATAATAATAATAATAATAATAATAATAATAATAATAATAATAATTATACAGGTCACCCACAACATAAACAACATGTATGTGAATATATCGATTCACTCAGGCAAAAGTTAAAGGCAAAATCAAAACGTTTGTCACGATATGTCAAGTGCACGAAAAGGAAACAACAGAACTACTTATTCAATAACAATCAGAAGTTATTTTACAGGCAACTAAGCGGTACTGTAAACAATCACAACCAAAGTCTCCCAGATAAAGATGAGCTAACGGAGTACTGGTCTTCTTTATGGTCGAACCCTATCGAACATAAATCCAACGCTCACTGGATAAGAACTGAGGAGGAAAAAATTAACATTGAACCAATGCCTTTCGTTAACTTGACAACAAGCGAGGTAACCGAAGCTATAAAGAGCACCAGTAGTTGGAAGACACCAGGAGTTGACAATGTCCAAAACTTCTGGTATAAGAAGTTTGACAGTCTGCATGAAGCAATGGCAAGATCATTTACACATATTCTGCAGCATCCAGAAGATACACCACCATTTCTGACACTGGGTTCGACCCACTTGCTTCCCAAAACGCATCAAACTCACGATCCTACGCAGTATAGACCTATAACATGCCTTCCAACTATATATAAAATATTAACGTCTTGCATTACTAACCGTATTTACAGACATGCCGATCAAAACAACATCTTGTCGGAAGAACAAAAAGGGTGCAGACGAGATCACCAAGGCTGCAAAGAGCAACTCATCATCGATTCGGTAATACTAAAACAGGCGCAGAAGGAACAGCGCAACATCTACACGGCTTTCGTAGATTATAGGAAAGCATTTGATAGCGTTCCACATTCCTGGCTTGTTAAAGTTTTGCAAATTTACAAAGTACACCCCATTTTTGTTACTTTTCTTGAATCATCGATGAAGCACTGGCGAACGAACCTTCATTTACAAATAAATGGTCAATATCTCGAAACTGATGAAATTTCTATCCGTAGGGGAATCTTCCAGGGCGACTCCCTGAGTCCACTTTGGTTTTGTTTGGCAATGAATCCACTTTCCAAGCTACTTAACGATACGGATTACGGCTTTAAAATCAAAGCCAACAGGAACACTAGCTGCACTGTTTCCCACCTTTTATACATGGATGACATCAAAATATACGCATCAAACCAGCGTCAAATTCAACAATTACTTAATATCACTGAAAAGTTTTCCAGTGATATACAAATGGGATTTGGATTAGACAAGTGCAAAACCTTGAATATCGAGAAGGGTAAAATCGTTAACGGAGATGTGTTACTACCTAATGGGAACATTATAAATGCCATGCAAAATGGTGAAACCTACAAATATCTAGGATTTCAGCAAGCTAAGCTACTAGACCAGAAGCAAGCAAAAACCAAAATTCGAGGACAGTTCACTCAAAGGATAACTGCTTTATTGAAATCCCAGTTGAACGCAGGAAATCTTGCCAAAGCAATTAACACCTACGCCATACCGGTCCTGACATACTCATTTGGAATTCTGAAGTGGACAAAAACAGAACTGGAAGATATCCAAAGAACAACGCGAACCATGATGACCAAACACAAATGTCACCACCCGACATCATCAGTTATTAGGACCACTCTACCAAGAAAAGAGGGAGGGAGAGCTCTAACGGACATAGTTAATTTACATTACAAACAAATATCCCAACTCCAAAAATTCTTCATTGGCAAGGCTCAAACATCTAAATTGCATGAGCTGGTCGCGAAAGCAGATAAAAACTATTCCCCCTTAGATCTTGTAAACCCTGATAATAAACTTGAAATCGTTAAAGACTCTGACAAACAGGCAGATTGGGCCCAGAAAGTGCTCCATGGTCGACATCATCACGACCTCAATCAACCATATATCGACAAGGAAGCATCAAATAAGTGGCTCTCTGATGGAACATTGTTTCCAGAAACAGAAGGATTTATGATGGCGATCCAAGACCAAGTAATTAATACCAACAATTACAAGAAATTTGTTATAAGAGATCCAAATATCGTATCGGACAAGTGCAGAAGGTGTCAACAAACAACAGAGACAATACAACACATTACGTCGGGATGTTCAGCCATAGCTAACATTGATTACCTACGCAGGCACAATCAACTTTGCAACATCATCCATCAGAAGTTGGCCAACAAATTTGGATTAGTTAACACCTACACGCCTTATTACAAGTACCATCCGCATGCAGTTCTAGAGAATGCTGATTTTAGACTATACTACGATAGGTCAATTATCACCGATAGACGGGTGACGAATAACCGGCCTGATATTGTAGTTGTGGATAAAAAAGCTAACTCGGTTCTTCTAGTGGATGTTGCTGTACCCAATAACAACAATATGTTAGACAAATACAACGAGAAAATTGCAAAATACACCGATCTTGCAATTGAGGTAGGACAGATGTGGCAGGCAGAGAAAGTAGAGGTGGTGCCGGTCATCGTTTCATCTACGGGACTAATCCCCAAAACTCTACAAGACAGCCTCACCAAACTAGGTCTTCACAAAAACACATTCATCGATCTGCAGAAGGCTGCAATTTTGAATACTTGTCACACTGTCCGTAAATTTCTAAATATGTAACTGCTGTGCCTAATCCCATTTGCGTTTACACACGCTCGGGATAGGTGAACATTACCAGCAAGAGCTGAGCAAGAGTACACTTGAGTTGGAAATAATAATAATAATAATAATAATAATAATAATAATAATAATAATAATAATAATAATAATAATAATAATAATAATAATAATAATAATAATAATAATAATAGATAGATAGATAGATAGCTTTATTGACGTCCATACATGAAGTACATAGTCATAATTTTACAATTTCACATTGGATAATATGATATAAAATCTACAATACCTGTATAATTTGGGTTGATTTTGTTACAAACATATTAAAAATAATGTAAACGAAATATTTAATACAGAAACTTGAAAAACATGTTACTCAATTAACAAATCAATGAACTTAATTAATAAATGAAACTATTGAACAAAATTGGTGAATAAAACTAATGAACAAAATTAATGAACTCATCGACACTGTAAAAACAGTTAGCCTGAAGAAAATCTTTTACAAGCGAATGCAATCTTCTCCGTGTATACTTTTTAAAATTACTATTGGTGTATTTCTGTAGTTTGTTGTACAATCTCACATCACATTTATTATTTTGTGAAACGTGTAATTTAGATTTCAAGGGTAATAAACTCATTGCGTTCCTTGTGTCGTAATTATGAACATCAGAGTGGGAAACCAACGCATCCTTGTGTTCATGGATGTATAAGATTGTCTGTAAAATATACACACATGGGAGCGGAAGAATCTCGAATTTTTTAAAGAGAGGACGACACGTGGCATTATAATCCGCGTTATCGATTGTGCGAATTGCTGCCTTCTGCAATGAAAAAATTTTGTTCGCTGATGAACTGTTACCCCACAAAAGTACACCGTAATTTAGTACATTGTGGATAGTTGCAAAATACACTGATCTTATAACTTGCTTATTCAGAGAATAACTAAGTTGTCTCAGTGCGAACAGCTGAGAAGATAATTTATTTGCCAAAGTATTAATTTGAGGAGTCCAATGTAATCGTGTATCAAGTGTGATGCCCAAGAGCTTCACTGGTTCTGATGCACATATTCGTTTATTTGAAGTAAACGTAATCTGCTGTGTTTTTTGTTTATTCAGCTTCAGCTCATTACTTGAGAACCATTCTTCTATAGCAGAGATGCATTCGCTCGTGTCAGACTCCTCGTCAGCTACGAAGGAAGTATCATCCGCGAACTGTAGACATTTGCCGGACTGTAAATTGGCTGAAAGATCGTTCACATATATTAGAAACAACAAAGGGCCCAATACAGAACCCTGTGGTACTCCCCTGTGAATGGGTAATAGATTCGAATCTACATTATTGCAGCTAACATATTGCATACGGTTTGTCAGATAAGATGAAAAAAGATTTAACTGATTCTGTCTAATGCCGTAATACTCTAATTTATTTGATAGTATATTGATATTCATACAGTCAAAGGCCTTGGTGAGGTCACACAACACAACGTTAGTATCGTTGCCCTCGTCAAGGCCCTCCACTACTTTATCAATGATGGCAAGTATAGCTTTTACAGTGGATTTGTTTTTGCGGAATCCGAATTGTGAATCAGCAAGGATGTTTTTCGATTCCAAATAACACACAAGCCTCTCCTTTAAAATTATTTCAAATACCTTTCCAATGACAGGTACTATGGCAATAGGTCTGTAATAATAATAATAATAATAATAATAATAATAATAATAATAATAATAATAATAATAATAATAATAATAATAATAATAATAATAATAATAATAATAATAATAACCCGTAACCCGTGGGGGTACTGGTCCCCTATCGGGCGCTTCCCCAGGTGGTGGATCGGGGAATGCCTTTTAGATATAGAAGGTATCGAGAAAATTAAATACCTCGGAGCGAACCAAAACCAGTTAGTTTCAGGACACGACGGTCTCCATGTAAGGAGCGGTACTCCGACAGCGTCTGTTCTCCATGTAAGGAGCGGCTGAATCAGCACCTGGCAGTAGGTCTAAAATGCGACAATCACGATGTCGAATTGTAAAACTAGATTACCCCAGGTGGGTAGAGCTAAATGCTCAGAATCCCACACTGCTAGTGTACCTAGTACATCGGCTGTCTGCTCCACGGATTCTGGGGGGAGCAATAATTCGATTGTAAATTCCGGGACCTTAAATCTCAGGAATCGTCGGGTGAATCGACATTGCAACACCTTAAACTCTTGTCGCGTTCAAGTTGGTGCTAGAAGGGCTTGTTCGAAAAATGATTTACCTTCTTCCTCGGTTAGCGGTAGGCGCAGCGTGACACCGAGTAGGGCTACTGCGAACCACACTCAGGGGGAAAACAACATCGATCCTCCGCCACCGGCTTCTGATGTTTCTGGAGTGACGCAAGTCGGCACATCTACGACCACAAAAGCCGGAAAGCCCAGGAAGCGCATGAAGTGGACTATCGAGCTAAACTCATTCATTATGCGCTCCTACTTTAAAATCACCAAGATGGAAACTGATATGACGACATACAGATACGCCCTCCACCGTGCATTCATTGAACATTTTCCAGAATTTCACCATCTCACGGAACAGCGTATTGCTGACCAACGTCGAAGTATTGTGAGAAACAATCTACTACCCGGTCCGACGTTGCAACAAATTCGAGGTGAAGTCCTTCTTGACCTTCAAGATGGAGAGAATGACATAATTACCGATCAGGATACACATAAATCGGAGAATGCACAAGGAGACCACAATGGCGTTGAGGAAATAAACAATGATTGCGACAAAACCACCGATAATGACTATAATACCGAACTTTGTAAAGCACTAGCGGAATTTAATGGCACCAACCCAATACACCGGCCAAAACTACCCAAGCTTCGAACCAATAAGAGCACTAACAGCATACTAGCAGCTGTGAACCTACTACTGCAGAACCATGCCAAAGACTGCGAAGCGCTGGAACAACTTCACACTCTCATCTATTGTGGAGCGGTAGCAGTGCTTCGAAGTCACAATCAACAAATCCAATCCCCAAAGATCAATCGGGGTAAAGACTACAAACAGCTCAAGCCTTGGTGGCAACGCCGGCTGGAAAAGTCCATTGATGACATCAGAATGGAATTGGGGCAGCTAACAGAATTTAAAAACAACTTGAAACCGTCTAGGCGCTTAACAAACAGAGTGAGAAAGATCTATCGAAAAATCAAAACTTTTACAGGTCACCCACAACATAAACAACATGTATGTGAATATATGGATTTACTCAGGCAAAAGTTAAAGGCAAAATCCAAACGTTTGTCACGATATGTCAAGTGCACGAAAAGGAAACAACAAAACTACTTATTCAATAACAATCAGAAGTTATTTTACAGGCAACTAAGCGGTACAGTAAACAACCACAACCAAAGTCTTCCAAATAAAGATGAGCTAACGGAGTACTGGTCTTCTTTATGGTCGAACCCTATCGAACATAAATCCAACGCTCACTGGATAAGAACTGAGGAGGAAAAAATAAACATTGAACCAATGCCTTTCGTTAACTTGACAACAAGCGAGGTAACCGAAGCTATAAAGAGCACCAGTAGTTGGAAGACACCAGGAGTTGACAATGTCCAAAACTTCTGGTATAAGAAGTTTGACAGTCTGCATGAAGCAATAGCAAGATCATTTACACATATTCTGCAACATCCAGAAGATACACCACCATTTCTGACACTGGGTTCGACCCACTTGCTTCCCAAAACGCATCAAACTCACGATCCTACGCAGTATAGACCTATAACATGCCTTCCAACTATATATAAAATATTAACGTCTTGCATTACTAACCGTATTTACAGACATGCGGATCACAACAACATCTTGTCGGAAGAACAGAAAGGGTGCAGACGAGATCACCAAGGCTGCAAAGAACAACTCATCATCGATTCGGTAATACTAAAACAGGCGCAGAAGGAACAGCGCAACATATACACGGCTTTCGTAGATTATAGGAAAGCATTTGATAGCGTTCCACATTCCTGGCTTGTTAAAGTTTTGCAAATTTACAAAGTACACCCCATTCTTGTTACTTTTCTTGAATCATCGATGAAGCACTGGCGAACGAACCTTCATTTACAAATAAATGGTCAATACCTCGAAACTGATGAAATTTCTATCCGTAGGGGGATCTTCCAGGGCGACTCCCTGAGTCCACTTTGGTTTTGTTTGGCAATGAATCCACTTTCCAAGCTACTTAACGATACGGATTACGGCTTTAAAATCAAAGCCAACAGGAACACTAGCTGCACTGTTTCCCACCTTTTATATATGGATGACATCAAAATATACGCATCAAACCAGCGTCAAATTCAACATTTACTTAATATCACTGAAAATTTTTCCAGTGATATACAAATGGGATTTGGATTAGACAAGTGCAAAACCTTGAATATCGAGAAGGGTAAAATCGTTAACGGAGATGTGTTACTACCTAATGGGAACATTATAAATGCCATGCAAAATGGTGAAACCTACAAATATCTAGGATTTCAGCAAGCTAAGCTACTAGACCAGAAGCAAGCAAAAACCAAAATTCGAGGACAGTTCACTCAAAGGATAACTGCTTTATTGAAATCCCAGTTGAACGCAGGAAATCTTGCCAAAGCAATTAACACCTACGCCATACCGGTCCTGACATACTCATTTGGAATTCTGAAGTGGACAAAAACAGAACTGGAAGATATTCAAAGAACAGCGCGAACCATGATGACCAAACACAAATGTCACCACCCGACATCATCAGTTATTAGGACCACACTACCAAGAAAAGAGGGAGGGAGAGCTCTAACGGACATAGTTAATTTACATTACAAACAAATATCTAAACTCCAACAGTTCTTCATTGGCAAGGCTCAAACATCTAAATTGCATGAGCTGGTCGCGAAAGCAGATAAAAACTATTCCCCCTTAGATCTTGTAAACCCTGATAATAAACTTGAAATCGTTACAGACTCTGACAAACAGGCGGAGTGGGCCCAGAAAGCGCTTCATGGTCGACATCATCACGACCTCAATCAACCATATATCGACAAGGAAGCATCAAATAAGTGGCTCTCTGATGGAACATTGTTTCCAGAAACAGAAGGATTTATGATGGCGATCCAAGACCAAGTTATTAATACCAACAATTACAAGAAATTTGTTATCAGAGATCCAAACATCGTGTCGGACAAGTGCAGAAGGTGTCAACAAACAACAGAGACGATACAACACATTACGTCGGGATGTTCAGCAATAGCTAACATTGATTACCTACGCAGGCACAACCAACTGTGCAACATCATTCATCAGAAGTTGGCCAACAAATTTGGATTAGTTAACACTTACACGCCTTATTACAAGTACCATCCTCATGCAGTTCTAGAGAATGCTGATTTTAGACTATACTACGATAGGTCAATTATCACCGATAGACGGGTGACGAATAACCGGCCTGATATTGTAGTTGTGGATAAAAAAGCTAACTCGGTTCTTCTAGTGGATGTTGCTGTACCCAATAACAACAATATGTTAGACAAATACAACGAGAAAATTGCAAAATACACCGATCTTGCAATTGAGGTAGGACAGATGTGGCATGCAGAGAGGGTAGAGGTGGTGCCGGTCATCGTTTCATCTACGGGACTAATCCCCAAAACTCTACAAGACAGCCTCACCAAACTAGGTCTTCACAAAAACACATACATCGATCTGCAGAAGGCTGCAATTTTGAATACTTGTCACACTGTCCGTAAATTTCTAAATATGTAACTGCTGTGCCTAATCCCATTTGCGTTTACAAACGCTCGGGATAGGTGAACATTACCAGCAAAAGCTGAGCAAGAGTACACTTGAATTGGAAATAATAATAATAATAATAATAATAATAATAATAATAATAATAATAATAATAATAATAATAATAATAATAATAATAATAATAATAATAATAATAATAATAATAATAATAATAATAATAATAATAATAATAATAATAATAATAATAATACGTACTTTACGTACAAATAAATTGATTGACATATTTACAATATTTTCCCCATCCAATATATATATTATTTTGTTGTATATACCCACATCAAGCTTATTACGTTTAGTGGTTTCAATCCTAGATATCTCAACAACTAAGTTGTTGGCAGACCTAGTAGAGTAATTATGTAAATTCGAGTGAGTCATAAATTTTTCACGATGCTGATGAATGAATTTTGCTACTTCAAAGATATACATACAAGGTAAAGGTAGAACTTTGTACTTTGAAAACAGGGGTTTACAATGCGCATCCCACTTTGCACCATCAATGATTCGCAAAGCAGATTTTTGCAGTCGGAATGCTGCTTCAGCTCCAGCTGCATTGCCCCATAATAATATACCATAACTTAGGTGGGAATGAACAATTGCAAAGTACACAGTACTTAGAATATTGGACGATAAAGATGATCTTAGTTGTCGTAGTGCAAAAACTTGTGATGCCAATTTTGAACATAAAGAATTCAGATGAGGTTGCCAATTCAGGTGAGTATCTAACATTAAACCTAAATATACCACAGGATCTGAATTCTCAACTAATCTACTAGAACTTACTGATAGGGATTGATGATAGGGATTAATAATAATAATAATAATAATAATAATAATAATAATAATAATAATAATAATAATAATAATAATAATAATAATAATAATAATAATAATAATAATAATAATAATAATAATAATAATAATAATAATAATAATAATAATAATAATAATAATAATAATAATAATAATAATAATAATAATAATAATAATAATAATAAGAAGGAACAGCGCAACATCTACACGGCTTTCGTAGATTATAGGAAAGCATTTGATAGCGTTCCACATTCCTGGCTTGTTAAAGTTTTGCAAATTTACAAAGTACACCCCATTCTTGTTACTTTTCTTGAATCATCGATGAAGCACTGGCGAACGAACCTTCATTTACAAATAAATGGTCAATACCTCGTAACTGATGAAATTTCTATCCGTAGGGGGATCTTCCAGGGCGACTCCCTGAGTCCACTTTGGTTTTGTTTGGCAATGAATCCACTTTCCAAGCTACTTAACGATACGGATTACGGCTTTAAAATCAAAGCCAACAGGAACACTAGCTGCACTGTTTCCCACCTTTTATACATGGATGACATCAAAATATACGCATCAAACCAGCGTCAAATTCAACATTTACTTAATATCACTGAAAAATTTTCCAGTGATATACAAATGGGATTTGGATTAGACAAGTGCAAAACCTTGAATATCGAGAAGGGTAAAATCGTTAACGGAGATGTGTTACTACCTAATGGGAACATTATAAATGCCATGCAAAATGGTGAAACCTACAAATATCTAGGATTTCAGCAAGCTAAGCTACTAGACCAGAAGCAAGCAAAAACCAAAATTCGAGGACAGTTCACTCAAAGGATAACTGCTTTATTGAAATCCCAGTTGAACGCAGGAAATCTTGCCAAAGCAATTGACACCTACGCCATACCGGTCCTGACATACTCATTTGGAATTCTGAAGTGGACAAAAACAGAACTGGAAGATATTCAAAGAACAACGCGAACCATGATGACCAAACACAAATGTCACCACCCGACATCATCAGTTATTAGGACCACACTACCAAGAAAAGAGGGAGGAAGAGCTCTAACGGACATAGTTAATTTACATTACAAACAAATATCTCAACTCCAAAAATACTTCATTGGCAAGGCTAAAACATCCAAACTGCATGAGCTGGTCGCGAAAGCAGATAAAGGCTATTCCCCCTTAGATCTTGTAAATCCTGATAATAAACTTGAAATCGTTACAGACTCTGACAAACAGGCAGAGTGGGCCCAGAAAGCGCTCCATGGTCGACATCATCACGACCTAAATCAACCATATATTGACAAGGAAGCATCAAATAAGTGGCTCTCTGATGGATCATTGTTTCCAGAAACAGAAGGATTTATGATGGCGATCCAAGACCAAGTAATTAATACCAATAATTACAAGAAATTTATTATAAGAGATCCAAATATCGTGTCGGACAAGTGCAGAAGGTGTCAACAAACAACAGAGACGATACAACACATTACGTCGGGATGTTCAGCCATAGCTAACATTGATTACCTACGCAGGCACAATCAACTGTGCAACATCATTCATCAGAAGTTGTAGTGGTACGGCCCATGGCCGAGTAGACAGTACCAAGACATTGTGGAAAGGGGACGGTAGAAGCTAGGCATGGGGAGTGCGCGGCGGCAGTCAGCTACCGACCGTAATAGGTGGCTGATGTTTATTTACTAAGTTATGTTAAACTCCGATAGTATTATAACTGTTTGTATTTCTTTGGTTGTCTGTATCTAAAAAATAAAATATTGTGTTAAACTTCTTGTTCACACCCTCGAACCCAACGTCCGAACGAGATTGTCCAGTGCATTTTGGCCCCCAACTAGCGGCGTGTGAAACAAAGAAAGGTTTAGTTCACAAACGAGGCAGATACATCGCTGTTGCTAAGAAGAAAAAACTAGCGCAGGCTTTAACAAGAGCTGTTCACGCCAGCGAAGTGATCAGATAGGACGAGGATAGGAATTCCATTGGTGAGATCGTTTCATATATTTTTCTTTTAAATGATTCAAGAATAAGTTAAAGATTAAAGTTTCTCCCCACGATCGTATTCTTGAAAGAAAATACTTATAAACTATAGTGTTAGACCCTATCTCTGGGGGGTAGACATAATTGACTATTTTTGGCATAATAATAAAACTGTATTGTGTTTTTTTTGCCACGTAATACTTATTAATGTTACGAACCTATGAAAAATTGAGAACCGAAGTATTTCATATTTTATAGTTACATTCTGATGATATTTTATTCTGTTTTATGTATATATAATATATAAGTATCTGTAAATTTTTATATAAAAATGGGCTCAAGAGGCAAAAGTAGGAAAAATCGAAACAGTTCCGATTCTCCGGTAGAACCAGAAATTGATAGTTCGGTGAAACAACTGTCCCTTGAAATGGACAATTTGCGAGAAATAATTAAAGATCTTGCCGTAAATATTCAAGAAATTAAGGTAAAAACAGAGGATAAACAAGGGGCAACGGCGCCGGCTATTCAAAATGCTCCAAATCAAATATCTAGTTGTTCAGTACCGAGTGTAAGTCAAAATAATCGTACATACATTGCTAATTTCAAAGAGTTAGGTGGTAATCTCTTAACATATTACCCAAATTGTAAATTACACCCAGCAGCATTTCTCAACAAATTAAAAATATTATTTGACGAAGCAGGTGTCCCCGACCAGTCTAAAAATAGATTAGCAGTGACGTGCTTGCGAGGAAGTGCAGCGGAATGGGCTAGTATGAAGGAAGGCTCTTTTGTTGATTTTAACGGGTTGGAAAATGCGTTTTTACATAGATTTTGGGGGGTAGAAAAACAACGCGAACTTTATCTGGAAATTTGCTATGGTTCTTATAGTACAGGAAGTCGTGCCGAATACTTTTTAAATTTATTTAACCAAGCCGGCTTTTTGTCAGAAAAAATCCCGACCGAAAAATTGATCGAAATGATTTCTAGACATTTTACCCCTGAAATTCAGAGAGGCATTATAACAAACGGATTTGATAATTTCGAAAGTGTCGAATCTTACTTACAAAAGATTGACAACACATATAAATTGGAGCCAAACCAAAGTCATGGAAGGAATTGGCGACGTCACAACCCTCCCAGAAATAACAACAATAATAGAGACCAAGCGGCCGTTACCGAGGATAATCAGGAGGCTTCAAATTCACGAGTTTACACTATTACTAAATTTAATCAGGATCCAGACGAACTACTATCGGATTGCGAGGATGAACCAGCTGAAAGTGAACTAATTTCACCTTTTATAAATATAAAAATCGGGGGATTTCCGGTTGAAACGTTGATTGATTCAGGTTCTGATGTATGCGCAATGTCAGAAACTTTTTATGAATACCTTAAGCAATCTATTGAGCTACCTCTGCTGCCGGTAACTAATACTTCCGTTTCAGTAGCTATAGGCGGTAAGTCACAAAAGATTAAATTTCAAGTATTAGTTCCTATTTTATTGGGGGGTAAAACTAATGATGTCATATTTTTAGTAGTTCCCAAATTAAATGCGAACATGTTAATCGGGGCTAATTGGCTTTCGGCAAATAAAGCTGTGCTTGATTTTAACCGATCGGTCCTAACCTTAGTTTTAAATAATCACGTAATATGTATTAATTTGTCGTACAAAATTAATGAAAAAAATGTAAGCATCAACGTCTGCAAGTATGAAAAATATAAAGCCGAGGGGGAGAATTTGATTCCGCCGGCAAGCCAAGGAAGCGCGCCTATGTCTCGCTATGAGGGTAGTGATTTTATCGCGAAAGCACAACAGGCAAATACTGACGGCGAGACACGTGTCGAACTAACGGAAATTCTTAAACAATATCGAGATGTTTTTTCTGATAATCCTGGCTGCGTTAAAAATTATATTCAAGATATAGAATTAAATGATTACAGTGCATTTAATTGTCCAATGTATCCGGTACCTTTTATTCATAGGGAGGAGGTATCCAAGCAAATTAAGGAAATGTTTGACTGGGGAATAATTAAAAAGGAAAAAACCGAGTATGTGTCACCGTTAGTTTGTGTTCGAAAAAAGGATAAAAGTATTCGGGTGTGTCTAGACGCACGTTTTATTAACAAACGGTTGAGAAAGGATTTTTTAAATCCTCCTAATCCATCGGAGTTGCTTTTTAATTTCAAAAAGGGACAAATTTTCAGCACTATTGATTTAACCGCGGCTTATTGGCAAGTGCCAATTAACAATAATCACACTAAATATTTGGGTTTTATTTTCGAAGGAGAGTCGTATACTTTTCGGAGACTTCCTTTTGGGTTGTCTGTGTCAATGGCTAGTCTCATGAGAGCCCTAAACAAGGTGCTTGGTAAGGATTGTGCCCATTTCGCGTTAGTATACGTCGACGATCTTATTATTTTTTCAAATTCAATCAACGAACACCTTAAACATTTGATAACCATTTTTGAAAAATTACTCTCGGCCGGATTAACTATTAAATTGAAAAAATCGAATTTTATTTGCAAGGAGATATGTTTTTTGGGGCACATCCTGACTGAAGACGGTATAAAACTAGACCCGAAACGTGTCGAGAGTATAATGAATTTTCCCGTACCTCGAAATTTAAGGGAATTGCGCGGTTTTTTGGGCCTCGTGAATTATGAACAACGGTTTTGCAAAAACTATGCGGATTTGAGTGTACCTCTTTTGAAATTATTGAAAAAGAGACAATTGTGGAGCTGGAGTCAGATCGAAAATAATGCTTTTAAAGCTATTAAGGAAGCGTATGTGGCCGTCACAATGGTGTCACATCCGGATTTTGACAGAACCTTTTATATACAGTGCGACAGTTCCAATGTTGCAGTCGGTGGAACTCTATTTCAATTAAATGACGACAACGAGAGAAACGTCATTGCATATACGAGCGCTACTCTTAAAGGAAGTCAATTATCCTATACCACAACGGAAAAGGAGGCGTATGCTGTTATTCATTGTTTACGCCAGTGGCGCACGTTAATACTAGGAAGGGATCTAGTTGTTATCAGTGATCACAAATCATTGAATTTTTTACTTACGTGTAAGTTACGATCAGCAAGGTTAACTCGCTGGATCATGTTCATCCAGGAGTTTGATTTTACGATTCAGCATTGCAGTGGCGCGAATAACGTTATCGCGGATGTTTTATCGCGATTTGCCAGTTGCAATACAGAACCGGTGCAACCGAATAATTCAGACATTCGCTTATTTTTCTGTAAGCTGTCACTGGATTTTGCGAAATTGGAGGAAAATTTTGAAACTCTAAGGGAGGATCAATTGAAGGAAAAATGGATAAGGGATAGGGTTGAACTGCTAGAAGGTGAAACAAGTGGCACTAAGCTGCTCTCAGGTAGGGAAAGGATGCGAGTTCAATGGTTCTCTATTCACGGGGGGTTACTATTTAAAAAGGGGGACAGTAAATGTCCTGGGTACAAGTTATGCGTACCAAAGGCTCAAATTAAAGAGCTGGTTCTATCCCATCACAGTGCTATGGGGCACTTTGGAAAAACGAAAACTTATTATTATATGAGACAAACTTTTTACTGGCCAAAAATGGCTCGTCACGTCAGACAACTGGTAGCGGCCTGCGACCTTTGCCAGAAATCGAAAACGTCTCCTAAAAGTCGGGGTCTCGCCAGTCCTATAATTGTAACGAAGGTTGGGGAACTAGTGTGTTTGGATTTAGTAGGCCCGCTCCCAGAAGGTAGGGGGGGCGTTACATTCGTGTTGGTTATTGTGGACGCTTTCTCTAAGTATGTAAAGTTATATGCGCTACGGAAGGCGACTAGTAGAGCTATTTTAAACCGAATTCTCAAGGGGTACATGTTGGACGTGCAAAAACCACAATGTATTTTATCGGATAATGCCTCACAATTTACTAGTCGGGTATGGCTTCGCGAATTATCATCCGCGGGTATAAAGGTGAAATTAATTTCGGTGTACTATCCTGCAGGTAATATGACAGAGCGCTATAACAAGGAGGTGGTTCGAATGCTCAGAGCATATTGTCACGAGAGACATACAAAGTGGCCCAATATGTTGGAATTTGTAGAAACTAGTATAAATAATGCTATAAATTTAAGCACCGGTTTTACTCCTAACTTCTTGCAAACTGGTATAAGGGACGAATTTCCTATACATAAAATTGTGAACTATCCGGTTTTTGACTCAGACGGTACCGATTCGCGAAAAAAAATATTGGAGGTAGCCTTAAACAATCTTCGTACGAAGGCGCAAAAACGAGCCGAACGAGCGAATAAGGGAGTAAAAACAACGGACTTTAAGATGGGAGATGCTGTTTTGGTCAGGACACATTATCAGTCTTCCGCTATTCAAAAAACTATTAAAAAACTGTTTTTAATTTACGAAGGTCCTTTTTATATATTAAAAATAGCCGGACCGAATTCCTTTATTGTAGGAAATCTCGATGGAACCGGGAGTTCCAAACAAAATATTATAAATCTAAAGCCGTATAAACCCATGCCGGTTGATTTAGAAACAGACATCTCCAGTTAGGAGCTGTTCTGAGGCTGTACATTTATTTTATTTTTTGAGTTTTTTCAGCTGAAATATTATTGCTAAATTATTTTATATCACCTTGAGTTTTAATAGATATCGCGAGAATGATCGGTTCTTAAAGATTGTTCCTACTTCTGTTTTTGTCCATTGGTATCTGTCATTTAAGTACTTAAATATTTAATGTACACATATTTAAGTGGGGGGTTGTGTAGTGGTACGGCCCATGGCCGAGTAGACAGTACCAAGACATTGTGGAAAGGGGACGGTAGAAGCTAGGCATGGGGAGTGCGCGGCGGCAGTCAGCTACCGACCGTAATAGGTGGCTGATGTTTATTTACTAAGTTATGTTAAACTCCGATAGTATTATAACTGTTTGTATTTCTTTGGTTGTCTGTATCTAAAAAATAAAATATTGTGTTAAACTTCTTGTTCACACCCTCGAACCCAACGTCCGAACGAGATTGTCCAGTGCAAAGTTGGCCAACAAATTTGGATTAGTTAACACCTACACGCCTTATTACAAGTACCATCCGCATGCAGTTCTAGAGAATGCTGATTTTAGACTATACTACGATAGGTCAATTATCACCGATAGACGGGTGACGAATAACCGGCCTGATATTGTAGTTGTGGATAAAAAAGCTAACTCGGTTCTTCTAGTTGATGTTGCTTTACCCAATAACAACAATATGTTAGACAAATACAACGAGAAAATTGCAAAATACACCGATCTTGCAATTGAGGTAGGACAGATGTGGCATGCAGAGAAAGTAGAGGTGGTGCCGGTCATCGTTTCATCTACGGGACTAATCCCCAAAACTCTACAAGACAGCCTCACCAAACTAGGTCTTCACAAAAACACATACATCGATCTGCAGAAGGCTGCAATTTTGAATACTTGTCACACTGTCCGTAAATTTCTAAATATGTAACTGCTGTGCCTAATCCCATTTGCGTTTACAAACGCTCGGGATAGGTGAACATTACCAGCAAAAGCTGAGCAAGAGTACACTTGAATTGGAAATAATAATAATAATAATAATAATAATAATAATAATAATAATAATAATAATAATAATAATAATAATAATAATAATAATAATAATAATAATAATAATAATAATAATAATAATAATAATAATAATAATAATAATAATAATAGATAGATAGATAGATAGATAGCTTTATTGACGTCCATACATGAAGTACATAGTCATAATTTTACAATTTCACATTGGATAATATGATATAAAATCTACAATACCTGTATAATTTGGGTTGATTTTGTTACAAACATATTAAAAATAATGTAAACGAAATATTTAATACAGAAACTTGAAAAACATGTTACTCAATTAACAAATCAATGAACTTAATTAATAAATGAAACTATTGAACAAAATTGGTGAATAAAACTAATGAACAAAATTAATGAACTCATCGACACTGTAAAAACAGTTAGCCTGAAGAAAATCTTTTACAAGCGAATGCAATCTTCTCCGTGTATACTTTTTAAAATTACTATTGGTGTATTTCTGTAGTTTGTTGTACAATCTCACATCACATTTATTATTTTGTGAAACGTGTAATTTAGATTTCAAGGGTAATAAACTCATTGCGTTCCTTGTGTCGTAATTATGAACATCAGAGTGGGAAACCAACGCATCCTTGTGTTCATGGATGTATAAGATTGTCTGTAAAATATACACACATGGGAGCGGAAGAATCTCGAATTTTTTAAAGAGAGGACGACACGTGGCATTATAATCCGCGTTATCGATTGTGCGAATTGCTGCCTTCTGCAATGAAAAAATTTTGTTCGCTGATGAACTGTTACCCCACAAAAGTACACCGTAATTTAGTACATTGTGGATAGTTGCAAAATACACTGATCTTATAACTTGCTTATTCAGAGAATAACTAAGTTGTCTCAGTGCGAACAGCTGAGAAGATAATTTATTTGCCAAAGTATTAATTTGAGGAGTCCAATGTAATCGTGTATCAAGTGTGATGCCCAAGAGCTTCACTGGTTCTGATGCACATATTCGTTTATTTGAAGTAAACGTAATCTGCTGTGTTTTTTGTTTATTCAGCTTCAGCTCATTACTTGAGAACCATTCTTCTATAGCAGAGATGCATTCGCTCGTGTCAGACTCCTCGTCAGCTACGAAGGAAGTATCATCCGCGAACTGTAGACATTTGCCGGACTGTAAATTGGCTGAAAGATCGTTCACATATATTAGAAACATATATTAGAAACAATAATGATAATAATAATAATAATAATAATAATAATAATAATAATAATAATAATAATAATAATAGGATAGGATAGGATAGTTTATTGACCTCAAATACAATGTTTAGTACATACAGTCATAAATACATAAAGTAAAAATCAAATATAAAATACGATACATTACATTCATGTGAGTAAAATTAAAATAAATATAAATATAAACATTAGAACACAAATAGGACAAAATATTTTACAGAGAACAGCTCATTAAATAAAAACTATGAAAGTAGGAAACTGAAACATGCTTATCAAGAGCTATTGCAAAAAGTAATAAAATCATTCACACTATAAAAACAATGTTGCAGCAGAAAACGTTTCACTAATTTGCTGAAAGCACACTTATTCAACTGTCCAACCACTTTTTCCTTATAATATTTTTGAAATACATTATATAAATTAAAATCTATTCGATTGTTTTGCGATAAGCAGATTCTTGATCTCGACGGTACAAGAGAGGTTGCATTCCGTGTATTATAATTATGAATATCCGCATGGGATACCAGCGAATCGATATTGAGATGAATACTCATCAGAGACTCATAAATGAATATACAAGGAAGCGGAAGGATTTGGAGCTTCTTAAACAGTTTCTGGCATGGGTCGCCATATTGAACATTTGCGATGATACGAACAGCCATTTTTTGTAATGAAAAAACTTTTGAAGCATTTGTTGCTCCGCCCCACAGTATAATACCATAGTTAAGATGACTATGAACGAGTGCAAAATAAACTACTCGAAGAATATTATGACTCAAACAATTTCTAATCTGCTTTAGAGCGAATATTTGCGATGAGATCTTTGAGCATAAGCAATCTATATGAGACGCCCAAGTTAATAATAATAATAATAATAATAATAATAATAATAATAATAATAATAATAATAATAATAATAATAATAATAATAATAATAATAATAATAATAATAATAATAATAATAATAATAATAATAATAATATTGTAGTTGTGGATAAAAAAGCTAACTCGGTTCTTCTAGTGGATGTTGCTGTACCCAATAACAACAATATGTTAGACAAATACAACGAGAAAATTGCAAAATACACCGATCTTGCAATTGAGGTAGGACAGATGTGGCAGGCAGAGAAAGTAGAGGTGGTGCCAGTCATCGTTTCATCTACGGGACTAATCCCCAAAACTCTACAAGACAGCCTCACCAAACTAGGTCTTCACAAAAACACATACATCGATCTGCAGAAGGCTGCAATTTTGAATACTTGTCACACTGTCCGTAAATTTCTAAATATGTAACTGCTGTGCCTAATCCCATTTGCGTTTACAAACGCTCGGGATAGGTGAACATTACCAGCAAGAGCTGAGCAAGAGTACACTTGAGTTGGATAATAATAATAATAATAATAATAATAATAATAATAATAATAATAATAATAATAATAATAATAATAATAATAATAATAATAATAATAATAATAATAATAATAATAATAATAATAATAATAATAATAACCCGTGGGGGTACTGGTCCCCTATCGGGCGCTTCCCCAGGTGGTGGATCGGGGAATGCCTTTTAGATATAGAAGGTATCGAGGAAATTAGATACCTCGGAGCGAACCAAAACCAGTTAGTTTCAGGACACGACGGTCTCCATGTAAGGAGCGGTACTCCGACAGCGTCGGTTCTCTATGTAAGGAGCGGCTGAATCAGCACCTGGCAGTAGGTCTAAAATGCGACAATCACGATGTCGAATTGTAAAACAAGATTACCCCAGGTGGGTAGAGCTAAATGCTCAGAATCCCACACTGCTTGTGTACCTAGTACATCGGCTGTCTGCTCCACGGATTCTGGGGGGAGCAATAATTCGAGTGTAAATTCCGGGACCCTAAATCTCAGGAATCGTCAGGTGAATCGACATTGCAACACCTTAAACTCTTGTCGCGTTCAAGTTGGTGCTAGAAGGGCTTGTTCGAAAAATGATTTACCTTCTTCCTCGGTTAGCGGTAGGCGCAGCGTGACACCGAGTAGGGCTACTGCGAACCACACTCAGGGGGAAAACAACATCGATCCTCCGCCACCGGCTTCTGATGTTTCTGGAGTGACGCAAGTCGGCACATCTACGACCACAAAAGCCGGAAAGCCCAGGAAGCGCATGAAGTGGACTATCGAGCTAAACTCATTCATTATGCGCTCCTACTTTAAAATCACGAATATGGAAACTGATATGACGACATACAGATACGCCCTCCACCGTGCATTCGTTGAACATTATCCAGAATTTCACCATCTCACGGAACAGCGTATTGCTGACCAACGTCGAAGTATTGTGAAAAACAATCTACTACCCGGTCCGACGTTGCAACAAATTCGAGGTGAAGTCCTTCTTGACCTTCAAGATGGAGAGAATGACATAATTACCGATCAGGATACACATAAATCGGAGAATGCACAAGGAGACCACAATGGCGTTGAGGAAATAAACAATGATTGCGACAAAACCACCGATAATGACTATAATACCGAACTTTGTAAAGCACTAGCGGAATTTAATGGCACCAACCCAATACACCGGCCAAAATTACCAAAGCTGCGAACCAATAAGAGCACTAACAGCATACTAGCAGCTGTGAACTTACTACTGCAGAACTATGCTAAAGACTGCGAGGCGCTGGAACAACTTCACACTCTCATCTATTGTGGAGCGGTAGCAGTGATTCGAAGTCACAATCAACAGATCCAATCCCCTAAGAACAATCGGGGTAAAGACTACAAACAGCTCAAGCCTTGGTGGCAACGCCGGCTGGAAAAGTCCATTGATGACATCAGAAGGGAATTGGGGCAGCTTACAGAATTTAAAAACAACTTGAAACCGTCTAGGCGCTTAACAAACAGAGTGAGGAAGATCTATCGAAGAATCAACACTTATACAGGTCACCCACAACATAAACAACATGTATGTGAATATATCGATTCACTCAGGCAAAAGTTAAAGGCAAAATCAAAACGTTTGTCACGATATGTCAAGTGCACGAAAAGGAAACAACAGAACTACTTATTCAATAACAATCAGAAGTTATTTTACAGGCAACTAAGCGGTACTGTAAACAATCACAACCAAAGTCTCCCAGATAAAGATGAGCTAACGGAGTACTGGTCTTCTTTATGGTCGAACCCTATCGAACATAAATCCAACGCTCACTGGATAAGAACTGAGGAGGAAAAAATTAACATTGAACCAATGCCTTTCGTTAACTTGACAACAAGCGAGGTAACCGAAGCTATAAAGAGCACCAGTAATTGGAAGACACCAGGAGTTGACCATGTCCAAAACTTCTGGTATAAGAAGTTTGACAGTCTGCATGAAGCAATGGCAAGATCATTTACACATATTCTGCAGCATCCAGAAGATACACCACCGTTTCTGACACTGGGTTCGACCCACTTGCTTCCCAAAACGCATCAAACTCACGATCCTACGCAGTATAGACCTATAACATGCCTTCCAACTATATATAAAATATTAACGTCTTGCATTACTAACCGTATTTACAGACATGCCGATCAAAACAACATCTTGTCGGAAGAACAAAAAGGGTGCAGACGAGATCACCAAGGCTGCAAAGAGCAACTCATCATCGATTCGGTAATACTAAAACAGGCGCAGAAGGAACAGCGCAACATCTACACGGCTTTCGTTGATTATAGGAAAGCATTTGATAGCGTTCCACATTCCTGGCTTGTTAAAGTTTTGCAAATTTACAAAGTACACCCCACTCTTGTTACTTTTCTTGAATCATCGATGAAGCACTGGCGAACGAACCTTCATTTACAAATAAATGGTCAATACCTCGAAACTGGTGAAATTTCTATCCGTAGGGGGATCTTCCAAGGCGACTCCCTGAGTCCACTTTGGTTTTGTTTGGCAATGAATCCACTCTCCAATCTACTTAACGATACGGATTACGGCTTTAGAATCAAGGCCAACAGAAACACTAGCTGCACTGTTTCCCACCTCTTATACATGGATGACATCAAAATATACGCATCAAACCAGCGTCAAATTCAACATTTACTTAATATTACTGAAAAATTTTCCAGCGATATACAAATGGGATTTGGATTAGACAAGTGCAAAACCTTAAATATCGAGAAGGGTAAAATCGTTAACGGAGATGTATTACTACCTAATGGGAACATTATAAATGCCATGCAAAATGGTGAAACCTACAAATATCTAGGATTCCAGCAAGCTAAGCTACTTGACCAGAAGCAAGCAAAAACCAAAATTCGAGGACAGTTCACTCAAAGGATATCTGCTTTATTGAAATCCCAGTTGAACGCAGGAAATCTTGCCAAAGCAATTAACACCTACGCCATACCGATCCTGACATACTCATTTGGAATTCTGAAGTGGACAAAAACAGAACTGGAAGATATTCAAAGAACAACGCGAACCATGATGACCAAACACAAATGTCACCACCCGACATCATCAGTTATTAGGACCACACTACCAAGAAAAGAGGGAGGGAGAGCTCTAACGGACATAGTAAATTTACATTACAAGCAAATATCCCAACTCCAAAAATTCTTCATTGGCAAGGCTCAAACATCTAAATTGCATGAGTTGGTCGCGAAAGCAGATAAAAACTATTCCCCCTTAGATCTTGTAAGCCCTGATAATAAACTTGAAATCGTTACAGACTCTGACAAACAGGCAGAGTGGGCCCAGAAAGCGCTCCATGGTCGACATCATCACGACCTCAATCAACCATATATCGACAAGGAAGCATCAAATAAGTGGCTCTCTGATGGAACATTGTTTCCAGAAACCGAAGGATTTATGATGGCGATCCAAGACCAAGTAATTAATACCAATAATTACAAGAAATTTGTTATAAGAGATCCAAACATCGTGTCGGACAAGTGCAGAAGGTGTCAACAAACAACAGAGACGATACAACACATTACGTCGGGATGTTCAGCCATAGCTAACATTGATTACCTACGCAGGCACAACCAACTGTGCAACATAATTCATCAGAAGTTGGCCAACAAATTTGGATTAGTTAACACCTACACGCCTTATTACAAGTACCATCCACATGCAGTTCTAGAGAATGCTGATTTTAGACTATACTACGATAGGTCAATTATCACCGATAGACGGGTGACGAATAACCGGCCTGATATTGTAGTTGTGGATAAAAAAGCTAACTCGGTTCTTCTAGTGGATGTTGCTGTACCCAATAACAACAATATGTTAGACAAATACAACGAGAAAATTGCAAAATACACCGATCTTGCAATTGAGGTGGGACAGATGTGGCAGGCAGAGAAAGTAGAGGTGGTGCCAGTCATCGTTTCATCTACGGGACTAATCCCCAAAACTCTACAAGACAGCCTCACCAAACTAGGTCTTCACAAAAACACATACATCGATCTGCAGAAGGCTGCAATTTTGAATACTTGTCACACTGTCCGTAAATTTCTAAATATGTAACTGCTGTGCCTAATCCCATTTGCGTTTACACACGCTCGGGATAGGTGAACATTACCAGCAAGAGCTGAGCAAGAGTACACTTGAGTTGGAAATAATAATAATAATAATAATAATAATAATAATAATAATAATAATAATAATAATAATAATAATAATAATAATAATAATAATAATAATAATAATAATAATAACCCGTGGGGGTACTGGTCCCCTATCGGGCGCTTCCCCAGGTGGTGGATCGGGGAATGCCTTTTAGATATAGAAGGTATCGAGGAAATTAAATACCTCGGAGCGAACCAAAACCAGTTAGTTTCAGGACACGACGGTCTCCATGTGAGGAGCGGTACTCCGACAGCGTCTGTTCTCCATGTAAGGAGCGGCTGAATCAACACCTGGCAGTAGGTCTAAAATGCGACAATCACGATGTCGAATTGTAAAACTAGATTACCCCAGGTGGGTAGAGCTAAATGCTCAGAATCCCACACTGCTAGTGTACCTAGTACATCGGCTGTCTGCTCCACGGATTCTGGGGGGAGCAATAATTCGATTGTAAATTCCGGGACCTTAAATCTCAGGAATCGTCAGGTGAATCGACATTGCAACACCTTAAACTCTTGTCGCGTTCAAGTTGGTGCTAGAAGGGCTTGTTCGAAAAATGATTTACCTTCTTCCTCGGTTAGCGGTAGGCGCAGCGTGACACCGAGTAGGGCTACTGCGAACCACACTCAGGGGGAAAACAACATCGATCCTCCGCCACCGGCTTCTGATGTTTCTGGAGTGACGCAAGTCGGCACATCTACGACCACAAAAGCTGGAAAGCCCAGGAAGCGCATGAAGTGGACTATCGAGCTAAACTCATTCATTATGCGCTCCTACTTTAAAATCACCAAGATGGAAACTGATATGACGACATACAGATACGCCCTCCACCGTGCATTCATTGAACATTTTCCAGAATTTCACCATCTCACGGAACAGCGTATTGCTGACCAACGTCGAAGTATTGTGAGAAACAATCTACTACCCGGTCCGACGTTGCAACAAATTCGAGGTGAAGTCCTTCTTGACCTTCAAGATGGAGAGAATGACATAATTACCGATCAGGATACACATAAATCGGAGAATGAACAAGGAGACCACAATGGCGTTGAGAAAATAAACAATGATTGCGACAAAACCACCGATAATGACTATAATACCCAACTTTGTAAAGCACTAGCGGAATTTAATGGCACCAACCCAATACACCGGCCAAAACTACCCAAGCTTCGAACCAATAAGGGCACTAACAGCATACTAGCAGCTGTGAACTTACTACTGCAGAACCATGCTAAAGACTGCGAAGCGCTGGAACAACTTCACACTCTCATCTATTGTGGAGCGGTAGCAGTGCTTCGAAGTCACAATCAACAAATCCAATCCCCAAAGAACAATCGGGGCAAAGACTACAAACAGCTCAAGCCTTGGTGGCAACGCCGGCTGGAAAAGTCCATTGATGACATCAGAAGGGAATTGGGGCAGCTAACAGAGTTTAAAAACAACTTGAAACCGTCTAGGCGCTTAACAAACAGAGTGAGAAAGATCTATCGAAAAATCAAAACTTTTACAGGTCACCCACAACATAAACAACATGTATGTGAATATATGGATTTACTCAGGCAAAAGTTAAAGGCAAAATCCAAACGTTTGTCACGATATGTCAAGTGCACGAAAAGGAAACAACAAAACTACTTATTCAATAACAATCAGAAGTTATTTTACAGGCAACTAAGCGGTACAGTAAACAATCACAACCAAAGTCTTCCAAATAAAGATGAGCTAACGGAGTACTGGTCTTCTTTATGGTCGAACCCTATCGAACATAAATCCAACGCTCACTGGATAAGAACTGAGGAGGAAAAAATAAACATTGAACCAATGCCTTTCGTTAACTTGACAACAAGCGAGGTAACCGAAGCTATAAAAAGCACCAGTAGTTGGAAGACACCAGGAGTTGACAATGTCCAAAACTTTTGGTATAAGAAGTTTGACAGTCTGCATGAAGCAATAGCAAGATCATTTACACATATTCTGCAACATCCAGAAGATACACCACCATTTCTGACACTGGGTTCAACCCACTTGCTTCCCAAAACGCACCAAACTCACGATCCTACGCAGTATAGACCTATAACATGCCTTCCAACTATATATAAAATATTAACGTCTTGCATTACTAACCGTATTTACAGACATGCGGATAATAACAACATCTTGTCGGAAGAACAGAAAGGGTGCAGACGAGATCACCAAGGCTGCAAAGAACAACTCATCATCGATTCGGTAATACTAAAACAGGCGCAGAAGGAACAGCGCAACATCTACACGGCTTTCGTAGATTATAGGAAAGCATTTGATAGCGTTCCACATTCCTGGCTTGTTAAAGTTTTGCAAATTTACAAAGTACACCCCATTTTTGTTACTTTTCTTGAATCATCGATGAAGCACTGGCGAACGAACCTTCATTTACAAATAAATGGTCAATATCTCGAAACTGATGAAATTTCTATCCGTAGGGGGATCTTCCAGGGCGACTCCCTGAGTCCACTTTGGTTTTGTTTGGCAATGAATCCACTTTCCAAGCTACTTAACGATACGGATTACGGCTTTAAAATAAAAGCCAACAGGAACACTAGCTGCACTGTTTCCCACCTTTTATACATGGATGACATCAAAATATACGCATCAAACCAGCGTCAAATTCAACATTTACTTAATATCACTGAAAAGTTTTCCAGTGATATACAAATGGGATTTGGATTAGACAAGTGCAAAACCTTGAATATCGAGAAGGGTAAAATCGTTAACGGAGATGTGTTACTACCTAATGGGAACATTATAAATGCCATGCAAAATGGTGAAACCTACAAATATCTAGGATTTCAGCAAGCTAAGCTACTAGACCAGAAACAAGCAAAAACCAAAATTCGAGGACAGTTCACTCAAAGGATAACTGCTTTATTGAAATCCCAGTTGAACGCAGGAAATCTTGCCAAAGCAATTAACACCTACGCCATAGCGGTCCTGACATACTCATTTGGAATTCTGAAGTGGACAAAAACAGAACTGGAAGATATCCAAAGAACAACGCGAACCATGATGACCAAACACAAATGTCACCACCCGACATCATCAGTTATTAGGACCACTCTACCAAGAAAAGAGGGAGGGAGAGCTCTAACGGACATAGTTAATTTACATTACAAACAAATATCCCAACTCCAAAAATTCTTCATTGGCAAGGCTCAAACATCTAAATTGCATGAGCTGGTCGCGAAAGCAGATAAAAACTATTCCCCCTTAGATCTTGTAAACCCTGATAATAAACTTGAAATCGTTACAGACTCTGACAAACAGGCAGAGTGGGCCCAGAAAGTGCTCCATGGTCGACATCATCACGACCTCAATCAACCATATATCGACAAGGAAGCATCAAATAAGTGGCTCTCTGATGGAACATTGTTTCCAGAAACAGAAGGATTTATGATGGCGATCCAAGACCAAGTAATTAATACCAACAATTACAAGAAATTTGTTATAAGAGATCCAAATATCGTATCGGACAAGTGCAGAAGGTGTCAACAAACAACAGAGACAATACAACACATTACGTCGGGATGTTCAGCCATAGCTAACATTGATTACCTACGCAGGCACAATCAACTTTGCAACATCATCCATCAGAAGTTGGCCAACAAATTTGGATTAGTTAACACCTACACGCCTTATTACAAGTACCATCCGCATGCAGTTCTAGAGAATGCTGATTTTAGACTATACTACGATAGGTCAATTATCACCGATAGACGGGTGACGAATAACCGGCCTGATATTGTGGTTGTGGATAAAAACGCTAACTCGGTTCTCCTAGTGGATGTTGCTGTACCCAATAACAATAATATTTTAGACAAATACAACGAGAAAATTGCAAAATACACCGATCTTGCAATTGAGGTAGGTCAGATGTGGCAGGCAGAGAAAGTAGAGGTGGTGCCGGTCATTGTTTCATCTACGGGACTAATCCCCAAAACTCTACAAGACAGCCTCACCAAACTAGGTCTTCACAAAAACACATACATCGATCTGCAGAAGGCTGCAATTTTGAATACTTGTCACACTGTCCGTAAATTTCTAAATATGTAACTGCTGTGCCTAATCCCATTTGCGTTTACACACGCTCGGGATAGGTGAACATTACCAGCAAGAGCTGAGCAAGAGTACACTTGAGTTGGAAATAATAATAATAATAATAATAATAATAATAATAATAATAATAATAATAATAATAATAATAATAATAATAATAATAATAATAATAATAATAATAATAATAATAATAATAATAATAATAATAATAATAATAATAATAATAATAATAATAATTCCCGTGGGGGTGCTGGTCCCCTATCGGGCGCTTCCCCAGGTGGTGGATAGGGGAATGCCTTTTAGATATAGAAGGTATCGAGGAAATTAAATACCTCGGAGCGAACCAAAACCAGTTAGTTTCAGGACACGACGGTCTCCATGTAAGGAGCGGTACTCCAACAGCGTCTGTTCTCCATGTAAGGAGCGGCTGAATCAGCACCTGGCAGTAGGTCTAAAATGCAACAATCACGATGTCGAATTGTAAAACAAGATTACCCCAGGTGGGTAGAGCTAAATGCTCAGAATCCCACACTGCTTGTGTACCTAGTACATCGGCTGGCTGCTCCACGGATTCTGGGGGGAGCAATAATTCGAGTGTAAATTCCGGGACCTTAAATCTCAGGAATCGTCAGGTGAATCGACATTGCAACACCTTAAACTCTTGTCGCGTTCAAGTTGGTGCTAGAAGGGCTTGTTCGAAAAATGATTTACCTTCTTCCTCGGTTAGCGGTAGGCGCAGCGTGACACCGAGTAGGGCTACTGCGAACCACACTCAGGGGGAAAACAACATCGATCCTCCGCCACCGGCTTCTGATGTTTCTGGAGTGACGCAAGTCGGCACATCTACGACCACAAAAGCCGGAAAGCCCAGGAAGCGCATGAAGTGGACTATCGAGCTTAACTCATTCATTATGCGCTCCTACTTTAAAATCACGAATATGGAAACTGATATGACGACATACAGATACGCCCTCCACCGTGCATTCGTTGAACATTTTCCAGAATTTCACCATCTCACGGAACAGCGTATTGCTGACCAACGTCGAAGTATTGTGAGAAACAATCTACTACCCGGTCCGACGTTGCAACAAATTCGAGGTGAAGTCCTTCTTGACCTTCAAGATGGAGAGAATGACATAATTACCGATCAGGATACACATAAATCGGAGAATGCACAAGGAGACCACAATGGCGTTGAGGAAATAAACAATGATTGCGACAAAACCACCGATAATGACTATAATACCGAACTTTGTAAAGCACTAGCGGAATTTAATGGCTCCAACCCAATACACCGGCCAAAACTACCCAAGCTTCGAACCAATAAGAGCACTAACAGCATACTAGCAGCTGTGAACTTACTACTGCAGAACCATGCTAAAGACTGCGAAGCGCTGGAACAACTTCACACTCTCATCTATTGTGGAGCGGTAGCAGTGCTTCGAAGTCACAATCAACAAATCCAATCCCCAAAGAACAATCGGGGTGAAGACTACAAACAGCTCAAGCCTTGGTGGCAACGCCGGCTGGAAAAGTCCATTGATGACATCAGAAGGGAATTGGGGCAGCTAACAGAGTTTAAAAACAACTTGAAACCGTCTAGGCGCTTAACAAACAGAGTGAGAAAGATCTATCGAAAAATCAAAACTTTTACAGGTCACCCACAACATAAACAACATGTATGTGAATATATGGATTAACTCAGGCAAAAGTTAAAGGCAAAATCCAAACGTTTGTCACGATATGTCAAGTGCACGAAAAGGAAACAACAAAACTACTTATTCAATAACAATCAGAAGTTATTTTACAGGCAACTAAGCGGTACAGTAAACAATCACAACCAAAGTCTTCCAAATGAAGATGAGCTAACGGAGTACTGGTCTTCTTCATGGTCGAACCCTATCGAACATAAATCCAACGCTCACTGGATAAGAACTGAGGAGGAAAAAATAAACATTGAACCAATGCCTTTCGTTAACTTGACAACAAGCGAGGTAACCGAAGCTATAAAGAGCACCAGTAATTGGAAGACACCAGGAGTTGATCATGTCCAAAACTTCTGGTATAAGAAGTTTGACAGTCTGCATGAAGCAATGGCAAGATCATTTACACATATTCTGCAACATCCAGAAGATACACCATTATTTCTGACACTGGGTTCGACCCACTTGCTTCCCAAAACGCATCAAACTCACGATCCTACGCAGTATAGACCTATAACATGCCTTCCAACTATATATAAAATATTAACGTCTTGCATTACTAACCGTATTTACAGACATGCCGATCAAAACAACATCTTGTCGGAAGAACAGAAAGGGTGCAGACGAGATCACCAAGGCTGCAAAGAACAACTCATTATCGATTCGGTAATACTAAAACAGGCGCAGAAGGAACAGCGCAACATCTACACAGCTTTCGTAGATTATAGGAAAGCATTTGATAGCGTTCCACATTCCTGGCTTGTTAAAGTTTTGCAAATTTACAAAGTACAATAATAATAATAATAATAATAATAATAATAATAATAATAATAATAATAATAATAATAATAATAATAATAATAATAATAATAATAATAATAATAATAATAATAATAATAATAATAATAATAATAATAATAATAATAATAATAATAATAATAATAATAATAATAATAATAATAATAATAATAATAATAATAATAATAATAATAATAATAATAATAATAATAATAATAATAATAATAATAATAATAATAATAATAATAATCCCCCGTCTGGGGGCGGGACCACTCACAAGAATACCCCCAGGGGATAGCCCACCTGTCGTAAAAGGCGACTAAGAGGTTAGATTCCCAGGAATCTAGAGGAGAAAACCTCGATAAAAAATCCAGAATTCAAGGTGTAAGCTTCATCGTGCCGAGGAATGTATGGTCACCTGGAGATGATCGTGAACGATGCCCTGCGAGAACTTGGCGACTCTCGCTTGTATGCAGCTTCACTGCGGCAAGGGAGCACTACCGTAGCGAATTGTATTTCTTCCCGACTCGTGGGATCATATATGAATCCAACTAATTTAACAAAAACCCCAGTGGTTTCCGCATCCACCCTTAAGGATGTTGGCTCGACTCAGGAGAAGGTGATTGTACCCCGGTTCCTGGTCGTGAAGAAAAATGATGGAGACTTCTCCAAAGTTAGTCCGTTTGTAATTGAAAAATGTTTGTATGGTTTGATAGGTGAAATTAGAAATGTTAAGAAGATAAGAGAAGGTCTGCTTGTCGAAACAGTATCAGCAGCACAATCTAACAGGCTCATAAAAATTAAAAAAATGGGAGACCACGAAGTTGAAGTTATCGCCCACAAAACAATGAATGTTGCTAGAGGAGTAATATATCACCGAGATTTGCTAAATAGTACTATCGAGGAAATAGCAGAGAACCTGAAAGACCAAGGTGTAATCGAAGTGAGACGTATTAGTACTAAGATCAATGGAGAACTGAAAGAAACTGCTAATCATATCTTGACATTTGATAGACCCGAATTACCAGATAAGGTTAAAGTTGCTTTCTACCGACTGAATGTGAGATTATACATACCATCCCCAATGCGCTGTTTTAGATGCCAAAAATTCGGACATACATCTATGAGATGTAATAATGAACAAGTTTGTGTTTGTGGAATGCCCTTGCACGAAGGATCCCCATGTAATGAGCCGATCTCCTGTGTGAACTGTAAAGGATCTCATTCAGCCCGTTCACGAACTTGCCCCATTTTTAAAAAAGAAAGTGCTATCCAAGAAGTAAAAGCGAGAGATAACATTTCATACTTTGATGCAAAGAAGAAAGTGGACATACAGACCCCTTCTCCAGGTGTCTCATATGTGAATGCTGCCTCAACTCCAGCCAAAACTGACATGTCCGCTCTAATTAAGGAATTAGTACCTTCGCTTGTTACTGCTTTAAAGGATGTTTTCGTCCCTAGAGGAGTAACCAAGCAGCCTGAAACTCAGCCTTTTACACTCCCACTACCTCCTAACACTGGAACTTGCAAAGAATCGGACAATAGTCGAAGTACTGTTGTCCCAGATTCTGTACCCGAAAAGCGTAAGAGGGATGAGTCTAAAGATCCGTCTTCGTCCGAAGACGATTGGTTGAACCGTATACCTCAAGAAAGAAATAAAAAGAAAACCAAAGGTTGGCCAAAAGGTAAGCCCCGAAAGGGCTCTATCTGATGGTCCACAATTATTTACTGTGATATTCTATGATATTGTGTGATATTGTTTGATATTTTGTGATATATATCCCCACATAAGTATACAACCATCCTAGAATTTTTTTTTATCTATTTTTATTTATCTTATTTATATATATATATTTTTTAAATCATCAACTCTATGTCTGACCCAACGCTTATGAATTCCATAATTCAATGGAATTGCAATGGTTGTATTCTTCATTATTGTGATCTCAAGTTACTTATCGCTGAAATGGTTCCAATTTGTATATGTCTACAGGAGACACATTTTAAGCCAAATCAACCGTACTCCATCAGAGGGTACAAAATATATCGAAAGGATACAAATCTCGCCATTCGAGCAAAGGGTGGCGTGGCTGCGCTGATTAGGAATGACATACCCCATTCTTCACTGGTTTTGAATACTGCCTTACAAGCGGTTGCTGTACAAATTCTGGCCCCTGTGACTATGACTATGTGCTGTCTATACTTACCTAACGCTAACTGGCAAAAAGAAGACTTAGAAGATCTCATATAGCAAATGCCCGTCCCGTTCATACTAGTGGGAGACATGAACTCCCACAACCCTCTCTGGGGTTCTCTTCGACGAGACGCTCGTGGACTAATCATTGAACAGTTGCTAGAAAGAGACGATTTAGCTTTGTTGAATTCTGGTGCGATGACTTACTTTAACGCAAGATCCAGAGACTTCAGTGCTATTGACCTATCATTTGCATCACCAAGAATTGTCCCTCGTTTGTCCTGGAGAGTTCTGCATGATCTACATAATAGCGACCACTTTCCCATTGTGATATCCACGGATATTCCAAGAAGTCGACTACCTTTACCCCCCAAGTGGCTTGTAGATAAAGCAGACTGGAACGTATTCGAACAACATCTCGATCTTCCCGATGAATCTGATAATGTCCTTCAAGAGGTTGACAAGCTCACTCGTAGTATCAAAAGAGCAGCTGAAATGGCGATTCCAATTAGAACGCAGCTACCTGATAGACGTATGGTTCCTTGGTGGAACCCTTTAGTGAAGGATGCCATACAGGCTAAGAAGAAGGCCTTTAACAGATTCAAGAGATACCCATCACTAGAAAATCTGATCCTATTCAAGAAAGCAAGAGCAACAGCTCGCCGCATCGTTGTACAGAGTAAGCGATCATCTTGGAGTACATTTGTGTCTTCGATGTCTTCTAGTACAACTATATCAGAGGTATGGCGAAAAGTCAAGGCGGTTGCTGGAAGTAATTTTTCACCACCACTCAAATATCTGCGGACAGAAACTGGCGAGATATCCGATTGTCCACAAATAATCTCAGAATGCATGGCCAGCCATTACTGTGCTGCAAGCAGCAATCAGAATTACGAAGAAGAATTTTTACAGTCCAAAAGCCTACAAGAACTACCTCTTAACTTTTCCTCACGTAAACATCTCCATTATAACTCACCCTTTACTCTAATCGAATTTGAATATGCTCTTTCCTGTTCTAAGCAATCATCCCCGGGACCTGACTCAATATGCTATGAAATGATTAATCGTCTACCATCCGATTTCAAAGCATTGCTACTCAATTTGTACAACAAAATATGGCAGTCAAATAGCTACCCACCTCAGTGGAAAGAGGCGATAATTGTCCCTATTTTGAAAGAAGGAAGGGATCCTTTATTTCCTACTAATTATAGGCCCATAAGCCTCACATGTAGTATGGGAAAGATAATGGAGAAAATGGTGAGCAATAGACTAATATGGTTGCTTGAATCACAGGGATTTTTAGATGACGACCAAGCAGGATTTCGAAAGCACCGATCAACTACAGATCAACTTGTATATCTCGAACATACTATACAAGAATCTTTCAGAAAACGCGAACATACCGTCGCTGTATTTTTCGACCTCGAAAAGGCTTACGATATGACATGGAGGTATGGAATTATGAGAAAACTTTATGACTGGGGATTCCGGGGCAACTTACCTCTGTTTATAAGTTCCTTCCTATCTGACAGAAATTTCAGAGTGAGAGTGGGCGACACTCTGTCCTCGCTCAAACCCCTCGAAAATGGAATCCCGCAAGGCTCCACTTTGAGTGTAACACTCTTCGCTATCGCAGTCAACCACATAGCTACCGCGGTCGACCCGACAGTCGGAATTTGTTTATATGTTGATGATCTGACGATAGTTTCTTCTGCACCTACCGTTGGATCCGCTACCCGTAAGCTACAACGATCGATAGACCAAATTGTTCAAAATGCTAGAGGAGTGGGATATAAGTTTTCCAGAGAAAAAACGAGTTGTGTTCACTTCTGCAGACTACGTAGGCCTCACTATGACCCTATGTTATACATTAATAATACATTAATTGAATGCAAAGAATCTATCAAATTCCTCGGAATCATATTTGATTCAAAACTAACTTGGCGCAAACATCTAGAGAATTTGGTAGTGCGGTGTAAGCAGACAATTAATGTAATAAAATGCCTTGCCAGCACTAGCTGGGGAGCTGATGCAGACACCCTGTTAAATGTTTACCGGTCTCTTGTTCTCGCCAAGATAGACTACGGGTCCATAGTTTATTCATCGGCTCGGAAATCAACGCTGAGTTTACTGGACCCCATACATCATGCAGGTATGAGGTACTCAATAGGTGCTTTTCGTACAACACCCACTGTGAGTATTTGTAGTGAGACAGGGTTTCCACCTTTACGACTTCACCGCCAGAAACTACTAGCAAATTACATCTCCAGAATACGAGCACAACCCAACCATCGAAATCTTCCGATTTTGTTGGAAGAACACGGCGGATATGCTGATAGACCAACTATCACAAGGCCAGTAGGAATCAGAGCACGCGAAACCCTGCCACCACTGAAATTGCATAACTTGACCATTCTCTCATTAAAAGATTTCGAAGTTCCTCCATGGCAGCTACCAAAAATTTCTATCCGCTTAGACCTGACTGAATTCCCTAAGAATTGCACTGCCCCATTAATCTACCGTCAGCGCTTTCTTGAAATCTTACACGAGTTTCCTAAGTCAACAATTTTATATACAGACGGATCTAAAACATCAACTGGTACAGGCAGTGCTCTATCCATTGGAAATCAAACGTTTTCTTGGTCCCTGTCACCTTACGCATCCATATTCACAGCTGAACTTTATGCTATTTGGCAGGCACTTCAGTTTTGCGGCATGGCAAGATCAAATCAGGAAACCATAATCGTATGTGACTCTCTCAGCGTCCTTGAGTCAATTTCAAACCCATTTTCAGATGATCCTCTAGTCAAGACAATATTATTTTCTATTAATCACCTCCATAATATTGGTAAATATGTTAATTTTATTTGGGCACCAAGCCATGTCGGAATAATGGGCAATGAAAACGCAGATACAGCCGCTCGTGAGGCTGCTGATAAAAAGACAGTCGACGTTATGGTTTTGAGGGCAGATGATATAAAGGGGGAATATAAATCTTTATTGAAAAGAAAGTGGCACCAGGAATGGGACCGAGTGCACAACAGCCTAAAGTCAATAAAACCCTCTGGTGGGCCTTGGCGACCTCCAGAAGCACTGCCCAGGGCTGACAGAGTGAAGATTCACAGATTGAGATTCGGGCATACAGCATTAACGCACGCGTTTCTCCTAGGAGGACAAGATCCTCCGATATGCCTCCGTTGTGGTGAATTAACCACAGTGTCACATATCATATGCGAGTGTCCAGGATATGGAAATATGCGGCAGATTTTTAACATATCTGAACATCTAGCAGACAATTTCACGAACGCCAAGAAAATTCAAAATTTATTACAATACCTAAAATCTACTAACCTTTTCAATAAAATATAACTCCTGTAATCGAAAACGATAAGTTTTTCATTCTTCAAATTCTGGTGCTAATGATCACAGAAATCGATGCACCTAAATAGAAAAAAAAAAAAAAAAAAAAAAAAATAATAATAATAATAATAATAATAATAATAATAATAATAATAATAATAATAATTTTCAGGACACGACGGTCTCCATGTAAGGAGCGGTACTCCGACAGCGTCTGTTCTCCATGTAAGGAGCGGCTGAATCAGCACCTGGCAGTAGGTCTAAAATGCGACAATCACGATGTCGAATTGTAAAACAAGATTACCCCAGGTGGGTAGAGCTAAATGCTCAGAATCCCACACTGCTTGTGTACCTAGTACATCGGCTGTCTGCTCCACGGATTCTGGGGGGAGCAATAATTCGAGTGTAAATTCCGGGACCTTAAATCTCAGGAATCGTCAGGTGAATCGACATTGCAACACCTTAAACTCTTGTCGCGTTCAAGTTGGTGCTAGAAGGGCTTGTTCGAAAAATGATTTACCTTCTTCCTCGGTTAGCGGTAGGCGCAGCGTGACACCGAGTAGGGCTACTGCGAACCACACTCAGGGGGAAAACAACATCGATCCTCCGCCACCGGCTTCTGATGTTTCTGGAGTGACGCAAGTCGGCACATCTACGACCACAAAAGCCGGAAAGCCCAGGAAGCGCATGAAGTGGACTATCGAGCTAAACTCATTCATTATGCGCTCCTACTTTAAAATCACGAATATGGAAACTGATATGACGACATACAGATACGCCCTCCACCGTGCATTCGTTGAACATTTTCCAGAATTTCACCATCTCACGGAACAGCGTATTGCTGACCAACGTCGAAGTATTGTGAAAAACAATCTACTACCCGGTCCGACGTTGCAACAAATTCGAGGTGAAGTCCTTCTTGACCTTCAAGATGGCGAGAATGACATAATTACCGATCAGGATACACATAAATCGGAGAATGCACAAGGAGACCACAATGGCGTTGAGGAAATAAACAATGATTGCGACAAAACCACCGATAATGACTATAATACCGAACTTTGTAAAGCACTAGCGGAATTTAATGGCACCAACCCAATACACCGGCCAAAACTACCCAAGCTTCGAACCAATAAGAGCACTAACAGCATACTAGCAGCTGTGAACTTACTACTGCAGAACTATGCTAAAGACTGCGAAGCGCTGGAACAACTTCACACTCTCATCTATTGTGGAGCGGTAGCAGTGATTCGAAGTCACAATCAACAGATCCAATCCCCTAAGAACAATCGAGGTAAAGACTACAAACAGCTCAAGCCTTGGTGGCAACGCCGGCTGGAAAAGTCCACTGATGACATCAGAAGGGAATTGGGGCAGCTTACAGAATTTAAAAACAACTTGAAACCGTCTAGGCGCTTAACAAACAGAGTGAGGAAGATCTATCGAAGAATCAACACTTATACAGGTCACCCACAACATAAACAACATGTATGTGAATATATCGATTCACTCAGGCAAAAGTTAAAGGCAAAATCAAAACGTTTGTCACGATATGTCAAGTGCACGAAAAGGAAACAACAGAACTACTTATTCAATAACAATCAGAAGTTATTTTACAGGCAACTAAGCGGTACTGTAAACAATCACAACCAAAGTCTCCCAGATAAAGATGAGCTAACGGAGTACTGGTCTTCTTTATGGTCGAACCCTATCGAACATAAATCCAACGCTCACTGGATTAGAACTGAGGAGGAAAAAATTAACATTGAACCAATGCCTTTCGTTAACTTGACAACAAGCGAGGTAACCGAAGCTATAAAGAGCACCAGTAGTTGGAAGACACCAGGAGTTGACAATGTCCAAAACTTCTGGTATAAGAAGTTTGACAGTCTGCATGAAGCAATGGCAAGATCATTTACACATATTCTGCAGCATCCAGAAGATACACCACCATTTCTGACACTGGGTTCGACCCACTTGCTTCCCAAAACGCATCAAACTCACGATCCTACGCAGTATAGACCTATAACATGCCTTCCAACTATATATAAAATATTAACGTCTTGCATTACTAACCGTATTTACAGACATGCCGATCAAAACAACATCTTGTCGGAAGAACAAAAAGGGTGCAGACGAGATCACGAAGGCTGCAAAGAGCAACTCATCATCGATTCGGTAATACTAAAACAGGCGCAAAAGGAACAGCGCAACATCTACACGGCTTTCGTAGATTATAGGAAAGCATTTGATAGCGTTCCACATTCCTGGCTTGTTAAAGTGTTGCAAATTTACAAAGTACACCCCACTCTTGTTACTTTTCTTGAATCATCGATGAAGCACTGGCGAACGAACCTTCATTTACAAATAAATGGTCAATACCTCGAAACTGATGAAATTTCTATCCGTAGGGGGATCTTCCAAGGCGACTCCCTGAGTCCACTTTGGTTTTGTTTGGCAATGAACCCACTCTCCAATCTACTTAACGATACGGATTACGGCTTTAAAATCAAGGCCAACAGAAACACTAGCTGCACTGTTTCCCACCTCTTATACATGGATGACATCAAAATATACGCATCAAACCAGCGTCAAATTCAACATTTACTTAATATTACTGAAAAATTTTCCAGTGATATACAAATGGGATTTGGATTAGACAAGTGCAAAACCTTAAATATCGAGAAGGGTAAAATCGTTAACGGAGATGTATTACTACCTAATGGGAACATTATAAATGCCATGCAAAATGGTGAAACCTACAAATATCTAGGATTTCAGCAAGCTAAGCTACTTGACCAGAAGCAAGCAAAAACCAAAATTCGAGGACAGTTCACTCAAAGGATATCTGCTTTATTGAAATCCCAGTTGAACGCAGGAAATCTCGCCAAAGCAATTAACACCTACGCCATACCGATCCTGACATACTCATTTGGAATTCTGAAGTGGACAAAAACAGAACTGGAAGATATTCAAAGAACAACGCGAACCATGATGACCAAACACAAATGTCACCACCCGACATCATCAGTTATTAGGACCACATTACCAAGAAAAGAGGGAGGGAGAGCTTTAACGGACATAGTTAATTTACATTATAATCAAATATCTAAACTCCAAAAGTTCTTCATTGGCAAGGCTCAAACATCTAAATTGCATGAGCTGGTCGCGAAAGCAGATAAAAACTATTCCCCCTTAGATCTTGTAAACCCTGATAAAAAACTTGAAATCGTTACAGACTCTGACAAACAGGCGGAGTGGGCCCAGAAAGCGCTTCATGGTCGACATCATCACGACCTCAATCAACCATATATCGACAAGGAAGCATCAAATAAGTGGCTTTCTGATGGAACATTGTTTCCAGAAACAGAAGGATTTATGATGGCGATCCAAGACCAAGTTATTAATACCAACAATTACAAGAAATTTGTTATAAGAGATCCAAACATCGTGTCGGACAAGTGCAGAAGGTGTCAACAAACAACAGAGACGATACAACACATTACGTCGGGATGTTCAGCCATAGCTAACATTGATTACCTACGCAGGCACAACCAACTGTGCAACATCATTCATCAGAAGTTGGCCAACAAATTTGGATTAGTTAACACCTACACGCCTTATTACAAGTACCATCCTCATGCAGTTCTAGAGAATGCTGATTTTAGACTATACTACGATAGGTCAATTATCACCGATAGTCGGGTGACGAATAACCGGCCTGATATTGTAGTTGTGGATAAAAAAGCTAACTCGGTTCTTCTAGTGGATGTTGCTGTACCCAATAACAACAATATGTTAGACAAATACAACGAGAAAATTGCAAAATACACCGATCTTGCAATTGAGGTAGGACAGATGTGGCATGCAGAGAAAGTAGAGGTGGTGCCGGTCATCGTTTCATCTACGGGACTAATCCCCAAAACTCTACAAGACAGCCTCACCAAACTAGGTCTTCACAAAAACACATACATCGATCTGCAGAAGGCTGCAATTTTGAATACTTGTCACACTGTCCGTAAATTTCTAAATATGTAACTGCTGAGCCTAATCCCATTTGCGTTTACACACGCTCGGGACAGGTGAACATTACCAGCAAGAGCTGAGCAAGAGTACACTTGAGTTGGAAATAATAATAATAATAATAATAATAATAACCTGTGGGGGTACTGGTCCCCTATCGGGCGCTTTCCCAGGTGGTGGATAGGGAAATGCCTTTTAGATATAGAAGGTATCGAGGAAATTAAATACCTCGGAGCGAACCAAAACCAGTTAGTTTCAGGACACGATGGTCTCCATGTAAGGAGCGGTACTCCGACAGCGTCTGTTCTCCATGTAAGGAGCGGCTGAATCAGCACCTGGCAGTAGGTCTAAAATGCGACAATCACGATGTCGAATTGTAAAACAAGATTACCCCAGGTGGGTAGAGCTAAATGCTCAGAATCCCACACTGCTAGTGTACCTAGTACATCGGCTGTCTGCTCCACGGATTCTGGGGGGAGCAATAATTCGATTGTAAATTCCGGGACTTTAAATCTCAGGAATCGTCAGGTGAATCGACATTGCAACACCTTAAACTCTTGTCGCGTTCAAGTTGGTGCTAGAAGGGCTTGTTCGAAAAATGATTTACCTTCTTCCTCGGTTAGCGGTAGGCGCAGCGTGACACCGAGTAGGGCTACTGCGAACCACACTCAGGGGGAAAACAACATCGATCCTCCGCCACCGGCTTCTGATGTTTCTGGAGTGACGCAAGTCGGCACATCTACGACCACAAAAGCCGGAAAGCCCAGGAAGCGCATGAAGTGGACTATCGAGCTAAACTCATTCATTATGCGCTCCTACTTTAAAATCACGAATATGGAAACTGATATGACGACATACAGATACGCCGTCCACCGTGCATTCATTGAACATTTTCCAGAATTTCACCATCTCACGGAACAGCGTATTGCTGACCAACGTCGAAGTATTGTAAGAAACAATCTACTACCCGGTCCGACGTTGCAACAAATTCGAGGTGAAGTCCTTCTTGACCTTCAAGATGGAGAGAATGACATAATTACCGATCAGGATACACATAAATCGGAGAATGCACAAGGAGACCACAATGGCGTTGAGGAAATAAACAATGATTGCGACAAAACCACCGATAATGACTATAATACCGAACTTTGTAAAGCACTAGCGGAATTTAATGGCACCAACCCAATACACCGGCCAAAACTACCCAAGCTTCGAACCAATAAGAGCACTAATAGCATACTAGCAGCTGTGAACTTACTACTGCAGAACCATGCTAAAGACTGCGAAGCGCTGGAACAACTTCACACTCTCATCTATTGTGGAGCGGTAGCAGTGCTTCGAAGTCACAATCAACAAATCCAATCCCCAAAGAACAATCGGGGCAAAGACTACAAACAGCTCAAGCCTTGGTGGCAACGCCGGCTGGAAAAGTCCATTGATGACATCAGAAGGGAATTGGGGCAGCTAAAAGAGTTTAAAAACAACTTGAAACCGTCTAGGCGCTTAACAAACAGAGTGAGAAAGATCTATCGAAAAATCAAAACTTTTACAGGTCACCCACAACATAAACAACATGTATGTGAATATATGGATTTACTCAGGCAAAAGTTGAAGGCAAAATCCAAACGTTTGTCACGATATGTCAAGTGCACGAAAAGGAAACAACAAAACTACTTATTCAATAACAATCAGAAGTTATTTTACAGGCAACTAAGCGGTACAATAAACAATCACAACCAAAGTCTCCCAGATAAAGATGAGCTAACGGAGTACTGGTCTTCTTTATGGTCGAACCCTATCGAACATAAATCCAACGCTCACTGGATAAGAACTGAGGAGGAAAAAATTAACATTGAACCAATGCCTTTCGTTAACTTGACAGCAAGCGAGGTAACCGAAGCTATAAAGAGCACCAGTAATTGGAAGACACCAGGAGTTGACCATGTCCAAAACTTCTGGTATAAGAAGTTTGACAGTCTGCATGAAGCAATGGCAAGATCATTTACACATATTCTGCAGCATCCAGAAGATACACCACCATTTCTGACACTGGGTTCGACCCACTTGCTTCCCAAAACGCATCAAACTCACGATCCTACGCAGTATAGACCTATAACATGCCTTCCAACTATATATAAAATATTAACGTCTTGCATTACTAACCGTATTTACAGCGTATTTACATGCGGATCATAACAACATCTTGTCGGAAGAACAGAAAGGGTGCAGACGAGATCACCAAGGCTGCAAAGAACAACTCATCATTGATTCGGTAATACTAAAACAGGCACAGAAGGAACAGCGCAACATCTACACGGCTTTCGTAGATTATAGGAAAGCATTTGATAGCGTTCCACATTCCTGGCTTGTTAAAGTTTTGCAAATTTACAAAGTACACCCCATTCTTGTTACTTTTCTTGAATCATCGATGAAGCACTGGCGAACGAACCTTCACTTACAAATAAATGGTCAATACCTCGAAACTGATGAAATTTCTATCCGTAGGGGGATCTTCCAGGGCGACTCCCTGAGTCCACTTTGGTTTTGTTTGGCAATGAATCCACTTTCCAAGCTACTTAACGATACGGATTACGGCTTTAAAATCAAAGCCAACAGGAACACTAGTTGCACTGTTTCCCACCTTTTATACATGGATGACATCAAAATATACGCATCAAACCAGCGCCAAATTCAACATTTACTTAATATCACTGAAAAATTTTCCAGTGATATACAAATGGGATTTGGATTAGACAAGTGCAAAACCTTGAATATCGAGAAGGGTAAAATCGTTAACGGAGATGTGTTACTACCTAATGGGAACATTATAAATGCCATGCAAAATGGTGAAACCTACAAATATCTAGGATTTCAGCAAGCTAAGCTACTAGACCAGAAGCAAGCAAAAACCAAAATTCGAGGACAGTTCACTCAAAGGATAACTGCTTTATTGAAATCCCAGTTGAACGCAGGAAATCTTGCCAAAGCAATTAACACCTACGCCATACCGGTCCTGACATACTCATTTGGAATTCTGAAGTGGACAAAAACAGAACTGGAAGATATTCAAAGAACAACGCGAACCATGATGACCAAACACAAATGTCACCACCCGACATCATCAGTTATTAGGACCACATTACCAAGAAAAGAGGGAGGGAGAGCTTTAACGGACATAGTTAACTTACATTATAATCAAATATCTAAACTCCAAAAGTTCTTCATTGGCAAGGCTCAAACATCTAAATTGCATGAGCTGGTCGCGAAAGCAGATAAAAACTATTCCCCCTTAGATCTTGTAAACCCTGATGAAAAACTTGAAATCGTTACAGACTCTGACAAACAGGCCGAGTGGGCCCAGAAAGCGCTTCATGGTCGACATCATCACGACCTCAATCAACCATATATCGACAAGGAAGCATCAAATAAGTGGCTCTCTGATGGAACATTGTTTCCAGAAACAGAAGGATTTATGATGGCGATCCAAGACCAAGTTATTAATACCAACAATTACAAGAAATTTGTTATAAGAGATCCAAACATCGTGTCGGACAAGTGCAGAAGGTGTCAACAAACAACAGAGACGATACAACACATTACGTCGGGATGTTCAGCCATAGCTAACATTGATTACCTACGCAGGCACAATCAACTTTGCAACATCATCCATCAGAAGTTGGCCAACAAATTTGGATTAGTTAACACTTACACGCCTTATTACAAGTACCATCCTCATGCAGTTCTAGAGAATGCTGATTTTAGACTATACTACGATAGGTCAATTATCACCGATAGACGGGTGACGAATAACCGGCCTGATATTGTAGTTGTGGATAAAAAAGCTAACTCGGTTCTTCTAGTGGATGTTGCTGTACCCAATAACAACAATATGTTAGACAAATACAACGAGAAAATTGCAAAATACACCGATCTTGCAATTGAGGTAGGACAGATGTGGCATGCAGAGAAAGTAGAGGTGGTGCCGGTCATCGTTTCATCTACGGGACTAATCCCCAAAACTCTACAAGACAGCCTCACCAAACTAGGTCTTCACAAAAACACATATATCGATCTGCAGAAGGCTGCAATTTTGAATACTTGTCACACTGTCCGTAAATTTCTAAATATGTAACTGCTGTGCCAAATCCCATTTGCGTTTACAAACGCTTGGGATAGGTGAACATTACCAGCAAGAGCTGAGCAAGAGTACACTTGAATTGGAAATAATAATAATAATAATAATAATAATAATAATAATAATAATAATAATAATAATAATAATAATAATAATAATAATAATAATAATAATAATAATAATAATAATAATAATAATAATAATAATAATAAGCGCTTAACAAACAGAGTGAGGAAGATCTATCGAAGAATCAACACTTATACAGGTCACCCACAACATAAACAACATGTATGTGAATATATCGATTCACTCAGGCAAAAGTTAAAGGCAAAATCCAAACGTTTGTCACGATATGTCAAGTGCACGAAAAGGAAACAACAAAACTACTTATTCAATAACAATCAGAAGTTATTTTACAGGCAACTAAGCGGTACAGTAAACAACCACAACCAAAGTCTTCCAAATAAAGATGAGCTAACAGAGTACTGGTCTTCTTTATGGTCGAACCCTATCGAACATAAATCCAACGCTCACTGGATAAGAACTGAGGAGGAAAAAATAAACATTGAACCAATGCCTTTCGTTAACTTGACAACAAGCGAGGTAACCGAAGCTATAAAGAGCACCAGTAGTTGGAAGACACCAGGAGTTGACAATGTCCAAAACTTCTGCTATAAGAAGTTTGACAGTCTGCATGAAGCAATAGCAAGATCATTTACACATATTCTGCAACATCCAGAAGATACACCACCATTTCTGACACTGGGTTCGACCCACTTGCTTCCCAAAACGCATCAAACTCACGATCCTACGCAGTATAGACCTATAACATGCCTTCCAACTATATATAAAATATTAACGTCTTGCATTACTAACCGTATTTACAGACATGCGGATCACAACAACATCTTGTCGGAAGAACAGAAAGGGTGCAGACGAGATCACCAAGGCTGCAAAGAACAACTCATCATCGATTCGGTAATACTAAAACAGGCGCAGAAGGAACAGCGCAACATATACACGGCTTTCGTAGATTATAGGAAAGCATTTGATAGCGTTCCACATTCCTGGCTTGTTAAAGTTTTGCAAATTTACAAAGTACACCCCATTCTTGTTACTTTTCTTGAATCATCGATGAAGCACTGGCGAACGAACCTTCATTTACAAATAAATGGTCAATACCTCGAAACTGATGAGATTTCTATCCGTAGGGGGATCTTCCAGGGCGACTCCCTGAGTCCACTTTGGTTTTGTTTGGCAATGAATCCACTTTCCAAGCTACTTAACGATACGGATTACGGCTTTAAAATCAAAGCCAACAGGAACACTAGCTGCACTGTTTCCCACCTTTTATATATGGATGACATCAAAATATACGCATCAAACCAGCGTCAAATTCAACATTTACTTAATATCACTGAAAATTTTTCCAGTGATATACAAATGGGATTTGGATTAGACAAGTGCAAAACCTTGAATATCGAGAAGGGTAAAATCGTTAACGGAGATGTGTTACTACCTAATGGGAACATTATAAATGCCATGCAAAATGGTGAAACCTACAAATATCTAGGATTTCAGCAAGCTAAGCTACTAGACCAGAAGCAAGCAAAAACCAAAATTCGAGGACAGTTCACTCAAAGGATAACTGCTTTATTGAAATCCCAGTTGAACGCAGGAAATCTTGCCAAAGCAATTAACACCTACGCCATACCGGTCCTGACATACTCATTTGGAATTCTGAAGTGGACAAAAACAGAACTGGAAGATATTCAAAGAACAACGCGAACCATGATGACCAAACACAAATGTCACCACCCGACATCATCAGTTATTAGGACCACACTACCAAGAAAAGAGGGAGGGAGAGCTCTAACGGACATAGTTAATTTACATTACAAACAAATATCTAAACTCCAACAGTTCTTCATTGGCAAGGCTCAAACATCTAAATTGCATGAGCTGGTCGCGAAAGCAGATAAAAACTATTCCCCCTTAGATCTTGTAAACCCTGATAATAAACTTGAAATCGTTACAGACTCTGACAAACAGGCGGAGTGGGCCCAGAAAGCGCTTCATGGTCGACATCATCACGACCTCAATCAACCATATATCGACAAGGAAGCATCAAATAAGTGGCTCTCTGATGGAACATTGTTTCCAGAAACAGAAGGATTTATGATGGCGATCCAAGACCAAGTTATTAATACCAACAATTACAAGAAATTTGTTATCAGAGATCCAAACATCGTGTCGGACAAGTGCAGAAGGTGTCAACAAACAACAGAGACGATACAACACATTACGTCGGGATGTTCAGCCATAGCTAACATTGATTACCTACGCAGGCACAACCAACTGTGCAACATCATTCATCAGAAGTTGGCCAACAAATTTGGATTAGTTAACACTTACACGCCTTATTACAAGTACCATCCTCATGCAGTTCTAGAGAATGCTGATTTTAGACTATACTACGATAGGTCAATTATCACCGATAGACGGGTGACGAATAACCGGCCTGATATTGTAGTTGTGGATAAAAAAGCTAACTCGGTTCTTCTAGTGGATGTTGCTGTACCCAATAACAACAATATGTTAGACAAATACAACGAGAAAATTGCAAAATACACCGATCTTGCAATTGAGGTAGGACAGATGTGGCATGCAGAGAGGGTAGAGGTGGTGCCGGTCATCGTTTCATCTACGGGACTAATCCCCAAAACTCTACAAGACAGCCTCACCAAACTAGGTCTTCACAAAAACACATACATCGATCTGCAGAAGGCTGCAATTTTGAATACTTGTCACACTGTCCGTAAATTTCTAAATATGTAACTGCTGTGCCTAATCCCATTTGCGTTTACAAACGCTCGGGATAGGTGAACATTACCAGCAAAAGCTGAGCAAGAGTACACTTGAATTGGAAATAATAATAATAATAATAATAATAATAATAATAATAATAACCCGTGGGGGTGCTGGTCCCCTATCGGGCGCTTCCCCAGGTGGTGGATAGGGGAATGCCTTTTAGATATAGAAGGTATCGAGGAAATTAAATACCTCGGAGCGAACCAAAACCAGTTAGTTTCAGGACACGACGGTCTCCATGTAAGGAGCGGTACTCCAACAGCGTCTGTTCTCCATGTAAGGAGCGGCTGAATCAGCACCTGGCAGTAGGTCTAAAATGCGACAATCACGATGTCGAATTGTAAAACAAGATTACCCCAGGTGGGTAGAGCTAAATGCTCAGAATCCCACACTGCTTGTGTACCTAGTACATCGGCTGTCTGCTCCACGGATTCTGGGGGGAGCAATAATTCGAGTGTACATTCCGGGACCTTAAATCTCAGGAATCGTCAGGTGAATCGACATTGCAACACCTTAAACTCTTGTCGCGTTCAAGTTGGTGCTAGAAGGGCTTGTTCGAAAAATGATTTACCTTCTTCCTCGGTTAGCGGTAGGCGCAGCGTGACACCGAGTAGGGCTACTGCGAACCACACTCAGGGGGAAAACAACATCGATCCTCCGCCACCGGCTTCTGATGTTTCTGGAGTGACGCAAGTCGGCACATCTACGACCACAAAAGCCGGAAAGCCCAGGAAGCGCATGAAGTGGACTATCGAGCTAAACTCATTCATTATGCGCTCCTACTTTAAAATCACGAATATGGAAACTGATATGACGACATACAGATACGCCCTCCACCGTGCATTCGTTGAACATTTTCCAGAATTTCACCATCTCACGGAACAGCGTATTGCTGACCAACGTCGAAGTATTGTGAAAAACAATCTACTACCCGGTCCGACGTTGCAACAAATTCGAGGTGAAGTCCTTCTTGACCTTCAAGATGGCGAGAATGACATAATTACCGATCAGGATACACATAAATCGGAGAATGCACAAGGAGACCACAATGGCGTTGAGGAAATAAACAATGATTGCGACAAAACCACTAGCGGAATTTAAGGGCACCAACCCAATACACCGGCCAAAACTACCCAAGCTTCGAACCAATAAGAGCACTAACAGCATACTAGCAGCTGTGAACTTACTACTGCAGAACTATGCTAAAGACTGCGAAACGCTGGAACAACTTCACACTCTCATCTATTGTGGAGCGGTAGCAGTGATTCGAAGTCACAATCAACAGATCCAATCCCCTAAGAACAATCGAGGTAAAGACTACAAACAGCTCAAGCCTTGGTGGCAACGCCGGTTGGAAAAGTCCATTGATGACATCAGAAGGGAATTGGGGCAGCTTACAGAATTTAAAAACAACTTGAAACCGTCTAGGCGCTTAACAAACAGAGTGAGGAAGATCTATCGAAGAATCAACACTTATACAGGTCACCCACAACATAAACAACATGTATGTGAATATATCGATTCACTCAGGCAAAAGTTAAAGGCAAAATCAAAACGTTTGTCACGATATGTCAAGTGCACGAAAAGGAAACAACAGAACTACTTATTCAATAACAATCAGAAGTTATTTTACAGGCAACTTAGCGGTACTGTAAACAATCACAACCAAAGTCTCCCAGATAAAGATGAGCTAACGGAGTACTGGTCTTCTTTATGGTCGAACCCTATCGAACATAAATCCAACGCTCACTGGATAAGAACTGAGGAGGAAAAAATTAACATTGAACCAATGCCTTTCGTTAACTTGACAACAAGCGAGGTAACCGAAGCTATAAAGAGCACCAGTAGTTGGAAGACACCAGGAGTTGACAATGTCCAAAACTTCTGGTATAAGAAGTTTGACAGTCTGCATGAAGCAATGGCAAGATCATTTACACATATTCTGCAGCATCCAGAAGATACACCACCATTTCTGACACTGGGTTCGACCCACTTGCTTCCCAAAACGCATCAAACTCACGATCCTACGCAGTATAGACCTATAACATGCCTTCCAACTATATATAAAATATTAACGTCTTGCATTACTAACCGTATTTACAGACATGCCGATCAAAACAACATCTTGTCGGAAGAACAAAAAGGGTGCAGACGAGATCACCAAGGCTGCAAAGAGCAACTCATCATCGATTCGGTAATACTAAAACAGGCGCAGAAGGAACAGCGCAACATCTACACGGCTTTCGTAGATTATAGGAAAGCATTTGATAGCGTTCCACATTCCTGGCTTGTTAAAGTGTTGCAAATTTACAAAGTACACCCCACTCTTGTTACTTTTCTTGAATCATCGATGAAGCACTGGCGAACGAACCTTCATTTACAAATAAATGGTCAATACCTCGAAACTGATGAAATTTCTATCCGTAGGGGGATCTTCCAAGGCGACTCCCTGAGTCCACTTTGGTTTTGTTTGGCAATGAATCCACTCTCCAATCTACTTAACGATACGGATTACGGCTTTAAAATCAAGGCCAACAGAAACACTAGCTGCACTGTTTCCCACCTCTTATACATGGATGACATCAAAATATACGCATCAAACCAGCGTCAAATTCAACATTTACTTAATATTACTGAAAAATTTTCCAGTGATATACAAATGGGATTTGGATTAGACAAGTGCAAAACCTTAAATATCGAGAAGGGTAAAATCGTTAACGGAGATGTATTACTACCTAATGGGAACATTATAAATGCCATGCAAAATGGTGAAACCTACAAATATCTATGATTTCAGCAAGCTAAGCTACTTGACCAGAAGCAAGCAAAAACCAAAATTCGAGGACAGTTCACTCAAAGGATATCTGCTTTATTGAAATCCCAGTTGAACGCAGGAAATCTCGCCAAAGCAATTAACACCTACGCCATACCGGTCGTGTCGGACAAGTGCAGAAGGTGTCAACAAACAACAGAGACGATACAACACATTACGTCGGGATGTTCAGCCATAGCGTACATTGATTACCTACGCAGACACAATCAACTTTGCAACATCATCCATCAGAAGCTGGCCAACAAATTTGGATTAGTTAACACTTATCACGAGTACCATCCGCATGCAGTTCTAGAGAATTCTGATTTTAGACTATACTACGATAGGTCAATTATCACCGATAGACGGGTGACGAATAACCGGCCTGATATTGTGGTTGTGGATAAAAAAGCTAACTCGGTTCTCCTGGTGGATGTTGCTGTACCCAATAACAACAATATTTTAGACAAATACAACGAAAAAATTGCAAAATACACCGATCTTGCAATTGAGGTAGGACAGATGTGGCATGCAGAGAAAGTAGAGGTGGTGCCAGTCATCGTTTCATCTACGGGACTAATCCCCAAAACTCTACAAGACAGCCTCACCAAACTAGGTCTTCACAAAAACACATACATCGATCTGCAGAAGGCTGCAATTTTGATTACTTGTCACACTGTCCGTAAATTTCTAAATATGTAACTGCTCTGCCTAATCCCATTTGCGTTTACAAACGCTCGGGATAGGTGAACATTACCAGCAAGAGCTGAGCAAGAGTACACTTGAGTTGGAAATAATAATAATAATAATAACTCGTGGGCGTGAGTACACTTGAGTTGGAAATAATAATAATAATAATGTTTATTTACGAAATATAAAAAAGTACAATATATAGATAAAAAAATGTAAGCAAACAAACAAAATCACTGAAGTTGTAAGGAGCTGGACGCTTCTTACAGCTTGTACGTGATATGTGCACATAAGTGGTTATTTCACTGGACATCATCGGGTTGTTTTAGGACATCATCGGGGTTTTTAGGACATTATCGGGTTTTTTAGGACATCATCGGGTTTTTTAGGACATCATCGGGTTTTTTAGTACATCATAGTTTTTTTCTTGAAATTATCAGGTAAGTGAATCAATTTTTTTATGTATAAATTCTAAATATATAGAGAATACTATTTTGTGTGCTGTTAGTATTGAATTTTTACTGGTTATTTATAATTTTCCTTAACATATCTCTATCTAGAATAATTATCCAATTTTTAATTTTTGATTTAAAATGTTTAATACTTTTTAAATTTTTTAACTCTATAGGAACTTGATTATAAAGTTTGGGACCCAAGTAGTCAAAACAACGCTGTCCTATAGTTTTTTCTCGTCTAGGTAGGATATATACATTTTTCTTATAACGAGTATCATGAAGGTGTTCTGGACAAATCAGGTTATTTTCATTTTTCTGAAAGTACAACAACATTTTCATACAATAAATTTGTGTAGCATCCATAAAACCACTTAGATCATAAATATCATTACTAGGAAAAGTGATATTTTTTCAAAAAATTATTCTCATTATCCATTTCTGAATAACATTTAATTTTTGTAGGTGGCAGTTATTTACTCCCCCCCATGCAAGAATTCCGTCGTTAATTTGGGATTGCACTAGTGAGTAATACATAATTTTCAAGTTATGAATATCTAAGAATTCTCTCAGGTATCTAAATTTAGACAGAAGACCCCGTAATTTTAAAACTACATTTTTAATATGCAGCTCCCATTTTAGATGACGATCTATTATAACACCTGAATACTTAATGCTCTCTGTTTCTGGTATTTTCATATTATTATGAAGTTCGAGTGAACCAAAATTCGGAAGTCCAGTGGTGTAGGATGCAAATGGCATATATTTTGTTTTATCGACATTTAGTGTAAGTTTGTTGTATTTGAGCCATTCTGTTACAGTTTGGAAACCATTTTCAGTTGCATCCTAGAGCGCTTTCCACGTTTTTTCGGTATAAAATATGGCAGTGTCATCAGCAAAACTTATGATTTTGCCTTTAGAATTTAGATGTAGTAAGCTGTTAATGTACACTGTAAATAGTACTGGTCCTAGTACAGTAACTTGAGGTACACCAAAAGTAACAGTTTTTGCTTCGCTAATTACATCGGCAACCTGTACATATTGTAGTCTGTCACTTAAAAAACTTCTGATAAAATCATATGCAACACCTCTTATTCCATAAAAATGTAATTTTTTAAGCAAAAGTTTATGATCCACTGTGTCAAAGGCTTCAGAGAGGTCCACAAAGACACACAATGAAGGTTCTCGTTTATCTAATGCATTATAGACATTTTTCACCAGAGACATGATAGCGTCCTCTGTGGTTTTTCCCTTTCTAAAGCCATATTGGCTAGTAGAAATTATATTATATTTTTCTAAAACATTCTCTAAGCGACTTTTAAATATTTTTTCCAGAATTTTACCAATAGATGATGTTAATGTTATGGGTCTATAATTAGTAGTTAATTTCTTATCTCCACTTTTATATATTGGTTTAATTAAGCCTATTTTTAGTGATTTTGGGAAAGCACCAACACTTAAACATTTATTTATTAAAAAAGTTAATGGCGCTACAATTTCATTGGATATTTCTTTAAGTGTTTCTGATCTTATTTCATCTATTCCAGGTGATTTTTTGTTTTTCAACAATTTTATAATGTTTTTAACTTCCTCCTCATTTGTTGAGAAAATGTACATTGTTTGATCAAGATTTTGAATATTGTCATTATAATTAGGTGCAGGGTCGATTTTGTCGGCATATTTCTTTCCTATACTAGCAAAAAATTCATTGAACTCATTAGCTATATCTTCTTTATTTTCTATTACTACAGGGTGTCTCAAAATTGACGCCCGTCCTTTCAGAATATGAATCTGGGGGCTAAAACGAATTAAAACGTAAGAATAAAAAAATTGCGTTATGTCCATGGTTACACAGTTATTGACAAAAAACAAAGATCTAACATTCAATGTTTAAACTTTATTAAAAACGAATATTTGTTACAAAACAAGAAATTAATTTATAAAAGGTGTTCTAACAAATCGCCTCCTACTTCAATGCAAATATTTGCACGATTTATCATTGAATCACGAACCCTCTGTAGCATGTTTTCGTCTACGGGTCCACCTCTTCCAATCCAACAGGGAACATTTAACATTACCATAGCAACCTATGCTACTCATTTGTTTTTAGCTGACTTCGTTTTTAATAAAGTGTAAACATTGAATGTTAGATCTTTGTTTTTTGTCAATAACTCTGTAACCATAGACATAACGCAATTTTTTTATTCTTACGTTTTAATTCGTTTTAGCCCCCCGATTCATATTCTGAAAGGACGGGCGTCAATTTTGAGACACCCTGTATATCATTTTTCAGAATTCTTTGAATTCCATTATTTGGACGTAATGGACTACATATTTTATTTACACATGTCCAAAGAATTGAAGATGAATTTCCATTTTTAGCGATTATATCATTAATGTAAGATTTTTTTGATTTTTGTATCAGTTTTGTTAAATTATTTTTATATTTTCGATATTTATTTCCTAGCCCTTTCAGTCCCAATGGGTGATATATGTCCCAACAGATATTTAAATAAGCCCAGAGGAAATTAAATACCTTTAATTTAGCTCGGCGGATGTCCCTCTGGTAATACGCGTCTTTTTTAACTTCCCTCCCACTAAAATTGCCGCGTTTTTAATTTACTGTAGTCACTAATAGCCAGTTTACTGCCATTGTTTATTTGGTTAGAGCACGTGTTCCTTATTTATCTGTGATTATTTTGTGATTTTGAAATAAATAATTGAAGAAAATGTCGAGGGAAGTTTTCTAATGTTTTATTATTACTTGTAGATTTTTTTTTGTGTAATTAGAAATGGCGGATGTATATATTTTTTGGTAAAATGTACTGAAGGGACAATATGTCCCAGTGGGATTCTGATGTGGTAATATTTGTCCCAATGGTACTAAGGTAAGTAAGTTACGAATTTTTATTTCAGAAAAACGCCGTTATCTGAGAAGGAGCTGATGGAAGTAGCAGACAGTATCTCTGATTCGGAAGAAGAGCCATTCGCAGATAGTGGTTCGGAATATGAGTTCTCAGTTTCAGAAGATTACAGTGACGACCAAAATTCAACTTTAGGTGAAGATGTTGTCACAAACCTAAGTAAAACTATTCGAGATACTGACGTAAGCCTATGCTTTGACAGATTTTTCACAAGTACTCGAATTATGAATAAATTACCTTTTGCGGCAGTCGGTACATCAATAATTTCTAGAAAAAACATGCCATAATTTGAAAGAGGTGAATCTCAGTTTTTATGCAATCAATATGGTACGTGTGCTGCTTCCTGGAAGGATACCAAAGATGTGACAGTGCTTTCCAATTGTCATGGAGATGAAATGACTGTAGTAAAAAGAAAATGTAAAGATGGTAGTCGATCGGAAATTCCATGTCCTAGATTGATAGAATTCTACAATAAGTATATGGGCGGAGTTGATGTCTCTGACCAACACTCGGCCTCTATGACATGGATCGGAAAAGTACTAAATGGTGGAAAAAAGTTTTCTATCGATTACTAATGACAGCTGTCGTCAATGCTTGGATCTTATTTACTGAGCTTCAGGGAAGAAATAAAAAGAAAAGTTTTCTTGATTTTTTGGTTCCATTAGCTGAATCTCTGATAAGTTATGGCCGAACACATGCGAGAGTTGTACGCCGAAGACCGTATGGCAGGCCATCATCTAGTTCTAGACTCCTGAATATAGGAGACCATCTACCAATCGAGGGGCCCAATAGGAGGCGGTGTCACCGTTGCACAAAACAAAAAAAGGAAACCAGGACAAAAACTATTTGTACTTCTTGTAATCTTCCGCTTTGCAAACATTGTTTCACAGCTTTTCACACCTAAATTACTTTTTTGCATATCTATGTTATGAAAAATAAATTTTGTTTATATTATGTTTCTTTACAGTTCTCTCAGTCATTGGTACCAATGGGACATATATTACCATATTTAATACCCAGTGGGACATATAATCCCATGCCCCCCAAAACCCCCTCTACAACAAAATTATCCTGCAAGTGATTTTTTTGTGTTTCTTATTACCAGTACGAAATGGTACACAATGAATTGAGTCAATTGAACAAAAAACACAAATTGGGACTGAAAGGGTTTTAAATTTGATTTAAAAATGGTTCTAACAACGGAAGAAAAAGTGTTTTTGGTAGAGCATTATTTTCGTTCATACGGAAAATAGAATAATTTCTCGGGGAACAGACTTCGAATATCCTTCTCATTCACCTGATCTGACGCCACCTGACGCATAGATTTGGGGCATAATGAAGGACAAAATATTTCACTCGGAAAATCCGCCGGCGAATATTGCCGAACTACGGGAAAGAATACAAAATATTTTTCGGCAGTTACATCAACCACTTTTTATAAATATGTTTATTGACTTACAAAATCGATATGAAGCTTGTTTGCGTCGAAATGGTGAACATTTTCAACACTTACATTACAGAAATTAAAAATTAATTTTTATTTTCGGTACTGTTTATTTTGGCGGATACTGTATTAAACACAGCTATAAACGCAAACACAAATTTTGTGAAGATTTCTAAAAGGGAATTAAAAAATAAAAAACCGTGGATTACAAAGGCTTTACTTAAATCAATCAATGGAAAAAATATGTTATATGTAAAAATGAAAAACAAACCAGAAGATATAAATCTAGCCCTTTCAGTCCCAATTTGTGTTTTTTGTTCAATTGACTCAATTCATTGTGTACCATTTCGTACTGGTAATAAGAAACACAAAAAAATCACTTGCAGGATAATTTTGTTGTAGAGGGGGTTTTGGGGGGCATGGGATTATATGTCCCACTGGGTATTAAATATGGTAATATATGTCCCATTGGTACCAATGACTGAGAGAACTGTAAAGAAACATAATATAAACAAAATTTATTTTTCATAACATAGATATGCAAAAAAGTAATTTAGGTGTGAAAAGCTGTGAAACAATGTTTGCAAAGCGGAAGATTACAAGAAGTACAAATAGTTTTTGTCCTGGTTTCCTTTTTTTGTTTTGTGCAACGGTGACACCGCCTCCTATTGGGCCCCTCGATTGGTAGATGGTCTCCTATATTCAGGAGTCTAGAACTAGATGATGGCCTGCCATACGGTCTTCGGCGTACAACTCTCGCATGTGTTCGGCCATAACTTATCAGAGATTCAGCTAATGGAACCAAAAAATCAAGAAAACTTTTCTTTTTATTTCTTCCCTGAAGCTCAGTAAATAAGATCCAAGCATTGACGACAGCTGTCATTAGTAATCGATAGAAAACTTTTTTCCACCATTTAGTACTTTTCCGATCCATGTCATAGAGGCCGAGTGTTGGTCAGAGACATCAACTCCGCCCATATACTTATTGTAGAATTCTATCAATCTACGACATGGAATTTCCGATCGACTACCATCTTTACATTTTCTTTTTACTACAGTCATTTCATCTCCATGACAATTGGAAAGCACTGTCACATCTTTGGTATCCTTCCAGGAAGCAGCACACGTACCATATTGATTGCATAAAAACTGAGATTCACCTCTTTCAAATTATGGCATGTTTTTTCTAGAAATTATTGATGTACCGACTGCCGCAAAAGGTAATTTATTCATAATTCGAGTACTTGTGAAAAATCTGTCAAAGCATAGGCTTACGTCAGTATCTCGAATAGTTTTACTTAGGTTTGTGACAACATCTTCACCTAAAGTTGAATTTTGGTCGTCACTGTAATCTTCTGAAACTGAGAACTCATATTCCGAACCACTATCTGCGAATGGCTCTTCTTCCGAATCAGAGATACTGTCTGCTACTTCCATCAGCTCCTTCTCAGATAACGGCGTTTTTCTGAAATAAAAATTCGTAACTTACTTACCTTAGTACCATTGGGTCAAATATTACCACATCAGAATCCCACTGGGACATATTGTCCCTTCAGTACATTTTACCAAAAAATATATACATCCGCCATTTCTAATTACACAAAAAAAAATCTACAAGTAATAATAAAACATTAGAAAACTTCCCTCGACATTTTCTTCAATTATTTATTTCAAAATCACAAAATAATCACAGATAAATAAGGAACACGTGCTCTAACCAAATAAACAATGGCAGTAAACTGGCTATTAGTGACTACAGTAAATTAAAAACGCGGCAATTTTAGTGGGAGGGAAGTTAAAAAAGACGCGTATTACCAGAGGGACATCCGCCGAGCTAAATTAAAGGTATTTAATTTCCTCTGGGCTTATTTAAATATCTGTTGGGACATATATCACCCATTGGGACTGAAAGGGTTAACTGCAGCGTACTATTAATATATCAACTAATGACAATTAAGTCAAATATGACAAATCCATATTACATAAACAACTCCACAGCACTTTCTGTTTCGGTACTGTTTATTTTGGCGGATACCGTATATTGATAAATTCATCAGTCATTAAATCAATATCTAGTGAATTGTATACATTTTGCCAAGTTTGGTTTTGCAACTGTATAGTTAACTTGCTGTAGTCAATATATTTTTTAAAATTTGTTGTATTATTTTTGTTAACCTTCCACGGAACATTTGAATTAGGAATTGTTAAAGCTATCGGATAATGGTCAGTTATTTCAAAATTAAAAATATATGATTGAAATGTACCCTCCCTATAATTTGCTTTTTTCACAAAGAAGTGATCCAAGCATGGTCAGCATCTTCTTCGAAATGCATAAATGTATCTCTTAGACACCAGAGCATAATGAATTTGATTCATTTGAAACAACTATTATTTTTTCCTTGGCAAATATCGACTGAAGACAGATCTAATTTTTAACCATATTTTTCTGTCACATTTTTGTAACAACACAGAGTTGGGGAATATTTGAATACATTAATATAATTTTTTTAAATAATTTTAAAATTTCGTTAATAAAATGTATGCCAGACTGGTTTGTCATGACTGTACTTTAACAAGAGATTAAAATATCGACTTACTCAATACTTCTACATTGTGTTTGATAACATTGATCATGATTTAAACAATCATTCACATCTTTCTTTTATCTAGCTGTCTTACAAGTTACCTAAAAAAGTTTTTTTGTTACTTTTCTTTCTATATAAGCTGTAAAACCATTTTTGCTGATCTTGATGTAAATTTGTAATATAAATTGGATTATTTAACTCATAATAAATAGATTATTATTAAAGTATTAGTGTATTTTTTTCTAAGTATATTACAATGTAATTAAAGTTGATTGTGTTAAGTGATGCAGTATTATGTATTTGGGTATTTGATAATATTATATATATAATATTATATAGCATAAAAAAAACACTATTTTATTGTGTTTTATTTATATAAAAAATATATACACAAATTTACAATAAAAAATTACAGTTATTGTTATGCAAATTGTAATTATCTTGACACATACCAGACTAAAAGACAAAATCTTAACAATGTTCATAGTCTACTATAGTTTATTTACGATAAAAAGACGATGACGTTGCAAAACAAAATATTGTGATGTTGCCAAGCTGTAGTTTTTTTCTTTACTTAACGAAAACTAGAAAAGTCAATCTGATGTTAGATTAACAGTTCTTGATAATAATGAATACAAATAGCGAATACTATTACTTACGTCTCTTACAGCAGTAAGCGGGAGAAGCGGGCCCCCATTTTGGCATTCTCGTTCAAAAGAGCTTAACAAAGATGTTACCATCTCTTGACATTTACTGTTCAGCTGCTTCGGCATTTTATTAACTACACACTGCAGGTTTGCCTAAATAAAGACTTATGAAAATAAATGTTTATTTAATCTTAAAGAAACAATGAATTTAAAAGCACCAAAAAACTTGTAAATATTAGACGATGATCGAATGTCAATAAACGTCAAAACAAACTGGGGAATTTTACCAGTTGATCTGACAACGTCTTGAAGTTTTGCCAACATGTTAGCTGTAAATTGCCCTGGTTGGTGAGGATAAATTGTATATACTTACGGTTGGTAAATTAATATTTATTCTGATAAGCAGGAAAGTAACTAAAAATAACATCGTCTTTTTATCGTAAAAATCCTATATAATTAAATTTTCCTATCTGAAAATTATAGTATAGAAGTACATTTTTGGCAATACCATGCATTATTTGGAGTGTCAACTAATCCCACACATTCAAAATGAAACCAACCTATCTCACAGTCTTCTCCATCACACTGAATCATAGGTCTTCCATCATCGACACTATGGCAAATGCACCAATAATTTACTACAGCCATTCCCTCTGTCCTTGTTAAATACTTTCCCAAGAGCTCAGGCATTATGATCTCTGCATGAAATATCAAAGCAATTTGAATCTCATTTTCCAAAAATTCTGAATCTGGCAAAATTCTTTCTTTAAAAAAAATGTTGGGTGACCATATAATAAAATCACAAAATCTTAATTTTGTTACAAACATTTGCAACTGTACTTGATAGTAGTAACTATGTGATTTTTTTAAAGTCACCTTATCATTCTCCCTAATTAAACATGAATTTTTTGAAGATACATATTCATTAATTAGTCTTTACAATTATTTGTATATAACAAGTAAGGGCACTTAACTTCCAAACACCCCCCAAACAGCACTCACAACACACTAGTCTATCAGGAGATGCGCCAAGACAAGGCCATTTTTTGCTAATTAAAAATCCGACTTCGTTGACCACTGTTAGTATACAGATTCTATATGTCCTTTATACTAACTTTTATTTTATTGATAGCTCTCAGCATTTCTCTACGACTAGATCATATATGTAGGAATCAATCAATTTTGATAGATTGTCAGATAAATTAAGAAATAAAAACTGCTTACAATTTGAAGTTGTTATTTGCAAACACAACAGATTGGCGACGAGGATTCGAAAGAACTACATATTGATTATAGATTAACCATGCCAAATAAAAGAAATCGAAGAAGTATGAACCTACAAGATACTCAAGCTTCAGACTCAAGTTCAATTTACAATTGAACCTTATGATGCTACAAAGCAACAATGGACTCGATGGGTACAACGATTCAATGGCGCTTGTGAAATTTATGGAATCGTTGAAACTAGTAAGGTCTCTTATTTTTTACATTTTATGGGCTCAGAAACATAAGACATACTTTGCGACAAACTAACACCACAAGATCCAAAATCAAGGGATTTTCAAGAATTGGTACAAACTCTCCAAGATTACTTAAATCCTACTCCACTGAAAATTACAGAAATTTTCCGACTACATCAACGGAAACAACAGGAGGGTGAATCTATACAACAGTACATCACAGCTTTGCACAGAAAATGTCAATTTCTTGCAATTTTGGCGATTATTTGAAGAAAGCATTACGCAATCAATTTGTTTGGGGCCTACGTAATGATAAAATTCAAAGTCGGTTATTAGAAAAGAAAGACTTGACATTAGATAAAGCTGTAGAAATAGCTGTAGGTATGGAACTCTCCGCAAAAGACACTGCTGAATTACATACTAATAAAAATTTAAATCAAATCAGCTTTAAATCTGAAACAAACATACCTACAGGTATTTCAAATAAAAGTTCAAATTTTTCAAAATTCTGTTTTCGATGCGGCGATCAAAAGCATTTAGCTACAGGCTGTCCTAATAAAGATAATTTAACTTGTACTTTTTGTAGCAGGAAAGGTCACCTTCAGAACGTGTGTAGGAAGAAATCTTCAAATACTTATCAAATTGATTTTCACAATAATGAAAAACCAGCTGAGGAGATAATAGCAATTGAATCTCATCAAAATATTTACAGAGAAAAATTTCATCAAACCTTGGTTGTTAATGATAAAGAAATCACTTTTGAAGTAGACAGTGGTGCTGCAGTATCAGTTATAAGTAAGCGTGAATTTGATTTAATTTTTCCAAATACTACCATTAGTCAAACGGATCTCAAACTAATTTCCTACTGCAAAACGTCTCTTGCAGTTTTAGGGTATTTATCTTGCAAGGTTTCATTTAAGGATAAAAAATTTGATTTGAACTTGTATGTTGTTACAGTTGACAGGGATCCACTGTTGGGTAGAGAATGGATTCGCCAAATGCATTTGGATTTGTTTTCTACTTCTCTTGATCATATTGTTAATTCATCTACGGAATTATTGGTCAAGGAACTAGAGGAAAAATATTCAAGTGTGTTCACTGCCGGGATAGGCAAATTTAAGGGTATCAGTTCCTTTTTCTCTAATTCCTAAAGTAGAGAAGGAAATTGAAAACTTGCTTTCTCAAGGGATACTTACTAAAGTGGATAGATCTGACTGGGCTACTTCTATAGTTCCTGTAGTAAAAAGTAATGGAAATATTCGAATTTGTGGAGATTTTCGAGTTACACTCAATAATAATATTCAAGTGGATAAACATCCTTTGCCCACAATTGATGAATTATTTAATTCAATGGCAGGTGGAAATAAATTTACTAAGCTTGATTTGAGTCAGGCTTACTTACAAATTGAAATACGACCTGAAGATCGTCATTGATTAACAATAAATACGCATAAAGGTCTGTATACTAGTAATCGCTTGATGTTTGGCATTTCCTCTGCTCCTGCAATTTTTCAGAGAGAAATGGAAAAAGTTTTACAAGGTATACCAGGTGTTTCCGTTTAACTAGACGATATTAAAATAACAGGGGAAAATGATACTATACATTTAGATCGCTTAAATGAGGTTTTAAAAATATTATCAGTACACAACTTACGTATTAATAAAGAAAAGTCTATTTTATTCGCTGACAGTATTGAGTATTGCGGGTATTTGATAAATTCCAAAGGCATTCATAAAATAAAAAGTAAGGTTGAAAGTATTGTGAATGCTCCGAGACCCACTGACAAAACTCAATTGAGATCATTTGCAGGATTAATAAATTACTATGGAAAATTTTTACAGAATTTAAGTACTCTCTTGTATCCCCTTAATAAATTATTACATAAAAACGTGAGATTTATATGGAATCAAGAAAGTGAGAATACATTTATTTCAGTAAAGAAACAAATGTTGGCTGATAATTTCTTGGTTCATGTTGATCCAAATTTACCTTAAATTTTGGCTACCGATGCTTCACCATACGAAGTGGGTGCAGTATTATCTCACTTATATCCTGATAGAACTGAGAGACCGATACAATTCGCATCTCAAACTCTCAGTGACACACAGAAAAGATATTCTCAAATTGATCTCAAAGCATACAGTATAATTTTTGGCGTAAAAAAATTCTATCAATATCTATATGGAAATCGATTCACTCTTTATACTGATCATAAACCTTTACTTCAAATTTTTAATCCAACAAAATCTCTACCAGTATTGAGTGCTACGCGTATGCAACATTATGCAATTTATTTACAAGCCTTTCAATATGATATTCGTTATAAAAATACTAAAGATCACTTTAACGCAGACTTTTTGTCTCGATTACCAATTAAATCTGAATCTCTAACAATTTTCGATTAGCCAGATGTTTTTGAATTGCAACAAATTGATACATTACCTATTTCTTGTTCTCAAATTGCTTATGAAAGTCAAAACGATGTTAATCTTAAACATTTATTAGACGCTCTACAAACTGGTCGAGACATTGCTCGAAAATACAGATTTAATATTCCACAAACAGAGTTTTCATTACAACAAGGTTGTATAATGCGAGGAATTCGAGTCGTAATACCTCATAAATTACAAAATCAAATTTTACAAGAATTGCATGTTTCCCATTTTGGAATAAACAAAATGAAAAACTTAGCACGAAGTTATTGTTGGTGGTCAAATATTGATAAAAGCATTGAAAATATTTGAAAAAAAATGTACGGAGTGTCAACAAATTCAAAACAATCCAACAAAAACACCCGTACATCCATGGGAAAAGACTTCCGAACCATTTGAAAGAGTTCACATTGATTATATGGAGTTTGGGGGTAGGAACTATTTCATATTAATTGATGCATATTCACGTTGGTTAGAGATATATATATATATATATAACCAAAGATAAATCTAGTTTCGCAACAATACAAGTTTGTAATAAAATATTTTCTACATTTGGAGTACCAAAATATTTAGTTAGTGATAATGCGCAACAATTCGTATCTTATAATTTTCAACATTTTCTTAAATTACATGGTATTAAACATAAATTAATAGCTCCATATCATCCTGCTACTAATGGATTAGTAGAAAGGAGCGTCCAGACCGTAAAAAAATATTTAAAAACTCTTAAATCTCACAGTAAATTATGTGATGCTGAAAATCAATTGAATGAATTTTTATTACAATATCGTAAAATGCCTCATTGTGTCACTCATCAGTCTCCTTCAAGATTAATGTTTAACAGGGAAATAAGATCCAGACTTGATAATATTAGACCCACTTCACATACCGTGCTGGTAACAAATGATACCGATATTAAAGTTCGTAGTTTTCTGCTTAACCAACGCGTCTTGGTTAGAAATTATTCAGGTCAGGAAAAATGGATTTTTGGTTATATTCATAAGATATTAGGAAAGTTACACTACTTAATTAAACTTGATGATGGTAGAATTTGGAAAAGACATGTGGATCAATTGCGAGGTACATAACTGGTATTAGATTATTGTTGTTATTTTTAAAGTTATATACGTTCTGAATGGTTGACTGGGCAAGGACTGTTAGTATACAGATTCTATATGTCCTTCATACTAACTTTTATTTTATTGATAGCTCTCAACATTTCTCTACGACTAGATCATATATGTAGGAATCAATCAATTTTGATAGATTGTCAGATAAATTAAGAAATAAAAACTGCTTACAATTTGAAGTTGTTATTTGCAAACACAACAATTTTCATGAATTATTGTTTCATTGTCATCGTTTTCAAAAATGATTTCCATATATTCTGCTTCTACAAATATGATAAATGGATCATTGGAACAAGTGAAATTGTGATAAACATACCTTTATCGCCACCAAATGTAGCATGAAGTCCTTCAACCCTCTTTTCAATGATTTCCATATATTCTGCTTCTACAAATATGATAAATGAATCATTGGAACAAGTGAAATTGTGATAAACATACCTTTATCGCCACCAAATGTAGCATGAAGTCCTTCAACCCTCTTTTCACCTAATAACTCTATAATATCTGAGTCTGCAGTACTTACTGGAAATTCCATATGTGGTCCTCCCCCTGTCTCTTTCCTATAGCATTTCTCTTCTGCTATCATCTTTTTTGTTCTTTTTTTAATATTCTCGTATTTTTTTCTCAATACGTTATAGTTCATTTAAAAACCAGGAGGAGTAATTTGAATTTGAGTTGGCAATTCTGTAAATCTCTGATTGGTCAGATTGCAACCGGTTTCAAACAGCACTTTTTAGCATTGACATCTCGTGATAATTGACAGTTCTGACTTCTAACATATATAATATTTATATTTGTTTTTATCATCGTATCCGTTCCCTTGTTATTTCATAATTTTCACTTAGTTTTCCACTCTATTTCGTTAAAACAGTTCTTTTACTCCTGTTTATTGAATTTCTACGATTATGGATCCTTCTACTCCAAGTACCAGTTATTTGCGTAGTCCGCCAAAACCACGAAAACGGCTAAGTCTAGGCCATTTAGGGATGTCGGAAACAATATATAACAAATATGTATAAACAAATATTGGAGGAAAAGCCAAATACTAAAACTATTGATGTTATATCCAAAATTTCTCAAGCAGCCGGTAAGTTATCATTATAACTTTAAAATTAACAATAGTATTAAATGCTCAACATTTTTCTTACAGGAGTAGCAAAGTCAATAGTTTACAGACTATTGAAGGAATACCGTAGTAGTGGAACAATTACCAGCCCAAAAAATAGTGGTGGAAGACCGGGACTTCTCAAAAATTGTGATGAAGGGTATAAAAATTCAGTTCGAAGAATAGTGCATGATTTTTTTTTCAAAAATGAGTTACCTACAGTGGATAAAATTTTACTAGCTTTGAAGAAACGTTCAGATTTGCTACAATTGTCCCGGTCATCTTTATATACTTTCTTGAAACAAATTAACTTCAAGTAAGTGTGTAACTTTGAAGAGTCAAATGTTTATTTATTATAATATATTATAATGTATAATATATTTTTAGATATTTGAAGAAAAATCGTTAAAGTGTATTAATAGAACGTGATGATATCTGTAGATGGAGGTTGCACTATTTGAGATCCAAAAAACAATATAGAAAAGAAAACAGGCCAATCTTTTACTTAGATGAAACTTGGACTAATGAAGGTCATAGTAGGGGAAAAACATGGGTGGACCAGAATGTAACCAGTAGTCGTCAGGCGTTTAGCGAAGGTTTATCCACTGGCCTGAAAACTCCTACAGGAAAGGGGAGACGACTTATAATTCGACATGCTGGTTCTGAAGAAGGTTTTGTAGAAAATGTATTGTTAGTTTTTGAAGGCAAAAAAATGGAAAATTACCATGAAGAAATGAACTCAGAAGTATTTGAGAATTGGTTCATTACTTTTTTGACAAAGTTGCCTGATAATGCTGCGATTGTGATGGATAATGCATCATATCATAGTCGAAAAGTTGATAAGATTCCTTCCCCATCATCAAGAAAAGCTGAAATACAGGAATGGTTAAAAACTAAAAAAATACCATTTGATGTAAATATTAAGAGATGTGAACTCTTATACCTAATCCGACAACATAAAGATAACCATAATTTGTATGTTGTCGATGAAATGGCCAAAGAATCCAATAAAATTGTGTTACGGCTGCCACCATACCATTGTGAGTTAAATCCCATAGAATTGATATGGGCACAAATATAGAATGAGGTGGCAGCTAAGAATACAACTTTCAAATTGGCAGACGTCAAAGGCCTATTATTGAGAGCAATTGAAAATGTAACTCTTACAAATTGGCAGAAATGTATACAGCATGTCATCAAGGAAGAGCAAAAAATGTCCACACTGGATGGAATAATGGACGACATGATAGAGCCTTTGATAAAAACTGCCTACACTGGAAGCTGAGATGGAACGGAATCTTGTGAAACTGAATCTTCTGATACAGATGTATAGACTACAGTAAAATGTATGCGGACGTTTGTCCTGATTGGTTAAAGCATTTATATGATTTGGTGGGTAATTCGAATTGAAAATGACATCTGTTCAGAATGGTTGGTAAGGTAGGCTAGCAATTTGTTTTCCGTTAGGAAAGTTTTATATTTCATCTCATCTATGCAATAGGTAAAATAAAGTTGGCGATTCTAAGCGTTTTCCTAAGATTTTCAATAAATATGATTTTACAAAACAATTATTATTCTAAATTAGCAAAGTTATTTTAAATTATGCTTCTGTAATAACTAGGTAGTAGGTAGGTCTTTCAGTACCTCTCATTCTGAACAGATGTCATTTTCAATCCGAATTACCCGCCAAATCGTATAAATTGCCTTAACCGATCGGGGCAGACGTCCGCTTGCATTTTACTGTAGTCTCACATGTATAAGTTCCTTATGTATATTCCAAAGTTATACACAGTACAAATTCATATGATAAATGTGATGTATAAAACCTGATTCATTGGTTTAGATGTATCCTACCAAACATAGTAGTAGAAATATATACTACTTGCACAAAAGAACTATCGAGACACAAAGTTTTTGGGAAATATATAATATACCTTTTAATTAAATGTACCTACGTGAATTACCCCAAACTTTATATTCTTCCCAGAAACTTTGTTGTGTCTCGATAGTTCTTTCGTACAAGTACCTAGTATATATTTTTACTACTATGTTTGGTAAGATACATTTAAACCAATGAATCAGATTTTATACATCACATTTATCATATGAATTTGTATTGTGAATAACTTTTGAATATACATAAGGAACTTATTCTATTATGAAATATTGTCAATATTTGATATTGTAATATAGTTGTTGTGAAGCAAAAGTTGTAGAATATTTTTAATAAATAAAGCGTTAACAATAAATTGACATTTAATTAGCAATAACTTTACTGGAACCATTTTATTCATTGGATGAAAAACCTTATCAAAACTAAGAGCAAAAATCGGATTTTATTAATGATGGCCATATATACAATAGCATTAACAAGTCCAGGTCTTATTTAGTATGATGGTGATTTCATGTGGAGGTTGTGAAATTGTAAAAGATCCCATACATAAGTATTTGATTATTTTCTCATTGAAGTAAGTTCCACATTAAATTATACTTATGACCAGTTTTAAAAACATTTTCACCTTCAATTTGCCGTATATGTTCACCAATATGCCAGAATATACGAAAGTGATATCTTAACATTTACGTGCATTACTGCAATTATAAAATAAATATAGTTACAATACAAAATAATTTCAAAAAGAAACCTCTAATCTAACTACAATAAAACGATCAACTTCAATCTCTCAGTAATATCAAATACAAAACAACCAAACTGCATGAGTTTTACAGGTTATAGAATACCCTGTTTGTTTACATCTCATCTCAACTCAACATCTTAAGAATCATTTTCAGTAAATAAGGGTTGTCTATGATTGGTTAGTTTCCGCGTCAAGTCAATCAAGGCATATTTAATAGATTTTGAACACGACTAATGCGGAACACGCTCTTTAGTAACTAATCTAGTAACTTTTAGTGGTGTGAGTAAGGCTTCTGAAATAACTCCTCCTGGTTATTAAATGGACTATAGCTCCGCGAAAAGTAACGGTACTTTTTGAATTGAATTCCGATTCAATTTTGATCCAACACTAATTTTTTTGCGCGTTATATTGACATCGCTCTTTTTATTTTCGAGAATCTCTCTATATTGCTTAGCTAGCTGCACCAACCGGATTTCTTCTGAATTAGTGAAGTTTGGTGTTCTTTTTTGTTTCTGTTCCATATTTTATTTTAAATTGATAAAAACATAAAAAACAACACACACAAGTACAACCTAACCTCTGTAACGGTTGAATTTGTCACTACGTCTATTGTATATATTAAGTATTTGTATATAGTAATTACCTGACCGATATTGTCTCTATGTTTCTAATATCGTTTGTTCACTACGAAAGTACTTCAGTTGTTATATAATTTCTGTCAGCCCAGAGTTTTAGGGACTACTCTGCCATCATTCTTCCGGTGAAGTGGTGCAGGCTGTAACCAAACCTGTCTTCACATCAAGACAACAAATTTAATATTTTGTCGCCAGGTAGTGTAAATAATGTAAGTTTTGTGATACAAAACGAGCGTCTATCATGTAACTGTAACTGTAGGTAGATTCATGTTAGTTGTTTCTTTTCGTTTCTTATAATTCATAATTAAGGGTAGTAAGGGATTTTCCCTCTTGTGGATTTTACTTTAGTTTTTAGTTACCGTGGGACTACTGATTTTGTTTCTGGCTTTGATTATATCACCTTTGGGGTATAGCCACAGTAGTCCAAATACTTTGTCCGTTTCAGCTTGATAAACGCTAAAGTTTATTAGGGTTCAGTTATAAATTACTGACTCCTTGACTTGGAAGTCTAAAACATTTAAAATAGTAATTAGGTTTCATAAAACTTATTGATCTATGTAGGCATACTTTACTTTTGAGTTAAAGGTATATTTTCTTCATTTATCTACCATATTTTGGCTTAAGCAAATACATACTAGTTAGAAATCTTCTATGTAAGATGGCATTCGAATATTTTCTGAACATCTACATATAATATATATTAGCTGTTATCGCCATGTGTTTTGTATGTTAAATCCGAGTGTTTGATCTTGCTTTGTTTACTTTGACAGGAGGGTATTGTGGTACTATCTATTGCTCAAATTTATTTGAATAATTTATAATATATATTTTATTTTTCTCTGTTATTGTTTACAAAGTCGAATTATTTATTGGATGACATTGACAATTGGCCGTGATAGTCGTGTCTTGGATAAACGCGTTCGTTCGTCATGCCGCTGAATGTAGTCGTACTGGATATTAGGCGATGCTCTGTGACTTAGAGTCCACAGACAACTTAGTTTGTCGCGCCGATGTTGGTATAGATAGAGCAATGCTCTGTGACTTGAAGAGTCCACAGACAACTTAGTTTGTCGCACTGATGTTGGCAGAGATAGAGCGTTTGCTCTGTGACTTTACGAGTCCAAAGACAAATGTTGTCGCTCCGTTTTAGGGAATCGTTAGAGCGTTTGATCGATGCTACTCAGGAGTGTAGGCTGTTTTACTCGCGAATGCGTATTGACTCACATAGAGGGAAGTGTAGCACTTCATGACTTGATCTGTGCGGAACACGCTCGGTGTAGTGAGCAGTGTAGTTCGGATGTATGTTTCGGGTAGGTTTCTTTGTGGTAGTATTCTGTATTGACGTTGAGGAAGTGTCAGTCACCCTTCTTTCCGGTGTGTGCTCCTACTTGATAGATGGTTAGCAAAAGTGCATCGAACGAGAATCTGAATTTTGTTAATGACTGGGTAGTCATCCCCTGCTGGGATTTATAGGTTCTCGTTCTGAATTAGTTGTGGATATACGGTTTAGTATTTTGGTTCTACGGGAGTTCGTATTGTTGAAGAATTCCGTCCCGTTCTGGAAGCCGTTTTCACAAACCCTTATAGGGGATTTATTGCACTAAAACGATTGAAACCGCCAACGTTGAAATTTTGGAATTGGAGGTGTGTCACATGGTTTTGCTGGTTCATTAGTTGGTTGCCATTCAGTAGAGGAAAATTTTGAGTATTGGACCCTTTTTGGAAAAGGTATGTCTCATAGATTTGTAGTTTTTGTAGATAAAACAGTTGGTGGTAAAATACTACCTGTTGATTGTATATTTTTGATTAAGACAGTCTATTCTGTTACCCTGTGTATATTTTGTTTTCTTTGCCCGCTTTAGTCTAACGAATACTATAATTCGTGGGTGGTTCTTCAAACCTACCCTGGCTATGACCAAAAACAGTTTATTTTAGATGCTTATCGCATTCTGATTATTTGATTTAAATTCAGTGTAGTATACTGTTGCTGACACTGTTGATTGTAAGTAGGCCTTATGGCTACTTTGTGGGTTTGATTCAGTTAATTTGGGGTTGATTTTGATTTGTACGTTACTTGTAAATTCTTATAAATTAGCTTCTGGCATAAGCCGAGGCAAGCTTAACTTGTCGAGGTGTTGGATTGGTTCCTGTATAGGCTCAGTTTTTAGCTGACACCTGTTTTAATTTTTAAGGGTTCACCTGTGGGGCCAGATACACACTTCACCTGTGGGGCCAGATACACACTTCACCTGTGGGGCCAGATACACACTTCACCTGTGGGGCCAGATACACACTTCACCTGTGGGGCCAGGGTATACTTACCACCCTCCAGATACACACTTCGGGACATTTGGAGTCTACGGTGACGCCTTGTATGGAATTTATGTTATAAACTGTACTCTACTTTTCAGGTTCGTTTATAGAACATATTATTAATAGGCTCTTATTTAATCACTACTGGTTCACTTGAACAGCCATGTTAATTTCACACTAAGTAGGTCAAATTAACTGGTATAGTTTGGAATTTTAGTGTTAATAGTTTGACTATTGGTGTGAAACAGATGTTCACACTATTTATCTTTTTTTTAAAGTGGGGGGGCTTTACTAGGGTTTTCAGTAGTAGTATTAATTGTGAAACACCCCTTAAGGGTATTTTTTTTCATTTTAGTTATTATAAGGAACATAAGCTGAGGTTTGCCTTTTCTTTTCATCCCTTGTTTTACTGGGTTATCGGGGGAATTTAGTTGCGCTAGGCCAAAGTAGAAAACTCAGTTGGCGCCCACACAAGTTGTCTACTATTTTGTCCGGAAGATCAATAAGAGGGATCCACCCCTACCTCCGTTCTGAGCGACGTCGAAGGCCTAAGGTTGTCACCGGAGCAACTGAAACTTATGTGACCGAGTAGACAAATTAATTTATAATCTTGCACTGGTTTTTTTTTTAAATCATCATTTAAATTTTATAACTTGATTCTTAGTTGGGCTTGAGCTCAATTTTTAAGGTTACACCTCTAATATAGTAGTTTCTCTTCTCGGCTTCTCGCTCCTGCTTTTATATACCTACTCTTTTTTTCTAATAAGATAAACAAAGATACCTTTACATACTTCGTGAATTCGAAGTCTGGCAACCTCGTGTATATGATACCAACATTACAATAATGGAGTTCACCTGAACCGAAGTTGAACGGGATATGTACAATTCGTATCCTTTTAATAGGCAGGTTCAACCATTTGCTGAGTTCAGCTAAGCCTTGGTTTAAGCTTGCTATGTACAACCGAAGGTCCAGCTCAGTAGGCGACTTTACATTATGCTATTTAGGTGCAATGCAAGTTTCGTGCTATAACAAAATAAACAGAACGCATGTGCATGTGCTAGTTTGTGCCGATTTTTAAGCAAGAAAAATAATTAGAATAGTTTCTAATTTTCATGAAATTTGGAGGCAATTTTAGTTATTTTTTTAGTAATAATTGTGCTTCCAACCGTTAAAAATATTTGAGCTGAAACCGAAAACCACAGAAACTCAGTCTCGTATGGTCTAGTAGTAAGATAACCCCAAATATCCGTGTTTTTGATATATGTGTAGTTTATATACATTTTACACTTCATAAGAAAAACAAAATGGGGAAAAAGTAAGTTATCTTGATTTATCTGGTATAAAATAAATGTAATAATTAATTTTTATTTTAGCAAACATGTTTGGAGTACCGATATGGCCACACACTTAATTCTATTATACGAAAACAAGCCCTGTCTTTACGACGTGAGATCAAAAGACTACCACAATAGAAATATGAGAAATAAGGCACTGTATGAAATATGTGCAAGTCTATCAGAAACGTATCCAAACTCCGATTTATCAGAAAGTATGATTAAAGTGAAAATCCATGGAATAAGATCGCAGTATACAAATGAATTGAATAAAATAAAAAAATCTGAGGCAAGTGGAGTGGCCCCAGATGATGTGTATGAACCTGGACTTTGGTGTTTCGATATGCTGGGTTTTCTTAATGACAGCTGTAATGTGATTACACAGGGGGAGTCAAATTTAAATACTTCTCAGGTAAACTATCAAACTTAAATTAAGAAAGTATAAAAATTTGGAATCTTTGTATTTTAGACTTATTTAGATAATGAAGAATATTCTGCCGAAAATGAAATTCTCTTTGATAGTTTTATAGATGAACTTTCTGCTCCTCACTCTCCGGATGTATCAAGACCAGGTACTTCAGCCAATGTAGAAAACGTAACACATATGACATCCAGACCTAGTTCTGCAACTAGCACACTTACATTGGCAGCAGGTACAATACCTAAACCACCTAATTCTAAAAAAAGAAAAAGTCAGGACAGTCAATTGGAAGATATTTTGACAACAGCTACACGTGCAATAAGTAAAATTGGTGAATAAGATGAAAAGGAGGAATCTAATTTGGATATTTTTGGAAGGAAAATTTATATACATATATATTTGTCCCAGAAATACATCTCAATTCAGTAGTTTGAAGGTGTACAGCTTATGCTGACCACCTGTAGAACTGTAGTTTTTATTTTTAAATAAATGAAAACCTTATTTTCTAGGTACCTGGTATCCGAACGTAAAATTGAAAATGAAGTGATATTAAACAATTTAAAACAAAAAAATTTATTAGATATGTTTAAAACAAAGGATGAAGATAACAAAAACAAAAACAATTTATAGAATCAGTAGTATTTAGCACAACATGTTAAAGGAATTTTTATTCTTAAGTTTGACTTTTGTGTAATGATTATATGTATTTTGTAATATTAAAAATAATTTTTTTTTTCAATATATATTGACTTTTCAATACAATTATTCAATTCTTTAAGTATTTAAGATGCATAGTCAAGACTTGTTTTTTAAGAAAATAACCTGCATCAATATATATGTCGTAATAAGACAGTACTAAGATTGTCTTAGAAGACTTGACTACAAGATTAATCTTAAAATATTACAGAAAAATAAAATGGATTTCAAGATAGAACACAATTTAAAAAATTCATATCAACTCATCCTGCCAAGGAACAGCTCCAACGCCATTTACATATTCTTTAAATTCTTCCCTAATTTTAATTGCAGCATCATTGGGACGATTGCCTGCTTGAGCACTTTATCCATATACAAAGGTATATTTTTTATTAATATAATTTTCTGGATCCACGCCAGTATACATAGATTTGAGTTCTTGTCTCAAATAATTGTGTAATGCACAACATGCCTGAGTAACTTGTTTTACTTTTTCGTGTTTTAGAGATTTATATTTAAAAATACTCTAAATCTATTACTGAGAATTCCAAAAGTGTTTTCTACTACACGACGGACTCTACTTATTCTGTAGTTTAAAATTCGTTTCTCCTTATCCATTGTTTGAAGGGGATATGGCTTTATTATGTGAGTTGTAAGTGGGAATGCAGAATCAGCCACAATAACATATGGAACGTTTTGAGTTCTAAAAGGAAGAGGTCTGTCTTCAGGGATATTAAGAGTATTTTTTTGTATTGCTTTGTACAAGTCACTTTCCTTGTAAACTCCTCCATCAGATATCCTTCCGTTTATTCCCACATTAATGTAAATATGATTGTAATGTGCATCTACCATTGCTAGCAGTACAATACTATGTTGTTTTTTATAATTATAAAAAACTGATCCTTGTTGAGCCTGAATAGCAATATGCTTTCCGTCCATGACACCTATTATATTAGGTAGGTTCCATGTGTCCTCAAACTGTTTAGAAATTTCCAACCATTCACCTGTAGTTTGAGGTACCTTAAATAATAAATATTACTTATTAACTTAATATTAACTTTTTTGTTAAAATGCATATATAAATATATATATATAAATGTATATATATATATATATATTTCTCGATATATTTATAATTGTTTTTAAATTCAACTTAGATAATTACCTTCAAATACTCCACCCACAACTCTTCATATATTGCCCTACAAACAATTGGAATAAAGAGGGAAATAGTTGTTTCAGAAACTCTGTAGTTGAACATAAGTGATCTAAATGACTCGCCTGTAGCAAGGTACCTAAGTGTAATAATTAGTTTATGATTGGCTGTTATACATTCACGAAAACATGTAGATTTTTTTCTCTATATTTCATTTAATTTTTATCGAAAGTTTGTAAAATGTTGATTTGTCCATTCTAATGTAGTTTTTGAACCAAAATAAATCTTTTGCATCAAGAAACTCCTCTGGTAATGACAAGTTACCCAATGATCGATTAAGCCAAGGTTTTATCCAGTATTTTCTTGGTTTTCTTTTCTTTTGTCTTCTGCAAACCACTAAAACTGCTGCTGTTGTAATTAACTGAGACAGTACAAGAATTTGTCGTTTTCTCTTATCCATTTTTATTTATGGTCGTTCCTGATCTTAATCACCAGAAAATTTAGTTTCAAAGTTATTTAACATAACCTAAAAATATTTGAAAGTTTGCCACACTGTATTGCATTATACAAAATAAAGCTAACTATCTCGAAAATAGCTTAGTGTAAAGCGAAACCATAAAATTGCTTAAAATAGCGTGGCTTCAAAATTGCACCTAAATAGCATAATGTAAAGTCGCCTTTAGAATGAGTATAAGTCTTCAAAAAAGAAATTTGAAGAATAAAGATGACACTCTACGTGCAAGTAAGTATATTCTAGAACCAATTTCACAAGTTGGATTGCCCAATTATAAAAAATAAATTGAAGATGAATAAAGAGATATGTTTACAATACTTATGTATAAAATTTTTCAGAATCTGGCTTCCTAAATAGTAAAAAAATATTAGCTACACAAAAATATGAAAAAACGGTGAAAAAAAAGGGAAAATCACTTGAAATGCTTGGAGGAAATGGGCCACTTCAAATGTAGTATATTAAATGGCCTTCGAATAATTGATAATTGCATCTAGAAGAAATACAGTTTGAAAACATAGAAGGTGTTAATATTTCATCTAATAAAACTACGACCACGTGTTTCTTTCATCATTATATTACAGATGCTTCTCCAACATAGAACTTATACTATTTCTAACTAAGTGTCACCTGTCAGAAAATATTGGCGTTTTACTTTTGTGGGGAAGTGCGGGTGAGATGGCATACTTGCTGAGATGGCATAGCAACATTTTAACGCATGGAAGAAACAGCTCTCAGAGAGGTATTGTCAGTAGGACTCGATCGTTTTACCAATTTAAAAATCTTCTGCGCAGGGTCCCCAAGCTGCCATATTGCTACATATACATGTGTACGTCGCATGGAAGAAACAGCTCTCGGAGATATTTATATCATGGTACGTCGTATATTTGTAAGCGCCTTGATCGTAATTGGTTTGCGCGGCAACGTGGATGCTTTAGGACCCGTCACTCTGATTCGTCAAATCATTTTTATAAACGCATTATGCGCGAAGTGTCTACTGGCAATACCTCTCTCGGGGATATTTATATCATGGTTTAACGTACTTCCACCACTTATTTCCTCTAGAAACTCGAGTAAAAACGAAGATTATCGAACGCTATCAATAATGCGAGCGACAGGTCCACCTAGATTTAGTATCTTTTTTCCAGTCAGAGAGTAAAGTTTTTTGTGGTCGCGAAATATTTTGGAGCCAAAAGTTTAGATGTACAGTGTGCGGAATCTAAAGTAAACAAGGTGAGTTTTCTTTGCTTACGTTTTAGATACAACTGTCCTTATTCAATTAAGTAGAAAAGAAAACCAAAATAAACTGGTGGTTTATATATTTTAATCAAACATTGATTTAACTACATTTTGCTTAAGATGGCATATATGCAGTATAGGTAAGATGGCATATCACCCAAAATTGTGATTCGAATATTATTTTTGTATTTACATCCCCGTTATAAAAGGAAGACTGAAAGGCAGAATTGGGATGAAGATATGATGAAAAATGCTCTTTCGGCTGTCCAAAGTGGGGAAATGGGGTGGCTACGAGCATCCAAAACCTTTGGGGTACCTTTTACCACACTTCGCAGGCGTGCAGCTAAAAATAACTGGAAAAAGGGTTATTTGGGTGGACACAAGGTAACCTTCGACAGAGAATTAGAAAGAGAAATAGTAGAACATCTTAAGCGCTTAGAAAGTAGATTTTTCGGTATGACCACAGAGGATGTCAGAAAGTTAGCGTACGAGGGAATTAAACACAGATTTTCGCATAAGGAAAAAATGGCCGGATGGTCCTGGCTTTACGGTTTTCGTAACGAAATCCATCTATTAGTTTACGAACACCAGAGGCAACTTCCCTTGCAAGAGCGTCTGCTTTTAACAAGCCTCAGGTTCCAAATTATTTTAGCGCCTTAGAAGCCATTTTAACAGTGCACAGTGTCTTCAGGCAGACTATATATATAACGTAGACGAGGCTGGTATGTCTACCGTACCAAGTAAAATGGTGAAAATTTTTGCTACACGTGGCAGGAAACAAGTTGGTATTTTGTCGAGCGCCGAACGAGGACAGCATTTTACAGTGGTTTCCTGCATAAACGCAATTTGTCAAGTATTCAAAGCCGTCTCCAGAAAGAAAAGTGTTGCTGATACTCGACGGTCATGCCAGTCATAAAAACCTTGAAGTTTTGACCTATGCTAAAGAAAATAATGTGGTGATATTTTGCCTACCCCCGCACTGTACGCATAGGCTTCAGCCGCTCGATGTTAGTTTTTACAGCCCTCTAGTAAGTTACTATAACCAAGAATTGACAACATAGCTAAAAAGCAACCGTGGAAGAGTAGCTACACATTATCAGGTTGCCGAGTTATTTAACAATGCTTACAGCAAAGCAGCCACTTCAAAAAATGCTCAAAGTGGCTTTTCTGCTACGGGAATTGTCCCGTTTAATCCAGATGTGTTTCCGGATTGGATGTTTCATCCAGCGCAAGTCACAGATATTCCGGATCCAACAGCAGAAAATACATCTACAGCGACTGAACCAGCAGCAGCAAATACATCTACAGTGACTGAACCAGCAGCCGCAAATACATCTACAGCGACTGAACCAGCAGCCGCAAATACATCTACAGCGACTGAAGTTAAAGGCTCCAATGCGAAAGCCGAAATAAACAAAGATGCCCCTCAACAAGAGCCTCCTCAAGATCTGGAGGCCTCAACTTCGAAAGGCGAAACTTCCGGAACCACAAAAAAATTACTTTCAGAAATATTAACCTTGTCAGTTGCTACTGCTCAAAAACCAAGATCCAACAGAAAAAAGGTTCATTCGGATTTATAAACAGCACCCCTCAAATAGAGGCTATTAAAGCAGCAGTTGCTGAGAAGGATGCAGCGGCTAAACAAAAGGCTGCAAAATCAGCAAAAAAACAACTGGTTCCTCTGGAAAATAAGCGCTCTCAACCTGCTAGAAAATCCTCTGGACCTGCTAAGAAAGTTTGCTCTCTACAAGTTGATAGTTCTGATGAAGAGAATATCAACACTAATAGTAATATCGACACGGAAGATGATATTCCATGCCTATTTTGTAATGAGCTATATGTATGGTCAAGGTCACAAGACATGTGGTTTCGGTGCCAAATCTGTCAAATGTGGGCTCATGCAGAATGTGCTGGTCTTGACCGAAAAGCAAAATGCTTTATTTGCGAAATATGTTCATAGTTTTACGTTTTAGTTCCTAAGCTTTTTGTTTATCAAAGTTTGTTAAAGTAAAATGTACCTATTTACGTTTCTTGGTTTTGAATTTCTAGTTTTTAGTTTTAGTTCTGTGTTTTTCTCACTTTTGGATATTGATAATAATAAAAATGGAAAAAAAAACTTTTTTTTTAAATATTGCTACATGTATGCCATCTCACCCACAATGCTGTTGCTAATTGTTGCCTTATTTTATTTTTTAATTCTTTCTTAAACAAATGGTTTTTTTGCTACAAGTCGTTGTGCTTTGTTAGTATTGACCCAATTACACCAAATCCTATCGTTATTCTTTTTATATTTCTATATAGTTGAAAACTACAAGCATTCAAAAAAATGTATGCCATCTCACCCGCACTTCCCCTACTCACTACCTGCACATTTTTGGAATTGTATCCTTTTCTATTGAAATAATTGTGCTCTTGTTCCATCGTTTTGACCATTGCTACATGGGTTCCATCAATTGCCCCAACGACTCCTGGAAAATGTATAGCTTCCATAAATCTCATTTTTATCTCACGCTTTGTATTAGCATCTCTTGGAAATTTAATTTTTTCATGGACAAATCTGTTCACTATAGCCTCTACAACTTGGGAGATTGCAGTTGATATTTGTGATTGAGAAACAGCAATATGGAAATTTTGACCTATAGTTTTCTGATAACTTCCAGCAGCAAAAAATTTTAAGCTTGCAAAAAATTGTATTACAACTGGAATAGCAACCGGATTATTAGGCTGCATCAATTGCTGAATGATTGAATTAAAAACACACCGTGCTAAATTTTTTGTCAACCTGTAGAGGCATCTAAATTCTTCCTCGGTGGTTTGATGGAAAGGATTACTGCGATCTCTCAAATGACGCCGTTCCAAATTCACATTACGCATTTGCTGTAACCTTTCTTCCTCTTGTAGAACGAGAATGTTTAAATTATTAATTGCAAACATTTAATGTCCGATTGCACCGACTCGCACTTAAGGAAAGAATAGTAAACTGATCCTTAAAACTTGAGGATTCTTTAATTCTTAATCGGTTGCACCATCTAGACTCAAGCTTTCCTTTGTTAAGTTACCGAAAAATTTGGCAACGTTGGTGAATATTAGGGAATTTTACATTCAATGTGTCAAAACTGTCAAAATTGTACCTGTTTTTCTGTTTTTTAACCATGAAACCCAAACTTTTTTATTAAAATAGTTAATGTTATATGTTATTGTGATTATATTCACTTATAAAAAATATATTCGTTTGTTGTGTTTTGTCCACACCATATTCCGATTACCTCCATAATTGGAACAACATGAATATCGCCGTTGAAGGATGTGATAAGAAAAAAAGGGGTGCTAATTTTACCTCTCGGGAAAATCAAATACTGCTAGATTTGGTTAGTAAATACAAACATATTATTGAAAACAAAAAAACGGATGCCGTGTCGACATCAGATAAGCATGAAGCTTGGCAAAAAATAACATCCCAATTTAACACAGCATGCTCAGAATTTGTAAATAGAAGTACAGAATCTCTAAAGAAATATTTTGATAATAAAAAGAGAGGAGTAAGAAAAAGGATGTCAGAAGAACGAAAGGAAGTACTGTTGACTGGAGGTGGGCCCTCACCAAAGCCTGAAGGTGATCCTGCACAAGAACTATTGCTTTCTATACTAGACCCACTAACAGTATTTGGAGACAAAAATGAATTTGATTCGGATAGCATAGGAATCCCAAAGAAAAGCTATACAAATGATGTAGTTTCAGATGATAATGTCCTTTATTTTGAATTTACAAAAAGTGATGATAATGATGAGGTCTGGAAGGATAATTCTATGGTGAGTGTTTTATAGTAAATATTGTTCATAGCAAATCTTCAATTGACTAACATATTGTATCGAACATTTTAATGTTTAATGTTTATGAATAATTGAAGAGAGGAGCAGACAATTTTGAAACAACGAAAAAAGTAAATACTGAGGTTGTTAATACAAATTCACAAATTGATTTAAGTTCAACAGATAATAAAATAAATAATAATAATAATAATGATCCAGGCCTGACAGAAACAAGTTGGAAAAAGCAGTCAATACCAAATTTGAAAAGTAGAACCTCAAATATTTTGAGAGGGCCATTGGATTCAAACTCACTTCCACAGGTATTTATGAAAATCATGATTCAAATTAAATAATACATTGAATAATACTTGCCATATCAGGACCCATAACTTGTAGCATGTCTATTTTCAGTTATTATTTTGCTTGTATGTTCTTGATTTGTAAATTATTTGGTGAAAGCCTCAGTTTAATTATAAATAATTCTTTTATAGGTACAAAGTTCAAAAAAGAAATTTGACACGTCGAGAAGGAGACCATCTTCAACCACTGTTAGAGCGCTCTCAGCAAATGACTTAGCAGAAAAGTATCAGCAGCTTGCTGACAAAAAGATTGTCGTAACCGATTATACTTTAGAAAAAATACAAAATGACATTAAAAATTGTAAAGAAAAACATAAATTGAAATGTGAGAAACTGAATAATGACATAAACATTTCAAAAGAAGAGCATAATTTAAGGTGCAAACTTCTTAAATTGGAAATTCTTTCGAAAGAAAACTCTTTGTTCTGATTTTTTGGTTTCTATGTTATGTTATGACTGTTTTTCCCTACTATTTTTTCCAGTTCGGTTTTTTGTTAATTATATGTGATACCATGTTGTAATAAAATATAGATCATAAGTTAAGGGTAAGAAGCAACTAGAATTACCATTACGCACAAAAAAACAATCTTTGTTTTTTTTCTAACCAGAAGGTAGTTGGAAAGTATGTTTAAAAATAAAGTTAATACAATTTGATAGTGTTTTATTGTTGTTTTCCATTTTACTTAAATTTGCATTATTATATGTCTATTAATAATTTGACACCCAGGAATTCTGTTATCATTTTTTAAATTTATTCATTGCTATAAAATTAAAGTTCATAATCCTGCAAAATACGTGTTTACCAATTCATTTTGTACATTATGTATGTCATTGTCTCTTTGACCTTCCAGATGTATGTTTCCTGTTTCTATTAAATAATTGAGTTGATCTGCATCTATATCATCTGGCATGGGTGGTTCAGGTTCATGCATAGTACGTGCAATATTGTGTAAAACAATTGTTGCTATAATTACTGTTTTCACTGTATCTAGCTTTAGGCGTATGCCGTATGCTATAACTGGAAATCTTCTTTTCCAGAGGCCAATATGCCTTTCATCCCATTTCTGGTCCATATTAAAGACTCGTTATACAGTTGTTCTGCTTGTGTAACAGGGTTAATAAGAGGAGTCATAAAATAATTTCGCAGAGGATAGCCACTGTCTCCTGAAAAATAATTTCGTTGTTATACAAGATGTTTCATAACTGAATTTGACATTGACATACCAAAGGGAGTTAATCTAGACATGATTTCAAAAAAAGATCGTATCATGCATTAAAATACAAAAGAGTTGGAAGTTAAATACAAGGAATTTAAAAAAGACTTTACAAACATAACAAAAGTTGGGCAAATTCTATTTTTACCTATCAACAAACAATTTTCATATTCATGGTTTTCAAATCTGGCTCGTAGTGTACAGTTAGCAAATATTGATGCATCATGGGTAGAACCTGGCCATCGAGCAACAACATCTAAAACTTTCAGATCCGCATTGCCAACCACTTGAACATTTATAGAGAAGTAAGATTTCCTATTGCGATACTCCTCTGCATTTTCATTGCCTAAAACAAGTTAACTCTTATACCTACCTGGATGAATTTTGGGAGGGGTACAAAAATTTAATTTGGGTTTAAAAATATATATTGAGTCAGTAAATTCAGTATTTAGGATGTAGGGTAGCAGTTCTATTACTATTTACCTGGTGACTGGATTTTAACATGTGTCCCATCTACCAACCCAATGACGCGACGGAATCGAGCTACATTGTAAAATTTATTCTGTTCCAGTATTAACTCTTGTTGTTCTGGCATTTTAACATATATGGGAAATAATCTGGCTATTGCACGGGACACCTTCTTGATAGTTCTAGATACATATTAATTTTAGGTTAAATTACATATTAATTATGGTTTATATTTTTCAAATGTTCAGTTTTCGAAGAATTGTATTCAAAATATTTTAGGTACCTTGGTCTTGCAATAGGAAAATACATGAAATTGAGAATTCTGTTGTTGATACTCTTGGTGTAATATTATTTTTTTCAGGTATGCTCTTCTGGAACTAGGAAATATATGACTCGAAGAAGGCCCATTGTGCGAACATTAACATCCAGTAGATTGGGAGAAAAGTATGAAAGTTTAATAGAAAAAAAAATGGAAATGATTGAATGTCAAAAAAAAGAACATGCTCTCACCATAGAATCTCTAAAATTGGACATTGAAATCAAAAAAGTTCAACCCAATAAACTATTACAATAGAAATGTGAAAATTCAATATGTTATGGTTTATTATTTGTAATGTTTTGTGAAGTTTATTTCTGTTATTGTACTCTTAGTTTACATTTATTTGCAGTGTTTTTTCCAAGTTAATCATTTAGAATATGGCAATTTAATGCTGCGATAGTAATGTTAATTGCATTGTGTTAAGCTTGTTTTTTATTCTTAGTTTATTTTCAGTGTTTCAAGTTTATAGTTTTGTGAGGAAAGAAATAAAAATCAAAATGATGAATTATTTTTATATTTCTTGGAAACTAAATAAATATTTCTGCCCCTATTGTTGTCATGAAAATATGGTCCGGGTCCGTGGACAGGTACAACTTCAATATTTCCCATTTCAATAAGATAATTAATATGTTCCATTACTTTGGCATCTAATGGAGGTTCTTCTTCATGTTGTGAAATCGAAATATTATGTAGCACTGCACAAGCAGGTATTATAGCAAGCACAGTATCTAGATTCGATCTAATGCCATATGCTAGTATTAGGAATCTCCTTTTGAGGACCCCATTTAATCTTTCTGCAGAATTCCTGGTACCAATATGAGATTCGTTATATAACAATTGGCCTGGGTTCTGAGGATTCATCAGTGGAGTAAGTAAATAGTTTTTAAAAGCATAGCCACTGTCACCTAAAATATATACCTCAATAGAAATTTCTGTCTTAAATTAATTGTTGGTTCTTTTAGAAAAAAAAAACCTACTTACCAATTAATACACAATTTTGAAATTCATTGTTTTCGAACCTAGTATGTACTCTGCTGTTGATGAAAATAGTTTGGTCCTGGCCACCTTGCAACAATATCGCTCACCTTGAGATTTGAATCGCCTATAATTTGTACATTTATCGAGTAATATCCTTTTCGGTTCATGAAGACCATGGGGTCTATGCCACCTAAAACAAATTAATTAGCCCTTACTCACTCCTACAGGTCTTTCACAGTTACTTGGACTATTATAAATTAATCTTAACAGAAATAGAAGGTAAACTTAAAACATACCTGGAGATTGAATCTTAATATGTGTCCCATCGATTGTTCCTATAACTTTAGGGAAGGAATGTCTTTGAAAAAATGAATGTTGCACTTCTACCACTTCTTGTCCTTCTGGCATGTGTATATACATTTCTCTTAATTGAGCTAATAGTGTAGACACTTTTTTACAATTCTGGATGTTGTGGATACGTCAGTAGATATTAAATGAGAGGGCATCGGGGGTAAGTAAAATGAGCAGGGTTAATGACCGCAGCTGACCTAGGAGGATAGCAATATACAGAGAGCATCGGGGTTTCGTAGAAATCAGTGATGCATGTAAATAGCAGTGATGCATGAAGTATGCGGAAAATAAAAATTTTACAGGGCAATGACATATAATAGGAGTGAGGTATATACGGAGGGTTGCGAAAGTATGTATGTGTTCATTGGAAACATCAGTATACGAATAGTGCGTGAACAATATGCTCCGACATATAATAAGAGTGGGGAAAGGTGAGTAATATAACAGGAGTGGGATATATACAGAGGGTTGCGAAAGTATGTATGTGTTCATTGGAAACATCGGTATACGAATGGTGCGTTAAAATTCAATATGCTCCGACATATAATAAGAGTGGGGTAAGGTGAGTAATATAATAAGAGTGAGGTATATACAGAGGGTTGTGAAAGTATGTGCCCATTGGAAACATCAGTAAACGAATGATGTGTGAACAATATGCTCCGACATATAATAAGAGTGGGGTAAGGTGGGGGCAGAATGAAAATTTCAGAGAATAAATGTTATTAGGAATGGCAGTTCAAAATGGGCAAGGATACTAACAACAGTTTTAACAGGTGTATGAAATCAGTAAAAGTTAATTTTTTTATTAGAAATGGAAGCTAGCAGGGATTAGTTTTAATTCAGAACGAATAGTGCTCCAAGACTAGCAAGTATCGCTGCAAATGCTGTATATTGGCGTATTAAAGATGTAAATAATAAGAACATTGGAATCGGCTATAGATATTTCAAACATGTTACGAATTTGTAATTCCATGTGATTTGTTAAATGTGAACTGTATCCGTGAATTAAAAGTGTAAAAAATAGTGATGTACAAGAGGGCGACTCTGGTCAATTAGTAGGAGAGGGGTTGATTGATACAACAATATTTAATCCATGCTATTATCCAACACTGCCCGACTAGAAAAACATGATACGAATTTGTAATTCCATGTGATTTGTTAAATGTGAACCCTGAATTAAAAGTGTGAAAAATAGTGATGTACGAGAGGACGACTATATAAGTAGGAGATAATTAATACAACAATATTTCCGACTAGAAAAAAGGTTTCCACCCGAAATAATAAGAGTGAAACGTCTAAAAATATAAATCAAACTAATGCAGTTTTTAAGACACTTTTTGGATGTACGTACTTCGCTTGAAAAAAATTTAATTATAAAATAAAATACAATTCTTTTATTAATTCAATTTTCATAACATATGATAAATGGAATGGATGGGTGCGTGCTAATTATGAAAAAGTAAGGATTTAATTCCTTCCTATATTTGAAAAGATTTTAAATAGTTAATTAATTAGACGTCTATCTCGGAAAAATGCATGTGATAAATGGTATATTATGATGAGTAATTATGAATAAATTAGATCTAATCAACGTTTCTTTTATTTGAAAAAATTCACAGATGCATGTAACTTTAACACGAAATTGAAATGGCAATGTGAGAACAGGTGTAAAGTGTATACTTGTTAAAATATGCATCCTGTAAAACTAATTTACGAATAAATTAGATCTAATTGGCGTGTCTTCAATCAGTCTTATATTTGAAAGAATCTGAATTCACAGATACGGATAAAATTGAAATGCCAATGTGGGAACAACAGGTGTTAAGTGTTGCACAAGAGGACGACTCTGGTGAATTAGTAAGAGATAATTAATACAACAATATTTATATATATATATATATATGAAAAATATTTAAAAAATATTTATATGTTCAAAATATGGAAAGCAATATTGATTTATAATTTATTTATTATTATAGGGTTTAATACTTACCTTTTTCTAATTATTATTTTTGAAAATTTTTATTCAGATTTAATTGGGCGCCATCAATGATTATTTAATTTTTTTTCATAGTAACAAAATTTACAAATAAACAAGAGCAGCTTATTGGGGGTGCAAATGATTTCCATCCAATCGGGCCTCAATGTGAGAGGTTGAAGTCCATACACCAGATCATATTCTTTGAAGAATCTTTTATTTTCATAAAATTAGAACAATAAATCAGATATGAGTGGAAATCCTTTGAATCACTACGGGGATTTTTCTTGTTTTCATCACAATAATATAATGCTGGAATGGGTTGGTAGTTTGGGAATACCTGACGTGAGAGGTTTTGGAGTGTTACTTGACTACTGATTTATTTCGTCATCCCATAACAATATAATGGTCACATAACTGTAATTTCCACAATTTCTTTGTGATTAATGAATGGACATTTCCTTAACAATAATAATTTTGTGAATTAGCACCAAAAATAACAATTTCACATATAATAATATCATAGTAATTTGTAAACTCCCCTCGTAAACAAATTATTTTTCAAGACCTTCAGTCGAAATACCACAAGATGGAATCGTATTTAAAAAAACGAAATGTCAGTTTTTACAATTGTAGATAGGAATTAGAACCACACTTTCAGTTAAAATAGAATTATAATTTAGTTGTCATAATGAATTCATAACACCAACTTTAAATATTGTTTTAAAAATGAATTGTTTTCTTGTATTTTTGTGTTACTTTAGTTTTAGTTTATAATCTCACTTACAAGTAAGTTATAACATTTGTCTAATGAAATTTAAAAAAAATTTTGACCCGGTTTTCCTTTCTTGTAATATTTTAGCCTTGAAAATGGAAGCAAAGATTTCCGAAAGCTTGGTAATGTATAAAAGAGTTCACTTTAGTAAGTAATATATTTTGTGTTTTTTGGCTGCTTTCCCCGTGAATGAAAGAAAGAATTTTTTTACTTAAAAAGATTTCTTTCTTAATTTTATTTTATATATATATATATATATATATATTGTATTATATAGCTACATGTTCTACTATTGTGACTGGTACAATATTTTATAGAAGTATCCTTTGTTTGTTTAAATAAAAGAAATAAGTATATGAATAACATTTATCCAAAAAATCAAAATCTGTAGAATCTAAGTATTCTTCTATATTCACATCACTGACATGCGTGGCCATTTTTCTTCTTCTTTTTCATGGTTAAGTTCAGTTCAGCTTCAGCATAGCCTCAAAATTTTTAGTTATGTTGATTGTAAGTGAACCACGTTGTACTGAATTTTATTATTAGTTATTTTTGTGAATAAATAAAAAAATGGACCAAGGGTTGCTAATTGAGCAAATTGAAAGCTTTCCATGCATTTGGAATACTAAAAATAGAGACCACAAAGACATGTTGAAAATTGAAAATGCATGGAAATCAATAGCACATGTGGTGGAAGAAAGTAGTAAATATAAAACAAACATTTTATATATGATTTGATTCATTTGTGTATATATATATATATATATATATATATATATATAACAAACATACTATTTTTTAAGCTGAAAATTCCAAATACACATGGAAGAGTATCCGCAATAAATATGTCAGAGAAAGGCGTTTGTTGAAAGAAATGCCTAGTGGGTCTGCAGCATATACGGGTCACTGGGCATTATTTAAAATGATGTTCTTTTTGGCTCCCGTTATCCAGACAAGAAGGTAATAATACAAAATTATACACCAAAATATTGTGCTGCAACAACTTTTTTTTTAGAACAACTGGGAACCTGAAGCTAACCCCAAGCCAGCCATCCGAAGTTTGGTCCACCATAATGGTTGAATACGATGAAACTGTTGAAGAAAACTCTGTAGAAATAGGTGAGAACTCGGGTGGGAATATAGAATTGTTGTGACCTTTATTAGACTTGTTGATATTAATCATAAAATAAGTAATGTCATCGAGTACTGTCAAAGTTTATATTGAATAAAAAATGTCTATTTCTAAAAGATGGAAATAATTCAGTTCAATCATTAGTTTAGACCCTTCTCAGAATTATAATAATTGGCGACGAGTGAAAAAAAATCATCCAATTCTCAAGAAACAAAGAGGAAATTTCAATAATTTTTTTCAAATGGATGCAGAACAATTTAAACGACTTCTGTCTGTAATGCGTAAGCAGCAGCAAAGTCTCATTAACGAGATTAAGAATCAATTACGTCCGGACCAACAACAGCCCTCAACACCTTTTCCTGTGAATTTTTCAAGTATAGCACCGTTTGAAAATTTTGATGCCCACAAAGAAAAATTTTCCTGTTATCTTGAACGTTTTGAAAACTATTATAACATGAAAGGAATCAATGATGAATCGAAAATTGTTCAGTTGCTCTGTGTTTCAATAGGTTCCACACATTATAATAGTTTAGCAGCATTTCTTGGTCCCGACAAAGCAGTAAAACTTTTGAACTACAAAGATTTAGTGCAGGTTTTGAAACAAATGCTAATACCAAAGAAGAGTGTCATTGTTTCTCAACATTATTTTCTAAACGTTTACCAAAAAGAACGTCAGACAATTGCCGAATATGTTGCAGCACTTCAACGCGATCTTGCAGATTGTGAGTTTTCAACTACATGTGAATGTACCAGCTCTGTTTCTATTGCAGACATTTTCCTCAGAGCTCAGTTTATTCGTGGGTTGCGTGATGATTGGTTAAGAGAACAAATTTTACAGTCAAACGTTACATCTTTCGAAGAAATATTAAAAAAGGCAACTGCTCTCGAAGCCTCGAAAATAGAGAGTAAACAATTATCTCAGCACTCCAGTTGGAATCACTCGAATTTCAACACAAGTGATATCAAAGCAATATCAAATTCCACAAGACATAACAGGAATCGTGCCAGTTTCCAATCAAATTCTCGATTACAGAGTCCAAATCACCAGAATTTGCGATACCGCCGCAGTCAACCAGATTACAAGGCACTTGGTATCGAAAATCTTTGTATTCGATGTGGCAGAAACAATAATAAAATTGGAGATTGTCGTGTCGATAGAAACAAAGTTTCCTGTCAATCCTGCAAGAAAATTGGACACGTTGCAAAAGTTTGTATTACAACATTGTTAAATGCCAATCGCAAAAGATCCGGTATAACAAACACAAGCTCCACATCAGTGCATGTTGTTTCTGACGATCAAACAAGTTCTGATTATCAGTATGGCGTTAACCAGATGAACACATTATATAATCATTTTGAAGTGGTTGATTTATTCGAAATACGTCCTGATTCTGATAAATATTATATTACGGTGTACCTAAATGGGAAATCTCAACGTTCCGAAGTCGATTCAGGTGCAAAGTTTTCTTTACTAAATGAGAACGATTTCAATAATTTAAATTTGAATGTACCCATGAAAAAATCAAACATAGCTTTCAGATCCTATTCAGGCAATGTAATTCAATCCAAGGGAAAAGTCTCTGTTAATGTTGAATACCGTGGGAAGGTGATTGAAGATGAACTACACATCGTTTCAGCGGGACATGATGATCTACTTGGGCGACAATGGATTCGAGGACTAGGTATTGAACTTCATCAAATTGACACCGACGTGAAAATCACAGCTCCAGTATATACCATGCAGCATGTCAACTCAATCGAAAGTATATTCAATCATTTTTCACCAATATTCCAAGCAAAAGTTGGATGTGTTCCAGGACTGAAAGTTACACTTCAAATAAGAAAAGGCGTTAAGCACATAGATTGACCATTGAAGAATGCACTGAAAATTTTAATTCATGCTTGCAAAAACTCATGGATTATGATCTTCATCTTAACAAAAATAAATGTTCATTCTTTAAAGAACGAATTGAATATCTGGGACATATTGTAGAATTCAATAAAATTTCAAAATCTCCAGTCAAGATACGTGCAATTCAAGATATGCCACGTCCATCTAATGTAAATGATGTTAAAAGATTCCTAGGTCTAGTCACCTATTATTCCAGATTTGTTCCCGATTTTTCTACTATTTCATATCCTCTTCGATGTTTGCTTAGAAAAAATTAAACGATGGTCATGGACAGCACTGTGCAATTCAGCGTTCATAAAATTAAAGGCTGAGCTTTGTAGCAATCGTGTTATTATACCCTTCGATCCCTGTTTACCACTTGTTTTAACCACAGATGCAAGTCCCACTGGAATAGCCGCAGTACTCAGCCATACTATAGACGGAGTTGAAAGACCAGTGGCATATGCTTCGCGTTCGCTTACAGCCTCTGAAAGCAATTATAGTCAACTTGACAGAGAAGCTCTTGCAATCATTTTTGGTGTTAATCACTTTTATAATTATTTATTTGGAAAGCATTTCTTACTTATTACCGACAATGAGCCAATTTCAAGAATTTTTCATCATCATAAAGCACTTCCACAAATGACGTCTTCGCGTTTACTTCGTTATGCATCATTTCTCTCAGGTTTCAATTATTCCGTTCAGTTCAAGAGAGGCAAAGAAAATCAAAATGTTGATTGTTTGTCTAGAGCTCCTATTGAAAATTCGAATATTTCAACTGATAATCGTATTGGTGATGAAGTGAATCAAATATATGATCAAGTAATTTTTCAAATCTCAAGCGAAAAAGTTACATCTACGATAATTAAAAATGAAACGATAAACGACCCAGATCTCAGCAAAATTGTTCGGATGTTGAAAAATCAATCAATGGACTCTAAATACACATTGATTGACGATATACTTCTTAGGATGGATAGAATTGTAATTCCAGGAAGTTTAAGATCCAGTATACTTGAGGAACTACATGAAACACATCTGGGAATTACAAAAATGAAGCAATTGGCACGCCGCTATGTGTATTGGCCTAGCATTGACCGGGACATCGAAAAACTGGTCAAAAGTTGTGAAAACTGTGCACTAACAAGATCAAATCCACCTAAGGTACCTGTTCATCCATGGGATTTACCTACAAGTAATTGGGAGAGAATCCACGTTGATTATGCAGGTCCTTTTGAGTCATGCTATTTCTTAGTATGCATCGATGCGAAATCAAAAGGGGCAGAAGTTAAAATATTAAAGGATGCACCAAATAGTTTAACGACGATTAGATTATTGGAAAATATTTTTGCAGTACATGGGTATCCATTGGAAATAGTTTCGGACAATGCATCCATTTTCAAAAGTGAAGAATTTCAAAAATATTGCGAATTCAATGGAATATTCCAAAAATTTATAGCTCCAGGACATCCGGCGACAAATGGACTCGCAGAAAGAAACGTGCAGACTTTGAAGCATAGATTGAAAGCGAGTATGCATGACAGTACGCCTATTCAAGACAAAGTTCAAAACATTTTGTTTCGGTATCGCGCGACACCACTAGCTTGTGGTGATTCTCCTGCAGAGTTGTATTTACACCGGAAGATGCGAATCCGTTTGGATGCAATTTTTCCTTATCGACCCCAAGTCTCACAGACTCCATACAAACCGGTACGTTCATTTCAAGTGGGAGAGAGGATCCAGGCTAGAGTTTTAATAAATAACAAACATATATGGCAGCTCGGAAATGTCGAGAAGAAACTTGGGAAACTTCATTATCTGGTAGTTTTAGACACAGGAAGAACATTAAAAAGACATGTTAACCAATTGAAATCAACTCTAGTCCGGAAAAAGTCAGTAACGTTTGAATCCAGTCAGTCATTCGATGTTCCAATGCTTCCAGCAGTACCTCAAATTAATCCAGATTTATTGAATCATCGTCATTTAGTTGATCCAACACCTTATGCGTCATTATTACGACCTCAGAGAGAAAGACGTCCACCTGCTTGGTCCAAAGACTACGTAATGGCATAAAATACGAATTCAAGAGTATGTTATATATGTATATAGGAATGTTAAATGTTTATATGTTTTAAAATTTGTCTATTTATATTGTGAAATAGTTTCGTAATAAGGAGGGGAGAATTGTTGTGACCTTTATTAGACTTTTTGATATTAATCATAAAAATAAGTAATGTCATCGAGTACTGTCAAAGTTTATATTGAATAAAAAATGTCTATTTCTAAAAGATGGAAATAATTCAGTTCAATCATTAGTTTAGACCCTTCTCAGAATTATAATAAGAATCATTTGTGATAGAAGATTCGACGGAGAAACCTTTAACTGTTGAGACTCCAACAACAAGTAAATCAACAGATGCACCCAGCAAGGGAAAATAAATTAAAAAAAACAGTAACACCTACTGGCATCCATAGCCTAGTTGAAAAATGTTCTACCATGGGTGAGAATTTGAACCTGTTCCTACAACAAAATTCCCAAAGGGACCAAGGTAACATAAGTAACGAAGACTACCACTATGGGCTTAGTTTGGCAGAGTCACTAACAAAAATAAAGGACCCCAAAAAAAGCTATTACTGGAATCAAAGTTTTTATTGATGATGGCTGAAGCAATTGATGATTAGGGCAATTAATAGTATCAATATATTTTTTTAGAATACGGATAGGTTCAATTTAGAATAAGGTGTTTTTTAACGTATTTAGTATTAATAGTATTTTGATTAAATTTATTTTTATATTGAAATAATAGTAGTTTTAACTTTTATTTTAGAGACTACAAAAGTATCTTAGTCTCCTTTTTTTCTCCCCTATGTTTTTAACAATAGTTACCACTCAAGAAGAAAATAACTTTTGATATCTTAAAAGTAGCTAAATTTACAAAAACGAGCAGTTTCTATGCAAAAAAGTGAAACAAACTTATTTCCTTTTGAGACTGAAATGCATTCTAAGAAGTGAGCTTGACTTTACAAAAAGGTACATTTGATCTAAGATTATATTTGATATCATATTTAATTTGTGACATTAAAAGTAAAAACTAAATTGATAACAATGAGCCTTAAATAACATGTCTCTTATTCGAGGCATCATGTGGGCGAAAGTACTGATAAAGAATATAAAACAATAAAAATGTGGTTGGAAGAAATATTGATTATTTAAAATAGAATGCAATAATAATTAACATAGAAGTATAAAGAATATTAGTATCTAAAGTAAATAGTTGAATAAAATATACGTAACCTCCTAGATTAAAACAATACTTTAAATTATCTTCAGTTAATGTAGATACGTTTTCTCTCAGGAATTTTATAAGTATTTTCACAGCTCTGATGAGGATGGGATTAATTGAAAACATGCTGTTTTTCATATTATGTAGAAATGTAAACGTTCACACGAGGAAAGTGCTACATAGACATTATTCTTATATAAATACTTTTAAAAACATGTGTCTCTTGTTCTTTTATCTCGGTGATTACGTTTGTAACATTATAACAATAAACATAATAAAAATTCTATTATTACATTCGCTATTAGTTATTTTTTCTGAAATAAAAGCTTTTTTTAAAGTAGTATTTTCGTGTGTGTAACATTTCTATATATATATATATTCACTTGTATTTAAATCAATTATTTTTGTTAAGATTTAATATTCGTATTTAGTAAGTTCAAGAGTTAAGCTGATACCCCTCCTCTATTTACATAGTCTTCTTGCCAAGGAAGCCAACCTTCTTTCGATATGAAAAACTCGGCCAATATGTCCCTGCATGATTTTGCATTTCTGGAATAATTATTTGAAGCCAACCTATTAACTGACTTTAAATTTGCACCTTCATTTCTCCATAAACCTTCATGAAAGTTGCCATCTGCATCAAGGTAGTCGGCAAATCCTGTTGGGCAGTATTTTCTCTCATTAGGAGGTATCTCCTGCTCGCTCGCTAGCCTGCAAAGGATTGTGCAGAACTACTGTTGCTTGAGTAATCAATTCGCATACTTCAAGGCTGGCACAAATGGGCTTTCTAAGAATGCGCCATCTTTGGCTGAGTATGCCGAAGGTATTTTCAATACATCTTCGACCTCTGCTTAATCTGTAACAAAACAAATTATATAGCATTTATTTATATATTATAATTATAAATTGTCTCACCGATAATTGAAGATAGTCTGTTTTTCATTGAGGGATGTACCAGGAAAGGGCCTTAAAATGTTCTCATGTAGAGGAAAAGCAGAGTCAGCTACCAGAAAATGTGGTATTGAAATGTTTTGTTTCAGGCAGTGGTTTAGGTTCTGGAATGTCTGAAGTTCCATTAAATAGCTGTTGCCCAAAACCACTAGCTTTAAAAATAGCAGAATCATGGTGTGCACCAGCACCACCTATGTCGACCATTGAAAACCTATAATAGACATCACAGGTTGCCATCAGAACAATGCTGAAGCTCTTTTTATAATTGAAAAAAACACTTCCAGAGTTCTTGGGTGCCATAATATTGATATGCTTTCCATCAGCGGCACCAATGCAGTTTGGAATATTCCATCTTCTTAAAAATCCATTTTCTATGTCTTTAAAATGTTGTTTTGAGGGTTGTGGTAGAACAATGGGTCCTAATTTTTCCCAAAGAACAGAACATGTTTCTTTTATGAAAACATGGTCAGTTGCTTTTCCTATCCTAAAATTCCAGGCTATCACTTGCATAGAGCAACCTTCTGCAAGGTAACTGAAATAGAAGTATGTGTAATTAAACGAAAATTATGTTGATTGAACTTCAGGACAAAAATATGAAAACTTACTGCAGAGTAATTAATAACCTCTCTTTAGGGGATATGTGGCGTTTTTTTATCTTTTTGGATATCTTCTTCAATTAATGATGAAAGTTCTTTAAATTGATTTTAACTCATTCTTGTGTATTTAAAGAATTGTCCTTCATCAACTTCCGACATATCTTTAAAAAGAGTATTAAAAATCTCTTCACTTCCTTTTTTCTTGTTAATGAGTCTTATACCCCATCTCCTATTACTTCTTCGCTTGGCATGAGCTAAAGCAATAACATTCGCAGCGTACCGGGTGGGCAAATAAGAACGACTGTCGGTCATATCTTAGGTTCGGATTGTAGTACAACTTTGGAAAAAAAAAATTTATAACAAAAGTGGCCACGAGAAAAACCTGGAAATGATTTATAGAATTGTAGGTCCAACGCTAGAGGGCGTTATTGAATAAAAAAAATTTTAAATACCAAATTTCAGAAAATATGCCTAATTAAGAAGCATAACAAAAACAATCTTCGTATTCCTAAAAAAATTTTGCTTATATTTAATAATGCAAGTGTTAGTCTAACTATTCAAATAAGAGATAGGGGAGAGTGGGAACTTTGTTATGAAAAAACGACCATAATTCCGATTCTACTTAACCGATCTTTGCAAATTTTGTCTTGATGAAAAGAGCTCTTTTCCACCATTGTAAGGGTTATATTCTCAATTCCACTTAATAAGTGACGTGCCCGTTAGAGGGCGTTATTTAAAGTTTTTTAGAAATCTAGTTCTCTTTGGAAAATATTAAATGGAAGAATGCATTTTTAACTAAGGATTATAAAAGTAGACAAAATTAGCAACATAATGGCGAAAACCGCACGTCGATATCTTTTTCCTATCCCGAGATATCTTAAGAAACGCGTAAATGTTGGGAATTTCTTGTCAACCTTCAATTAGACCAGTTAGCCTCAACGGAAATAAACAAATTAAGTCCTGTTAGAAAGGTTTTACACTGGCCTATCTGCAGTAATTAAAAATATTGTCATAATAATGTTACCGTCTTCGCTGAAGGGCGTATATAACCTATAAGATAATACTTGTCAATTTTTCGTTTGGCGTACCTACAATAAAAAATCTTCAAAGGTAGAATTCTACTGTATAAATACGATGCCGTTGCAATTTTAAATGTTTCTTGCTGTCTTCTAGCCATCATACCATACAAAAACTACACCAATATCAAACTATGAAACTCGTAACCAAAAATTTATATTATTTAAAAATAAATATAAAAATGAGGTTATATCTACTCAAATTTGGTGTCAACAGTCAGTTGTCAGTTTTTAATGATTAAAAATTACGCATTGTATAAACACGATTTTTCTGTTCTGGTGTTAGCATTATGAATTACGCATTACACATTAGGCATGAAAATTACGAATTACATACTATCCGTTGGCTAAACCAGCCTTTACTTTATTTAAAATTATGTATACTTTAGAAACATGAAAACGATATTTTTGAAATATTTACTTCAACGAAGAATGTAATTGTTCTTTAAAGAATATGATATATTTAAATTGAAATATTCTGTTTTCTGTGAAGATAATAAGTAATTTCTTAGACGAAAGATATTTAATCTTAAAATAAATCAATTATTTCATTCAAACTAAGGTTTATAAAAGATTTTCAATTTTACTTAAATATATTGTTGTATTAAAAAAACAAGTGCATTGAAATAATATTTATAACAGATTCTCGAATCAATTAAAAGTTTTCTTTAACTAAATATTATATTCATCAAATAATGTGAACTATAAAATGTAAACTTTAATAATACTGTAATGTTTTTCTTATTTATTTAAACAGTTTTTACTTGTGGGATAAAATTATACACACTATGGCTAATTACTATCTATTTATTTAAAGAAACACACACACTGTATTAAACTAAATTTATATACACGCTCTACTTAATGTCTACTAATTTATTTACACTCGGTATAATAGTTCTAATTTATTTTCACCACTTGGATATTACCCTATTTATCTGCACTATTTAATTCACTAATTCTTCCGAACTAACTTTACTCGTACTCGTTTCACTAATTGTTTCGAACTAGCTAACTAACTCTACGCACTCGAAAACCCGCGTCACGTTGGATTCCAGCACATGGTCTCGAAGGCTACGTAGCGCTTCCCACACATTCCGGTAGGTGGATTGATCTTGAAATTCGTTCTTTGTTACCAGGTAGAAGATGTACCGTAAATTGTGTTTGAGTCTCAGTGTCTTGCCAGGGGTTGGAATCTGTTCTTCTAGTTTTTCTAGTTGCCCAAACTTCAATCGGAAGACGGTTGCCAGGCCTCGTGCGTTTTTAATACTGACTGGGATGTTGTGTGCCAGTGAATAGTCTTCCGGGAGCGTGAACAAGTCTTATCGGGGCTCTGTACTGACTCCAAATCTAGCCTTACCGGTACCTCCATATGCGCCCATAAACTCTTCGAAGGCAGGGTCAGAATCTTCCTGGACATCGTTCACTCTTTCTTCTATGTCATGGTCTCCTTCGAATGGCGCTAGTCGATTTTGGTGAACTACTTTCGGTTTTCCATTGGGGATCTTGCTTATGCGATAGATGACGTCATTGATCCTCTTCTTGATCAAGTACAGACCCTCCCAAGATCTTTGTAATTTTGGAGAAACGCCTTTTCTCCTCGTCGGGTTGTGTAACCATACTTTGTCCCCTTCTTGGAAACTGCCTTCTGTGGCCTGCGTGTCGTACCATTTTTTCATTCTGCCGCTGGCAATTTGAAGATTCGTTCGGACCAATTCGTGTACGTCGTCCATCCTTCTTCTCAACTGGATTACGTAATCTTCTCCAGCTAGATCCGTTCCAGGTCGACAACCAAATTCTAGGTCACAAGGAAGCCTCATTTCGCGTCCAAATAAAATTTTCGCAGGTGTTTGACCTGTGGACTCATTAATGGCGGATCGATAAGCCAGTGCAAACAGGGAAAGATATTGGTCCCAATCTCTCTGGTGGCTGGAGACTACCTTGGACAGGTATTTTCCAATAGTCCTGTTCATTCTCTCGACCATTCCGTCCGACTGGATGCAACGCCGTTGTCCTGGTCTTCTTCATTCCCAGCTTGTTACAGATTTCCTGGAATACATGGCTTTCGAAATTCCTTCCCTGATCTTGTGGACTTCCAAGGGCACTCCATATCGGCAGATGAATACCTTCACCAATACATCCGCGACAGTTGTGGCTTCTTGATTCGGGATCGCGTCAACTTCTACCCACTTTGTGAAATAATCCATCACGACCAGGATGTATTTACCACCATTTTCTGTCGTCGGGAATGGTCCAGCGATGTCTAAAGCAATCCTTTCGAATGGCCTTTCAACATTATACTGCTTCATGGGTGCCTTCCTCTTGCGATGTGGTCCATTACTCGTAGCACAAGTCGTATACTTCTTACACCAGTCCTTCACATCGTCGGAGCTATCTAGCTAGACTGTCGTGTAACTTCCTCAGTACCTCAGCTACTCTCGTTCTCGGGATGACTAACTGTCTTCTCTTCTCAGAGCCATCATCATTTTCAAGAATTCGTTTCAACAGGCCTTCTTCCAATACAAGGGAGTGCCACTGAGCCCAATATGTCTTGAGTGTCGGTGAAAATCTTGACACTTCTTGCCAGGTGGGTCGCCGATTTTCTTCCTTCCATTGCCGGATCATCTTCAGGTGAGGATCATTCTCCTGATCTTCTCTGATCCTGGTGGGTGACCATTCTTCATTAACAACTGTAGTTCTTGAAGCTGCAGCTTCCTTAGATTCTGCCTTGTTGCAGTGGGAACAGTCTGCTGGGCACGGTCGTCTAGACAGAGAGTCGGCATTTCGGTGGCTCACACCAGCCCGATGTTCGATGTTGAAATCGTACTCTTGAAGTTGTTCAATCCATCTAGCGATCTGGCCCTCGGGATTCTTGAACTGCATCAACCACTTGAGTGCTGCATGATCAGTCCGTATCAAGAATTTCCTCCCATACAGATACTGATAAAAGTGTTCCACAGACTTAACTACTGCCAAGAGTTCCCTCCTCGTGACGCAGTAGTTTCGTTCCGGTTTGGAGAGGACTTTACTGAAATATCCCCAGCACTCTTTCCTTTTCTCCTTGGATCTGTGAGAGCACTCCTCCAATCCCTACGTTGCTTGCATCAGTGTCAAGAATGAAGTCTCCCTCTGGTGACGGATATCCTAGTATCGGCGCCGTGGTTAAACGACTCTTCAGGGTTTCAAAAGCAGTTTAACATTCCTCATCCCAATTAAAAGTCCTGGTATCTTCTGTGAGTCAAGTTAGTGGCTTGGCAATATCCCCAAACTTCTTTATGAACCTTCGATAGTACGTGCAAAGTCCAAGGAAGCTCCTAACTTGGTGTTTGTCGGTAGGTTGCGGCCATTGCTTGATGGAAGCAATTTTCTCTGGATCTACCGCCACTCCTTCATTGCTCACAATATGACCCAGATAGTTAACTCGGTTTTGGAATAACTGACATTTCTTCGGGTTTAACATGAGCTGGACAGGTTGAAGTCGTTTGAACACGTCTTCCAAATTCTTCAGGTGTTCCTCAAATGTCTTCCCCAATACTACGATGTCGTCCAAATAGACCAGGCATGTTTTCCAAGATAACCCTCTCAAGACCTTTTCCATGAGTCTTTCAAATGTCGCAGGCGCATTACAGAGCCCGACTGGCATGACGTTGAACTGCCATAATCCAGATCCGGTGGTAAAAACAGTTTTCTCTTTGTCTTCTGGGTCCATTTCTACTTGCCAATAACCGGACTTCAGGTCCAAGGTGGAAAACAGTTTGCTGCCGGACAAAGCGTCTAGCGTATCGTCGATTCGAGGCAGAGGATAGCTTCGTCATGTTATTTAGCTGACGATAGTCTACGCAGAATCTGGTAGGTCCATCCTTTTTCTTGACTAGCACTACTGGAGATACCCAAGGGCTAGTGGATGGTTCTATTACTTTCTCTTCCTTCATCTCTTCAATAATTCTTTCAGCTTCCTCTCTCTTCGCTCGTGGTAGTCTTCGAGCTGATTGCCTAATTGGCTTGGCATCACCAGTATCGATTTTATGTTTGACGGCTGATGTCCTGCCAGTCTTCCCTCCTTTTGGTACAAAAAGGTCTCGATACTGCAAGAGAAATTCTCTCATTTTCCTTTTCTCAGCTCGATTCAAGGATTGGCCAGCTATTGACAACATCTGTTCAAATCTGTCATTAGAATTGGCAGCTGTCGTTGTTTGCCGAACTATGGATGTCACTGGTACGCATGATCCAATTCTGGTTTCCTTTTTAATCGTAATTGGGTGATCGTTCACGTTTATGACACGTACTGGGATCTCCTTCGCTGACGTAACAAATCCTTTTCCAATTAGTACTCCTCTACCAACCTCTTCGTCGTGGTTCCATGGTTCCATCATAACCGGTGTACCTTCCTCCATGAGTCCCTGTAGCCGCGCTACTATCATGGTTTCGCTTCGTGCAGGTAGAACGGTATCTTCCTGTACAGCTGCCAACACCGTGCTGCCTTCATATTGATGGAGGAATACCTTTTCGGAACCCACTTTAATGGTTCTGTTTCTGAAGTCTAACAGGAAACCATGAAGATTCATTACGTCCATTCCCAGCATCACGTCTTCTTCGATGTCAGCTACGATTACCGTATGCGTGAACTTTTCTCCACCAATTCCCAATTGGATTTGAGTCTCTCCGTGAACATTGGCACTCTCACCGGTTGCGGTCCGGAGTCGCAGCCTCGTTGGCAGAAGCTTCTTCTTGGATTTTATCATCTCGGGCCGTATAATGGTTCTAGTTGCTCCAGTATCTACCAGCAGAGTATACTTCTTTCCATTCACTTCGCAATCCACATAGACACTGTCGTTACGGCATCTGAGAGAGGCTATCAGTATGAGAGGGTCTTTGGAACGGTCCTGGGTCGGTGCTGCCCCCCATGGCCGACCCGTTCTAGTTTTCCTGGTTCTGGGGTTCTTTTTTTGCTGGAGCCCTACGGCGCTTACACGAACTGCGTACATGCCCTAGCTCGCCACAATTCCAGCATCTTATCTTCTTCGGCTTTTTGTCTACCATGCTTTTTATTAAGTTGACGATCTGGTCGAGTCTATCTACTTCACCTCCCCCTTGAATGGTCCTGACTTTGTTGTACCCCAAAGCCTTCGTGGCTACTTCATATTCCAGGGCAGCAGTTAATGCATCGACCAATGTTTTGGGATGCGCCAAACGAAGCGTCCTCTGCATATCAGGGTCACGCAGGCCATCAATGAAGGCCTGGATGCCCAGACATTCCATCATGTTCTCCGGTGCTGATGGATAAGCAAATCGAACTAGTCGGGCGATATCCACTTCATACTCTTGAAGAGTTTCGTCCCGTTTCTGTCTTCGGTTCTTCATCTGAGATTGGTACAAGTGTTCTAGATGTTCGTGACCAAATCGCATGTCCAACCTCTTCTTCAGCTGCTCGAAGTCATCCGTTTCTTCAAGGGGTATCGTCTGAAGCACATCTAAGGCATCTCCCCGAAGCGCGATGGTTAAGTTCACTGCCTTCTCCTTATCGGACCAATTTTTCGCTCTAGTGGCTGCTTCAAACTGTTTAACATAATTGGTCCACGACATCTTTCCGTCGAACGTTGGGGCCTTGACTCGGGCAAAACTTCCAATATCTTCTGTCTTGAGGTGTGCTTCTGGTTTGCATGGTTTTATTTGTTTGATCTTTTTTTCTTCTGTTGGCGTGCCTTGTGTTTTTAAATCTGCCATTTTTCTCTCTAACTCCTGGATTTTTTCGTCCATTATTGTTATCGTATTCTCCATTTTCTCGTCTTTAGAGTGATCTTATTCTCCATTTTCTCAATATCTGCTTTTAAAGGCAAAATTTTATTTTCGACTTCAGCGGCAATGTCGTTTTTCATTGAAAAGATATTGGCAGAAATATCATTCCTCATGGTAGAAATCTCGTCCTTTATAGTAGAAATCTTCTCGTCCATATTAGCAGAAATATCGTCTTTCATAGTAGAAATCTTCTCGTCCATATTAGCAGAAATATCGTCCTTCATAGCGGAAATGTTAGCAGAAATCTTCTCGTCCCTAGCGGAAATTGACGAGATTAAGGTGGAAGCCTTGTCGTTGAATAAGAATGTTTCCGGATCCAATCCGTCATCTTCCAACGCTATTTTCAACCTTTCAACTAATTCGCACTTTTTTCCGGACGTTTCCAACTCGCGATTTTCCAATTCTGCTTTTAGTTCAGTCACTTTCAGGTCACTTAGTCTCTTAGCCATTTATACGTGTTTATTTATTTATATTTTCCCACTTCTGACACCAATGTAATGTTTTTCTTATTTATTTAAACAATTTTTACTTGTGGGATAAAATTATACACACTATGGCTAATTACTATCTATTTATTTAAAGAAACACACACTGTATTAAACTAAATTTATATACACGCTCTACTCAATGTCTACTAATTTATTTACACTCGGTATAATAGTTCTAATTTATTTTCACCACTTGGATATTACCCTATTTATCTGCACTATTTAATTCACTAATTCTTCCGAACTAACTGCACTGTACTCGTTTCACTAATTGTTTCGAACTAGCTAACTAACTCTGTGCACTCGAAAACCCGCGTATATATAGTCCTTATCGGTTCTGGAACACTCTAGTGCCTTCGGCGCTCGGGCTACGCGCGAACGAAACCGTTCCAGAATGTTCGAGTACATTTTAACGCAAGGGGAGCGCAGCCATCAAAATTTACACTCGTGGAACAGGGCCGGCTTTGAGTTGGTGACCTCGCAACAATACCTATAATTTTTTCGAGTAAATAAAAAACGCACCATCCGCTACCCTTATTCACATTTATACGAATAATTGAATATCATATTTGAAAAGAAAATCTAGATAATAATATTATCTAGGAATACGAATGTTGAATGTATCAAATACTTAGGTACCAAACTGTCAACATCCCCTTATAATACCTACAACAAAAATAAAAATTTAATAATCACTTAATTCAAAAGAAGATAAAAATATGATTTACTTATTTCGAGAGAACAATTAAATACCTTACTCGACTATATAAAACGATATTTTCGTTTACTTAACTAAATCGAATGTGAAATGTTATTTTACTTAATTCAAGTAAACGAAATATCATTTACTTGATTAAAGTAAATTAAATATCATTTACTTGTTTCAAGAAAATCGTTTTCTTGATCTATTCCTGCCTAAAACCGTTAAAACTATAAGTTAGCAGAGTTGCCAAATATCAGTAACTGAAAATCCTTAGATAGAAAGTTCTAATTATTACCAACCCTAAAATTTAGATATTGGACTTATTTTTGAAAGTAATAGGGTCAGGTGGGGTAAGTGCGGAGTAAAATTTATAAAAGTTAACTTTCTCAAAGTCGTATTTTTTTATGTTATGTAGGAATAAGTTATGCTTCCTATGACGATATAATTAGCGTGTTCGCAGTACATTTCTAAAGGGGAAAACTCGAAAAATTGATATATTGAAAAATTTCAGGGAATTTTGAAAAAAATCAACAGTGGTACGCTCTTGCCCCATTAAATGAGGCAAGTGCGTAAACTGATATAAATACGTATATGCGATTGTATTAGTTTACTTTGGGGCAAGACCGGAATCTTTATATCTTTAGAAACAAAACGGTTTAAAATTTTTTTTTTCATTCATTTTATTAAAAAAGTTACCTACCTACAGCGTTTTAAATGTTTTTTTTAATACAAAACAGAATTATTTTTTTCTTAAAGAACAAGTGAAAAATACTTCATCACTCAACCTTATAACTGGAAAATGTTACTTGGAATTGAATTTCTCCCCTCCGACCTATGACGGGCGGTGGTAAGACAGAAACAATATCTTCTCGCAATATCTCACTTTTATCTTCAACTTGCGGATATTGAAACAATGTTAAATATTTAGTTTCAGTCACTTTTCTTACAAACTTCACAACATGTTCATCTTTAATCTCAGTGATTTGCCCTAAAAAAACTTTTTTGTTTTCTTTGTACAAAACCTCACGACAACCCAGTCGCTTATTTTTGGTTCATGTGGAATATCTTTTCTCTCTTCTTCATATTCCTTTTCCTCATTTTCATCAAAATGCTGTTTGGCTATCTATTAATTGGTCTGGTGTGGTGGTCATACTATAACCACAGTATATTGCTTTATTATAATAAGCATCTCTCAATGTATCATGTAGTAGAATTTGAGGATGGCAGCTTGGCCATTATTTAAGACAAGTGGTAGGTATACTGAAATGCGGAATGTGAATTGGTCGCCATTGAAGGAATATCATAGGGCTGTGCGAAATCTCTCGGGTGTATCGTCCGATTGGAATAAGTTCTCTATAAAAAGAAAATTCTATGAAACGGGTAAGTAATATGTACATTTTTATATTTGCTAGTGAATAAATGCATGGCACAAACAGATGTCGACAAGAAAAAAATCACTCCTTCAACATTCTCGTTTCAGCAGATTCCTTATGTATACAAGCATCTACCCACCATAATATTATTAATTGAAAGATTTGTCTGATTTGTATTTAATGTGGTATAGGGACATCAATAATACTTATACAAAATGAAATTTTATTTTTTCTGATAATATTAATTTAATTCTTAAACATGTTTTTTTACTTACAGAAAATTCCGAAATAGCTCAAAATAAACTGAGACTTGCTGAAGAATCCAGTGATATAAATACTGGGGATGAGAATATCAATACTAGTCGCAGTCAGGTAAAGAAGCCACCTAAATGTTTTATTAAGAAGATACCAGGTTAGTATATGAAATTCATACACATTTGAGGCAGTAATTTGAAACCTATGCTTTGAAAATATGCATACACAAAAAAATCACATACAGCTCTGTCTCCCCGGATATTTGCTAGATTCTCAAATTTATCACAATTGCAGGAAACACTTTGAAAAGGCCCATTGGGGAGTTGAGTCCTTCTTGCAGTCAAATTTCCAGCTGCTCTCAATCATCGGCATTAAGCTCTGGAGCATCACAGAAATGCTTTAGTCAATCAAGATCCACAGGGGCTGATGATATAGTTGTGAATAACATAGACCAGTCAGGTACATAGTGAATTTGATAAGTTTCAATGTGTTACAGAAATTTCATCATTATTTTTTTATTTTTACTACAAAGGAAAATTCTAGAAAATTTGGTGTTCGTAAAACAACAGAACAAAGAAATATTAAATCTTTTGAAGTCTGGTTTGATTGGGTCAGGTAATCAAAATTAAGTTACTTCCTCTGGTCTACCAGAATTACCCATAGATTTACCCTGCACAACTTCAAATGAAGTTATAAAGCTTGAAGAATATTTGTCCCTGAAGGAGCATTTCACTGCTTTGGTAACAAAAATGAGGAAAGGTCTAGTAGAAAATTTGTTTGATTTACTTTTTCTTTTAGAACTCATACCTCATATCATTAGGAGGGAAGGATACTTCATCATGTACCAACCGTATTCTGAGGCAAATGTTAACAAATTCAGCATCTTGTGCATTCAATTTCTGTGGCTCTAGAAATAAACAGGCCTTCTCAAACGTAAGGCTCAACAAACTGATTATGGGTGAGTTTGATTACCAAATTATTTTATTCATCACTAGCTCTAGCCAGTCTTAAACTTACTCTATACAAATATGATGTATTGAATATTTTCTACCAGGGCAGAGAATTAGCACAAAAAAATATAATCATATAATATCTTGAAACAACCAATAAAATAGTCTAATAAAAATATTTATCAGGCCTAGCATTTGATTAATTCTTAGAAACTTGCAGATTCTGTTAAACAAGTCATCCCCAAGGCAACAGAAAAAGATATTGAAGATTCCATAAAGGTATGGTTGAAGCATGCTCCTGAAAGGCTGAACAAAAAGAGGAAAGAATAGATGTGAAATTTCACAAGATGCAACGAAAAAGTGTCGTAGGTCAAAGACAATTTTATAGGAGAGTGACACTAGGTGTTCGGACAATTTTAAATGAGATACAAAATGATGATCTTAATATTTTTGAGTAAACTAATAATAATTTTCATATTTCTGAGACAACTAATATTGTTAATGATAATGTCCAATCTCTTCCTCAGAGTTCAAATAGTGTTCTGGTAGATGAATTTGCAGAATTACCAGAAGAATCTGAACTGTCTTCTGATAATGAAATAGGTTACTTTCCATTCACAGATTGTGCATTACTTTCAAGTGAAACAAGAAATAATCCAACCATTGATGATTCTGATTTACGGTCAAAATTAGCCATTTGGGCAAGTGCAAAGCATACAATATCACATGCTGATGTAACTGATTTATTACATATTCTTCATCCATATCATCCCGAACTCCCTTTAGATTGCCGAACTCTACTTCACACTCCATCCAAAAATTCAATAGAAAAACATCTAGACAATAATGGTGTATATATCCATATTGGTTTAAAATTTGGGTTAAAAAAATTGCTCACTGACTTTACTAAGTACAGTTCCATCGATAAAAATATTAAACTGAGTTTCAATATAGATGGGTTACCATTGTTTCACAGTAATAGCGTACAGCTATGGCCAATTTTATGTCTCATCAAAAATATTAAATCTTCTCCCTTTGTGGTTGGTGTTTATTGTGGTACATGTAAACCCAAACCACTTCGTTCCTATCTTGATGATTTTCTAAATAAAATGACTGATTTGTTGACAAATGGCTATTTTTTTAATAACACAGTGTATCAGTTTGAAATTCATAGCTTTGTGTGTGATACACCTGCGCGAGCTTTCATCAAGTGTACTGAATCCCACACAGGATATTCGTACTGAAGAGGGTGAATATCAAGGACGAATGATTTTTGTAGGAACTACTGCACTTAGGAGAACAGACCGTTCTTTTCTAGTTCAAGAAGATGAAGATCATCATACAGGTATATCTCCACTAATTGATTTGGGCGTGGGTATGGTAACAAAATTCCCAATAGACTATATGCATTGTGTTTGTCTAGGTGTTACTAAGAAACTGTTGAATATTTGGGTATCTGGTAGTTTATCTGTGCGCTTACGTCATCAACATATATCTCAAATATCAGAGCGACTAGAGCTTTTAAAAAAAAATATACCTGTCGAATTTAATAGAAAACCAAGATCCTTAACAGAGTTATCACGCTGGAAAGCCACTGAGCTTCGCACATTTCTTATTTATGTAGGTCCTGTTGTTTTAGAAAACATTGTGAATTTGGCAGTATATGAACACTTTCTCTTATTACATCGTGCTATAACAATTTTTTATCTAGCAGACATATTTCAATTATTGGGACAGATACACCATCCAATTTTTTAGATGTTTTTATATCATATTCCAGAAAGATATATGGAACTGAGTTTCTAGTACATAACGTGCATTCTTTATGTCATCTAAAAGAGGAAGTCCCCTCGATAATATTTCTGCATTTCCTTTTGAGAATTATCTTGGTCATTTGAAACATTTGGTGAGATCTCCTATAAATCCTGCAGCACAAATTTATAGAAGAATAAAAGAAAAATCTAATATTTTGGATTCGACAATATGTTCCACAGCATTTTTGGCAACACACAGATGGTCCTGTAATCAATGGACTCAATCTTTGTAAACAGTTCAAAAAAGTAGTATTCCAGACTTACAGTTTTTGTACCAGAAACCACCTGACTCTTATTTTATTTCAACATACCACAAAGTTATTCAAATTGAAAACATTATTACAAATTCTGAAAATTGTACACTATTGATTGGTAGAGAATTTATGGAATATACTAGTTACTTCAATTATCCATTTGAGTCGACTTGTCTAGATGTTTGTGTCATTAAAAATTTAGCTTGTACATATAATTTCTGGAATATTGATAAAATTCTGGCAAAATGTTTAGTTATTCCTTCATATAGGTCACAAGAGGATTTAGTTTGCTTTCCACTAGTTCATACTCTTTGTTGCTAATATTGACTTTGTTTTGCTGAATTGACACAGAATCATAGCTGTGTACCTAACTTTTGTAGGTTATAAGGAAAACTTCTTGGATGCTGAGAAATGCCTAAATAAAAGTGATTGTGATAGTCATTAAAAATTTATTTACAAATAATTGGAATATACAAAAAGTGGGATTAAGATGCTTAATTTGGGTATGTTTGTTTCAAATAACTACCTTCCTAATAAAACCAGAAATCCTTGATTTGTCATTTGTAAAATAAAGTTATATACAGAGTGGGCCAAATTGGACACTTTTAAAGGAAAAGTCCTATTTTCAAACTAGGTAGACGAAAACTGATGGAGGTGTTGGAGTGTCAATTTTTATGACAAACTTGATAGTGAAAACCGCATATTGATATCTGTCATGATTTCAGAGTGATATGATTTTCAGTATTAGAATTGCCTTCAAGTTTATTATTTCTTGTTTCAAACTTTTTTTGTTACTATTTTCGAATTTGCATCTAAAAATGTGAAGCTGCGAGTTTTTGGTATATCTCCATATTTGGTGAAGCAACATTTTAGAGTTTGTTTTAGATTCATTGTTCTTTTTTATGATTATTCAATAAAAAAATTTGTCATCTACTTGAGTTGGATATTATTTCGTTCCTTTATTAAATAATACCTGATCATATTATATTTAAATAATATATTTTGGGATCTTATTTGTGACACACATTTCTGTATCTCTTTAATTACATTATAATTTAATTAAATGAGATTTCTGTAATAAAGTCAATAATAGGGATAACGTCATTTTGAAGCCACGAGGAAGACGTGATTTTGACGTCATAAGGATAAAATGACGTCATTCGTCTTTGACTTATAAGGTCATATAAACGTCAGTATGACGTCCTTTTGGACGTCATCCTGACGTCAGGTATTACGATATAATAACGTACAAATGATGTCAGCTTGTTACCTGGGTAACCAAGGCTTAAATTTCTTAACAGATAGGTACAAAGTGTTATTGTTATTAAGTTGGAAACTGGAACCTTTGGTTTATCAACAATGTTAAAGACTTTCGTCGCCACTCTACACCAAAACTACTTTTTAATCTACGCGCATCTTACGAACTATGTTGGCATCATCAGGAGTTGATGATAGACTGTCATCAGCTCCTGATATATTTAATCAGTATAATAATAATTTTAATAAATTTTAGAACATAAATTAACCATTGCCGATTTACCTTATGTTGTAGTAAGTTCTAATAGTTCGGGTTTAGGATAAACTGCTTCTATTATAAAACTATTATACTACAAATTACTTTATTGTTCACTAGGATTATCCTACACTACATATATCTAATTTAAGTATTATCCCAAGACATCATGACTGGCCCCAAGTAGGGCAGAGGTTGACTCTCTAGTTTATGTTAAAAAGGGACCTCGTGAATACTAACAAATATCTATTTATACTTTCTTTCATCACGTATACTCGATTTGTTGTAATAACACAAGGTGATGTTTATTAATAAAATAATAAACATACTTTGGAATTATTATACAAACCACTATACTGAGTGTTAAATATATTTGTTAGAATTCACTTCACAATGTGACAGATGAGCATTTAAAAGAATTGGCACCGACAATTAGCCAAAGGATAAAAATCCAAAAAATGATTAAGGATTTTAACAATGTAGGTATTTATTATTATTCAACCTTTAAAATATTGTATGGTTTGCAAAAGAGTCTAGTAGCAACATCTGAATATCTTGAAAAGGAAACGAACATCTTTTTACACGTATGACAGGTATCTTGTTACATTACTATAGTTATTTGTGTATTTAGAGCGTAAAGTAACAGATTGCTGCTTGAGAAAGAATGTTGCCGCGCGACGCGAAGCGGAGCGCGGCGATCTTTTGATATATTCAGGGTGCTGTCCAAACTTCTTCGCAACCCTGTATATTATTAAACGCTCTCACTTTTAGAATTAAATTACTTTGACTTCATCAAATGTAACTTCTGAAGCTCTTGTTCTGAAACAACCCTGACGGAAATACGACTTAATGATTCTTTTGATGTTAATGCATTTTTTGGAGAATCTCTGAACACGATTATAAAACCTACATCCACAGATTTTGACTCAAGAACCCTACTGCAGACTTCTCCATTGGGAAATAGTGTAATAAAATATTATGAAACAAAAGGAACTCTGGATATATCAAGAAGGACAAGATTAGTTGACATCATAATCAAACATCTTCATACCAATATTATAAAGTAGTAAGTGCATTCTTCGTTTGTATATTTTTTATTTTTAATCACCTTTTTTATTGTAGTAGCCTCAGCCATGACGAATATACAATTTTATCAGCAAAAATAGTACAATAGGAACTTATTATGTTCCTCCTATTAAAAAAAACCTGTAAGTTACAGGAAAATCAGTTGTAGCCAAAGGAAAACTGGTAGATAAATGCAAAAATATTGTCTACAAAAGCGGTGAAGAATTCAAATTAAGAAAAAGAACTAGCTTAGAAAATGATAACACCCCCAAGACAGTCTCTGAAGGTAAATAAAAATACCCTTCACTTACAACGTTTTTGCTTTTATTTCTAACTGCAATTTACTGACATTTTCAAAAAAATGATTTTAATTTATTCTTGTAATTTATTTTTCAGATTCACATGAGAATGAAGATTACAAATGGCTTCAATTTCAAAGAGATCCATGGGAAATGGTCGAACAAAAATGGAAAAACCTGTTTCCATTTAGGGATCTTCAAAACAATGATTCCTTACAAAAAATTTTTTAAGTCTGGCCGGTCTTGAATGACCCTAGAAGTGTTTTTTTCCCAAATGTTTTCAATTTAAGACAAAGCACAGTTTCTCTAAAACCCATAACCATTTTAATAGAGCTTTTAGAAGACTGTAAAAATGAAGGTAATATTTTTGGAAATTACAAAAATCATAATGTTATACTACCCTTTTCCCATATTTTAAGATGGAAAATTGGCCTTGCAACTCAACATTTTACCTTATTTAGTGCCTCCAAAAGGAAGAAGAAAAGTTGGGAGCTCAATTTGGAAATATAGTACTGCTGAGTCTTTAGATTCTATAATAATTAATGCTAAGGTAAATCACTGCATTTAATGTTTGTTTTAGAAAGCTTTCTTTTGTAAGTCGCCCGGAGCCCCCGGCAAATAATAATAATAATAGTAATAATAATCGCCGTTTCCTTCCATCACACAAGCTTTCACTAGCTTCTGAAAGTTGATTATCCACTCGTAAGAGGGAGGTGAAGGGAATAGGGTTATTATTATTATTATAATGATAATAATAATTATTATCATTTTATCAATTGAATACAATACTTTAAACTGGAGAATGTATAGATTTTAAATAATTACTCAGAAATGTTATGTTAAATAATGACTTTGCTGAAAATTCTCCAGTTTTTTTAATAGGTACAGTATTCGCCAGCTAACTTGATATCCTAAATGCTTTCTAGGGAGCTATTGACGCCACCCATCCGATAACTGTAAACAGTAACATGCAATTTCTGAGGATACGCTTTCTGTTACAAATTAACACAACTTGTACAATTAATAAAGTAAATTCCGTCCGGAAATATATGATCCTAACTTAATAAATAATATTTAATTCTTTGTTATAATTATTGGTATATTGAGAATGAAAGAAACACAAGATAATGGAAAATTATTTAAGCTAGGTATATTTCTGAGAATAGGTATAAACAGTTTTTATCTTCACGAAGAATCTGACTCACTGCCGCTACTGGAATCACTCTCATCTAGAGTAATCACAAGAGGGTTGCATATCTGTTTTACAAACACTTTATTGTACAAAGCAGAAACAATAACTGTGTGACGCTACGCTACTGAAAATCTTAACACCTGATAAGGTTCGATGCAATTGGCGTTTGTCAAAATTTTACCACCAATAGCAGCCGAGTAGGCAGGGCATTATTACTCTGTCTCTCTTAGTTGGAAATTTCTGGGACATCAAGTTAGCTGGCAAATACTGTACTTTAATATTTTTCAGACAGACATTGATAGAATTATCGAGAAACAAAAGAATCGGCGCTTTCGAAAAAAAATTACTCTACAACCTTTCCTAATAGTAGAAGGCACCTTGGAGAAACCTGAAACTAGTTATATTATAATTAATCAAGTTAAGTACAAATTTTCATCTGTTTTCAAATGTTTTGATGTGCTGTTTAATTTTTCCATGTTCTCCATTTAAAGTATCCACCCCAAAGCGAGCATATTTGGATGTTAATCCAAAAATGTATATACAATATCAATACGAAATATGATATTGTACCACCTTATCTAATAGATGTATAGATGTTATCAATGTTGCCAAAGAATAATAGTTTTACTAGTATTACTCCTATAAAGTGCAATACCTACTTTTGTTCATTTCTTATTTTTTAAAGAGTTTTAATTTCATTGTAAACCAAAGATATTGTTTATTTCTTATTTTATAAAGTTTATTTCTTATTTTTTGAGGAGTTTTAATTTCATTTTAAACCAAAGATATCCTACTCATACTCTTGTTTTTGTTTTTTAGAGTGCACAACAATGCAATGTAATAAATGTGGCAAAAGTTTTGTGATTTTTAAAAAGTATATTTTCCATTTAGAATATGTACACAAAAAATGTAATTATTTTGAATGTCCTTTTCAAATGTTCGGTAGAGTGTATAACATAAAACACAGTTTAAAAGAACATATTTCGAAAAAGCATAATTTAAAAGGCACATTCAAAGATTCTATCAATGAAGACACGTTATACAGCGATTGTAATGTTCCAAAAAAGTGTGAATCAAAAAATTAAAGCACTTCTTTACCTTCTGCGAGTACACAAAGCGCTAAAGATTCTGGAGAAACATACTATCATTCATTAAATTTGTTTTTGTTGCAAATTTATGACAAATTAACTTTAACTAGATCTGTAATTCAAGATATTATTGAATGCGTTGAAACTTTTATTACTGGTATAATAAAAATTATAGAAAAATGCTTGAATTCTATAAAAAACATAAGTAAACCTGTTAATGAAAATATAAATAAATTATTACAAGTACTTAAAAATCCCTTTTGTAATTTAAAAGCTGAATATAAGAGAATAAAACACTTGGAAAATATAGACATTTTAATAAAACCTGAACAATTAAAAGTAGGGGTAGTACCAGAAAAAATTAGAAGAAATAGTTGTGTTTCACTAATTCTCAAAGAAAGGCTAATAAGCTATATTTCTGTTGCAGAAACATTAAAATTATTTTTTGAATTACCCAATGTTTATAGTATCGTAACACATTATCAAAAAAAGTGCATTGACAACTATAATGAAAATCAAATCATGTCTAATGTCGTAAATGGATCACTATGGAATGAAATTGACCAGCAGGATGTATTTCCTCTAATTTTATATTTCGATGAGTTTGAACCAGGCAATCCTTTAGGTAGTACAGCTGGTAATTATAAATTAGGTGCAATTTACTTTTCTATACCTACGGTCCCTCCTGAGTTTGCTACACGTTTAGAAAATATCTTTTTAGCTTTGTTATTTGATAGTTGTGACAGAACAAATTTTGGCAATAAAAATATTTTCAATCGTCTAGTAAATGATTTAAACGATTTATATACTAGTGGTATTGATATAAATATTTCAACAGGAAAGAAAACCATTAAATTTGCCGTTATAACTATTGTGGGAGATAATTTAGGTATTCATTCAATTTTTGGTTTGCATGAAAGTTTCAATTCTACATATTACTGCAGATTTTGTAAAGGGCCAAAATCTGAAATGCAAAAAATGACAACTGAAAGGGAGAAAAGCATAAGAAATATCAAAGATTATGAAAAAGATTTAAATGATAAGACTGGTATTAAAGATAAATGTTTCTTTCATAATATCAAAAACTTTCATATGTATAACAATATATCTTGTGATATAATGCATGATTTGTACGAAGGTGTACATCGTTATGATATGGCATTAGTTGTAAGTGAATTAATTAATAGTAATTTCTTTTCTCTAGATGTACTGAATTGAAGAATTAAATTCTTCGATTATGAAATTTATGAAAAAAATATTCCACCTTCAATAACTCAGGATCATTCAGCAAAAAACAGTATTGTATTTTCAGCATCTGAGATGCATTGTTTTGTTAAAAACTTTAGGTTCTATGTAGGAGACTTATGCCCGTGTTTATAAATGAATCTCATACTCGTACTCAAGTACAACTTCGCGAAGTACGCCTTCGTTTATTCTCGGCCAAGTATGAGCAAAGAATGTTCAGCTAGGGATTTTTTGGTCTCGGATATTGTTTTCTAGATATTTTTATGTTATGGATGTATTGGATGTCACTGTCCACTGTCAAAATAGCTGGAGGGAAAAATACAAAAGAATAAAACTTTATGGGCGTTTATTTCATGAGAAAATCACAATTATTAAAGACATTTGGTTCGCATTATTGTTGAGAGCAGAGTGTAGCGGGTTATAAAAAAAGTCTTTTAAAAATCTACAACTTTAATAAGGTATGTATTCATTTATGATTTTATACATTAAAAACTAATGACATTGGAAATTTTGGCTGTTGTAGTATTATTTATTCTCAATATAGTATACAAATCCTTTTAATAAATGTGTTTTCAGATGGAAGCTAAAGTAATAGCTTATACTCAAAAAGAAAGACTTTTGTTAGCTAATTTAGTTGATAAGCATGAGTTAGTGGAGGATAAAGGGACAGATGCAGCAACGGTACAGATGAAGCAAGCCGAATGGGAGAGCATTGCAACAGATTATAATTCCCAAGGAGCTTTAATCTCTGTGCCTCGAACTGCAGTGCAACTAAAAAAACTGTGGAACAATTTAAAACAGAAGTGAGTATTTTCTTAAATGTAACATATTGTAACGGTAAATGGCTGTAACCTTAAAGGGCACCAGCTCGAAGGGCTCCGGCTAGAGACTCCTCTCAAGGGTGATTCGACCCCAAGTTTATGCTGCACAAGTGTTACAGGAAGGTTGTAAAAGTTGAGGGCGCCACTACCTCTTTGACGACAAAAAGTACCAAAAAAACTAAGGCGGAAAAGGTAGAAAATTTAAATGAAAGTTAATAATAAAAGTGACCCCGAGCGATATCTCCCTCAACTTTTATAGTTGAGGATTTAGAAAAAATAAAAATAGAATTAACACAAATTTATTCTGCTACAGGAAATGAACACTGGAATTTGTACTTTTATAGGTACTTAGCTTATATGGAGTGGACAGGTATTGATCTGAACTGATGTGTTCTGTTCTAGGGCGGTATTTTGATCTAGGGCTGTATCCTGGGGTTCTATCCTTGGCTAGGGCTTATATTATAGCCTAGGTCTTGGGGTTATATCCTTGGGTTATATCCTTGGGTTATATCCTCGGGTTATATCCTCGGGTTATATCCTTGGGTTATATCCTTGGATTATATCCTTGAGTTATATCCTTGGGTTATATCCTTGGGTTATATTCTTGGATTATATCCTTGAGTTATATCCTTGGGTTATATCCTTGGGTTATATCCTTGGGTTATATCCTTGGGTTATATCCTTGGGGCTGTGCTTACCTAGAAGTACAGGTGGATCAGGGATATGTAGGAACTTGAATGTAATGGCACATTATGTTGGTCAGCTTTTCAGGTTAAAAAAAGGGAGGCAGTTGTTTGAAAGTAGAAAAATTGATTTAATTTACTGAAAGCTTTCCAACATTATATGTCCCATGTTAAAACAGTAAAAATAGCAATTATCGGCTGAATTAAAAAAATATACTAATGATCCGAAAGAAACTTATCATAGCAAAAAGTTATTTATTTAGTTATATGAAAAAATATAGGAAATATATGAAACCGGCACTGGCGTTAAGAAAGAATATTTTATAGGTTAACAGATTATAAAAATGTTATTTTATAATTAAAAGAGTTATTTCGCAACTGAAAAAGCTTGAAAATGTTTGTATAAAAGTAAAACAATGAATTATAAAAGAATATTTGGTTTAAAACTAACATATTAGTATAAAAGAACAGTTTATGACCACGTGTTAAATTTAATTTCGTCTATCTCTGTAAAAAAATAAAGAATGCATACGAAAATTATATCAGACAGTACTTTAGAAGAAGCTTATTATTTATAAATTATGATTTTGAACTTACCACAGCAAAATTCATAAGATAGGTACTTAAGAGATGAAAGATAGCGAAAGATGATTTTTCCCCGTAGACGGTCGATAACGGAAAGGGGTGTTTCACGTGGCGTTGGAAAAAATGGAAGCGTCCGTTGGCAGACGTCAATTGTCTTATGGTGGTCAGGGTTGAAGAGTTTGGGATCACAGAACTATAATTGGATGTGGCTAGTGACGACGAGCGCTAATTAAAAGGATTTATTCTGTAAAATCGAAACAGGTCGATAGACATGTTACAATATTTAGATTGCACTCACATAATTTGTAGAAAGAGAAAGCTAAACACCCAGGAGAAATACCAGAGACTAGCAACTGGAGGAAGCCCACCTGTGAAAATTGTAGAAGATCCAGTTATGGATTCAGTTGATGTTGCCGCTCCCTGTGTAGATTTAGATCTTTCATGTCCCTGGGATAGCACAGCTATTTACATGAAAGATAATAAGATTGAAGGTATATTTTTATATATTACAATTAAACCCCAGTTATGTTTGAGGTGCAAATGTGAATATATAAAGGAATTTGTGTAAGGTATCGATACTACTTAATGGATGTTTATATAATTTATCTGATCAAAAGCATTTTTACAATACTTATTGTTACATTACTTAAAATAATAACAAAATAACGTATTGTTCTACTATTGTCAAGACTGATTTAATTTTATTCAAATTTTTGTCTCTACGTATCTGAAACGCTACTGAAACATTGAAATAAAAATATTAAAAAGGATTGTGGTTCAATAATCTTGGGGACGAATTTAGGTACCACCGCAAAGGTTAGGCATTTCATTGTTTTGAAAAGTTCTTTAGGACAGGAGAACGTAGAAAAAGGGTAGGTATAAAGATATTATTTTGGTCCACAAGATCGTAGAAAAAGGGTTTAAATTAAAACCTGAAGAGGACTTAATCCTAAAAAAGGGTTGAAATAATTTTTTTTGAAAATCCAATGAAGGATAAATGATCATATTAGGTATACTATAATGATGTTATTTTTGAAACCAGTACTAACCCTTTTCCAAATTAAGATAAGCGCCCTAAAAAAATTATCTACATTTTAAGAAACTTCTTTTAATTTAATCAAGTCCTGCCACTTATAATGTAAATGTGAAAGCAAAAAATAAATAATAACTTATAGTAATTATTACTATGTCATACTATCTATCACTACTCACTACGGCACTGTTGAACAAAAATCTAACACAAATCTGAGAGAAATGCGAATGGGCTTGGGCTACGCCGCTCTCAATTTCCATAACATAAAACTGTGACTTATACTTTATATACATAGATGGCGATATGGCGTAGGTACGTAGGGAATGTATAGGTGCCCATGTACATGTATTAAATAATTACATATTATTTCAGCTCTATATGTTTCAAAAATAACAATGATATATATATATATATATATATATATATATATATATATATATAGGAGACGATTTATGTGGGGATGTGGCAAGAAAATACCAGAGAATACTCTTTTTAAAATTTATCCCAAGCTTTCGAATATAACATATTCATTCTCAAGGAATTATTTAAACGAGGATGACGGTATAATTGTAAAAATAGATAAAATATATATTATTGACATAAACGTTCATTATAAATTAAACTCAAAAAACAATAGTAATTTATATATATATATATATATATATTAATATATCCTCAGGCCGGCCTGTGTCCTTGCCCTTGAATAATAGGAGCTATCCAACTGTGAAGCAGTTTTGCCAACTTAATAGGAAGAAAACTCTTTATATTAGAAATTTATGAAATATTATTTAATTTATTTTTTAATGAACGGCGTATTTATATAGAATTGATAAGTAAATACATAAGAAACAATTCAAAACACTTATCTAAATGATCTTTCGCTCAACGTTCACACTAAAGGAAGTTCTTATATCTAATAAATATTTGAAATTATGCAACTCTTTTTACATGTGACAATAAAAACCAAAGACAAAATAGAACATCTGTTTTTAACAGATTTTATATACAAAATGGACGATATTTTAATCATAACGAAGATGAATAAATATTAAATTCTGGATTCAATCACACGCACGTAAGTTTGATGATTTAACTTATAGTTTATGAAATACCTTTTATCTTGTATTACTTTTCGAAGATTTGATAATTACTTCTTTTCAATGTTTTAGACCTTTCTGGGCCTTGGAGTCTCTCGTAGAAGTGGCTTCGATATGGCTCCGGGGTCGGCTTGGGAAGATTTTCAGTTTTGTTTACCTCTCGGAATTTTCACTCATGGTTTATTTGAGGAATTTAATATTTACAGAGATTATTTAACCTGCTTTTAACAGGAACTTGTTAAGGAAGGTTAGTAACACAAGTTCACTTTATAGTTTCACTTTTAACACAACGTAATCTAATTTTTAATCAATTTTTTAACATGAAAAAGCTTATACTTCTCAATTCTCTATATTTTTTCGTAACTAACCGTTTCTAATCAATAGCAACCAATATCCTTTTTTTATATATATTTTCAAAATCCATATGTCTCTTTATTTTTAAGTTTTTCTATATTTGCTGACCAATCAAATTCATTTAATAATTTTTGATTTCTGTTATTTGACTTGATTATTTTATCATTTGATCTTTTTCTGATATCAAAGTTTATTTTTAATGTCTCCAAATAATTTATTATTGTTTTTATCTTTTACTTAAAAAATTTTAAAATTATTTGACATCTGTTTTAATTTCAGTTGTCATGTCCTTTCTTCCGTTCGAGTTAACTAATCTAGATTCACACTTTGTTAGATATGTTCATAAATGTACTTTTTCTATTTTTACCAGTGTCAGATTTTATAACCTAACTAATAATTTTTAATTTTCAGGTTCTTTCTTTTTAGATTTATGATGAGCCAAGAAACTTTTGCAAAGCTTTTGAACATTCTGAAACTATGTGATAGGATTTCAATAAATTTATAAAAAGTTATAAAGATTCCCGTTTAAAGTTTGGGTTGTAAATATTTGTCAGGTGATTTGTTTATATTTTATTTAGATTTTATACTGAAATAACCCTTGTTATATGTGTTGTATGATTTCACTTTCCATATCAATATATATATATATTTTTGATATGCATAAGAATCAAATATAAATTATTATTGTTAGGTACATATTACTATGGTAAACTTTTATTATAAATAATAAGTAGCGAGAACAGCTCTGATAGAGGGGGTACAATAAACCTTATGGTTGCAGTGCATAGTAACCCTGTAATTAATCTTAATCTTATGATATACTTTTATTATAAATGATATAATATACAGAGTGTTTAATTATTATTCGGAAATATTTTTACTGATGAATCTTGAGCTTAAAATATTAAGATTTGACCTAAATTACTTAAATAAAATGTGGCTCCTTACTGAGGGACAAGGTGTAGTTGACTTTGGTCTGAATGAATTAATCGTTTCGATCTAGTAGGATCCTCTCATTGCTGTTGGTATGGACTAGGCGAATAAGGTTTAAAAAAAATAAAAGTAAATAAAATAAAACAAAACCAACGATGGTTGCCTATTGAGTAGCTTGTATATATTTTAACAGCCAACATATCCGGTACTTGCATGGCGACTCCAGTGGCGTATACATTTTATACAGTGTGCCTATTTAAGTTTGAAGCATATTGTAACGAGTTTTTTTTTTTGTGGGCACCGATTAGAGGTTGATTTATTTTTTTTCCTTTCGTAACATTTTTTTTGGGTTACTCGTTACATACTTTCCAACCTTTTCCGTTGCCGTATCCAGGTATTTATTTTTCTTTATACTTGTATTTTTATTATCCGTCCGGAAGTACGTAAAGTCGAAGTATACTATATAAAATTTTTGATTTAAATATTTCAACCGAGGAGACATTCAGTAAATATACAAACTAATTAATTTCGAAAGACACCTAGTATACATGTGAAATTTTTGGCTAGAGATAAATTTAACGACCACTAATGCCGAAATGTAGAGTGAGAATTGAGATATAAATTGGAAGTCAATTGATAGAATCGCTCTCTTCTCTGCGCTCTTCTCTGCTCTTCTCTGCTCTCTTCTCTGCTCTCTTCTCTGCTCTTCGTTTTTCAAAACTAGTGAACCATACCGTACAGTTGTGAAAATATTTTGTGAATCCGGACTCCGGCAGTTTTGTTTTGGAGGTAAAATAGTTTAAACTAATAGTATATTCGAAGACTTTCCGTACCGCCGTTTAACATTAAAATTTTGTAGACATTTCTTTGAAAATTGTCATGACCAGTTTTTATGTATTAAGTTAAAAAAATTTTTTGATTCTTTCTTTTACAAAAATAAAATATTTATAGTTGGAATGAAATAAAGTTTCCGTTAACTGTATATTCGATAATTTTTCGAACCACCGATTGAGATTAAAATTTTGTAGATATTTCTACGAGAATTTTCATGACTAGTTTCTTTTAGATATTAAGTCAAGTTTTTTGTTGTTGTTGTTGTTTGGTTCTTTTACAAAAATAAAAGTTGTAGTTGAAGTATAGTTGGCTTAATTTTTTTTTGTATCACATTGTTTAAAATATTAATTCATAATCGATATGAATTATTATTATCCGGTTCTCTAGTGGTTTTATGATTTTAGTTGCTGAAGTTCTTTCTATATAATTAAAACTCGTGTGGATTGTGAAATTTTAACTTTATTCCGGTCTTGATATTTTTACTCTGTGTGTCGATAACTAGGTACCTTTTAAACTCGTGAAATTTATTTCGGGAATAGTAGTTTATAATATTTTTCTTCCGTATTTCTTTTGAATCCAAAGGGTTTCTCGAACTTGGAAGAGGCTTAGCTACAACTCGTTCGAGTAACCGGCAGATTTAAACCGTTCTTATATCGTATCGTGGACCAGTTTATTTCTTTCATTTTTTTTTCAGATAATATTTTTCGTATTTCTTTTAAATCCAAAAAGTTTCTCGAACTTGGAAGAGGCTTAGCCACAACTTGTTCGATTAACCGGCAGATTTAAACCGTTCTTACGTCGTACCGTGGACCAGTATATTTCTTTTATTTTCTAAATAATATTTCTTTTGTATTTCTTTTAAATCCAAAGAGTTTCTCGAACTTGGAAGAGGCTTAGCTACAACTTGTTCGATTAACCGGCAGATTTAAACCCTTATTACGTCGTCCCGAGGACCAATTCAATTATTTTATTGTCTAAATAATAATCTTTGTATTTATTGGGAATCCGAAGGGTTTCTCGAACTTGCAAGAGGCTTAGCCACAACTTGTTCGATTACCCGGCCGATTTAATTTTTTTTCTCTTTCTTTCCACCATCTCGTGTGCAAAATATATATATATTTTTTTGTTGTTGTTTAAACACTGGCTTTCCGTATTTCCTTTGAATCCTAAGGGCTTTCTTGAACTTGGAAGAGGCTTAGCCACAACTCGTTCGAGAACCCGGCTGATTTAGAAAGTTCTTTCACCGGCTCACGAATCGATATACTCTCTTACTCTCCAAATAGTAAATTCCCGTGTCTCCATTGAATCCGAAGGGTTTCTTGAACTTGGAAGAGGCTTAGTCACAACTTGTTCGGTTACCCGGCAGATTTGAGCGGTATTTGAATAATCTGACCAGCCTTGACTGTTACGTCCGTTAAAATCCCAGGTATAGGAAATACATACCTCATTTTCTTTCCCTGTTATTTTGATTGTCACTATAGAATTATCCATAAAATAGACCACAGAGTATTAATAGACTAAAGGTTTCTTTTTGATTATTTTGTGATATACCGCCCTATTGTGTGATCGTAGGTATACACTAAACCGTAGGTAGTATACCACTCTGCTGAATTCCTGTTTCCTTCATTAACCCGTAATTTATAAATTGAAGGATCCATATTTGATTGTAATTAAGCAAATAAAGTTAATTCAACAAGACCCCTGGAATTTTCCGTAACCTCCATCTGAGGCTATCTGGAACTCTTGACGCTAAGGGTCAAGGGGACGTGGAGCAAACCACGTTAATAATCTGGCGCCCGAGATTTAAACCGAATTTTGCATCAAGGGTGTCCATAGTGACGTGTTCGTGTGGCAGGAGACACGTGTAAGGAAGTAAGCACGTTACAATATGGGAAAATTTTTATTATAAACTCAAGTTATAGAAAAAAAGTCTACATTAAAGGTTCTGCAGGGTCTGGAACCTAAAGTACAACAATCAGATACTATTTTTTAAGTCTTATACGTAGTATGTTCATAAATGTTGATTTTGTGCAATGTTACCTTTATTTTTAGCAATATCAGAAATTGGCAAACCACTTTTTTTGACAAACCGCCTCCATATATTGGGAGGGTTCTGGTTTTTCCTCCCCTATCGTTGAAAACCTCAGCCTAGTCAGGCCTTCGCAGTAGCACAGTATGTGTACTGGGGTTTCCTCATCTCCTTGGCAAAACCTACATATCGTTCTTTTTGCCAATCCGATGTTGTTCATGTGTTTGTTAAGTCTACAATGCCCTGTAAGGAGCCCAACCAGGATCCTGATTGTTTTTCTATTCTGGCTCAGTAGATACTCCGTGAATTTTGGCGAGGGTTCCTTGATAAACTCTTTGGCCTGCCTCATTTTTGGCGCCTTGTTCCACCATTCTCGAGACTGATTTTTCATCCAAGTGCTGCTATTTGGTTTTTGCAGCGCTTTCGCTATGCCACAGAAAGGTTCTGGGTGTATGGGAGCACAACGTGCCCCTTCTCGGGCTAGTAAGTCTGCCTTTTCATTGCCCTTGTGATCTGAGTGGCCTGGTACCCAAGCTACGGACAGTCTATTATGACTGCCCAGCTCTTGTAGTGTCTCCAAGCAGTCCCAAACAAGTTTGGAATTTATCTGCATGGAGCTGATTGCTTTTATAGCCGCCTGGCTGTCGGAGTATACGGCAATGGTATTTTCCTCAAACTCTTGCCTTAATAGCTCCCCTGCACAGTGCTGTATTGCTGTAACTTCTGCCTGGAATATCGTCACATGTTTACCCAAGCTCAGTGAGACTCTTATCTTTGGCTTGGCTATATATTCCTGCTCCTACTCCTTCCTCGGGTTTTGAGCCATCTGTGTAGCAGGCCATTTCTGCATTAATTGGGGGTCCTTCCTTCCATGCCTCTCTGCCTGTTATGACTGTTTTGAAGTTTTTTCCGAAGCTCTACTTGGGAATCATCTCGTCCGATGGCATTCCCATTATGATGGGGTCGATATCCATCTCATTGTATAGCTCGTTATACACCTTACCGTGTAGCCTACTAATGGGTGCTTGCCCTCTTGTCCGTCTATTAGTGATTGACCTGGCTTCACCTTGTATGTAGACATGGAGTGGCGGCAGGTTCAGCAAGACTTCTAGTGCGGCTATTGTGGTTGTCCTCATGGCTCCCATGGCAGCCAGGCAAGCTTTCCTTTGGATGCCACTTAGCTTTTGGATCGCCCCAGCCTGCCGAGTCTTTGGCCACCATACCACCGAACCATATGCTATCATGGGTTTGATGACTCTTGTATACAGCCATATGATCATTTTTGGTTGTAGCCCCCAGTTCTTTCCGCACATTCTTCTGCACAGATTGAGGGCTATCGTACCTTTTTGTATTATTTTCTATAGGTGTTGATTCCATGTCAACTTGTGGTCAAATATGACTCCCAAGTATTTTGCCTCTTGGGCAATTGGAATTTCCACCCTATTAAGAACTGGTGACTTCAGTCCCCTCAGTACTTTCTCCTTGGTGAAAACAACTATCGTGGTTTTAAGAGGGTTTACAGTTAGTTCCTCCTCTTGTCACCATTTGTTGATTATGTTTAGGGCAGTTTGTGTCTGCTCCGAGCCTGTACCTGTGAATTTGCCTTTTACAATAATCGCGAGATCATCGGCATACCCTAAGCAATACATGCCTTTTGATGTCAGCCTCTTCAAAAGTTCGTCTACTAGGGTAGCCCCCAGAAGTGGTGATAACACCCCTTCTTGCGGGCAACCCCTGCCTGCTCTAGCTGTGTCGGTGGTATCGCCAATGGATGATATGATTACCCTTTTTTCCAAACTGGCGTTTATCCACCGACACAGGAGGAGTGGCACCCCCTTTTTTTCTAGAGCTTTGGTAATTGACAGTGTAGATGCATCATTGAATGCTCCCTCAATGTCTACAAAAGTTGTCATGGCTATCTCTTTGTCCTCTAGGGATTTTGTTAGTAGCCTGTTGATATCATCCAGTGCTAAGTCTGTTCTCTTGCCTGGCTGATACGCGTATTGTCGCTTGTTGATAAAACCTCATCTCTATTGTATCTGTCTATCAGTCTCTCCAACGTTTCAAGCAGGGAGGACACTAGACTGATTGGACGGTACATAGATGTGGAATTAATATTTACTGACTCTTTTGGAGTAGGATGGGGTATATTCCATCCTCCCCTGGGGATTTAAAAGGTTGAAACTTGTTTATGGCCCACCTTATTCTATTTGGCCTTGTTATCTCTGTAGCCATTTGCCAGTCCGAGGCATTTGGCCTTTTTGGCTTGCTTTGCGAACTATCCACCGCTACAGGGTCATTCAGAATTGTTGCGGCCGGAAAGTGTGCCTTGATTAGCATTGATATACTTTCCTCAAATGTTGTTGTGTAGGTATCGCTGTCCTTTTTTAGGAACCCTACTTTATTCACAGTACCTTCCTTTGCCAGCACCTTGTGGGTTCTCGAACATGTGGGGGTATCTAAAACATTCTCACAGAACTTCTTCCACGATTGCCTTTTTGCCTTTCTAATCTCTTTGTTGTACTGTGTAAGCGTAGCCTTATATTCGGTCCAGTCTTGATTGATTTTTGCTTTATTAAAAAGCCTACGTACTTTGGTATGTTGCATTCGCCCTACTTTGCTAGATACGGAGTGGTAAAAGTTGAAAAGAGTCAGCATTTTTGGATTTTTTTTAAACTTACAAGCTAAACTAAATTTATGTTGCATACTACATGTGTGAATATGTATAATTATAAAAAAAATTAAATTTGCCCTCACAATAATATATAATAATAAAATATTTTTCCAGAATTTCTTTTTTTCTACCGTTTAAAATGACCCGATCGAATATAACCATTACGTCTTAGAAATTATAAATTTCACATCTGATCATATGACCAGTTTTCCAGATTCAGAGCGTTAAAGTGAAAAATTGCTGATTTTCAGTTTTTCTTCAAACTGGACTCATTCATCCAAAAAGTGGAAGTCAAGAATGTCCTAAATGAAAAAGACTGTCGTAAATTAACATTATCATTGACTTTTTGGAAGAGAAAGTTATATTATTATAAAAGAATTTTTTTTAGAGAACTTATAGTTCTTTAAAAAGTCTTTCAAAAAAAATTTTTAGAGCCTCTGTAGATGCCTTAACCGGCGAAAGTGCTTAGGCGAATAATATTAAATTAATATAAATGCACTTTGCCTTTATACATTCTTCAAGTTTGAAAGAAATTATTGCCTTTTTAGACCGAATCCCTTCGTTTATGCGTTTTAGTAATGCAGTTTCTTTCACTTTTCAATATTATTTATTCCCTAATGGTACTTTTAGGCATCGAGTATTATGTCCAAAGTGTCGATAATTGATATTTCTTAGGAAGTCCTGTAAAATACAGTACAAATTCAGAAAATGAACTTATTATTTTTTCTTTTTTTCAATTCAGGAAGAAATTATATATAATATATATAACATATTTTTTCGATTTTTCTGTCAAAAAATTTAATTTATACTAATATATAAAATTGGGATGTGTCTGTCTGTTCAGGGTAACCTCCAAAAAGGCCTAAATCATTTTGATAAAACTTGATAGGTCCATAGAATAGACCATCAAGAAGGACATAGGCTATTTTTGTTCATTTATAACATGTCCTATGGAAGATATTTTAGTTTCGGAAAAAGGTTTTTATGAGTACAATGGGAAAGACCACTAATTTTCAAAAATAGTATAATCATGATCTCTATGCCTAAAAACTACTATAGGAAATTATATATTTTTATTTGTTTTACAATATGAATAATGCAATAAATTACATAATTATCATTTCAAACGTAGAATTTTACGCGCCATTTGTAAGAGCTGCTCTCATTGGTGTAATGCAGTGTGACATACTAGCCTAAACACGCCTATCGACCTTAAGCCGACCAATAGTGCTTCCGTGAAAACAAAAGTCAATAAAATTTGAGGTTATCCTTCATTGTATTTGTGTGATGAGACATATTGAAAAGACATCACAAAAACGGCAACAATAACCTTACAAACAGACGACAAACGGACCAAACAAACAGGATGCACAGCCAAAGATGACTAAGGTCACAGATCACAGAACTAGAAGTCAATCATGCTTAAAGTGCGAACAAATGTCATATTCGATCACCAACAGAGTTGCCGCACTAAAATGATTGAAGTTGTTCTCGAGATAAAAGAAGAATAGGAACAAAATATAATCATTCCAACGTATAACTATGTTGTGAAATGACATTTTTATCATTAGTTAATACGTTGTAGGGGAAAACAGCTGAGATATACAGAAGCCAATAATGAGTAGCTTAGACAACACTGCACTACGGTGTCCAGAGGATATACACTGTGTTCATTTGAAAAGGGCCCACCCTTAATATTTCAAAATATGCGACATATTAGAAAGAAATGCCGAAACACGTCAACTTGAGGGGGACACTTTTTGGCGCTAATGTCATAAACGTCAGATTTACCCCCTCCCTTCTGGAGATACCCCTTACATTTTTTCAAATGGCATTAGGTATCAAGTCATACGTCATTTGAAAGGTCTGGTGAAGCTCTATCCAATCATTTTGTTTTTCCTTTAAACCAGCCTCCCATTGTTATTTAATCGTTGTTTAAAGATGGCTCTCTTTCAACTTTTATTGCCTGAATGTTAACGGTGGTCACTTTGTCAACATGATTAAATAACAGTTATGTATTGTTAACAGTTGTCTTTTCACTATTTGTAAATTTTTTATTCTTTAAAGAGTCTTTCGGTCATAACCTAATACGGGGGCATACGAAAAGTTGAAAGAGAGCCAATTTTAAACAACGATTAAATAACAATGGAAGGCTGGAATCAAAGGCAAAACAAAATGATTGAATAGAGATTTACCAGACCTTTTAAATGAGGTATGTCTTGATACCTAGTGCCGTTTGAAAAAAATCAAGGGGTATCTCCAGTAGGGAGGGGGCGAATCTGACGTTTATGGCATTAGCGCTAAAAAGTGTCCACCTTAAGTTAAAAGTTGACGTGTTTCGGCATTTCTTTCTAATATGTCCCAATTCTGAAATATTAAGGGTGGGTCCTTTTCAAATGAACACAGCGTATAATATAAGCAGACAGTGACAGATAATGTTTCGGACCTTGTTCAGTTTTGAATTAATATGTTGATTTCAAAAGGCCAGGAAATCTATTTAATACGATTGTGACACATAATATTGTCTGCACACTGGGCCAACATCGTTATTCGTTGATTGGAATATATTTGAAAGGATTTCATCTCTTAGTGGTCTTCCCCATTATGGTAGATATTTTAAATAGTTTTTAGTTACCACAGTGTATATAAATCTTCTCCCTTTTAGATTTTCCGAAAAATATACTATTATTTTTTATTTAATTTCTTTCTAAATATTGAATTTGAATTATTACGAAAACCATTTGATTTTAGTCAGAAATAATTTGTTTATTCGAACTACTACAGTTTTTACGTACCAGACCACACACATATTGTTCTTTTTTTTATCAGAAATAACCCTTTTTATTTCCTTTTAAATATTGAATTTGTTTGAATTAAAAAAAAACAACTATCATTATGCTGCAAGATGAATTACAGATCTACATATTTTGTTTGGCGATCTACGTGGCCGAAGTCGCGGGTACAAGCTAATGAGTCTATATAGGTATATTTGTGCTGCTTCTCTTATCTGCGGAGGGGTTACATTCATTTCAGTGTCTGATTCGCTTTCCATATATAATACCCTCAACTTTGTAGTCGTACTATCTTCCTTTATTACAGCGTGGTGGGGTAAGTAATATTGTAGCTCATTATTCGATATTTTATTTATAGGGACTTCAGTGATATGTCCTAGTTTTTCATAATCAGACATACATGTTTCGTATTCGTATTTTATTTTCTCACTTGACCTTAATTTCGTTTCTACTTTATGAAACCTTGATACTGAAATTGCCCGATATTTTCAATTCCCTCCTTCAGAGGTAACATCACAATAAATCTGCCATCGTCATGATGTTTTGTAGAATTGACAAAAAGCTCATCGCATTCTCTTTCTTTTTTTTCAGGATTTTTTTTGTTTCTACTTCTTCCATTTTCCAATATGATTCAAGATGCTGATCAATAATGTGTGAAAAATTACTTTTCCTTGTGTACCGATTTTTCTTTTTTGTCTATTATATTTTTCATAGACGCCACTGTTCCCGATATAACCCATCCTAGACGAGTTTTCTGTAAAATCGGCATATTTTCGTCGGTTCTAATTTGTCCGCTGAGTAACAATTCATAAAATATATTATTATTAGCTCCAAGTAAAATATCAATTTTCGACGGCACATGAAAGCTTGGGTTCAGCTAATTGTATATTCGTCGGAATGATAAACTGTTACACAAACACAAAAAATTGCAGATTCTATGAAAACTGATTAATTTTAGATTGGAGTCTCACAGAAACGGACTTTATTGATTTTGTCACAGAATTATTTATACATGTGATTGTTAAATGCACATCACTCATACTTATTTTCAATTTTGACACTAATTCATATGTAATAAAATTCGTCGTTTGCGACCCTGGATCTAATAAAGCCCTTGCTTCATCACTATTTTCCTCGTTATCAAACACTAAGGGTACATCCACACGGGCCACTTTGCAGCGCTGCTGAGTGGCGCCACAAAGTCGCTCCAGCTCATTAGCCGTAAACCACCGTGCAAATTCAAAGTACCCTTCCAGACGAGTGACAGTGGCGCGCCACTGTCGCGATCGAACGCCAGTCCTCGCTACTAGTGGCGTCGACACGTCGCCTGGTCCCTTTCAGACGAGCCACTTTTTATACCTGCTGCAGTTGTTTACCAGAGTTTACACTGTGAGCACAACAAAATGTCTTTCGATTCTGAAAGGTTTTTAATAGAAATTCAAAATCGACCGGCCATATGGGATTCACGATGCAATGAATATAGCAACAAAATATTAAGAGGAAAAGCGTGGGAAGAAATATGTGAAATATTTCTTCCTCTTTTTCAAGAAGCGAGCCCTGCCGAAAAAAATAAAGCATGTAAGTAACTTTTCTGTTTTTAACATTGTTTACTTGAAATTAAAGTTTGCCAATGCATTGCCGAGATTGCAATCTATACCTGATGGGCTATTGTTTTACAAATTGCACAACCAAAAAAGAGTCATATTCAATGTTGTATTATAACACACACTGCTCATCAGAACAAGACACTTTTTTTTATTTATAGTAGCTATAACATTGAAATTATAGATTTGTCTGATTTTTGTATATATTTTGTTTGAGATCCTTTTTCCTATAATACAGTGTGTCCCAAATTTGACATACATGTTTGACTTCATGATCTACAGTAATATAATAGTAATTTTTAACGTAACGATGTTTAAATATTTAATGAAAACGTAGTAGTGAATTGCAGATAATAAATAAAACACTTCTTTTCAGGTATACAAAAATTCTTAAATTACCTTTTTAAAGCAATCTTTAATGTTGTAACAAGTAAAAACTACAACCTATCAGTAAAAATTTATTAAAACATAATGATCTCCCTTATAATTTCCATATTGAGTATAAATAATTAAATAAACGTAAATAACACAACATAGGTTTACATTTTTAATTGAATGATTATTGTTATATTAATTAAATAAAATTATTTTGCCACGGAACAGATCCTTCTTCAGAGCAAAAATATTGGGCAAATTTTTCTCTGATTGCAAATGCAGACCGCTCAGATTCCCGTGATACAATATGTTCATCCTCGTTTAGACCTACTAGATTCAAGGTATTTTCAAAGTCGACGCCATCTCTGCTTCTCACAAAATTATGCAGAACACAACAAGCTCTTATAACAATTTCTGCATTTTCGACTTTTAGATTTAAAGGTCGATGAAAAATTCTCCACTTATTTGTAAGAATACCAAACGAGCATTCAATGTAACGTCGTGCTCTTGATAGGCGATAGTTAAATATTTTTTTCTGTTGTGACAGATTTTTACCTCCGTATGGTCTTAGCATGTAGGTAGATAATCCAAAAGCTTCATCTCCAATAAATGTGAATGGAAGATTATCCCCACCAGTTGACACTGGTTTGCTTGTTGGGATGTTTAAAGTGTTTTCTTTAATTTTTTTTAAAAGTTCACTATTTTTAAATACTGATGAATCAGATGCCTTACCATAAGAGCCCGTATCAATATAAATAAATCTGTAATTCGAATCGCATACAGCTAGCAATACAATGGAGAAATACTTTTTGTAATTGAAATATGTGGATCCACTCCCAGGTGGCTGAATAATTCTTACGTGCTTACCATCTATTGCTCCCAGACAGTTAGGGAAATTAGCCCTTGATTCAAACCCACCAGCTATATTTAGCCATTCCTCTTCTGTTAATTGTGGAAAGCATAAATCATATAAATGCAGCCAAATCTTCTCACAAGTATCAATCACAATTTCATTAGCAGTAGATGTTCCATATCGGAATGCATAGTGTAGATCTTTAAACGAGCAACCGCTGGCAAGGTATCTAAAAATTTTAAGTATTTTAAAAATTTGTATCTAGATGATTTATCTATATGTTTAATATAATATTTGTACTTATTTAACAGTATAAGAAACTGTATAAAAGTCAAACAGTAGATCGTAAAATATCGAAAGGTATGTACAAATAAAAAAAATATGTTAAATAAAATGAAAAGTTAAATTTGTAAATCATGTTGTTATCATGTCTATCTATCTATCATGGTACCTGAAAAGTCTTTACTCAAAATTAATGAATAACAGATCTTTCTTGTTTTTGACGCACAATAAAGCCTCTGCATGATTGTAGTGTTTCTACTTTTATCAATATTAAACTTTTTCAAAAACAATGGTTTCTAAAAAATATAATGTACACCAAACGTTACAAAAGAGTCTAAATTTGATCCGCAGGCTATACTGGGATCACATCGCACCAGTTTTTTAATGTATTACATTTCTTACTTTTGTTTCTGATATTTATAAAATACCATATTAAATTAATTTTAAATCAATTACTTTTTTTCCAGCTGTTGAAATGCAACGAAAATGGAAGAGCTTTCGAGACTCGTTTAGACGAGAGTTAGCAAAAACCAAGCAAACAAAATCTGGTTCTGGGGCAGACACTGGCAGGAAACAATATATATACTTTAAACAACTAATGTTTTTATTGCCCATTTGCGAAACAAAGCCACAACAAGAAGGTGAAGAAGCCCAAGGTTCTAATACAGAAGTCGAGTCTGTTACCCCGCAAACTACACGATTAGTGCAGAAAAGGAAAAAAATTTCAGTCGCCACAGAGGAACACCTATTAATCCAAAAAATAGCGAAGAATATGGAGAGTAAAGCTAAAGAAACAGAGAAAGATGATCCCGATCGCCATTTCCTTTTGTCTCTTTTGCCCCATTTTAAAAGCCTCCGAGAAGACACAAAATTAGAAGTTCAGGGACAATTTATTTCTATTCTCCAACAACATAAACGGCGAGAACTCTTTTCATATGCTGCCAGTAGTTCCAGCCAGAATATTCAACGAAACCTGCCACACACAATCACCAGTCATTCACAAGACATGCCATACACCATGGGTGTGCATAATCCTTATATGCAGCACCCAACCACTAGCAGCCCTGAACTAACGGAGCTTCAATCCATCCCATTAATTTCACCCCAGTCAGAAGCTGACTCACGACTAGATTCTACAGATGTTGAAAGTATTTGCAACGATTATTTTTAATTAATACATAATTAATTTTGTTTCTATTTTTTTACTTTACATTTTTCACTTTTGAAAATATATTCGTCAAATAAACATATGTGTTTAAATATCTTCACACAAGCACACATCCACACACACGCACTAACCCAAACTAGCCTTTTTTAAATTCTTGATGACGATTTGCGATTTTCTTTGAGGTGTACATATACATTATTTATTTCCTGAATAATTAATATTTTAGTTCCTAAATAAAATGCTTCACAAAACTATTTACTTACCTGAGTGTTATCATAAGCCTTTCTTCAGCGGAAATGCTTTTTCTCATGTTTGTATCTACTCTCTCAATATGTTCTTTAAGTATATTATAAAGCTCTTCAAAACTTTTTTTCGACATTCGACAATAATTAAAAAACTTCTCATCGTATGCTTTCAGTTCATTAATAAGTGTATGGTATTGTCCAGTTAATAATCTGTGTGACGTAATCGGATGCATCCATAGTGATCGTCTCCTACGACATCTACGTCTACGCCTTAGGAGAAGAACTAGAAGAAGCCTTTCCTCATCAGAATCCATATTTGAACTGAGGTGCTTAACTGACCGAATAATTTTGCTCACTGGTAATAATAAACGCTCATCATTTCCACACGAGCCACTTTGCAGCACCACCGAGACGCGCTACAAAGTCGCCTGTTCTAGCGACTCGGTGGCGCCACTCAGCAGCGCTGCAAAGTGGCCCGTGTGGATGTACCCTAAGACCTTTGAAGTTGACAACACTTGGTTTTCAACACAAGAACTATTCACATTACTATGACAAAGACAAAGAACATCTCACACTTATGGATTCCTATTTTTCAATATAGGTCGTATTTATCGTGGGGCGATATTTTGTTTTTTAAATGATCCGCGTATTTGATCTATCGCTCCTATTCCTAAACTTTTGCAAAAGAAAATGTAAATGATTTGCCGGCATAAGTACCAGATCGGTGTCGTTTCAAGATTAGGTCGGCATTTTTTAAATAAATTTTTTAACTAACATTTGCAGATGTAACATTCATAAACAAATAAACCGCCCCATTAACAAGCCGCTAATATACAAAATAAATTCAGTTTCTATCAGTACTCCAGAAAAGTAGAAAAAATATGTGAAGCATGTTTAACTAAAAATCGAGCACAATATTATTGACCAAATAATTCAACCACTTATGATTACTGTAAATAACAGCATTGCTTTAATTAATGTTATAAATGAAACTAACTGTTTCTAATTAATTCCTCTATTTAATGAAAAAATTATGAAAATTATGAAAGGATATTGATAAATCTTTCGATATTGACATATCATCGTCAGAATGACAGAAGTTACATTTTATGTGATACCTACTTGATGTTTAATATTTTGGCTAGACCAAATAGTAGGTGACCTATCTTGTGATTAACTTAATATATATGAATAGAAAAAAGAAGAAGATATGATTTTACAAATATTAAAGCTTAGGTATTATTAGCCCTATGGGGATATCCTGGATATCTTTTTCCAATTTAAGATCAGTATAACTGTGCAATGATATAGATTAGATTAGAATTGGAGTGGCTCTTTGTCCTATTCCACTGCGACCTTTGCAGATCTATTGTGGTCCTCCGCCATATTTAGAGCTCGATATCTAGCTTTATTCTTTTTATTAGACCTATTAGCCTGGATACCGCCTCCTTTGCGTATCTCTCTGCCCTCGGTTTTTCTTCTCCGAATAGGTGAAACCGCACCCTTGTTAGGCCTTCGCACTCACAGAGTAAGTGCTCCGCGGTTTCGTCTTCTTCCTGGCATAACCTACATAGGCTGTCATCTGCTAGGCCAATTGTGTGCATATGCTTCCTTAGCCTACAATGCCCTGTCAGCATTCCCACCATCATCCTTGTCGTTTCTCGACTTTGACATAGTAGGTCGCGTGACAGTCTGACCGAAGGGCTTTTAAGGAATAGCTTAGCGTGCCTTTGCCCCGGAGTTTCATGCCACCAGCGCAACGCCTGGTTGTTTATCCATTGGTGGATGCTCTCCTTGGTGAGGCATTTAGCAATTCCGCAGGAAGGTTCTGGCCCTATCATGACCTCCGTCGCTCCCTGCTTGGCTAATTCATCGGCCTTTTCATTGCCTTTTATTCCTTGATGGCCTGGCACCCAGGCTAGGGTCACTCTATCATGACTACCTAGTCTGTTGAGGGCCTTGCGACACTCCCACACCAGATTTGACGTCGTCCGATATGAGCTTATCGCTTTTAGTGTTGCTTGGCTATCGGAGTAGATGACGATTCTTTGGCTATCTACCTCCCGTCTCATCAACTCTCCTGCACAGCATTGCACCGCCATTACCTCTGCCTGAAAGACAGTGGCATGTTTCCCAAGGCTTAGAGAGATCGTGATCTTCTCTTGTACCCCATATATTCCGGCTCCTACTCCAGAGTCTGTTTAAGAGCCATCAGTGTACCAGTTGAGATTCGCTATTATAGGAGGCCCTGTATCCCAGTCCTTTCTCTCTGGAATGATTACTGTGAATTCATTTTTAAAACTATATTGTGGGGCAATTTGATCCATTGGCATTCCCAGTATTGGATCTGCCTTTATTTCTTCATATAGCTTTTTGTAGACCTTACCTTGTCCTTGACTTATTGGAGGAGGCCCCTGTAATAATCTGTGACTTACAGATCTTGCATTTCCCTGAACGAAGATATGCAGTGGTGGCAGGTTCAGTATTACCTCCAGGGCTGCAGTCGGCGTCGTTCTCATGGCCCCTGTGATACTTAGGCAAGCTTGCCTTTGGATACCACTTAACTGCCTTCGCGCCCCAATCTGCAGTGTCCTGGGCCACCAGACTACTGATCCATAGGTTATCATTGGCCTCACGACCTGTGTATATAACCATTTGGTCATGTTAGGATTCAGTCCCCAATTCTTCCCACACATCTGCCTTCACCTTCCGAGAGCGATTCTGGCCTTGTGCGTGGTTTTTTCGATGTGAGAATTCCATGTAAGCTTCTGGTCAAAGATTACCCCTAGGTACTTAACTTCTTTAGCAAATGGAATTTCCACTCCGTTAATTTGTGGCTTTTGTAGACCTTGCAAATTTCTCTTTTTTGTAAACGGTACCAGTGTAGTTTTGTGAGGGTTCACTGCCAGTTCCTCCTCCCTACACCAGCCACTTACTATATTAAGCGCCATTTGGGTGCGCTCTGATATCGTGTTTGGAAACCGTCCTCTTATGACGACAGCAAGATCGTCCGCATACCCTAGGCACTGAATACCTTCATCGGACAGCCGTACTAGAAGAGTATCTACAAGAATCGCCCACAAAAGGGGCGATAACACGCCTCCCTGAGGGCAACCCCTCCCCACCCCCGCCGTGATGGTTGCCTCTCCCAGGGTGGATGTGATTATCCTATTCCCTAGATTGACTGCAAGCCACCTGCAGATGATGGGTTCGATCCCTCTTCTTTCCATACACCTGGTTATAGATATTGGAGACGCATTATTGAATGCTCCCTCTATATCCAGAAAAGTAGCTACTGCTATTTCCTTGTCATCGATCGACTTGGAAAGTAGCCTGTTTAAGTCATCCAGAGCCAAGTCTGTTGACTTGCCTTGTTGGTAGGCATACTGACGCTCGCTTAGAGGGCGAGTTGTCAGAGCGTTGTCCTTTATGTACCTATCTACTAGCTTTTCCAAAGTCTTGAGCAGGAAGGACGTTAGGCTAATTGGTCTATATGATTGGGGCGTTTGGTCTGATATTCTACCTACTTTCGGAAGGTAGATGACCTTCACCTTCCTCCATATTACCGGAGTATATTTCCAAGCTATGCTAGCCTTGAAGATCTTACTTAGTTGCGGCACTAATGCCTCTTTACCCTTCTGCAGTAGGGCTGGATAGATTCCATCCTCTCCCGGTGATTTAAAGGGTTGGAAGTCATCTATCGCCCATCTTATTTTATCTGGTCTTGTAATAGCAGTGGCAATTTGCCAGTCCTCCCGACTGGGTCTACCTACCTCTTGGAGATTTCTGGCTACCTCCTGCCGACCTAGATACTTGATAGCTCCTGGAAAGTGTGCTCTTGTCAGCAACTCCAAGCTTTCCTGAGCCGTTTCTGCATAGTTCCCGTCCGTTTTCTTCAGGAGACTCACCTTTTCATTGGCGCCTTCTTTGGCCAGAACTTTGTGGATTCGAGCGCATTCTGTGGTCTCTGTAATTTCCTCACAGAACCTTCTCCATGAGTTCCTCTTGGCCTTCCGGATCTCCTTATTATAGTGAGTAAGCTTACTCCTGTACAGGTCCCAGTTTTGGTTGAGCTTGGCTTTATTGAATAGCCTTCTTACCTCGGTTCTTAATCCCTCTAGGTAATTGTTCCACCAAACTGTGTTCCCTTTGCGTTGCCTTGTTCGTTCCGGACAGTTCACTCGGTAGGCATTCAACATTGCCTCGTTAACCTGGTCAACTGCCACTTCTAGGCTTTCTTTCCCTTTAATAGTGACTGTCCCTTCCTTAAGTGACTCTCTGAGGGATTCATCATATCCTTCCCAGTTAGTCTCTCTTGGATTTCTGAACTTAGTCACTATTAGGGCTGATGACTTCAGCTCAAATCTGATATGCCTGTGGTCGGAACATGATGGTTCCTGCGATACCCGCCAAGCCACTATGTTATCACTTACTCTGTTGGTACTCAAAGTCAAGTCTAATACCTCTTTCCTAACCGCTGTGACAAAAGTAGGTTCTGTACCTCTATTGGCAATAAATAACCCTTCCCTAAGTATGAATTCATAAAATGACTCACCTCTTTTGTTGATGTCCGTACTGGCCCAGATCGTATGATGGGCATTGGCATCGCATCCCAGTATAAGCTGCATGTCCCTCTCCCGGCAATAGTCTACGACAGCCTTCAATACCTGTGGAGGACAGGTCAGCTCATCTCCTGGACAATAGGCGGAACAGACGACTACTCTCTTCGTCCCACCCTGCGTTTGGTATGAAAGGATTCCTGCAACCAAGTCCCCGGAGCAAAGCCCTGGAATTAGTATACAATTAACTCTTTCACTGTGTATTATACATGCTCTTGGCCTTAATTCTGACCTATGATAGAGTAACGTACCTGTTTGTTGTTTGAGGCCCGCTATGGTCCTTCCATGTACCCAAGGTTCCTGCAGAAAGGCCACATCTATGCCTTCTTTTTCCCACCTTCGACACAGCACGGCACTGGCAGCCTTGGCGTGTTGAAGGTTGACCTGCAGGAACCTAACGCTGTCCTCTAGGTCGAAGAGTGGGAATCCTCTGTGGGCTCTGTGACCCTGGGCTCCCCCTGCTCCATGGCTTCAGCTTCCTCCCTGACCGGTAACGGCCTTTTGAGGGGGCTAACGCCACTTTGCTGGTCTGCTTCCCCGGGTCTAACCTCTGTAGAAGATTCCCCCTTCTTCTTCTTCCCCTTTTTCAGCCCTGGGCCCTTCCCCGAGGCACTTGCTCTCACCTGTGGGGAGGCCGCACTGCCGGTTGTGTCAGTGGAGGGTCCAGGCTTTACAGCCTCCCTCTCCACTGCACCTTTGGACTTGGGTCCCTGCTCCTTGACCTTGAAGTTAATTCGGCCCATCCCGAAGTAGGGACTCATGTCCAGCCTTTTGATCTCCTCCAAGGATTCCTCATCCATGGAGAAGGTCCACATCTGGCCCCTTTCCCCATATGGTCCAGAGCGATGTCCTTAGCTTCCGGTTGCTCACCTTCAGCCTGCTTAGGATTCGTTTACCCTCCAATCTCTCGCCATCCTCGTCAGGGACAAAGACGTAGCAAGCAGCTGCAGGTCTCGGTAGGCTGTCTCCCCTTAGGGTCCTGAGACTTGCGTTGTCCCAGGGAACCAGTGAGGGAACCACCCCATCCAACCATTCAGCACTTGCCACGTCCGCGCAAGTGATTAGAAGGTATCCGGGTTTATGGGTGCATTTGACAAATCTCACCTGAGGTCCGTCATCTGCCACCCCCTCGTATGCCTTCATGATGGAGTGCTGGAGTGCTTTAAGCCTATCCGACTCCATCTGACAACTAGGATATCCTTCCTCCACTATGGCTACCCTCTCCGACGAGGCCGCATCCCGGAAGGACGGTTTATCCTCCCTTCTGGGCCTTTTCGTCGCGGGTCTTGCCTGTGGAGGAGTTGTCCCTTGTGACCTGGGGCGCTTCTTCACCTCTTCCGTAGCTACCGTAGGGCGCTTCCTCGCCTCTACTTTAGCTTTGGTAGGGTGCTCGCCTACCTCTTCTCGTTTTTTCTTTGGTAGAAGCGACTTTGCGAGGTTCTCCTTGATTACCGCCTTTTTGGCTTCAATGTAATCCAGGCCCCCTTTCAACAGAGTCTGCATCCTTTTCCTCGAGGCTCCCGCCAGTCTGGCGCCGCGGAGATCCTCCTCCGACATACGGTCCACCTCTTCCTGCGAGTTCGCTTTAAAGCTCGCTTTCTGATGGCCGCCTTTCTTTTCTTTTTTCGCCTCCGAAGACGTGCTAGCCACGGCGGCTCCTTCAGCCTTGTCGTTGCTAGTCGTCTCCTGGGCGCTTGGTTTTTTTGTTGTATATAGATCCATCTGAATCCCACGAGTAGCTAGTGAATTTTTTGTCCACCTCCTCAAGCCCCGCATGAGGAGGTAAGGCTGGGATACAAGGGGGTTTCGCCTGGTGCCCCCAGGGGACCGTTCGAGGCCACATTCCCTGTGACCATCCAGTACATCGGCACGGTACCTTCACACCTTCACTTGGGGGAGTTGGTCCACGGTGACAGCTTTCGCAAAGGCTTTTGAGGAGTTTTACGTCCTCTCACCCTACTTATGGCTGCCACTGATCAAGAGCGTTGGCTCCTGACCGTTCCCCTATCCGCCACCTGGGGACGCGCCTGGTAGGTCTCCACGCCACCAGGCAATGATATAGGAAACCAAGGAAAACTATATCTGCTGCTCTTTACAATTGTTACTTAAGAAGACAATTTATTAGTGGAGAGCTCCCTAGATTTGTCTGTTCATTGACAACTTCATATTGTGGGTCTCTTAAGTGTCTTCTTGTTTCTTATCACAAATATGCAGTACTTCTAGTTCTGTGTTAGGTGTTAATGAATGTTTTGTGTCAAGAAGGTGTTTTGCGTAATGTGATTTATCTGGCTGTTTTAATCTGTATGCTCGTGAGTGTTCATTGTATCTAATTTCAGAATTTCGAATTGTTTGACCAATATAGACAGCATTACATTCTGGACATTTGAGTTCATATATTCCAGACTTTTTTAATAGGGGTATTTTTGTTTTTACATTTAACAATTTTTTACTCACATTGTTTTCTGTTTTAAAAGAAATTGCTGTATTTGTTGAACAAGATATTATCTTTGAAATATTATTAGAAATATTACCAGCATATGTGATGGTTTTGTAATTTTGTATTTACCTAGTTTTTTCAGGAAATATTAATTGTAATGCCACTTTTTCCTCTGTTTTATTAATTAATTTATTTATTATATGTAATGGATAACCGTTGGATGAGGCTATTTGTTTAATTATATTAATTTTTGTTCATAGGAACTGAAAATGCTCTATGTATCATTGAATTATATGCTGCTAATTTATGTGACATGGGATGATTGGAACTATATGGTATAGTCACATCAGTATGTGTTGGATTTCTGTAAATTGAAAAATCAAGTATATTATTGACTCTTTGAATTTTAATATCAAGAAAATTGATTGAGTTATTTTCTTCAACTTCTAATGTAAATTTAATTTTTGGATGTAAATTATTAATATGATTGAACAATATATCTAATTGACGTTCACTACCTACAAAACAAGCTAATATGTCATCTACATACCTATACCAAAATAATATATTTTTTGAAATGTTACATTTTAAGATTTTTCTTTCTAAACTGTCCATAAAAATGTTTGCTGAAATTGGTGATATAGGGCTTCCCATTGGTAAACCTTCATTTTGAATATATACCTTATTATCAAAAGTAAAATAATTCTGATTAATACATACATCAAACAAATTAAGTATATCTGATATTATTCCTGGATTGATATTTTTATCCTCTAGTAATTTTTTAACAAGTGTTATGCATTCTTTAGGAGGAATTTTAGAGAACATATTGGTAACATCAAATGAAATAAGTTTAGAGTTATCTTGTAATTTGTATGTTTTTAATTTTTTGATTAGTTCTATTGAATTTTCAATTAAGTATTTAGATATACCTCCATAGCTATTAAGTATATTGTTTAGTTTTTTAGCTAACTTATTATTAGGAGTATTGACGTAAGAAACTACAGGTCTAATTGGTTTCGATACTTTATGTAATTTAACAGTTCCATATAATTGTGGAGACTGAGGATTTTTATTAATCATGTATTTTTTCCCATAATCATTGAAAACATAATTTGAACTATTGACAATCTCTCTAACATTATTATAAAACTTTTTTGTTGGGTCCGCCCTTAGAATTTTTACATCACAAGATTCTATAAAATTATGAACTTTAGATTTATATTCTTCGGATTTTAAAATGACAGTGGCATTTCCTTTGTCAGATTTTGTTATTGTGAGGTTATAATCTTCTACTTTTTGTTTAATTGAATTTAATGCTGAAATATCATTTTTTGTTTGACGTTTAACCTTTGAAGGTTTCATATTTTTAATCAAATTAGAAAGAAAAAACTTTGAATGTTACATTTCAATAAATATATTATTTTGGTATAGGTTTGTAGATGACATATTAGCTTGTTTTGTAGGTAGTGAACGTCAATTAGATATATTGTTCAATCATATTAATAATTTACATACAAAAATTAAATTTACAATAGAAGTTGAAGAAAATAACTCAATCAATTTTCTTGATCATAAAATTCAAAGAGTCAATAATATACTTGATTTTTCAATTTACAGAAAACCAACATATACTGATGTGACTATACCATATAGTTCCAATCATCCCATGTCACAAGTTAGCAGCATATAATTCAATGATACATAGAGCATTTTCAGTTCCTATGAACAAATATAATTTTGATAGGGAAATTAATATAATTAAACAAATAGCCACATCCAACGGTTATCCATTACATATAATAAATAAATTAATTAATAAAAAAGAGGAAAAAGTGGCATTACAATTAACATGTCCTGAAAAAACTGGGGAAATACAAAATTACAAAACCATCACATATGCTGGTAATATTTCTAATAATATTTCAAAGATAATATCTTGTTCAACAAATACAGCAATTTCTTTTAAAACAGATAACAATGCGAGTAAAAAATTGTTAAATGTAAAAACAAAAATACCCCCATTAAAAAAGTCTGGAGTATATAAACTTAAATGTCCAGAATGTAATGCTGTCTATATTGGTCAAACAATTCGAAATTTTGAAATTAGATACAATGAACACTCACGAGCATACAGATTAAAACAGCCAGATAAATCACATTACGCAAAACACCTTCTTGACACAAAACATTCATTAACACCTAACACAGAACTAGAAGTACTGCATATTTGTGATAAGAAACAAGAACTAGATTTCCTTGAAGACCTAGAAATAAGAAGACACTTAGGAGACCCACAATATGAAGTAGTCAATGAACAGATAAATCTAGGGAGCTCTCCACTAATAAACTGTCTTCTTAAGTAACAATTGTAAAGATCAGCAGATATAGTTTTCCTTGGTTTCCTATATCATTGCACAGTTATACTGATCTTATATGGGAAAAAGATATCCAGGATATCCCCATAGGGCTGATAATACCTAAGCTTTAATATTTGTAAAATCATATCTTCTTCTTTTTTCTATTCATATATATTAAGTCAATCACAAGATAGGTCACTTACTATTTGGTCTAGCCAAAATATTAAACATCAAGTAGGTATCACATAAAATGTAACTTCTGTCATTCTGACGATGATATGTCAATATCGAAATAATTATCAATATCCTTTCATAATTTTTTCATTAAATAGTGGAATTAATTAGAAACAGTTAGTTTCATTTATAACATTAATATGAGTAGATTCCACAAAGTAAGGGTCCAAACAGTAAATTCAATTGCTTTAATTGTTTTCGTTTTTCTTCAATTCTCATTATTCTTGTCCTTTCATTTTCAATTATTCAATTTGTAAGCTTTTTATCATCTTTTTTTAAACAGTTTATGAACAACTAATTTAATAAAAAAGAACAGCAATATTACATTTTCCATGTCACACCATAGTCCACAGCTGACAACATTTTTAATTCACGTGGGACTCGTATGGATTTGTTTACGTCTTAGAATCTCAAAGTTCTATTATAAAAATTAATTACTACCCTATCAAATGTTAAAATTAATTGGGCTGCATGAAAAACTTCATTTAATCTAATGCGGTTTGATGAATAAATAGCAGAACAGGTACAGCTTCAGTGGAACTACTCCCTACATTTAGACATTTAACGCTAAACAGTCAGATTTGGTTTTATTTTTCACTGAACACTGTTTACACTACCACTACACCAACACTAACACTTTACACTTTACAGTTTACCTTCAGTCTCTGAAGAAGATAACTTGGTTATCGAAACGCGCGTAAGATAGTGTAAAGTGTTAGTGTTGGTGTAGTGGTAGTGTAAACAGTGTTCAGTGTCAAGTATCGCCAACGGTTCCAGAGTTCCCAACTTAGTTTTATTTTTGTTTATTAAACAAAATTTATAATATAAAAATACATTTGCCAATCATCACTTGAATGTACCAAGTACAATCAAAATTTAAAGTCTATTTTAAATAACAATTGAAATTAAAAATAATAAATACACTACATCGTGTAAAAAAATGTTCCAATTACAAATAGTCAATGTTTTGATTAATCTGATAATAAAAATTCAGTTGAAAATATCTTATAAAAATCATTCGAATTAACTTCAACTGAATTCATTATTTTAAATAAAAAATTTGAGTTTTGATCTAAATTTACTTTCTAGTAGTTTTCATATTTTATGTGTTTTACTTTCTTGCTACATACTCGTATAACTAATATAGATGAGGCATATATAAAAATCTGGTAGATAACCGATTTTGATTGGAAGAATTTGCTTTTTTCTCGTTGATTTATTAAACAACTGTATCCCAAAATTTTATCAGTTCTTTCTTGAAGTCATAAAAACTAAATGCGAACAAGAATTCTCATTCTTGGGACATACAACATTGAAATCTTTTTTGGAGAAAACTCATCTTTGGACATACTTAACTAGCATTTGTTATAACTAATAAAATTTTTTATATTATGATTATCCCTATTTGTTCTACACTATTAAAAATAATATCAAACTCGTTGATTAATTAAACTATATCTCAGTTCTTCCAACGTGTGAATATATTGCTTTCAATTTTGTAAAAAAAAACACATATCTACATATCTTAGAAAACTACTCAATTTTTAGTGGTTTAAAATCGTTTGTCTAACTCGATGCTTTTTGAGGGTGTGTGATTCAAAGATATAACTAAATGAAACTTACATCATCTTGTAGAGAACACTTAAATGCACAGGAAATGCTATTCTACAACTTTTCTTAGTAGGACCGAACTTTGAAAATAGCCCTTAAAGGCCAATCTAAAATTCTGATTTTTGGTACACCTGTACTTGAAATGTGAGCGCAAAAACGCAAAAACTTAAAATAATACAATGATCAATGTTAAGAAAAATGTTTATCGAATTCAAGCTCACTGGCCATTAAGCGCTATTTTCAAAGTACTAAAAAAAAGTTGTAGAACTTCATTTCCCATGCTCCAGAGTGTCCACTGCAAGATTATATAGGTTCCATTTGTTATACTTCCGAATCACTCAAACTCATAATTTCACTGTGATTTTACTCCACTATTTACCCAATATACTAGTATGTTGAGTTTCAAAGTTTCCGCCGGTATGCAAGTTAGTCCGCACGAAAACTCACTAAATAAACGAACCAGGTTTTTTGCATTTTGGTTTGTATCAGTTCCAATTATTAATAAATCTGATGACAGACCTTTATTACAAAATAATACCAGCTATTGACACACTTCCATATTGTTAGTATACAGATTCTATATGTCCTTCATACTAACTTTTATTTTATTGATAGCTCTCAGCATTTCTCTACGACTAGATCATATATGTAGGAATCAATCAATTTTGATAGATTGTCAGATAAATTAAGAAATAAAAACTGCTTACAATTTGAAGTTGTTATTTGCAAACACAACACATATCTTGGCTAATTATGTTTTACACGTGGAAACACAAAACCCTAGTTCAACGGCAACTGACAAATTGCTGTTGAAAACCAGCAGTCCGAAACTACTATATTGTGCAACAAGTGGGGAAAGTTCAACTTTTCTCACGAGTGTGGAAGTTTGTGGCACGAGCCCGTAAACACACGAGTGAGAAAATTACTTTCCCCTCATGTTGCACACTATACTTTTTCTACAACTGCACAAATTTAAAGAATACAAGTAACTTAATATTTATTTTTATGGTTAGTAAAACAAAAATAACACTAAAGTATCCCATCTCTATTCTGTTAAATAATTTTATTTAAAATTATAGTTGATGCTGAAATTTGTGCAATTTTGTATGGTCAAACCCGGAACGTCATTTTAGAATTTAAAAACTTCTTATATAATCTGACAGTTTTGTGACAACTGTAGGTATTTAAAGATGTCAGTAGCCTACTAAGTTTTTGTCGATTTTATTTGATTCTTCATATAAATGTATGTGGCGTGGGCAAAGTGCCGTGAGAAATAATATTTCTCACAGTATGAGCAATATTTGATTTTGAAATTAAGTAAGGTATGAGAAATACGTCACTTTTCATAGCAGTTGTAGAAAAATCTACTTTCAATATCAGTCGCACAAAGAATATGATGAAGTTCGTAAGTCATTTCGCAAGTCTTGCAGATAGTTGCTACAAAATGAAATCAATGAAAAAAAACAAATAAACTGAATTTGTGATAGGTATTTGCATTGTTATCTGAGAGATTATTAGGCCGAATGTTCACTTCTAGAAGAATTAGTTCTATAATAATGAATAAAAAAAACAAAGAAAAAAGGAAAATATCAATACAGTATTAATAAATTCATATATTTCTCTACTACCGTTCTTAAAGTACTATCGTTTCGCACGTTTCAGAGTTCGTGAAACTTTATTTTACGCACTTAGTGCGTGAATAAATAAGTTCTAATTTAAACTCATTGAAAGTTCTTATGAAAATAAATAATGATGGATATTGAATCTTTAATTTTTTTTATTTAATCATACATTAAAATTTATTTCAATTCAGTATAAATACCTGCATATTAGTGAATATGAAATTAAATTAAATAATAACAAAACAAAAATTGTAAATTGAAAATTTCTATTTATCTAGTTGGCTATGATTGACTGACGGTTCCACAAAACACGTACAAATAGTTTTTTATTTTTGAACTTTTGGTGTCCAATCTGACATCGTTTTCAAATATTACAATTTTGACCTATAAAATATGACATTTCAAAACCTTAGTTAAACACCAAAAATTATTTTTAATTTTAATAAGACCACAAGAATGAACATACAGGGTGTATCAAGAGGAACTGTACATACTCCTACCTCGTATGGAGACCCCTATGGGGAATGTCAAATTGCCATTAAAAAGTGTCTGCTCCCATATTTTAATAATATACAGGGAGAATTGTGAATGTTGACTGATATTTCTTTTGATCATCACTTTTGAACGGTACTTTCGATTTGTCTCATATTTTGGTAAAACGTTACACTACTATCACCTAATTAACTGATTTATTCAAACTAGCAAAAAATCAGGGTTGGTCTTGGGAAATTAGTTTGTTTTGTTCATATAAAAAATTTCACCCTGTATATGGATTTTCAAAACTCTAATAATGATCTTACAAAGTACACAAATAGACAACAAAAATGGCGTATCTATTTTTCTCCCCACACGATTGCTCAATTTTTAACAAGAAAATCAAATTTAACTATAAATTAAAAGTTTAGCAACATGAGCCATAAATTTCAAAAAATATAATTTTCTTGCAAAAATATAATTTTTCGTACAAAAATTACACTTTTAATAATTAGTAGTACCATAGCTCGTGCTATATTTTTAACAATATAAATGTTTTATTCATTTCCGAATCGGCTTCCAAAAGGTACACACTGTTTTGTATGTATACTAAAACGTCACCATTTATAACATTTCTTTAATGATTCATCGATATTGTCATTGTATCGAATTATCAAAATTTTGTTTTAATTTTGCTCAAAATACAAAGCTACGGTAATACATAATTCAATTTTATTTTGATTTAAATTGGAGAAACTGCAAAATGGGGCCAAACATAAATAAAACTAAATTAAACAAAACTAAACAAGAAACATTGATAAATCAGTTTCGTTCTCTTCCCTCTACCCTCTCACTTCTTACCACTTATTAATACATATTGAAAATTCAATTGTATCTTAGGAGGCTGTGATGATTTGACATTTTCGTTGTTTGGGATTGTTTAGGTACATAATTTGACTTTTCGTATTCCATAGTTATTATTTGTTTGTGTTTATGTATTACACTATTTTAACAGTTTTCCATTGGTTTTCAAGGTAGTATAAGTGATTTAAATTGAATTAATTAATTGGAAAATGCCACATCAATTTTCAATAGCAGAATACGCGGAAATTCTTTTTGTTTACGGATATTGTGACGGAAATGGTAGGGCTGCCAAAAGAGAATATCAATGACGATTTCCACAACGTCGAGTTCCGAATCATCAAACGTTTGGATCAGTGTTCAACTATTTAAAAGAAAATGGAACATTTCCTAAATCAAACTCTGAACAAGCAATAGATCGTTTACTAGAAGAACATATTCTTGATGAAGTCGAAGCAGATCCAAAAATAAGTACCAGGAAAATAGGCGTTTCTCATTCAAAGGTTGAGTGAGTTTTAAGAGACAATAATTTATACACCCTTATTACATCCAACAGGTCCAACGACTGCATCTAGGAGATGAAATCTTACGGTTGCAATTCGCTAGGTGGATTGCGAATAATTATCGCTTATAGTATAGGACCCTATTCACTGACGAAGCCCAATTTACAAGGGATGAAATAAATAACTCACGCAACTCCCACATTTGGGCAGATGAAAATCCTTATGCGATTCGCGAATCTCGTTCACAGTATAGATTTTCAGTGAATCTTTGGATGGGAGTAATAGACAGACAACGAATAGGCCCCCACTTCTTTAATGGATCACTGACAGGTGCTGTGTACTTAGATATTTTGCTGAATATTTTGTCGAATCTACTAGTCAATTTAGCCATCCGAGGTATTAACTTTATGCACGACGGGGCATCACCACATTTCTCAGTTGCTGTTCGCCAACATCTTCATGCCTCTTACGGAAATAGGTGGATAGGACGCGGAGGTCCCCATGCATGGCCACCTAGATCCCCTGACTTCAACCCCGTCGACTATTCCATATGGGGTCGATTGAAAGAAATGGTTTATGGAGAAAATATAAATACACGACAAGAATTAATTTACAGAATTATTGATTCTTGTAATACAATTAGAAATGATCCCTTAACACTCAGGAAGTCAATTAGACATTTGAAAATTTGACAAAGAAGTTGTTTAGAAGCACGTGGACTTCATTTCGAAAAACTATTATAAATATGTATTAACAATTTTCCCTTCAGTTTTCGTTATGACGTCTTAGATTTTTTTCTTAAGTTTTTTTATGTGAATTGTTTATTCTCGTGTATTCTCAAATTTTCTTTAACATGTAAATTAGTTCGATACAATGACAATATCGATGAATCATTAAATGTGATGTTTTAGTATTATACAAAACAGTGTGTACCTTTTGAAAGCCGATTGGGAAATGAATAAAACATTTGTATTGTTAAAAATATAGCACGAGTATGGTACTACTAATTATTAAAATTGTAATTTTTGTACGAAAAATTATATTTTTGCAAGAAAATTAAATTTTTTGAAATTTATGGCTCTTGTTGCTAAACTTTTAATTCATAGTTAAATTTGATTTTCTTGTTGAAAATTGAGCAATCGTGTGGGGAGAAAAATAAATACGCCATTTTTGTTGTCTATTTGTGTACTTTGTAAGATCCTTAAATTTTTTATATGAACAAAACAAACTAATTTTCCAAGACCGGCCCTGATTTTTTCCTAGTTTGGATAAATCAGTTAATTAGGTGATAGTAGTGTAACGTTTTACCGAAATATGAGACAAATCGAAATTACCGTTCAAAAGTTATGATCAAAAGAAATATCAGTCAAAATTCACAATTCCCCCTGTATATTAGTAAAATATGGGAGCAGACACTTTTTAATGGCCATTTGACATTCCCCATAGGGGTCTCTATACGAGGTAGGAGTATGTACAGTTCCTCATGATACACCCTGTATAGATCATATAAAAATACAACTTTAACAACGATTAAACAATGAATTGAAGTGAAATTAAGCGGTTTTACAGTAGCAAAAACAAAAATAAAATATTTTAGTTCACCTACTGAAACTATAAAAACAATTTAAAAACGAATAAAATTTAAAACCATACTAAAAATTGGAATTTGAATCTTAAAAACTTCTATCTATAACTTTCAGAATATTTACTTCTTGATATAACTGTCATTATAATACATATTATCCCTAAATTTCAGTAAAATGTTATATCAGTTTATTTTACATTACAATGACGACAGTATTCTATTTGGATGAAAAATATTTTCGGTTTAACTCGCCATCTAGGAACGACTAGTCGATGCATAAATCATCAACTAAAAGGAGAGGTCATAGCTCCGCCTACTTTTCCACCACTACCTATACTGTCGGTACCATTATCATCCGGCTGTCGGCATCACTATCATCCAGTTCCACTAAGCTACAGTAGAGGAATATATATATATATATATATATATATATATTTATAATTACCTGTTCGAGAATGAATTTGTTATTAAATAAAATATGTAGAATACTATTGTGTATCGTAAATGAAATTAAATGTAATTTTGGTACAATGAAAGTTTTATTCTCACAAAATCGGAAAAATTATTAAACAAAATTGACAGATACAAAATTATTTGTCATGGTAACATATTACAAAGTAATCAGGATAGGATTTATGAATATGTATGAATATAATATTTCCTTCCTGACCACAAATACTTGAAGTAAGCGAATCAGTAAAAAAAACACTTACGTATAGTTTAACCTTACCACAGGTTTTGGTATCCTAGAGGATCTCCTTAACATAGGAACAGGTGTAGCTTCTGTTTGGGCGTAGCCCATTTCGGCCGATTTAATAAGGTACCTGACAGATAAATTTTTAATGACTTTAGGAAATACCCATCTCGGCCAAAACCACTTTCAGGTAGAAACCCACCACAAATTTCAACCCCTAATCTATGCAATCAATTTCTTTGAATTATTATCAATGGTGGCAGAGTAATGAATACTGCTCAGTTGTAATACATTTATCCTGAATTGTCGAAAATAGTTATTAGTTTTATTTTGATTCTTGACTAGTGCGTGTAAAAACAATTTATATTCAACTTCGGAAAATGGCAACATTTGTTCATCGAGAATTTAAAGAAATGACGAGTCATCGAGGAAAACCAGTCTTAGTGATGAATAACTTTAAATTTAAACAACAAAACCGGAAATTAGCTTCAGGGGAGGCAAAATGGAACCTAACCTAAAAACAAATTTTTGTTGCTAAAAAAATTGAAGAGTATAAAAATAAAACCAAAAACTAACCTAACCGAACCTAACCTAACCTAAAAACAAATTTTTGTTGCTAAAAAGATTAAAGAGTATAAAAATAAAAAGATTTCAAAGTTGTCTTATGTTAAAATATTATCATTCATGTATATAACTTAATGTAAATATGTATAAATTGTTGTAATATAGTTAGCTATTATATTTATATAAAGACATTAAAAAAATCTAATCAATCTGATTTGAAGTGTATTATAATAATAAAGGTTGGTCGAGATGGGCCATTCCAAAACAGGTCAATTTTGGACTCTGGCCGACTTGGGCGATTTTTATTCGGTATACCTGCCTAATCGGCCGAGATGGGAATCGCCCTTCTGTTTCGGTTGAAACCCCAGGAATAGGAATTGGATCACTTTGTGTGGTTTGTATGCTATAGATGTTTCTGGTTGTTCGGTTGTAGTTGGTGAATTTCCTTCAATCGAAGAGGTTGGTGTAGAACTCTGATTTAGAACTAGCGAAAGTGTATTCGGTATTGATGGTACGTATCTTTCGGGTGGTGTATTCTCACCAATATCTCGTATTTGATTTAGATGACGTCTCCAAACTCTTTTATCATCTAATTGTACTAAATAGTGTACGAAATCTAGTTTTTTAGTTACTCTTACAAATTGCCATTTTGGATTAACGTAGTCGCGAACGGCAACTCTTGCCCCCACGAAAATGTCTCTGATAGTAGTTATTTTTTTATAGTCAAAGTCAGTATTGTTCCGTGTAGATTTCAGTAGATCAAGTCTTGTCCTTATTTTCCTATTAAACATTAACAGTGAAGGACTTTTACCAGTAACACAGTGAGGTGTTCTTCGGTATTGCAAAAGTAATTCGCAAAGTTCGCGGTCTCTGTCATTTTCCTCAAAATGCATAGCTCGTAATGATTTTTTTAAAGTTTGAATATATCTTTCCACTTGTCCATTACTTGTAGGGTGGAAAGGTGCCGTGAATTTGTGAAATATTCCATTATTTTGCATAAATTGTCCAAACTTATGAGAAGTATACTGTGTACCATTATCTGATACAAGTACTTTAGGAATACCGAATCTACTAAAAATATTTCGACAAAGTTTGACTGTAGTTTCGGTAGTAATATTTCCATTTACTGTATGAATCAATTAAAACAAAGTAATACCCTCCATTAAATGGTCCAGCGTAGTCAACGTGTACTCTTTCAAAACAATTTTCAGGTGGTTCCCACACATGTGACTCATCTATAATGGGATTATTTTTTTGTTTATTGCATTCGTAACAATTTTTACATAAGGTCTCGATATCTTTGTCGATGTGAGGCCACCAACAATAGCTGCGAGCTGAAGCTTTCATTCTAACAACGCCAAAATGTGCATCATGTAAATCTTTCAATATCGTATGTCTTAGTTTCGTAGGTACTAAAACTCTTTGACCTCTCATTATAACTCCAGATTGTAGAGTAAATTGTGACTGGTCGATATTAAATCTGTAATTTTTATCTACATTTGTACCGTTCTGTAATCCTAAAAATAAAGTCTGTAAAGTCTCGTCATTTTTTGTATAATATCATAAATCTTTTACATTTGTAGGTAAACTTCAATTACATTTAGTTCAAAAACATCTGGTTCATCATAAGCAAAATATTTATTAGACTGAATAGGTTTAGGTAGCCTAGAAAGTGCGTCAACATTAAGGTGATGATTTGTATTTTTATAGACAATATCGTACGTAAAATCTTATAAGAAGATAGCGTAGTGCTGCATTCTAGTTGCACTGAGAATAGGTAAACTTTTATGAGGGGCAAATATATGTAACAACGGTTTGTGATCTGTAACTAGTGTGAATTTTCTAGCACACAAGTAATTAAAAACATTTTTTACTCCAAAAAGTATGCTATAGGCTTCTTTATCGATTTGCGAATATTTTTGTTGTGTAGGACTTAGTGTTTGTGAAGCAAACTGTATGGGTTTTTCTGTACCATCGGGAAACACATGAGATAAGATAGCCCCCACCCCGTAGGGAGAGGCATCAGTTGCTAAAATAAGCGGTAATTTTGGATCATAATGACATAAAACGTTTTCAGAAGAAATTAAAGCTCGTGTCTTCAATGAAACGCCTGTAGTAATTCACTAAACCAATGAAAGAACGTACTTGAGTCTTACTTTCAGGTAGTGGTGCATTTACGATAGCATTAACTTTATCTAACGTAAAAATAATGCCCTTGTTACTTATCTTAAACCCACAATATTCAATCTCATCTTTTAAAAATTCACCTTTGGCTGAGTTAATATGTAAATTATGTTCAGACAATTTTTTTAAAACTTGTTCTAATCTTTCTAAATGTAGTTTTGTATTGGGTGCTGTAATTCTAATATCGTCTAAGTACACTGATACTCCTTTAATTCCCTGTGAAACTTGTTCCATTAACCGTTGCAGGTGCACTGGCAATTCCAAACCATAATCTATTAGGTCAAGTTGCAACTTATCGAATCCGAAGCCGAACATGGAATTCAAATTCCTTAAAAAAATCATCGGTAAGTAAAATAAAAAAGTATAACAATCTAATATATTACTCCTGGCATTCAGATTGTTATAAAATAAGTATATAGTATACATTACTTCAAAAATAAATGAATTCTGCTAAGTAATTTATATGTGTCTGCTGCACTTAACAGTGATTTATATGGTTCTAATACTAATGCCTATTAATAAATAATCTCATAAACTGAAAAACAATATGTCTTTGTATATTTACAGCACGACTTAAGTTTATATACCTAATATACATTTCTTTGATTTGTAAAATATATATCTTGATCTGGATTTCATTTGTTGGAAAAGCCAAATAAATACATTTATTTTTACAGTGAAAATATGTACCTGTTGCTGATTTTTAATAATAATTATATTTTTAAATTGCAGAGAGCGAACTTTAAAAGCTACTGGGGTGAGTAGAAGTACTTACACCAGAATTAAAAATGAATCCTCAGCTATTGAAAGTGGAGCATCTACATCCCTTAGATCTCCTCGAATAAATATATCTAGGAAAAAAAAGGTACTGGAAGCACTGAATTTTGGAGAATTGCAAAGGATTCGGGATAGCGTTTATAATTTTTACATCCTGGAGAAAAGAGCTCCTACTTTAACATGTAAGTTTGATCAAAGTATAATAAAAGTACTAAAATTAATTACAAGAAACTTTTGTCGGTTTACTTTTAGTATGAGTTTTTACGCTAGGGCTAGAATTACTTTTAATAGTTTAATAGATAAATAATTTTTTATTAAAATATATTTATTTTTTCTAGGCATTCTGCAGAAAGTTCACATTGTTTTACCCGAGTTCACTATAAGTAAAACTTCTTTGTGGCGGCTGTTAAAAAGTATGGGCTTTAGGTAAGTAGTTTTTATTAGTTATTGGAGTGTTAGAAGGGGAAATAATGTTGAGAATGAGGAAAATTGTGAAATGGGTAGAACAAACTCAGAACAAAAATTCAAATAAAGCTACGATAGGCATTGAAAATATTAAAAGGTAACATGCATAACTATTTATTTGAAAAGATTGTATCTATTGTAGATGGCAGCACACAAAAGATAACAGGAATGTGATTATGGAATCGCATGATATTCGCCATAAGAGAATTACTTCCTTAGAAAATATTATTAAATATAGAACCGAAGGATGGAATATTGTGTATACTGATGAAACATACATTCACAGCTCCCATGTGCAATCCAAGGGATGGTACGATATATCAGAGAAAGGTTTAAAAAAGCCAATCTCAAAAGGGAGGAGACTTGTGATTGTGCATACAGGTGAAGAAAAGGGATTCATTCCTAATGCCCTATTAGTTTTTCGTTCAGGTTTGTATTAATTATATATACTTATCGAAAAGTGATATTTTGAAAGTATTTTACTTTTAACACCAGTGTCATAAAATGGGATTTTAGACACTGACGGCATGCGTTAAAAATTATACTTTTACCGACGTTTGTAGAAAAATACATTTTTAATATTCCAATTTTGTGTTAACCTAAAAAATTTGAAAACGTTACGCTACTGTTTTAAAATTTTACAATATGGCGCTGGTTTTGACCACAGATCTCCAACAAGTTCGCGCAGACGACTGCAACTTCAAGTGGCTTCTTCTTATGTGAAACGGAGTCTAACCGCTGCACCAGAGTCAATTTCAAACTTCAATAATTTATTATTAACTTTCAAAATAGTAGTAAATTTTTCTTTGTAATTTTTTGCTTTTATTAGTAGAATCTCATCTATTTCTTCTATTATATCAACTTCTGTAATTCTTTTTTTTGCTTTTAGAACTTTTTGTATATGACCTTTTTTTTACAAAAATTACAAAATAAATTCTGATTAAAATTCTGACAAGGATTAGCTAAGTGTAGTGTACTACCACATCGATAGCAAAATTTATTTTTTGGTGTATTTTTGTTAATGGAAGAAACTGATTGCGAAGCTTGATTAGTGTATGCGTTCATTGTATTTGTATTGTAACTACTTTTATTCTTTGGTTTTTGTAAGTGTAAAGCATTAACTGAACTACTTTTATTATAATTCAATTGATTACTGCCCTTTCCTGAAATTTCCATGCCACTGGCAATCTCTACTGCACGATCTAAATCCAAATTCTTAGTTTCTAGTAGTCTAGTCTGTATTCTCCGCAAACTTAATCCAAAAACGAACTGATTTCTGATAGCGTTCTTGAGATATGAACCAAAATTGCAATTTATGGCTAGTTTTTGTAATGAATCCAAGTATTCTTGTATGGTTTCACCCTCTGCTTGCTTTTTACTCTGGAACCTAAATATCTCTGCAATTTCCAAAGGTGCAGGACTGTAAAATGAATCCATTAATGCTACAACTTTCGTGTAGGTCTGATCTTCAGGAACATCAGGCGCTAGTTTATCGCATAAGGTATCATAGGTTTCCGATCCCATGAAATGTAAAAGATAAGGTATCATCATTGATTTTAAATACCTTGAAAGCTCCTTCTAGTCGTTTCACCCATCTTGACCACTTTGTAACAGATTGATCAAATGATTCCACGGTAAAAGTCGAATGAATTTGAAACGTTGAAACTTTCTGTTCACCATCTGTCATCTTCTTCTAAGTATTAACAATATTAGGACACGTAAGTAAGAATTATCCTCGTCGCCAAAACTATTGTGTATCGTAAATGAAATTAAATGTAATTTTGGTGCAATGAAAGTTTTATTCTCACAAAATCGGAAAAATTATTAATCAAAATTGACAGATACAAAATTATTTGTCATGGTAACATATTACAAAGTTATCAGGATAGGATTTATGAAGTATGAATATAATAAATACCTACCTGATTAAAATACAAACGGCAAACTTATGAGACTTTGTGATATAAATATAATAATTTCGGTTCCTTACTAAGTAATTTCCAATGTACCTAGTACCTAATGTACCTAATGAAATTATGTGAAAATACACATCCGGATTTTAGGAATTTTCAGATATTGATCGATTACCAAATTGTGGTTCCTATGTTAAGGTAAGTTTACCCAGGTCCTGCTCTAGCCTTCATGTCATCCCGGTCAAACAGACAATTTGCCGCCAGTTTTTTTAAATAAAACAAATTATGCAGGCACCCTGATTGATGATTTAGTGATTTATAATAATATGATATAAATGCGATGCGCGTTTGCCGGTTGCGATTATATTAGCTTTGTTCGCGGGTCACAATCCGAACTGATTCCGAACCAGTCTGGAATTAACTCTGAATTGTCTAGAGCGCATGCCTAGTTCCGAACCAGTAACAATTTTAATTATTCCGCGAACGGTCTTAGAACCACAGATCACCTTTCAGAACTTAAACGAAAACAAAACACAACACTAACTGTAACTTTTTTCGCCATTTTCTTGTGAGTTGCATCCAGTTCTTATTGTTTGGACTTTTAAAAAAATAATTATTTAAAATGTGCGAAGCGGAAAGAGGTAAATAATTAAATATCTGTGTAATTTATTGTTATTTTAACAACAAACATTTTTAGATGTATTAGCCGAATTCTTGGTTCTTCCATCAACCTTAGCAGAGCACTCTGAAGAGAGTCAAAAATGCCAATGGACACACCAAAACACTCTACTATTTCTAGAGATGTATAAGAAATACCGGGACCAGGTGGGTTCATTAAAAATTAAAAATTTGAAGAGGATGTTTGCAGAAATTGCAAAGGAAATGCAACAAATAACAAAAACAATCATAACAGGAACTCATTGTGAAAACAAATGGAAAGTCCTCGAAAGAAATTATAAGAAATATATAGACAATTCGAAATTAACTGACAGGGGAAGAAAGACGTTCGAATATGCTGATATAATGCATAGCATATTGAGAAAAAAAAAAGAAATATTCATCCTGTGTTACTGCTATCCTCAGACACAGTCAATTCTCCACTGAGAGAGAATATTGAAATAAGCACCGACATTGACCCAAATGTGCCAGAACAGGAGACCGATATTGTCACTCCAGTCAAAAAAAGAAAGGTTATACAACCAACTTCAAATAAAAGACTGAAATTTAATATTCTTAGAGAAATAAGAAATGACAGAGCAGAATATTACAAAAAAAGATTAGAAACCGAAGAAAAGAAAATATTAATAAAAGAGAGAAAAAACGACTTGTTAGAAAAACATAACAATTCATTAGAAAGGTATTTGGAGAATAATATTTTCTTACCAAGAATGCCAGGGAAATAAGTATTTATGTTTTGTATTTATATGTATATTTTTTTGTTTCATAGTTTTAGTTTGTTATTAGGATAGTACAAATCTACAAAACTTTTTTTATTTAATATTATATTTTATTTTTTCTATGAAATGTATTTATTTTGTTTGATTATTTTTCAGTTTATAGTTTATTTTGTTATTTTTCTTGTTTAAATATTAAAGAATATAGGTATAGAATTTTTGTTGTAATTGTGATTGTTTTTAATATATTTTACCACTTTCATACTCATTTCTGCCTCATCCATAGATCCCAATTGTAAATACATATTAAAATAGGTTTCTTTGCGAGTAAAAAAACAGGTACAACGAGTTTTTTGGCATTAGACTATGACAAAAAAATTTGTGGTTACTATGTTTTGATGTTGTTGGGTGGTTTGGAATGTTCCCATTACACTTACATTATTTTGACAAATTGTTTAAACCGATAATCCAGTATAAAATCGGAAATTTTTGTTTAGTCTAGTCTAGTCACAATAATTCTCACATTTGACAGCATATTTGTTTAACATGGATGGATGGCTTCAAACTAAATAGACAGTGGGTATATTAAAATCTAATGTTGAGAATGTCCGTGTATTAATATATTACAATTCATTATTAAATTACAATTTGCAAATTATTCATAACATCATTACGAATTACTACTCCATTTCTGTCATCCCTATCTAACTGACCATCTTCATCAATCACTACGTTATATTCAGGAGCTGCTGCTTCTTGATTTGCTTCGAAATAAACATCTAAAGATAGGTTATGTAGAACAGCACATGCTCTTATAAAATGAACAATAAATTCAACATTTTTTAGTTTCACATGGTAGAGTTGCCGGAACTTTTGTTTCATCAACCCAAAACAATGTTCTATTACATATCTGTTTGTAGAAAGGATATAATTATAATTTCTGTGACGTCTGGTTAAATGTCCATTGTCCTTGAATGGAGTTAACAAATTCCTTAAACATGGATAGCCACTATCCCCCAAAATGTATAAATCTCCACACTTTTCAGCCAATGTCTCATTTAAAGGAGAACTTCTCAAATCCGGCTGTCATGGACCGATCCAGGATATCCCACAAAAATATCACGAATTCTACATTTGTGATCACACACCACTTGAGCCTAAAACAGAATTCACACATCATACAGTCAACAAAAAAGACTCGATACATTTTAATGTAGCTTTAACATACTGCACATTTTTGTAGTTCATTTCCTAGATATTTATAAATAAAACAAGAATGGAAATGATTACCTGAATTGAATAGAAGTGTTTCCTGTTTAAATAAGAATCAGGATCTTCTGCAGGCTTGTCTATCCTGATATGTGTACCATCAATAACTCCGATAACACCAGGAAAATTATTGTTTCTGAAATGCATTTCAATATCTACTTTCTCTAAATCATCTGGCCATTTTATTATCCCTGGAGATATATTGCTCAAAAAATAGGTGACTCTTCTTACAATTTTAAACAGGGTGCTTTTGGTTATATTGAACCTATCAGACACTTCTCTATATGAAGTTGCCTCATTTGCAGAAAACCACAAAAACACAGTTATGTATTTAAGGGGTGTAACTTTCTCTGAATCACCTTCTTGCCATTTGTAATACTCAGTGTTAGAAAATTGGTCTGCTAACTCTTCTGTAATGTCTCGAGTTAATCGAAAATGCTGGATAAATTGTTCATCACTAAACTGTGGCACCACTTCTTCAAAATATTCAATAGTTTTAGGAACTTGAACAAGTTCTAACAATTCTTCCATATCCTCATCGCTAGAGGATAAATGGTCTGACATGGCAAATGGAAAATATTCACTAAAAATAAACATAATATAAAAACCAAAATAGACTAAATAGATAATGTAAATTTACCTTATACTGAACTTGGTGTAGACAGCTAAGTTAGAGTTTGATATTCGTTTACAACGTTAAAAGAGGTGGTAATGGAGGCAAAGAAGGGGGTTGAGGTGAGGGGAATTCTGGGGGAGGTAGGAAGGGTAACAGGAGCTAGGGTGGTCGAAGCGGGGAGGGGAACAAAAACCATTAAAATGGTAGGGATAGAATCGTGGATGGAAGATGAAAAGGTGAGGGGGGAAATAGAGAATTTGATTGGGAAAGGGACAACGGTGATTAAAGTGGTAAGAGAGAGGAACAGGATGAAAATGGCGGTGGTGAGGGCGGAATGGGAAAAAGCGGTAGCCTTGTTGAAAAAAAAAAGGAGATTAGATTGGGGTGGAACAGGGTAAATATTATAGAGGGTAGAGAGGATCACAGATGCTTTGGATGTGGGATAAAGGGCAATAAAGTAGCAGGGTGTAAGGTGAAGGTAGTCAAGGAGAGGAGTAAGTGTTGGCTTTGTAAGAGCGAGGATCACATGGCGAGAGACTGTCGGCAGGCCTTCCTTTGTAGGGTATGTGGGGAAAGGGGACACAAGCCAGGGGAGATAGAATGTAGTAGGGGAAGGGAAGAAGTAGAAGGAGACGATGGAAAAGGTGAAGGAAAAAATGGGGGGACCCTCTGGACCCCTCAGAGGGGACGAGTCTGGTCAAATAGGAGGAAGGGGACAGCATTGCGCGGGAAGGAGGAATGTATGGGATGTATGGAGAGTGTTACAGATAAATTTAGGGAAATGCAGGATAGCGCATGATATATTGGATGAAGTGATTTTTAGGAGGGAAGTGGATGTAGTGTGTGGATCCGAGGTGAATGCTAGATATGTGGGGAAGCAGGGATGGATTATGGACGATACAGGAGAAGCAGGAATAAGAGTGGTGGGGGATGGATTGAGGGCGGATGAAGTGAGGAAGGGAAATGGATGGGTGGTAGTGCGAATGGGAGACATGGTGGTGTACAGTGTGTATATAAGCCCAAATGTCAGCCTGGAAGAATATGAGAGGAGCATGACAGGATTAGAGGACGATCTGAGGGTGTCAAAAGGAAAAATGATGATCATAAGGAGAATGGTGGCAGGGGACTTCAATGCGAAGAATACTATATGGGGGGGGGAAGAAAACGGACAGGAGAGGGGAGATCCTTGAGGAAGTGTTAACATCCAACGGGTTGGTGGTGCTGAATGATGGACTACTGCCCACCTTCGTGAGGGGTGACGGGGGTTCATCATTCATTGATATAACAGCATGTGATGAATGGCTGTGGGAAAGAGTGTTTAGTTGGGGGGTGCTGGAGGATGAGGAAAGCTTGAGCTTACATAGGTATGTGGAGACGGATATAAGGAAAGAGAGAAAGGATTTAGTGGAAGAGTGGGAATGGAAGTGGACGAAAGCCGAGGCAGAGAGTATGAGGAAGAAAGTAAGAGAAGAGATAGGAAGGGGACTTGGACATGATGCAGATGAATTGTACAATGTGATACAGGGCTGCAAAAGAGAGGGAAAGAGGGGGCAATAGGCGTGAGCGGAGGGCCAATTACTAGAGGAGCTGTGGAGGGAGTGTAAGAAAGAACGAAGACGGATGCTGAGAGGAAGAGGAAGGATAGAGGGAAGAGGGAGATATAAAGAGAAGAAGGAACTGGAGCGTAGAGTGGAGAGGGAAAAAAGAGGGAAGTGGGAAGAGTTACTGGGGGAATTGGAAAACAATCCATGGGGAAAGGCGTATGAGATAGCGGTGAAGAGGATGGGTGGAAATAGGAACGAGGTTCTAGAGGAGGGTTGGGAGAAGGAGGTTATAGAGAAATTGTTCAAAGGGGGAGAAGGAGGAGTGGGTGGCAGAATTCAAGAAATCCAAGATACAAGGGGGTAGTGAAAATGAGGGGGATAAGGCCGGTAGAGAAGTGGGAGGTAGAAGATTGGGGGAAAAATATTAAAGTGAGAAAAGCCCCAGGGATACATGACCTGAGGGGTGATATGGTGAAGAGGCTGTTGGATGACAATAGGGAGTACTTCTGGGAACTATTCAACAGGGTGCTGAGGGAGGAGGAGTTCCCGGAAGGATGGAAGGTAGCCAGGGTGATACTGATGAAGAAGGCGGGTAGAGAGGGGAAGCGGGCGGGGGACTATAGGCCTATCAGCCTGCTGTGTGGTATGTGTAAATTGATGGAGGGGATAATAAGGGATAAGATTGAGGAGGAAGTTGGTAGGAATGGGGGTTTTAGGGTAAACCAGCATGGGTTCACGAAGGGGAAATCTTGCATCTCGGCACTGAGCAAGGTGATGAGTTTGGTGGAAAGAGCTAGGGAGGGCAGCTGGAGGAAGAAGAAATTGGCCCTACTCGTGTTCTTCGACGTCGGGAACGCGTTCAACAGTGTCAGCAAACGGGCAGTGTTGAGCGCGTTGCTGAGGCTTGGAGTGGAGCAGGGGTTGGTTAACCTGGTGGAGGACTACCTGACGGGGCGTGTGATTGTAGACTCCAGAGGGAGGAGATATGAGATGGAGGCTGGAGTGCCTCGGGGCTCGGTTCTTGGACCGTCGCTCTGGAAGTGTGTGTTTGATGAGGTTTGTGGGATAGTATGGGAAGAGGGTTGTGAGATTACGGTGTATGCGGATGATGTGTGTCTGGTATGTACGGCAAAGGGAGAGGCGGAGATAGAAAGAAAGGCGGAGAGAATGTGCAGGAAGATTGTGGAGAAGATAGAGCGGTGCGGACTGGAAGTGGCGGAAGAGAAGACGGTGGGGTTGCTAGTGAAGGGACGGAGCAGGGCAAGGGAAGTGGGGGTGATGGTTAAGGGAAGGAGAATTCGCATGGAGAGTCTGTGAAATACCTAGGGGTGTGGTTGGATAGCCAATTATCCTTCAAAACCCATATGGTAAAGGCGGCAGAGAAGGGTAAAGTGAGGGCAGCATGGCTGGGGAGATTGATGTGTAATGTGAAAGGGCCGGGAGAGTGGAAGAGGAGGGTAATTGGTAGGACGGTAGAGCAGAGTAAGCTGTATGGTGCGGAGGTGTGGGGTGAAAGAGCGGGGGTGAATGCGAGGGTTAGGCCACTTCTGCGGGTGCAGAGAGGGATACTGCTGAGGGTGGTGCAGGGGTACAGGACAGTGGGTGGACTGGCAGCAGCGGTGCTGGCAAGGTCCTACCCGTTGGACGTGTGGGCTAGAGCTAGGAGCCAACGCTGGAGGGGTGCGACCAAAGAAGAGGTACGGGAATGGATGGAGGAGGAAATGGAGAGAAGGTGGGAGGAGTATGAGGGCGCGCTAAAAGGAGCGATTGGGAATAGGAGAGATTGGATGGACCGGAAATTCGGGGAGGTGAACTACTTCTTGACACAAGTGCTAACTGGACATGGGTCGAGAGTAGGGTACCTCCACAAGATTGGGAAACGAGAGACTGGTGTGTGCGAGAGGTGTGAAGTGGAGGATGATGTGGGGCATGTGTTTAGATGCTGGAGGAACGAGGAAGTGCTGAAGAAGTTGGAGAGGAAACTAGGGGAGGCGGTGTACTGGGAAAACATGGTGGAGATAATGTTGAGGGGGGAGGAGGAATGGATGGAGGTGAGTGGAGTAGTAGAGAGCATGGTAAGGGGGAGAGAAGGACTCGATATGGCATGAGAGGCAGGAGTGATAGGAGGGAGATGACGGTGTGAGCGGAGAGTGTGCGAGGGACCGCCGCCTGTCTCGAAGTATGCTAGGGTAGTGATTCCGAGGCGGGGGTAACGGCGAGTTTGAGGTGGGTTTGGTTGGTAGGCATCTCCTTGGGGATGAGTCCAACACTGTTTGGGTCCTGGACCCATTCGAACATGAGTTTCCCATCTCGACCCGAAAAAAAAACGGTAAAACACAACAAAGCAAACAATAAACAAATGAAACAACAGGACAGGGACAACAGATAACTAAAATAAGAAAACTGACATATCGATCATATGCGTATGAGCAGCCGAACCGAACTTACAGTCCTTACCAAAATCATAGAACCGCTTGGACTGATTGCTAATCGATAACGAACCAATCCAATGTGACCCGCGAACACCGAACTATTACTACAAATTCAGAATTATATTAACCGCGAACGCAATTTTTCAGAATGCGCATGCGAATAGTCCCTGAACTGGTTCGGATCAAGACCCGCGAACAAAGCTATTAGTGTAAGAAGCAGAGTTGAGTCCGCCACTGGACGTAGGCGAGCAGCCAGTTCCCACGGCCTGCTTCCTAATCTTATCGCCGTTACCAAAACAAAAGGGGACCCTTGTTGATCGACAGAGGCACAGCGAAGGAAAAGTACAAAAACGACATTATTATACGAGATTGCGAGAGATCGAGTTGAATATATTTTACAGCGTAATATTTTGATGTTCATTTAGTTTTTAACGTAACAAACTTTTAAGTGAATCGAATATTTTAATTTATAAACCTTCATATTTCTAACATTAGGTAGTGTAAATTCTCGTAATTACCTATTTTCTTCACAACTATGTAGATGAAAAACAAGTAGGTAAAGTTCATATAATACCCTTCTTGGTGTGCGTCATTGATTGTTAATGTCTTTCTAACACATTACGTAGAAAGAAATGGAAAAAAGGCAGGTCTGTGATTAATCCTAATCAAAATATCACAATAATGAACCGTTTAAACGTAGTACAAACGTTAACCCTAATCTTTGACTTACAAAAATTTGATTGGTTGATGTATAGATTACGCGCAAACGCGTAATCGTTCAAAATACTATGCAGGCGCTCCTTTCGTAGCGGCAATGTGTCTTACGTATTTTCCCAATGTCCAACTGACAGTTCTCGTCAGGTCTGTACTTTGTTGTTCACGGTAAATTATTATTTATGAAAAGTGAATATTGATCTTATTGTTAGTATTTTATTTATTCAAATGCAGGACTATATTTACTAATATTAAATTATTTTAATATGTAAATTGAATATACAATTTGTTTTACTTTGCAGTGTTTTCATATCCCAAGTATTATTAATTTCATAGCCTTTTCGAATTTGGCTGAATACGATCCTGATGATTTTATTTATCAAATTAAAGGTTAGCTATATGTCAAAATAACAGATTAAATATCGACATACCCAAAACCCGGATATACGTCACAAACGATGACGCACACCAAAAAGGCTGTTGTATGAACTATATTTGAATTTTCTTGTAAAAACAGTGATAAGAAATGTTTTTACAAATGAAAGGCGGCATGCTAAGTATTATTAATATTTTTATTTTAATATTAAATTTATAATATTTTCTCACATTCTGACAGTGAAAATGCCGCCCTGGACAAATGTCCAGGTTGTCCGGCCTTGAAGCGGGCCCTGAGTTCACCTTTACTTTATTATAATAAATATCTTCACTTCTTTGGCAATAAAGAAAAAAAATATCTACTCGGAGTATTTTTTTCATTTTTAAATATAACACTTAGAGGGTTCAAACCCATAATCTGATATCGACAAGTTTTGTCCATTTCAAGAAAATTAAAAGTCCACAAATTTCAAACACGTTTTAATGAATATCTTGGGGAATAATGAAGAAAAAAATATTAAAATTGATAAACATACCCCGAAAAAGGATTGAGAATTCGACGGGGACTATCCGGCGTTTCCCAACTCGTGCCCGTTATTACCCGGCCCCGAAAATCACTGACCAACTCGTGCCCGTTCAAAAACCAGGTAGAAAATTAATACACCAACTCGTGCCCGGGTGCATCGGAACTGCGGTTTTTAATTCTTATTTATTATAATTAAATATTCAAGACCTACATATACAGTTGTCATTTATTTGAAATAACGCAACCATTTTCCAATTTCACTTGATTTCGTAATTCGGTCCGCTGTCGAATCTAACTGGGGTTGGGGTTAGGTTGGTCAAATTAAACAAATAGTAGGTACATGGGACCCAATTCCGAAATCGCACTCCGAATTTTTCGTAATTCGGTCCGCCGTCGAATCTAACTGGGGTTGGGGTTAGGTTTTGTTAGGTTGGTCAAAGTTCTCATCTTGTAAAGTGCGTGTATTGATATTGTTTAAAACTTCAAACACCTCTTCGGCATTTGATGGAAGTTTTGGAAACTTTTTACGTTTTTCATAATAAATTGTGTACTTCAGGAAAACCCAATTTAACAATAATACCTGTTCCTATAGATGGGATGGTAATTTGAACAGGTAAATTTTTCAATCGAGCACGAGTTAGGTATACAGATTATTGAGACCTTTACTCTTGTACCTTTTAAGGGATTAGTGGGCACGAGTTGGGATGCGCCCGGACTATCGAGTTGTACCACGACTACCTGAGTTAATCCATTTCCGCCTTTATTGGGGATTATACTGACCATCGAGGTGGATCATTGATTAATTTATCGAGAAGGGCAAGGAAAATCATTGATGAAGCCATTTTTTTAACACTGTATAACTTCTTCTACAACTATAAAATTGTTAAGGTCACTAGCCATCAGACTTCCTTTTGAAATGCCCCCCCCCCCAGGAAATCCTGTGGTACAACTCGACGGTAGAATTATACCTGCCTGATATCTGGTGGTACAACTCGGCGATCCCGAATTCGACGACTTACTCAAAATCATTCCAAAAATCAAAGCAAACTAGTGAAGGTATAATAAAAAATTTTTAATTTATACAGTGCATAAATACGAAATTTTAAACCTCCAGTAGTCGCGCCGCTGTCTGTGAGACCGGGTCGTCACTTTTTGCGTCGTAATAAATCGGCTTTTAGTCATTTTCGGTTGAGCTCTTCAGTACCTTCATCTATCGTTACAGTTGACCTTCAGTCGTGTTTTAGTCGTTACTGGGTAAATGTGTGTACAGAAATAATCATTTCGGGTGTCTGAGACCGGCGCGACCTGCTGTGATACAAAATTGTAAAAAGGTATTTTTTTGTTTTTTATGTTATTTGATCACTGTATTTAGAAAAAAATGTTAAATTATAGCCATGGCTTGCTATGAAAAGGACCAAGAATATTTGCAAAATCTTCTGGATGATATAGGACTAGGTGATAGTGACAATGAAGAAATTGTTTTCGAAGATGAATCAGATGAAGAGGAACAGGACAATGTGGAACTTGTAAATCACCAAAGTGATTCTGAACAGGAAATTTCTGATTCAGAAGAAATTGTTGAGCATCCAATTTCCCCACTTGTCTACATAGGTATTGTAAAAAATATGACAAAAATTAAAATAACTATCCAAAATTTACTGTTGTTCTTTTAGGCAAGAATGGTACCATGCGTTGGAAAAAGCATCGCCCACGCCCAAAAACTGTAAGAACAAGGCAGGATAATATAATTATTCGCTTACCAGGGCCTACACAGGCACCCAAAAATTTGAAGACTGCTGAGGAAATTTGGAATTATTTCTTCGATGATACGATAATTCGAATTATTGTTGACAGTACAAATAAATACATATTGTCCATCCAAGAAAATTTTTCAAGAGACCGAGATGCTAGTCTAACGGACAACATTGAAATCCGGGCTTTTATAGGACTACTATATTTAACTGGTCTTGGTCACTCCAACCGCTCAAATGCTGAGGATCTTTGGAGGAGAGATGGGTATGGCATAGAAATGTTTCTCCTTACAATGAGCCTAAAAAGGTTCCGATTCCTTTTACGTTGCTTACGTTTTGATGATAAAGCAACGAGGATAAATCGAATACAATTTGATAAACTAGCTCCCATTCGTGTAATATTTGATCAATTCGTAAGAAATTGTATGAATGGTTATAATCATTCGGCGTTTGTTACCATTGATGAGATGCTTCCGGGGTTTAGAGGTAAATGCCAATTCCGTCAGTACATACCCTCGAAACCTAACAAATACGGCCTGAAGATTATAGCAGTTTGTGACGCGAAAGTCTTTTATACTTCCAATTTGGAAGTCTATGTGGGATCCCAACCCGAAGGCCCATATAAACTTTCTAACAAAACCTATGACCTGGTTTTAAGAATGTGCAGACATCTTTCTGGTTCACGCATTAACTTGACCATTGACAATTGGTTCACGTCTATTCATTTGGTGGAAAAATTACTAAAGGATTACAAAATAACTGTAATTGGAACAGTGAGAAAAAATAAAACAGAACTTCCAATTGAATTTTCAAGACCAACTAAACGCCCCATCTATACAAGTATGTTTGGCTCCACCGAAGATCTAACAATAGTTTCATATATTCCTAAAAAAGGGAAAAATGTTATATTAACATCCAGTATGCACCACCATGACGATATTGACCCTGATAGTGGTGAGAAATGTAAGCCGGTAATTGTTACTACATATAATGAGACAAAAGTGGGTGTCGACGTTGTCGATCAGTTGTGTGCTTCATATGATTGCTCCCGTAATAGTAGAAGATGGCCCATGGTGATATTATACACCATGTTGAATGTTGCCGGAATCAATAGTCAGGTTATATACAAGGCTAACAATCCCAATGAAAAAAATTTACGTCGGCGAAATTTTTTGAGAGAAATAGCAAACGTACTGATCCAGCTTCAGTTGAAAAGGAGAGCAGCTCTTACCAATCTTCCAAGGACACTAAAGTGCAGACTTTTGGAAGTCACTAACACAGAAGAACGAGACCTTCAAGATAGACAGTTACCACCTGGAAGATGTGCCCCCTGTGGATGGAGGAAAAATAGAAAAACAAGATTTTATTGTTATAAGTGCAGTACCTATATGTGTTTAGAGCATATTATATGTGTTTGTCAGAACTGCAGGGCAGCACAGTAATAATAGTTGGCCTCAGGTTTTTTGTTATAATATGTTCACTATACATTTAGTTACCATTTTTAAATTTTGCTGATCTCAATAGAATGTGCCATTTTTTTTAGTTGGGTTATATTTGAATGTATGTTTTTTTATGACTCTTTTTTTCAAACCAATGTTAAGCATTTGTTAAATGAGTTTTAATAAAAAAAATTCACTAAAACTGTGTATTTTTCATTATATTACCGTATTCTTACAAAATAAAAAATTTAAAAAATAATTTAATATTTTTTTTCCCACCTGGTCTCAGACACCGGCGCGACTAAACTTGAAAGAAAAATTCGCGCGACTACCGGAGGGTTAAGAATATTGACAAAGTATTACAAAATGTTTACATGGAAATAAAGTAAGTACAAAAAATTCGTAAATACGGATTTCAACGAATAGGTATTAACAAAATTATTGAATAAGTTAACCTGGAAATTCATTCATTCATAACAATTACTCCTGACATATCTTATAGGTAATAAGTTTAATAAGGAATGGTTGATATCTATTTGGTCGTTGAGAAGATTACTAGATTTTTTTTATTTATCTCAAGAGCTTAACCATTCTGCTGAATTTTACGACCATATTGTATTCGAGACGATACAGGACATGACGATTTAATTTTGGTAAAACCGACCTGTTTCATCATTTTATTCCACATGGAAAAAAAGAAAGACACCACTTTAAATTTACAATAAAATAATTTACAGATGGTCACCAGATATATTGCAAAATGTATTGTTCTCTATGTAGACAGTTTCTAACTTTTCTAATGAAAACTTCACGAAAAAAATTTAACAAGATTTTGCTGATTAATAAACAAAATAATTATCCCACTTCCTATTTGTAAAATTACCCTTAAACAAGGTATTTTGAAATCAAACACGAATATTCAAAAATCTATTGCCCTATGTCACGTCTCGATCTCTTTTACAATCAACACTTTCAGTAGCTAACAATATCTGAGAAAATGTAAATCTGCTAATTATTTACCATGAATCCAAACGTCTCAGAGATCCAAGAAAAACGCAGGCAGAATATTATGTAGGATTTGTTGTTACACAAATTCTTTAAACACCCCGTGCGTGCAAAAATATAAAGGATCCCCCAAACCAACGAGGAAAATTCGTAACAGTTGCGAATATTCGCGCCGCATGCAAATATTCGCGCCGCATGCGAATCGCATCATATTGTTTTCACTGCGGTAAACAGACAAGTTCAAACTCGTGCGGATTTCTTCGTTTTGGCTGCGACTTATCTGCGTATTTATTCGCACGAAAACTTAATTCGCATTCAGATGCGTTTTTGTCCGAATTCGCATGGTGAAAAATATCAAAATGGAGCGAATTATTGAATTGGTTCGAAAGTACCCGATCTTGTATGACCTTTCTCATGAAGACTATAAAAATGTTGGGAAAAAGGATAAGGTTTGGAGTAAAATAGGAGAAGAATTAGGCGAAAATGGTAAGTTGAAACTCAATAACTTTGAGAAAATCATCATAGATATTTTAATACAGATTTTAAATAGAATATTAAAATACAAGTATATAATATACATACAGGGTGAGTCAGCGAAATGGAATAGTGAGATTGCGGCTATACTATGGCAGATAGGAAAAAAAGTTAAATACAAAAGTTGTTAGTAATCAAGATATGCTTCTTTTAAAAATATTTTCAATTATACTGGGTGTGTCAAAAAAGTACCAAAACCCAAAGTTTAATTTTTTTAAATGACATACCCTGTATATTATTGCATATTCCGATTCTACCAAAAAATTTAAAAATATTTCATTGATAATGTCCTATACCTATCTTCAACTGTTTTGAAGTTACAAATAATTGAAAGTCGGCATTTTTGCACTTTATCTAATTATTGTGGCAAAACCATTAGAGATAGAGAAAAAGAAATTTCACTTTCCTATCTTTACTTCTCAAGATCTATCTGATAGTAATAAATGATTGTACCAAAATTAGTACCAAAATTGGTACCAACTAGCTTTTAAAAAGTCAAGATAGGAATGTGAGATTTATTTTGGTCTATCTTTAACTGTTTTTCCACCAAAATTAGACAAAGTGTGTAAAATGGCGATTTTTAATTGGCTGTAGTTTGAAAACAGTTGATTTTAGGTATAGGACATTATACATAAAATATTCTTAGAATTTTTAGTACAATCGAAAAAAAGTATCTCTGATTTGCCATAACTTTTTGTTGCACTCTGTATACTATTTTTTTATTTTCATAAAAAATATAATTAATTTCCTATAATTTGGTAAAAAAATTTACTTTCTAACTTAAAATATAATAAGAGTAGTTCGTATTATTTTATTGATTATAAAAAAGCTTATTATAAACCTGCATTAAAAAATGTAACAAGATTTTCTCGTACAGAAAATGCCAATCTTGCTGCTCTTCTTGGATCATTTTCAATATTTTGAAAAGCTCCAAGTTCAGGTTCTTCTGGATCTAAAAATTCAATAAATCCATCATCAGATTCTTTTGTTCTTAAGAAATTATGTAAAATACATGCAGTTTTTACAATAAGAATGCTGGTCTCAATTTTCGTTTCCATTGCTCTGAAGAATATGCGCCATTTTTTTGACAAATGGGGAAGGATTTAGAGCATTTTTAAGTTTTGCCAAAACCACATCCAATGTTCAAGACATTCACTCAGAAGAATATACAGAAGAGATAGAAACGGAGCATGCTGAAAACGAGGAAGCTACCGAAGAAATACGACCAAATAATCATAGCCAAAATTCTGAAAAATCCAGTACAGATATCATTCAGTTACAAACATCGACCTCTGCAAAGTCAGTCACACCTACATCAAATGCTACCTCTAGAGAAGCTTATATGCTTGAGAACACTCCATTGAAACGCAACGAAGATAGAAAACGAAAACCTGAGCCATCAAGTTCTGCTCAAGATTTGATAACGTATTTTAACAGCAAAAAAAGAGTTGAGCATGAAGCAAATGACAAACTTTTTTTGGCTCACGCAGCTACAGTTAAAACTTTTTCTGCTAGGAGACAGATTGAAGGTAAAATGAAAGTTGCGCAAATTATCATGGAGCATGAGCTTCTTCAATTGGAAGAAAGCACTTCAAATAAGTATCAAACTAGATCTGCAAGTACAGATACCTATAGAACCATCTCTTCAGTTGAAAGTACATCTTTAGCTTCTCCTAACAATGCTGAATTCGATAGACAACTGGAGATAAGCTCCGAGGCCTCTCAAATGAATTCTGGACCCATATATACAACATTGACCAACCAAACATATGAATTTAGATGTCAACCCACTTCAAAAGATTCGTCAGCATCTGACTACCTAAATAATTTTGATCCATATAACTTATAAATATGTACTATTTGGTGAATAAATTTGTATTTTTTCGAAATAAGGAGTTTTGTTTAAAATGAACAGCAAAATTGTTGTTCTTACCTTAATGTGATAGCTAATCGCTCTTCAGGTGTGTGTGTGTGTGCGTGGAAAGAAAATGGCTCGGAAGCAGGTCCATCAGCCACAGAATTTTGTAATCATCCCACTTAAATATCAATTTTAAGCTCTTTGATGAAATTTAAGAGTATGTTAAAAGTGGACCGGCTATCTCGGCTTAGAATATGAGTAATATTTAAAGGTAGGAAGAAGTTTTGTTCACAGAGTGACTGAACTAAACTGTTTGATTTTGCAGTATAATTGCTGCATAAAAAAAAATGTGATTAAGATCGGCACATGCATTCTCATTGCAGCTACAGGATGATTATCGTATTATCCCAAGCTCGGCAAGATGAGCGGGAAATCTCCCATGATTAGTTTTCATCCTAAATATACTTGATGAATGAAATTTCGGAATTGTATAGTTGAAAATATAGTTTGGAGGGGAGGGTAAACTAGGATGTATTAGGAAATAGGAATTATGTGATGATCGTACGACGTTTTCCCAGTATTTTTGTCTTCAGGTGAAATAGCTTCTCGATAATTTCTGTCTAATTTTCGAATATGATTTTCTATAAGACGTAAAAGTTCATCAAAACAAGAAATTGTCATTCTAAAATAAATGTAAAATCTCTTCTCGTCTTTTTTTAATTGTGGCATTAATGTGTGGAATTCGCCATATTGTTGTCTTTCTTGGTTAAATTTGTGAATCCATTTTCTTTTTTTCCTAAGATAAAATACGTAATACAGTCAACACTAAATTTTTAGATATTAAAATTATTTTACCTTAAATTCTCTTCTTCCATTGCAAGGAACAATAGTACTTCTTCTTCATCCGACGATGAATACATTTCTAAAAAGCTATTGTTTCACCTTTCAAGCACTAATGTTGATCCTTTTTGCTATTGAAAATCGCAAATGACGCGAGTCATATGGACACAATAACTATATAACTGCTTACTAGACATTTCTCACGGTAACATACTAGATTATTTTTATTATGTTACATTTGTCAAAATCAGCAAAAACATTTCAACACGTGTATAACATCCTGTAAACACGAACCTTATCTTTATATTTAATATTATATTATATTCAGCATTTTTCTATTTTCTATTGTTTTATAATTGTATAATTTTTATTCAGTCTTCATTTTATCTTTGTACCAAATACTTGTCTTTATCTAAGTTTAAATAAAATTTTCAAAAAGTATATTTTTTACTTAAAAAATCTAACTGGCACTGCGATCAGGATACTGTTTGTAGAAAAACACCCCTTCAGTGCGGTAAACATCTACATTTTCTATTAAGAAATTTAAACGGTATCCGAACATTTTAAAAACTCCGGTGAAGCAAGAAACAGTGCAAGTAAAGAAGTTGACTCCAACCTGACCATTCCTCCAGTGAAAAAGACGGTTGTCCAGAATCCTTCAGTGAATCCAGAACAAAGAAGAAGCTCAGAGATGATCCTCCAGTGTATCTTCCTGTAAGTCTTTTCCTTTATTTCGATTTATTGGATAATATTTTATAACTTATATAAATTTTTTTTCTCAACCACAATCGATTTACAATTATTGAATTAATTTTAATATAATAAATAAAAATTTTCTTGATTTAAATTCATAAATTGGAAAATAATTATATTATCAAATTCTAATACTCTAAATATTTAAATTTCGATTTTATTGATAAACATATATATGTCAAACAGTCGTGATCGATCTAGATCTCCGTTATCTAATACAGAACGTAATTTGAATACTGCTACCGAAATGTCTACTCAAATTACCCCAATTGAATTATCTATGGCAAACAATCTTGTCCCAACCTATAACGGTGGTTCAAAAGATTTGGCCTATTTTATTCAGAAAAATATTTAACCTTAGTAAACAGCGAAAATATTGATTTATTTAACTCTCTTCTGTTGGAGCAAGTAAAATCTAAATTATTAGGTCCAGCTAGAGACGTAATAATAAATAGATCTTTTGATGATTGGCTTAATTTGAAAGCAGCCCTCATAATTCGTTTTTGTGATCCTAGGTCCGAAGAAATATTATCTCGTGATCTGAATACTTCAATTCAATCACACCCCCAAACATTTTCAGAATTTCATGACGAGGTCACTCGTAAATAACAAGTTCTCAAAGAACATTTAGCTATAAATTCCGATAATGAAGAAGTTAGAATCTCTAAAGAAATGATGTATACCGATCAAGCCCTTATGGTATTTAAGGCAGGTCTTTTAAACCCTTACAGAGACCATTTACTTCATATTTCAATAACTTCCCTTGAGCAAGCATTGTACGAATGTAAACGTTTAGACAATGAAAGATCTCAAATTGAGTTTGCAAATTTCCTTAGATCCCAAAAATTTCAAAGAAATCGACCCTCTCCAAAATACAATAATTCAGGTAATCAACCACCAAGGAATCAATCATTCCATAATTTTTCACAAGTACCTCAAGTGCCCCAGCATTTCAGTAATAAACAAATAAATAAATATCAAAGACCCCAATATCAAAATAACTACCAAAGACCGAATAATCAATCAATTAATAGAAAAATCCAATCCCCTAACAATCAAAACTTCAATCTTTCACGTGCAATTACATGCCAACCCCAATGGTTACCGCAAATACTTATAGACCCCCACAAAATTTTTTTCAACAAACGGGACCCTCTAAAGTAGCTGTCGAAGAATTATTCAATGTCGAAGACGTAGATCATAATCCTAATGATTTACAATACGACGACCCTCAAAACGAAAATTTTGACGAAACTGAAAATTTTTGATTAAGAGGCTTGGAATTGATATAAATAATATAAATTCATACCCAAAACTTCCATTTATATATCTCTCAAATTTAGATTTAAAAATACTGATTGATCCCGGCGCAAGTAATTCTATCCAGAACCGGCTTATAGATTATTTTTTAATTCTATTTATAAGTCCAAATTTTCCGTTAGAGATATTAAAACTACTTATAATGGTAATTTCAATTGTAAATACCCTCTTTCAAAAGAATTTGGTATTAAATACACATTTGATATGTTTATAGTACCTTGGCACGATAGATTCGATGCATTAATAGGTAGTCAAGACTTCGATAAACTAAAAGCTCTCATTGATTATGAAAATCATATTTTACAAATTAATTCTATTAAAATACCTTTTCATTTTGAAATTAACCCTCGTTTGTTTACTCCTTATTCTGAACCTTTAGATAAAAGAACTTTAAATATCCCAGTAAAGATCGATAATGGACCAATAGTTTTCCCAGAAATAAAATTAAACGATATAATTATACCCGAATGTATAGCTGTAGCACAAAACGGTTATTGTAAAATACCAATAGAACAAGAAGTTTCGTTAAATAATATTTCTATAAATTTTCATGAACCTCTTCAAGTTCAACCCCTTTCAAAATTTCATGAAAGGAACCCTAAGTCGTATTATAACAATATTGACATCATCAAACTTCTCCGAACAGATCATCTGAATCCCGAAGAAATATTTTCTCTTTGTAAAAAGTTTAAAAATATATTTTATAATGAAAACTAAGACTTAACATTTACTCATGCAGTTAAGCATAATATTAGTACTGTTGATGATATACCGATTTATCAAAAATCGTATAGATATCCCTATCATTTAAAACAAGAAATCCAAGAGCAAATTCAAAAACTCTTAAATAATAAAATAATAAAGCCCAGTATATCTCCATACAACTTTCCTACTTTTCTTGTCCCTAAGCGAATGGACGTTAGCGGAAAAAAGAAATTTCGTTTAGTTATAGACTAAAGAAAACTCAAAACCCCCTTCCTCGTATCGATGAAATTCTCGACAATCTGGGTCGAAGCACTTATTTTTCCACATTAGATTTGGCACAAGGTTTCCACCAAATCGAAATAGACCCCAATTCTGCAGAAAAAACTGCATTTACAGTAGACAATGGCCACTACGAATATACACGTATGCCATTTGGTTTGAAAAATGCCCCAGCAACTTTTCAACGTGTCATGGACACAATTTTTCGTCCTTTTCTTTATAAATCATGTTTTGTATACTTTGACGACATAGTCATTTTCTCAAAATCCCTTCAAGATCATATTATCCATATTAAACAAATATTCAATGAATTAGAAAAATATAATTTGAAAGTACAATTAGACAAATCTCAATTTCTCAGAAAAGAAGTCGCCTTCTTAGGTCACGTAATAACCCCTAACGGTATCAAACCGAATCCAGATAAAATAAAATCAATTCAAAATTTCCACTTACCAAAAAATGAAAAACAAATTAAATCATTTTTAGGCATGCTCTCATATTATCGTAAATTCATTCAGAACTTTGCCAAAATAACCTACCCAATAAATAAATACCTTAAAAAAGGAACCAAACTAGATTTAAATGACCCAGAATACTTGGACGCATTTGAAAAATATAAACAGCTTCTTTGTAACTCTCCAGTTTTAGCGTACCCCGAATTTACAAAAACATTTACCTTCAAATATTGCTATAGGAAGCGTACTTTCTCAAGATTCTTATCCCATAGCTGTTTATTCTAGAACTCTAAATTCAGCCGAAAGAAATTATGGCACTATAGAAAAAGAGTTATTAGCTATAATCGATAGCTGCAGACATTTCCGACCATATTTATATTGTAAGAAATTTATCATTGAAACTGATCACAGGCCACTCGTCTGGCTACACTCTCTTAAAGAACCCAATCAGCGTTTAATAAGATGGAAATCAACACTCGAAGAGTTTGATTTCAAAATTAGATATAAAAAAGGAAAAGAAAATTATGTTGCCGACGCATTATCCAGAATTGAAATCAATGCAATTGATGAAAAACCCGCTAAATCAAAACAAAAAATTATTATAATTAGTGATATAACTATTACTCCCCGAAAACAAAGTAAAAAGACTAAAAATTTGGAACAAAACTCTGATGGTATTGATTCTATTTCAATCTTAGCTAGAGCAAATTCCGACCCAAATTTAGCACTCAGTGATGCTAACGAAATTCTGAGTACAATACCCGATGATATGAAAAGTATCGCTTCAGACGAAACTAAACATTCTGCACAAGAAAGTCCAATTTTTGGCTTTCCAATTTCGGAAAAATCCTTAAACTCTTCCCATTTTCAAATAATTCTAAAATACGGAGACAAAAACGATATGGATTATTCAAAACCCTTTAGTAAAAATCGATATACTTCAATTTTCCGTAAAGGTTCAGACCATAATGTAATAAGTAACATGTTTTTAGAAATAATTAACCCAACGTAAACATATTATATATATTGTCCAGACGATGTATTACTTAATATCGCTTCGAGAGAATGTTCTAAAATTTTAGAACCAAATGTAAAAATTATTAAAACAAATATTTTCTTAAAAGATATAATCTGTAAAGACGAACAAATTCGTATTATTTCAGACTATCGTTCAGAAACCCATAATGGTATTACAGAAACTGTTAAACATTTACAATCTCTATATTACTTTCCAAAAATTCAAGAATTAGTAACAAATCACATTAATCATTGCGAACTATGTCTCACTTCAAAATATGATAGAGACCCTCGTAAAATTCCATTTTCTGGACCACTTATTTCCAAAAAACCTTTTGAAAACCTTCATATCGACGTATTTTCGGTAGAAAATAAACAATATTTAACAATACTCGATTTATTTTCCAGATACCTCCAAGCCTACGAAATTAGCGATTCAAATTCTATCACTATTCTTAATAAATTACGTCATTATTTCTCTCACCACAACTACCCTTCGCAAATAACTTGTGATAATGCAAGAGAATTTACAAGCGACACTTTCAAAGAATATATGTCACTTTTTCAAATAAAAATCCATTATACAACCCCTCAATCACATACTGGAAACTCTCCAATAGAAAGAGCACATTCCACCTTAATCGAAAAATTAAGAATTTTAAAACAAAAATCAAAAGAAAATATTACCGGTTTAGTCACAACCGCTATTCTTATCTATAACCAATCAATACATTCAATAACAAACTTTACCCCCTTTTCACTTCTTTATGGACCATACGAAAACTTAAACCTTCACGAAATTGATCCTAATAAACAAATTTACCAAGATTACAATGAATATCGGAAAACAGAAATTATTCCATTTTTTAACGATCTCTATCAAAAACAATTAATGAAAAGAACTGAACAATTGGATAAAATTAATCTTGAAAGAAAAGATAATATTCCAAAAACAGACGTTGTTTATTTAGATATGGAATCACGAAATAAAATAAAACCAAAATATAAGAAAATATTATTAGATACAAATAAATCAGATCATAAATTAATTTCTCAAAAATCTAAAAAAGTCAGTAAGCATATGATTAAAAATACTAAATCTTTCCAGGTTAACCATGACGATAGCCAACCAGGCACTTCATGTCAAAACAATTGAACCCCCAGGTTACATCTTAGATAATTTAGGATTGGCAAAATGTAAAGTCAATTATCATAAGATTTATTTTAGTATAAGCATTGTTTAAGTAGACCTAGTTAGTCAAGTCTTATGGATAATACATTTGAAGTATTGTGTGTCCGTAATGTGGTGGTACCTAGCGGTGGGTAGACTAAATGAACAAATTCTGTTATACTTTTCTATTCTACCGGCCAATATATTGAAATGTTATCGATATGGGGGGCTTACAAAAAGTAAGATACGGCTAAATATATAATTCCCATGAACATTTGTAGTTTTCATAGATAAGAGGATTAGTGGTCAGGATATATTCTAAGGGTTAGTTGTACCCGAGTTGGTTAGTTGTAAATGGATAAGGTTAGTTCTAAAATTCAGAATGGGTAGTGGTAAAAAAATGATTTCAAAAAACTTGAGAAAAAAATTTGCTAGAAATATAACCAGGAAAGATAATAAATCTCTAATGAATATATTTAATACCACTTTAGTAAAATAAATACAATTTGTCCACATTTTTTAATATAAAATAATAGTTATTCAACAAAAGTAGGTACTAATGGTAATACAATAATAACACATTTTTTCATTTGTTTCTCTTGCTTATTGCCATATTCCGTATAATATATGCATTTGGGTAGTTGTAAATTTAGAATATACCCTGCAGCTGGTAGATTATCAGAAAAATAACAGCAGTTAGTAGAATGGAATTTTTATACACTTGAGCGTTATATATATAATTGTAATTAATATTGGTTGGTTTGTTTTTATAACAATATACTGATAAAAATAATTTCGTTTATTTTAGATGAAAACTGTTACAATTTTTGCACAACTATTAAATAAAATCAATAAATAACAAATCCCACAACAATAATATAACATATATTACTCTACCGGTTTCATAAATAACATTTGCATAGTCAAATGGTATTTGTGAAACCGGTAGAGATGTTATATTTCTGTTTCTGTTTTTCGAATGCATTTGGATATAGATGCCTCGTTGTTAATTTTATTAGGGCCCTTCCGGTTTCACTCTTTTGATCCAAGTCATATGTTTTTATAATATCAACGAATCATATGAACTGGCCATTGAGAATTAAGTCGCTTGATAAATAGTTATTTCGTATACATTTTATCGAATGTGGTACGTCATAAATGCCAAAATATTTCTTTTGTTCAATTAAAAAGTGGGGATTGTCCACAGACACCTCCAAATGTTTAAATAGTTTTTGGTTTGTTGTTGACAAATCACAAACAACTCCTATGGGATCCAAACCGGAAGCAGATATTTTTTCCAGTGTATTTCTTGCAAAGATTCAGCACTTATACCATCTACTGTTAAATAGAATGCTATTGGTATCTTTAATTGGGAAAAGACACCCCTTACTATCAAGACTGTTTTGCGGGTTCTTTAATAACACATTTAAGCTAAATGTAACTCTTTATTGAGTATAATTAAACATTTAACATCGGATTTTACATAAGACCGAGCATATACAATGAAAGGCGCCAAGCCCTAATATATGACTGTCAAACGTCAACCTCTATGAGTTTAATCAGGCAGCCATGTGGTGCGTTCCGCAATACAATGGCGTATAGACCGCGATCAGTAATACGGCTAGAGCAAACCAGGCGCATCACATAACATGCTCTTTCTTTTTTTTTCTACTTTTTTTTAAATACATACATGTAAAAAGGCGTTATTAATCAGAGAAATCAGAATTCATAATATAGTCTTCAAACCGTTTAGGTATTCTTGGTATACGTTTACGTTGTATTGTCATATTTGGATTAATGTCAATCTCGGGAGCACTATCAAAACTATCACTACTAGAATCATAACTATTATTAACAATTTGAGAGTGATCTGATTTAGTAGAACTTATACTGTTGTCGTTATTTAAAATATCAGGACTCTGTGGCTCCTGAATAATTGACTGGTTTGGTGTCTGTTGAATACTAGAAGGAGTAGGAGAGGTATTAGGCACAATAATGTTATTTTGATTTGCTTGTTTAATAGAAAAATAATCATCAGAATCATACAGTAAATTAAAATCGCTTTTATTTTGAAAGATTAAATTAGTTTTAGTTAAATACCTTCTATTCCTTCTATACTTATTACCATATTCTTCTATAACAATGTTAGACCTACTATTGACAATTTCTAATACTTTTCCTTTTTTCCATCCCTTTTCCTCCTGAATTAGGATTGTCTCACCTAGTTCTAGTTTAGGCAAATCCTTTGCTGTTTTATCATAAAAATATTTTAGGGTGTCTTGCTTATTCTTTAACATCTGACACCAAGAAAATAATCCCAATGGAGGCTTTTAAGTTTAACAACCTTATCCAATCTGAGGATCAGTCTATTGACCAATATTTGACTGAGCTCAAAAAGCAAGCAAAGCTTTGCGATTTTGTTTGTAAAAAACCTGAGTGTGCCACAAGTTATGAAGATCGTATGATTCGAGATATATTGATAATAGGCATCTTTGATAAACAGATACAAGCTAGATTGATTAGAGAACCAGATGTAGACGTAACAAAAATCATAGAGTACTGTAAATCTGTTAAACTTAGTAAAGAACATTTAAAAACTTTGAATCCAGAAGAAGTAAACTATGTCAAAAAGTCCCAGAAAGTTAAATGCAAAAACTGCTTGTATGAACATTGGCCAAATAAGTGTCCAGCCTTTAATAAAACGTGTGCTGCTTGTTAACTGAAGGGGCATTTTGCTAAAGCTTGCAAGAATAAGAAGTCTGAAGAGAGAACAGAAAGTAAACATAGAAATAAAGCATCTACATCAAAACAAGAAAAACAGATTAGAGAAGTAAACTGCAAGGAGGAAGATGGTAGTGATAATGGAGATATGCTTTATGTAAATGAGTGTGCTACAAGTGGTAAGAAAAAATCATGGACCGGAATTTTCAATATTGAAGGCTGGAAAGTAAGTTTTAAACTTGATACAGGCTCAGATTGTAGTATTTTGCCTTTAGATGTTTTAAGAAAAATTAAAAAACCATACTATATTACTCCTATGAATGTAACGCTTGTCTCTTATGGTAATTTTAAGGTCAAACCTTTAGGTGAAATTCTATTGGAATGTCCATACAAAAATAGTACTTTAAAAATAAAATTTGTAATTGTCGATAGTAATAGTCAACCTTTGTTAGGTCTAGATGATTGTCTAAAGTTTGGTTTGGTACAAAGAGTTAATAATATTGAAACTTTACCAAAGAAAGAAAAGATTTATGAATTGTTTAAAAATGTTTTTGAAGGTATAGGTAAAATCCCAGGATTATGCTCTATTAGATTGACCGATGATGCTAAACCAGTTATACAGTGTCAGAGAAAAGTTTCTTTATCTTTACATGATAAATTGAAACAAACTTTGGACAATCTTGTACACAAAAAAATTATTCAAAAAGTGGATTATCCTACAAATTGGGTCAACAGTCTTATGATTGTAGAAAAAAATGATAAGTCTCTCAGACTTTGTATTGATCCAAAGCCGCTTAACAAATATATACGTAGGGAACATTTTCCAATACCAAGGGCTAATGATATCATTTCTAGGCTTACAGGAAAAACCCTATTTAGCGTAATTGACATGAAAGATGGGTTCTGGCAGCTCCAGCTTGATAATGAGAGTGCTGACCTCTGCGTATTTAATACCCCCTTTGGGCGGTACCGTTTTAACCGGGTACCATTCGGGATTTCAAGCGCCCCAGAAATCTTTCAAAATAAGAACTTTGAGATATTCGGAGATATCCCTGGAGTAGAGATATACTTTGTGTCTGGAGTTGATGAAGTAAGTCATGATTTAGCTTTAAAGGAAGTATTTCAGAGGGCTTGTAAATACAAAGTTAAGTTTAATTTTCAGAAATTTCAGTATAAACTGAGTCAGGTAGTATTTCTTATACAATGGTATAAGTATAGAAGAAATAGAAAATTCTTATAGTAAATTAGTTTCAAACCAAGTTCATTTAGCTAGTAGACTCGATGATACTTCAATAACTTTATCAAAAATTTATCATACAAATATCGACTTACTCTCAGAAGAAATAAACAAATTAAGAATGTATGCTCGATCAAATGAAATAATTAAAAGAGGTATAGCAGACAGCCTCGGTACAGTAATCAAATATATTTCTGGAAATCTTGATCAAAATGACTTAATTGAAATTCAAAATAGTTTTGAAAAAATTAATTTAAACGAAAATAAATTAATGACTGAAATTCCAAAATTGCACACGTTTGCAGGACAGATAACTCAACGTTGGCAAACAGATTTACATAAAATACAAATGTACGCAGAAAACGTTTTAAAAGAATTAAATAGTTTAAACGATAGATCAAATAACGAAATAATTATTCATATACAATTAAACAAATTAGAGACTTAAGAAACTATATTCACATTTTACTCAGAACAATATCATTCAGTAACCAAGAAATTTTAAATGTAGAATTAATTAAACAAAAAGAATTAGAAGACATTTTTAATTATTCACATACTATTCATTCTTATAAAGAAATTGCTTCAGATATTCCAACCTTATTAGAAATAATTAAAGTAAATTCAATGTTCACTCCAAAAACTTTATATATTACTCTTAAAGTACCTATATTGGCCGATGAATTACTCCATCTTTCCAAAATTATTCCAATTCCCAGTAAAGATAATAATATCCTTTTACCCCCATACACATTTATATTAAATTCAAAAGGATCAACAAAATGGACTAATGAAGAATGCAAGAAAACTTTTTCATTTTTGTATTGTGAAAAAGAACCCCATGAAGACAACTGTAATTTAGACAAACTTTCGCTCTGCAACTACGCTCATGTGAAAAACGATTTTTCACTTTTCACTCAACTGACTAATGGAAATACAATTATTTGTTCAAGAAAAATAACAGATGTTAACGAAGAAACAAACATTCAAATTATTGAAAATTTCAAAATGCAACGTCATATTAGGAAACAACGATTGCATTTACTCATTTCAAAAACATACATGGATAGGATCCAATAAAACATTTCTCCAAGAATGGCCCAGCATCCAAGAACCTACCGAAATTCATCACAAAATCAATATCAACAATTTACATATGGACGATCCAACCAAATTGCTACCACAGTTCCAAAAACCAAATTTATTGCCGATTGAGCTCCATCAAAGCCATTTAGGAATATCTGCGATAATAATTTTAATTTTGATAATTTTACTAATCATTTATGTTTATGAAAAATATTTTAGAAAAATCGAAACCAAAAATCCAGAAGAAGTCCAAGGTGAACTACCCCAATCCCTGTTCAAACCGAAGCCACGAGGACGTACCTTCAACCAAGAGGAGAGGAGTCATATGTACACAATAACTATATAACCGCTTACTAGACATTTCTCACGGAAACTTACTAGATTATTTTTATTATATTACATTTGTCAAAATCAGCAAAAACATTTCAACACGTGTATAACGTCCTGTTAACACGAACCTTATCTTTATATGTGTGGTGTGAAGGGCCCCATACACGGTAAGATTTATCTGTTCGATCCGTCGCGTCAAACCGATCGAAACGACGAATCGATGGTGTATGTCAAGATCGTTTTTAATAACTTAATGTTTTTAAAAGACCAGGAAATACCACACAAGGGAATAAGTTCCACAAGTTCAGTGAGTACAAGTTTTTATTAAAATTTCAACTTCAACTATGCTATACCCTGTTCAAGATACCAAAAAATAAAATCTAAACAAACCATAAATAAGATTCTATTCTATTCTATATGTAATTGTTCTGCCACGGAACTGCACCGATTCCATTAAAATATTCTACGAATAAGTTCCTATTTTCAGTTGCAGACTGTAAACCGGATCTTCTTCTTCTCTCGAGACGTTGTGTAGTGCACAACAAGCCAGTACCACTGGAGCAATATTATCCAAATCCAAGTTAATTTCATTATTCAGTATTCCAAACCGTGCAACTAAAATTCCGAATACATTTTCAATTATCCGTCTTGCTCGGGATAAACGGTAATTGAAAATTCTTCTTGTTTCATTGAGCTGCGACTTATTAAATGGTTTTAAAAAATCATCCCTTAGAGCAAAAGCTTCGTCTCCAACAAATACATAAGGAAGCGTTATTCCATTCACTGAACCTTGTTGTGGCAAACTCAGTGTACCGTTAATAAGTTTTTGATAAAAATCTGTATTTTTTATTGCCGTCTGACACTCGGCCGTTTGTACCGAAGTGAAAATAAATCAACTCATAGTTAGCATCAGCAATTGCCATGAGAATCTGACTGTGGAAGTGTTTATAATTAAAGAAATATGAACCAGAACCAGGCGGCGGCTTTATTTTAATATGCTTGCCATCAACAGCGCCAAGACAATTGGGAAAATTCCATCGCTTTTCAAAGTCAGCTCCAATTGCCTTCCATTCATTTTCATTCGAAGGTAACTGAATCAAAACAAATTTATTTTATTACAGAATATCCGATGACAGAACATGACGATGACAAGGAAAATTCTTCTGAAGTACTGTCGCCAAGTCGAAGTCAAGATGAAATTGCTGATAACTTGCCCCCTCCACTCACACCTAATGCATTTAAACGGAAGAAATCTTCGCAGGGATCAAATTCAACAATAGATTTAACTTTTCAAAATATAAACAACAACATTATGTCTATTAAACCTGATGATACATGTGACATATTCGGAAAAACTGTAGCTTCTAAATTAAAATCATTACCTAAAGATCAACGTATCTGGGCAGAAAAAAGTATTAATGAAACCTTGTCAGAAGCAGAACTTGGAAACCTAAGTAGACAGTCCGTGACTAGAATTAACAATATTTTCAATAACACTTCCCCAAATTGGCAACCTCAAACTTCTCCATACTTTAAACCTCTTATTTCTCCTTACTCTCAACTTAACACTTCTCCATACTCGCAACCGCAGACATCTCCATATTCTCAGCCACAGACGTCTCCACACTCACAAGCTCAGGCCTCTACATACTCACAGACTTATTTATCTCAGAATATTCCTCCATCTCAACACCAAATACAGACACTACCATAAGAGCAGATCGTGCAATTACATATACCTGATAATCAGTCCTCCCAACCTCAAACTCAACCTTTACTCCTTGCCAGACAGTTGCCATCGCGAGAACAGTTATCAAGTAGAAAAGAACAAAATTTAATGACTTTTTTTGAAAACTTTCAATCCTAATGTCTTACGTATTTGAAAGAAAATAAATTATTTTAATTATATGAATGATATCTTTTATTTCAGTATATACCTTACAATAGTCATGACATGCTGTGTAAATGGCGGCGCAGGTTTCTGGAATGATTTTTCCCAATAAGTGTGGTGAAATTATCGATGAGTACTTTAAATCTTCATAAGATCGTCCAGTGTTTAGAAAACGCAAAGTTGCACTTAAACGCTCGTGATTACTGACAGCTTGTCTCATGTTTGTATTGTTCTTTTGTATTTTAGGCGATACTAGTTTCAATAATTTTAGGTACGTGGGATCCGTCATTCTTATATAATTGTGCCAATCTTCTGGATGGAACCTTAGTTCCTTTAAAAGATTTACATGCGAATACTGATTTCGCTTTTATAGCCATTTCTTAACCCACATTCTTCTAGGCTTTCTTTTTTTCTTTTGAATCCGAATCAACGCTACCGCCACATAGGTAAGGAAAAGAAGTTCATTTTCCATTTTATGGGGCACGTATTTAATTATTTGAACACGTCTTTATCCTTCAGCTTTAAACAAGTAAATGATCGATCGTTACGACCAGTCGTTTCGTGTATGAGCGACATTTTTGATGCGATCAATCGTCACGATTTTCATCAGATCGATCGTATAGACGGATCGTACCGTATATGGGGCCCTTGAGACCCACTTCCGATTCCGCTACGAATTTCGCAGCGGAATTTCCGTCACGAATCCGCTGCGAATATTTCGCGTTGGTTTGGGGGATCCTTAAACATACCGGCCGATTGTCGTCAGTTTGGCGCATACCCCGCGATGTTTAAATATACAACTTGGTTCGATAAATTAGTTGTTTCAAGCCCGGTAGAGGCACTACTAATAGAATTGCGCATGCGTTACTATACGTATCAAAGTTCGATGGAGTGGTGAAGGTGCGTTGGTAACGCCATTTTAAAAACAAAAACAAGCCGTTCTGGTGCTTTTTGTTGTTGTCTTAAGATTTCCATTCTATTTGTTAAAAACTTGTTTTGTGTACTTTTAAAGTGTTTTATTTGTTAAGTGTGAAGACTTTATTATTATTTAATTCGTAGATTTTGTTGGTAAGTAGCGAAATGATTTTTTATTGCATATTTAATAAATTGGAAATAACATTCAATGTTCCCACACCTACTAAACCCAATCTAATAAGTTATATATTTTAATATCATATTGTTTGCAGGTGACAAATTTCTCCGAGTTATTAATTATGCCTGCAATTTATTGCTGTATGAGAAACTGCTGGAAGGGCTTAGGAAAAAGGCATTCTTTTCCTAATCCTGAGAAATCTAGGGTACTCTTTGATAAATGGGTCAATCTTTGTGGAAACTCTCTCCTCAAGTCTGAAATGACTCCTAAAAAAATATTGACAAACTGTCGAGTTTGTTCTTCCCACTTCAAACCAGAGGATTTTGGACCAAATCAAAAACTTAAGAAAGGTGTATTACCATCATTACTTTTACCAGGTATGTTAATAGTCATCTAATTGGAAATTGAGTTTTTTTCTCACCTATAAACTAAATGGTGGAAAGATTTATCAAAATTGTAATTTTTTTGTTTGGCTTCTAAATATGTGTATAATTCAATATTTAACATAAAAATGTACATATAAAATCAAAAGTAAGTACACAATTAAATTAAAAATTATGATTCTGGATAGACTATAAGTACATATTATGCATCCGTAAATGATGTTTAATGTAAATTAAAAACAATAAGTCTATTCGTTGACCCTGCACTGGTTGCACTACATTAAACTTTCGATTGTTGCGTCCCAAATTTTTATTTATTGTCAACTGTTTGAAAGTATAGTGCAGACAGTGTAACGGTAAATAGCTGTAACCTCACAGGTCACCAGCTCGAAGGGCTCCGGCTAGAGACTCCTCTCAAGGGTGGTTCGACCCTAAGTTTATGCTGCACAAGTGTTACAGGAAGGTTGTAAAAGTTGAGGGCGCCACTACCTTTTTGACGATAAAAAGTACCAAAAAACTAAGGCGGAAAAGGTAGAAACGCCTTGTAAAATTTAAATAAAAGTTAATAATAAAAACATTACTAAAAATTACCCCGGGCGGTATCTCCCTCAACTTTTATAGTTGAGGATTTATAATGAAACAAAAGAATTAAAAACAAATTTTTAATTTATCTGCCACAGGAAATGAAACACTGGAATTTGTACTTTTATAGGTACTTAGCTTATATGGAGTGGTTTCCTGAAGTAGGTAGGCAGTATTGATCTGAACTGATGTGTTCTGTTCTAGGGCGGTATTTTGATCTAGGGCTGTATCCTGGGGTTCTATCCTTGGCTAGGGCTTATATCATAGCCTAGGTCTTGGGGTTATATTCTTGGGGTTATAACCTCGGGTTATATCCTTGGGTTATATCCTCGGGTTATATTCTTGGGGTTATATCCTCGGGTTATATCCTTGGGTTATATCCTAGGGTTATATTCTTGGGGTTATATTCTTGGGTTATATCCTTGGGGCTGTGCTTACCTAGAAGTACAGGTGGATCAGGGATTTATAGGAACTTGAATGTAATGGCACATTATGTTGGTCAGCTTTTCAGGTTGAAGAAAAGGAAGGCAGTTATTTGAAAGTCAAAAAAATTGATTTAATTTACTGAAAGCTTTCCAACATTATATGTCCCATGTTAAAACAGTAAAAATAGCAATTATCGGCTAAATTAAAAAAATATACTAATGATCCTAAAGAAACTAATGATAGCAAAAAGTTATTTATTTAGTTATATGAAAAAATATCGTGCATAGGAAATATATGAAACCAGCACTGGCGTTACGAAAGAATATTTTATAGCTTAACAGTTTATAAAAATGTTATTTTATAATTAAAAGAGTCATTTCGCAACTGAAAAAGCTTGAAAATGTTTGTATAAAAGTAAAACAGTGAATTATAAAAGAATATTTGGCTTAAAACTACCATATTAGTATAAAAGAACAGTTTATGACCACGTGTTGAATTTAATTTCGTCTATCTCTGTAAAAAAAAAGAATGCATACGAAAATTATATCAGATAGTACTTTAGAAGAAGCTTATTAATCATAAATTATGATTTTGAACTTACCACAGCAAAATTCATAAGATAAGCACTTAAGAGATGAAAGATAGCGAAAGATAAATCTTTCCCCATAGGCGGTCGATAACGGAAAGGAAAGGGGTGTCTCTCGTGGTGTTGTGCAAAAAATGGAAGCGTCCGTTGGCAGACGTCAATTGTCTTACGGTCAGGGTCAGGCTAGTGACGACGAGCGCTAATTAAAAGGATTTATTCTGTAAAATCGAAACAGGTCGATAGACATGTTACAACAGATAACGTGACTGACCCAATTTTGTTTAGTAGGTAGAGAAAATGTATTCGAATTTTGATTGAAATTTACATAAATATATATTTTAGAACCATTGGAGCCCATCGAAGAACCCGCGGTTTCAAATATCGCAGAGAGTTCTGAGCAGCCTAGTACCAGCAGTCAATGGATTCCTGGCACTAGTGAGGATGCTGAATATCCTAGCACCAGTAAATATCCTACTAAAGGTACTATTGAGAACCCCAGAGCAAGTGGATCTACTACTATCAGTATTAAAAAAGGTAAGAAAAATGTCCTTAATGTGCACTATGATAAGCCAAAAACAAATAGTAATGTGGTTGAAATTTGGGTTTCTAAACCTGTTTAATTTTAGTTTTTTTATTTCACAACAGTTGAGACTTGTCTTGCGTAGTAGGTTAATTAATTAATTTTTTTTAGGGAGATCATCGCTGCTTGCTGAAGTAAATGTGGCCGAAGCTAAAGATTTAACACCCAAAGCCAAACATTTATATAGAAGGGCAATATACTTTAAAAAAAGAGCAGCGCGAACGAATTTTAGGAAAAATTCTTTCAGAAAGCGCTTAATAGAAGCTGAAAAATGGAAACCTTCTGAAACCCTGGAAAAAATGGTTTCTAGCATGAACCGTGTGCGAGCCAGATTTTTTCAAAGTCAGCTAGAAAACACCCCAAGAAAACCAAAAGGCAGGCGTTATACCTTAGAGGACAAGGTTTTGGCACTAGCCTTGTATAAACAAAGTGGCTCAGCATATCGCTTACTGTCAAGAATATTTTCTTTGCCCAGTAGAAGAACAATGATGAGATTGCTGAATAGGATTCCCATTTGTCCTGGCTTGCATGAGGAAATATTTAGCATCTTAAAAGCAGAAACAAACAATTTTTCAGATCCCTTGGATAAATATTGTGTGTTGATGTTTGATGAATTGAGGATACAGCCTAATTTGCAGCCAAATTTAGCAGAGAATGTAGTGGATGGGTTTGAAGACTTTGGTTTTAACAGAAGTGAGAAAATGGCCAATCATGCTCAGGTAAGAATATCAATTATTATTTGCGTTTTTCACAGTATGTTAAAACCAGCTATACCTCTTTGTTTTTTTCTGGTATTTATGTTGCGTGGTATCAAGCGTAAATGGAAGCAACCTGTTTACTACAACTTTGTTAATGGTTGTACAAAAAAAGGAGATATAGCCCACATAATAAAACTCATTGTGAGAAAATGCCAAAGCGTAGGGATTACCATCCTAGCCACTGTTTGTGACCAAGGGTCAAACAACCAGGCGGCAGTGAATTCATTGATGAAGGATACTAGGGCTACATATTTGAGACAAGGAATTGATTACTTGAAAAACAGCTTTGAAGTTGATGAAGAAATGGTTATCCCTTTATACGATGTTTCACACCTTTTCAAGGGTTTGCGCAATAATCTCTTGAAATACCCCTTACACTTGAAAGAAAATGGCGAGGATAAGGTAGGAAAATGGGACCACATTTTTACAGCATATAAAATGGACCCACATCTTGGACATTTGAGACTTATGCCAAAGATAACAGATGCCCATGCTAATCCAGAGAAAATTCAAAAAATGAAGGTGTCAAAATGCACACAAGTATTCAGCCACACAGTGGCTGCAGCAATTAATGTATTTGCGTTGGCAACTTAATATTATTGTACCTAAATACTATTAACTAATTTTAAATGTGTGACTAGATAAAATTTTTATTACAAATTTTAGGTACAACTGTCAAAACAGAAGAAGAAATTTTAACAATGGACAAATCAGCTATGGATACTGCGACATTGTTGGAGTTTCTTGATAAACTTTTTGACAGTTTGAATGGAAGTTCATTCAATCCACCTCCCGGAAAAACTCTAAGAAATGGTGTCACACAGGGGTCTCAGCATATAAACTATTGGAGTACGGCTATTCAAACACTAACAAGCTTTCGCTATAATAGAGATGGGAAGTTTTTCATACCACCCAGTGTAAAAAATTTGCTGTTGACGATAAAGAATTTTAAATTACTTTGGGGTGTGATGAAAGATGTTGGATTCCAATATTTAATGCCAAGGACATTTAATCAAGATCCTCTGGAAATTTTTTTTGGTAAAATTCGCCAGAGGGGTCAAAGAAACATTAATCCAACTCCAACAGCTTTTAAGTCTTATTACAAAAGCTTGTTGGTTAACCAGTTAACCTCTTCGCACTCAATTGGTGCCAATTGCTAAGATGATGACTCTGAAATATTTTTAACTCTTAAGCGGTTGGTGGCTCAAGTAAGTTTACATCATTTTAGTTCTATTCTATAACGATGCTTTAATATAATAACTATTAAATGCTTCAATGATTTTGTGTGTGACCTAGTCATGTTTTCATCCTTTATATATTTCTTACAGGGACTACCAGAAGAGGAGGAGGATAATTAAACCTGCCTGCTTTAGCTAAGCCCATAAAAGCTAAAGCTTCAAGATATGTATCTGGGTATGTGGCCAAAAAAATTGGCAGGCTTCCAGACTGTCATTGTAAGCAGTACTATTTTAAAAGTGATGATGTCAAATGCACAGATGATGAATTATACATAGAATACATAAAGTTATTTATCTATCTTATAAACTTTTTTTTTAATTTACCATTTTCAATAGTCCTATACCATTTACAAAAGTGTATTGGGGGTGGTTGGGAATCGCTGTTCTATCCTTTTCTCGGAGATATTTAGGACATTTTTGACCCCCCTTAAAGACAACGTTACTTAATTTTGTCATTGACACTCCGATCATCAAAATTCCAAGGTACTTCTAGCAGTAGCAAGCCTAAAATCTTAGCAAAATTAGTATTCAACCTATATAGCAAGTAACAACTAAAACAAGCATTTCAGTCTATCCCAGAATACTTCTGTCAGGTTTTATTTAATAAATGGACAAAGATATTTGAGTAGTACAAAAGCTACTCTATAGCATTTCAGTGATTTTAATATGATTTACAAAAATCATCCCATATACATGAACCCCCTAGGTGATAACCCCAAGCCTCAGATTTTTCAATAGCTATTAGTTGCCGACTGCGATACTGGGGGTGACACGGATTACCTATTTTGCAGCGCAATTCTACCGCAAAAAGTTGTGAAATCTATTTTAAAACCAAATCAGTACTTGTCCAACAACTTTGTCGGAAGTTGTTACCTAAAATATTTTATAGCGACCATCAAAATTAGACATCTTCATCTCTTCAATTTATATAATAGCACAGCAATCGCAAAATCTGCCTAATATTAGTGCCTTGAGACTTTATTCATGTTTAAGTTGGCGCTAGGTTTAACAAAGGTGTTTCAAAATAAAACATTGTGTCATGTTTCCTTGCGATAGCCAAGTAATAAAAATGTTAACCAATTAGCTTACAATTTCTAACAAAGTTCTTAGATGGATTCTGAAGAAATTGACTGACTGGGTTTTACAATAGATCTCACAACTTTTTGCGCTAGAACTGCGTTGCAAGATAGACTTAAGTTTATTTTAAATATCGCGCCGCAAATTGAAAATTGTTTAGGCGACATCTACTATACGTTTTTAGCTTAAAATAATACTTTAGACTATGTGGAGGAAACTATCTACAAGCTTATTTCATAGACAACAGATGGCACTACGAATAGTGACTTGACCCGTATAAAGCGAGTGTCCATTCTATCCGTACCTATACCTTTTTCTATGGTTTGGCGTCGCCGTTCCCGTAACTTTCTTTTGACGGCGTATGAAATTTATGACAACTGAATAATTATTGTAATGTGGGAGAAAGGAGTATTTGTATAAAGCAAAATGAAGAATGAATGAAGAACTAACTATACGTATACATAGGTATAAATGATACCTAGTTTTTTTCTTCGCTTATCCAAATGAGTGATAACGGGATGCAAAAATTAGTTTAAGAAAGTACAGTACAAACTATGATTTTTGAATTCCATAAAGTCTTTGAAAGTATGAAGTCGGGAGATGTGCAGAATGTGAGAGAGAGAGAGAGTAAACGTTCGAAATTTCATTATTTTGCAAAGTTTTTTAGGGCCGGAGAACGTAGAAAAAGGGTATTAGAGATATTATTTTGTTCCAGAAGGTCGTAGAAAAAGGGTTTAAAATAAAATACCTATCTGAAATTTCTAATAAAAGATAAAGTTAAGATAGATTTCTATTGTAACAAACATGAATCAAAAGCAAAAAATAAATGTTTTATACCTACAACAATTGAATAATTACGCAACATGCGGAAAATACATCATTCGTGTTTGTTTGTTTGAATTTCCGTACTTGTTTACCTTCAAATAGTTTCGAAATTTTCGAAAAATCAACTTTTCATTTGTATATCGAAAGCGAGGGTACCTGCCTATGTGGTAGAAATTAAAAAAATGTATGGAAAGCGAAGGTATAATATGTACTTGAAAACGCAGAAATTTTGTAAATTGACGCTTTTTGGGACGAGAAATCGACTGGTCGGTTTCGTTTTTTGATAAATTCACCCACTCTCTAATAATATATTTCAATACTAAATTAAATTGTAAGCCCTGTAGGTATAAATCGAAAGTACTTTCTTTTACTCCTGGGTAAGTATATTTAAATATTAATTTCAATTAGGTATATCAATTCTAATTGTGCCACCCAGTACCTACAAATCAGCGAATATAATTAATTCTATATTAAAATATAAGTTAAACATAATAGAACACATAGTTTAGAAGTTGTAGTTGAAAGGAAATATAATAGATGGTGCGAGGCGTACTACTTTTGGAGAATTTAATTTATTGATTTTTGTACTAGACACGAGTCGTGACTGCTCAGAGGCGGGGTAGTAGTAGACTTTTTGGTTACCACTAGTAGTTGAATTAATTAATTAAAATAATTTTAAACCGTGAACGGAAAAAAATTATTAATTAATTTACTACTTGTCACCACTCAGAAAAGATCGGTTTTCCAAATAGAGTTAGCTATATTTGAGTTTAAAGATAAACTCTGTGTATTTGTGTGTGTGTTCTGGTCGATTTTAGTGTTTCGAATCGTTTTGAAAATGTGGGTGATTCTGAGTAATTAAGTTTTATTAATTAGCATTTGTTTTATTTCACTATTAAGTTATTTCTTTAAGTAAATTAAATACTGGGTGTCCCAGAAGTTTCTCACCCATTTCAACTGCCAAAATCTCGGAACTCAGAAACGATAGGGAGGTGCGGTTTTCGATGAACAATTCCTTTTTATATAAAGTTTTTTCAGTATAAATTTTTAATTAGTGAGATCTTATATACGGCGTTTTAAAAAAATGGTATTTTTAAATGCAAATATCGTCTATTTTTTAAGCTGAACTCTTCTCCTTTCTGAAAATGTATAGTTTGTTGAAGTTTAGATGAAAAATGAATAAGTTATTTGATTTTTAATGATAGGCTGTTATGTGGACATCTAGAGGCGTGTGCTTTGCCTTGACGATTCCAGACTTTTTTATATGGTTTTTTTCAGATAGATGCTATAATCCTATTCCAGAGACTCTGGAATAACTGCGAGGCAACATTGTCCAAACATTTCAAGAAACCCCAGAAATGTTACGCGATTTATTTGATCACTTTTTGTTCAGGTTGCAAAAATGTATAGATCAAAATGGACTACACTTGTGTAAACAGTTTGTTTAAATAAATCTCTTTGATTAAGAAAAACTATATCCGAAAACTATGATTTTATAAAGTAAGAACTTTCACGGCCGTCTCAAAAGAAGCAAAGATATATCTGAATTTACTGTTTGGACCCTTACTTTGTGGAATCTACTCATGTTACTTTGTTAGTTTCATCTAAAAAAGAAAGATATATCTACCTAAAAAATATACCTCTTCTATATTTTTCAGTATTTTCAACAAGTATTCGATTTACAAAAATTATGTGACAGCAACTAACAGCTTGAACCATAAATAACTGATAGTAAAACATTATTTCTAAAACTATAAATTCCAATAGGCGCACTTCACTTTTGTATGCGAGTTCTTAGAGTGTTTATATTAAACATCTTGAGATTTGTCACGTAATTTTCACGGGACTTTGTTGTCCCGATGATTTTCTAAAACATCAATATTCATCACATCCTACTGAAATTTTATTACGGCCAGCGGCGTAGGTGGCCGTTAACACTTGGAACATCTTAAATATTTTTATTAAATTATTTAATTTATAATGTTAATTTTTATTTAAATTTGATCAACCTTTCAAGTTTGTTTAGTTCTTTTAGTTATTTCTAATGACAAGTCATGTTTCTTTCAAAAACATTCAGTATATTTTTTTAAACGTAGGTATCAGCAAATATTACAAATTTTTTGTAATCTTTGGTATTAGTTAGCAGGCAAATTTTGTAATTGTTTTTTATTTAAAACGTATGTGTCACAGACACCTTTATCTAATAAACAATCATCATTAAAAATCAAATAACTTACTCATTTTTCATCTTAATTTAATAAATTATACATTTTCGGAACGGGGAAGAGTTCAGTTTTCAGATAGAATAAAAACATATATGTTGTTTCATTGAAAAAATAGAAAATATTTGCAATAGAAAAATACCATTTTTTTTAAACACCCTATATAAGATTTCAGTAATTAAACATTTATACTGAAAAAACTTTATACTTGAAAGCAAATAGCATAGATGGCGTGAGGCGTATTACTTTCGGAATTTAATTTATTGATTTTTGTACTAGATACGAGTCGTGTCAGTTTTTTTGCCGTTAATTTTGAAAAAGCAGTTAGCGGTATAGAGTTAACTTTAGCTGACATGAACAAAAAAAATTTGTGAATTTGTAGGATTAATATCGGAAGCTACCTAATATTATAACTTTGTATTTAATGTGTTGCTATTATAGGCAGAAAATATAAGTCTTTTGCCGATTATCATGCAGATGTGACAACCGAATTATTTGGAAAATGGTTTGTCAAACTGCTTTCAGCTAACGTACTTCTTACAAGTAAATGTTTGAAAATAAATGTAGCCTACATCTCCTCAAAAATTAAGAAAATTAAATTTATTTAAAATACTTATAAAAATTAGGAACTATCAGAATGAATTCGTCATTGACAGATAGCTACTATTTGCAGGTAACACCTATAGTCATTGTTATCTTATCCTATCAGGTACCTACCTATGTTATTAAAAATTTAAAATGACGTGCATTTTAATCAGACTTTTTGTATCTCATATTTTACAATTCCCAACTTTATACAAAATATATAATACCAAAATACCAAGAAAAACGCACGCAGAATATGTAGGATTTGTTGTTACACAATTTCTTTAAACACCCCGTATATTTTCAAGATATAAAACCAAGTAAAATATAAATTTTAAACCTTATAAAATAATGTGTATTATACAATAAAAATATCCATCTGCGCGTTGTTATTGGTACAAATAGAAAATATAAAAGAATGCGAGCAAAAAATGTAAAGATAAACAGACATCGCCGCCACAACTGAATATTTTGGTAAACTTCATAATTTTTTAGAAAATAGATTTATTTGTATTTGATGTGTAACGAAAACTAGTTAGATTACGACTGATTATTATTGTTAAGAGTTGAAAATTCAGTTGGAAGGCTGCTAGGTATAACAAATTATTGTAACTTGGGAGAAGTACTCATTTGTATAAAGCAAAAACCAAAGAAAATAAGCCAAAACTTGATAAGTAATGAAGTTCTAACTTTACATATAAATGATACCTAGTTACTATGATTTTTGAATTCCATAAAGTCTTTGAAAGTATAAAGTCGGGACGTGTGCAAAATGTGAGAGAGATAAGGAATTTCATTGCTTTAAAATGTTTTTTAGGACAGGAGAACGTAGAAAAAGGGTATTAGAGATAATATTTTGGTCCTCAAGGTCTTAGAAAAAGGGTTTAAAATAAATTATCTGAAATTTCTAATAAAAGAGAAAGTTAAGATAAACATAACGATAGATTTTTATAATTACAACCATGAATCAAAAGCAAAAAAGTAAATGTTTTATACCTACATCAATTGAATAATTACGCAACTTGCGGAAAATACATCATTCGTGGTAGTGGTTGAATTTCCCTACTTGTTTACCTTCAAATAGTTTCGAAATTTTAGAAAAATCATATTTTCATTTCTGTATCGAAAGTGAGGGTATGTGGTAGAAATTAAAAAAATGTATGGAAAGCGAAGGTATAATTTGTACTTGAAAAATGCAGAAATTTTGTAAATTTTTGTTTTTTGGGACGAGAAATCGACTGGTCGGTTTCGTTCTTTGATAAATTCACCCACTCTCTAACAATATACCTATTTCAATCCTAAATTAAATTGTAAGCCTTGTATAAATCAAAAGTACTTTCTTTTACTCCTCGTAGGTATATTTAAATATTAATTTCAATTAGGTAAATCCATTCTAATTGTGCCACCCAGTATGTAACCTCAAAAATTGAGCTCAAGCCCAAATAAGAATTTAGTTATAAAATTTAAATGATAATTAAAAAAACAAGTGCAATATTATAAGTTAATTTGTCTACTCGGTTACATAAGTTTCAGTTGCTCCGGTGACAACCTTAGGCCTTCGACGTCGCTCAGAACGGAGGTAGGGGTGGAACCCTCTTATTTATCTTCCGGACAAAATAGTAGACAACTTGTGTGGGCGCCAACTGAGTTTTCCACTTTTGCCTAGCGCAACTAATCTCCCCCGATAACCCAGTAAAACAAGGGATGAAAATAAAAGGCAAACCTCAGCTTATGTTCCTTATAATTACGAAATGAAAAAAAAATCTAATACCCTTAAGGGGTGTTTTACAATTATAAACTATTGTGAACCCTAGTAAAAGCCCTCCACTTGAAAAAAATAGCGTGAACATCTGTTACACATAAAAAAATCAAATGATTAACAATTAAATTCCAACGTATACCAGTTAATTGACCTACGTAGTGGGAAATTAATATGGGTGTTCGAGTGTATCAGTACAGTTCAAATACAAACTTATTAATTATATGTTACCTTAAAAGTAGTATAAAGTTTATAAAAAAACAATTTCATAGAAGGCGACACCGTAGTCAAGGCGTTGGTAACAAGGCAGAGACGCATGCGCAAGTGGATAAAATTATGAAAATTAGATTGTGAAAATTTACCGCAAAGTATTAATTTCAACCATTACAATTGCATAATAAAATAAATCAGTAAGGAACTACCTAACTACTGTATATACATGTTGGCGTAAAGCCTAAAATAAAAATAAGTAAATAACTCAGAAAAACCCCCGATACCGGGTTACCCTCAATGTGGTCTTCTTCAAGAAGTTGTTGAAAAGTAGCAGCAAACTGCAGAAGACATCATTATCTATCCACCAGGTAGACTCCAAATGTCCCGAAGTGTGTATCTGGAGGGTGGTAAGTATACCCTGGCCCCACAGGTGGAGTGTGAATCTGGCCCCACAGGTGAAGTGTGTATCTGGCCCCCACAGGTGAACCCTTAAAAATTAAAACAGGTGTCAGCTAAAAACTGAGCCCATACAGGAACAAATCCAACCCCTCGACAAGTTAAGCTTGTCTCGGCCTATGCCAGAAGCTAATTTATAAGAATTTACAAGTAACGTAATTACTATATACAAATACTTAATAAATACAATAGACGTAGTGACAAATTCAACCGATACAAGTACCCATATAAATCAAATCAACGAATTAAATCTATAGGTATTTCAATCTTATATTAAAATTATAAAAGGAAACAGTTTAGAAGAGGTAGCTGAAAGAAAATACAATAGATGGCGCGAGGCGTACTACTTTCGGAATTAAATTTATTGATTTTTGTACTAGAAACAAGTCGTGACCACAAACCACATACCTCTAGACACAGCACATAGGTTACTTCACCTTGAACCTCTTTTTTAGTTCCGATGCGAATCTTACGAGGTCTCTGATTTGTCATGTCATGCGTCAAAAGTCAAAACTGTCAGATTTAATTTCCTAACTGACAATTATTGTTATTATAATAGTGTTGTTGAATATTTAATGTTGTGTAGTGATTGACAAAGCTTTTATTGTTAAACTGTAGTGTTTGTATTTTCACGGTTTTAAATTTAATTAGATATTTCGAACAATAGTGACAGACAATTTAAATTTTAAGACTATAGTGAATATTTATTCTCACGGTCTCACTATGGTTTACCACAACATATGTTGCGTCCCCCATTGCAAAAGCATGTCTAAAATAAGGCAAATCCAAATAAAGATAGAGATAGGTTTAACAAATGGATACAGTCAATTAATAATTTAGAACTAATGGAAATGGATCCAAAAAAAGTTTACAATTCTCAAATATTGTGTCACCTACATTTTGAGGAGAAATATATTCCCAGTTGGTCTCATAAGTTATTTGCGACTGCTGTTCCAACACTAAATATTCAAAGTAAGTGAAAATCATATTCATGAAACTTGAATAAAACAGAGTTTTTTAGGTTTAAGTTCAACTAGCTCAAATAATATGTATGATACTCCATCAACATCAACCAAATCAGTACAAGAGATCCCAAGTACTCAACCATCCAAACCTGATGATATTAGGTTTGTTCAAGCAGCGAAATCACTTATAGTTTGATGCATTTATGTACTCTTATAGCTGCGCATGTCTAACCCAAATAATGGTTTTATGTATTTCTGATTTGTTTCTTGTTTGAACGTTCCATATGTTCATGTATTCTTCTTTTCCCGTGACATGTGCAGCGGTGTCGTAAAATAAAAGTAAATGTAGCATAACCTCAAATTCGGGACTTTGAACTTGAAAGTTGGAACTCGAAAATATGGCAGGTGAGTTAGATTATTCTTTGTATTTATTTATTTTTCTTTTACTCTTTACATTTGCAGAAAACAATGGAAACATTGAGCGGTACTACCTTATTACTCATTCGCAGAATCCGTTAGAAAATTCTTCTGAAAATCGAATAAACCTGTTGGAAAATGAAAATGTAGAATTCGAAGTACTTGAGGACCAGGTGGAGGTGACAGATGGAGATTGTATCAATAGTAATTATAATGCCTGGACAAAAAATGCAACTAAAGCGTTAATACATACATACAAAAAATTCAGATCCAAGGTTGGCTCATATGAAATGAGAGGTTTAAAGAAAATGTGGGAAGTTATATCCCGATACTTAAGTGAACAGTTCCAATTACATTATACACCAACTAATTGTGAAAATCGCTGGCGAGTCCTAGAAAGGAACTACAAAAAATATGTAGACAACAATAACAAAACTGGCAGAGGGAGAAAACACTTTGAATTTGCTAATGAGATGGACGATATTTTTGCAAAGAAGAGAAACATAAATCCTCAAATTCTGTTGTCATCAAAAGACATAATCAAAAATAGTACTGCTGTTGAACCAGTACCAAGTACTTTAATAGCTAATGAATCAGAAGAAAAAGACTATATAAACACAACCGAACAGACTGCTTTTACTGAATGCAGTAATAAACCTAATATGACTGAAACAACCAGAAGCCAAATAAATTCAAAAAGAAGAAAGGTAATGAAAAGTAGAGCAAATGTTTTGGAAGAAATTAGAAATGACAGACTAAAATATCAGAGCCAAATCTTAAGAATGCAAGAAAAAAGATACCAGGAAAAGACAGATATTGAAAAAGAAAAACTTAATGAAACAAGAAGAAAAAATGACCTTATTGAAAGAAGAAATCAGTTATTGGAAGAAATTTTAAAGAAAGGAAATACAGATGTACCTTTTTCTCTTTTGTGATTAATTACTATATTCTTTGTGATATTTATTTGTGATTTGTGTTATCGTTCTCCAAATGTTTTTAGCTTTTATTAGATTATAGGTACTATAACAGAATGAATATATTTTTTGTTACTTTACTTTCACTAGGGATATGTTTTCACTTTTTGTTGAATGTGAACAAAACTTGGTTTAAAACTCACTACCTGTATTAATATACCCTGTCAATACTGAATTGGTTTTTTTTTTGCTGTTTGTACAAAACAAAATTTTATTTGTACTTTTTTCAATAAAACACTTTTATACTGTTTGTACAAAACTTTATTTTTCTATTAATATTATTTTCAGTAATATACGATGTGGTAGACATTATATTTAAAGTGTTAGTTTTCAATGTTCACTGAAATAAAATTTTAAATCGGATTTTCAAAAAAAAACTATATAACTAAGAACTTAAAAATACTAATCATCCAATACATTTCTTGCAATAAAATTACGGTACTCATGTCCTTCTCTATTTCCTTCAACTGGCTCTTCATTTACCCCTTGAAGTGGTGCTACTTGGGCTACATTCTCTAACCTATTTGCTTCAAATTCATCTTTAATTGCCAAGTTGTGAAGGACACAACAAGCTCTTATAAAGTGAACAATATCATTGACACTTCTAAGTTTTACATGGTAGAGTTGCCTAAATTTCTGTTTTAAAACGCCCAGACAATGTTCAACTAGATATCTATTTTTACTCAATTTCAAATTGAATCTTTGTTGAATGGCAGTCAGATGTCCATGATCAGGGTATGGTGTCAGCAAATGGTGTAAGCAGGGATAACAACTATCACCTAGCAAATAGTTATCGCGGCACTTATTTACCAGATCATTACTCAAAGGTGAATTTCTAAATACACGACTGTCGTGAACAGATCCCGGATAACCAATAAAAATATCCCTTAATAATAAATTGTGGTCACAGACCACTTGAATCTGAAAAAAATATGAGAACAATTAATAGCAAGAAAAACAAACACATTTGTATATTTACCTGGATTGAGTAGTACTTTTTTCTATTTAGGTAAGAATCTGCATCATCATCAGGCTTGTCAATTTTTATATGACTTCCATCGATAGTGCCAATTACACCAGGAAACCCATTATTTTGAAAATGTTCCAAAATTTCTGCCCTTTCTTGGTTTTCAGGCCATCTAATTATTTCCTCGGACAGACCACTCAAAAACATTGTGATTCTTCTGATTACATTGTATAATGAACTAATCGAAATGTTAAAGCGATCAGCTACATGTCTAAACGATGCTGTCTGGTGACCAGCAAACCACAAAAATATTAAAACATTCTGCAAGCCGACAGTTTACCAAATCCTCCTGATTGATGTTTAAAATGGTCACTTGCTTGGAATCTGTTTGCAATTTCTTGGGAAATTTGCCTGCTTATGCGAAAGTGTTCGCGAAATTCCTTTTCGCTGTATAGGGGAATGGTTTGTTCAAAGTAGCCTTCGTTTTTAGGACGAATTCTATCAATCAACACTGCTTCTATGTCTAGGTCATCATCACTGTCTAAATCAAGTGAACTAGATGAAGTGTTAGAGCTTGAAGAATTACTGTCATCCATTGTATATTTTATTCTGGAAATATATAAACATGGGTACATAAGTAATAGTACCTAATTCAGTGAAAAATACTTGTTGATGTTATAAAATTTGAATTCAGCATGCTGTTTTCAAGGGAAAAAAAACTAATATACTCACGATCCACACGATCTTGAAAGAATATATAATTTATCAACCAAAAAAATTGTCCAATAAAAATGCGTAATAGACAACAAAACACAGCAAAAATAAAATAAATGAAATGGTAAACAGTATTAAATTAACAAATATAGGTTAAATCAACAGTTACAATGCGCAAGTCAGCCAGTATAAATTAGAAATCCTGTAAAAACTTCGTGGACTGTTTTGACTGTCAACAAACCATCCAACACCAAATTTAATTTTATGCTTGAACACACAATTTGAAATCCATAACAGTTTGAAATCCGTGATTGCACTGCATGAACGATATAAAGCTAATGCGCACGCGTCTGATAGTTTGCAACCAAATCTAATTTCTGCTTGAACAAACCTATTATTGTTGACGATCTAGAATGGAATAACTCTTCTGATAGTATCAAAGGTAATACATATTGTTTAAAAATCATAAACTGCCTTTTAAACTGAAGTGTTCAAGCCACACTCGCATTAAATCAAACATTTCCTTTCAGTTCCTTAAACCCAGCCCATTAGCAGACTCATAAAAAACACAGCCTTTATTTACTTATTGCCTATAAAAACTTTCCACTGAAGACAAAACAATATCTCACCTCACTTCAATTTAGCGTACCTACCTAAAAACATACAAAAAATTGTAACTTCGACTTGTCCAGTTGTAACGAATTTCCACCGTCTTTACCCTAAAGATAGTGGATTAACCCAAATATGCATTTATTTAACGCAGCTATCTCTTCTTACATGCACTGAAACGTCTCGTTCCTTCTCTCTCCCCAAAATCGAGCGCCAATCCCCCACCTCCGTTGGAAGATCGCAAATCGAAAGAAACGATCTTTCGCCCTTAGCAGTAGCCTACAAATCGTTGTTCAATACACACCTTCGCTAGCTATGTATTTAATAAGTCGCATAGTAAACCAGTATTTTATGATCACTAATTATCTCACCCATTCGTCGGGTCGCATTTATAGTTAATATCGTGTTTTCAAAACAGGAAACAGAATCTCACCCACACAGGGTCGCTTAATTGTTAAAGATAGTAAAAGGTGAATACTTCAAGTAGCTATTTAAAGCTCTCATGTAAAAGTGGTTTCTGTGCAACAAATTAAGCTCTTAAACACGGCAAAGTGCTACGTCAAGAGATGTAACTTAGGTATAGGAAGATTTGTGTAGTTTACTGATATTTATGTGCCGAAGAAAAGTTCCATTAAATGTATTTAATTAATGGTTGAATTTTAATCAAGGAATCCCACTCCAATGCTAATTACCAAAAGAAATAATTCAAACTGAACCAGAACCTATTACAGTCCACTTTATACTTTTCGGTATTGAGTTTTTTAACAGCCAAAAATCGAACACATATAAATAAAACCATTTAATCCAGTGCATGATGTCAACAAGTCCTATCATTAAAATCTACTCTGTCACACACACTCTTATAAATGTTACTATACATTTAGGTACATTATATTGTATTAAATTTTAGTGTAATTATATTATTTAATAATCAAGTGGTTATATAAAAATGAATAAATATTTTTTAGGTAATAAAGGGAATACCCTATTGTCACCATAACAGTTATTGAAACAAACTGGAATGCAATCAAACGGCTAAATAAAAAATAAATTATGGAAAGAAACAAGAAAAAATCCTTCAGGCGTAGATTATTTGAAGCTGAGCAATTTAGTAGAACGCATCACCTTGAAGAAAATGTTGCCAAGTTAAACAGTATGGCTTCTATGCTCATTCAGTGCCAGCTACGAGAATGTAAAAAATCAAAAAAGCTTAGACGGTTGTAACGCGTTTTCTTCCTCCTCGTACTTTACGTCGAAACTAAGTACCTGGACACGTCACAATTGACACCCCAAGACCGCGGATTCAAGTTTTATCTCGGGCGCCAGATTTTTAGCGTGGTTAACTCCACGGCCCCTTGACTTCCAGCGTCAAGAGTTCCAGGTAACCTCAGATGGAGGTACGGTCAGTTCCAGGGGTCTAGTTATTTCCAGAAAAAGGTCCGCGCTGGTCCTGAAATAAAAGTTAGTCTCCGGGCCCACACTACAGCAAAGCTAAATTCGTGCTACAAAACAACTATTCCACCATAGGAGTTTTCTAATTGGTAGTAGGTCAGTAAAACACAAAGGTGTGGTTAAATTAAAATCTATTACCTTCACAAATAATTACAAAGTCGGTAGCTGACCAAATCGTTACAGAAAAAGGAAAACAACAAAAAACTATCCTGCGTAGCAGGCAACAATACCCTGGTATTTACAAAAAAACCCATCAATATAAGCAAACTATTAACTAATTATACCAATACCATGCGTTTATTAGAGTCGAAGCGGGCAGGACATAAGCGAGAGAGGTTTATAAATATAAGCAATGTTTTTATATTCAACCGAAAACGGTAAAAGCAAGCTGACCTTTTCCAAAAAAAGAAAAGTATTTTCAATAAGCAGGTTAATAATTGAAAGCAAGAAAACGGATTCCAGGTTGATGCTAGCAAGGTATACAACCACTTGCGATGCACCCGGTATGTAAACTGAACGTGAAAATTTGATTAAAATGTCTCATGGGATCGGAAAAGGAAGTACGGAAGGGTTCGATCCGTGAATGAAAATATCAATGAGCCCTGGCAGGACGCCTGGAAAACCTTAATATTTTGATTCAGCGGGCTTTACGTTCTCGAATTGAAATATCAACGAGCCCTGGCAGGACGCCTGGAAAACTTCAATATTTCAACCGAAACGGGAATGAGTACGGAAGGGTTTGATCCGTGAATAAAAATATCAATGAGCCCTGGCAGGACGCCTGGAAAATTATATCTCGGTTGGAATTTGAAATTTTAAATTAAAAATTGGAATGGATTTTTCTTAACAAAATATTTCTACACAGAAGCCATAGGATATCACGGATTATATACAATATTGAATGAAAATATATTCGGAAACTTAAAAATAACTATTGTCGGAAAATTAACTTCGTTACACGGTTTACCCTTAATGAGAAATTATTGGCTTTGATACTATACAAACAAAGTGCTAAGTCTTATTCAGTTCTTTCAAAAATATTCATTTTACCCAGTGAATCTACACTGATGAGACTTTTGGCAGTAATTGTAGGGGGACCTGGCATAAATGATGTAGTTTTTGAGTCAGTACAAGAATTAACTGCAAATATGGATTCTTCCGAAAAATATATAGCCATATTATTTGATGAAATGGCTATCATGCCTGGTCTCCATTTGAATGAACATTCTGGTTTCATTTAAGGATTTGGAGATATTGGAGAAAATAGAGGAAGTTGTTTAGCGGATCATGTACGAGTATTTATGATTAGAGGTTTGAAAAAACAATGGAAAGCGCCCATATCTTATCATTTTTCAAGTAAGGGTGGTGCAACAACTTTACAAATAAAACATTTATTAATTGTTATTATACAAAAACTTATAAACATAGGCCTCAAACCAATAACTGTACTATGTGATCAAAATAACTCCAGTGTTATAAATAAATTAATTCAAGATACAAAGGAAAAGTATTTAAGACACGGAAATATAGATAGTTACAGAAATGGATCACTCGAAGTAGGAACTTTCAAATTATATCCAATTTTTGAGCCTCCCCATTTACTAAAGGGACTGCGAAACAATTTAGTAAAAAAAGACTTGTGTTATACCAAAGACAATATTAACAAAACAGCAAAATGGAAACATATAGAACGACTTTATGAGAGTGATAATGGAGCAGTTGATGGCTTAAGGGTTTTACCTCACCTAAGTGATGAGCACATATATGAAAATAAAATGAAGAAGATGAAGGTTGAACATGCTGCCCAGATATTTAGCCAAAGGCTGGCTGCAACCCTTCGTTTAGTAAGTCAACTTGGTAAGTGATTTTGTTTAGTAAGTCAACTTGGTGAATGGTTATGAAATTATACCAAAAATTATAAGGGTGTATTCTCAATTCATTTTTATTTTTAACTAGGTTGGTAGTATAGTTGGATTGAAATTATAAATGTACATTATTATACAGTGTAAGGTTCATATGTATGGAATAAATCCATTATATCCAAATTTAATGATTTTTATAAAAAGTTCTCAGACGGGTGATTTTTATCGGAAAGATGAAAATTTGATAAACGCAAAGGTCCATGTGACTATCTATTTATCCATTCTGAATAGGTAAACATAGGTACATGATAACTGTGTATATAGTTAGCATTAGTTTTTCATAATTCAACATATGAAGTTATATATAATTAAATCTATGGAATTTGCAGATACAGAACGAAGACGTGGGGAGAATGTAGAGGAGACTGCTGAATTGTTATATTTCTTCGACCGCTTATCTGATTCAGTAAATGGTTCAAATAAATTTCCTGATCACGGAAAATGTTTGCGTACTGGTTTAACAGATGCATCTGACCACTTTGACTTTTGGAATAAAGAAGCTTTGCCCATTCTTGATACAATGCAGTTCCAAAGAAGGTCATCTAGGGAGCAAGCAAGAACTCCAAGTTTAAAAAAACTGGTCTTTTACGATTAAAAATATGAAATCAATTTGGGGTGTTTTAAAATCTGAAGGTTTTTCTTATTTACTAACGAGAATATCAAATCAATATCCATTAGAAAATGCTTTTGGTCAGTTGAGGAGCTTTGGTGCTCAAAACACCAATCCCACATCAAATCAATTTGTAGGAAATTTTAAAATACTCCTTTTCATCACTGCCCTGTCATTTTACAAAAATTCATTCAATTGTGAGGATGATAAATGTAACAATATGCTCATTTCAATAAAAAAACTTTTTGTTAATAAAAACTATAGTTCTGCAAATGTCAGTAGTGTTTCTAATACTCTGGAATGTGCAGAATTAACTGAATCTCATAAATTAAATTTTTCACATAAGTTACATGAATTGGCCACAAATTATGTAGCTGGTTACATACTGAAGAAGATTAAAAAACTTGTAACATGTTCAGTTTGTAGAAAATGTATGTTTTCTGATAAGTATGATTCACGTCAAAATTTATTAATTTCATCCAGAGAATATGGTGGATGTGTCGCTAGAAGACTGTGTTACCCTACACCTTCCTTTTTAACTTCTTTCTATGACATTTACAAAATAGTAAACATTCATTCGAATAAACAGTCATATTATAAATATTTAAAGTTTGAAATTGACACCACAATAAGTAGAAAGGTTTCTTTTGAATTTTTAACATGTAACAAAGATGATATATATATATATATAAATTGATCTCAAAATTTAGTATCAGAACCATTACACATAACTGGTGCAAACGTGTAAATCAAATTGTACAGGGCAAAGAAAAATTATATACTGGTTCTAATGAAATTAAAATTCAAGCAAATAAAATCCGTTTAAACAGAATAAAAAAAATACCAAACAACCAAAACATGTAGTCAATCAGTCAGTTTGATGTGAAATAAAACAACTGTGTAATGGAACTGTTTTTCTTTTATATACCTTATTACCATACAAAAAACAGTGGTTGAGAATATGGTGCAAATGTTATTTCTAGAATTTCATTTGTGTTGATAACACTTAATACAACACTTGATACTTCAAAAACTTTCTAGTCATGACTATGTCAAGTGTTGTTTTAGGTCCACAAACCACAGATGGTATGTGGTTTGTGTTACAAACATACTAGGAAACTTCTCAAAACATTTGAATAAATTGAATATCCCGCCTAAATTCAAGATTTAAATTTCCCGCATCAAGCGTATTTAGCTCTTTTGGTCTTGTACACTCGGATATAAGAAACAGATTAGGCATAGAAAAAGGAGGAAAACTCGTGTTTTTGTTCAAATTGTATAACGAAAATGAATAGACTGAAAATATACAGTAATAAAATTTAGGTGTTACGTTTAGTTTAAGAATTTGGAATTATGTACTTCTTTTTTGTTGTTTAGCTAAAAGCAGATACTTCTTTTGATTTTTGAAGAAACTTTTATATTATGTTGTTATCTGGTGCTGAATAAAAAAGAAAAAAATTGATTTAAATCATGATTTTAATTTTAAAAATCGAGCGATTTAAATCATGATTTTAATCACTTGATTTTAATCAGCCCAACCCTGGCTAGTACTGATACGAATCTTCTAGAGGTATGTGGTTTGTGGTCGTGACTCCTCAGAGTCGGGTTAGTAGTAGACTTTTTGTATCTCATATTCCACGCAAAACCATATCGATGGTTTTCGAGAAAAGTGACATAAGTCAAAAAAGCGACTTTTTGCGTTAAAGGTGAAAAACAACTACAAAATTGTATATATTTTTATCTGGAGAAACGTCGCAAGTGAAACTCTACGTTTTGGTAAGAGATGGCGCAAGTGTCATTTTGTCTACTGATCGAATTCTATCGACGCCTTTCTAGAAAACCGTCAAAAATCAGTTGTGTCCTAACCATGTAGGGAACGTATCGCTAATTTCTCTAGAAAAACGTCACTTGTAAAAAAGTGTCTCCCGAAATTAATATTTTACCCGGATTATTCCACGAGAAGCGGCATATATCGAAAGGTGTCAGAATAAAATACGTTTAATTTACCAAGAATAGTGTCACATTTTGTGTTGTGACGTTTTGATGATAAGGTGAGTCCAACAAACCGTTTATTTTTATCAATATGGTGAATTTGTTAGAGTTTTGTCAGTTTTCTCGAAAAATTTTAAAACTCATGAACGACCTAAGTATTACAGTTGGAATTTACTGTTTGGACCCTTACTTTGTGGAATCTACTCATATTAATGTTATGAATGGAACTAACTGTTTCTAATTAATTCCACTATTTAATGAAAAAATTATGAAAATTATGAAAGGATATTTATAATTATTTCGATATTGACATATCATCGTCAGAATGTAACTTCTGTCATAGTTGCGCAACAACCCGAATCACAGAAAAAAAGAAAGAGGAAGGCTGAGCCAAACACATGGAAGAAAACTGCTGCCAAGATTTGTCGTAATTCCGGGAAACAGTATGTATCCAGTTCGAAGACCAAGAGGATTTATGGTGCTAAGAAAATTGGAAAGGCATGCACTAATAAATGAAAACTAAAGTGCCCTACGAAAATGCAAGAAGCAGAAAGGCAAAAAATATTTGATGAGTTCTGGAAACTAGGCGATATCCAAAGACGGCGTCAATTTATCTTATTTAGTATGGAAAGCATTACACCTAAATACCAATATAAGAGAGAAAACAGCAATAGAATGTGCAACAATGCATTTTATTTCCATATTGGAGAAAATGAAATACGCGTATGCAAAACATTTTTTTATTGGCTATAACTGATCGCCCAATTCGAACCGTTCTATATAAAAAACAGCAATGGAATGATAAGCACTGATTTGAGAGGCAAACACAATAATCATCGTAAAATTGACGATGCAATAAAGGAAGGAGTTCGACAACACATAAATTCGATCCCCAGAATAGAGAGCCATTATTGTAGAAAGGATTCGAAAAAAGAATATATTGAGGGAGGAAACCGTAGCAGAGTTACATAGGGACTACGTCGAACAATGTAGAGAAAACAACCTTTCTTATGCCAATTACTTAATGTATTTCAGAGTGTTTAGCGAATTCAATATCTCCTTCTTTCAGCCCAAAAAAGACATGTGTGAAGATTGCGTATCATTTACAAACGCATCGGAAGAAGAGAAGGAGAAGTGTAGGGCGAAGTATGAAAAACATCTTGTAGAAAAAGATCTAGCGGGAGAAGAAAAGACGAAAGATGAGAATAGTGTAAATAATGATTTAGTTGTCGCCATGTACGACCTACAGGCAGTTCTGCAATGACCTAGAGTTCTTCTTTTTATTATACGTCAAAAATAAATGTATTTAATTTCAAGATTTTTGAGCTGACACGTAACGTAATGTTATGTTTGGGATGAAACAGAAGCCAATCGTGGAGTTAATGAAATCGGAACCTGCGTATTGTTGTATCTAAAAAGTTTATAAGAACAAGCTAACAAAACTTCTAACAAAGTAGATGTCATATTTATTCAGACAATTGCTGCGGTCAGCAGAAAAACCGTTTTATGATGTCGATGTACCTATTTGCTGTACAAAAATATCCGCACATAAATTCGATTACGCATAAGTTCCTTGTAAAAGGCCATAGTCAGAACGAAGGCGATAGTGTTCACGCGACAATTGAGCGGGAAATTACAAAATCACTAAGGTCGGGACCACTCTATGTTCCCCAACAATACGTTACAATCATCCGTGGGGCTAAAAAACAAGGCAAGCCGTATGAGGTACATGAACTAAATTATGAAACATTTTTTGATTTAAAAGATTTAGCTGCAAGGTTGGGTTTTAATGTCCTTAAAACCATAAATAGAGAACTTATAAAGATTGGCGATATATCCATATTTCGAGTAGAAAAAGAGTTCTCGAATAGAGTACTTTTTAAAATATCATTTTCGGAAACTGACTTTCAAATTATTGAAATCAAGAAAGCTCGAACATCATCCACTCGTAGAATCAGTGAACCTTCATCAATAATTACAACTGAACTCAAGAAGTCTACAGTGCAAAACAAAAGATTAAAGATAATAAAAAGGCAGGCTTATCAAAACTGCTGGAAAAAAACATTATTCCAAAGTTTTATTCATATTTCTATACAAACCTTTAATTTTTTGGTTAAAAATACCTATCGATATAGTTTATTTGAAAATTATTTAGCTTTTTTAAGCAAAAAATGTCTGTTGTTTCAAAAGAAACTGTTAAGTTATTCAAATATTGGTTATTTTCAAATACTTTTGTTTTATTTTTCAATCTATTACAAAACTCAAGGGTCTTAAAGTACCTACTACATGTTTATTTTAAGATACCAATGTAGTATTTCCTTGTTTATTGGGTGTTTCTTCCTCAGAAAACAAAATCCAGATACACCGGAATGATTTAAGTACTGAACATGTACCACGCACGCTCCCAGATTTTCAGCTCTGAAAGTCTATTTCACCTATCCTATTATCTTAATAAGATACCCTCATAAGGAGTTCTATCTCACTAAAACAACAAAATTAGGCTCTGAGGTTTTGCAGGCGGTTGTCAAAGCTGTGTACCTAAAATATGAAAAGCGCCAGAAGATGCTCGTATTTATATTTATCTTGTTTGAGAACTCGATTTGAGTTTTGAAACAAATTAAATTTTGCTACTAAATGTCATCGATATTGGATCTGGATTTTGTTTTCTGAGGAAGAAACACCCAATAAACAAGGAAATTTATGGATCCTCCTCAAACATACAGAAATATTATACCAATGTAGGTATATTATCATAAATAATAATGTATATGGATAAGAAAAATCCTGATAAAAATCTGTTTTAAGCCAATATTTTGGATTTTTAGCTTTCAATGTTTGAAAACAATTTAATACACAATGCTAAAAAAATTTCAAGAAAAATGACATTTATGAAAAACTTATTAATTTTTGCTCCCAAATTATTAAAAAAAATTAAAATAAGTCATTTTCTCAAGTACTGTTTTATAAGAATTACCTAAAACCATTAAAAGTTGACAATACCCATTACGGTTACAAAAATCGAAAATATTCTGTCATTTTAAAAGCGATTTTTTACGATACTGCTTTTTTTTAATTACGTCACTTTTCTCGAAAACCATCGATATTATGTTCATTCTTCAAGTTGACAACAAATACAAAGAAATGTTTCAAATAAAAGTTGTGCCGATACACATTTCTAAAATATTTTGAGATATACTGGGTGTTCAGCCTAAGGAAGACAACATGAAGCTTTTTTTTTAATAGGACACCCAATATTTTTGTATAACATCGAATTCATCGTAAAATTTTTCATCTAGCCATATCTTTTCTATTCCAATAAATTGCGACTTTGTCCAGTTGGAGCTCAACTTATTTGGTAGGTTGGTACGAAGGTAAAGGATGGCTGGAATGTTTGACCGAACAAAGTAGAGTAAAGTGCCCTAATATCAAATAGTTGCCTAATATCGGATAGTTCTGTTTTAAAGAAATCTGTCCTCTGATTACGAAGAAACCTGTCTACATTTTAGCATGGAGCTTAACTCAAGCCTCCGAATAATATTTCAGTGTATCTGATAAAACATAGATGGCTCTAGGGTCACTTATACCGAACTGTCACATTCCGAGTTTTTACACGTGCTAGTTGAAAACGAAATTTTTAGACATTCAGGTAAGTTTTTAAATTTGTCTCTGTAGTTTAAGTTAGTCTATAATATGTCTACTTCAATTCAGTGCATGCGGACAATGGATTATTATAGTTTTCTTTGTCCCATAACCTTGACCTTCAACAGGAGACAATTTGCCTAATATCGGATGGTCACGTTGTCTTAATATCAGATATCCGATATTAGGACAAAATATTTCTTATCCGTCTATATAATCTCTACGTAGCTAAGGGCTTATTAATAACTAAATTTTTTATGTTTTCGTCTACAAAAAGAAAGATTTATGCTATAATCCTTGTGCTACACCTGCTCATTTAATTTTCTATCTTACACTTTTTCTTAATTTCAGAAATAAAATGTCATTGAAACCCAAACAAAAACGAAAGACGTGGGATAGTAAATCCTTGCTTGCAGCTGTTACTGTGGTTAAAAACAAAGGGGCGCATCCCAACTCGTGCCCACTAATCCCTTAAAAGGTACAAGAGTAAAGGTCTCAATAATCTGTATACCTAACTCGTGCTCGATTGAAAAATTTACCTGTTCAAATTACCATCCCATCTATAGGAACAGGTATTATTGTTAAATTGGGTTTTCCTGAAGTACACAATTTATTATGAAAAACGTAAAAAGTTTCCAAAACTTCCATCAAATGCCGAAGAGGTGTTTGAAGTTTTAAACAATATCAATACACGCACTTTACAAGATGAGAACTTTGACCAACCTAACAAAACCTAACCCCAACCCCAGTTAGATTCGACGGCGGACCGAATTACGAAAAATTCGGAGTGCGATTTCGGAATTGGGTCCCATGTACCTACTATTTGTTTAATTTGACCAACCTAACAAAACCTAACCCCAACCCCAGTTAGATTCGACAGCGGACCGAATTACGAAATCAAGTGATATTGGAAAATGGTTGCGTTATTTCAAATAAATGACAACTGTATATGTAGGTCTTGAATATTTAATTATAATAAATAAGAATTAAAAACCGCAGTTCCGATGCACCCGGGCACGAGTTGGTGTATTAATTTTCTACCTGGTTTTTGAACGGGCACGAGTTGGTCAGTGATTTTCGGGGCCAGGTAATAACGGGCACGAGTTGGGAAACGCCGAAACAAAGAAATGGGATACTTGCTAGCTTCAAGAACTTTTAAAGTACCCAAGAGCACGTTGGAAGACTACGTAAAAAACAAAATAAAGTCACCTGAAGAGCTTATTCAAACCAATCTAGGACGTCCACCAGTGTTGCCTAAAGAAATTGAAGCGGATTTGGTTGATTATTGTCTAGAAATGGATAAAAGATTTTACGAAAGATATTCGAAAATTAGCCTTTCAATTAGCCATTCGGAACAATTTAAAACATAGGTTTTCAAAGAATCAGCAAAGAGCAGGTTACAAATGGTTGAGTTAGTTTTTAAAAAGGCACCCTGAACTAACGTTTAGGAGACCACAGGGTTTATCAACTGCCCGAATCAAGGGGTTCACAGAAGAAAATGTAAATCTCTTTTTTAAAATTTTGGAACCTGCGATAGAGAAGGTAAAATTCAATCCCTGTCGAATATACAACATAGATGAAACAGGTATAACGTCTGTACAATCCAAGCATACCAGGATAATCACTTTAAAAGGTAAAAAGCAAGTAGGGGCAATTACCTTTGCAGAAAGAGGATCACTAGTGAAGGTGGTTACCTGTATGAATGCCGCTGGTGGTTATGTGCCTCCAATGGTCATATTTCCCCAAAAAAACATGAAGGCAGAATTACTCAATGGCGCTCCACCAGGGACAATTGCTGCCTGCCATATGTCTGGCTGGATTCAGAGCCACATTTTTACCAATTGGTTACAACATTTTATTAGCCACGCTAAACCAAGTGAAGCTGATCCTGTTTTATTAATCTTGGACGGACACTACTCCCACACGCGAAACCTTGACACGATAAACTTGGCGCGACAGAACCATGTGGTTATTGTATGTCTCCCGCCGCATTCTACTCACAAAATGCAGCCGCTGGACCTTGCATTCATGGGTCCTCTTAAAACCTATTACTCCCAGGAGATTGAAAATTGGCTGAGAAACAACCCTGGAAGAGTGGTCACCAGCTATCAAGTTTGCGAATTGCTTGGAAGAGCGTATGTACCCTAGTAGAAATTTATCTTGGCGCAATATTGGCCAGATGTTGGAACCAATATTCGACAATATTGGAAATAGAAAAAAATGTTAACATTTTCCAATATACGACCAATATTGGCGCAATATTGCACAATATTGCGCCAATATATAGCCAACTTTAGGTTACATTGGAAAGCAATATTGCCCCAATATTGGCCAATATTGCTTTTCCAATTTAACCTAAAGTTGGCATGCAATATTGGGCCAATATTGGCGCAATATTGGTTACCACGATAGGTTACAATGGCGTGCCAATATTGGGGCTATATAGCACCAATATTGGTAGTCAATTTAGGGTTTTCACTGTTACACATTGGAAGCGAATATTGCGCCAATATTGGCAGACCAATAAAACCCAAAATTGGGCGGCGAATATTGCGCCAATATTGGCAGACCAATAAAACCCAAAATTGGGCGGCGAATATTGCGCCAATATTGGCGAAACATATAGCCCCAATATTGGCAGACCAATGAAACCCCAATTAGGACGGCGAATATTGTGGCGAATATTGCGCCAATATTGGTGAAACATATAGCCCCAATATTGGTATACAATTCAGAGCTAATATTGGCAAAATATATAACCCCAATATTGGTAATGAATATTGGGGTAATATTTTCAAAATACATTTCCCCAATGTTGCTAGCTCATATTGAGCCAATGTTGTTCTCACCTGAAAGTTCAATAATTGTACAATATTAACAACCAATATAAGCTATATATTGTGTATATACCGACTATATATATATCTGATACTTAATAGTGGCCTAGTATTGGTTTGAAAAAAATTCAAAAGCTATTTGTTAGTTAATAGACCAATTTGAGGTATGTACTTAAACTGCAAAATAAATATGCACTTTAGTGTCGTCCCCATTATGTAGCGAATATATAGGTGTAGACAATGTAAAACGATGTGTTATATTGAATATTTAGCTTAAATTGGAAGTTAATATTTCCCTTTTGTGGTAATTGAGGAGGTGTGAAATATAAAAATTAGTTAGTTTTTAATGAATTTATTAAAAACAAAAAAGAAGTTCAACAAACATTTGTAATAATAACAACATACAAGAAAACAGTTACAAACAGGGTGTTGCTTGTTCAAGAATCCCCTGAAAATGTGAGCTCTTAATACTAAGTCTAAGTTCTCTCCCAAGGCGCTAAAAAATTTCCCATTCAAAATACACGCAAACATTGATGCTTTTTTTAAGAACAATTTATGTCAAATAATGTGACATATAGTGATGGGCGATACTGTGTAAAGAAGCGATACACCGTACCGTTATAAATATATTGTTTTAAAAATATCAATATTGGAAAATCTTGTTATGAAAAGTATCATATATTTCAGAAACTAATTTCCTAAACAAAATCTCTTGTCACCTATGTGACGGAATGCTGTGAGTGTTGTGTTGCCATAGCAGCATATACTATTTAAATGAAAAGTGTGAATTCGTAACATAATTCACTCTAGTAGTAGTAGTAGTAGTAGTAGTAGTAGTCGTGGACAAATATATTTTTTTAAAAAATCATCTGAATTTGCGTATATTATAAATGGGAAATAATGTAACGCTTTTGGCGAGTACTTAAAAGTTCATATGAAGAGCACACATTTCCAGGGGATTCTATTTTGGACATTTCCAACATGATTTTGAGACGGGAGCAAAAATAAAAAAGTAACTTTCTAAGAAAAGCACCCTAATATATATAATATATGAACTATCAATGAATGGGCACACCCTGCATATAATTCACATAAAGGGAAAAATAACTAACTAAATAACACTTATTTAGAGTAATGAAAACATCGTAAATTATACAAAAATAAGAGAAACTCAGAAATCCGTAGCAATAAACATAATTGCACAATACGAATTTGACAAGTGAAAATATGTTTAAAATATAGCTTGTATCATTGGAATAATAACTATCCATACAAAAATTGAAAAATCCGTTTGCAAAAACCTACTACGCAAGTAACACATACATGATGTTCCTACAACGCGATAATAATATTAATAAAAGATATACTTTACATATTATATCCTAATGCACATTACCACACTGCTGTGCTGTGTCACAATTACAAATCTGTATCGTCGCCTTCCATTAAAGTCGACGGCAGCGGTGTATTACTACCTCTTGAAGATGCGGTGGAATCTCTTGAAGACAAAGACGGACTAGAAGTATCTAAAACAATAATTTAAAAAGTCATTAGATAATTTGCACAAAATCATGAGAAATTAATTGTTTTAACCGTTACTACGTGAAATATTTTCATAAATATTAAATAAAGTCAATATTTATTGATTTTATTCAATAATTATGAGAATAGTATTCATGGCAGATACAATTTTGAAGAAAATTGGAAGGTGTAGAGTTCAGGCAAAAAGAGGAAGGGACAATAACAATAATATTGGAATAATAGCTCTCATGCATGTTAAATAGCATATGTTTGGGAATATTTTAAACTGATTGTCGACCATTTCTCCATTTGCGTGAACTTTATAGGGACAAATCAATATCAAGTAATTTTAAACTCACCACATCTTGTTTTTCTGCCCCCATCACGATCACCAGATGTTGCCAGTACTAACGAAATTCTTTTTAGTATAACAATATCATCTACGTCGTTGTAACGTGTTTTAACAGCTGCCAATATAACCTTGTAGAGCTGTAATTTCGAGAAATTCTTTTTTCCTTTTCTACCGACACCGCTATATTCGAGGCTGAGTTCCTTAGACAACGTTTTTCGTAATATATTGGAAATTAGGTTGTTCATGTCTTTTCCTCCAACAAGTGAGACAGAAGCAAGCTAAAACACAACAAAGAAAGAATTCATAATTATTTAAGTAACATCATAATCGAATTCAGTTGTATGTATACTCCACAAAATATACTCACCACTTTTTGGAAAAATCCATTATTTTGAAGCTTCAATTCAACATCCTGAAGCTTTTCTTCAGACTGAATGGGTAACATTGAAGCTATTTCAACATCTTCTTGTGAAATATTACTTTTCGCTATAGCTATGTTCGAAGTCGAAAGTTGTTCACGCAGACCCCTTAGTTCATATTGAATGCCACCAAGTATTTTTCCCAAGTTACTTAAGGTTATGGCCTGTCTTTCCATTACATTGGATACCTTCTCCACAAAATCTGAAAATAAAAAAATAATAGTTAAGTACTGTTATATTTGTTGTCCGAATTGAGCATTACCATTGAAACAATCAGCTGTTAAACATATATTGCCAGTATCAAAGGACCCAAATTTCTTCGGAATGTCATCTGCATTTGGTGATAATATGGTGTCAGTAAGTGTTTCGTCCAATTCAATTGACATATCTTCTGCTTGCACATCAGTTACATTGAAAATAATTGGAGTGGCTATAAAAAGAAGTTAGAAATATCAAATCAATTTTTTATTAATTTTTTGTTACTTTTCATTTTGCCGAAAGGAAAAAAAAAAGTTGATATGATACTTACATATTGATATATGTGATTGTCTGCAAGTATCCGAGACATTATCTGTAACAGTTAGTGGTTCTAATGGTGCCGGTGTTATCGAAGTTGTTGATTTACTCGACTCTGATCAGGAACTTATATTATCTACATATTATGATACACAGTCCTTAGCCTCTCTAATGGAAATGACTGTCCTTTTAAATATTGCTTGATATTCAGTAAAAGAAATGTGAGGTGGCAGTGCCCTGCATTTTCTTTTCAATTCAAAAAGTTTAGATTCCGTTTTTAATGCAGGCCAAACATATGAAGTTTTATTACTGTTGATTGCCCAACAACTTGGTACAAAGTCCACACTGTTATCTTTGGTGAAAATAATTACATCCCAACTGTTTCCTTCTTCATCACCCGAGTCATATGATGAATTAGGGTCCAATGATTTCCTTTTGTAAGAATGCCTTGAAAAACAAGAAACCATTAGTTATACAACTAAGACGTACAATTCAATCTGTATACTATTTTACAAACAATGCATTATAATATTCACGAACCTGATTATGTAATAAACCCACAGCAAATATGTCATCATCAACAGAAAAAAGTAGGCATTTGGTGAAAACGTCTTGTAAGGTAACAGTGAATTGAAAGGCACTCAAACCATTAACCTTAAATATGTGTATCAAAGATGATGGTATGGGATGTTCAAAAGCATTTACATTTTTCTGATAAACAGATCCAGACAAAGAAATTGAATTATCATTATTACATATTATTTTTCCAATCTTCATGACTTTCATACATCTCAGTATTATGTAAGAATTGTTTACATCCACAGAAGACAAATAAAAATTCTGGAACTGAATTTGTGTTGTGACACCTTTAACTGTACTAATGATTTGAAATGCACTATTGCTATGTTGGGTACTGCAGTATGGTAAATAATCTGTTTTTTCATAAATTCTCTTGCAAGCTTGTTCGAATGGTTTATAGTACCCTCTTATGGATCTCTTCAATTTTCCTAGATAATTTTCAAAAGAAAAGCAGCTTACATCATCCAACCTCATATTGGTATTTATTAACTGTTCAATTAGATGCGTTAGTGAATGTGTATTGTAAACGAGTTCATGTGATGGGTAGCGTTCATGCGACTGTCGTACAAATTATCTCATCATTTCACTGGCTTTCTTAGCAAGTTGGTCATTATAAGCATTTGCGACTATTCTGCAAGAGCAAAATAAAAGCAAAAAATGTTGATACATCTCTCTGGGTAGCATCCCTTTGAAAATAGCAAAACCAATATAAAGTACAATGGTGCGAAATTCGCTGGCTTTAAATCTATCCAATTCCAATGTCGTTCTTGGACGACGATTAAATTCCTTTGGAAAATATTTTCCTACCTCAACCATTCGACGTGCGACAATGTTCCGATATACAGGTTTGATTCTAAAATTGGAGTCTGCTTTCAGCCAAAAGTTGAGCAAACGGCGCACAGTTCCCAGGCAAATTGCATGCATATAATCCAAAATGAAGCCATTGACCATATCAAATTCTTCTAATTTAATTAACGGTGTTGTTTCTTTGTGGTGTTGTGGGTGTAATTTATTGACAAACGTCAGGTGCGTTCGAACTTCTACATTTTCCCCAGCTAAGACATTATATGTAATTATGCTTTTCTTGCCATCATTACTCGCATTCCCTTTCACATTACACTTATCACAAGAGAAGAATCCATTGTGTGACTTAACACATTTTAAAAAGGCTCTGGCTGGGCTGTCACAAATGAAATATTTCAACTTAAACTTGAAATTCGTTTCTTCGTGGGTGAAACCAGTTGTCTGTAAAACATTAATTTCCTCGATAAATTCCTGAAAATATCTTTCCAAATCACCGGGCTTACTATCACCGTAATATAAGGCTATCACAAAAGGTTCTGTGCGACAATTCTTAACAAATATTTGTCCCAGCAAAGGCCAAAACTGCCAAACACTACTGTTAAATATTGATAAACCATCTACATTGCAAACTAATTGAATAGTAGTTTCTTCTAAGATAGATGATAATCCTCGTTTAAACTCAATTTCCAAATTTTTTTTTATTCCAAAATATATAAACTGTGCTGGTGTATTTTTTGCGGATACTACTTTTATGTATGGAAGTTTTTTAACGGTTTTTAAAGCAGTCTTACTGCAGTTTGGTAGATCTGGATGGCCATGCTTCTTCAACACCTGAAGAATTCCTGTTAGCTGTTCATGATTAGCTTTTTTGTCATGAAACCAAGTAATCAAATCGCTAAGTAATGAAGGTCGTGCATTTTCATCTGCAACATTTTCCTCAATAATGTTGCAAAATGTATTTGTTGTGCTTTCATCTAACTTTTCCTCAGAAACTTCGTTGCTAAAGGAATTTGTATCAGTATTTAAAATGTCAGATAAATCATTGTTATTTTCTAGACTGTTATCAGAAACATGCAAAGATTCATTAGAAATAGCCGATGAATTGCTGTTACTGTTAGATTGCAAATATTCTGATCTAACATTATTGTTACCAGATGAGCTAACGGTATGCGCAGCTATATCTAGAACACGAAATATTCGAATTTAATGTAAACAGCTGCAAGTACTGGTGGGCAAATAAGAATAGTTCTCAGTTACCATATCTGGTTATTAGGAAATATTATTATATACAAAAGTTGTAAGAAGCTTAAATCTACACATTTCAAATTTATTTTTATATTTACAAGGTATACCACAACAACAGGACAAGCCAAATATATTTAATTTTTCATAATAAAACCTCTACATAATTTTGCTTTTTTGAATCCTTCTCTATGAACTGTTTTTAAGGGGTTTAAAACTAGAAGTTTAGGAGATACAGAATGTTAAAAATAATATTTGAACAACTTTTGTATAGATATGTATATTTTTATTTTTTAGTTAGCAAGATATGCCGGGAGCCATTCTTATTTGCCCATTCTGTACAAATCAACTAATTATATTGGTAGTAACAAAAACAGAAAGTTATTGTTGAACATGTTGAAATATATACTAACTTGGTTCATGTTGTAGCGATAATGAATTATCGGTCCGGCTAAAGTGACCTCTTTTATTATTACATGTTTTATTCTGTAGTTGTTGTGAAAACCCACATTGTCTTTTGACAAACATTATCTTTGCAGATCTGCTTTTGCTTTGTGGGTTGTTACTCCTTTTACTACAATTATAAAAAAAAATAATGTGTTGGTAATATTTACCTTGACATTAAAGTGTCCATACATAGGTAGGTATTTCCTGTATTTATGCCCATATATAATGTCTACCGAAGTATAATTCCTTGGCATACAACCCCACATTTGCAGCATTGCACATGGGGTGCTGAACCCTCCATCCTGTACTCCAGTCCCTCGTAGCAAACATTGCAGAACGTATGACCACACACAAGGCCTAAGGATACTTTTGCTAGTAAAAATATTCTGCATCTTGAACATTTCGGATGTTCAGCTAAAAAAATATAATTTCCCAACAATCATTCTATTTTACCTATTGGGCTAAGACTTACCGTTTTCTTGGAAGGAGGGGCATATTTTACAAGCATATTTTGGGGGGTACTCGCAAAACTTGCCGGTAAACAGTCTAGGGCAAATATGATCTCCCCTGGTCGGTGTGGATGTTACAATATTGTATGCCATTCTATCGACTTCTTTGGCAACAGTTTCAGTGAATGGCCGGACATTGGCACGTACACTTTCTAGTTCTTCTAGTGTCAGTGTGAAGAATTTGCAGGTGCAGGTGAACAACTCGTGTTTATATTGGCAATCAACTGACTCGCATATGCCCAATATAAACAAAAAACACGGGGTTGTCTTATTCCTAAAAAAACAGAAGTTTATTGCTAATTCCATATGTAGAACTGCCTGGTTATAAACTTAGTCCCCCTGGCCACTTTATTAAGGGAGCTACAAAATGACCAGTTTGTGTTTGTTTCATTTAAATATCGAGAAACAGTAAATTAAAAAGTCAGGATGTGGAAATGAATTTGTTTTGAGCAATAAAGAATTATTTTGGTATAACAACTTTGTGGGACCGCCAAATAATACCCTACATGTTTGTAACCATCTGTGTTAGAACGCACAAGCATGCTAAATCAATGAAATCAGAGCTCTTCAAGGAAAATATGAAAAACTAATGAAATATAGGATTAATGTTATAAATGAAACTAACTGTTTCTAATTAATTCCACTATTTAATTGAAAGATTTATGAAAATTATTAAAGGATATTGATAATTATTTCGATATTGACATAATTATCAATATCCTTTAATAATTTTCATAAATCTTTCAATTAAATAGTGGAATTAATTAGAAACAGTTAGTTTCATTTATAACATTAATATGAGTAGATTCCACAAAGTAAGGGTCCAAACAGTAAATTCAATTGAAATATAGGATATTTGATTACAGAAAAGGTCTCATTATATAGCCTTATATGTTTTATTCGAAATTTTTTACAGCTCAGCCACTGTAATAAAGTAGTCGGAGGGAGGACAAATGCTGACAGTAGAATATTCACTCAATTTTGAGACAAAAAATGTGTGCTATAAAAAATACATAAGGTTTGTTAGGCAAATTGTTAACAGTTTTTTGGGAATTTTATTTCAAATGTAACATTTTTCTTGGACATGTGGATACTCAAAGTACAGCTAAATGCTGATTCACAAAAAAACAGTGAAGCCATTGAACTATGTGTTTTACTAATTTTCATTTAACTATAGTGATACAAAAAGTTGCAGTAATTATTTTTATAATAAGATTTAAGTTAATGCAAACTTCTTAAAATCATGCCTATTTTTTACCCTATTAAAAATATGACATTTTTCTAAAATTAAGCACAATATTAAATGTGGACTTATATACTGTAGACCTACATGTCCAAGAAAAATGTTACATTATATGTAAAACAACCAATAATAATTTTCATAATACTGAACTTTCAACTATTTAATTTGAAATATCTAAAAACCATTAACAGTTTCCATGACAAAATGAGTTTTATGTCTGCATATTTATGGTTCCTACCTTATGTTCAATTTCAACTAGATCTCTTCTGCACGAGGGACATGTTCTGCTGTTTTTCTTCCATTCGTTTAAACATGCCGTGCAAAACACATGTCCACATGGACTGCTATAGCTCCATTGTTTCGCCAGTTCCCCCAAGCAACAATTGCATGCGAATGCTCCATCTGCATAGTCAATAGGCATTCTATGTACAAGTTGTAGCGAGCAGGCTGCGAACCTCTTGCACCTCCTGGTTTTTGCATACTCATAGCGATGTCCACCCTTCAACTGCATTGTTCTGAAAATTTCTTTCTCCATGTTCGGAGGAACAACCAACCGATCCATATAATACTTCTCTTCGAAGTAGTGGACATGCAGGTAGGTGCAATGTTCTCCTAATCTACATTTTCCTGCTCGAAATGCTCGGCAGTAGCTATAGTAGTGCAATTGTGGACATTGCACATTGGAACATCTGTTGTTCAAATGAGCGGAACATAATCTACAATATATTATCTGATTGATTAACTTTATACAAAATCCCCTTTTGAATGACAATAATAAAATCGAAATGGCATACTTTTTTAAATACTACTACTAGTTGAAGAAGCTAATAATTGGCATGTAGCATTTGTGAGAAAGTTGGAAGTTTTTTCAGCGATGTGCTTGCTTGTTTGTTGGTTGTATGTTTATGAACAAAGAGTAAGTTAGTTTAAATACTAGAGGTTTCTTTTTTGTGAATGCTTGTGTTCAAATGATAGCTTAAAGAGGGTGATGAATTTAATTACACACTTGAAAATACTTCCTGAAGAGCTGATTTCATTGCCCTATCACATTACTAGGGGTCTAACTAAATATATAAATATACTAATGTATATATATATATATAAGATGTTTAAGACTGATATTTTCTTTGGGAACTACCTACCTATGTATTATACAAATTCAAATAGTGTGACTAATCCTACCAAATGTTTTACCTATGCTACACAATATATATCATGAAGTAAAATAGTAATTTTCAACATAAACATTATAGGGTGATTCAGAAAAAAAGATAATTTTTTTTCTTCTTACAAACAGGCTGAAAAGCTTATTCAAAAGCATCATATTCATTGGATATAACAAAAAAATCATTGGTCGTCACCTATCAGAGGTCAACTTCATTGTTGATGAAAAATTTTGTCATTGCTACTCTCATGGGAATTAAAGAAATGCGATGATGAATATCTTAGTTTTAAGGGCTGAAATTTTAACTGGTGTCTATTTACGTCAGAAATAAACTTTTCTGCCTGTTTGTAAGAAGACAAAAATTATAATTTTTTTAATCACTCTATATCAACAATAATTAATCGTTTCCAGCAAACGTTACCTACTAATTGAATTCAAAAATAGAAAATAGACATGGAAATATATTTTTATTTTCGTGTTCTAACACACTGTATGTTATATTATTTAATGTGTCTTTCTAGTAAATTTATGTAAATAAAATGCAAATAACTAATAACAAACTTTTTATTTTGCCGGGTTTACCTACTATGAATAGATTCAGTTTGTAAGAATGTAGCCAAGGCCGATATTAGACAAAAATCTTTTATAAAATAGTTTCAACCCCTCATATTCAGAAATATCAAGTTGGCGCCATTTTTCTCACCGGTAATCGACTACATCTACTTCAACTTAATTTATCAAAGCAATATTTTCAACAAAATATTAGGTATATATCACTCCGTAAATTGGGTAAAATAACATAGAAGATTTTTGTCAAATAACTTCATTTAGTCTCAAAATGGCGACCAAACGGTTTAAAATTATATGTACTTACCGCTTACTTGATGTTTCCATTTTCACCAACACACTCCGAACACTGATTATATTGTCTAATTATTTATAATATATATTTATATATAATAAAGATAGTATTATACACACAGACAAAACCAAAAACGCTAATAAAAATACCAAGAACGCCAAAAAAATTAACTTCGAAATTAACCGAAATGAAATTAGACGATAATACAAATGGAGAACAGATATAAGATGCCTCTACTTTTATCCCTACGGCTACTGCGCACTGGCCGAATACAGACACTGTTGCCATGCCAAAGAGAAATAAAAGTGGGTAGGAGAATAATTAATTCTCCTTACCTCCGATGTAGTACCTAACAAACTTTGGGTGAGAGTTATTTGGACGAAAATTCACTAATAAGCTATGAGACATTCAGATTAGGTTTTATTAATCATCGTATTATTAAAAATATTACTATTTCTTATAGAAGGATTTTATCTAAGGCGAAGTTGTGCCTACAATTGTACCATCTCTGGCAACACTGCAACACTTTACATTCTTAAAGGTTTGAAACAGTGTTGCCACCTTCGATGAAAATTTAATAAATATTGTTTACACGGCTTTACTTAATTAGTTATCAATTAGTACAATTAAACATATAGGTATTTTGCGGGATTTACTTTTACTGAAATGAAGTCACTTTCTATATACTTATGAAATGCAATTTCATTGAGATATAGCTTAAACTGAGGCATTCTTTTTGCAAACTCATTTCTTTCAAATTGTCTGTACCTATAGGTAGGTAAGTAGGTAGTAATTTGATAACATTCCATTGCTGAGAAATTATAGCTGTAGACACAGAGATAATATACACAGGTGTAGATCTTCTGCGTTTATCGGTATACGGGTCCTAAATAAGTAGTTATTTTATCAATCGTCAGAAACTTAGAGATATGTTAAATGTTAAATCCATGAGAACTGACAGCTTTTGAATACAGAAACTGAAAGTTTCTTCAATACCTACCTACCTACGTCTAGTTTCATAAACCATAGCGATTGGGACAATGAAATAGCCATTAAAAAATAAAATAAAAATTGGAGATTGGCAACGCTCACGAAATACTAGATCGAGCTATATTATATTCGTTACATTTTTTCGCATGTGTAAATGTGGCAATGCTGTAAATTCATAAAATACGCTTCTGGAAGGTCAATGAAGGACAGTAAATTAGATAAGTTAAATTATCTATCATTTACTCACCTATTTTGAATAAAATATGTATTCACGTGTTGATATTAATCAACATAGATTAAATTTAACGTAAATTCCAGCGGAAGTCTTGAAATACAATGTACCTTAAATCAGTAGGTACCTATACCTCTACGACCGGAAATATAAGATCATTATAATCTCTAATTAATATAGGTAAATAACTGCTTGATGATAGGTATATCTACTTGTTAGTAGGTAGGTACAATACCTTATTGTCATTTATGGAACTCATAATTCAGGTAGGTGTACCTATAAAGCAGATCCGTTTCTATTAAAATCAATATAGGTACTTACCAATAAAATTATTATACCTAACAGAGAATTGAATATTATGAAAGAATGAGAATCTTTTTATTGAACTGTTTTTATCTATAGACTTTATGGAGTGTTTTTATTAGGTAGGTATATACTTTTTGTTTGTTCAATGCTAATACAATGTTCTTTTTAATAAATGAGCTTTAATATCTTTTACAAAAATTATTTAATTTTAATTGATGGATTTCCAACGTAAAAAAAAGAGCTGTATTACACAGCAAAGAATTATGCCGAAAATTACTCTAAAATTTACCACGAAAATTTTCGTCAATAAAATGTGCTGTATGACACGACCAAAAATTCTTGCGAAAATTTTCGGAGTAAAAATATAAAACATGTTCTATATTCTCTAGACAAAATTTTATAAAGTGCGCGAGAATCGGCGCTGAACCACATAATCGGATTGCTTGACATTACACTCTTTAATTTGCTTTTAGATAATTTATAAACGAACAAACAATAAATTTCTGCAACATCTAACATTACAAGTTTTTTCTTGTTCACTATTTTTGAGAAGAAAATGAATCTTATTATTGAAAATAAATAAAATTAGGTTAATGAAAGTATGTTTGTTTACTGTTTGCATACATCAGCTGTAACAAAATAACCCAACTGCGCATGAGTATCGTATGAATTACTGAAAATTTTTGGAAGATTTATTGCCTGTGTAATACGGATTTTAAGAAAATGTTATAAAAGAGAAATTTCTTACAGAATTTTCGTGGTAAATTTCAGAGTAATTTTCGGCATAATTCTTTGCTGTGTAATACGGCTCAGGAGTAAACTTTTGAATAATTGATTTATTGTTATATCCCAAGGAAATAGGTGCTTGTTCCAACATTTGATTGTACCTACACATTTTTCACTTATAATATTGTCTATTGAAGTGGTTATTGCAAGCTACCTATAGATTTAATAATATTGAATTATTCGTTATACTTAATGGTGAATTTTGCTTTTAATCGAAACGGCACTGCATGCTTTTTATACGTGAATCATAAATAATCTCTTTATTGTAAATTGTAATAAAAGAGGTGTTTGCAAGTAGTCGTTTATCTCAATTGGAGATTATATAGGTAGTTGGGATCTTATATTTCGGGACGGACTTCAGGTAGTCTTCAATCTATTAGCAGAAAGATTGAATAAAAAAATGCATCACAACAGCCAAATTGAAATTTCCATTTTAAAGCAATATTGCTAGAATAATTGTTAAAAATGGTCTTTATAGTAATATTGGTCAAACGTTGGCTTGCCAATGTATACATAATATTGTCACAATATTCGGTCGCAATGTAGGCGCAATACTGGAAGTTCGTTGGTTCATCAATATTTTCTTCAACCAATATTTAGCCAATATTCCGCCGATATTGATTCCAATATAAAATTTCCATTTTAAACCAATATTGGCTACAAAACGGTTTTAGACAAAACCGCCAATATTGTTAAAAATAGTCTTTATAGTAATATTGGCCAAACGTTGGCTTGCCAATGTATACTCAATATTGTCACAATATTGGGTCGCAATGTAGACGCAATATTGGAAGTTTGTTGGTTCATTAATATTTTCTTCCACCAATATTTAGCCAATATTCCGCCAATATTGATTCCAATATAAAATTCACATTTCAAACCAATATTGGCTACAACACGGTTTTATACAAAACCGCCAATATTGTTAAAAATAGTCTTTATAGTAATATTGGCCAAACGTTGGCTTGCCAATGTATACTCAATATTGTCACAATATTGGGTCGCAATGTAGACGCAATATTGGAAGTTCGTTGGTTCATTAATATTTTCTTCCACCAATATTTAGCCAATATTCCGCCGATATTGATTCCAATATAAAATTTCCATTTTAAACCAATATTGGCTACAAAACGGTTTTAGACAAAACCGCCAATATTGTTAAAAATAGTAAAATAGTAATATTGGCCAAACGTTGGCTTGCCAATGTATACTCAATATTGTCACAATATTGGGTCGCAATGTAGACGCAATATTGGAAGTTCGTTGGTTCATTAATATTTTCTTCCACCAATATTTAGCCAATATTCCGCCAATATTGATTCCAATATAAAATTCACATTTCAAACCAATATTGGCTACAACACGGTTTTATACAAAACCGCCAATATTGTTAAAAATAGTCTTTATAGTAATATTGGCCAAACGTTGGCTTGCCAATGTATACTCAATATTGTCACAATATTGGGTCGCAATGTAGACGCAATATTGGAAGTTCGTTGGTTCATTAATATTTTGTTCCACCAATATTTAGCCAATATTCCGCCAATATTGATTCCAATATAAAATTCACATTTCAAACCAATATTGGCTACAATACGGTTTTAGACATAACCGCCAATATTGTTAAAAATCGTCTTTAGTTATATTGGCCAAACGTTGGCTAGCCAATCTATACATAATATTGTGTCACGATATTGGGTTTATATTGATCGCAATATAGGCCCAATATTGGCAGTTCGTTGGTTCATCAATATTTCGCTTAACCAATATTTAGCCAATATCCCACCAATATTGGTTGCCAATCCCGAGGCAATATTACAAAAAAAGCTGGAGCCTATGTATATCCAATATTGGTGATATATTGGCAATATTGATCAATATTGCACCAATGTCTGGCCAACATTTGCAACCAAATCTTGGCGGTATATTGAAAACCAATATTGGGCCAATATTGGCTGAATATTGATATAGTGCACCAATATAGCGCCAATATTCCAATATTGGCGCGAGGTTGCGCCGATATATATCCAACATTCGGTTCTTCTAGGGTAAGATGTGCTACAGCTGAAATCGCTATAAATGGTCTTCGAAAGAGCGGTATCTTTCCATTTAATAAGCACATTTTTCGAGACCACGACTTTGCTATTCACCATCAAGCGGAAGGTGACCGAATTCCAGCTACAAATCTACCCGATGCTGAACAACAAAAGCAAGTGACTCCTCCAAGGCATGTTACTCCTCCAAGGCATGTGACTCCTCCAAGGGGTGTGACTCCTCCAAGGCATGTGACTCCTCCAAGGGGTGTGACTCTTCCAAGGCATGTGACTCATCAAAGATGTATTAATACGATCAAATGTGTGAAATATTCATCATGTAAAAACATTTCCAATTCCAGAGATCCAAGAGTGCGGCCCAAGATATTAGCCCTTTGCCGACCACTTCATTTTACAAGTCTAGTGATAAAGAAAGAAAGTCCAGACAAGGATCTGCTGCCGTGATTACTAGTACCCCATATAAAGATACGTTAGAAAGAAGTTTGTCAGAACAGAAGAGAAAGAAAAGTACTTCAAAGGGAATTCCGAAATTGAAAACAGACAAATGTAATCCTTCTAAAAAAACAAATAAAAAGAAAGGAAAATCTATTGCTAAAAAGACAATGACAACGAAGGTTAGAAAGACTAGTGTTAATAATGACGAATCTTTTAGTTCATCTGAAGAAGATGAGGTACTAATTTTAGATGATGATTCTGACATGGACTGTGACATTGGGGAAGAGGAAGCAGAATGTATGTTTTGTTCTGGACTCTTCTCTGAAGATACCTCGGGTGAACAATGGATTCAGTGCTCAAAATGTTTCAGGTGGGCTCATGCCGACTGTGCCAATATAGACAAAGAAGACACATTTATTTTGGTTTAATATATGATTCTCTATAGCCTATTATTTGTTTTGTTTTAAAAACTTTGTAGATTTATTGATGTATTAAAATTAATATTAGGGTTCAATAAGAAGTATCCGATATTAGGGCACTTTACTCTACAAGTTTCGTTTGGGGTTCGTGGTATTTTTTGGATAATCATTGATTCGGGAGACTTCCATATATGTATTGTATAATAATGTATGCGATATTGAAATAAAGCTATAATAGCACGATGTAACAAATAACAAACATGTCGACATCAGCAGCAGTTCGGAAAACCTCTAATTCTACTCTTTTTTCATGTTTGTCTTCCTTAGTAGTCGCGGTTATTTTCTATACTTGTTTTTCGACGTAACCCCACCAAAAAAAAAAACTGGATATTTTCATTTCATTTGTTAGTAAGGTTATTTTTGCTTAATTTAGTTTTGTAGACACCCTATTTATTTTATTATTTAAAAGTAGAAAATGGCTGGTTGATTTTGTCACATAAAATTAACGTTCAGTCAGACATTCCATTCCAGCCCTCCTTTGCCTTCGTACCTACCAAATAGGTTTAGTTGCTTATGACTGATATCGTTTACTAGGCAGCATTTATAGAGCACCAATTTTCGTCAAATCTCAAATTATTTTAGAAATGTGTATCGGTGCAAATACAACAAGTTTTATTCAAAACATTTCTTTGTATTTTTCATCCTAGCTATTGCACTTCCACACTAATGGGCCACCCTGTATATCACTCTAATTATATTTTGAGGTCCAATTGCCGAGTATAGTTCGAATCATTCTACCTAAATTCTACGATACTTTATCAATCAATGAAAATGGAATATTTCCGCAGAAGTTCTTTGCGTAATTATGTTTAGAAAATTGTCTAAAATGTAAAAAAGAAACGTATTTTCTTGTAACTGGTTTCAGCCATTCTAGTCGAAAAAATTAAAATTATGCATTTCCGCAAAAAAATGCGAGTCTTTCTGTTTGGAAAAGGTTCCAAATAGTAAATAAACGAATATATTTCTTACATAACTGATTTCAGCTAAACGAAAGTTGATCCCAATTATTTTCCTTCTTGCCCTTCTCTCTCGATAAAAACTACAACTATAAAATCTCCTGGCGGTTAAAATCAATGAAAAAAATATAAACTGACTAAATTTTTATGCGGGTTTTATTCTCGAAAAGCAACGTCCGAGTTAAGGCACCCGCGCACGAGAGGTTGTTTAACCGTTAAACCGCCGCTGGATTTCATTTGTTGGAAAAGCCAAATAAATACATTTAGTTTTACAGTGAAAATATGTACCTATTGCTGATTTTTAATAATAATTATATTTTTAAATTGCAGAGAGCGAACTTTAAAAGCTACTGGGGTGAGTAGAAGTACTTACACCAGAATTAAAAATGAATCCTCAGCTATTGAAAGTGGAGCATCTACATCCCTTAGATCTCCTCGAATAAATAGATCTAGGAAAAAAAAGGTACTGGATGCACTAAATTTTGGAGAATTGCAAAGAATTCGGGATATCATTTATAATTTTTACATCCTGGAAAAAAGAGCTCCTACTTTAACATGTAAGTTTGATTAAAGTATAATAAAGGTACTGAACTTAATTACAAGAAACTTTTGTCAGTTTACTTTTAGTATGAGTTTTTACGCTAGGGCTAGAATTACTTTTAATAGTTTAATAGATAAATAATTTTTTATTAAAATATACATATTTATTTTTTCTAGGCATTTTGCAGAAAGTTCACATTGTTTTACCAGAGTTCACTATAAGTAAAACTTCTTTGTGGCGGCTGTTAAAAAGTATGGGCTTTAGGTAAGTAGTTTTTATTAGTTATTGGAGTATTTGAAGGGAAAATAATGTTGAGAATGAGGAAAACTGTGAAATGGGTAGAACAAATTCACAACAAAAATAAAAATAAAGCTACAATAGGCAAGGTAAAATTGAAAATATTAAAAGGTAATATGCATAACTATTTATTTGAAAATATTGTATCTGTTGTAGATGGCAGTGCACAAAAGATAACAGGAAGGTGATTATGGAATCGCATGATATTCGCCATAAGAGAATTACTTTCTTAGAAAATATGATTAAATATAGAACCGAAGGATGGAATATTGTGTATACCGATGAAACATACATTCACAGCTCCCATGTGCAATCCAAGGGATGTTGTTAACGTAAGCCTCGATGAAATTTATTATTTTTTTTTAGGTTCTAAAAGTGGAGATTACCATGATGACATGAACCATTCAAACTTTATGAGGTGGGTTCAGGAACAACTATTACCCAATATGCATCAGAAATCAGTTCTGGTTGTGGATAATGCTTCTTACCATAATGTGAAAGCTGAAAAAAATATTACAACAGCATCTAGCAAAACAGAAATGTTAGAATGGCTTAGGGTCCACAATGTTGTCCATGATGCCAGTAAAACAAAACCCGTTTTATATGAAGCAATAAAAACATTTCGCTTAGGTATTCCTGTTTCCTATAAATTGGACTGTTTATTGAAGGAACATGGGCATAAAGTTTTACGGTTGCCACCTTATCATCTGGAATTCAATCCAATAGAAAAAATCTGGGCACTGGTTAAGAACTGGGTGGCAGTGCATAATACCACATTCAAACTGGATGATGTGGAGAATTTAGCCAGGAAGAAATTTTCTGGGGTATCTGTTCAAGAATGGTGTTCTATTTGTGAACATGTAAAGAAATGCGAATCAGAATGGATTAAAAAGAACACATTTTTGATGATGTTGTAGATTCTCTAAAGTTTAATGTGAATACAGGATCGTCCGATGAATCTACTTCAGAGGATGACTATAGCAGTGGCAACAGTAGGAGTAGTGACTCTGAAAGCAATTAATAGCACAAGTCTGCTAGAAGAAATTACCTCAATTTTTTTTCAGCACACATAGATTCTAGGCCAAAAATTTCAAATATTGTGAGATGGTTCACATTGCTGATTAATATTGATATATATCCAAAAGTCCGTGTTGAAAAATCTTGAATTTCCACATGATATACTTTTTTATCAGTAATTATTAACTAACATTCAAAATCCCATCAATGTGTTTATCTACAAATTGGATTAAAATATATTTCTCATTCGGTTGACTATTATATACTACAGGTTTGGTTAAGTTTTTAGATGTGAAAGTTTTAAGGATTTTTATTTCATTAATGTACTTTTCAAAAATAATAACAATACTATTTGTAGTTAAAACACAAAACATTCTAAATGTTAGTTGCTAGTTAATAAAAGAATATCATGTGGACGTTTCTAATTTGATGGTTTGCTCCCTTTAGTGATATATCAATTTAAAAATCAGTCATTTGAGCCAAATCCCAACAAGTGAAACGTGTTTGCCCAAAAACTAGATGTAAAGGATCAAAAGTGGAGTACATTTTCTATTTAGGGTGAAATAATGAACCGTCTTTATTAATTTAGAGACCAGTGTTCGCGCTGCCACTATCCAGCAGATTCATGTTAGAACTGTTTAACGAAAGTAGGCGAAATAATGAACCGTGTTTATTAATTTAGAGACTAGTGTTTGTGCTGCCACTACCCAGCGGTTTCCTGTTAGAACCCTTTCATGAAAATAGGCGAAATAAAGAACTGTCTTTATTAATTTAGAGACTACTTGTTCATACTGCTATTTAATTCATGATTACTTAAGTGGATTAGGCCTCTTGGGGAAACCACTATAAAAAAAGCGCGCTGCTAACTCTACCTCTTGGGTGGTGTGGAAATGGGTGTATTTAAATTAACTAATATTTTTTTATTTGGATAGGATACTACTTCATATTTATTTAAATATAAGTATCTATTCGAGTTTCAGCACTTCAATGATGTTTGCAACTGTACGAAGCAATGACAGTATAATGCAGTATAGTTATTTGAGTCAACCTTATAACCAAGATGTCACCACTATTTTTCATAGAGAAATTTTTTTCAAGTTCCTATTTTGTGTTATTTTTACCTTCTTTAATAATATAAGAACGTAATTGATACTTAATTTTTGGCCGATTTCATCGAACATCGCCAATCGTTTTGTATGTGAAAATATCTCGAAAAGCTTCAAAGAATTCCCAAATATGTTTTATTTAAACTATACATATATGATAATAGTTATTTGTGCAACTAGTGCATAAAGTGGTGCTTTTTTCACGAGTGGAAAAGTTGACGCATGAGCCGCAGGCGAATGCTTCAATTCCATTAGTCTAAATGGACTAAAAATGGCGTCGATTTGAATGTTTACGTTTGTCATGAAGACAAAACGATAAGTAAAATGTCACTTTTAGCACTAGTGCTTAAAGTATTTTACTTTTAACACCAGTGTCATAAAATGGCATTTTAGACACTGACAGCATGCCTCAAAAATTATACTTTTACTGACGTTTGTAGAAAATAGCTATTTATGATATTAGTGTTAAAAGTGACATTTTTTAACACAAATATCATACATAGTTTTTTGTACAACTCCTATTTTGATAATAAAATAAAAGTATTTCAAGAAAATCACATTTTGACGTCTATTGTCAGTTAATTATTTTTTTGACGTTTTAACAATAATTCTCAATGATTATGTCTCTTTTAACACTAGTGTTAAAAGTATTTTAATTTGTAAACGTCTTCTTTTAACACGTTTGACAGGCATTAAAAATGTCACTTTTAATGGCAGTTGTACAAAAATACATTTTTAATATTCCAATTTTGTGTTAACCTAAAAAATTTGAAAACGTTACGCTACTGTTTTAAAATTTTACAATATGGCGCTGGTTTTGACCACAGATCTCCAACAAGTTCGCGCAGACGACTGCAACTTCAAGTGGCTTCTTCTTATGTGAAACGGAGTCTACGCCGAACGCCGAAAAACGCAACTGCACCGAATACTACTCTACGAATAGAAAAGAAAGCAGATATACTCACGTCAAAACTTATTTTTATATTTAACACATCCGTTGGATGCCGCTGTCGCCGCTGTCAAAGTTTGTTGCGCTACTCGTTATAACTGTTTTGGTAGATTAGTATTCGGTTGTGCACAAATTCGGTGGCATTTTGTTCACAGATAATCCAGATAATACTCGCCCTTTTGCTTTTGTTTATTGTTTATAAGAATAATAGTATATTCCTAAAATGGATTCTCAGTATTCGGATTACCGACCTCCTTTATCTAAAAGAAAATGTTGTGTACCGAAATGTACAAATCGTGAAGGAAAAATGCATCGTTTTCCTAAAAATGAACCAATTATCTTTAGTGAGTGGATTTCAAGAATACGACCATCAAATTATGAACATTTGTCGACTGAAGATATTTATAAAAAATATGTAGTGTGTGACGAACATTTTTTTAGTGATTGTAAAGTTTTTGGCACAAAAAGAGGTCTTAAAAAGACAGCAATCCCAACTTTAAATTTACCCGATGGTAAGTGAATAACTCAAATTCTAATGTAAAAACACAAAATTAGCTTTGAAATTATAAGGTTTGATATCTAAATGCATTTATTATCATGAAAAAATCACTCAACCCTATCATGGGTATAATATTATGGCAACTAATTTATTTTATTATAATTATAGAAATCACAGTAGCTGATGATAAGTACAAAATTGTTGAAGATGATGAAATTGTTGATGATTATTTAGATCCTAAACCTGGACCGAGTACAAGATATGGTAATTTTATATTGTTAATAAATATCAAACATGTTATATTGTATTTAGATTTTATTAATATACTTTGGTAAATATGTTTTTTCAGACGAAAGTCATCCAATTGTACTAGATGAAAAGTGTGAAGAAATAAGACCTGAAACACCTAAAAAAATTAGACTTGAGACATCTAATAGGGTTATTTCAAGTACTCCTAAAAAAGGTAGTTTTTATGATGAAGCTTAATAAATATTATAAATTCTTACTTTTAGGAATGGAAGTAAGAGGATCCATCTTAAAAGAAATTGATGTATCTAGAGCAGCACAATTAACACCAAAACCTAAGAAATTATATTCAAGAGTGAAAGAGTGCAGCAAAAGAATGTATCAAATGGGACAAAAAATGAAATCATTTAAAGGCCGCTGGTGTGCAGCTGAAAAAGTTGCAAATTCAGAAAATTTCAGTTTCTTATTAAAATATGTAAATGATCCTACATTTACATTTATCAACTGCCAAATTAAAAATCAACAATTACTACCCAAAGCTCGAAGATACACTTTGGAAGAAAAAATTTTAGCTTCGAGTCTGTATAAAAATAGCGCCAAAGGATATAAACTCTTGAGCAAACTATTTGCTTTACCATCAAGATGAACTTTAGACAACCACCTTACCAAAATACCATATGAGCCAGGTATGAATGAACATATATTTTTATCCCTCAAAAGTAAAATAGAAAAAATGGAAATGGCAACCGGAAAATTTTGTACATTGATTTTTGACGAAATGGCTATTAGCAGTCAATTCAGCTATCAGAGGGCAAAATATATTATAATAGGGCTACAAGATGATGGTCTTGAAAGAAAACCAGTACTTGCAGATCATGCAAATGTTTTTATGTTGAAGGGTATCTACAAACAGTGGAAGCAACCATTAGCTTTCACATTTAGTGAAGGCCCGCATAATTCCAGAGTTCTGAGAAATCTACTAAAGGCTTTAATTGGCAAATGTCAAAGTATAGGGTTAAAGGTGGTATCAACAGTTTGTGATCAAAGTGAAAATAACGTTGGAGCTATTAGACTGTTGATGAATGAGACAAAGGAGGAATACTTAAGAAGAAATGAAGAAAATAGAAATTTTGGATTTGTTGTGAATAATAAAGAAATTATTCCTATATTTGACATTCCTCATATCTACAAGTGCTTAAGAAATAATCTTTTAAAATTGATTTACATTTCGAGCAAAACGGTCAACCCAAAATTGCAAAGTGGAACCATATCATTCAATTTTATGAACTAGATAATGAACAGCCTAATTTTAGAATATGTTCGAAATTGACGGATTCCCATATATATAGAGATAAAATTAATAAAATGAAAGTAAAACTTTGTACTCAAGTCTTCAGTCACACAGTAGGGTCTCTCATGAAAATAATTTCTCAGTGGGGTAAGATAATATTTTTGCTAAATTGTATGTCTATTTCTCGATATCATTTTTATTATCAATTTTTTTTGTAGTCCTTATACTCTTATAAACATGTGCAATTTATTATTCAAATCGTAAAATAGATTTTTATTTTTCAATATTTTTTAGAGTTACATGATAAAAAAAATTTGCCCCAAGAAGCGGAAAACACTGCTGATCTGATTCTGCTCTTTGACAAAATTTTTGATTCTTTAAATGTCTCAAGAATATCTAAAGGTCAAGCTAAACCTTTGAAACTTGCTGTAAGGAAAAGTTCGGAACATGAAGACTTTTGGAAAGAATCACTTCGTCTTATAGATACAATGAAATACTTCTCATTCAAAAAGAATAAGTATTTGATTCCTACTTCTTTGAAAAACTTAAAACACAATTTGTGAGCATTTATTCATTTGAAAAAAAAATGTATAGAGAAAAATAATTTTAAATATATACTGACAGGTGCCTTTAATCAGGATCCACTTGAAAATTTCTTTAGCAATATTAGAAGCCATGGAGTTACAAATACAAAACCAAGTGCAATTCATTTTATCGGCTTTTTTAAAGCAATTGTAACAAATAATTTTATGGCAGCACATTCACCAAACGCTAACTGTATCAAGGACTACAGTTATGGTTTGGATAATCTTCAAAGTTTTATAACAAGTGAATTAGTTCCAAACATTTCACCTTTAGAAGAGCAGCCTTGTAACACCCTTGTAGTCCCTAATGAAATATAGAACCAAGGACATACGAAAATTGGAAAATGTACAATGCAGTATATGGTTGGAGCAATTGGGAAAATTTTGTTGAAACAAAAACTCATCAAAAACTATGATGAATGTAAAAAGTTAATTTTAAAAAGACATTATGTTCCTTTAGAGGATGATTTTATAGAAAGCAGGAAATACCCAAATGCCCAGTTAGTCAAACCTGGTACTTTTTTTTCTTATTTAGTAAGAAATAGTTTGAATTCTTTTATATAAAATTCCAAGAAAGTGCACTCTTGAAAATATAAGTAGACATTTAGTTATTTGTTCAGAAAAAGATTTTAATTTCAACGCTTTCAACTGTTCAAATCTTGGGCATAACTGTGGCAAAAAGTTGAAAGAATTAATTATCAGATGTGCTCTTTTCTGGTGGTGTAAAAGTATTAACAACATCATTCAAGGGAAAGATAATAAATTTTATAAGTTCATAATGCAAAAGCCACATAAAAACTTAATTGATCCTATAAAGTTACATGCTTTAAAAAAATTTGAGAAAAGGAAAAAGAGACAGAATATACCATTAATGGAGTAGAAATGTAGATATGAGTCAATTTTATTATTTATGGAGGGTTATACCTACATATAATAATAAAAGTAAAAATCTTTATTCAGTATCAAACAGAGAACTTTTACATTCGTATATATTTTATACGTTCAATCAAGTTTTATATTATTCAACGGTTTGCAATTAATAGTATCTACCTATACACCAACAGTGCGAGTTGTAATAACTTATATTGTATTTATGTAAATTGATTAAATAAATATATATATTTTTCATCCTGATGCCTAATTGTCTTCATTATAAACAAAAAATTAAAGTGTGTGTCATGTTTAAACAAACACAGCTATTACCTACTATGCTCTTGTAAAGATTTCAAATATCATATTTCTTTCAAATCACGTTGATACATTTATTACTTTGTTATTTTCATGTAACATTGAAATAAAGTAATAGATATATCAATCACAGATCACCTACCTATAGATAGGCATCTGACCCGTGGCGCTTCATGTGGCGAATTAATTGTACGGGTGGCGCCACCTTGAGAGGCTGAGCAGTAGCTGTAGCACCTTTGACATGGTTGCGATCTTCGCTAACAGCAGAAAAAGAAGATTCCTGTAATTTTACAGTTTTTGTCGGCATATTCAAAATTACTGTAAGTTTACTTTTATTGCAGAATGGCATTTATGGTCCATTTTTTGATATTTCATTTAAATCAATTCAACATTTGATTGATATTACAATAGTAACAATGAAATGTCAAAAAATGGACCATATAATGCCGGAAGTGGGAAAAATAAAGCAATAATCATCAAGTTTATATATTTTATTTAATATAAAAAAGTATACAATACATATGACGTTTTTTTAAACCTTTGAATGACAAACAGGAAGAGCAATGAATGCTAGGAGTTTAACAACAAAGCAATAAACTGAGTAAATAACTTTGAAAACTCTCATCATGTAAGGTAAAACGATTTTTTAAAGTAAGAAGTCTTAATAAGTTAATATTTATTAACAGTGATCAGCGAACGACGCAAAGTACAACAAATAGTGAAACAGTGACCCAATCAACCTTAATATTGAAATACAGAAGAACACGCATATTCTGGAATGCAAAAATAATTAAATATAATATGTTGAAGTTAAAAAGACACAAACATTGTATGGATAAATAGGATCAGTTGCGCACCGAATACTAATCTACGAATAGAACGGCATCTTAGTAAGCGAAGCGGTGACCGCTTATTAAAGTGAAACTGGTGTTCTCGAACGGGCTACCGCGCACAAGCGATTGAACTGCCGTCGGGGTATTCAGTTTGTTGCTTGGTTGCAAAAGGAGTAGACAACAAAATGTCGGTTTCTGATTATTGTGATACTGGAAAATAAATTATCGAAGTTGAAAAAAGACAAGCTATTTATAACAAACAGTTACCAGAATACAGTGATAAAAATGTAAAAGAAAAGCTCTGGGTAGAAGTATGTGAAGTTGTAGTACCAGAATGGTGTAATTTAGATGCAGAAGAAAGAAAGAAGAAAGGTAAGTGCGTAGTTAAGAAAAATGTATCACGTTGTTTTGTAACACAAAATACTTGCATAAATGGTCACTCCATATCAATTTGAGCGTGGTATTAAAAAGTAAACAAAAGTAGATATAAAATGACAGACTATCGGGGCGAAATTCGAGCAGAAGTAATGACAGACTATCGGGGCAAAATTCGAGCAGGGTTAATGACCGCAGTTGACCTCTAGGAAATGTAATTACAGAGCACCGGGGTTTCGTAGAAAATCTAATGTCAGAGCATCGGGGTTTCGTAGAAATTAGTGATGCATGTAAAGAGCAGTGATGCATGTAGTACACGGAAAATGAAAAGTATACAGGGTACACCGAAAGTAACTACATTTAATAGTAGGGGGTATACAGAGCAGCAGTCAATTACACTATATGTAGTGAAGAGTAGTGAGTGAATTATTATTAATTTGGAAAGAAAAAAATGGAAGAATTGAAAGAAGCTGTGCAAACTTTAGTATACGATTTTAACAAACATCGACAAATGTTTGATCGGGAGCAGATATATGGTAGGGGAAGAATATACACAGTAGAAGATTGTATGCAGCAGGCGAAAGTGTATAGAAAAGGAGCTGACGCTTGCAAAAATTTTATAAAAGGATTAATTTGCATTGTATGTTTGATGCAGTTATTAAAACACTTTGATTTGGAAAGATCGATGTACGAATACAATCACTTACTTCCTGAAGAACTTCGCTTGAAGAATGAAGAATACGAGGAAGAAAAATAATGTTATCTTAAAATAAAAAAGCAGTGAAATTTATTTGTTTTATTCATAGTTATTAGACAAAACAACTGAACATTCTTTATTAGGTATTGCATGCGTAGTTTATTAATCAAGTTTCTTCAAGTAGAACAGCATATGGTTTGAAAACACGCAAATTCATTTTCTGCTGTCTTCCATATATTGGAAAGATTGTAAATGAGTAACTAGATGTCCATTCATAGTACCCGCATATGTAATAACATAAATTTATAGATACGTAGAACTGTGAAAATGATGAAAGAGGAAACCCATAAATCGAAACCAAATGTATTAAAAAGTTGTTCAAAGACCTATCCTGTAAAACTAATGCATGATTAAAGTAATATTGTATGAATTCTTGGAGTATTACCCGCATGTTGTAAATTCAGAGAGATATAGAACTATAACTATGAAACAAAAAAATCCATAAATCGAGAAACGCTACACACTACACGCGAACATATTAAAAAGTTGTTCAAACACGCATCCTTTAAAACTAATTGAAGAATAAATTTTATTAAACAAGTGGCGTCGACTAGTACCTACCCGCATATAATTTTAAAAGCAGAAATTTATAGGAAGATGTACAACTATGAGAATTAATTGGTGTACTATTAAAACTCGTTCAAATCTTCTTAAGGAAGTCTCCTCCTCCTACCTGTCTGGCCCTGCGGTATATAAGAGGAAACTATTGCGCTCAAAGTATAGTTTATTTTATCGCATAGATGAAATGCGAAAACAGCAAAAAATTGTAAATATAATTTGTGAGTATAGGAGAACAAAAAAGCAAACAAGATTCGAAAAGATGAGTGAAAAAAGTATACCAATGGTGATCAAAAAAGAAGCTTCAGGAACCAATTACCAAATTTTGTCAGCCACAAAAAATGATGATAGTTTATCAAATAATTCAAACGACGTAATAATAATAGAAGGTGAAACACAAACATTACGAAATTGTAATTATGACGACGTATCTATGGATGGGATTTTAGAAAACGAGTTCGATGTAGAGCAACTGCTCCAACAGGATGATTTCAATAGTGCTGTAGGAGTTGCCGAAGATGGTGTAGATCAAGTAAAATTGGAAACAATGATCAATAAGTACAGTGAAAATATGAACATGTTAATAGAATCGAATAAAACATTTTTAAGTGAAGATTACGCGCAGCGACAAAATTTAAAGTTAAAAATAGAGAAATACGAGAAAAAATATTTGACAGCCAAAATTCTATTAGACAAATTAGATGTTAATCTAAAAGTAGCAGAATCGCTCAACTGTTTAAATCTTTAGTGAGGATAGTGATATATTAAAAACAATAATCGAATCAAATAAAAGAGTTTTGCTAATATCAAAACTAAATCAATTGTTTAAATTTTTAGTGAGTTATAGTGATAAAGTATAGTGAAAACATTAATCGAATTGAATAAAAGAGTTTTGAAGTTGAAGAGAGAAAAACACAAGAAAAAACTTTACATCTTTGTATTACATGTAAAATAGGATTGATAAATTTGGCGGCTTGTTGAATTCGTTGCTTGAAGCGTAACTGATCGAGATATCTAGCTTGCCAATCGTTTTTTCTTGCCGCATGATATTCATATCGCCAGACATATAGAACATGTGTTAAAGTTTTCATTAAAGCTGACTTTTTTCATCTTGTAGTAATTCAGGAAATCTGTAAACTACTTCAAGACCTAGGTTGTATGTAATTGGATTGATTTTTTTGATTGTTTGTAGAACTTCTAGTGCCGTTTTCGGAGCATCTTGTGATTTAGTAACAGCCAGTTGTAAAATTTTCATAGTTCCTAAAAACTGCTGGTTTTTTAATGTTTCAAAGGTGTTCTTTATTAGTGGTAATATCTTCCACAGCTCGGATATACTTGCATACCCCAAACAAATACTAGCGTGTCCAGTTGAAATTTTTAGCACTTTATTCTGCTCAAACTTTTGAAATTGAAGCCAAAAATAGCCCGCATCTATAGGGTCTAGGGTTTCCGCTGCAGTGAAAAAATTGTCAATCAAATCCTTGAAACATATTAATTCCTCCCATTCCTTTTCGTGAAAAACTATATAATTATTCCTGTTTCCTGAAAGTATTACACAAGGAGTGCACTCTGCTGATAAACACACTGTAACAAACTTTGACTTTGACTGATTCAAGTCAAATCGACGCTCCCCCAAAAACACTTCCTTTGGAACCATATTTGAAGACATTTCCCCACAACTAACAAGACAAAACTATGCTCGGTATGGTTTCTTCATGACTTTTTATAGATATGTGAAAGTGGTGGGGGTATCTACAAATAGTTATCGCAAAATGAATTTGGCTCATACCGACAATATGTGTTTAGAAGATTTCTCCGATTTATTATCATTGTATGACTACCGCTTGCAATCATTTAAAAATTGGACTGGTAAAGTTTCTCCTATAGATTTGGCGTTAGCGGTTATTTTTTATATCGGTTATAGTGAAATAACTCGTTGTTTTAATTGTCATGTGGAAATTCATGAGTGGTTATCCGAAGAATACGTTCATGAAGAACATTTGAAATTTAGCCCAGACTGCAAGTTTGCCAAGATGATGAAAACATCAATCAAAAAAGAAAACAACAAGACAGATAACAAAAGACGTTGGAATACTCTACAAATATTTAATACAACTCTACCAATAAATTTGTTTTTACTTGCTTATATTATAATAAATGATATTGTGGTGAGACACTGAATAGTGCTTTCCTTTGCGCATGCCCTAGCTACTCTTGTTTGCGTATGTCTGAAATTCTATATATAATACGTTTAAACGCTGCAAAACGTATCAAACCCAAAACTGTATTGCAATAAAAGAAGAAAGTATGGATAGTGATAACGAGTCTTTCGATTTTGCGGTTTTGTTAGAAAACCAATAGAATAATAGAATCGATGACGATAGTGGAAGTGAAGTGGATTCTGTTATCAGTTCCTGTACTTCGGAACAGGATACAGGTTCCACTATTGATTTCAAATCGTTTCATATTGAAACAGTGGATAGTCAGAAATGGATAAATTATAGTTTTGGAAAACCGCTCTGCGTGTTACAGTACTACTATTCCATGACTGATCAACGACTATGTACCTGTTGCTTTTTTGATTTGACCAGCGGGCTCAATTTAAACGTGGAATCCCAACATGTCAGCGAGCATTTCACCGGACCTGCTGCAAATTTACCAGACTCGTGTCTTAAATGTACCATTTGTGAAAGATAACTATTTTCATATTCTATAGTTGATTATTGTGCTTTGTGCAACAACAAACATTTCAACATTAATGCGCCATAAATTTGTTCCAATTCAATTGTATCTTTTTGTATTGTCCAAAAAATTTAGTAACACATCCAGTAATGCTGATTTTATTTTGACTTTATTTTAATATTGATGCAACTTTATATTTAATTTATTTTAATATCTATTCAATTGTGTCTTTTTATATTTTTCAACATAAAAATGTATGACATTAGTCACATATCCAGTACTGTGGATTTTATTTCACTACACTTTTGGGTTTGATAGAATAAAATACTTTATTTCATGTCAGTAGATATAAAATGGGGAAGTAACGAAGTTAAGTACGGAAAGTAGCTGACCTACTTCCGCAATCTATAATGGGGATTCACGGAAGGTAAATAACTGACCTACTTTAGCAATCTATATAATGGGGAACCAAAGAAGTAAGGTACGAATGACCGCAAATGACCTCTCTAATATGCAGTGACGGAAAATAAAAATTATACAGGGTAATGACATATAATAGGAGTGGGATATATACAGAGGGTTGCGAAAGTATGTATGTGTTCATTGGAAACATCAGTATACGAATGGTGCGCTAACATTCAATATGCTCCGACATATAATAAGAGTGGGGTATATACAGGGCGCACCGAAAGTAACTACATTTAATAGGAGGGGGTATACAGAGCAGTAGTCAATTACACTATAGGTAGTGAAGAGTAAATTATTATTAATTTGGAAAGAAAAAAATGGAAGAATTGAAAGAAGCTGTGCAAACTTTAGTATACGATTTTAACAAACGTCGACAAATGTTTGATCGGGAGCCGATATATGGTTGGGAAGAATATACACAGCAGAAGATTGTATGTAGCAGGCGAAAGTGTATAGAAAAGGAGCTGACGCTTGCCAAAATTTTATAAAAGGATTAATTTGCATTGTATGTTATTAAAACTCTGTGATTTGGAAAGATCGATGTACGAATACAATCACTTACTTCCTGAAGAACTTCGCTTGAAGAATGAAGAACTCAAGGAAGAAAAATAATGTTATCTTAAAATAAAAAAGCAGTGAATTTTATTTGTTTTATTCATAGTTATTATACAAAACAACTGAACATTCTTTATTAGGTATTGCATGCGTAGTTTATTAATCAAGTTTCTTCAAGTAGAACAGCATATGGTTTTAAAACACGCAAATTCATTTTCTACCGTCTTCCATATATTGAGAAGATTGTAAATGAGATATCCATTAATAGTACCCGCATATGTAATAACATAAATTTATAGACACGTAGAACTGCGAAAATGATGAAACAAAAAAATCCATAAATTAAAAAGTCGTTCAAACACGCATCTTTTAAAACTAATTGAAGAATAAATTTTATTAAACAAGTATCGTCGACTAGTACCTACCCGCATATAATTTTAAAAGCAGAAATTCATAGGAAGATGTACAGCTCTGAGAATTAATTGGTTTACTTTTAAAACTCGTTCAAATCTTCTTAAGGAAGTCTCCTCCTCCTCCTATCTGTCTGGCCTTGCGGTATATAAGAGGAAAATATTGCGCTCAAAGTATAGTTTATTTTATCGCATAGATGAAATGCAAAAACAACAAAAAATTGTAAATATAATTAGTGAGTATAGGAGAACAAAAAAGCAAACAAGATTCGAAAAGATGAGTAAAAAAAGTATACCAATGGTGATCAAAAAAGAAGCTTCAGGAACCAATTACCAAATTTTGTCAGCCACAAAAAATGATGATTGTTCATCAAATAATTCAAACGACGTAATAATAATAGAAGGTGAAACACAAACATTACGAAATTGTAATTATGACGACGTAACTATGGATGGGATTTTAGAAAACGAGTTCGATGTAGAGCAACTGTTCCAACAGGATGATTTCAATAGTGCTGTAGGAGTTGCCGAAGATGGCGTAGATCAAGTAAAATTGGAAACAATGATCAATAAGTATAGTGAAAATGTGAACATGTTAATAGAATCGAATAAAACATTTTTAAGTGAAGGTTACGCGCAGCGACAAAATTTAAAGTTAAAAATGGAGAAATACGAGAAAAAATATTTGACAGCCAAATTAGAAAAATTAGATATTAATCTAAAAATTGCAGGATCGCTCAACTGTTTAAATCTTTAGTGAGGATAGTGATATATTAAAAACAATAATCGAATCAAATAAAAGAGTTTTGTTAATATCAAAATTGAATCAATTGTTTAAATGTTTAGTGATTTTAGTGATAAAGAAGTATAGTGAAAACATTAATCGAATCGAATACATTGAAAGTTGAAGAGAGAAAAACACAAGAAAAATATTTGACAGCCAAAATTCTATTAGAAAAATTGGACGCTAATCTCAAAAATTGTTAAATCAATAAATTGTTAAACATTTAAATTATATATTTTGCCGTCTTTACATTTCAGCTATGCGATAAAATAAACTATCATATTATAACTAATTATGACTTATTTTTCCCTATACACCCAGTGAAAATATATTTGAAAAAATAAATTGAAAGTTGAACATGGGAATAAAAATTATATTACATCCAAAAACTGTTTCGATTTAATCATAATTGCTGAAGCAATAAATCTCATACAATTATATATTTCTGTTCATTCACGAGATAAAATAAAGTATCATAACTAATTGACCCTCGTACATTGAAGTATATTTAGCAATATGTGTTGACTCGGATAAGAAAAGTTGCCAAAGTTAAGTATCCAAAACAACTAGAGTCAACAAAGATAAGAGGCCAAGCAGTAAACAACTAAGAAGAGTTCCATTGTTTATTCAAGGTTATAATTAATATATATAAACGTTAGATTTTAGATTTAGAAAGACTTCATTCAAAGACTTCAATCCAAGACTTCATACTTAGACTTCATTCAAAGACTTCAATCCAAGACTTCATACTTAGACTTCATTCAAAGACTTCAATCCAAGACTTCATACTTAGACTTCATGTTAAGACTTCATTGAGAATAGTTTAGTTACGGTCATAAATATTAAATAAAATATATAATAAATATTAATGTATAAGTTTGTGACATACTGTATAATAATAATAAATAAATTTTTAAAAAACGTTTTAACAAATTAAAAGTTAAAACTCCAATTCTCTTTTTGTAAACATTAGCATAAAATGAAGATATTCATTTCTTTTGTAAAAGAAGCGTGAAACGAGTTTCTTCTTTTTACCGTGTCAGGCATCGGATCGTAATTCTTGAATCAAAACACCTACTGTTAGTAGAAACATGTATGCAAGCACAGGACCGACTTTTATGTAATATTGGAGTGGAAATTTAAGACGACATGAAATAAAGTATTTTATTCGATCAAACCCAAAAGTATAGTGAAATAAAATCCACAGTACTGGATATGTGACTAATGTCATACATTTTTATGTTGAAAAATATAAAAAGACACAATTGAATAGATATTAAATTAAATTAAACATAAAGTTGCATTAATATTAAAATGTAGTCAAAATAAAATCCGCATTACTGGATGTGTTACTAAATTTCTTGAACAATACAAAAAGATAGAATTGGATTAATACAAATTTATGGCGCATTAATGTTGAAATGTTTGTTGTTGCACAAAGCACAATAATCAACTATAGAATATAAAAATAGTTCTCACTATATTTGTAAACCTTGCCATTTATCAAAATATCACCATTACTCGAGCTTACAGCTTTCGATAGAACCTTCAACAGGAAAAACGAAAGCAGTCCCTCCATTCTCTAAAACATATAAGGGATTTTTTGTTTTTTTTACCCCTATTAATCGAATGAAGCATGTACTAAAATATTCTTTTGGTGTGCAAATGTAAAAGGGTGTTCTAAGTATCGGTTCAGCGGTAGAAGGAACGTCTACACATTCTGAGGTGGAAAGGTAATGTTGATTGAAATGATTTAACGGCATATTAACGACTGGACAATTTATAAAGTAATCAAAGTATTTATGCAATTATACCACCCTCTCGCAACTCTTCAATTATAGATATAATTTCATTGTGATGACCTGTATTGCCTGCTGCTTCAGAAGCTACAAGTAATCGTAACCTATCAACTATTTCATTAAAATCATCAAAATATTTATAATCAATGGGTTTGTTCTTGTAATCTATCATAGTCATCTTCCCCCAAGTTTTGACATTTTACGTGTCAGTACACCAGTTAATAGAGACCGAGGGGCCGTACCAAACCTCGGTCTACTCGGATTTGGTTTTAGTTCAGGCCTAATGATGAATGTATATTTATCTTTAATATCAATAGGGAATGTTCTGATGGGTAAATCAGGATTGTGTTCTCGACGAATAGCATTTCGTTTGATAATATCTACATAATTATCCACATCTCGCTTAGTATATACAATAGGGATTTTTTTTAAAAAGCAACTCGTACAACCCTGGTGTACCCAAATATGTTATATGCTTACAAGAATATCTTTGCCTTTAAAGTCTAGTTCAGAGTCACCAATGTGAAACTTTTCTTCGTTGGGATTATGAAAAACACCTAAAATATGATCATATACCCCTTCCGTATCTCGTATCAGTCCCTCGATAAATTCTCTAGGAAGAGGTGTAGCAAACTGTTCAAAATACTCTCTCAAAACGTTTGGGTCGGTGATTGTACGATAAAAATCACTTATGCTGTCATCGATAAATTGGTCTTGTCTGGTTCTATCTGGAATCTCCCCCGAATCATTTCGAGATTCATAAGTTGTTTCATTTGTTAAAAATCTAGTGTTGTCCTGGAAAGTACTGTGAAAATCTGGGTCATTATCGGACTCAAAAAATGCTAGTTGATCGTAACGAGTTGTGGGTGATCCTTTAATGGTAATGTTACTTTTTGTTGGTGTGATTTCTGATTTTGGTGATAATTCTTGTTTAATAGGTTTCCCCAAAGTTGAAACAAATTCTTTAAGAGGCTGGTATGATTTTTCCAATTTACTTTGAGACTCATGTCTCTGCTGTTTGAGAAGTTTATATTTCTTTTCAATATCTTGACGTGATTTTATGAGCTGTTTCCCTAATCGTTCATTCATTGTGACTAATAGATTTCACATTTTCAAGGACTTATATATACATCAAACCCTTTTCGATATTTTCCAGAGGATAATGCACAGTCCTTATCAATAACTAAAAATCCAAACTTATCTTTCCAACAAAACGATCCCATGTCTTTAAATTGTTGAAAACTCATGTCGATATTTGCATGGTCGTCAAAAATATGTTTCAGCTTAGTAACATCTTGGGGGAACACAATTAACAGATTAGCATTATCCCGAATTAGTTGTTTTGGAATCGCTGAATATATTTGACATAAGTAAAAACAATCGGTCTCTTTATGTCGACCAAAACAAAAATAATTTTTGATAATATTTTGGTCACAAGACGCCACATCGTCAAATATAACTATAGAATTATGTTCAATATTTTCGGGGAGCGGAAAATCTTCACTTTCACTAAATTCTTGGTAACCGATCTCTCGTATGGTTTGTAGTAATAATCGCAGATATTGATATTTTGGTTGCTGCAGTGATTTCGAATATAAATAAACATTTTCATATTTCATACCATTAGGATGATCCAACAAAGATAACATTACGTTGGTTTTACCACTTCCACTAGGCCCTACTATAAGTGTTCGTTTAGAAGTACCTCCAAATAAGACACCGTGATTATTTTCATTATTTGTAATGTCATAGTTTTTAACTGGTAAGGAAACTTGTTGTTTTACAAGCTTCATGCTGAAGACTGCAAGTATATAAAGCGAAACATATATATATAGGTGTTAGTATGAAAAATAAAGCAGTACCACTTGAACGTCGTAGGACTAGAGGTAGAGGTCTTGCTAATACATTAATAAATAAGCTCCCGTTTGAACTTCACGCCCCTGGGGGGTATCGGTATTTAGGTCCTGGAACGAAGCTAGCGAAGAGATTAGCTCGAGGGGATAAACCAATAAATCCTTTAGAAGAAGCAGCACTACAACACGATATAGCATATTCTCAGAGCAACGAACTAAGTGAACGCCACGTGGCTGATAAAATTTTAGAGAACAAAGCTTGGGATCGTGTTAAATCTAAGGACGCTAAATTAAGTGAAAAAGTAACTGCCTGGTTGACAACAACAGTTATGAAAGGAAAACGCAAACTTGGAATGGGCCTCCGACGAAAAGGTAAAACTAAGAAGCGTGTTATTAAACCACCTAAAATTGGAGGATTTTTACCATTTTTAATCCCTTTGATTGGGGCTTTAGCTGCTGCCGGTGGCGGAGCTGCTGGTATCGCAAAAGCCGTGAACGACGCTAAAGCTAATAGGGAGCAATTAGCTGAGCAGCAGCGACATAATCTTGAAATGGAGCAAGCTGCTAAAGGTGGTAAAGGGTTATGTTTAAGTCCATATAAAGGATATGGAATGAGGCAAAGAAAACAAAAAATATGTAAAAAGGGGCGGGGTTTTTATTTAAAACCATATTCAAGAAACTCCCGATAAAATTACCTCAACATATAATGACAGACTTTGAACTTGATAAATATATAACGTTATTGCAAATTCCTTATTTTCGTGGAATATACATGCGTAATTCCTTACCTACAAAAATTAACAAATACGAGTCTGGTATTATCAACTTGGATACACAACAAGGTGTTGGAACGCACTGGACAGCTTATACAAAGGAGAGTAAAGATATTACATATTTTGATAGCTATGGTATTTTACAAGTAATGGAAAAGCAGATATCCACTTCAATTACGAAACAGTACAAAGATTAGGTTACCAATGTGGACAGTATTGTCTTAGATTTTTATATTGTCAGTATAACTGAGTAGGCAACTCATTTCATAACCAACTGTCCAAGATGTATACTTTTACGTCAAGAGGGGAGTCATCAATTCTAAGTGGTGACTAACCCGCCCATTTACTTAGATGAAAATTTCGAGTATGAGATAGGATTGGCTAATTTTGATACATTTAATAGTATTCCAAACATAACTCAAACCAATAACGTGTGGGGTCAGAAAAGTCAATACAAATATATCATCCCTATAGGCTCCTATGAACTGGATGATATTATAAAGTTAATTGAAAAAGAAATGTTTAATATAGCGGTTACTACAACCCGCATTGTGCCAGATAGTCGAACAGGGTCTGTAACAATTAAAAGCACTGAAACTATAAATTTTACAGTTGATAATTCAATAGGGAATCTGTTGGGTTTCTCAAAAGTCTTTCTTGAACCGAATAAGGTAAATACCTCAACAAAAAAGATAAATATTTTAAAAGTTAATACTATATGTATTGACTGCAACATTGCAGTCGGATCATTTTTGAATGGAGAACCAGTACACATTATACATCAGTTTTTCCCCCAAGTTCCCAGTGGGTATAAAATAGTGGAGCAACCCTTAACCATACTGTATTGCCCTGTAAGCATTAAAACCATAAACAACATTACTGTTAGGGCTCTCGATCAAAGCGGTGATTCAAATGATTTTCAAAAAGAAACTATTACTGTTCGCTTACATCTTCGAAAAACTAATTGAAATGGTTTGGCAGTTTAATCGTATACATCCATATAAAAGCACATTTATTCACAAAACTATCAGTAGAGTGAAAACCACAGCATTGTTAACGTCTACAAATCGGAAATTTTTACAGTCTTTGGGTTTCAAAGTGTTGGTATAATGGAAGTTTTACATGTTACGGGTGAACCTTTTAGCGACACTACCATTGAAGACTATCAATTTCATACATACCAACCGTATTCTTCTGCTAACCTCAACTATAATGATGAAATAAGAATTCCAATTCAAGATCTAGAAGCTCATACTCTCCCCAGTAATTCAGTTCTGTACATAGAAGGGAAATTGCTGACCGATAAAAACACTGTTCCAACAAAATTTAACTTTATTAATAACGCTATTGCGTTTTTATTTAGAGAAATCAGATACGAGTTGAATGGTGTAATTATTGACGCGGTCCGACAAGTTGGTATAGCTACGACACTAAAAAATTATCTATCTTTAAACGAAAATGAGAGTAAGCTGATGAATAATGGGGGGTGGTATCCAAACAATGGAAAAATTCTAACAGATTCCAAGGGTAATTTTAATATATGTATTCCTTTAAAACTACTCATGGGTTTTTTTGAGGATTTCAAGAAAATTATAATTAATATGAGACAAGAGTTGATTATAATTCGAGACAAAGACGACATCGATGTTGTAGTTGCTTCTGATGAGTCTGAGAAACCAAAAATTGAGCTATTGAAAGTTTATTGGAATGTACCTCACATAACTCCAAGCATTAAAGAACAGCTGATACTAAATAAAATTATTCATAGCCATATTGATCTACCAATTAAATTTAGGAGCTGGGAACCGATTGAATATCCTTCTCTTATTGATTCTTCTCGACATACTTGGCCTGTTAAAACTACGACTAAAATAGAAACGCCCCGACATATTGTGGTAGCATTCCAAAAGGGTAGAAAGGGCAAACTTTTGAAAGATATGAGTAAATTTGATCACTGTAACTTGACTAATTTAGACGTCAAAAAATAATAGTTCAATACTATTAAACGCTTTACAAAATTAGAAAAATTAATTTCCAAAGAGCAGACCGTCCACTAAGAAGCAACAACTACTTCTCGGGCTATATGCCCCGACAGACATTGAATTACACTTCTAAAGTAAACGGGGTTGGTATATCTGTTAAGATAGAACCAACCATTCTGGTTTGCTCTTGGACGAGTGGCATCTACCTTGTGCTGATGAGGCGCAAAAACGCCGAAACCGGTCCACAAGTGATGTTATTCCTTCTGATCGCAAACCAGAATGGTTGGTTCTATCTTAACAGATATACCAACCCCGTTTACTTTAGAAGTGTAATTCAATGTCTGTCGGGGCATATAGCCCGAGAAGTAGTTGTTGCTTCTTAGTGGACGGTCTGCTCTTTGGAAATTAATTTTTCTAATTTTGTAAAGCGTTTAATAGTATTGAACTATTATTTTTTGACGTCTATAGATCACGCTTTACTTATATGACAATTATTTACAGGTAACTGTAATTAAGTAAATTGACTAATTTACGTGTGTTTTTAAATTCTGAGCGTTATCCTTATCATGATTTGCACCTAGATTTCGATAGTAATCGTTTTGCCAATTTTCAAGAAAGTTACTACCCCATCCAAACTAATCAACCTATATTCAATCCAGAAGAATTTAAAACCAAAGCATTCATCGTCCATATCGACTGTTCTCGTCAAAAAGAGGTTTAACAGAGTGGTTCTATTGTTCTTCGAATAGAATTTGAAACCAGTAAAAATGTGGGTAATGATGTATCAGCATACTGTTTGATTATACATGAAAAAGAATTTTATTACAATCCCATGACAAAAATTGTTAGACAAGTTTAATGCGCATGCGTTTATATGTTAAAAGTCTGCCGCAGCATGAAGTTTCTTTCAGTACACTATGGGATTTCGTCAACGACTCGAGCAGTATATTATTAACTTGGCTGAACTCAAAGCTGACATTGAGTAGTATAAAAAGAAAAAGCATCTAGTTGAAAAATTTCAAAGTTTACAAATATGCGATTAGTGATGGATGTTCAGGGTTTTAGGATTGAAAGCAATAAATTTATAGTGAAGGAATTTGCTGCATCCAACGGAAATCAGGTTTTTCATTATGTGTTTAAATCACCATTCCCTTTACGAATGCTATCATCCCCCGATTTGCATAGACAGGCTGTTTGGCTCATGAAAAAGCATCACTCTATTTACTGGAATGTTGGTTTTCACACCAATACATTTGTTGGTAATATAGTAGCTAATTTAACAAATGATACTGACGTGGTTTACGTTACAGGAAAAGAGAAGGCTGACTATATCAAAAAATATTCAATGGCTCCAGTTTACGAATTTGAAGAACACCCTCCAGATATTTCATCTGAACCGATATGTTTTTACCATAGTAATATTAATTGTATTTGTGCGCTACCGAATGTATTTTTTTTATATGAAAACTTTATAATGGAAGAATAAAATAATATATTGACCTTCAGACCTATTGCACATGCGTTTTCTTGTATATAACTGTAATTACAGAATTGATTCTATGGAAGTATTGGAACCCGGTGTTACCAAGTTACATCACGCATTCAAAACCAGAATAGCTTCATATCGGTTCTCCATTCCAGATAAAAAGACAAATTATATGGATTTTCTCAATGAGGTTCAACCAAAAGTATTGAATAAAATTCAAGAATACCTTCAGCAACATTATTCATTAAAAATAAATTTTGAAATATTCAGTATATACATTATACCAGAGAAGGAGATTTCAGATATAAAGTCTATGAATACAGCCAACAAAGTTGTGACTACATCAACCGATTTGAAACATGTATATGAAGAATTTAAAGATGAAATTATGAACCGGGCTTCCGAGTTTCAAGAAAAAGATAGTGGGTGGGCACTTCAAGAAATAATGTTTTTAGATGTGAACATAAACCGGTTTAATGCAATTTACTCTTCTTCTTATGTCAAGTTGCCAAGGGCGATAATTAGAAAACAGACTGTTTTAAATATCCGGAATAATGATAATGCATGTTTCGCATGCTCTCGAAGGAGATCCCACGAAGCCAGAATCTTACCCCCATTTTGATACCTTGCTAGATTTTACAGGAGTAGAGTTTCCGGTAGCCCTGAAAGACATTATAAAATTCAAGAAATTGAATAATATATCTGTAAATGTTTATGGGTTGGAATCAGAATTTAAAGATAGAAAAAAAAGATATGAAGTTGTTGGCCCCTTCATTTTACGTCAGAGCAGAAACCAACCCATATTAATCTCTTATTGATAACTGATAGAGATGGAAACACTCATTATACTCTCATTAAGGATTTATCCAAGTTATTGCACAATCAAAAAACAACGCACGATGGAAGACTTTACTTTTGTGACGGATGTCTACAAAGTTTTTCAAATGAATTCAAATTACAACACCACCAAGAAAATGATTGTACTCACGTATACACTAAACTACCAACTTCTGAAATTAAAATAAACAAGTGTGGGAAGTGGTTACCAGAAAATCCCATTGAAAATATATTCATTCGTATATAATTAATGCATAATAGCCATGGGCGGGCTTGTTTCCTATACTTTATATACACACACAACGCATTCCATTATATCTATGCATTTCTACAGGGTGGTCCTACCAAAATATATAAATAACTCAGAAGGAACATTGCTCATCTACTTATATAATAATACAACCAACTCGTACGAATGAACTTTATCGACTATCTTTTACGAAAAACTCACTAATAATCATAATTTCTTTATAACAATATGTAAGAATTGCTAATTTTGCTTATTTACTGTTTCTATGGAGACAGTAAGTCATACGTACAAGGTACAATTATTATAATACATATTTGATGTATTGTTGTTTTCGGAATTTGTAGTAGAATTAACTGACATTTCATTGAGCTTGCCCGTTACTATGGAAATGATCACAATATGGCAGGAGGCGAAACACCAAAACGATTATATCACGTCGTCAAGGGGTATATTCACTTATCAATACGTCGTAACTAAGGGAAATTCAAGGATTGTATTGGTTCATTAGAACATGAGTTATATAATCGTTGGAATACAACGACGCATTTGTCAGTTCTGTTAAGGCCACATTCCACCGAGTCCGGCGGGGTGCGACACGTTGACGTACGTCAACGCATATATTTTATTTTCTATGCTTGGTTGACATCCCACCTAGTATGGTACATCAAATGACGTACGTCACGGTGCGGTACGTCGACGCATGTTTTGGTTTGGGCATCAGTTGAATCCGATTCGCCGTGGTGTTTTGTGGGTATTTGTAGATATCGACAACTTGAAACATGAGAAAAAGACCTTGAAGTGGACAACCAAGGGTTACCTCCCCCCACAAGATCGTTATCTGACTTTATATTCCTGTAGAGAACCCCTGTGTACTTGTCGGATCATACAACAGCGTCTTTTGGATGCTTCTGGTGTTTCGGTTCCAATTGAAACAGTACCTCGAATTAACTAGTTTGATAAAACCTTTAATATGCGATTCTGTTTTTTCGGAGATACAACAACATAATTTGATAACTGTGTAGGTAGAGACGGATTGATTGCAGATCATGAACAACATAATGACGGATGTCGCTTGACAAGGAGCCGTCGATGGGGAGAGAAACAAAAAAAGAAGTTTGAAGAAGCGGAGCCAGATCATCGGCAAGGAGGCATTTGCCACAACTATTAATCATATGTAAATATAATGCAAATAGTATTCGTGAATTCAAACTTTGAAATGTACATACTATTTTTGGTTAATAAAGATACTTTTACCAGTACGTCGAAGATTACACGAGACATAACCGATGATATTCTCCGCACTCAATTCTTAACTGATTTATAGGATGAATACAGTATCTTGCAGACCTCTTTCGGCGTTTTCTTGATAAATATATTGCTGGTGCACGCTTTGATTCTCTTGAAAAATACACCATATTGATCGCCGTCAAAAAAAACAACTAACGCGCCTGCCGTATTTGACGTACGTCAACGTGTCGCACGTCGCCGGACTTGGTGGAATGTGTACTTAACAGTCGCCATGTGCCTCGCATCGTCTTCAGGCGAATAAGGTCGTAACTGTAGTTTGTACAACTTTTGTTGCATTTTGTGCCTCTTTCTGGTGAAACAACGACGCAAGTGACAATTGTGTCATTGTTCCCGCAAAGTTTTTACAATTTTCTGTCTATAACCAGTGGAAATACGTCGTAAGTGTACAATGCGTCATTGTTGTTTTGAAATTATCCATTTTTGCATGAGCACAAATGTCTATTATGTAACTTTTTATCAAATAATTTCTAGAATTTAACATTTATGACCCTTATATAAATTATTGAGCGGTTTTATCTGACTGGTGTTGTTCACCACTTTTAAATCCCGATCACTATTTGGTTTGTTGTGGTTTTTAACCCAAACCGATTTTTACTATTTTTTGTTTTTTCGTTTTTGTTTGTCTAAATAAACGCCTTCATAGTTTTCATAGAGTGAACTTTCATTGACCTTAACCTTGAATTTGGTTAACTTAGTTGTGATCTTTCAAAGTTTTGCCTACATTTGCTTAAAATAATTTCTTCCAACGAAGTAGCAGAGTTAATAAAATGTGACAGACCAAACCGTAACGGGGTTAGGTATGCAACTTAATAGTAGAAATAAGCAGTAATTGTTTTCAGAGCAAATTCAAAGAAAAATATGAATCGCTCTAGATTCATGGTGGAGTTGTGCAGAAAAAAGTCTAAAGGTATGGACAATAACTCGGAAGATCTAACGACGCCGATGGTTTCCAGTGCTCTAAATAATAATCAAATTTCCAAATATGTGGGCACTTACTCTGAAAATCCGGGGCATCTAACAACGGTTTCCAGTGTTCTAAATAATGATCAAATGCCCAAAGATGTGGACAATAACTTAAGCGAGCCGGAGCATCTAGATAGATAGATAGATTTGATGAGGTGGCTAATCGGCCTATTCCACTGCGACCTTTTCAGATCTATTGCGGTCCTCTGAATCTAGATTACATTCTCCAGCCCGACTCTTTTCAATTAGCCAAACAGCCTCGAGACTGAATCTTTCAAATAGTTCCCTGCCGGTGGCTTCTCATCGCCTAGTACAAGAAACCGCACATTCGCCAGGCAATCGCACTGGCATAGGATGTGCTCTGCAGTTTCCTCCTCTAGGTGACAGAATCTGCACATAGCTTCGTCTGTCAACACACCCACTACGGCTTTGACAGTTTTCCTATCTTTGCTCATTAGGTCTGCCGTAAAAGTTGGCGAATGTCCTCTAATGAACTGCTTCGCCTGTCTCTGTCCTGGTGAGGTTACCCTCCATCCTAGAAATTTCTGTGCCACCCATTTCATTGTGGCCATATTTATTGTCGACTTTGCGACGCCGCAGAAGGGTTCCGGTCCAATGAATGTGTAACATGCTGTTCAGCTTGTTACGTTTTTTGTTTTTAAACTATTTTATTTAGTTAATTTTTGTGGCTCATTAGTCACTTCCCCCTAAATTTCTAATACATTTCTAAACATGCCGTTTCCTTGTCGCAGTAGCCACTCCAAACTAAAACATTCATTTTTATCCAATTCCCCTTCCATTTTTGTCTTTCGATATTCGAAATTTTAAATTGTCGATTGGAACTCTTTTCTTTCCTCTAACTGCCACCTTAAAGGCAACAGTTCAATACAATATATTTTAATTTTAATTTGTTGGTGAACAATTTATATCGTCTGGTTGCTCTGCAGCCCTCAAGATTCCCCCTCAAGTTCGGCACTCAAGTTTCCGGCTCATTACGCTCAAACATTTTCTGAAATTCTTGCTTTGTGCAAATTTAGGATTCAGTTTATTTTGTAGCAGTCCCTTATCGTGTGTATATTGAGAAATTATTTTTTTGCTTGGTAGCGCTTTTGTTCTCGATATACGCTTTATTTTGGTCCCCTTATATTTTGATACGAGCACAAACAACACATTGTCTTTTTCACGACAATTTACGGATTGTTTAGTTATCTGTGTACTGACTGATACATACTATAGTATTTTATTCTGGCATATTTGTTTACGTTAGTTGATGACAGAACTATATTTTTTCGGTGTGGTTTAAAACTCCACATTTTTTAATTAATTTAGTTGCATATCGCAACACGTTTAGATTCTGATTGATTAATAATATATAATTAAATAATTTATTCTAGTTTTTGCTGTTATGTGTGCTATCGCTACATTGTTAGCATTTGGTTCCGTCTTGGTGGGTTTCTTCATTCCAAACTTTCCGATTGGAGGAAAGGGGGGGAAAGGCCATGCCTTGTTTAGTTTTATCTTCATTATTATGCTCCCTATCGTATTGTACCTGCACACATATCTATTTTTTGGTTACGTTAAATAATTATCTTATTCTAGTTTTACCGTGTTTACTTTCATACAATATCTCGCAATAGTATTCCCATGACAGAATTTTTGGAGGTTTTCGCTTTCCTGTTAAAAAATGCTTACCGTTAATCTTTTTTGTTTTTTGTTAAGGCCTAGATCTTTGATGGGCGTGTTACTAGTCTTGTGACAACCTTAAGTGGAAGACAAACTTTCAGAGGTGTGTCATGGTGGGTCATGATCTCATAGACGAATGTTACCTACGGGACGCCGTCGTCCGAAAGGATGGATTTATGACTTGTCATGTCATCGCACTGGAGGGATGTGTCGCATGGACACTGCAACACGGTATCATAGATTTAGAGATCCAGTAATTCTTTCTATCTCTTGGATTTTTTCCATTTCAGTTGTGGCGTTTCTAAATAACGCTGGGTTCGTTAATAACCCGAGCTTGCTCAAAAATTTATCAGGTATGTTTATTCTTTTTTAAACCTTTTCGTTTCTCCCTCAGCAAGGACTTGGTTGTCATAAGACCCATGCCTGCACTTCGGTAGTTGCTAATTGATGTGGAAATTGATTGTGGGAAAAGATAACCACGACGCGTTTAACATCATCTGCGAGGCTTTTCCAACGCAATTCATAACTCCGGAATGACACTTCACTTATATTTTTCTCTTTTCTTATTCCCGTTTTTCGTTTAATATTGGTTTATTTTATTATAGTTTTTTGAGTTAAGGTACTAGAGATCATTCTTACCCTTATCACAACAGGTGATTTTGTTTTTCGTTGAGAAATTAGGATTTCTCGATTTATCGTTAAGATGTTTAGCATCTTGAATTTTTTACTGTACTTATATTGATTTTTGTATTGAGATGTTTGACATTCCATGTTATAATAGAGGCTAACCCTCTAAATACCGTTTTATAGTACAGTAAAATTTTGTGATCCCTGTACATTTTTTTTTGAACCATTTATTTTATTATAATTTTGTCTGACGTTAATAGGAGTATTTCCCTATTAATTTTTTTGGATTCAATATATTCACTTTTGTTTTTCAATATATTTGAATTTCCTTTACTTTTGTTCAAGCTTTTGAATTAAAAAAAAAAGAGTAAGTCAGTAAATTAGTATAATTTCTCTGCAGTGAGGTAATAAATATATTCATACATCGTCACAATTCTTGATGTGTTTGTTGATGATTATTTCAAATGTTCTACTTGCGCGATGACTAATGGTTACCGTGGATACTAACTGGCAACATCCCTGGTATGAACTTAGAAATATTATTTCACTTTCCGGTAAAAATTTTAGACATTCACCTCTACCAAATTTCACCACTTCTCTTCTCTTTTTATTCAATATTAATGTTTTTTCTTCCGTTCATTAATTCTGTTGAGTCATATGTAAGCACTACGTTTTGTTTCGATGTTCACCACAATTTTTTTGTTTTTGCTTCCATTCTTTGAATTCCTTTTTTTTTCTTCCGAGGAGAGGGGATGTAACATGCTGTTCAGCTTGTTACGTTTTTTGTTTTTAAACTATTTTATTTAGTTAATTTTTGTGGCTCATTAGTCACTTCCCCCTAAATTTCTAATACATTTCTGAACATGCCGTTTCCTTGTCGCAGTAGCCACTCCAAACTAAAATATTCATTTTTATCGAATTCCCCTTCCATTTTTGTCTTTCGATATTCGAAATTTTAAATTGTCGATTGGCACTCTTTCTTTCCTCTAACTGCCACCTTAAAGGCAACAGTTCAATACAATATATTTCAATTTTAATTTGTTGGTGAACAATTTATATCGTCTGGTTGGTAAGTTAATTCTTGTATTTTCCCTCAGGTTATTTTCTTGTGTAGTGCTTACAGCTTATTTATGTTTATTGCTTATTTGATAATTTCAATTTTTTGTATATTTAAGGAACAAAACGAATAGAATAAAACAGATCACTGTCAAGTTGCATTTTAACACGTGGAGTTCGGGTTTTGTATGCGCTATAGCATAAGCTCCTTTTTACCTGATCTGTTCTATCTATTCGTTCCTTCCCTAATGTTTTTTCTAGTTCCTTATCCCTGTTTTTCTTTTTTCCGCAGCTCTGCAGCCCTCAAGATTCCCCCTCAAGTTCGGCTCTTAAGTTTACCACTCAAGTTCGGCACTCAAGTTTCCGGCAAGTACCGTCAAGTTTTCGTTCCTGTTCCTGTGCCGTTGGAGTCATCGCCGCCATCGCTAAGAGCTGCAAACAACCCAGCCCTTTAAGATAAGTTCCTTCGTCTTATCTTTAGCGTTTATAAAATTTGAATTTGGCGTTTTATTATAACTACTTGTTATTCTCCTCGTTTGGTTTTTTATATTCAATTTGTGTTGAATTTTTAAATTTCAATAAATAATTATTGGTTTCATTCTTTGTATTGATTATTCAATAATTATTAAATTGGATAAACGGGTTCAGGAATAAATAATTTGATTTTATTTTTTATTTAAATGAACGTTAATTTTTACAAGGTGTTTCCAGCTTTCCACCTTTTGCTTTCGTTTTTCTTTGTTTTTGTTTCGATAAAAAGCTGGTGGCGTCCAATGTAATATTAATTGTACACCCCATCCCAGTGATAGCATATAAAATAATTTAATTGGTGCCGAATTCCACTCCCTGAGGAGAGTGCTCTAGCCAGGGTCGTTTATCGTTTCAAATGGTATTGATGAGCCTTGTCTGGCCGTTTCATCCGCTAATTTGTTGCATTCATGACCCTCGTGTCCTGGTACCCAGGCTGCCATGACCTTGCAATGGTTTCCAAGTGCGTTTAAGGCACCTATGCAATCCCATACTAGCTTAGAATTGACCTCTATGGAATCGAGTGCCTTCAGTGCAGCTTGATTGTCGGTGAACATGGCAACTGAACGGTATGTCCTTTCCTGCCTTTTAATTTCTTCAACGCAGTGGTGATTCGCCATCACTTCCGCTTGGAAAGTTGTGACGTTCTTAGATAAGCTTATTGGAATAGCTATCCTTTGTTTTAGCTCTACAATTCCGGCTCCTACACCTACTTTTGTCTTGGAGCCGTCCGTATACCAGGTCGCCTCAGCCTGTAAGGGTACACCTGTCTTCCAGTCTTCCCTACCTGGTATAGTTATTTGGAATTTATTATTAAAGCTATATCTCGTAGCAGTTGCGTCCATGGGTTGCCCCATTGAGACATACAATAGCGATGTCGTCTGCGTATCCGAGACAGTAAAAATCTGCTGTGGACAGTTCTGTAAGGAGGTCGTCTACTAAGGTTGCCCATAGTAGAGGTGATAGCACTCCTACTTGTGGACATCCTCCACCCGTCCTTGCCTTGATGGTGACTTGCCCCAGAGTGGAGCTTATTATCCTATCCTCCAGAGTTGCCTTTATCCATCGGCATATTGATGTGGATGTCCCCCGTCTATTCATTGCATTAACCAATGAAATCATGGTAACATTATTAAATGCTCCCTCGATGTCTAAGAAAGTGGCCATCGCTATCTCTTTGTCTTCTATTGACTTTGAGATAAGCCTGTTTAGATCATCCAGCGCTAGATCCGTAGATTTGCCTGGTTGATAGTGTGATATACTTCACTTATATTTAAAGTACATCTTCAGGTTCTTTTTATTCTAACTTTTATTACTATCGTTCATGCTTATAATAACTGGACAACTTACTCGTTTCATATATCTTTATTGAATAATCATCAAAAGTGATATCTACAAATCTATAACCCACCAAAAGTGCTTACACTACAATACAACAAGTAAGTACCTAGCAACAGTAGAGACGTGTACTGAATTCTTGTAGTTCATTCAACTACGTAATTCGCCCATTCCTAAGTATTGACCAACTATCAATTACTGAAATTAAAACAATATATTTTACGAAATATATCTTTGTCTATCCACTACAATAGGCATATTGACTATTGCTTAGGGGTTTGTCCTTTAACACTTCGTCTCTTATGTATCTGTCCAGCAACCTTTCTAATGTTTTTAGTAGAAAGGAGGATAGGCTTATTGGCCTGTATGACTTTGGCGTTAAGTCAGACACTTTACCTACCTTGGGTATCTAACAACGGTTTCCAGTGCTCTGAACGATGATCAAATGTCCAAAGATGTGGGCAATAACTCGGAAGATCTAACGACGGTTTCCAATGCTCTAAATAATGATCAAATACCCAAAGATGCGGGCAACTAACTCGGAGGTTACAGAGCATCTGACAACGACTTCCAGTACTCTGAATGATGAACAAATGCCCAGTACATCTTCCTTTGATAGAGAGAAATACAGTGTTAAGCAAATTTCAGCAACTAAATTAAAACTACGAAAAGTAGTAAACAAAGTTGACTACGGAAAAAATTATTCAGACGACGAAGAAAATTTTTGGGGAGAAGACAGTGATGAGTATGTCCCTTCAGAAGATAACGAACTTTCTTCAGAAGAAGATTCCGAGCAAGTATCCGAGCTAATCGAAAGTGAAATCAATGATTCTGGCACAAATGACACAATTCCTAAAAGAGGAAAAAAGCGTGCACGCAACACAAGAGAATGGAGGAGAGTCAAAGCCAAGTTACTAAAAAATGCAGGAAAATCTTATATTTCTAGAACGGGAAAAGTTGTTAAAGGGAAGACTATGGGGTCACCTTGCTAGGACAGATGCATTCTTAGGTGCTCCATGAAATTTTCCGATGAAGCTAGGCTTGAACTATTTAATAGTTACTGGAACTTTGGTACATTACAACGACAACGTGACTTTTTAGCAACATGTGTAGAACCATTGCAGTTGAAGTACCGTCGCGTATTATCTTCGCCACAAGAACCAAGGAGACAAAATTGTGGATTTTACCTATTGAATAATGGCAAGAAAATACGAGTTTGCAAAACGTACATTATTATTACTTTTGGAATAACAGAACGAATCATTCGCACCGTTATTAAAGCAAGAGCTAGTGGTTCTGGTATTATAGATGAAGATAAACGTGGCAGGCATGGAAAACACAAAAAAATCGATCAGGAGAGTTTGAATTCTGTTAGATTGCATATAAGTTCAATTCCGAGAATTGAAAGTCACTACCAAAGAGTAAATACAACACGGGAATTCATATATGGAGGATTGTCCATGGCCGAGTTACACAGAAATTATGTAGAACAACAAGCATCTCTTGGTAAACCCTCTGTGAATTATGATTATTACGCTCGAATATTCGGACGCACACGAATAGCGCCAAAGTAATCCTCAGGTAGAATTGCAGTTATGGAAGGTCTCAATCTCTTGCCTGAATTGCGCCGGTTATAGGGATTATCGTTTTATTAGGAATTAACAAATCTTATTTAAAAGTAAACAGGGTAGCAAATTATATCAATTTTATTTTTAGTTTTACGTTTGCGTTTGAGTAAGGTGGTAAAGTTTAAAATCAATTAAGTATAAAAATGGAGTTTATGTTTAGTGAACGTGGCCAACAATTGCTTGTTGTAAATGGTTATAAATTCAGAAAAGTAAGTCTAGTGAAATCTACAGAAGAGACGAGATGGAGGTGTTGTAACAAACAATGTTCTACAACAATTTATACAATTAAAGGTGTATACTCAAGAATGAATAGGGAACACAATCATACCGTTGCAGTAGACGTATTATGTCGCCAAAAAATAAACAATAGTGTTAAAAGAAAAGCCATAGAAGACGTTACACAAAAACCAGCTAAATTAATCAGAGCTGAATTAGAAGGTACCAGTGAAGTTTTAAAAAATTTAGCAGTAAAAGATACTAGATATATTAGAAACAATATATCATATTCTAGACTACAAAAAATGCCGAAGTTACCGAAATCAGTAATAGAATTACAGGAGTTTTTAAATACTGTGGATATAAAAACTATCAAAGGAGAACAGTTTTTACTAAACAACGATATGAGTCAAAGTTTCGTTTTATTTTCCTGTTTCATTTAGAGGTTATGGTTACTCGTTTAAACCGAATGAAGTTGTACTAGATTTTGAAATGACAGTTCATCTAGCTGTAAAAGAAGTTTGGCCGACAATAAGAATTATTGGTTGTCGTTTTCACCTGGCTCAGTCCTGGTGGCGCAAAATTCAAAATTTAGGACTGACTAGTGAATATAAAAATGGCAATTCCATTATTGGAAAGTGGTTAACATATTTATTTGGTTTAATGTTTCTTGCCCCCGATCAAGTAGGCGATTGCTTTGCAGAGGATTTTATGGCAGACAAACCGGACGATGAAAAAGTTAATAAATTTGCAGATTATATGGTAGAAAACTACATAGATGAAGACTCAGCATTTCCGCCAACAATTTGGGCAGAAAATACTTCTTCTTTAACCCGGACAACCAACACATGTGAATCTTTCCATTCTAAATTTAAGTCGGAAAACAGCTCTGCACATCCAAATATTAACAATTTTTTAAAAATTCTATTAGACATGCAAACCGATACATATTTGAAAATAAATTCAATAGATAGGAAAGAAAGTAGATATATAAGAAAAGAACTTTTAGATAGAAAAAAGTTTATTGAAAGTAAAATTGTGCAATTGAAAAACAATGAAATTTGTCGTTACGACTTTGTTAAATGTGTTTCACATAAATTTGGAGAATTACATTAATTTGTGTATATCCTATATTTTTGTCAATAATAAATAAATATTTTGCTGTTAAGTAAACTTTAGTATTTGTTGCCTTTCCTTTCTATATTGTGTTCAAATCTATTCAAAATAAAATAAAACTAACACCGAATACAAATTGGCGTTCAATAACAAAGTAATTAGATAAAAATTATTTTGGCGCAGTTCGGACTAAGATTAAACCAAGTAAGCAGGTAAAAAAAAATGGCGCAGTTCGGGAGAGGGATTATATCCTCAAGATAAATTTGGCGCAGTTCAGGTGCACCCGAATATTCAACAGTGAGTTTAATATCGGGTTCTTTTTTCCGAAGAAAGATCAATGCGACCTGTGTGTGGGATACGAAAATGCAAATGTAAAAGAAAAAGAAAAGTTAAAACAAGACTATGAATTGCATCAGGAGGAGAAGAAGTTAAGTAGAGCGGAGAAGGCTGCCGACAAAGAAATGTCGAAAGAAGAGGAATCCAATATAGTGTTAGCCACATACGATTTGCAAGCTATTCTGCCCGTGCCAATGGGCCAAAGTTCAGCCTTCTTTTACAAATCAAGGTTGAATTGTTTTAACTTCACGGTAAGTTTAACACTACTTGTCTTATAGATGTATTTTAATTCATTATTTTGTAGATTTCGGAAATTAACATCGATAATACTGTGTGTTTTTTTTGGCATGAGGGGCAAGGAAATAGAGGCGCCGTGGAGATAGGATCATGTGTGTTGATGTTTATCAAGAAGGAAGCTAATAGTCGTGCTGGTAGCAATATCGTTTTCTATTCGGATAATTGCTGTGGGCAGCAGAAGAATAGGTAAGATGCATTTCTGATTGATTTAAAAAGATTTGTTGTCACATAAGACTACAATAATTTGCACTCGTCTGTAACATAGCTCATTTTTTCAGATTCATGTTTGCGATGTATCGATATGCTGTGGAAATTTTTGAAATAAACACCCATAAATTCTTAATTCGCGGGCATACTCAAAATGAAGGAGATGCCACCCATAGCGTTATAGAAAAAAACATAAAAAGGTCTAAAAAGGCGGGCCCAATATACATAACTTATCAGCTGGTATCCCTGATTCGGGCTTTAAAGAAGAAAGGAAACCGATTTGACGTAAAGGAATTGGGTTATAACGACTTCATTGATTTGAAGTCGCTTACAAATGAAATTGCTTTTAACGTCCACAAAAACATTAATGGTGATCAAATCAAACTAGTTGATATAAAACAGATTCGTTTTGAGAAAGGAAGTAATGTTTATTATTACAAAACAAGCTATAAACAAGAAACTTGGGAACGGGCTCCTGTTACTACAACTAAAAAGATGCGGTCTTCAGAAGTGAAGTCCTTGAATGATATCACTACAAAGCCGGCTTACGTCACAAAGATTACTCTTTCAGAAAACAAAAAAAAAATGAGATTTAAAAGCCCTTTTAGCAACAAATATAATACCAAGACATTACGAAACCTTTTATGATGGTTTGTTCTAATGCGTTTAAAGCTCAGCATTTATTTCTTGACTAATTACATTGAAAGTCAAATATCTAAAAAAGAAAACAAAAGTTGAGCTTACATATTAAATATACTTACAATTGAAGTCCAAGAATTCCTACCAAAACACCAATACGGATAAGGGGAGTGTTGAAGTAACCAGCTTGTAAATCCAATTCTTTCGGTTCACCCAGTGCCAAACCGTACCATAAAGTTTATTTCTTGTAATTTTAGTTTATTTTTATAACATAGTTGGAAGGTTTTTCAGTTTTGATTTAGGATTAAGTTCAATGTCTAGAAGCTGTTATCTTTAAGTTTCTGCAATATCAGTCTTGTGTATTTTTTTAAATATTAGTTCAATATAATATTTTTATGTTTTAACTGTGTTTTAGTTTTAACGATTCAAAAATTAGAAACTTTTGAGTTGAAAAGATACGTCCTTAAAATTATGACGGAATTACAAAAAATTATCGAAATTTGCAAGAACAACGACGTAACTGAAACTTTTTTTTCTCTTACTGTAATTCTTCAGTTTTTTTGTGTGCCGTAAAATAGTTATCAGTACTCGAAACTACAAAGGTCTACCTTTGAAACATTTTGCACTAGCACTATGAAAGCCTCTACTTAAGACTTAAATTGTACTTTGAGCGAAATAATTTTCTTCAAGTTCTATTTCTGACAAAAAATGCTTTTTTCACTTACGTCATTGTTCTTCTGGAGAAGCGATATATCTTTATAAGTATATCTGAAAATTTAATAGTATTTATAACAAGTAGTGTGAAGCTTAAGGATTCGTATATTACCTACTCATTATTTAGTATCGTAAATAAATTGTCTGTGATTATTTTGCATTGCTCGACCCAATACAGATAGCAGTGTAGAGATTCGTGGCGTATTTCTTTTAGTATGGGCCATACAGGGTATGTCACGTCAAAATACCAACATTAATATTTCAACTAGAATGTATGTACCTATAGGTATCACTATTTTGGATTCAATGAGAAACTGAGGTCTAAAAATTCTCTCTTCTCGAAAATTTAAGATTTTTGTAGTAAACGGTAAACGTTTAACGATATGAGCATTTACATTATCTACGGTAGGTATATGGAATTTCCAGTGTTATATAGGGATTCTCAGAACATTCTTCTAGCAAAGTGAAACTCCAAATTCACTACTTTTTGCAGGGTGTATAGAATAAAGCATCCAGTATTATTTACATTTTATTTTCAATTGTCAAGAAATCGATAATTCCAAATGAAACATCCTGCATTTTATTATTATTGCATCTGGTAGGTATGTTTACATTTCACATAAGTACCTACATTTAAGCATTTCTGAGTTATTTCCAGATTTATTATAATTTGTATTTTTTATACAAAAATAATCAAAGCATGAAAAGTATAATAACAAAATGTTTCGACAGTTGCATTATTTCTTTTCATTTTAACTACCAAAATTTGAGAAAATGTAAATCTGCTGATTATTTACGATGAATCCGAACGATTCAGAGAGATTTATACACAACTGAATATTTGGTAAACTTAATAATTTTGTAGAAAATAGAATTATTTGTATTTGATGTGTAACGAAAACTAATTACGACTGATTATTATTGTTAAAAGTTGAAAGTTCAGTTGGAATGCTAGGTATAACAAATTATTGTAATTTGGGAGATGAAGTAAGTATTTGTATAAAGCAAAATGAAGAATGAATGAAGAACTAACTATACATAGGTATAAATGATACCTAGTTTTTTTTCCTCGCTTATCCAAATGAATGATAACGGGATTCAGAAATTAGTTTGAGAAAGTACAGTACAAACTATGATTTTTGAATTCCATAAAGTCGGGAGATGTGCAGAATGTGAGAGAGATAGAGTAAACGTTAGAAATTTCATTATTTTGAAAAGTTTTTTAGGGCCGGAGAACGTAGAAAAAGGGTATTAGAGATATTATTTTGGTCCACAAGGTCGTAGAAAAAGGGTTCAGAATAAATTATCTGAAATTTCTGATAAAAGATAAAGTTAAGATAAACATAACGATAGATTTCTATTGTTATAACCATAAATCAAAAGCAAAAAATAAATGTTTTATGCCTACAACAATTGAATAATTACGCAACTTGCGGAAAATACATCATTCGTGGAGTGATTGAATTTCCGTAGGTACTTGTTTGCCTTCAAATAGTTTCGAAATTTCCGAAAAATCAATTTTTTATTTGTTTATCGAAAGCGAGGGTATAATATGTACTTGAAAAACGCAGAAATTTTGTAAATTGACGCTTTTTGGAACGAGAAATCGACTGGTCGGTTTCGTTTTTTGATAAATTTACCCACTCTCTAATAATATACCTATTTCAATCCTAAATTATTAAATTGTAAGCCCTGTAAGTATAAATAAAAAGTACTTCCTTTCACTCCTCGTAGGTATATTTAAATATTAATTTCAATTAGGTATATCCATTCTAATTGTGGCACCCAGTACCTACATAAATCAAATAAGCGAATATAATTAATATCTACATCTATAACGTAATTTTTTATCTTCAAATATTCATCCAATCTCTAATATTATTCAATTTATTTCAATCCTATATTAAAATAGTTGAACATAATAGAACACATATTTTAGAAGAGGGAGTTGAAAGCAAATAGCATATAGATGGCGCGAGGCGTACCTACTACTTTTGGAGAATTTAATTTATTGATTTTTTGTACTATACACGAGTCGTGACCATAATTTCAGTTACCGATGTAACGACGGTCACGCTCATGCGCAGTGATTAAAATGCGTTCCAACCGAGACGTGATGGTTTATCGGACGATCCTATTTGCATTCCAACCTACCTTTGGATCATTTATGTAACGGTTTCAGAACGGTAATTTCGATACACGGCTCTAATTGAATACTGTTTGGACTGACCTGCGCATTAATAATGTATTGAATTAAACAACTGTTTCATCTGTCATTTAGCTTGGTGCTTGGTTATGTTTCTTGCATTCCTTTAAGCGTTTTGACCAGTTTTTCGATTTTTCATTTTTCTAGCTATTGTTTTGTGTGGCGTTTGGTACGTTACGGTATATTAATCTTGCTTTAGTGAAGAAAGTTCTATGTAAAAATGAGTGACGATGGAATTAGCGATTTTTCAGAGTTTGGTACAAGCAGTGAAGATGATTTGGAATTAATTCCCAACAAAAGAGTTAAGAATGAAGATTTTTTAGGTGAGAACTTAATTTGAAGTAGATACCAACTTAATTAGTTAATAATGTTGTGAATTGGGCTGATACATCTTTTAAAAATATTATTTCACATAATAGGTCCATATATTTTATTATATTCCAATTACTTTTAGAGCACACGGTTCCCAATTACTCGGAAGAAGTATTTTTGGAACACTTTGTAGCATTATAAAAATACAATGAACTCATTGTATGTATTATAATACAGTAGTAGAACAAGTTGGTTAATTTTGTCCACTACTGGTATGCAATTAATTATACACTGCTAGTATAACTGGTTGCCTAAGTGAGTTAATTCTCGTTTTATTTTATTTTGGCATAATTTTGGAGTAGTAGAATACCAATAAGAAAATTTAGCTTAGGAGTAATATTTTTATTGTCTGTTGCATCCTAATTTACAAATCAAAGACTATTTCAACAATTTATGATGGGAATTTTGTTTGATTGCTAGTGGTAGCATTGCTGTCAAATGACACACTAGTTGTCGGAAATGATCAATTCCCGCCCTGTCGATTTCACTTGCTAGGGATCCATTGAAGTAGCACCTGCTAATTTTGGGTTTCGTTTTACCGTTCCCTACAAGTCGAGAAGCATGAGATAATGGTCGGAGATACTGGGTTATCGTTTTTTAATTTTCATATGGAAACAATTATGTAAAAGCTCTTGTTGGTGACAAGGTAAGACTATTTATTATATGTTTTCCACGTTATAGCATTTATGGTTTTTTAGAGCTTTTGTACCACATGGTCTAACCAATGATGGCTTTGCCATGATGGATTTTTGCGATTGATGATGGAATTGATAGGATTTTTACTGGAATATTTTACAAAGCCGTAAGTTGTCAAAGTTTCCCCTTAATGGACTTCTGTCGAGATAAACTGAAGAATTAGACTTTACATTCTCCATTACATGATGGCAGAGATGTTCGTATTCGGATTGCGTTAACGTCGTAAAAGAAGGGTTTTTATGATGATGTCTTAGCTTCGTGTGGTGTTGAAGGACAATGATGGTTTTTCTGGGATTTTCGATTTACTTCCACTATGGAATAATTTTCATGTGCATGGTCACGGAATAGGAGATATAATTAGCTGTTAACAAGATGGCCGAGTTTTAGTCGGAGGAAGCCTGCCATTTTCAATGGTTTGAACATTAACCGCAAGTAAAATTTAACCGTTTATTTTGTTTTCATCCATATTTTGATATTATCGCTACTTTGAAATTATATTTCATTCTGACACGACTTCAACTAAGAAATTCTCAGTATATTTAATGACATATCACTAATTATTATAGAATTACAGTTCTGTAAAACTGTAATTGGTATACCAACTACAAGTTACTTATATATTTTTGGGATTGTTCACTTATAATTGACAACATTTGATATTGTATATATCATTATTAATTTTAATCAATTTCAGTCACAATTAAGATTCTATTTAATATTTTTGGTTGTTTTATATACATTAAAACAGTATTATCGCTGCAACTATCTATAAGGGTACGGACATGCCGAAGATACATGGATGAGCGCGGTGGAGGTCGCGGTCGCGATCGCTACATCGATGTCAAAACAAACCTTTATTTTCTTATGAGACCGCACATACCAAAGATGCTTCACTAGTTCACCCTCGCCGCCTATCATCGCAGTTTACAGCGATGTCGAAAGCAGAACAAAATATTTTGATTTTATATGGCGGTCGAGCTGTTGGCCGCGTAGAAACTGCATGTTCATTGGTGCTCTTTAAACCACGTGACATTCTCGAGTGAGTGCGGAATGAGGAACGTGTTTATTTTTCAAGTTTGTTGTGGTATTTCGTTATTCAAAGGTTGTGAGACGTTTGGAGTTTAGTTTGATTTATCTTCAATTTAAATACATGGACAATGAAAGATGAATTAATAGATTTGGTGTTTAGTGTTCCTGCTTTATGGGATAAGTGCCACAAACAGCACCACAATAGGCATGTTCTGGCAAGAGAGTGGAAGAAAATAGCAGCAAAAGTTAAAGTGACAGGTATGTATATTAAATAACATACAGAGTTTTCCATTTAAGAATAATGTAAACAATTTTCATAATTTTTAAAACTGATATATTGAACTTACAATTAGACTATTATTCAACTCAGTACAATGTTATATATTATCATCATGCTAAGAAACTATTACTATTGTAAATTCAAAGGATTGACGACAAAAAACTCTGTAAATTTTTGCCTAATTAGTTTTGCTCTGTTAGTTGAAGCATTATGCGATCTAGACCGTTGTAAATTACATCTTTCTGGGATTGGAGGAAGGTCTGAAATATTTAAAAGATATGACTCTTTGTCAATGATGATGTTGTGTAGTATACAGATTGCTTAAATAATACTATCGGCAGTTTCTTCGTGTGTTTCAATAACACAACTCAAAATTCGCCATTTCGCAAATAATATTCCAAATGCACACTCTACACATTTGCGAGCGCGAGATAATCGCTTATTGAAATTTTCTTGTGAGGGGTTCAACATTTGTCCAGAATAGGGTTTCATTAAGTTTTCTTTTAGGGGATAAGCTTCATCAGCAATAAAAACATGAGGTAGTTTATGGTTAGAATTAGGTAATTTTGTTTCCTCTGGGATTCCTAATTTATTTTCTTCCAACAATTTGGAAAGTCTTGAAGCCTGGAAGGTTCCACCGTCACTCTGCTTTCCGTAGCCACCAACGTCAATAGAAATAAATCGATAGTGGTCATCAACTAGCCCTTGTAAAACTATGGAGAAAAAATGTTTGTAGTTAGAAAACATAGAACCTGAATGAGAAGGACACTTTATTCGAACGTGTTTGCCATCTAATGATCCAATGCAGTTTGGAAAATTGCCAAAGTCGATTATATTCTTCAGATATCCGTAAAAAATCGGCCGTAGTGGGCTGTTTCATGTGAAGGGGCTGGAACATTTCCCATAAAGCTGCACATACTTCCTTAATAATTTTTCCAACTGTAGATGATCCCATCCTAAACGAGAAGGCCAATGATCTGAAGCTGCATCCGGTCGCAAGATATCTGTAACAGTATAATATATTAAAACAAAGAAAAACTTTACAAAGCAAGAATAATTAGTATACGTATGTTTTTTTCACGAAAATTAATTTTTAAATTAATTATGTATAGTAACTATTGTTGTCGTGAAAACCCCGAGTTTTAAGTTTATTTTTTGTTACAGAAGAAGAAGCACGAAAATGTTGGAAAAATGTGAGGCAAGAATATGGAAAACAAATAAAGAAAATTCAGGGTCGGTCAGGAGATGGAGCAGAGAATGAAATAGTTTGCCAGTGGCCGTATTTTGAAAAACTACATTTCTTACGTGATCAGTTCACGCCTCGTTACTCATCTACAAATTTAATAGATGAAACACAGGACACTGTGGAAAGCAATCCAGAAGATTCAAATCTAGAGGAATCTGATACTGACGCTGAACAATCTACCTCCACCTCAATAACAAATGTGCTGAGCCCTAGTTCCGAATTACAAGATGTGGTTGCAACTACATCAATTTCAAGTCGTGCTACTTCAGGTTCAAAATACTCTGCTACCCAAACTGGCTATAAAAGGCGAATAACCCCACAAATAGAAATTGTGAGACAGCTAGTTGACATTGAAAAAGAAAAACTAGCCTTAAGGGCAAATAAAATGTCCCAGGATCCCAATGATGATGATATAGGGTTTTTCCATTCCCTTCTTCCTTATGTGAAAAAATTGACGCCTAGAGATAAATTAAAATTTCGAATGGATATGCAGAACTCTTTATTTGAATTCCTGTATCCTTCAAAACAGCAGACGCTCGCCTGTTCAGTACCTGCTGCCAGTGCTGCCACCCAGATAGAACATGCCCCGCATCTTCAACCTGGTCCTTCTCGGTGTGAACCAGTTTGGAGTAATCAGACTTTCCTGCCGTATGAATCGAGGTATGAATTTCCCTCATCCATATCCACAAATCAGACGTCAGCAGACTAAATTAAATTAAATTAAATAACAATTTGAAATGTGAATTAAAATTAAAAGTTTAAAATGTGGTTACGCTTACCTTATTGTCACTACTAGTTTTTCTTCAGCTAAAATCGGGTTTGTATGATAGTTGTTATAATTGCAATGTTCAATTTTCGTTTTTATGTTGTCATAAATATACTGGAATATATCTAGACCCATTCTCATGTAAGCATGGAATCTGTCAGAATGGTCTCGAAGCTCTTTAAACAAGTGATGGTATTCCCCTAGATATTGCCTTTTCTGGTTTATCGGATGAGCACTAAACTCGCGATTTGAAGAATTACATATAATCCACCACTTTCCACCTGCAGATATACCATCACTGTCTTCACTGCTGTTGCTTCTATACATAGTTAACTGTTTAATAATAAAACAGCAAATTTCTTCCAACTACGTGTGTCTTCTTTGAAACCTCAAAGAACACTGAAAGCCGAAAGCTTTGACTTTGACTGAAAGGAAAGCATCTTTGGCATGTTTTGCCCAGCATCGATGTAAACCTCGATCGCGACTTCGACCTCCACCGCGCTCATCCATGTATCTTCGGCATGTCCGTACCAAGATTCTATTTAATATTTTTGGTCTTATAATGTACACTAACAGTACTATTGTATCATCGCTTCAATTATCCATCAATTGGTTAGGATTATTAAATCTATTTTTGTTTGGGTTTGGAGTGTTTTATTTAATTCACAAACATAAAGCAAAATATATCCCAATGAGATTATTTGAAAAGTTTAACTAGCTAATTTGCTCCTTATTGATCTTCTTGATTATTCAATAAGTGTTTCTTGAATGTCCTTATAATCAAGTGGCGCCTATAATATTTATCCAGGACCACTTTTCAAATAAATTAAAATAAAACTCACGACCTATGCTCTCTGGCGAATAGCTGACCATCGGCTTGTAGCCTCACCTGGTTAATATTATTCACAAGAGGAAAAGGAGGTTACAAAAAGTGGCGACCAACGTGTGGGGCCCGAATTTCTTGAATTTATAAAATTTTGCTAGTTTGTGAATTAAATAAAATTGTAGAATCGTTAAAGTTCAAAATTGATCTTAAGAGCGGAAAATAAATGTGTGTTTATATTCTGTCATAGAAATACGTGGAATTTGTCAGTTAATCGTTTAAATTTTTCATATCCCTTGTTTAGCAAATAGTCATTGTTGATATTATCATTATGGAGGAAACATTTAGACCTAATCATCTACTCATGGACGAGCTAGATTATGAATTGAAAATTCGTTCAGTTATTAGTTCAAAAAATCAAAACGAGAAACGAAAGATACTTGCTAGACTCTTAGAGAAAGAACAAGATAGACCTGGTCTGAAAATTGATATGTCAGGTTATACTTTTGATTTTCATAACGAACAAACTGCTATAGAAGCAACTATTGATTCAATTCAAAGTCTTTTAGTTGATTTCGAGGGTAACACTTCAGATAGCTTATTCTTGAGATTAAAATCTAGGTTAGTTCATGAAATGGGACGTATTAGACGTATGCCTATTGTCGAGTATGGAGAAAATGTTGATTTTAGTCAACAAAAGGAGTATCAAAATGAAACTTATGCAACTTGTCTTGTGTTAGAGTCAGAACTTCATGAAAAAGCTCTTTCAGCTGATAATGTAGGAGGGTCACATACACAGCTTAACAGTACTGTAAATCAACCTGTTATGGTACCCACAATCATGAATACAGGTAGTGCAAGGAATGAGCTTATATCAGATTGGGGTGTAAAATTCTCAGGTGAGCCTACAAAATTGTTTTCATTTTTTGAGAAGGTTTCTGATTTAGCTAAGTCCAGGGGAGTAGATAACCAGAAACTTTTTAATTCTGCAATAGAACTTTTTAAGGATGACGCGTCTATTTGGTTTAGAAGTATACAAGGGCAAGTTAATAGTTGGGATGAGTTAGTACAAAAGTTGAAAACTGATTTCTTGCCTCCTGATATTGATGATCAAATCTGGGAAGAGATCCGAAGTAGGAAACAAAGAAGTAAAGAAAAAGTTACAATCTTTATTGCTCATCTTACTAATCTTTTCAACCGCTTAACTAGAATTATACCCGAAGTCACACAACTTAAGTATATAAAACAAAATTTGTTACCAGAATATCATAATCCAATTGCTCTTATTGATTTCAGTTCAATTTCTCATTTGCAAGATACAATTAAGAAATTAGAAGAAGTTAAGGTAGGTATTTCAAAGAACTCTTATCAAATTTCTGAATCTCAGGAAATAGTTTCATCCAATAATATTCCTAAGTTCAACCGTTCTAGTAATTATAGACAATTTAATAAGAAAAGTTCATCAAGCTAATTCAATAAACCTTCAACTAGTGCCATCAAGCTGGCTCAGTTGATCGAACTATCTCATGTTGGAATTGTAAGGGTGCAAATCATAAATTTTCCTCATGTTTGTTGAAAAGAAAGTTATTTTGCTTCAAGTGTGGTAAACATGGTGATAAGACTGGTAGTTGTAATTGTTCAAAAAACTAGTACAGGGTGGAAGTGTTAAAGGCCATGGTACTTCTACTGCCGTTTCGAACAATATGGCCAATCCATTTGCTTGTAATACTGTCAATCAGGTTACACCCATTTTCATAAATAAAAACTTTGATAATAGGCCTCACATTTCTTTTAAATTGTTCGGTATAGTTATTGTCGCTTTGTTTGATTCTGGAGCAACTTCATCAATTGTAGGTAAGGATGGTTTAACATTAATTGAATCTCTTAAGTTAGATATTTCCCCTCCAGAGTTTCTAAACGTTTCTATAGCTGATGGTAGTGAACAAAAGGTTTCGGGTGTTATTCATTCGCCCGTATGTATTGGTAATGTTTGTCAGTTAGTTAGGATGTTAATAGTACCATCTCTCAAGCATTCCTTTATGATGGGAATGGACTTTGCTAGACAATTTGAGATTATGGTTAATTTTAAGAATAATATGTGGCATATCCAGAGGAAGGGAGAAGTAAATTTGCTCGCTGTAAGTCAAGAAGATCGGGGTTCAACCGGTTTAATTTCATCGAATGAGTTAACTTCATGTCAACGTTCTGATGTCGATGTAGTCATTAAATCCTTTGGTGAGATCAGTAGCAAAGAACATCTAGGACTGACTCAGAAAATTTTTATGCATATCGAAACCGGAAATGAAAAACCGTTTAAGAAGAAACAGTATCCTATGTCGCCGTACATGTTAAAAATTTTAAATTCTGAACTTGATGAAATGCTAAAACTAGGAAACGTGAATCTAAAAGCCCATGGTGTAGTCCAGTACTGTTGGTAAAGAAGAATTCAGGTGAATATAGATTTTGTTTCGATGGTAGATCTCTTAATGAAGTGACGAAGCATGACTCGTATCCTCTACCAAGGATTGATCGAATATTAGACATGTTACGTGATGCTAAGTTTATAAGTAGTATAGATCTACGTAAAGCATTCTGGCAGATACCACTGGAAGACAGTTCGGAAGAGAAAACAGCATTTTGTGTTTCTGGTCGTGGACTTTTTGAATTTACTGTGATGCCTTTTGGATTGTGTAATCCTGCGCAAACTGAACAGAGACTAGTAGATGCATTGTTTGGTCCAAAGTATGAACCTGAGATATTTACTTATCTTGATGATATAGTCATTACTAGTTCTACTTTTGAAGAACATCCACACTTGTTGAACGAAGTAAGAGAAATTTTGAAAGATGCAAATCTTACTATCAACTTGGATAAATGTGAATTCTTCAAAACATCTCTTAGATTTCTAGGTTATGTTATTAGTTCGGATGGTTTACATACCGATCCAGAGAAAATCTCTAGTATGTTGAATTACCCAAGACCAACCAATTCTACAGAAGTTAAACGTTTCATTGGACTTTGCAGTTAGTATCGTAGGTTTATAAAGGATTTAAGTACTTTATTATCACCTTTGAATGGTTTACTTAAGACTAAAAAAAGAAGCAACCCATTAGTTGGACCCCTGAGGCCGAAATATCATTTAATAAAATCAAAGAAGCTCTAGTTTCAGCACCGATACTTTCTCAGCCAGATTTTTCTCAACCTTTCATTATAGAATGCGATGGTTCTGACACTGGTGTTGGTGGAGTCCTCATACAATCTATTGATGGAGAAGACAAAGTAATAGCTTATGCTAGCAGATCTTTATCCAGGACTGAACGTAACTATTCTGTGACAGAGAGAGAATGTTTATCAGTAATCTTTTGTATTGAAAAGTTTAGACCTTACGTGGAAGGAGTCAAATTTACAGTCGTTACAGATCATTATTCCCTTTTGTGGCTAAATAATTTAAACAATCCTACAGGACGTTTAGCTAGATGGTCAGTTCGTCTGCGCCAACACAACTTTAATTTGAAGTATCGTAAGGGCTCCGAAAGCGTAGTTCCAGACGCTCTATCCAGAATATAATAAAATTTACAGTCGTTACAGATCATTATTCCCTTTTGTGGCTAAATAATTTAAACAATCCTACAGGACGTTTAGCTAGATGGTCAGTTCGTCTGCGCCAACACAACTTTAATTTGAAGTATCGTAAGGGCTCCGAAAGCGTAGTTCCAGACGCTCTATCCAGAATACCACCTTTAGGTGAAGAAATCTCTTCTATAGAAATAAAGACTTGTGAGAACGACCATTGGTACTTGAAGTTAAAACAACAGATAAAGGAAAATTCCGAGGAATACCCTCAGTGGAAACTAGAGGATGAAGTTTTACACAAGTTTGTTCCAAATAAATTGCCAATAAACACCAATGTAAGTGACTGGAAATTGCTAGTCCCCAAGTCTCAACGGAAACAGGTAATTGAATCATGTCATGATCCTGTAACCTGTGCTCACTTTGGATTCTATAAGACATTCGCTCGAGTACAAGAACTGTACTATTGGACCAAGATGAGAGATGATATTTTAAAATATGTTAAAAGATGTCAAGTTTGTGGAGCTCAAAAGGTTTTTAACTTGCCTCGTATCGGTCATATGGGTTTAGAGAAGGATGTACAATATCCATGGCAGATAATTTCTGTCGATCTAATGGGACCATTTCCTCGTTCATCAAAGAACAATACTCATCTTTTGGTTATAGCAGATTGGCTTACTAAGTATACACTTCTGTTCCCTCTTAGAAAAGCTACTGCAGAAAATGTAGTAAAACATATGGAAAATGATGTATTTCTTATGTTTGGTGTACCACAATTTATTTTGTGCGATAATGGTACGCAATTTGCTGGTTCAGTTTTTAGGAAGTTAGCAGAAAAATATGAAGTTCAAAAAATATGGTTTACGCCTCGTTATTCACCGCAATGCAATTTTGTAGAACGTATAAATAAGACGATAGATACAGCAATCAGATGTTATGTTGATGAACATAAAACATGGGATAGAGAATTGCCAAAAATCAGACAAGCAATTAATACAGCACGTCATGAAGTAACAAGTTACACACCTGCATTTTTAAATTTTGGAAGATACGTACCCGTATCTGGAAATTATTATGGTAAAGTTGCTACGACAAAAGATATAGAAATCGCTTTAGGTGATAGAGAGTCATATGCAGCAGAACTGACAGGTCTTTCCAAAATTTTCGATAGTGTAAGAGAAAAGTTACATGCTTCATATCAGCGTAATGCAAAGCAGTATAATCTCCGTAAGAGAGATATTTCCTTCGAGGAAGGAGATGAAGTGTGGAAGAAAAACAAAGTTTTATCTGATGCTTCTGTGAAGTTTTCAGCCAAGCTAGCACCAAAGAAAGTTCTATGTAGAGTCAGGAAAAGAATCTCTCGATTGGTCTACGCTTTAGATTTCGAAGACGGCTCCGATGCTGGAGAGTGGCATGTGAAAGATTTAGAACCTCACTTCGAATCTAATTCGGATGTATCGTATGGGTAATTATCAACATGAATTGTGTAAAGATACAGTGGTTTAGTATGTTAGGTTGGCAGCTGAACATTGCATGTTTTTGTAGTTTTGAATGGGTTATTGATGCCTTGTATGTCTTGCAAGTTTGTATCAGAATAGCTGTGTTCGAAAATTTTGTTTGCAAGATAAATGACAATAAAGGTTTTCATTGGAAAGTTATTTCCATGTTTAATTCCCCGAGAATTATTTTCAAAATTTGTTCCCCGAAACAAGTTTCCCCTATATATGAATATATATATCCCTTAATGTGATGATTCTAGATTCTCATTGCAGTCACCCTTGTATTGCAATTGTGTTTGAAGTTACACTTCTATCTACATTTGTATTTGCAGTTGTATTCACAATTGTACTTGTAAATAGCACATGCCGAATGCTGGTCACCACAGCTCAGGCTATAGGAAATGAGTATTCATTTCATTAGTTTTATAGTATAGATAGTAAGTATTTTTGTCCCGATTGTAATATTTCACGCTGGTTTGGAATAATATAGACTTGATTGATTCAAGACTTTACCCGATTTCGTAAAACGCTGGCTTTGACTTTCCCGATGATGACCCTATAACATAGGCGTTTGGTACGCGTAGTAACCTATCCCAAACTCAGCAGTCAATATTTAAAAATTAGTATCTAACACTCAGGGAGTGATAATTCATCTTTTAGTTTTTGTTAGTTGTGATTACACTTTTGGCGGTGGTCTACGAATTATAGCAGTTCACAATTTATTTTTTGTTTCATAAATAGGTTAACACATTACCCTATTTATTCTTTCGGAGAGGGGTGGTGTAGCATTATAAAAATACAATGAACTCATTGTATGTATTATAATACAGTAGTAGAACAAGTTGGTTAATTTTGTCCACTACTGGTATGCAATTAATTATACACTGCTATTATAACTGGTTGCCTAAGTGAGTTAATTATCGTTTTGTTTGATTTTGGCATAATTTTGGAGTAGTAGAATACCAATAAGAAAATTTAGCTTAGGAGTAATATTTTTATTGTCTGTTGCATTCTAATTTACAAATCAAAGACTATTTCAACAATTTATGTTGGGAATTTTGTTTGATTGCTAGTGCTAGCATTGCTGTCAAATGACACACTAGTTGTCGGAAATGATCAATTTCCGCCCTGTCGATTTCACTTGCTAGGGATCCATTGAAGTAGCACCTGCTAATTTTGGGTTTCGTTTTACCGTTCCCTACAAGTCGAGAAGCATGAGATAATGGTCGGAGATACTGGGTTATCGTTTTTTAATTTTCATATGGAAACAATTATGTAAAAGCTCTTGTTGGTGACAAGGTAAGACTATTTCTTATATGTTTTCCACGTTATAGCATTTATGGTTTTTTAGAGCTTTTGTACCACATGGTATAACCAATGATGGCTTTGCCATGATGGATTTTTGCGATTGATGATTGAATTGATAGGATTTTTACTGGAATATTTTACAAAGCCGTAAGTTGTCAATGTTTCCCCTTAATGGACTTCTGTCGAGATAAACTGAAGAATTAGACTTTACATTCTCCATTACATGATGGCAGAGATGTTCGTATTCGGACTGCGTTAACGTCGTAAAAGAAGGGTTTTTATGATGATGTCTTAGCTTCGTGTGGTGTTGAAGGACAATGATGGTTTTTCTGGGATTTTCGATTTACTTCCACTATGGAATAATTTTCATGTGCATGGTCACGGAATAGGAGATATAATTGGCTATTAACAAGATGGCCGAGTTTTAGTCTGCCATTTTCAATGGTTTGAACATTAACCGCAAGTAAAATTTAACCTTTTATTTTGTTTTCATCCATATTTTAATATTATCGCTACTTTGAAATTATATTTCATTCTGACACGACTTGAACTAAGAAATTCTCAGTATATTTAATGACATATCACTAATTATTATAGTATTACAGTTCTGTAAAACTGTAATTGGTATACCAACTACAAGTTACTTATATATTTTTGGGATTGTTCACTTATATATTATTGTTTCACGTATATATCATTATTAATTTTAATCAATTTCAGTCACAATTAAGATTCTATTTAATATTTTTGGTTGTTTTAGAATACATTAAAACAGTATTATAGTATTATCGCTGCAACTATCTATAAGATTCTATTTAATATTTTTGGTCTTATAATATACACTAACAGTACTATTGTATCATCGCTTCAATTATCCATCAATTGGTTAGGATTATTAAATCTATTTTTGTTTGGGTTTGGAGTGTTTTATTTAATTCACAAACATAAAGCAAAATATATCCCAATGAGACTATTTGGAAAGTTTTACTAGCTAATTTACTCCTTATTGATCTTCTTGATTATTCAATAAGTGTTTCTTGAATGTCCTTATAATCAAGTGGCGCCTATAAAATTTATCCAGGACCACTTTTCAAATAAATTAAAATAAAACTCACGACCTATGCTCTCTGGCGAATAGCTGTCCATCGGCTTGCCTCACCTGGTTAATATTATTCACAAGAGGAAAAGGAGATTACAACTTTCGTGTGTCTCGAGAGAAGGCAAATTATATAACGGAGAGGTTTGAGACAAGCCAATATTTTAACCCTCAATCTGGCCAATTTGGGAACATTTCTGCTGCAGAACAAGTAAGTTTTAATTGCATGATAATACAACATACTAGTACAGGAAAAGCAACATACTAACAACTGCTAGTGAAGGTCCAAAATGTTATTGAAGTAAATTTTAACGTGATTGTATTTTAGGTACTAATATATTTATGGTATGTGGGCCATTAGACAGGGAGTTTTAGGGATGTGGGTGATCGCTTCAATATTACAATAAGTTCTGTCAATAGAATTATCAGGCGAGTAACCTTATTTTTAAGCAACCTCTCACAAGAAATAATAAAATGGCCAAATGAAGCTGATAAAAGAATTTCAGAACAATATTTTAGGAGAAATGGGTTCCCAAACATTATCGGGGCAATTGACGGATTCTATATTAAAATCAATAAGCCTGGAAATGATCCGGACTCCTATATTAATAGAAAAGGATTCTATTCTATCTAGGTATGCTGATAATGCAATGTTTGGTAATTTATCTGCTTACTTATCATAGGGTGTTTCAATGAGCTAGACATATTTGAGAAGTAATTGCCAAAAGTAATATAGTTATTATACGCTTGAAGAAAAATTATTAATTGACAATTGCCTAGCATCAAAGCCATCACCGCAAGCATTATTGATAATTATTTATTATTAATGTTTTGTTTTATTTTAGATGCAAACAGTGTGTGATCATCGAAGAAAAATCCTTGATGTTTTCATCGGATTTCCAGGATCGGTCCACGACGCGCGCGTGTTCAGGAATTCCCCACACAAGCACACACTTCCTTGCGTTTTTTGAAGTTAATTTTGAAAAAGAAGTTATCGGTATCGAGTTAACTTTAGCTGACATGAACAAAAAAAATTTGTGAATTTGTAGGATCAATATCGGAAGCAGCCTAATATAACTTTGTATTTAATGTGTTGCTATTATCGGCAGAAAATATAGTCTTTTGCCGATTATCATGCAGATGTGACAACCGAATTATTTGGAAAATGGTTTGTCAAACAGCTTTTAGCTTGGTACTTACAAGTAGTATGAAATTTTAAAATGTTGAAAAATAAAAGTAGCCCAGGTACGTACATCTCCTCAAAAATTTTCAAAGAAAATGGACTATGCTTCCATCTTATGGAAAATAAAGGACCACTCAAATGCGAATATTTTAATACCAACTTATTCGTCTTGAAAAATAGAACATTTGATAACATTGCGCCAATGCAGTAATTTAATCAATAAACTCACCACCACCACCTGCTGCGATGAAACAGAATCGGACTTGTGAATATAGTTGTACATACGATGAATACCCGTTTCGTCGAAACAAAATAGTAGGATTATATTTTTTAGTTGTATAAAGATATGATAGATTGCAATCAAATTATGTAAAAAAGGTACATCTCTCAATTGACAATCTAACATCTTTACATAAGTTTGTCATTTTGTAATAGAAGTTTATTATAACGTTTTCTATATTATAATAAGGTTTGTTCCAACAACCACCTTCTGATTAGTACGTGAACTTTCGTGAACTTATTTATGTACGAATCAAACGTTCGAGAAACTGTACGTCAATTAATCCATGAACATCATACTCTATGCGTTGTTGGAACGATTCTAAATGTTTTACAAACATAACCGAAGCGTTACTCACTCATCTGTGTTTCTCGTTCTCGTGTTTCTGTTACTCATTAACCTCCTTAACCTCATTAACGATACGTGATACGATCACATAAGCTCGCTCTTCATTTTATAAAATGGCTGGTAAGTAAATCGATTATGTTGATTGTTAATTATACTAATAAATATTTTTTAGTTTCTCCAATTTGGGAAACAGTAATTATTGAAAGCGACCCGAATAATTAATCAATTCCTTCCGACATAAGATGGACCACGAACACAACCAAAATGTTGTTGGATGTTTACCAACTAAAAAGAGGAAAAGTGGGTACACTTCGAATAAAAACAATAATGCAAATGTGGCAGCAGATTGCTACCGAATTGTCATTGGCTCTTGGTATGGTTGTCTCAGCTAGCCAATGTGAAAATCGTTGGAGAGTGTTGAAGAGAGGATACAAAAAATTTGTAGACAACCAAAACTCAACAGGGAGCGGTAGAAAATTCTTTGAGTACGAAAACGAGATGGCAGAAATTTTAGGAAAGAAAAAAATGTGTTTCCTGAAATTTTGCTGACTGCAAATATAGTTCATAATCAACAGCATGCAAAAGAAAATTATGTCGCTGCTGATGCCTAAGAGAGTGGAAAAACCATCGAAGAGAGAGGAGGAGCCATTGAAGAAACTGGAAACCAAAGTAATCCCAGGAAAAGAAAAGCTGAAATAATGATAAGTAATAAGGGTAAAAATGTAAAAAATAAAAAAATTCACTTTTGGAATTAATAAGAAATGACCGAAAAGATTATTATGAGAAAAGATTAAAAATTGAAGTTGAAAAATTTGAACAATTGAAAATAAAAAATAAATTGATTGAAGAGAGAAATAAAATACTCGTGGAAAAAAATAATGCTTTGTAAATTACAAATGAAGTTTATGTATTTAAAAGTTTATATATTGAAGTTTATCTTTTGTTTGAAAGTTATTGAATATTATTTTATTTATTGTTGAGAATACAATTTTAGTTTATAAGGGGTCGAGTAATGTATAAAACTATCATTTTGTAGAAATTTATTAAAAACTATATTGGTAAAGTGTCAACTACATTATTTCTTACTTCTTGTGCATGTACATCCACTTCTTCATTGCCTTGCCCATCAGCTTCATCTTGTAATAGTTCCAGAGCAATAGGTTCGTTATTTTCTAAGTGAATACCATCAGCTAAAGCAATGTTATGTAAAACACAAGCTGCTCTTATTAAATGAACTGTTAAGACTATATCTCTTAATTTAATGTGATAAAGTTGTCTAAACTTCTGTTTAATAATGCCGAAGCAATGCTCGATTATGTATCGGTTTCTTGATAATCTTAAATTATAATTTAGTTGTCTCGGAGTTAACTGGCCTCTGTCTCTAAATGGTGTTAAAAGGTTTCTTCTCAGAGGATAGCCACTATCACCGAGTAGAAAAAATTGACTACATTTTTCTTCTAATTAATGACTCAACGGTGAATTTCTAAACACCCGACTGTCGTGAACAGAGCCGGGATATCCAACAAAAACATCAATAATTTGGCGTTTGTGGTTACATATAACATATCCTTTTCTATTAATGTATGAGTCGCTATCGTTTTCTGGTTTATCTATCTTAATATGACAACCATCAATTGCGCCTATAACACCAGGAAATCCATTTCCTGTAAATTCTTCTTCGCTTTCTATTTTTTCCTCTTCGGTAGGCCAAATAATAATTTGTGGCGACATGTTACTTACAAAAACTATCAATATTTTATGGAAACTACTTAGTGATATTCCAAATCGGTCCGCAACATCTCTGAAACTTGCAGTTTCATGTGCAATGTACCATAATGTAATGATTACCTAAAAATTCTATTCTGCAGATAACTAAATATTAGCTGTTGAAAACTTACTTGATCGTAGGCCAAAATTTTTCCATATTGCCCCCAATGATGCGTGTAAAATTCATTTGCTACATATCTTTCTACAATGGTTTGCACAGTACCTCGACTCATTCGAAAATGTTGAAAAAAGGTCTCCTCATCGTAATTTTGAAGTGTATCATCTGTCGGTAAATGGAAACATATTCAAACTTAATACAAATTTCTAAATTACTACCAATGTAATTAGTACCTACTTATATAATTAGTATTTTTTACAATTTCTCTTTGCAATAAAAAATGTAAATCCTCGTCTGACGTATCAGAGGTCTGAATTTCCGAGTCCTTGCTTTCAATATCACTCATATCACTCAATTTTAAACTGTTACCACTTTCAGTAACTTTATTACAACCCTATAAGTTCACGTTTTATTTATGTATGATTTATGTTTATTTACCATAACCTAACCTTAAAACATCAACTGACAGTTTGGACGAACGGTTCTACATCCAAATCTCTGATGAAAATGATCGTAATTTTATCATTCCGTGGAATTGTCGGAACTTGTTGGAACAGAAATTTTGTTATGCGCATGATCGTGACGTTCATGTACGCATCATTTCGCTTAGTTGGAACAAACCTATAGTAAAATTATAATACATTTAATAACTGACCGACACGTATTTCGTAAACAATTCGTAGAAGTTATTTGCATTCTGTATAAAAGTCGTTAGAGAACAAATATTTATACCTGACAGGTGGGGAGTCGGTCAGTTCGACTCGTGGTCCAACTGACCGGTCCCCGACAGGTGATAGGAGTATGAAAGAAAAGGGCTTGTCCATCTAATTGTAGACTAACAAGTTTTAACTACCAATTTTAATAAATAATCGCTCTGTGTGTTAGAAGTGTGCATTTGGGCTGTGAAGCGTATTCAATTTAGAGTTTTTTTAAAGTCAAGTATTCAAAAACTAAGAAAATGCAGTGTTACGTTTGTGAACATAGAGTTCGTCCTGGAGGATTTCGGCGTTGTGAGGAATTGAACGATCTTCCAGAGGGATTTCAGAACGCCGCCCGCCATCGTAGAGGGAATAATAATTTGCAGCAAAGAAATATGGAAAATGGTGAGGTTATTCATATTAATTGTTATAGACAGGTTATGGCCGACATTGAAAGGGATAATGTAGGAAATGATGGGACTTCTTGTGTGTTTAATTGTATACCGCAAAGACGCAATATATGTTTTGTTTGCGATGGTAATAGAAATCTCCGGACAATTTCTTTTGAAGCCAGGATAGATATATATTTAAAAAAAGAAATATACGTCCCAAAAGGTTATTTTTGCTATATTGATCATTTTAATGATGAGGGTGGTTGTCGTCAGATTTAATCGGAGCGCTGCGTGCTAATCCTCGAAACGTAGTCATATCTCCTAACGAGATATCACAATGGTTTCGAGCATTAAGAAATGCTTCCTTTGATGCTGTAGAAAATCAATTTGACTCTGAAGACAATTTTGATGATGAGGACTTTAAACTTATGACAAACTTGAGTAAAAATAATTTTGTGGACATGTTTACGTATTGCAGTGACATTGTTGTATATGAAAAAACTAAAGTCATTAATAAAAGGGATCTTATTGAATTTTTAATAAAACTAAAGTATGATTTACCTGATAATCTGTAAGTCTTAATTTCGTATAAATGCCGATCAACTGTTAGCCTAGCAATAAAAGCTAAGCTAAAAGATTATGTTTATCTCAAAGATTCGTTTCCGAAAATCTAGGTCCTAGATCAATAGCTCATCAAGATTTTGTTAATACTCATGTAACGGATTTTGCCAATGAGTTGTATAACCCCGAACCCGATAACAAAAGAGCTATTATCTATATCGATGGTACTTACTTAAAAATACCAAAATCATCTAATTTCCAATCATTACGGCAGTCTTATTGCTTGCACAAAGGTTATCATCTTTTAAAACCCATATTAGTAGTTGCTTCAGATGGATATATTCTGGATGTCCACGGACCTTATTTTTCAGATTCGCGGAATAACGATGCTTCAAAATTGCAGCATAATTTCGCTAATCAAGAAAGACAAGATGCGGACCAATTAAATACTTGGTTACAACCAGGCGATATTATAATTGTTGATAGGGGTTATCGTGATGCAGTAATAATCTAGGTTTAGAATGTTATATTCCATCCACACCGTGGTGATAGGCTGCTTTCAACGAATGATGCTAACATAGCACGGCTTATAACAAAAACGAGATGGATTGTTGAAAGCCGTAATCGACATTTAAAAACAGTATTTAAATTTTTTAGGGGACAAATACCTATTCAACATGTACCGAATTTAGCTCAAGCAATGAACGAATTAGCAACATATGAGAATGTAGTAAAAGCTCGAGTGGAAGTTGAACGTTTGCACCTTCAGCGGGTAAACAATGCTGCATGGATAAATGTGAATGAACTGCAAATACCCGAATTTCCAATTATGTCACTGCAAGACGTAAGAGATTTAACTCTAGGTATATATCAGGTAGGTCTTGCACGTAGTTATATTCAAGATCATTTACAAAGAGAACAGGTCGACGAGTTCTCTTTTCAAGCTCTTTTGCAAGAACCAGGTTTCCTGAGAGCTCGAGTTTATTCTAGATTTAGGCAAGCTACTAAACATCAATTATGGATAGCATTTCGTCCACGATTAGGTTATGACGAAGAAATCGAACCTAACGAAGAGATTCGACATATTGATGGCTATTACTGTACTTGCAAAACTGGAGCTCGAACACTTGGATGTTGTGCACATGTAGCTAGCGTGATCTAGTATTTAGGATATGCTAGACACCAACCTAATATTAGATATCCATCAACCAGATTACTAAATACTGTACTTGACGCTGCTGATCGAACTATACCTAATCATGAAGAAATATAATGATGCAAATTAGATTTCAGATAACAGTGCTTTTTATGTCACGCAAGGGAAAACACTTATCGCCATTAAAATATATAAACACAAAAACCGGCTTCGACTATCAAAAAAATACAAAACTTAAACAAAACCCGGCTTCGGCCATCAAAAAAAATTTAATAAAGCAAAAAGGCGACTTAAGCTACCAAAAAAATATAAAAACCAAAAACCGGCTTAGGCCAATAAAACATTTTTTTCAGCTACACTTCGCGGATAGAAGGTAATGAGGTCCTCAGGCGCTGCCTGTGGGGGGAAGGTGGAGCGCGTAAAAGGGGATACTCTAAGAATTATACATTATCTTTTAGTATCACCCTTTACGTCGGGTTCATTACCTACACACATTTCACAAGCATTTTTGTATTAACAGTTAATAGACATTTAACATCTAGCATATAAAAAAATCTTTTCCGAATCCCTATCCTATTTTTTTAAAGAGTTACCGATGCCAACAAATACACTACAAAATACTACAAAGAAAAAACAACATATCAAAATTAACTGATAAAATTAGGTCAGTTCAACCCTGTCTGGTTTTATTTATTCATTTCTTATCACCGCTGATATCCTTACTTCGTGGAATCTGTAATACATGTTTATTTACGTATTTTCTCTCTATCTTACTCATACAATCTCCGTAAGCGATTTTAAAAATAATATCATTAATTATAAAAGTCACAACATTGGCGCAATGTTATCAAATGTTCTATTTTTCAAGACGAATAAGTTGGTATCAAAATATCCGCATTTGAGTGGTCCTTTATTTTCCATAAGATGGCAGCATAGTGCTTTGAAGTTGAAGATGGAAAAATACAAGAAAAAATTTACAGCAAAAAACCTATTAGAAACATTGGATTCTAATCTCAAAATTGCAGAATCAATAAATTGTTTAAGCCTTTAAAGTATATATTTTGCTGACTTTTCATCTATGAGATAAAATAAAGCATCTTATTATACCTAATTGTGGCTTATTTCCCTATACACCCAGTTAAAGTATATTTGAACAAAATAGTTTTTGGGTGCAGGTCAAGAACAGCGACGAAATTTGAAGTTGAAGGTTGAAGATGGAAAAATACAAGAAAAAATATATTACAGCAAAAAACCTATTAGAAAAATTGGATTCTAATCTCAAAATTGCAGAATCAATAAATTGTTTAAACCTTTAAAGTATATATTATACTTCAATAGGCCGTCCTTCGAAAAGATCACATTGGTATAGTTTCATTCTGAACGATCTAATGGCGTAGTGTTTACATTGATAAGAAATTTCGTCCCGTCCCCCTACAGTTGTTAGTCATTCTAGTTCTTACGCTCGAACGGTGAAGGTGAACATTAAAAATACCAAAACGAAAAGCAGATCGCTTAAGGAAAATAAAAAGGAAAATGAGAAAATTAGCAGAAATGTTAAAAGACGTATCAAGTAAGTACATAATTTTTTTATATCTAGGTACATTAATTAAAGAAGAAAAAAGCCAGTGGAATTTTTTTTGGGTTCTTGTTTTTTACTGGGTAATACCGTAAAAACATACCTGATAAAAAGATCGTACAATGGATAAAACCATTCAAACTTTATCTATTGTTCTATGAGTTCGGTGTACAGGGGGATATAAAAGTCCTTCATGCACATCTTTTGAAGTTTTTTACCGGGTAATACCGTAAAAAACTTACATGCCGGATTAAAAAAAAACATACAATGGTTAAAACCATTTGTTTGAGAACTATATTCTTAATCCAGGACAGATGATCTTCCGATTCTTAGAATCGACATTCATTCACTATTAACTAGCAAACTAGCCAACTGCCAACCTGACTTTTCGAGAAACGACAGAGAGTTGTCAGTACATTTCTAAAAACGAATGTGAAAAATTTCTTTTAGCGGAATTAAATTCCCAAAAACAGTGCTAAGAGCATAATTAACGGTAATAATCGTATTTCTAATACCAATAGTCAACAAAGTCTGTTCGTGAGTGTTCATTTTGTTTGTAATCAATTTTAATTAACATTTGCTGTGTTTGGGCGCAGGACAAGTTTTTAGACTAACATTTGTAGTCTAGTGTTTTTTTTAATATTTTATTTTTATAACTATTTTAATCTGGAAGTGTCTATTTCATAGCGACAGAAGTTTTTTATAGTGGCGAAAGTCTTTTAGCCTTATAATCCAATACCCTTTTGAGCTAGCAAACATCAGCAACTGCTACAGTCTAAGTGCTGTAACGTCAACGAGTTCGTGCAGCGCTCCTTACGCTTAGACATAAATAGGCGTGTGGGTAAACTGGTTGGAGAACACGGTCATTTTCCAACCACCATTTAAATCTTATTGTTCTATGAATTTGTGTACAGGGGGATGTACAAGTCCCTTATGTATACATATATATATATATTTTTTTGTTGAACAAAAAGCGCAATTTTTTTTGGTTTTCACCGGGTAATACCGTAAAAACATACATGCCTTATTAAAAGAGCATACAATGGGTAAAACCATTCAAATTTTTTTGTGAGTTCGTCATACAGGAGGATATAAAAGTCCTTTACGCTCATTTTTAGTTGTTACATCCTTTGTCTAGGGTTAACAAAAATTATTTTGTCGACAGGTAGCTCTGACTCAGAAAGCGACACCGCGTCCACTACCTCAACATCCTCCATAGAAGAGGGGGAGGAAACAAATGACGAAACCACAGGGGTAAACGACATTTTGGAGGAAAACCCAGAAATTACTCAAAAATATGGAAAAGATCTGGTTGCGAGGTGGAATACCTATCTAACTAAAGGTCTTTCAAAAGAAACCAGACAAAAACTATTGTCAGAATGGAATACCCCAAAAAATTGTCCTTTTTTAAATGCACCAACACTAAACAAGGAAATCGAACCGGCCATACCACCAGCAGACTTAAAAAAGTACCAATATTTGAAAAATTTACAAGATATAATGGGGAAAGGGTTAACAGCCCTAGGACAAGCGATTTCTACAGTGCTCGCAGAAAAAGATAAATTTGACCAATCTTTGACCGCAGCACTTGTTAGTAGCGGCCAACTGCTAACAGATATGTTTCATACCATATCCACGCATAGAAGACACAACATCTAAATCCAAAAGTACAAAAAGTAATCCCCGACCAACCAATAGACGAAAATTTATTTGGCAAGGATTTCTTTAGTAGATGTATGTCGGCCAAAGCCTTGGCGGAATCAGCTAAAGAAATAATGAAGCCAACCAAATCCCAGTCTTTAAACTGGGCGCGCCCGAACTACAAAAAGAGGCAGAAAATAGTGACAAAGAAAGCAGGGGGGAAGCGACCGATGGAGCACAGCCACCACAGGAAATACAAGAACTGGAACCAGAAATGGAGACCACAGGAAGAACCACAATACAAGAAGAGAAAACATTAGAGGTAGGTTACGCAGGACGAATCAAACATTTTTACGCTAACTGGGAGAAAATAACAGATGACTAACAACTTTTAAGCTGGGTTCAAGGTTTTAAAATAGGGTTTAATAAAAAACCAAAACAAAAGTTCTTGAAACCCCAATCTGTATCTCCTGAGATATGGGCATGCATTTCTGAATTACTGGAAAAAGGTGCAGTAACTAAAGTAAAACATTGCAGAAATGAATTTTTATCTCCTTACTTTATTAGAAAAAAGCCAAATGGAAAAAATAGATTCATTCTCAATCTTAGAAAATTGAACAAATTCTTAGAATGTCCCCACTTTAAACTGGCGGACTATAGAACAGTTAAAAATTTAATAACGAGAAACTGTTTTATGGAAAAACTAGATCTGAAAGATGCTTATTTTTTAATCCCTATAGCAAAAGAATCTAGAAAATACTTAAGATTTATTATTAAAAATATGTTATTAGAATTTTCTTGCTTACCTTTCGGTCTCTCACTGGCACCGTATGTCTTCACAAAAATTCTAAAGCCGGTGCTAAAGAATCTAAGAGAAAAAGGTTTTTTATCCGTAATTTATCTAGACGACATCTTGATTTTTGGGGACACTAAAAGAGATTGTAAGGAAAACATGAAATTCACAGCTACCTTACTGGAATCGCTTGGTTTTATTTTAAAAAAGAAAAAAGTATTATGGTTCCAAAACAAACAATAACATTTCTGGGCTTCAATTTTCATAGCCATAACATGACGATGATGTCCATACGAAAAGAAAAAGTCACAGCATAAACAAAAAAATTTAAAACAAAAAACGATGTAAAAATTAGGTCTTTTGCTAAATTCATAGGAACTCTCGTGTCTATCTGCCCAGCAATTTCTTATGGCTGGCTTTTCATAAAATTATTCGAAAGGGAGAAATAGAAAAATTTAAAGAAGCCTAAAGGTAACTACGATGCTCAGATGGCTTTGCCAAAAAGCTTACAATCAGATTTCCAATGGTGGTTAGACCACTTAGAATCTGCAAAGCAAAAAATTGGGGCTCATGCATCTGAGACAGGCTGAGGAGCTGCTTGTGGCACTCAAATAGCCAGGGCGCTTTGGGAGTCTGAAGAGGTCGAACACCATATCAATTACCTCGAGTTAAAAGCGGCTTTGAATGATCTAAAAAGCTTTTCCAAAAATTGTCAGGATGTTGACGTGTTACTTAGGATAGACAACATTACAGCAATCGCGTACATTAACAAAATGGGGGGTGTTCGTCATCCAATGTTAAATAATATCGCAAGACAAATTTGGCAGTGGTGCGAAGCGAAAAACATGGGGCTGTTTGCTTCATACATCAACACAAAACACAATTTAGAAGCAGATTATCAATCTAGATTAAATAAATTCGAAACTGAATATACCTTAAATAATCGTGAATTTGCCAAAATAATAAAAATTTTGGGTGAACCAAACATTGACTTATTGACTTATTCTAATAAAAAATGTGAAAAATGTATCTCATGGCACCCCGATCCCGAATCTTACGCGGTAGATGCTTTTACAATCAATTGGAGTGAACATTTATTTTACGCTTTTCCTCCTTTCTCCCGTTTGTCAAAGGCTGCAAACAAAATAATAACAGACAAAGCTGAAGGTATCGTTGTTTATCCTAAGTGGAAAACACAACCTTGGTACCCGCTTCTTAAAAAACTAACAGCTTCCGAAACAATTTTATTACTTCCATGTGAAAATTAATTTTATCACCTTCCAGAAAGCCGCATCCTCTCTGGAAAACCCTTACTCTGGCTGCAGCAAGATTTTCGGCGAAGCATTAAAAACAAGAGGTATTTCAGAGTCGGCCTTAGATTTAATGCAAGCCTCATTAAGCGAAGGAACTCAAAAACAATATAACTGCACTTATCGAAAATGGTGGAACTTTTGCAAAGGGGAAAAGGTCTTCAACACAGATCCAAACGAAATTATCCTTTTCCTAAAACAAGAATTTGACCAAGGAGCTAATTACTCAACTCTGAATACTCATAGGTCAGCTCTTAGCACACATTTGGAAATAAAAAACTAAAACCAAATCAAGAGGTTTATGAAAGGAGTGTTTAAAAAAAGACCAAACTTTACACGTTACAATGAAACCTGGGATCCATCATCAGTACTAGCTTATGTTGAAAGTATGGAACCACCGGAGACAATTTCCCTGGAAAAAGTCACATCCAAGCTAGTCTTGCTGCTTTCTCTAACCACAGCCCAAAGAGTGCAAACCCTTTCAAAAATAAAAATCGAAAATATTAGTCATTTTGAAGATAGAATTGAAATCCGGATAACCGATATTATTAAAACCTCCAAACCAGATCAAGTGCTACCTCTTCTTACGTTTAATTTTTTTCAAAATAAAGAACTGTGCGTGGCATCAGTTCTGAATCAATATTTAAAAATAACATCGCCGATTAGAGGCGGACATAACCAACTTCTCATAACTATCAAAAAACCCCATCATCCAGCATTCCGGGAAACAATAAGCAAGTGGATAAAGATGGGACTATCAGCGAGCGGTATAGACTCAACAAAATTTAAAAGTCACAGCACTCGCCATGCTAGCACGTCAGAAGCGTTGAGAAGAGGTGTAAATATTGAAAACATCAGACGGGCCGCTGGCTGGTAAAAGAAATCCAATACTTTTATTTCATTTTATAATCTCCCATTGCAACAACCCAGAGACTTCGCTGATATGATACTAAAAAAGAAAATAAATAAATAATATAGACACTCATTTATAAAAAAGGTTCAATATTTGGATGACTTATCTTATGACAAATTACTAATAACTTTCTTTGGTTATTATACATGTTTATGGCTAATAGTCAAAATTAATAAATACTAAGTACTTATTATTAATATTTTTTCCTATATTTACTATTGTAAGATAATTACTTGTAAAGCCTGTTCATAGATATAAGAAAGTGACTGACTGAATCCTATTAGGAAGTACCCCTTGATAAAGTATAGGATAAAGATTTTAAATGGGTAGGGACCTAAAACTACGAAAATCGGGTAATAAATTTCATGTCATTGTTAGTTAATAGCTACTCTTCAACAATCCGCTTAATTTACTTTCTTATAACTATGAACAGGCTTCAACAAGTTCATTGTAATAAAAATATCTTTGTAAAGAAACAATTTCAAATCAAATCCCATTCCTAGTAATTGCAGGTTTGGGAACATAAGGTTAAATCGCCTTAATTCTTTAAACATCTATATCAATGTGATCTTTTCGAAGGACGGCCTATTGAAGTATAATTAGAGGTTAAACGACTTACCTGTAAGGAATTTCAATCCTCAATTATACGAAATAGGCCGTCCGAGAGAAGATCACATCCCGCCCGTCCCTTACAAATCCCATGAAGGCGACAAAAATACTGGCGAAGAACAAGAATGACTAACAACTGTAGGGGGACGGGACGAAATTGCAACAGTGTCTGTATTCGGACAGTTCGTGGCCGGTCGGTTGGTGTCGGCTCCATCACTTATAACCACTTGTTGGGCCGATAGTAGCCGGGTAGACGAGTTTCAGTTTTCATTGCGAAACTTATTTTATTTTGCGTTTTTGGTTCTTATCTTTGCGTTTTTGGTTGAATTATAAATAATTAGACAATATAATCAGTGTTCGGAGTGTGTTCGTGGAAATGGAAACATCCAGTAAACGGTAAGTACATACAATTTTAAACCGTTAGGTACCTACGCCATATTGTGGCGTCCCTAGACTAAATTAAGTTATTTGACAAAAATCTTCTATGAACGTTATTTTACCCAATTTACGGAGTGATATATACCTAATATTTTGTTGAAAATATTGCTTTGATAAATTAAGTTGCAGTAGTTGTAGTCGATGATACCATTACCGGTGAGAAAAATGGCGCCAACGTGATATCTCTGAATATGAGGGGTAGGAACTATTTTATGAAATAATTTTGTCTAATATCGGCCTTGGGTACATTCTTACAGCGGACAGACCGAGCCATGGCCGGTGAGAAGTATCGCCTACCAAATGCGCACGAAATTCGTTCCGTCTTGAAGCTCCAGTGTCAGTATTGTACGTCGATTCAAGCGTTAAACATAATAGTACAGTGCCGGATTCAGCCAGCGATGGAGTTTAAAAGTAAAGTACATAAACGTATTCTAAACGCTCAAACTCGTGAAGTGATCGACAATATGTTCGCATATATGGAGGAAGAAAAACAATCGGGGGAACTCAAAATTCCACTTGATAGGTTAAATGACCGAGTAGTTAGTGCAACGTGTGCTTCTGAAAGAAGTATTCGACGAATTGTCCAAGAGAAACGCCAAATTGATGCTGGTTCCAGGTCATCTTTTACTTCACCAAAGAAAAATAAAACAAGGGATAAACCTAAAACATCTTTAGACGCTGCCGATAAAGGTTTGTTACGCAGAATAATTCTAAATACTTTTACTGTTGATAAAATTGTGCCCACAATGCTGAACATTTTAAAAAAATTCAAAGATGCAGGATACACTGGTGAAATTGATTCTCTTCGGAAAGTTGTAAAATCAATGGGCTTTCGTTGGAGAAAAACAAAGACTAACCGAAAACTTTTAATAGAAAAGCACGAAATTCGTGAATTAAGAGTGTCTTTTTTGAGAGCCATTAAAAGTTACAGAAACGAAAACAGTCCAATTATATAGATGGATGAAACTTATATTCACAGTACTCATACCGTAGCTACGTGTTGGAATGATAACTCTAATGAAGGATTAACAAAGCCTATATCAAAAGGACAAAGGCTTATAATTGTCCATGCTGGCAACGGAACTGGCTTTATTCCACATGCTAAATTGATTTTAAAGTCTAATTCCACAACAGGAGATTATCATCACGAGATGAACTTTGAAAATTATAAAAAATGGTTGGAAGAGAAATTAATTCCAAACTTACCACCAAGATCTGTACTAGTAATTGACAATGCTCCTTACCACAACGTTTAAAAAGATAAAGCGCCGAATTCGTATAGTAGGAAAGAGGTTATGATAAATTGGTTGAGAGCTAAAAATATTTACTTCGACACTAAAATGTTAAAGCCCGAGCTGTATAATATTATTAAAATTCATTAACCAACATTTAGAACATACGAGATTGACGACATCTTAGCGCAGCATGGACATAGTACTTTACGATTACCGCCATATCACCCAGACTTAAATCCTATTGAGTTAGTATGGGCATCTCTAAAACAATACGTGGCACAAAGAAATTCTTCCTTCAATATTAAAGATGTTCATCAATTATGTGATAACTTTTTGACGAATGGAAAAAACGTTGCGATAACGCAGTAAAGTGGGAAGATAAGTTTATGGAAGCAGAACCATTTATAGACGAAGTAACGGACAATTTTATTATTAATTTGGGTGAAGAATCGGGAAGTAGTGATGAGGAAGATAGTGACAACTACAACTACAACTATAGTGACTCTACAGATGAAGGACTGTAATTAATAATTGTGATATTTAAGGTTGACTGTACATATTTTTTACATTAAACATACCTTTTATATTGTATTCCATATTATCAATTTCCAAAATACTATATTCGTGAAATCATCACTTTGTTGTACATAATGAAATAATATTTTTCATATCTCAAATTAATTAATATTAATAGAGGTAAGACGAAATTTCAATCAACCTTTCACAGAATGTAAAACGCATTGAGTCATCAGCTTATCACTTAAATATAGATTACCTACTATTATCATAATTGTAGGTAATTTACATTTACAGACTTGTAAATGACGGTGATTAGTAATCCCTGCAATCTCAAACCTTAATCGACTTATTTTTCAAAATTCCATGCCACTTTAATGTAAAAATAAAATAAATAAATATGATAATTTATATTCATTATCTAAATTGTTAACCATAAATGTGATTCTCTCAATTTACCCCTTAGTCCGTATCAGTGCTTAAGTAGTAGAAATAGTTTGCATTTCTATTTTCCGAATACTTTCTCTGTCTAACACTGACCCTCTCTTGACGCATCTAAAGGTGCGTACAGACATGCTCCGAATACCGTCTCGAACCTCGTCGCGTTCTCAAGTGTGGACGGAACTATGCAACCGCGTATCGTACTTCGACGCGTCAACGATGTAACATTGTAGCGTTCCGCCGGTTGTCGGTACCTGCATTGAGCATCAAAAGAAACGTGAACGCGACGCTGTACAGCTCAGTACACCGTGAATTCATGTCTGGACTAGCTTGCGAATCTTTTGGATATTCCAGTCTGAGTAGTCTGTTATTCTGAATGTGTTTTCAAGATTAGTGCATCAAGATGGAATGGACGGAGGAGGAAAGTTTATTGTTAATAGAAAATTATCGGGGAAAAGAGATATTATGGGATACAAAGAATCCCAAATATTACAACAAAATAAAAAAAAATGATGCGTGGGAAGAGATTGCCGCGAAAATGGAAACAGCAGCGGATGAGTGTAGAAAAAAAAATGACCAATCTTCTATCTGGATTACGGAGAGAAAAGGGAAAAATAAAAAAAAGTAAAGTCACAGGAACAGGTGAGTGGTTTATGAATTTTCAAAGACGTAACTTTTTTTATTAGAATTTATTTCATATTTAAAGATATAATGCTATTACAAAATAGGGTGGTATAATTAGAAATAAAATTTCAAGGAAAATTCATTTTCCAGGTCGATCAGAACTGTACGAGAGTAGCTGGTTTGCCTACAAGAGCATGCTTTTTCTTTTGGATAGAGATAAAGTTCGAAATACTCAGAAAACTGTAAGTATTCTTTATGTTTCTTGTTTTTTTTAAGAAAGTAATTAAAATTGATCACGCGTAATTGTCTTGCCATGAAATTCGACCTTCTTCCTGGAAGAAATTCGTTAATTCTTCTCGAATCACTTTGGCATCGGTAGCTGATTTCCTTGGGATGTTTCTTAAAGGCAGAAGGGATGACATAGGATCATTAGTTATCGTTCTATATGATCCTTCCACAACTTTTCCTTCTCTTTCGGTATCAAATGTTCCTTTCGGCGTATACAACTGACCTGAGGTTGAGCTTGTACGTAGGAAATTATGTAAATGTGCTATTGTCATTACTATGAGCGCAGCTTTTTCGGGACTCAATGACATAGGCTTTCGAAGTACTCTGAATATTGCTGAAGCAATGCCAAATACATTCTCCACAACTCTACGTGCACGCGACAACCTATAATTAAATATTCGCTCCCTAGACCCTTTTTTATGAACGCCAGAAAACGGTTTCATTACTCTGTCACTTAGAGCAAACGCCTCGTCACCAACGAAAAAATATGTAATTTCGCGTTGTCTTCCATCCAAAGGTTCTGCTTGAGGCAAACTCAAATAATTATTCTCCAAGTTGTTGTACAAAGAACAATTCTTGAATATTCCACCATCAGAAATTCGTCCTTGACCACCAGCGTCAACATAGAGAAAATTATAATTAGCATCAACCAATGCAAACAAGACTATACTGAATGTTGATTTATAATTAAAGTATTCGCTGCCCGTATTGATTGGTGCTTGTAATACCACATGTTTGCCATCCAGAGCCCCTAAACAATGGGGGAAATTCCAGGCATCATTATATTGTTTAGCCACTTCCAACCATTTCTCGGATGTTATCGGTATCTGCAAAAGAGAATTCGTGTAGTAACTAATACAATTTTTTTAGATGGAGACAATAGGTGAAGAAAATGAGAATTTTGGGGAAGATGATCCTGATATTCCTGAAGAGACAATAGAATCTCAGGAGACTGTAGAAGCTCAGGACACTGTAGAATCTCAGGACACTGTAGAAACTCATAGACTGTAGAAGTAGAGGAAACTGTTCCCAAAAGATACGCTACTCCAGCCCGTCCTTCCCGAATCCGAAAGAAAAGAGGTGCTGATGATGAAAAATTAGATGCCGCATTTGCAGTGCTAACTAAGGTTGCAAAAGGCCAAGAAGGTTCACATTCTAGTGAATATACGATCTTTGGGAACCTAGTGGCTTCCAAACTAAAGAAATATTCAAATACTACAGCGTCAATTGTCCAAGAAAAAATAATGGCTGTTTTATTTCAAGCAGACAGAGGAATGTTTCATCAATATTCAGAAAACCCCACCCCCTCAGTATATTCTAGCGATTCCTCTATATCTACACATTCCAATCCAAGATCTCACTCATCTGAATCCCAATTTTCACCTCAATCTTTCCAAACGTCCCCATATTCCCCACCAACATATATAGAGTCCCAAGCCGGTTTCAATAATGATTCCAATATAATTTCCCCTACCATGTTTTCTTTAAGTATGCCCAGATTGGACTTGAATTGAAACAGTAATAAACTATGTTAATTATAATTTAAATTCGATTAGGAATAAATAAGACATATATTTACCTGAATGTTTTTTTTCAATCCTTCGACTATAGCTCCACATACTTCCGGAATTATTGCACTTCTAGATTGTTTCGATATTTTGAAAAGGTATTGTAAACTAGTGAATGAATCTCCAGTCGCCAAAAAACGGATCGTGACTGCTAACCGTTCTTGAACAGAGATAGCTTTTCTCCATCTTGTATCTTTTCGACAAATTTTTGGACCCACTAAGGTGATCAAAAATTCGAAATCGGATGGCGACATCCTTGTGAAATTTTTGTATAATCCACTGATCGACTGAAATTTCAAATCCAAGAGTAAGTGATTGCCACCATATATCTCCCTGCTTTTATATATTTGTGTTTGCCACCATCTTCTTTCACGAGTATTTTTCCTTTTAATAATTGCATAATGCATAACAATATAGGCTGCTGCAGCAACATCCATCAGATACAGATTCAACGCAATTACTGATGGAACGACGAAATGTTTGGTACTAGGTACGGAGCGGTGTTCTGTTCGTTGCTTATTGCAAGGCCCCCTGCAACAACGTCGCGAACTTCTGTTCGTCGCGTCGCAGCACGCGACGAGGTTCGAAACGGTATTCGGAGCATGTCTGTACCCACCTTAAGACTTCACCGGCCATGGCTCGGTCTGTCCGCTGTACAAACTGAATCTATTTATAGTAGGTAAACCCGGCAAGATAAAAAGTTGGTTATTAGGTATTTAGGCATGTTATTTACGTAAATTTACTAGAAAGACACATTAAATAATATAACATACAGTGTGTTAGAACACGAAAATAAAAATATATTTCCATGTCTATTTTCTATTTTTGAATTCAATTAGTAGGTAACGTTTGCTGAAAACGATATGTATGTGTATTAATTATTGTTGATATAGAGTGATTGAAAAAAAAGATAATTTTTGTCTTCTTACAAACAGGCTGAAAAGTTTATTTCTGACGTAAATAGACACCAGTTAAAAGTTCAGCCCTTAAAACTAAGATATTCATCATCGCTTTTCTTTAATTCCCATAAGAGTAGCAATGACAAAATTTTTCATCAACAATGAAGTTGACCTCTGATAGATGTCGACCAATGATTTTTTTGTTATATCCAATGAATATGATGCTATTCAGCCTGTTTGTAAGAAGAAAAAAAATTATCATCTTTTTTTATGAATCACCCTATAATGTTTATGTTGAAAATTACTATTTTACTTCATGGTATGTATTGTAGCGTAGGTACTGAGTGGTAAAACATTTGGTAGGATTAGTAACACTATTTGAATTTGTATAATACATAGGTAGGTAGCTCCCAAAAAAAATATCAGTCTTAAACATCTTATATATATTTAGTTAGACCCCTAGTAGTGTGATAGAGCAATGAAATCAGCTCTTCAGGAAGTATTTTCAAGTGTGTAATTAAATCCATCACCCTCTTTAAGCTATCATTTGAACACAAGCATTCACAAAAAAGAAACCTCTAGTATTTAAACTAACTTACTCTTTGTTCATAAACATACAACCAACAAACAAGCAAGCACATCTGAAAGAACTTCCAACTTTCTCACAAATGCTACATGCCAATTATTAGCTTCTTCAACTAGTAGTAGTATTTAGGAAAGTATGCCATTGAAAGTTATTTCGATTTTATTATTGTCATTCAAAAGGGGATTTTGTATAAAGGTAATCAATCGGATAATATATTGTAGATTATGTTCCGGTCATTTGAACAACAGAATTCCAATGTGCAATGTCCACAATTGCATTACTATAGCTACTGCCGAGCATTTCGAGCAGGAAAATGTAGATTAGGAGAACATTGCACCTACCTGCATATCCACTACTTCGAAGAGAAGTACTAGACGGATCGGTTGGTTGTTCCTCCGAACATGGAGAAAGAAATTTTTAGAACAATGCAGTTGAAGGGTGGACATTGCTATGAGTATGCAAAAACCAGGAGGTGCTAGAGGTTAGCGGCCTGCTCGCTACAACTTGTACATAGAATGCCTATTGACTATGCAGATAGAGCATTCACATGCAATTGTTGCTTGGGGGAACTGGCGAAACAATGGAGCTATAGCAGTCCATGTGGACATGTGTTTTGCACGGCATGTTTGAATTAATGGAAGAAAAACAGCAGAACATGTCCCTCGTGCAGAAGAGATCTAGTTGAAATTGAACATAAGGTAGGAAACATAAATATGCAGACATAAAACTCATTTTGTCATGGAAACTGTTAATGGTTTTTAGATATTTCAAATTAAATAGTTGAAAGTTCAGTATTATGAAAATTATTATTGGTTGTTTTACATATAATGTAACATTTTTCTTGGACCCCGATTAGGGGAGATCATATTTGCCCTAGACTGTTTACCGGCAAGTTTTGCGAGTATCCCCCAAAATATGCTTGTAAAATATGCCCCTCCTTCCAAGAAAACAGTAAGTCTTAGGGGTTGTATGCCAAGTTGTATGCCAAGGAATTATCCTTCGGTAGGCGTTATAAATGGGCATAAATACAAGAAATACCTACCTATGTATGGACACTTCAACGGCAAGGTAAATACTACCAACACATTATTTTTGTTTATAACTGTAGTAAAAGGAGTAACAACCCACAAAGCAAAAGCAGATCTGCAAAGATAATGTTTGTCAAAAGACAATGTGGGTTTTCACAACAACTAGAGAATAAAACATGTAATAATAAAAGAGGTCACTTTAGCCGGACCGATAATTCATTATCACTAGAACATGAACCAAGTTGGTATATATTCCAACATGTTCAACACTAACTTTCTGTTTTTGTTACTACCAATATAATTAGTTGATTTGTACAGAATGGGCAAATAAGAATGGCTCCCGGCATATCTTGCTAACTCAAAAATATACATATCTATACAAAAGTTGTTCAAAAATATTATTTTTAACATTCTGTATCTCCTAAACTTCTAGTTTTAAACCCCGTAAAAACAGTTCATAGAGAAGGATTTAAAAAAGCAAAATTATGTAGAGGTTTATTTTGAAAAATTAAATATATTTGGCTTGTCCTGTTGTTGTGGTACACCTTGGTTGGTTCGTAGATTGGTCCGTCATATTTGGACCAACCGCATTTCAATGACAAATTGATGACGTGATAAATCAGCTGTTTCAAGTTTGGTTAACCGAAACTTGAACCGTGCTCTCGAGCACGGTCCGCTCACTGGTTATTTGTTCTATCTCTTTCTATTTTCCCATTTGTTTTGAGCCTAAAAAGTTTTGTGAACAGAAGTGTTGAAAGATGGCGGAATCTCTGAGTGCAGTGGGCTTTGAAATCAATGAAAAAGTAATTCATTTTATGGGTGATGGACCAACTTTGAAATTACTTTTAAATGATGATGAGTATACCATTGATTACATTACAAAAGCAGCACTTAGTGGAAAATTATTTGCTTACGGAATGCAGAACAAATGAAAATTTCAAGACTTCCAGTTCAAGAACACGTAGACTTGCCTGCTGAACCAAACAAAGAAACTATATTTGACAAAGAAAATCTCGAAAATGATGTAGGGATAACCTCTGACCCTGATTTTCATTTTGAAACACAGAGCCAAGAAAGCTTTGAATGTGAATATCAGCCTGGAACTAGTAATATATTATCTGATATTACAAATAGAAGTTTAACAGGTAAAATAAGTTACAATAAAATTCATAGTTCCTTGCTTTTTTTATATATTTTATTTTATCAAATTAATATACATTAAATTGCATTCTTAAAGATTTCTGTATTTTCCATTTCAGAACAAAATTGTGTTTAGTCCGGGAAAAAAAATTGTCTAGGGAATATTAAAGCAACTAACTTGCTTTTGGATCTTAGAGATTCAGAAAAATATTCTAAATTATTTTCTGATAAAAAAAATTCAAAAGCAAAAGTTATGGAATAAAATAGGGGAAGAAATTGAAAGACAGGGTTTTTATTTGGGGGGTAATATAGGGGAGAAGTGTCGCCAAAAATTTGCAAATCTAAATAAAAAGTATAGTAAGTATGTAAGTATGTAAGTTATTTACAAAATTCACAAAAAACTGGTGCTGCTCCTATTGAAAAACCCCAATATTTTGATAAACTTCATGAAATTTTGCATAAGAAACATAAGATTGCTCCTCCTCTTATAATAGACTCCTTAGAGGAGCATTTAGAGATAAGGAGGAATGAAGATATAAGGTACAAGGGAGCAATCAGGAGTAGTTGAAAAAGATCAGATGTAGATATTGAAAATCCCCTTAACAATGCATCTACTTCTAATAATAGATTTTTGTTGAATGTAGAGAATAGAAAACCAAAAACTGCTACTTACAGATTATTGGAAGAGATGAATCAAAATCAGGAAAGGCATAATCATTTACAAGTAGAGATTTTGCAAAGTATGTTGGAAGAAACAAAAAAAGAAAATAGATTAAAACAACAAATGATTAAAACAATAAATAAATTATTATGTCCTCCTCCAAGAAAAAGACCACCAAAATGCGCTCTGCCATCATCATCAGTACAAATCTGTGATTTATAGTTCAAATTCGTATTTAGTTTTATATTATTATTTTGAGATTTGATAGAATGTTTTTACTTTTCTAAACAAATTCTGAATTTGTTTTCATTATTTACTCTTTAATTTTGGCTTACATTTTTTTTATTAAAATTTTAAATAGGTATGGTATAAATGAGTAGGAGGAGGATTATCACATTGTTATTATTCAAGAAGGATGTAGTACGTACGTGTAGCACCAGTAGTAGTAGTAGCAAGCGTTAAATATACACATAATATTTCATTTATTTTAAAACAGCATATACATTATACATTTATAATAATATGTATATAGGATGATTTTTTTCTAATATTAATTTTTTTAAATCAAGTTTACGTTTAAATTATCAAAGTTAAAATTATTATTGCCGATACATTAATTACTACAAGTGGTGGTGGTATTGGAATTATATTTAGAGGAATTTTTTGAATATGAGCAGTAGTATCAACAGCAGCAGTAGCAGCAGAAAGGTAATGTACAATTTTTATTTAAGTTTGCGCTACCATGAAAGGTTACCATTAAGAGGAGGAGGAGAATTATCAAATCATTTTTTGTTTTTAAATTTTCAGTTGAGCTGCGTTTAATAATAAATCAAAATTAATATATGATTATAAATTTCTTATACAAGTTATGAACTTGGAGTTCCCACAGAATAGCTGACGTTGCTGAATCAAGAGCGTTCCCCCACTTGAGGATAACGTCGAACAAAACCAGGCGCGAGCCGGAATTTTTAGCTTTTTAACTTGTAATTGTAATAATATCACATATATTGTTGTAACGTTAATAAAGTTCCGCTGTTCTTAATTATTTGATTTTTTTTAAAAACGAACTTTCGCGAGTGAACTTAAAATTGGCGCAGTCAGTAGGATTGCCAAACGGAGTGACAACAAAAATGGTGTCGAACCGGTCTATATCGATAGTTTATTGGCAATAATAATCGATCGCGAAAAATCGGAAAAATTCAGTAATTGGAAAGTGTTTGCCCAGACGAAGGATCCACATCGCCGAAGTTTGGAAACCCCGGAAGAAGCCAACATCGCAGAATCCGGTTAAATTTAAGATAAGCCAACTTAAGAGGAAGAAACCGCATCGTTCAACCCCTTTGGCACTAGGTAGATAAATGAAGCTAATCAATTTACTCTGGTAAGAAATTTTGTTCTTCCATATTATATTCCTTTCGTATTTTTCTGTTGATTTTTGAGTGATTTTTGATTTTTTACATTTCAATATTATATGCATAATTAATTGATGTCAGATATTGAAGACCTAAGTGATTTGTATCGATCATTAGATTTAAATAATTCTAATTTAAACCCGATCAATTTTGAAAATTTATCTTCAGTAGAAGACAGTTTAGAATTTGAAAATCTAAATACCGAAATGGCAGTAGCAAATGTTAATTATTCACTTTTGAAATTATATGTGGATACCATACCACAATTTGACAGTAATACTCACACATTAGGAGTATTTTTAGATGCTTGTGAAAGTTTGATAGCTCAATTTGCCGATACCACAAATATAAATGCTCAAATTAATTCTTATATTTTACGGGCAATAATCGGTAAATTAACAGGTAGGGCCTTAAGCTCAATAGGTTCTCGTACCGAATTAACTAGATGGGACGATATTAGAACATTATTAAATTTAACTTTTGGAGATCAAAGAAATCTTGATTGTCTCGTTCAAGACTTAATTGCTTTACATCCACTTAAAAATGAAACCCCATATAATTTTGGCATGCGATGTCAAGATTGTAGGAGTTTAATTGCATCAAAAATAAATGCATCGAATCTTCCAGCTCAGGAGAAATGTATTAGATTAGAGAGTTATGATGAATTATCTTTAAAAACATTTATTAGTGGGCTAAGTGGCCAATTACAAAATAATATTCGCTTAAGAAATCCAGACAGTTTAGAAAAGGCAATGTCTTTGGTAATAGAGGAAGAAAATTTTCTATATAGTACTCGTAAAACTAATTATTTGAACTCACAAAATTTTAGACAAATTCAAAGAATGGCACCCTCAACCTCCGGAATAAATAATATGTCTTCAACTTCAAGACAATCTCAACCTCCCAATTTTAACAAAAATAATGTTAACAATTATAGTTCAATTAGAAATAACAATAATTTTCGTCAACATGATACTAATACTTATCCAAATAATTCCAATAATCATAATCAAAGATCTTTTTATGTTCCTCAACAAAATCGTTCACCCCCGAATACTAATTTCCGAAATTATAACTCACACCCAAATAATTTTGGTAGAAATACCCAAGTATCTAGAAATTCAAATTATAATAGACATAGATATATTCCCGAACCAATGGATACATCTTCTGGTAACACACGTATCAGAAATAATCATTTATCCGAATTTTCAGAGGAATTTGAATGTTCTGGAAATTTAAATTCTGCTAATAGTAAATTCTTGGAAAATAGTAACTGCGATTCTCACACTCAAGATTATCAAGAAACTGATGTTCACAATCCTTATCTAGAACAAGAAAGTTACATAATTACACCTGTTATACACTCTCACGGTCCCACACAAAACACTTCGTACAACTGTGATAACACAGATATAAATTTTCGCGTGGGCGCGAAAGACAAAGAAATAACGTAATAAATATCAACTTACTAAAATCCAATCTTCCTTACATTTTTATTCCCGAATTAAAAGCAAATTTTCTAATAGATACCGGCAGTAGTAGAAGTTTAATTGATCCCAAATTAGCATATAAATTTTATAGAAATTACATTTTTCACGAAGATTTTAGTATTCAAACGGCTCATAGTATCAGTTTTCCTAATGAAGTCATGGAAATTCCCCTTTTTGACATTTTTAAAGTTAAAGAAAAGCACAAATTTCACCTTTTCAATTTTAGTAAAAAATATAATGAACTTATAGGTATTGATTTACTTAAACAATTATGCGCATCTATTGATATACATAATAAATTTATTATTACACCTAAAACTCAAATTCCAATAAACTATGATTGTGAAGGAAAGGCCAATTCAAAAAATTTAATAAAAACTTACTATTCCGGAAAGAACAACTAAAATTGTTAAATTACCAGTGAATATAGAGAAAGGTTTAGGATTCATGAAATATATTAAATTTGATACACAATTAGAATGTCCTCAAGCTCTTGTTAATATTGAAAATTATTTTGCATACACATCTATCACAAATTCCAGCTGTGAATCGAAAGTAATAACTGTTACAAGACCATTTATTATTGAAAAATTGGATCTTACGGAAATTAATTTTGTAGACACATTGGAATCAAATGATATTTTAACTAATAATCACGATAAATTATTGAAAATCAATTTAGATCAAATTCGATTAGATCATTGTAATTCCGAAGAAAGACAAAAAATACGAGACCTATGTTATGAATATAGAGACATATTTTATTGTGAAAAAATTCCCCTCTCATTTACAAATACGGTAAAACACAAAATTAGATTAACAGACGATACTCCTGTTTATACTAAGACATACCGATATCCCGAAGTTTATAAAAAAGAAGTTAAATCTCAAATCGATAATATGTTATCACAAGGTATTATTAGACATTCATCATCTCCTCATAATAGTCCAATTTGGATTGTAGAAAAACGTAAAAACGCATCTAATAAAAAGAAATATCGATTGGTTATCGATTATCGGAAATTAAACGAAAAAACAGTCGATGACAAATATCCACTACCTTTAATTAGTACAATTCTTGACCAATTAGGCAGAAGCCAATATTTTACTACGCTTGATTTAGCCAACGGTTTTTACCAAATACAAATGGAAGAAAATGACATTCATAAAACAGCATTTTCCGCTGAAAATGGGCATTATGAATTCGTCAGGATGCCTATGGCAATGAAAAATTCTCCAAGCACCTTTCAAAGAGTAATGGATAACATACTCAGAGGTTTGCAGAATGAGACATGTTTAGTTTATCTTGACGATGTTATTATATACAGTACGTCTCTTCAAGAACACATAACCAGACTTAGACAAATATTTGACAGACTAAGAGAAGCTAACTTTAAAATACAATTGGACAAATCAGAATTTTTACGGAAAGAAGTAAACTATTTAGGTCACGTAATAACCGCCTCTGGTGTTAAACCAAATCCTGATAAAATTTTAAAAAACTTCCCAATACCAAGTTCCACGAAGGACATTAAAAGTTTCCTTGGTTTAATCGGATATTACCGTAAATTTATTGAAGATTTTGCCAAAATAACAAAACCTTTAACAAAATGTTTAAAAAAAGGTTCTAAAATCATTCATGATCAAGAATTTATTGATACTTTTAAAACTTGTAAAGATTTATTGACTAATGCACCTCTTCTTCAATACCCAGACTTTAATAAAAAATTTATTTTAACTACAGACGCATCAAATGTAGCTTTAGGCGCTATTTTGTCACAAGGGCCTATTGGTTCAGACAAACCCATTGCTTATGCCTCTCGTACTTTGAATGACTCAGAGCAACGGTATAGCACGATAGAAAAAGAACTATTAGCTATAGTTTGGGCTTGTAAATACTTCCGTCCTTATTTATATGGTCGAAAATTCACAATAGTAACTGATCACAGACCTTTGGTATGGCTTTTTAAATTACGCGAACCAAATTCTAAATTAGTACGATGGAGACTAAAAATCGAAGAATTTAATTATGATGTAGAATATAAAAAGGGTAAAACTAATACTAATGCAGACGCCCTTTCTCGAGTCACGATAAACGCTCTAGAAAATGAATCAGTTATTAATAATCCCGGAGATATTGATAGTGATACCTTACAATATCTTAGACAGTTATCAGAACATCCTTTAGATGATGCTAATATGCAGAATCAAACAAGTACCCAATCAAATATCAATATAGTGTCCGATGTACAAATTAGACCCCCTGACCAAGACTCTGGTGGTTCTACACAACACACGACAGCTAACGAAACGACTAACGAAGGAATAAAAATTCTTGACGAAATTATCAATAATAGGGTTAATCCAATTTTAGTTTTTGGACAGATATATAATAAATTAGACGTTAAACAAGAAAATTATGAACACCATAAAATCATAACAGTAGAAATTGCCACAGAAAATAACCACGATTTAATTTTTGAATTTTTGCGCGATTATACTATGCATAATAAAACTTATTGTATGTACTTCCATACTGAAAGTTTGTATAGACATTTTAATGAAGTTTATTTGACTAAATTTTCAGAAAAAGGTTCTAAATTAATCAGATGCACGCAATTAGACAATACAGTGAAAGATAAAGAAGAGCAAATTTTATTAATAAAAAATCATCATGAAAGTAAAACTAATCACCGAGGCATCTCAGAAACTATGGAACGTTTAAAGAGAAATTATTATTGGATAGGAATAAAAGAATCAGTCACTAAATATATAAATTCTTGTGATATTTGCCAAAAAACCAAATATGCTAGAAAAAACCCATATTCGCCATTGATGCTGACCGAAACAGCTTCTAAACTATTTCAAATTGTTCATATTGATCTTTTCTTTTTTGATAACAAAATATATGTAACACTTGTTGACTCGTTTACAAAATTTGCGCAAGCCTACGAAGTAACAGCTAACACCGCGATTCACATTAGTAATGCTTTAATTAAATATATATCTTCATTTGGCGTACCCGAAAAATTAATTTTAGACAATGGTACGGAATTTAATAATGAAGTTATTCAGGAAATTTTAAAATTACATAAAATAAAAATACATTTCACCACTGTAGGACATCATGAAGGAAATGCCATAGTAGAACGCTTTCACTCTTCAATAATAGAACACCTTCGAATACTTAGAGAAATGTATCCCAAAGAAAATGAAAATCTTATGAATTATGCTATTTTAGGTTACAACAGTAGTATTCACAGTGCAACAAATTACACACCCTTTGAGCTAACTTTTGGTCACACAAATTCTAGGAATCCCAATGAAATATTTTTACCAACAACCTTTTATTCAGATTACGCAGAAAATCATAAAAATAAATTAGAACATGTTTATAATAAAGTTAAAGGATCATTAGAATCAAAAAAATCCAAAATAATATCGAAGCATAACGTAGACGGTGACAAAAATGAAGAATTTCAGGTAGATCAGTTGGTCTATAAAAGAAATTCTCAATATAGATGTAAGAAGGACAATAAATTTATAGGTCCATTTAAGATAATTAATCTATTAGATAGGAATAGGGTAGAGATAATAAATACTAGAAATAATAAGAAAGAAATAGTTCATATAAAAGAATTAAGAAAAAATTTCGTTGCAGGTTCCTCACAGCCTTCAACATCGGAAGTTACGGACTAATATATCCAACCTTCCACAATGTAACCAATAACCCTGGTATATTACCACTTAAATTAGGGACCAGTCAAAATATCATTGACTTTTGGTCATTTGTATAAACTTTTGAAACGTCAAAAATATTACACGAATTTAAATCATTACAATATAATCATAATAAATTACAAAACTTATTTTTAAGCGGAATTTCTAATAACTCCAATATTTGAGCTTTCGACGAAATATCAAATACATTTCAATTATTAACTACAATCGAAAATAAAATTAATCTTCAAATTAATCAATTAATTCCTACGATAAACAAAGATTTCAGAACAAAACGAGGAATAATAAACGGTCTAGGTTCAATAATAAAATCAATAACCGGAAATCTAGATAGCAGTGATGCCGAAAAATATGATCAAGCTATTGAAACTCTTTCAACAAATCAAAATAATATTAAAACATTAGTCAAAAACCAAGTAACTATCATACAAGAATCAATTGATATTTTTAATAGCAGCACTCAAGTGCTAGCGAGAAATCAGATAACCTTAGAATCCAAAATAAAAAATATTGAAAATATAATAAAAACAGCACGAACCCAAAACTATCAAACTGTTGAGCATTTTTATATGAAAGATGTGTTGTATCAAATAATTACTCTTTATCAAAATATATACGATTTATTTGAGAGAATTGAAACAGCTATCACATTTTCTAAATTAAATATTTTTCATAATTCTATAATGGATCCAAAAGATCTTTTACACCACTTAAAACTTATTAATACTGAATTATCATATTCTAAACTGCCATTCGAACCAAATTCAGAAAACATAATTAATTTCGAAAAAGTAATGCAAATTAAAAGTTACTGCAAAATGGATAAAATTATATTTATAATAGAAATACCAGTCGTAGAAATCAAAAATTATGATTTATATCAACTTTTTCCTTTACCCACTCCTAAAAATAATATGTACCATATAATTATACCAAACTCCAAATTTCTTATCCTCAATGAACAAAATTTCATGCCTTTTGACAACGACTGTCAAGAAATTAGTAGTCAAGAGTTTATCTGCCATGAATCGACACCAATACCAGTTGAAGAAGAAGATGTCCCTTGCGAAGTCCAATTGTTGAAATTTTCCAAAAATCTGAACAACTGTCATATCATTCCAGTTGATATCAGGAAAACCAGCATTCAAAAACTTCAATCAAACAAATGGGTTGTCGTCTCTCCTCAGGTTGTAGTGGCTGAACAAATGTGCGGTAATAATAAAGACAAAGTGCTTCTAGAAGGAACTTTTATAGTAGAATTAGTAAAAAATTGCATAGTTAAAATAGAAAACATAGTTCTCCGTAATTATAGAATGGACAAAAGTGAATTAAAAATAATAGAACTTCCAAAACTAAAGATAAAGAACTTTGTGAACGGAAAACCCCTAAAATTCAACACCCATATACTAGAAAGCGTTGATTTAAATAGACTGAATAACCTTAAAGACTCTTTAGACTTTCAAAATAGAAACTTAAACGAAATTTTTCAAAAACCTGTGCATTTTAATAATATTAGTGTATGGACCATAGTTTTATATGTTTTAATTGCTATTATTGTACTTTATGTTATGTATTACTATGTTTACAATAGGAAAAATATAGAACCAGCTACGAGGGATGCAGAAGTATCGAATCCAGTTGTTAAACCCCGGATTCTCATCTAAGGGTGAAGGAGTTATGAACTTGGAGTTCCCACAGAATAGCTGACGTTGCTGAATCAAGAGCGTTCCCCCACTTGAGGATAACGTCGAACAAAACCAGGCGCGAGCCGGCATTTTTAGCTTTTTAACTTGTAATTGTAATAATATCACATCTATTGTTGTAACGTTAATAAAGTTCCGCTGTTCTTAATTATTTGAATTTTTTTTTAAAAACGAACTTTTCGCGAGTAAACTCAAAATTTACAAGTCGTCGTCGTTAACGTTACGCGTATTAAAAATATAATAGACAGTATTAACGGTGGGGTTGGTATTATTGTTGAGGATAACGATAAAATGGAAATTTACTAAATATGAATGAAAATAAAGGATTTGAAAATTCATGCAGACCATTGTTGTTAATCTTAAGCCGGCGCCACACATTCGGATATTTGTGACAAATATTTGTGTATTTGGCAAATATCCGAATATGTGGATGGAACAAATATTTAAACAAACCGGCAAATTTAGATAATTGCGACAAATACAAATATTCATCGCTCGAAGTCGGTAAGTTATCACAAATCAAAGGCGCCAAATACTTTCAACTTTGACCGAACCACATATTTGCACCAATATTCAGACATTTTTGCGCGCAATCTTGACGGCATCGGCACGTGCTGGTGCCTGTTTGTGTATGTTTACTATTGTTTAGTGTGATTAGTGCGTTCACAATGGGTGACAATGGAGTTTTTAGATCTTTATGAAAATGAACTTGCAATTTGGAATGCTATGCATCCGCTTCACAAAAATATAAATGCGGTCTACGACGCGTGGCAAAGAATTCAACAACAATTAGGAATAGAGTCCTCCATCCCAGACCTTAAAAAAAAGAAAGAATCTTTGATGGCTAGATTTCGCCAGTGTCAAGCAAAGGTGAAACATACTTCTAAAACTGGCACTGGCACAGCTACTGTGTATAAACCGATTTGGTTTGCGTACGAGAAGATGGCAAAGTTTCTGAAAAATAAAGATGAACCGAAGAAAACAATAAATTCACAGGTATGTATTTTATTTGTTTATTTGTACTTTACAATCCAAGATTTACATGTTCTATTCTATGTATTAGCACAAATAATTGTACTTCCATATTAACAGTAAGTGTCTTGCCAAGCCACCTTACCATGTGCCATAAAATATTCTGCAAATTTATTTCGCACGTCTTTTGCTGCGAAACTTGGTTTTCTTGGCACTTTCTGAAGAGTGTAACATGCTGTTCAGCTTGTTACGTTTTTTTGTTTTTAAACTATTTTATTTAGTTAATTTTTGTGGCTCATTAGTCACTTCCTCCTAAATTTCTAATATATTTCTAAACATGCCGTTTCCTTGTCGCATTAGCCACTCCAAATTAAACATACATTTTTATCGAATTCCCCTTCCATTTTTGTCTTTCGATATTCGAAATTTTAAATTGTCGATTGGAACTCTTTCTTTCCTCTAACTGCCACCATAAAGGCAACAATACAATATATTTTAATTTTAATTTGTTGGTGAACAATTTATATCGTCTGGTTGGTAAGTTAATTCTTGTATTTTCCCTCAGGTTATTTTCTTGTGTAGTGCTTACTGCTTATTTATGTTTATTGCTTATTTGCTAATTTGCATTTTTTGTATATTTGAGGAACAAAACGAATAGAATAAAACAGATCACTGTTAAGTTGTATTTTAACACGTGGAGTTCGGGTTTTGTATGCGCTATAGCATAAGCTCCTTTTTACCTGATCTGTTCTATCTATTCGTTCCCTCCCTAATGTTTTTTCTAGTTCCTTATCCCTGTTTTTCTTTTTTCCGCAGCTCTGCAGCCCTCAAGTTCGGCACTCAAGTTTCCGGCAAGTACCGTCAAGTTTTCGTTCCTGTTCCTGTTCCTGCGCCGTTGGAGTCATCACCGCCATCGCTAAGAGCTGCAAACATCCCAGCCCTTTAAGATAAGTTCCTTCGTCTTATCTTTAGCGTTTATAAGATTTGAATTTGGCGTTTTATTATAACTACTTGTTATTCTCCTCGTTTGGTTTTTTATATCCAATTTGTGTTGAATTTTTAAATTTCAATAAATAATTATTGGTTTCATTCTTTGTATTGATTATTCAATAATTATTAAATTGGATAAACGGGTTCAGGAATAAATAATTTGATTTGATTTTTTATTTTAGTTAACGTTAAATTTTACAAGGTGTTTCCAGCTTTCCACCTTTTGCTTTCGTTTTTCTTTGTTTTCGTCTCGATAAAAAGCTGGTGGCGTCCAATTTAATATTAATTGTACACCCCATCCCAGTGATAGCCGATAAAATAATTTAATTGGTGCCGAATTCCACTCCCTGAGGAGAGTGCTCTAGCCAGGGGCGTTTAACGTTGCAAGAGAAACGATGACATGTTGTCATTATCCTGACGCCAATTTCCTGGTATAATTGTTCCACTTTCTTCACTGTCAAACGTTCCCAAGGGAGTATAACTTGAGCGTCACGTCTCACTACTTCGCAAAAAATTGTGTAGCAAAGCACATGTCATTCCCACAATAGCAACTTTCTCCGGCTGTAGTAACAGCGGTTTTCTTAATACACGAAATACAGAGGACATTATTCCAAAAACGTTTTCTACAACACGACGTGCCCGTGAGAGGCACACCTCAGGAACTATTTGTGAAATAAGCTGCGGGGATATTTTAAATAAATACTGGAGACTTTTGTAACTATCACCCGTTGCTAGAAATCGAAGTGTTAAAGCGTTGATTGAGTATAACAAGATACGCGAATCCTATGTTCTAAAATGTTCATGATCCCCCACTTTTATTGTAAAAATCAGTTGCCGTAATGATGCGCCTCTAGCGCGAGAAACGAAAACTAGCCATTTTTGGTCATCGTTTTGATGAGGAAACAACAGCATATTGTTATCGGTACGGTTTGAGATTAGACCTATTTACATTGTTCAGAAAATAATCTTCTACAGGTGGCGTCTATTTTGTATGGATGCGGACAAAAATAAAATATGAATTGTACTGATCTTTGAAATTCTTTATTTTTGTTTTGTTTAATTTTTATAAATTTCCACAAATTATATACAAAACAATACAATAGTTTTATAGGTATTCTATTGCAAATTTTCAATTAGTTTGAACAAAAAATAAATAAGTTCCTCACTATACATTTACATTATATAGGCTACCAGGTAAAAAGAAAAAGTTTGTTTAATTCAGATATACAGGGTATTTCAGAAAAGTAATATAAGTTTCCAATCTGACTAGTTTTTTTTGAAACATCTCCGTGAAATTTAAAAAAAGAACCAAAATGAAATTAAAAATATTCTAGTGTACAATGTAACATTTTTAACAATCACTGTAACATCTGGCAGTGAGTAAACGAACTTTTTTAAAAATTATAATTTAGCACGGATTTCTTAGTAACAGAAATTTTTCTAAAATTTTTATTATCAAATTTTACAATGATTGTAAAACTTCACAGAAAAAATAGAATTAACAATAAAAATACGATTGAGATTCAATAAATTACTGCTATTGTTCGGATTAGTTGATATTTCATTTATATAGAAGACAAGATTTTTGTTTTCCTACTTTCTTTAGTCTTAATTCTGATTTGTTCCTTTTTAATATTTTCTGCTTGTACAATATTAATGTTTATCCGAACTATCATCATTTTGGAAAATATTTTTAACAAATAATCTATGTGACTGTCATTACATCAAATATCGTCTTTTATTAAATTGAAACATTCTTGTATTCTTTCAGTTTTAATGTTTTTACACAATTTATATTTCTCATAAAAAATAGTAATATTTATAAGTAGATGATGAATCACTGCATTAAATTTTGGAGTAGGTTTCTTTAGATAGCTAATTTGTTCTTTGCCAAAATCTTTGTGAAAAATTTGTAATTCAATATTACTAAATGACTCATCCGATTTTATCATAATACTTGAACATCTTTGACAATTGTACCGTTTTTGAACCCTAAAACCTAAGTAACCGGCAACTAAAGCGTTACTACATGTTTCGAGATTTATCTCTATTGAAGTTGTATCAGAAATTTCCTGGTCAACGAATAAATCCTCTGTTGGCTCATCTTCCATTAATACTCTATCATCTTCATTTAAATCTCTGGCATGTTCACTTGAATCGACATATATTGGTTGAGCATCAATTGTGAGACGCTCTATCTCTTCATCTAATTCACAATTTGAGTCACTGCTTTCATTTTGCAATCTGATAAACATATTATGTTGCATGGCGACTCTAAATTGTTGACATTTAGGATACGGATTGTACCCTCCTCGGTGTCTGACAACAGAGAAAAAATTTTCAATTGGATCCTGATTTAAATTGTACGTCGACAGAAATTTGTAATTTTTTTTCATGTCTTGCCACAACAACAATATTGCGTTTATGGTCCAAATCATACCACCAATACAATAGATACTTTTGGTTTTTTCTCTACCTTTAGAAAATACAGTAATTTGTTGAAACATTCTTTTTTTATTTTCTAATATCTGTACTTGCTCTTCGCTGTATATGGATAATGGTCTTTTTTGTATATTTGGATCTACCAAATTTTTACTGTTCAAAATATCAAAAGTATCATTCATATCTTGAACAAAATGTGAAGTTGCTGTTATGGTGTCACTGTTAAAACTTTTCAAAATTGACACTGTTTTAAGCTTCGATGCTACAGTGCGGCTAAATATTTGTGTAGCATATTTAACTCTCATTTTTTGAAAGTTGTTAGGATTAATATGAACAGGAGTGATTTTTGGCATTGCCCTAGTACTCGAACTTTGTCGGTCCAGTTCGTAGGTCTTTTTTATATCACTCCACGCCACTGATTTCCCATCAACATTAAATTGGTTTGCTAAATTTGCAAAATTATTTCTAAAAGATTTAATCAAATGAGGAGCGTCAAACACTGTAAATATTTTACGGTCATTTGAGTAAAAATAGTGTTTGGTTTCAGTTGCCTCTAAAAGGGAAAATACACCACGATTGTTTGACCCTTGATCGCATACTATCACTCGCGGGTTTATTGAAATTTCCTGTAGATTTTGTAGGATTGTTTCCACTAAAAGTTTTAATTTATTTTTGGGTACCGGCCCTTTATTCGTGTAATTTGCAAAAGGAAATTTCCAACGTTTCAGTAGTCCTCGGACGTAAAAAACCAACGCACAATTTGCCAACCTATCGGATTTTCCAAGGTGCCCTAAATCCTGGAATCCTTCAATTTCGTCCAACGTTTCATTAAGTTTCAGATCTTGTTTTAACGAAATTTCGTCCATTAGAACAACTACTTGTCGTTCAAGAGCTGTCATTGTTTGGACTTTATGGGCTAGAAGGTTCACTAAATTTGTGTTTACCCCAGTTTGCAAATTTACCGTTTGTAACCATTCTTGAATTGTCCTAATAGAAGGTAACACAAATTTCAGGTTATTGCGCAAAAACTTATAACAGGATGGGGATTTGTAATAAATAGAAAGAGCAAGTTGCTTTTCGTTTTTTGTCCAAGCACGTCTCTTAGTTTTGAAACATTGCATTTTTACGAAGGTTTTTACGTGTGCCGTTGAATTAGAAAGTAAATTTTCAAGAATAGAATGAGCAGTTATTGTTTTCTTCTTGTTACTGTACCTTACGTTGCGGATTTTACTCGCGTTTAACTGTTTTTTAAGGTCAGCTCATTTGTAACGTAGCTTACGACATTTCGGCGACAAAGTCTGAAATGGCATCCTTAGAATCCTGTCGCTAATATTGGAAGAATGCTCCGATGACGAATACTGTAAAAAATCATCAGCTTCAGGTTTGTGTTTTCTTTTTCTTCCATACGTTTTTAGAACAGGTGGACTGGTCGAAGTTGACGGATTATCGGTTAACACCTCTCGTACAACTTCTATTTCGGTTTCTTTCGGCTGTAAACGAATCTTCTTTGGAGTAGTTGATTCTGTAATAATAAAACAAGTAATAATGAGTTTTTCCCGTAATCCGTTAAACAAATCGGTCGAACATCTAATCTCAATCAACGGTAATAAAAGTCTATTTAGAAAAGGATTACGATCTTAAATCCTTAATACCTACAGTAAATTCAGGTTTTTCCCATATTATATTTTTAGTATTCTGGAGGTTTGAGGACAGTAAAAAATGAATTCAGTTACTGATGAACATTCATCAGAAAAAAATATATTTCAAGAATATCTCGAACAATGTCAGAAAAAAAAAGAATTTTAGTCCCAAGAAAGAAAACTCATTAATGCATTTTGTTAAAGAATATGTAAAAATGATAGACGGTGCACACGAATTCCTGTCAGGTTTCTTAATGACTGATATAATACACATGAGTTCCCGTCCGACACGGTATCTTAATCCCGCACTCGAATCCGCTTTCAGGTAAACTAAATAGTTCTGAAAATTCCAGTAAATCGTAATCCTGAATTCTGATGGAAAAGTTGATTAACCGATTGGGGTGTGGCTTTGCAGACCTTTAGTCTTTTTTTTCTATTTTCTTGTTTCATATTTAAGGTCTGTCGGGTTATAATTGGTTCGGGGAGTGGATGGAAAAATGTGAATCTTGGTATATTCCCTACCCCTCCTCGAAAAAATATCAAATGATTTGATATTTATATCTATCTATATTACATATATTATATTTATTCGGATAATTTACCATAAACACCTATTGGACAGGTCAGTTTTCACCCTGACGGGAACTCAAGTGACGGCTTCACGTACCCTAATTATGAAACAGGTAGACTGGTTATCCTGACGGGAATTCCTGTGCGTCCATATAGAAAACAAAAATACTGATACAAATATAAATAAACTAACTTGTTAGAATTTATATCATTCCAAATCTCGAAATGGTTAGGCCTCTAAGCTAGGCGATGAAATAAAACAATTTAATTTGTTTAAATCTCCATTATATTTTGAACTGATGTTCAATTTAAAATTAGTGACGCGTTTCGCTACACAGTAGCTTTATTAAACTAGTGAAGATACAATGAAAAATTTTTAATTTATATAGTGCCTTAATACGGAATTCTAAGATATTGACAAAAGTATTATAATATGTTTAAATGGAAATAAAGTACAAACAGTGCCTAAATACGGAATTCTACGAATATTACAAAGGTATTGAAAAAGTGTACCTGGAAATTTATTCACAAAAATCAAACCTGAATTATCTTCTAGGAAAATAGGTTTAATAAAGGAGAATGATTGATATCTATTTGGTCGTTAAGAAGATTACCTGAATATTTGTTTTTATTAATCTCAAGGGCTTCTAAAAGATTTAATTTAAAGGATTTGGGTTCTACATGCAAAATTTGAGTCGAAAGTGTGTTGGTTTGTTAATAGATGATTTGAATAGTTGGAATCTAATTTGTTGTTGTCGTAGCTACGTTTGTGTTCTGAAATTCTAGTTTTAAAATTCCTAAAAGTTCTACCTATATAAATTTTGTCACAGTTGTCGTTACCACATTTTAATTTATAGACAAACCAGGTGTTTAAACAAATTAAATTGTTTTATTTCATCATTTAGTATGGATCTTCATCAAGTAAAAGCCTTATATATTCAATAAATAAAGTATTTTATTCTTCTGAATAATAAAAAATACCTCCAAAAACCCCTTACTTTTGCAATTATATTCAAATATTGCGTCCGTTCTGGTTTACACTGTATATATTTTTTACTGCACCTAACCGTTGATTGAGTTATCAGTCAACGATCTAACATTACGACTATAATCTGGACCCAGAAGGTATACTCAAACCGAATTATTGTTGCCGAAAATAAAAACAAAATTAAACTTAAAGATTAAATTAAATAATAATAAAAAACTTACCTGATACATCATATGGCACAGGAAGTGCATATTTTTGCAGCTGTTTTCGCTGAACACGATAAATCACTAGTGGTAAAATGTTTTTCACAAATTTTCTTATTTTTTAATTCCTCGGGGTAGTTATAATCCAATTTGATATTTCCGGAGCGCTTTACCCATTCTTTTAATCGGTTACTGTCTTTTATCGGAAATTTAAAAAATGACACAGAACCCTCAGTTTCTTTCTTTTCTTTTACATTTCTACAGTTAATATAACTGCATTTGACCGAATATTTTCCGGACATTATTCTAATAAAGTTAAACAAATGATAAATGCCAATAAGTAAACAAAATAAAATACGAATCGTCAGTGGAAAACTAGTAAATAAAATCATTAAATGAGTAAATACGTACTCAATCAATGATAACACGCACAGTGGTATACGGAAAAGCTAAGGCGAAGTAACAACAACAAGATCTAGACGTCGACTGGCAACGGTAAGAGGGATGTATGCAAGCAACAACGCCATCCAATTATTAGAGGGATTTTCGGCTACAAATAGTTCCATAAGGTCGCGCTTCTTTCTATTTATCCATTCAACGGTTAAAGCTAGTCGTTCATTTGCGGGAACGGCTCTTCTCCACTTGGTGTCCTTTTTTGCAATTTGCGGCCCTATTTTCTGCAGCAGAAATTCAAAATCTGTGGCAGACATTCTGCAGAAATTTTCAAATAAACCAGAAGGCTCTTTCAGCGAATCGCTAAGAAGATGTGTGCCATTATATCTAAAAATAATAATAATAAAGTATTAATTGAATATATATTTATTAACTTATTAGTAACTTACTTGGTTCTGCTTCTATGGAGCGACACCATCCACCATCTCCTCCTAGAACGATTTTTCTTTTTTTTTTAATAACAAATAACCACGACTCATTACTAAAGATGCCGCAACGTCAACGACTGAACCGTCTTCACCCATTTCCATCGTTGTACTTAGTTCCCGAAGCAAATACCCAATTACTATATTTGACCTGATTTGGCCAATATGTGGACAGTTCAGTTTGTCAAGAAATAAACTATTTACATATTATATGTACAAATACATATTTGCCAAATATCCGAATGTGTGGCGCCGGCTTTACACGTATTGATGACGACGATATAAGTAAAAGAAATAGAATATTTAACTTATGTATGTACGTACGTGTTGAGGAAAATTGGTTTTCCCAAGATATACCAAAAAATTTAGAGAAAAATGTAAAAAGAAATTTGGCGTGAAATTTGTAAGACAAATTAAAAAAGTAGATTTCTCCGAAATAATATGCTTAAAGTACGAATGGGCAAAGAACCAGCTATTTCAATATGAAAGTGGTTATCTTTTGAATGATCCACCGGAAGAATTGAAAGATTCAAGTATGCTGGAAGAAAGGATGATTTCGCCGAGAATACTTTTTATGTAAATCAAAATTTTGGGAAGGGATAAAACTAAATTTTTAAAAGGTTTTAGACCGAGAAATGTTGAAGAAACCGAAATTGTACAAGTAACAGTATATATGGTTGAACGAATAAGACTGTAAAAAAATTAAAAAACATTTGGAATATCTTTGGAATTATTAGTACCCACCACCCGGTGATGGTGGTAATAGTAGAATAAAAGATAAAAATGTCTAAGAATTATCGTTTGAAAACAAAATTTATCATGGAAAAGTCAGAAATTTAGAAGATTGAATTACGGCAACCGGTAGACAATGCAAAATTACATTTTCGTTTATAGTAAATTTAAAATTACTTTTTTATAAAAGATATTGTTGTAGACCGGAAAAATTATTTTTCGATTTTAAATTAAAACAAACTTTCGAAATGTTAAAAATTGATGATGCTTTTTCTTTTATGAAAAATATGAAAAGTTCACCGTTATTTTGGCAATCTGGAAAAAAGAAAATTTTTCATGATTGCATCACGAGAATTACTATAAGATCAGGGACTACGGTCCCTTATTTTATGCAAAAATTTTTGCACCACAAAACAGGAGCTTGTAGCATTACACCAATAGATACGTGCATATATCAGGTCTTTAGTGACGGGTCTGTACGTGAGAGTAGGGGAAGATCTACATTAGTTGCGACAGTAGACGCCCTGAAAAATTCTACAATGATAACGTCCTCCCTTCAGCCCACCCCAGGTATGAAGGCCTCCCTCCTATGAGGTGGGCAGAGCAAATGATTACGATCAAATATCTGCCTGTCAGACATAGTGGTGAGGTTAGCCACAGGCGTCCGTGAGCGAGCTTTTAGTTTTCTCACACGCGAGGACTGGGTATGCTTAAGGCAGAGCAAACTGTTGGCTTGGGGTAAATACAGTGGACCTGTCGCCGGGTTAGCAGCCCTGATAGGGCCACTTTAATCTTGAGTAAGCTTTGGACAATGATAACCAGGCCTCGGATTCAGAGGGGGACGGCCCCCATCCCTCTGTCTTATCTCAGGGGGGCCTTGATGACGACCAAGCACATGTTAATGGACATGATAGTGTTGCGAATAATAGACACAAAAATAATGGCTTGGCAAATGTAGTAGCTCCCTTTAGGATAGACATACCTCTGCCATATACAGATCGTTCCTGTCCGTTGTGCGTGGCTGATGGACGTAATCTGTATCTCCTTGAGCTGAAGGATGAGGTAAAGCATATCGCCAAGTTACACAAGAAGTATACTGTATACTACACTTGCAATACTTGTGGGAGCTACGAAAATATTAGAAAACACTCGGCAACGGTACACGTTGGGAAGTGTAAGGGTCCGGTCAGCTCACCGGGACCCCGGGGATTCTCATGCGCTCTCTGCCCGAGAGCATTCCCGACCAGAAAAGGGTTGAGCCAGCATGAGAGGCACGCCCACCCTGAAACCCGTAATGCGGCTAGAGCGGCCAGTGCTCAACAAGAGGGGACTACGCCTGTCAAACGTCCAAGTGGAAGGGCTGATACAGACCTTTTTTCTGAAGACGAAATTCGGCGTATGATCGAGATTGAGTTGTTGTACTGGGGTGAAAGGGTAATGTCGACGAAGCTCAAAGTAGCCTGTCCAGGTAAAACTGCAGTACAGATACGTTCAAAAAGAAGGGCGATTGGTTACTGCCAACGCGTCTATGAAGCCGGAATTGAAATGGGAATTATTGAGCCAGAGGATACGTCGGACGACGAAACCTCGCTCAATGATTCCCTAAGACAATTCAGAGCCGACTTAGACGCGGAGGAGAGTGCTGCAGTTGAACACGAATTCGAACGTAGCTCAAGTCGGACAGGTGAAATGCAGACAAACTTCGACGACAGGACGGTTGAGTCCCCACATCCGGTGCGTCTGTTAATTCCTGAAATACAAATAGATGAAGCACCGGACAAAGATCCAGAGGTGTTAAACTGGATGAAAGAGACTGTTAAGTCCGCCTTAGCCGGCCCCGAGCCGAAGAACGCTAGACGATCTCGACCGGAAAAAACACAAGCTATCAAGCTTTTAGAGGATGGTCTCCGGTATGCTATGGAGTGTGAAGGTGATTACCTTTACGCCCTAGCGACCGCTAGTATTTTCAGCTGCGAGCGTGTGAGACCAAAGACGCGCAAAGGCCGTACTAAAGGTAGCCGGAAACGCTACCTGTACGCCATGACTAGCGACCTCTATCACAAAAATCCAAGTCTCGTGGCGTCGTACGTCCGCAAAAACGAGGATTGGCTCGAAGAACAAGGGGTGCAATGTTCCGAGCAAGACGTACGCGATCTGTACCAAAAACTTTGGGGCACAAAGTATGATGTACAGATCAAAAATTTTGGCGTAGATTGTGCACCACTGATCGGGGTAAGTCAAATATTGACACCGATCAGCACCGAGGAAATACAATCGAGGATCGCCAGAATTAAGAAATCCACAGCTGCTGGTCCGGATGGGTATACCCTGAAAGACCTTCGAACTAAGGCAGCAGTTGAAGTTCTCCGGTTGGTATTCAATCTCGTAATGATTTGCGGGAAGATACCTTCCACATGGAGAAAGAATCGAACTTCGCTCATTCTGAAAGAGGGGAAGGATGGTAAGAAGGCCGAATCTTATCGGCCCATTACCATTGCCAGCCTAATGTCCCGAATCTTCTTCGGGATCCTCGATGGTAAGATTAGAGCGCATGTTTCATTCTCGCAAAGGCAAAAAGGCTTCTTGAACGAGCCAGGGTGCTTCAACAATGTCCACATCTTCAACGAGCTGCTTAAGCACTCTGAAGTCCATGAAGGCTTGGAACTAACGCAGCTGGACGTGTCTAAAGCGTTTGACACAGTGCCCCATGATATGATTAGGGCAGCGTTAGTCCAGAAAGGCATACCCGATTCAGTTGTACGGATCATTGAGGATGCATATAAAGATGTGGACACTAAAATCGAACTCTCAAAGGCAAATGTCGAGATTCGCCTCCAACGAGGAGTTAAGCAGGGATGTTCTTTAAGTCCGTTATTATTCAACTTAATCATAGACCCGCTACTCCAAGAGTTGGAAAGCAAAGCCGGGTACAGGATAAACGCTGAAAACAGTGTGTCTTGTCTAGCCTTCGCCGATGACCTTATACTGGTCGCAAACGATGTACAACAGGCGAAAGATCAGTTAAAATGTACGGAGGGGTACCTAAACCGGCTGGGTATGGCGATAGCCGCTAGTAAGTGCTCTGCCTTCCGTATACGCACGACCGAAGACTCCTGGTACATAACTGATCCCGGTTTGGCACTCGATAGTGGTGAGGTCATACCAGCGTGCAATCCGCAGGACCACCTTGTCTACTTGGGTATGAAAATATCTCCTTGGGCCGGAGTGGACGTATCGAACGTTAAGCAGGACCTTGAGCAAGTTCTCTCTCGAGTAAAACGTCTAAAATTGAAGCCACATCAAAAAGTAGACTTAATCTCCACTTACCTAATCCCACACTACCTGTATCAGCTGGCAACAGCGATACCTAGCACTAGCGTGATCAGAGCTCTAGACCAGGAGCTGAGGGTAGTGGTGAAGGATATCATGCATCTCCAACAAGGAACTGCAAATGGTATGCTTTAATGTAAGAAAAAAGACGGGGGATTGGGTTTTCCAGAACTCGAGACAGCAGTCACTAGCTCAGCGTTGAAGACTGGATTACGTTTTTTAAGGAACAAAGATCCGGTCATGCAAGCCTTAAGCCAGGCGTCCAAACTTGAGTCCCGTCTTACTCAGTTGGTGCACACAGCAAGACTGAAATGGCCCCTCGATGATCGAGATCTGAGCAGATACAGTGCCAGATGTAAGAGGGATGAGCTTGCAAAATGGAGCAATTTAAGTTCGCAAGGACGATCGGTTACTGCCTTTTCCGATTGTCCAATCGCTAATCAATGGTTAAGCAAGCCACTGCTTAAACCGGGTCGTATGATCACGACTCTAAGAATGCGGACTGACACATGCGCTAATCGCGCGGCGATGTGTAGAATTGCTCCAGTACCCGATCCTTCATGTCGGTGGTGTCACGCACAAATCGAAACACTAGGCCACATACTCGGCCAGTGTCGGTTTACTAAGCCGTCTAGGATTCGGAGGCACGCAGATATCCAACGGATACTCGTGGAGAGAATGCAACAAAAAGGTACTGGGGTTGCGATTACCGAGGAACCAAGTCTCAGACTACCTCAGGGCGGGAATCTTAAACCTGACCTGGTTATACAAGACCAGGAAAGGGTCTTTGTGGTCGATGTAACAGTCCGCCACGAAGATAAAGACTATCTCGCTCAGGGTGCACTATCGAAACGTCTGAAATATGACCCATTGCTTCCCCAGCTCCAGCAGAGGTTTAACGCAGTCACTGCTGAAGTCCTTCCCATAGTGGTTGGAACAAGTGGTGCAATTCCCAAGGAGACAGTTACCAGCCTTAAAAAGCTGGGAATAACTGACCGAAAGACCCTGCTCACCATGAGTATGACTGCATTGAGATCGTCCATAGAAATCTACCACGATTTCATGAATCAGGCACCTCAAGGTCGCTATAGGCGACTACCTCCCTGACGATGATCCTGTATAGGAGATGTCAGGGGAAAACTCTGGGTTCCAGCTGATTAGCCCGTTGTGACGTTAGCCTAAAGGCTTTTTAGTGTTTTTATATATATATAATTTATTGAATTTTATTTATACATTCTCTTGTATATAGCTACCTTTTATAAAGGTTTTTATTTTTACATAGTGGTGTCCTAAGTGTTTTTACCTAGCTCATATACAGCTAGGTAATTTTGTGACTCGGCTGAAGTGGCTCTCTACACCACTTAGCATGTGTGGAGGGAAATGAAGGTTTGCTAGGGGATTTATCCCCAATGGCAATCCGACCCTCCCGCAATAAATTTTACGGACCACCGTACAAAGAGGGAAGTTCTCAACAGTCGTTGAGAGATGATCAGTCAAATAGGAGTTCCGACATATTTTTAACACTTTCTTCGGCCGATGGAAAATGGAACGAACTTTTAATTATTTCAACCAAAATTTTACATGGAAAGGATATTACTAAAGACATAGCGGATAAAATGAGTTCAGGAGAAAAGACAAAATTAGTTCGTGATGATCCAGTAACTGTCGTTAGATATTTCGACAATAGAATTCGTCTTTTATGGAACATTATCATAAATATTATAACACTCTTGTTATAAAGGGATGTTAAGGAAATTGAAGGGTAGAAATAAAGATATCAAACACCCTTTGAATATCTCAGGGTTAAGGAAGGGGTTCTTAAGGGGGGACAAATAAAACTATCGCGTTTTGTAGATATGTGGTTTATAAAATAAATACTGGCGATCGACCTCCCAGGTGGTAAGCCATACAGATTACAAGTAGGTATTGTTAGGTACTCACAAAAAGGGGCTCTGAAATGAAGTTACTGGAAAAACGTGGTCTCTCTATGGTGCAAACAACCAATATAATTTAACTTCAACTATCACAGTTGAAGGGTGACGTATGTCTAAAATGATGGCCACGTGCAAATTTCAGAGAAGGTTAGCTGAATATAATAATTAAAATATACATGAAATTATATAAATAAATCTAAGTATGCATACCCAGGCTTTTACAAATTAATATCTCGTATATACACAGATTACTGAAGGTAAATATTACGAAAAAAGTATAAATGTACAATTAAAATCCTGGTAAATTTATTCTCGGTAGATTATGAAGTTGCCGGAGAGAAGTCCTAGGACTTACTTAAAGCTAAGTTACCTGGAATAACCGCTTGCCAAAGGTTAGGACGTGTAGGAGTTGATTACCATAAGTGTAGTCCTCGCACGTGGTGTTCGGGGCAACAGCTGTCCCACGATTATCTAGGGGTCGTCAACGAGGTGAGAACGTGGTGAGAACCAGTCGAATCACCCAATAGAATTCAAGTCCGTAGAGTAAAGTTGATAGATGAAGTTGAAATCGAAAGATGGAAGTGAAATTGCAATTGGAAAATGAAGTGGCAAATGAAACTGAAGATGAAGGTGAAAATGAAGATGAAAATGAAAATGAAGGCCTGAAATGGAAATAAACGTAAGAAAATGATATTGAGCCAGTATTCAGAATATAATCTCATCGAAGTGAGTGGTCGACAAACTTACCGTTGATGGTTGAACAAGACAAGTTAGGGTAAAATACAATTTGTTTAAAAGGATAAATCCAACCCACTGGTTGAGTTTCCATTTCTAAGGAACCTTGGAAACTTTCCTTTTAAAACTTTTTGTAAGTTACAAAAAAATCCGTTGAAATTAACGTGAGGTGCTCTTAGCTAGCATCCAAAGCAAAAATGAGACAATCTCTCTCTTCCCTTGTTCACAACCTGTCTTGAATGGTTAGTTCTTTTCCTTTCCCAGTAGCTTCTAAGAGTTCAAAAGATATGTTGATGTGAATTTACAAAGATGGAAAAGGATAAAGAATGTCATCAATTTGTACAACCTCCACTTTGTTAATCAGTGATTGATTATCAGTCACATCTGATTATCAATCAATTAATTTGATTTAATCTTCTTAGACTGACAAATGTCAATTTAACCTATATGATACCAATGTAAACATTGGAACTTTTGAGATATATATTGTATGTTTACAACTAAATACCTTATATTCTGAAACTGATAGTGCTCGCAACCATTACTTAAGAATCATTTTCTATTTGTACAATTATTTTTAGGGAATTGGAGTGGATACGAAAGTCTGTAGGATGAACTTCTGAAGTTGTGGTATATGTAAAATTTAAAAGAGGAAATGTTGGTCAATTACGAATGCTAAGTAAAAGTAGTATGATTAGAATACAAAATAAACACAAATATGAAGAGTAAGTCCTAATATTTTTTTTTCTATAATTTGTTGGTAAAGTTTGGCATACTGAGAAAGTGTTTGTATATGACTTTTGACCTGTAACAACACCCCCTTTTCCCAAGAAGAAGTTTTACTTCCCAAAAGGAAAACTTCGTTGAAGAGTAATCCAACCGTAGTACCTTTTTTTTGTATGAGCCTCTGTGAATCAAGGAAAAAATTTAAAACTTATAAGCTAATAAAAAAATAAAATGACTAAACTAAATTAGTCCTCATCACTCTCATATAGAGGATGAGCCTTCAAATCTTTGGCGTGCCAGACACCACAATCCTTATCGTCTCGGTCTTTCAATCGGTAACTCCATGGGGAGATAATTTTGGTGATGGAATATGGTCCCGAAAACTTTGGAACCAGTTTAGCCGTTATGTTGTTGGCCATGTTCGATAAGGTGTAGGTTTTCTTCCAAACTTGTTGGCTAACTACAAACTTATCTGGTCTTCTCCTTGGGTCGTATACCTCCTTACTCCGCTCATGAGCTCGCTTAAGGCGTTTACTCACGTCGTCATACACCTTCTCCAATATTTTCGAGCGTTCTTCAGGATTGATAGGGTTATCTGATAGTGGAGAATGTGAAGGATTTCGGCCACGGACATTTACTTCTCGACCAAACATTACAAAGTTTGGAGTGAAGTCGGTGACTTCATGTTTAGCCGATCGTAAAGCCCAAGCTACCTTAGGGAGATATTTTTCCCATGTCTTGTGGTTATCTCTCACTTAGGCACTTAGCATTGTCTTAAGGACCCGGTGCATTCTTTCAACAGGTGAGGCCTGAGGATGGTAATTTGCAAGGTAACATAATTTAATATTATATTCATTCATCTTAGAAGCAAATGTTTTGTTTTTAAATTGAGAGCCATTATCCAAAATTATTCGAGATGGAGTACCGAATACCATAAATACTTGGTCTTCAAGAATTTGAGCAATTTTATCTCCAGTGGCGGTACGCATAGGAAATAATAAAACATATTTTGAGAAACTGACGCAAATGGAGAATATGTACGTGTATCCTGAAGAGGTGCGGGGTAGTGGTCCTACAAGATCTATGGACAGTAAGTCCCAAGGCTGAGTCACGGTTGAAGGTTGATTTAGCATTTGTCCTGCTGCTTTCATCTGCAGTGGCTTAGTGCTAAGGCAGACATGACACCTTCTGATGTATCTAGCGACGTCTGTCCTTATCTTCTGCCAATAAAAGTGGGCTGAAATACGCCCTAGAGTTTTAAAAACTGCTAGATGACCACAGGTAGGTTGATCATGATGGTCTTGTATGATCTGTTTCCGCTTCTCTTTGGGGATCACTTCTAGCCAATCATCGATTTCATTAGTAAGGTTAGGGTAGTTTTTCTTAGTCAAGCGGTAGAGTCGTTGATTTCCATTTCTCCACAACGGATACTTAATAGGGTCGCGTTCTACTTTCTTCATCATAGTAGGAAGGTAAGATGATTATTTTGGGGATTATCTGCATGATGATCGACATACTCTACTGCAGGTACTGATCGAGAAAGTGCATCGGCGATGATTTGATCTTTACCTTTCCGATGAACGATAGTGAAATCAAACTGCTGAAGGCGCATACTCCATCGAGCGATTCTTCCAATGGGATCCTTGATCTTGTATAGCCACTGTAATGCATGATGATCAGTCCACACCGTAAAATGTGTTCCTTCGAGGTAGGGACGAAGTTTTTCTACTGCCCATATCACGGCTAGGCATTCTTTCTCGGTGGTGGAATACTTTCTCTCTGCCTTTGTCAGTGAACGGCTCAAGTAGCATGCCCCATCCTGTATCTGAAACAATACCGCACCAAGACCAAAATCCGAGGCATCGGTTTGAACAATAAACGGAAGTTTAGTTTAGATGTTGTTTAAAAGTGAACGTGCATATGATAATGTCATCGAGGTACACGAATACAAACTTTTCCAGATCATACCCGAGAACCTTCTCTACAAAGCGTTGCCACGTCGCTGGAGCGTTATGCAACCCAAATGGCGTGCGCTTAAATTGGTATAACCCGGGAGTGGGAACTACAAAAGCGGTTAATGGTCGGCAAGATTCGGCGACAGGAATTTGCCAGTATGCTGCCTTAATGTCTAGCGTCGTGAGGAACTTTGCGTCTCTTAGTTTGTCTAAGGTGGCAGAAACAAACGGTAGAGGATTGGCATCTCGCTCACTAACCTCATTCAACTTTTTATAGTTAACACAAAATCTGTAAGTGTTATCAGGCTTTTTAACCAAGACGGTGGGAGACGCCCAAGGAGAACTCTACGGTTCAATCACATCCTTGGCAAGCATATCGTCCAGTTCCTTATTGACCTGAATTTGCAAAGCTGATGATAGGGGATAATGCCTTTGCTTAATAGGTTAGTGTGACGTTTTAATGACGTGTTCCACTAGATGAGTACACCCTAATTGTGTTCCCATTTTTTTCAATAGTGAGGTCAAGAAGACGATCGAGCTGATTCTTTTGGTCAGCCGATAACTGATCAAGTGAGTGAATGGCACTTATTTCGGGTGGTAAACTTCCAACACCGGATGTAAAAGACCACTGATCCGAATATAAATCTGGAACAATACCCATACCAACCCAAAAATCGATACCTAGAATGAGATCATGTGGAATCGACGGTACTACTAAGACTTCAAAAACTTTTATTTTGTCCTGTAACTATATGGGAATTGTAAGCGAACCCACGACATCACACTTAGCTCCATTTGCTACTGTGCATTCTGTGGTTCTCCCACGGTTCAATTTACACACAGATTTCGAAATATCCCATCCAGGGCCACCAATAACAGTTTTTGAACATCCACTGTCTAATAGAGCTAAAAACTTTCTATTATATATACAAACCTTAAGGAATGGTCGTCTGTCATCTTTAGCATGAGCTAAAATAAAATCCAAGACAACAGATACCGAATTGGTCGGAATTTTCGGAAACGGGGTTTTTGAACGATCTATTGCTGAACCCGATTCACATTTTTTTGACACGAAGGGCAATTGTTACGTGTGACATTCTGCTTTCCACACTTCCAACAAAAGAGTGTGCGCTTTTCACGACACTGTTTAAATTTATGATCTATTTGCTTACAGTTCCAGCAGTTTGGTTGAGCTGAAGGCGTGACTTCCGTTACTGCTGTTAGGAATACCTGATCTAAAGTTACGTCTATCTGTGCAGTTGTAGAAGAGGCTAGAGCAGTATTAACGGTAGTAGAATGAGCTGGACGACGATATGCTAGATCCGGCTCGAGTAGTGTCCGATGTGAGGTTGGAGGAGGAATGAACTTCTGCACTCTCTCTTCAGTCGCTTCCAAGTTCCTTCATAACTTCAGTAATTCCCTTACCGAGTGTATTTCTAAGAGAGACAACCGTGTTAGGAGGTAGGGGAGCAAGTTTCTCCTGATCAATTGTACCCTGGCCTCCTCTGAGGGCGGTTGATCTAATCTCCGGAAAAGTTTTTCCACAGAGGTAATGAAAGTGAGGACCTTTTCTTGAGATCCCTGAGTTCTTCTCCTTATCTCATCCCACAGGCTGTACTCGTGTTCGTACGGTCTGAAGTCTTCTTTAAGTTGCGACACTAATTCCTCCCACGAAGAAAAGGTGTTCGTTCTGTACCAATATAGTGCGTCTTGTACGAATAGTTCTGGTGCAGAGCGAAGCAACTGTTCCTTGGAAATACCTCGAGATAGGCGAATTTCTTCAATTCGTTCCAGGAAATCTTTTACGCTTGTGTGTCCATCAAATTTTACATTCCATCTATGTATAAATGGGTTGGGTGGTGAGATACTCCGTTCAAGAGGTCGTTGCGGAGGGATTGGAGACATGTTGAGACTGTTAAGACAATCTGCCAAATACCTGATTGGTTCTAAATTCTGACACGGTGATCTTCTGACGTCTTCGTCCCAAGCTGACATCCGAGATGAGGATGGTGCGAACCGTACCCGTGAGTGGTAAGCATCTCTAGGTTCACTATCATACTCTTCATCACAGCGGCTAGGAGGGTTACCAACTAAAGATGTGGAAGGTCGCGAATAGTGTGATGGTTGAATCTGAGGTTCGTTCGGGTTGTCCTCTGGTAGATCAATTAGATCTCCCAATATCGGAAGACTTCTTGAAGCCCTGGGGTGTGGTGGATTTGGAGTATCGATAAGCGAACACGTACCCAGCCGGTTTGGTCGGATTACCAGTTCCTGAGCTGCCTCTGACCTCTATGGTATACCATAATGCGGTACAGCTGCTGAAGTAGATGGATTAACTCTATCTCTACCGTCATGTCGGTCTTCTCTCTCCTGTAGCCGAGAAGATCCAAATGTTGCAGCACCACTGATACGCTTAGGTTTTGGTACTGTTGCTTCACATACTACATTGAGATCTCCAAATAATTTACTAACATATCTTTCCAATCTGACCCGTTTATACTCTTCATCCTCACTAGGGCCTTTTATTCTATGCAGCCGATTCCTGAGATGTGTGAGACGAGCGTAAATTCGACGAAAATCATTTTCCCTGTTTTCTGGATCAAACGATTCGATCTCGTCCACCATTTCGTCGATCTTGCGACAACAAGTGTTGTATTCTGCCGGTATTTTGTCTTTCCTAGAATTTCAATTTTTATTTTGTTTATTTCTAGAAATTTTTTTGATTGTGTTATAGAAAACCGTTTTAGTTTTGTTCCTAGTGTTATATTTTTATTTGACGTTTGGTGTGGGGTAAATCACGTAATTTAATTTATATTTACAATGTTCTTCAAAATGTAGAATAAATGGAGTTTCTAATCAGGATTGAAGAACTAATACTAATTATTTATACCTATTTTATCTAACAAGCTCTACTTAACTAACCCAAATTAATATTCTATTAACTACTTATAATTTATACCTAAATAATAAGTTACTAAAATCTATAACTCTAATAAATATTCACCCAGTTATGATGTGTACACTGTAGAATCTTGTCTTGTTTTATATGTAACTGTGTAGTTTTCAAGACCGAATAAATATGTCTGCAACAGTTTTTCCGTATCCCAAAATAAACCTATATTTCAAGAATATGCCAAAGTTTACCAATTTAACATAAATTTTTTTTATTAAATTTACCATTTCCTCTGTTATGAACCTTTGTATTGTATACTTATTTATTGTAATATTAAATTAGAAAGCTAAAAATAATCCCAAATCGTAATATTTTATAAATATGGATATCTTGTGTGTGACGTAGACGATGAATCTGACGTCACCAGCAGTTCTCTAGAATTGGCTACCTGTATCTAATAGTAACCTTGTACCTAATTATCAACTAACGACCTTGAGAATCGAGTTCCAATAATCGAACCATAATCGAACAGTCAAAATCATTCGTGAGTGCCTGTAATCGAAAATAAGAGAAAGAGATGGAATATGAATTGAAATGAAGTCTGTACTAGAATTAGAATAGAAAAAAAAATGAACACTAAAAAAATTGAAGAAAAAAACTAAGAAGATGGGGAAATTTTGAGGAAAAAAATACTGAACACAATCTACATAAAACCAACGTTTGGGCGCCAAATTTATAACACTCTTATTATAAAGGGATGTTAAGGAAATTGAAGGGTAGAAATAAAGATATCAAACACCCTTTGAATATCTCAGGGTCAAGGAAGAGGTTCTTGAGGGGGGTCAAATAAAACTATCGCGTTATGTAGATATGTGGTTTATAAAATAAATACTAGCGATCGACCTCCCAGGTGGTAGGCCATACAGATTACAAGTAGGTATTGTTAGGTACTCACAAAAAGGGGCTCTGAAATGAAGTTACTGGAAAAACGTGGTCTCTCTATGGTGCAAACCACCGATATAATTTAACTTCAACTATCACAGTTGAAGGGTGACGTATGTCTAAAATGATGGCCACGTGCAAATTTCAGAGAAGGTTAGCTGAATATAATAATTAAAATTGACATGAAATTATATAAATAAATCCAAGTATGCATACCCAGGCTTTTACAAATTAATATCTCGTATATTCACAGATTACTGAAGGTAAATATTACGAAAAAAGTATAAATGTACAATTAAAATCCCGGTAAATTTATTCTCGGTAGATTATGAAGTTGCCGGACAGAAGTCCTAGGACTAACTTGAAGCTAAGTTACCTGGAATAACCACTTGCCAAAGGTTAGGACGTGTAGGGGTTGATTACCATAAGTGTAGTCCTCGCACGTGGTGTTCGGGGCAACAGCTGTCCTACGATGATCTAGGGGTCGTCAACGAGGTGAGAACCAGTCGAATCCCCCAATCGAATTCAGGTCCGTAGAGTAAAGTTGATAGATGAAGTTGAAATCGAAAGATGGAAGTGAAATTGCAATTAGAAAATGCAGTGGCAAATGAAACTGAAGATGAAGGTGAAAATGAAGATGAAAATGAAGGCCTGAAATAGAAATAAACGTAAGTAAATGATATTGAGCCAGTATTCAGAATATAATCTCATCGAAGTGAGTGGTCGACAAACTTACCGTTGATGGTGGGTGGCCTTTAAGTTGAACAAGACACGTTAGGGTAAAATACAATTTGTTAAAAAGGATAAATCCAACCCACTGGTTGAGTTTCCAGTTCTAAGGAACCTTGGAAACTTTCCTTTGAAAAATTTTTGTAAGTTGCAAAAAAATCCGTTAAAATTAACGTGAGGTGCTCTTAGCGAGCATCCAAAGCAAAAATGAGACAATCTCTCTCTTCCCTGTCTTGTATGGTTAGTTCTTTTCCTTTCCCAGTAGCTTCTAAGAGTTCAAAAGATATGTTGATGTGAATTTACAAAGATGGAAAAGGATAAAGAATGTCATGAATTTGTACAACCTCCACTTTGTTAATCAGTGATTGATTATCAGTCACATCTGATTATCAATCAATTAATTTGATTTAATCTTCTAAGGGCGCGTTGTATCAAACACCTAAACTCGGTTTAATGATAACTGATGTTTAAACTGATATAATTGTTGGATAATAAATACATCAATCTGTCACAGTCTCAACATCAGTTCTCATTAAACCGAGTTTCGGTGTTGGAAACAATGCGCCCTTAGACTGACAAATGTCAATTTAACCTATATAATACCAATGTAAACATTGGAACTTTTGAGATATATATTGTATTTTTACAACTAAATACCTTATATTCTGAAACTGATAGTGCTCGCAACCATTACTTAAGAATCATTTTCTATTTGTACAATTATTTTGAGGGAATTGAAGTGGATACGAAAGTCTGGAGGATGAACTTCTGAAGATGTGGTCAAAATCGTAAAATAAAAAATAAACTTTTGAATATTTTGACAAATGTTCGGAGTAGTTTGGTTTTAACCCTAGTGATCATAGAAAAAAACCATTCCATTGTTGCTAGATTATCTCTGGTTGCTAGGAGACGGAGAATATTAAAAAAATTGAAACAAATAGATGGGGGTTTTTAGTTTTTGCTTTGAATGAGGAGATGCGGATTATGAAGTCCTGAGAATAAATTATATCAAATACCAATTTACTAGTCCTATGATAAATTGTGAATCCAGATTTGAACATACATAATCTAAGAATGATTTAGATTATCCAGTAGCTGAAACCTCAATATTTGACGACATAAGGCATACCTGAAAGAAAACACACACACAAGATTAACAGGTATCAACTCTAAAATATTTTGCAAAATATTCACCATAAGTACGTACAATTTTGATATCTTGGCCAAATGATATGATAAACATGAACATTAAGTAAATTCACCTAATATTTTTGAGACTTTCTCAACAGCTGATGAAAGGCTGTCAATATTTAAAGAAAGGCTTCAAATTATCAATTCTGAAACCATTATTAATTTAGTTAGATATTTATTTGTGATATAGTTAGTACTATTTTAGTATTATTTATTTCGAAATACGTGTTGTTGTATTTTTATTTTGCAAATTAAATTATTAACATAACCTCTGAAAGAGGTTTGAAAATACAACACGGATTTCAAAATCATCACTATTTTAAACTCATAAGATGGTTTTCTGTTATTTTCTAAATAATTTACATGATAAAACTTAATAGACTTACCTGATGTTTGAAGTCACACAACAAGTGCAATTTGTGTAGGTGACATAATATCATGTAAATTTTATAATCATTATTTATAAATGTATTTTGTGTCATTTCTTATGTATTTCAAGAACATATAAAATCACACCATTAATCACCATTAATATATAATTTTCTTTGAAACACTAGATTTGTTTTACTATAAATAACTTGTCTTTTCTTCTTTTTTGTCTCACTAATAAACATTACGCCATAACCATAGAACAGCTAACCACAAATTTCGGTCAAGGTCAAAACTTTTCGAGGAACTATGGAGGGTAAGGAACTCATGCTACAGGACGACAAAACTGAAACACGACCCAAAATGAGATTGTAAGATTGTTGTAATAAGGGAATTTTGTTTATTATTATTTGTTTCTAAAGATAACAAGGCAAGTACTTGTAAACGATAAATAAATATTGTCTTGAATTGAATAGATGAGGCTTTTACTTGATGAAGATCCATACTACTGATGAAATAAAACAAATTAATTTGTTTAAATCTTCATTATTTATTTTGAACTGACGTTCAAATTAAAATTAGTGACGCGTTTCGCTACACAGTAGCTTTTTCAAACTAGTGAAGCTACAATGAAAAACTTTTAATTTATATAGTGCCTTAATACGGAATTCTAAGATATTGACAAAAGTATTAAAAATGGGGATAAGTACAAAAAGTGCCTAAATACGGAATTCTAAGATATTGACAAAAGTATTATAATATATTTAAATAGGTATAAGTACAGAAAGTGTCTAAATACGGGATTCTAAGAAAGAAAAAAAATATACCCATTCCCATTAGTATATTTTATTGATCTTTATTTCTTACATATATTTTTTATTGTTTACAATTTAAGATATTTTAATCTTTAATATTATTATAGTTTGAACTTTTTTACTCTTTTGGAATTATTATTTTGTTTCATATTTTGTCTTTGTTTTGAAATGTTTTTAAATATATTGAATATTTAATTTCATTTCAATACAGGTGACAGGTGACAGATGATGGCAGATGACAGATGATATGTGATAGGTGACAGATGACTTTTATAAAAATGTATAGAAAGCGGTTTAGTTTAAAAAAAAACATTTGTTTGCCATCATTCTTCGTAGATATGACTTTTACTATTTTTAAATGCATATTAAACACTACGTGCTGTGAAGTGAATTCTAACAAATATATTTAACACTCAGTATAGTGGTTTGTATAATAATTCCAAGGTATGTTTATTATTTTATTAATAAACATCACCTTGTGTTATTACAACAAATCGAGTATACGTGATGAAAGAAAGTATAAATAGATATTTGTCAGTATTCACGAGGTTCCTTTTAACATAAACTAGAGAGTCAACCTTTGCCCTACTTGGGGCCAGTCATAATGCCTTGGGATAATACTTAAATTATATATATATGTAGTGTAGATAATCCCAGCGAACAATGAAGTAATTTGTAATATAATGGTTTTATATTAGAAGCATTTCATCCTAAACCAGAACTTATTACATGGCGACCGTGACGAAATGGAGAGATTCAATGGTAAAAATGGACTCTTCGGATAGTGGAGTCAATGGATGGGCCGTTGAGGGCCATGAAGGAGGAAAAAGTTTTTTCTTATTTTGTTGGAACGGTATGGATTTATATGGTTAACGGTTAATATTTCAAGATATGGTGGTCTAATTGTATAATATTTTTAATGGATAATAATATGAATCAACAAAGCAGGAAGTAATGGAAACTGGAGTGGTAAATTCTAATTTTATAGTGCAAGAACAGGCAGTAAGAATTGGCAGTGAAGCTCGTATACTATGGAGGCAGTTAAAGAAAAAGTTAAGGAGAAGAGCTACAAGTACATTGGAACTGTAAAGGGGTAAGCCTACATTTTGATTTATTTTATTCTGATGAACAGTAATTTTGTTAAAAAATTTTTTTACTGTCGATTTTTATGTTCTATAAATAAAATATTGTTGTGATGAGTAGGCTGAATATCGCATAGACTGTGTTTTGTTTTGGAAATTGCTAGGAAGGATTGCAATATTAATAAGTTCAAAGCCATAACATGGGATCAAGTTGAAATAAAATTGAATTATTTAGTAGCTGAAATAAATAAAACTAGTATAGTGAAAGAGCAAAAAAACAGGTAACAAAAAGTAAGGAAATTAGGGAAGATATCAATTTAAATTTAATTAATAATTTTAATGCTCACACATCTGTAGTCAATAAATGTTGGAATCAGTTCGAGGAAAATCAACGGAAATTTTGTAAAGTAAATTTTGTTTGCTTGAGGTATAAGGTAGTAAGGGTATTTCAAGTTTTATCCTGCAAATGTTTGATACCTACTTCGTGTGTTAAATCAATAGCGACTGAGGTGTTTGAGAAAGAGATTGATAGCGAGGAGAGTGACGGTGTAGAAAATATGGCGCTAAACATACAAGAATTCATTAATCTGTAGGAAATGTAATAAGGTATCAGGTACAGAGACAAGGGCATGAATATAAGGGACCAGGCTGGAGAGTTACTAGTGATGTGAACAAATACAAAAATTATGGGGTGCCTGGAGGCCGAGAGCAGGATAGAAGAGACAATGGTCAATATGGCAGGAGCCGTGAATTTGTGGAACGTAGTTACCCTAATAATAGGTACAATAGGAATAATTGGACCTCCAGTGGTGGTCGGAATAACAGTAGGTACACGGAGAGGAACGTAAGAATGTGCGAAAGCGAGGTAAAAAGAGGCAAAAGAATAGAGCAAAAGCTAGATTATATTAAAAATGAACTCGATTTATTAAAATCAGAAAATAAGGAGAGAAAACTAGAAAATGAAAAACTAAAAGCAGAAATACGCCTACAAAACAGAAAAATAGAGATGCTTGAAAGATATCTAAGAAAGAAAAACCTAATAATATTTGGAATAGAGGAAACCGGGAAGGAAGACACAGAAATTCAGGAACAAAAGGTTAAAGAAGTACTAGATAAGACTGGAATAAGATTGGAAACAAAACATGATATAGCGGACATAAGAAGAGTAGGGAGAAAAGGTAAAAATAAAGACAGACCAATGTTAATCGAGATGACAAGCGGAAACAAAAGAATGGAAATTTTAAAAACAACAAGGAATCTTAAAGATACAAACTAGATAATTAGCGAAGACTATCCCAAGGAAATACAGTTACAAAGAAAACACTTGCTTTACTACATGAGGCAAGCAAGAAAACAGGGACACTTAGCGACAATTAAATACAATAAACTTATCATAAACGGAACGGAATACTCTATAGAGGATGTAAAGCGATGGAAAACTGGAACACCCTACATAGCCGGAGGCAATGTTGAACAAACTCCAGGGGAAAGAAGAAAAACTAGAACAGCAAGAGAAAGAACACCAACGGAACACGATAAGATGAGAGAAGAAAGGTATACAATGAGAAAAACAGAATGAGATTTAAACAAACCATAGGGGGTTGTGACAGAAATCGTAGAGTATTATTTAATGAGTAGTTGAGAAATTTCACAAATGAATGTAAGATTGACTGGGATAAATGGTGTAGGTTGTATGCTTTTTGTTATAATACAACATGGATGCTTATGAACAGGAGGTAAGGTATAAGCTACAGGTGGCACATGAAAGAGCTCGACAATTTCTCAACAAATATAAGGAAAAAAGAAAAGAAAATTTAGACTCAACAGCCAGGGAATTGAAATTAAAAATAGGAGAATTAGTGCTACTTAAAAATGAACATAGAAATGAACTAGATCCTTGGTATAAAGGTTCCTATAAAATTGTCAAAACAGGCAGGGTCAATTGCAGTATTCAGTCAGCTCAAGAGAAGGTAGAAACTGTTCATAAGAATAGAATATCCGTATGATGGGCAGAGCCCCGTGGCACCAAGTGAAGACAGTGAAATCTTTCCGTGAATATAGAACAAATTTCGAAGTTATTCAATGTGCCTACTCACTGAACTATATAAACTATTTATTTATTTATTTTTAGGAAGGACAGTCTATATATAAAAATATCATCGGTTTTTAGAAATGATTTATTGTCATGGAAGTTTTTAGGAGTATTTTATTTTTAGGTTTTTAGGTTTTTAAATTGGTATATACATATTCATAGTGTAGAAAATTTGGATTTTATTTTACTTATATTTTCTTTTATTTATATTTTATTTATCCAGGTACGAGCACATAAGTTATTTTTAAATTTTGTAAGTGTTTAGCAATAACAATGTTGTGATAACAGGCCATTGGTTTGTAAACATAGTAGTATATTGTAAAACTAAAACATAATGACAAGGTCAAAGTACAGTCAGCAAATAAGTAGGTTACCACATTGCAGACTCAACAACTCAACTCGGACAGTTACCTCACTTTGTAGTAACTAACTTCCCTCGTCTTGTGAAGGGGGAAGGTGTGAAGTGAATTCTAATAAATATATTTAACACTCAGTATAGTGGTTTGTATAATAATTCCAAGGTATGTTTATTATTTTATTAATAAACATCACCTTGTGTTATTACAACAAATCGAGTATACGTGATGAAAGAAAGTATAAATAGATATTTGTCAGTATTCACGAGGTTCCTTTTAACATAAACTATAGAGTCAACCTTTGCCCTACTTGGGGCCAGTCATAATGTCTTGGGATAATACTTAAATTATATATATATACATATATATATATATACATATATATATATATATATATATATATATATATATATATATATATATATATATATATATATATATATTCGTTTTTGGCTTATTGGTTAGCCCGCTACATGAATGGGGCGGTCGTCCACCCGGCACTCTATGTATTTCCATGTATACTTTTTGGAATACTTTTTTTTACCACATTCCTAACAAAATATTATTTAGAGGGGTAATGTTTTTTTTAAATTGAGATTTTATATAACAACAATACTCATGTCAGCCCGGAAGAAGTCTTTTTGTGATCGTGATCTTAGTAAGCGCACCAACGTTGCCGGATTGCTGCCAATAAGGGCTTACCAGCTACCGTCCTCCTCCTCTCCAGTTTGACGTGTTACTAGCTCTCGTTGCAGCATATTGTGTGTATGTATCATTACACTTGCGAGTTCTATATTACCAAAATAATGTAGAATCTAACCCCACAGAAGAGTTTTTGGAATCCCTTACGGAAAGTAAAAATATACTAACACAACAATTCAAGAGGGTTGTAACTGGAGGAAAAGGTAGTAGGCCAGTAGCCATCTTATTTCCAAAAAAATACAAAGTTTTATTGAGGTCACATTAGCCACAAGATCAAAATGTGTACCTGATTCAAATGATTATCTATTTGCTAATCCAAAGACTACAAACCGCTGGTTCAGCTCAGTATAAGTACTTATACTATATTTTCCATTCACCTTATAGTACATACGCAACCTAAGAGTAAAAGTATTTTATATCATATAGGTTACCTGACGACATATACCAAACGGCCAAGGTGTCTAAAACACTAATTGCCATTAATAAAGGCAAAGGGAACCAATATCAAGGAAAATCTCTGGATGAAATTAATATTAGTGCCATAGAATCAGATGACTCGGATCATGAATTGACAAATAAATTGCAAGCCAAACATCATTTAGGTTATAAGGCTAATAATTTACCAATTTGCAACAAAAAGCCAAAAATACTTACGAGTCTAGAGAGATCTAAAAAAAACTGAAACAGAAGAAGAAAGTACTTATGTAAAATTTAAGTATTGTAAGGGAGAAAACGAAATCCAGAAAAAATGAGAGCGACGAAAAAAAGGAAGTAGCTCAGACTCTAGTTCTAGTATAGGTATTATTTTTTTTGTTTGGCTTAGGTTCTTTTTTATAAATTTTTTGTTATACCTCAAACATTTTATGTACCTATTACCTTACACTACTGCAATTCTAACGAGTAAGCATTACGTGAGCTATTTGAAAATATTATTCTCATAAATGTTGAAAAATTACAGCAATAGCAAAATTATGTACTCACTGATAAAAAAATGTTTTTTCAAGATTTATACACACGTCCAATGTCAAAGAAGAAAAAGACTGCCCAAAGACAATCTTGGACTAAGGATCCGACTAGATTTGTACGAGAATTTTTTAGGAAGCACATTGATAATAAAATCGCTCCTAAGAAACATGAAGTGGAAGAATTTAAAACAAAAGTACCAATCCCTATTTAAAGATAGAAATTGGGTGGTAATTAAAGCATACGTTTACAATTGTTACAGAAAAAAATAAGTATACTATATTCTAGTATTTTTCCTCTGGAAATATCCTGTTGCCAACGTTTTTTCTTGTTCGAGTTACCATATTTTGTTTTCCTAATTATATTTTATTTAATATGTTAATTTTGTTTAGTTCAACAAATGATCTGGATGAACTACTATATTTTTTCAATTCTTTCGATCCACACATACAATTTACCCTAGAATGTGAAAACCAAAATCATTCCATTCCTTTTTTAGACACTTTGGTTATAAGACAAAAAAACAACATCATGATTGATTGGTATAGAAAAACTATTAGCTCTGGTAGATATATCAACTATTGGTCATACCACAATCACAAGATGAAAATAAACTTAGTTAAGCAAATGAAACAAAGAATCTTAGCCATTAGTGATGTATCATTCCATCAAAAAAATATAAAAATCCTTTTTAACCTTTTTAAAGACAACTCGTATCCAGAACCACTTCTTAAAAAAATTATTTTCAAAACATTACAAATCAACGATATAATGAACACATCAGATGAAGTGAATGAATACTTCGACTCCAGTTAGCAATATAACTGAAAACGAACCTAACACTCAATTAACTCAATATATTTCTTTACCTATGCATAGAGACATAGCAAGAAGTTTTAACCATTTGTTTCGTAATACATCTAATATCAAAATTGCATTTAAACCTGCTCTTACTGTGGGAAATTTGTTTTCAAAAATAAAAGATAAAATCAAGTCAGATGTGATCTACAGCATAGACTGCTCAAATTGCAATGCCAAATATATTGGCCAAACTTCAAGATATATAAAAGATAGGATCACCAGTCATAAAAGTGACTGTAGATTGCACCCTGAAAGATGTGCTCTGGCGGAACATGTTAATAAAACAGGTCATCTAATGAACTATGGGTCTGTCAAGATATTGGATACAGAACATATTAAATCAAAAAGAAATGTTCTGGAAATGGTACATATAAAAAGAAATCCTAATAACATAAACCACAGAATTGATACTAAACATCTTAGTGATATTTTTGCTTATTTATTACTTTTAGATTCCCAGGAAAAAGGTAAAAATGGAGATAGGGACCTCTCTGGCACATTATGGAACTCCCAGTCTCATTAGCTGTATGGTTCTCATAATCTTGCATTGTGTACATGCGTAGCCATTGATCTCATTAGTCAAATGGTTGCGATGGGCGCAATGTTTGGATTGTGGTGTTCTAGAGAGCTCCATGTCACCTAAATTATTTTTTCATTAAATGAAACATTAAAATTTTCATAAACATAATTTATTAAATACTCAATTTAACTAGATATACTTAAATATTAAGATTAATTTCAAATCAATAACTAATTGTTCACTTATGTACAGCCAACCTACAACAATTGAAACCACAAAACTATCTGTCATTGTGAAGTTGATATTTCAAGCACGTGATTTAATAACCTAACATTAGCAAAATGAATTTCAATGAGTTTTAAAGTAATCAAAAATAATTTTAAACAGCAATAAAATGTGATGTAATATTAGTTATAAATAGACATAGTCTTCAGTGTTGTTGATGGCCATCCATGTTTTTTACCTTTGTTATCTTCACGTTACAATCTCAATAAGTTTGTAAGTTAAAAAAGTTTGAAAATAATATTTTATTATTCTAACAATATATTTTATGTAGCTTCCCTGATGATGGGTGAAAATTCACTCGAAAGCTTGGATTAAGTACTTAAAAGAGTACACGTTTACGTTTTATTGCTGCACTCCCTAAAAAATATCTCCACAGAAGTTACTTTCTAACTAGTCAGCAAAGATTACCCTTACCTATTACCTATGTATATTTATATATATATATATATATATATATATATATATACATCCTTCTATCGTTAAAGCGTCCAGATAAAAATATGCTTTATGGCGTCCGACGTTGTTTTCTGCGGATATAGTGTTAATTGAGCTGAATACTTTTTAATATAGATAGAGGATGGTGGAGATAAATGGAAAAAATGAGTTTGGCACGGAAAACACAACATTGCTGTATATTTTCCAAACATTATGGCGCCCTTTCAGTCGATGGACAATTGGGCGTCTCTTATATTCAGCATTACGTATATACGATAGCCTTTAGGGCGTCAATTTTGTTATTGCGTTGTTGCCGCTGTAAGTACATATCTGCTATTTACAGAAAATCGGAGGACCAATAAGATATAATGTGGTTATTGTAAGTAGGAGGGATCCATATTATGTTATTGCAATGAAATTTCAGAAGCATTCATTTCACAAGTTACAAACACTCAAAATATTGAAGACAGTGAACTTAAATAAATCTTCAAATGGACAATTTCTTCACAAAATTGAAATAATTTCAGAATTACATGATAGTTATTATTTTATATGGTGTTTGTTAGGTACTAGTTGAAGAATAACTATTTATGTAGGAAGTTACAAAAAATATGATTTTTTGTGACATTTGTGATCATTCAGGACACGAGTATTGTCGGTGAAAAGTTTTAACCCTAGTTGTGAACTAATATTTTTCCTGCGTAGATAAATAATTTATTTCTTTAAAATTGTGGGTTACGGGAAAATACTCTAAGGGAAGTGATGTGATGGAGTGATTTGGACGTTTCGAGATTCGCATGGATCTACACGTTTCATATTAGTCCAAAAAACCCATTTTTAAAAAATGTCGGTCGGTCAGTTGTCAACACGATAACTCAAAAACACTACCGAATTTTTCAATGAAATTTTATAAGTAGGTTCAGAACATAAAAACTGAGGCTAAGTTCGTAAATGATTAAAATCTGATTTACAGTTTTTCGGAAAATTCCATTTTCATGCAGTTTTCTCAATTTTCCACTCGAAATAATTTTTTAGAATCTTCGTATCAAAAAACCTCCTATACAAAATTTCTCCGAAATCGGAATCAAAATTTCCTTCAGCTTCAATCCTGTATATTATCTACAATATAAAATGGAAGAATTCAAATGTTGTAAGTAATTGAGATGCATGTTAAACATTTTGCAGTCCTGACCCAAAAATTGTAAATTTTGGTTTATATTGAATGTATGGAAAAAATTATGCAGTCTCATGTATTTTAATACGCGGAATCCATTTCTTGATGTAGTGTTATGAAATTTTTGTTATTAAAAAAATGTTTTCTTAGTTTTTTTCAAGTAAAGTATTAGAAAACAAATTTTTGGTGAAAACTAATAGCCTCGTGCATAAGGTGAAGTCATCTGGGTACATCATCTGGTTCAAAAAATATTCTAATACATCAGTCGGAGCTAGATATCTCGTTTATCCTTAGTGCCACGAAACAACATTATTAACAAAAGAAGTGAGTAGATATCGTCAAGGACCAGATTTTAAAAATATTCATACATACAGTCTGGTCCAAAATTCAGTGACGAAACAAACATATATTTTTTATGTAACACCCTGTATTTCTTAATTTCTTTCGATTTTCTTCGAAGAGCTGATTTCGAAAAACTATAGCACTTGGGGTCAAATGATTTTTGAGCTAAAACAATTGATTATTTAAAAAAGAATGGATGTCCCTATATTTACTTGGGTTTAGTTGGGTTCTTCAATCAATTTTGGAACATCCCATATATTCATGAATACTTATAAAATTTGCCTCTTGGCGATATCGGCTACTTTTATGTTTCATACATCAAAATTGTGTATAGGAAAAGGAATAACTTTTGGCCCTTGTACTAATATTTCTGTTGTTAAAAAAAATTGACTTTTTTGTTATTAATCTAATGAAATTATGTCATATCAACCTGTTGTTGGTTTTCCAATGAGTCCTTCAGTTGGTTCTTGCTGATTTGCCATTCGAAATGGAGTATTATATACAGGGTGGTCCGTAAGTAATGGTCCAAAGTGAAATGGGAGATTTTGGCCTGAAAATATTACAATCTCTTGCAACTTGCTTCAATCAAATATTGATAATGGAAAAGATACAGGGTGGCAAAGTTTAAATGTAAAAGATGTTTTTTCTCAGTAAATTGAAAGATTTTGAATATACAAACGTAAAAATGAAGAGATGGGGGTTTTAAGGCATGAGAAATCGTAATATGATATCCGTTTTGATGTATTTCCTAGAGGGCGGCTCATGAGCTATGTTATTGGTGTAACTGTGCGCTTAACTTTTTCATCATTAACGCTATCTCTCTTTTTATTGAAAAATATTAAAACTACATCATTTGCGACAAAAATAAATGTTTATCATTAGTCTCAAAAATTACTAGTTTTCGAGATATTCGCATTTTAAAAATCCCCTACATAATTTTTATTTTATTTATTAGCACAAATAACGTCGTTCGTTAGTGAACGGTGCAAATAATAGCGTTAGTAGACGCTGATGTCAGCAAATTTATCATCACAAGAATTAACATAGTAGGTGCCGATGTCAACAATACTCCTGTCAGTTAATCATTCGTGTTTTGACAGTTAATCTCATCACACTCTTGAAGTACGAAACTATTTAAACCCCTTGTTTCCTTAACGCTGGATTGGTCGTGGTAGTCCCTTTCCTTGGCCACCACGCAGTCCAGAATATAACCCCTTGGATTTCAGTATATGGGGCACAATGAAGGAAATAGTTCACAGAAACCCTATAAATAGTCGAGTTCAACTTTGGCAAGAAATCAGAGCAAAAAAAAATTTTTTTACGCCAATGACATTGTTTAATATTAGGCGATCTTTCATGAAACGCATGGATAAATGTATCGAGATGAATGGCGGACATATTGAACAATTACTGTGAAATAATATTTAAATTTTGTTGTTGTATTTTCCAATAAATTGTTCTTTTTTCTCTTGATTAAAAGTTATTTAGTTCATAATGGTTGCTTTATTGATATGTCAAAGTACTAATAAATAAAATGCAAATTACGTAGAGGGTTTTTAAGATGCGAATATCTTGAAAACTAGCAACCTTTGAGACTTATGATAAGTATACATTTTTTTCACAAAAATGATGTCATTTTAATATTTTTCAATGAAAAGCGAGATAGTGTTAACGATAAAAAAGTTAAGTGCACAGTTACACCAACAACGTAGCTCATGTGGCGCCCTCTAAAAAATACATCAAAACGGATATGATGTTATGATTTCTCAGGAACTAAAACCCCTATCTTCAAAATTTTACGTTTGTATATCCAAAATCTTTCAATTTACTGAGAAAAAACATTTTTGACATTTCAACTTTGCCACCCTGTATTTTTTATTATCAATATTTTATTGAAGGAAGTTGCGTCAGATGGTAGTATTTTCAGGCCAAGAATCTTCCATTTCACTTTGGACCATTACTTACGGTCCACCCTGTATATATATTTTTATTGTTTAAAAGTATATTTTGCAATTTTTTTTAATTTCATTCAACTATTGGAGAGCTATAAGACCGAGGCAGGCCATAAATGCGGAACATAACACCCTCTATGCTACAAAGTGTTAGAGTAGACCTTAATGCCCGGTTAAGTCATGTCTACTGGTCAATGATGAACAAGTTGAACATTTATTGTAAATTTTCTTTTGTTTATTTTGGTAATTTAAAATCAAAAATTGACCTGTTTGGGGAATTTTTAATAGTACTTTTTATTTAGCTTATAATAAATGTATGCGTTACTTGGACGCACCCTATATACAGGAACGTATTTAAAAATTAAGAACTGGGAAGTAACTTGGGACTTCGATTTTAAATGAAAAAGAGATTCATTCATATTGTTTCATGTATAATTTGCGTATATTGTTTCGCGTTTACGGCGTCCACTGACCATCCGCATACAACGTGCTAACTCTTTTTTTTTTTAAGAAAACTAAATATTTTTATGATCAAAGAAGACGTACAAGTACATGCAATGGAAACACACAAAGAAGTTAGAGATGAAGGTTGTAGTTAATTAAATTCGAATGATTTTGATTTTTGTATCCCTGCAGGATTTTTTTTCAATCTGAATAACTTTGTAGTACCTATTGTAGGACTTTTAAGTTTCTCTGTGTATATGTAGATTTTATAGAAGAAAAATAATCTTTGTTTTGTGAAAAATTTACTTTTTATTTGCCCCATATTCGACATTGTTTTATAATTACTACTTACTAGGTATTAAAACAATAAAATCTAGATTTATAACCTAATTAAAGTGGTTTTCTTTAACACGTTTTAGCTTCCAAATAAATTTAGGGGTAGTCAACATAATATAATATTGACATTATACTTGTCTTTCAGATGACCGAGAATAGTTTGAATATAATGTCCTACTCAATAATTAATTATACAGTGAACGTCTAAATTATAGAATATTATCATTATTCCGAGAACCGTCGAGTTTTAAGGGAAATCCCGAAACAGGTCGATTTTTGTTGTAAAATACCCATGTTATAACGTACATGGAGTAGGGATGACGTAACCGGTGTAGGTGTAATGACGTAATCGTTAATTTTTTAAATAGAAATCGGTATAATGTGACACCTCATTTGAACGAGAATTTAATTATCTATTTAACGACATTACATTTTTAACTAAAATATTTTTTAAGGGTACGAAAACAATTTTTTTTTAACAGATATCAAAGAATAAAAATATATTATCCTACGCGTTACGTTTTGAAAAATATTTTTCAAAAACAGTGACCGTTCAACGAAGAAGAAACAACTACTTCCCGGGCTACATGCCCCGACAGACATTGAATTACACTTCTAAGTCAAACGGGGTTGGCAAATCTATTAAACCAACCATTCTGGTCTGCAACTAGAAGGGACAACATAACTTGTAGACCGGTTTCGGCGTATTGCGCCTCATCAGTACAAGGTATATGTTATCGTCCGAGAGTTAATCTCGGACTGAAATGTGACTATAATTAACAACTATACATATCGTCCAGTTACGGAAATGTTTCAGTTGCGAAAATAGCGACATCTCACCTCTAAGTCACAAACCAAAATTCGAAATTTGACAACAAGCTCGTTAGCTTGAAACATATAGAATTATTACAGTTTCCTGTAAAATTGTAAAATTGACGTTGAACGGTCACTGTTTTTGAAAAATATTTTTCAAAACTAGTTGTAAAGCGTAGAATAATATATTTTCATTCTTTGATATCTGTTGGTAACGCGCTTTACTAAATACGACAATTTTACAGGAAACTGTAATAATTCTAAACTTTTTTTTATTTAAATTCAATCAAATCACAATTATTGCTTGAATCCATGACTTTCTGAAATACTTAAAAAAGCAAAAATAAGTAAAAATAATAATGGACACAAAAAGTTCTCTCATAAACACTGAAACTTTTTGTCAAATGTTAATTCAAGCAAGTGATAGTGGCATAGTTACTGTAATATTTATTGTCGTAAATGTTTTGATTTTGTGAATTGTTATCAGTTGTCAATTGTAATTTTTACTTTTGAATAGTAAATTATGGCTCACCTAAATGAATCACAACGCATAGAAATATTAATCGTTAGCGGATGCGGAGATAAAAAAGAACACAGAACGAGGTATGCAATTTATTCAACGCAAAATATCCCGACAGACCCATCAGCCAAACAACAGTAAGTAAAATTGTCCGAAAATTTGGAGAAACTGGGCACGTTAAACATATTCCAAACGCTGGGCGTCCTAAAATTGAAGACAATGTGAAACTTGATATTTTATTAAATGTACATGACAATCCTCACAGTAGTTCAACACAAATGGGTGAATATGCTGGAGTTTCCCAAAGATCGGTATTACATATTTTAAAAAAAGAAAAATACCATCCCTACAAAATTCAACTACATCATGAATTAAACGACGACGATCCCGATCGCCGGCTTCAATTTTCTGAAATTATGCAGCATTTATGTATCCCCAATCCACTTTTCATCAATCAAATCCTTTTTTCCGATGAAGCAACATTTTTTATACATGGTACCGTGAATCGTCAAAATTGCAGATATTGGAGTCAAGAAACACCTCTAGATTTTTTCGTGTGGGGTTACATAAAATCAAAAGTTTATGTCAATAGACCCCAAAACTTACAGGACTTGAAAGATAGAATTAGGCATGAAAAGAGTCTAATTACTCCAGAAGTCATCCGCAATGTACTTGATGAATGTGTCCGTAGATTCGCATATTGTCAAGAAACCGATGGATGGCATTTCGAACATTTAATTTAAAATAATTGTTATGCATAATTTGGTTACTTTAAAGTACATTATTAATTAAATCATTAGTTGAAATTGGATTGAATTTAAATTAAAAAAATTGTTTTCGTACTCTTAAAAAAATATTTTAGTTGAAAATGTAATGTCGTTCAAATGAGGTGTCACATTATACCGATTTATATTTTAAAAAAATAACGATTACGTCACTACACCTACACCGGTGACGTCATCCCTACTCCATGTACGTTATAACATGGGTATTTTACAACAAAAATCGACCTGTTTCGGGATTTCCCTTAAAACTCGACGGTTCTCGAAATAATAATAATATTCCATAATTTAGCCGTTCACTGTAGAATACTATTAATAAAGAAATGCGCCAGCTCACTGACCTTCCTACCTCTTATCTAAACCTTTACTTACGTTAATGTATCGGACTCTCTTAATTCGGCGCTGTTAGAGGAGAGTGGTTGACGTGACGCTCTAAAGACGAGAGCATGTATTTGAGAGAATACTCAGAGTTGAGTAATGTACCAGAAATGTATTTTTCTAACTGTTGCATTCAACAATATAAGCAATTTAACGTTCTACTGAAACTGCAGTGTTGTCAAATCTCGGGACGCTCTAAGCGCGAATAACTATCAAGATAAAATGTATACTCTATATACAACTTAATACTCCTAGCGACTCTGCCGGAGAGTTGCGCGAACTAAATATATTCGAGAACTGTATATTTTCGTTCATTTCATGATCAAAAAAGCGTCCCCCAAAAATTTTGTTGGTAGGTTCGTGACGTAATTTCAAGTCCCTGGACAAATTATTACAAGGGGTGTGCATAGAGCGTCCGTATACGGACGCTGTATGCACTTGGACGCTCTATTGAATGCGATTTCAGAATGTATGGACGCTTTAACGATAGAAGGATATATATATATATATATATATATATATATATATAGGGCAGGCGTCAAGTTCGGCGTCCAGTATATCGTATACTAGTATATACTTATACTGGTATATACCGGTATATGTTTTGTGTAAAGTGGTGAGTTTGACTTCACTTTTTTTCAGCATATACTGTCAAGTTTGGCTACGTAGAACGTACAAACATTTAATTTCCTAAGGGGATAATATAATCGAAATTTGTATGATAAAACTATGGTAACAGAAGTTGCTTTATCGAGAGTTGACATTCCTATTGGTAGTTTGTAATATACCTTCGTAAAAAGGGTATATGTGGTATATTATTAGTTAATTATTAACAATAACCGCGGTAACTGATAATCACATTTTTTAGTGTTGCCTGCATGATAGGTAAAGACAATCTTGAACTCGTGAACTTTAAAAGAGAAGAAGAAGTTTATAATAAGTAACACTGGAAAACTAAAATTAAATTGCATAGTTTTTCGAGTATATTATATAAACAATAGAATTGAAAAATATTATCGTTAATAATTAAACGATATATGAGACAAGCAAAGGAAATCTATAATCGGAAAAATTCTAAGAAATGTACAAGGTAACTGAAAAATATCGTTTGTGGATAAACCAAATAATATAAATGACTATATGGAGAAGAAAAATGAATAGAATGAACAGAGTGAAAAATGGATGAAGCATGTATACAAAAGGAGTAGATGCAGTTGCCATAGGAAATATTGGGCTAGTATTAAAAACATTAAATAGTGGTAGAAAATGAATTAATGAAAGTGATGGGATCTAGGACAAACAACTTTTAAGACATATTAATTGATATTTTAACTGACATACCTCTCACGGATGGATATTTGCATTTAACAATAAAAAAGTACTAACAAATATAAATCAAGTTTAACTAGTGAAATTTCATAAGCGTTCTTAATTAGACCGCTGCAATGGTCATTACCCATATTTACCAAAAGTTCAAGAGTTTCATTTTATTTACAATCTGTTAGGGTCAGTAATGGGTTAATTGCTAGTAAACTATCTGGATGTTTTTCAATACCTAGTCAATGTAACTATAATATAATAAACCATTTGAATTATCAAAAAAATTCTTTTGAAAGGTGAATGCGATTATGAAAAAATAAATTTGAAAGAGTAGTAAGTAGGTAAGTATATACTAAAGGTATAAACATATATTATAGGTTGCTAATAATTTAGGTATTATTTTATCTGTTTTAGATTAACTTTACCTTATCAAAACATTATAATTTATAATAATAACTAATAATTAAAAAGCTAATTATTATTTAGCTTTTTTTTAATAATTCCTGCAATGTGCAAATAAGTGTCCAATTTCAGACTTGGTACTTGCTACTTATCTATAGTAGAAGTTAAAAATATTCCTTTCAGTTTCGAAATAACACAACGAGTAATATCCTTCACTAGTGTATATTTAATTGTGTGATGTTCTGTGCAACCAATTCATCCTTCCTGGTACATAAATGAAATTTAATTTTTGTTTTATTTATTATATGGTAACAGTTAATATAGTGTAGTCATAAAAATAAGTAAATTACAATAAAACACAAAATATATAATGTCAACAACATCTAAAATAGAGTTTAAAGTCATTCTGGATCAGACAATTTATATATTTTAAATAAAAGTATTACTTGCTTTCATATAAGTAGGTACATGTAATAACATTTCATTGAGGTCCAAATATGGATATGTCTAATAATATAAATATTTACAGTTCTTTATTCATGATTTTTATCGTAGATAGTGAATAGGTACCCAATTGTTTGATATGTTGGGGGTATTAAAATATATATTTCATTATACAACAGCTACTTTACTAAAATGTAATCGCATTAAATACCTTTTCATTGATTTTGGTCAAAATGTAATAAAAAATCTTTACAATACAAAAGTTTTCAAACCAATTCTTCTAACCTATTACAGAGTGAATGTTGAAAGTATCCGATAGAGGAAAAAATTCTTATCTAGTTTTTAAATAGAAATAGGAACATCATATGTTTTAGCTTGTTCTTCTATAACATGAACTAAGTATTCATTTAATCCTCTTAGATTTACACTCAACTTTAACTATACAAATTGTAACTTTTGGGATACATTTTTAAAATGAATCATGCATCCCTTGGGACGAGATCTAATTTTTGGGAATAAATGAATTTATCATCAGCTAAAATACTGCCAGTTTCCCACTGTTGATTAGTTTTCATTTGCAATCAGCTAACTTTCATTTTGGTACCTACTGATGCTAATTGGTTTTTGTTGTAATTACGATACTTTTGGAATCAATCCTATCCTACATTTTCAATTATATTTAAAAAATTAAATATCTATTCTTAAGCATTATTTTCTTCGTTATTATTGACTTTCCATGAACAAAACATATCATTTCAGAGACGATACAATAATGGGAATGGAAGTAATAGTAGGTTGGTTTGGTGTACTTCGTCTAATATATGAAGATATTTCTTGTGTAAGTAAATAATACTTGATATAAATATAATTGTAACCTTAATTGATGATGTTTCATATGTAGCTATTTCACATGTGATTGGTAGATTAGTGCTAAATTGGATAACACCATGTAGGTACTTAAATAAATAAGAAAGTTTAAACAAACTGGAAGGCACTTTGCCACATTCAATTTTAATATGTAAATTGATAAAAAGTAAGTGGGTACTTATTATAAACTTTAAAATTATATAATAGGCCCTTTTTAATTGGAATACTTGAGGTGTATTATATTATATAAAAATGCTTATTCCCAAAAAATTGTATTATCATACCTGTATATCTTTTTACCACAAAAACAAAACTGACATTTAATAAATAACAAAAACATGCATCAGTTTAGAAATATATGTTACCAAAGAATATACTGTACGCCCTTGAATAAATAGTCGTTTGAGTATTTTGTGAGTTTTATTGAGGATGAAACCCCATATTAGTTAACATGTATGTGACTTGATTAGATTAACTATTTTGCAATAGAGTAAATGTTCCGAATAGGTGAATAAAATAAAAAGTTCACTGGACATACAATTTTATTTGTTGCTTACAAATATAGGAATATAAATATTTCAATTACAATTTTGAAAAACTTTATTATTTATTGTCTAACACTAATTAAAAGTCTGCTGTTTATTAGGTACTTACATTAATAGAACGTTGGTGATTACTGAAAACAAAGTTTAAATTATATTATCAAACATACAAAAAATAACTTCAAATTCCACTATGCCTCTTCTGTCATGTCCATCCTGATGGAGACTGGCTCTATAAAACAATTATTGATTGAAGTTTAAATGTAGTGGAATGTACATTTTATTCTAATTATCATGGACATAGGTACATACTTCACTTATAAGGTTTGAGAAACAATCACCATTAATTTACCCAGATTTAAAAATCTGAGAAAAATTTTTAATGTTTGTGTAAGTTATTGTAAATTTTCAAACCTGTTAGTATTATAAAATAATCAAGATTTGGATTATAATATACTAAATGCCCACCATCTAAATATTGTAATTTCCATTTTATTAGACTTTTCACCTACCAACGAAATGTTATATAAACTATATAAACCTTCCATAGCATAAATGAAGAGATAAAATACTTTCTGGATTCTTATGATAGTATCTCTACCCTTCATAGTTCTTGTTTAATGATATAAATAAGCAGCTTTTGGTTTTTTTATTGTTTTTATTTTTGATAGAAATAAAAATAAAAGCAAGACAATTGACAATTGACCAGTTTCTTCTTCTTGATTGCGATTATGACATCTAGTCAGTTTGAAAACTAATTTTTATTTTGATCCTTGATTGAATTTTATATTTTTATAAAATTGATTGTTTATTGTTTAAGGCTCGGCATTGTAAACATATTTAGAAGTTAATTTTAACAGTCAAGTCAACTTTAGCATTAAAATATCTATCAGTTTATAAAAGTTCCATTTCTAAAATAAAAAAATAAAAAGAAGGCTAAAAGGATTAGACCAATAAAGGCTAAGCTAAAAGGTAACCTAGAATTTCTATTTTTTACAAACCATTAAACCAAGTTGGTGGTGTTTTGACTCCCCATTTCCCTAAACGACGTGAGTCCACTAACAAAATCTAGCAAAGAAAAGAAGACTACCTCATGTGTTTGATAACTAATAACAAACAAAACAACAAACAACCCATAGATAAAGGATATTTTCAACAACCCTACATATAAAAAGCGAGGTACTTTTCAGGTTAGTTGTAACGAAAATGAAATACTCTCATGCAATTTGGAAGTTTTCTAAATATTTGCCATATAAAAAGTTTTTAAACCTGCTTATAGGCCGAGTCAGAATCTGAAGAAAATGGAAATCTGTAGAACAAGATATATTTATCTACCAAAAATGTACTGGGAGACGCTACAGATTCTTTAAGGACCTCATACACTGATGAAGTGTATATTTTGTAAGTAAAATTTGTCAAATAGGAACAAGTACAGAATTCATAAATATTATTTGTTTTTAGATTGATTTTTAAAACAAACTTTAAATATTTATAGTTAATTTTTCCAATATATCATTTTTTATATATACACAAAATTGGTTGCAGAAATGAGAAGAATAAAAGATACAAGAAAAGTAAATAAGCTTAAGAGATAATTTATTAATGTGGTCTCCAAAATAATTGACGAAATGGAGGTAAATGAATATTACACGAATGTTTGTGTAATGCTTTATCTACATTCATGTATGTTAATTATATAAATATATAGAATAATGATTTTTTTTTAATTTTGTACAAAGTGAGAATAAAAAATTATATCCCTAGTAATAGTTTGTAAGACAAAATTTATTTAATAAATTAGGTAATACCTACAAGAGCAGTATGGTCAAAAATTATAAAATTTTCATAATACTTCACAAAAGTTGGAAACAGAAACGAAAGAAACAAACTATTTCAAGTATAATAAATAGTTAAACAATACATTTAATACAGGAGTAAAAGTGACATTACGTAAGTGTAGCAGAAGAAGAAGTTTATTGAACATTTGAGTTCATAATGCAAATTATTAAAGTTAACAAGCATTTGTGGTAGATATTTGTTCCAACTAGATATAAGAACACAATGCAATGTTTATTTTTATAATTGTGGAATGCTGGACCATATTTTCTGGAAGGCAGTATGCTTTCCATCAATTATGCCCCCAATGCATTGGGAAAATTCCATTCTTTTTTTTATCTTTTGAAATATTTAACCAATCTGCAGCAGTAAGTATGTGGAACCTAAAAGTTATATAATTTAAATATACTCAAAGGAGTCCTGCACTCTACAATTTACAAAATTTTTATAATCTTATGGTTTTTTGTTTATAAAAATATGTCAGTATTTATAGCATCAAATTAATCTGAGTATAAAAATCTTTAATAATAGTACTAAATAATAAAGAAATTATATAGTGAAATAAATTTAACACACATACCTACTTTTTAAATTTATTTCTCAAAAAAACCTTTTTCGATGCCTGTTAAAACTATCTGCCTTTATTACGATCAACTATATTGTAAACTTAATAAACATATAACCTGTAATGGACTGTAAAATTATTTTATTCTTACTTTTAAGTAGGTACTCTTCTTGAAGTACATTGTATAGGTATTACGTGGCAGATTCTAGGCACAAAAAGCAAAATTGTTGATTCATGCACATGAAATGTAAACATAAGGCTTCTAATATCATTTCCTTCTATTCCAGTGTTTCCTGGAATCCACAAAGTCGTTTATAGCAAAATATCTTAGGGCAATTGTCAGCTTTACTACGGGCAGATATTGACAATCGCGTATTAGTGATCTGTGTTTTTTATCTGATGAGTTACTAGGTTTAAGAGCTTATCAAATACCTTTTTACTCATTCTCAGAAACGTTTTAAATTGTTCAGGATCCTGTGCTGGAAATTCTTCTTGCACTAAATGTAGATTAGGTACCCCTTTTTTTCGAGCCTTTTAAAATCAAAGTAAAGTAATAACGATAGCTTTTAATGCAGTTCGTTTTGTTTTTTATATTGGGCATGGAACGGGCAAGTGAGTTTACCTCTAACATTTCAAAACAATTATTCATAATTTAAACAAAATTTCCATTAGTATACTATTGGAGATATCTATATTTGAACACTCCATGACATTTTATTATAATCTAAAATTAATATCTTGTGTAGTTCCACTTCAACAATAGATTTACTCATTGTAATAACTACAACATAACTACATTTAACTGTTATATACTCTAGTAAATGAAACAAATATTAAATTTAATTTATGTACTAGCAAAAATTGGTTATACACATTACACAAAACGTAATTTCACACAATTACCTAGATTTTACTTAAGTGTAAATGTATATTGTGAAACTGAAAGGAATATTTTTAATTTGTAACAAAAAGTAGCAAATACAATCTGAAATTGGACCAATATTTTCACGTAGCAGAAAGAACCTTAATAAAGCTCAAGAAATAAACACAAATTGTCATAGGTACATAAAATAATCAGATACTTGGTTGCCAGTTATTTTTAAAATAATAATAATAAATTGTCTTGAGAATGTTTTTAGATGTTAGTTTTGATTGTAATGTTTTATTTATACATTACAGTTATACTAAAACGGATAAATTAGTACATTATTATCATGCTTTATATTGTTATACCTTTAGAATCTACCTACCCTTCCGTCTTTCAAATTTATTTGTTTCATACACATATATACTCCTTTCCAGAAATATCTTGTAATAATTAAAATTGTTTATTACGTATAACTAGCACTACGTACCTAAGTACCTACCTATTGAAAAATATCCATATACTTTACTAACCGCTAACTCATTGCTATCCACATGGCATATTTTCACAAAATTGTTACACTTTTGGTAACTATATAATTAAGAATAAAACACTATCTTAGTTTAATTAGGAATGATTTTTAAAATAAAATTTCAAAAATTTGTACTTTTTTTGTTTAATACAAATGTCCAACAATCTCAGTTAATATATTAGGCACTTTATCATTATTTAATATTTAGTTAAGTATAGAAAAATGTTCTAGTTCACAACGCAAAAACCTCATTTTCCAACCATTTTCCCTTCTACTGCTTTTTTCCACCAGCCCAATATTTTCTATAACTAAATCCATCTATTTATACTTTGCCTGTTCTATTTTTACTCATTCCATCCATCATAGCTCCTTTTGTAAATTTAAAATGCACAATACCTATAATAATATGCACCATTTGTTTCTTGATAAAGGTGGTCCCTAGGGTAATTTAACATATTCTAATTCCTTATCAATTCTTCTCCATATCCCTATTATTATTTAGTTCATTTCTCAAATTTTTTTGGGTACCTATAGTTTTTACGAAGATTGTTTATGTTATATTATATTTTCAAAAAACAAATCAATTTACTTTTGATTCTCAAATTATAAAAGTTTATATGCGGCGGGCAGAAAAACCCGACTGGTCATCTGGTAAAACAAAAATTATAAATAAAATCATAGATAACCTTGATTAAAACTTGACAAAAACGTCATTCTTCTTTCTTAGTAAATCCTTCATAAGCAAATAACTTACTGAAATCCGCGTCATCACTATGAAATGTTGATCCTTGGTTGAATTTTATATTTTTATAAGAATGATTGTTTATTGTTTAAGGGTCGGCATTATAATGGTTATTTGTGTATTTAGAGCATAAAATAACAGATTGCCGCTTGAGAAAGAATGTTGCCGCGCGACGCGGAGCGCGGTGATCTTTCGAAAGCGGCAATTTTACTTTACGCTCGAAAAACACACATACTTTTTTCTACAGTCGCACTTTTAATAATTAAAACAGTATTTTTTTCTCTACTAGCCTCTAAACCTAACTTCATTGACTTTTGTTGAGGTAGTAAAGTTGTTCATTATTAACCAAGGTAGAAAAATACCGAGCCTACTTGATTATAACTAAATCTCAATCCATTTAATAGAATGTGAGGTTAACTTGTGCACAGATGTCATGTCATGTGAAACGGGAGTCGACAAACTAATATTTAAAAAAATAAAATGCCAGTAGTGAAGTAGTGAAAAAAATGCTATATGAGCCACGGTAGAAAAGTGTATTAATGTCTCGGATCCATTAAAGACCTCGAAGCTTCGCTTCTCGGTCTTTAATGGACCTCGACAATAATACCTCACTTTTCTACCTTGGCCCATAATTACTATTTCGCTATTCATCATGAATAATCTTAAAAAGATCTACTGACTTGTCAGAATCCGATTCATACCAGTCAAAGTCGAAGTGAGAGGGAAGAACACATTCACGCGCTTGCCGATAGGAAGTTAGCAATGGCGGTTACATAAATATTCACCATTTGAGTTGATTCGGAGGGCGTGGTTTGAAGAAATAAGCGAGCGAAAAAGATTCCTTTTTTTGCGCTAGAGCGTAAAGTAACTCAATCCTCGGCATTTGTCGACATTACGATTTCATTTGAATATAATAGTAATTAGTCATTTTACGCACGACTGTAAAAAACATCTTTAGAAGTTAATTTTAAGAGTCAAGTCAACTTTAGCATTAAAATAAAAAAAAGGCGAAAAGATAACCTAGAATTTTTATTTTTTACAACCCATTAAACCAAGTTGGTGGGGTTTTGACTCCCTATTTCCCTAATCGACGTGAGTCCACTATAGCAATCTAACAAAGAGAAGAAGAAAACTACCTTATGTTTTTGATAACTGAAACTGATATAATATGATATATGATAAACAAAACAACCCTACATTTGTCTATGACCCTACCTACCTAGTGAGGGTACTTTTCAGGTTAGTTGAAACGAAAATGAAATACTCTCATGCAATTTGGAAGTTATATATTTAATGTATGGTTTCTAAATATTTGCAATATCAAAAGTTTTTAAACCTGCTTATAGGCCGAGTCAGAATCTGAACTGAAATTTGGTGGCCTCTTAAGACAAACTGAGCCAAAGTAATTTTTTAATGAACAGCTCTAGTTTTCCCCTGTCGTACCCCAACAAACCCTGGACCAAGATCATCTAGATAATATAATTCCCCTTACCCTTAGCTTTCTATAGAGTCAGTTGATAGTCAGAAAAGAAAATGGAAATCTGTAGAACAAGATATATGTATCTACCAAAAATGTACTGGGAGACGCTACAGATTCTTTAAGGACCTCATACACTGATGAAGTGTATATTTTGTAAGTAAAATTTGTCAAATAGGAACAAGTACAGAATTCATAAATATTATTTGTTTTTAGATTGATTTTTAAAACAAACTTTAAATATTTATAGTTAATTTTTCCAATATATCATTATATATACACAAAATTGGTTGCAGAAATGAGAAGAATAAAAGATACAAGAAAAGTAAATAAGCTTAAGAGATAATTTATTAATGTGGTCTCCAAAATAATTGACGAAATGGAGGTAAATGAATATTACACGAATGTTTATGTAATGCTTTATCTACATTCATGTATGTTAATTATATAAATATATAGAATAATGATTTTTTTTAAATTTTGTACAAAGTGAGAATAAAAAATTATATCCCTAGTAATAGTTTGTAAGACAAAATTTATATAATAAATTAGGTAATACCTACAAGAGCAATATGGTCAAACATTATAAAATTTTCATAATACTTCACAAAAGTTTAAAAAAGAAACAAACGATTTCAAGTATAATAAATAGTTAAACATTACATTTAATACAAGAGTAAAAGTGACATTACGTAAGTGTAGCAGAAGATTCTTAGTTTATTGAATATTTGAGTTCATAATGCAAATTATTAAAGTTAACAAGCATTTGTGGTAGATATTTGTTCCAACTAGATATAAGAACACAATGCAATGTTTATTTTTATAATTGTGGAATGCAGGACCATATTTTCTGAAGGCAATATGCTTTCCATCAATTGCTCCCAATGCATAGGGAAAATTCCATTCTTTTTTTTAAATCTTTTGAAATATTTAACCAATCTGCAGCAGTAAGTATGTGGAACCTAAAAGTTATATAATTTAAATATACTCAAAGGAATCCTTCACTCTACAATTTACAAAATTTTTATAATCTTATGGTTTTTTGTTTATAAAAATATGTCAGTATCTATGCAGTCAGTATTCTAGGCGCAGAAAGCAAAATTGTTGATTCATGCACATGAAATGTAAACATAAGGCTTTTAATATAATTTCCTTCTATTACAGTGTCTCCTGGAATCCACAAAGTCGTTTATAGCAAAATATCTTAGGGCAATTGTCAGCTTTACCACGGGGAGATATTGACAATCGCGTATTAGTTATCTGTGTTTTTTATCTTTACCTGAAGGTTATGTACTTATCAGTCTTGATGCGGTTTCCTTATTTAGTAATATTCCTATACAACTTTTTAAAAATAGTATTGAAAAATGATGGGATCATATAAAAAATTACACCAATATTCCAAAAGATTTCTTTTTCAATCTATTGGACTTTATTTTTAATTCCACTTATTGTAATTTTGAAGGAAAATATTTTAAACAAATTTTAGGTACACCAATGGGACAATTTATAAGTCCAATAGCTGCACAGTATGTTATGGATGATCTCCTAGATTTTTGCATTCCAAAGCTTAATTTCGAACTTCCTTTTTTAAAAAAATATGTTGATGACATTATTTGTGCAATACCTCATAACAAACATGAGCATATTTTAAACATTTTTAATACATACAATAATTACATACAATTTACTATTGAACATGAGACAGAAAATAGCATTCCTTTTCTAGACACCAAATTGATCAGAAATGAAAACAATGTAATACAGTTAGACTGGTATAGAAAACCAATGAGTTCTGAGAGATTCATCAATTATTTTTCAAATCACACAGAAAAAATTAAGATCAATTTAGTATTGACTATGAAAAATAGAATTCAAAAAATTTGCCATCCAACATTACAACAACAAAATTTTAAAAGATTGTATGAAATTTTCATTAATAATTCATATCCACCACAACTACTTAAAAAATTAATTTTTAACACCAGAATACAAGAAGAAAGAATCACAAATGTTAGTAATGATAATAACCAAGAAACTGAACCTAAAAAATATATATCGATTCAATATATAAAGGATGTCTCAACAAAAATACTAAATGTTTTTAAACATGAAAATCAAATTAAACTTACTTATAAATTTGAGTTAACAACAATTAATAATATTTTTACAAAAACAAAATATAAAGATGAAGACTTGAAAAAATCTAATGTAGTATACAAGATCTCTTGTAACAATTGTGATCAAGTGTATTATGGACAGACATCTAGAGTACTAAAAGACAGGGTGACCCAACATAAAAGTGATATAAAACTTGATAAACAATCATGTGCTATAGCTGAACATAGTATAAAAACTGGTCATCATCCAAATTTCAACAACATCAAGGTTATACATTGAGAATCCAATTATCATAAAAGATCCTGCCTAGAAATGTTTGAGACCGCTCTAGATGAAAATTCATTGAACAAAAAAAGAGAAAGCAACCATGTAAATCACACTTATGCATATCTTCTTTCATTAGACAATCACCATAATAATAGTAGAATTGTTGATATTTCAGATTTATAACGATAAACATCTACCTAATAAGTTATAACAGGCTTGTTTTGTACATACTACATTTGCTATTGTTATCTTGATGTTTTAGTGAGGTAATTAGTGAGAGTAAATTGTCTCACAACTGTGTCTTTTTAACAATTGCGAATAGATAATATATATATGACTTCCTTCTTTAATAGGATCATGATTAAGTGACAAGTCATGGTACTATTAATCAAGACTGTCTTCTAAGTTATTAAGTTAGTCACAACAACTCTGTTATTACTCAATCTTGAAAAATATTAAAAAATGTCACTTGAGTTTTGACATTCCACATCAAAATAGTGCCTTCAATGTATTATATGAAATTTCTTACATACAAAGAATGTTTTACTTGCTGAATAAGAAGTTTAGTTTTGTAAACTATTGACTCACTTTACACGTAAGTTTTTAAAAAATTATTCTACAAAAGATATACCTACCAAAAAAATGTTCATATTTCAGCCTTGAAAAAGAAAATAAAAATTTTAGAAAACGTTGGGTAGTAAATAAGAGTTTAATTCAGCCCTCCTTACGACGGAATCCCTAAGATATATAAAACCTATTATATATATATATATATATATATATAAAACCAGAAATATTGGGGAAACGGCAAGTTTATAAAAGTGAACTCTTCTTACTAATTTAACAAGCTTTCGGAAACTTTTATTTCCATTATCAAGTTACAGTAAATTGAGGATTGATATAAAATGGTAAATATATATTAAATGCTAAAATTGGTATTTGAATTTTTTAAAAAATATTGAAATATTGTCATTATGACAGATAAACAATTTCATTTTTTTTCTTTCTAATAAGTTATAAAAATTATGTCAAAAAATGGAGAGTGTAGGTTATGATAATGTCAAATTATTATAAAAGTTTTTTTAAAAAAATTAATTTTTGATTAAGAATTGAAATTTGAAATCTTATTATTGTGATCCATTGATAGTAAGTAGTGATAAATATCACTGAGATTCTTATGGTCACTCTTCTTGTTAATAGTACAAGGTTCTTGTGATATGTGAGCCATTTCTAAGAAAAGTCTTTTTTTAGTATTTGTTTGTATGTCTAAAATATTAACAGATTCAAAATCCATAACGTGGTCTTTATCAATTACATGTTCTGCTAATGCACATCTGTCAGGATGTAATCTACAATCACTTTTATGTAAACTTAAACGACTTTTTAATTTTTACATAAAAGTGATTGTAGATTACATCCTGACAGATGTGCATTAGCAGAACATGTAATTGATAAAGACCACGTTATGGATTTTGAATCTGTTAATATTTTAGACATACAAACAAATACTAAAAAAAGACTTTTCTTAGAAATGGCTCACATATCACAAGAACCTTGTACTATTAACAAGAAGAGTGACCATAAGAATCTCAGTGATATTTATCACTACTTACTATCAATGGATCACAATAATAAGATTTCAAATTTCAATTCTTAATCAAAAATTAATTTTTTTAAAAAAACTTTTATAATAATTTGACATTATCATAACCTACACTCTCCATTTTTTGACATAATTTTTATAACTTATTAGAAAGAAAAAAAATGAAATTGTTTATCTGTCATAATGACAATATTTCAATATTTTTTAAAAAATTCAAATACCAATTTTAGCATTTAATATATATTTACCATTTTATATCAATCCTCAATTTACTGTAACTTGATAATGGAAATAAAAGTTTCCGAAAGCTTGTTAAATTAGTAAGAAGAGTTCACTTTTATAAACTTGCCGTTTCCCCAATATTTCTGGTTTTATACCTAATTAGTCGGCAAAGACTATCCTATATATATATATATATATATATATATATATATATATATATATATATATATATATATATATATGTAGTGTAGATAATCCCAGTGAACAATAAAGTAATTTGTAGTATAATGGTTTTATGATAGAAGCAGTTCATCCTGAACCAGAACTATTAGAACTTATTACAGTGCCGAGCGAAGCGAGGTACGTAGCAGCTATAACATTCACACAAACATAAACATAGTCATATTCATTTCAAATATCTATCTACTAATTTTATTAAAAGTTTTACTTTTTTATGTCAGCTAAATGACGTAAAAGTTGTCTAAATTCTATAATTTTTATAAATGTTCATATCGGCTTGCCGTCGTCATTATTCGTTGTATAGTTACGACTTTTCTTACTTCTTTTCGATGCATAACAAACACTACGTGCCGAGTGAAGCGAGGTACATAGCAGCCATAACATATATGAAAGGTGACAGATGGTAGGTTCCATGTGATAAATAACAGATGGTTAAAGATGACATGTGAAGGATGTTGATAGGTGACAGATGATATGTGACAGGTGATGGCAGGTGACAGATGACATTTGACAGTTGATAGGTAACATGAGATTTCTATAAAACTTTATAGAAAGCAATTTAGTTTAAAAAAAACATCTGCTTGCCAGCGTTAATCGTAGATATGACTTTTACTATCTTTTAACGCATATCAACAAACACTACGTGCCGAGCAAAGCGAGGAACGTAGCAGCTATAACATTCAAACAAACACACACAAACATAAACATGGTCATATTCATTACAAATATCTATCTACTAATTTTATTAAAAATTTTACTTTTTTATGTCAGTTTAATGACGAAAAAGTTCTCTAAATTCAATAATTCTTATGAAAGCAGCTATAAAATATATGTGAGAGGTGACAGATGGTAGGTTACATGTGATAGATAACAGATGGTTACGGATGTGACAGATGACATGTGATTCTTATAAAACTGTATGGAAAGCGATTTAGATTAAAGAAAAAAATATCTGCTTGCCATCGTTCGTCGTAGTTATGACTTTCACTTTCCTTTAATTGTATATGAAACAACTATAACATTCACAAAAATATGCAAACTAATTTTATTAAAACTTTTACTTTTTTATGTCAGTTTTTAATGACGTAAAAGTTGTCTTTTTTTTGTTGTTTGGTTACGACTTTTACTTCCTCTAAATGATCAAGTTTGGTCATCTTTCCGAAGCATCGGCGACGCCGAAACGCCACCGCGCTTAGTCCGCAGACGTCACTAAATCATTCAATCGGTAGTAGCGACGGGCGGTGTGTACAAAGGGCAGGGACGTAATCAACGCGAGCTTATGACTCGCGCTTACTGGGAATATATATATGCAGTTAGTCATATGAACAAAGCTCATACGTAACAATAGATGAGCAGCTTGTAGGTTTTCGCGGAAGGTGTCCGTTCCGCATGTATTTGCCCAGTAAGCCAGCCAAGTACGGCATAAAATTTGTTTTGCTCCTCGATGCTTCAACCAAATATGTTATTGATGCAATGCATTATGTCGGAAAAACCACTAATACTTTCGGAAGTCCATTGGCGGAGTATCGCGTTGTTGCATTGAATAAATCTATCCATGGCTCCAACATAAACATAACCATGGACAATTGGTTTACAAGCATCCCGCTTGCAGAAAAATTACTTCAAAACCCCTATAAATTGACAGTTATTGGAACTCTGAAGAAAAACAAGACGAAAATTCCCTCTCAATTTATTTGGATTTAGTAAGGACAATATGTGTCGGTACAAGCCGACACCAAATAAACTTGTGGTCTTATTATCGTCCATGCATCTAACAAGTTCAGTTAATGAATCTACATATAAACCGGAGAAAATTCATTGCTACAATTCTACAAAAGGGGCTGTAGACACTTTCGATCAAATGTGTGCAAATTTGAGTTGTAACCGTAAAACAAAAAGATGGCCAATGTGTGTTTTCTACAATTTGAAATTTTTTCTTTTATTACTATTTCGTATATAACAGTGTACATAATCACCAACTAATTTTGTATATATATTTTTCCTGTAAATAATTAATAACACCACTTTATTTTATCCATTTTCTCATTTTTATTTACTTTGTACATATATATTTTCTCTTTTACATATACTTTTTGCTGCATGTATCTCTATATTTATTATTTATTGTAACCATTACACAAAATATCAGGCGTGTGTTTTGATACACAGCCTTTGGGGAGAATTTACGCAACAATACTTATTGTTTACCTAACATATACGTCACACACTTCGTTTCTATTTGTTTCGGCGCTAACATCGGTTAAAACAAAAGAAGGTAATGGATGAAGAGGACGAGTTTCGGCCTAAGCACAGGCTAGCACACTCGCCGCCAAAGAAATAGGTCCATTAGCATTGGAGACCCGACATTCCCAGTTGCAGCTACCTGAAGCCTGAAACGCACAAGAAATTAGGACGAAGACAACGAAACAAATAAGGATACTGATATACAGGAAAATACTAAAAGGTCGAAAAAGGGTATCAAGGACACCATTTTAGAAAACTCAAGGAAATTAAGAGAATTGAAACAACTAATTACCTACTCTGTGACTAGGACTACCCCCGAAGCCAAGGGCAAAATTAGTTTTGGGATAAAAGACAAAGCAACAGTGCTTGACTCTACTGACCAAATGATCCAAATGTATAATGAAATTGTAAGCTACCTCTTTGTGCAGGAGGCTACGATTAACGAGATACGGTGCGAAATCATTACCAACCTGAAGCAGAATGAAGACAACAAGGACAACAAAGACATAACCGAACAAATGAAACAAATAACAACACTGTTGACGGAACAAAAGAACTTAGCTACCTCAACTAGACCATCAACACATACCGACACGACAGAAAATAAACAAATGACAGAAGAAACACAAAGACAAAGCCACATTCACACAAACAATACAGACACAGACCCACAATACCCGTCGCTAAGACCTCCGACAAAGTCATACGCAGAATTGGTTACAAGACCCGTTACAAGCCCAACAATTACGACAACTACAAACAAGCCATGGACAACCCCTCCACAAAACAAAAAGAAATTTGAGACTATTGTAAGACTAAAGGAAGGACAACAAGGGGACGCGATGACAATACTAAAAAGGAACCTGTGTGCGAAGGATATGGAAGGCGCATATGCAAGAAGAACCAGTACGGCCATAATAATTGGAACTGAATCAAAAGACAGACACGAAGAAATTATAAATAAGACAAGGACAATTGAACGACTAGACATCAAGGACGGTACTAGACAGTTAGACCCTGCCATCATTTTGACGGGAATGCAAAGGGGAACAGACATAGACAACATTAGAGACGGGATAGCTTTAGAAAACGAGGAAATAGCGGAAAAATTTGGGGAATAGCTAGGGGAATTAAAAATACTCACGACACGACCATGCAGGAACCAATGGAAAGAGAATATAATCGTACAGGGACCATCAGAAATAATTAAACACATACTTAAACAAGGTTACATCTATTTTGACTTGACAAGAATTCTGGTTGAAAAATATACCTCAGTTTCGATGTGTTTCAAATGCTGAAAATATGGACACGTAATGAAATACTGTAGAGAGGAACACCCTACCTGTTAAAAATGTAGCGGTAGACACGACGGTAGAGAATGCGCCAGCAATACATTAAACTGTATAAACTGTGAGACAATGATATTAACACCCAGAGCACATCAGGCTAGGGACGCGTCATGCCCAATCTACAGGAAGAAACGAGGTACCAGATAAACTACTAGGGTAGTACACCAAACACAAAACAAAACAGTTACAACAACAACAGAAGGGAAAACCAAAACAAAATACAATATGTACAAATTAATACAGTTCAATGCAGGAAGGGGAACCCAAGCCACGGACCAACTTATACAAAATCTGATTAAGGACAAAATAAACATAGGACTTATACAAGAACCAGGTCATAACATACGACAGAGCAACAAATACTCAGTAATCGCTTCGGACACTACCCCAAAAGCACCTATCATCGTGGACAAAAGACTTCTGAGACAAGTAACGGTACTGACAAAGAGAACAGACAAAAACGTGACAACAATACATCTTAAGACAAACGACGAAGTGCTAACCATAGTAAACATATATGACGAACCAGGAGGTAAAACAAACATAACATTAAATAGACACAAAAGAGACATAGAAACGGACACAAACAAAACACTGGTGGCTGGAGACCTGGACGCAAAACACACAAGTTGGGGAGGAGACATAAATGACGACAGAGGACAGGACATACTAGAATGGTCGACAAGATACAACTTACTTATAAACAACACGCATAATAGCCCTCCAACGTTCCTATCAAATCGAGGGAGAAGTTGGATAGACATCACTATGACACGGGACATAAACATCGAGAACTGGAGAGTAGAAGACGTAGAATCACTGAGCGACCACCAATAGTTGTTTTTAACATAGCACGACAAGACATGACAAGACATAAAACAAAACAACAAGTAAATATAGAAACATAAATACAGAAAAGTTCTCGACACTAATAACAGAAACAAACTGGGACGTAACTGGTACATCAGAAAGACGAGCAGAAAGCAGAAAATATTGGACATAGTAAGACGATCTGTACGCAATAAATCCCTGAAAACAACAGAAGACCAAAAATGGTGGAACGACGAATTAGAAAAAGAAAAGACGAACAAAATGAGGAAAATATTCCAAAACGAAAGAGACCCAATAAACAAACGACGCGCACAATACAACTACAGCGAACAAAAAAGAAAGTACAAAAACACCATAAAAGAGACCAAACAAAAAACCATTCGGAAATATCCGACAGACCACGACCCAGACAACCCATGGGACATAGCGTTCAAAATAATACGAGACAGGAAAAACAGTTACAGTGTACTGAATACAATCAAAAAAGACGATGGACAGTATACGACAGACAGAGAAGAAACCATACAATACCTACATGATAAGTACTTCCCTGTAGACAACGAATCAGATGACGAGACAGTACATAGACAACTCAGACAAGATTATTACAAAGAAAGCATAGGCTTCCAGCAGAAAAAATTCACGCACGACGAAATAACTCTAACAATTGCGTGCATGAAAAATGAAAAAGCTACCGCTAGAGACGGACTTAGTAAAGAATTAATCAACATATTGCACACGATCGAGCCCAACATACTGACAGGACTTTACAACAATTGCTTAGAAGAAGGAACATTCCCGAGGGTATGGAAGAAGGCGGATATGGTGTGGCTACCCAAAAAGGACGGAGGCAAGCGGCCAATCTGCCTTCTTCCAACGCTAGGGATGATCCTAGATAAGTTGACAGCCAAACGACTCGCACATTACCTGGAAGGCAAGAAAGAAATAAATAAAAATAAATATGGCTTCAGACGTGGGCACTCAACGAAAGATGCTATTACAGCTATAACAGACAAAATCGCGCAGAACAAACATAGCAAACTACACACCGCGATTATAACGCTAGACCTCGCGAATGCTTTCAACTCGGCCGGGATACCTACAATCACAAGTATGCTAAGACGCAAAAACACGCCTAAAAACATCCATAAGATATGCAGCGAATTCTTACAGAATAGAGCTATACAAACTGAACACATAGTAAGTAGCACACAAAGAGGATGCCCCGCAAGGCTCTACTTTGGGACCTACACTTTGGCTACTTATTATGGAAGACTGGTTTGAAAATGTGGAAAAGCTAATACAAACGTCGGAAGCGGATTTAATACAGGCCTTCGCCGACGACCAAATAATACTAATCTCAGGTACCTCCCTGAAACAAATAGAAATGAAATGGGAAAACATTTGGGAAGGGTGAGAGAAATGGGCCAAACTAAACAAACTGTCATACAATCAAAACAAGACAGAAGCAATATTCATACCTTACAAATCGACAAGACTACCAAGACTAAAAATACGCGACACAAACATTACTTTCAAAGACAGCACCTCGGACTTACAATAGACACTGGACTACTTTACCTTGAACATGTTAAACAGAACAGGAAAAAAGCAACCGACATCGGACACAAACTGTTTATATAGCAGGGCGAGACTGGGGACGAAAACCAACAATACTAAAGGACATTCACGAAAAGGCAATAAAACCCATGCTTCTATATGGAGCAGATATATGGGGGAGGAGAGCCACAGACACTAGGATTCAAAAACAATTGGCAGCGTCAGAACGACCATTTCTACTGGCTATAACCAAAGCTTATAAAACAGCCCCTACATCGGCATTACACGTGCTAGCCGGAATTACACCTTTAGAAATAGACGCATGGACAATGTACAAAATATATAATGACAATAGAGAAGCAATAGATACAATGAAAATAATGACGACAGACTTACCACATCCAACAGCCATAGCAATAAAAGAGACACGCAAAGAACAACAGACATAAGACTTTAGACAGACGCTAGCATGAAGGACAACCAAAGAACAATAGGGATTTACATAGAACTAAGAAAACGGACAATAAGAGAAACTCAAATAATAGAAGGATACATTGACATAAACAAATTAGAAATACTGGCAGTCAAAACTGGTATAAATACAATAACAGACAATATAGGAGATTAGGTAGGCCAATCCATCTCCATTTTCACCGATTCCAAGGCAGTAATTGATCAACTAAATATAGGAAATAATAAATGTAAACTAATAATCGACATAAAGAAAAAACTAGAACAAATGGAGAGACATAACATAACATACAACATACACAAAGTGGGACGGAATGATCCAGGAATAAGAGAAGCTGACAGAATATCCAAACTAGAGACTGACAAAACAACAAAAATATGGACTAAAAAAGAAATTATGACAAAAAGGAACAAACTACAACTAGACAAATGGCAACAACTATGGGACAATTCAAAAACAGACAGGAAAACATATAACATAATCAAACAGTAAAAATCACGCCTCCTTCACTAAATTGGAAAACAACACAACTAATAACAGGTCACGGGAACATGAATGGGTATTACGAACGGTTCAATTTAAGACAAACAGACGGGACATGCACACATTGCGACATACTAGAAGACCAGAGACACATTGTAGAAGAATGCACGCTACAACAAAGAATGACAGCAAGACAAACACTTACGGACAAATTACGAAAAAGAGGAATGGACTACCCACCTTCGAACGTTGACATGAAAGACAAAGAGCTAATTACAATACTAAATGAATGGGGGAATGGCATGATCCAGAACGATCAACCTTCACGATATCCAAATCAAAGACATAACTTCCTTGCGATATGTACACATGTTTATCAAAACACACATCATTTTCTTAAATTAACTAATTGAATCTCTAACATAAACCTGTGGATATCCTTTTCTAGCTTTATCATGGTATTTATACCATCTCTATACTTATACATAAATTGAACATAATAATTTTCTGTTACTAAAACTTCCTAGATGCAAAACTGACTCAAGGGATATTATATTATAATATATATTACAAATAATATTTTTCTTTATATCATGTGTTGTACTCTGTCTTATTTTATAAGTGCCTTATACTGCTACTTAATTTACTGTTGCTATTGGACTTTATATGAAATATTATTTCCTTGTTTATTACTTATTGCTCACTGCTTGTAGCTTATTATTATTGCATACTGCTTATTGTATATTGATTGCTACTTACTGTATACCGCTTATTGCTTATCGCTTGCCGCTTGCTTGTTTTTTTTGCTTATTAACCATTGTATTGCTATTAATTATACTTTTTGGTTGTAACATACATCTTTTGCTTTGTAAATTGTATTTTGGTGGAGGGAAAACTCTGTTTAATACTAAATGTACTTGATAATCAATAAATAAAAAGGGAATTCTGCCCCTGCTGATTTTTGGAGTGTGGATGATGGGATGGGTTCTACTTGACAGAGGTTTCGCCAGATATTATGTAGTTCCAGGTCATATGCCGCAAAGTAGGTGGACCATTGCTCCGCGATCTGGTTCCCACTCTCTTTAGGAGAGTGGAAACAAGACCCAGAAGCATAAAATTATCTCTCTCTCTCTGCACCTATAATGCGTGGAAATCTAAACATTGAATAAAATTTTTCTCGGTGTGTCAGGATCTCTCTTTGGGTTGTTGGCATTTTGATAAATCTGGGATACAATATCGCTAACTCCCTGGATACTTTTGCTACGGTTCTGCTAGCTGTAGCTACATCAATTTGCATAGAATGTGCAACAGTTATTATAAAACCTGAGCTCGCAAAATATCTCAGACAAGTTAGTAACTGGTTGATTGGACTAAGGCTGTTGTTCCTGAAATCATTTTACAAGAACGTATAGTAGTATTAAGTGAGTAATTAGATAATTATAGTAGAGATATATATTTGGTTTTTTTACCTGTCATCAGGAAACTCCAGACGATCTTCTATCAAACTTAAAATAAACAAAACCGTTTCTTTTTAAAATCTAAATGTCTTAAAAAAAGTTGAATTGTCCATTGTGTTAAAATAATTTGGCCGAACAAATACCCGTCTCGGAAAACCATGTTCTATTATTTCTAACACATCTAAATCATCCTTGAAAATATCCATTTTCTTATTAAAACAACAAAGCACCAGCCAGCAAGCAACTTTTAGGTTAACAGAATCTAAAGCGGGCTTTCCACTTATGCAACTACGCATGCAGGCATGCCGAAAATGGTTGCACACGGGGCAGTTGCAAGTAGTAATGTTGGGGTATCGAGTACTTTTTTGGGAATCGATTCTTCAGTACTCGAGTACATTTAAGAATCGAGTACTTGACCGAGTACTAGGTACTCGGACGTTACACGTTACGTTTTAACCATGATTTAACTGAAAGCGCTTTGGCCGCACGGCATCGGCATTGGCTGGTATTCTCGCCAGCTCGGCCTCGAGTTCCGATCGATAAGATCGGTCTTCTATTTTTAGAAATAGGTGGTAGGTGGTAGGTGGCTTACAGCAAGTAGTAAGTCTGTCGGTTTTTCTTGACGAGAGGATGAAAAGTTGTTTATAGTACATATAAAAGTATTTAAATTTGAATATTATGAAGTCATGAGTAATGAAATCAGCCGTGTGGGACTTTTTTAATAAAAGAAATAACAATAAGACAGTTATATGTTCCTTATGTTAGAAGGAATTCAAGTACTATGGCAACAAAACAAGTACAACAAGTACCTACAACCGAAACTATAGTAGGCACGGATGAAAATCTTCTAACTTCTTTACAAGAACCGTGTTCGTCAAAGAGAAAATTAGACAGTGATTCAGTATGCGAAAGAAAACCGTCCAAACAGTTGAAATTATTTGGTATCAGAAATACAATTAGTGATTCGAAAAAACGGGAAATAGACAGTAAATTATTAAAAATGGCAACTGTTGGAGAATTTTAAATTAAATTCTGTCTATAGTTCGTCCGCCCCTTTCCGAGGAACGTGATCGATCTCTGTCGACAGAATCAATACTCATCGAGCAGATCTGCGACAACCGTTCACCGGGTAAGAGCTTTACGCTCGCTCCTCAAATTGCAATGTTACATTGCCCTTCGATATACCCGCCTAAATTATAATTTGTTACAACTGTAAGTTTTATATAATATAAGTGAATTAGTGCCTTTGTTTCAAATGACTGTAAGTAATAATCAATGTTTTTATAACCAACGCCGCAACCATTTATTGGCGCTTAAATGTACAAGTTTGAATGCCGGTAAGTCGCGGTGTTGCCAAATTCGTATGTTTCATTTTATCTGTATGTTTGTCCGTCAATCTAGTTAAGAAAACTAACCGTATTTATGTTCGTATGTATTTTTGTCATGTACTATGTTTTGTATTTGTTATATACTGTTTATGTAGTGGTTTTTGGGAATAAACAGTAGTAACTCTTCCTGTTGTTTTATAGGTATATGCGTTCCCTAAAGCGCAATCAAACTTTAGGGTGTGTGTGTGTGAGGTTGTGATATTGACTGCGGATCCCTACGGTTCCATTAGCCTAATCAATTTCTTGACTTACCATAATTTTACCATGCATTAATAGTTTTTTAAATCTAATTTATACAATAAATCTAGATATATACATTTTATAATACGATACCATAAGCTACATAAATACTTTTTTTTTTTATTATATTTTTTTTTACTCTCTTTTATTTATTTTTTTTTTGTTTTTTGTATTATTTTTTTTGTTTTATTTATTAATTTTTTTTTTATTTATTTATTTATTTATTTATTTATTTTTATTTTTTGGATTGCACAGGGATACTTTTCACGCTAAGGTGCCTTTCTTAGCGACTTTACAACACACAAAACGGGCAACGGATAGAAGGGAAAATATAGTAACACGAGGATAGACACAAGGAGCCAAATTGAAATTACATATGCTAAATCAAACCTACATTTTTCCCGTCTTTTTATATAATATATACATATACATATATGTACACACACATATATACCCATATACAATAATATACATACATACATACTTGAGATATATTAAGATGCTTAAATTCTTAAACCCAAATTGCGAATATGTTGATAAATCAATTTATAAATATCCACATTGTTTGAGATTATTAATTCATATAAATTAATTGGTCGTTCTAAAGATTTATATTTACTAATATTACTTATAAACTGATCAATAATTATCCGGTTTAGTTCACATCCTAATATTTTGTGTTCTACTGTACCATGTTCACCACATTCGCAATTTGGGGAATCTATGATATTAATTTTGCATAAATGAAATGGAACCAACGTGTGATTAAATCTAATTCTAGATATAGTTCTTATCAAATCTTTCGACAAACTTAGCCCACTGAACCATGGTGCTGATGTAAAAGTTGGTTTTATTTCCTTATAAAATAAACCTTTGTTGGAATCTCTATATTTTACCATCCATTTAGCAATACTCTTATGTTTTAATATCAGAAAGAGATCTTCTAGACTAAGCGGATAGTTTACAATCTGTTTACTTTGTAATGATTCTTTGGCTAATATGTCCACTTTTTCATTATGAATTATTCCGCAGTGAGCTTTAACCCAAACAAATTTAACTTGTTTATCTTCCTGTTCTAGATCTATAACGGTATTTATTATGTCTTTAAGTATATAATTCAATTTATGTTTACTAGAAAGATGTTTAAGTTTTTGTAGAACACTTTTACAATCTGAGATTATTAGAATATGTTTTTTGTTAGTCAATTTTGTTTTTACATAGGTTAGAGCTTCTCGTATTGCTAGTTGTTCTGCAGAGTATATCGAAAAATTTTTTGGTAATTTTATTGATTCGGAAAAATTTTCTATTGGATCCCAGAAAGCACAGGAAGCATCATCACCTTTTTTTGATGCATCGGTAAATATTAAGTGATAATTAGAATATTTGTATTTTATATCGGAAGTAAAAAGTAGGTTTCTGATGGCCGGGGGATATAGAGAATAATCTCTCAAATAATCTACCTTAATTTCATTTATTATCGTTAAATTTGTTTGGTATAAGGGAATCACATCATTTTTATACATATGTTCTGTGAGTTCTAGACATTCTGCATATGATTCACAAATTAATAAGGATTTTTTTCTTCTCCAGTATTCACAGGTTAAGTCGTTTACATATAGTTTGTGTATTTTATTAACTAGACTACTATTTTTGGACATTGTTTTCATTAGGAACTTACTACATAAAAATTCTCTCCTATGGTTAAGTGGCATCTCACAGCATTCGACATATAAGTTTGAGATAGGCGTACTCTTTAAGGCCCCTATTGCTAGTCTTAAGCATTTATTTGTCACAATTTCCAACTTCTTTAAGTGAGTTGCAGCTGCTTGCGAATACAGAATAGATCCGTAGTCAAATATGGATCTTATGTATGACCTGTATAGTAGTAGAGATATTTCTGGATCTGCTCCCCAATTGTAGGAACTTACAGCCCTTAAAATATTCAAGCCCTTTTCACATTTCTTAGATATTTTCTCTATATGTTCTTTCCACAGAAGTTTTCGGTCCATCGTCACACCTAAGTAAGTTACACTTGGACATGCAGAGAATGCAGTATTCTGTAGCAGGATTTCATTTGGAATTTTTCTTTTCCTACTAAAAATACATGCCTTGGTTTTTTTCAAGGATATAGTCAGTCCTTTTTGAAAACACCAATCTTTAAGTATTCCAAAAAATGTACTAAGGTAATTGCATCCATCCTCTATATCACAATTGTCAACATAAGCACATATATCATCAGCAAACTCCAGCACTGTGACTTCATTACATCGGTTTACCAGATTTTCCAAATCATAGGTATATATAATATACAGAAGAGGACTTAAAATACTGCCCTGGGGTATGCCTAGGGAGGTTGTTCTGGGTCCTGTAATCTCTTCATCTATTTTGATAAATATAATTCTATTAATATATAGTTTGATAATTCTCTGAGAAAATGTGTGGCTAAACCCGATTTGGATCATTTGTTGGAATAAAATTCGTAGATTCACGTTATCATAAGCTCCTTCAATATCTACAAAAATAGCTATAACTGACTTGTTGTTTGAAAAAGATAGATTTGCATCTATTACAAGATGAGCTACATTTTCTATCGTGGAGTGGGATTTTCTAAAACCAAACTGATTTTTTGGTAACTTCTTGTTTGTTTCAAGCCATTGTTCCATTCTTGTCTTAACCATGCGTTCAAATGTTTTCAGTATACAGGAAGCTAATGATATTCCCCTATATGATTCTGCTACTTCTGGATTTTTGTGCGGTTTTATGATAGGAATAACAATGTATTTCTTCCAATCTTCTGGATAGGATCCACTTTCCCATATATTATTTATTATTTCCAACAAAATAACTTGACATGACGTAGGGAGGTTAAATAACATTATATAATGGATATTATCTACTCCAGGAGCTGTGTTTTTGTGTGATCTGAGACTATCTCTAAGTTCGCTTATAGAAAATTTTCTGCATAGTTGATCTCCTGTATCATCAACTATGTTTTCCTTCACTTGTAGTATACTATCCATATCTTCTTCTGCCCATTGAGGTGTTATCTTATTTATAAAATCAGTTGACCATTCTCCTGGACTTAGTCTACTTATTGGTTCGATATATGTATTTTTGAGTTTTCTGACTTCTGTCCAGATTTCTTTAATGGGCGAATTTTTGTTTAAGTTAGCGCAAAATAATCTCCAAGATTCCCTCTTGCGTTTTTTTATAACTCTTTTCGTTATAGCCATCATTTTTTTTAATTGAATGTAATTTTCAACATTTGACTTTTGTGTAAATCGCAAAAGGGCTTCTTTTTGATTTTTCAATGAAATATCACATTCTTGATTCCACCAATGTTTATTAAATTTTGAGTTGACCACTTTTTTCTTTTTGGGTATGGAATATTCTGCTGCTTGGTTTAGTTCATTTATAAATTCATTATAATATCTAATATTATTACTAGAGGTGCCATGGTCCATACGCTCAGAGAAAAGTGGCCAATTGGCTTTGTTGAGGTTCCATCTTTTTGAATCTGTAATTTTATTAGGTATTTCCAGCTGTACTTTTATAAGTATAGGGAAGTGGTCTGAGCCTAATGTCATTTGTTGCGTATGCCAATTGCATAACGTAGCTATATCTGGTGATACTATGGTAAGATCAACTGCCGATTTATTTATTTGATTGGGTGTTGGAATTAGAGTTTGATCACCGTTGTTAAGAAATATTAAATTTCCATTTTCTATTGCTGCAAGTAGGTTTACTCCTGCTCTATCAGTAATATCACAACCCCACCCATAATGGTGACAATTTAAGTCACCTGCTACTACAAATGGTTTTTCCAAACTATCAAAAAATTGTGTCCATTCCCTCTCAGATATATTCAATTTCGGTTTTGCATATACTGAATAAAAGTTTATTTTCATAGATCTATTTATTTTCACACTTAAAGACGTACACATCACTTCTCTCAAATTATAAGGTGGTTTAGACCTATGAAATGGAAAACTTTTTCTAAGAAGTATACCTACCCCTCCATATCCGTCTTCTCTATCTAGCCTAAATATATGGTACCCACTAAAAGATATTTTTTGATTTGTCTTTAACCAGGTTTCACTGACTAAACTCATATGAATATTGTTGTCAAATAAAAATTTTTCAAATGCCCCTTTGTTATGTGTAATTGATCTTATATTATACTGTAAAATGTTGAAATTGGAGTTATTGTCCATCAAAGAATTCATTTAATTTTTTTAATAATTCCCCTCTTAATTTGTTATCTTTGAATGACTCTGTATGATTATCTAACACTTCTTTTATAGCATTTACTATGGTATCGCGTAATTTTATTGCCTCAATTGTTGGTTGCGTATTAGAGATATTGAGTGGTTGATAATTCTGAGAATTTGAAGATTTCCCATAAACTGGTTGAGATCGGACCTTTGGCATTTCTAGTATAGCTCTATGTTCTTCCGAATAACCGGACGTAGACGCCTGAGAGCTAAAATTATTATCGTTATCGCGTTGTCTTCTAATATAAGCTGTATAATAATTACTTGAGTTCGAATTATTATTTTTATTTCTAATGACATTTGCATAGCTTTTTTCTTGTTTATTTTTTGCTTCGATATATGATATGTTTTCAGTTACCATAATGTTTTTAATAGTTTTCTGTTTATCAAACTCCGCGCATTTTTTTCTATCCGTGGCTGCATGATCACCCCCGCATAGAATACAAGAAGGTTCACTAGTTTTCTGACAATTTTCTGTGTCATGCTCATCCCCACAATGTCTACAACGTGTTTTCCCCCTACATTGAGTACTTAAATGTCCGTATCTCATACATTTTAAGCATTGCACTACTTTTGGTATATATAATTCGACATCGTAAACAAGTTTTTCTATGACTACTTGGTTAGGTATCATCTGACCCTTAAAGGTGACTACAATAGTTGATGTAGGAATAATCTCTCCATTTTTCTTTAGGATCATTCTTCTGACATTAACGACCTCTAATGTATTTCCATATCTAGGTTTAATGATATTTGTTAATTCTTCATTCGATAAATCTAAATCTATATGTTTAATTACCCCTTTTTTCTGTGTATAAAATACTGGAATATACGCTTCATACTTTTTTTCCTCTAAGATTTTTGATTTTATCAATTTATTGGCACTGTCAAATGAGTTCAGTTCTACTTTAATTTTATTCAATCCGATTACCGTCATATTGACAATATTATTTTGTATCTCTGGTATTGCATTTAAAATTAATCGTGCAGTACCAATTTTATGAAGTTTGCCAATATTGCCTTCTTTATTTTGAATAAATACATAATAAGGACCCTGATCGAATTTAGAATACATATTTTTATTGTTATCATTCAATTGTTTTTGTTCAATACTTACATTAATTTCCGTAATTATCTTGTCTGATAGTTTTACTTTTTTTGTCATTTCGTTATCTACCTCATTTTCCCTATTTCGTTTTGCCTCCGATTCCGTCTCCATGTTAATTTCCACATATTTGATATTATTTTTTCCCCTATCAGGTGGATCTTTTTCCGTTGTTGACATCGCTTATCTTCTACCTACAAAAGTTTAAACACTCGATATGCTCGGCTTCCGTATACACGTCTACTCTGTATGAATACCTTTACCGAACTGTGAACTTTAGGGTGGTCCTTCGAAATTCTTAAAAATACTTTTCCGTTAAGCTATGTATGTTTATTTTGAACCACTCACAATTTATTTTATCTTTATATACAGTTCTCTGCTCATTTTTCTATAAGTCAACCTGCTCATTTTCGTACATAGTTTTGTTGGTCCTTCGAGCCGGATATTCCTGTCATTTAGACATATTTGATTATTGATTCCGTATTGTTCAACTCTTGACACAAGCTGACGTGTCCTATCAGTTTATGCTATTTCTTTATTGATATACTGTATGTCAATCATTATCCCTTGAGTATTGTCGAGAACATTACCGATTTAGTGCTAGTGAGACTAGAAAAAAACTATAGTGAATTATACTTCTGAACTTCGCATACATCCCCCAAATTCGTTCATAACGGCAACACCGCGTGAAAACGAAGCTGAAAGTCGAATTTTGAGCACGATATTCGACTCGATGCATAAACAACGACACCTGCTTAAAGGGGTGTAGGATCTTCGGCGCCACGATTGAAGAAAGGGATATACTTGTTTGTTTATGGTTTTTATCGTTTTTTCTATGTAACTATTTTCAGCCGAACTTTATTTCATTTATGTATTTCATTTATTTGTTGCATTCATTTGCCGCTACGTATAAAATAAAATATTTTGTTAAATTTTAAATTAAAACATTGAAGCGAGAGTTTGCATAACATTATATTTCAAATATCTACTTAGTGAATTTATTCGTTAATACAATAGTCTATTTGTTTGATGTTTGCATAAAATATATTCTTTCAGGTAACACCAAAGGTTGTATTTAGATTTAGTTTCCTCACTGTCTTTTATCACATTTCTTTGTATATATATAATTGAATAATACCTGTGTCTACGGTACACTGTAACAACTTGGTTTCAAAATTTATAGGGAATCGAAAACTTATAAGTCCACTTTATCTGTTATAATATTATTCGTTCGCAACTAACAATTTAACTGAAAATACTTGTATATTGTATCGTGCTCATCTACAGCTTATTCACTTGACAAATTTGTGGTTGATTCTGATTGGTCATACTTAATAAATATTAAAATGGCTTTGGTTAACTTGAAAAACAAACTCCGCGGATGTAAAATTCAATTAGCCCGAATAGAAAGATTTATTAATGAAATGGATGGATGGTTCTGAAGAAGTTTATCTATTAAATGTCAAATTAATCAACGTTTCCGATCACTATCATACTTATCAACAAATTCAACTAGATATTGTTTCTATTACTAACCCCGATGATGATGTTACTTCTTCCGACGGAAAATTGGAAGATGTAGTCGCGGATCGGTTTGAAAATTGTATTGCGAAGCTTGAAGATCTTATTCATAAGGCACAAAAAAAAGTTCAGACTAGTCAATCGAATGACGTTTCTAATGTATCATTACCTCAGATTAATATAAAACCTTTCACGGGAGCCGCTCAAGAATGGGCTTCCTTTTTCGACCTTTTCACTGCCTTAGTGTTGAATAACCCCAAATTAAAATCAGAGGGTGAAAAATTTTATTACCTCAAGAGTTTATTGCGGGGACAACCGTTACAATTGGTTGACTCTTTAAGCATTACCAACCAGAATCTCAATATTGCGCTAAATATTTTACAAAACGCCTATGCTAATAAATATAAATTATTACATACATTGTATCAAACATTACTTGAGCAAAAATCCTTAACTAAAGGTAATTCTACTGATCTCGAGGAATTTCATATAACTTCTCGTAAAACCTTCGATTTAATTAAAATTATGAACTTATCCGCGGATGTTAATTTTGAATCACTTATTGTATTCTTGCTAGAACAAAAGTTGGATTTAACTCAAGGAAAGCTTTTGAGAGCGAGCGAAAAGCGGAAAGCATTCCCGTAGCCGATGATTTCTTTGAATTCTTAAAGAAACGCCAATCCGTTCTTGAAAATTTAAACTTATTCGATACTATTAAATCTAAAACCGCGGGTAGGGAAAATGTTCCATCTAAGGAAAAAGTCAGTTTTATTTCCAGTGTGACTCCAAATAACAATTCAAATAGTTCTAACTCTAGGTACAAAACTCCCTGTCTCTACTGTTCTAATACAAATCATTCTATTTATGGATGTTCTTCATTTCTTACACTGAATCCGCAAGAGCGGTACCAATATATTAGATCAAAAAGAGCATGTATCAATTGTCTGAGTAGCTCTCATAGCACTGCCGAATGCAAATCACTCAAACGATGTATAACTTGTAATAAATTACACCATAGCTATCTTCATTTCGATAATCAACCCAATCAAGCTGCTACGGGTGGTAGTCGAAATTATGCTCCTAATCCTCAAGCAAGGAATTCCAATCCCAATTCTCATCTTAGTAATGTACAAAATCCTATTGAACCTAGACCATCTAACAGCAATGATCAATCCATATCAAGACCTGATGGTTCGAATTTTCTAAATACCAATTTATCTTTAGATGATAATCCTCACAATTGCAATTCGTCCCCCTTATCTCAAACTAATTTTTCAGCTATGTCCTCTGGCAATAAAGTTGTTGTTTTACCCACTGCCTTGGTTAATCTGCACGGCCCCAATGGTCGTGTAATTGTAGCCCGTGCACTACTCGACTCTGCTAGTCAAATGAGCGTCATTAACCGAGCATTTGTTGAAAAAATGAAATTTCCCACAAAATCGCAAACAATCAATATTAGTGGTCTTGGAAATAAGAATTGCACATTCAGTGGTGGAATCGTTGATTTTAGGATTTCCTCCCTACTCGCTCCTTTTCCTTCGTTTAGCATTTCTTGCTCAGTCATTGACCAAATTACCAATCAACTTCCGCAATTTTCTATAAACCCCAAACATTTTAAATTACCTAATCATATCAAACTCGAACTAGCGGACCCTCTATTTTTTGAACCTGGTCCTGTTGATATTCTTACAGGCGCTGATTTATATTTTTCATTACAAAAACCCAATACAATTAACAGTGGTCCAAATCTACCTTCTTTTGTTGACACTCATCTAGGTTATGTTGTGGCAGGCCCCTTAGTAGCAGAACCCTTTAAGGTGAGTCCTGCCCAAAATCATTTTGCTTCGACCTTTCTAACTGTTCAGGATGTCCAATCCGGTGACTACTCAGAACTCTCAAATTTAATGGAAAAATTTTGGGAACTTGAGGAAGTTCCTGAACCCGATACATTTTCCTCTGATAAAGAATTCGTTGAAAACCATTTCTCGGACACAACCGTTGTCCTCCCTTCTGGGCGCTATCAAGTGGACATGCCCTTCCTACAAAACAAACCTAAAAAATTAGGCCAGTCCTTTTGCATGGCATTTCAAAGATTCACCTTATTGGAAAAGAAATTTAACTTTAATCCCAAGCTTTTCAATGATTACAAAACGGTCATATCTGAATATTTAACACTTGACCATGCCCGAGTTATTCCTCTGTCTTTGTATAATAATGTACATAATGAATTTAACTATTTTGTTCCTCATCGTGCAGTGGTGCGCGAGGGAAGCACCTCCACCAAATTGCGAGTTGTTTTTGATCTTTCTGCTAGAACAAGTACAGGTGTTTCACTAAACGACTTAACTTTCAAAGGTTATCAAGTGCAGGATAACTTATTTGATATCCTAATAAGATTCCGTTCCTTTCAATTTGTTCTTTGCGCCGACATCAAAATGATGTACCGATACATAGATATAAATCCTAAGCAACATCATTTCCAAAACATTTTATGGAGAGATGACTCATCCGAGATCTTTCAATGCATCCAACTTACCTGTCTTAGTTTCGGACAAAATTGTGCACCTTTCTTGGCTACTCGGGTATTGAAGGATATAGCTTTAAAAAATCCTGACTGCCCTAATGCTCAAGCGGCTATTCTTCAGCAAACCTATATGGATGACATATTAACCGGATCCAACAAAGCAAGCGACTTGCACACAATTCAATCAGAACTTACAACCGTCTTAAATCCGCATGGATTCCAACTGCATAAATGGCAGTCTAACTGCACTGAATTTCTAAAATCAATGCCTCTATCTAATCGCACTGAAACTGGTCTTAATCTAAACAACTCACCCGATCAAGTTCTGGGACTGCTTTTCTATTAGTGCCGCTAAACTACCTCCTGAATCTGTGATAACCAAGAGAAAGATCTTGTCTGTCATTTCTAGTACCTTTGATCCTTGCGGATTCGTCAATCCTTTAACTGTATTTGGTAAACTAATTATGCAGTCCCTTTGGCAAGCCAAAATATCTTGGGATGCTCCCATTTCAGACTCTGAAATTCTCCAACGTTGGATGAAGTATATCTCCTTATTAAATGATATTTCCAATTTATGCATACCCAGAAAGTTGATTAACGCAAACGCCATTGCATAAATCTCACTCCATGGCTTCTGTGATGCTAGCCAGCTAGCTTATGGAGGCTGTTTATATTGTGTAACTCATTATCTCGATGGTTCGTCTTCTTCTCACCTTATCGCAGCAAAATCCCGAGTTAATCCACTGAAAAGTAGTCTAACCATTCCCAAGCTTGAGCTATGTTCAATGGAAATTTTAGCCAGACTTGCCTCTCGTATAACTCATATACTTTCTCATTCGGTAAAATTCGAAACAGTTAATTTGTGGTCAGACTCTCTTATCGCCCTCAACTGGGCAAAGCGAGATGCAAATAGTTTCTCTCCGTTCGTTATGTCCATTCAAGAACATAGTAAAGATTCAATTTGGCGTCATATTAAATCCCAGTTGAATCCGGCTGATATTCTTTCGCGAGGCAAAATTTCTACCGAAGTACGTCAACCCTGGTTTCAAGGCCCTAAGTTTCTGTTAGAAACAATAGAATTCGATTCCAGGGACTCTTTTGAAGTTGTCAAGGATTTGCCAGAGTGCAAAAAGGTGACTTTTACCCTTATTCATTCTGACACAAATTTCTGGGAAACCGTAATTTCCAAATTTTCAAATTTTGGAACCCTACAGAGGGTAATTGCATTTATTCTTAGATTCGTTCACAAGCTCAGAAAACAATCGATTGCTGATGACCCGCTTTTATCTGTCGAAGAATTGCAGAGGGCTCACGATTTTGTACTGAAACAAATTCAGTTTTCCCATTTTTCCAAAGAAATTAATCTCCTCAAATTGAATAAACCTATCACTGACAAAACTTTAATTCCTTTGAATCCGTTTTTAGACGCTAACGGTCTGCTGCGGGTCGGAGGCCGCTTAGAATTTTCCAATTTACCCTACAATCAGAAATTTCCTATAATTTTACCTCAAAATAATCACGTCGTTAATTTATTGATAGAGCAGACTCATCGTCGCCTTGGACATACTGGAGCCCAGAATGTTCTGGGAAGTCTTCGTCAGCGATATTGGCCTCTCAATGGCACTCGTCAAATTAAAAAACTAATCAAAAAGTGCGTAGTTTGTTTCAGATTCCATGCTCAGTATGCATCCCAAATAATGGCTCCCTTACCTTTGGATAGAGTTCAAATATCTCGCCCTTTCTCTCGAGTTGGTATTGATTTTGCTGGACCCTTCCTAATCCGTTCTTCACGTTTGCGAAAAGCACCACGTCTAAAAGCTTATCTTGCCCTGTTTATATGCATGGTAACCAAGGCCGTGCATCTCGAGTTGGTTAGTGACCTTAGCACCGAAGCATTCATTGCCAGTCTTAAACGGTTTCTTAGCCGCAGGGGAAACCCTAAAATAATCTTTAGTGACAACGGCTCCAACTTCATAGGTGCCAGAAATCAATTGCGCGAACTCTCCGGTTTTCTTCGATCAAAGGAGAACCAACTGGAAATTTTATCTTTTGCATCTTCCAACGAAATAATCTGGAAATTTATTCCTCCTCGCTCGCCTCATTGGGGTGGCTTATGGGAGACGGCCGTTAAAAGTGCTAGATCCCACATGAATAAAATATTGGGTAATACTTGCCTCACCTTTGAGGAACTAACTACTGTCTTAACCCAAATTGAGGCTATCCTCAACAGTCGACCTTTATATCCCATCTCTAATGATTCAAACGATCTCTTAGCTTTAACTCTTTAACTCCTGGCCATTTTCTAATTGGAGCGCTGCTTACTGCTCTCCCTGACCTAAGTTTATCTTCTACCCCGGTTAAGAGATTGTCATTCTGGAAACAGTGTTCCAAACTTCATCAAGAATTTTGGATAAAATGATCAGTTGACTACTTACACCAACTGCAACAGAGGCCCAAGTGGCGCAAACCCAACGATGACCTCAAAATAAATCAGCTTGTTTTGGTTCGATCAGAAGATCGACCTCCTCTGAATTGGCCCCTTGCAAGAATTGTGGAGTTACTAGTTGGTAAGGATGGCAAATGTAGAGCTGCTAGGCTCAGAACGACGGATGGTGAGTATACTCGTCCGATCGTAAAACTCGCTCCGCTTCCCATCACTGGCTGATCTTTCGCCCCGCCCCAAGTATGGAGAATTTTAAATTAAATTCTCCTTAGTACTTCCCTGCCTATAGTTCGTCCGCCCCTTTCCGAGGAACGTGATCGATCTCTGTCGACAGAATCAATACTCATCGAGCAGATCTGCGACAACCGTTCACCGGGTAAGAGCTTTACGCTCGCTCCTCAAATTGCAATGTTACATTACCCTTCGATATACCCGCCTAAATTATAATTTGTTACAACTGTAAGTTTTATATAATATAAGTGAATTAGTGCCTTTGTTTCAAATGGCTGTAAGTAATAATCAATGTTTTTATAACCAACGCCGCAACCATTTATTGGCGCTTAAATGTACAAGTTTGAATGCCGGTAAGTCGCGGTGTTGCCAAATTGGTATGTTTCGTTTTATCTGTATGTTTGTCCGTCAATCTAGTTAAGAAAACTAACCGTATTTATGTTCGTATGTATTTTTGTCATGTACTATGTTTTGTATTTGTTATGTACTGTTTATGTAGTGGTTTTTGGGAATAAACAGTAGTAACTCTTCCTGTTGTTTTATATGTATATGCGTTCCCTAAAGCGCAATCAAACTTTAGGGTGGTCCTTCGAAATTCTTAAAAATACTTTTCCGTCAAGCTATGTATGTTTATTTTGAACCACTCACAATTTATTTTATCTTTATATACAGTTCTCTGCTCATTTTTCTATAAGTCAACCTGCTCATTTTCGTACCAACCTCTATCCATAGTGGAAAATATAGGGTTTAAAGAATATACCAAAGCTCTGAATAGTCAGTATAATTTACCATGTCGTAAAATTTTGACGGAAAATATGATTCCAAAACAATATGCAGAATGTGTCTCAAAGTTAAAGCAAATGTTACTTTCAGTAAAATATGTTTCTATAACGACAGACATATGGACCTCAGATAGTTGTAAAGCCTATATTATTATATCCATCACGGCACACTTTATTTACAACAACAAAATGTGTTCTTTTAATATTGCCACCAAAGAAATAGTAGGATCTCATACAGGAGAAAATATTGGACATGTCTTAATTAAAATCCTAGAGGAATGGCAATTATTAGTTTCCGCGCGTAGTTTAGTGTTTTGCTGTTTTCTTGAGTTATAAACTTCAGTTATGAGTCGGTATGAAAAGGCTTTAACTCTAGATGAACTTGAAGATATCATCAATGATTCACAATTCATGGAAGATGTTGAATCTGCGGATATTGTTGTTTTTCCATCTGAAACAGACTATCTTACTGACGAGGATGAGGACGATGATAACCTTCTGGGCGTTGTTGACGTAAATGATGTTCCAGGTGAGCTTGAATTACAGTACAAAACTCCCCAACCAGAATGTAGCGAGGATGAACAAGAACAGGCTACCCTTTCACAAGTTCCAGGACCCTCATCTACTTGTAAACGCAACTCCAAAAAAATGCGGCTTCTTACAGATGTCTCACCTACATGGCGAAAAGTGATTCCATCCTACACAAAACTTCAACCTGTCGGCGGAGAAAGTTTTACCCAGTTTGAGGAAATGAAAAATGCACTTAGTGGTAAAACACCAGTTGAACTTTTTGAAATGATGTTTACGGAAGAAATTTTTGATCATATTACTAGGGAAACTGTACGATATGCAACAGCTGTAAAAAATGACAGGCGTTTTATTTTGCCATCAGAAGAAATAAAAGCCTTTATGGGAATTCTGTTATTCTCAGGCTATCACAAAGTACCATCTGAAAAAAATTATTGGAGTGAAGATGAAGACCTGGGGGTGAATATTGTGAAAAAATGCATGTCAAGAAATAAATACCTCAAAATTAAAAAATATTTACACTTCAATGATAACGATCTGGCAACTAATAATACAAATGATTCTTGCATTTTTCAGTGCCAACATGACCCTCGTGCAATAATTTCAACATATCACTTTTTACGGAAGATGGAACAACAATTTTCTCACCATAAAACAACAATTTATCAACATAGCTTAATGCCTTAATGCCTCACAGAAACAGGAACTTCATACTTATTATTGGGCCAGCCTTTTTTATGAAAATTAACTAGTTTGAGAACCTCATCTTTCAAGATTTCTTGCCTAAACTGTTCTTTTTGCTCTCCCGACATAGCCAAATTTTTTGACACAGAGTGTACTGCAATGTTAAATTCTTGATCAGACCTTAATCCAGTTTCTGGCAAGAAGGCTCTTGAAAGAGTATCAGCTACATAGATAAGTTTACCAGGTTTATAATTCACTTTAATGTTATAATTTAGTAAACGGAGTCTCATCCTTTGCAAGCGAGGAGAAATAGATGCTAGATCTTTTTTCATGATTGTTTTCAATGGTTTGTGATCTGAGTTCGTTTTTATATCAAAGCCATAAATAAAATAATGAAACTTTTGTATAGCGAACACAATTGCTAGCATTTCTTTCTCTATTTGTGCATACTTTTACTAACAGGGAGTTGAGCTATCGGGTGACCCTCTTGAATCAGACACGCACCTAGACCATCCTTAGATGCATCAGTGTCTATTTCAATAGGTTTTGTTGAATCAAAAAATGACAAAATTGGGGCATTAGTTAACCCTAGAACCACAACGTGGGGTCGCCCGTGACCCAGCCGTTTGGTTTTCCCCGAATACGATTGCGCGCGTTTTAGTCTCCGAGCTGTGGGTCCATGTAGCTTCAGTACTTCTTGATAGCTTATGATGTGCATATGTGTTTTTCGGCCAAAATTTTATTATCGCCGGCTATAAGCTATTCCGTGTGTTTTGACCCCACGTTGTGGTTTGCGTTATACTTTTTTCAAGGTAAGTTTAGACGTTCATTTTATTTTTTCGTGTCCTAATTATTATTATTACAGGAAAATGGATGATAAAAAGCAAAAACTTGCTAAAAGGCGGAAATTGCATGAACAAGCGCGCCCTCTTAACGAAAAAGAACTTTGGGACGAGCTTTACAATGACGAACCGTGTGAAAATATACAAGACCAGGAGTTCATAGATGAAGAAGATAGCGAAGACGAGGATGATGTCTTATTTAACGAAGCTGTACTTGATGAATATACATGGCAAGAACTACAGGAAGAGACAGAAAACAGTGAGGGTGCTGTAAACATAGAACCTACAGGGGATCGTGCCGGATTTCTTGGTCGTAATGGTTTCAAGTGGTACTCACAGCCATTAGTTTCAAAGAGAACAAGAACCTCTTCAAAAAATATTGTTTTGCATTTACCTGGTCCAAAAGGAAGAGCTAAAGACACAAAAAACTTGAAAGAAATATGGCAGCTATTTTTTACCGATGAGATTTTAGATATAATTGTCGATAGTACAAATAGAGAAATAGAACTTCGTAAATTAAAATATATTACTGAACAGAGATATCTACAAGAAATAAATAAAACTGAACTAATGGCTTTGTTTGGGCTTCTTTATGTTGCTGGAGTGTTAAAAGTTGCGCATCTATCCTTAGACGACATGTGGTCAGAAAAATTTGGTGTAGCAATATTTCGTTACACAATGACAAAAAACCGATTTGAGTTTCTTTTGAATTGCTTGCGCTTTGATGATAAAACAACGCGTACTGAGAGAAAAGCAGGGGACAAATTTGCACCCATAAGAGAAATATGGAATCTTTTTATAACAAACTGCAAAAGTAACTATACTCCATACGAATATGTAACTATTGATGAGCAGCTACTTAATTTCAGAGGACGATGTCCATTTAAAATGTACTTACCCAGCAAACCGGAGAAATATGGTCTCAAAATTATTATGATGTGCGACGCGAAAACCTATTATATGTGTTCTGCTATTCCCTACACTGGAAAAGATCCAAACAGAAACCCTCAGGACGGTGCTATTCCAACACAGTATGTCATGAAGTTAACCACTACAATAGCAGGAACCAATCGCAACGTTACGATGGATAATTGGTTCTCTTCAGTCGAATTGGCACAAAAACTGCTTGAAAATAAACTTACTATGGTAGGAACACTTCGCAAAAATAAAAGAGAAATACCAATACAATTTTTGGATGTGAAACGTAAAGAAGTTCCTTCATCAGCTTTTGCTTTTTCAAAGGACCTTACCTTAGTTTCCCATGTATCAGAGAAGAAAAAATGCGTGCTGCTGATAAGTTCTATGCATTTTCAAGATGATGTAAATTTAGAAACAAAAAAGCCAGAAATTACCATGTTCTACAATTCGACTAAGGGAGGAGTCGATACATTTGACCAGCTTTGTCACTCAAAAACTGTTGCCCGAAAAAAGAAAAGATGGCCTTTAAAAATTTTATATGGTATGTTAGACGCTGCTGGAATCAATTCATTTGTACTGCATCAGTTCCAAATGTTGGACCAAGGTGATACTCGATCCAATTTTCTAAAAAAATTAGCTGACGTTTTGGTAGTTTGGTAGTTTTGGTATTCGCGACTACCTTGGATATCCTGACGAACTCCCGCCTCAAGAACCCCAAAACAGTTCATGTCGTTGTTACTTTTGCCCAAGATCTCGGGACCGAAAAGGACGTCATATTTGCGTTCATTGTAAAAAAAATATGTGCGCAGAACACCAATTTAGCATTTGTGAAGGCTGTTAATTGTAATCTTACTTGATCTTCTATTTTTTATTAAGAATTTGTTTTTAAGTTTCTTTATGTATCAAATATGTTTATTTTATCGTTTGTTTTTCATAGTTTTTCATAGTTATATATCACTTTTATATCCTATAGTCAACGCATATCTTTTCTTCGTGCCACATTAGAAGCAATTTCAAAAAGGGTCACCGGCGACCCCACGTTTTGGTTATTGTTTCAGTTACGTTACGTTGTGGTTCTAGGGTTAACATGTCTTTTAGGTTTGTTGGAGATTCATCGTGCCATTTAGTCCATTTCCAATCAACAACATTTCTGGTCAAATTTCTCAAAGGAGCTGTTATTTTTAACACGTTGAATATAATATTATATTTTTGTGCTCTTTCCAAAACCAACCGTAAATTATTATCATGTTCAGTTTCATTAATGCCTGTAATAATCAAGTCATCAAAATACAGGCCTACGCCTTCAATATCGCCAAATATGTCATAGTTTTGTTTTTGAAAGACCTCAGGAGCTGAACAAATTCCAAAAGGTAAGCGACAAAACGCATACCTTCCAAAGGGCGTTCCAAAGACACAATATTCTTGACTTTGTTCATCAATACGAATTTGAAAGTATCCGTCTTTCATGTCCAAGACTGTGAAATACTTTTTATTGTTGAGTTTAATCGCTATTTCTTCAGCTGAAGGTATTAAAAATCGTTCTCGTTTTATTGCCAAATTCAAGTGTTTTGGATCAAGGCACAAGCGCAAGTCTTTGTTTTGCTTTTCAACTACTACTAGAGGGTTCAACCATTCAGTCTTAAGTTTTAGCCGATCATGCAGTGCAACTGGAATCCATCTGAGTGGTTGAACTACAGGAATTGCACCTTCTTTCAATGTTATGTGATGTTCTCTAGGAAAAGAACCAAGCCCAACCAACAACTTGAAGAAGCTTGTCACGATTAATAGCATACAATGGGAGAATACAAGTTTTATAGTTGGTGAAACATCCTATTCACGGCAACTTATCCCAACAAAACCAGATTGCATTGAGGTCCCTAAAGAGCTTAGGAAATCAGCAATAGCCAAAAGCTTGGATTTGGAGAATTACATCGAATATGAGGATATCCACAATTATTATCTCGAAAAAGTAAAAGCCATAATAGGAACAAGCGCACTATCACTCAATTCCATAACCAATATGATTAATTTTATACAGGCGCAAATGGACCCTAAGTACAGACACCTACCAATTGTCCAGGGTATGAACCCAAAAGAAGTTAACCTCATACACGCAATTGTCCAGCCAAACTATCGAATAATAGGATTGGGTGAATACTTTACACACACCACAACTCAAAACCAAATAATAACGGATTTGTGCATGAACGTAATCTTGCACTCAGTAAAAACCAAAACGAACAGTGTTGCAATAAGAAGATATTTAGAATCAGCCTCTCTTCATCAGTACCCTGAAACGAAACGATTAGCAACCGCCATGGAAAACAAATTCACCAGGTATTGCAAAGCCATATGCGGATTCCCGATAAAGTCTCCTAAACCCACATAATAACTAAACTAAGCCAAAACCGAAGTGGGAACCATTTTAGAGAGTATTGCGGGGTAGAAAGAATCTTCTTTGAAGGTTCAAGCACCAGCGGTTTCTTCGACCTCAACAGTGAGCTAATCGGTCACCTGACAATTGTGAGAACAACAAAAAAGGAATTCTTAGAGGGTGTTCTGCGAATAGCAAGTTTTTGCAAAGTTGGATTTCGAGAAACAAAAGCTACCACCGAAAAATATATGGCAATGGAAGCAACCAGAAACTTAAAAGAGGTACCTGAACGAATTCTACATTGGTCCAAAACTCAATTTACAAACCTACTGAGGAAAATCGAGGGCACGGATGAAGAAGTATCCTACAGGCAAGTTCGAGTAGTGAATAGAAGCGAAATAAAGCTTCCAGATAGCGTTATACCCGAAATACGCGGAACTGACATTTTCAACCCCACACCCGACACCATGTTTGATGTAAGGGCCCGAGCGGATAGAAAATAATCATACAAATAAGTTCAAGAATAGAACACTACATTTATTCATTAAATCAGTACATTGATTGACATTGTCACCCGTTGAACTACAGAGCTACAACTATGGTCGGTGGTCCATAGTTTCAGTCCAATACACAGGTGGCGGTACAAGTAAAATAAGAAGCTATAACTATTAAATCACTAGCATAAATATCTATATAATACAATGCCGACATTCCAAGTATCAGAATGTCACTAAATGGTGAATATTGGCCTAATGAAAGAATGCAATTAAATTTTAGTAAAAATGACTACAATGAAGCATTCTTCAATTATACTGAATTTTTTCCGAGCTACACAAATTCTACACAAAAGCGACCTCTACTTGATTATTCTTCTTTCATGAAGCATGCATTTTTCGCTATTGATTGTTCAAAACAAGAAGAAAGCATGAAGGCATCTACAGTCGATATAAAACTCGACATTGAAGCAAACATCGGTTTCCCCGAAAATACTAAGTTTATTGCATAATCATTCACGTCACTTAATGGAGTACTTCCCTCTTTCTGAAATTGTTAAAAGCTTAACTTAGAATATCAGAGTAAGTATTCAAACAAACATCATGAGAGTAGCATTCTTGGACATTCAGGGATTCGTCATAAATGGGTTCTTTGTTCCCAAAGAACTTACCATTGAGATTGGTTTCAAGACATGTCATTTCATCTTTAAGCCTCCGCAGTCGTTTTCTACATTAAGTAACGAAGATAAAAAGACAACATCATACTTGGAGAAGAATGTGCATGGTATTCGATACTCTGAGGGAAACGTCGAATATTCTGAATTAAATGAAATACTGGAAAAGCTGTTGTATGCTGCAGACTACATTTACGTTCGTGGACAACAAAAACCAGAATTTCTACTCAATAAATGTCACATTTTTGGAGTTTTTCCTGTAATTGTTGACGTTTGCAAGTTTGATGGTTTAGCAGGCGAAACGGGAAAATTTGAAGCTGATCCAAACCCCTGTCACGCTACTGGTTCATATTCCTGCACTCAACGAAATGTAGACCGACTACCACTTTTGTTTACGTTCAATCTTTTTATCAAAAAGAGATAATGTTCTCCAACTGCTTCATAACCTTACTTTTATATATTTATATCAACACTTTTTTAAACGATTGTTGAACTGCAACTAAAAAAAGGTTGTCGGGGCACTATATACCTCCATCACTCACTTTTGTACAAAAGATGACATACATCCCCGTTTTGTTTGACGTCAATCGGCAAATCGGCTAATGCCCTTATGGCATGCCCCCTACGGCACTACCCTCTTCAGGTAGGGGGTTTTTCCGGTTAGTCGTACCCTCCACATACCCGTTTGTTCGAACGACCAATAGATAAAGTTTTTTCTCATACTATTTTGACATCGCACATAATATTCACGCTCTCAGTCACATGGCAGATTTTTTTATATACCTCTTTTCGCAAGCTAAACATATGCGAGGGATTGGCCATATATGTTAAGTCTATTACTATAGATCTAAATCTAAATTCTCAAAAAACTGAACAAATAATCCTTACTCGCAAACACACAAATAACAAAATAGGTCAAAACTAAAAATTAACACATTAAGCGCCATGAAAAGTTTTGAAATTTTCATCACAGGGCTATTGCCATATCCGTATAGTACCTTCAAAGTTACGCCTATATCTATAACTGATTCTTTCTAAAACGTTCCTAGGCCGTAAATTTTCGAAAAATATGAAACGGACACCGGCGTCTGCGCCGGCCCTGTGATAAAGCTTTGCTGCGCTGTGCCAAAGCAGACACGTTTCGCAGACACAGCGTGACTTATCATAGGGCCAAAACAGAAACGTTTAGCAGACAAGCACTTGTGAGCAGACACGCATCGACCTGTATGGTCCCGCATATATTGCGTTAGTCAAAGTGTTTGAATTGCATTTAGTCTTAGAGATAACTCCACAATGAGCAGTAGATCGAAAAGATTGGTGCAGCTGGCTGTGCAAAAACAAATAAGTTATACTGACAGTGAAAGCGATAATGCCGATGATAAGTTAATTTCAAAAATCGATCTCACGAGCGGATGGAATAATTAGGTTCTTTTTAGACCCATATCATGATTCCGATGACAGCGCAGATTCACTATACCAGCTGTCCGCATCTGAATCTAATCCTGATTCTGATCCTGGTTGCATGGAATATTCTCCTTTACGGTCAAATAAATATTCCGATATCAGTGATGAAGACGAACCTACAAATGTTCCTGACAACAATAATCAAGGGGAGGATTATAACGTTATGGAACTTGATGAAACAGCTGGTAATGTGAGTCAAGACGATGAACACGAGATAACTGATGAGGATGTTGGAAATGATGAGGCAGTAATTCAAAAAAATGATTTCGGACCAGTCCAAGGAAATCAAATGTCTTTTCCATATACTGGTATGGGAGGCGTGAATGATGCTTTTACCGCTCTGCTTCAAAATGCATCACCATTTGATTTTTATTCTGTTTTCATCGACGACAAAATATGGGATAAGATTGCAGAAGAAACAAACTTGTATGCGACACAGTGTCTCACTGACGAATCAGCCGATGTTCCTGAACATTCAAGAAAACACGCCTGGGTTCCAACCACAAAAGAAGAAATATAGAAATTATTTGGTTTGCTTGGTTACATGGGATTAGTGCGATTGCCAATGATGAGATCTTATTGGTCCAAAGACGAGTTTTACAGCCAAATTGTCTGCCAAAAAACTATGCCTAGAAATAGGTACGAGCTTTTGCTCACCATGCTACATTTTGCAAATAATAAGGATCCTGAGAGCAGTACAAACAGATTCCATAAGATCCAGAGTATTATAGACATGTTTATCCAAAACTGCCAAACTGCTGTTACACCGGACGAGACCTTCTTCATTGACGAGAGCCTAATACCGTTTAGAGGTCGAATTATATTCCGCCAGTACATCCCTTAAAAGGCACATAAATATGGGATAAAAGTATTCAAACTGTGTTGCAATGATGGATACACCTGGAACATGAAGGTCTATTCTGGCAAACATGCTGATGGACGGCAGTCGGTTCCAACAAATATAGTAATGAGCCTAAGTGAACAGTTATTAGATTCAGGGCGCACCGCAGTAACGGATAATTATTACACAAGTTTAGACCTTGCCGGTAAACTAATGAAAAGAAAGACGCATTTAGTGGGGACGCTTCGTAAAAACAGGAAAGGAATTCCTAAAAGCTAAAGAAAGGTGAGGTTGCTGCGGAGGAAAATACCGACGGAATTACAATTCTCAAGTGGAAAGACAAAAGGGATGTCTTGATGTTGTCAACTAAATACACAGATGAAGTAGTCAGTTTAGTGAAAAGAGGCAGAGAGGTGAAAAAACCAAAAATGATACTAGAATTCAGTAAGGGAAAAACCTCTGTGGATCTTTCTGACCAGTTTTCTAGCTATGGAAGTGCATTGCGTAAAACCGTAAAATGGTACAAAAAAGTTGCTACGGAAGTAATTCTCGGAACTGCTATGATCAATGCCCATTACTGCTACAAACAAGTGACAGGAAAATCCATATCTCTAACGACATTTAGGGAATCAGTTGTAAAGCAGCTGTTAGAGTGTGAAATAGCTATTCCAGCAGGACCTTCATCAGCTATGTACCGAGATCGATTGCGGCGATTCAAAAAACTGCCAGGTAGCGCTCGAATTGGAAGGAAATATTGCAAAGGTTGTTACAAAAAAAAGGCCGATGGACTTATTCCGAGAAGTAAAATACGAAAAATTACCACTTACTGCGATGATTCTGACGGCAAGCCTAGGTACTGCCTTGATTGCTTCAATCTAGTGCGTAATGTTGCCTAATGTTTTGTTTATTATATTCTTTTGGATAGTTTTTGTGAATGGTCGTTTCATTTCTCAAGTCATTTATTGCGTTATTATTCAATTTATCGTTTATGTTTTTGAATAAATGTGTTTTTTGAACCAGCCTGCAGTTTACTTATCGCAATACGAAAAAACACCACTTTGGCCCTGCCAAAAAAGTGAAAAATAGCTATTTGTGTATCAAGAGCAGAAAGTAGTACTTTGGCAGTCGAGACAGAAAGTTGCCGCGCGACGCGTCAGCGGAGCGCGGCAATCTGTCGAGACTACCAAAGGACTTTCTGCTCGAAATACACACAAGATTTTTTCTACGATCACACCAAAATAAAATTAATTTTTTATTAAAAACGTGTTACTTTCATCACAATATTGGAAGTTTATTTGACATATTAAGCCTACTATTCGAAGACAAAAGATTAATTGTGTATGTTGTGTTGCCTACTTATGACAATAGACTTTATGATTTAAAGATTTATGATTTTATGGTTGTATGAATATTATAGTTCATTAAATAAATTACAACTTTTTTAAATTTTATTTGAACGGAATACAGAACGATAATAAACAAACATACCTTTTACTTATTAACTAAATTAAAATTAAAGATACAATTTTGGCAATTTTTTATGTTTATGCCTGAGGTAGATGTCTCTGAAAGGTTAGAAAATGTCAAATCTTTCTGGTGATTGCAAGTATGTTGTGTTGCCTACCTATTGCCATTGTTTGTTCTTAGCAGTTTCGTGTACCTATGTACGTAGGCAACACTTATCACATTAATGTCAGATATTTATTACTTTAATGTCAGATATCTTTTAGATTTCCCTATTTCTCATTATATTATTACGGAAAATACTGTTGGATGCTTTAACATATTAGAAAATCAACTAAAATATTTATTTATTCTACAGTTTATATTAAAATATCTACTAGCTCTCTTTTATCTATAAATAAAATTAGGCGTGCGCCAAAGTTACTTTCTGCTTAAGAGCGCCAATAATGTCAAATTATGACAGCTCGCGGAAAACATCAACTTTGCGGTTAGATTTGAGTGTGCAAAAGCCTACTTTGAGTAGTGATCGTAGGAAAAATATGTTACTTGTGGACCAAAACTGACATGTTGTAAAACGGCTTGATGAAGTGGTTAATCCGGCCCACGAATAAAGGCATATATGAATGGGCCAGAGCAGCCACTCAACCGTTGGAAACTCAGGCAATATGTGTCTGCGCGGCACCGGTGGACAAAAACCGAAGCAATGTGTTAAAGACGAAATTATTACGCCAAAGACATCTATAAAATATTCAGGTTTTCATATAGACAAAAGATTAACTTATCACACACATATTAAAAACCTGGTAGGCCAGTAACGCAATAAGAACACTACCCTCTATTAAATAAAGATAGCTACGTCAGTAAAGAGAACAAATTACTTTTGTATAAACAAACAATCAGACCAATTTTAACATACGGGTACCAATCGTTCTGTTCGGCCCCTGACACAACGTTTATAAAAATACAACGGATTCAAAACAAATGTCTAAGACTCGCATTGGGAAGGGGACGATATAGTAAAATTGCTGACCTTCACGAGGAAGCAAAGATAGAAACAATACGGGATTTTATAATTAAAAACTCAGGCAATTTTTATAGACACAAACTAAGGTCGCCATTACTACAAAATGTAACCGAAAAACGAGCCGAAAATAACCCTAATCTGAAACACGGCCTTTTACATCAGAAACTACCTTTGGTTTACGAATAAAGATTTTCCCCTAATATTTCAATGTTGACAACCCTGTTTTTTCATACAAGTTTTTCAGGGAAATCACTATCGCAATTATTAGCCTCTCTAACAATTTTTTAAATCTAAAATCAATTACCGCTATACGCATACAATCAAAGATATCTGATAATGACATTAACCGATGTCAAGGAGCAGATAAAATTTTCTGAATAATTATATCAAAATAAAAATAACACACAGCAGGTAAATCGGCTTACAGCAGCCTAAGCATGTGAGTCCTCTTCAAGAAGAGAAGGCATACGCTGAAGACAGTGCGTGGACTACTATATATTTACTTTTGTTATTTTATAAAAATGTACATATTTAACTTTGTAAATAAAATTTTTGGTATTTGGTATAACTATAGACGAGAAGGTTGCTGGTTCGCTTCCCCACACTGGCGAATGTTTTTTTCATTTTTTAAAATAATTCTACTGCGATGTCCTAAATGTGAGGAGTAACAGGTGACATGTGACAGACATGTGATAGATGACAGATATGTGAGTGACATGTGTCAGATGATATGTGACGGATGGTATGTGACGGATGGCGCCCGAGATTTTAACCTAAATTTAGCATCAAGGGTGTGTGTCGCAATTATGATACGACTATGTTTCAATGAGTGTAAATGATTAACGGCTTCACTTCATCAATATGCAATAAGATTAAAATGTGCAGGAACAATGAATGAAAATCGAAACTCCAACTCAAGTTTTAGAATATATATTGAAAAGTCATTCTGACAAATCTTTTTTTTACAACAACCATCTCCATGTCGCGTTGCTAACCAGAATCAACGTATGTGATTATATTAGTTAGTTTATACAAGTCTAAGGCATAAATATTATTAATGCTACGACAACACACTCATTACTTAGCATGAGCACAAAGCACAGAAACATTTGTACCCAGTTGATGATTTCATTATTATGAAATCTCAACAGTGTCCATAGTGACGTGTTCGTGTGGCAGGAGCCACGTGTAGGAAGTGAAACGCGTTACAAGTTCACGACATTGTCTGAGATAAAAACTTTTGTTGGTATCTACATTATGATGGGAAATTTGCGATATCCGAGAGTTAATTTACACTGGAAAAATAATAAGTCTCTGAGGGTAGCAATTATAGTGGATAATATGTCAATCAATAGATTCTACAAGCTACGTCAGACTGTGCATTTTGTTGATGTACAAGATAGGTTAGATATTTCTACTGACCGCTTTTGGGAGATACGGCCACTGTATGATTCAAATAGAGCTCGTTGTTTATCCTTGCCTCTGGAAACCCAATTGTGTATTGACGAGCAAATGGTTCCCTTCAAGGGAAGTCTTAGTATCAAACAATATGTGAAAAATAAGCCTAATCCAAGCGAAATTTAAATTTATGCACTTGTGTTAAGAGCGGACTTCTATATGATTTTATTATCTATCAGGGAAAGACAACGGAATTAACTAGTTCCGATTGAAAAAGAGGTACTTGGTGATGTAGGTGGTGTAGTTCTAAAATTATGTAGTTGAATAAATGGAAAGGATATACAACTGTATTTTGACAACTTTTTTTCGAATAACAATGTGATGTACTTACGCAATAAACAGATATATTTCACTTGTATTTGTTTTTAAAGTGAAATTGTAAAGGTAATTCACAAGTAAGTATGACAGATTATTTTTTCAATAGTGTTTAGGTGTATTTAAACAATTTGGATAACTTTTATTGATTTAAAGTACACAATGGAGATACATGATTTACTGTTACATGATGTTTTAGCGGCAATGTTAAATCAAGGAGATACGTACTTTGCCTCATAATCAATACCCGTTTTTATAATAATTATTATTATTAATAAAAGGCACGTTACATTTTTTTATGGAGAAATATTGCAATATCCATTTTTGTATTTACGAACAAATGTTGCAACATTTCACCGCCGTTGTCGTGCTGCAATCTAGACGCGGGTCTCGGTAAGATTGCCTAAAAAATTTTTAATCCTTGTTTTTTTTTGCAGTTACTCTCCATTATTATTAACAGCATTGAATCAGAAGATAATATAGAGGATGATGCCTTGCTGAAAATAGTTGATTGCTTTTTTGCACAAAACAGTATGGATACAGAAATTGACGATGCAGAATCGGATACCAATTTAGCTGTGGAAAATATTCCTTAACAAGAAGACATACCTGGCTCTTCGCAAACCGTCGACTTGACGGAAATATCAAGTACAAACGTAGAACAGGAAATAATCGTAGAAGTTATTGACGTACCAGATTCATTAGCTGTATTTAACGCCAGCCCACAAAACGAACGTCCTGAAGAAGAAAATAACGGAAACGAGGACATAAGACAAGAAGAGAATAACGTAAACAAGGGCATAAGAGAAGAAGAGAATAACGTAAACGAGGAAATGCGGGAAGATGAAAACAATCAGGGACATTTAAGTAAAAGGTCTCCCGATATTTTAAATTCAAGAAAGAGATCAAAAAAATATGAAGTAAATAGTTCTACATGGAAGAAAAATGCAAATAAGATAAAACGAGAAAGGGATCAGATTATACAGGTAAAAAAAAATCGGATGGAAATTGGAACTATAACGTAGCCAAATCTAAAAAACTACAGGCCAATCCATGCAGCTGTAACATTAAGAATAATTCAAAGAAAATGGAATGTGATAAAATCACTCAAGAAAATCGGGAAAGTATTTTTAACATGTTCTGGAGCAATATGACTTGGTCAGAAAGAAAAATCTATATTCAATGTTTGGTTAAAATACAAAACGTACAGAGAAGACGCGGAACAGGAGAATAAAGAAGAAAAAATGTTTCCCTTAAATATCATTTAAAAGTTAATTTTTTTAAAAATTTTATAACCTCAATTATTACAAATCAATTCGACCTGGCATAGCAACAGTTACAAAGATCCGAGCCCTTAAATACGACAGCACAGGAAAAATATTTTTTAAGCTGAGACACACTGATCCTTGGGAGTTGATTAATCAGAGAGCTAGATTATCTACACCTCTTGCGATAAGCGACTTACCGAATCTCTATCGAGAAAGAAGAAAACTCAAAAAAGAAAAATACGAACACCTTCAAATTTCAAAAAATAGCTTATTGACTGATTATCACGACTTTTATAACAATCTTTCTTTTGCAAAGTTTTATATTGCTATTCTTTAAATGTTATTTCAAGTCTATTCTATTTTGTTGAAAATAGTCGAATAAAAATGTTTAGTCTAAACAGACTATCATTATTCTTATTGTATCCGTCATAGGAATATTACGTATCTCCATATTTTCGAACACGAAAAATGCGTATCTCCTGCTTTCATTATATTATTGAGTTTTTTCAAAAAATTACACTTTTTACTATTTGAAAAACATAATTTTTATTAAATCAACAGAAATAATATATAAAAATGTTTAGAAATTTGACTTTAAAACATTTTTCATCTTTCCTGTAAAATTTCGTCACATGGAATTTTCTCCGGAACACGACGATATGGCATCGACCTTTGTAGGATTTGGTGAAAAAGATAAATGTCGACGTTGGGATAAAACAACCAAACAATTTGAGTAGATGTATAAAGAGACATCAAAGGAGCAGAGCAAGGCTGATGGTCGCAGTTGAACTTTCATTTAATAGGAGGGGGTAGTATATTAAACAGAGCAGTAGTCAATTACACTATAGGTAGTGAAGAGTAGTGGATGTTAGTAAATTATTATTAATTTGGAAAGAAAAAAGTGTGAAAAAATGGAAGAATAGAAAGAAGCAGTGCAAACTTTATTACGGGTTAAAAGGAGTAGTTTACCTTAGCATGATGGGTCATGCAATATGTAGTAAAATATTGGAGTGAAACAACTGAATTTATTATAATACTTCTTTCTTACAATTTGGTTTACAAACTAACCCTTGTATTCTATCGAATTTGATCTTCTTCAACTTGAATTTTCATCACTGAATGTAGATCCTACAAAAGGAAAAGTATGATTAAGGATATTAACTTTCAAAAGTTGTAAACAAATCGGTTAATTCGTGTCAAAATCCAAGGTTAGATTTCTTCCTTTTTATTCTTCTTCTTGATTTTATTGTTAATTTGGCCTCCAACTGCTCCAACTTTATAAACAATCATTTGTTTAAATAAACTTCCAAGGTTACAAACGCTAAGTGGTCTACAATAAAAAGGTATCTTTTTTTGGTTTGATTTTAGAATAACGTGGCGAAACGTTTATCACATTTTGTGGATTTTATTATAAAATTTGAGAGGTATTTAAGATTTTTTATGTACTTATGTACCACTAAATAAGTACCATATATGTGGATATATTATGCATCTTTAATATTCTCCGAAATTTATTTAATGACAAACTTTGGTTAACCCAAAGCTACTTTAAGGCCACATGTCAACTTGGGTAAGTTTAAAAATAAATGAGATATATCCTTCACTTTATACTTTTCCAATACAGTGTAATATACTAAAGTAAATGTTTGTCTTCCAGGCCTTTTCCCTTTTTCTCTTTCTGTGTTTCTATTACTCACTTCACTTTTATTCTCAATTTATTATGTTGGATGTTTCTTGACGATTGGGGCTATACATTGGGACGACACCTCTTTCCTGCTATGTTTTCTGGTTAATGGTACTGTCTGAGACAAAGAAGTAAACCTGGATTCCTGACGTGTGACCCGATTGTTGATACTTTTGACAGAAGTAGTATAGAGTACTCCCCTGATTGGATCGCAACAGCACCTTCCATCACTTTTATACATATGCAGATAAGTGGTAGATATAGGAACTTCATTTGAACAGATTTTAGAACACTAGTTAATTTAACTTCTTCTTTCAATTTAAGATACATACATACACCTCGACAAGGATAATAGAGTAATCTAAAAGAAAATAACATTTGTAAATAACAAATATTGAAGTTCAAAACTTAATAATTTATAATAATAAAATTTACATAGGTAATTCATAGGAAATTAATAAAACTTACTTGTAAGCTGACATCACAAACTTGTGAACCTTAATCATATATACGTATATATTTTGAAAGGGGCCTTGAGCATTGTTGATTATTACTATTTTTGAAGGTAGATTCTATTATTAAATTGTATCATCTTTTATATAAAACATCATAATAGAAATATATATTTGAGAAAGAACCTGCACTGTTTGCTTTCGAAAAGCACTCCGAACCCACTGCTATATACCCTTTCCAACATCACAGACTGGGGACGAGTAGAAAAGTAACAACTTTAGTATATGGTTTTAAAAAACGTCAACAAATGTTTGATCGGGAGCAGATATATGGTAGCGGAAGAATATACACATATGAAGATTGTATGCAGCAGGCGAAGATGTATAGAAAAGGAGCTGTCGGTTGCAAAAATTTTGTGAGTGGATTAATTTGCATTGTATGTTTAATGCAGTTATTAAAACACTTACAGTGTTACTAATAAAAAAGCTTGTATACCTAGGTTATACCGAACTTATGTCAGGAATAGTTATATCAAGTATAAGGAAAGTATAACTCTTCCACAAATAAACTCGGAATAACATCGGTATAACTATTCTCCTTTTATTCCAAAATAAAAGTTTGGCAACGTCGTAGCCGTTCACACAAGTAGATAGAACACCCTAAATTTAAAGAAAAGTTGTCATATTCGTTACGTTCTGTGCGACTGACAAATGCATTTACGTGTTTATCTATATTCTACTTTTGTATTAGCAGTCACGTGGAGTAGTGAATTATTTTAAGAACCCTTTTATAAGATGGCTTCTATTAAAAGAGATCGGTGTATAAACTGGGAAAGTGAAGAAAAAGTAAGCATTCATTTTTTCTAATTAATTGTGAAGTTACTATGACTGTTTTTTGTATTCCAGCGCCTTTTGAAGGACATTCTGGAAGGCTATTTACAAATAATAGAAAATAAAAACCTAAATACAAACACCAACAAGGCAAAATTAAAAGCATGGCAGGAGATAACGGAAAGGTATGTACCTAGGTATATCTTGAAAAGTACTCATTTCAATAATTGAATCAAAAATTTTATACAATATACCTAGCTGTTGAATATTATTAGATAGTGTAGTTGTATATAGTCAACTTTAAACTTTTTTATTCTGCAGGTTCAATGCTGTAAATGTGAGATGCAGAGACAAAAAACAGTTGATGAACCAGTGGAAACTGATGAAATTGAACTGCAAAAAAGAAATGTCTTTCTTGAGAAGAGAAATGAATAAAACTGGAGGTGGTCCGAAACCACCCTCTCCATCTCCAGATGCAATAGAAATTGCAGAGATGATTCCCCTAGAGTTAGAGGTGGATTTCAATGAATTTGATTGTGATGGTGCACAGGTACAATATTTCGATGTTTTCCTTAGTTTAGGTTACACATACTTTTGTTAAGAACACTTTTTTATCTTTTTAGCAATCAAGAATAACGCAAGGTTCAGCAGTGGAATTAACAAATTTGCAGGATACAAATTGTCCTAGCACTTCATATGATGTAGGTATAGTATGTTATACATTTCAATAACAAATTGCAATAAATACTAAAAAAAATATAATTTTTGTAATGTAATATTTATTAGAATTACCATAAACGTACATGATGACAATTTTGCTATGAGTCAAATAGTCTGTTATACTAAACATATTTATTACAGGCTGAATATCTTGATTTTGAACAGGATACTGATGTTCCAATCACACCAAGTGCAGTAACACCCAAGAGACCTGAAAATAAAACACCGGTATGATTAAATAAAAACAATAATAATTATAATTTTATAACAAATGTAAGTCCGTTTATCTTATTGATAATTTTTTATTGTTTCAGACAAAGAAAAAAAACATTTTTAATTTCTCTGAAGAATCTTTCAAAGACATGAGAAAATTCAGGATTCTAGAGAATGAAAGGTTGCAAAGGGAGCATGAGTTACGCATTCAACAGATGTCCGAACAACACGAACAGTTGATGAAAAATCTGAACTTGCAAGAAGAGATTTTAAAGAAAAAAATTGAAACAATAAATAATGTCAATAATTAAAATAGACTTTGATTTAAGTAAATACCTCAAAAGTTTTCTTCTATAAATATAGATCTTGCTGCAGTGCCACGTAGTACATTTTGATGTATTACTGGTGGTATTGGTGGTTGAGGTGGATGTTGTACATCACCATCAACAAAAGGGGGCTCATTCAACTCCACAGCAATATTATGTAGCACTGCTAAAGCAACTATATACATTTTGGTATTCTCCAAAGATGTTCTGAATCCTGTTAATAAGCATCTAAATCGATTTTTCCAGACACCAAAACACCTCTCTATAGTATTACGTGTTCTGATATGTGCATAATTGTATCGTTCTTCTTTTCGATTAGATGGATTCAGAACAGGTGTGAATAAATATGGAGTACAAGCATAGCCTGAATCTCCTAATAACAAACCATGAAATTCTCCCTCTTCTAAACGTTGTTTTAATGTGCTCTCATTAAAAATACGAGAGTCATGAGTACTTCCTCGCCAATGGGCAACAATATTTCGGATTTTCAGGCTGTTATCACAAACCACCTAAAATTAGAAAAAAAATCTTTGGATAACCTATAATTGCTATGAAAACTATAACGCAACTAACCTGAACATTCAAGGAACTATACCCTTTTCGATTGATATAATATTGTCCATTTGGACCAGCTATTTTAGGTATTCCAATATGTGTGCAGTCTATTGCTCCAATAACTTTTTTGAAACCTGCTATACTTTCAAATCGCTGAATTATAGTTACCTCTCCCTGTAAAGTAGGCATTTTTATGTAATCGAAACGCTTATCTAATATTGCTCTTGCAACACGACGGCACACATTTGTGATAGACTGCTGTGTTAAGCCATGGATATCTGCAGCATCATCTTGTATCTGAAATACAAGTAAAATGAAAAACACTTGCTACAACAATTTGTTTCTTCATTGAATATTTTGTTATCAAAATGTTTATTGTTAAAGGTAACCATCTATATACTTACTTGATTGCGCCCCCAATATCTTAAAGCTATCAATATTTGCAAAGTGCTAGATAAGCCACCACCTCGTTTGTCCATATTAAGGGAATCACCTATAATTTGTTCTATAAATCGAACACCATCTTTAGAAAAACGATATTTTAATCTAAATTCTTCATTACCATAAAGAGTAAATGGTTCTTCCCTCTCCTTAAACGTTTTCTTTTTCCGTCTATTTTCCATATTAATAATTTCATTCACTTCTTCAACAGCCTCTACAGCTCTCAAAAACATTTTTCACGCGTATTGAACAATCCGTATTAGAAAAAATTAAAAAACGTCAATTTCTTTTAGGTTATAACACAGTTAAACAAGGGTAGGGGTCGGTATAACTTTTGGATCACTACTTATACCATACTTATACTGAGTATAACATATTCTCAAGTTATTCCGAGTTTATTGGTAGTCATTTTTCTTATTCTTGATTTATTCTCAGTATAATATTTTATAACAGGTTTATTTGTAACACTGTTAGATTTGGAAAGATCAATGTATGAATACAATCACTTACTTCCTGAGGAACCTCGCTTGAAGAATACTAGGAAGAACGGTGGACTCAAAGAGAATTATTGCACTTACAATTTGCTATATAAAAGGACGGAAGACGGAATTCTAGAATCAGTTTTCCCAATCCACTCCTCTGAACTGTTCTATTGTGATTTGTGATAAACGTTGGAATAAACGCTTGTAAAATTTAAATTAAACTCAAAATGAGTTATATAAAACCTAATGGGGCACAGAGGCGTAAAGCTCAGAAACAAAAGCAAGATAAGTCTGAAAAACTGCTAGAGAAAATTCCCAAATTGGATAATTTCTTCATCGACAGAAATAAATCTAGCAGCTCGAGTTCTCAAGATGAGTTCTCGGTCAACACAGGTATGTAGCATGTATTCTACGATATGCAATACTTGAAATTTTCGTTGTGATGGTATTTTTTTGTTTTGTTCAAATAACTCAAAATGATCAGGAACATCGAGAAAAATAGTATTCAGCAAACAATAATTTTGTGTCTATGTACGGAGTGGAAGTACCGATTCCATTGGCAGCGGTATTTATTATCATTATTGATTGATTATCTCTGATTTCAGTTGATAGTCAAAATAGTGAAAATCCAGGCACATGTGTGGACCCGGTGGACCGGCATGTTCAACCAAAATTGAACGAGCAAATTATTAATAATAATGATAATGAAGGTGATTGTGAAGTTCTGGATCTTAGTGCTGGAATCAAACATTTTTGTATGGATCCTGCTACTTGGAAAATCAATGATCCCTTGATAGATGCGGTCTTGAAATCTGCATTAGTTCAAAACTTGGATCAATTTTGAAAACACGAAGCGAGTGTATGGAAATGTCGCAAGATACGGATCGAAAAAAATGTTTTATTCTCAGCTGGCTAATGGACAAAATATTCGTCGTGAGTGGCTCATATATTCTGATTCTACTTACAAATTATACTGCATACAATGTAAATTATTCAGCAATATTAATAACCGTTCATCTTTTGTGAGTGGTTTTAACGATTGGAAACATATGGAAAAAATATCTGAACATGAGCGTTCTCTGGAACATCGAGAAAATATCAAAACTTTCATTTTGCGCTCAAAAATTCAAGGTAAAATTGATTCTTCTTTACAACAGCAGTATGTCTTGGAAATGACTTATTGGAGAGCTGCAATAAGTTTTTAGCAAAACGGGGTCTAGCATTTCGCGGAAGTTTTGAGCATGTTGGACAAGATAATTCGGGAAATTATCTAGAAACTCTCATTCTAATAGCCAAGTTCGATCCTTTCCTTAAAAATCATTTTGAAAGAAAAGCAGATAAGGGTAAGGGTCAAGTCTCATATCTTTCTAAAACAATATGTAATGAATTCATAGAATGTATTGCAGAACTGGTCAGAAACAAAATAGTCCAAGAATTGAAAATATCAAAATATTATTCCATAAGTTCGACTCCTGACGATTATTTGGAAATATTTGGTAATATCGATGGATTTTTGACAAAACATCGTAAGCGACATATTTCTCGAAAACGAGGTTTTTACATCTAACGGTCACTTACGATAAACCACACATAAATAGCACTTACAATTCTAGCCTGTAATCATCTCAAAGCAGTAAAATCAAGATTTAAATTATCGTATCCACCAGTTTATTCGTGAAGTTGTTGAAAAGTGCGTGTTTTTATCGTATGCATCAATATGTTCCCGTCAAAAGATCGTATGCGCCATGTACTTAAGGTGGTTACGATCTATCCTTCTGTGGCTTGCGATAATTTTTTATCCCCACTTGGTACCGGCAAAGACAAGTCAAGTAGGTGGCATTATTCTGATTACAGTTTGCTTGTTGATTCTGCGAAGTGCATGCGTTTTTTCGTGCCTTGGAAATAAAGTACCAACAATAATATTGAAATTATTTTCCGATTTGTATCAAAAGTCAGTGAGAACCACTAACGTCTGGTAAGTTTATGCATTTGAGTTTTTGGAGGTTAGTGTTGTTTTTCTCTTGCCTAGATGGCTCATTCAAGAGGTTACCGTATAGCACTAATGGCTCGAGATGGAGCTGATTTTAGCGCTGTGGGTGCTAATCAAAATGAATACGTAAGTCATACCACGTATAACATGCACAATGAATATCCTGTTCTGGAACCGATACAATATTATGATAATCACACTGAGAAAGAGATAGTACTTAATCCTAATAGTAGTAAGGTGTCCCAAATTGGTGTGTTTTGCAGTGTATCTCGTAAACTAGAAGAGATAGAAGAAAAGCAGTTAAGATGTTATGACTTCTTTTTTTGTTAAAGTAACGTTAGCCTAATTAAATCTTTAGTAACTCCCTGCAGTTGGAAGATACAGGGCGATTATTGAAAACTGTCGAAAATTACAAGGTACTATAACTTCTTAATTAAGAAAAATATAAAAAAACGTTATGAAAACTTTTGATAGATATAATATTAAAGAGTTCAGTGGCGCACAGAATTTTTTGGTTAGGGGGCTCACTAAGGAAATATAATGCAAACTTATGTTGTTTTAAATGGGACACCCTGTATATTTTGAGGTTTTTGGTTTCCTTTTTTAATTCTCATTCACCTGATGTGACATATTATATATCTATTTTCAATGGTTGGAGCTACAGTGCAAATAAACCATTTATGGATGTTATCAGGCGAAACACCCTTAAAAAATTGAACACTCAGTGAGGAAATTTGATATTTTATTATAAGGATACTGATGTGTTACAATTTTATTTATCAAAATTATAATTAATAAAAAATAAAACCAGATTAAAAAAATAAAAACAATAAACTTATGAAACAACAAAAAACATTGTAACAACTAATCTACCTATAACTAATTTTATTAGAATGTAAAAATGACATTAAATGTTCAAAATGCTCTCCGTTTTCATCGATTAAAACGTTTTTCGTTTAAATAATCGCCAACCAATTCAGCATTACCAAAAATAAAATCAGTGAACTAAAAACAAAGTAGGTAAATATAGCTGATTATTGGTTTTAAGTACCTATATTATTATTATTTTGAAATTATTGAATCCGATTTTTGGTAAATAACATGACGAAATAAGACATCTGTATTTTCTTACCGATTTCACTTTTATTTCCTATTATGTTTAACCCGATATGTTGTATATTTTAGTTTATTTACCTCAATTGACATGATTGTTATATCTTATAAGAATGTTCATTTCATCAAGTAGGCTTTGGTCCTCTTACCATGGAAAATAAAACAAAACCTGTGTTACCACCTGTCATAATAAATTTTACGACGTGCAGTCTTGTCAACAACATGAATTTTGAACATTATGAAAAATATGATATGCATGTGGCATTATATTGAATGTCAAAAGAATGTTAGTGATGCCTCTGAATTATATTTTCGACGATATCCAGAAAGAAGGCAACCTGACAAGAGAATTTTAAAAAAACTCGATTCAAATTTAATCGAGTATGGATGTTTTGTGAAACCACGGCGTAAGTACGAAAAGAATCATGAAGAAAGAGAGGTAAATGCGTTGGGATATATCCAAGCACATCATGAATCTTCTCTGCGTCAAATTGAAAATGAAATTGGTATTCCAAAAACTACTGCAGGAAGGATTTTAAAGAAATATAAATTTAGGCCTTATCGGACATACGTCCGTCAAAAATTATACCCAAACGATTTTTTGAGAAGAACACAATTTGCACAGTGGTATATAGGAAAATGAGTAGATGGGCTAAGAGAGTTCAGCGATAAGTATAGGGAAAACAGTGTGTTAGAGAGAGAGAGTCATGGAGGCAATGTGTGTGAGAGAGAGCGCCGTCGTCCGCATCATGAGGCGTCCGCCATTTTTAGTCCGCGCCGTGCGCATCGTTCGCCATTTTTAGTCTGCTTCGCGCATCATGAGGCGGCCGCCATTTTTAGTCCCCGAGCCGTGCAGTTCGCCATTTTTAGTCTGCTTCGCGCATCATGAGGCGAATTTGATTTTAAAAAAATTTTGACTTGAGTGCGGATCGAACCGCCAACCTACGCGTCAATAGCAATTGATTTAACACAGTAGACCATGAGCTCTCTTGTTTATTCTATGCGAAGAAAGGTATTACATGCTGCAATACGGTCGCGCGCGCACCGTACGCTAGGCGCCGTAAGTTGTGACGTAATCGAGACTGATCCGTTGATAACAGGCGCGCGCTAATATACCGGGGGGCTTAAAAGTAACTTATGTTGAAATATTACTAACGAATTTCGTAATATACCGGGGGGCTTAAAAGTAACATACTATATAATATTTGAACTGAAGTGGCACGTCGCGTGCTACGTCAAACGCAACGTGTCACGTCACGTGTGAACGTTACGTACTACGCCAAACGTCACGTGCTACGTCAAACGCCACGTGTCACGTCAAACGTCACGTGTCACGTCAAACGTCACGTGTCACGTCAAACGTCACATGTAACGGCGAACAGGCGCGTGAGTCTTTGGGAGGTTTTTTGAAAAATATATATGTTGTTAATAATGTGTTTGGGGATTAGTTTTTTAAGGATAACAGAAGGGTGAAGATCATGTTAATAATTATATTAGCAGCAGCGCTCTGCCCAGCGCTATGTGTTGTCGACCAACAGTACGCTATGAAGTATTTACAACGTTTCGGGTACACAAATGAAAATGATTTGACTAAACTTGAGGATTATTTGTTGAGTTTTCAAGAAAGATATAATATCCCTGCAACGGGAGAATTAGATGAAAAAACAATTCAACTTCTAAATAGACCAAGATGTGCTGTAAGTGAAGCAGCTTCCGACGATGAGGATGATCATTCTTTTAGAGTTAAATCAAAATGGTCAAAATTTGATTTGAAATGGTATTTCCCTCAGGCAACTCCAGAATATCTTAATGTAACCAAAAAGGCTTTTGAAGTGTAGAGTAAAGGTACGTTTACATTCACTTCCAATTTGAATTGCAATTGGAAATTTTTGACAGCTAAATGATTGACCGTTTACATTGAAAATTGAATTGTTTTTTAGGTTACCTATCAATGAAAATGTAAACAAAATAAAAATATAATTATTTTTAAAGTTTTGTAAAAATGGATACTAGAGATACTTTTAAAGTTTGTATATTAGGGGCTCTTAGTGCTGTAATTGGTGTTATGCGATTTAGATAAAAAAAAAGAAAAATTCAAAAAATTTCATCCGCAATAGACGAGTTTGGGTAAAAGACATTTATTTAAAACAACACCAGTTTGGATTTTTTCATAATTTAGTAGCTGAAATTCGAAGAAGTGATCCTGAATTATTTTTTAATTTTACTAGGATGAGTATTTCATCTTTTGATTATTTACTTTCAATTTACACTACAACAAAACAGAAAACTAACCTTTAAATGTCAAATTTATGAATTTTACGAATTTTTTCTTGACCATGTCAAGCTGCTTGCACCAATTTGATTTGAAAGTGAGCGTGACCTTGAAAATAAATTTCAAAATAAACGACAATAGAGTTTGTCATTTGTCAAGCTCCAAATTTTCACTTCCAATTTAAATTGGAAGTGAATGTAAACGTACCTTAACAGTTCAAAGTTTAAATTTGAACTAATACACAAAACACGGCCTTATGCTCCCGATATAACTATTACAGTTGTACGGGGAAAGCACTATTTTCGAGCAGATTGCCAAGGTAGAGATGAGTGCTCCAGTACATTTGATGGTCCCGGAAAGGTGTTGGCACATGCTTATTTCCCAAAAGGCAACAGTTGTATAGAGCTTCATATTGATGCTGATGAGAAGTGGGATTTAAGTTTGGATGGATCAAGTTCAGAAGATCAGACTAGTCTACTTATGGTATTAATCCATGAAATTGGGCATATCCTAGGAATTGCTCACAGCGATATTGAGGCAGCAATAATGTATCCATGGTATCAATTGAACATTGCTCCTAAATTGGATGAGGATGATAAAATGGCCCTTGAAGCTCTTTATGGACCAATCAATACATATGTAAATAATCCTTTCAAACCCACATCTCGTTCAGCGCTGCCACCACCACCGACTACAAAGACACTTGGTCATAGACATCAACCAAATGAACCGGATAAAAATTTATGCGACATAACACCGGAGTATATGTTCATTGCCACGGCTGGTGAATTTGAAAATTACCATTTATATATTATTAATGAAAATTCCCTATGGAAAATTGATTTGAACTCGAAACTTATTCCCTCACAACCAGAAATACTCGATGATTATTTACCTGAACAAGTGGGCCCCGTAATTCAGATTTTTCAAAGTTCTTCAGATAATTTAATAGCAGTCAATGACCGTAAATACTATGTAGCAGATTTTCCCGCTCTACAAATACTTGAGGAAAATAATTTAATTATACCTAAAAATTCCCAAATAAACACAATGTTTCAAAGCAATCATGGGAAAATATATGTATTTTATAATAACAGTAATTATATTGAATTTGACAAGAACTTGAAAACTGTCCAGAATAGAGGACAAATAAAAGATATTTTCCCTGGACTACCCACAGATGTTACAGGAGCATTCCAGTACATTGACGGACACATGTACTTTTTCAAAAACACCACATACTACAAATATAATGAGTTTACCAAAAAACTTGTTGCAGCCGGACCCTTTAATTGGAACCTATTTGATATCCCATGTCCTAATGGAGACCTTTTAAATCATCTCAAGACTTTATTAACAAAAATAATTTCTTTTTATCAATAATGTATATTTTTTTAAAATAAACTTTGCAAATAAATTGTTTTTCTGAAATTCCTACGAACGTTGCAGATAAGAAATTTTTATCTACAATACCCATTGTAACAGGAAGTTACAATCTAACGCAAAAATGGGAAAAACAACGTACAAGAAGCTACAGCCTTGAGATAAGAAGTTTTTATCTACAATACCCGTTGTAAATAGGAAGTTACAATCTAAAATTCAAACACAAAAAAGGAAACTTATAATCTTAAGGTAAGAAGATATAACAGGAAATCACACCGCAATTCCCATTGCAAAAACTCACTATCTTAAAGTCACGACACGTGTTTTTGCATACGGTGGGGAAGACACATATAAATAAGCAAACGCAAGCCGGGAGAGAGTAGTTTTTGCTGAGAAGCCGCGCCAACCGAAAATTTCAACGGAGAGTTTTGCTGAGAAGCCAACGCAAGCCGAAAAGTTTTGCTGAGAAGCCAACCAAAAGTGTGTTTTTGACGAAAAAAAGGTGAGTTTTTAACTTTAAGCAGTAATTGTTTCCGCGTCTTCAATTATAGGCAAGTTTTGATTTCATTTTCTTTGTAGTTTTTTTGCTGAGAAGCGCTCACGAGCCAAGTTGCTGAGAACCAATTGTTTATAAAAAAAAAACGAGGTGAGTTTTTTTCCAATTAACAACTTAAGCAATAATTGTTTCCGCGTTTTCAATTATCGTCAAATTTTATATGATTTCATTTTTTATAGATGGACCTGACTAAACTTAATGCTGTGTCTCTTATAGAAAAAAAACCACTTGTGAAACTGACTGATCTACCTAAGGATACACCATTCCAAATAACAGCAGGACAAATCGTGAAGACAAAATTTGGGGAGGCAGTGCTGCTCCAACTCGAAGATAGAGCGGTATTCCTACCCCAAAGGGTGACCGAAGCATACCGGCCGCACGTAGCGGAGTTCAGCAGCCTAAAATACAGCATCACATACAGAGGACAAATCGACGTTGGGAAGCCCAATCCGCTAACATCTTTCGAAATTGAGAAAAATTAAAAAGGGTAAGCGATATTTTTTTTTTCGATTTATATATTTACCGCTCCAATGAAGTCTGTTAACACTTTAATTGAACAATCCGACCGTTTATTACTTTCAATGAAAAAATTGAGAAAAATACTTTTTGATAAATTTACCAGTAGGGACGCTGAGATTTGGCTAAAACGAATGCATAGACAAATAAAATTATGTAATGCGGCAATTCGTAGAAAGTTACCTAATAAATTATCTATGGGAACTTTGAGAAAATTAGAAACTTACGTGGGACACTTTAAACATTTTAGGAAATTAATTTTAAATAGATATGTAGGGTCAGGTTTAAATTCCAAATTACAGAGTAGAGTTAAATGGGTGAATGTAGAATCGAGTTTTAAGAGTAGGATTAAGACGGGGGCTATAGTCAATTTACTTCATAAAGACTTGAACCGATTTTTAGGAGATTGTGTAGTTATTTTTCAAAATAAAATTAGGAAACTTTTGACAAAACACTCTGCATTGAAGGTGGTGAATACTACATTTTGTGGGGAATTTTTAAAAAAATCCGGTGAAAATAAAATGTCAGACATAAAGTACTTCAATACCAAAAACGATGTAATTGATAAATCGATTGATGTATTAGAGTGGTTTAAAGACCACATCAAAGATAAACTATTGAATAAATTATCGGAATTTTCGGAAAAAGAGTCGGGTAGCGCATTATTTAAAATTATATCATTAGCAGTAAATATAAATAAATTTGAAATTGGAAACGGCTCGTCTTACATTAAACTTCCAGAACAAATTTTGAAGAAACACAGTTGTATAAATGTTAAAAATACAGATCAATTTTGCTTTTACTGGTCCATTGTTAGTGCCCTTTATCCTGCACATGCGAATGTGAACCAGACCGGCTCCTATCCATATTACAGTAGAGTTTTGAAAACAGAGGATTTAGATTGTCCAACGGAATTATCAAAAATAACCAAATTTGAAAAACTTAATGACATTTCTGTAAACGTTTACGCTTTAGAACTCATTGAAATGGAAAAGAAATCATTTTATGTAGTAGTACCAGCTAGATTGACAAAAAATAAGTTGAATAAACATGTAAATTTACTTTTAATTCAAAACAAATATCATCCAAAATTGAATGATTATGATGCACCACCTGTAGATGATAATAACGAAAAAATTGAATTTCATTACTGCTGGATTAAAAATTTATCAAGACTAGTTTCCTCACAGTTAAACAAACATTAAGGCAGAAAATTTATTTGTGATAGATGTCTGAATTATTTTCAAATAAAAGATAAATTAACTGAACATGAAAAATTGTGCAGTAAATTGAATAAATATAAAATGAGTGTACCTAAATATAGTCATGTAGAATTTAAAAATTTCACATATCAACAAACGGCCCCGTTTGTCGTTAATGCTGATTTTGAGTGTCAATTGGAAAAATTTACTGACCCTTGTTGCTGCCAATCTGCAACAAATAAATATCAGAAACATGTTCCATACAGTGCTGGCTACTATGTAAAGTGTTCTTACGACAATAGTCTTTCTTATTTCGATAGCTATCGCGGTGCGGATTGCATGGATTGGTTTGCAAATAAAATGTCAGACGTTGCCAAATTTGTTCATTCAAAAATTAAAACAATCGTTCCTATTATTGAAGACCAATGTACAGCAGCAGCAAAAGCTTGCCATATATGTAATAAACAATTTGCAATTAAAGACGTGATTGTCAGAGATCACGATCATTTTTCAGGGGATTTTAGGGGATTTGCACATCAAGCATGCAATTTAAATTTCAAAAAATTATTCGTTATACCCGTCATATTCCATAACTTAAGCGGATATGACAGCCATTTTTTGATTCCAAATTTATGTAAGAAAGGCCAATTGAGCGTACTTCCAATCAACAAAGATAAATACATCTCCTTCACTCTACATTCAGATGAAAATAATATTAAATTGCGGTTTATAGACTCTTTACGATTCTTGGGAGCTTCTCTCGACGAATTAGCATCAATTTTAGATCAGTCGGAGAAGAAAATTTTAAAGCAAGAGTTCCAAAATTTAGATAATTCCAAATTTAATTTATTGACGGGTAAAGGGGTTTTTTGTTATGAATATATTGATTGTTTGGACAAACTAAATGAAACTTCTCTACCTCCAATTAAGCATTTTTACAGTAAACTTACCGATGAAAATATAGATGATAAAAAGTATGCTCATGCCCAAGCAGTTTGGCAAAATTTTGGTATTAAAACGTTGGGGGAATATGCAGACTTGTATTTAAAAACAGATATTTTACTTCTTGCGGATGTGTTCGAGCAGTTTCGCAAAAAATGTTTTTCCTTATACGGTCTAGACCCTGCATGGTACTGCACTATGCCCGGTTATACGTGGGATTGCATGCTCAAATACACCCGATGTAAATTGGAGATACTTAAGGATCTGGACATGGTGCTGTTTTTGGAAAACGCCATAAGAGGAGGAATTTCTGTTTGCAGCAACCGATTTTCAAAAGCTAACAATAAATACATGTCAGAATATGATCCCACAAAACCCTCGACGTACCTCATGCATTTTGACATAAACAATTTATATGGCAAAGCTATGAGTGAACTACTACCCTACGAGAAGTTTGAATGGGTAGAAGAATTTACAAATTTTGACGTAATGTCAATACCCGACGAATCTGATGAAGGGTACGTTCTTCAGGTTGATTTATCATATCCGCAAGAGCTGCACGACAAACACAAGGACTTTCCATTTGCATCTGAACACAGCGTACCCCCTGGGGGAGCTAAATTACCGAAATTAATGACAACTCTAACAGATAAAAAAGAATATACAGTACACTACAGAAACTTGAAACAAATGTTGGCCAATGGTTTAATTTTAACTAAAATACATAAAATTTTGAAGTTTCGCCAGGCAGCTTGGCTGAAGCCCTACATCGAGCTAAATACGCGATTGAGGACAGCAGCCAATAATGACTTTGAAAAGAACCTTTTCAAGTTAATGAATAACGCTGTGTTTGGTAAAACAATGGAAAATATACGCAAACACCGCGTAGTTAAGTTAGTAAAATCATGGGGGGGCCGTTATGGGGCTAAAAATTTAATTTCAAGTTTTCGATTTCATAGTCGCACAATTTTGGAGGAAAATTTAGTTGTTATCGAGCTAAAAAAGTCAGAAATTATTTTTAATAAACCCTTGTACATAGGACAGGCAATACTAGATTTATCTAAAATTTTTATGTACAATTTTCATTATAATTACATGTTACCAAAAATGGGTCCAGATCGTTGTAAGATAATGTATATGGACACAGATAGTTTTATCCTCGAATTGCAATGTAATGATGCTTATGAGGAGGTGATGAAGACAGATTTATCTCAATTTGATACATCTGATTTTAGTGATGATAATCCATACGGAATTCCTAAAGTTAATAAAAAAGTTTTAGGTTTAATGAAAGACGAAAATAATGGAAAAATTATGACTCATTTCGTAGGGCTTCGCTCTAAAATGTATAGTTACAAGGTTCAGGGTGGTAAAGTTGTTAAGAAGTCCAAAGGCGTTAAATATAATGTTGTTAAAAATAACATTACGTTTGATGACTACGTGAAATGTTTGAGAGAATGGAAAAATAAAATAACCACACAACGCTGCATTAGGTCATTTGGACATAATGTCTATAATGTAGAGCAATCAAAAATCGGTTTGAGTCCTTATGATGATAAACGCTATTTAATACCAAATACTTTCGATACGCTACCTTGGGGGCATTATAAAATTTAATTTTTAATTAACAAACTTCCGAGAGCGGTAATATATAATTGACTAAAATATGACTTACCTGTATTTTGTATATTGCTTGTATTTCTTTTTTAATTTTTCTGTAATTCGCTTTTGTAGCTTTAAATGTATTTCTTTTTAAAATAAAAAAACATTATTTTGAATAGTTGTTTTTTTTTTCGTCGTCGGTTGGGGGAAGAAAACACACAAACACATCTATATAACTATTTATTCAAATCATTGATGACTTTGAGTTTATAAAAGTATACAAATTCTCTAAGAGCGTTGTTTAACATATCGTTTGGTGTTATGGAACAAAATGCATATAAAATTTGTAGAGAACTTAAATTTTCGGGAGTGATATTTTTACAGAAATCCAAAACATTATAATAATATTGACAAAAATCCAAATTTTCCAACACCGATATACGTTGTATAATCAAATTATTTACTTCTAAAATTTGGGATACTTCTTCTTCATCCATGTAATACTCAACGTCATGTTTTCTAACAAAAATTACCTTACAATCATCGTAATTTAATGGGGTAATGGTGCAGTAGTCTCCACATGGAATCGAATCAGGTTTGAACTCGTCTCCGGTATGAAAGAAATTCATCTGTTGCGTCATTATTGAAATAAAGTTCTGCCATTCGTAAGTGCTGAAAGATATTTTGCTGAACTTGAGCTGCTGAGATAGAATAACAGCAGGCGTAAATGATCTTGCCGGACTAATTCCGCATTTTACTTCATAACCGGAAATTGAATATTGTGTTGAAAGCAGGTAGACATTTTCAGACTTTGCAGCAAACTCATAGTTTTTCAAAATTCTATCCAGCTCTACAGTATAGTTATTATCACTACTACTACTACTACTGTCGTCACCACCACTACTAACACCTTGATAACTCATGTTGCTAACTGAGTTTGAGATCTGAAGCGCCTCCAATTTATAGCGTGTGTGTGTGGCCTTTTACGTCATAAAACATCAACTCCATTAATCCAGCTGTTATGTTTTTTGTCTAAGCCTAACCATTTCACGAACAGTTTCTTGCCTTTACGTCTAAGAACTTTTTCCACCAAGTAAACGTCCGGATTCGATGTTTTCTGTAGTTCTTCGTCATAGAAGCAGCCGCTGATTGGTGTCCCTTGCATGTCTTCAAGTAAATACGTAGCAGGATTGGTAATTTTAACTTTGGTGATTTTGAATAGTTCTGTAGTCCAATTGGGTGTATATCCTTTTTCAAAGACATGTTTTGCCTTGGATATGCGCACAATATCGCCAACTTTAAATTTTCGTGGACCGGCTATCTTTAAATGAGTATATGTTATTCAAAATAGATTTTTCGTTGGATTTGTTGACTTGAGAAGGCTTATATTTTGTTGTGGAATGTTTTGTATTGTTGTAGTCTTGAGTAATTTTAGGTAGAATGTCCAGCCATTTGTGGGTGCCATTTAAACTGAAATACTTGTAGAGTTTCGATTTTAGCGTTCTTATAACACGCTCTGCCATAGAAGCTTTCATTGTACTAAATACGCTATAATGATTTATGCCATATTTTTTCATTAAATTTTGAAATTTGCTGTTGTAAAATTCCTTTCCCTGATCAGATTGCAGATTTTTTGGCATTCGTCTAGTGTGAGCGAGAATGTCCGAGAATGCCCGAGTGATTTCCTCTCCGGTCTTCGTCTTTAGTGGGCGTGTCCACACAAACTTTGAAAAACAATCAATAACGACTAGTATCATTTTATGATTCCTATTTTGTGGAGCAAAATTTCTCATCTCCGCCAGATCCATATGCCAGAGGTCGTCAAGGCCCTTAATGATAGTGCGTCTCCGAGGGAATTTTTTCCGTATCGGTTTGTGGAGCTCGTTTACAAGCTGAATTTTTTCTTTAGAATACATATTATGACGTACTACCAGCTACCTTCAGCTCCAGACTGCTAATGCGGTTAACGGTATTCGTATTCATAACCTTAATATTGTCTACAATGACCGAAACGTTAGTTTTCATATCAGAGACGGATCTGATATTTTCTGTAATTTCTTTTTGTAACTCACGTATGCCTTCAACACACATGTTAATAGAAGCAGTGAATTCTTTTCGAATAAATACTTTGGCTGTGGCAATTGAATCGTCAACGTATTTCTTCGTAGCCATATCCCTACCTGCTACAGGGGGATTTCGCGAAATAAATACATCAATTTCGTTAGTTTTATTTTGTAAGTTGGTAATGTGCGCCTGTAATATGGGGATTTTTGTCTTATGAAACTCTTTTCTTATTTCGTTCAATCCTACTGCTAAATTCTTTATATCATGGTCTTGTTGCTGCAGCACCACACCATGTGTTTGAATTAATGGTGAGTTGATAGTACGTAGGCCATTCAATTGAACATCAACATATTTTTTTGTTGCAGCGTCACTATTTGTTGTCGGTTCCTTAACATTACAAATTTTCACATTTTCAATATCAATATTACCGTCCGGTGTATGAGGAAACGTAATTTTCGCTGGTAAACGCGCATAAGGCGTTTGATGTCTATGTCCGAATTTATCGACAGGCATAATTGAAATGAACAAGTTTCAGCTTGTATTATTCTATTATATCAGCCTCCTTGAGCTCATTGATAATTGCTACTATTTCGTTGTCGTGTGACGTATTACCTGCCTCTTTTGAAGCAATCAACAATTTCAAACGATCCACCAATCCATTGGCATCGTCCCAATAAATATACTCCATAGGTTTATCATTATATGTTAAACGATCGATACCTTTTCCTTTTGCTGAAGGAATCGATTTTAGACGAGTCAATACCTTGGACGATCTATTCGTTGTCGTTAGAGATTTTGTTTTGAATGAAGGTTTTATGATGTAGTGATATTTTTCAGTACTTGAGCCCTTGAGACGATCTAACGTGTCTAAGTGAACTTCAGTTTTTGCCAAAAGATTTTTATAGTTCTGTAAATCTTGATCATTGTAACTGGGGTCTCGGTAAAATAGAAGTTCATACAAGCCTGGCGTTCCAATAACATATCTTCCTTCTTTGTTTTTCTCAGGAAGTATGTTTATATTACCGGTTTTTCCATCAAACGCAATTCGACGTTTGCCTAATAACCAACCGATTTCATCATTGTATATCGGACCATAATTTTTATCGATTTTATCATCTTTTTGGAAGTAATCTTCAATGAACTGATGACTGATGGCAGGATATTGGTCCAAATAGTCTGCGAAAGCTTCCTGGGAAATTTCGGGGCGCATCTCTTCTGGAGACTCAGAACGTGTAATATTGCCGGATTCATCGGTTTCGGCCACCGGTTCCGATTCGAGAAAAGGTGTAAACACATCATCAGGTTCTTCCTTTTTTATTTCCTCTTTTGGATTCAAATTTGTAATCGTTTTTTGTAATGTCTTTGAGGATTGCACAATTTCTTCAAGTGGTTTAGATATCGGCTTGAATAGTTTATTAATAGACTCATCTTGCTCTGATTTACCTAATTTCAACGCCAAGTATTTTTTGCGAATCGATCTGGCAAGTTCAGACACTTTTTTCTTGCGCAATGCATTAGCAACCTTATCGCCGGACATATTGGTGCAGACTAAAGACATGCGCTACAATTTTATATATTTATCGAATCCTTTGCGATACCTGCCATCGTTGAAGGTGAAATCCTTCACAATGACCAAAGTACCATAACGGTCAGACCAGCACGTTGAACACACATTTTTAAATGTGTCAAATGTCTTGTCTGGAGATACGTGTTCGTCGAATATATGTTTCAAGTTCACCTCATCTTGCTTGAATAACACAATTACATTACAATTATCGCGTATAAGCTGTTTCGGTATTTTTGAGTATGTTTGACAAAGATATGCAGCATCGATATCTTTATGTCTGCACATGGAGTAGTATTCACGAATTTTCTGTTGACCATCACATGCAACGTCATCGAATAAAAAGACAGAATTAGGCCGAGCTTTATCTGGACTTATTATTTCCTCGTTGTCTTTAAATGGAAAATAGCCAACGCCCTTGACTTGTGCTATAACTTCTTGCAGCAATTGGTACTTTGGTTGGAATAACGATTTTGAATAAACATAAACGTTTTTGAATTTCGCGCCATTCGGATTGAATAGGAGCGCTAGCACGGCATTCGTCTTTCCACACCCAATGGGACCGCATATAATGGCACGGAAAGAATTTGGTAACAATTTACCATGTTTGCCGATCGATGGCGTTGAGGTGAAATCTAGATTTTCAATGGGTATCGTCTGCTCTTGTTGAATTATCTTCATAGTGTGTGCCGTTTTTTCGTAGTGCTACTCTATAAATATAGGTGTCGCGCCACTTACGCGTATCAGTCTTAATGTTGGTGTTTGAAGGAGAAGGTCTCTTAAATTCTCTCATCAATAAACTACCTATTGAACTTCACTTACCTAGCTATCAGTACTGTGGACGTAAGTACTCCCCCCACCCTTTTGTAAAAAATTAATTGTTTTTTTTTGGGTAGCCGGTACAAAATTGGAAAAACGTCTTGATCGTGGAGATCCAGGCATTAACCCCTTGGACGCTGCTTGTAAACAACACGATATTTCTTACTGGAAGAATAAGTCTCTCGAAGAACGACACAAAGCCGATCAGATACTTGAAGATAAAGCTTGGGCTCGCGTCAAATCAAAAGACGCTTCTTTGGCAGAGAAAACTGCTGCATTACTTGTGACAGGCGGAATGAAGGTGAAAAGAAAGCTGGGGATGGGTTGTCGCCGCAAACGTCGTTCTTTCCATCGAGATGTCATTCTAAAAGTGGGAAAGTCCATGAAAAAAGGGGCATCTTTGAAAGACACCGCAACGTTCGCCTTACGAGCAGCCAAAGCACTTATTAAAGAATTTGGTGGGAAAAAAGAAGTCGAGGTTCCTCGAGTAATACCTGTAGCGAAATCCGGAGGTTTCCTACCACTTATCCCTTTGTTTGCCGGTCTTTCGGCACTTGGAGCTTTGTCAGGTGGTGCTGCTGGGATTGCTGAAACTGTCATTGACGCAAAGCATGCGCAAAAGAAATTGGAAGAAGATGTACGTCATAATAAGGCTATGGAACGTGTAGGATCTGGTCTGTATCTGAAAAAGTACCCAAAAGGCGGTTTTGGATTGTATTTAAAAAAGCAAAAAAACTAATAAAGCTACCCAATCACGCACTATCCGACTTTGCCATAACACATTACGCAAAATTGCGTAAAATACCACATTTTCGAGGAGTTTTCATGCGAGACACTCTCCCCAAAGCCGGTCCCCGAAAACAAGAATGCGCAGTGGTTAATTTGGATACCTCTAAGAATAGCGGAAGTCATTGGGTAGCTTACAGAAAGATAAACAACAATGTAGAGTATTTCGATTCATTTGGCAACTTGAAGCCGCCGAAAGAAGTTGTTAAATATTTTGGAAAGAGTGTGAGAATTTTCTACAACAATACCCAATATCAAAACTACGATCAAATCAATTGCGGTCATTTGTGTTTGAAATTTCTACAACAATGACGAAACTATTACTACAACATATCTACCATGGAAAAACATTGAGTAGTTTCACTGCCGAAGAACTAAAGCACTTTCCCATTGAGCATCTAATAGAGTGTGTAAGGCCTTGTGAATTGCTTGATATGTGGCATAAACTTCCCAATGAATATCGGGCAAATTTTGAACTACAAATACGACTGCCTTGTTTCATCCATTACAACCGACCTGATTGGACGACGCATTGTGACGGCACTCCGAGTTCTCAAGCCACATGTTTTCTTTGTAAAAATAAATAATTGAACATGTCGTGAGTGTTATTTAAATTCATACATCTCCCGAATTTCATTAGTCATCATGTCACAGCTGTTGAGAGTAAACAGCACTAATCACGTGTTCACTTTCCAACCTCCTACGCCTATTGTGCTCCATCCGAAGAATGATTACGAAATAGCTCTACGATCTTTTCATTCCTATCACAGTATACCAAACATTGAAAATTGCATGTTTTACTACTACGATGTCAATAACAAGTTGCAAAGTTTTAATTTTCCCACTGGATGTTATGAAATTGCTGATCTTGAAGCGTTTATCAGTGATAAGTTGGGTGCTAGCAATTCAACTAGACCGGTATTTTCACTAAAACCCAATCACAATACGTTGAAATGTGAAATTTGCAGTAAATACGAAATTTCCTTCATGGAAGCTGATAGTCTTGGAAGAATATTGGGATTTTCACCGAAAATACTCGACGCCAACAAAATGCACTCTTCAGATCTCCCCGTCAAAATCATTAAAGTATCCAGTATCCGCTTCGATTGTAACATTACCACTGGAGCCTTCGATGCAAACAGACCTGCTCATACTATCTATGAATTTGTCATACAAGTAGATCCAGGATATTCCATTGACGAAATTCCTCATAATTTGCTATACTTACCTGTTATACCGCAACGTGAAATAACCAATATCACTGTCATAGCCGTAGACCGAGACGGTCAGTCTGTAAACTTTCGTGGAGAACTTAGTACTTTGGTGTTGGAGCTTAGAGTGCGAAGCAGATGGGACTAATAATCAATCATAAAAGACAGACTGCAGAGCTTCCAACTTCATTAGCTAAGCAGTCTCCAAAGCTGAAACAGCTCACGTTCGCAAACAAATTGGTTCTGCAATCGCTGGGGTTTAAATTGAAAAATGACAACCATGTATGGAAAACGGCTTCGTCAAAACGACAACATGCCTTCAATGTTTGATATATATCGTAAGCCGATGTTTGACGATTCAATTCGAAAGGCCGAATACAGAACCTATGCTCCATTCATAAAATCATTCAATTGCAGTGACATTGTGGAGTTTAGCATCATTCAAGTTGATTCGTTTTTTGCAATGAGCGATACTTTGTTGTGCATTAAAGGGTCGCTTGAAACACATGGAGCTGGTGACGTAAAATTAGCAAATAATGTTGGAGCCTTCCTATTCGATTCATGTACGTACAGTGAAAGTGCCAGGGAAATGGAAACAGTTCGGGATCCTGGAATAATAAGTGCCGTACGTGCCATGACTTGTTATAACCAAGAAGATTCCAATCATATGGCTATAGCAGGCTGGAGTTACCCGAAAGATCCCATTCTGAATGTCAGCGACAAGTCCTTCAACCTTCAAATTCCTCTCAAACATATTTTCAACATTTTCAACGATTATCCCATGATTACATGTGGGCGTCAAACGATACGATTAGTTCGAGCACGAAACGATAATGATTGCATATATATCACGGAAAAGAATGTCTCTGGTACGCTCACTAGTACAACTGCTAAAATTAACATTACAACCATTGAACTAAAAGTTAAACATATCTTTCCTAATGACGATATAAAATTGAATCTCATGAAATCCATTCAAAAAGATCAACCTATAGTTATTCCATTTAGGAAGTGGGAGTTACACGAATTGCCTGCAATTACTAAGGGCGCAAGACGTGAAGTTTGGGCTGTTAAAACATCCACTTCAGTTGAAAGACCTCGTTTTGTTATTGTTTTCTTTCAAACCGATAAACGTAACGTGGGTACAGCTGACCCGACTTTATTTGACAATGCCAACGTACAAAGTATAAGACTGTCACTTAACGGTGAATATTGGCCTAATGAGAGAATGCAATTGGACTTTGGTAAAACTGACTACAATGAGGCATATTTTAACTATACTGAATTCTATCCCAACTACGCAAACTCCACACAGAAGCGCCCCCTGCAGGATTATTCTTCTTTCAAACGTCGTGCATTGTTTGTTCGAAGCAGGAGGAAAGCATGAAGGCGTCCACAGTCGATGTGAAACTCGACATTGAAGCAAACATAGGCTTTCCCGAAAATACCAAAGTCTATTGCATCATAATTCACGATTGCGTCATGGAATACTTCCCCCTCACCGAAATTGTTAAAAGTCTAAACTAGTTGCTGATCAGAGTTAGTATTCGAGCAGACGTCAACATGAGAGTAGCATTTGTAGACATTCAAGGCTTTGTCGTAGATGGGATTTTCGTTGCCAAAGAACTCACCATAGAAATCGGCTTCAAAAGTTCGCATTACATATTTTTGCCGCCGCAACCGTTCTCCACATTAAGTAACGATGATAAAAAGACTACATCATACTTGGAAAGGAAGGTACATGGCATTCGATACTCTTTAGGAGATGTAGAATATTCCAAAGTAAACGAAATATTGGAAAGCAAGCTATTGTATGCTGCAGACTATATTTACATTCGAGGGCAACAAAAAGCGGAATTTCTGCTGAAGAAATGTCACGTATTTGGTGTTTTTCCACACATTATTGACGTTTGCAAATTTGATGGCACGCCGTGTGCAACAGGAAACTGTGTTCATGATCCAAATCCCTGCCACGCCTCTGGACTATATTCGTGTACCGAAAGAAATGTACAACGCCTCAGTCACTGGTTTTCAAATACTGTATTACCATTATAAATAAAGTTTTTTTAAAGTAACATGGGTTTTTTATTGAAACACTCTGTATATTCATCAACTTTTATATTACATGAAGATTCAAATTTTCGTTTCACAATTTTTAAAATAATTTTTAAAATTAAAACAAAGACAAATACTAATATTACACATGACATAGCAAAAACATTATTGATTTCATTTTTTATATCTTCTTCTGTTCTATTGAACATGGTTGAATACGTCTTAACGGATAAGTAATTTGTGGTAATTGTCTGCATGCTAGCTCTTTAGGTAACCAGTTTATACTAAGACTGCTCCACGCCTGTCGTACTTCTTCTTCCCCACCAGATAAACTGAGATTCGCTATTTGCCTTATAACCTCACTTTTATCCTCATAAAAAGCAATTCGATGACTGTACTCTTCTGAAGCCATATTACAAATGAGCCCACACGTTTGACGTAGCTTGTGACACGTGACGTTTGGCGTAGTATGTAACGTTCGCCGCTACACGTGACGTGACACGTGACGTTTGACGTGACACGTGACGTTTGACGTGACACGTGACGTTTGACGTGACACGTGACGTTTGACGTGACACGTAACGTTTGACGTGACACGTGACGTTTGAAGTGACACGTGACGTTTGACGTGACACGTGACGTTTGACTTGACACGTGACGTTTGTCGTGACACGTGACGTTTGATGTGACACGTGGCGTTTGACGTAGCACGTGACGTTTGGCGTAGTACGTAACGTTCACACGTGACGTGACACGTTGCGTTTGACGTAGCACGCGACGTGCCACTTCAGTTCAAATATTATATAGTATGTTACTTTTCAGCCCCCCGGTATATTACGAAATTCGTTAGTAATATTTCAACATAAGTTACTTTTAAGCCCCCCGGTATATTAGCGCGCGCCCGTTATCATCGCAACGGATCAGTCTCGATTATGTCACAACTTACGGCGCCTAGCGTACGGTGCGCGCGCGACCGTATTGCAGCATGTAATACCTTTCTTCGCATAGAATAAACATGAGAGCTCATGGTCTACTGTGTTAAATCAATTGCTATTGACGCGTAGGTTGGCGGTTCGATCCGCACTCAAGTCAAAATTTTTTTAAAATTAAATTCGCCTCATGATGCGCGAAGCAGACTAAAAATGGCGAACGATGCGCACGGTAAATTAAATTCGCGAGCGGACTAAAAATGGCGGCCGCCTCATGATGCGCGAAGCAGACTAAAAATGGCGAACGATGCGCACGGTTCGCGGACTAAAAATGGCGGACGCCTCATGATGCGCTCGACGGCGCGCGCGGCGGCGCTCTCTCTCACACACATTGCCTCCATGACTCTCTCTCTCTAACACACTGTTTTCCCTATACTTATCGCTGAACTCTCTTAGCCCATCTACTAAAATGTAATGAACAGCCAAATTTTTATTCAAAGGTAATATTTAGCGATGAAGCTCGCATAAGCAGTGCAGGAATATTTAACAGACATAATGAACTATATTAGAATGACTCAAATCCACACTTAGTTCACGGGATCAGGAAACAAGGCAGATTCGGCTTTAATGTTAGTTGTTTTGTCAAACATAATAAATTAGTTCATCATATATTTGATGATAAACTAACTGCTGCTGGATATATAGATATCTTGGAAATAAACTTACACCAACTTTTGGAGTAAGAAGTGTTGGCTGATAGGGACACATTTTGGTTCCAACAAGATGGAGCACCTGCCCATAATGCTCTATTTATTGGAGATTATTTAATCGAACAATTTCCTAATCGGTGGATTGGTACTTATGGACCGGTTAGGTGGCCCCCTCGTTCTCCGGAAGTAAATCCTCCTGATTTTTTTATTTGGGGATTTTTAAAAGATAATATTTACAAGACTAACTTCGAGAGTAGGGAAGATTTATTACAAAATATTCAAGCCGCATTTAGAAAAATAAAGCCAGTGCACATTCTCAATTGTGTAAGATCAGTAAGAAAAAGGTGTTAATTATTTTTACAACAAAACGGAGGACATTTTGAACATTTAATGTAATTTTTACATTCTAATAAAATTAGTTATAGGTAGATTAGTTGTTACAATGATAAATTGTTACAATTGATAAATAAAATTGTCACACATCAGTATCCTTATAATAAAATGTTAATTTCCTTACTGAGTGTTCAATTTTTTAAGGGTGTTTCACCTGATAACATCCATAAATGGTTTATTTGCACTGTAGCTTCAACCATTGAAAATAAATATATAATAAGTCATATCAGGTGAATGAGAATTAAAAAAGGAAACGAAAAACGTCAAAATATACATACAAAATATTTTTCTTAATTAAGAAGTTACAGTACCTTGAAGTTTTCGACAGTTTTCAATAATCGCCCTGTATCTTTCAACTGCAGGGAGTTACTAAAGATTTAATTAGGCTATCGTTACTTTAACAAAAAAAGAAGTCATAACATCTTAACTGCTTTTCTTCTATCTCTTCTAGTTTACTAGATACCCTGCAAAACACACCAATTTGGGACACCCTGTACAAGATCAGACCAATGAAGATTCATTTGAGATTATTGCCAATATTCCAATAATTTTTTCGAGTGACTGTGCTGCTGACATTTCAGTAATCAATCTGGATAATTGTTTGCCAATGCTAACAACTGAACCTTTTGAATCAAATGACACGACAGGAGAAACTACAGATTATACCTCGTTTAACACACAACAACTAACTTTACAAAATAAACTAGTGGACTACTCTTCTAGTTCAGAATCTGAAAAAAAAAAGAGGGAAATTTTCTCCGAAGGAGAAGGAATAAGAAGATTTGACTCGGACTATTCTTTTCATGAAGAAAAGGATTCTGACTTTGGCTTTTCTGGATCAGATATTGATGAACCACTTGATATTACAAGACATTGTCGGGAACTTAGGGTTTAGGAAAACTAAATCTGAATCAAGAAAAAGAACAAAAAAAAATCGAAAAAGCATTAGGGGTAGGAAAATCATCATGTCAAAATGGGTGTTCTAAAACTATATATATATATATATATATATATCCTTCTATCGTTAAAGCGTCCATACATTCTGAAATCGCATTCAATAGAGCGTCCAAGTGCATACAGCGTCCGTATACGGACGCTCTATGCACACCCCTTGTAATAATTTGTCCAGGGACTTGAAATTACGTCACGAACCTACCAACAAAATTTTTGGGGGACGCTTTTTTGATCATGAAATGAACGAAAATATACAGTTCTCGAATATATTTAGTTCGCGCAACTCTCCGGCAGAGTCGCTAGGAGTATTAAGTTGTATATAGAGTATACATTTTATCTTGATAGTTATTCGCGCTTAGAGCGTCCCGAGATTTGACAACACTGCAGTTTCAGTAGAACGGTAAATTGCTTATATTGTTGAATCAACTCTGAGTATTCTCTCAAATACACGCTCTCGTCTTTAGAGCGTCACGTCAACCACTCTCCTCTAATAGCGCCGAATTAAGAGAATCCGATACATTAACGTAAGTAAAGGTTTAGATATGAGGTAGGAAGGTCAGTGAGCTGTTGCATTTCTTTATTAATAGTATTCTACAGTGAACGGCTAAATTATGGAATATTATTATTATTTCGAGAACCGTCGAGTTTTAAGGAAAGTCCCGAAACAGGTCGATTTTTGTTGTAAAATACCCATGTTATAACGTACATGGAGTAGGTATGACGTCACCGGTGTAGGTGTAGTGACGTAATCGTTAATTTTTTTTAAATAGAAATCGGTATCATGTGACACCTCATTTGATCGAGAATTTAATTCCTTATTCAACGACATCACATTTTCAACTAAAATATTTTTTTAAGAGTACGAAAACAATTTTTTTAATTTAAATTCAACCAAATTTCAACTAATGATTTAATTAATAATGTACTTTAAAGTAACCAAATTATGCATAACAATTATTTTAAATTAAATGTTCGAAATGCCATCCATCGGTTTCTTGACAATATGCGAATCTACGGACACATTCATCAAGTACATTGCGGATGACTTCTGGAGTAATTAGACTCTTTTCATGCCTAATTCTTTCTTTCAAGTCCTGTAAGTTTTGGGGTCTATTGACATAAACTTTTGATTTTATGTAACCCCACAGGAAAAAATCTAGAGGTGTTAGATCTGGCGACCTTGCTGGCCACTCTATAAAACCTCGTCTTCCGATCCACCTCCCGGGAAAGTAATTATTTAAAAATTGACGTACTTCACGTGCGTAATACGGAGGGGATCCATCTTGTTGAAACCAGATATTTTCACTAGGTAAATTTGGATTATTGGCATTTGGATACATGTTACCAAGGACAGGTATAAGTTGATTTCTCAAAAAAGTTAAATAACGTCTTCCTGTTAGATTTTCTTCAAAGAAAAAAGGGCCAATGATTCTGTCATTGATGATCCCTGTCCATACATGCACTTTCTGAGGATATTGTGTGTGTGCCTCAGTCATCCAATACGGGTTTCCTTGACTCCAATATCTGCAATTTTGACGATTCACGGTACCATACATAAAAAATGTTGCTTCATCGGAAAAAAGGATTTGATTGATGAAAAGTGGATTGGGGATACATAAATCCTGCATAATTTCAGAAAATTGAAGCCGGTGATCGGGATCGTCGTCGTTTAATTCCTGATGTAGTTGAATTTTGTAGGGATGGTATTTTTATTTTTTTTAAATATGTAATACCGATCTTTGGGAAACTCCAGCATATTCACCCATTTGTGTTGAACTACTGTGAGGATTGTCATGTACATTTAATAAAATATCAAGTTTCACATTGTCTTCAATTTTAGGACGCCCAGCGTTTGGAATATGTTTAACGTGCCCAGTTTCTCCAAATTTTCGGACTATTTTACTTACTGTTGATTGGCTGATGGGTCTGACGGGATATTTTGCGTTGAATAAATTGCATACCTCGTTCTGTGTTCTTTTTTTATCTCCGCATCCGCTAAGGATTAATATTCCTATGCGTTGTGATTCATTTAGGTGAGCCATAATTTACTATTCAAAAGTAAAAATTACAATTGACAACTGATAACAATTCACAAAATCAAAACATTTACGACAATAAATATTACAGTAACTATGCCACTATCACTTGCTTGAATTAACATATGACAAAAAGTTTCAGTGTTTATGAGAGAACTTTTTGTGTCCAATATTATTTTTACTTATTTTGCTTTTTTAAGTATTTCAGGAAGTCATGGATTCAAGCATTAATTGTAATTTGATTGAATTTAAATTTGAAAAAATTGTTTTCGTACCCTTAAAAAATATTTTAGTTAAAAATGTAATGTCGTTAAATAGATAATTAAATTCTCGTTCAAATGAGGAGTCACATTATACCGATTTCTATTCAAAAAAATTAACGATTACGTCATTACACCTACATCCCCACTCCATGTACATTATAACATGGGCATTTTACAACAAAAATCGACCTGTTTCGGGATTTCCCTTAAAACTCGACGGTTCTCGGAATAATGATAATATTCCATAATTTAGCCGTTCACTGTATAATTAATTATTGAGTAGGACATTATATACAAACTATTCTCGGTCATCTAAAAGTATAATGTCAATATTATATTATGTTGACTACCCCTAAATTTATTTGGAAGCTAAAACGTGTTAAATAAAACCACTTTAATTAGGTTATAAATCTAGATTTTATTGTTTTAATACCTAGTAAGTAGTAATTATAAAACAATGTCGAATATGGGACAAATAAAAAGTAAATTTTTACACAAAACAAAAAATAGTTTTCTACTATAAAATCTACATATACATAGAGAAACTTAAAAGTCCTACAATACTACAAAGTTATTCAGATTGAAAAAAAATCCTGCAGGGATACAAAAATCAAAATCATTCAAAATTTAATGAACTACAGCCTTCATCTCTAACTTCTTTGTGTGTTTCCATTGCATGTACTTGTACGTATTCTTCGATCATAAAAATATTTAGTTTTCTTAAAAAAAAAGAGTTAGCACGTTGTATGCTCATGGTCAGTGGACGCGAAACAATATACGAAAATTATACATGAAACAATATGAATGAATCTCTTTTTCATTTAAAATCGAAGTCCCAAGTTACTTCTCAGTTCTTAATTTCTTAGATACATTCCTGTATATAGGGTGCGTCCAAGTAACGCATAAATTTATTATAAGCTAAATAAAAAGTACTATTAAAAATTCCCCAAACAGGTCAATTTTTGATTTTAAATTACCAAAATAAACAAAAGAAAATTTACAATAAATGTTCAACTTGTTCATCATTGACCAGTAGACATGACTTAACCGGGCATTAAGGTCTACTCTAACACTTTATAGCATAGAGGGTGTTATGTTCCGCATTTATTGCCTGTCTCGGTCTTATAGCTCTCGAATAGTTGAATTAAATTAAAAAAAATTGCAAAATATACTTTTAAACAAGGAAGATTCTTGGCCTGAAAATATTACAATCTGACGCAACTTGCTTCAATAAAATATTGATAATAAAAAAGATACAGGGTGGCAAAGTTGAAATGTCAAAAATGTTTTTTCTCAGTAAATTGAAAGATTTTGGATATACAAACGTGAAAATTTGAAGATAGGGGTTTTAGTTCCTGAGAAATCATAATATCATATCCGTTTTGATGTATTTTTTAGAGGGCGCCACATGAGCTACGTTGTTGGTGTAACTGTGCACTTAACTTTTTTATCGTTTCTGTGAACCATTTCCTTCATTGTGCCCCATATACTGATATCCAAGGGGTTATATTCTGGACTGCGTGGTGGCCAAGGAAAGGTACTACCACGACCAATCCAGCGTTCAGGAAACAAGGTGTTTAAATAGTTTCGTACTTCAAGAGTGTAATGAGATTAACTGTCAAAACACGAATGATTAACTGACAGGAGTATTGTTGACATCGGCACCTACTATGTTAATTCTTGTGATGATAAATTTGATGACATCAGCGTCTACTAACGCTATTATTTGCACCGTTCACTAACTAACGACGTTAGTTAGTGTACGGTGTTATTTGTGCTAATAAATAAAATAAAAATTATGTAGGGGGTTTTTAAAATGCGAATATCTCGAAAACTAGTAATTTTTGAGACTAATGATAGATATTTATTTTTGTCGCAAATGATGTAGTTTTAATATTTTTCAATAAAAAGAGAGATAGCGTTAACGATGAAAAAGTTAAGCGCACAGTTACATCTTTTACATTTAAACTTTGCCACCCTGTATATTTTCCATTATCAATATTTGATTAAAGCAAGTTGCAGGAGATTGTAATATTTTCAGGCCAAAAATCAAATCCACAAAACCATTTCACTTTGGACCATTACTTACGGACCACCCTGTATATAATACTTCATTTGTAATGGCAAATCAGCAAGAACCAACTGAAGGACTTATTGGAAAACCAACAACAGGTTGATATAACATAATTTCATTAGATTAATAACAAAAAATTCAATTTTTTTTAACAACAGAAATATTAGTACAAGGGCCAAAAGTTATTCCTTTTCCTATACACAATATTGATGTATGAAGCATAAAAGTAGCCGATATCGCCAAGAGGCAGATTTTATAAGTATTCATGAATATATAGGATGTTCCAAAATTGATTGAAGAACCCAACTAAACCCAAGTAAATATAGGGACATCCATTCTTTTTTAAATAATCAATTGTTTTAGCTGAAAAATGTTTGAAGTTAAAAAAGTGATTTTCAACACCCTGGAATTTAGAAACTATAACCATTTGACCCAAAGTGCTATAGTTTTTCTAAATCAGCTCTTCGAAGAGAATCGAAAGATATTAAGAAATACATGGTGTTACATAAAAAATATGAGTTTGTTTCGTCACTGAATTTTGGAGCAGACTGTATGTATGAATATTTTTAAAATCTGGTCCTTGACGATATCTACTTACTTCTTTTGTTGATAATGTTGTTTCGTGGCACTAAGGATAAACGAGATATCTAGCTCCGACTGATGTATTAGAATATTATTTGAACCAGTTGATGTACCCAGATCACTTCACCTTATGCACGAGGCTATTAGTTTTCACACAAAATTAGTTTTCTAATACTTTACTTGAAAAAAAACTAAAAAAAAAACATTTTTTTAATAACAAAAGTTTCATAACACTACATCAAGAAATGGATTCCGCGTATTAAAATACATGATACTGCGTAATTTTTTCCATACATTCAATATAAACCAAAATTTACAATTTTTGGGTCAGGACTGCAAAATGTTTAACATGCATCTCAATTACTTACTACATTTGAATTTTTCCATTTTATATTGTAGATAATATACAGGATTAAAGCTGAAGGAAATTCCCAAAAAAATTTTGATTCCGATTTCGGAGAAATTTTGTATAGGAGGTTTTTTGATACGAAGATTCCAACAAATTTGTCAATTATTCGTTAAAAAAATTATTTCGAGTGGAAAATTGAGAAAACTGCATGAAAATGGAATTTTCCGAAAAACTGTAAATCAGATTTTAATCATTTACGAACTTAGCCTCAATTTTTATGTTCTGAACCTACTTATAAAATTTCATTGAAAAATTCGGTAGTGTTTTTGAGTTATCGTGGTGACAACTGACCGACCGACATTTTTTAAAAATGGGTTTTTTGGACTAATATGAAACGTCGAATCTAGAAACGTCAAAATCACTCCATCACATCACTTCCCTTATAGTATTTTCCCGTAACCTACAGTTTTAAGGAAATAAATTATTTATCTTCGGAGGAAAAATATTAGTTCACAACTAGGGTTGAAACTTTTCACCGACAATACTCGTGTCCTGAATCCTGATCAAAAATGTCACAAAAAATCATATTTTTTGTAACTTCCTACATAAATAGCTATTCTTCAACTAGTACCTAACAAACACCATATAAAATAATGACTATCATGTAATTCTGAAATTAATGCAATTTTGTGAAGAAATTGTCCATTTGAAGATTTATTTAAGTTCACTGTCTTCAATATTTTGAGTGTTTGTAACTTGTTAAATGGATACTTCTGAAATTTCATTGCAATAACATAATATGGATCCCTCCTACTTACAATAACCACATTATATCTTATTTGTCCTCCTATTTTCTGTAAATAGCAGATATGTACTTACTGCGGCAACAACGCAATAACAAAATTGACGCCCTAAAGGCTATCATATATACTTAATGCTGAATATAAGAGACGCCCAATTGTCCATCGACTGAAAGGGCGCCATAATGTTTAGAAACTATACAGCAATGTTGTGTTTTCCGTGCCAAAGTCCTTTTTTCCATTTATTTTAACCATCCTTTATCTATATCAAAAAGTATTCAGCTCAATTAACACTTTATCTGCAGAAATCAACGTCGGACGCCATAAAGCACATTTTTGTCTGGACGCTTTAACGATAGAAGGATGTATATATATATACGTATTCAGTTACACAAGCGAGGCCCGATATATCAAGCAGGCCACCCGAGGCCCACCTGAAATAATCATTTTTAGACTGTGTATTTTGACTTTCTTGATTGTTCTTATATCACTTAATAATTATCCTACTTGAGGGGTAAGATATTTACAAAATAAAAACATACAAGTTTGCAGTTTACATCCAAGTCCCTATATAATATTCAACTAACATGCGAGGCCTCCTATGTAGATAGAACATGTTTAGTACACATACGAGACCCTGCGACGTTGTCAATATAATTTCCCGCGAAAAATACTATCACAATCTTTTTATGGGTTTTAGCTTACACTGTATACTGTATTACTTCTTAATATTCGTTGTTAATGTGTGAGGTTGTGATTTAAAATGAATCGGTCTGCACAAATGTTACAAATGGTCTTAAGCAAGAGCCCAGGTACGTTTTTTTCTGTAATGTTTCTATTTATGTAATTACAATTGGGAAAATTTATATTTTATAGAACCGTTAGCAATTTGGACTTTTGTAATTACCTAAGATATTTTTATAAATCAAAATGTTGAAAACTATTGACCCTACCTAACTGGGAACTAATATTTTTTCAATTTTAGAAACTCTTTTAAACCGAAATAAGGGTAATGTCATTTTCCAAAATAGGATGAATAAAACAATACCATATCAAGAAAAATGTTTCATACGCAGATCAGATACCTCTAATTTAACAACGGAATCTTTAGATAACAAAATGAATAGATATTTCAATACGTTAGAGCCAGAATATGAATCGGCTGATATTTATGATTTTCTGAATGATGATGAAGGCCTTGACAAAACGTACACATTATTACAGCCTGTTAATTTGACGTCTCAAAATTTTAAAGATGTAGTAAACACTTGAGAAATTAATTGTCGACATCAATATCAATAAGTAGATATAGAACAAGTTGTTAAATGGAGACCGACAATTTTTTTTTAAATTCCCATATGTTGTTTTGGCGACTAGAATATATATTTTCTTATAGTGACAACTTTTTAACTATACAGGGTGACCAAGAAAAGTTATGCATTATTCGGGATTCTGTTGAAATATTTAAACTTTTTATTGGACTATTTTGGGACCAAAATATACTGTAACGTGCCTCCCTTCTTACACGTGGCTCCTGCCACAAGAACACGTCACTATGGACACCCTTGATGCAAAATTCGGGTTTTTAAATCTCGGGCGCCAGATTATTAACGTGGTTTGCTCCACGGCCCCTTGACCCTTAGCGTCAAGAGTTCCAGATAGCCTCAGATGGAGGTTACGGAAAATTCCAGGGGTCTTGTTGAATTAAATTTAACTAACTAGTGAAAATCGGGAAAAGCCAAATCTTGGTTCTCCAATCAATAAATTGCGGTTAAAAATGAAAATAATAGAAATTCAAAACTTTGACCTATTAATACTCTGTGGTCTATTTTACGAATAATTCTTTTTAGTGACAAACAAATTAACCGGGAAAAGAAAAGGAGGTATGTATTACCTATATCTGGGATTTTAACGGACTTAACGGTCAGGTTATCAAATACGGTTCAAATCTACCGGGTTTTACGGGGTCCCTAGTGCACGATTTAGATCTGCCGGGTAATCAGACAAATTGTGGCTACGCCTCTTCCAAGTCTGATTAACCCTTGAATCCAAATGAAACCGGCAACTATTATTCCGACGGGGAAAAAAATATAAATAATGATTCTACGAAACGGGAAAAGAACGATTTAGATCTGCCGGGAAATCAAACAAATTGTGGCTAAGCCTCTTCCAAGTCTGATTAACCCTTGAATCCAAATGAAACCGGCAACTATTATTCCGACGGGGAGAAAAAAAATATAAATAATGATTCTACGAAACGGGAAAAGAACGATTTAGATCTGCCGGGAAATCAAACAAATTGTGGCTAAGCCTCTTCCAAGTCTGATTAACCCTTGAATCTACTAAGGCCGGTAACTATTATTCCAAAAAAAATAAAATTTAAGAACGAGTTAGATCTGCCGGGAAATCAAACAAATTGTGGCTAAGCCTCTTCCAAGTCTGATTAACCCTTGAATCTACTAAGCCGGTAACTATTATTCCGAAAAAAATAAAATTTAAGAACGAATTAGATCTGCCGGGAAATCAAACAAATTGTGGCTAAGCCTCTTCCAAGTCTGATTAACCCTTGAATCTACTAAGCCGGTAACTATTATTCCGAAAAAAATAAAATTTAAGAACGAATTAGATCTGCCGGGAAATCAAACAAATTGTGGCTAAGCCTCTTCCAAGTCTGATTAACCCTTGAATCTAACTAAAGCCGGTAAAAATTAATAAAAAATATTTTCCCACGAGTTAAACGGTACCCAACTATCGACACACAGAGTAAAAATATTCGTACTAGCATAAACTTTAAAATATTATACCTAATCCACTTGGATATCAATTTAATTTAAAACTACTGACAACCAAAAGCATAAAATAATTCGAGAATCCACTAATAATTCATATCAGTTGATTAATATATAATAAACGCAGTAAATAAAAATTCGAAATCAAATTACGGTTGACAAATCTTTATTTTCAGATAAGAGAAACAAAATAAAAAACGAATTTCAGTTCAACAACAAAAGAAAAAAATAGCCGGTCGGAAAATTTTCAAAAAAATACATTCAACAATTTAATAATAAGCGGCGATACGGAAAGTTTCGAATACACAGTTTATTTGTTAAAATTTATTTACCTCAATAAATACAGCCCACACACAATCGGAAGACGGAATACACAAAATTTTCGCACTACGGTTTTTCGGTTTTTCGGAAGAACGTTTAACGGAGAATGCTTAGAGCCGAAAAAGGAACTGATTCTTTTCGAGAGCAAATAAGAAGCCAGACGGAATGAAATTCGGAGCGCGAATAAGAAGAAGCCAAAAATGAATTGTTTCCGAATTTATATCCAAAATTTTAGTTACATTCTTCGGTGTGGGAATTAAAACGTGAAATCTATCTAGTTTCGACAAAAACTTGTAAGTATACTAGACGGCTCTCGATTAAATTAAAATGTTGTATATACCGGGCGTCCTTTCAGTTGAAAAATTTAAATATCGGAAGTGAATAAATTGTGTATGGTAGAAGTTGGATTTGCGTAACTCGGACTTATACTAAAATATACACCGGTAATAGCAAAAAAAATAAATCACTGCGGTAGTCGAAAGGGTTGTAAAGTAACGAGTTATATACACCCTAGTGGTAAAATAAAATATATTACGGAATAATAAAAAAAATAAAAAAATTAAACTTGCAAAAAGCAGAGAAAAAAAATAACTCGTTACACACCCCCTTTACTTCGGTAAAAAAAAAAACGAATGAGCGAAAGTGCAACTTTCGGACATTACATTTTTTTTTAAACAACAACTTACACCTAATAATAAAAAAGGTGAGATAACAAAACGGTGATCCAGGGTGTAGCGTCTCACAGCCTGGAACGTCGGCGTAGGGTCGCTTGGTGTGGATGGGGCGGTCCTCTTCCACGGGACGCCTGTCTTCGGTATGACCTGGAACAGCGTCCGGCTGTTTCCAGAGCGGGGTGGGGTCGTTCGATGCTACACTGGCTGGAAGCATCCTGCATTCGTCGGGGTTCGTCGCTACGGGAGACCAGGTGCGCTTGTACTGCCACCGATCGGGTACGGGGGCCGCGTCGATCACACGGGCATTCTCGGGACATCCGTCCCACTTGTCCACATCGGGAACAAAACAGAATAGACGGCCTGCTGCAGTTCTCTCGGCGGTGTCCGGGGATTCCACATCTCCAACAGAGATCATCCGTCAGGGTGATGAACCTGCCGGCTACCATTCGTTGCCGTGGCAGATGGGTCTCTGCTGGTTTTTGCTGGGGGTGCGTTCCGTGATACATCATTGCTTCCGCAGTTCGGATCATCAGGGGGATGTTCCCCGAAGCCCAAATCTTCCATCTTTCGCTGGCGATGGGGATATCCGGGGTGTCGGAACGGCTAGTTCGGTCCAACTGGAGGCTGTCTGGGTCCGTCAACACAAGGACGTCCATCGGAGAGTCGGCATCCATCTATTAAGAAACAGAAGGATAGTGGCCTTTTCCCGATAATTGAGAATACGAACACAAACGGAAATTTTAAACATCTTACTATAAATTAAACGCACTTATCAAAGGTCGGACGGCGGTTAACAAGTCGGAGGAAGCATCACCGGGACCCTCCGTCCTCGTCGGTCGTAGATACGGACCCTATGCCATTTGGCGGGATCCGCATCCTTCGGGCGGAAATACTGGGCTTTCTCGGCCCATTCTTTTGGCCATGGCTGTTTCCGGGGTGCTTTGGCGGCAAAATCTAGGATCTCCCAGCCTCGGATTTTCATGTCCAGAGCCGGTGGTTCCGGGGAGGCGGAGTACTTCGGCGGCTCTAGCATCTCCCAAGGTACCTGTGCTGATGGGCGGGGAGGATCGTGATGTAAGGGGGTGAAAGTGTTGTACATCCCGGTGTCGCATTGCGACACCACCTCCCTGACCTCAATCTGGTCGGTAGTCCTCCCGTCTTCCATCGGTACCGTTGTCGTACGCTCATACAGGGTGCATATGAGCATTTTCTCCGTATACACCCCTGGAGCTGGCGGAGTGGGCGACCTTGGGGGAGTGTTGCCGGGACGGTACGGCGTCATGCCGAAGTCCTCGTCGAAGGCATCCTCGAACGCCTGGGACGTGACATCTTCGTTCCACCGCCACCAATCTTCCCCTGCAAAGAAGTCCTCGGTTGGTAGCGGGGAGCCGGGAGGGGTAATATCGCCCGTCAGGTCGATTGTCTCCTGGCCGTCAGGGCCTAGGCGGATTAACGGCGGCGGTAAGTCTTGTCGGTGCATTCTATGGTAAATAACAAAAAAAACAAAGCATTTTACTCATTGGCGGGTTTCAAATCTTTGACATGTATACGATTATATCGCTTTCCTTTTTCATCTCGTAAGTCATATACAACGGGGGAAATAACGCGTACGACTTCGTACGGCCCGGAATATTTCGGAGCGAGTTTCGCGGCGACGTGATCAACGGCAGAGGATAGTGTATGATCCTTCTTCATAACTTTGTCTCCGATAGTGCACTTCCAGTCTCTACGGCGCAGATTATAGTTACGACTTTGACTGGTAAACGCTCGGGACAGGTGCAGACGGACAAGTTCGAAGCATTCTTGCAGTTTCTCTACTCGCAAGAGATGCGGTTTCGGGTCTTCTTCGGTAGGGTCGTCCAATCCGGCGTCTTCTTCCGGACTTTTCTCGGTGTCGTTTTCAGCCTCTCTTCTGAAGGATTTCGGTGTCTCGGGTTCTCTCCCAAAATTAAGGAAGGCAGGTGTGAATCCAGTCGAGTCGTGTCTTGAATTATTCATTGCAAACTTCAAGTCCGGCAACCTTACATCCCAGTCTCGGTGATCCGCTTCGCAGTATTGCGCAATCATTGTCTTCAGGGTGCGGTTGGCTCGTTCTACTGGATTTGCTTGCGGTGTATACGGCGGAGTGAAACGGTGTCGGATTCCTAAGCCACTCAGCATATCCTTGAACACCTTGCTGGCATACTGAGTTCCATTGTCGGTCAGTACGGTACGGGGGCATCCAAATATCGTCAATATTTCCTCGTAAAAAGCAGTGCTTATGCTACTGGCAGTAGCATTCCTTAACGGTTTACACTGTACCCATTTAGTGAATCGGTCTTGGAACATAATGATGTAACAGTTCCCTTTCTTACTTCTGGGTAACGGTCCAATTATATCGGAACTAACGGTTTGCCATGGTTGCCGATTCGATGACGGTTGCATCTTCCCTGGGAGCTTTTGTTGCGACGGTTTGTACTTTTGACATTGCAGACATCGCCTCACATATTTGGTGATGTCCCTGAACATTCCTGGCCAATAGTACAGTTTTGCAATCCGGGTGATGGTTTTAGCAATTCCCAGATGACCAGCATTCGGATTATCATGGTTTTCTTGCAACACCCGGGTTCGGTCGGGCTTTGCTATACACAGTTTCCAGGGATCGGACATTTCTGGCTCTCTGAAATCGTTTATGTCCCAGAAATGACGGTATAGACGGTCTTCTTTAATGCAGTAGTCCGGAAACTTCTCTGGATCCTTCAGGACCTCTTCCTTCCTGTTCCGGTACCACGAACATTCGGCGGTTACATCGGTCAAACAGAGTGCAGACGGTGAATCGGTCTCGGCGGTCATTGGTAGCGGATTTCTGGACAAAGCGTCGGCCACACGATTTAGAGCACCTTTACGGTACTGTATCTCGAAATCATACTGTTGTAGAAAAATACTCCACCTGGCTAAACGTCCGGACGGACTAGATATGGAATGCAGCCATCTAAGAGATTGATGATCGGTAACAACCGTGAAATGGTAGCCCTCTAAATAAGGACGCATCTTTTCAATCCCCCAAACAATAGCAAGACATTCTTTTTCGGTTACGGAGTAATTTTTCTCGGTAGGACTCAGGGTGCGACTTGCATACGCTACCACGTGTTCGTGACCATCCTTCTGCTGGGTAAGGGCTATTCCCAAACCATATCCGGAGGCATCGGTCTGCAGAGTGAACGGTACGGTAAAATCAGGACAACTTAAGACGGGTGCTTCTGACAGACAGGTTTTAATCTTAGTGAAAGCAGCTTCTTGTTCTTCAGCCCATTTCCATCGCTGAGATTTACGGAGTAACTTAGTTAACGGAGCTACCTTTTCTGAAAACGATGGTACAAACCTCCTATACCAGGAGGCAACTCCCAAAAACCTTCTCATCTCTCGGATATTTCTTGGGGCTGCAAATTTTATGATACTTTCGACCTTCTCTGGATCGGTACGGATTCCATCTCCAGTAATTACATGTCCTAAGTATTTCATGGACGGTAGACAGAAATGACATTTCTCCGGGTTGAGTTTCAGCCGTGCTCCTCGTAATCGGCGGAACACTTCGGACAGATTTTCCAGATGTTGATCGAACGTTTCCCCCAGAACGATAATGTCATCCAGATAAGCGAATGCATATGGATCCAGCTCTGGGCCTATCAGTCGGTCAACCAGTCTCTGGAATGTAGCGGGTGCAGAATGTAAACCAAACGGAAGAACCGTGAATTGAAACAATCCACGTCCCGGTGCGGTAAAGGCGGTAATGGGTTTACTTTCGGAGGTTAACGGAACTTGCCAGTACCCACTCTTCAAATCCAAACTGGAAATATACTTGGCTTTTCGCAGTTTATCCAGTATAGCATTAATAAACGGTAGAGGGTAAGCATCCTTCATTGTTACCTCGTTGACTTTTCGGAAGTCGATACAGAAACGGTTTTTCCCATCTTTTTTCTTCACAATGACTATTGGAGAACTCCACGGACTTGTAGAGGGTTCAATCACTCCCTCTGCCAACATGGCGTCTATTTCAGCATTGCAGATTTCCTGCATTTTCGGATTCTGGGGTCGGTATCTCTGTTTGATCGGACGTGGTTGCAGCAAACGGATTTCATGCTCAACTAGCGTAGTCGGACCTCGCAAGGATCCAAATTTCGGTAATTCTTGGTCTAGGAAAATGTTTAGTCTGTCTGTCTGTCCTTTCGATAAATTTCTTTCGGTAACCGGAATGATGGTTTCCAACGGACATCCTATCCAATAATACCCCTCGTCATCCCCTAAATCTTCCAGGGAGAACGCAGATGTTACAGAAACGGTTTGCTCCTTGCCAACCCCTAACACCAGGGAGGGCGCAGAGACTTCGGAAACAGGTTGCTCCTTGTCGACCCCTAACTCCAGGGAAGACGCAGAGACTTCGGAACGAATTTGCTCCTTGTCCACCCCTAACTCCAGGGAGGACGCAGAGACTTCGGAAACAGATTGCTCCTCGCCAACCCCTAAAACCAGGGAGGGCGAAGAGACTTCGGAAATAGATTGCTCCTTGTCGACCCCTAACACCAGGGAAGACGCAGAGACTTCGGAAACAGATTGCCCTTTGTCAACCCCTAACACCAGGGAAGACGCAGAGACTTCAGAAACAGTTTGCTCCTTGTCGACCCCTAACTCCAGGGAGGACGCAGAGACTTCGGAAACAGACAGATTTACAGAACGGCGGTCTTTCCTAAGACGGTGGGTGGTTTCTTCTCTACATATTATTGGTACAGCGGAATTGACTTCTTTCATAGGCCGGTTCACGGCCTCCAATATTCCAACAGGACTGGCCAATTGTGAACGCCTCACTAACTCATCATTCACGTATATTTCTCCGGTTCCTAACTCCAGCCGGAAATTATACTTTCGGAGGACATCATGTCCTAATACAATGTCGGTTATTAGACCAGGGAAATGCTCCAACGAACCCTCCATTGTGACGTCATCGATTTTCCATTTCAGCTCATATATGTCGGTGATGGAGACTAGATTTCCATTAGCTAAACGGGCCTTCGTAGCTTGACGAGAGGTAGTTTGCTTTCTTTGGGAAAAAGTCTTAGCTACCTGATCTGATCTACCTGACATATGATTTCCTATTTCAACGTCTATGTGCGGTCGGGGGTCGTTCATTTCTGCTGGCGGTTCGGTGTGAGAGGCAAAGATTTGCGGAAGCTGTGTCGGCCTCTCTTCGGTACAACTTCGGTTTAGTTTTCCTGCCTCCTGCAGGAACAGTCTCTCGAAAATACTCCTTCTTTTTGACAACGAGAACAGAATATTTTCGGCGGGTTTTGGCAGTTGTTGCGGTAGTGTCCTGACTCACCACAACGGAAACAGATGAGTTGACGGGAAGATTGTCCTGAAGGTTGCTGGGTAGTATCCGGCGGCGGACGGCGAAGAGTATCGGTCGATGACGGTTGACGGGGACCGGCGACGGGTTCTCTGGATGGCCCAGGCATCGAGTTGCGGGAAGGTCCATATCTCGGCGAACTCATTGGCTGCGGACGGGGATTTGGTCCCCTGTTCGGTCCAGTGTGGTTGGGTACAGACTGGAGTTCCTTCCTGAGGAGCTCATATTCCCTGACCACCTGACAAAAGGAGGAAAAATCGTCAAAGTCCCCTTTTCGGACTTGCAGACGGTATTCCGGCAACAGGTTGCGGTACAGCCACGCCAACTGTTGTTCGGGAGTTAGCTTACCATGGCGTCGCATCAGAGTTTGTAGCTCGGTTATGTATGTTGCGGCGGACTCATTTCTTCTCTGCAGACGACGGCTTATCTCAGCTTCCAAGTCGTCTTCGTAATTAACGGGGTAGAAGAAAATACGGAAATCTGTTTCAAATTCCTCCCAGGTAGAGTATCTGCTGCGGTTATTCCGGTACCAAAGAGCGGGCTCACCGGACAGTAATTCGGGTAACACCGGAAGCAGATTGTCTTTCTGGACATTCCTTGCGGTACAGATTTCTTCGATTCTTTCGATGAATGCAGCAGGATCTCCCCGGTTTCCAAAAGACACCTTCCAATCGTGTACATTTATCGGTGGAGTTGCCATAGCGGTCGGATATTCCTCTTGGTCTATGGCGGATCGCGGAGCAATATTTCTTCTTCTCAGAAAGTTGACGAGTCTTTTCCGTTTGATAGGAACGGTTCCAGCAACCGATAAATTCCTCTTTACCAGCTCGGTATTAAGTCCCTCGTTCTTTAGTAAGTATACCCAGCTTACTCGATTGTCGGTTATTCCTCTCACGGAACGTACAGTCGGTACTGGAGGAGCGGATTCGGTTTCTTCAGCTTCTTCTTGCTCAAACAAAACGGATAAGTCAAGATCTTCGGAGTTTCTTCTGGACATTAGCCTATTAACTCCAGCTCAGACGTCTTCTTCTTCTTCCAAAATAAAAACAACAAAGGCGGAAAGAAGGAAAAACTAGCACCGGCAAAACGGTCACTATTGAAATTTGCAATACAAAAAAAATAGTATATTATACTGAAATAACGGTCCCTGTTCAAATCAATAATGGGCAAAAAAAAAAACCGTAAAACAGTATAAACGGTCCAGCAACAATACTCTAAAAAAAATATCCACAGCTGTATTTCAGTTCCTGTTATAATCAGGTCTCTTTAATAATACGGTAAAATAACGGAAACGGAATAACGGTTCCAGCTCTAACAAATAATCAACTCTCTTAATAAGACGGTAAACAAACAGTCAACACAGACTTAACCGGTCCAAGCGAAAAAAAACGCTTCAAAAAAAAATAAAAATTTAAAACGGTATTAAACTGATCCTGAGTAATCAACAATCGGGTCCCTGCTCTAACAACAACAAAAAATACGGCAGTAAATAGTAAAACAGACTTAAACGGTCTAAGCACAAATAAACGCTAAAAAAAATGGAAAACGGTATTAAACTGATTCTACTGTTATCAACAATTAGGTCCCTGCTCGGGCGCCATTTTGTAACGTGCCTCCCTTCTTACACGTGGCTCCTGCCACAAGAACACGTCACTATGGACACCCTTGATGCAAAATTCGGGTTTTTAAATCTCGGGCGCCAGATTATTAACGTGGTTTGCTCCACGGCCCCTTGACCCTTAGCGTCAAGAGTTCCAGATAGCCTCAGATGGAGGTTACGGAAAATTCCAGGGGTCTTGTTGAATTAAATTTAACTAACTAGTGAAAATCGGGAAAAGCCAAATCTTGGTTCTCCAATCAATAAATTGCGGTTAAAAATGAAAATAATAGAAATTCAAAACTTTGACCTATTAATACTCTGTGGTCTATTTTACGAATAATTCTTTTTAGTGACAAACAAATTAACCGGGAAAAGAAAAGGAGGTATGTATTACCTATATCTGGGATTTTAACGGACTTAACGGTCAGGTTATCAAATACGGTTCAAATCTACCGGGTTTTACGGGGTCCCTAGTGCACGATTTAGATCTGCCGGGTAATCAGACAAATTGTGGCTACGCCTCTTCCAAGTCTGATTAACCCTTGAATCCAAATGAAACCGGCAACTATTATTCCGACGGGAAAAAAAAATATAAATAATGATTCTACGAAACGGGAAAAGAACGATTTAGATCTGCCGGGAAATCAAACAAATTGTAGCTAAGCCTCTTCCAAGTCTGATTAACACTTGAATCCAAATGAAACCGGCAACTATTATTCCGACGGGGAGAAAAAAAATATAAATAATGATTCTACGAAACGGGAAAAGAACGATTCAGATCTGCCGGGAAATCAAACAAATTGTGGCTAAGCCTCTTCCAAGTCTGATTAACCCTTGAATCTACTAAAGCCGGTAACTATTATTCCAAAAAAAAATAAAATTTAAGAACGAGTTAGATCTGCCGGGAAATCAAACAAATTGTGGCTAAGCCTCTTCCAAGTCTGATTAACCCTTGAATCTACTAAGCCGGTAACTATTATTCCGAAAAAAATAAAATTTAAGAACGAATTAGATCTGCCGGGAAATCAAACAAATTGTGGCTAAGCCTCTTCCAAGTCTGATTAACCCTTGAATCTAACTAAAGCCGGTAACAATTAAAAAAAAAAATTTTCCCACGAGTTAAACGGTACCCAACTATCGACACACAGAGTAAAAATATTCGTACTAGCATAAACTTTAAAATATTATACCTAATCCACTTGGATATCAATTTAATTTAAAACTACTGACAACCAAAAGCATAAAATAATTCGAGAATCCACTAATAATTCATATCAGTTAATTAATATATAATAAACGCAGTAAATAAAAATTCGAAATCCGATTACGGTTGACAAATCTTTATTTTCAGATAAGAGAAACAAAATAAAAAAACGAATTTCAGTTCAACAACAAAAGAAAAAAATAGCCGGTCGGAAAATTTTCAAAAAAATACATTCAACAATTTAATAATAAGCGGCGATACGGAAAGTTTCGAATACACAGTTTGTTTGTTAAAATTTATTTACCTTAATAAATACAGCCCACACACAATCGGAAGACGGAATACACAAAATTTTCGCACTACGGTTTTTCGGTTTTTCGGAAGAACGTTTAACGGAGAATGCTTAGAGCCGAAAAAGGAACTGATTCTTTTCGAGAGCAAATAAGAAGCCAGACGGAATGAAATTCGGAGCGCGAATAAGAAGAAGCCAAAAATGAATTGTTTCCGAATTTATATCCAAAAATTTAGTTACATTCTTCGGTGTGGGAATTAAAACGTGAAATCTATCTAGTTTCGACAAAAACTTGTAAGTATACTAGACGGCTCTCGATTAAATTAAAATGTTGTATATACCGGGCGTCCTTTCAGTTGAAAAATTTAAATATCGGAAATGAATAAATTGTGTATGGTAGAAGTTGGATTTGCGTAACTCGGACTTATACTAAAATATACACCGGTAATAGCAAAAAAAATAAATCACTGCGGTAGTCGAAAGGGTTGTAAAGTAACGAGTTATATACACCCTAGTGGTAAAATAAAATATATTACGGAATAATAAAAAAAATAAAAAAATTAAACTTGCAAAAAGCAGAGAAAAAAAATAACTCGTTACAATACCATTTCATCCAATATAACTTAGTAAAAAAGTTAACAGATAAAATCATGGAGGGCGTTGGAGTTCCAATGTTATCTTTTTTTTTTGCTTGGAATGGTTTTGAGGTATTTGCATGAATGTTTCTAAACGGGGATTAATTATTGTTAGAATTACAAATTTGTCTTTCAAATATTTGTACAAACCGAGCGAAAACTCGTCTAGGAGGCGCCACATAAACGTTTTTTTGTCACCCTGTAACTTTTCAATAGAAAAAAACTGTAGACAGACACAAATTTCCCCACTTTTTTATTTTGAAAAACCTTATATTTTATTGAGCTTTTCAATTGAATATTAAAATTATTGTGCTTGCTGTTTTTAATTTTAAAATGTTTTCGTGCTTTTTGTTTTAGTGTACCATTGATTCCGAAAACATTATTAGTCAAAATAAGAACGATGAAAATATTGGAAACATCACATGTGAGGTACATTTGATAGCATTTAAATATTGAATAGATGAGGCTTTTACTTGATGAAGATCCATACTAATGATGAAATAAAACAATTTAATTTAGGATTTTAAGATTTACTTCATTTTTTATTTTGAACTAACGTTCAAATTAAAATTAGTGACGCGTTTCGCTACACAGTAGCTTTTTCAAACTAGTTACTACTAGTTACTACTATTAAATTGTTTTATTTCATCATTAGCATTTAAATAATTGATTATTTGAAATGTTCACCTCCCTTAACTTGAAAAAATTTTTAATATAACTTTTTTTAAGAATAACGTCAAATAAACAGATAATTTGCTTATAATGCTCAGTCGTCAGAGCTCTTTAACTCAATAAATTTCTTTTTTACGAATAATACCTAGGAAATTGATTTCAGAATATTTCCAAAAAATCAGAATCAGTTGTTGATAAAAGGTCTGATTATAAATCAGTTGAAAGCACCGATGAGAATTCTGAGGAAAAATCAACATTTTCTGATCACGGTTCCGTATTTTGTCCTGATGAAGGGGACATTGAAAGTATTTCTACGAAATCGAGTGAGGTTGGAAATTTTTTAATATATCCAAATATTTTTCACCAATTAGCGCAAAAATTTAGTAGATACTTGATTTTAATTTTATTTCAGTCTACTCTTGGCGAGAAAACAAAGGTTCATACAAAAACGGAAATTCACGACAAAAATTTGCAAGGCTTTTCGAAAAACACCAACTTCGATAAAGTTGAGGTAATTTTAATACTTTCGTAACTCTCCTATGTTTCAACTATTTTATTCAAATGTAGTTATGAGATAGTTTTGTTTAATTTCAATTAAAATGACAATTACAATTTTACATTTCTACTGAGCATTTAAAATTTTAGAAGCTAATAAAGCACGAATTAATACAGTTTCCTGTAAAATTGTCGTATTTAGTAAAGCGTTTTACCAATAGATATCGAAGAATAAAATTTATTATTCCAAATCTTACAACAATGTTTTGAAAAATAATTTTTCAAAAATAGTGACCGTTCAACGAAGAAGAAACAACTACTTCCCGGGCTACATGCCCCGACAGACATTGAATTACACTTCTAAGTCAAACGGGGTTAGTAAATCTACAAGATTTAAACCAACCATTCTGGTTTGCAACAAGAAGGGACAACATAACTTGTAGACCGGTTTCGGCGTATTGCGCCTCATCAGTACAAGGTATATGTTATCGTCCGAGAGTTAATCCCGAACTAAATTTATCACTACCATCGCCAACAATACATATCTTCCAATGACGCAGCTAACACATTTCCGTGTTGGGACAGAAAAAATTTATGCCCTTTCTGCTTCAAAGAGCAGACTCATTTCGCTCGGCATATAGAGCGAAAACATGCAGATGAGCCAAAAGTTCGAAAAATTTTGTCCCTTCCAATTGGCAGTATTGAGCGAAAAAAATTGTGGGATTGTCTTAGAAAACAAGGAAATTTTGCATTGTTCAGGGAAGAAAAAAAAGTTATTGCAGTTCGCCGGCCAACTGAAAACGAAAGTAAAAAAAATGCAAAAAGTTTTGATGATTTTGCAGTTTGTAGCTCATGCAGTGGTGTTTACAAAAAGAGAACATTGAGTAGGCATGCTACGAGATGTCCAGGTCGAGAAACTCAAAATCAACAAATGGGTAGATTGTATGCCCTAACTTAGTCGCAAACCTTCCTAGCAGCTGCTCGTTGTCTAAACGATTTTCTTTTAAAATCACGCCTGAAAAGAGAAGTCTTTGGTATAATGATGCCAGACAAAATAAGTGAAGTCGCTAAAAATGATATACTAATTTGTTTGTTTGGCGAGACGCATATAAAAAAACATAAACGGCCGCAAATTGCGACGGTAACATCCAACAAAATGCGTGAATTATCAAGACTGCTGATAGCTTTAAAAGATATAATAGGTTTAAAAAACGACGAAAATAAAATTATTGAAGTGAAAAAATTAATTGACGTTATGAAACCTGAATTTTTTGATGATTTAATTGCTGCTACGAAGGTAATTGCTTTATTTAATCCAGATACTAAATCGTTTAAAGCTTCGTCACTTGCGTTACATATAAAAAACATAAAACACTTACAAAAACTGGTAGAAGATCATTGGGCAACTGAAATAGCATCTTTAGCTTTGATGGACATGACTGAAAAGCATTGGGAAAAACCACAAATAATACCAGTTACAAATGACATTGTCAAATTTAATAGTTTCGTTAGAAAAGAAGTAGAGGCAAGCTCCGAGCTACTTGCTACGATGGTTGAAAATGACAAAATCCAATATAACAAAGAAACCATTATTTTTAATTACAAAAAGTTGGCAAAAAGCATTATGGCTTTAGTATTAGTATTAAACCGTAAAATAATTGGAGAGATACAATATTTAAAAACCTCATCTCATCTTAAGGATTTTTCGGATCCAAATAACCAAGAAGAATTATTAGAAAGTTTATCGACCTCTGAAAAATTATTGTGCAAAAATTTTAAGCGAGTGGTTTCTGGCGGTAAAGGTAGTCGCCCGGTTCCCATCTTGTTTTCACCTTTCCTTCAAAATAAAATAGAAATCTTACTAAAAGTTCGTCGGTTGATTGAGGAAATCCCGGAGTCCAATGAATATCTTTTTGCAAATCCCGATTCAAGTAAAGGATGGTTTCATGGTGTTAGTGTAATTCGTAGTTTTGCTTCCGCTTGTGGTGCACAAAATTCTAAAGCATTAACATCCACCAAATTTAGAAAACAAACAGCTACAATTTTACAAATAATGAATATGAATGAAAATGACATGGAGCAATTGGCGATATTTATGGGCCATACTAAGAAAACCCATGATCAGTGGTACAGGTACGTAGTATTATAGTACTTAAATAATTTTTTTATGAAAGTGATACTTTGTTCAATACTAAATTGTGTAAACAACACTATTGTTTTGAACCGCGGCCAAAAATAATGTACAGCAGCAAATCCTTATTTAAATAAGTAACTGGAATTTAATAATAATCAAAATATAGTTGAGGTTTTTGTGGAAATATTAATACAAATATAATATAATACACCACATGCTGAAAAATCACATTTGTATTGAAACTAAATCTATATTTTTTTCATTATACCTCACCGAAAACGCTATCTTAACATGCCTATAGAGTACCGAAAATAACCTTTTTCTACAACTGCTATGAAAAGTGACGTATTTCTCATACCTTACTTAATTTCAAAACCAAATATTGCTCATACAGTGAGAAATATTATTTCTCACGGCACTTTGCCCACGCCACATACATTTATATGGAGAATCAAATAAAATCGACAAAAACTTAGTAGGCTACTGTCAGCTTTAAATACCTACTTAGTTGTCACAAAACTGTTAGATTAATTAATATAACGGAGAATTTAGTGAAAAGAAATGACGTTCCGGGTTTGACCATACAAAATAGTACAAATTTCACCATCAACTATAATTTTAAATAAAATTATTTAACAGTTTAGAGATAGGATACTTTAGTGTTGGTTGGAAAATGACCGTGTTCTCCAACCACTTTACCCACACGCCTATTTATGTCTAAGCGTAAGGAGCGCTGCACGAACTCGTTACGTTACAGCTAATAGCAGTTGCTGATGTTTGATAGCTCAAAAGGATATTGGATTATAAGACTAAAAGACTTTCGCCACTATAAAAAATCTCTAATTTTTCAGCTACCATAGGTCGTAAAGCTACAGTAATTGATGGCTTATCGACTTCTGTCGCTATGAAATAGACACTTCCAGATTAAAATAGTTATAAATAAAATATGAAAAAAAAAACACTAGACTACAAATGCTAGTCTCAAAACTTGTCCTGAGCCCAAACACAGTAAATGATAATTGAAATTGATAAAACGTAGATTAAAGAAAAAAAACACTCGCGAACTGAATTTGTTCACTGATTAATATAGAAATATGATTATTATCGTTACTTATTATCACTGTTTTTTGGGAATTTAATTTCGCTAAGAGAAATTTACTGACATTCGTTTTGAAAAATGTACTGACAACTCTCTGACGTTTCTCGAAAGTCAGGTTGGCAGTTGGCTGGTTTGCTCGTTAATTATGAATGAAAATCGATTCTAAGAATCGGAAGAACAAGTGTTATTTTTGTTTTACTAAGCATAAAAATAAATATTAAGTTGACGTCAAAAAATAATAGTTCAATACTATTAAACGCTTTACAAAATTAGAAAAATCAATTTCCAAAGAGCAGACCGTCCACTAAGAAGCAACAACTACTTCTCGAGTTATATGCCCCGACAGACATTGAATTACACTTTTAAAGTAAACGGGGTTGGTATATCTGTTAAGATAGAACCAACCATTCTGGTTTGCGATTAGAAGGAATAACATCACTTGTGGACCGGTTTCGGCGTTTTTGCGCCTCATCAGCACAATGTAGATGCTATTCGTCCAGAAGCTCTGAGAGCATAATCCTGGACTGGAGACTACGTTGATACCACACCAATACATTAGCCTTAGTAAAGGAAATGTTAAGAGTGCGATATCGGCGACATCTCTACATCTAATCACAAACCAAAATTCTATATCGACAAAAAAACCATCTCGGTTTTGTAGGTATTTACTTAATTACAGTTACCTGTAAATAATTGTCATATAAGTAAAGCGTGATCTATAGACGTCAAAAAATAATAGTTCAATACTATTTAACGCTTTAAGTAGGCATAGCCTCACTTGAGGCAGACAGTGACCTTGAACCGCTCTTATCAATTGCGTCGACGTCGAGAGCAGCTCTTATCAGTACCGGATGTTACCGGCGGCCGTTGTGCCAGTGCCGGATGTAATTTTGGAAGAACGGCCGTTGTGGCAGAATATTCAAGTGATGGTAATTACATAGTACAATTGGATAATAAAATCTTATCAGCGCGAAGGTCCTTATCAGCCCTTATCAGCTCCTCCGGTCCTTATCAGCGATGGGCACACCCTTTAGAATTACATAGGCGACAAATAAACGACAATCAAAATCTTCTTTGCAAAAAGCCCGTTGTTTACAAAACAATGCGGTAATCACGGTTGTTTTACATTTTCATAGGAATGTGACAAATAAATGATAATCCCCAGCTCTTGCGCCGGCACAAAAAACAATGCAGTGCCATACCGGATGTAATTACAGAATTGGAAGAACGGCGGCACGGTCATGTTGTGCACTTCAGCGAGACAGCCCGCCGGCAGCTCTTATCAGTACCGGATGTTACCGGCGGCCGTTGTGTCTTATCAGCTCGGCAGTGCCGTACCGGATGTAATTACAGAATTGGAAGAAAAAACGGCGGCACGGTCATGTTGTGACAATCATACTGAATATTCAAGTGGTATACGTAATTACATAGTACAATTGGATAATAAAATTGAAGTCTTACCAGTGCCGTACCGTAATTACAGAATTCGGTTATTTGGGGTCCAGTTATATTGGTACTTGATAAGAGGAGCCCATTTTTTATCACTTTCAGTAGCTATTCGATTGTTATAAAAACAAACTTTGGAAGATATTGAATACTCAAATTCACTTCTCAATTATTTTGTTAAAAAAAGTTTCATCACAATATTCATAATCTTTTACATATATCAGAAGATGTTAAGAATTGTGGTCCTTTGGATATATTTAGTGCTTTCAAAGGTGAAGCAACATTTTCCAAAATTCATGAGGCCCCCTCGCCCATTACAGGCACTTTGTAATCGAAGAAGAAAACATAATGGTAAAAAGTTACAACAGACAGTAATATTCCTCAAATGAAAAAAAAAACATGGCCGTTGTGGTAATCGTACTCAATATACAAGGTGATTAAAGCGAACAGTGTGAAAATTCTAGCATAAATATAAAAACAAGTGTTTGAACACGCTGAACACTGGATGTCAATTAGGATATTTTAAATATTTTGCGGAGCGATATAAAAAAGAAGATATTATAGGTATTACGTAGATATTTTAGCTACGTCCACGCTGAACATACGCAATTAGGATATTTTGCGGAGTGATATTAAAAAAAAACACAGGCTATAAGATATTATATTACGTAAATATTTTAGCTACATTTTCATGAATATTTTCACGCACTTTCGATAGATGTTGCGGAGCTTTAGCGAAGTATTCAATCGTAGACTCGTTCACCATAAATTTTTCAAAAATACCAACCATGACTATATCTTCGAGGGTTTTGCACCCAAATTCATCTTTTCTATGAGTAACTTCTAGATTATGGGGTATGTGGTGTTGTGTAACAGCTAGGGTGGGGTCATAGATTATACCATTGTATTCTATCCAGAAATGTGGTGTAATTTTCACACCATTCGAATAGACCTTTGTACCCAGACATAGTTTGGTTGCTATTCCATATTTTGCAGCCACTTCGTGGAAAATTAAACTTGCTGCCAAACATACACCGCAATAGCCTGCTCGAATAAACTCCTGCTCGATACAACATTTAATGAGTTTGAGTTTGACGTACTCACGCATGGGGTCCATGTCTGCTCACGTCAAGTGATAACTGATGAATGATGAACTGTCCAGACATGTTAACGCTTTTAAGCCTTCACCAGCCAAACGACGCATAATTCTTGGCTCGATTTTTGTCATAGGGCGCATGAAATTATAAACTCGTAGATCGTGAGATATTTACGACTCCTGTATATTTTCTGACCGATGATAACCGCAAAGTAGAAAAATATTCAATTGTTAAAAACAGAAGAAGCTACACACCCACCTATTTTTTCTGCGATATAACCACAAAGTAGAAAAATATTCACTGCATTATTTGTAACATAAAGCTACTGTGGTTGTTTTATTTTGTTAAATCAAAACAGAACACCCCCGTAATATGTAGTGAGAATCACTAAATAGCGGTCTTAAAATAATACCCAATAGGGGCACTTGCTGGGCGATAGAAAAGGTTTATTGTTTACACGTAAAATTCAAAGAACATTAACATATAGAAAAAATACGTAGATAGAAAGAAGAAAGAAAAGGTTTATTGTTTACACGTAAAATTCAAAGAACATATAGGAAAATACGTAGAAGCATGTGAAGATGTCTTAGAGAGGCTATTTCTCGCGTCCCCATATCCTTCCCATGAAGCGCTGTGAGATAGTGAGGCTTTCCATATCAGACCAGTGCATGAACAAGCCCCCATAAATTTATTTTGATGTTTCTAAAATAAGAACCCGTAAAAAATATGGGGCGATTACTTTTTCAAATTGTCAAAAGATAGTATTTTATAATTTTCATTGAGAAAAATCAGCCATTGTTATTTTTAGCATAAAGCGAATAAAATGTTCAAATATACACCTCAAACTTAATATAGAGATATAAATACTTACATAAATATACAGGTCGGGGTGAGGCTATCTCATCAAAAGTACTATTAAAAGGTTTTCTGTAAAAAATAGAGGTGGGTAAGCAACAAAGTAACACTAGAACAATATTTTGACTCATGATCTTAGTACAAAGACACGTCATACATCCATAACTTTTTCAAATTGCTACAATGTAGGATAGTGTTTTATAATTTTCATTTTTTTAGCATAAAGCAAATAAAATCTATGTTCAGATATACACTTCAAGCTTTAATATAAATACTTACATAAATATACAGGTCGGGTGAGGTTATCTCATCAAAAGCGCTATTAAAGGTTTTCTGTAAAAAATAGAGGTGAGTAAGCAACAAAGTAAAACTAGAATATTTTGGCTCAGGATCTTAGAACAGAGACACGGTATACACCCATAAGTCAATAACCCCATTTGTCGAATCACGCATGGGATCCATGTCTGCTCACGTCAAGTGATAAATGATGAACTGTCCAGACATGTTAATGTTTTTAAACCTTCACCAGCCAAACGATTGGCTCGATTTTGTCATAGGACGCATGAAATTATAAACTCATAGATCTATTTTCTGACTGATAATATTGAAGAAAAGTCGTAGGCGTAGGAGTCGTACGTATGACGTCACATGTCACGTCAAACGTCACGTGTCACGTCAAACGTCACGTGTCACGTCAAACGTCACGTGTCACGTCAAACGTCACGTGTCACGTCACGTGTAACGTCAAACGTCACGTGTCACGTTAAACGTCACGTGTCACGTAAAACGTCGTCACGTGTAACGTCAAACGACACGTCAAACGTCACGTGTCACGTAAAACGTCATAACGTCAAAACGACACGTCAAACGCCACATACCTTGTCAAACGTCACGTGTCGCGTCAAACGTCACGTGTCATGTTAAACGTCATGTGGTCGAGATGTCGTAACATGAAAGACTAGAAACGCGCCACGTCACGTGTCACGTGAAACGTCGTCACGTGTAACGTCAAACGACACGTCAAACGTCACGTGTCACGTAAAACGTCATAACGTCAAAACGACACGTCAAACGCCACATACCTTGTCAAACGTCACGTGTCGCGTCAAACGTCACGTGTCATGTTAAACGTCATGTGGTCGAGATGTCGTAGCATGGAAGACTAGAAACGCGCCAGCGACGTAGCAGAAGCACACCAGAGAGAAGCCTGATGAAAATTCTAGCGTAAATATAAAAACCACGTCAAACGTCACGTACCTTGTCAAATGTCGCGT